>JADAXU010000059.1:0-4800000 GCA_018340775.1 Taxus wallichiana var. yunnanensis | reverse complement strand
TATAAATAGACTGCTCCCTTGAAGGACAACTATGTGAAGCTTTAAAAAAAGAGAGAGAGAAACTAAAGCTTCCCGCATTGATCAAATTCATGAAGACCTCAAGGAGTACCATATTATTTATCCCATATAGACTTCCTGCATCAATTAGTCTATCGAAACCAAAAAAAAATAGTCATGGACTTGCCTACTATGACCTAGGACCCCTTGTCCAAGGGCCCCGCTCACTAAAAACATATAAAATTAACTACCTTTAACCCTCCTTACCATTTGCACTCTCATTTCCTCAATTGCGTTAAGGGACATCTTGGAATTTAAACATTTGGTGATCCTGTGACTACCTTCATCATAGAACAGTTAATCGTGTAATGTCTTTCGGTCTTATGTTCATCACCCCATCCAAGGTATGATCTACTTGGTATGATCCTACCTAATCAGGCGGCTCTATTCCCCCTCTTATCTTTTAACCATCTTTGTTTACATTTTGATTACCTTATATAGGACTTGGTCCTTAACGCTTACCTTTGGGGTAATCCTCCCTTTCACCATAATCACCTTCACCTACATCCTTTTACCTATAATCTACCCACACCTATTAAACCTAAACCCACAACATACCCTAAAACCTACCAACTCATTTTTCATATTCTTCCCTAGCTCATGGGAGAACTACATCGGCCTGAGGTCCCTTTTCACCGGGACTATGTAGGCAGCACTTCGAGGGCATGGGGCCCTTAGAGGTTAGCTCAGCCATTCTCTACCCTAAAATAATTCATCAACCATGCCTAACTCACCATTTACATCACATTTCACTTAGTTCCCCTTTTATAACAAAATTGGAAATTAAGCCACATACATAACAAGTTGCTTACCACAGCATACATTTATTACACCTACCATCTCTCTATCATCACTATGCATAGATTATAGAACATTTCACATATGACCCATAGTATCATTCATTGCCAAAATAATGAATCATAACTAAACCTACTTTCAACTCGACCATGCCTAACCCAACCTGACTCAACCATGCCTACAACCTGACTCGAACCATGCCTAAACCAACCTGACTCAACCATGCCTATAACCTGACTCAATCCATGCCTATAACTTGACTCAACCATGCCTATAACCTAACTTGATCCATGCCTAAACCAACTTGACTCAACCATGCCTATAACTTGACTCGATCCATGCCTAAACCAACCTAACTCCATCATGCCTAACTCACCTAATTTCAATCCACATTAAAGTAACAAATCCATATCTCATCTAACACAAGCCATAAACCAATGTCTCATAAACACATCAACAAATCACAAAATACCATGTATCTCATCATATAAATCAATAAATGTGTGTCTCAATATACATGTCTACCTCATCATGTCTATCATCTCAAAATGTCAACACGCAAGCTGATATACAATACAAAATGTCATCGGCACGCAGGCGGTATATGCTCAAAATATACAAAATCACTTGTACATCCTCACTATCTTCGATACAGTGCCGGTATGTGATAAAAATACAACTATTTTTGGCATGTAGGCCGGCATATATATCAAAAAATCACTAGTATACATAAAAAATCGGTGATCGCATATCGGCATCTTGATAGATGTCCTCCATCTTTGTGTCACCTGTACCCTCAGCCTCCTATGTCCCTATTGGCACCTCACCTAACGCTGGTCACCATGTACTGTTGGCCTCTCCTTATTTGGGCCTCGAGTTCGTTGACTTCCTATGCTCTCCATACTATGCGTGTAGGATTTCATCCTCTCATTGGATGCCTATTGTGCCTCAGTAATCTCCATAAGATAGGAATTTTATCCCACTTGCCATGAACTTGTTCTAATAATATCTCACCTTACCTAGGGAATCCCATAACCTAGATACAAGCATGGTCTGTGGTGGTCCCATAGGTCTCGGCCCCTGTACCTACCCTATAGTAACCTACCCTACACCAGCCTATGAACTGGGACCTACTCCCTATGCCTGTGGTGGTGCCCCCTACCCCTATGCCTATATCTAGGCCTGTAAGGCCCCAATCTATGCCTGGGTTATGGCCAACTGGCCCTGTAAACCTGCCACCTAAGCTAGTAAGGCTGCCACCTGACCATCTCTATCTCCATCTCCTCCATCCTCTCCCTCTACCATCTAGGCCTGCAGACTAGCCACATGTACTTGTAGCTCTGCTACCTCTACCTCCGACCCCTCCAACTGTGTCTGCAATATACCTATCTGGGTAATCAACATCGCTACCTGCCCCTGTAGGGCATCTCTCTACACTGTAATGGTAGCTAAGTTTGGTTGCCTTGGTCTAGGTGGTATGGCTCATAACTAAGCCACCCACCACTACCTGTACTTGTATTTGTACATCCGGTGTCATCTATCCACCGATCCACTAGCTCCTCCTCCTCCCTTGTAGGCACTTTGTAGGTTGTGGTAGAGGTAGAGGCCTCTCCACGTCATCTCTCTAATATTGTGGGAAGGACAGAGGAATATCCTATATAACTCAACTTCCGTCGACCCTATCTACTAGGATCATATCATCCTCCTTAGCAAGGTGACTCTGTATCCACCTCCCTAGCTGGAGCTCAGCTAGATTCTCATGCATGTGCCTATATGAGGGGAATCCCACATATGGCCTCTAGATAATGTCCACTTTGGAAAACCCTCCAACAACTTTTGAAAATGGGCCACATCATATAACGTCCTATCCGATCTCCATCCCCCTATAACCTACACCCATCTCCCCGTATCCCACCAAAGCACATATCTCGCTTCGAATGCATCTGCTTGGGGCATCCCTATAGGTTGAACATAGATTGTATGCTCGTAGGCCCAACAGTGTAGTATAAATGTACAACATAGGCTAAACCTACACAACCACCCATATGCCCACAACTCTCGGTATAACTACACCAAGAATTTTGGTGCCCAGGAAAATTGGGTCTCCTCTACCATCATATCATGGAGTACCCCCATCAATGATTAGGGAAAGCATCCACCCTCTACATCTAGCAGTGCATAGCAGCACACTACCTCCATCAATAGAACCACTAGCCTCATCTCATCTAGATGGGCTAGGTACATCTCACCATAGCTCAAAATGGTGCTATGGAATCTCATATCTGCCACCCCCTTGCCAAAAACTATCCCAATCAGCTCCTCTGAGGCCTCGGAGGAGATAGAGTAAACCTAGGCACCCAATATGGGTAGCCGTAAAATCTGGAACATGTCCTCCAGGGTGATAGTCATCTCACCCGTCGGAAGGTGGAACGTGTTGGTCACGGAGTCCCATCTATCGATGAGTGCAACCATCAAGCTAGGCTACCGAACAACATGTTGGTAGTGCCGAATCCCACTCAAGCCCACTACCTCCATGTGCTGCAGCTCCAAAGGGGTCGCTAAGCTATGTAATGTCACCAGTAGAGGCATAACCCTGTCCCGCATGTGTAACTGCACTCTCCCCTGCATCTAATCCAAGCATGACATTAATCCACATTTTACCTTGATCATATTCACCAATTATCCTTACCCTTCACCCTATTGTTTTTTTTGCACCCTTGTGCCTAAAATTTTAACCGCTACCGGTCTATTCTAACCAAATTCAGTCACCTTTAAACCACTACTGCTTCATCTTTACCGACCATAGTTATAACTTAACTAGCATCGGTCCACCTATTTGGTGACCGATCCCAGTTCTACCCAATCGACACCGCCAAGCTTGATCGATGCCGATCACCTGTCATAGAAAATTCTCGTGACTTCCCAAACCCCCTTTTAAAACTCTCCCACCTGCCCCTTTTACCCCACCTACAATGACCTACACTACCCCAAGACCCCTACCCACCCCACCTATACAATTTACTACCCTTCCCCCTCTTTTTTCCCGTTATTCCCCCCATACCCACATTTTATTTTTAACCACCCACAAAAAACCAAAACCCACAAAACCCTACAAATGACAATCCTCAAAACCTCTAATCTATCTAATCACCAATCTAGAGTTAGGCACTTACCTCGTCGCGCTACTGCCATCTCGGTGGCATGTTTGGCCATTGTGCCAATGGTCCGCCTAATCCCTCTCTGGCCTCTACCATCACTAAATAACTACTCGCAACCTCTTCCCAATCAACCCACTTGCCTTGATCCCATGGACCCACAACTCACCAACTCAACCCTCATCAAATCAGATTACTAGCTCAATGTCCCATTTTCTCTAGACACTTTTCTCACTTTTCTCTATTTTTTGTCATTTCTTCACTTCACAAATAAAAATGAATAGTAAAAATGTGGATTTTTTTGTTTTTATAACAAAACCAACCTAACCGATGGCGGTTCTCCTTGACCAACATCAATCGTGTGTCCTACCCCACCATCGTCGCTTTCCTAAATGAACGTCGCTTATCCATGAGTGTAATTAGTCACCTTCACCTGCACATTGCCCTTACTTTTCCCTTTTACCCCACCCTTTACCCTGATCCTTTACCCCACCCCACCTGTACCCAACCTATTTACCTTACCTTTCTAGACCTCCTCACTTTCCTTCCTACTCTTTTCCTCCTTTGGGGACTCGTTATTTTACCCATACCTTGGCCTTACCCATGCCATGACCTAGATATTTAGACCTAGACCATCACTAGTGACCTTTGACCTCATGTGTTTGCTATACCTTGCGGCACTATTACCTGTGTTGATTGACCTAATGACCTTACCTAGCCTATTTCCGTGACCGTTTATCCTGACCCTACCTTTAATGTACCGAAACATACCTAAACGTTCCTATACCTAGCCTACGTTGTGTTTTTCTAACCATATCCTATACCTTGGATACCGGATTCACTTCAACCTTGTTTGGATAAACCTATCGACCTTAGATGATGTAGAGTTTTCCTGCTCTTCAAACCGGTAGCGTGCTACAATTAATACGTGTGTGTGCATTTGACTGTTCCTACCTTTGACCCTTACCCATTACCTAGATTTCCTGAGTAGACATTTCACCCTTTTTCCCATTCCCACCTACCTTTTCCTCACATTTACCTTATATCAAACCACTCACAGACTTCTTCCTTCACCCTCTTCGGTTCCTGGTTTGAGGGGGATCACCTTCACTCACACATGGGGCAACCACATCTTATTTTTGTTAGTGTCGCTTACTAATACAAGCTACGCAACAAAAAGGGGAAAAAAGTAGAGATTAAAATTAGGTCACACTCCCCTTTGGTTCTGCGACAAATAAGCACCCTTCATCACATTTAATTAGCCATGGCCCCCTTCACCCCACTATATTAATTTAATTAATTTAGTTAAATTAGTTCATTATCCTCACTATATTTATTATTTAAATATCTTATTTAAATAATATCCACACATACAGTTCACTTAGACACCTCACCAAGCCAACTCAACTCTAAGGCCTATTCTTAGTAAGTTGCCATAACTAACTAAGACTTACCCAAACCCTAAAAATCAATGCCTACATTCCCTCTAACCACATTCCCGCATGCTCACAAGAAGCTTCCAATCTAATATATGGGATAATGACATGAGATCCAAGGAAATTAGGAGGATCTCCCTAGTTTAGTAAACCTAGGAAATGCCACATTGACGGACACTAGTTATCCCTAAACATCACCAGCTTAAGCCGAACCATTGTCTCATTACCATTTTAACCCCTAAAATACGTTATTCTCAAGGCCGAAAACATTGGGAGAAGGTTGATGAGAAATAACACATCTTCGAAAGTGAATTCCAGCAAAAACCCACATACAAGTAAGGAGATTGAGCATCTTCTCCTACACGGTGATCCTAGTGATGGCCTCGATCTATCCAAGGAAAGAGGAGTGTACATGCAGCCCATGTAGAATATTTTCTTCAGTTGGTGATCACTTGCAGCCTTCAAACCCCTCATCAGCACCTCCATCCCTCACACATAGGCATTCAGGACCGGAATCCAAGTAAGTATAACATCATACTTTCCTATTTTATTTCATTTCATCATCATTTTATCATCCATTGCTTACTTTTCCCACTATTGACCTTCCCCAACATTTTCACCTCCATAATACCCATTCAAACCTTACCAAATCCTAGTCCAACACCGAATACCTCATCTCAACTAACCAAATTACTTTGTGTAATCACAAAGGAGATCTAAAGCTTATTCGTGACATTTCTAGATCTCACAGTAACCGACACCGGTTACACCTAACCATCATCGATCACCCCCGACCGACATCGGTCTCTATATTTACCCACATAGCCTAGAATAGATACCTACCCACCAAATTTCATCTCACCGTCATTCACCTGTGATCTACCTAAGACCTCTCATGTTAAACCCGTAGATACCCGTAACCAATCATTTGACCTTCGTATTCTATTCTAGCTTATCTTGTTAGACTAGATCTATTTCTTATTGTGTTTTACATGAGATACCTAAATCATTTCAAATTACAATAGGATTTACTTTGTTTACAACAATAAACTATTTAAAATAGTGGACTAACAGTCATCTAGGAAGTATCACACTTTCTGGATCTAGCATATGCTAGGCAATTCACTACCCATATTGTTTAATTCCTTCTGGTGGTCTTGTTTTCATTATAGGTAGTTCCTCCTAGCCAAAAGGAAGCTCTCACGATCAGCTATGGATCTGAAAGTCATACGCGTGTAACAACCCATCAACCAACATTTGAACAGGTATTCCTCCTACACCCATTACCCTATCTTTTTGTCAACACTTCAAAGAAATGATCTAAGAATTAGGTGAAACACTTATCCTAAAAATGCCACTAAATCTACTATGATTGCCTCACCGATGGTCATCAGCTATTCTTTTTGACTTGATTGGAATAATATTCTTTCTTCCTCCTTCATTAAGAAATCTTCTTCCTTGGCATTAAAAATAGGTGGAATTAGGTATAAGAAAAGAAATATTATTTGAAAGATCAAATTTCCATGCAATATGGTGCTATGAAAGCTTAAGGTATGGAAACCATGATTGTATTATCTACTAAATACATGATAATCTATAGAAACTAGATTTTTCATTACAAAATAAAATTATTTAAATTATATTTGTTATTTATTTGAAAGATAGATTTTGTTTTTGGGTGCTACCCTTGTGGTAACTTGGTTTTTACTTTAAAGGGGATTCTCCTATGTGATTTCCATGTGACTTCACTATAAAATATTTTAATGTTATTAATAAATGGGTGAGTGTTGGGCTGAAAAATATGGCCTAAGTCTGGTAAGCATATAAGGTTTGGGAATACAAACATGGGGTGGGTAAAGTGCACGCAGAAAAGTAGTAAGACAAGGCAAGCTCATAATCAGGACTTAGTCACTTTTATATGAGGCTATTTTTGTACATAGAGTGTAGAGCACCCAATGACATGGAGACTTGAAGACTACACCAAGGCTATTTTGGTATTCATGGTTTGAGCACTATGTAGAGTTTTGGCCTAATATTAGGATATGTACTAAGAGATAACTTTAAGAAGATCTATTATTAGCACTTACATGCTTTTGTGTACTCTTGTAATGGCACACGGCTATTATTAGCATGTAGCATATTTTTGGAAGGTGCATGGGAGATGAAGGGAAATTCTCCACCCCTATATATATGTATTGATTTTCATGGTTTAGAGACTCGTTGATACCATTTTTACTTGTAGAGTTATGTTTCTTGTATATACGTGTATATGACTCATTGTAACATTATCCCGATGTATGAATATTTTGTCTTTTACATTATTTAATATAATGGATCATATTGGCTGGATATTGGTGTTAGATGTGATTGAACATGGATCTTGCATGATAAATCTCATTATAGTCATGGTTTAGCTAATCTTTCCTATGGTTTAGATCTAGATCTAGTTTATGCACTGTGGATTGTTTACTATCTATTATGAATATGGATATATACATACTCAATCATGCTAACATTCTAGATAAGCAACTCTAAAGAGGGACTTGGTACCCTTGCATGCTTTGGGTGAGTGCTCAGTTCAGGTTGAGTGATGTGCTAATGCACCTTGGGCTATTTGTAGTGAATTCTAGGCTACATCATTAGTTTCATTGTCGGGACCTCTTTCTCAGCTATTTTTCAAGATGTTGCGTGATGAAGATGTATCGGTTGACCTTGGCTACTATTGAAGAGTAGTTAGAAGGTTTGAAATAAGAGTACACTTGTAGATTTAGCATTGGACCTAAGTTTAATGCATGCATGTGGGTTGAACAGAACTTGTATTATGAGTTGTATGAGACATTCTTTTATTGTTTCCCTATAGAGATGTATGAGTGGTTGGTTGTATACACATTTAAGAGTAATTGGAGGTTTCACTCGCTTGTTTGGACATAGGAATAATTCCGTATTGTATGATGCGATGTGATTTAGATGCACTTTGTTTAAATGTTTGGTTCTATGGCGTTTTCAATAGCTATATATTGAGTACATAGTTTAAACTTACTCTTTCTTGAGGTTGCTTGCTGAGTTTTAGTTTTTGCACAAACCTAGAGGATTGTATTTGCATGGTATTCCATCGGTGATTAGGATCCTAATTGTAACCCTAGATTTGGAATATAAGTTTATGGATAATTAAACCCCACCACATAGGGAGGTAGGAGAAAGATTGGTGAGGATGGGAGACCTAGAGGAAGAAAGGAAAAGGGAAGAAAGGTGGATTAATTTCAATGAGGCCCACAAGAAGGATTTAGAGAAGCAACATGAAGTTTTTAAATTAATGGCATTGTGGAGAGATATGGCTCGTGAAGGATTCAAATCTCATGTAGAAGAGATGGAGCCAGAGCATTTAGAACTCCCCCATTTGGGAAAGCATGGTATGGAACCTTCTTCATCCTCAAATGAGAATGCGCTGGTAGAAATGACATGGGCCGCATGCATGCATCTAAATCTACAGTGACCTATCCATTGTGCTTGTTTTTCTAGTTTTTATGATAGTCGGTAATCAACCATCTAGGGTGAGTAGTAGAGCTATAGTAGATAGATTTAATTTGAGCTTAATTTACTGGAGTTAATAAGGGAGCTTATTCATGTATGGAGCAATCATCATCTACTTTATTTGGAGGACTAGTTGTATATATCTTATATGGCACATTATCGAACAGAACATAAGGGTATAGAACCTTAGCATAACATCTAGAAGTAGTGTAACTCAATAGGTTATGGGTGTTTAGTTTAGCACAATCGTAGGAGCACAAGGAAGTGCATCCATTGTTCCATTTCCTACTACGGAGGGTGGATTAGGAATATCAATTGGCTTGGGTGTAGGAGGATCTGGAGGCAATGGAAATATAAGAGGAAACATAGGAGGCTTTGGATATGGTGGGTGAGGTCCACACAAACCTTAGCAAATTAACATGGATATGTCTCTCTATATTTCAGAGTATAGAGAAATTGAAGATACAATAGAACACGTGCATATGTGTGAGATACTATGGCATGTAAAGGGGATTACAGATCTAGAGCGCAAGGGAATTTATTTTACAGACTACATTGCAGGGATTTGTGCACAACTGGTATAAAATATTTTTTCTTGATCAAACTTTTGTGGACTATACAATGCTGCAAGATGCCTTCTCAAAGTAATTTTATTTCTCGAGTTCAAACAGAAAGAATAAGTGCGCTCAATGAAATTACGGAGGGCACTACTAAGATTGTTTGGGAATATGATGTTTGGTTCAAGAATCTTCTTTCTAAGTTATCTTATGATATCCATGCAAGCCAACATGCACAGTGGTCTATTGGAGGATTGATCAGGCCTTTTAGAAGAGAACTTTCACATAAGACTTATACATATTTACACAAGGAACTTGAAGTAGCCCTACATGATGAGGTAGTAGTAAGTGTGAAAACAAGAGTGAGCCCATTCTTAGAAGCTTAGATAAAAGTAATGGTAAAATAGTTAGTGAAATTATCTCTAATTCAACACATGAAACATGTAGCGGAATTTGGTGTACAAATTGAAGTAGAGAGGCCTAATAAGGATAGTTTCCCTCTCGAAGTTGATGTGATCCTTGTTGCTAGATTGTGAGATATGTCACTTAGACCAAAATTCGAGTCGATGCCCATTTTAAAAGTGTGTGATAAGAAATTATGTGTCTAGTTACTATAAGATTCATACGTCCTCGACTCATGATATTGAAGATTACAGGTTGATTGATCAAATCCATGATGTCATTGATATTGTCGTATGATAGACTAGTGATGAAGATAATTCCAAGGAGGAAGGTGAGCATTATGACCATGATCATAATGAAGGGTGCTTTGATGGAGGCCGTATTTAAGGTCGAGGTTACAAAGGAAGATTCATAGGTCTAGATCATGGGGGTGGAAGGAGTGATTTACCTCATGGGACTTATTATACATGTGGATCTCTAGATCACTACAAGCATAAATTTACACAAAATATTGTGTGTTCTTCTTACGGAAATAATTATAGTTATGAATAATTCTGAACTTTTATGAACAATTAAGCAAGAAACATATACAGAAAAAAGGGTGCAGGAATGGTTAGAGTACAATGCAATCTAGAAGACCAATGGATTTTGACATTAGTGTCGTATCTTGAGTTGGTACCTATGAAGATTACTACACACACTGAGGCTACGTGCATCAGGGAAGCTATGTAATAGAAGCCTACCATTACCAAGGAGGAAGTCATGTATGCAAAGTATCTAGACCCCATGCATGAGAAGGAGGTATATCAAGAGACCACGGAGGTAATTCAGAATTTACATGGTGAGATAGAGTGTTTGAAGGAATATTTGTGGAAGTTAGAATAAAATAAAGCAACTAAGCTCTATCATACATATTTTTATGATTTGAAGGAAGTTTGTAAGATTTTGCACCAAAAAAATTTATTTTGTTGTTAGGGAACTAGTTAAAGGGAGAGGAAACTTTTATATGCTGATATTCCTCTAGATAGTTTAGATTATGACAAGGATATTACTCTAAATGTCATTGTTGATGGTTGGATTTTGAGTAACATTTTGATTGACACAGGCATGGAAGTGAATGTACTCACTTTGGTTGCACGGGTTCAGATGGGTAGACCTCTTTTTGTCCATCCTCTAATGTTTTTCTCATGGAAAACTGAACTAAGGCCACACCCTTTAGAGTTTTAAAAGATGAATCCATTACTATAAAAGGGGACAAGTTCACTAGGGAATTTGAGGTTTTAGATCTTGCAAAAGCGAGAAAATTTCCTTCATTACTTGGGTGCCCTTCATGTTATGCAAATAACTCTGAAATTAACTTCAATTAGGGGTATATCAGATTTGAGAATAAGGAATAACGTGTCATTATCCCTTTGACAGATGGGAAATTTTCACCTTATGTAGAGCCCTTAAGTGAATAATACTTGAATAGAATTTATGTGTGCACCATTCGAGATCCAAAAGTTCTTGATCCATCAAAGGAAGGAGTTCTCCAATGGGATGATGCACAGTCCATGAGCGATACTATAAGTGTTTCATGTGACAATTAGGTACATGACACTTATGAAATGGTTGGAAATCAATTATGAAGTGTAGTTGCGTGTGTCGAAGTAAGCCACACAAGATCGACGTTTAGGTAGCAGCCAGGTACCAAAGTACAAAGGTGAAGAGAATCAAGAAGTATTCTTGCTTGCTATGGAAGTTAAGTGGGAATGACAGTGGAAAGAAGGAACATGTTAGTGTATACTATGTGTGGGATGATAGCGTACTGGTAGATGTTTCACAAGAATAATATTTTAGAGTGGATAGAAGTGATGATTACTTTATCTCGATAGAATTTTTAGGAACAATGCACCTACTCATATCTGTGCATTTCATGGTAATGATCATGTTAAAAATCATGTTCGGTAGTACTAGAGAATATGGAAAAAGGGGAAGGAAGTGCTACCACCTTTTTTGTGGGTGCATAAGATTTATTTCACCTTGCGATGTTGTGCATGTGCATGGTATATCTATGTAGTATTGAATAGAGAGACTAGAAATTGGAAATAACTTACTACGACTTGGTTGCGCATTTTTAAGAAGAAGAAATAGATGGTGAATTAAAAATACAAAAGAGGGATGGAAGCCTAACACTTTTATTGATATTTAGAAAAATCAAGTATAGAGGTAAGGGATGCAATATTTATAGATATGGGACAACCATATATACACAACTAGGATGTTGCAACAATGTAACAGTAAACACTCCATGTACAATAATTAAAAATACATGTTTCTAATAATACATAACAATATAACAGTCCAAATAATGATAAAAATACTATACATGAATACTATTCCCAATTACAAAAAAATGTATGGTTGATAACCAAACCATAACAACTTACCAAAGTAATATTAAATACACAAATTAACCATAGTAAACTAAATTTACCTAACATGAATAGCTTAGGTACACCTTCTTAGAAAGAAAAAGGGTAAAATGATCTACATGGCTGATGTTGAAGAGGTAGAGGACCTAGACATTGAGTACACAGATGGTACGTGCAAATTCTTGGACACTATAGATGAGAAGGTGCACACCTACCATGAGCCTATGAAGACCAAAAAAGTGAACATTAGAATGGATCATGAAGCCTAGGAAGACATTATCCAAAATTAGTGGTCATATTATGAAGTTTCTAAAATCATTGAGCTATTGCACAACTTTTAGGACTTGTTCCCTAGAGGTTATCATGAATTAAAAGGATTACATGAATATTTGGGAAAAATGAGAATAATTTTAAGAAAGGTGTCCACCCATTTTGGAAGAGGCCTTACATATGAATCAGAATATTCTTGTCAAAGTGAAAGAAGAGATTGATTAAATGTTAATTTATGGGATCATTTTTCCATCGAGGAGTCGAATGGGTGATCCCTATGGTGATTAGCATCAATAAAGATTGTAGAAACAAAATTTTTGTGGATTATAGGGATTTGAATGTTGCATGTGTCATAGACACCTTTCCCACACCATTTACTGAATAAATCTTGGAGGGCATCGCAGAGCACGAGATCTACGCCTTTACTAATGGATTCTCTTGATATCATCGAGGTAAAGATAGCTAGAGAGGATACAGATAATATAACTTTCACCACAGAGTGGGAAAGTTGTACATACATGGTTATGCCTTTTGGATTAAATAATGTGCCTACAATATTTTTCCGCATAGTGGTACAAACATTTATACATCTTAGCTAATTTGTTCTTATATTGTAAAACATAATTCATTAGATGCTAATTAGCTCCTTGTTTAAGTTATGAAAGTTGAGCATAGGAGATCTTAGAACCAATATTGATTGAGAAATGTGTGAGAAAAACATTGGCTAAATGTGTAAATGATGTTACCGAATGGATAGGTAGATCATAGAACTAACACATTGCATAATCTTGGAGGATTCTAGGAAAGATATTTGCTAATAAAGTATGATCATCCACATAATCTAGAAATGCCACATGAAATACTCAAAAATTCACTTGAGGCTAACCATGTCCATTAAAAGTGGGTATATTGGGAATGATGAAGTTTGGAGGAAGTGCATAAGTGGAAATGGAGGGTGTGAAAGGAGTATGAAGTAGTAATGTGGAATCGAGAGATGGAGATGCATGAGAGGTGGAAAAAGGGTTATTAGATGCAACCATAAGATTGAGACATGATAAGAATATGGAAAAATACCTAGAAGTAAGGTTGGGTTCAAGTGATGGGCCCACCAAATTATTTAACAAACATTAGAATTTGTAAAACCATATATATTTCGAGTTACATATAGTAAATGAAAAATGAAGTACGAGATATGACCTAAGTAATAAGCTAGCCAAAAATGAAACCCTAGGGGAAAGAGAGGGAGTAGAGTACTTAGTTGATTTTCTAATTGATCTCGAGTATGAAAGAATAGAAGACTGATAAATAGGAGGAAATTGTCACAAACGCATGTAATTTTTTGGAACTATTGGAATAAGCTAGACTAGGATGCTTGGACTAGGTCACGGGTGCGTTGACCCTAGAGACTACTTCTAGGTTCCGTGTTTATGCAAAACCTTGAAAAATGATATTTCTTGTGTCACACTAATTTCACTAACATTATTTTTTTATCTCCTATATGTTGTTCTTTGGTTGATCGCAGAGTTTTCCTGTAACTTGCAAAATAAATGATCTCCTACAAAACCTAAAAACACATAAAATCCTATAAAGAAAAATATGTAAATGGGGACTCATAATGACCCCAGGTGGTTACCTGGATGAGTGAACATATAATTTATCATTGCAATACATTTCATACTCCATGTAGTTCTTGTGTGTGTGTGTGTGTAACAATTATGTCCTAGGTGGCTCTTATGCAAGATGCACTTGATAGAAAGAAATAGCTAGATGTAGTAGTGTAAGTAGATGTGTGGATGTCAAAATAAAATTCCCATCCTATGTGTGTATGCATAATATGTAGTTATTTTTCCCTTGAGTGAGTTCTAGATGGATGATTTAATGCTCTTACAATTCCTTTGGATGCAATTCTACGTGGTGATAGTAGATGCTTAGTGCTTGGTCCTTTATTATGGTCACATAACTTTATATTTATACTATTCCCTTGTTTTAATTTCATAATTAACAACTAGAATAATGACCCATATGAAAATAAGATGCCAAAAATATAAAATATGCCCAAAAAGATCAAGTAAAATACAAATATATCGGGGCACCCAGAGGATAAAGGCACCGAGAACTAGTGTCTTAGTTTGGTGGTGGTTCAATTGCTAATTTTCTCACTTAGGAATCATATGAATAGTAGTTAGTGACTAGGACCTAGAAATGTACCCAAAGTGTGGGATTTAATGTCTACATAGGGTAGGTCTAGATGTACTTAGGCATCCTTTTTCAAGGTTATCTTTTTGTGCCTATTATGCGTAAGCTATCTTGTGTTATCCATATTTAATACTCACTATATAAACCTTCCAAAAATGCATGGAGGAGGAAAAGTAAAAGCAATAAAAGAGAAGTTAAAACCCATGTTATCAAAAGAAAAATCAATCAAAGGTAGTTATTATAAGAAATAACATTTAATAAAAAAACAAAAAAGATGTGATATTATAATACTTGGGACCATCTTCTATCCCGGTTGACTCAAGATTCATAGTTTTCCTCATTATAGGGCTTGAGATATTTTGGGGTGCATTAGGTTTTTTAGTAGGGTATATAGTCTCATATCTATCATTTAGTGCCCCTAGAGTTTCACACACATACCTAATCCTATGGCTAGTCCTATATCCCTTTATATGAGGCCTTTATTAATTGATATCATTTCATGGGAGGTAATATTCATAGTTTCTATTGTATATTATCATAGCCGACTTTTGGATATATCTCTATACTTTACTAGTTACCATAAGTTTAACTCACTCTTTTTGGTTCATTATCTTCTTGATGTTGAAAAACTTTATTAATATCCTACTGATTAGAGTGTCTCATCACCACTTTTCCACCTTAATTTTCCCCTCTCTTCATGTTCAACCCTTTACTCCCCTCGAGAGATAATTTTAAAAGTTGACCAAGGGTTTATATCCTTTATATCTTACAATCTCATATTGACAACATTTCCTTTTTGTGAGAAATATTGGAATACCCTTAGGAATTCCTCATGGATATTATCAAACATGTATCTACTCCATATTTACTCATCTTAGTCATGAAATTATATGGAAGAGATTTATATCCTAAGGAATCAAACCCAAGAGTTGAATGTGATCTTATTCAGTCCTTTCAATGTTTCCTTTTTAGCATATGTTATGTTTTTTTTTCTATGCCTTAAATTTCATTTGATATTTATTGCACATATTTTAATTTCTTTGACTAAATTCTTAGATATTATAAGGTTTTTACAATACTTATTTACATATCTTTTAATTTCTTTGTTTACTTTCTTGTATTTTATTAGGTGTCTTGAATCCTTATTTGCATGTCATTTTATTCCTTTAGCCTTATTCTTGGGTTTTATTAGGTGCCTTACAATCCATTAGCATTTTTCTTTGACTTCTTTGATTAATTTCTTATATTTTATATGATACCATTATATATATTACATTTTGGCACATCTCATGATTTTTATATTTTTGTCTTTTTATTAGATGAGCTCTTTTAACATATATCTTATTTTTACCTCTTCACTTTTCATAATCCATAGATGTCCTCACATTGGTGAAAAAATAAAAATTAAAAACATCAGTAAATCCAATCACACAAAATCCCACTATATATGTACATAAAAGGCCAAAATGATGTCATGCAAATATATATATATATATATATATATATATATATATATATAAAAGTGTGTGTGTGTCAAAAATGGGTACATAATATAGTCATATACAATTTCCTATCTCTCATAACACTCATTCACGCCTCATAGGAGGAGGTGTTATGCTCCATGTAGATGGAGTCTTCTTAGTCACTCAATTAGAACGAGATAATGATTTCCCCAAGATCTAGCACATGAATCCTCACCCTTAACCCTAATCTATACTTTTCTTATGGAATTTTTATTATACAATCATTAGTTAAGAACCCAACATGATCTACTAGTAAGAATACCTTTTTATACACTCTCATGCATAAAAGGTACCCATATCCACTTTCTCTACAATTATCAATTCTAGTGTATGCCATTTCATCTTTTAAGATACATCTTTAGCAAACCAAAAACAACATACTCTCCTACTAAGAGTGCCACTAGAACTTAATTTTTATGTCTATTATCTAGGTAATTAGGTACAAAATATTATTGTGCATTCCTTTTATCAAGGTTCTCCAGTTGGCCACATGTTCATTTGTAAACACATCACACATAAAGAACATATAAACATAATATTTAAATAATCTTAACTCCTAGCATCTATCTCTACTCTAAGAAAGGAAATATATAAAATACACACATGCCTCATTGACCATGTCAATCCTTCATGAATTCCATGTATTTCCATTTACGCAACATAACCTCATTGTAAAACCCATGTTATTATCATCCAAATTAAGGGAATTTTTAAAAAAAAAACTTAATTATAATTAATGTATTCAATGATTTTCATCTTGCAGAAAATCAAGGAAATGCTTTGAAAGAGTGGGAGGAATGGAATGGAATGGAATGGTTCCATGGAGACACGTCTATAAAATTATTAATAATGAAAAGATCTGGTAAAGCATGTCACATGAGCCTCAATGGATTGAGGTAGGATTCATAGAGCAAATTTAGGAGTTATGATATCCCAAGAGTGACAGTGGAGAAAGGGTATAATTTATAGCTCGAGTGGAATATTTTTGTAGAAAAAATGGGAGACGTACCTCGAATAGAGAAATCATGTCATTGGGATTGGGTGGGTTAGGACATGAATCGAATTCATATCGGGTAATAAAATAGGATTCCACGATGTAGAGGTTGATGAGGAAGGGTGGTTTTATTAAGTTTATCAAACACATTAAAGGAAATGATATTGATTTAGCCTTGGAATATTCCAAATCCTAGTATCGTGGGTGTGTTAAAATCAAAGGAATGGAAATGCACATCACGAAGACTTTATTGTTAAGGCTATGGGCATGAAAATGAGGGATTTGAAATTGTTCAAGGAGACGAATATGAGGAATCGTTAAATCTCTATCTTATTTATACCTAAAGAGATTGTACACATGTTCAAGGACAACATTGCAATGACATGTCTCCCAAAAATATGGGTTGACGTCTGCAAAGTGTTAATGAAATACCTAATTCTCAAGGTAAAGTTCGGAAGATTTACATTCATCAAAATTTTATCTTGTCTTGCTTACGATGCAATTAGGGGATGAAATTCCCTTTTTCCTATTGCGGTATATTTATATGTTGATTTAAAATTGTAAGAAGGAAAAAGTGGACTCACCACTACATCATGGGTTAGTTTTGTTGCTCTTTCGAGATAGGAAAACTAGTCCTGGATCCCATTCATCAACCCACTACTTGATGAAGAGACCTTAGCTAGTAGGATAAAAAAGAAAAATAAGGGACCCAAGGAGAATGAAAATGGAGAGGTGGTAGTGGAAGTGCTCTTGGTCATGAATAAGGGGGTATCCTTTAAGGGGAAAGGCATAGCGGGGGATTTTATTCGAGACCCTATCAAAGATGCCAAGTATGCTAATATAGAGGTTGTTATTGAAACATTTCTCTAGGTGACCAAACATCCAGTCTGGGACATTAGGGAGTGGCACATCATGGAATCCATTCAAGAAAAGAGAATCAATGGTCTCAAGGATGACTTGATAAGCAAGAGAATAGGATTTTTATTTTACTGGTACCAGTGGCCAAACATGCTTTATAGAGGAGAGGCTCAAGGATGGATCTCAACAACATAAATGAAGATATTGAGAAGGATGGAAATAAGGAGGACATGCAGGAGTTTCCTTGTGCCCCTTAGTAGAGTATTTTTTGTGTGAATCAAGGTTTGAGCTCTAGAATGAGGAGCAACCTAAAAAGGAAAATTTATCTTGATCATTTGTTGAATGGGTCTAGCTCCTTTGTTTTTGGCCTTTGGATTTTCTCCTCTAATCTATAGTTATTTTTTTGGTGGTTCTTTAAAAATTATTTTATGTAATTGAGGTTATGTGTATCTCACCCTTGATGGAATCTTGTTCAGTCAAGCTATTTTATCCTTTTGGGGCTCTTGCTATTTTTGGGTTGATCTTTCACGGTGGTTGTTTTTGGAATATTTATGTACTATGAGTTTTCTAGTCACCCCAAAACAAAATAGTTACCTAATGTAAATAAATATTACACCAAATAAAATCCAACATAATTAAATGTTTACAATCCATTTGATAACAAATGATAACTCGTAATGCGATTGTAATGGTCAACTAGATCTTCCCAATAATTCATTCTAAATGTGTGTATAACTTGTATACTTTTGGTAAAAATTTTAAATAGGTCTTGAGAACTATGTGTAACTCCTAAGTGTCAACCTAGAAAACATACAATATGTACTACATCTGGTATTTGACATAGAAAGTTAGGGGTATGGTGAAAAAACATTGTAATCAGCTAGTTACACTACTTTGGCCAAATATTTGAGCGTGTAATAAAAGATTAGTTTTGTGACTCCACACCAAAGTGAGAAATACTTGTCTCTATCACCATACAACCATATTTACACAATTATCTAGATCTCATTTTTTTATAAGAAATTAAATTTCTATTTTTGAAGTAGGAACCATGATTCATCCTTCTAGTTATATAATCCTATCGATGCCACCTAAGGATCCTTATGGAAAATATAGTGACCACATAATGAATTCCGTCATTACTTCCTCACTACCCTCCCATAGCCATCGTAAGATGGTATGACTAAAAGAATTCAGAAATGATGATGGATCTTAATGCTTACACTTCATTTACATTTTTAGTTATCAATTAAAATAAATAAATAAATTTTTCTTTACGATAAATTATTTTGTATCGTTATATGATATCCATTTCTCGATAGATGGTCATATTATCTCAATGAGATACTATATTTTATGAGTACCTCCTATCGATTTATCACAACATAGTGTTGGTATTCAAATATGGGTTTAATTAACCATTTCCCGCATGGATTTAATCCATTCAATATTTGTTAAAACAGTTCTTAATCTCATATGATCATCATTTAATCATGAATGTTATGATTTATCCCATAATATACAATAATAATTTATGATGTTTTGTTTTCCTTATCGTACTTATGTTCTTCATTCGACATATGTGTTCATCCATATTGAATCAATGAAACCAGTTTTACATAACACAATATGAATAAAAAATTATTCATACTCTTTTGTAGTGTACAACATTTAAACACTTTCATATCTCACAAAATATTATTAAAAAAATTATTTTATTTATACTTAATAATGATAAGTCCTTAGTTTTGAAATAATTGTTAGTGCAAATCAGTTACACCTTAAATGACGTTCGAGTCTACAAAGAGAAATTGGGTCATTTAGGGGGTGCTGCTAATTTGCACTAACAGATTTACAACTGCCTTAGTGGGACCTTAGAGGTCTTCATATTAATTACAACAAATTTTATGTGCATTTGTTGTAAGTTACTGATTAAAAAAGAGACCTGATTTACACATCTGGCGACTCCAAAGAGATAAATCAACTAGTTTCAGCAGTCTAAGTCTGAAGATTCATGAGAAGGATCCAAAAAGGTCAAGGGCTAGAGAAGAGGGATTATCGAGCATCTATAGTTATCCCGGAAGAAGAGAGGGAATAAGAATTCAAAGGTCTCCATATCCACCAAATAGAACTCTATCAACTCCTCCACCTGGTAGACCTTTCACTCAATCAACAAGGGTTATTAGGCCAATCAAAATGGCACAAAAAAACCCTTATGTCAACTTCACTACCAACATCCCACTTTCTCTCAATGCACAAAATCTAGTTCCAATTGCACCATTGAAGAAAATCCCATACTTTACTGGGGAAAATCAGACCACTCCTGGTGATCATGTCAAAGACATTGCTAATGTTTGTGCAATCCATGAGATTGTTGAGAGGCAAATTACTATCAAATTATTGGCATCTTCATTCTAAGGAAAGCCTTACAATGGTTCAGGAGCCTTGGGGTAGGCTCTATCAAAAATTTGAACTGTTGTGTATAGATCTCCATGAGCGGTTTGGAGAAAAGGGAGATAATTTGTCTCTATTGGAACAACTGACAACTATAAAAAGAGCTCCCAATGAGAAGCTAACAAACTTCAATTTCAGATTTCAAAGGATATGGGATAGAATTCCAGTGGCAGTAAGGCCAATAGCTGAAGGTGCTTTCTTATACTATCTCAAATCTTTAAATTCTGATATTTCTATGTTAATCTAATCCATGAGAGGTGCAAATATACTTGCAGCTTATAACATTACCATTAGGGATGAGAATTGTTTGATCCAAGCTGATAAACTGGCACCTAGGCCTCCTATGCCCTTATATCCAAACTTGGAAAACCAAAGCACTAGTCAAGCACCTACTTTAGCTCCTATTCCCACTCCTAGAAATCAGAGTTCGAATGAAACTTCTACTTCATCCTTTAGTGCATCAAATGAACTTCAAGAAGTCATGAAACAATTACAAAATTTAGGCAATGAGCTAGTTACACTCAAGAGGCAGCAATTCCAAAGTTTTAGACATTCTTACCAATCTCATACTTAGCCTATTAGGAAACCATATCAACCTAATAGGCCACCCAATTCAGCTACAAATCAAAGTCAAGTAAGGCCTCCTGCCAATAGACCATTTCAGCCCTATAATTTCAATGCTACATCTACCTCTAAAGCTTTAGTGCCAGTACAAAATAATATAGCTCAAGAGTATGATTGGTGTTTCCCATGCAATGAACCTCACAACCAGTCTATGTGCTTCAATGGTGCTTTGAACCAAGCTTTGATGGTGACAAAAACTGGCGTAGAGAGTGAGGTGAGTCAAGAAACAAACCAATAACAAGGAACATCTCAGAAAAATACAAATTCAAATGAGACTACAATTGTGAATGGCGGGATGAAGATTTTTGTGGTATGAATCAAACAATTTCTCATAATGTAGCAGATAACACAAGGTCAAAGAAAAGGAATATTGGTGAAGGGAAGTCATTAGATCCAGGTGATCCACAATCTTCCATCACTCCACAAAGTGTTGGTAAACAAAATGTAGTTCCAAATGTGCAAGGACATCCCAAGCCACCTTCTAGACCAGCTCAAATGCCAGTTGTTGTAGCCCACATGTAAGAAAAGAATGTGCAGGCTAAGGGGAAGCAAAGAAATGCTTCATCCCCATTTAACATCATTGAACAAATGAAGAAGAAAAATGTGAATATATCTATGTGGGAATCATTATCCATCCCAGGCCAAAGGGATCTACTACAAGCTACCATGAAGAATTGGTCAACTTCAAATCAGCAAGCTCATATGCAAGAGAAGGTACTCACAAATGTTGCTCAGCCTGAGGGGAAGCTTGGAGGACAAAAGGTAAACTTTTAAATCCCCCTCCATTCTATGCTTTATTGATCATTAGGGATAAACTAGTACACAATTGTATGATTGATTTTGGGGCAAGTAGTTCTGTGATGCCCAAGTAAATATCGATCAATGGGCCTATGAAGTCATATCCAAAGGGGTGGTACAATCGGATGGGACAGCAAAGAATAACAAATTGGGTATTTAAATATTTGAGACTCACTTTGCATGCATGCCCAAATGTCACTATTTTTGAAGATGTCTCGGTGATATACTTACCACCACTTTTTTCCCTATGTTTTTCAAGGGATTTCATAGCTAGAATTGGAGGGTATTTATCCGCCGATTGGTCACACATGTTGTTTCGGACTAGATATGAAAATAAGGCCACAATCAGGTCTGAACCTATTGCAAAATTTCACATTGAGCCTCATACTCCAATCCTAATCAATGCCAACTGTTTAGTATTTGATCAAGAGGATTATCTAGGCACAGATGAAGATGACACGTGGCGAGCGGAGCGGTGGGGCAAATTTGGATTTTTTCCAAAAATCAAAAAGGTGTAAAATGTCCATTTGAACCCACGAGCCAATAAAAATGTTCCATGTGGCATCAGAGTAGTAGGGGGTGGATTTTCTTGGGAAAATTTTCCCAAATTCAAAAAATAGGAAAAATTTTTGGGTTTCAGCCCGCCGACCCGATTTTTGCCCTGTTTTTCCCTAAATCTTCGAGGGGCATATCTTTCGATCCAGAGCTTAGTTTTTCTTGATTTTGGTGTCATTGGAAATATATTGAAGTCCTCTACATGATGAAATCTTCAATTTTGTTTTTGGTTGAATTCAATGAGATAAAAATGAGAAAATGCCTTTGGCATGGGGAAAAGAGTAGAATTGACATTCAACCACCATTTTTAATGTAGTATGGCTTCCATTCTTCTCCAGCATGGTCAAAAATATTAGGGAATGAACTTTTAAGGGTACCCATGCTATTTTTATGGATCTAGTTAGTGGTTGAATGATTCCTTTCATTTTTCCCGCGTTTCTCCTTCTTGAGCTCAAATTTTCATTGTTAAAAGCTAGATTTGGCTCATTTGTAAAGGGTTGGACATTTTTATGAACTGCAGGCTCCCTTCTTCACCCTAGCAAGTGAATTTGTGGAATATCAGACCTCTTTTAGGACTACAACATGTTTTCTACCTCTTTTCTATTGTAATGCACTATATTTAAAAATGGAAATGACAATGCAAGCTCTGTGAATGAGTTTTCAATCCTTTCTTGTGTTGTTTGCTTCATTCTGATCCTTCATTACATTTTAGAAATTTGTGCATAACTTGTGTTGAATTTTTATAATATGTGTAAATTTTTAGAAATAGATGTTCACCACTCCTTTGGTGTATCACCACTTTTACTTAGTTTTATTTCTTTTGCATCCTTTATCTCTGTCTCCTTGGAATTTAGAGTAGGATCTAGTATTAAACCTCTACAAAATTCATGCATACATCTGATTAGAGGAGTAGAGGAACTAGCCTTCAATCTGGAGAGTTTTTTCCCATTTTGCAAGTCCCACACTTGGGGAAAAGATTCAATGTTGTGCAATCACACTAAATGACCCAATTTCTCACTTAGAGACACAAGGTCATTTAGGGGGTCTTTGCTGATTTGCACTAACAATAATGACATACATTTAGTGATGATAGTACCATATGAAATGTCTTAAATAAACTCATGAAGATAATACTTTTGTGTTATAATCAAATACAATAATCTCATAAGAATAAAATATACAAGGTAGACTTCTCAAAATTTCAACATTCATAATCGGATGATTCAAACTATCTTATCAACATTTTCTGATATTATTGCGAAGGAGATAAAAATAATAACTCTTTATAAATAATCATACATTTCCAATATCTCCCCAAGATCATGATCATTACCAAAGAATGATATAATGGTAAATTAATTTCAACCTCATATAAAATAATTAACATTTACCACACATTGGAACAAACTCATAATAATTCATTTAGGCTAAGAGTATTATGAATACTCATTCCCAAACAATAACTAAGGAAGAGTTCCTGCAACACAATTTCATTGCAACTAAACCTAATAATCCTATTTTTCAACAAGATAACAAGAAGCTAAACATTATCAAGAAATCAACCTATATTGAAAATATTTCACAAATGTCCAAGCCTCAACTTAGCATAATAGAATTATAATTTTAACAACAAACAAGGTCATATTCACACCTTTCCTTTCAAAACATAAGTATTTAAAAATACAATACAACATGCTCAAGTAGCCAAATCAAAACTTCAAGTATCATAATAACCAACTATATTGGCCCATTTCCCGAGGGCTTTCTCATGTTTTAAAATCAATAATGGCTAGCTCAAAATGAGTTGATAACAAAATTAAAACAAATAATCCTATAGTGGGTTAAAAGAAATGTTCACTTACGAGATCAAAAAGACCGAAGAATAGTTAAACTCACATCATAAAGGAAAACCCATCACAAGAGGGTTACCAAAAATATTTTGGCATAATAGTGCCAAGAACCCAAATTCAGTTCTTGTTATCAAGAAAACAAAGATATATTTTTAAAATCAATAACCCGGATATTAAATCCCATTACCTTCCACATTTCATTTCTAATCAAAAGCTTCATATGACCAAAACAACATTCTAAGAGAAAGAATAGAGATCTTTTTGAGATCGTAAAAATACTTCAAATTTATTATTTATTTCCTAGTTTTTAAATCAAAAATATCAACTTAGATGACCCACAATAAGATATACTAATAGTATGCATATCATTTCATTCAAAATCACAAAACTAGGAAGCTAAAATAGAACAAGATCTATATTTCAAATAGTCATGAAAACCCATTTCGTTTCCTAGTTTTTTCCTTCACGTTTTCTTTCAAAATTTTCTTAATAAGTCTAAGAAATAGTCCAAATTCATCAATGATTAACGAAATCTAAAGAATTTTCCTACTTTTAATAATAAAACAAAAAGAAAATAAGTAAAATGACTCATGCCTAATTTTCTTTAATTTCCTTTTTCCTTCCCGAAATTTACAACTTGAACACCTCCCAAAAATTGCAAAAATGTTTCCATCGGAGATTTTAAATAACAATTCACCATTAAAAATAGCTCCATTAATACATGTGAATGCCAATAATATATTTTCTACAATATTTCCTTCTAAACCTCCATGATCTTCTAGTAGACCAAAACAACCAAACAAAACTTCAAAATGTGAATTAGGAGGAGGAGTGCATGTTTTTGCTTGCTAATCCCGGTTCCTAAGAACCATGTTTTTTTAATGATCTTAATGACTGAAAGTGCCACATATTGGCTTTCCTCTAAATTTTATAATTAACTTTCATGTGATTCGAATGGTCTAAGGCCATGTTAAAAATTAAACAATATTAAATTTCCTTGTTACTCGCCATATGGTCGTGACCATCTCCCAACAACACTAAAAATTTTACATGCCAAGTAATATGGTTGATGTCCATAGTTCAACACAAGTTATTAAACACTTTAATTACCTCATGATGTAAGACCAAACCTTTTCCAATTGTTTAAATAATAAACAATGAAATATGGATTAATACCTTTAATTAAACATAAACAATTTACTTTCTTCCATGGTCTATGAATAATTCAAAATAACATTTAACTTTAAACCATTTCAAAATAATGTTGTCATTTCAAAAATGAAATGTGACCTACGACCGACTCATTCAATACCTTAATCATTTTAATATTACCTTAAATAATGAGAACTGACCTTAACAATTACAAATATCCTTAATTACTAGAACAACGATGGATTTCAACCAATCAATGCATACGGTGATGCAAACCGTAAGGTGGTCACCAAACAAACCCAATGAACATTAGAATATATATATATATATATATATATATATATATATATATATATATATACTTAAGTATACACATTTATACGTATATGTATATGCTTTCACATGTACATATATGTATATATAATTATATATCCTAACTTATCAATTTAACATTCATAATTTATTTAGTCATTATCAAACATTTACTCATGACAGAACATTTATAAAATGTGGGGTGTGACATACTTACCCCTTAAAGAATCATTTTCTTGATGAATTAACTTAACCTTATCAATCTTATTAATTTATATAAATCCATAAATCGATTGTCAAAGAAAAATAGTTCACATTTCTTTAAAAACCTAAAAGTTTAATTTCAATCAATTGTAATTCATAAATCCCGATTGTGAGACAACCTCATAACATACAATTTTTTTAAATGATCAACAATATAGTAGAAATTTCCATTGTAATCATTATAAGTATCAATTAATGTATTAATAAATCCATAACCAATAGTAAAATAATTGTTTTAGTCATTGAAACAGAAAAGGGAATGTAATTTTCATTTCTTCCAAATTCTCCCAAGTTGTGTTATCCTTAGAATATTGGTCCCATTGGACCTTTCATTGTGCAATATCATGATTTCTAAGTTATAACTGTGATTTTCTAGCACTCTAATTGGTTGCCTTGAGACGATTCCCCGGTCATGAACATGTAAAGAGTTCCAATTTATGACATTTTTCATATCTGAAACATATTGTTTAAGCAATGAAATATAAAAAACATCATGCATTATAGAAAATATGGGAGGTAATGCTATTTAATATGTCGGTGGACTTATAAATTCCATAATTTTGAAAGGTCCCACATATTTATGTAATAATTTGGCATCCTTGCCAAACCTAATCGAACTCTTTTTGGGTTTTACCCTAACAAATAAATTTATCTCCTTGCTCAAATTTTATGTCAACTCTTTTTAGATAAGTGTAGATTTTCCACCTATCAAATTCCCCTTTCAACTTTGCTCACAAATGAGCTTTACTTATTTCTTCATTTCTATCAACATTTTTAGGCCCACTACCTCTCTTTCCTTTGTGTTATCTCAACTAATAGGATTTCTACACTTTATCCCATACAATGCTTCAAATGGAGACATTTTTAGCGAAGAATGATAAGTGTTATTATAGGAAAATTCAACCAATGGCATATATAATTCTGATTTATATTAATGATACATGGAATACATTCTAAGCATATCCTCCAAAACTGGTTAACTCTTTTTGTTTGATCATCTATTTTAAGATGGTATGTTGAACTAAAGTTTAGTTTTGTTCCCAAATATAAGTTTAATTTTTCCAAAATTGAGAGGTCATTCTAGGATCCCTTTAGAAAATAATCAATTCTAGAACTCCGTGCAATCTAAAAATTTCATGCACAAACCATTTTACAAGTATGGGGGAATCATCCTTTAGATTACCCAATATGAAGTGAGATACTTTAGTTATTATTTCAACCAATACTAAAATCATGTTATGCTAGTTTTTAGATAACGAAAATCCTTATACAAGGAGCAAATAGTTTATTAAATAAGCCATACACTTTTAGACTACAAAACTAGATATACTCATGCTGAAAAACTCTCACAACGAAACTTCGTCATTACCTACTCAACCACAAAAACTTTGTTATCACCAATGCTAACCCCTTACATTACATGTATGCTAAGCCCTACCAACATAAACGTGCTACATGTTGGCTCATGCTTCTTGCAGAACTAGATATCAAATTCATCCATCAAAAATATGTCAAAGGACAAATAATTGTTGACCAAATCATAGATGCACCTCTCTCTAGAAACCAATCTTGAAACTTCGATTTCCCTAATGAATCCATCACTACCCTCTCCTGGATGATACCATTTACTAGATGACCTTATTCTTTGATGGTTCCAAATGTTAGCATGGGGGTGGTGTCAGATTTATCCTCATTCCTCTTGATGGCAATCCTATGCCATTATCTTTTAAACTATATTTTTATTGTAGTAAAAATATCATCGAATATGAAGCACTCATGTTAGGTCTTGAGCCTATATAGCCTTAGAAATTAAATCAATCAATATCTATGGAAACTCTCAACTGGTTGTGAACCAAGTTAACGGTATATACTAGTGTCGTAATGAGATACTTCAAAATTATAAAGATCACTTTTATGTGCTTTTGACTAGCTTTTACCATTATTAACTTCAAACCACCCCACATTCCACTAATAAATTTATGGACACCATGGCTGTCTTGCCTCTCAAATCCCCACTTCACCCTCGACTCAAAAATCTTGGTCACTTTGTACAAATTTTGAAATCACCTTCTTATCTAATCGAGAGGTCAACCTAGTAAGAAACAACAAAACTGACCCATGTGACCTTTGGTATTAGTAGTTTTTGATTACCTTTCCCTTTCAATTATGCCTCCATATCTTACTCGCAATAGACAACGAGCCTTTCTCAAAAGTGTCTCTTGTTATGTCATCATGGGTGGTCTTCTCTATAAATGTTTTTTTTACAGTATCCTCTTATGATGCCTTATAAGTTATGAAATTCCATACACCACCAAGGAAGTTCACAATGGGATTTTTGGGGTCAATTCGGTGGCTTAGCTTTTGCTAAGTGCATCCTTTAATGTCAGGTTATTATTGGACAACCCCAAACCATGATTGTTGTGACTATGTCAAGTGTTGTGTGAAGTGCCAACAACATGCTAATCTTCATCACACCCTAGTCACACCTTACGGGTCACATCGGACCTTTAGCCTTTCTATCAATGGGGTTTGGATCTTTTCGGACAGATCAAGTCTCATTCTTACCAATGTCATCAATGGATTATTACCGCTACCGAATATTACGAAATGGGTAGAAGCCGTACCTCTTATTTTTATAAAATTTTAGAAAATATGTGAATTCCTCAATCATCACATCATTTGTCACTTTGGTGGTCATCACCGCCTCATCACTAATAATAGAAAACAATTTAAAAAAACCCTATGAAAACTTTTTGATGCTTTCAACATTCAACTTAGTTTTTATTCACCTTATTATCCTAAAAAAATGACCAAGCTGAATCAACTAAAAAACTCTAAATAAAAGTATTATGAAAGTACTTGATGATATTGGTAAGGATTTGCACACGCACATTATTTTTTCCTTATGGGATTATCACACTAGTATTCACACCTCAACTGCTGCCATACTTTTCTCTTTGCTCTATGGTACAGAGGTTATCTTGCCTCTCAAATTCCAAATTCCATCTCTTCATATCTCACTCAAAGATATGCTCAACGATGATGATTTTCACCAGGATTGTTTGGCACAACTTGAGTTATTAGACAAATGTTGTCTAAATGCTCTCAATCACCTCCAAATCTACCAAAAATGTATCAAACATGCCTACAATAAATGTGTCCAAGAACAAACCTTCTAGGTTGGTGACCTTATCCTGAAGGAAAATCAACATGTAATAAAAGTGGAGAAAAGTAAACGGGGTAAGTTTGCTCCTAATTGGCTTGGATCCAATATTGTTGCTCATGCCTATAGATCATGTACTTATCATTTATCTTCACTCGAAGGTAAACCCGAACCTGATCCCATAAATGCCTTACATATTTGACCATTCTATTATTGAATTAATTCCTATTTCACATTTTTTCTATTAAGCACTTGTCCCTTGAGAAACATCCACCTTCCACTTACCTATTTTAAGGATCATCAACTAAACAAGAATCATGTGATTACCCATCACCTTTTAGACTTATCTTCAATATGAGTACCATGACTCTACTCATGGCACAATTCTCATGGATAATTTTCATCCTTTTCAAGATGAAATCCCATGGTTTTTCGACACTTAAAACCTTTGTTTCATAGCTAACCCCTGTGTGCTATGGTTTTGTCTTCATAAAATAATCCTATACTTGTCTATAGTCTTTTCCATGACCTAAAAGTCAAATGAAATTCCAAATTAATATATGGTATGTTCAAATTCTACTCCTTGAGTTAAAATTCTTATAACTACATGCCTCCCTCAAAAAGGACATCTACCTCTCTATATCATTACTATAAATAGACTTCTCCCTTGAAGGACAACTATAAAAGTTAGCCCTAAAAACACGTAGTCTATCCAAAAAGAAGACTAGTTCTATACAAATGAAAATAAAACATTCTGAATCTTCCCACATCAATTAGCTTCAAGAAGACCTCAAGGAGATATTATATTCATCCCACACATACTTCCCGCATCAATCAATATATAAAACAAAAGAAAAAAGAAAAAGATAAATTTTAAATCACGGAATTTCCTATTTTGATCTTGGGTATCTTACAGAAGAGGAATTTTGTCTCACACCAAGTTACGCTAAAACAACCTCTTTCACCTCACCACCTTTCCTTTCTAAAATTATGCCTACTCTAGGGAGGTACCACAAATGTGAAATTTCATGATCATGTGACCTTCTTCACCCTTAGAACAGTCAATCATGCAACACCATTAGGATTTTATGTTCATAAGGAAATCTTTGGTATGATAGACTCATAATGGTTCTTACCACTTAGGTGGATTTTTGTATCCTCTTACCATTCACCACTTTTTTTGCTTCTTGATCCTCCTTCACAGGACCAGACCTTTGACACCTACATTTTAGGAATTCCTCTTCCACCAAAATTACCCATATCTATTCATCATAGAAAATAACCATGCATATTCAACCTATACTCAACCATGCTTATTCAAGCTATACTCAACCATGCCTAAATGACCTAAACTCAACCATGCCTATTCAACCTAGACTCAATCATTCCTACATGATCTAGAATCAACCATGGCTAAATGACTTAAACTCAACCATGCCTAAATGACCGAAAATCAACCATGCCTATTTATCTTATACTCAACGATGCCTAAATGACCTCGACTCAATCATTCCTAAAACCTACCGGCCTATTCATATACTTCATCATATTCTTCTCTAGCTTATGGGAGAACTACATTACCACGAGACCCCTTTTCGTTAGGGCTATGTATGAACCACTCTAAGGGCATGGGGCCCTTGGAGGTTAGCTCAACCACCTTTCCCCTAACCAATTTTCCCCCTTACATTCACATTTTCCCTAGTTACTTTCCATTTCACGCAAAACTTGGAAATTAAACAATCATAAAAAACATACATACCTACCACTTTATAACATCAACCATATAATACATCAATCATTCAACATTTCCATGATATCAAATAATTAGAAATTTAACCACAACATACATACAAAACATTATTTCCATAAAATCAGTAACTTGAAAATCACTTGACTCAACTATGCCTATGACCTAGACTTAACCATGCCTATACCTAACTACACCATGCCTATATGACCTCAACTCAACCATTCCTATACTTGAATCCACCATGCCTATACCTAAACCCATCATGCCTGAATCACCTAAACTTCACCATGCCTATATGACTTCAACTCAATCATGCCGAACTCAACAATTTTTAATGATACACAATAATAAGGCAATTAAACAAAGTATATCATCCATCCAATAAACATCATCAACTATCTAATGGGAATGTTTCTATATAAATACATATATACATAAATATAAATAAATATCGGTATGTCAAAACTCTCATGTACAATCTTACGTCTTGGCATGCAAGCTGATATAAATAAAAAATAAAATCAAAATCATAATACAATATCCGATATGAATATCAATCACCCCTACCTAATTCCATCCTCTCCGGTCTCACTTGTCTCCTCTCCCTACCAGTCAAATACCCTACCAAAATCTCACCACCCTCTGTTGATCCCCGACTTAAACCTCCTTTTGTGACATTTAAATTTGTATACTCACTATAACTTGTGATATAGCTACCCATGTTGTTTAGCCTAATGACCTTACCTTGCCTAATGTCATGATGTTTATCCTAACCAAACCTTTGGTGCATTATAAAAAAACCTATTACCCATTCCTACACCTTGCCTAGTTGTGATTCAGGACCATATCCTATACCTTGGATACCTTAATCACTTAAACCTTGTTTGGATAAACCTATCGAACTTTGACGAAGTAGAGTTTGTATGTTCTTCAACCTGGTACCTTATCAAAAATATATACGTGTGCATGTATTTGATTTCTATTAGCTATTACCCAACTCGACCATTACCCTTACCTACACTCATCCACCCTTGTTTTTATTAACAACCTATTTATCAAACCATTTAGTGACCATGTTTCCTACCTCATAAGTTCCTAGTTTTAGGGGGATCAACTTCATCCATTTTTGCGAAACCTAATCTTCGCTCATACCTAGGACATTTAATTCCTTTTTTATTCATTATCACTTACCAATACAAGCTATGCGAAAAAAGGGGAAAATATAGACACCAAATTTGGGTCACACTCCCCTTGGTCCCTTTCAATTAATTAAACATACCATCCTCATTACTAATTATTACTAATATATTCACCTTCAAATTATTAATTAATTTAATTATTTTAAGTTAATTTAATCATCACACCTCCACCTCATCATGAAACCTCACCCTAGACCCATTTCAGGGGCATTTAACTCAAAGTGTCCAAGTCATCACTCTCAGCATTGAGTCATCACTCTTAGTTCCAAGTCACCCCTTGACCTAACTATCTAAGAATTATTCTTAAACCTAATTGGAATTATCCTATGACATTCCTACCTTTTATAATGAGAACTCCACTTCCCTAAGTAGATTCAACTATGAAAAAACACCAAATCTAGGAAGATCTACCTATTTTTGGTAAACCTAGACTTACCCACCGTAATCGATGCCGGTCACCTAACCGCCATCGGTTACTTTATATACAATTTTACAACCTTTTACTGAGGTTAGTAATTTTTCATTTTTGAGAGAATTATTACATTGAAGTGTGAATCCAAATCCTCTTAGCATCCAGATGACACAAAATACTCAACCACGTGTGCAAGAAAGCATTTAGTTCTCCTTCTAGAGTATTGGAATACTCACGGGAACACTATGGGAGTACTATCGTGACATTGACTCCATAATCTCTTCATGGATCAACTACCATCCACCTTCACCTACCAGATCTATAAAGGAAAGTAAGTATTCATGATTTCAATCATATTTTGCTTGCTTAAAGTATAGATTCCTTACCTCTTTCATTATACTTTATTTTTGCCTATATTCCTTTATCTCCACCTCCTCATAAATCTACCAACCCAACCACCTATAGCCTTTTTTTTTTCCTTCGTGAATTCACCCTCTATAACCCTAATTCTTCTCAGTAATATTACGAACGTAACCACACCTTTCTCACTTTATGTGCAATCACCTAGAAGCCCTAAAACCATTTCTATAAAATTATTGTCAATTTCCCCTACCGATACCGGTTACCTAACCGCCATCGGTTCAGCTCTATACCAACAATGGTCACCTAACCTAAATCGGTCTCTATGTTATTTCATTCCTTTTGACCAGCAACCTCTCGATCAACCAAAACTAACCAAAACCTTTCCCGATCCATACCAAACCCCTATAAGACTGTCAAATCCCATAATAACCTACCAAACCTCCAGATTTAATCATAACATTTCCTGTTAGATTATATTTTCTTATTATATTTACACGAGATACCTAAATTATATAACTACAATAGGATTTCCTTACTTCATGATATTTGCATTAAATTATATTTAAAAGTGGATTGATAACCTTCTAAGAAGCACCTCACTTCCTAGATCTAGCACTTGCTAGGAAATCCACTAACCTATATTATTAATACTATTTGGTGGTCTTGTTGTGTTTCTTATATACGCCATTCCTCCCATCTAAAGGGAATCTCTTCACAATTAGCTTGGATCAAAAATTCATTAATGCACACATTAAACCTTCAAGCCGTAATGGAGCGAACCATTAAAATTTTAGTTGAAGGAGACATGGTACATTTTAATATATTGGATGCTAATAGCTTCGGTGTGCATATTGATAGATTATTCAACCCTCTTTGCAAAGGATGCTTCATATCTGAAGGATCTCTCATACAATGGCCTACTAGGCAATTGGCTAACATAAACAGTTCTCAGATGGATATTAGATTCAAAGAAGTCCCAAAAGAGGTTGAGGTCATCATGTGGGATGCATTAGAAGAGTGAAAATGCAATTTTTTTCTCATTTCATATGACGCTACTAATCAAAATCAATCCAACATAGTGATAAAAATATGTTATAATGCTAAAAATGTCTCAAGTGGGTACCCTCAAGCCAATCCATCTAATCAAAATTTTGATGAGGATAGAAAATAGTCAATTTTTTTAGAAGTGAAAAATACATAGTTTAGTTATTACAAATATATTTGTCTCCAAAAATTACGTCTTTCTTTAGTTAGAATTCAAAATATATGGCGCACAACTAGAGCCTTGAATGAAATTGACGATTACTTTGTTTAATGCATTAAAAACAAATTCCATCTTCAATGTTGTTAAGAAAACTATGGGGATATATAAAATGAGATTTGATGGGATGAATTTTTGTTATAATGCATGGCACAAAGTAAATGGGTACTCAAGGTGTTCCTTCTATAAACATAAATATGAATGGATACACATAAATAGGCTTGTAGTGACTAACAACATAGGAAAAGAGAAACAAAGGTCAAACATTGACATAACAATTACCTACATATCAAGAATTATTGAGAGAAATTAAGATATCTCTCCACATATGACTTGGTCTATAGGATAGGATGGAGTAAAATTTCCCCAAATCTCTTCCTCCATTTTATACACAAAATATACTGCGAAAAAAATGTAATGAGGAGCTTGAATTCTTGAAACTTCCTCATGTGTCATAGTCAAACTTTAGCAATATAATGAATAAAAAATTCCACATGTTTCCATTGCAAAAATAATTTCTTTGCCAAGTGTGATGAGTGCACATATTTTTTCAACAAATGTAGATCCACCACATGCCCATAATCATTCACAAATATTGAGGAAAAAATAGGACACAATGAATATATTTAAAGTTATTGTGTAACTTACTATTCCCACAGATTACGATCGGAAGAACAATCTCATGGATTCTTGAGAATTGTGCATGATAAAATGAAAACTTCCATACCAAGGATGGGTAAAATAACAAATTCAATAAGTAATGTTATGAACCTACTAGTTAATTTGACTTGTATACTCACACATGGACACAAGACTAGGATTTTTGGTCATTTTGGCCTTCCATTTGTTGAACGTGGCACAAACTATACAGTCACATCATTAGCTTTGTGTCTCGGGAAGTTTGAAGAACTTGTAATTGATGAGTATGTAGATTCGTTGTATCATTATGGATCATCCAAATATCCATTGCATGATGCACTATTAGAAAATGATGTGCACGAAAAATGTAAAGGGTATAAGGAAATATTTGACCATTCAAAATCGAGTTAGTGATGCTAGCGTAAATGATTCCTTAATAAAGCAATCATCGATCCTCTACTTTCAATTGGATAATTCTTTAATTAATAACAATAATAGTACATTATTTTCATTTGTATCAATGTTGATAGCAAAAGGGTATTCAATATTGTGTATCTAAGATTCCTTCCAATGGGACACACCCATAAGGATATAGATGGGACTTTTGAAATATTAACAACATCTTTACATAAAGTAGACACATTTTCTTTTCCACATATCATGAAATATTACAAAACATGCCAATAAGGGTCAAGTACATTCACTCCTTATCTTATTGAGGAAATTTATAGCTTAAAGGACTTTGTCTAGCCATTCTTGTTGGAGGAAAACCATAAGATAGTGGGTGTCAAAACCAAATTTGTTCAAATTCCATGTTGTGGATGGAATAGCGGTGATGGAGTACAAAGAAACATTAAAGTATCAATAATGGTCTCGTTCTATCCATATATGGTGTACAAAGGATAATGGTAAACCAAGCTTGCTGAAGAGAAACCTCCTTTGGCACCTTTCAAGAACTTAAAGAAATGAAAGATCTAAAAAAGGGAATACAAAAAATATTGAGCATTGGGGAAAAGTGTAACAAGATAAGGTAGTGACTATTGGATTCCAAGATCATGTATTAGGAAAATGTTTAACATGATTTGGATAGACCATTTATAAATTTTAACGGAGTTCGGATGCTTGTTTTTGGCAAAACATAGTATAGGAAAAAGATGTATATGGCCAAATAACAGAGCCACACATATTCATAAAGAAGACTACACTAATCAACATTTCCCAAGTAATAATGATATTTATGTTGGGCCTATTTTTGGAAGATTCACAAAAAGATTTAGTCTGTTAAAGGATGTGTTTAAGGGAAAAATGCTACTTATACGAACAAGAAATGACAAGCAAAAGATATGGATGGGGAGAGCGGATGGGGATATTTTCCTTCAACAGAAGGAAATGATGCAATTAAAAAGGTGAGAGTTCAATATTGGAAACCTATAGGGAGAGGAGAAGGTACAACATTGTATCAGGATTGTTTAAATCTAAATAAAATTTGGACCATCTCAAACGAACCTAAAGTAGATATCTATGTGGATAGCATCATCTGGGCATGGAAACCAATTTTTTTTGGAAAACTGGATCTATAAGGATACTTGATATAAAGGACATGTGGCCATTAAATCATACCTTGAACTACTTGAATAGGATAAGGAATGTTGACTTGGAGAAACTATTGAAGTTCATAAATTTTTATGTGAAATCATCTTGGCCCAGAAATGGGTTTTTTAAAAAACTTATTCCAAACCTTGATCCTATAAAACTTTACAGTTGTACTATTATTTGATAATTAAATGAAATACTGGGTATTATATTACTTTGGAAGATTTTTCCATAATATTATTCTATAAAATGTTGTGATGATTATGGAACTCTTGAATCTTATTAATGTATTATTAATAATGTGATTTCCACCATGTAATTTATTTAATTTGAAAAAAATCTTTCATTATGCTCTAAGTAAGTTTATAGGGAGTTGGATCTTATGATTTAAAGGGAATTAGATATGCTTTACAAGGAATTCATTTGAAAATATTAATGATTTGGATTTTTATAGGAATTATTCTTGATTTATGCATTCATTACAACCAAAAAATTATATGGTCTTTTCCTAAAGCTACGTGCATAGGTCAAAATCCCTCATATATGAATTATAGAGGAATACTAAATATAAAGTTGATACACATAAAAAGTATTAGGAATATACTTGTAACATGATTCTGATGAGAATGGGAAAATGTCTGTTTTCAATGACTCAATAGTTGCTTATTATTTCATACAACATGTGCCCATATCACATTGTTTTATTTTTCAAAAGGGATCAAAATTCCTCATATAGGGATCATAGAAAAAATGAGATAAAGTAGATACACATAAAAATAATTAGGAACATAGTTGACTTATGAGTGTGTTGAGAATGGGAATATTCCCATTCTCATAAACTCAATATAGAATTAGGAACTTACTTGTATGACATAGTATAAATATTGGAATTTGATAATACATTAATTAAATTCCTATAATAAACATATTGAAATCCGATATCACACTAGATAAAAAACAATAATGGAAATTTAGGAATCCAATTTCAACAATTATAAAACCAAAAATGATAATATTGTAAATCTAGATTCTTAGTAAAATGTCCATATTTAACGAAATTATGGTTTTTCTTACTTTATCCAAGAAATGTAATTCATCTTCATCTTCAGTAGATCTTGCATTTGACATATTGACATTTGATGCATTGGGCTTCAAACGATTATGATCTATATGGCCTTCTTGTCAAAGGTTGTGTATATGTGTAATTCATGACATCAATAGGAATTGGACATTCCAATTGAGCAAGTGATTCTTCTAATGCACTCCACATATTGACTTCTATCTCCTTTGGAACTTCCTTCATTTTCACATCCATCAATGAACCACTAAGGTATGCTAGTTGATTTACAAGCCATTATATGAGAGAACCTTCTGATATGGTGCATGTGGAACAAGAAGGGTTGAATACAATATTAACAAGAATACCAAAATGATTTCCATCTAACAATTTAAAATGAACCATATCTCCTTCAAGTACATTTGTAATTGTCCCCTCTCCAACATATTTGTTCTCCTTTGAAAAAAGATGGATTAAATTTACTTGAATTCCTCTAAATTTCAAGTTGTGATCATAGGCATTTGATGAGGCCAAATTTTTTGATGCAGCCCTCTTTTTGACCTTTAGTACAGACCCACCAATTTCACCAATTTCTCTATTGGACATGTTATTATAATATTTGGTTTCAGTGATGATGAAAAAATATTGCAAGAAATTAATATCTTCTCCACCATCACACCAAACATTAGAGGACCCAAATTCTCACCTTGAACTATGTGGTCCTTAATCACATTTGATATAAAACCCATGGCTATATTATCTCCATGTGCATAACTATGTTGTTGAAGTATCACATTCTCTATGATAATTTTAAGTCAACATTTTTCAGATGTGTTATTAATGTTCTCATTGTATTTAATTTCAACATCATATGAATCAATTACATCCATTGAATTGCAATTGAAATGTTTCATCTATATCGTTGATATCGGTATTGATGAATCATCATGTGCTAACATTTTCTTCTCATACGATGCAATATAGTACCTTTTATTTTCTATGTTTTCTAATATTTTTCTTCATGAACAAAATATAGAAACCAAACTTTCCCATCCAATAATTTATCTATAGTAATGACAAATAAAACTTCTCCCATTACTCTGCTGCAATGTAGATTTTTATACTTAGATAAACTCTCCCCGAGCAACGTTTAACCCATTTGAAAATAAATCAACATGTTGTGCTTCTTCAAATATATGAGACATTGTGGGAAATCTATAAATTAAAAAACAAATAGATTAATACATATAAACATAATATATAGATAAAAAAGAGGCAACTATAAAGAAAATAAAAATCAAAGTGAGAAAGTTGACATATTTGTTAGTATAAATTATAATTCCCATCAACATGAAATTTCCCATGTATAGCTAATAAAAACCAAAATATCGAGTACACATTTTAAATTAGATTTATATGTTTCTTATTTAAACATGTTTTATGGTGCTTACATGTTTTTTAATGCAACATAATTTAAATTCAACAAATACAATAGGGAAATGGGGGCCTCACAATCTCTATCTTTATTGATTTTAACTTTAAGAGGCCTCTCATTCTACATCCTAAGTGTTTCTTCACTTTGATGTAGAATGGAAGAGCTCTCATTTTCCTTCTTAACTATTTTTCCTTTGAAGGTAGAATGGGAGGAATCTCATTCTTACTCTTGATTATTTCTACATATTTGGTGTTTCTTCACTTTGATGTAAAATGGAAGAGCTTCCATTTTTCCTTTTTGACTATTTTTTAATTTGAATTTAGAATGGGAGGCCTCCTATTCTAACTATTATTTTTCAATGTGAACAATAATATAAGGTATCTCAATATCCTTATAGATTATTATTTACTTTGAGATAATTATGTCTTTTTATATATCTTGTGAATGATTGTTTGAACTATTTTTTCACTCTAAGTGGGAATGAGAGGCCCCAAAAATATACTTTTTAATAATTTATTACTTCTAGGGAGAATGGGAGGCATCCCATTCTCCATCTTGATTATTTATTTTACTTTGAAGGATGATAAGTGGCCTTAAAAGGAGAGGCCATTAATATCTCTTTTAAGAATTATTCACTTTTGAGGAGAATGGGAGGCTTCCCATTCTTCTTGTTGATTATTTTTATACTTTGAGGGATAACGAGAGGCCTTACATTGTTATTCACTTTTGAGGAGAATGGGAGGCTTCCCATTCTCCATGTTGATTATTTTTATACTCTAAGGGATAATGAGAGACCTTACACTATTCTCAATATCCTTTTTAAGAATGACTCACTTTTAGGGAGAATTCAGAGGCATCCCAATCTCCATCTTGATTATTTTTTTACTTTGAGGGATAATGAGAGGCCCCACTATCCCTTTTAATAATTTCTCACTTTCTAGGAGAATGGGAGGCCTCCCATTCTAAATATTAATTATTTTTACTTTGAGGGATTATGTCTCTTTCTCCTTGTAGATTTTTGTTTACTTTGAGATAATGATGTATTTTTATATCTCTTTTGAATTATTTTTTGAACTATTTTTCACTCTAAGTGGGAATGATAGGCCCCAAACTATAGTTTTAAATAATTTATTACTTATAGGGAGAATGGGAGGCCTCCCATTATCCATATTGATTATTTTGTTTACTTTGAGGGATGATAAGAGGCCTTTAAATGAGAGGCCACCAATATCCCTTTTAAGAAATATTCACTTTTGAGGAGAATGGTATGCTTCCCATTCTTTGTGTTGATTATTTTTATACTTTGAGGGATAACAAGAGACCTTACATTATTATTCACTTTTGAGGAGAATGGGAGGCTTCCCATTCTCCGTGTTGATTATTTTTATACTTTGAGGGATAATGAGATACCTTACATTGTTCTCAATATACTTTTTAAGAATGGTTTGATTTTATGGAGAATAAGAGGCACTGACATCTCCATCTTCATTATTTTGTTTATTTTGAGGGATAATGAGAGGTCTTCCAATGAGAGGCCCCCATTATCCCATTTAATAATTTCTCATTTTCTAGGAGAATGGGAGGCCTCCCATTCTCAATATTCATTATGTCTCTTTCTCATTGAATATATTTTTTAATTTGAGAGAATTATAGATTTTTCTATCTCTTGTGAATGATTGTTTGAAAACAATTCACTCTATGTTGGAATGAGAGGCCTCAAAATATACTTTATAAGTATTTATTACTTCTAGGGAGAATGGGAGGCTTCCCATTCTCCATCTTGATTATTTTTGTTTACTTTCAGGGATAACAAGAGACCTTACATTATTATTCACTTTTTAAGAGAATGAGAGGCTTTCCATTCTATGTGTTGATTATTTTTTATACTTTGAGGGATAATGAGAGACCTTACATTGTTCTCAATATCCTTTTTAAGAATGGTTCACTTTTAGGGAGAATCAGAGGCATCTCAATCTCCATCTTGATTATTTGGTTTACTTTGAGGGATAATTAGAGGTCTTCAAATGAGAGGCCCCCACTATCCCATTTAATAATTTATCACTTTCAAGGTGAATGGGAGGCCTCCCATTCTCAATATTCATTGTTTGTTTAGTTTGAGGGATAATGTCTCTTTATACTTGAAGATTTTTGTTTACTTCAAGAGAATGATGTATTTTTTATATCTCTTGTGAATTATTTTTTCACTCTAAGTTGGAATGAGAGGCCTTGAAATATAATGTTTAAGTAATTGTCACTTCTAGGAAGAATGAGAGGCCTATCATTCTACATCTTGATTATTTTTTTACTTTGATGGATAATAAGAGGCCTTCAAATGAGAGGCCACCAATATCCCTTTTAAAAATTATTCATGTTTGAGGAGAATGGGAGGCTTCCCATTCTCCGTTTTGATTATTTTTATACTTTGTGGGATAACAAGAGACCTTACATTGTTATTCACTTTTGAAGAGAATGGGAGGCTTCCCATTCTCCATGTTGATTATTTTTATACTTTGAGGGATAATGAGAGACCTTAAATTTTTCTCAATATCATTTTTAAGAATGGTTCACTTTTAGGGAGAATCAGAGGCATCCAAATCTCCATTTTGATTATTTTATTTATTTTTAGGGATAATGAGAGGTATTCAAATGAGAGTCCCCATTATCTCTTTTAATAATTTATCACTTTTAAGGAGAATGAGAGGCCTCCCATTACCAATCTTCATTATTTTTTTACTTTTAGGGATTATGTCACATTCTCCTTGTAGATTTTTTTTTCTATTGAGATAATGATGTCTTCCTATATCTATTTTGAATGATTATTTCAACTATTTTCTCACTCTAATTGGGAATGAAAGGCCCCAAAATATACTTTTTAAGAATTTATTACTTCTAGGGAGAATGGGAGGCCTACTATTCTCCTTCTTGATTATTTTCTTACTTTGGCTGATGATAAGAGGCCTTCAAATGAGAGGTCACCAATATCACTTTTAAGAATTATTCACTTTTGAGGAAAATGGGAGGATTCACATTCTCCGTGTTGATTATTTTTATACTTTGAGGGATAACGAGAGACCTTACATTGTTATTAAATTTTAATGAGAAAAAGAGGATTTCCATTCTCTATGTTGATTATTTTTATACTTTGAGGGATCATGAGAAACCTTACATCGTTGTCAATATCATTTTCAATAATGGTTCCCTTTCAGGGAGAATTAGAGGCATCCTAATCTCCATTTTGATTATTTTTTTTACTTTGAGGGATAATGAAAGGTCTTCCAATGAGAGGCCCTCACTATCCATTTTAATAATCGCTCACTTTCAAAGAGAATGAGATGCATCCCATTCTCCATCTTCATTATTTTTTTACTTGGACTGATTATGTTTCATTATCCTTGTAGAAATTTGTTTACTTTCAGAGAGAATGATGTATTTTTATATCTCTCATGAATGAATGTTTGAAATATTTTTTCACTCTAAGTGGGAATGAGATGCCCTGAAATATACTTTTTAAGAAATTATTACTTCTAGGGAGAATGAGAGGCCTCCCATTATCCATCTTGATTATTTTGTTTACTTTGATAGATGATAAGAGGCCTTAAAATGAGAGGCCACCAATATATATTTTAAGAATTATTCACTTTTGAGGAGAATGGGAGGCTTCCCATTCTTCATGTTGATTATTTTTATTTTTAAGGGATAACAAGAGACCTTACATTGTTATTAACTTTTGAGGAGAATGGGAGGATTCCCATTCTCCGTGTTGATTATTTTTATAATTTGAGGGATAATGAGAGACATTACATTGTTCTCAATATCCTTTTTAAGAATGGTTCACTTTTAGGGAGAATCAGAGGCATCCCAATCTCCATATTGATTTTTTGGTTTACTTTGAGGGATAATTATAGGTCTTATAATGAGAGGCCCCCAGTATCTATTTTAATAATTTCTCACTTTCTAGGAGAATGGGAGGCCTCCCATTCTAATTCTTCATTTTTTTCTTTGAAGGATTATGTCTCATTCTCCTTGTAGATTTTTTTACTTTGAGAGAATGATGTCTTTTCTATATCTCTTGTGATTGATTGTTTGAACTATTCTTTTAATCTAAGTGGGAATGAGAGGCCACAAAATATACTTTTGAATAATTTATTACTTCTAGGGAGAATGGGAGGCCTTCCATTCTCCATATTGATTATTATTTTTTTACTTTGAGGGATGATAACATGCCTTCAAATGAGAGGCCACCAATACGCCTTTTAATAATTATTAAATTTTGAGAGAATGTGAGGCTTCCCATTCTCTGTGCTGATTATTTTTATACTTTGAAGCCTAATGAGAGAATTTACATTGTTATTCACTTTTGAGAATAATTGGAGGCTTCCCATTCTCTGTGTTGATTATTTTTTATAATTTGAGGGATATTGTTCTCAATATTTTTTATAATAGTTCACTTTTAAGGAGAATCAGAGGCATCCCAATCTCCATCTTGATTATTTTGTTTACTTTGAGGGATAATGAGATGTCTTCCAATGAGATGCCCCCACTATCCCTTTTAATAATTGATCACTTTCAAGGAGAATGGGAGGCCTCCCATTCCCAATCTTCATTATTTTTTTAATTTGAGGGTTTATGTCTCATTCTCCTTGTAGATTTTTGTTTACTTTGTGAGAATTATGTCTTTTTATATCTCTTTTGAATGATTGTTTGAACTAATATTTCACTCTAAGTTGGAATGAGAGGCCCCGAAATATACTTTTTAAGTGGGAATAAAATTTAAGAACAAAAGGGTGAAAAGAGAATGAGAAATTTTCATTATCTCTCAACATTTATTTTTGAGAGTGAGGGAGAATGGAAGGCCTCCCAATCTCCTTAACAATTATTATTTAATTTTTATTGAGAATAGAAAGGTTTATAATTTTGGGTAAAATATGATGCATCCAAATCTCCCTCATAGTGAAAATATTTTCTTTCTTCTCAAAAACAAAACAATAAATAAGGAGAATGGGAGGCCTCCCATTCTCCCTCCAAGTGATAAATCAAATCTAAAATAAAATGACGAGCTTATCATTCTCACTTAGATTTAATGTTTCACATTATGAGATAATATGATGCCTATTCTCCCTTAAAATAAAAATAATAAATAAGGAAAATCAAAGGCCTCCCACTCTCCCTCATTGTGAAAAATCAATCTAAAGGAGAATCTAATCTAATTTTTCACATTGAGGGAGAATGAGAAGCCTCTCATTGTCACTATTGATTTTTATCAACTTTGAGAGAGAATGAGAAACCACCCATTCTTGTTTAAAAGTATAAAAATTAAAAGAATGAATGTGAGGCCTCCCATTATCCTTCAAATTAAAAAAATTGAAGAAGAATGAAGGTCTACCATTCTCCTTCATAATTGTTTTCATAATTTGAAGGAGGATGGGAGGCCTCCCATTCTCCTTAAAATTAAAAAAATAATTATGAAGGAGAGTGGAGGCCTCCCATTCTCCTTCAAAAATATTATTTTAATTTGAAGGAGAATGGGAGGCATCCCATTCATTCTTTTAATGTTTTTGGTTTAAACAAGAACGGGAGGTTTCTAATTCTCTCTCAAAGTTTGAAAGGCTTCTCATTCTACCTCAATGTGAAAAAATAGAGAATGAGAAACCTCCCATTATTTTTTAAGGTATAAAAATTAAAAGAATGAATGGGAGGCCTTCTATTCTACTTTAAATTAAAAAAATATTTTTGAAGGAGAATGCGGGTATATCATTTTCCTTCATAATTGTTTTCATAATTTGAAGGAGAATGGGAGGCCTCCCATTCTCCTTCAAATTGAAAAAAAATTATGAAGGAGAATGGAGGCCTCTCATTCTCCTTTAATTTTTTTAATTTGAAGGAGAATGTAAGGCCTCCCATTCTCCTTCAAACATTTGTTTTAGTTTAAAGGAGAATGGGAGGCCTCCCATTTATTATTTTAATTTTTATACTCTAAACAAGAATGGGAGGCCTCCCATTCTCCTTCAAATTAAAAACAATTATGAAGGAGAGTGGAGACCTCTTATTCTCCTTCAATTTTTTTTTAATTTGAAGGAGAATGTGAGGCCTCCCATTCTTCTTCAAAATAGAAAACATATTAAAAGTGATATTGGGAGGTTGGGAAGCTACCCATTATGCTTCAAGGTGAAAAATAATGTTTAAATTATGTTGATGGTTAATGAGAATAAAAACATTGAACTTATTCAAATAAAGTAATACATTTAATATTTTTTGTATAGATTCATATTATTTTTTATTTAATCTTACAATGTGAATGTTGAAGTCAAAATATCACTCTTTTAACATTAAATAGTTAGATGCATATAACTCTAAACTTAAAAACCCACAATTTCTAAATTCTAAATATTTGTTTCTTATGCATTGCATTTAAAAATGTGGGAGTTTGGAAATAGTTCATTACAATGAAGATAAATTTCATAGTAAAAATAAAATCAATACATGATTTTTTTGTTAAAAACAGAGAAGAAGAAATAACAAGAATATTTGAAATTGAAAGTCATACCAGAAGATAAAGAAATTTACAAGTATTCTTCATTTCTTTAATCATCTTTAATCATGGTTTTTATATTATAGGTAAGTTTAATAATTAAAATAAATTTCAAAGCTGATTTTTTTGTTTTTGAACACAAAAGATAAGAGATAAAAAGAATTTTTGAAACTGGAAGTGATAATAGAAGAAGCAAATATTTACAGGTATTCTTCTTTTTTAAAACATATTTAATTGTATTCAAATAAATATGGAAAATGTAAAGAAATGGTACCTGTAAAACGTGTATTTTTATTTATATGTAGTTGTTTCTTTCTGCTAGAAACTGAGATGCATATAACTCTAATATATTCCACTTCAAAGATAATCTTAAATAATGTCTTGTGTAGTTGAGATGAACTTCATATTTGTTAGATCAGCCTTTATTTTTTTCTGAGATCATTTTCAAATCTTGTAGCTGCTACCATGACTGAACGTTTTTAATCTTGAGATCACCTTCAAATCATGTAGCCTCTTCCATTGATGAACATTTTATTTTTATTGAGAGAAATTTCAAATCATGTTATCACTTCCATGATTATAACACTGCATTAGGAGTTCATCATCTGTAATCCTGTAAAAACTAAATTCATGAAATGGAAAAAATGTTTGAATTTTTAAAAACCCTTTTGTAGTGTTTTAGATGCTTTGCATGGATTTTTCAAATGTGAAATAGGTGGGATAACTATTTTTAATAGATAATCACTTTTTGACTCTCGTAAAAATTTGAAAATAAAAACATGTTGGGTTTAAAATTTATAATAGAAAACTCTTTCAAATTCAAAATGAGGCGAGACAAATTTGAAAATGAAAATAGACGAGATATCTATTTTTATAAAATAATTACATTTTTACCTCATTATGATTTTTAAAATAAAAATAGGTGGGATAGTTATTATTTAGTACACATTTATGTATTTACTTGTGAATACAAAAATGATTTACATTTGACAATATTAATTGAAATTTAAAATGATGGGGATTGAATTTGAAAGTTAAAATTAAAAATTGATACATAAATTAAAATAGTGGAAATAAATTAAATATAGCTAGACACCATTTTAATGAAAATAAAAATAAATATGATGAAATAAAAATTAAAAATAGGTTGATATAAAAATTTAAATAGGTCAAAAATAATAATTATAAGAAGTAGAATGAATAATTCTAAAATAATAATAGAGACAAATTATTTTATGTGTGATTAAGTGAGGTGTTACAAATACTTGAGTTTAAGTGGTTCATTCTAAATATTTTTAGTGAATATTATTTAATGTATAGTCATTTAGGTATATTTTTAATTTAACATGCTATATTAAATTTTTAATATTTTTGCAATAATGTTAAATTAATATATTGTTATTGAAATTTTAAATTACCTTGAAACTAGCTAGCTAGAAATTGTAAAATAAATATCTAAACTAACTAGCAATGTTAAATTAATGTAATAATTTAACAATGTTTAATCAATATAACTTTATTGATGTTAAAACTAAATTAAATATTAGAATATTATGTTTTTGATAGGTGAATGTTGATAAGTTAAATATTAGAATATTCATTATTATTTTTAATTAGTATTCTAAAAACACATCATTATGAGGGAGAATGAGAGACCTCACTTTCTCCATGTTAGTAAAGTTTTAAAATTTAAGGAGAATCGAGGCCTTCCATTATAAATTAACATTATTTTACTTTGACTAAGAGTGTGAGACATTATATTTTCCTTTGAACTTGAGGGAGAATGGGAGGCCTCCCATCCTCCATCAAATTAAAGTATTTGAGTGATAATGGCAGGTTGTTGATTCTCACTCAAAGTTCTGATTTTTAAGAAATAATTAAGACCTCTCATTCTACTTTATATAAAAAAATTGATTGATTTTCACATTCAAGAAGAATGGGAGGCCTCCCATTCTATGTCATTAATGTTTATTCTTTATAAGATAGAAAAGGAGGCTTGTCATTCTCTTTTGATTTCTTTGAAATTGATGTAAAATCATAGGCCTCCTTTCTAAAATTTAATTTTTAAAAAAAGTATGAGGAAGGAATGGATGCCTTCCATTCTCTATATTTTTTGTAAGGGAAAAATATAATAACAGATTGAGAATGAGAGGTCTTCCAATCCATTTTAATTGATTTATAATTTGAGAGAGATTGGGAGGCCTCCCATTTTTCCTCTTGTTATTTTATTGAGGGAAAAAATTAATTTATATTAAGGAAGAAAGGAGGCCTTCCTTTCTAACTCATAATTATTACAAAGATAATTTCATTCAGGATCAAAGTTCTATTGGAAGGTTTTATATCTCCAAATCAGGGAGCTTTTGTTGAAGGTAGACAAATTCTTGATAGTGTTATCACTATTCATGAAACTATCCATTCTGTGGATGTTTCAAAGTGGGAGGAAATGTTGGTTAAACTTGATATGAATAAGGCATATGATAGGGTGTCATGGATATTTCTAAGAATTATTTTGGAAAGGTTGGGATTTCATGATCATTTTATAAATTTGATTATGGAATGCATTACTACTCCTAAATATTCTATTCTTATCAATGGTAAGTCATAGGGTTATTTTCTTTGGGGAGGGGTTTGAGATAGGGGGATCCTTTGTCTCCTTTTCTGTATATTATTGTGGTGAAAACCTTAAGCAGACTCTGTGTTGAAGGAAGGAAAAAGAGGATTATTAATGGCTTAATTATTTCAAATGGTTTGGATCCTATTGCTTTACAACAATTTGTGGATGATACTTTTCTCTTGGGAAAGGAAACTATTTCAAAAGCTATGGATTTCAAGGATATTCTTCAAGAATTTGAGGAAGTCACATGTCAGCTTATTAATTTTCAAAAAAGTTCTATTATATTTTTGAATGTGGATGAGGAAATTCATAATAGAATTATTGTTGTTTTGGAGTGCCCTATCATTTATTTTCCCTCTTCCTATCTGGGTATGCCCCTGTTTAAGGGGAGAATGGTTTTAGATAGTTGGAATGCACTTGTTAGCAGATTTCAAAAATGATAGTAACCTAGAAAGGGACTTTACTATCACAGGATGAAAAATACAACTTCTTCAGATTTCATTACGAGTCTTCTGGTTTATCTTATGTGAATTTTTAAAATGCCTACAAAGATAAGAATTGTTATTACCCATATTGAATGTATATTTCTTTGGTCGGGTACTAAATCAAAGGATATAATCCCTCTTGTGGCTTGGGATAGAGTCACTCTTCCTAAGAGTGTGGGAGGCTTGGGTTTGAAGGACTTAAAAAGTATGAATTTGGATTTAATGGCTAAAGTTGGATGGAGGATTAAGTAGGATGATGGACTGTGGGCTAAGATTCTTAAAGAAAAATATATGTATGATGAGCAAATCTATTTTATTTCAAATGAAATCATTCCTAAAGGTTCATGCTTTTGGAATAGTCTGGTAAGTGTAGGGGTCTGCGATGAAAGGAAGTAAATGGAAAATTGGTGATGGAAATTGGATTAATTTTTGGTAGGATTGGTGGATCTCTGAAGAACCTCTTATTAACTAGGTTTTGTGGAGAAATGTTTTAAACCACTTCATTTTCACTGTAGGAAACCTTTTGAGATACTATTTGATTAGAACTGATTGGGGTTGGTCTTGGAGACCTCTTCAATGGGAAGGTGAAGATGAGGGTATCAAGGAGGCAATTCAAAATCTTAATACAAATTTGGGTGGGGTGTATATCCCATCAAGACCTAAACTGGATGCTCTTATTTGGGTAGGGACTAAGGATGGTGAGTACTATGACAACTGTATTATGTGCAATGTTCCTCATCTAATTCCTTGGTGGAAATATCTTTGGGAAAATGATCTTATCCCAAAGGTGAATTTATTTTTGTGGCATGTTATTCAAAATAAAATTCTTACTATTGATAATTTACAGGCTAAAGGTATGATGATACCAAATAGGTGCATTTTGTGTAAGTTTGATAGTGAAACTATTCAACATTTGTTCCTTCAATGTCCCTTCTCTCAAAAAAAATTCTCAATTTTTCTAATATTATTTCAGGTCTCTTTGGTCTTTTTGGAGATTTTCTTGTTGGTATGAACAATGGAATTGTTCCTTTTCTTCTCGGTGTTTGTCAAAAGCCTAGAAGTTTGTATTACCCCATTTTCTGTGGGGAATATGGCTAGAAAGAAATCATAGAATTTTTTGGGAAAAATAAAAAAGTTCAGTTGGGGTGGGGAATATGATTATGGGAGATTTGATTAGTAACCTATCTATTATTAGATTCAAGGAAGAAATAAGTATTCCTCAGTGTGAAAATGAAATCATTCAAGCTTTGGGCATTGGGAAGAGTACTCAGCAGGGCTCTTTATGGAAGAAGAATATTAGGGTTAATGTGAAGTGGGAAAATCCTATGGTTGGATGGATGAAGCTTAATTTTGATGGTGCAACGAAAAGTAGTCTGGGATTAGCTGGTGTGGGTGGTATTATTAGGAATGAAAATGGTTCCTTCTATTTTTCCTATGTTATGCCTATTGTAATAAAACTAATAATTATGTTAAGGCCTATGCGGTGTTGTATGGTTTAAAGTGGGATAATCATTATCAATTAAGGAAACTTTATGTGGAAGGGGACTCTTTATACATTATTAATGTTATAAAGGGAAAATCAAAACATCAAGCTAATATAAATTCCATTATGGAAGATATAAGGGAATTATTATCAAATTTTGAGGAGATTCGAATTGAACATGTGTATTGTGAAGAGAATGCTTGTGCGAACATGTTGGCCATTCTGAGTATGTGCTCATCATAATCATATATGGAAAGATGAGGTGGAACTGCCACCATCTACTAGGGTTTTCCTTCATGCTGAAAAGTGAATTTAATGTCAAGTGTGGGATTTGGATCCAAGTAATCCTTGTTTTCATTATCACTTGTGCGGGTCCATAGATCCATTATTTTACTTCCAGTTTGGATTTATGCGGGTGGCATATTGTTGTTTTGGTTTTTACAAGTTTTTAATATTTCTTCCATCATGGGTGGTAACAGAGTTAGGGTGGAACCTTCATCCTGTTCGGCTTTGGAAAGGGATTTGACCATTTGGGATATCTTTAAAAATGGGGGTGTTACCCATTTTTTCCAAAGGCTTAAGGGTTATGATGAGAATTTATCGAAGGAGTTTGCACAGGTTTGGGATAAAGGGGTTGTGACTATGCGTGGAGTGAGTCTTTTGGTTTCAAAGGAATTGATTGGAAAGGTTACTGACATGGAATGCACTAGGTGTAAGGTTTTTAAAGATAGAAAGAGGTTTCAGGAGGAAGTCTTCAATTTCCTTGATATTGATGAGAAGATTGTCCACATGGAAGATGATATAGCTCACATCTCTCTCCCATGGCATTGGCATGAGGTTTTTTTATTATCATGAAGTATTTTACTCTTGATGGGAAGTATAGAAATCTCCATACCCAACATTTCATGTTGTTAAACCACTTTAGAAGAAATAGAAAGATGAGCATTCCTTTCTACCTTTTCAATTCGCTTCAAGGGTCGGTGATTGATTTCAAAGCTAAGAGGTCGGAGGTTCCTTTGCATCAAGGATTAATCCTTTTTCTATTCAAAGTTGGCACTCCGATACCTGAAACTAAAATTGTTGGGATTAGGTATGGTGAAGATTGGGAAGAACACTTGAATTTGGCTGATAGGCATAGGCTTAATGTTTTGAAGGAGAAGGCTAAGAAGGAACTGGATGTGGTAGTGGATCTTCAATTTTTATCTGGGTAGAATCCAGAGATGAGCACTTCGGAGGGGTTGAATGAGGGAAATACCTTGATAAATTTTCTTGTCAGTAAAATTGAAGCTCTTAAGGATGTGGTTACTCGGTGAAAGTTGAGAACAAGAGTTTAATTAGAGGAGCTCAACATTCGAGTGTAGAGTTGATGATGCTCAGTAAAATGGTTGATGCACTTCAGGAGATGGTAGTAGTTGAGAAGGGGAAGAAAAGGATGTTGGATATTAGTAGTTCTAATGAGGAGTTTGACTCTGCTAGCCAAGATGTGGTTGCGGGCCCAAGCTCAAGGACACAAGCCAAAAGTACCTAAGGATTTTCTATGGGATTTTCCGACGATTCCTATGGTTTTGTTCAATCCCTTGGTCTAGTTAGGTATTTTTTCTAGTTTGGGTTTATTTCGTATGGTCATGTTTCTTCTCTGGGTGAGTCAAACCCTTTTTGACTTGAGCTGGTTTCTTGTTTTGGCTGTTTTTTTATAGATGTTTTTGTTGGCTATGAGATATCATTGTAATATCTCCTTGTGTATATATCACAAAAATATCACAAATATATATTTATATATATATATAAATATCAATATCAATATGAGTGAAATTAGAAGATAATGTAGCCAAATTCTAAACAAACTAGATATATTGCAAATAATATGAAATCCAAAAGAAAATAGATATCCTTCTTTATTATTCAATAATAAATTACAATGTTTCCTAAATAGCAAAACAACTCGCAACTTGAGTTTCTAAGTAAACTCTAACTAAATTTGACTAAATCTACACTAGGTGGCGGAAATGACTATTTTTAGTAGTTTACTAGAACATGTTATTCATAGTAAGTTTGCATGCTTATTCATACAAGAACATAAATTTCCTTACATCTTCTACATTCCTAATTTATAGAAATTTCCAACTTTCTAACTCACAATGCAACTAATAGACTAAAATTAACTAATGCCCAAAAATAGAAAAAAACCGAACTACAACTTAAATCCTAATTTTCGGCCTCAAGATGGCAAATTTAGGGTCTGAAAATGTGCCAAAATTTACTCCAATTGGTAGGGTGGGTTTCTGGTGCAATCGTCTCATCAAAACATGTGGTTTCAAAAATAAATGGACTCAAATGGACACCTGGAGCTCAAGTTATGACCTTGTCAAGTTCCTGCTAATTTTGGTGCATCATAAGACCTATCATTATCCCTCTTTATTATTTTATACTATGAAGTTGTAAAATATTATTAGAATAGAATGGTAGGATTCCATTTTGTGAAAAATTTATTTATAATAGTAGAAATAATGACATGACTCTCTTTTCACCTCTTGATTATAAGTTTACTTTGAGGGAGAAACATTTTTTTCAAAATTGATAGAGAAACATTATTTTTTCAACATTGAGAGAGAAAGGGATACATCCCATTGTCTAAGAAAGGGATACATCTCATTTTCCATCTCGATTATTTTTATATGTGTGAGAATGGGAGACCTCCCATTCTTCCTCTTTCCCCATATCCCTCTTGATTATTTTTAGATATGAGTGAGAATGGGAGACCTCCCATTCTATCTCTTGATTATTTTTTTCTTTGATATTGAACACTATTATTGGAAAATAATGGTAAGCCACCATTCCATGAAATAAATTATCAGATTCAGAGAATGGTATGCCTCACATAACATGGAGAATTGTTTTATAATTTTAAGGAAATTGGGAGGCCTACCATTTTCTCTTTTGATTGTAAGTTTATTTTGAGGGATAAAAATTATTATTTGCATGTTGAGATAGAAAGGGAGATCTCCCTTTCTACCTCATAATAAGTTTTCAATATGAGTGAGAATGAGAGACCTCATGTTGGGACCCTAATGTAGCTACCAAATCTTAAAGGCGTGTAGGTGTGCATGGTGAAGGAGCACGTAATCAAGGCATGTAAGGAAAAATTCAAAAAGGGCTCTTGGGAACCAAGGATGCGCACCCGTGAATCACAATTTGGGACTTAGCCATTTTCAGCCTTTTCGACAGAACACATGAAGAACATTTTCCATTTGGATAAGGTTCCAGCCTGGCAACAGGGTGTCTAGGAAGGAATATACCTTGCGATAAGAAGATTCAAAAAGATAATCATGACATGGAGAGGCATGCACAGGGGCAACTCACACCTTTACACTTGGGGGTAGATTTGTGGTTGCAGAGGATTTTTTTGGAGATTCGATGCCTATATATATGCACTCCCTTAGCAAAGAAAGGGGGACACAAGTGAGGTAGCGGAGCTCTGCAGAATTACTGCAAGAACTATGGGATAAAATGGGTAGATGATTATAGGAAGAATGTAATGAGGGAATGGGGAATGAAAATTTTGTTTTGTGAGCATACATGTATGGATCCAGATATGGTGTATGACCATGGTCTACCTCTCTATGATGTTTTGTAGTAATACTATGAATGAATATGATAAGGTTACCACTACGTTTATATTAAGATCTCCTTCCTGTATTATCTACATGTTTCTACTATGATTTTGATGTTGTATAATTATGGACCTTACTTGAATGTTGAGTCTATTTGTGGATTTACAACTTCCTAGTTCTATTAATTCTATTACACGCTTTTCTTTTGATATGAATGAAGGGTATAGCAGCTGTTATGAGCTCTATAGATTTTCATTTATTTAAATCACTAAGTCAAGATCATGAAGTATGCCTTCCACTAAAATCACATAAAAGAGAGACTCGACTCCCTCTCGCGTGCCTCGGTGAGCGCCAAAGACCCGCCAGGTGATAGGCCGGTGCACATGCATGAGGTTTCCTTGTTCTTTGTGGGTACAAAAATGACTACATCTTGGTTCCGTTTTGAGACCTCTTTACGAAGTTGTAGTGGAACATGGCATACATCATGATCTATGCAAAGAGTGATGACAGAGAATAACCACGAAGGTGTTGAAGATTGGTTTACAATCACATAGTATGAATTCACTCGAGATTCAATCTTGGACTGGGTTTGACACATGAAGATGGGTGGAAGAAACTCTTTATCATGATTTGTACGAAACATTCTTCTATTGTTTCCCAGTAGAGTTATTTGAATGGCTCTCGACTTATACATATAGATCGGGGTGGTATTATAAGTCACACCCTTAGACCTAAGAAACATATTAGAACTTACAAGATGCTGATCTAACATGGACCCGTGCTATAGATCATTGGTGGAAGGGAGTATTGGGTAGCTACACTCTAGAATACGTAATTTCCATGTATTCTTGTCTAGAAGTTGTTGAGTTTGAGTTTTACGGGAGCCCAGAGGATCATTTCTATGGGCTATCCCCTTGGCAATCAAAATCTTGATGGTAACCATGGGTTTAGAAGCATTCCCAATGGCCGGCTAAACCACTTTGGGTGCTTGCAAGGAAGCCGAGGTTGGGGAAGGATGGATGATATAACAACCGAAAAGGAAATGGAAGAGAGATGGCTCAAGTATGGTGAAGAACATGAGAGGGATATTGCAAGACGGTGTGAGGTTGCATTTACAATGGATCCATGGAGCGGATGTTTTTGGGAGAAGAGGTTCACATAGAGGATGTGGAGCCCGAACAATCTGTCTTACCCCACTTGGTAAGTGCGGAAGAGAGAACCCCTCAACTTCGATGAGAGTTCGTCATGTGGAGAAAGAAGAGTCGTTGGAGTGCATCGGCCCCACCTAGTGACCAAACCTTGGCACTTCATTTTTTCAAATGAGGGAAAAGTACAGTTGATCCACTTGATATCGGTGGAAGCAACCGATTGGCACCGAGAAGATAAAATTTCTCATTTGGGACATATACGGCTTCAAAAATATTCTAGTATGTGGTGGAATGTTTGGACAAGGAATATATACGAGTGGTTTTGGAAGTGCATCGGGAAGTGGTGGAGGAAATACGACCGGGGAGTGGCACTAGTTCACAAAATATCGGCTCACATTTTAGTGAGATGACGGGAGTGTTCGGCATGAAAAACACAGGCCATGTACCTAACACGGGAGGATCAAAAGGTGGAGCTAGTGGCTCAAGATCTAGTGGATCCAGCGAGAGGAGGAAACACTTGGAGGAAATCAAGGGACTGGTCGGGAGGACAAGGACCTCAGCCACCTCCTAATTTTTTTTTCTGTTGTTGTCTCTACACTTACCAGTTACAATGGGATAGAAGATGCCACAGATCATGTGCATAAGTACGAGCTGCTATGGCACATGAAGGGGATCATGACCTAGGATCAAAAGGCCAATCAATTTATGACAACCTTGTAAGGACGTGCACATAGTTGGTATAGAAAGTATGACCCTCATCAGACTATTGTGGATTATACCGCATTGAGAAATGCATTCTTGGTGGAATTCCACATACTTGAGTTTAAACAGAAGAGCATCAACTCTCTCAAAGAAATCTAGTAGGGAATGGCAGAGAGTGTGCGGGAATATGATGTGTGTTTTAAAACTCTATTGTCTAAACTGTCTTATGATATCCACCCTTCACAACATGCTCAGTGGTTTTTTGGAGGGTTGATCACACCCTTTAGGAGGGCTTTGTCTCATAAAACATTCACGAGCCCATGCGAAGCATTGGAAGTTGCTTTGCACACTGAGGCAGTTGGTAGTGTGGACTGGTGTATTAGCCCATTTACTGGAGGCTGAAATCACTGTCATGGCTAAGAAGTTGGAGAAATTATCTGCCAACATAGTTCCAGAGACTCGTGGTGGGATGTGGTGCATAGATTGTAATGTAGAAGGGCACATAAAGGATAATGGTGGGATATGTACTTGAAAGGTGATATGCGTTGTAGCAGTAAATTGTGAAATATGTCACGAGGACCATGATGTAAGTAGGTTCCCCCTTTTAAAATGTGCAATCCATAAAAACATGTCTTGTTATTGCAAGATATGTACCTCAACCACACATGACACCAAGGATTGTAGATTGATTGACCAAATTCATGAGGCAATTGATCTTGGTGTGTGCCAGACTGGCATTGCCAATAGTTCCAAGGGAGATGAATGTCGGTATGAAGAGTACGGAGATGGAGGTGTGCATGGAAGAGGATTTCATGGAGGATTTCATGGCCATGGAAACTCGGGGGAAGAAGTGAGTTCCCACATGGGATGTGGTTTAATTGTGGAGACACAGACCATTATAAGCGCGAATGTCCAGATCTTCTATAATTATCTTGGTGTGGAAAAAAACATAAGTATGAAGAGTGCCCAGAGTTATACGAACATATGAGATAGTAGCACTGGAAGGATAAGGGTGTTGTCATGATGAGTATCAAGAAGGCTAATGCGTAATGGCTCCCATGAGTAGTACTGAATCAAAACTAGAGCCTATTATGGTAGCAACAACAAGGGTGGAGTTTGCATGCACAAGGGAAGTGCCTAGGTAGAGACATCTAGTTTTAAGGGAGGAAGTAGTACATGGGAAGTATCCAAACCCGGCTCACCAGAAAGAAGTCTACCGGAAACCATGGATGTAATTTAGAGTTTACAAGGGAGATCTAATGCTTAAAAGAGCAAAATAGAAAATATTAGAAAAAAGAAGACCAAGAGAAGTACCAAAGGATGACTTGGATGAGGTTAAGGAGGTGTGTAAACTTCTAAGGCAAGAGAATTTTATTCCCCTGCTAGGAGCATGGTTGAGAGAAAAGGTACCACATGCCGAGGAAGAACATGAAAGGCAGATCCTACATGTAAACCTCCCACCTCACAGCTTTGATTATGACAAAGAAATCACCTTAAACACAGTAGTGGATGGATGGCTACTTAGCAACATCCTCATTAACACAGTGTAGAGGTTAATGTTCTCACTTTGAATGTCTAACATCAAATGGGAAGACCTGCATTACAACCATCTTCAAATGTGTTGTATATGGAAAATAAGACAAAGGCGGTGCCCATAAGTGTCTTGAAGGATGCGGCCATTACCATTCGGGGGACTACATTCACTAGGGATTTTGAATTCTTGGTGCTTTCCGAGGTAGATAATTTCCCAGTAAGCTACTTGGGAACTGTGGTGCTATAATAATAATGCATCTCCGATTTAACAAGGGGTACATAAGCTTTGAAAATAAGGAACATAGGGTGGTTATACCACTTGCTGATGGGAAGTCCACCCCTTATACTTTGAACCCCTTGGGAGGAAGTCTTGGACAAGAATATATGTGCACTCCATAAGAGATCCGAGACCATCCACCCTATAAAAGGATTCATCCAGTTTGATGATGCTCAATCATCGGTGATACTACTAGTATAACATGTGATAATTGGGCACATGGGACTTATGAAATGATTAGGTGACATCTAAAGAGATCGGTGACCGGGTAACCATGGTGCGTATAATTTGGCACACAGGAGGAAAGCAATAACTAAGTATTCTAGGGATGCATACCACGAGGTATTTTGAGAGAAATGGAATCTCAATGGAGGGAGGACGAGTGAAGAGGTATGTTGGGTTATGTTTTGATAGGCATAAACAAGGTGGTGGGCAGCGCATAGTGAAAACTTGTTGGAGTGGCATGAAGTTATAATTGTGCTCATTGTCTGATCTCGAGGGCAATATACCCACCGCTATCAAGGATTACAATGGCAATGAACCTACCTCTTCCCACATCCAGGCATGTGAGAGGGTCTAGGGAGAAGGCATGGAAGCTTTACCACCCTCCCTTTAGGTGCACAAGCTATATTCGACACTACAAGGTTGTGCACGCACTTGGTACATCCATTCTGAAACTCGCCGCTAGACGGAAATTGGCAGGAATTAGTGGCTGACCTGGTTCACACATTCAAGTACTAAAGTACAAAGAAAAAAATTGATGAGGCATTGTAAGATGTCAAGTTCTTCACTTGTAGGGGATTGTGCCATGGTGGAAGATAGATTAGTAGACTTACTTGGTATACCTATCTTGGAAGTGCAATTCGAAGAGGAGGAACTAGAAGACATGATATTCGAGTGCATGTGTGCTGAAAAGGAGAAAGGAAAGATGGTATATGTTATTGATGGAGAGGAGATGGAGAGCCTAAATGTTGACCATTCGGTTGGGACAAGTGAAGTATTTGAAAATGCAGATGCATGTGCACACATGTATCATGAACCACTCAAAATCAACAAAGTTAATATCAGCTTGGAGAAGGAGCCCAAGGAAGCTATCATTGGGGACTACTTTGGTTGGACAAGGAAGAATCAAAGATCATCGATCTCTTGTGTGAATTTTAGGATTTATTCCCTCACGGATACCATGAGTTGAAAGGCATCCACCATTAATTGGGGAAATGAGGATAAAGTTGAAATATGGTGCACGCCCGATCGAAGAAGAGGCCTTACAGGAATAATCCCAACATGCGTGTAAGGGTTAAAGAAGAGACAGACAAAATGATAGCATCGATATCATTAAAGCTATGGAGGAATCAGAATGGATCAGTCCTAATGGTAATCAACATAAAGAAGGATGGGTGTACTAGGATATGTGTGGATTATAGGGAGTTGAACATTGTTTGTATCATAGATCCTTTTCCCACCCCCTTCACTAAAGATATTTTGGAAGGAGTTGTTGGGCGCGAGGTCTATTCCTTTACAGATGGATTCTCGGGATATCACCAAGTAAGGATTGCCAAGGAAGACCAAGAAAAGACAACTTTTTCCAACGAATGGGGAAGCTTTTCATACAAGGTCATGCCCTTTGGATTGAGGAATGTGCCCACTGTATTTTGGCATATAGTGGTACAAGCATTTAAGGACTTCATCCACAAGTTCCTTCAAGTATATTTGGATGATTGGACAATGTATGGATTGGTAAGGGACCATTGTGATAACTTGAGATTGATGTTTGAAAGATGTCGGTAGTTGAGGATTTCCCTCAACATCAAGAAATGTGTCTTTACAACTCCTTTTGGAACGTTGTTGGGGCATATCATATGTAAAGAGGGCTTATTGGTGGATCCTGCAAAAGTTGTAGTTATTGTGGGATTAGGGGAGCCCACCAGCCAAAGCACCATGCATGGATTTCTTGGACACATTGGGTACTATAGAAATTTCATTAAGGGATACGCCAAGATCATTGCACCTTTATAAATATTTCTCAGACATAAGAGTTCCTTTCGGTGGGGAGAGGCGTAGCAGAGGGAATTTGACACTCTAAAAGAAAGGCTTATCACCACACCTATTCTACAATTCCCATCATGGGATAAACCTTTCCATGTCCATATGGATGCCTTTGGTATAGCAATGGGAGTTGTTCTTGCTCAACTAGGAGAGGGGATTGTTGATCATCCCTTGTGTTTTGCAAGTAGAAAGTTGACACCAATGCAGAACAAAATTATACAACGACCAAGCACGAGGAATTGTTAATGATCTACACACTCCACAAATTTAGACAATATCTACTGGTGACTCCCTTCATATTCTACACTGACCATATGGCCTTGAAGTATCTAGTAAACAAAGTAGTGTTGCAAGGGCACATACATCGTTAGGTACTTTTATTTCAAGAATTTGAATTCAAGGTGGTGGAAAAACCAGGAAAGAATAATTGTGGGCGGATCATTTATCAAAGATTGATTTGGGAGAGGATGTGTAAAGTATCAAGGAAACCATGTCGATGCATAACTATTCGAGGTTGTTCACGCACCCTGGAGTTAGAAGACATTGCTATTTTTCTCAAGGAAGGTGTGGTGCCTGAAGGGATGAATGCACTAGAAAGGAAAAGGTTAGCCATACATGCCACACCCTTCATGTTGATCAATGGGGATTTGTATAAAATGGGTCATGATGAGGTTTTGCGTCGGTGTGTATTAGAACATGAACATGTGGCCATAATAGAAGAAGCCCATGGTGGGATTTCTGGAGGACATTATGTGGGGAATGCAACTGCATGTAATATCCTAGTCACTGGAATATGGTGGGAAACAATTCACCAAGATTTCATTGAGTTTTTCAAGGCCTATGACCATTTCTAGCACCTTGGAAAACCTAGGAGAAGGGATGAGATGCCCTTGTGCCCCATCGCCAGTGAGAACCTTTTGAGAAATGGGCAATAGATTTTTTCAGACCAATCTCACTAGCTGCGTGAAGGACTAACTCACGATATATCATTACCTGTACTGATTATCTGACAAGGTGGGTAGAGGCCACGCCCACTAAGGATTGCACCGCAGCCATGGCTACTAGATTTTGGGGAGAACATTATCAGCGGTATGGGTGCCCATTAATTTTAACAAGTGATAGGGGAACTCACTTCTTAAATGAAACCATCAGGATTATATTGGAAAAGTTCATGGTAGCCCATCATAAGAATATACCCCTTATCACCCTCAGGAAAATGGGACTGCAGAGGCATTCAACAAAATCCTTAGTCACACATTGACTAAGATATGTGATGTGGGTAGGTAGGATTGGGATGATAAGGTGTCAGTAGTTCTTTGGGCATACAAAACAACGTATAAAAGATTGAACAAGGCCACACCATTTCAATTGGTATTCATTGTGCAAGTAGTTTTTTGGTCAAATTCATGCTACCATCTCTGCATATAGTGTGTGAAGTAAGGTTAGATGATGAACAAGCACTGGAAGAAAGAATAGATGAATTGATAAAGTTGGATGAAAGGTGCTCACTAGCAAGATGGAGCCAAACAACTGAGAAGGAAAAGAAAAAGGCATGGCATGACCACCATATTAAGAATAAATAGTTTGAGGTTGGCTAGATGGTATTGCTATATGATTCAAAATTTCTACGCCATCCTAGAAAGTTGAAGGTGCATTGGTTGGGTCCTTATGTAATTTCATACATCCTTGATTTGGGCACGTGCCAATTACAAGCACTTTGGATGGAAAAAAATTACCTGGACACTTCAATGGGAGTAGGCTAAAGCCCTACTATAAATAATGCTTCTTGGTGTTTGTAAATAAGGTAGTTTTTCCAGTTAGTTTAGAATTTCCTTTTATGATTTTCCTTTCTTGTATTTCCCTTTCACATTTTTGTTTTATGTTGCACCTTGGGCACCGGTAACCTTATTAATTTTTACTAATGAATGCATAGAGGACCGTGTATTATGTTAGTGTGGGGTGAGGTGATAAAGAGAGGCATGGAGTTATTCGGCCAGGAGGACTAGGTTGGCGAGACCATTTGAATTGGCCTGTTAGAAAGATACATTAGGAGAAAAGAAGGCGAGATAGGTGGCAAGATAAGGTTACATTGGAAATCCACGTACAAAAGAGAAAAGAACAAAAACATGAGGTAGGTGAAATCAATAATCATGAGGTTGGAAGAAGTGCTTTTGCACTGGTAAAACGCATGAAATACTCTTTTGTCAAGATGGATTGTTTGCACGCCAGAAGGTTGGAAAAGTTTTTACACAAGGATTGGGCATGGGTGGAAACATTTTCATGCAAGGATTGGGCATGGGTGGAAAAATTTTCATGGAAGGATTGAGTGCGGGTGGAAATGTTTTGTGCGCAAGGATTGGGTGTGTAAGGAGAAGCACTGAAGTCAATTTTTATTTGAAAACACCGCATTAAACATTTTTGTATAGTGGTAGGTAGCCTAGCCTTAAATGTGTAAAAGTGGGAAAAGCTATAAATACAAGAGTGGGCATTTCATTATTTCAATTTGCATACACAAGAAGATTTATTTTATTTCAAGAGCTAGGGTTTCGAGAACTGACTCGTGCAAATAAAAATCCCAAAAACTTAGGAGCAATCGGTCCATTGGATCTACAAACTAGAGAAGAAGTCATTCATGGGTGTGAGGAATGTTGTGAAGAAGATTCGTTATCAAAGGAGAAAAATCGAGGTTAGGGTTTGTGTTTAAGGGCATGGGGCGCACGAGGAAAACATTCAAACAACTCACAAGATAACCTGGGAATGAATGTGAAGGGTGAAATGACGGCCATGTAACCAGTTGGTAAACCTGTAGAACAATCTAAGAAGGGAAAGGGTAAAGGAAAAGGAAAGAATAAACAAGAAGAAATACCTGGATACAAATGAGGAATGGTAATCGAAATGCAATACCCAGATGGGGTTTTTCTAGGGAAAGAGTGGGAGTCCCACATAAGATAAATGAATGTGATCAACTATAATCACTGGTCAAGCACAATCATGAAGGAAATGGTGTTGGAGTTGGTGTGCCCCACAAATAAATGAACACTGACGGGTTCTTGATCTAAAATGACATGGTCAAGGTGAAAATGAAAAAGGCGGGGCTTCTCTAACTTTTGAGTTGCTATTTTTGGGAAGCCCGAGAACTTGTACCAATGGTTGATGATGCACGTACATGAAGACTTCTTCTAATTCACAGGGCACAAAATGTGCATAACTCCCCAACTAATTTCACACTTCATAGGCCTAAACTATAAAGGGGACACACTCATAGATGACCTCTAGGATGAGGAGGCAATTAAAGAAACCATAACATCCCAGGAATTGAAGAAGGGATCAAGGTACTATGACATCTCGGATATCAGTGATCCGGTGATGAAGATGGCTGCACACCTTGTCTCCAAGTTGAATGGACAATAAAGGTGGACCCAAGTGAACAAGGCCTGGCTGAATTTCTATAGGAAGGTTGCAAAAGGCACTGTATCTAACATCTCCCAATACATAACAGATGAAATCATAAGCAACGCGGAGAAGGGAGGAAAGATCCTATTTGGAAACATTCTATTGATAATTGTGTTCTCAGAAATTAGGGTGTCGGATGCATCTGACAAGTTCATGTGGGAGTACCCTGCTGAAGATCCCTCACCTGCGGAGAGATTTCAGAAATACACATGTGAATCAATGATAGGGGTACACAGGCTTACTTAGAAAAATGGTAACTACCTTAGGAACGCATTTGGGGCTAAATGGTAGATCCACTGAACAACTCCCTATAGTGATGAAGGATTAGTAGAGTTTGCGGTCTACCAACACTTATGCATTGGCAGGTTCATTTTGGTGGATGGTAGTTGGAGTCCATGGTGCAAACTCCCATTCTTGTTTACTGCCCAATTTTTCCAAGTGGGGGTAAACAGATACAAGGAATCAAATAAATTAAACCTGGAGTTGTCCACCCTTGACAGAGAGCACAGGGAAATGAGAAAGAAGCTGGTCTACCCAGAGAAGCATGTGTACATTGAAAGGTACGTGTCGTAGGATGTGCATATTGTAAGGCCTTTGACCTTACCTATTGCTGAGAACAATGCTTTGCAAGGATTTACATGCACATAAGGCCAAAGTTCGAAAAGGGCGTATACGTGGAGAATGAGATATCCATTCCAGAACAACCCTATTGGAAGAAGGAAGCCCACGCCAAAGCGTAAGGAGAGGGAAGAGAAAGAGGAACAAAGGGTGGTGGAGAAGCAAGATGTAGGTACCACGGGGACAAGTACCTATGTCCAGAAGAAGAAGAGGATGGTGGTCAAGGAGAAGACCCTAGAACCTACGAAGCCACCATCCCCTGAGGAACCCTTAGATGAAGAGAAGGCCACATCCCCAACCCTATAATTTTCAGCAGAAGAAGAAGAAAAGGGGATGGAAGAACAAGAGTCTGAAGATATAGATGACCTGAATGCCTATATAGGTGAAAAGGATGATGATGAAGAGGAAGAGTTGGAGGTGGATCAGGAGCTGATTGATGTCCACGATTTAGGGGAAGAGGGAGTAAAAGATACAAATGATGCTTTCATCTTTGTAAGGAGGAAGGGTGCCCAAGGGGAGGAAGGCATGTGGAGCGAAGAAAGAATCGAGGGGGCAAGTACCAAGGAGCCAGATATGCCCAAGATCACTCAAGAGGAGGTGAATGAGAAAGTGACAAGGGAGGTGGAGAAGATAATTAATACCTTAGTTGAAGAAGAATTGGAGTATAACGCAGAGCTCATGCTCGGTGAGTTCAAGGAAGAGTAAAGGGAGAAGAGTGTGGGTAGCACAAAAGGCCCAACTCTTTTAGTAACTATTCCCAAGGGCATGCACACGGGAAGTAAACGTGTGGAAGGGGGAAGAATAATGATGGGATATGTTGATGACCCCAACAAAGTTTTGTATGCATGTTTCTAGTACCGTGTGACCACGAGGAGCTCACTACCATGGAGTCCTTTGATCCTGAGGGTGGATACCCACACACAAGGAAGATGCTATCATGGGCATTTGACTCCCACCTTGATGAGCCCGAGTTCGAGGTTAACCAAGGAGCGATACTAGCGATATTCGAGGGAAAGTGGGACAACCCCATTATAAACACACAACTATTGGATGAGAAAGTGTGTAACACACTCAATAAAGTCTTTGTGGAAATTGAGGCCAAACTCTTCTACATAAATGATAGGGTTAAAGTGTTGGAGGACTGTTTGGAGAAGAGGAAGGAAGAAGTAGTTAAGTTAACAAAGGAAATCGGACTTGAAAAGCTAATCGGTGCTCAACTACAACAAGAATTACAAGAGGAAAAGATAAAGTGCATGAATTTTTCAAGAAGGTGGAGCTCATCTCCTAGGCCATCATCATAAAGAACCCATACCTCAACCCTCCCGTAAATAAATATGGTTCCTCCCTGGAATGTCTTGAGGACTTGACTAAGATCCTCACTATCGAAAGGTAGCCTTTGGCCTTGGAGTTGGCACGAGGATGTAGGCGGGTGCTTGGAGCAGGAGGACAAGATGAAAGTTGTCGCACTAATAGCGGAATACAATAAGGTTCTTGCTGATGTAAAAATAGCTACACAAACCGCTAGAGTCACATATGACCATTGCGCGGACCAGGACAAGGTGACAAGCATGTTGCTTGCCAATGAGGAGGATGAGTGAAGGGATTTATGGAAAAGAATAAATACAATATATCCGAGTGAGAAAAGATCCTAGCCAAAGTGGAAAAGAAGTCTGAAGCTATTGAGATCCTACGAGTCTTAATCAAAACCGGCTAAAAGAGCTCTACAAGGTCATTACGAGGAAGATGGATGCCTTAGAAGATCACGCTAAGGAACTGGAGACTGTGGTGGAGACCATAAACACAAAGGGGAAGGGTTAACCTTTGACGAGGTGAGCACATTGGTTGGCGACCTCTGCACAAGAGTGCAAGATGAAGTCAGTGCTTGGAATACACTGGAGGCTAACTTACGAAAAAAATTCCCCTTCTTCTTCTTTAGGTAGTTTTCCTTCTATTCTTTCTCTCCCCCATTCTTTATTCTTTCCCTCCATTCTTTTCCAAGGCAAGGCCTTGCATTTTTGTATTGCATTCTTTGAAGAGGTTCCCGAGGGCGGAGAACAAGTGAAGTGTGGGGTAATGTTGGGACCCTAATGTAGCTACCAAATCTTAAAGGTGCATAGGCACGCATGGCCGGAGGGAGTGTGCAAGTGAAGGCACGCAAGGTAGAATTCAAAAAGGGTTCTTGGAGAACCAAGGATGCATGCCCGTGAAGCACAATTTGGGACTTAGCCATTTTTGGCCTTTTGGATAGAACACATGAAGAACATGTTCCATTTGGATAAGGTTCCACCTAATGCGACGAGTGTCCAGGAAGGAATATACCTTGTGATAAGAAGATCTAAAAAGCTAATCATGACATGGAGAGGCATGTGCCTGGGGTGACCCACACCTTGACACTTGGGGCCATATCTGAGGTTACAGAGGAGTTTGTTGGAGATCATATGCCTATATATATGCATGCTCTTAGCAAAGAAATGGGGGACATAAGTGAGGTAGAGGATCTCTGCATAATTACTGCGAGAACTATGGGATAAAATGGGTAGATGATTATAGGAAGAATGTAATGAGGGAATGGGGAATGAAATTTTATTTTTTGAGCATACATGTATGGATCCAAATATGGTGTATGACCATGGTCTACCTCTCTATGATGTTTTGTAGTAATACTATGAATGAATATGATAAGGTTACCACCGTTGTGTTTATATTAAGATTTCCTTCATGTATTATATGCATGTTTCTACTATGCTTTTGATCTTGTATAATCATGGACCTTACTTGAATGTTGAGTCTATTTGTGGATTTATAACTTCCTAGTTCTATTAATTTTGTTGCACGATTTGTGGTCACTAGGATTTAACAAAATCAATTAATATATTTTGAGCTTAAGGAAGGCTAGGTAATTAAACAATGTAATAATTCAAGCTAAAGGGTCACTAACATTTAAAAAATTAAAGAAATACATTTTGAGGTTAGAATTATCTAGGTTATGCCTCAACATAACCTAACAAATTATATTGTAATCTTAGATGTTGCTAGATTTTAACAAATTAAAGTAAGATGTTTTGAGTTCAATGACCGCTATGTTAAGAAACACCATTTAATTTGGAGAACTGTATAACACATAAAAGGTTGATGTTTAGACCTTAGTGGTTGCTAGCTAAAGCCTCTAGTAAATAAAGAAGACAAATCCTATTTTATGAAAATCAAGATGTGTATATATTAGTAAAATTTATTGTTTGGATTTAAGAATTTGAAGTACAATATTTTGAGCTTAGCGGATGCTAGGTTATGCCACCACATAGTATTTGGATCATAAAATTGGTTAGGATATACCAATTTAAATTAAGATGTTATGAGCTTAGTGGTCACTAGGTCATGCCACAACATATTATTAGGATCTTACAGGTGCTAGGATATAACTTTTCAAATTAACATATTTTAATATTAGTGGAGATTATGATAGGCTACGACATAATATGCATCGACAGGATATAACAAATTAAAGGAATATATTTTGATCTTATTGGTCACTAGTCTAGGCCATGACATAATATTTATAGCTTCTAGTCACTAGGATTTAAAAAATTAAAGTTATAGAATGATATTTTTAACTTATCCACCATTAGTTTATGCCATAACATAATATTTGGATATTAGCTATTGCTATATTTTAAAAAAATAAAGTAATATGTTGTGAACTTAGCGGATGCTAGATTATGCCACGACATAATAATTGAAGAATAGCGATTGTCGAATTTAATAAATAAATTTAATATATTATGAGCTTAGTCGCAACTAGGATATGACAAAACATAATAATAATTTTAGGACTCGGTAGGATTTAACGGTTAAATTAACATAGTTTGAGTTTTACGTCCACTAGGTTATGCCTCAACATAACCTAACAAATTACATTGTTGTCTTACAAGTCGCTAGGTTTTAACAAATTATAATAAGATGTTTTGAGCTTAGTGTCGAAAATTTAAGATAGTATTCGAAATATAATATTTTGAGCTTATGGTTCACTAGCATTTAACAATTAAAAGAATAATATTTTTATCTTATATTCCTCTAGGTTATGCCACGACATAGTTATTTGATATTAGCGATCACTAGGAATTAACAAAATAAAGTAAGGTTATGCCACAACCACATATTTGGATGTATAACTACCATGTGCATTTTTACATAAGTATAACATTTGGAATATATACACGAAAATTCAATAAATCATAAATATTACTCTATTTACATGATATACATATTTCATTTCTTTCCCGCTATGCTCAAATATTGTGACTCACAATTCATTGTGGATCTTGTTTATTTATAGACCGGTGTTCTTGTTGTTTTGCATGTAAAGTCAGCTTCTTGAGTTTTCACTCTTATGTGGGACCCATTATATCACATTGATATTATGCCACAAGAAAGTTTTCTTTGTAAATCTTGTAATATTTATCTATATTTCCTATGTCCACAATAGGATTTCTAAAGAGCACACTAGCCTTGTCAAACAAAACCTGTTGAGTAACATTTGCTTTTATTTTGGTTTCCTTTAGAGTCTCTATTTTCTCTATTTTTCCATGTTTTTGGAGACATTCTCAATGACTTACAAATTTTATCCTTCATTTTCTTCTATTATTGTACTTAAAAAATTAATCAATAATTTCTTAAGTGGTATAATAAAATATTCACTAGAAACCAACTCATGGTTTTCATTAAATACTTCCATAACTGAGGCTTCTCTGAAAATATGAATTCCTCTTAAAACTATGTCATCAAACTAGAGAGATAGTTTTCTTACCTAATCATTCCATTCCCTTAGTCTTTCCTTTGTATAATTAGCATATGTATGACATATACCAATATCATCCATGGTTATAATTGAAGGGTATTTACAAATACCTTCTTCAATAACATGTCCCATATATATTAATTTTTTTGCATGGATCCCATTGTTTTAATCATATTTATGGTATTCTTTAGGTATGCTTGTTACTTCATATTTTCCTTGATGCATTCATTTATAACATTATATAGGCCATGAAATGCCTCTTCTACATTAGAAAATGTACCTAAAGGAACTGTTATATTTAATTAAGTTTCAAGATTTTTATTTCTAGCATGTACTCCTCTCACTAATTCTATGGATACTTCAATTATGGTCCTTATGAAGTAATCTGGATCTTCCTTGTATTACACCACTTGGGATTCTTTGGATTTTTGTTTCTTTGTAAGATAGAATAGGTCTTATGAAGTTTCATGTCAAACAATGGCTTGTTGTGTTGCCATCTTATTTTTGGTTAGCCTTTTCAAGGTTCTCATTCTTGGATTGAATTTAATGTTTACTAAGGGATCTTCTTGTGCCTCCCAATCTAGTTGTTCTTTGTGAGAAATTATGGATTTCTCAACCCAATCTTATCTCACTTCATGTGGAGTGGAGGGAGAATATTGAGATGGTTGCATTAGGTCCTGCTTGGTGAGGTTTCAATTTGTGTTGTCTATTATTATTCATTTGAAGAAGTTAATACATATTCCACTAATGTTGGAGCTTCAACTGGTGTGGGCTTGACATCTTGAACCTCATATAGAGTTTTAATTGATGTAAGAAACATTGGAGGACATGGAGAATGAGGATTACAAGACTTTTCTAAAGGGTTTGAATAAAATTATTCCTTCCTGTTTTTGCATCCTTTTAAAATTCCTCTCAGAGGGGGAATTTCCCATATCATATTCATATTATTCTTAACAAGGCTATCATCTATTTGGGTAATCCATACCCAGTCATTGACATCATCCTCATGTGCATATGATATATTTATCTATCCTTTAAGTGATTCAAGGTGTTCAATAATCCTTTTCATGCAATCATATTATCTTAGATTGTGTTGGGGAAGATGGAATGAATTTTGATGGGATGATGTAGCTTTGGGATTAGGACACCTATTACATTTCCTGCATCCCATAGTGACTAAAAGGGGGATTTTTTTAGCATTTTTCTCTTTACACTTTCAAACAATAGCGTGGAAAATGTGATATGCCACCTCTTATTCTGAAATTTTTCAAGCACATAATATGGAAACTAAAAAGGAGGTGTAAGGATCCCCTTGATCATGATAACAATATATTATGGATAGAATAATACAACTCCCATTTTCCTTATGGAAGTGAGGATGTCGCAGATAATCTGGGTGTCATTGTTTCATGTATTTGTTTGGTAGAGAGCATGATATAAATAAGTGCATATATCTTGAATATGAGATCTGAACCGATGGGCATACAAGTATGAATATAGTTCATTTAGCTGTAAAGGGCACAAAGGAATCTATTTTTGACATAATTATAAATAGTTGAGAATACCATAGACTACATCTAAAAGATAGGAAGCCATGTAAAATGATTTCCCATTGTCCACAAAATTTTTCTTTGGCTCACCAAATTGAAACATAACACTTTCCCTAAGGAAGGAATATTGCCTTCATCAATAATCATAGAAAGTAAAGGGATCTAGGATACATCAACCTTAGAGATAGAAGGTTTCCCATATATCATGTTCATGAGGGCCATGCCAATATGGAGTCATGGTATAAATCATTAATAAATTTTTTTCTCGAGATAAGAATCATCCATATTAATCTATTGGGTCCACTACCTAACTCTGTAAAAGATATCTTATTTTCATTGTATTTGTCTAGGAATCAACTATATCCTTATTATACGGGGTTTCCAAAACTTACGTATGCATGCCCAACATAAAACCCTATTTTATTTTTCCATGATTTAGAAAATAAGGTCCATTCCTTGGCCTTGGAAAAAATTAGGTAGGAAGTGATCAGTTCTGGAAATGGAAGCACCTATAGCTTAGTTGAAATTCAATGGAGGCCAACTATTTTATTTCCGTATGTCTTGGGACCTTAGTTCTTAATCTATCGAGATACATTTTCATCTATGACATCTACATCAAGACTTTCATTTTGTACTATGGAAAAAATAGTTGAGTAATGCTGAAATTCATGATTTAAGGAAGATGGATAAAAAATGGTATCTCTCATTATTTTGGTGTCTACATAGGAATATAAATAATCATCTGCATTCGACACTTCCAATTCTCTCACCATGTTGAATGATTCTAGGTCCACAATGTATGCATATATCACTAACAAAAAAATTGAGCTAAAGGACATACTTACATTTACATCAACACTCTTATTTCTCTTATTCCAAATATTTTGTTATATAAAAAAATCATTTGGAAAATAAATTTAAGAAGTGTTTAGAGTCATCAATTATAGGAAAAATATAACTTAAATGAGATAAGTGTGGTAATACATAAATTTTTTGTATTAAAGGAAAAAAGTTTTTTGAAAGGGACTATACCCTTGTTTTTTTGGTTTTTTTTAATTAGTGGTAAAAATTAGGGTTGAGGGGACCCTACCCCATTACAAAGAGTTACAACAACCTTACATATTGGCCAATGGATTTACCTTTAAAGGCCATTCATGTTCCAAAAGTTCAAAAAACAAAGACTACAGTATAAGATATCCATAAGATAGGAATTACAATATATAACAGTCCAAAGGTTTATACTAACAACATAGGGATAAACTAACAACAAATTAAAAACCTTTGAATAACATTATTCTTTGACCAGTTCTCCCACTGTCTCCATACAGTCGTTCCATTCATTGACCAGTGTAGCTATTGTCTCCTTCCAGTACTTGTAATTTGGTTCTTGAATCACCACCTTTGGCCCTGTACCTTCCTTTTCCTTTTCTTTTGCCAACTCCATGGACTGGATCATTTCAGCCAGTAGTTTAAGATGGTAAATAGTACTTTTCACATTTAGGATATGTGCATCCCTGATTTGCATAATAATACCTTTCATTTTCAACATCTCACTTTCCATTTCCATGCTTCTGGCATTGGCATTTTTGAGGTTTTCACTTAGGATAAGTGAAGACATTTTATCCACTTTGTCAGACAGCTCCTTAAGGTCCATGGAGATCAAGCTAATTTTGTGCCTATTGATATCAATATTCAGTCTGTAGTTTTCAAACTCTCTCATAAAATCATGGGTTTTAACAACCAATTCCTGGGCCGAGAATAGATCCCTTTGAGCCATCTTAAGATTATGTAGACTGTGGATAGCCTCCTCAGTGTTCTTGGAATGCTTACCCTCGGAAGATTCCTTTTCTTTCATGTTAGTCACATCCTCATTGGTCACTCCTTCCCCTTCGAATTTTTCATGAAAGGAGTCCATCTGGGTCGGGGTGCCTCCAGGGCTTTCACCTGAAACAATGGTAATGTTTTCCTCCTCATCCTGATAGGGAACCTACTCTTTCCTGTTCTGAAACTTATCCCCCACTTTTCCCATGCTTGACCTGGTACGTTTGGCCACTAGATTCCCAGGCACAAAATCATCAAAGCTTCCTTCCTTAGGGTCCAAACTCCTACCCTTTTTCCCAGAGATTTGTTTGAAGCTGAAGCCCCAAATTTATCATTTTTTCCCAACAGGAGTTCTCAGCTAGATGATAGATTTGATCAGACCCTGGTGTAAAGGGAGAATGAAAGTGCCTTTCTTCACCATTGCAATTGATTTTTCCAAAGAAGAAAATAGGTAGAAAGGAAAGTTATAGGGTTTGGAGTTGCGTATATGGTTTAACATGGGGAAATGGTAACCATAAATAACTTTATATCTTCCTTCCAATGTTATGTAAGACATTATCAGTTTAGCTATTTCATCAAAAGGGTAAGGTAACTTACTCCGAGCGTATCCATTGTGAAGAGAGATGGGATCCCCTTTTCCTTGCAAGAAACATTCTATCTCAAGACTGTAGTCTGATTTTGGCTTGAAAATACATCTACCTTCCAAAGAGAGGCCTATCACTTTAGCTATGAGCTTAGGTGTAATTGTGAGAGAGTAGTTACCAACCTGTACCTTTCCCTCATTCCATGTTTTAGCGACCGCTTCACTCAGACTCTCATCATGGCCCTCAAAAGTGTGGAGAAAAAACAACAACCCCGCAAGCATCCAAAAGAGCTTCACTTCCCCAGGAGATCTCCGGGCACTTAAAAGGTTCAGTGTGAACTAGGTCTCCCCATCCTTCTACCCCCAATTTTCTTTTTATCGAATCTGGACAAAATATTCAGCTTTGTCTTTCCACTTCCCCAATTCCAAAATGTCCAATCTACCTGTGAGAAGAAAGGGAGCCAACTCATGCATGAAAGTAGGATTCATGAAAGATTACTGGCATGAGCGGAAGAGTTTAATATATTATCATTGGATGGAAGAGCGAAAGAGGCTCCCTCCCTTTTCATGATTTCAATGAATTTGGCATTCATACCAATGAGGTGCTCAACAACTTGGAGACCACTAGCGGTAACCCCCAGATTAGCTACAAAGTCAGCCCTAACATTACCTTCCCTATACACATGTTTGAAAGAAATATTCACAAAAGAAGGTAAAAACTTAGTTTTATTGATGAATTCTTCTATAGACATGACGAGGTTGGGATGAACCTTTCATACAAGAAATGATATACAATGAATCACCTTCCACTTCCAGAAGGTTGAAACCTTTTCTTTTGCGATATTCACCCACCAGTACAGAGCTATAGTCTCCACCACATTATTTGATTGATGTCCAAGGTCAAAGAAATAAGTGAGCAAAAAATGACCAAGAGAGTCCCATATGACTCCTCCTCCCCTAGCTTTCCCAGGATTCCCTTGTTCAATAAGGCTCAAAATCTAGATATAACCATATCAACATAACAAAAAGGGATCAAAATCCATATATGATCAAAAATCCCAATGATAGAAAACAACCTACTAAGAATAAAGCCTATAACCAGCTATCCAATTGCTGAAAAATAGCTAATAAACAACAACTTAACAATTGTTTTCTATTCAAATAGTTTTCTTCTTGTTACGAACCGTAATCCATTCATCAGAATATTTCTATAAAGGAATGAAAACTTCAAAATCCTTGATCAATTGATATGTATTGTTTGAGCAAGGAGATCGAGGAGGAACATTCTCCTTAGGCTGCTTACGAGATGCTTTTGTTTCGGTGTTTCCTATCGTCTAAATCCCACCCCTAGATTCCTCTTTATTTGTATGATTTTGATCTCTTTCAAAGGGGTTTTGGGGGCCGTTTCCATCATGTCTTCCTCCTCAACATAAAAAATAATTATATTCATAGGTTTAATTACTAGATGCTCTAGGAGGGCATTTTTCCACTAGTTAGCATTCTCCTTTTTATGTTTTATCATCTCGCAATTAGCAATAGAATGCCCCAAAGAGAAACATTTCCTACATCTAAAAGGTAGACCCTCATAGTTTAGAGGCTAAGTCCAAGTTTGATTTTGTACCTTTATCTCAATGTGAGATGGAAGATCCTTTGAGGTATCAACCTCAACAAGAATTCTTGCATAGGTTGTATGTGTGAAATCAGAGGTTTGGGAGTCAATGTTAATGATGTTGCCCAATGTATTGCCTATGGCTATCAGACACTTTTGATCCCAAAATTGAAGAGGTAGGTGGGGTAATCTGATCTAGATCAGTTTACGGGAGAAAGATTCAGTGAGAGGGTTGAATGATGGGAACCAGGGTTTTAAAATAAGGTATTTTTGTTGGCAAATCCAAAGTTGATTAGCAATGACAACCTTATCAACTATGGATTCAAAAGAAACAATGAAAATTCCTTTAGAACATGGGTAGAGATCTAACCTTCCTTCTAGAAGCGGGATCCAATGCTTAGAGATCCATTCGTGTAGGACAAGTAGACTAGGCCAAAGTCCAGTGAATCTACAAATCAAGGCATGGTCTTGATAAAAGATTCTATTTCGAGGACTTCCTCTCCAAAGGTTACACATGGGTTTCTCTCAGCAGGCTTCATGGTAGTTTTTGCACTAGTCTTTGACTATTTGGATACTATATCAACAAAAGAGGGACCATTGGATCTCTCCCCATTTCAACCATTCTTTCCGGTCTTTGTATCACCTCCACTACCATGGATCAAAATCTCTAGAAAGAGTACAGGTAGCAAACTTTTAGATCTACATCCCTCCCGAACCTCATCTTTTCTGTTGAGGGGAACAATAGGGGCCCCATGCCATGAGCTAGATCTGGATCCAGGTTTTCCATTCACGCGGGCTTGGGAATTCATTGCATGAGGGGAAGGGGCCCGGTTTTCATTGTTTCCAAGTGACTTGGTATTACCAAAGATCCCCGATTGAGACTCATTTTACACAGTATGCAGATCCTTATCTCTGTAAAAAATTATCTCTACACTTCCATCCAAAGGATTTTCATTTACCCCTCCGTATACAAATATATCTTCTCCAAATGCAAGGTTGATCCACGAGAGGTCCTGACTCTCTACGTGGTCAATTTTTTCCTATCACCACTACCAATCTCATTGGCATCCCGTGCCTTAGGGTTTTGGTTAGATTTATGTTTAGGGTTACATTTTATGGTTGTAGAAGTCCATTGCAGAATTATCATCTTAGCGATCACTAAGGTCAGCCACAACTAAATATTATTAGCTTAGTGATCGCTAGGAATTATTCTAGGATAATTATGAATGCATTCGAAATGTGGAAATACATGCAACGTTGAGGGATAAAAACATACCTATTTCTGATCCTAGAATTCATGAAGGACACTCATAATGATATATTTACAACTTAGTGATCACTAGGCATCAATCACAGGAAAAATATGAATGTAATGAGAAAAGTTCGATAATACATGCACTCTTGAGTGGTCAAGATATACATGGTTCTAATCCTAGTGATCTGTAAGGTAAACCATAATGAAAATATAGAACTTAGGGGTCACTAATCATCCCCTAGAATTTATTTAGAGCTTAGTGTTCACTAGGCATCATTCGATGGACAACTATTTTTTAAACGGAGAAAAATTCTACAATTTATATTTTCTAAAGGGGTAAAGCTTTACGTACATCTAATTAGTTTGTTGCGAGATGTTTATGTCTCTCTTTAATTATTTATAATTGTATAATATTGGTTGGAATATCACCAAAGGTGGAACCAAGTGCTACACTACATACTTTTAAGAGGGATCAAGCCTTATGTATTTCTTGTAGTATATATTACAAGTTATTGAAATTAATGTCTTAGTGTCTGCTAAGATTTATTACTAGGATTTGTTAGTATATATATATATATATCTTAGTGGCACCGTATTTATATCTTTAGATAAATGAAGTCTTAATGGCCATAGACGTCTCTGTTTAGTCACAACAAACATTAAATATTTCCAAATCTCCTAGCGTACTCTTACAACATCAAGATGATGGAATCATGTTGCGTATGAGTATGCAATGAATTTCGCCAAACTTAACATTATTTTTTTATCTCCACAAAATAAAATAGTGCTTAGACTATTTGAAATCAAACCATGGTCATATTTTTCAATGGATGAATGTATTTATCCTCCTAGTGGTCTCTAAGGTCAGCCAAAATTAAATATTTAGATCTTAACGATGGATAGTCATAATTTACGGAAAATTATTAAAGCAATGATTTTTTTTTTTGGCAATACATGCACTATTGAGGGGTCAAGAAATACATAGCTCTATTCTTAGTGGTCACTAAGGTCATCCAAAATGATATAGTTATAGCTTAGTGGTCGCTAGCCATACCTTAGAAGACAACTATTGTTGCATTGAGAAAATTTTGCAATACATGTTTTCCTAAGGGGTCAAGACATACTTAACTCGATTAATTTTTGTCAAGATGTTTATACCTCTCTTTAATTATTTATAATTGTATCATATTGGTTAGACTATCCTGCGCAGAGAGACAACCGCTACACTACATACCATTTAGAGGATCAAACCTTATGTAGTTCTCATAATATAAATGGATTGTATCTTCTTTGCATTTGAAGATCTTTGACTGAGCCAAGATATGCTTGGACTCTTTTATTTCTTTCATTTTTAGCACTTGAGTTTAATCTGATTTCGGAATGAATTGGATTTACCCATCTTTATGACTCAGCCTTGGATCAGTTGCATTGATCCAAGAGATGTTTTAAGTTTATTCTGGATGAACCAAAAATTATAGACCTTACGAAGGTTGCAAGGTCTGAATGTGTGGAATGAGCAATTCAGGAGTTAACTCAGGCTGATCTTGTTAAATGAATTGGTTCCCGATATCGTAATATCAGGAAGGTCTAGACCTTGAGCCAGGTAATAAATTCGATATATATATTGCTAGCTTATTATCAATGGATTGAATCCATTTCGGAATGTATCTCATTGGTTCTTATACTTGAACGATTCTATTTGTTAGACCTAGACTGGATTTATTAAGGTTAATAACCTAAACCTAAACTATAACCTATGGGTTGGATTAGTGCTAATCTAACCTAGCCCTAAACTATAAGCTAAATGTTTCTAAGGTTAGTGACCTAGCGCTAAGGAGGTTAGACTAAGTATCACCTTAAGATCTAACCTATGTTTCTAACCAAACTAATGATCATGGATGAAAGGGACCTATGAAGGGGTGCGAGCCATGGGTGGTAGTTTCTATGGCATTAAATGAGATGGATAAGTATGAAGGACAAGGGATTTGGTGGAAGTTTCAAACGGCTAATGAAATCCGATGTGGCAGAGTCGCCAAATCTGGAAATGGTCTTTGGTTTGTTTTTGTCCATCGCCAACTATGGCGGTCGGTGGCAATGGAGATTGAGCGGGAATTTTGGAGTTAATGCAATTAATGAACTCGGTTCCCGAGCGGATTGCTCGGGAAGGCATGCAAAATGGAAAACTAGTTGGTTGTTTGGTTTTCCATACGCTCCGGTTTTCTCTCTGTTTGATCACTGGTTCTTCGAACCAGTCTACTTGGTGTTGCATGGCAACTATGAGAATAACTAGCTCTTTTCTCTGTCGAGGAAAGTTTATAAGGCATGGAAATAACAAATTATTGTTGTTGAATCTAACGTGGAAGAAGAGGAGAAGGCTCGAGCTCTTTCAGAGGTCTTCTTCGATTTTTAAGCGACATTACCAGGCATGTTAGGCCCTAACTTTTAAAAATCTTGCTTTCCTTCAAATGATTTCATTAGAACAACTCTGTTCAGATGATTTTTGGTCCAGTTGGTTTTTATGGTAGCATTGTATGAATTAGTTTGTTGTATCTTCATGCTGGCTCGATTATTCAGTTGAACCCTTGCTGGGTGTACATTTTGTTTCATACGGTTGAATTATCTTGCTGTGTTTTGCATTTCGGTTAGATTTCGTAGAAATGCTTGCAAGGATAATGTATGAATTCGACTCTGTTGGAGTCCATAAAATGTTTTCTTGTTTGGTATCGACTTTTGTTGAAGCCTTGCTGTTAACACTTGTTGAGATTGATACAGTTGGAATTCTTGGAAATAGATAGTATCTTTCTACTTCAGTAGAAGTTTATTTGAGAATACTAAATGGGTTCGACTCCTTTTGAGTCCTTGAAAAGTAACATACGTTTCTACTTCTGTAGGAGTTCAGTCGTGAATTCTGTATGTTATTGATATAGTTGGAATTCTTGAATTTAATATGTATCTTGTACTACTTGGAGTCCTTTCGATATGTAACCTTGAAATATTATGTTTTTCTCTTCTATATATAAGCTCGTTGTGAATGAATACTTATTGATATTGGCTCTGTTGGAGTCCTTAATATGTATCTTGTATTTCAGACTTGTATCTTGTAGAAGTTTAGTTGTGAATACTTAAGATGTTGGTGTTGAATTAGTTGGAGACCTTGAATGTTTTCGTATGAATTCGACTTCAATCCTAACCCTGGCTATGAGTTCTTGTTGGATACGACTCAGTTGGAGTCCTTGCAGTATCTCCATGTGAACACGACTCCTGTTGAAGCCCTGACGTGTTTGCGTGATGGCTCAACTTCTGATCTAGTCCACGTTGTGTTTACTTTTTTTAACTCGACTCTGTATGAGTCCTTGCTGTATTCGTATTATCTCGGCTTGGATGAAACTTTGTTGAAAATAATGATATGATGATGACTTCTATGAAGATCTTGTTGTGGTTATTATTTTTTGATTTCGGCTTCTGATTTAAGACCTTGTTGTATTTAGTAGGGATTAGATTCAGCTGTTTGTTGCTGAGTATTTTGACTCAGTGGGAGTGTCACTTGGGTTGCACATGGTTACGTCTTCTGTTATTGTGTTATTTAGTCTTGAGCTTGACTGAGATAAAAAGTTACTAGCTGTGCCATGACAGGCGATGGCGTTGGATATTTTGCATGTTGTTGAATAATATGGAAAGATTTGTTGAGCCTTTTGGGGTTAGATTATTTTATTATTGCTTGTCACGTGAACTCTTGTATTGCTTAATAATCTACAGGTGAATTTTATATTGGAATTCTGGTGAAGCTGTAGTATCTTCTTGTGGTCTCGGCTGATTTAGTCGCATGCGTATAGTGTAAATGCATTACTCTTGAGAGGACGGTACAGTCATGAACATGATTGGAATGGAATATGAATGTCTCTATTTCTTTCTCCTCTGCTGTTAAGTTATGTTGATATCTATAACTATATGAATAATAAGTTATTCTCTCCTTGTCTAGAAACTATGAATGTTTTCTTCTCTTGTATCCTTATGTGATCTCAACGGTAAGGGTAAAACAAGAATAGATAGTGGTATGGTATGGAGAGACTGGCATAAAATGTGTGTTGTTGTATAGGTGGTTATACTTATGCATACCATTAACATAGTGTATGATTGAAAAGGAATTATGTCAGTGAGCTTGCTGGTTATTATAAACTACCTTGTGGACTTGTTTGAATCATACTTGTTGAAATACGAACTGATAGGATATTCTTTTTAGAATGGAATAAATTGTTGGATTGTTGTTGTCTTGGAGATATAGATGGATGGATGTTTTGGAATTATTTTGTTCTTCTTAGTCTCTAATATGTACGTTGAGTCATCTAAAAATATTTAGGACTATTTGACAGCTATAATAGAGGTTATGCATTATAGTCATGTTAAAATTGTAGAAAGATATTTAGCCTGATTTCATTTAAACAGGTTGTTCAATGAGAGCAATTGGTAGAATGCAATTGTTTTAAGATTTAGTGCTTATCATGCTCAGTTCACAGAACTGACCCGTGTTGGCAATTTTGCAGATGGTTGTCGTAAGTGGTAAAGGCACGCAGATCTGATATGATGCTCAGATTATTTAATTTGGTTTTATGTTGAATTTCAATTTGACTTCTCTAATTGTATTATATGAAGGAAGTTGTTCTCTTGCTGTTGAGTATTGTATCTCATATGTTGAATGCATAAGTTGTAATTGATTAGCTTGTAATGAATGAAATAAAGGGATTGTTACTTGTATATGGTTGCAACTATATCTTGATGGATTGAACTTCTTCGGTTCGAATGTTTTAAAGTACATTTATATTATTGTATACCTTGGAGATATTTGGGAATTCTCTAGGTAAGCCTTGCAAAGATTATGTGACTAAATACTTGTAAATGTTTAATAGTTCTGCTATGTTCCATTTAAAGCTAATTGTAATTTAGATCACTGATTTTTGAGAAGCTAAGGTTAAAATAAACCCTTTCAAGAAGCTGAATGGGAAGAGTAATCTGTTACTCTCTAACCTTGATCTAAGTCAAGACAACGTACTGAATGTTTTTAAAATCACTATATCTTAACACTAATAAGTAAGATATATTTCAGTTTTAAAGATCTGGAATAAACCCAAAAGGGATAAGTTAGCAATCTTATGAGAAGACTTGGGGTTACTACCCAATTTCGTAGATTAAGATTATTGTGAAACAATGATCTCCTTGTTGAGACCTCAATCTTATTAAACTTCTCTTTGTGGAATGGGTCTTAATAAGAAAGGAAATTTTAAGATGAGGAACCCGGGGTTGGGAAAAGACTACCCTAAAAAGGAGTGTCTTAAAGTATAATTTAAACTCCACGTAAGTAACACCTTAAAGTTAAGTAGATCTTTTCGAGGTGGATTTGAAGGTTGATGGCACAAGTCGATTGCAGGGTTGTACCTTCGAGAAGATTAGGATCTTCTCGAAGATACAACAATGCAGGTGACTTATGGCGACACCCTTTGCATTGATCGTTAAGATTTACTCCTTAAACTCGAACAAGTTTTTACTCCGGGACTGGTTACCAACATGGTCATGTTATGAGGCTGCCCCTGGAGACTCGGGGTACCTTGACACACAGGGTTAACTAGGGTTGACCCAGTATGTCAGCGTATCCCTAGTTCTCGAGAGCATCCTTATAACGTTGCCATATTATTAATCCGTTCCTGAGTGAATAACTTGGGATAGGGAGGCTGACAGAAGTCAGCATAAGACATTCTACATAACATAGGAATGGGGTGAAGGACGTATTCCAGATTGACGAGTATGCCGTCAAGGAATACGAGACATAAGAAATATGTTTCAAATCTTTGGCCAAAGTATCGCAAGCTGCTGATTGCGTTGTCCTATGTCACCTAGTCTAAGGGATGAGATGCCGATGAATAATGGTAACAATTATTCAGATAGGTTCCTTGGACAGAGCATTCTGAATCCCAGATTAGGGAAGAGAACCGCAAGAGTGATGTGTTAAAATAAAAAAATGCCAACTCTTGATACTCATGAATAGATCGGTAGATTACCGAGTCATGGAATGAATAGATCGGAGGTACTCCGAGTCATTACAGCTGCATATGGTTATCTGTTATAAGAATGGTTGTTTTGATTTGTGAGTTCTAAATTATGTATTTAGAACCAGGAAGCATTTATCAAAAAAAAAAAAAAAATTACTTGTTCTAATGTACTAAAATGAGGATGTTACATCTTGGTATCAGAGCTGAAGGTTGCAGCTCTTGGACCTATTGTGTCCATAATCTGATAAAAACCTGAATTTTCTTGTAACAGAAAATGGTTAGAACAAGGGGGAACGTTGCGAATAATGCTCCACCTAAAGGAGGGGCAGCAACAACCCAAAAGCTTGATGAGATCCTTGCTGCCCTATTGGACACAAGAGATCGTTTGGCTGTACTTGAATAGCAGGTGATGGGAAATGAGGAGGATGATGAAGCTGGTAATAACAATCAGCAACCTCCTGAGGACAACCCCGATATGGGTGTTGATAATAACGCTGGAAATGCACCTGTACAACTAGAAAACAAAAAGGCCAGGTTGGCAGCGGAACTCACTAATGATATAAAAAGGATAAGTCCACCTAAATATGATGGCACCACATTAGGAGATGGAGCTGAGAACTGGCTCAGTGAAATGGAGAAGTACTTTGCAATAAGAAACTTCTCAGAGGAAACCAAAGCTATTTGGGGAGCCTATCAGCTTTCCCACGAAGCATCTTCGTGGTGGGATAGCCGTAAAGCCGAGCTGAATATTGATGAGACCAATATTACTTGGGATCAATTTAAGGGCTATTTTAGGCAACGTTGGCTGCCACAACTCTTCTATGATCAGAAAATGACAAAATTCCAAAACTTAGCTCAAGGGAAGCTAACGGTAACTGAATACTGGGAGCGATTTACAAAACTCCTCAAGTATGTACCACAGTATCAAACTGACGAGAAGTTCAAAATAAGGAAATTCATCATGGGATTGAATCCCGTGATAGGGGGAGAGGTCGATGTTCACAGTCCAACCACTATGGAAGGAGTTGTTGAAAAGGCCATAAGACAAGAACAGAAATTAAAGGCTATTTCTGCTCATAAAGAGGAAGTACGGAAGAAGATTGCAAACCCTTCTTCAACTTCACTTGCACCCAAAAAGGGACCATGGAAAAAGTTTGGAAACAGAAGTAAGTTTCCGGGGGATAATAGTAAGAAAGCAGTAGCGAATAAGCCTGCTGGAAATGTAAGGGATAATTTTGCCAAAAATTATAACAATGGGCAGAAGCCCTATGGAGGACAACGTGATAATTACAAGGCTGGAGGCAATTTTGAGCCTAAAAAGGGACCTGTAGGAGGCTGCTACAATTGTGGCAAAGACCACTACACAAATCAGTGCCCTTTGAAGAAGGATGATCGTATTCAGCAGCATAAGATACATGCTGCAGTAGCAGACAAGCAAGCTGAAAAGCAGGTGACACCTATAGAAGTTCCGGGTAAGTTATTTGGCATACCTGTCACTATTCTTTTTGATACAGGAGCTACTGAATGTTTTATTTCTAGTAAACTTGCTTCTAAACTTAAGAGAAAAGCTAGAAAAATGGATAAATCTTGGACTGTACAGTATGGTAATAATTCTGTTCATACAGTGAGTATGTGTCTTTTTGGGGCAGTCCTTGACTTACCTAACTTTTCCACGGAAGTTGACCTCTATGTTACACCTTTGGGATCGTATGACATTGTCATCGGTGTCAATTGGTTAGCTGACCATAAAGCAAAAGTAGACTGCTATGAAAAGAATATAAAATGTTTAGATGATCGGCTGGAAACAACAGAGATTCAAGGGGTGAAACGGGAAATTTCAGTTAGAAAACTGTCAGCTATGCAGCTTAAAAAGGCTAAAAACAAAGGATGTACCCTTTATGCAGTAAAGATATCTGAATTTTCAGAAGAAGATGGTGATTCCATGAAACGATTTCCTCTGCTACAAAGTTTCAAAGATGTTTTTCGGAGGAATTACCAGGGTTACCACCCAAGAGGGAATTTGACTTCACCATCGAAATCAAACCAGGAACGGAACCTATTTCCAAAGCACCTTATCGGATGACTACTACAGAGTTAGTCGAGCTTAAGGCACAATTGCAAGAACTTTTGTCTAAAGGTTTGATTAGACCAAGTGTTTCACCTTGGGGAGCACCAGTAATATTTGTGAAAAAGAAGGATGGAACACTTAGGCTGTGTATTGATTATCGGATGTTGAACAAAGCAACAATCAAGAACAGATACCCACTTCCAAGGATCGATGATCTATTTGATCAGATGCGTGGGGCAGCGGTTTATTCTAAGATAGATCTTTGATCTGGTTATCATCAATTAAGGATTAGAGAAGAAGATATTCATAAAACAGCTTTCCGAACAAGGTACGGACATTATGAATTCACGGTTCTACCCTTTGGATTAACTAATGCACCCACAACTTTTATGAACTTAATGAATAATATCTTTCAAGAATATTTGGACAAGTTTGTACTTGTATTCTTGGATGATATTCTCATTTATTCTAAAAGTGTTGAGGAGCACAATGAGCATTTGAAGATAGTTTTGGGGATTTTGAGAAAAAGAAAGTTGTATGGTAAGTTATCCAAATGTTCTTTCTTTGATACAGAAGTTCACTATTTGGGTCATGTCATTAGCAAGGAAGGAATTGCTGTGGATCCTTCAAAAATAGTGGCAATAACTGAGTGGCCTGCACCAAAGAATGTGCACGAAGTAAGAAGCTTCATGGGTCTTGCTGGTTATTATAGAAAATTTGTTAAGGATTTTTCTAAAGTGGCTGCACCGATAACTTCATTGCAGAAGAAGGATAAGAAATTTATTTGGAATGATAAGTGTGAAACTACTTTCAAAAGTCTGAAAATCCAGTTGACTTCCGCACCTATATTAGCTGTACCAGACCCTAATGGGAGTTTTACTATTGTAATGGATGCTTCTGGGGAAGGCCTTGGAGGTGTTTTGTTACAAAATGATCAAGTCATAGCATATGAAAGTAGAAAACTTAAGTTACATGAGCTGAATTATGCTCCTCATGATTTGGAGCTTGCTGCCATTGTTCATGCGCTTCAAGTCTGGAGACACTATTTACTTGGGAAACCTTTTGAGTTGAAAACTGATCACTTAGGACTGAAATATATTTTCACTCAGCCTAATCTAAATGCCAGACAGAGAAGGTGGTTAGAGTTTTTATCCCAATATGATTTTGATATTAGCTACATCAAAGGGAAAGAGAATAGAGTAGCAGATGCTCTAAGTCGTAGGAAGCACATTTCTGCTCTTATAACATTAAGAACTCAATTTAAGGATGAGGTAAAAGTGCCTCAGAATCTGATATATACTTTCAGCAAGTAAAAGCAGCGCTTGCTTGCTGCAGAACCTAATGATGAAAGGTATAAGGGCTTTCATTTTGATAATGAAGGAATCTTACGTTATGAAAACAGGGTATACGTACCTATGCTGAATGATTTGAGAAAGAAGTTGTTAGTTGAATTTCATAATTCACCTTTCTCTGGACACCCGGGTATCACAAAAATGCTTGCTGATCTGAAACAACAATACTTTTGGAAAGGTATGAAAAAGGATGTCATTGATTTTGTGACTCATTGTCTGGAATGTCAGCGGGTTAAGGCAGAACACATGCACCCTGCTGGACTATTATATCCTCATAGCATACCGCAGTACAAATGGCAAGTAATAAGCATGGACTTTGTACAAGGGTTACCTATGTCCAGGAATAAACATGATGTTATCCTGGTAGTTGTAGATAAACTAACTAAGGTAGCTCATTTCATCGCTGGAAATCTAAAGGATGATTCACCAGTGTTGGCCAAAAGATTCGTACATGAAATTTTCAGGTTACATGGTGTACCAGAATTGATTATATCTGACAGGGATCCTAGAATGACATCAAGATTTTGGCAAACGCTTAATACAACTCTTGGAACGAAACTAAACTTCAGTTCTGCATATCATCCGGAAACGGATGGACAAACTGAGAGAGTAAATCAAGTGTTGGAAGACATGTTGCGAATGTATTGCATGGATCAACAGTATAAATGGGAAGAGTATCTTCCATTAGTTGAATTCACATACAACAACACTTATCACTCATCTCTTAAAATGGCACCATTTGAAGCACTTTATGGAAGAAAGTGTAGAACCCCTATTAGTTGGGATAGTATTGAGGATAGAGTGGTAATTGGACCAGAGATCCTCACTGAAATGGAACAACAAGTAAAGTTGATTCATGAATGATTAAAGGAAGCAACAGATAGGCAGAAGAGCTATGCTGACCTTAAGCGGGTTGATCGAAGGTTTGAGCTTGGTGAGAAGGTTTTTCTTCGTGTTAAACCCAGAAAGAGTTCTATAACTTTTGGCAAGGCTGCCAAGTTGTCACCTCGTTTCGTGGGACCTTTCGAAATTGTCGAAATAATCAATCCTGTAGCTTATCGATTAGCATTACCACCTGCTTTATCTCACATGCATGATGTTTTCCATATTTCTTTGCTTAAGAAATACGTTTCAGATTTGTCACATGTTTTAAATTGGAATTCCTTGCAGGTCCAAGACCCAGGAATAATCGTGGTTAAACCCACACGAGTGCTGGAAACTCACCAATTGCATTTGAGAAATCATGAAATACAACAATGTAAGGTCCAGTGGGACCAGTTTAACGAAGAAAGTGCAACTTGGGAAAATCTGGAAGAGATGAAAATTGCTTTTCCTTTTCTTTTTCAACAGAATGAAATCTGTTGACAAAACATTTTTTTTTTATGAACTTATCTTTTTCATGTCTATATGAAAGCCAGATTGAGGCAAACATTATTCAGGCTGAATAAAATGTATCGTGACATTGATTTCTGAAACTATTCAAGTTGGAAATAGTCACATTGTATTGTGAACTAATAAATTGGTTGACCTGAAGGTAAATCAAATATGTAATCATCGGGATGATGAATCTTTTAGGAGGGAAGCATGTAACACCCTGAACTATTGTTACTTCCTCCTGAGCATTCAAGTGTTGATATATGATTTCTTCTGTAAAAGGATGTGTTCCTTTGATTGTGAAGTCATGCTTGATATGGATTGTATCTTCTTTGCATTTGAAGATCTTTGACTGAGCCAGGATATGCTTGGACTCTTTTATTTCTTTCATTTTTAGCACCTGAGTTTAATCTGATTTCGGAATGAATTGTGGATTTACCCATCTTTATGACTCAGCCTTGGATCAGTGGCATTGATCCAAGAGATGTTTTAAGTTTATTCTGGATGAACCAAAAATTATAGACCTTACGAAGGTTGCAAGGTCTGAATGTGTGGAATGAGCAATTCAGGAGTTAACTCAGGCTGATCTTGTTAAATGAATTGGTTCCCGATATCGTAATATCAGGAAGGTCTAGACCTTGAGCCAGGTAATAAATTCTGATATATATATTGCTAGCTTATTATCAATGCTGGATTGAATCCATTTCGGGAATGTATCTGTTGGTTCTTATACTGAACGATTCTATTTGTTAGACCTAGACTGGATTTATTAAGGTTAATAACCTAAACCTAAACTATAACCTATGGGTTGGATTAGTGCTAATCTAACCTAGCCCTAAACTATAAGCTAAATGTTTCTAAGGTTAGTGACCTAGCGCTAAGGAGGTTAGACTAAGTATCACCTTAAGATCTAACCTATGTTTCTAACCAAACTAATGATCATGGATGAAAGGGACCTATGAAGGGGTGTGAGCCATGGGTGGTAGTTTCTATGGCATTAAATGAGATGGATAAGTATGAAGGACAAGGGATTTGGTGGAAGTTTCAAACGGCTAATGAAATCCGACGTGGCAGAGTCACCAAATCTGGAAATGGTCTTTGGTTTGTTTTTGTCCATCACCAACTATGGCGGTCGGTGGCAATGGAGATTGAGCGGGAATTTTGGAGTTAATGCAATTAATGAACTCGGTTTCCCGAGCGCGGATTGCTCGGGAAGGCATGCAAAATGGAAAACTAGTTGGTTGTTTGGTTTTCCATACGCTCCGGTTTTCTCTCTGTTTGATCACTGGTTCTTCGAACCAGTCTACTTGGTGTTGCATGGCAACTATGAGAATAACTAGCTCTTTTCTCTGTCGAGGAAAGTTTATAAGGCATGGAAATAACAAATTATTGTTGTTGAATCTAACGTGGAAAAAGAGGAGAAGGCTCGAGCTCTTTCAGAGGTCTTCTTCGGATTTTTAAGTGACATTACCAGGCATGTTAGGCCCTAACTTTTAAAAATCTTGCTTTCCTTCAAATGATTTCATTAGAACAACTCTGTTCAGATGATTTTTGGTCCAATTGGTTTTTATGGTAGCATTGTATGAATTAGTTTGCTGTATCTTCATGTTGGTTCGATTATTCTATTGAATCCTTGCTTTGGTGTACATTTTGTTTTTCGATGCGGTTGAATTATCTTGCTGTGTTTTGCATTTCGGTTAGATTTCGTAGAAATGCTTGCAAGGATAATGTATGAATTTGACTCTGTTGGAGTCCATAAAATGTTTTCTTGTTTGGTATCGACTTTTGTTGAAGCCTTGTTATTAACACTTGTTGAGATTGATACTGTTGGAATTCTAGGAAATAGATAGTATCTTTCTACTTCTATAGAAGTTTATTTGAGAATACTAAATGGGTTCGACTCCTTTTGAGTCCTTGAAAAGTAACATACGTTTCTACTTCTGTAGGAGTTCAGTCGTGAATACTGTTGTTATGGACTCAGTTGGAGTCCTTGATATGTAACCAGTGTTTCGACTTCTGTATAAGCTTGGTTGTGAATACTTATTGATATTGGCTCTGTTGGAGTCCTTAATATGTATCTTGTATTTCAACTTCTGTAGAAGTTTAGTTGTGAAGACTGTTGGTGTTGAATTAGTTGGAGACCTTGAATGTTTTCGTATGAATTCGACTTCAATCCTAACCCTGGCTATGAGTTCTTGTTGGATACGACTCAGTTGGAGTCCTTGCAGTATCTCCATGTGAACACGACTCCTGTTGAAGCCCTGACATGTTTGCGTGATGGCTCGACTTCTGATCTAGTCCACGCTGTGTTTACTTTTTTAACTCGACTCTGTATGAGTCCTTGTTGTATTCGTATTATCTCGGCTTGGATGAAACTTTGTTGAAAATAATGATATGATGATGACTTCTATGAAGATCTTGTTGTGGTTATTATTTTTTGATTTCGGCTTCTGATTTAAGACCTTGCTGTATTTAGTAGGGATTAGATTCAGCTATTTGTTGCTGAGTATTTCGACTCAGTGGGAGTGTCGCTAGGTTGCACACGGTTACGTCTTCTGTTATTGTGTTATTTAGTCTTGAGCTTGACTGAGATAAAAAGTTACTAGCTGTGCCATGACAGGCGATGGCGTTGGATATTTTGCATGTTGTTGAATAATATGGAAAGATTTGTTGAGCCTTTTTGGGGTTAGATTATTTTATTATTGCTTGTCGCGTGAACTCTTGTATTGCTTAATAATCTACAGGTGAATTTTATATTGGAATTCTGGTGAAGCTGTAGTATCTTCTTGTGGTCTCGGCTGATTTAGTCGCATGCGTATAGTGTAAATGCATTACTCTTGAGAGGATGGTACAGTCATGAACATGATTGGAATGGAATATGAATGTCTCTATTTCTTTCTCCTCTGCTGTTAAGTTATGTTGATATCTATAACTGTATGAATAATAAGTTATTCTCTCCTTGTCTAGAAACTATGAATGTTTTCTTCTCTTGTATCCTTATGTGATCTCAACGGTAAGGGTAAAACAAGAATAGACAGTGGTATGGTATGGAGAGACTGGCATAAAATGTGTGTTGTTGTATAGGTGGTTATACTTGTCTGTACCATTAACATAGTGTATGATTAAAAAGGAATTATGTCAGTGAGCTTGCCGGTTATTATAAACTGCCTTGTGGACTTGTTTGAATCATACTTGTTGAAATACGAACTGATAGGATATTCTTTTTAGAATGGAATAAATTGTTGGATTGTTGTTGTCTTGGAGATATAGATGGATGGATGTTTTGGAATTATTTTGTTCTTCTTAGTCTCTAATATGTACGTTGAGTCATCTAAAATATTTAGGACTATTTGACAGCTATAATAGAGGTTATGCATTATAGTCATGTTAAAATTGTAGAAAGATATTTAGCCTGATTTCATTTAAACAGGTTGTTCAATGAGAGCAATTGGTAGAATGCAATTGTTTTAAGATTTAGTGCTTATCATGCTCAGTTCGCAGAACTGACCCATGTTGGCAATTTTGCAGATGGTTGTCGTAAGTGGTAAAGGCACGCAGATCTGATATGATGCTCAGATTATTTAATTTGGTTTTATGTTGAATTTCAATTTGACTTCTCTAATTGTATTATATGAAGGAAGTTGTTCTCTTGCTGTTGAGTATTGTATCTCATATGCTGAATGCATAAGTTGTAATTGATTAGCTTGTAATGAATGAAATAAAGGGATTGTTACTTGTATATGGTTGCAACTGTATCTTGATGGATTGAACTTCTTCGGTTCAAATGTTTTAAAGTACATTTATATTATTGTATACCTTGGAGATATTTGGGAATTCTCTAGGTAAGCCTTGCAAAGATTATGTGACTAAATACTTGTAAATGTTTAATAGTTCTGCTATGTTCCATTTAAAGCTAATTGTAATTTAGATCACTAATTTTTGAGAAGCTAAGGTTAAAATAAACCCTTTCAGGAAGTTGAACAGGAAGAGTAATCTGTTACTCTCTAACCTCGATCTAAGTCAAGACAACGTACTGAATGTTTTTAAAATCACTATATCTTAACACTAATAAGTAAGATATATTTCAGTTTTAAAGATCTGGAATAAACCCAAAAGGGATAAGTTAGCAATCTTATGAGAAGACTTGGGGTTACTACCCAATTTCATAGATTAAGATTATTGTGAAACAATGATCTCCTTGTTGAGACCTCAATCTTATTAAACTTCTCTTTGTGGAATGGGTCTTAATAAGAAAGGCAATTTTAAGATGAGGAACCCAGGGGTTGGGAAAAGACTACCCTAAAAAGGAGTGTCTTAAAGTATAATTTAAACTCCACATAAGTAACACCTTAAAGTTAAGTAGATCTTTTCGAGGTGGATTTGAAGGTTGATGGCACAAGTCGATTGTAGGGTTGTACCTTCGAGAAGATTAGGATCTTCTCGAAGATACAACAATGCAGGTGACTTATGGCGACACCCTTTGCATTGATCGTTAAGATTTACTCCTTAAACTCGAACAAGTTTTTACTCCGGACTGGTTACCAACATGGTCATGTTATGAGGCTGCCCTGGAGACTCGGGGTACCTTGACACATAGGGTTAACTAGGGTTGACCCAGTATGTCAGCGTATCCCTAGTTCTCGAGAGCATCCTTATAACGTTGCCATATTATTAATCCGTTCCTAAGTGAATAACTTGGGACGGGGAGGCTGACAGAAGTCAGTGTAAGACATTCTACATAACATAGGAATGGGGTGAAGGATGTATTCCAGATTGACGAGTATGCCGTCAAGGAATACGAGACATAAGAAATATGTTTCAAATCTTTGGCCAAAGTATCACAAGCTGCTGATTGCGTTGTCCTATGTCACCTAGTCTAAGGGACGAGATGCCGATGAATAATGGTAACAATTATTCAGATAGGTTCCTTGGATAGAGCATTCTGAATCCCAGATTAGGGAAGAGAACCACAAGAGTGATGTGTTAAAATAAAAACGCCAACTCTTGATACTCATGAATAGATCGGTAGATTACCGAGTCATGGAATGAATAGATCGGAGGTACTCCGAGTCATTACAGCTGCATATGGTTATCTGTTATAAGAATGGTGGTATTTGTGAGTTCTATTAATTTAGAATGGTTGTTTTGATTTGTGAGTTTACTAAATTCATTTCATTTAATGATTTCTACCATTAGATAGTATTATTTTAATTTGTATCATACATCTCTCAAAAGGAGATATTGAATTACTTATTCTAATTTTCTTGTATGTATATAACACAATTTTAGTATAATGAAATCCTTCCTTATAATTGTTGTTTTGATCCCGGGAAAAAGTAACAAATGGAAGGAGAAGAGAAGATCAACTGGTATTTTTTTTTGGAAAAGGGTAAATGTGGGGTTTTTGAAATGACCCTCATCCTTATAAAAAAGGAAGGCAAGATAAATCATTGAAGCACGATAAAGAAAAATCCAAAAGGTAAAAAATAAAAAGACCATAGATGCACAAACAAGAAGAAAAAGAAACAAGAAGAGAAAAGTAAGAACAACTATGACCACTATAGTTGTAGAAGAAAATAAATTACATTAGATGTTCCCTACCATGGGAATGTAATTTCATTTAATGAGATAAATTCCTTTATTTTTTCTATTTACGAATTTCTAACCATCACTACTATTAGGATCTGAATTTTCATCTAGATGAGTTGGAATTTTAATATCATAGGACTCCATATTTCTAACATTGAACTCCTTTAAGTAAATGTTTTTAGAACAAATTGTTCTCGAAGGGATCATCATTACCTGTTCAACCATTTCTAAGCCTACTAACTCCATCACGGAGGAAACTGGAGTCTTAACCGGTAGATGAATCTTTATGTTATCAACTTCACTAACCTATTCCAAATATTCGAAGAAGAATATGAATTATCACTAACAACCAACAAGATGAGATGGGAATCCTTCCACCAAGAAGTTTTTTCCATTAACTTTTGCTTCAATTTTTGACATGTTGAAGCAATATGCCTAAGGGAAATGAAATTCCTACATCTTAAGGGAAATCCTTCATATCTAAGAGGTTGTAACCAAGTCCTATCCAATACTTTGAGCTCAATGGTATCTGTAAATCATGAGAAGTATCTAGATCCCCTATGAATTGTGCATAGGTAGTGTGATTGTAGGGTATCATTTTGGAATCAGTAGATAAAAATTTTCCCAAAGTATTACCAATAGTAATAAAAACTCCTCCCCCAAAACTACAATAGGAGGTGAGGTAAATGAGTATAGACAGACTTCACATTGAATGTAATGGTGAGAGGATTGAAGGTTAGAAACCATGGCTTCTTCAAGTAAGTGATGATTATGTAGTTCCTAAAGCTTGGAGAATATAGAATCTCTATCTTCAACATAAATAAAATAAACAACAAAAAAACCCCTTGTACAGACAGGGGTGAATTTCAACCTTACCGAAAAATAGCAGATGCTAGTTTGAAGAGATCCATAAGTCAAGAAGTAGAAAACTAGGCTAGAGGTCGTTGAAGTGGCAAATCAAAGCTTGGGAGGAAATTAAATCTTCAACCTCTAACATTGAATCTACAAAGGAAACTAAGGGAGAATATTTGGCTACAAAAAGGGGTTTTAAAGATTTAAAATAAGTTGCATACATGAACGAATGATTCCCAATTAGATTGAGCCACAACCAAACCCACATTTTCAAGAATCAACACTACATGAGATGAGGGGAAAATAGAGCCACCACAGCCAATCAAGAGACCACCACTACCCAAACCCCCATCGCTAGAGACATGCACAGGCCAAGACACTTCCGGAAGGATCGCCTTTGCAACAAAAAAGAAGAAACAAGGACATAATTCCCAAATAGCCACAAATATAGTTTGTGGAGAGAGCCATATTTTTACATGTTTATTTGTTGTGTTAATATATGAAGATCAAGTGGTATTGATCATGATCGAACCAGTGGTTTTAATCCTAGGAAAACAAAATAGTGGATAATAAAAACCATTAAAACTAGTTTAAAATATCCGAAAGATAATAAGCCTTATTCATCAAAATCTCCTACCACAAATCTTTATTTGTTCTTTTATTCTCCAATTTTTTTGGTTCTTCAACTCTTGGAGAACCACATTTTAAAAAAATACCTCATTGTAATCTAACACCGAGGTAACACATTGATTGGAAACTCATTTCTAACATAAATATCCTTTAAAATATTGTCATCGATAATGTCAATGATTTAGTATCCATTGAATTTTACTGAGTATTTACAGCATAGGACTATTTTTGGACAAAAATAAGGCCAACAAAGTAATATCAACTTTATCAACTTTATTTGCTCATCGATTATTACACACCACCATGACCATACATCGATTCTAATATTCACTTTTTAATCATGAATATTGATACACCATCTATAACACCATAATTATTTTCCAAAACACATCTGAATAAGCTCTTGGTAGGTGTTATGGGTTTGTAAAAATAATGCAAATCTTCCTTTGATGTTATTATGGATTAATATGTGTTGTTTATCTGTCAAGATGAGCTCCATTACAATGCACTTTGAACCTAGAGTGTCTAAAGAAGTATTCCAAATACTTGACTCCCTTCCATCCTCTTTCACTTATCTTCATAATGTTAAATCTCTTACTAAATCATTTATTTTAGAAAAAAATCTACAATATATACCACAATAACCCCTAAAATTTTACAATAACACATTTGTGAATAAAAAATATTGAATAAAAAACTTCAAAATACAATATTTATTTCAATAATAAAATTGTAACGAAATGTTGAGAAAAACTTGCACGAGAACAGTCTTACATTTCACTTCTATTTAATTGTCTACAAAATCCCTAAATGAATAAAATCCCTAATTGAAAAAAAGATTCTAGAAAACATTGTTTTCCATGACAAGTATTTTAGGAAACATTTCTCAATCCTCTTGTGAAAAAACTTCCCATAAGTTGTTTGTGTATTTCATGCAAGCATGGTATACACATATTTCACAAATCATTGACGGAAAAGCATATTGAATGAAAAAATGATGCCAAACCCTTTGTATTGAGAACTATTTGCTAAAATTCCTTAAAGAATATAGTATCATGGACAACATTGATTCTGGAAGTGAAAAAAGGGATTTTGTTGAAAAGGCTATGGAAAATTATACATTTACAAAATTTCATAATTTTTGAAGGGAAGATGGTGAGAACACATACCATTTTTGTCACACAGATAAAATCAAATAGTCTCCAAAAATTGTGAACAAAAATTTTGATGCTTGGCTTGCTCATAATTTACAATGGATGAACGGATTGTTGCGCTTACACTTAGAAGAATAAAATAGAAATACAATTGTTCATAACATATACAAAAATGTCTATATATATATATGCAACCGCACATCCAACCTCCACTTTATTTAGCATCGATTTTGAACAGGGAAAAATTTATTCGCTAATATTAGTAATTTGGCTAAAATTAGAAATTCTAGAATATGAATTTGGTTATTTTTATTACCATGGTAGTGACCAAGTTTTGCCAAAAAATTCCACAAACAATAATTTGTCCTATGTGAATAGGTAATGTATATCTAATGCCAAGATATCTTTTTATTGAAATATCGTGTGATAGATGGGTCGAGTTTTAAAACATTCTTGGATCACCAATAAATCTATGGAACCTTCTTGTACATTTGGTCTCATTCGATAACATTTTGGTATTTTTTTAATTTGATTAAATGTTCAATATAGATGCACATGTTTCAATACTTTTACGTACAATCGGAGATTGAAACCGATAAGGGTTCAAGGTAGGTTTACCTATTGTGTGATTGGTGGTTGAAATGTGCACATGTTGACTTCTGATCTCGGTCGATCATGTGAACTCCTTTTTGGTTGGGAAGGACTACCCTAAAATAAGAAAACAAGACCACAAGAGAGAGTTAAATAGTATATGTAGTGGACTGCCTAGTGTGTGCTAGATCCAAAAGTGTGGTACTCCCTAGAGGGTTGTCAATCCACTATATTATAAATTAATATTAAATGAAAAAAGCATGTAAATAAATGAAATCTAGTGCTAGGGTTTTGATTTGGGTGCCTCGGGTCACTATCGATGTCGATTCGGTTAAATAATAAACTATGTGGGTAAAAAGGGGTGTTTGGGTCACGTTTTGGGTAGGTTGGGGTGGTTTGCAAGTCACAAACATGGTCCGGTTGGGGTTGGGTAGGGTATTTTAGGTGCTTAGTATAAATGATAGGTTTCTGGTTTATACTGTGTTGTCGACATACATAGAGAATGACGCCAATCGTGTCCGACCGATGGCCAGGTTCGGTTGGGTTGAATCGATGCCGGTTAAGGGTAATCGATATCGGTCACTCTTAAAGTGATAGAGGGTTAAAACAGAGGTATTTTTGGGTTCTCTCGGTGGGTATAGATGGTTGAGAGTGGTGTTGGCAAGGTTTAGGTTAGGGGTGGGCTCGGGTCGTGAGCCAAGAGGTCCTTAGAGGGTAGTCTTTGGGTGGATTTGGGTAGAAGGTGGGTAGTTGGATGATGGTAGGGTGACCGATGGTGGTCGGGGTGACCAATGGCGATTAGGGTTAACCGGTGTTGGTCACTAGTTTTGGGTCGAGCTTGTAAATGGGGGTTGGGGTACTCTCGTGATTGACTAGAGGGCTGATGGGGAATGGAATGGGGTGAGAGAGAGTCATGGGTGTGGGGTGGGTTGAATAAATGAGATTAGAAGGGTAGGAGGAAATTTTTACTCCTTGGAGGAGGAAGATAGAGGAACAAAAACAAAAATACGAGTGGAGGATACAGGATCCACTTACCCGAAGTTTGATGCGTGCTGGAGTGTGGTAAATGTTGGTGGGCTTGTTGAAGAGCTCTTGCTCAAGTTTAGTCTGGTTAGGTAGCCTTTAATGGCTACTCTCTCTTAGAGATCCTTGTGTGTGCATCCATCACTATGTCAACCTAGAGTTCTATGAACTTTCTTAATTCAATCAACGATTCTTGTGCGAATGTCAAGTTCTAGACATCAAATGATGAATGAAGCCCACTCAGAATCTCCCAAAATGCCGACATGATCCAACCTTGAAAATGTGAACCAACCCTTTGGAAAGAGTTAGGATTGGGTATTTGTAGGTGATCGCACTTGGTCCCACTTGACCGACATCGATCGATCAGAATCGACACCGATTATGTTGGGGGGAATTGTTTTTTGAAAAGTGGGGAATATGCCTTCCCCACTTGATTTTGAGTGGTGGAGCACATGCGTCCTCCACCTTAAGAATGGTTAATAGGACAAAGAGGGGTCCTATGAGTGGGGTGGCCACTATTAGGGCTTTCTAGAAGGGTATGGGCTAGGTATGGGAAAGGTAGGGAGTGGAATGGTGAGGTGGAGGTGTAAGTGGGGTAGTGGAAGGGTGAGGTGGAGGTGCAAGTGGGGTAGTGGACTGGTGAGGTGGTTAGGTGAGGTGGCCTAGATGAGTGGGTAAATGGGGAATTTAATTAATTGATATTAATTAAATGCCCGGGGTGTGTGAATGAGGGGTATTGTGATGTACGAAAAGGGGTAGGAGTGATCGAATTAGGGTTAAATTGATCACCCATGTAGAATGTGGTTATTAGGTTATTCTAGAGGAAGATGATGAAATGTGACGTTTTTTTGGTGTCTACATTTTACCCCTTTTTTTTGGGTGGCCTGGAGTAGTAGGCGGCGTGACAAAAACAAAGGTTTGTTTTTTTTTGCCCCACGTGAATGTATCGTGAGAAGGTGGATGTTGGGTGCCCCAAACAGGGAATGAGTGATCCCCCTTAAAGTAGGCAGGTGATTATGAAGAATAGAGAGAGTCGGTGGGTGGTTTGAGAAATTACGGTGAGAGGTGTGAAAGAGATGAGGTGTGTGGGGTGGTAATGATGAAAGGTAAGGTAGGCAAGTAGGTAGAGCATTCAAATGTATGCACACGTTGTAAAATGAAATGAGGTACAAGGGTTACGCAACATAATAAAGTTATGTTAGCTAAGGTCAAAATGTTCATCCAAACATGGGTTATTGAGGCCTAGTATTCGTGGTAAAGGATATGGTCCGAGCACTCAATGAGGTAAGATGCAAGAACACATAGCGTGGTTTCGGTACATCCAAAAGGTTAAGGGTTTTTGGACAAGGGTCATGACCATAGGTAAAGTAGGGTCATCAGTTCGAGAAAAATAGGTACCATCATCACAAGATGTAAGAAGTGAGGACATGAAAATATCCACATAATCAACATGTGGGGTAAGTAGGTGGGGTAGGTAGGTATGCGTAGGGTAGTCTCAATTAAGTGTATGCACATGTAGAGATTGTGATATAACACCATGGTGAAGAGATTTCAAACTTGACATCATCCAACATTGATCAATTCATCCAAATACGGGTTATTGAGGTCCTGGTATCTAGGGTAAAGCATACGGTTCAAGAACTCAACGAGCTAAGATGCGAGAACACATAGGGGTGGCTTTGACACATCCAAAAGGTCAAGTTTTGTTTGGGTAAAGGTCATGGCCATAGGAAAGGTAAGGTTGATAGGCTAACAACATGGTGACAACATCACAAGGTAGAGTGAGTGCGTAAGGTTGATGATCACCCCAAGGGGGATGGTGTGGGTAGATAGGTACAGCATAGGTAAAGCCATGGGAGAGGTAGAAATATGCCCCACCTAGTGGTAAGAGTGAGTGATGAATGATGAGATGAGGAGGGTGAGGTGAATGGTTAGGGTAAGAGTTGGGTGATGTGAAAAAGGTTGCGAGGTTGAAAATGGGGAAAAATATGGAAAGAGAGGGAGATAGGTTGGTGCATGAGGGGTGGGGAGGGGTTGGGGGAGGTTTAGGTGGAAATCGGTATGTAGCGGGAAGACCAAGTGAAGTATTTTGAGAGGGAGGGTTAGGGTAGTCACAGCCATTTCACCGTGACATTGACCGCGCGATTGGGGTTGAGCCGACGTCGGTGGGGTCAAACTGGTATCGATCATGAAACAGGTGACCAATGCTGGTTAAGGGGTGACCAGGGTTGGTTAGAGTTATTGTTACCAGTCATTTTTGGGGAAAAGGGGCCAAAAGGGGCCCAGGTCAAGTGGGTGAGATAGGTAAGGGTAGAATAAGGTGTGGTGGTGAAAAACATAGTGTAGGTGGGGGTGAAATGAGTATGGGTATATGATAGTGGGTGAGGTTTGGGGGTGGGGATGGGTAGCTAGAAATGTGATACAAAGGTATGTTGGGAAGAAAGAAAGAGGTGGATAAGTAGGTATAGGTGAGGTTTCAAGGGTAATTGCAGGTATGATGAAGGTAAATTAATGTGATGTTTATATTGAATGCATGGGAGAGATCGATTGCGAGATGAGAGATAGGGTGCCTCCCCTACTCTTGAGAGTGTGAGGCATGGAAACATTCGATCTCCTTGGAGGCCTCAAAGGAGTTGATGTTGATTATATTCAGTGAGGGAATGGTAGAGATGACATTCCATAGTGCTAGCTTGAGTTATGGGGAGATGTACCTAGCCCGTCTAGAGGAGACGAGGCTAGTAGTGCTATTGATGCAGGTAGTGTGTTTCTTTACACTGCTAGATGCAGAGGGTGGGAGGTTACCCCGATCGTTGATGGGGGTACTACATGACATGATGATGGATCGGACATGATTTTCCTAGGTGCCAACATTCTTGGTGCAGTTGTACAAAGAGTTGTGGGCGTATGGGCATCTACGAAAGTTTAGTTTATGCTAAACGTTTGTTCTTCACTAATGGTCCTATGAACACATATTTTGTGTGCACCCAGTGGGGATGCCTTGAGTAGATGCATTTCCTTCGAGATTGGTTTGGGTGGGGTACAGGTGATGGGTGCCTATGATTGGAGAGCGTCAATCGACAGGGCTATATATGATGTAGCATATTACAGTGTCAATAGGAGGGATTATGCAGGGGTGGAAATTATATGGAGACCGTATGTGGGTTACCCCTCATATAGATGGATGCATGATGAGTTAGATGGCCTTCAGCTTCTTAGGTGGATAGCAGGTGTCGCTGGGGGCACAAGATGATCCCAGTTGACAGGGTCAGATGATAGTTTGGGCTGCCATAGGATATACCTCCACCCTTCCCACAGTATAGGAGAGACGATGTGGAGAGGCCATTTCCTCTACCATAGCCATCAATGCCTAAAGGGTAGGAGGAGTAGGTGGTAGATCGGTGGATCGATGATGCCAAGGTGACAAATAGATACAAAAAGTGGTGGGTATTTCATTTATGAGCAACCACCTGTGCTAGGGCAGCCAAAATTAGCCACTATCACGATGCACGAGATGCCCTACGGGGTAGGTGGTGACCCTAGTTACCCACGGGGATGGTAGAGGGCGATTAGCTTGATTTGGAGGGTTGATGTGTCTAAATTACATACATGTGTGGCTGGTTGTAGGCCTAGATGGCCCAGGGTGGAGATGGGGATGGTGATGATGGTCAAGTGGCCACCCTATAGGCACATGTTACAGGGTTATAGGGCCAATTAGCCATGAAACAAGCATAGATTGGGCCTTATAGGCCCGTATATGCACAAGGGAGGCTAATGACACCACCACAGCACCGGATAGGGTCCCAGTTCAAAGTTAGGGGTGTGACATGGTCCCACAGGGGTAGGTACATGGTCAAAGGCCAATGGGAACACCATAGAAAGTACCCAATCTAGGTTACGGGAGATGAAAGATGAGGATAGGTACTATTAGGATTAGCTGGTTGTGGCAAGGATAGATTGTCTATCATATGCAAAGTACAGGGTACAATAGGCCTCGAGTGAGAGGACCCAATCATGCACTCATAGTGTGGAGATTACAGGGGGCCATCGAGCCCTAAGATAGGGTCAGGGTGAGGCCACCAATTCTTAAAGGCTAGCCCTAGGTGATGTACCAAAGCATGGACTCCGGCACCACCCATGATAGGTGGGGAGATGTTAGCATTTCACTAAATAGGAGTTAGATAGGAGGAGGAGACATGAGAGAGAGAGATGGAGGATGTCCGGCAGATGATGCCTCGATGTGCATCCCTGGATTTTGATGGTTTTGATTTTTATATATACCGACTACTGCTAAAGATAGATTTTGTATTTTTATCATATACTTTTGCCTACGTGTTGAAGATATATTTTGTTATTTTGATCATATAACGCCTTCTTGCCGAAGATGGTGAGGTTGTATATGAGAGGTTTTGAGAGATGGATATATTTTTGATATCAATGTATATTGTATGGATACAAAAATTAATAGGATATATGGATGATTTTATGATGATTTTTTTATGTTGATAGACCGTGATTGTGGTGTATAGATAGATGAATCATAGATTTGTTAGGCATGGTTATGTCGGGTTATAGGCATGGTTGAGTCGGAGTTAGTGTTAGGCATGGTTGAGTTAGGTTGGTGTTAGCCATGGTTGAGTCATGTTATAGGCATGGTTGAGTCGAGGTTGGTGTTAGGCATGATGGAGTCAGTCATAGGCATGGTTGAGCTAGGTTTTTGTTAGGCATGGTTGAGTCAGTTGTAGGCATGGTTGAGCCGGGTTGAGGCGATTGATGGAAAATAAATGGCAATGTGCATATGTTGTGGTTTATGTTGTGGTATGTATGGTTACATGGATCATGTTGGTATGATCGTATGGAATGTATGATTGTGGTAAATGTGATAAAAATGATTGTTGTAAACGAAATGTATTAATTTCCACTTATTTGATGATAAATTGAAACTAACTAGAGTAGAATGTGACAGGATAGGTAGCCGAAAGGTGAGAGGTGATTGATTTCAAGTGAGAAGAGGTGAAGGAGGTGATGGATGGTGGGTGAGATAACCTCCAAGGGCCCCATGCCCTCAAGTGCTACCTACATAGTCCCAATGAAAAGGGGCTTCAGATCGATATAGTTCTCCCTTAAGCTAGGGAGGAAAAAGAATAGGTTTTGAGAAGGGTTGGTCGGGTTGAGGTTAGTTGGGTTCATGGGTATGTGGGTAAAGGTAAAATGGTACGGGTCAAGGGTATGGGTTAAGGGTAAAGGCTACGGTTGAGTAGGTGTGAGTCATGGGTATAGGTAGATAGGTAAGGTGTGGCATGAAATATAGATTGGTAGGTGGAGGTGGTTTTGGGTGAGCCGAAATTGAGTTTTTATGTGAAGGAGGTCAATATTTTGAAAATCGGTGAACTATAATAGGGTTGATGATGCAGCTGGATTGGCAAGGACCATCTATACGCATACCAAGGGTAGGTGTGATAAAAATCAAGTCCCTAAAAGACCTTACAGGTTGGATGGTTCCAAAGGTGAAGCAATGTGCAGGATCACAACAGATTGTACTCATGACGTAGTCCCGTGGTAGGTAGAAATAATATGATAATGTGGGAAGAGGGTGATATGGTGAATGGTTGGAAACATGAAGGGTAATTAAACACCTTTTTTATAAGATGGTTGATATCCCAGATAGGTGATTCCATGACAAAGAGGGGTGTGTTATGTTTTATTGAATAGACTGATCAATGCAGGAATTCTATGTGGGATGATTAGATAATCTCCTTGAGGTCTTCGTGAAGTTGATCAATGTAGAAAGCTTCAAAATGGGCAGTCTCTCTTTTTTTAGACTAGGTAGAGTATGGCTAGTGCGGTATAGCTATCCTTCGAGGAGCAAATCTATTTATGGAAGCTATATACAAATGTCGATGTCCTTTTGAGGGATTTGTCTTTATGTTTGGAAGTTTGACTCAAGAAGGGTGATCCCATTTTTGATAGGTGAATTTGTTTTAACCAAAGTGACGCCATGGACAAGGCTATAGAGGAACATGAACAATGTAGATTAAAAGATGGAGTGGATAGTGGAAGTAAAGGTGGATGTTTGTGAAGGGCATATGGAATGGGTTACAACCATGTGATTCTTTCCTCAAAGGGATGAAAAGTATCCATGAAAATCATGCCATGAGTAGATTCGTGGTACTCATATTGAAGACAAGGTTGAAAAAGTGACAGAGAGTCACATGATTCTTTGTTTAATCGTAGGCATGTGAGATGATAAGAGAAGTAGGTGCTCATGGTACGCAGCCAAGAATAGTCAATGGGTGATAAAGCACTTGGTTCAACAATAGAATGGTCGAATATGTAAGATGTTAAGGGGCTTAGGTTCGGGTTTACCATCGAGTGAAGATAAACGATAAGCACCTGATCCATAGGTATGGGTAACGATATAGGGTCCAAGCCAATTAGGAGAAAATTTACCCCGTAGATGTTTCTCAGCTTTGGTGATATGTTTATTTTATTTCAAGGTGAGATCTATGACTCGAGAAGGTGTGGAGGAATTTATGTTTTAGGAGTCAAGGTCCCCCCAAACTGTGGTTAGTGAGTGTAAAGGGGATGAAAGTTGTAGGCTTAGGCTGACTTATTCAATGGTCCTCGCCTAGGAATGGGCATAGGATAATTGAGTTGGAGAGGTAGGTGGTGGGGTAAGGGAAGGTGAGGTAGGAGGGTTATCAATTTTGATCATGATGAAGTGGTTGTGTTCATAGTATCGGTTTCATAGGTTTTTGGGAAATAGGTATGTCAGGTAGGTATGAAGGTATAGGTGGCGGAATAGAAAAGGGTGGGGTTAGTTAGAAGGAAAAATGGCATTATCTTGCAAATGGGATCAAGGATTGAGGAGGTAGCAGGGAAATGGATCCACCGTGAGAATGTTCTTGAGAGCATTACACCCATTAACATCATGCCCGGCGAGCGATGATAGGCACAAATTTTAGTATCATTAAACCATTTGGGTTTTGGTTTAAATGGATCATAAGGCTTAAGAGGTGGTAGTGTGATGATAGAAGAATTTAACAATGTAGAAATAATGTCAAAGTAAGATGTTGTCGAGGGATGACAATGGGAGGTAATGGTGGGTTTAGGTAAAGGAGCAGGTGAATTTAGAAAAGGAGGAAGAGTTTGAGGTTTGGTTATTTGGTCTACCTTGTGGGTAGGTAATGAAGTTTTGGGCCCCAGTTTGTGCTGGGGTGTGGATGGGAATGGTTTGGTAGAAACTAACTTTATGGTAGGTGACAGAGGTTTAGGTTTATGCTTGGGTGTAGGTTTCCCCTTTGTGGGTGAATTTGTATGCATGATATTTGAGATGGGTGGTGAGGTAGGAAATGTGGGTAACTGAGGATAGTAGCATATGAGAGGGGTTGTGGTGAAATCGGAGGTGAACGGAATATAATGGGTGAAGGGGAAATAGTGGGTCCATGTTTTCGATGTTGGTAATGTGGTGGTTGGACCACGGTTGAAGGGTGAGGGCCCAAAATAGAGGGTAAAGGCGAAGGTGAGAGAATAGGTGTAGAGGACATAAAGTTAAGAGGTTTGAAAAGCGGGGTTTTTCTCATGGAATGGTTAACCAAGGAAGAAGGATGTGGCCCTAGAATGGATGGTAGAGGTGAAAGTGTAGGAATGGGTCTTCCGGGGAGAGGGTTTTAGAAGGTCAAGTTTTCCTTTTAGGAGATTTAGCCATGGCGATGGGTGTAGGCTAATCATTGGTGGTAGAGGTGGGGATGAATGGGAAGGTATAGGAGGTATTGGGGATGTAGGTGAAATATAGGGAAAAGGTAAGGTTAAAGAGGAAGGGGTCGATACTATGGATTTAGATGTGGGCTGGGTGAAATTTCTAGTTGTTAGGTCGGTCATTGTGGTATAAGTGGTAGGTGATGACATTTGGGCTGGAAAAGGGGTTTTAGATCTCCCACATAGGGTAGGGCTATTGAAAATTTTTGGTTGACCCACCAATTCGAGGGTCATCCCACGGTAGTGGAAGGATATGGAAATTGGAAGGTGATCCCTAATGCTTGTGAAATAGGGAGGATCTCCATCTTTGATTTGATATATTAAAGCAAGGTAGGAAGGACCCTTGAAGGGAAGTTATTATTAGGGGGAATCGATAGAAATGGCTCTTCTACGAGTGAAGGGTCGGTGGAATGGGTAAAGAAGGTATGAGTGACCCTACTACTGGTGAAGGAATAGGTTGGGTAAACAAGGTATTGTCCTTTTATGGGTGAAGAGGAGAGAAGGGTAGGTGTTCCTGGAGGTGAGTAAATAAGTGAGGTGAGAAGGGTGACTAAGGCTAACTCACGTATGGTTATAAGAGTGGGTGAGGTAGGTTTCCTCTTAGGTAGAAGAATAGGTGAGATGGGAAACCCAGGGTAGGCAAGATAATGGGTAGCGCAGAGACTTCTTGGTGGGTAGAGAAGCCGATGAGGTAGGTTTGGTTATAGGTAGGAGGATATGTGAGGCAAAATTTTTTTGTAGGTAGGGGTGTGGGTGAGGTAGTGGTTGAGGTTTCTGCTCTACGGGTAGAGAAGTGAAAGGAATATCCCCCATGTGTTGAGGGATCAATGCGGTTGGTTCTATCAGTATAGAGAGGCATAGGTGAGATGTGTTTGGTCGTAGGTAAGGGATCAAGTGCGGTGGCGGGTAAGGTCATAGATATGGGTGTCATGAGGTAGTAGGTAAGGTCATAGGTATGGGTGTAGATGAGGTAGTAGGTAAGGTCATAGGTATGGATGTCGGTGAGGTAATAGGTAAGGTCGTAGATGTGGGTGTGGGTAAGGTAACAAGTGAGGTCACCTTCTCTATGGGTAGAGAAGCGAGATGAGGTGGGCTCGATTGTAGGTAGGAGGATACATGAGGCAAATTTGGTTGTAAGTAAGGGTGTCGTTGAGGTAGTAAGTAAGATCATAGGTATGGGCGTAGGTGAAGTGATATGTGAAGTGGGTTTAACTGTAGGCATGGGTGTAGGTGTAGTAGGTTATGTTGTAGGTATGGATGTCGGTGGGATAATAGGTAAGGTTTCCTTCTCTGTGGGTAGAGAAGCGGATGAGGTGGGCTCCCCCATAAGTAGGGGGTTTAGACAAGTATGTCTCGCAGAGATGAAATAGGGAGAAATGGAGGTAGGGAATCAAGTACGGGGTTGTACATGACAAAAATGTCATAAATATTGAGGTTTCGGGAGTAGTTATGTTCATTGGGTTTGATGAAGTGGTATGATTTGGGAAAGGTTGATCGTAGGTACAGAGGTTTTGGGTTGGTGGCATAGTGGGAGTATCCCAAATAAGGCCTCCAGCCTCAACGAGCTCGACTAGTGTCATGGAATGGTGTGTAGGTGGGGTAATGATGCCCCCCAATTGGATGATAGGTAGGGAAGCTAGGTTCATTATACCATGCCGACCAAGGATTTGAAGTATTGTGGTGATCTGTGGTACCCCGTAGGGTCTGAATGTTGTTGCTCATCCCGCACGGAAGACCCCGAAGGTAAAATCGACGTGATGAGAAGAGTATGAAATGGGGATGCAATGATGTACGGTTGTGTTGGTTGCGGAAATTGTTGTGAGGGTATATAGGTAGGAAAGGGGGGGTATCCCCCTAAGTATGAATTGAGGCTATGGGTTATATGTAAGGAAGGGTATGGGGGATAAATTTTTACAACTCTCTCTACGAATTCAGCATATGGGTGTTAGTGGTAGGTATGATTGAGTTTTGATAGGGTTCATTAAAGGTTGATTCAACGGTGATTGTACGTATGAGGAAACATAAGTAGGGATGGTGATGGGTTAGTGGCCTCGGGAATGTGGGTGAGGGTATGATGAGGTTGGTCTGTGTTGGATAATTAGCGAGGTATAGTTGTAAGGAATGATGGTTGCGGTCTAGGAAGTGAGCAAAATTCTCGTCCTCTATGGGTATGGTATGGGAGGATGAAGGCCCATAAGTGTCAGGGTGGCAGGTGGCAAAGAACCCAAGTGGGAGAGTTTGGCATAATAATGTTAGCTTGGATATGAAAGACTCATAAGCTTGACCGATGTTGGTTAGTGATGACCGATATTGGTATAGGTTAACCGTCGCCGTATAGCGATTCTTGAGAGATAAGAGTGTTTTATTAAAATGAGACATAAGAGTGAAGATTATTAGGAGGAAGGCTCCGAGACATCTTTGTAGTAGGAAACAAAGGGTACAAAATTTATTAGGACCGTGATGGCAAAGAAACGAGAAGAGAGGTCTTTTGGACAATTCAACCCAAAAGAATAGAGACCGACACCGTAGGGTATAACCAATGGCGATCGGGGGTAACTAACGATGTTCACTGGATCGACACCACCATTCTTTGTGAAATTGAAACATTAATGAAGAAAAGGTGGTTATGAGTTAAAATTAGATATGGAATTAGACCCAAAATATCGAGAATGATGAAAAATAGGGTATAAGCACACTCGATGAAGACAAACTACACCAACTATGATGGGGAGCATGCCAGGGGAAATAACAAGATGAAGAATGGGACCTCTCACCTCAAAATGCAATCTAGATAGAAACACTAAGAAAAATATGATCCTAAGAGTGCCTTTTCTATTATGTTTGTTTAGCTTATGCTATTTTAAGGACTGATTCATGAACTTTAGAATAGAATTTCTCGTGAGGATGGCTTCGTACGAAGAAGGAGATCTACAAGGAGAGGTTTCGGGTATGTTATGGTGGGGTCGGGCCATCCTCCGATATGACTTGCAAAGTAACAAGTTGGGTGCCCACCGTGCCATGATTGTATGATTGCCTACTTCTTCCGGGTAAGATGTTGTTTAAGAATGTGTATATTTTGAATTTTTGTGCGGTTTGGCAAGACTCGAGAGAGATAGAAAGAGAAAGAAAGTGCTTTCTACAATTCATTTATCAACCATCAACTGGTCATGACTTCCAGCGTATAGGTTTCCCTCATTTAATGTGAGATAATGCATAAAAAAAGAATGAAATGAAGTTGATTTTAAACCCAAATCAAAATATTGGATTCGATGACACAAAAATATGAGCGGAGAAGGGATGCTCTTTCACTAATGTGATATTAATGAAAGGAAGAAATGTTCATTTTTAAACACCAAAATACAATTCCCTTTAGACAATAGAAGAAGAGAAGATTCCAGGGGAGAAACTTTAGTGTGATAACCTTTTAGAAAGGGAAACAAACAAGCAACTTTCACCTAGAAATGAAGAAATGCAAGGAACCCAAGATAGGTTCCAACGGGCATGCTAAATTTTTTTGTTCCTTTTTATGTATAATCGAGAATGAAACAGATAAGGGTTAAAGAAAGGTTTACTTGTTATTAGGTTGGTGGTTGAAATGTGTGGGTGTTGACTTCTAATTTGAGTCGATCGTGTCAACTCCTTTTTAATGGGAAGGACTACCTGAAATAAGAAAACAAGACCACAAGAGAGAGCTACATAGTATATACAGTGGACTACCTAGCGTGTGCTAGATCCAGGAAGTGTGGTACTCCGTAATGCGGGTTGTCAATCCACTATTTTATAAATTAATATTAAATGAAAAAATCATGTAAATAAATAGAATCTAGTGCTAGTGTTCTGATTTGGGTGTCGCAGTCATTATCAACATCAATTTAGTTAAATACTAAACTATCTGGGTAAAATGGGGTGTTTGGGTTAGGTTAGGGTAGGTTGGGGTAGTCTGCAGGTCACATATAGGGTCTTTTTGGGGTTGGATAGGGTATTATAGGTGGTTTGGGTAAAGGATAGGTTTTGGTCATGATTATGTTGACAAACATAGAGACCGACAACTCGGTCAGTCCCACCGATGCCATTTGGGTTGGACAAATTCCGGTTAAGGGCAATCAATATCACCACTTTGGAAGTGACAGAGGGTGAGAACAGAGGTATTTTGGTTTCTCTTAGGTGGAGTAGAGAGTTGAGAGTGTTGTTAGTGGGGTTTAGGTTAGGGTTAGGCTCGAAGTTAGAGCCAAGAGGTATTTAGAGGGTGCTCTTTGGGTGGATTTGGGTAGAGGGTGGGTAGTTGACAGTGGCAAGGTGACCGACAATGGTCGGGGTGATGGCGGTTAGGGTTAACCAGTATCGATCATTGGTTTTGGGTCATAGTTTGAAAATGGGGGTTGGGTTACTCTTTGTGATTGGCCGGAGGGATAATGGGGAATGGAATGGGGTGAGAGAGAGTCCTGGGTGTGGGTGTGGGTTGAATAAATGAGATTGGAAGAGTAGGAGGGAAGTTTTACTCCTTGGAGGAGGAAGATAGAGGAACAAAAACACAAAATATGAGTGGAGGATCTAGGGAACCACTTACCTAAACTCGATGTGTCTTTGGAGTGTGGTAGATGTTGGTGGGCTGATTGAAGAGCTCTTGCTAGAGTTTAGTTTGGTTAGGTATCCTTCAATGGATGCTCTCTCTTAGAGATCCTTGTGAGTGCATCCATAACTAGTTCGGCTGAGTTCTGCGAGCTTTCTTGATTCAATCGGTTTCTTGTGATAATGTCAAGTTCTAGACATCAAATGATGAATGAAGTCTGCTCAAGAATCTCCCAAAATGCCATCGACAATCCAAACCTGAAAATGTGAACCAACCCTTTGGAAAGATTTGGGATTGGGTATTTGTAGGCAATCGAGTGTCGGTCCCACGACCGACATTGATCGACTATAATCGACACTAGTTATGTTGGGGGATTTGTTTTTGAAATGTGGTGAATATGCCTTCCCACTTGATTTTGAGTGGTAGAGCACATGCATCCTCCACCTTAAGAGTGGTTAATAGGACAAAGAGGGGTCCTATGAGTCGTGTGGCCATTATCGGGGCTTTCTAAAAGGGTATGGGAAAGGTATGGGCAAGGTAGGGTGTAGTAACTTTTGCACCCACTAAAAACAAGGAAACCTCATGCACGCTGGCCCATCACCCAGTGGGCGTTGGGCGCTCACCTGAGGCACATGAGAGGGAGCCGAGTCTCTCTTTTATGTGAGTCTAGTGGAAGGCATAGTTTATGATCTTGACTTAGTGTTTTAAAGGACATGAAGAACTATAGAGCTCAAGACAACTTCTACACCCCTTCAGTCATAAGAGAACCAAAACACACAATAGAAATAATAGAACTAAGAGTTGTAAATCCACTAATATAATTAAACATTCAAGTAAGATTCATGATTATACAAGAACATCGTCTGACAATAGAAATATGCATGTAATACAAAGAAAGAGTCTTAATACATTTGTCATGGCAACCTTATCACATTCATTTATAGTGTTACTTATAAAATATTACAGAAGGTAGACCGTAGTCATGCGCCATGTGTGGATCCATACATGTATTCTCACAAGACAAAAATTGCATTCCCCATTTCCCCATTACATCCTTACTAGAATTTTGTACCCATTTTCATCCCATAGTCCTCACAGTAATTCTACAGAGCTCCTCTACCTCACTTCTCTCCCTCTTCTTTGCCAAGGCATGTATAAATAGGCCTCTGAGCTTTAACAAACTTCTCTGTAGCCTCAATTCTGGCCCCAAGTGTCAAGGTGTGGGTCACCCCGGGCGCATGCCTCTCCATGTCATGATTAAATTTTTAGATCTTTCTATCGTAAGGTATATTCCCTCCAGGACACCTTGTTGCTAGGCTAGAACCTTATCCAAATAGAACACGTTCTTCATGTGTCCTGCCCAAAGGGCCAAAATGGTTAAGTCACAAATTGTTCTTCGCACACCGCACACGTCCTTGGTTCTCCAAGAATCCTTTTGAACTCTGCCTTGCACACCTTCACTAGCGCACTTCCTTTAGTCATGCGTCCTATGCACCCTTAAGATTTGGAAGCTATATTAGGGGCCCAAAATTACCCCATACTTCACCTATTCTCCACCCTCGAGAACTTTTTCAAAGAATGCGAACAAAAAAGAATGCAAGGCCTTTCCTTGGAAAAGAATGGGGAGAAGAATAAAGAAAGGGGAGATAAATAATAGGGGAAAATTGCCTAAAGAAGAAGAAGGGGGAAATTTTGCTAGAGGTCGGCCTCCAGTGTACTCCAAGCATTGACTTCATCCTGTGCTTTAGTGTAGATGTCACCAACCAAGGTGCTCACCTCATCAAAAGTTAGCCCCTCCCCTTGTGTGGTAATGGTTTCCACCACAGTCTCTAGTTCTTTAGCGTGATCTTCCAGGGCATCCATCTTCCTTCTGATGACCTTATAGAGCTCTTTTAGTGGGTTTTGATTGAGAATTACCGATTCTCAATGGATTTGGATTACTTTTCTACTTCAGCTATGATCCTTTCCCACTCGGCTCTATTGCCCTTATTATTTTCTCTGAATTCCTTCAACTCAGCTTTGTCACTGGCAAGCAGTATGCTTGTCACTTTGTCTTGATCTACACAATGGTCATAAGCGACCCCCGTGGTTTGTGCAAATTGTTCTTACGTTGGTGAGAACCTTATTTATTTGGCCATGAGCACGATGACCTTCAATTTTTCTTCTTTCTCCAAGTGTACTCGCTACCTCTTCTGTTGACTCTAATGCCAAGGGCTACCTCTTGATGGTGAGGATCTGGGTTAAGTCCTCTAGACATTCTAGGGAGGATCTATAATTTTGTACGGGAGGGTTAAGGTCCAGGTGCTTCGTGATAACTAATTGGGAGATGAGCTTTACCTTCTTAGAAACTTTGTGTACCCTAGCCTTTTCCTCCTGCAACTCCCTCTGTAGTTGAGTGCTGATTAATTTCTCAAGGTTGAGATCCTTCATTAGGTTCACCACTTCTTCCTTCCTCTTCTCCAACAGGTCCTCCAAGACTCTAACACTTTCATTCATGCCGAAGAGCCTAGCCTCGATTTGCACAGAGACTTTTTTGAGCGTGTTACACACTTTCTCATCCAATAGTTATTGCAAGTTTACAATAGGGTTGTCTCCTTTCCTTCACAAAACTTTAATACCGCTCCTTGGTTAATCTCAAATTTAGGCTCATCAAGGTGGGAGTCTATCTTTTCTTCATATGAAGGTTCTTTAGGAGATGTTGGCTTCGTAGGATTTGGGGTTTTTTCCCGACCACCACTCTCCTTTCCTTCTAGACATAGGTACTCGGCCCCATGGTACCTACATTTTGCCTTCCCACCACCCCTTGTTCTTCCTCTTCTTCTTCTTTCTCCTTGCACTTTGGCATTGGCTTCTTCCTTCCCATGGGGTCATCTGGGATGGATATTTCATTCTCTACATATGCGCCCTTCTCGAACTTTGGTCTTATGCGCAGGTAAATTCTAGCAAGATTGCTCTCAAAGAATTGGTAAGGTCATTGGCCTTACAATATGTACATCTTGCAACACATACCTTTCAACGTATGTGCACTTCCCTGGGTACACCAGCTTCTTCCTCATCTCTATGTGTTCACTGTCAAGGGTGGACAGGTTGAGTTTTAACTTCTTTGACTCCTTATACTTATTCACTCCCACCTAGAAAAATTTGGTAGTAAATGAGTAGGGGAGTTTGCACAAGGGACTCTAACTTCCATCCACCAAGATGAATCTACCAATGTATAAGTGATGGTATACCATGAACTCTACCTCTCCTTCATCCACATTGTGGAGAGTTGCTCGAGATACGCCATTCGAGGCCTGAATGTGTTCCTAAGGTGCATATACCATTTATCCAAGTGCGTCTTGCGCACCCCTATCATTGACTCACAAGTATACTTCTGGAACCTATCCGTGGGCGAAGGGTCTTCATCGAGGTACTCCCATATGAACTTATCAGATGCATCCAACACCTCGATTTCTGAGAACACAATGGTTAATAGAATGTTCCCAAACAATATCTTTCCTTCGTTCTCCGCGCTACTTATGATTTTATCTGCTATGTACTGGGAGATATTGTACATGGTTCCTTCCATGACCTTCCTATAGACATTCAACTAGGGCTTGCTCACCTAGGTCCACCTCTCTTGTCCATTCAACTTGGAAACAAGGTGCACGGCTTTTTCATCACCGGATCACTGATATCCATGACATCATAGTACCTTGATCCCTTCTTATAATCCTGGGATGTAATGGTTTCCTTAATTACCTCCTCATCTTGGAGGTCATCTATGATCGCATCCCCTTTACAGCTTAAGCTTGTAAAGTGTGAGATTAACTATGGATTTATGTGCATTTTGTGCCCTATGAAATAGAAGAAATCTTCATGTATGTGTGTCATTAACCATTGGTATAGGAACTCGGGCTTCTCAAGTAAAGAAACTCATAAATATGGAAAATACTTACCTTATCCATTTTCACTTTGACTACGCGTTGTAGATTGGCATCCCATCGGTGTTCATTTATTTGTGGGACGACCAGCTCCAATGCCATTTCCTTCATGATTATACTCAACCGGTGATTGTAATCAATTACAATCATATGTCCGATGTGGGACTCCCACTTTGCCCTAGCAATACCCCATCCGAGTATTGCATCTCTGAGTACCATTCCTCATTGGTATCAAAGGGGATTTCATCTTCTTTTTTCTTTCCTTTTCCCTTACCCTTTCCCTTCTTGGATTGTATTGCAGCCTATCAATTGGTTTTGTGGCTGTCATTTTACCATTTTCTTTCATTCCTGGCTACTTTCAAGTTGTCTCGAGAGTTTTCTCCACACACCCCATGCCCTAAAGAACAAACCCTAATTTCTAACTTTCCTCCTTTGATCACAACACTCTTTCCCAACATTCCTCACACCCATGAATCACTTCTGATCTAGTTTGTAGATCAACCAAACCAATTGCATGTGAGTTTCTAAGATTATCCTTCGTGCGAGTTAACTCTCAAAACCCTAGCTCTTGAAAGATAATTGTTTTGCTTGTTTTCGCAAAGTAAAATAAGCAACTACCCATCCTTGTATTTATAGCTTTTAACAATTATACGCAATAAAGGTTAGGCTACCTACCATCGTCGACGACAATATTTAATGCAGCATTTTCAAACAAACCCAACTTCAACCCTTTTCCTTACACACCCAATCCTTGCGTGGAAGGTTTTTCACCCATGCCTAATCCTTTGCGTGAAAACGTTTTCAACCTTCTAGTGCGTAAACAATCCATTTTGATACAAGAATCTTGCACACATGTTACCGGTGCTAAAGGCACCTCTTCCATCTTCATGATTCTTTCTTTCACCTACCTCATTTTTTACACTTTCTCCTTTGTACCTAGATTTCCAATGTAACTTTATTTTGTCATCCATCTACCTTCCTAATGCATCTTTTCAACAAGGCTAGTTTGAACAGTCTACTAACCCAATCCTTCTGTAGAATAACTTCATGCCTCTTTTTATCACCTCACCCCACACTAAAATGATGTGTGGTCCTATACGCATTCATAAGTCAAAAAGTAATAAGGTTACCGGTGCCCAAGGCGCAAAACAAGACAACAACGAAAGGGAAAAACAAGAAAGGAAAAGCGTAAAGGGAAAAGCTAAACTAACTGGAAGAAATACCTTATTTACAAACACCGAGAATCATTATTTACAGTAGGGCTTCAATCTACTCCCATTGAAGTGTCCAAGTAATTTTGTTCCATCCAGTGCTTATAACTGGAACATGCCCGAATCAAGAATGTATGAAATTACATAAGGACCCAACCAATGCACCTTCAACTTTGTAGGATGACATAGAAATTTTGAATCATATAGCAATACCATCTGGCCAACCTCAAACTATTTGTTTTTAATGTGGCGGTCATGTCATGCCTTTTGCTTAGATTTTTTATTTGTTTGGCTCCATCTTGCTAGTGAGCACCTTTCATCCAACTTTATCAATTCATCAATTATTTATTCCAGTGCTTGTTCATTATCCAACCCTCCTACGCACGCTATACGCAGAGATGGTAACATGAATTCAACTGGCAAAGTAGCCTCCACGCTAAACACCAGTTGAAATGGTGTGGCCTTGTTCAACCTTTTATACGTTGTTCTGTATTCCGAAAGGACTGCTTTGACACCTTGTCATCCCAATCCTTCCTACCCATGTCACATATCTTAGTCAATGTGTGACTAAGGATTTTGTTGAATGCCTCTGCAGTCCCATTTACCTAAGGGTGATAAGGGGTAGTCTTGTGATGGGCTACCATGAATTCTGCCAATAGAATCCTGATTGTTTCATTTAAGAAGTGAGTGCCCCTATCACTTGTTAAACTTAATGGGGATCCATACCTACGAAAATGTTCTCCCACAAAATCTAGTAGCCGTGGCTATGGTGCAATCCCTAGTGGGCATGGCTTCGCCCTACCTTGTCAGATAATTAGTACAAGTAATGATATACTGTGAGTTAGTCCTTCACGCAGTTGGTGAGATTAGTTTGAAAAAATCTATTGCCCACTTTTCAAAAGGTTCCGCACTGGCGATGGGGCACAAGGGCATCTCGTCCCTTTTTCTAGGTTTTCCAAGGCACTAGTAGTGGTCACAGGCCTTGTAAAACTCAATACAATCCTGGTGAATTGTCTCCCACCATAGTCCAGTGACTAGGATCTTGCACGTAGTTACATTCCCTACATAGTGTCCTCCAAAGCAATCCCACCATGGGCTTCTTCTATTATAGCTACACGTTCATGTTCTAATACACACCAGTGCAAAACCTCATCGCAGCCCATTTTATACAAATCCCCATTGATCAACATGAAGGGCATTGCATGTATGGCTAACCTTTTCCTTTCTAGAGCATTCATCCCTTCAGGCACCACACCTTCCTTGAGAAAGATAGCAATGTATTCTAGTTCTGAGGGTGCGCACCGTAACCTGAACAGTTGTGCATCTGGCATGGTTTCCTCGATACTCTACACATCCTCTCTTGAATCAATCCTTGATAAATGATCTGGCCCACAATTGTTCTTTCCCAGTTTTACCACCACTTTGAATTTGAATTCTGAAATAAGATAACCCAATAGAATATGCATCATGCAACACTTTGCTTTGTTTACCAAATACTTCAAGGCCATATGGTCAATGTAGAATATGAAAGGAGTTGCAGTAAAATATTGCCTAAATTTGTGGAGCACATAGATCATTGAAAATTCCTCGCATTTGGTCATTGTATAATTCTATTCTACATGGTGTCAAATTTCTACTTACAAAACACAAGGGATGATCAACAATCCCTCTCACGGTTGAGCAAGAATGGCTCCCATTCATCGTACTGCAGGGATCCACGTGGACATGGAAAGGTTTATCCCATGATGGGAATCATAAAATATGTGCGGTGATAAGCCTTTCTTTTAGAGTTTCAAATTCCCTCTGTTGTGCCTCTCCCCACTGAAAGGCACTCTTGTGTCTAAGAAATAACTCCAAAGGCACAACGATCTTGGAATATCCCTTAATGAATTTTCTATAATAACCAGTGTGTCCAAGAAATCTGTGCATGATGATTTGGTGGGTAGGCTCCCTAACCCCACAATAACTCAGAACCTTCAAGGATCCATCAAGAAGCCCTTTTTATATATGATATGCCCCAACAACGTTCCGAAGGAGTTGTAAAGATACATTTCTTGATGTTAAAGGAGATCCTCAATTACCGACATCTTTCAAACATCAAACTTAAGTTATCACAATGGTCCCCACCAATCCATACATTGTCCAATCAGCTAAATATACTTGAAGGAACTTGTGGGTGAAGTCCTTAAATGTTTGTACCACTATGCGTGAAAATACAGTGGGCACATTCTTCAGCCCAAAGGGCATGACCGTATATGAAAAACTTCCCCACTTGGTGGTGAAATTTGTCTTTTCTTGGTCTTCCTTGACAATCCTTACTTGGTGATATCCCGAGAATCCATCTATAAAGAAATAGACCTTGCGCCTAGTAACTCCTTCCAAAATCTCTTTAGTAAAGGGGGTGGGAAAAGGATCTATGATAAAAACAACATTTAATTCCCTGTAATCCACACATATCCTAATCCACCCATCCTTCTTTATGCTAATCACCATTGGAATTATCCACTATGATTCCTCCATAGCCTCAATGATACCAAATGTTATCATCTTGTCTAGTTATTCTTTAACCCTAACGCGCATGTTGGGATTCATCCTGTAAGGCCCCTTCTTGACTAGGCACGCACCATCTTTCAACTTTATCCTCATTTCCCCCAATGAATGGTGGACACCTTTCAATTCATGGTATCCATGTGGGAATAAATCCTCAAATTCATGTAAGAGATCGATGATCTTTGATACTTCCTTGTCCGACTAGTAGTCCCCAATGATAGCTTCCTTGGTCTCCTCTTCTGAAGCCGATGTTAAATTTCTTGGTTTTGAGTAGTTCATGATACACGTGTGCACATGCATCTACACTATCAACTACTTCATGTGCCCCAACCAAATGGTCAACATTCAGGCTTTCCATCTCCTCTCCATCAATAACATATACCATCTTTCCTTTCTCCTTTTCAGCACATGTGCACTCGAATTGTATGTCTTCTGGTTCCTCCCCTTCAAACCACACTTCTAAGCTAGGTCCACCAAGTAAGTTTACTAACCTATCTTCCACCATGGCGAATCCCCTAGAGTGAGGTGTTTGATAGTCTACAATGCCTCATCAATCTGGTTGTTTAGTACTTCAAGATTTCTCGAATGTGTGAACCAAGTCACCGTTAATTCTTGCCAACTTCCTATTTGGCGGTGTGTTTCGAATGGATATACTAAGTGCACGCACAACTTGTAGTGTCGAATAAAACTTATGCACCCAAAGAGAGGGTGGTAAAGATTTTGTGCCTTCTCCTAGACCCTCTCACATGCCTAGATATGGGAAGAGGTGTTTCTATTACCATTGTAATCCTTAATAATTGTGGGTATGTTACTTTTTGAGAATCAGATAGTGAGTGCAATTCAAACTTTACACCATTCCAACAATTTCTCACTATGCGTGACCCAAAACCTTGCTGCTGTGCCTATCAAAACATAACCTAGCATACTTCGTCACTCATCCTCCCTCCAGTGAGCTTCCATCTCTCTCAAAAGACCTCATGGTATGCATCCTAGAATACTTTGTTATTGCCTTCCCTCCCAGGTGCTGAACTATACGCACCATTGTTACCTTGGTTACTGATCCTTTCAGATGTCACCCAATCAATTCATAAGTCCCATGCACCCAATTATCACATGATATACTGGTAGTATCACTAATAGATTGAGCATCATCAAACTAGATGACTCCTTCTGTAGGGTGGATGGTCTCTGAATCTCTTATGGAGCGCACATATATTCTATCCAGAAGTCCTCCCAAGGGTTTCAAAGATAGGGGGTGGAATTCCCATCAACCAGAAGTATAACTACCTACTCTTCCTTATTTTCAAAGATTATGTACCCCTTGTTAAACCAGAGATCTGCATTATTCTTGTAACACCATGGGTACCCAAGTAGAGCTGAGAAATTATCTACCTCGGCAAGTGCCAAGACTTCAAAATCCCCAGTGAACCTAGTCCCCTAAATTGTAATGGTTGCATCCTTCAAGACACCTATGGGCATCACCTTTGTCTTATTTTCCATATACAACACATTTGAAGATGGATATAATGTAGGTCTTCCCATTTGATGCCAGGCATCCAGAGTGAGAACATTAACCTCTGCGCCTGTGTCAATGAGGATGTTACTAAGAAACCATCCATCCACTACTGTGTTTAGGGTAATCTCTTTGTCATAATCAAGGCTGTGAGGTGGGAGGTTTACATGCAGGATCTACCTTTTGTGTTCTTCCCTGGTGCGCGGAACCTTTTCTCTCAACCATGCCCCTAGTAGGGGAATAATATTCTCCTACCTCAGTAGTTTACACACCTCCTTAACCTCATCCAAGTCATCCCTTGGTGCTTCTACTAGTCTCCTTTGCTCATATTTCCTAGTTTTCTCTTTTAAGCATTGGATCTCCCCTTATAAACTTCAAATTTCATCCATGGTTTCCTGGTAGACTTATTTCTGGTGAGTCGGGTTTGGATACTTCCCATATACTACTTCTTCTCTTGAAACCAAAGGTATCTGCCTAGGTTCTTCCCTTGCATGCATGGATTCCACCCTCATTGTTACCATAACAGGCTCTAGTTTTGATTCACGTATTACTTGCAGAAGCCATTCCGTGTCATCCTTGTTAATACTCACCATGACATCGCCCTTATCCTTCCTAGTACTGCTGACTCATATGTTCGTACAACTCTAGGCACTCTTCATACTTATGTTTTATTCCACACTAGGAGCATTGTAGAAGATCCTGGACACTCACGCTTATAATGGTCTCGTGTCTCTACAATTAAAAAACATCTCACGTGGGAACTCACTTCTTCCTCTGCGGTTACCACAACCAAAAATCCTCTGCAAAAATCTTTTCCATGTGCATCTCAATCTTTGTGCTCCTCATACCGATGTTCATCCCCTTTGGAACTACTGGCAATGTCAGTCTGGCACACACCAAGATCAATTTCCTCATGAATCTAGTCAATCAATCTATAGTCCTTGGTGTCATGAGTGGTTGAGGTACATATCTTGCAATAACAAGATGCATTTTTGTGGATTACATGCTGCAATAGGGGGAACCTACTTGCATCATGGTCCTCATGACATATTTCACAGTTTACCACTATGGCATGCACCGCCTTCCAAGTACATATCCCACCATTATCCTTTGTGTTCCCTTCTACGTTACAATCCATGCACCACATCCCTCTGTGAATCTCTGGAACTGTGTTGGCAGATAATTTCTCCAATTTCTTAGCCATGGCAGAAATTTGAGCCTCCAAAGTCAACATTACCAACTTCCTTAGCATGTAAAGTCGCTTCCAACGCTTCACATGGGTCTCATGAATGTTTTATGAAATAAAGCCCTCCTAAAGGGTGTGATCAACCCTCGAGAAACCACTTTGAGCATTTTGTGAAGGGTGGATATCGTACGACAATTTAGATAATAGAGTTTTAAAATGCACATCATATTCCCGTACACTCTCTCGCCATTCACTACTAGATTTCTTTGAGAGAGCTAATGCTCTTACTTTCAAACTCAGGTATGTGGAATTCCACCAAGAATGCATTTCTCAGCATGGTATAATCCACAATAGTTTGATGAGGGTCATAATTTCTATACCAACTATGCACACGTCCTTACAAGGTCATCATAAATTGACTGGCCTTTTGATTCTGGGTCGTGATTCCCTTCACATGCCATAGTAGCTCGCACTTAGGCACATGCTCGCAGCAAGATCTTCTATCCTACCGTAATATGACAAGTGTAGAGACATCTCAAAAAATACTTGAGGAGGTGGCTGAGGCCATTTCCCTCCCAATCCAGTCCCTTGGTTTCCTCTGGTGTTTCCTCCTCCTTTAGATCCACTAGATCCTAAGCCACCAGATCCACCACTTCCAGCTCCAAATCCTCCTATGTTAGGCATAGGGCATGTGTTTATCATGTCGAGTGCTCCTATCATTCCACTAAATTGCGGACTAATAGTTTGTCAACTAGTACCAATCCCAGTCGTAGTTCCTCCACTACTTCCTAACACACTTCCAAAACCAGTGTATATGTGCCTTGCCCAAACATTCCACCAAATACCAGAATAGTGTGTGAAGCCATAGAAGTCCCAAATGAGAAATTGTATGTTCTAGGCACCAATCGGTTACTTCCACCGATATCAAATGGATCAACTATACTTTTCCCTCATTCGAAAAAACCAAGCGCCAAGGTTCAGTCACTAGGTGGGGTCAGATGTGTGCCAATGAGTCTTCTCTCTCTCCGTGATGGAATCTCATCAGAATCCATAAGGTTTTCTCATTCACGCTTACCAAGATGGGGTACCACAGACTGTTCAGGTTCCACATCCTCCGCGTGAACCTCAACTCCTTTCCACCATGTCTGGTTCCATAACCCACTTGTAATCCTACACTTTCTATTGATCTCCTTTTCACACGCTTCATTATACTTGAGCCATCTCTCCTCCCTTTCCTATTCAGTTCATCGATCATCCATCCTTCCCCAAACTCGCTTCCTTGCCTAGTGCCTAGGGTGGTTTATCCGGCCATAGGAAATGCCTCTAAACCCATGGTTACCATCAAGATTTTGATCGCAAGGGGAATAACACATAGAAATGATCCCCTAGGCTCTTGCAAGAACTCAAACTCAACAACTTTTGGATAGGAATACATGGAAATGGTGTATTCTAGAGTGTAGCTAGTCAATACTCCCTTCCACCAATGATCTATAGCATGGGTCCACGTTAGATCAACATCTTGTAGGTTCTGATATGTTTCTTGGGTCCAAGGGTGTGATCTATAATGCCACCCTGATCTAGATGTATAAGCCGAGATCCATTCAAATAACTCTACTAGGAAACAACAGAAGAAGGTTTCATACAACTCATGATAAAGAGTGTCTTCCACCCATCTTTGCATATCAAACCTAGATCCAATACTAAATCTATGAGTGAATTTGTCCTCCATGCTTTTAAACCAATCTTCAACACATTTAAGAGTTAAGTGCTCCGCCATCACTCTTTACAGAGATCATGATATATGCCATGTTCCACTACAACTTTGAAAAGAGGTCCCGACAACGAAACCAAGATGTAGTCACTTTTACACCCACTAAGAACAAGGGAACCTCATGTGCACTAGCCTATCACCCAGTGGGCATTGGGCGCTCACCCGAGGTGTGCGAGAGGGAGCCAAGTCTCTCTTTTATGTGAGTCTAGTGGAAGGCATAGTTCATGATCCTGACTTAGTGTTTTAACAGACATGAAGAACTATAGAGCTCAGGACGGCTTCTACACCCCTTCAGTCATAAGAGAACCAAAGCATGCAATAGAAATAATAGAACTAAGAGTTGTAAATCCACTAATATACTTAACCATTCAAGTAAGATTCATGATTATACAAGAACAAAAGTACAATAGAAATATGCATGTAATACAGAGAAAGAGTCTTAATACATTTGTCATGGCAACCTTATCACATTCATTCATAGTGTTACTTATAAAAGATTACAGAAGGCAGACCGTAGTCATGCACCATGTGTGGATCCATACATGTATTCTCATAAGACAAAAATTGCATTCCCCATTTCCCCATTACATCCTTACTGGAATTTTGTACCCATTTTCATCCCATAGTCCTCGCAGTAATTCTGCAGAGCTCCACTACCTCACTTCTCTCCCTCTTCTTTTCCAAGGGCATGCATATAAATAGGCCTCTAAGCTCTAACAAACTCCTCTGTAGCCTCATATCTAGCCCCAAGTGTCAAGGTGTGGGTCACCCCGGGCGCATGCCTCTCTATGTCATGATTAACTTTTTGGATCTTTCTATCGTAAGGTATATTCCCTCCAGGACACCTTGTCACTAGGTTGGAACCTTATCCAAATGGAACATGTTCTTCATGTGTCCTACCCAAAGGGCCAAAAATGGCTAAGTCTTGAATTGTTCTTTGTGTGGCATGCACGTCCTTGGTTCTCCAAGAAGCCTTTTGAACTCCGCTTGCACACCTTCACTTGCGCGCTTCCTTCGGTCATGCGTGCCTATGCACCCTTAAGATTTGGAAGCTATATTAGGGGCCCAACCTAGGGAGTGGAATGGTGAGGAGGAGGTGTAATTTAGGTAGTGGAAGGGTGAGGTGTAGGTGTAAGTGGGGTAGTGGACTAGTGAGGTTGTTAGGTGAGGTGGCCTTGATGAGTGGGTAAAGGGGAATTCAATTCATTGATATTAATTAAATCCCTAGGTTTGTGAATGATGGTTATTGTGATGTGTGAAAGGGGGTGCGAGTGACCAAATTAGGGTTAATTCAATTTCCCATGTAGAATGTGGTTATTAGGTTATTCTAGAGGAAGATGATGAAATGTGACATGTTTTTGGTGTCTACAAAGACACACACACACACACACACACATACATCTAGATTGGAATTCACTAAACCTTTATAAGACCCATCAAATTTAAAAGACTCCGCTAACTACCTAAGAAGTCACTAAAACTTTTGATAAGCCTTGGCGCATGCGGAGTGGCCAAGTGTCACCCAATCTAGGACCCAGTATAAAGGTATGAAAAAGGATCCCTAATGCCTAGAATTGGATATCAGGTGGACATGTGGCTAGATTCAAGGCATCCTCAAGGAAAAGGCATTCTTTAGATTCTAAGACTGCAGAATGAACCAATTCAATAAAATTTTTAGTCCGTGGTTAGGCAACGTAGAGTGACAATCAAGGGAACATGTGGAAGACTTCCAATTGGACTCAAAATGCATTTTGTGCAAGAAATATTCTTCATGCCAGTGAATTATCCTTCATTTTCCACACCATCTATTATTTCCTTGAAAAAATATATTATATTTCACCAATGCCATAAATTTTTATTTTAAATAATTCGTGAACCCAACGAATCTTTTTCTCACCATATTCTCCATGATTTTTATAATTTTTTTCAAGTTGGTTCCTTAAAAATTTCCCTAATTTTTAAAAGGTACACATAAGACATTAAATTTATTTAAATGAAATTGCTAATTAATGGGTGATAAAAGTTACATACTCAAAATGACACACATATTTCTAAGGTGCATGTACTTTGAAGTGGCACATTTTACATTCTTTGGATTTAATGGCTAATTAATGTTGAGGAAACCACAACATTAATTATCATTTTACCTTTCAAATGGTCCTCATTAATAGTGTAATTAGTATTGTAAATAATTCATGTAATAATTTTATAATTATTTATTTTATTGTATGATTTTTTACAGGTTAGAGCCAACAATAGGGAAATAATTAAAGCACTTTGTGACCGCTAGGCTAGATAACTTTTGAAATCCATACAAACTATGTTTTATGGATAAAAAGATACAAATAGTGGGATCTAAGAGTCTAATACAATGTGTTATAAGGTAAAATAGGAGCACTAATTAGGTACACAATATATAATGTCGGAAGAAAATTTATGATAGCAATAGAATTATTTTTATGAGGAATCATTAATTAGTACATCAAAATCTACAAGATCTTTATTTCATATAAAATTTATGGTTTTAGTCCGACATGAAGTAATAACCAAATACACACGAGGCACAGTGAGGTAGAGGTTGAAGGTTTGAATGTTAGCGATATTAGATGTATTTAGCTATATATATTATAAAGGAATAATCTTGAAGTTTATTGTATGCAGCCACATGGCACAATCCATTGCTAGTTGGATCTGGTTAAAATAAATCCCTTATACAGTTCAATTGTAGTCATTTAACTGTGACTAAACACAGTTCAAAATGTGATTGATTACACTTTGAATTATGAGTGATCACACTTAGAAGTGTGACTTTAGACTCACACTTCTAAGTGTGATTTCTCAAAATTTGACATGTCATTCGAGTGAATATCTGCATGAGTGCATGTACGAGAAAATTGTAAGTCCAAGTGGCCTTTAGGCTAGACAAATTTTGAAATCCGTAGAAAGTGATTTATGGATAAAATGATACACACATTTTTGGGATATAAGATTTAAATAAAATGGTTTATATGGACAAAAGGTGCATTGTTTATGTACGTATATTATATATAATCATTAGTAACTTTATTCAATATGAAAATAGTCATCTAATAACATAAATCCTTATATAGAGACTAAGGTAAAAATTTATAAGTGTTGTTGTCAAGGATGATAAGTTCTAAAATAGATGACATCTATCTTAGAGTATAATTTGGATAGGATTTTCAAGGTCAACATTTATTGATTTGAAAAAGGTGATATGCATGAATAGTCATATATGTATGATGATAATAAAATTGATATTTGGCATAAATGACAACAATCACTTACGTAATGTCTTGAATGCTAGCCAAATTCTATAGATGTTCAAGATTTAGATTGAAGGATCTTGCAAGGGTTAAATTTGATATCCATTAAGACGTTTTTCATGATTTTAGCTGTAAAATACTTACGAATATTTAAAATAACTGTCACACATGATGTGTACATTTAAAATGTGATTGTCATTTTCTATAGATTTTTATGTAAATTATAATAAAATATATAAATATATATTAAAAATAATAAATTAAATATAAAATAGTTAGTATAAAGATAAAAAAACTATAGTTTTGAAATTTAGTATTGAAATGTTACTATCACCCAAAAATTGTTGGACAGGCATTTGAATGACAAATTTAACCCTTGGAAGGAGGTTTTAGAGATGTTCATATAAGATGTTTTTATTTTTTCATTGTGATTTCAAGCATTTCTTTTAACCTTGTAATTTTTATTTATGTTTCTCATTTTTAAATTCTCCATAGGTTTAATATTTAAGTGTTAACGTTACTAATTTTCTCTTTTTTTGTGTGGATACAGTTGAAATTGAACTCGTATACGAAGAAGGAGCATATGTGGATTTACTCTCTAAATATGTGACAGTTGCCAAGCTACTAGTTTATCCATCCAAAACTACACTCAATTGTAGAGAAATTGGGTCTAGCTTTTTCACTATCACAAAAAGTATTGTATTCAATGGTGGAGTGAGACTTTTGTACATAATTTATGGCTATGAAATAGTGGAAGAAAGTGAAAACAAGGGATACTTTATCTAATGGAAAAGGAAGCAACTGATTGAGCATGTGATTCTAGAAGTTTTACATGTGGGGGTTGATGGCATACAAAACATCATGAGTAGTGACTCAGAGGATACATTTGATGAATATGAGGATACTTAATGCATTTTTAGCAATTATGATGTAGGTCAAATTTATGAGAAATCTATATATAAATTGAAGTTAGGCCTATTTTTGATAAACATCAAGATGAATTCAATCTAGTAGTGGAAGTGAATGATGGGAATATGATAGTAGTAAGCCCAACTGATGATAACGTGAATATATGAATGGGAAATATAAAATGAATTCTAATACAAGATGTTCACACAAAGGTTGAAAAGATAATTTTACTGCTGGTGGGAACCCATAAGAAAATAAAATACAAAAAAATAAAGGTGTTTAGAATTAGTGGTTAAATTTTATGGCCACCTATACATGTAAAACAATTTTTAGGTGACGGCCATTTCCAAATATTACCTTTCAAAAATGTAAAATAGTGTTTTTTTATACTGTTAACAAAATATATAAAAGATTATTCTATATATATTTAACTATTTTTAAATTATATTTGTATAGTTTATATATAAATCTATATAAAAATGATGGCCATACTTAAAATATGTAAGTCACATGTGATGGTTATTTCAAATATTTGTAAGTATTTTATGGCTAAAATCATGAAAAACATCTAAATGGCCATCCAATGTAACCCCTTCCTAGAATTCTTAAAGAAAAAGAAATGATGGTGAAAATCAAGGGACACATCAAATATTGATATAGATAGCATCATCTGGGCATGGAGACCAATCAAAATATGGAAAGGATATCAAATTAAAATACTGAATCGAGGACATTATGGTATCAAGGCATACCTTGTAAAAATTCAAGAACAATAATTAATGCATTGTAGTTAAAATTGGCTGACTAGATACCCTTGAGAGGGATCAATCCTTATGTAATTTTGAATATAATTATCCCGATGGAATTGATTGCCTATGGAAATAAATTGTCAAATACATGTTTCAAAACAATGTGTTTAACATAATTATTAACTCTTTGTTGTTCTTTATGATTTACAGAATGGAAAAGCATAAAATTAGTTCACATTATCTAGATTTTATTCTATTTTGAAATACTTAGAGACATCTAAATTCTCTTACAATGATTTCTATTTTAAAAATTGATTAAATAAATGTTAAAAATATGTATCCTAGCACCCGTTAGGCTTATGTGTCTTTGTGGTAGCGAGGCTTATATAACTTAGTGACCACTTGGCTTATGTTTCTTAGTGGTTTGTGAGGCTTATGTAATTTAGCATCTGCTAGGCTTATATCTTCTTACGACCGTTATGCTGATGTAACTTTTGTGGCTAGTCTTATGTAGCTTAGTGCTTGTTATCCCTATGTATATTAGCAGTAGGTAGGCTTATGTAAATTGCTACATCTAGGTTGGTGTAACTTTGCAGCCTATAGGATTATTTCACACGTATGAATTTATTCTTATGTAATTTAACAACTTTATTATGCTTAAGTTTTTAGCAACCACGAGGCTTATGTAAGTTAGTGGCCACTAGGCTTATGTGGGGGAATCTAAAAAATAACAAAATAGTAATCCTAAAATAGCAAAATTGAAATCCAAAAATTGAAATTTAGAAATTGGATTCTAATAGTGGAAAAATTGGAATCCAATAATAGCGATATTAGAATCCAATATTAGCGAAATTGGAATCCAATAATAGTGAAATTAGAATCCAATAATAGTGAATTGGAATCCAATAATAGTGAAATTGGAACTCGAATAAGTCCAATAACGAAAATATTGGAATCCAATATTGTTACTAATGGAATCCAATAATAGTAATAATGGAATCCGAAAAAAGATGAAAATGGAATCCAATATGTGCAAAAACGGATATAGATTACTTCCAAAACTTGTAATATCGAGTCTAGATTCTCTGGAATATGTCCGTTTATTGAAATATGCATTTTATGGATGTATTCACCCTTTATGTTGAGATAATGATAACCGAGATCATAAATCAATCTTTTAATAAAAATATGCATATCTCATTTGATTGAAAAGGTCATCAATCCTTGCAAAGGATACATATTTTTATTGTTTCCTTGTTAAGCATGTGATAATTAATGCATAGTCTTAACATTCCATCTTTCTTCTTAAATAAGATGACCGCTATTCTGCAAGGTGATACACTTGATCAGATTATTCCTTTAGAAAAAAATTCATGAAGTTGTGCTTTCAATTCTCCTAAATTCATTGTTGTCATTCTATATGGTTCTTTAGATATTAGTTCACTTCTTGGTTTAATATCAATGGTGAAGTCAAAATAATGTTTAGGAGGAAGTCCAGGTAATTTCTCTAGAAATACATCCTTGTATTCTTCTAACAACATATAATCCTTCAAGAAAGTCTTACCTTCCTCACTAAAATAAAAAAAAAATTATTGCATAAAACATACAACCCTTGTTTTTAGCTTTCTTAAGTTACATTGCAGAAATATGTTTAACTTCAAAATCCTTTTTTATAACCTGCATGCTAGATATTTTTTGCATCTCATCTAGGAATTTTATTCATTTTTCATAACAATCTACTGTTTCTTTATGTTTGGAGAACCATTTTACACCTATAATGATGTCATAAGACCCTGAAAGAGCTACATATAGGTCTAATTATGTGGTAAAGATAGGGAGTTCCAATGTTGCGTATATGCATTACATATACAATCCATGTCTTTTCATATAACCAACTTTCTTATTCATTTTTCCAGCTAATTTACTAGAAATGAAACACTCGGTTACACCGATGTCAAATAAAATAGTAACAAGAATTCCATATAACATACTTGGCACTTCAATAGGAGTAACTTGTTTCTTATCCTTATTATCCACTCCATCATGTATCCTTTTTCTACCGATAATTACCCTTAATATTTTTTGGACAGTTATTAATATAGTGGTCACCACCACATTTGAAACACAAAGAAAAATGTCCTTTCTTTTCAAATTTGTTATCACTTGCTACAACAATATTATTCTCATTTCTCCTTATATTTGCAACTAGTTTAGCTATTGTAGTATTTTAGGAAGTTTTAATTTTTTTTTCTTCCTTTTTCCATGATGTTTATCTATAAGATAATGGTTTAGCTAATGTGACATTATTTTTCTATTTTTCTTCTCTATGAACAAAAATTGTTTGCATATTTTGTTCTTGCCTAATGTATTTCAAATATATCCTCCATAGTAGATGGCCCATGCACATCTACTTATCCTCCTATATTTGGGTTCAACCCCATAATGAACTTATGTATTCTAAATTTTTCATCTTTTTGATATTGTGGTACATATTTCAGCAACTTGGTGAATCATTCCCAATATTCAACCACACTCAGTTTACCTTGAGTTAGGTTTTGAAACTCAGACATTTTTCTAGTCAAAGTAAAGCTATGGTAACTAGCTTTCACGAGAATTAAAATTTATAATCATTCCCATGTCATACTAGCAGTATAAACTCCTAAATCCATCTTGTGGTTGTCCCACCACAAAGATGCTTCATTGGAGAGCTGAAAATATCCCCAAATTTCCTTGGTTTCTTCATAAAAGTATCTTATATCAAAATATTTTTCCATTTCACTCAGCCAATTCTCAGCTCCATCTCTGAATGATGTTCCGTAAAAAATGGGTAGGACGATACATTTAATATCCCTGGAATTTTTATTGCTAAGTGAGCTCTTTTATTTTCTCAAGGTTGATTTCCGAATTAGGATTTCCAACATTTAGATTTACAACAATAGTATTTCTATAATTAGGTTGAATAGGTTGTTTGACTTGCTTTTAAAAGGTTGTTCCACCTTAATTTCATCCTCTTCTTCTTCACTCATCACATGTTGCTCTAACGCAACTATCCATTTTTGGGTATCTTGAACAATTGTTAGGAATTTATCTAGTTTTTGGGTTTTGGTACCTTCATCCTTATTCTTTTCTATTTTTCTAACCATTGTATTCATTTAAACAAGAATAATATGTTCTATTAGCGTTATGAACCCATTAATTACAAGATTTGATAACATTCAACTCGATATAAAAATGTAACACCCATGTTATTATTCATCCAAATTAAGGGATTTTTTAAAAATAAACCCCGTAATTATAATTAATGTCTTCAATTATTTTAAGCTTGTTGCAAATAAAATCTAGTATAATGAAAATTTTACAATCCATATGATAATAAATGATAACCATGTTCAACTATAATGGTCTACTATATCTTCTTGATCCCCATTAATTCACTCTAACCGAGTGTGTATAACTGTATAATTTTGGTTAAACCTTTTAACAGGTCTTGAGAAATATGTGGAAATCCTAAGTTTTAACTTGGAAAACATATAAGATGTATTGCATAAAGTATCTGCCACATTAATCTAGGGTTATGATGAGCGAGATAGTCAAATCATCTAGTTACACTACTTTGGCCAAAGATTCAAACGTGAAATTCAAGATTATTTTCCTAACTACACACTAGTAAGAAAAACTTTTCTCTATCACCACACAAACATCTCTACATAGTTATTTATCTCGATATCATTGTATTATAAATTAAGTTTTTATTTTTGAACAAGTGGGAACCACACCTCACCCTTATAATGATAGAATCCTATCAATGCCACCTTAGGATCCCTATGGAAAATATAATGACCACATAATAAATTTCCTCATTACATCCCCACTACCCTTCCTATATCCATCGTAAGATGGTAGGGATAGGATACTTCTAAAAGGATGATGAGTCTTAGTGCTTATGCTTCATTTATAATTTTAGTTATCCATTAAGATGAATAAATAAGTTCATCTTTATGATAAATTATTTCATATCATTACATGATATCCATTTCTCATTAGAGGGTTATTGTATGTTAATAATCTACTATCTTTTATGAGTACCTCTTATCAATGTATCATAACATAGTGTTGTTCGTCAAATAAAATTTTAATTAACCATTTCCCACATGGAGTTAATCCTTTCAATATTTTCTAAAACATTCCTTAATATCATATGATCATCATTTAGTCATGAATATTATGATTTATCCCATAAGGTACAATAATAATTTATGATGTTTTGTGGTATTTTTCCTTATCATACTATGATTGTCGTTTGACATATTTGTTCATCCATAATGAATCAATAAAATTAGATATGATTGCATAACACAATATCAATAAATTTTTACTCATACTTTGTTTTAAAACAACATTTAATAATTATCATATCTCACAAAATATGATTATAAAAATAATTATTTTATTTCAACTTATTAAGGATAAGTCCTTATTTTCTAAAATAATGACATACATTTAATCATGATAGTACAATATGAAAAATTACTTAAATCATCTTGTGAAGATAATACTTTTGCATGAAAACCAAATAAAATAATCCTTATCATATTTTTAAACAACAATATATGACATAATCATGCGTAAAAATCCAATAAATCACTTCATAAATGTCACTTTACCATGTACTTTGTAGGAGAGAGAAAATTTATACATGGGTTGGTTCAAATTACGGCATGAGTTACTCGAATCATATTCCCGTTGTATTTATAATGTAAAAAAATGCTAAGATTATCCTAACTGATAACTAATAAACTTCATAATTCATTAATTAAATTTATATTTCATTGTTCAAATGACATAATACTACATAACAAAGTTATATCTCAAAATCCAAGTTTCCAACTAATAAGTATATTTTTAAACTATTTGAACAACTTACAAATGCAATTTATTATTACCATGATCAAGCAACAATCAATTCCCTAAGATCATCTCATAAGAATAAAATCAACAAGGTAGACTTCTTAAATGTTCAACATTCATAATTAGATGATTCAAACTATCTCATCAACATTTTTGATATTATTGCAAAGGAAATTAAATAGAATCATGTTTTATAAATAATCATACATTTCCAACACTTGTCATGCTATCTTACTTAGATAAATAATTCAAATGGTCATGATTACAAATTAATGATCATTACCATAGAATGATATAATGATATGTTTTTTTATTATTGGTAAATAGTTTTTTGAAAGGGACTATACCCTTGTATACAAAGAGGGCCTAGAAGCTAGAATAGGAATGAAAAACATTACAAGAAGGATCAAGATCCAGATAAGACATAAAAACCCAAGGTAACCAAAGAGTAGTTACCCCAAAACATCAAACCAGTTCGAACACTACAAAAGAGCAGCCAAAAATAGCAAAAAAATAGCAAAAAACATGAAGGAAGGCAACAAGAGCAGCACAAATCCACAATTACTTCTTGGTGGCTTTGTTGATTCTAGATTTAATAGTCTGCCAAGAGGTGAACATAGCCAATGTCGTCATATGAGTAGAGTCAGAAATATCTAGCTGTTGAATGGTCTATTTGCTTTCCTTTTCTGTGCCCCAAAGAGTTTCTGGTATTCCACTGAGATTAGAAACACTACGGACATGCTGCTCAATAAATTCTTTGATTGCACTAAATATAGCCATATTATGGTCATGGTGAGTCTTGGCTTTCCCTAGATGGTTGTCCAGGGAGTTCAGTTTTTTGTAGATATCCTCAACTTGTTTATTGTCAATATCAACCTCCTCCTCCTTCTTCCTCTTACCTTTTTGTTTCAACATGTCCTTCTTCTAAGGCTTCCAACCTTTTTGTGGAGCTCTCAGTGTGTGCCTCCTGTGAACCAGTGCTGCTAATATGAAGGAGATTATGAGCAACCTCCAAGTCCTGAGGAACATTCCCAAACAGGGGTATCCAGGTTCAGTCTTTTAGAAGACCTAGTTATAGGTCTGGTCGAAGTGGAGGCAAAGGGGGTGGGAGAAGAGGTGGGGGGATGACAAGGGAGTCGAGAAGGAAGGAAAAGGGGTAGTAGAAATGGTGATGGGGGTAGAAGGAGAAGAGATGGGGGTAGCGGCAGCGGTGAGGGGAAAAGATGGAACAGAGATGGGGGAAGTTGGAATGCCAGGAAACTTAAGAAGACAAAGTTTATGCAACAAGAAAATGAGACCTTGATGCAGAGGGACCACACGAGTATGATTTTGGAACTCCAAAATGGAGTGCTCAAGAGAATTAAGAAGATAATGAGGGAAACATACCGTGAAACTTCTACGGAAGTGATTGAGGAACACAAGATGTTTTGAGGGCACTGTGATGAATCTCCCCTCCAAAGAGATGTATCGCACCATCATACAAGTGACCTCGTCAAAAGGTGGAGGGATAGAGCTGACCATAATGATATGTTAATGTAAACCTCATATCAAAGAATTAACATTTACCACCCATTACAACAAACTAAAAATAATTCATTCAGGCTAGGAGTATACTAAATAATCATTCCCAAATAATAACTAAGGAAGAGTGACTCTAACACAATTTAATTGCATTTAAAACTGATAATCCTTTTTCTCAAAGCAAAGTATAAAGAAGCTAAACATTATCGAAATAAACCTATATTGAACAAATTTCACAAATTTCCAATCCTCAACTCGGTTTAACGAGTTATAATTTTTAAAAAAATAAGTTCATATTCACACCTTTCCCTTTCAAAATGTAAGAATTTTAAAATATAATACAACATGCTCAAGTAGACAAATCAAAACATCAAATATCATAATAACTAACTATATTGGCCCAAATCCCTAAGGGATTTATCAAGTTTTTAAACCAACAATAGCAAGCTCAAAACAATATGACAAAAAAATTACGTTAGATAATCTCGTAATAGGTTAAAATCAATTTTCACTTACTAAATAACAAAGACCAAAGACTAGTTAAACTCACATCATAAAGGAAAACTCATCACAAAAATAGTTTAGTATAATAGTCCTAAGAACCCACAATTCAAGTTCTCATTATGAAGAAAAAAACATCTATTTTTAATTTAAATAACCTAGAAATTAAATCACATTACCTTCCACATTTAATTTCTAATCGAAGATTCATATGACCAAAAACGTATTCTAAGAGAAAGAATAGAGCTTTTTTGAGCGGGTAAAAATAATTAAAAACTTATTTTATATTTCCCATATTTTTAATCAAAAATATCAACTCAGACGACCCAAAAATGATCTACTAAAAACATGCATATAGTTTTATTCAAAATAATAAACCTAGGAAGCTCAAATAATGAAATCCATATTTCAAATTGTCATGAAAACCCATTTCATTTCCTAGGTTTTCCTTCACACTTTTTTCACAAATTTCTTAATAATTCTAAGTAATCCATATTCATAAAAAATTAACAAAAACCAAAGTATTTCCCCAAATTTCATAATAAAATAGAAATAACATAAGTAAAATAATCCATACCTGATTTTCTTTTATTTCCCTCTTGCTTTCCTAAAATCTGCACTTGAACACCTCCCAAAAATCGATAAAATTTTCCAACATAGCTTTTAAATAACAATACGACATTAAAGATAGCTCCATCAATGCATGTGAATTCCAAAAAAATTCCCTACAATATATCCTTCTAAACCTCCATGCACTTCTACATACTAAAACCACCTAACAAAACTCCAAATTGAGAATGCAGAGGAGTGTATGTTCTATCTTGCTAAGTAATATCTTTGGTTCTTAAGAACCATGCTTCTTTAATGCTCTTTAACTAATGATAGTGCCACATAGTGGCTTCCCTCTAAATTTCCAATTAACTTTCATGCAATTTTAATGGTCCAAAACTATGCTAAGAATTAAACAATATTGAATTTCCTTGTTACTCACCATATGGTGGTGACCATCTCCAAACAAAATTAAAAATTTTACATGCTAAGTAATATGGTTGATGACCATGGTTCAACACAATTTATTAAAAAATTTAATTTCCTCATGGTCTAAGATGAAACCCTCTCCAGTATTTAAACAATAAATAATGTAATATGGTCTAAGACAATTATTCAAACATAAATAATTTAATTTCACCCATGGTATATGAAAAATTGACAATAACATTCAAATTTATACCATTTTCAATAAATGTGGTCATTTCAACAATGCAATGTGGTCTAAGACCGATTTATTCAATACCTTAATCATTTTAATATTCCTTGAACAATGATAAGTAACCTTAACAATTGAAAACATCCTTAATTATTGTAATAATGGTGGATTTTAATCAATCAATCAATATATATTAATGCAAACCAAAGGTGGTCACCAAACAAACCTAACAAACGTTAGAAGATAAATACATATATATGCTTATGTATACACCTATATACATATATGTATATGTTTTCGCATATATATATGTATATATTTGTATATATGCACTTATCAATTTAACATTTATAATTTATTTAGTCAATATCAAACATTTAGTGTGACAGAGCATTCATAAAATGTGGGGTGTGACATTCATTATCATTGTTAATTGGCGTTGCAAAAAAATATATATTTCCATATCTATATACACCAATATCATAGGTGTGTGTTTTTGTGATTGGTTTTTCTTACCGGATCCCTACTGAAAATAACACCGATCTCTACATCTCAAAGACAATAATATCCTTATCTTATAAATCTTAGTTTCACTGTTAGTAACAACTAGGATGGCACTATACCTCCTCATCCTAACATAGGGAATCCTTCTTAGGGATATTTGTTTCCTCTATAATCTACATCTACCTAGTAATACCCTCTTCTCTCCCATGTTGTCATCTCCTCTAAATGTTCCTATAATGACATGACCTTAATAAAAAGACAAAATCCATCAGTCCTTCACCTTGACCATGTGGTTCCCTTACATGTCGTGATTGATATGGTGAGACTAATGATGATACAACAAGATGTTCCCCCTAAATTGTCCCAACACTCTATCCATAAGATATGCCTCTATCCACTAGTGATAGTAACTTGTGATCTCTATAACATCATGGGTGGCCTATGTAGAGGGCCATGAGGTTTATTGATTAGTTGATCTCATGTATATGGTCTATAATATTTGATCACAATGTACTACATCTAGAACTAGAAATCCAACTTTGTGTCTAACCAATGATTCTCTCTCTCTCACTGTAGCATCCTTGGTGCATCTATTTCTATCTGTAATGGATTCCCAATTATTCAATACATAGGAAACCTCTCATAGATCCATAATTAAAGTAGGATAACGGGTCTAATATCTTGATACTATATTACCCACACTTTTTATAAATAATGGGTCATCTATACTCAAATAGTTGTGCCATATTTAAAATGAATACCCTTCTCTAAATCCTATTTTCAAACCACAAAGAGAAAACAACAAAAATCCATCTGATTTGTAGAAAAAACTTTGTGTCACAACCATCCCAATAATGAGCTTATAGATATTCATAATCGGCGATGAATATACAACACTTATTAAAACTATGAGTGATCTATGATGATACTCATTTATGCCTAAATATCATTACACTATCCCTCTCCTCTCATTTACGATATCGTTAAAAATCACTAAATATACATGCCCCTAGATTGGAAATACTAAAATAACATGGATGTCTTCTAGTGTGAATTGCATATCTATCATAGATTTTTTATCATGCCATCTAAAGGTTTTGACACTTTACTCCTACACACCAATAAACATGTAAATCAAGTCCAAGTCTAGAAAAATTTGTGTCATATGTATAACCTATCCAAATACCAACACCTATATCTAGGTATTATATGTGGTTGAAAATCTATACATCAAATTTTCAAACCATGTCATGTAAACCAATCTATAAATATGAATCCTCCATGTAATCTCTAAAAATATAAAACAACATGATCCCATTAGTCTCAATTACGAAAAGCGTCATAAAACATCAATAATAATATCAAAATAAATCAAATATTTCAATCCATATACCATCATCCCTTGAAAAAATATCATACTCGATAGATGACATTGTCTAAAATTCCTTCTCCGATGAAATTATCCATTTTTAAAATTAATTTGGGTATGTTATTCTCCCTATGGAATCATTCCTCCTCATAGACAATATCGGTCATGCTAACACCCTATGATGCCATCGGTTTCCCTATGACTTCATTTTCCTAATTTGGATGATGTTGTCTATAAAAATTATGCACCCTTTTTCCTTTTTCCTTAAAAATATAACATCAAGACTATTTAAAGAAAAACACACCCAACCCCACCTTCATATTGAATATATTTTGGAAAAGGTTTTCTAGAAGAATTTAACTCGAGATCTATTTTTTACACTATTCTACTAACCATAATTTTTTTATTCCGATGTAGAACCTACCCAGGGCTCACTACACCTCAAATTATGGAAATCATCTCTTACTTTTTCCAAATTAGAAACACTAGTACTCATGAATTCTGAAAAAAGAAAATGCACAAAGTGACAAAGGACCCAATAAAATATCTATTTATAGAAGCCATTTTATCCTCTTCTTGTATCATTTTCATTTTTTCAAACTACACCAATTTTTAACCATAAATATCATTTTAATTTTAGAAGAAGCATCATGATCATGTTCTTGAAATGATCCCATGATATGCTACATGTATTTTTACTAAAATCTTTATAAAAGTCTACTTTTCAAGCCCATAATCCTTGCCTATCCGATTTTTGTTACATCTTCCTAGAATTTCTCTCATCATCATGACTTATTCGATCTCCTATCCTCCCAAGAGCCCCCATCTTAGCATTTATGGCTTGTCTATCTAATTACCTTATAGTGTTTCTTTTAAGTTATGCTTGTGTTCACATAACAACTCTTTCTTCCCTCTTCGGTATCTTTGAAACACTCGATAATTTAATATGTATAAACACTTGCAATATGGTAACTATATAGGTAGGTATGATTTATTTGAGTTCATGATTTATTTTATTCTCAATCTACACATTTTAAAATTATTTTTATGTTATTTTTGCATATTCATTTCTCAAAGACAATCTCATGTACATTGTCATCAAGTGGATCGCCACCACGCTGATTGATATTTCAAAGTGATATTATGCAACATGGGAACATCCTCAAGGTGTCATACCTTGGCACCTTCGGATGAACCTCTAGAAATTCCAAATTCCTTTTAAAATTGGTGCACTTTATTTAAGATCAAGGTGTAGGGCTAAAATAATTCAAATAAAACTAATCTACTTATTCATGGGCTATAGGGATAGGAAGATAATCTGAAATATATAAAAACGGTGATGAACCAAGCATAAATGGAACAAGAAGATCTATTCCATGTGCATAGATTAATATTGCAAATAAATATATAACATACACATATCAAAATATTTTTCAATCGTTGAATTGATTATTATCTAAAATAACTCAGCTAGTTATTTGGACAAATTATATTTCCATTTTAGCTCGAGGTTACACATGGCAAGTTGTGCACACTTGATTGATATTTTAGAATATTTACTTAGTTAAAAATTCCTCACGTGAATTTGAGTGCTCCTACTTTCATTCACCTTTTATTTTCCTTTTCCTCTTTATTCCATTTTCCCTTTGCATGCACCCTTTGTGTGTTCAACTTCTTCCCATCAATTCATGCATCCTTTACACCCACCTTGCACTTGCTTCCAAAATTAGCTAAGTCACCGGAATTCTCAAGCCCCCATTTTCTTTCTACTACAAATTACCTTGTAATAATTGTACCTTCAACATACATTTGTTCATTATGTATTTCTCCAATTTCTCCCACTCTCATCCTTCCCTGCACATTCCTTTACGTCATCTTTTGTGCCCTTATGTGCCAGTTATATCTATCAGACATTGAGTGTGCTATACACAACCAATAAAAGCACGACAACTAGGAATTGAATCCCTGCAACAAACCAAAATGTGACACATGGCAAAAATGACAAAAGTAATCAATAGTTGGCCAATCCTTCTTATCTAATCAGTGTGTGCCATGTGTTGTGCATGTCTAGTTTGTACTACGATCTTCGATAGTCATAACTTCTACTCCAGTTCTCGAGATCCATGTGTGTCAGACCTTGTTGGAAAGCTATTGATGTGGGCTACACTCCAGACCATTAAAATTCAAATTGTAATGGGATTTGGTAGGTGAGAAACTAGAAAATGTCTATTACACCATTAATACAGGATTTGATTGCTCCAACCACCCAGTTTGATGCAAATCTCACCCCTTTTCTTCTCCAATATGCCATATAGACATAGAGAAGTGCATTTGACAAATTACAAGATGATTTGTAGACATTTATTGCTTTTTCATGGTTATGATTTAAAATATGAGTTTTCCCTCCTTGAATTCTCCTCTATCATCGATTAATATATAAATGTAAGAGCTTGGCTCATTGTAAATGGTTGTACATTTTGGATCTTTTAGCATTTGTTGAGGACTCCAAATCTTTGTATTTTGAGTTGTAGGCCTCTTGATCTTGTTCTTTTATGTGGATATCAGCCTCATACACCATTGTAATGGAATGTGCATCCTGGAAGTAATAAAAGCATCATTTTGTGGCTATTATATTCCTTGACATGTTTATATTCTTATTTCTTACCTCCCTTTTACATTGTGTACTTGTGTCACTTTAAATCCCTTGTAGCTCCATTTTCTTGTTGTGTTTCATTAAATCAAGTAGGTGAATGAATTTTGGTTTGTGTTATGCATGTATGGCCTCCCTCTATGCTTTCTCCTTCATTTTCACTCAAAACAAATAGTTTTCATCCTACATTTTTTGGTGTTATCACCTTCCTTAGTTTAGTTTTCCATTTTCATGTTACCCTTCTATCCTTGGTCCCTTGGATTGTTTAGCTTATATTTCCATATCAAAATTAGGAGTAGCAATAGCAGTAGAAATATGTAGAGGAATCGACCTTCCCAGAGGTCCATCTCAAATGCATAAGGTCCCACAACTTGGATACGGTCCCATTGTTGACTCAAACGACTTAGTTCCTCTAGATCTCGAGACACGGGTGTAGTTTAAATGATCAAAAGTTTATGGCACACTTGGTGGGACAAGCATTAAAAGCTTATATTTTATAATTTATAAGTTTGGTGTGTGATTTAGAAATTTTAAACCTTTGGAGGCTCACTTCAACACATCTGGTGATTCCTAACATTCTCATACCTACTAATTTCGAAATCCTACATGCCTTTCATAATAAAAGTACATAGAAAAAAATCATACTAGTTGAATCATATTTTGAGTACCTCTAGCTATCTATGAGGATATTATGTAGTAGAACATCCATGCGTGCATCCATATCTCCATCACATTGTGCATATTCCAATCCTCCTCAAAACAAACCTACACGCCCTACCATGATGCTCTAGGAACCTCCTCCTTCGAGAAACCTTTCTAGATTCACTAGTGGGAACCCTCTCAATATTAACGCACAAAATGATATGCTAGAAAACGCACTCAATTATTCCATACTTTACTCGTGAGAATCAATTCATCCTGTTGAGCACATCTATGATATAGAAAATGTATGCTCTATCTACTTGATCACCCATGATGGTGTAGAAGTCAGGATGCTTGCAGCCTCATTCAAAGGAAAATCACTCTATTAGAACATAGGTTTGAGACCTACATATATTTCCACCTCAAAAAATCTTGGTTCATCTCTATCTAATTGTTTTGAAGACAAGTCATATCACCTATCACTAGTGGAGTAATTGACTACAACAAAGAGGGTGTAAAATGAGTAAGTGACTAATTTTAATATCATATTCCAAAAAAATTGGGACAAAATCCCTAAAGTGGTAAGGCCTAAAATCCATAATGCTATCTTGTATTATCTTAGGGCTTTGAATAGTGAAATATCAGTCATTATTAAGTATATGAGAGGTATAACCCTACTTGTTGCTTACAACATTGCAATAAGGGTAGAGAATAGTCTCATCCACGTGGGAAAGTTGGCTCCTAGACCTCCCATGCCCTTATTCCCAAAGATGTCTCGAGTTCCTCAACCTTCCATTTCTTTTGTCCTCATATATAGAGTGTGGAATCATTTGCATCTACATCCTACTCTCTTGTGTAGTAGAAATAAGATGAAGAGATAGAATCCTAATTAGAAACTTATCAAACAAATTTATATATTTAGAAAAGTAGGATGTGCAATCCTTCATAAACAATTCTAATTAGGCATAGAACCAAAAGAGATAGCCCTAAGCGGAACCAATATGAGAGCTAGAGATATGGGAAACATCAATAGAATGATAAGTGGCATGCTAATGCACATCTTCCCTTGTAAGTTATTCCTCCAGCACAATCTCTTCCAGTACCCAACATAATTCAAGCACTAGTTCTAGTTTAGAACAACATGGCTCAAGAGTTTGAATGGTTATTTCCTTGTAACATACCTCATAGTCAATATTCTTGTACTAATGTTGTGCGTGCACAAGCCTACGTGATCCGAATGCTTCAAACTCGATCCTTCCACCAACTTGAGAGAATAAAAAAACCAAGAAAATATAGAAGCTCCTCTAAAGGCCAATATGATATTCTTTGGTGTAGAATACTTAGGTGTAATCAATCAAGTCATGAAGAGTCCTAATAGACCTCATTCTCAAGTTACTAATAGTACAAGTTACAAAAAAATTCTAGACTCAAGTGTGCAACCTTAAGTTCTTATCACATAAGATACTCCTCAAAAGTAGAAAGATGTAGCCAAGGAATCCAACGGTAAAGGTGTGTAAGTTCATATGCATGAGGTTCCACACAATGCTCCCCTTGAAGAATGTAACACCTTGTCAAATTGTTATATTCCTCTTTTTCATTGCAAGTGTTGACATGTGATTTTTAGGAAAAATGTATGCTTCGTGGTTGTTGAAAAATCATGCTTGTCTAGGGATAAATCATTTTTGCTCTTTTATTATAGGGCTGATATGCTATTGCTTGCAATAATCTATTTCACTTCTTATGAGTAAGTTGTAATCTTGTCAGAATGGTTGTAAACTTATCTTTTGCAATTAGACTCATCCTTGGATCAATTCCATTGATCCAAGGTATGTTTTAAATCTTCTTATCTAAACTGAATGAAAAACTAACATTCATTTTTAAGAGACTTAACAGACTGAACTTGTGTTAGTTACAAATTCTTTATCATCTTGAAAGACCATGCCTGCATTCTGTTTTGTGTTGTGCTCGAATCTTCTTGATTGACCCTTGCAGGGTGCTTAATGATGTTAAGGGAAGTAGAAACCTACTTTGGGATTCTGAAGAAGGTGAGAATATAAACTTGACCTATATCTATTAAGGTCTATCCTAATGGATTCAAGACTCGGGTGATTTACCTAACTCTTTCTATGCCACTCTATGTGGGATGACATCCTAACCTAAGTTGTTAACACTAAGTTAATATGAATGGGAAATAACCTAAGGGATGCTAAGTTATTTCTAACCTATTACATATGGTTAAACTAAAACCTAACCTAAGGTGAAAATATATTGTTTGAAGGTTATATCCTAAGGTTATATATTTTAAATTAACCTCAGATATAACCTAAGAAAATTATATCTATCCTAAACTAATGGGATATGAAAGGGAACCTATGGGTCATTGGTAAGTAGGAGCTAAGCGGTGGTTCCTAGGATATTAATGAGATGTGATTATTTGTATTTAAAAAGGAAGAGTACTACCAGACTTGGTGATTACATGGAATTTTGGAGGAACCTACATAGAGGCATCACTATGTTTGGAAATGCAAGTGGAAGTTAAATTTAGTCTCTCCAACTTTGGATGGCGGTGGAAAGGAGAGATAGGTGGGAATATGTAAATTAATGGCATTAATTTGCCTCAGTTTTGGCAAGAAAGTTGTCTTGGAAGGCATGCTTTGGCAGATTTTTTGTGGGTTGTTTTGCTTTGCATGCTTCACGATTTTTTCTCTGCATGGAGCTATCTAGTTTTTCGAACCATCATTTTGATCTGCACTTAGTGGCTATTTTTGAATTTTCTGATCAATTTTTGGTTTGAGGAATGTATAAGAGGCACTGTGGAAAAATATTATTGTTGTTTGATCTTGCTTGGAGACAAAGGGGTGTTGGAATCTCACCGAAGTATTCTTCAAATCGGAAGAGGCACTTCTCGGGCATGATAGGCTCTACCCATTAATATTTCTTGCTTTCTTCTAAATGATTCATTAAAAAAACTTTGCTCACTTGGATATATATTTTTCATGATGTATCTCAGTTATTTACTTGGCTTTTTCTTGAAATTTACGTGGGTTTTGGAGTACGAATCCTTGGTTGTTAGATGGTAGTTCTTATGAACTTTATATGTACTCATTCTTGGTGGTATTCAAATGAAATTTATTTTAAAAGCTCTACTACTTGTATTCAAGTCTAGTGTTTTTGAGCAGTATGTGTTGCCATATGTTTCATTCTGAACTATCATTAAGATCATTAGTTCATTGAGCTTGAAGTAGAGTTCCTTGGCATTTGTACGAATGCGGCATTGTTGTTTGTTTGGTTCTGTATCTTTTTTTAAGTTTTGTGTTTCGGGAGTTGTAATAGAGCTCTGTGGATGTTCTAAGCTTGTGTAAAGCTTCATGATTTTTTATTAGCTTTTGTTGGGGCCTTGTGATCATTTGGACTGAATGGAACTAATTATAGATCTGAAATCTTGGTTGAGCCTTCGTATTTCAAAACTATACTTATATTTAGTTCTCATGCTAAACTGGTATTCGAGCTATGAGTTTTTCTCTGTTTTCTCAAATCTAAGGTTTATTATTAATTATGGAACTATGAATACTAGACTTGCATTGGAATTTTGTGTTGTGAGCTAGTGTTAGATTCGGAAAAATATGAACTTATGTTTGAAGTCATATTCGACATTGTATAGGTATTTTAATTTTGTGTGTTCTGGATCTATGTGGGAGTTGATGTGTTTACTTGTTTCACAAGCTAGGTTTTGGTTGGTTTTTGTTTTGTAAAGCTTTAATCTCATTAATAAAATCTGCTTAAAGGGACCTTTGGAGTTTTGTATTGGTCGAGATGTAGACCGAGTATCTTCTTTTCAAAACCTCCTTTGTCTTGCTTCTTGTGTGAGAATTGTTGTATTACTTCTATCTTTCAGGGCACACGGTGTTCTTGAATATGAAAAGGAATTTGAGTTCAATATAAAACCTATCCCTCTTTACCCTGAGTGAATCCTGTGTCGTGTAGGGAGATTTTATGTTTAATTCTCATGAATTAATGGACTAGAACTGTAATCTATTTTGGGACAATCGTATCGATTGAAGAGGCATATGGAATTTATTATTTAATTCCTTTTCATCTTTGATGTTGAGAAAATTCTTACCTGTCATAAGATTATAATGGAACTCGAGGGGCTTGTGGTGATTCTACTCATTCGAGTGGAGGAAGTTGGGGACAATACTTGTCTTGAACAGTTTGTTTTGTTCCCTACTCTCTTAAGATATTTCATCTGATTCGTGGGTTTTAAATTGAATGATGAATTTAAACCTATTTTCTATGTGTGTCATTTGAAGGGAATACAATATCCTTGTCCTGAATGCTTGGGAAATTCAGTCCATAGGACCATGAGTTTCATCAACCCTTTTCTATCTTATATGGTTGCATATTTCTATTCCTTGTTGATTTCTTTGAATGGATGTTCGGGTTTTAGATAGGGAAGTGAATCAGACCTCTTGAGGATAGTATGTTGTTTAGAAACAATATTGTGAATTTTTTTGAGATTGAATTTGGATTTGAGCTTGGTGAATGAAAATAGGTAAGTAGTTGTAAGTTTTGTAATGAATTTTGGTAATGTGCATCCTTTGATTGTGCATTTTGTTGAGTTATCTTTAAGGAACTAGTTATAGAATTTCTAAGTTTTTAATTAATAAAGGATTTCATTTCATAGTATAAATGAAATGAAATATGGATTAGGTCCATTTTGGTTTGAGATCCTTTTATGTTGACTGTTTAAGTTCATTGATTGAACTTCTCGTTATTTGATTCTCTTCTAAGATGGAAATTTTCTAGTGGATTGGTTAATATATTTAATTTCCAAAGTATAGCTTGGATTTTTGGGTAGTCTGAGTTTCAGACCTTTGCATTATATCTACTAGCAGATAGAAGTTAGTAAGGATTTCTTTTAGACTGTTTTTAATCTGCTTGGAATTGAATTGGGATTCTTGTTTTGTTGTAGCCTCTTTATGTTTGGACTCCTTATTTTTTCATCTTTAGACTGAGGCAGTGATGCATGTTCTAAACCTGATTCTTTCCTTCAGAGAAATTGTGTCTGAGAAATAAATATGTATTGATTCTCTCCTTTGTCTATATGGAAAGATGAAGCATACTAATATGAGATATGTTGTAACTAACTCCTTTGCTGCTTGGAAAAGTTAAATGTGTTTTTCTATCCTTATGAATTTATGAAATAATGGAAGGACAAGACTTGTTGACTGTTTAAAAGTAATTGATAAGATCAATTAAGTCTTGTGATATAATTCTGATGTTGCAGATTATAATATGCTCTTTTCTTAAAAGTAAATTCAGATTTTCTTATTTGTACTTCTTTCTAGATGTGATTACTTATGATTATTGTATGTTGTATATTAATTGTTTCATTAAATCAAATTCGTTTAATGAAGAAATTAGTTGAATGCACTTTATTTTAATGCTTAGTGCTTATCATGCTCGATTCATTGCAGCGACTGTCTTGCAATTTTGCGAGATGGACATCATAAGTGATAAAGGAGGATAAGAACTTTCATGTTGTATTGGGATTATTTAATTATGGATCTTATGTAAAAGGTTTACATTTATTATTTATTTGTATTAAAAATAAAAGTTGTATGATTTTTGGAATAAAGGTTCTTTGTTATACAGTATGCCAAATACATAGTATTGTAATGTATAGTTTTATAATGATGAATTGAAAGTTGAGATTTACTTGTATTGGTTGTGTAAATTATCTTGTATTTATGAAGAAGATGGAAAACCTATCTTGATGATATTTTTCATATCTGTTATATGCTTAATTCGAGATAAACTTGATCAGTTGGTTAAAGGGAAATAATTGGATTCCCTTATTAAGATGCAACTTGTTAAGTTGCATAAGATAACAATTTTATCTAAAAATTCTAACATAGTATGGAATGTGTAATGAATATGCAGTAAAACTATAGAAATTGTGAAAGATAAGAAGGGTATGAAAAACCCTAACACTTAAATCATGTAGAGGAAGATTCTTCCTCGCTTAAAGAAATGTAATCTAAAGAATGGTGATATGATCATTGATCGTTAGACTTCATTTCCTATAAATTCTACTTCTAGTTGAACCTATTTGGTTGTTACACCTTCTTTGAATGGTTAAGTTACATTTAATGGGACTTTTGATGTTGTTGTCCTATCCCTTGGATATTTGTTTGTTAAGCCTAGTAAAATGAACCTAAAAAGCAATCATAACTTAAGGAAGTTCTTTAATGACTAAATGAATCAAATTTAGAAAATAACTTAAGGAGTGTTGGATTAGGGTTTAGCAGGGTTGTTGTAATCAGTGTAATAATCCAAATTATAAGGTATTTTTGTAGGATGTTGCCACACACCAACTACATGACTATACCTTCGAGAAGACAAGGGTCTTCTTGAGGATACAATGTTGTAGTTGACATATGGCAACACCCTTCTTCATTAATCATCTAGATCTACACACAAATAAGGACTTGAACTTATTTTCTCTCTCTAGGTCAAGTTAGTCACATGTTTAGGATAGGTGGTAGCTTTGATGGCTTAGGGTACCTTCGCACATCCGGTTGACTTAGGTCAACCGAGTATGCCCATATACTCTAAGACATTGTGAGCATATTCCTATGATAAATTATGTTTCTAACCAGGGCTAGGGTTAAACCTTGGACAAGTGGACTAATGGTAGTCAAGAAAGACCATTTTATATAACATAAGAGTGAGGGAAATGACATATTACGAAATGACATGTATGCCATCTAGGAATAGTAACATGAACAATATGTTGAAAATCTTTAGCCAAAGTATCGCAAGATGTTGGTTGTGTTGTCTATGTCACCTAGTTTAAAGCAACGTGATGTCGGATGAATATTGGTAAAAATATTCGAGATAGGTTCTTTAAACATATCACTCGGTACCCGAGGTGGGTAGGAGAACCAAGTATACATAGTATACATAAAGTATTCTATACTTAAGTTAACATGAGGATTGGTTGGTAACTATATGTACCCAAAATCGTAAGGGCACTGCGCTACCAGAAAGATGTTACACATGCCCCAATGATGATATAGGTCTCCTCGCAAGGTGTTCGGGATCCAGAAAAGCTCTCCAAGTGTATGTTAACATCCCGCATGCCTCACTTAGCACCGCATGCTTTGTTTTGCTCTTTTCCCCTCTTTTCCTTTGCATTTTTGTCTTCAATGATGAAACCACCACCTTGCACAGGCAATGGTCTCGTGACCACTGCTGAGGCAGGGTGGCGGTTTTGTAACCGCCCCCCTTTGTGATTAGAAGAACGTGTTGGAAAATGCATGAAGGACTACCACTGGCTTTGAGGCAAGGTGGCGGTTTGTAACCACCCCTGCTCGAGTGGTAGTCCTTCATGCATTTTCCAACACGTTCTTCTAATCACAACTATATGAATGTTCAACTTTTACCAACTTTCTCACCTGCTTTGGCTAGTATTTATGTTTTATGTCCCCTGGAATAGTGTTTCTCCATTGTTTAATGGTAAAAGAGTCCTAGTTGGAGTTACCTTTGGGTGAATGGGAATTCTATAAATAGCTGGTTTGATTACAAGAAAATGGCCCCTCATCCTCTCATTTCAATAGTTTAGTCTTTCAGTTCTTGCTTAGGAATTCAATAGTTTTCATTTGTTGCATGCATAGTTAGTCTTATTTTGTTGTTTAGAAGCCACATGATCTTCTTGTTCGAGTGTTATCATTGTTTCATAAAATCAATTGAGGTAGGATAGTTTATTTTTATTTTGAAGCCATTAGAGTTATAGGTTTTGTTCATCAAGAAGGATAGTTTCGGTTACGGATGTTTTGTGTTGTATGACTCATAATAAATCCCGCTAGGAATCACATAAGCAAAGCTCTGTTCTCTTGCGCTATCCCTCTCCTACTTGCATTGTATTCGAGTCTACATCTAAAGCTACCATTGTTCCAATACCTACTTCTATTGATGCTAGCATTACATGATTTTTGGATTCACATGAGCACGAAGGAGCGATGAGACCACACCGAGGGACAAAGCCACACACTCTTTGATTCGCCACCTGTTTTGTAAAATCTAGATTCACGCTTTCACGCTTCTAGTTAAAATATACCAAATAGAGTAGTGAATTACTTCATTTTGGTTATGTTCATTTTTGATATTTCCGGGAATCCGTGGGGATTGATAGTTTCTGAGAAACTATGATTCATTCCTCACTTCTAAGGTAGGATCAAAATATTTCATTTAAATTAGATCAGTTATTTAGTTATTTAGAATAGATTCACAACTGCATATATAAGTAGCTATACTTGGCTACCTTGTTTGTTTTTAATTCTATTATTAGATTAGTTGTCATTTTCTAGATATATTAAATAGTTTTTATCTTAATTCTGTTAAATATTTTGTCAAAATTATGAAAATAGAGAATTTATATATGCTATAGATATACTTTGCATAATTAGTTTACTTTGCTTTAGTTAGATTTATATTGTTTCTTTTGTATGACAATCATAGGACCTAGGGATCCCAGAGAATACATATTCAATCCAATCGTGCCTCAACCCAATCTTGTTGTAGCAATAACCCGACATAGACCAAAATCTCGAATTCAAGTTTTCCAAACAACAACGAGACCTATAAGAGATCATCTCACGAGTTAAGAGGATTAAACATAGAAGATGACAAAGCACACACGTTTTGGACAAACTAGCCAAACTCCAAACTTCCCTAATAGATATCTGCATGACTGTAGAAGGGCTTGAAAGAGAGCAAATGTTAGGTTGTGATCCTTTGGTCCCACAGCCAGATGCAGGAGACATCCTCATTGACATAGGCACTAGCTTAAGAATTCAAGTTGTTAGAATGCCTATAAGGTACTCTGAGAAGATTGCGTAACTTTTAGTTATAAACATAGAGGCTGAAAAGGCATACGACTACTAGATATTAGGGATTAGGGATTGATTCTACCCATGACCATAGGAGGTCATCAATGAGCATGAAATTATGATTGTGATCCACGGGTCCCACAACCCAACGGGCCCATAGGTCAATCAAATGTTGATGTTGGTTTACGCACATTAGTATTTAGGTCCTCTCCACTTCCACCAATCATTATTGCACAACTATCCTCACTAGACATAGCAGCTAATCAAACTAATGATTTCTAGACTAGACTAAAGAATCACCCATAGAATCCACCATATATCCATCATCCATTTTTCATGACCCTATCGGGGGATATCTACGAAGCACCCACAGGTCATTTTCCATGTATTCCACAACCTATAGATTGGATCATGCCAGAGCTCGATATTGATTGGAGCCTTTGAGTAGTCATCCTCACCAAATGATCTATCATGCCAGTTCAGGTTAGGAGGGCCTTCTTTTCTTTAGATTCACAGATTCCATTAGTGCGCATCAAAGACATAAGATTGCCTAACTAGTTTGTCTGCATCCCACGTATATTCCATCCCCACTAGCTATCTCGGCATGACCTCGAGAGGTCGGGTGCGAGGAAGAGTTACTTGTAGATTCCCATGCTCACTTGTCACTTTTCCATTGTACAAAATTAGTGAACCCAACATGAACCTTCCTACCTTCTGGTTTGAATTCTTATTTCTACTTGTTCTTCCAATTAGTATACTTTTCATCTTTTCCACCTCGTTGGCCTTCACATCAGCTTCACCAACAAAATTGGTGAACCTGACGTGAAACAAACTATTTTTCCTCTTTCTATTCTTTCATCCACCTTCACTCTTTCCCATTATTCTGCGGGTATTCATATACCCCTTGAATATGTTAGGATTCGATGCATATGGCAGACCTCTCCTAGGTCTTGAAGCATACTATGATCAACTAAATAGAGCAGGTCATCACCCCGCTCTCGGCATGGGGTGACAACTATTCAACTAACTACTTTTCAACACAAACTCCACCTCAAAGGACTAGACATAGTTCTTCTTTCCAAATAGAGGAGTTGGATCAGCTCACTCAAACACAACAACCAGAGCCTTCAGGCTCGAACAACATGACGCTCACTAGATAATCTGGTTCATCTCCTCAGGTGTTGCTTAGACCGCAAATCAGTAGACAATCATATCCATATCTATTTTTAGATGATGAACATTTAGTGTGTTATGCTAGGAGTGAACAACACTCTCAAAGTATGTACCCACCTATAGGAGGTTTGCAAAAACAACCCAAGGTCTTGTTTCAAGAAAACACCTCCATTCCTCCACCTAAAGGAAATGCTCTCGGTGAAACTTGGCAGGGCACCAATCAATTCATATCTAGGTACCATATGCCTATACAACCTCAACAAACACCACTAAGGCAAAATATTGTGACTTCACCAAACGAATTCATCTCAATTTTAGTAGAAAAAGATAGAGGGTTAGAACTTGCTCAAGAAAATCAAAATTCTCGGTTCATGCGAGAAGGAGCTTCCAATCCTCCACATCATCCTAGCCAAGTAGACTTCCTCACGGGAACAGGCACATTAAGCATGCCTCTTCAATATTTACAGCAAATTCCAACTAGAACCGTGTTCTCTAATGCCACTCCAAATCGAAAATATGATACCTCCCAGGTTTAGTACAAAACAATCCATTTATGAACAATGATCCTCCATACTTAAACATGTATTCCAAGTCACCATAGGAGATATTTTCTCTTCTCCTGGCATGTTTTCTCAACCACATGGATTTCCTTATGTCCTGTGAATGCATCCGTTACACCATATCAACAAACCATTCCACCTCCACCCCCTATGCAGGCACCATCGATGGTCGAAACATATGCTATAAGGACTTATTCAGAATATTTGAAAAATCCCTTAGACTTCACTATACAAAGCATCATGCTTCCAATACCTCTTCCCGATTTTCCCAATTACAAAGGGGAGGGAGATCCGAATGCACATATCAAAGCTTATGCCACGGCATTCGAGAAGCTGCTCCTTGGGATGGAGTTATTCTTAAAATATTCCCAAAACTTTATAGGGCATTGCCCTCAATTGGTATTATAGAATACCTGAAGCCTCAATACATTTATTTAAACAACTCATTTCAGAGTTCATAAAGGCGTTCGACATGAACAAATTTTTGAGAATAGGAATTAGGGAATTCTTACATATTAAACAAGAACACAATGAATCTTTTGCTCATTTCATTTAAACATGGCGTAAAGTCCTCTATTCTTCAGCAAGCACTCCAAACATGGATCAAATGGAACTATGTGATTTATTCCTTCATTCTCTTAGTAGAAAGATAAAGGAAGAAGTCCAAAATTTCACACTAAGAACTTATGATGAGGTGCTTGAGAGTGCTCTCTGAATAGATTAGTTGTAATAAATAGTGGTCACAAGATGTATGGAACAAATGGGAGGTTAATCATCCCCAACCAAAATACTACGACTTATCCTACTACCACAAATGCCAATCAAGGACCTAAAATCCTTAACAAGAACCGTGGGTGACAACAGATGGAGTAACTGACCAAACTAAAAAGGCAAATGTTGTAAATGCTCTTGCCACCGATTAACAATCAACGAAACAACAATTTTACCCCAACAATTAACATGGTGGATTTTAATCATCCACCTCAACAATAACAACAACAACAAAAAATCCAAACACAGGGTCCAAGTCAAAACTCAACTAGATATCAAAACTAAAGGCAACAAACACAAAACTTTAATCCTAATAGTAAACAGTTTAATCAGAGTTTTGGACCACAACACGTGCCAAACCAACAACCTAGGAGTTATAATCCCAACTTGTATTGTGGTTTCCGCAAAATTTTAGGCCATGACACTAGGACCTATCGTGACTACAATAAATTCATGCAACATTTTCCAGAGGAACAAAGACAACTTTTCATAGATATGTTCTTAGCAGATCCTACATCACCTATGCCAAACACTTTCACGGGAGCAGTCTCCCCTCAAAATGCACCCCTCAAGATCTTCAATGATCTGCTCCCAAATCACAATAACAACAAATTAAATCCAAATGGGATGAACAAGGGTGTAATGACAGGAAACAATGATCATGAAGCCTCAACTTCACTAAATCCACCTATCGCACCATAATTAGGAAATTAGCCATGAACCAAGATAGTCGGTTTAGTGGAGTTAGACACTAAGCTACATGTGGAAGCCATAACAAGGACACAAGAGTATTCCTCTCAGCCAAATCCAAGTTACCCACTAGATCCGGATAACATTAAACAAACATTGGTAAAACTTGTAGGTGCCTATGATTTAATTAATGACCTAACAAAGACCTTTTCTCACATCTCCTTTTGGACTTGTTGAAGAACTCTCCTTCCCTTAGGTTTTTCTTTTATAATCATTAGGTTTAGGTCATTTAATTAACATCACTCCACCTCCCGAAACACAAGTAAACCATATAGACTTTGATATCCACCCTCTGGGCAGCCGGATAGGGATCTTTGAATTTATATTTGATGTAAACAAAATGCCAACGAGACATTGAGATTACATGTAGAGGTGATCCAAACTTACATTTACAAGTGTCGAGTTTATAACAATTCTGATAAACATGCAATGGTTGATGATGGGGCGATAGTTAACATAGTCCCTTTCTCTTTCCTTCAAAACACGGGTATGGAGAAAGAAATTGTTCCATAACTCGGAATACACTAAGAGGCTATGATAGCCTTAAAGCCACTTTGATTGGGACTATAATAATACCAGTCACCTTAGGACCCAAAAAATCCTCACTTGATTTTTATATTATAGATTAGAAATCAACTATAATATGATCCTTAGCCGACTATGGATACATCGCATGAAAGCAATCCCTTCTATGTTATTTCGAGAAATAAGATTCTTACACTTAGGAAAGATATTCATAGCAAAGGTGATCTAAAACCATTTTATATACACCTAGCAGACCTAAAGAAAAGGCCGGGCATTCACTTTGAGTTTGAACTCCCAACAAACCAACCAGCTCAAAAATGAAAGAAAAATTAATACCTACAAAAGCAAAGCATTAGAAATTATTAACCTAGTCAAGAGCATCCCAACCTCGAAGGATGAGGCTAATGTTGTAGAAATAGTGCCATTAGGAACTACTTTGCAAAAAATTGTCAAATTACTTTGAACAAGATCTACCAATTGTCCTACCAGGTTGATTCCTTAGGTATGGGATGTACCCTAGGAGTTGGTTCTCTTCCAATAGAGGAACTCTGCATGGTAGAAGTAACCGAAGCAGAAGAAATAGATGTAACAAATTCCCCAACATCCATCTTCCTAAAAAAACATTGGACTCTCCACTTTGATGGAGCTAGATTTTGTTATGGGGTTGGGGCAAGTGTGATCTTTACTTCTCCCGAGGGAAAGATCCTACTGTTCACCTTTAAATTAAATTTTGAATGTACAAACAATGGCACTAAGTACAAAGCCCTCCTCCTTGGTCTCATCATAGCTAAAAGGCTCGGTGTTAATGACATCAAAGTGTTAGGAGACTCTCAGTTAGTTGCAAACCAAGTCTCTAAAGTATATGAGACTAGAGCTGAACATTTACAACTCTATAAAGCAGTGGTATTAGATCTAAGCAAAGGATTCAACTTCATATCAATTGAAGCAATCCCACGAGAACAAAACCTTCTCGCAGATTTGATAGCAACCTCAGCTTCATGTTTCACTCCAAATAGTGAGTTGGAAGACACCCGTTTCATGGTATCCCTTCGTATTGAACCATTAGTAAAGAAAACGTCAACAAACCCTCTTCTAATGCACATAGCTGAGAATAAATCTACTATCTTAGGTCACATTGATAGTGATAGAGCCACTCTTGAGTACCTAAATGCTTATGCGAGTTACGTCTCACCCATCACATGGTAGATTTGTCCTTAATCCCACATTCATCTTCTTACTTTGGAAATCCCATGGTAGAGCTTCCCCCACAAAAGAAACTCGACATATACATGGTAGAGAATGGAGAAGATCTAGAACTACCTCCAGCCCTGCCTGAGTTTGAAGAAGGTAACACTTATTTAATCAAAGGAATGATTTATATTAACATCGGAACAGAGGAAGAACCAAATATCTTGAAACTAGGATCTTCATTAACTCCAAAAGAGATAGAAATACACACTCGAATCCTCAAAGAACATCAAAAGGATTTTGCATTTAATTATAAAGAAATGATGGGAATTACACCACACATCACGGTACATAACCTCATCACCAAATCAGATGCAAAGCTAATTAAACAAAAATCAAGACCAATGAAACCCAAGGTAGCTCTCATGGTGAAGGAAGAAGTAATGAAACTTCTCTAGGTAGGGTTCATCAAACTGGTTGATTACTCTCAGTGGGTATCTAATATCATCCCCATTCTCAAAAAGAATGGGAAGATACACATCTACATAGACTTTTGGGAAATTAACAAGGTGTTCCCCAAAGACAACTTCCCATTACCATCCATTGATGTCATCATTGACGCAACAACTGGATTTGAGATTTTGTCTCTCATGGATGGGTTTTCGGGATACAATCAAATCAGAATATCTAAACAAGACCAAGCCAAAACCATGTTTATAACTCCTTAGGGAACTTATTGCTACGTCGTTATGTCATTCGGTATCAAGAATGCTAGTGCTACATACCAGCGGGCAATGACATACATATTTCATGATCTTATTCATAAAATTGTGGAATCCTATGTAGATGACTTGTTGGCGAAGGCGAGTAGTCTTGTGATCACCGAGAAGTGCTCCACATCATTCTTTGACATTTGATTGAATACGTAGTCACACTAAACCTAGAAAAATGTGTATTTGGTGTGACAGGTGGGAAACTCCTAGGTTACATTATATCATCATGAGGGATCAATGTAGACCCAGCCAAAATCTGGGATGTTCTTGAGATGATCCCACCATCAGACGACTCGGCATTAGATATTTTCTTGGAAAGCTTGGTGCAATCTAGAGATTCATTCCAGGACTTTAATTTTGGTTGTTCATCGATCAACAATTTGTTGAAAAAGGAATTCCATGAGGCCTTCAAAGTAGTTAAACGCTTCTTATTGTATCCTCCCACGTTAATGCCACCTAGACTAGATCATCCTTTGATCTTATATTCATGAGCTATGGATGTCTCGCTAGCCTACATGTTGGCTCAAGAAGATGATGATAAATGAGAACGTGTGGTCTATTTTATTAGCCAAACATTGCTCGATTATGAAACATGTTATATGCAAGTAAAACGAGAATGCCTTGCCATAGTATTTGCAACAAAATGCTTAAGACATTACATGCTAAATCAAGAAACAAGGGTCATTGTAAAAACAAACCATTTACGAACTTTCCTCACGCAAGGGTCCTTGACTAAAAACGATGGACACTTTATAACCTTAATGGGTGAATTCGAATTAAATTTTGTAAACTAGAAGTCCGTTAAGGGACAAATCATTGCAGATTGGTTAGCTGACAACCCATTAGATGGAGGTGATCTAGTAGATATATATTTTCCTGATGAATGCATATATTACATTGAAACAAGACCTCCCATCTCTGAATGTCCTTGGTATACTGATATTATCAATTTTATCATAGACCATACATATCTAGAAGGTGCTACACCACAACAAAGAAGGTGGTTATGCATTATTGTAGCTAAATACATTATTATAGAACAAGTGCTCTATCGTAAGGATTTTGATGGAATGCTTCTAAGGTGTGTTGACACAGAAGAATCCAAGAAGATTCTCTACGAATCCCATAGTGGAATATGTGGAGGCCATTTTGGTGGTCATGCCACTTCCCACAAAATACATCGGATGGGTTATTTATGGCCCACTCTAGAACACGACGCAATAGAGTTTGTATGCAGATGCCATAAATGCCAAGAATTTTCCCACAAGATTCACATACCGAAACAAGCTCTCTGAACCAATCGTGACTCCATGGTCCTTTTCTACATGGGGCCTAGATTTGATAGGGAAATTCTCTCCCTTGTAAATGGATAGCCATAACTTCATAATCATGGCCACCAAATATTTTACCAAATGGGTGGAGGCCATGCCTCTCACCACCATACCAGGTTCAGTGATTTCTAAATTCATTTTGAATCAAATTATCTACAGGTATGGTGTCCCACAAGTCATTATCTCATATAATGGCACATCCTTTAAGAATGATGAGGTTCATGGGCTATGTAGAAATTTCAAAATAAACCATCACACAACCTCTCTTTACTATCCTCAAGCCAATGGGTAGGTTGAAGCAACAAACAAGATGTTGAAATCTATTCTCCTCAAAATGATAAAAGAAAACAAATGAGATTGGCATTTAAAGTTATATCCAACCTGTGGGCCCACCGAACTTCAATAAGAACACCAACAGAGAAACTCCTTTCTCATTGGTATTCGAGAAAAAATAAGTTCTCCCACTTGAGGTTGAAATACCCAGTCTCCACATCTCACTACAAGGGATTCTGGATGAGGAAGCTTATAGAGAGGCATGCCTCTCCTAACTAGAAAGCCTAGATGAGGCCAGGTTAAATGTTGAATAGCAGCATAGAGTCTATGCTAACCGGATGTGCCGGTAGTATAACAAAAAGGTCTATGAGCAAGAAATATATGAAGGAGATCTAGTTCTAAGACTAGACAGCCGGATCGATAAGAAAATTGGCGAAGGAAGAAAGTTCCAGCCCAAGTGGTTGGGCCCATATCGAGTCATGAAGGACTATGGAAATGGTGTGTATCTCTTGTGCACACTAGAAGGTGAGGAATTTGGTGAAACTGTCAATTCCTTGCACCTTAAACGGTTTTACGCATGAAGCATCAGCACTATTTTTATGATTATATCTACATTGCATCTTCATTTAGATAGTTTCTTTTTGTTCACTCGTTTCATAAAACTTGGTGATCAAGGGATTTACTCTTAAGAAATTCATTACAAACTTCTGATGGTATTGGTAGAAGCATTCAAATCATACTTCTTCATTTTCATAACATCATCAACTATTTAAGAATCATTTAATCAATGAAAAGTAGATATGACAAAGTCTTAACGGTATCCATACCAAGGCCTGCATGCTTGTTCTCACTTTTTTTTCTTCCTAGGATAGGTGTCTTTCCTATGGACTATTTTAGAAGCTTTATGGTGTCACATCTATCCCATATATATATCTTTTAGAAATAAGAACATACTGACACTTTTCTCAAATAAATAAGTCGAATATAGATCAAACAGAAAATTTTAGTTTTACACATTTCCTCACCCTACCAATCTTTGGTGACGAGATTGTGTCTCTTACTACTGACGTAGGGTTGGGAAAGGATGGGAATGCCCTTACTCACCTATGCCTTATCTATGGTGATAATCCCATGCTTCCTACTAGTAGCATGGGGCAATGTGTAGGGGGTCCTCTTGACGGTAAACGTTGAAGGTCATAAGAAAATAATTCAAATAAACCTTTGAAATCTTGAGTCAAAAACAAATGAATTAGATGTCTAAAATTCCAAGAGAGTTCAAAACCACTGAAAACTAGATTTTGTCAACCAAGCGGCCATCTACGGATCTAAGTATAGATAAACTACAAAGCAAGTCGCATTCTAAACTATGGAGTCGCTTGAGTAGGGTAGGTTTGTAGCATCCTAATTTGGTTCCACCAATTCTTTGTCTATCTCCATTCATTTCCATTTAAACACACCTCATAGCTTGTGCCCTTTCTAGCTCTTCGTGTTGAGCTCTTGCATCTTACTAGTTGCGTGGAGTTAGGAGTGGGGCAAGTGCATCTGCTCATCATATCAGTTTGTCATTACATTTTTTCAAAACAAATATGAAGTACCAGAAAATTGCTTATAGAAACTAAATTTCAAGATCACATTGTGTCTTCATTATCATACATCAAAGACATCACGAAATACAAAAAGAAAGAAAGCATTTGTGTCATTTGTTCTCCATTGCATACATTCTGAAAAGCATATAAAAACAAGAATTCTAATAAGCATCTAATATACATGTGGAAATGAATCACAAAACTCTAGGTACAAAGAGATCTAGATCCAAAAGAGAGATGTATATATATATATATAATCAAGTTTTATGTACAATGCCATCATGCGCTAGGCATGGTCAAAATGCTCAATGAGCCCGAGAAAATATAAAATGATCATATAAACAATCTAGCAAGAGTCACTACAAAAAGAGCCAAGTGGCCACTCAACCCCTATGAGATCCCTCAGAAGGCACATGACCACGTCTAGGACTCCATCTATGTCGGTGCTCTGAGTGCCTTTGAAGGCTCACGGTCCCGAGAACAATAGCTATAGAATCGCTATGAGAGCGGATCCTCATTAGGCACTCTGTAGTCCTATACTCGGCTAACTCGGTACGGAGGGAAGTCACCATCTTGGCCACATGCCAGATAGAGGAAAAGACATCATTATGCCTACCAGCTGCTAAAGGCTCCCCTGCATCCATGGATAGCTCGGCGTGAGTCTTCTCCATGGGGAGCATTAGGGTATCAGTACATACCCGACGAATCAAGTCTCACCACTCATCAGCAATCTCGTAAGAAAAGGAGAAAACAAATTATAAAATAATAAAAGATAAAAAAAAGATGAACAAAAGGAGAGATAGAAACTAAGGCAATCCTAGATTAAAAAAAATATTAAAAGAAGAGTGACAACTCACTCAGATCTCTAAGCCTCCAAGAGGGATCCCTGGATCAGTACCTACCACAGATGTTGCCACTGACTAATGTCCTCCTCCTGTGTCTAGGAAACATAACATCCTACTACGGACTCATCCTCTCCACCTAGGTCCTGAGAGGGAAACTCCTCTGAGACTAGAGTCACCCTCTCCACACTCTGCTATGCCCTCTCGGCCTGTAATATCTCTTGAGTGTCATGCCACTTGGGATCACTATCCTCCTCTCCAGCTGACTTATTGACCTCCATGTCCTTGGTCTCCTCCTTTGTCTCTCCCCTTGTGAACTCCTTAGACTCAGAGTCTATATCAATAGGGTCATCACTGCTATAGGCAAGACTGGTGGCAATCTGAAGTTAAGTTTCCTGAGGAGCAGCAACTCTCTCTCGGGCACATACCACTTGCCTAGCTGTAATAGGGATGCCAAGAGTAACAAAAGTCCAACCCCAGCCTCTAGGACCTCCCCTAGCCTCCTGAACTAATCTAAACACTGGCACCACTGGGGGAAGCATATCAACGTAAGCAAGGCTGAATTTTTGAGGCACTCGATCAAAGGGGTGTGTCTCTACCTTCCTGTCCTATCTACAAGCTTCCCTATAGTAGAGAAAAAATCAAAGTGAAGGTCTCCTTGCCCCACAACCCTTCCATGGCTAGATAAGGTGTGGCCTCCATATCATCAGTAGTCAAAGACGCAACTGGGTGGTGGGGTTCTCTAAGCACTAACATCTCTATCCATCTAGCTTCCCTCATGGCTCCAGGATCCACCACCTCTATGCCTCTCCCATAAGGGATGATACACTCATAGACCTAGCTCATAACCAAGGTTGAATGGCTCAAAGACTATCCCTGTAAGTGAACCACCCTGTACAAGTCGTGATAGGTGGTCCCAAGTATATCAGCTCCTAGGCATAAATATGGCCATGTGCCTCAATCTGTACAATAATAGGGGACAAGCAGTAGAGTAAGGTGTCCCCTCCCTTGTCCTTGATCAATCTTGAGGCAAGGATCCCCATAATGGCTTTGAGAAATCAAAGGGATAGGCAAGCTAGGAATGGAGCAGACCCACGGCCCCTTCTTCAAACCAAAGGAGATAATTACGTCTCCCACGCACGTAGCCCACCGAGATATCTAAGCCCGCGACCTGCTTTGTCTCAAGTGTAAGTCATCTCTCGATGATCGGGACTCCCAAGGTGTGGTAGACATCATCTAGGGTGATAGTCCACTCACCGCCGACTCTGAAAATCGAAAGTGTTCCGATCAGCATCCCAATACGAAAACATGTCACATAGTATGTGACTAGAAGGTGTGACATGAGGAACCCATGATATACGTAATATGCCACCCTCTACGAAGAATATCTTTCTCACTGAGAAAGTGCATCCAACACCGTTGTTGAAAGCTTGATCACACACACTCTCTCTCTCTCTCTCGGTTCCATCTCGATATATATTCCTCCTTTTACATACACCCAAAAACACACAAAAGGAGTCGGTTAGTATTTGAATCACATTGCAAAAATCATTAAAACATACAAGAAAATAGAAAATGTAAAAACAAGTTAAAAATAAGGTTGTTTTATCATTCTGGAAAGGACCGCCGCCACGAGCAGGGCGGGCGGCGGTTCCATGAACCACCGCTTTGAAAGGCGGTGGTCCTGTAACCACCACCCTGCTCAAGGCGGCGGTCGTGTCCTGCATTTCTAAATGGGTCATGTACCCTAAAAATGATCAAAAATAGATAAAAACACCATTTTGAACAAAACCCATTAGGCGTCCCCCCCTAAGAACACATTTAAAACTGGAAATTTCAAAAATTACCCCCCCATGACGAAGATTTCATCATTTTTACATTTTAGGTATAAAAATGTTAAATTAAGAAGAACTAACCTAAGATCTCATGGGTCGAGGATCTACTTGCGGAGGTATGATCGCTATCTCAATACGAACATTTCAACTATACTCTTGTCAAAAATCATCACTTGTGGGTCCTAGAGCTCAAAATCAATCAAATCGACATGCACAAATGAATAGGAAAATGTGCCCGTTTTTATATACATAGCATTTTGACTTTTTTTGAATTCCCTTTTCATAGGTTTGGAGCACCGACGGAGGTAAGTTCTTATCCCCGCATAAATGGTAAGTCCTCACTTCATATTATTTTAGTATTTATTTTTTGATTTATTTTATCTATCTGCACTTGAGTCCTCTTTTCATTTTGTAGGTAACAAGAATTTTGGATGGAGTCATTTTGACACACGGACATGTCAGGTATAATTTCTAGCTTCCCATTTTAGGACCACCATACTCGGACCCACCGTTTTACACCTCTTCATGGCTAAAATGATTCTCCTAGGGGGAAATATGTACATACCCAAAATTGTAAGGGTACTACACTGCCAAAACGATGTTACACACGCCCTAATGATGATATAGGTCTCCTCGCATGGTTTTTGGGATCCAAAAAATCTCTCCAAGTGTACATTAACATCCCACATGCCCCACTTAGCCTCTTTGTGCTTTATTTTTCTCTTTTGCCCTATTTTCCTTTACATTTTTGTCTTCAGTGATGAAACCGCCACCCTACCTAGGCGGTGGTCTCGTGACCACTGCCCAGCCAGGTGTAGCATCTTGTAACCACCCCTTGCTCAAGGTGGCGGTCCTTCACACATTTTCCAACATGTTCTTCTAATCATGACTTGTATGAATTTTCAACTTTTACCAGCTTTCTCACTGCTTTGGCTAGTATTTATGTTTTATGTCCCCTAGAATAGTGTTTCTCCATTGTTTAATGGTAAAAGAGTCCTAGTTGGAGTTACCTTTGGGTGAATGGGAATTCTATAAATAGCTGGTTTGATTACAAGAAAATGGCCCTTCATCCTCTCATTTCAATAGTTTAGTATTTCAGTTCTTGCTTAGGAATTCAATATTTTTCATTTGTTGCATGCATAGTTAGTCTTATTTTGCTGTTTAGAAGTGACATGATCTTCTTGTTCTAGTGTTATCATTGTTTCATACTATCAATTGAGGTACGATATTTTCATTTTCAGTCTGAAGCCATTAGAGTTGTAGGTTTTGTTAATCAAGAAGGATAGTTTTAGGTTTTGGATGTTTTGTGTTGTATGACTTGCAATAAATCCCACTAGGAATCACATAAGCCAATCTATTTTCTCTTGCACTATCCATCTCCTACTTGCATTATATTCAGTCTACATCCAAAGCTTCCATTGGTCTAATACCTACTTTTTTATGCTAGCATTACATGCTTTTCTAGGATTCACATGAGCATGAAGGAACGAGGAGACCAAAATGAGGGGAAAAGCCACACACTACTAGATTTCCCATCATTACTGCAAAATCTAGGTTCAAGATTTCAAAGTTCTAGTTAAAATATACCAAATAGAGTAGTGAATTACTTCATTTCGGTTACGTTCATTTTTGATATTGTCGGGGAAGCCGTGGGGATCGATAGTTTCTAAGAAACTATGATTCATTCCTCACTTCTGAGGTAGGATCAAAAATCTTTCAATTAAATTAGATTAGTTATTTAGTTATTTAGAATAGATTCACAACTTGCAGACAAGTAGCTATACTCGGCTACCTTGTTTGTTTTTAATTCTGTTATTAGGTTAGTTGTCATTTTCTAGATATATTAAATAGTTGTTATCTTAATTCTATTAAATATTCTGTCAAAAATACAAAAATAGAGAATTTATATATGCTATGGATATACTTTGCATAATTAGTTTACTTTTCTTTAGTTAGATTTATATTGTTTCTTTTGTATGACAATCACGGGACCTAGGGAGCCCAGAGAATACGTATTCAAGCCAATCGTGCCTCAACCCAATCTTGTTGCAACAATAACTGACATAGACCAAAATCTCATAATTCAGGTCTTCCGAACAACAACAAACCTACAAGAGATTATCTCATAGTTAAGAGGATTAAACATATAAGATGAAAAAACACACGTAATTTGGACAAACCAGCCAAACCATAGATTTCTCTAATAGATATCTGCATGATTATAGAAGGGCTTTAAAGAGAGCAAACATTCGGTTCTGATCCTTTGGTCCCACAACCAAATGTAGGAGACATCCTCATTGACATAGGCACTAGCTTAAGAATTCAAGTTGGTAGAATGCCTGTAAGGTACTCTGAGAAAATTACACAACTTTTAATTCTAAACATAGAGGATGAAAAGGCATACGAATACTAGATATTAGGGATTAGGGATTGATTCGCACATGACCATAGGAGGTCCACAATGACCATGAACTTACAATTGTTATCCACAGGTCCCACAACCCAACGGGCCCATAGGTCAATCAAATGTTGATGTTGGTTTACACACATTAGTATTTAGGTCCTCTCCACTTCCACCAATCATTATCACACAACTATCCTCACTAGACATAATAGCTAATCAAGCTAAGGATTTCTTGACTAGACTAGAGAATCACCCATAGAATCCACCATATATCAATCATCCATTTTTTCATGACCCTATTCGGGGATATCTACGAAGCACCCACATGTCATTTTACATGTTTTCCACAACCTATAGATTGGATCATGCCAGAGCTCGATATTGATTGGAGCCTTTGAGCAGTCATCCTTTCCAAATGATCTATCATGCCAGCTTAGGTTAGATGGGCCTTCTTTTCTTTAGATTCACAAATTCCATTAGTGCACGTCGAAGACATAAGATTTCCTAATTAGTATGTCTGCATCCCACATATATTCCATCCCCACTGGCTGTCTTGGCATGACCTCAGGAGGTCAGGTGTGAGGAAGAGTTACTTGTAGATTCCCATGCTTTCTTGTCACTTTTCCATCGTAGAGTAACCGAGTCATGGAATGAGAGATTGGTATCATACCGAGTCATTACTGATTGCATATGGTTATTTGTTATGAGATTGTTTGGCATGGAATGTGTGTTCTAAATGTTGTTTTATTTAGAACAGAGAACATTATGTAAAAATAATCCTTATTTTTAAAGTCTTAAAATGGGAATGTTACATCTTGGTATCGAGTGAAGGTTGTAGCTCTTGGACCTACTATGTCCATAATACTGATAAAACATAAATTTTCTTGTAATGTAAAAATGGTTATAACAAGAGGAAATGTTGCAAATAATCCTCCGCTTGAAGAAGGAGCAACAACCGCCTAGAAAATTGATGAGATCCTTGCTGCCTTGTTAGACACAAGATATCATTTAGCTATACTTGAACATAAAGTAATTGGCAATGAGGAGGAAGAAGATTTTGATAACAATAATCAGCCACCTCTAGGGACAACGTGAATGTAGGTGTTGATAATAACAATGTGAACATATTTGTTCACTTTGAGAACAAAAAGGCTAGTCCGACAATTTGAACTCACTAATGATATAAAAGGATAAGTCCACCTAAGTTTGATGGAACCAAATTAGGAGATGGGGCTGAGAATTGGCTCAGTGATATGGAGAAATAATTTGCAATAAGGAATTTCTCGGAAGAAACAAAGGTGATATTGGGAGCATATCGATTTCCCATGAGACATCTTCATGGTGGGACAGGGCGTAAGGTGAGCTAAATATTGATGAAACTAATATCACATGGGATCAATTTAAAGGATATTTTAGGAAACAATGGCTGCCACAACTTTACTATGATTAGAAAATGACTGAATTCCAGAACTTATCTCAAGGAAAGCTAACTGTAACTAAGTATTGGGAGCAGTTTAGAAAACTCCTTAAGTATGTACCTCAAGTACAAAACGACGAGAAGTTCAAGATACATAAATTCGTCATGGGATCAAATCCTGTTATAGGAGGAGAGGTGGATTTTCACATCCCAACCAAGTATAGAAGGGGTTGTAGAAAATTCCATAAGGTAGAACATAACTTACAGAAATTTCTGCTCATAAGGGGGAAGGAAGAAAATTCCCAACTCCTCTTCATCATCTCTTGTACTTAAGAAAGAACCATGGAAGAAATTTAGAATGAAAATTAAGTTTTCAACTGATACTAATAAGAAAGTAGCAACAAACAAGTTTTTGGTAATGCATGGAACAAATTTGTCAAGAACAATAATAATGGACAAAAGACCTATGGGGGTCAGAACGATAACTCTAGGGCTGGAAATAAACCTTGAGCCTAGGAAGGGACCTATAAGAGGTTGTTATAACTATGGAAAATATCATTACGTAAATCAATGCCCTTTGAAAAAGGATGATCATAATCAGTAGCACAAGATACATGTTGCAGTAGCTGACAAGCAAGCTGAGAAACAGGCCATGCCCATAGAAGTTTTGAGTAAGTTATTTGGTTTACCTATAACTATTATTTTTGATACCAAAGCTATTGAATGTTTTATTTCTAATAAATTAGCATCAAAACTAAAAATAAAATCTAGAAACATGGATAAAACATGGACTATATAGTATGGAAACAATGTTGTTCATACAGTTAGTATGTGTCTTTTGGAGCAATCCTTGATTTACCTAACTTTTCCACTGAAGTTGATCTTTATGTTGCACCTTTGGGGTCTTATGATGTAATCATAGGTGTTAATTGGTTAGCAGAACATAAGGCTAAAGTGGACTATTTTGAAAAACACATTAGTTGTTTAGATGACCTACAAAAAAAGTAGTAGAGATTCGGGGTGTGAAACGTGAGATTTCATTCCAAAAATGTCATCTATGCAGCTTAAAAAGGCCAAAAATAAAGGACGTATCTTATATTTAGTGAAAATTGTAGAAACGATCAAGAAAGTAGTGATGTCATGGAATGATATCCACTTTTACAAGACTTCACCGATGTATTTTCAAAAGAATTTCTAGGTATTCCACCCAAAAGGGAGTTTGATTTCACAATAGAGATCAATCCTGAACCGAACCGATTTATAAAGCACCATACCAAATGACTACTACAGAATTAGTAGAGCTTACGGCTCAGTTGCAAGAACTTTTGTCTTAAAGTTTGATTAGACCTTAAGTGTTTCACCTTGGGGAGAACCTATATTTTTTGTGAAATAAAAGGACAGAACACTTAGATTGTGCATTGATTACAAAATGTTAAACAAAGAAACAATCAAGAATATATACCCACTCCCTAGGATTGATGATTTATTTAATCAGATGCGTGGAGCATCGTTATATTCTAAGATAGATATTCGATCTAGATATCATCAATTATGGATTAAGGATGAAGACATTCATAAAACAACTTTCAGAACAAGGTATGGACATTATGAGTTCATGGTTTTAGCATTTTGGATTAACAAATGCATCTACAACATTTATGAATTTAATGAATAATATATTTCAAGAATACTTGGACAAATTTGTGCTCGTATTAGTAGATGACATTCTCATATCTTCTAAAAGTTTAGAGGAACACCATGAGCATTTGAAGATAGTTTTGGAAATATTAAGAAAGAGATGGTTATTTGGTAAGTTATCTAATTGTTATTTCTATGACACAGAAGTAAACTATTTGGGACATGTAATAAGTAAGAATGGAATTTCCGTAGATCCTTCGAAAATTGTAGCTATAATTGAGTGGCTTGCACCAAAGAATGTACATGAAGTTAGAAGCTTCATGGGACTTGTTGGCTACTATAGAAAATTTGTAAAATATTTCTCTAAGGTGGCTGCACCAATAACTTCCTTACAGAAGAAGGATAACAAGTTTTTTGGAACGAGAAATGTGAAATTGCATTCAAACCTTTGAAGGAATAGTTAACTTCAGCACCTATTCTAGCAAGTACTAGATCCTAATGGAGATTTAATGGTGGTAACCGATGTATCCGTGAAGGTTTAGGAGGTATGTTGTTACGTAATGACCATGTCATAGCTTACAAAAGTAGAACACTAAAGTTACATGAGTTGAATTATGCTCCACATGATTTAGAGCTTACTTGCCATTGTTCATGCACTACAAGTTTGGAGGCATTACCTGCTTGGTAAACCTTTTGAATTGAAAACTGATCATCTTAGGTTGAAGTATATCTTCACTCAACCAAATCTTAATGCAAGACAATGAAGGTGGTTAGAGTTTTTGTCTCAATATGATTTTGACATCAATTATATAAAGGGTAAAGAAAATAGAGTGGCTGACACTCTAAGTCGTAGGAAGCACATTTCTGCTCTTATAACATTGAGAAATCAATTTAAGGATGAAGTAAAAAGTGTTATGGAATCTAATTCTTACTTTCAGCAAGTAAAGACAATGCTTGCTGTAGATCCGAATGATTTGAGGTATAAAGGTTTTCACTTTGATAATGAAGGAATCTTACAATTTGAAAACAAAGTATATGTAAATGATTTGAGAAATAAATTGTTAGCAAAATTTCACAATTGACCTTTTCTCGACACCCTGGTATTATAAAGATGCTTGTTGATATAAAACAAAAATATTTCTGGAAGGGAATGAAAAATGATGTTATAGATTTTGTGACACGTTGCCTTGAATGTGAACATGTTAAAGCGAGAATATATGCACCTAGCTAGTATAAATGGCAAGTGATAAGCATGGAATTTGTTCAAGGGTTTCCTATGTCAAGAAACAAACATGATGTTATTTTAGTAGTTTTGGATAAACTAACAAAGGTAGCACATTTTACCGTGGGTAATTTGAAGGATGATTCTCCTGTGTTAGCTAAAATATTTGTACACAAAATTTTTAGATTACATGGAGTACTTGAATTAATCATATCCGATAGAGATCCTAGAATGACGTCAAGGTTTTGGAAAATGCTTAATGCAGCTCTAGGAACTAAGCTAAACTTCAATTATGTGTATCATCCGAAAAATAGATGGATAGACTAAAAGAGTTAATCAAGTTTTGGAGGATATGTTACGAATGTATTGTATGGACTAGAAGTATAAGTGGGAAGAGTACCTTCCACTAGTTGAGTTTGCATATAATAACACATATCATGCCTCTCTTAAGATGGCACCTTTCAAGCATTACACAACATAAAATGTAGAAACTTAGTTAGTTGGGACAACATTGAGGATAGAGAGGTAATTGGACCTGAAATTCTTATTGAAATGGAGCAATAAGTTAAAATGATTCGTGAACGCTTGAAAGAAGAAACAGATAAGAAAAAGAGTTATGTTGATTTAAAGTGGGTAGACAAGAAATTTGAACCTGGTGAAAAATTCTATCTTTGGTTAAACCGAGAAAGAGCTCTATAACTTTTGGCAAGGCTGCCAAGTTATCACAACGTTATGTGGGACCTTTTGAGATAGTTGAAGTAATCAAGCTTGTAACTTACCGTTTAGCATTACCTCTTGCTTTATCATGAATGCATGATGTTTTCCATATTTATTTACTTAAGAAACATGTCTTAGATTTATCACATGTGTTAAATTGGAATTTCTTGAAGGTCTAAGACCCGGGAATAATCATGGTTAAACCCATATGAGTGTTGGAAACTCACCAAATGCATTTAAGAAATTGTGAGATAAGTCAATGCAAGGTCCAATGGGACCAGTTTAATGAATAAATTATAACTTGGGAAAAATTGGATGATATGAAAACTAATTTTCCATATTTATTTGATCATAATTGACTTTCGAACCGATAAAAATATTTTTGTGATTTTATCTTTATATGTCAATAAGTCTGCCAATTATGGAAAGAAAAATTTTAATTTATGAATAAACAGCTTTGTAAATGTTGATTTCTAGAACTTAAAATTTGGATATTGTTGCAAACTTATGTTATGAAAGTGAATAAATTGATTATTCAGAATGCAATGATTAAAATGAGATAATCATCGGGACGATGATTCTTTTTAGGAGGGAAGTATGTAACACCTTGTCAAACTATTATATTCCTCTTTTACATTGCAAGCATTGACATGTGATTTTCAGGACAAATGTATGCTTCGTGGTTGTTGAAAAATCATGCTTGTCAGGGATAAATCATTTCTGCTCTTGTATTGTAGGGCTGATATGATGTTGTTGAAAGAGGTTTTAAAACCCACAAGCGAGGATCACGAGGGACGACATGCGAGATCAACGGATGTGCGAACGGCAGCGGCGATGAAGAGATCTCGGGAGGAGTGAGCATCAACCAAATTTGCATGTAAAGATTTGAAAAAATGGACATAACCTAGTTAAGACATAAAACTCTTCTCTATCTCATAGATCAAATGGGGTGTACATATAGGAGGTGCTTTGAGTAACCCCAGTCTTGCAATCATGAAAACTCAAGTAGAGAGGGGAGTTACATTCCCATAATAAAAGTGTAACTCCCAATGATGTAGATGATACACCGACGCACCGACATGGTGATGCACCGACGCACACAGGATCTCATAATTACCCCTAAATCACACATGGACCTACGATCTCACCTAAGTGAGATGACTCACCTAATGATGTGGAAAATAACACACACCAACACCCCCACTTCATCGTAACTTAGGATGAGGTGGAAATTTAGTAATGAGAAATGGGTCTTGGCACAAAGCTTGATGAGGTACGCATGTATAAGAAAAAGGTACCAAGTACTAAAGGAAAACCCAAAGCAAGAAAACATCCGCTATAAGATAAAAACAAACTCTCTAATCTAAGAAAGATGCTAAATATGGGTTGCTGACTCTAGACGAGCCGAAAAGGTACTCATGTACAAAGAGGAAATATCTCGGAAAGAAGAAGAAGAGAGAAGAAGAGGGAGACGAGAGGAATGTAAAAGATGCCATGGACGGATCTGAACTCTGTAACTCTAGGAGGTCTCCCAAAAGAATGTCAATGACAAGATCCTCTACCTCTGGACTGAAGAAGAGCCACCCACACCGAACTATGTGCCTACCCTTAGGAAGGATAGAAATGATGTGTTGGAAGTATACCCACTCCACAAAGGAAACTAAAAGTATAAACATGAAGAACTCTGAGTCTAGTGCATAGAAGTGTGACATAGGTCTAGCGAGTGAGTGCCAAGGAACCAAAGGTAATGCCACGTGCATAGAACTATCAGAGTGAAAAAGAGGAACACCCATAGAAAGGATGTCCAAGTGATGTGAAGGGAATAAAACATCCTCCGCAATAGAAAATGGATCCACAACTAAGGGTGGATCAATGAAGGTCTCCGGAAAAGTGGAAGTGACATGATTCCCGAAAGGGGAAATCCCAACAATAGATATGATGAACTCCTCTAAAATACTTGTAGATGGATGAGGAACCTATAGAGCATCACAAGTGGACTCTACGAAAAGATGACTAAGGTCAGACAGATACTCATCCCAATGAGGGGGCTCAACAAACAAAAGAGTGATGTCAGATAGGTATGAGTCATCTAATGAAGGTAGAGGAGTGGAAGGGGCCTTGCACACTAGAAGTGGAAAGGAGGTGGGTGTGATGATGGTATGAGGCTAAGTAGAAGATTGCTCGATAACTTATGAGATGTGGGATGTGTCAACACTCTCTGGAATAGTGAGAGAAAGAGGATAAGCGTCCTCTGTAATGCTCTCTGCATCAAAACTGGGTGCATAATCCTCATCATTAGAAGTAGAACCAAACGATTCTATGTCAGTGGAACTACCATCACACAAAGAAATGGAGGAGACAATCAATCAAGAGCGGTAACCACCGGCGTAAATATGTGAAGGGTCTCCATAGAAGGACTAAAGAATTCTCTAGACATAGTGAGCTAGATATGAGTCCCACGTGAAACCAAAGAGAATGAGAGTCATGCATCATCATGTGACCAAAGAAATGGTCACAAGTGTCAAGGAAGTTCTCCAAATGATGATGATCGAGTGGGTGTAGTAACGTTCCATGGAAGCACACCAAGATGAATAGTTCCCTCTCCCGGTGAGAAGTGGTAGAGGTCATGTAAGGAAATACTACGATGCTCAAGTCTAGAAAGATCACTCTCCATGATGAAAAATGAAATATGCACAAAAGAAATATGTCGACTTGGCCGATAATACATCTGTGTGTGAAAGCCCAAGAGTAAAGTTAACCCCCGAATGTGGAACTTTATAAAGTAGTGTGTTTACAAACCGACAATGCCATCACGTAATGTGTGAAAAATCATGAAACTTTGACTAAAGAAGTGCTAAAAATGAGTAGGAGTCAAAATTTATGGAATTATTGTGATTCCCGCAACTAATGGAAAAAGCCAATAAACACTCAAACCGATTAAAAATTACACAAGATGGGTGCAAAGGGTATCATGTGACTACTCATTGGAAATGGTATAGAATTTTAGTAGGAGTTTTTTTTTATGAGGGGGGATTAGCCTCCTTCCAACCCCGAACCTCGCCCTCTTTCTTTTACACATGTAGGAAGGTATTTAATTACAAGTAAAAAACAACCTAAAATTTATTACATGCCATGCTGAATGATTCTTAACCTTAAAACATTAAAAAAATGGATAATGAGGGGGCCATGTGGAATGGTTAGGGTGGAAGTGGACTGAGCTAAGTGTGCAAAACTATGGAGTTTGTTTGGAGGCCGCCATGAGCTAACACAAAGATCCTCATGGTGATAGTGTATCAAACCATTTCATCACCACCACGTTGAAGCTGTGTCTTTGGAGGGAGGTGGCCATGTGCTAAGTAGGGTTGTTGACCATTAAAAATATTTGAACCTAGTGCCAAAGAGGGAATCCTCTTCGAGCAGGCACATGGGAGGTCATTTTGGAGGTAGCGAACAGTGCAAAGTGGGATAGAGAGGTCAATTGTTGGCAAGACCGAGTAGAAAAGGTGTAATGCATGGGGATAACATGAAGAACCGGTCAAGGGAAAAATAGTTTAAACCTAGTGTGATGTTAAACAGGGGTGTAAAGTGGCTAGGAACATATTCAAATGATGAACACCACCACTCATTCCTTCAACGAACACCACTACATATCCCTTCAGTGAGCACCACCACAGATTCAAATGGTAAGAAGGGGTGCAACCATCGAACAATGAGTGCCCATTCCATGTGCTATGTGAGGTTTGAACGTAGAAAAGGGCTCCAAAAACACAGGATACAAAGGCCAAAAAAGACGCATGCAAGTGCCCACAACAGAAAAACGTTTTAAATTTCCATGCAAAAGGAGGTTGTAGGAGAATGAACTAGCAACCAGGTGCCATGAGCAACAAATAGGTAGCATGAACTATCAAAGGAGCTAAGGGATCTAAGGAGAAAACATAGGAGTTGGAGTTGTGCATTGAACGCAGTCAAGGAAAAAAATGTTTTCCTCAAACCACGATGAGCATTCAAACAACGAACACAGAGATTTGAAGGCTCACAATCCACAAACTAAAAATGATGAGAGTCACCCAATAATCCAAAACATGGGCCAAGGCTCCAAACACAAACCCAATGCAAAACCCGATAAGAGAAAAACATAGACCGAGCCAACAAAATGTAAAGTCCGAGTTGAAGGTAGTGACGAGCTAGGGCAGCTTTTGCACTACACTGAAAACTCACAAAACTAGCACAAAAAACTCAGATCTGCAACCGCAAATGCTCCAAAATGGTAAGATACCTCCAAATGCACATGCAAGGTGGAAAAACCTACGAACCCCTGAAAACAAACCCCGAACAACCCGAATGGAGGTATAAACACCAATCAATGCAAGAAGAGCACAACTGGAATATCCATTACGACACACACAAGAGAATTTGAATATCACACCTAAGCCGGAAAACAAGTACAGAAATGCCGATGAGTGCATAGATCCACAAGATCCACTCTAATACCATGAAAGAGGGTTTAAAATCTAGAAGCAAGGATCACGAGGATGGCATGCACATCAATGGATGTGCGAACGACAATGTGAAGAGATCTTGAGAGGAGTGAACATCAACTGAATGTGCATGCAAAGAATTTAATACACAGAAAAATGTGGTTAAGCCATAAAACTCTCCTCTATCTCATATACCAAATGGGGTGTATATATAGGAGCTGCCGAGTAACCCCAAAGGCTGAAATCATAACAACTCAAGTAAAGAGGGGGAGTTACATTCCCAGAATAGAAGTGTAACTCCCAATGACACATATGACGCATTGATGCAATCGACGTGCCGACGACCGACACGTAAGGTGATCTCATAATTACCCCAAAATGACACATGGACCTATGATCTCACCTAAGTGAGATGACTCACCTAATGATGTGGAAAATAACACACACCAATAGTTGCTTGCAATAATCTATTTCACTTCTTATAAGTAAGTTGTAATCTACTAGAATGGTTGCAAACTTATATTTTCCAATTACACTCATTCTTGGATCAATTCCATTGATCCAAGGTATGTTTTAAATATTCTTATCTAAACGGAATGAAAAACTGAAATTCATTTTTAAGAGACTTAATAGAATGAACTTGTGTTTGTTGTAAATTCTTTATTATCTTGAAAGACCATTCCTGCATTTTGTTTTGTGTTGTTCTTTACTCTTCTTGATTGACCCTTGCAGGGTGCTTAATGATGTTAAGGGAAGTAGAAACCTACTTCAGGATTCTAAAGAAGGTGAGAATATAAACTTGACCTATATCTATTAAGGTCTATCCTAATGGATTCAAGACTCAGGTGATTTACCTAACTCTTTCTATGCCACTCTACGTGGGATGACATCCTAACCTAAGTTGTTAACACTAAGTTAATATGAATGGGAAATAACCTAAGGGATGCTAAGTTATTTCTAACCTATTGTATTTGGTTAAACTAAGACCTAACCTAAGGTGACAATCTATTGTTTGAAGGTTATATCCTAAGGTTATATATTTTAAATTAACCTAAGAAAATTGTATCTATCCTAAACTAATGGGATATGAAAGGGAACCTATGGGTCATTGGCAAGCGGGAGGTAAGTGGTGGTTCCTAGTCTATTAATTAGATGTGATTTTTGTATTTAAAAATCCATAGTACTATCAAAATTGGTAATTACATGGAATTTTGGAGGAATCTACGTGGAGGCATCACTAAGTTTGGAAATGCAAGTGGAAGTTGAATTTAGTCTCACCAACTTTGGATGGTAGTGGAAAGGAGAGATAGGTGGGAATATGCAAATTAATGGCATTAATTCACCTTGGTTTTGGTGAGAAAGTTGTCTTGGAAGGCATGTTGGTGGATTTGTTGGGGTTATTTTGCTTTGCATGCTTCATGATTTTTTTCGTATGGAGCTATCTAGTTTTTCGAACCATCAGTTTGATCTGCACTTAGTGGCTATTTTTGAATTCTTTGATCTATTTTCGGTTTGAGGAATGTATAAGAGGCACTATGGAAAAATATTATTGTTGTTTGATCTTGCTTGGAGAAGAAGGGGTGTTGGAAACTCAGCTGGAAGTCTTCTTCGAATCAGAAGAGGCACTATCAGGCATGATAGGCTCTACCCATTAAGATTTCTTGCTTTCTTCTAAATGATTCATTAAAACAACTCTGCTCACTAGATATATATTTTTGCATGATGTATCTGGTTATTTACTTGCTTGTTTTCTTGAAATTTATGTGGGTTTTGGAATACGAATCCTTGGTTGTTAGATGGTAGTTCTTGTGAACTTTATCTGTACTAGTTCTTGGTGGTATTCAAATGAACTTGCTTTTAATAGCTTTGTTACTTGTATTCAAGTATGGTGTTGTCTGAATGGGTACACATTGCCATATGTTTCATTTTGAACTATCATTAAGAACATTAGTTCGTTGAGCTTGAAGTAGAGTTCCTTGGCCATTCGAACTGGCATTGTTGTTTGTTTGGTTCTGTATCTCTATTTAAGTTTTGTGTTTCAGGGAGTTGTAATAGAGCTCCATGGATGTTCTAAGCTTGTGTGAAGCTTTGTGCTTTATTATGAGCTTTTGTTGGGGCCTTGTGATCATTTGGACTGAATGGAACTAAGTATAGATCTGAACTCTTGGTTGAGCCTTCGTATTTCGACACTATACTTATATTTAGTTCTCATGTTGAACTGGTATTCGAGTTGTGAGTTTTTCTCTGTACTTTTACTCGAAGCTAAGGTTTTATTCTTAATTATGGAACTGTGAATACTAGACTCGCATTGGAATGTTGTGTTGACAGAGCCGGTGTTAGAGTCTGGAAAATTATGAACTTATGTTTGAAGTCATATTTGACATTGTACATGTATTTTAATTTTGCATGTTCTGGATCTATGTGGGAGTTGATGTGTTTACTTGTTTCACGAGAGGTGGGTTTTTGTTTTGTAAAGATTTAATATCATTAATATAGTCTACCGAAGGGACCTTTGGATTTTTTTATTGGTCGGATGTAGACCAAGTATCTTCTTTTCAAACCTCCTCTGTCTTGCTTCTTGTGTAAGAATTTTTGTATTACTTCTGTCTTTTAGGCCACATGGTGTTCTTGAATATGACAAGGCATGTGAGTTCAAAGTAAAACCTCTCCCTCTCTACCCTGAGTGAATCCCATGTCATGTAGGGAGCTTGGCTATTTAATTCTCATGAATTAATGGACTAGAACTGTAATCTATTTTGGGACAGTCGTATCGATTGAAGAGGCATATGGAATGTATTATTTAATTCCTTTTTGTCTTTGATGTTGAGAAAATTATTACCTATCATAAGCTTATAATGGAACTCAAGGGGCTTGTGGTGATTCTACTCAGTTGAGTGGAGGAAGTTGGGGACAATACTTGTCTTGAATAGTTTGTTTAGTTCCCTACTCTCTTTAGATATTTCATCTAATTCGTGGGTTTTAATTGAACAATGAATTTAAACCTATTTTCTATGTGTGTCATTTGAAGGGAATATGGTATCCCTATCTTGAATTCTTGGGAAATTTAGTCCCTGGGACTGTGAGTTTCATCGACCCTTGTCTATCTTGTATGGTTGCATATTTCTATTCCTTGTTGATTTCTTTGAATGGATGTCCGGGTTTTAGACAGGGAAGTGAATCAGACCTCTTGAGGATAGTATGTTGTTTAGAGACAATACTATGAATTTTGTTTTGAGATTGAATTTGGATTTGAGCTTGGTGAATGAAAATAGGTAAGTAGTTGTAAGTTTTGTAAAGAATGTTGGTAATGTGCATCCTTTGATTTTGCATTCGATTGAGTTCTCTTTTGGGAACTAGCTAGAGAATTTCTAAGTTTGTATTTAATAAAGGATTTCATTTCATAGTATAAATGAAATGAAATATGGATTGGGTCCATTTTGGTTTGAGATCCTTTTATGTTGATTTGCTTAAGTTCATTGATTGAACTTCTCGTTATTTGATTCTCTTCTAAGATGGAAATTTTCTAGTGGATTGGTTAAGAGATTTAATTGCCAAAGTATAGCTTGGATTTGTGGGTAGTCTGAGTTTCAGACCTTTGCATTATATCTACTAGCAGATAGAAGTTAGTAAGGCTTTCTTTTAGACTTTTTTAATCTGCTTGGAATTGAGTTGGGATTCTTGTTCTGTTGTATCCTCTTTATCTTGTGACTCCTTATTTTTTCATCTTTGACCGAGGCGGGATGCGTGTTCTAAACCTGATTCTTTCCTTCAAAGAAATTGTGTCTGAAAAATAAATATGTATTGATTCTCTCCTTTGTCTATATGGAAAGATGAAGCATACTAATATGAGATATGATGTAACTAACTCCTTTGCTTCTTGGAAAAGTTAAATATGTTTTTCTATCCTTATGAATTTATGAAATAATGGAAGGACAAGACTTGTTGACTGTTTAAAAGTAATTGATAAGATCAATTAAGTCTTGTGATATAATTTTGATGTTACAAATTATAATATGCTCTTTTCTTAAAAGTAAATTCAGATTTTCTTATTTGTACTTCTTTCTAGATGTGATTACTTATGATTATTGTATGTTGTATATTAATTGTTTCATTAAAGCAGAGTCATTTAATGAAACAATTAGTGGAATGCACTTTACTTTAATGCTTAGTGCTTATCATGCTCAGTTCATTGAACTGACCCATGCTAGCAATTTTACAGATGGACATCGTAAGTGATAAAGGAAGACAAGAACTTTCATGTTGTATTGGGATTATTTAATTATGGATCTTATGTAAAGAGTTTCAGTTCATTCTTGATTTGTATTGAAAAAGAAAAGTTGTATTATTTTTGGAATAAAGGTTGTTTGTTATACAGTATGCCTGAAATACATAGTCTTGTAATGTATAGTTTTATAATGATGAATTGAAAGTTGAGATTTACTTGTATTGGTTGTGTAAATTATCTTGTATTTATGAAGAAGATGGAAAACCTATCTTGATGATATTTTTCATATCTGTTATATGCTTAATTCAGATAAACTTGATCAGATGGTTAAAGGGAAATAACAAGATTCCCTTATTAAGATGCAGCTTGTTAAGTTGCTTAAGATAACAATTTTATCTAAACAATTCTAACATAGTATGGAATGTGTAATGAATATGCAGTAAAACTATAGAAATTGTGAAAGATAAGAAGGGTACGACAAACCCTAACACTTAAATCATGTAGAGGAAGATTCTTCCTCACTCAAAGAAATGTAATCTAAAGAATGGTGATATGATCATTGATCGTTAGACTTCATTTCCTATAAAGTCTACTTCTAGTTGAACCTATTTGGTTGTTACACCTTCTTTGAATGGTTAAGTTACATTTAATGGGACTTTTGATGTTTTTGTCCTACCCTTGGATATCTATTTGTTATGCCTAGTAAAACAAACCTAAAAATAAATCATAACTTAAGGAAGTTCTTTAATGACTAAATGAATCAAATTTAGAAAAGAACTTAAGGAGTGTTGGATTAGGGTTTAGCAGGGTTTCGTAATCGGACAATAATCCAAATTATAAGGTATTAATAACCTCCTTGGAGTATGTACATCTCGATGAGGTAGTTTTTGTAGGATGTTGGCACACACCAACTACAAGATCAGTACCTTCGAGAAGACAAGGGTCTTCTCAAGGATACAATGTTGCAGTTGACATGTGGCAACACCCTTCTGCATTAATCATCTAGATCTACACACAAATAAGGACTTGAACTTAGTTTCTCTCTAAGTCAAGTTAGTGGCATGTTTAGGATAGGTGGTAGCTTTCAATGGCTCAGGGTACCTTGGCACATCCGGTTGACTTAGGTCAACCGAGTATGCCCATATACCCTAAGACATTATGAGTGTCTTCCTATAATAAATTATGTTTCTAACTAGGGCTAGGGTTAAACCTTGGACAAGTGGACTAACGGTAGTCAGTAAAGACCATTCTAGATAACAGAAGAGTGAGGTGAAGGACATATTCTGAAATGATAAGTATGCCATCTAGGAATAGTAACATGAATAGTATGTTGAAAATATTTGGCCAAAGTATCACAAGTTGTTGGTTGCGTTGTCATATGTCACCTAGTTTAAAGCAACATGATGTCAGATGAATATTGGTAACAAATATTTAGATAGGTTCTTTAAACAGATCACTCAAGACTGAATAGGGTAGGAGAACCAAGTATACATAAAGTATTCTATACTTAATTTAACATGAGGGATCAGTTGGTAATCGAGTCATGGAATGAGAGATCGATTATCATACTAAGTCATTATAGTTTCATATGGTTATCTGCTTTTGAGATTGATTGGCATGGAATGTGAGTTCTTAATGTTGTTTTATTTAGAACAGAGAACATTATGTAAAAAAAAATCCTTGTTTTTACAGTCTTAAAATGGGAATGTTACAAAGTAGCATGTGCTCCTCCTTTGTTGGTTCAAACTCATGTGCCGCCTAAAGCCCCGGCTCTACATGTGAACAATAAAAAAGAGAGCCTATTGTACCCAAAATGAACAAGTCAAGGGGCCTTCCTTCAACATTTTGGAAAAGATGAAGAATACAAATATAAATTTCACAATGTGGTACGTCTTTACCATTCCATCTCTCGCATAACCTATTGCACAAAGCTCTGGCCCAACTTCTAAGCCTTAACCTAGCCACTCAAAAACTATGCACTACTTCCAATATTTTTCAAGAAGAGGAGAAGAAAGTAAGTAAGGTTATCAAATCCCCTCTCTTTTATATGTATTTTATCATAGGAAGACACCCTGTGCACAATTGTATGATTGACTCAAGCGTTAGTACTTATGTCATGCCTAAGAAAATTAATGATGTCCAAGGTCATATGTACAACCCCTTATCTAAGGGAGTCCTGAAACTTGATGGCTCAAGTGTTACTACCATTGGAGTCATAAAATATCTTAAGTTAACCCTTCATGAATTTCCAGGACTCACAATAACTCAATACATGACAATCATTGACCTACCTCCATTGATTACCATGTGTCTCATCAAGGGATTTTATTGACATAGTTGGGGGTTACTTGTTTTCTTATTGGTCCCATATGTTACTCAAGACAAGGTATGGTACCAAATTTAGCATAAAAGATGAGCCAATATTTTCCTATCAATTTTATTCATATGTCCTATCTCCTCTTCAAGCTAATTGCCTAATCCAAGAAGAATAAATGTTAGTTTTTAAGAGCAGCTTGTTCCACATCTTACCTAATCTAGTACTAGATGAATGGGAGGAGAGGTACTAAAAAATTTATCCATATTCTTAAGATATTAAATCCTTTGAAATTGGGCTTGGTACATATTACATCCTTGAAGAATAATCTACGTTATCGCACATGCTTTGAGCAAAATGAAGAAAGCGTGGGTCTATGGAAGTTATACTTCAATGGATCCATAAGAAAAAATGACGCAGAAAGAGATTCATTCCAATTTCTCCCAAGGATGATAATTTATTCTTCACTCAAAGGTTGTAGTTCACATGCTCAAAAAATGTAACAAAATATGAGTTTTTGTGCATGGTATTTTGATTACGAAAAAGAAACAGATTAATGAGTTACAAATCTTTGGAGACATAGAACTGGTCATCCACTAGGTCACTAACAAGTGTGCCATAAATAATAAGCTTCTAAAAGCTTATAAATATAGATTTGGGTACCTCCTTGAGAGCTACGATGCTTTGAATCTATAAGTTGTGCTACACAAGATGGATAAAGAAGATGATGAGATAGTCACACATGCTTCACAGGTTTTCTTCCTCTGAAGAGGACTTTTTAAAAGGAAACACATAGCATGTGAAGATGGTAATCATACCATCCATTCTAGATAATAATACTAGCTGGAAATTATTTGAAAGTGACATGTAGATCATCTAGTTAATTCAAAATGAAGATGAGTTCTCATCAATCATGCAATCTGACTTACATGCCAACTATGGTGATCAAGTGATCTAGATAAAAATAAATGAGTTTCCTAAAGGGTTGGTAACCTTAGAGAAAATATTTATCCCTAATGATGAATTTATGGGTGGAGAAAAGAAAATGCACACAACATAAGAATACTGTATTACAGTCACTATTGTGCAAGGTAAAGATTTGTTGCTTAGTAAAGCTTGCACACATGAAGAAAAATAGGCCTTTATTTCTCTCTGTCAAAAATACAGTGATATCTTCTCATGGGAGTATGAAAACCTCAAAGGATTTGATCCAATTTTTTCTCAACACTCCATTAACCTTGATACTAACATCAAGCCCACCAGAGAAAAGTAGAGACTAGTTAATCATCGATACATCCCCTCATGAGGAAAGATTTATCTAAACTCATCAAGGCGAAGATCATATTTCCAATTAAATAATTTACCTGGGTCATAAATATTATTCTAGTACATAAGAAGAATGGAGAAATCAGACTCTGCGTTGATTTCAAATATTTACACAAGTCATCCCGCAAGATCATCATTATCATTTACCTTATATGCAGTAAATTCAGTAGATAGTGGATCGCACACAGAGATTCTCTATGTTAGATGGCTAATTTGGTTTCAATCAGGTTTTGGTCAATGAAGAGGATCAATTCAAGATGACATTTACAACCAAGTGAGGAACATATGCATATCACAAGATTCATTTTTGTGTGTTAAATGAAGATGTGACATTCTAGCGCGCCATGGGCATTACCTTCAAAGGCGACATCAATGAGTTCATCTTAGTTTACCTAGATGACATAAAAATATTCTCAAAATAGAGCATGGATCACATGGAACACCTGGAAAAATTATTTGATAGGTGCATAAAGTTTGGGGTATCTCTTAACCCGAAGAAGTGAAATTTTTATATGGTGCAGGGAGATATTTTGGGCCATGTGGTTTCAAAGGATGGCATCGTAATTGATCCTAAGTGCATTTCAACCATCCTAGATATTTCCTTATCAGCACACAAGAAAGCCTTGAAATCCTTCCTTAGTAAAATAAACTTTGTTAAGTGCTTCATTGCTAACTTTGTAGGACTGGTAAGGCCCATCACCCTCTTCCTTAAAAATGATACACTCTTTAAATGCATAATAAAAGAAAAGAGATCTTCAACAAGATCAAGCAATACATTTCTTGCACACCAACACTTATAAACCTGGAGTACTCCAATAATTTCATCCTTTATGCTTACGGTGCTGATACAAGTGTTGTTGTTGTCCTGACACAAGAAAATAAAAAATACTAGAGAAATGAGTGGATTTATTTAGTCAAGCACTGAAGGATTATGATTTGAAATACATTCATAGAGAGAAATAGGTCTACACCATCTTGCATGCACTGAATAAATTCAAGATCATGCTTGCCACAAATCATGTTAAAGTGTTAGTTTCTTACTTTGGGGTTAGATACTTCATCTTGGGAGCATAAATCAGTAAGAAGAGAATGCGATGGGTAAATAAAAATCATGAAGTATGATGTGACTATCAGGTACAAAGCTGATAAGAGGTAGCATGATCTTCAAATAGCTTACTGAGTATGCATGAAGATAAATTGAGACTTCATTATTTTTAGATGAGGATCTCCTACACATAAAACCTGAGCAGAATGCACCCCAAAGGTGAGCAGTTGGATGAAGGACATGATCACATTCCTTTCTGAGGGTGCATACCCTCTTGGTCATAGAAAAGTAAAGAGAAGACATCTTAGGTTTCACTCTATTTCATATGTTTTGGTTGATGGTATTCTCTTCAAGAAGAATATTGATGGCATGCTATTAAGATGTATTGATGACACGTAAGTTGAAAATTGTTAGAATAATTTCATGAAGGACTCTCTCGTGGACACTTCTCTTCGAAGTCTACAGAAATGAAGATTATAATGGTAGGACTCTTTTGTCCTACCTTATTCATAGATGTGCATAAGTGGGTCATAAAATACAAAGAATGCACTTTATTTATAGGAAATAAGAAATTGGCAGTGCTTCCCTCTTACCAATCCAAATGGATCAGCCTTTTACGCAATGGAGTCTAGAATTCATAGGCATGATCAATCCTCCTTTAAGTGCTAGCCACAATTGGTTATTGACAGCTATGGACTACTTCACTAGATGGATAGAAGCTATCACGCTCAAGGAATCTACTTGAGTCATCCATCCTAGACTTTCTTGAAGGACTTGTTACAAGGTTTAGCATTTCTCAAACTAATATCTCTTATAATACAAAATCCTTCCTTGGTACTAGAATTACTGATTGGGCTCTTATTATTGGTAAATACTTAAATACCTCCTCTAATTATTACCCTCAAGGTAACAACTTAGCAGAGTCTACAAATATGAACCCGATCAAAATCATCAAGAGAAAGATGAACATCATCTAAAGATGGTGGCATACAAAGGTCTCTTACACACTTGGGTAGACATGATCGAGTAAATAAGGAAATAGGTACTTTGCCTTACAATCATGTCTACAATAAAGAAGCTAGACTCCCCTTATCTCTTGAATTACCTTTATTAGAGGTTTCCCTAACTTGGAGTTTGACGCATGGACCAGAGAGAAATCAGAATGGCAGAGCTAGTTGAACTTGAGGAATCAAGAAAATCTTCCATGATCAAGCTAGAACAACATCAAAAATCAACAAATAAGTGGTTTGATAGAAAGGCTAGGCCTCAAGCCTTCAAATTTGAGGACTTAGTCTTAAAATGAGATGCTGACATAGCAAAACTAGGGCATCATTCAAAGTTTGATGGACTTTGGAGTGACCCTTACACTATTAGTTCTTATAAGGAGGCTAATTCTTTCAAACTAAATCATCTTTATGGAGGTAGGATTTCAATCCCACCAATGGGATCTATCTCAAACCCTTCCATTAAGCTTGCTGCATAATTTTGTATATATTAGAATAATTTCAATTCCTCTAAGTGTGTTTCACACACATTATCTTGTTTTTACGTAGTTCTTTCTTTCCACTTGCTTCTTGTGCATGCTCTTTTTTTGCTTCCAGATTCCAAATCACCTTCCAGGTAATTTTCAGTAGTTTGGTAGGATTTGGAATAGATTTCAAAATATGTTTTAGAGTTATTCGAGGTCAATCCTTCAAGAAAACTCCATGCCCAATGAATGCTCCATGATACTAATCTCCTTCATCTAGTAGACAAGGTTGGCCTAAAATTCACCAAAATGATATCCAAAATAACTCCCTTAGTTATTTGGAAAACATTTTTTCCATTCTGGCTCTAAGGTTCCACATGACAAAGTTACGCGCATTTCAATTGATCCTTTGGCATACTTCCTTGGTTTCAAATTCCTTGCGCACCCTTACACAAATCCTCCTTTCCTTAACTTTTCTTTTCATTTTCCTCTTTGTTCCATTTTCCCTCGTTTGAACTCTTTGCATGTTCACCTTCTTCCTAGTATTTCATGCATTCTTCACACGTGTCATGGATTTGTTTCCCAAAATCAGCTAATTCCTATAATTCCCACCCACCTTTTTTCTCACAGTTGTACATTATCTTGTAATACTTGCACCTTTACCATGTGTATCTTCCTTAGGTATTTATCCCATTTCTCTTGTGTGCATCACCCTTACTTACATACTTCCTTTATTTTCATCACCACCTCACTCTTCCATGTGCATTCCTTTGTGTCTTCTTCTATGCCCTTCTTTTCTAGGTGGCATCTATCGAAATTGAGTGTGTTACATGCAACTAATCAAAGTGCACCAATTGGGCACCAAATCCTTGCAACAAACGAAAAGGTGACACGTGGTAGAAACAAGAAAAAAATCAACATTTGGCCAATCCTTCAGCTAATCAGCACCACATCTCTTGTGTGTTTAGTTTGCACTGTGGATCTTCTCGACGATCATAACTTTTGCTCCATCTCTCGATCCATGTGTGCCCAACCTTGTTTGAAAGTTTCTAATGTGGGCTACGCTCTATACTATTTTAATTCAAATTTTAGTGGGATTTGGTTTATGAGAAACTATAAAATGTCTATTATGCCATTAATATAGGATTTGATTTCTCCAACCACCTGATTTGATGTATATCTCACCCCCTTTCTTCTCCAATACGCCATACAGACCTAAAGAAGTGCATTTGACATAGTATAGGTGGATTTGTAGGCATTTATTGCTTGTTGTTGGTGGTTATGATTCAAAATATGAGTTTTCCCTCCTTCTCTTCTCCTCTCTCATTGATTCATCTATAAATGTAAGATCTTGGCTCATTGTAAAGGGTTGGACATTTAGGATCTTCTAGCATTTTCTAAGGACTTCATATATTTTTATTTTCAGTCTCATGCCTCTAGATATGGTTCTTGCATGTGGATATCAGCCTCATACGCCATTGTAATAGACTATGCATCCTTGGAAGTAATAAAAGCATCATTTTTGGTTATTCTCTACCTTAACGTGTTTATATTCTTCTTTCTTTCCTCCCTTTCGCATTGTGTGTTTTTTGTGTCACTTTAAATCCTTGCAACTCCATTTTCTTGTTGTGTTTCATGAAATTGAGTAGGTGAATGCATTTTGGTTTGTGTTATGTGTGCCTAGCCTCCTCTATGCTTTCTCCTTTGTTTTCACTCAAAACAAATAGTGTTCATCCCACTTTTTCTGGTGTTATTACCTTCCTTAGTTTAGTTTTCCATTTTCATGTTACCCTTCTATCCCTGGTCCCTTGGCTTGTTTAGCTTAGATTTCCATATTAGCATTAGGATTAGCAGTAGAAGTAGAAATAGGTAGAGGACAGGCCTTCCCGAAGGTTTGTCTCAAGTGCATAAGGTCTCACAACTTGGAGATGGTCCCAATTTTGACTCAAATAACTCGGATCCTCCAGATCGAGACACAGTGCGCTTTGAATGACCAACATTCACTAAACACAAAACTTAAATAACATAAAGGAGTAAATATTTTCCACAACTGAAATGAAATATTTCATACCACAACTCACATATAGTTGAAAGAAGATAATTGATGTAAAGGAAATATAATCCACCACATACAAGGAATTAAATACTTCACAAGTAATAAATAAATTATCAAATTGCTAAATACACCAAGTATTAGAAGGAAAAATAGTGTTCTGAATATATCAAAGGCTTTAAAGCTTGTTCTTGGAATCCTCAAAATTATAGTTCCCCTTGACAATAAGATATTAAAGTTTTAATGAGACATAATGCATTATCATATTTATAGACTAAGGAGATTGAGTGATTATTGATCCATCTTCTAATTACTACGTACTAAGAATTAGAATTCATTAATATTTATGGGATAGCCTACCATGAAAATAGAAGAAATAGTTACACAGCTTTACTAAGTCAACCCCAGTAACTTTCACCGATTCTGAATCTTGGAGCCTTTCCAACAATGGATTCTATGCCTATCTAGGGCTGGTAGAATCCTTGTCCTTTTCAAGTTCTTCTTTCTTCTCCTTTGTATTTAACACGTTCATGTATTCAAGAAATAATTTTATAATTCCTTATACCTCCTACTCCTTAGGGTTGTATGTGTAACGTATTAGAATGCCCACTAACTTAGTTCCTCTCTGTAAACCTTCACTAAAAATATTTGATTCCTAAAAATAACCTTCTTGAGTTGGCTCAAGAAGTTTTGATAAGATACCAATGTGTAAATAGAATCAAGATTAAAATATTTGGTCACATCATCGTCTTGATTTACCAAACTCCTAAAATAGGTAGTAATCTATTCAACTAGGATAATATCACTAGTCTTATCCAAAAAATTTCATTTTATCTTCTCAAATTCTTCTGAGATATCATTCAAACCATTCACTGTCTTGACTCTTTTATCCTCCAATTTTTACATGAGATCATGTAGTATTCCAGCTCAAAATTCAATAGCTTCCTTGAATTCAAAAGGTTTTTTAAAATCATCGATAACACCTTCCTTCAACATCAAGTCTGAGATAAGACTTCAAATTTATTTCCATGTTTCAAGAGAAAGGTTTAATTTATCACTCTCCTCAATGAGGATTCCATTAAACTTCATGATAGTATCCTTATATGTATGCAATTCATTATACAAGTCCACAACAACTTTAGTCATTGGCCTTACCTCCTTAATTATGCTCTCCATATAACCTCCTACAGATCACCCTTTTTGTGTAATATTTTCCACTACATGAAAATATGTGTCGTCGAAATTTTGATAAATAGTGAGGGTCAACAATAACTGGACATGTTACATTATATTAGTTAATAGAGTAGCTAGTTTCTCAACCTTTACCTTAAATTCATCCTTAGTGGTTTTTTATTATCGTATTTCTCTTGCAAATTAGCTAGGGCCACTCGAGCATCTTTCTTGACACCTTCACAAGTGGCTTTCTTGAGAGAAAATATGGAAATTTGAGAATCGATCATGTGATTATTTCTTTAGCTTTTCCTACATCTGAGTAGCTATCTTAATGAATATTTCTTCCATTTGATCAAATCATAAGTTATAAATAACTCTTGGTCACTTATCTTTCCTCTATGGAGTTAGATCTATAGAAATCTAATTGACAACATCAATAATAGGAACTTTCATCTTTTGTTTCAAAGTGTTTTTCTATGCAACCACGTAGGAATAAAAGGAGATGATTTGCAAGACAATATAGGATATGTTACTATAGTACTTGGGGTAGTTGATATGAAAATATCACTAGTCATGGTTACATAAATTGGAAATGAAGTGGTAATGATGGAGGATGGAGTGAAAATGATGGCCTCAATTCTCGGGTGAAATAGAAGTGGAAATGGGAAGATATTTTTGAGGAAGAGGAGTTGAAAAATGAGATCCCATTTCAAAACCTCTCTAGTTGTAGAAAAAATGGTCCATCGAGGGAGAACTAGAAGAAAATATCAATGGGAGAGTGAAATATGGAGGGGAAAGAGGATATTAAGGTGGTGAAGATGGAAGAGATGAAGAAGGTGGTGACTATGACACTTGGGAAACATTTGGTGAAATGCTTAGATCTATCACTTCAGTTGATTATAATTGAGGAGACACCGTTCTTGTTGTAGAAAATATTGAAGAGGGTCCCAACCTACAACAAAGATAGGAAATATTATGATCCCTTAAGGTAGGATTTTGAGTTACCCTTTTTCCTTTGAAGGGGTAGCATCACCCACTGATGGGTGTGTTTGTATTGATTCTATTGCTAGCTAGTCTGATGCTTTACATGTAATTCCAACTGATCTTAGTGATTGTTATCTTCTTTTTAAAATGGGACCCTCCCTTTCCTTCATGTTACTACACTCCTTGGCAGACCAATTTATCCAAGGAAAATGATGATTCATGACATTATTCTTTTTGTATGTAGGATCCAACACCTGACCATCATCTTATAGGACTTTTGGGATAACTACAAATCCATAGTGACTTATTTCCTTCAGGTATAGCCTTACAAATTCCCTCCCTCTTATTGCATACTCATCTTGGAAATAAATCCAAATTTCTTCTAGTTGAGGTACATGAATGTTGGTCAATCCTATTATAACAAATTTATCCTAGTAATCACAGCTTAGTGCTCGAGTGGAATGTTCTCAGAGTCATCTGAGACATATCTCCTTCAACATTTTTTGCCTTATACATAGACACATATGTATATCTTCCTATGGTTATAATGAATTGGGAACATGCTTTGTGTCGATCATGCTTATGATAACTCAAGAACTAATGAACCAATTTCATTAGGACCCACTTATCAATTAGACATATTAGAAGCTTGTTATGATCTCCTATAAACCCTAGCACTATGATGTAAGTGAAAGTTGGAAAATGTAGGTAGATGCCTACCCATTCTCGTACTTCCTTTTAGGCTTCATCTGAGATTCTTGAATTATATAATTTCCTTTCAAAGAAGTATAGAGAGCAACGAAGAAAGCATCGTTTACTCTCTAAAATCATTGGATCCTTCTACCATGGTGTGTTAGGGATAGTACTTATATATCCGAGTTATACCTCTAGATCCATTTGGATTTAGCCCTTGATAATCCCTCATTCTCATTGCTGCATACACCAAGTATGAGGTCATAAATAAGTTTCTTGAACTTAAAACATCTTTGAGTTGAAAGAATATAACATTTCTTATGTGTTCACCCCTTTGAATGAGAACTTTATTCTTCTTGATTTTGGAAATGTAGAGTTACATCCACTCTTGGAATCTCCTAGTAAAAGAAAAACCCATAACCTTGCTGAAAAGTTTGATAATATCATTAGCTTCCAATATGAAATCGATCGAGAAGTGTCTTTAGAAATCTAGACCATGAGGTTTTATTTTTGGTTAAATATATCTTGTTGAAAACCCTTGTAAAAGTGTCATATTATAAAACCTAGTGTTCTAGATCAGATTCTAGAGAGATAATGGCATATCCTTCAACATCACTTAGCTTCGGAGGGCATCAAAGAAATCACTATCTACCCTGATCACCACTATGCCATCATCATCCTTTATAGTACATAAATATTTATCAAATTGGGATGTTGCATCAAGTACAAACTCAAGACATTACATAGACTAGGGAAATGAATACAAAAGGGGAATTCCACTATCATAAATATCTTGCATCCATCGTTTTTTGTTTAGGGCCTTTACTCTTTCCCAAAATTTAGACATGTCCATATGTCCAAAATTTGTATCCCCAATATTCTCTACATTAGATGAGATATAAAAGGGGATGATACCCATTGGTATTTGTACTTTTTTTTTTTCATTTCCCCTAGATGAAGAACTATAAATCTTCCTTATTTAAGAACTCAAGAAATTAGAGTTTGGAGTAGAAGTGTGTGCCCATAGAACACCTTACAAAACCATCTTGGACTTCAAATTCTCAAGCCCGAAGTTCCAAAGTTAGAACTTATACCTTGATGAAAAATACAAAATTATGAAGTGGTATACATTCAAAATCCAAAAACCTAAATTTTGAAATGATTATGCTCCAAAAATATGGACTTCCGAATCTTGAAAGGCAAAATATCCAAAATGTGAAAACCCCAAGCTTAAAATATTGGACTTTTAAAATGTGAAAGATTGAACCTAAAAAGTCTGAAAAGACATGATTTTGAAACCCTATTCTGAAAATAAAATGTTCCAAAAACTTCAAATTTCAAAGCCCAAAATAAAGTACCTCCAAAATTGAATCACCCAGACTTCTAATTTCGAAAAGAAAAACTCGATATATTAAATTCTAATAAAAATACTCCCAAAACATAATTTCTAAACCCTCGAAACTTTGAAATGGATCACCCAATACAAGTCCTCCAAAATCTAAATAATCAAATCTACAAAACTTGAACCTCTTCCAACACTCCTTGCATTAAAAATATACTCTTCTTTACTATTAGTGATAAAATCAACAGAGGAAGAAAGACCATGGCTTATATCCTAGAAATAATCCTAAGAGAACCAAGAGAAATGAAGAAATGAAAAAGGAAGTAAACCCTAGAACAAGAACCCCAAAAGAAATGAAAATCAAAATAACTTACAACAACTTACCCAAATCAATGATAAAATCATGAAAATAACGACTTGAAAATCACTTTAGGGGTACGGTGGGGTGTGCAGAGATGCCAACACATCATTGTATATAATCATCCCATTAAAAATGATAAGTAAAAACTCACGTATTTATAGGAAGGTAAGAATTATTTACTTGTGAGTCAAAATTTCTAGGGGTGGTTGAACATTAATGCCTTCAGAAATCAGACTTTGGAAGTCATCATGTAAACTACATATAACACACAATCTGAAATTTGAAGTCAAAAACTCTAAATTTCTGAAATGCGAAATGGTTTGGTTCTAGAAATCAGGATCCAATGTGCAAATTATATGTATCCTACCCTTCAAACTTTGAAGTTTGAAATAACGGTGTGGAATCGACTTTGAAATTTGGGAGAAAAACTTCATGCAAAATGTGCCTACAAGCTTATGAGTTATGGTTCCAAATTCGATAGAAACAAACTTTGGAATTGGGAACTCAACCTTCATTTTTCATGCAAAATACAGGTGAACCTCCAAACTTTGAAATTAAGTGAAAAATGATGCTACGGCAATTTTTAAACAATTTTTTTGAAAAAATCTAAGGAATGGGAAAAGAAAAAAATTGTAATAAAATTTTAAAAGTCCCCCTAGCAAGGGTTAATTTGAAAGTTTAACATTTTTGGAGACCTCTTGGGGATGATTTCCTACTAAGAATTATTCCATTATCCTTCAACAATCCATTGGGAAAAAGAGTCCTAGACATTAGAAATATTCAACAAAACACAATAAGAAAACAAAACCAAGAAAAATAAACAAAAACAAACAAAGCAAAACAAACAATGTGCAAAGCACTTGGAGGAAATAAACCTAGACTAAATTGTACAAGTTGAAACCTTCTCAAAAACAAGTTTTAAGATGTATCCCATTTATAGGGATATGCAATGCTTCTCCATTGAGTCTGGATAGGAAAAATTAATTTTCCTCTTTTTTAGCTCATAATAATGTATGGCCCGCTCTAGAGAGCATCAAAATGTTCATGCATTCCTGGCTTGTCCCTATCAACATGCCATTTGAGAACCAAATATTCTTTTTGGAAGATTTTTTGAGATATTTTCTTGTCAAAGGTATTCTTATTTTGAGCCTGATGTTGTTCCAAAGTCTTCATTGCTTTATTCCTAACTTCTTCCAATTCCATCAATTTGGAAAACTTAACCATCATAGGATCACTCTCCATAACCTCTAGCTAATGTGCTAACTCTAAAGAGGGTAATTCTAGAGATAATGAAATTTTTCTTCCCTACCATACACAAGCATGAAAGGGGAATTTCCTATGGCCCTCTTAGGCATGATTATGTCCACCCACAAAGCAGTATTGAGTTGTGTATGCCAAGTACGTTTATTATTTTCCATTGTTCATTTGATGATCCATATGAGGTTCTTTTTACTAGACTCAACCAAAAGATTCCCTTGCACATAATACTTAGATGAATTTTTAAGGTACACTCCATTTTTAACAACCCACTCACTGATTTTCAGACCGAGGAAGGCCATGGCATTATCTAAAATCACTATAAAAGAGACCAAATATTTTCATAATGTCTTCTAATAAATCCAAAATAGATATCTTATTTCCTTCCTTCAATGCTACATCTTCCATCCACTGAGTAAAATAATATGTTGCAATAAGCATGCACCTATGTCTATCAATGGATAGAGGATTGATCATTCTATGAAAATCTAACCCCAATGAACAAAGGGATGATTCGCTGGATTAGATGGAGAGGAAGCGAAGATAGTTGTTGCTTCATTGTTAAAAATGTACATTCTTTACATCTTTTAACCCACTGATGGGCATCCTTTAACAAATCTAGCCAATAGTAACCAACACTCATGATTTTTTTAGCGGGTTCTTTCTAAAAATGTCCTCTTGACAAACCGATATGGAATTATTCCAATATTTTGTCCACTTGTTCTAGCCCTATTCATCGAAGGAAAATGTCATTCGAATCCCTACAAAAAGTAACATCATCTATAAGAACATAAGGAATAGACTAAATTCAGAAAATTCACCTTTGAGTTTTATCCAAGTTAAGGGGATACTCTCCTAATAGAAAAAAAAAATTCCTATTTGACAATGCCTAGTCGATAGGAGTATATTCTTGGGAATGATTATGAAGCACCATGTCTCCTTCATCTTTAGATTCCAAATCCATAGAAATTTGTTGACACAACTTTCCCTCTAACTAGCTTGGTTACTTTTATATGCACATCGTACTCCATGACCTTAGTAATCCATCCGGCATTTTTCTCATTCATATATTTATTTAAGAGGAAATACGTTACCCCTAGATGTGACATCATCAACTATATTTTATTATTAGAAAACATATGTTTGAATTTATTCAACACCTCGATGACAAAAAAAGCGTGTTTCTCAAAAAATGAATACTTGAGCTCATAATATTTGAGAGACTGGATGAAAAAAGTAATTGGTTGCTCCATCAAATCATCATTCTACTCCATGAGAATTCTGAAATGCTTTCATATCCTGCAAATTCATAAAAATAAAATCTTTATCATACCTAGGATTAAACAATGTAGTAGCCTAGGAAATGGCTGTTTTAAGGGTCTCAAATCTCTCTTTTCCATCCTTTGTCTAGTTGAAATGTATATTATTTTTCAACATGATTGTTAATGGTTAAGCTAAGGTGGTAAACTCGAGGGATAAACCTTCTCACAAAATTTATTGTTCCTAGGAAAACTTAAAGGCATTTCTTATGGCTTGGAAGGGATAGAGCTAAGATTGAATGAATCCTTTCTGAGTCAATAGAGAGTCCTTTTGTTGAAATAACACACCCTAAAAATTTCGTTTGTGCACTACAAAACTGCACTTCTTGGGATTTAGTGAGACACCAAATTCCATACATCACTTGAATACCTTTTTCAAATGGGTGATGTGATCTTATGCATGCTTATAATACACCGTTATATCATTAATATAAAAAGGATCGTAGAGTTTATTATCCTTTTGAAATTCATATTGATAGCTTGTTATAAATAGGGATAATTTTAGTGGAAAATATTCATAATATGGTGAATATTGCAGTTTTGAAAAATTTGAAAAGGAGAATTTTTCGGGCGCGGTCGAAGACTGCTCACCTAAAAATTATAGTTTAATTTTTTTAGGGGTCGGATTTTCCTACCCTTGAAACTATCCCCTATATAATCCTAGATTATTCACCAAGTAGAACACTACTAGATCACTCATACCACCGAGGGAATATGTATTATCAAGTACAATAAATGTGTGACAAGACGGTAGAGGCTATAGACATGTGATAGGAGGCGGGCAGAGGCTGCAGATGTGCGACATGGAGAGTTTTTGACACATGAAATGGAGAGTTTTTTTATGTTTGATAGGAGTACAAATGAAGTAGATGTGTGACAGAGTTTTTTGATGCGTGACACGAAGATTTTGTTATCGCACGAACAGAAGGAAGAGGCTGCAAACACGCGACATAATATTTGTTTTCATGTGTCAACAAGGTGGTTGACGCATGACAACAAATCTCCTTTCATGTTTCTGCAGCTTTCACACATCTTAAAAATCAAGTGGAAATTTTGTTGTTGACCCCAAAATTTTTGCCTTCCTGCAAAACCGGTTCTGAGGATATTCGCTAGGTATTTTCCACCTCTGATTTCTAAGAGGTCTCTTAAAATGAACCTTGGTTGGAAAGTAGCTTCAGGAGTGGAAAATCCAAAAGGAATTTTATTGGAGGCATTCATACCCCACTTGATAGTGAAGGACATTTTAAATTGATCACATGCCTTAACCAAAATATGGTTATAGCCTAAATAAACATCAAGTAGTGAAAACCTCTCCACTCCTTCCACTTTTTGAATAATCTACTCCATAGAAGGAAGAGGGTAATGATCATTTAGGGAGGCTCAAATCAAATATCCAAGTCCATGCATAACTTTGATATCCCCATTTTTCCTTCTAACATGAACTAGATTAGCCACCCAGGAGGAATGTTAGATTAGGAAGATGATACTAGCTTTAATGAGCTTTAAAATCTCTTTCTTCAATAATAGCTTAATCTTGGGGTTGATCGGTATCTACTTTTTCCAAACTGTCTTACCCTTTACATTGAGCTTAATAGTGTATTACACCAATCTTGGATCAAAACCATGAAGGTATTCATAGCTCTATGCAAACATATCATCATATTTCTAACAAAAGATTTAAAAAAATCATCTTTTCTTCTAGGGATCATACTTTCCCAATTTTTAGAAACTTTTCTTCCATGACCTAAACCTTCTCAAAATCATCTTCCTTAATCACCATATTGGCACATTACTTTTTAACCTGATCATCCAAATTAAAAATTGATTCAAGAGTGACCAAACTTTTGGTAATTGTTAGTTTTCAACTATATAATTTGATCATTATATGCTTCCTAAAGCTTATCTTGGTTTATTTATGCAAACTCAACATCCTCATGTAGGAAAAGAATGGTTTTCTTATCACTATCAAAGACTTTACAAATACCTGCATTGTCCGATACTATTGGTCTAACATCCACTTTGATAAAAAAATTTATTCTTTCATGATATTAATAAGAACATTAAACTATGAACTCATAGTTATGAGCCTATGTGCATCTTGATTTTGATTCTTAGGAATCACGTGGATTGCAAAAGCTTCAAACCCTTTAATAAAATCCCATATCCTATTTATTTATGACCTCAAGAGGTAATTTTTCGATGCACTTTGACCTCTTACTTAATGTATGACAAGTTGACTATCTCTAAAAATAACTAATCCTTTGATTCCTTTATTCTAGGCCAGTTGGATTCCTTGCACTAGTGCTTCATACTCTGCATTAGTGCAATTTTAATGAATTCAAAAAGATAAGAATTATTTATCACCTTGTGGAGAAATTATCATGACACCATTTCCTATTCCATTCTCACTCCTTGAACCATCTAAAAAGAGTCTCCACAGTCCCTCAAGGTTTTCCCGAGTTTTTAGAAGCTTGAGTGTAATTGTTCCTTCTTCATGAATACAATATGTGCCTAACCCAGTTTCTTCTAAAACTAACAAACCATCTTCCTCTTCTTCCAATTCCTTAGAATAAGGATCAAACTGATGATTCATACTTACATCATCAAGAATAATATCATGGACCTATTCCATAGGAGTAGTGGAATTATGATAGGTAACTTCTTCTTTTGGTCGATTTAGTATAATTTCCATTAATGGGGCTAGCAAGATAAGGCTCAACATTATTATGATAAGTTGGATTTTCCTTATAGTTACCTTGGTTCAATACCTATGAAAGGAATGATAACCAGATTGTACCAAGCCAAGAACACAGATGTTAATCAAACACCATGATCAATAAGATGAAAGAAATTCACCAGAATAACTTTACATAAAACCTTTGCAAACAAATGAGAAACAATATCATATATTATTATGGAACTCAATGCAATACATTGAGAATGGGCCTTACTTAAATAGGTAAGGAATAATAATCTAAGAACCAGTCAAGGTCGTAGATCAAGCCATAAATCAAAGAAATAACTAGTCATCAAAGAACTAGTCAAGACCATAGATTTAGGAGAGAACTAGACATCAAGGATCTAGTCAATACCATAGATCAAGGAAAGAACTAGTCAATATCATAGATCATGGAAAGAACTATACCTAACAACTAGATAATATCTCATAATATCTAAATAAGATAAAAGAAATATCCACACACATAAGTGGGTGAGGATAAATACAATAAAGGTAAATAAAATACCTAGGTGAACATGAGCTAAGGTAAATACCTACTTTAACAACCTAGTCTTGAGGAGCATGTATGAACAATAAGTAGAGAGACACCCATGCATTTTGGTGGTGAAGTCTTTGGAAAGGAATGGTGGAAGATCAATGAATGATATATCCTATGTAAATGAAAAACTTTGACATATGTGAATAGTAAGATTGAGATCCTTAATAATTCTAATAGTCTGAACTTTCATACCATCTAACTAAAAACTCATATGGATACTAGAATATAGTGAATACCCACCACATCTATAATTTTTTTAGGCATGAAAGAGACGTTGGCACCGGAATCGATCATGTAGTTGTGTACCAAGTGTTTACCAATGATAAAAAAATAGAATGGTGGAGGTTTATTTGTCTTGGAAACATTATTTTCCTTCTAGTTCACATAAGCTAGTAGCAATTGACGTTCCACACTTAGTCAATTCACTAGGTGCACCAAAACTTTTAGAGCTTCCTGTAGCATATTTCTTTGAGAAGGAATCGAAATTGATTCCCACATGGTGACATTCAAGTTGGTATTTTTCATTTGTTTGACAATACTAAAAGGAATACCTCCTTCTCTTCCAAAGTTCCTCTAAATTTTGGTATCCTCTGGAAAATGGGTATTCGAACTACAACACCCGAATAACTTTACTTCCTTACAAGATGATTATTTTGTGATTCTATACGCACCCAAAATTACATGTGCTACATTTTCAAAAATGGTTACAAAAGTCCCCAATGATGATTCATTTCCTTTTAGAAGGTGTTCAAGTTCCTAAACCCATTCACAATGTATATTTGTATCCTATACATCCTTACTTATATTTTCCATGCTTTCTTCTAGTTTCCCACTTCATTTTGTTCATGTTTTGGCCTTTATTGCTAGGACTTCCACCCTACCCGGGTGGTTGTTCTGAAATGGCCACCCAAGAAGGGTGCTTTGGTCTTGCACACTTTTTCAAGAACCTTCCATGCATCAAATTCACATGTGAAACTTTACTTAAATTATATTTTAAAATATGTTTCTAAATCCCGCTTTTAGATGATTCCAAGTCCCGGTCCCCTTGTTACATGACATTCCTTCCTCTTCTATTTTTGAATAGATTTAACTAGCTTGAATTACCTCTTCACCCAATGATTTGCACTCAAGGTTTCCTTATGCATGAAGGCACATCCCAGTGAATTCCTATATATTCCATGATTGTATTCAACCAAAATCCCTAAGAATTTTGTGTATCTTGCATAGTATTTCTGCCACAATCATGTTGGAAATTACATAGATAAGCTATGTTCACTTTTGCTATCTCAATTCCACCTACATTGAAACTAGACTACCTTTAAGTTGTTATTACTCGAGTGCCTTCTCCTGTTGCTGCCTTTACATTCCCAATTCCTTAGACTCATATGGACACACAGAGAAAGAAAGATACAAACTCGGGGACAAGTCATCACATAGCTATATTTACCTTTGTTATGCGAATTCCAGGTTGGATTTTTTGTTTGATTTCATTCATTTCTGCAATTTATTTTTATTAAATCATATCAAATAGAGTAGAAATCAAATTCCTTTCATTTGCATGTAACTAATTAATTTCAAAGAGGGGTTTGAATCATTAATAACAGCTCCTAGTGATAGATCCTCTTCTTCCCATCCCCGTATATATGAAGGGGAGAATATCTATAGGAGGTTATCTATATATCACGAGATCATTTGGAAAAGTTATTTTTGTAAGTTATTTTAGTTTCAATACACTCAAAGACAATGTGAATAACCACACTAGGCTATCTCGCTTGTTTAGTTTTAGTGTAGAAATATTTTAATTATTTAGAATACAAGCAAATTGTTGTTTGTGATTGTAATATTTTAGTTTTGTGATTTGTTTAGATTAGTTTCCTTTTAGCAGTAGCATAGATTGTTAGTTTCATCCTAGTTAATTTGGACACTTCAAACTAGTTCAACATTGAGATTTAGTTAGGAAAACAAATCATAGGTAATTTATGTTACTTGTTCATAGCCTCTAAATCTCTCCTTTACTAACTCAACTACTAGGAGATCACACTACCAAATATTATTTGGGTGCGAAGAAGGTTGCATGAAAATTTTTATCCGTACAAATTGGTGAACTCCGATGTGAAGGATTAATTCCTTCTTGTTTCCTTTTGTTTCATTTTTATTACCTCACCTCTCCATTTCTTCCCCTATTTTGGTAGGTATTTTATACTTTCTAAAATATGTCTGGAAGAGAGTTTGGTGGGCCATTTCACTCTGATTGATATTACACCAATGTTCAACCACAATAGTCCCCTTCTATTTTGAGATGAGGTGAAAATTACACAAGAAACGTTCAAACCTCCCCTAGTTACACTTCAAACCACTTTAATCATGTAAGGATGGAGGAGGTTGATCAATCGTTAAACATGCAATACAACCAACCCAATGTAAACCATGTTTTCATCACAAATGGAACAAAGTTATTACCATAGAGTCTTTTCAAGACCTCACATTACCATGCAATCAACAGAAGATGACACATTTACATGAATAACAAATCCTCTTCATCAGATAGATCACTCTTTGGATAGAATGAAGGCTACAACATCTACGATTTCCAATGCATATCCTAAGATTCTTACTTATGAGGAAGAAAAGAACTATAATACTAAAAAATTAATGAAAGGGTATCATGAGCCTTCTCAATCATACCCTACACCATAGAACTCCAAAAAGGGACTCAATCCTCTCCTAACGATCTCATTTCTACTTTAAGTAGGGAGGATTAGAGAACTAGAAAGTTCCCGCACTTCACAAATAACACATGTAGTAGGGAAAATATGGGGTATCTAGTTGAAAACAAAGGATACATCCCTCCCAATGAGAAACTAATGCAATATCCTATTGTTTTCGTGCAAATGTGTAACAAGGAAATTGACAATTTCCAAGCATGACAACGATACCCCAATGTTAATTTTTTCAAGTCCCATCATTCCAAGACACCCCAGGTCTATCCAATCAGTCCAAATGACCTCCTGAATAATGTAATATCATCCCCCTAGGTGATTTAGGTAATTCTATTCATCACCCCTAGGTGATTTTAGGGAGTTCTGAAAAGATACTATCTTCTAGTAGTATTGGGAAGGGCTATCGCTAGCCTTCCTAGGACTGGATTCAACCCCCTAGAGTGGAAAAAGGACCAAATTCAACATGGAGGTGAATGGAATACCTTATAAAATCATGAAAATTATTTTTGAAGGTTTGGGGAAGTTTTTCAAGACTTGGAGCAGTCTGAGTAAAAATAGGGTTCACAAGCCTAGGTGGTACACATGCCTAAAACAACTACTCGGCTTCGTAAGAAGATTCCATAAGCTCCTGATGGAGTTAGTATAAAAATAAAATATGTACAGAAAGAGGATTCCATGTCCTACATGATGGTGAAATAATATTTTTCACAACACTTTGGTGCATCAAGTCTGCATGTAGTTTTTATCAGGCACAAGTGGAGTAAAAAATCAAAAATCAGATTTTTCAAGGAACAAATGGAATAATGAAGACATTATATCCCAAAAATTCAATTCAAAAGGATATTTCCAAACAATATCATATAAATTGTTTCCAAAATGTCCATCAGAGCTCAAGTTATCACTGTTACAAGTTCAGGACTTAGCCAAATTTTTCGGAGGACACGTGTCGGCACTCAGGAGCATGGCGGGAGTTTGATGTCCCTCATGTCCCCGAGGTCAGGGACATCAAGGACATAAAAATGTTCCCATCCCCTCTATGTGCATTTTTTTAAGTTTAAATCCATCACTTAGTCATTTTCTTCCTCTCATTTCTCCTCCACAACTTCATACCTTGTCATGGCTCCTTGCATGATTGTCCAGACACTGGTCCACCATTGTTGCTCTAAACTAGCTCCACCATGGCCACATAAACTCTCCACACAATGAATACATATAAATATGTAGGCATCAGAGAAAAATGGAGTGAAATGATGGAAAACATGGAGAAAAAGAAGATTTTTGCCGATAACCATGAAGTCACTCGATCAAAAATCTTCATATCTCACAAGATACAAGTCGGATAATGATGATGTATTTTTCAGATTTCCTAATTTTTAAGGTGATCAAGATTAAACAAACAAGAGGTCAAATGGTGCCCAGAATAATTTTCTCTTATAAAACCCTCTCTTTGAGCACCGACTCACATTTGTTGGATTTCCCATCATTACGGCAATGGAAACAAGCTAAAAACTTGACACAAGCTCCAAATCAAAAACCTATCACAATGGAGTTGTTTTCATTAAAAATAGAGACAAAAAAATAGAATTGATACTTTTGAGCTCCATTAATGGCCACCATGGCAGCTCCATGCTCGAAGCCACTACCAGGTCAATTTTTCAAAATTTATTTCCAAGCTTTCTAGTTGGAAAAACTATGTGAAATTTGGAGGGTGTGATCGTAATGACAAGGAGAGTCCAAAAATTATTTTTGTCACAAATTGGGCAATGTAAACACCCTTTCTAAAAATAGTAAGTTTTCCTATACAAACTTGCTATGTTTGGAAAGTCATCATCAAAAGTAGCTGAGACAAAGGCAACAGGCATTGAAGATTACGAGAGAGCCCGAATGAGTGTTCAGAGTAGAAAATAGTGGAAATGACCACTTACTAAAAATAGTAAGTTCCCTATATGGGTGTTTACCAAAAATAGTAAGTTACCCCAAGAAGTGGTTGAAGCAAAGGCAATGTGCATAGGATTGGATGAATATTTTCATCACATCAAGATGATCAAGAAGAAGCAAGGATCACCTCTTACTAAAAATAGTAAATCTCCTATATAAGTTCTTACCAAAAATAGTAAGCCACACTCAAAGAACAATTTAGTCATAATGGCACATTTAGAACTTCACCGCATCAGAGATTTCCATGAACAAGGATCAATGGACTTCATCAAGAATGACATCTCCTCTTCTTCTTCTCCCTCTCTTTCTCTCTCCTCTTCCCCCCAACTTTCTCTCACTTTCCAATATTCTAATTTCGTGTTGGGGTTTGCACTTTTTAATATGACTTAAGTGACTTTAGAAATATAATGTAAATTAAGTCACCTTACTATTATAAAAGGGACTTAAATATTTAAAGTGGAATATGAATAGTCTTAAGTCATATTAAGGTATTCGAAAGGTCATGAGGTAGATGAAGAGTCATATTCTATTCTATAAATTGTAACGCCATTCCCATTTCAAAGGGTTGGCGATTGATCTTGTAGACTCAAGAGTAGATTGTATCTAGAGAAATAAAATGAGATAGCCATTTTATTCTACTCTCTTCCCCTCTCAAATTTCTTCCATTCCCACATTATGTACAACTATTTTTCAAGCATCCATACAAGAAAGAGTTTCTAGATTTCTTTGACAAAGGGATTTCATGATACTTTTTGTTCATCAAATTCTATTTGATCTTGTTTCCATTTGCAGGGCTATTTATTCTCATAAATACATGTGATGAGGTTTTTAACTAGTGTGTGTGTGCAGGAATATGATTTTCTACCCACAAAGCATTAGTTCTCCTACCTCTTTTCTCACTCCCGCTTCCCACTCTTCGACAAAGTCCCCCTAGCAAGATATTGCTAGCTTTTCCACATGGTCATGGGAGTGTCCCCTGTTGGATCCTCGGTCGAAAGGCCATCATAGAAATCCACCTTTTCATGCACATGCATATACGATACCGCACTAGTTAAGTAGAGGGACTCGATTCCCGAGCATTGGCAAGAAATCCACAAGTTTATCCACCTGACAAATTTTCTCACCAACATTTTTTGGCCCCACCGTAAGGGATTTAACAACATCTGCACCCAAAATATGACCAAAAGGTCTCAAAATACATTTTTTTTCAAATATTAAAATAAAAATATAAAAAGGAGTTCATAAAATTCCATTGCCGAAAGATACACTGCTGATTTATACACATGACTTTTCACATTCCATAGTGCCCTTTCATGTTTTGACTGCAGAAGTTTTCAAAAGCTAGCTGAAAGAAGATACACCAAGTTGAGCAGGTGTCGAGTGGCATTGCTGATTCCAATTTTGAAGCTTTGAAAAATCAGTGAGAATGAATTAGAGATAATCCATACTTATTCTCTCAAGCCTCCTCTCCATCTGGCACTTTGAGAATTTCACCTGGTAATCCTATCCAAAATCCTTCAAATTCTCCCATTTTTCAACCACCATTGAACATCGAGTTCATAGAAGAAGAAGAATTTGTAGAAGAAAGAGCTAAAATAGAAGTAGAAATGATAATGGCAGATGAAGAAGAAAGGCCCCGACCCAATGTTCCATGGGGAAGGAATATAGGCCTCGCTTGCTCTTGAACCTCCTCTTCATGATCTACCAATGGGTTCCCACAAGAACTTTCCAAAGTTCAAAGGTGACAACACACAACATCTTGAAGAACACATTGTTGCTTTCACAACATCATGTGGAATTATTGGTGTCTAGCATGAAGATGTTGTTGTAAGATTGTTCGTGGAGTCCCTCCAAGAAAAAGTAGTAGAATGGTTCTACCTCCTGCCTTCCCGATCCATCACTGGTTGGGATGACATCAAGGCTGTCTTCGAGGAAAGATTTAAATCAACTAAATATTTTCAATACCTCTTGGTGCAATTAGATCAAATGAAAAAGGAGAAAGTGAAACGATGAGAGACTTTATGGCTCGTTTCAAATGGTTACTTCCAGATACTGGAAGAAGATTCACCCTCTTAGAACAATATCAAAATATTCTTCATAAATTCTCAATCACCAAAGGTAGGCTTTCTCCTATGAAGAGTTCAACCAAGGAACATTGTAGATGCACAAAGGAGGGCCATTGAATTGGATGACGATCTCATCCTCTCTAGAAAGATCAAGAATCCATCAAAGGGAAAGGCCCAACATCTTGGAGATGAGAGAACCAATCCATCGTTGCAAAAGTTGGTGAATGAAATGGCCTCTTTGAAGAAGGAATTATTTGAATGTGTTTATTCTCAAAGAAGCAACAAAAATCAGATTGTGGGAGCACCCCAAAGGATCACCTTGGAGGCCCCACACATGAGAATAAATTACATATTTCAATAAGATGAAGCAGAGCTTGAACAAGAAAGTGAAGGTGGCGCTTTCCTATAAAGTGATAAGTTTGAGAATGATGAACAAATAAGATTTTGTGAGTATTATAGAGGTTATGAAGAAGATGAAGAAGATGCACCTCAGCTTTCATGTGCGGTATTCAATCGTTCTTATTCAAGAAAATATTGTCTCCCTCCACCGCTACAAAATAAAAAAGGTTGATGATCCTCCTATGGTGAATATGAAAAATAAAATAATCAGTCAAGGATCCCCACTTCCATCTTCCATGAAGTTTGCATTGTTGGATCTTGATCCCGTAGCAAGTAAGAAGACTCCTGAAATCCCAAGTAAGTCTTCTAATGTCTCTTCCATTTCTAAACCCAAATCTGCTCCCACAAAATATAATTCCTTGAAAGCTCCTAGTGTGCCATTCAAAATACCGTCCATTCCTCAAACATAAAATCCTGCTCCTAAGCCTATCCAAACTACAAAATCAGTCCCTTCACCCCCTTTGACTTCATAGAATATGCAAACAAGGCCAAAGTGCGGATTACTGAAACTGAATATTTGTAGACTCATCTTGAACAATTTGAGAGGTTCGTCCGATATATCAGAGTGGTAGTATAAGACCGAATGTCAGAACATCTAGTTCCAAACACATGCTACCAAACTCACCTACACCTCCCTTAAAGAACATGTTTTCTCCGAGTGCATCAAATACTTATAAATTTGAACCTTTCTACGTCTCCCTTATTGTAGGAGAATATATACTAAATAATTACATAATAGATTTTGGTGCCTCACAAAATGTGATGCCTTTGAAGGTCACTGCCTCTTAAACTTACAATGACTCCACCTAGTGGCTATTGTTACTCTTTAGAATAAAAAAAGGTCTCACTTGTAGGGAAGGTCAAAGATGCACAGGTGTCTCTTGCCAAATTTATGGACAAGAAAATTTCAGTGATGATTTTGGTAGCCAATGTCCCAACCTCATTCATAATGTTATTGAGTAGAAGTTTTTGCTAAGACTTGGGAGGGAAAATTTAGATGAATTGGTCATCTGTAACCATACCAATGAAGGGAGACATGGAGAAATTGCTTCTTGAGAAGAAAATGAGGTACATTGTATGAAAGTATGGAAGCCTAGAAGCTAACATCTTGTATCAAGGTAGCAGGAAGATGAATCACTTTGTGGAAACCAAGGAGGAAGATGATATTCCCATATTGATAGGGCCGTGCATGTCTTCCTAGAGAGATTTGGATTTTGAAGAAGTAGTGAGTGGATTCGAGCTAAGAGTGCTGCCCTGAATTGCTAGATGATGCAAACCATGAGGAAGAGGAGACCATTCTCAATGATTTTCAAGAAGAAAATCATCTTATATACTTGTCCAAGATGAGGAGTTATTCTCATTCCCATTTGGGGATGAGGATGATCTCATTCAGGCCATCTATGGAGAGACAAAATCAGTTTGTGATGAGCTTGTAAAAGGTTTGAAATAAATGTTTGTATAAGAAATGCTTAGAGTCGTAGAAGAAATTGAAGATCCTGAGCTCTGGTCCTCGAGCTCCTGATGCAAGACATAAATTTGAAAGACAAGCATGAAGATGATTAGGAAGCCTTAACTAATGTGAAGGTTGGCCACATTGAGATAAGGCAAGATGAAACATATGATGCCACTCTTGAGCTAATGATTGATGGATGCAATACTGAAATGGAGATATTTTCTTTCCCATTTGAAGATGAAGACTCTTCCCATGAAAAATAAATTAAAGAAAGGAGTTTCGAGACCTCTAAAGATGAAGCTCTATTTTATGAAGGATCGGTAGAGTGCAAGTGATTCTCGAGATGATGAGGTAATCCTCTAGTAGTTTCTTTGAGTCGCAAGATAAAGATTCTTCAAAGGCATACAAAGAGGAACTATAGGAAAAAAAAAGAAGCATAAATTTGTGCAAGAAATATTGGATGCAGTAGAAGTTGCGGAAGACCCCGAGTTGATTCTCAATCTCTTCACCCATGCCATGAACATACGGGACAAGTATGAGTTTTCCTCCAATCCTTCCTTTAGTAATCAAATGCCTCACCGTAGAGTAGATACAAAGGATGAATAAAATGTCTCTCATGGAGAATATGTTAATGAGCATAGGCCTAGGAAAGAAAAGAATCAAGAAGTTTAAAGTATTTTGAACAAAAAGCAGCCTTGGGGCAGCGATGATATGCTGAATGGAAAATCAGCTATATGGATAAACATGGAAGGCAACTGGCATTATGAGACCAACTTCAAGGAACACAAAGGTATTGGAATTTCTAAGCAAGGACAAGAGAATTAAGAAGCTCACATGGAATCACTCCTATAAAGTAAAAGGAAAATCATGGAAGCACTGCTTCCATAAAAAATAAGGAAAGGAGGATACTTTCTAGAACCTGTCAACGGCTTCACATAACATCATCATTCGGTGTTTCCTCTTTAGGGGTAACTTTTGAGAAATGAAAAGTACTTCAGTGAAAGTAGGTTGTCCCCTGCCTTGTACCATAGGTGATTGATAGGTGTGTTTCCCTTTCTATTGTGTGTGTTTCCCTTCCTATTGTTTTTGTGTGTTTCCTTTCCTTCGTTTTGTGTGTTTGTGTTTCCTTCTAATCTTCCTTTCTAGAAGTTGTACATGACTCCTAGCAGGGCCCAATGGATAAAGCACTGGTCAATGAACTATATGGTCTAAAATTGAGATTCTAGATTCCCATGTCATGTCTTCACTATGCTCAGTCCATATCATGTCCCCAAGCTAGAGCCAGCTATTGTCGTGTAAATGTGCAACAAGGAAATTGACAATTTTCAAGCACGACAATGATACCCCAGTGTTAATTTTTTCAATTCCCATCATTCCAAGACACCCTGGGTCTATCTAATCAGTCCAAATGACCTCATAAATAATGTAATCTCATCTCCTTAGGTGATTTAGGTAATTCTATTCATCACCCCTAGATGATTTTACGGAGTTTTGAAAAAGATATTATCTTCTAGCAAAGATTGGGAAAGGCTATCGCTAGCCTTCCTGTGATCGGATTCAACCCCTGGAGCAGAAAAAAAGGGCCAAATTCAACATGGAGGTGAATGGAATACCTTATTAAATCATGAAAATTATTTTTTAAGGTTTGGGGAAGTTTTTCAAGACTTGGAGCACCCAAGTAAAAATAAAGTTCATGAGCCTAGGCGGTACACATGCCTAAAACAGCTACCGGGCTTCAAAAGAAGATTCCAGGAGCTCCTATGGAGTTAGGAGAAAAAATAATATATACAGAAGAGGATTCCATGACCTACATGATGGTGAAATAATATTTTTCACAACATTTTGGTGCATGAGGTCTCGCATGAAGTTTTTATCGTGCACAGTGGCGTATAAAATAAAAAAAAAAAATCCAATTTTTCAGGAGAAAATTAAATATCAAGACATTACATCCCAACAATTGGATTCGTAAGGCTATTTCTAGTTAGGATCATACAATTTTTTTCCAAAAAGTCCATTAGGAGCTCAAGTTATCATCATTATGTTCAGACTTAGCCAAATTTTTGGGACACGTGTCAAAGACCAGGAGCCCGGTGGGATTTTGATGTCCCTCACGTCCCCGAGGTCGTGGACATCAAGGACATAAAAATTCACCTGCACCCTCTATGTCCATGTTTTTAAAGTTTAAATCCAGCACTTAGTCATTTTCTTCCTCTCATTTCTCCTCCACAACTTCATACCTTGTCATGCCTCCTTGCATGATTGTCTAGACACCCGGTCCACCATTATTGCTCTGAACTAGCTCCACCATGGCCACATAAACTCTCCACACCATGAATACACATCAATATGTAGGTATCAGAGAAAAATGGAGTGAAATGATGAAGAATGGGGAGAAAATGAAGGTTTTTTTCTAGATAACCATGAAGTCACTCGATCAAAAATCTTCATATCTCACAAGATACAAGTCAAATCATGATGTCATATTTTGTAGATTTCCTAATTTTTCAAGGTGATCAAGATGGAAAAAAAAAGAGGTCAAATGGTGCCTACATAATTTTCTCTAACAAAACCCTCTCTTCATGCACCGGCTCACATTTGTTGGATTTCCCATCATTCCTAAGACCGGAAATAAGCTAAAAAATTACACACGAGCTCCAAATGAAAAACCTATCACAATGGAGTTGTTTTCGTTGCAAATGGAGAAAAAAACTAGACCTAAAAATTTTGAGCTCCATTAATGGCTGCCATGGTAGCTCCATGCCCGAAGCCACTTCCAGTCAATTTTTCAAAAAAATTCCAGCTTTCTAGTTAGAAAAACTATGTGAAATTAGGAGGGTGTGATCATAATGAAAAGGAGAGTCTAGAAAAGTATGTTCTATCAAAAATCAAGCACTGGAAACTCCCTTTCTAAAAATAGTAAGTTTTCCTATATAAAGTTGCTATGTTTGGAAAGTCATCATCAAAAGTAGCTGAGACAAAGGCAACATGAATTTAAGATTACTATAGACCGTGAATGAGTGTTTGGAGCAGAAAATAGTGGAAATAACCACTTACTAAAAATAGTAAGTTACCTATATGGGTGTTTACTAAAAATAGTAAGTTACCCCAAGAATTGGTCGAAGCAAAGGCAATGTGCGTAGGATTGGATGAATATTTTCATCACATCAAGATGATCAAGAAGAAGCAAGGATCACCTCTTACTAAAAATAGTAAATCTCCCTATATGGGTGCTTACCAAAAATAGTAAGCCATGCTCAAAGAATAGTTTTCGCACAATCAAACATTCAGAACTTTGCCGCATCAGATATTTCCATGAACGAGGATCAATGGACTTCATCAGGAATGAAATCTCCTCTTCTTCTTCTCCCTCTCTTTCTCTCTCCTCTTCCCCCCAACTTTCTTTCACTTTCCAATATTCTAATTTGGTGTCGGGCTTTGCACTTTTTAATATGAATTAAGTGACTTTAGAAATATAATGTAAATTAAGTCGCCTTACTATTATAAAAGGGACTTAAATATTTAAAGTGGAATATGAATAGTCTTAAGTCATATTAAGGTATTCGAAAGGTCACGAGGTAGATGAAGAGTCATATTCTATTCTATAAATTTTAAATTCATTCCCATTTCAAAGGGTTGGCGATTGATCTTGTAGACTCAAGAGTAGATTGTACCTAGAGAAAGCAAGGGAGATAACCATTTTCTTATACTCTCTTCCCATCTCAAATTTCTTCCATTCCCACATTATGTACAACTTTTTTCAAGCATCAATACAAGAAGAAGGAGTTTATATCTTTCTTTGACTAAGGGATTTCACGATACTTTGTGTTCATCAAATTCTATTTGGTCTTGTTGCCATTTGTAGGGTTGTTTCTTCTCATAAATGCATGTGATGAAGTTTCTAACTAGTGTGTGTGTGGGAATATGATTTTCTACCTACAGCATTAGTTCTCCTACCTCTTTTCTCACTCCCCTTTCCTGCTCTTTAGACAAAGTCCCCTAGCAAGATATTTCTAGCTTTTCCGCAGGGTCATTGGAGTGTCCCTGTTAGATCCCCAAATAAAGGCCACCATATAAATCCACCTTTTCATGTGCATGCATATACGACAACTACACACCGTTAAGTAAAAGCCCTGGATTCCTAGAGCGTTGGTAAGAAATCCATAAGTTTTTCTACCCAAAAAAATTTCTCGCCAACACCTATATAACAAGGTTATGTGATTCATTCAAATCTAGGTGATTTTCTCACAATATTATACACACTAGGGATGGGTCCTCATCCTTCTAAATATTATTCTATGCAAGGGCTAGCCGGATGTGCATTCGGAATGCCACCACAAAAGGAAATATGATGTTCCGTGGTTTTACGCCCGCTAATCCATATCTTGGTACTATCCCACAATACATGCATATGTATTTAGAAAACACCTAGATGGACCCATATACCATTCCCGCCTCCCTAAATTCCATATCAAGGGACCTCATACGTTCCCGTCACAATGCTTATAATGCATCTTATCCAACTCCTCCTCATCAAGGATATTCCATGTTGGAGACTTATGCAAAGGGTACATACATTAAGTACTTAAAGGAGCCTCTTAAATTCACCATATGTGGTGTCATGCTTCCATGCCCATTTCCGCATCTTCCAAATTGTAAGAGAGAAGGATACCCGAACACTCATATCAAGTCCTACTGCATCGCTATTAGCAAATTACTTCCTTGGGATGTTGTAGTGGCTAATATATTTCCAAATAATCTCGAAAGAATCGCGTTGATTGGTGTTACTGTATTGTGGAAGCTTCTATATGTTCCTTCAAATAAATTGTTTATGAGTTCCTCAAAGCATTTGACATGAACAAGTTGTTGCATACAGGGATTAGGGAATTCCTACATATTAGACAAGAGAAAAATGTATTTTCCACCCATTTCATCCAAATATGGGGCCAAGTTCTCTTTTCCTCTGCAAGTTCTTCTAACATGGACCAAATGGAACTTTGTGATATTTTCCTTCACTCACTCAATTGAGAGACTAGGAGGAAGTCCAGAAGTTTCCTTTCCATAATTACGAGGAAGTATTGGAAGGTACACTTTGGATTGACCAAGCTGCTATAGATAGTGGGCATAATATCTATGGTCCTAATGGGAAATTGATATCCCCAAATCAAAACAATGAAAATTATCACAACAGAGGCCAAAACCAAGGACCTAAGGGGGTGAATCGTAATTATGGTGCTACCACGAATAATGTTACTAATCAAGCCAAGAACGTTGGTTTTCCAAATAGTTATAACACTAACAATCCCAACAACTTAGGAAATCAAAGAGGCCCTAACACTGTGTCCTCTATCAACACAGTTGATGTAAATCATCATCCACAAAAAAAATCAAACCCAAGGCCTAAACCAGTATCAAAACTCTAGCCAAGGGGCAACAAAACATGGTTACAATAACCAATTCAAAAATATAACTGAGGTTATAATCAACAACAACAAGATGTTTATTAAAGCCCATGAGATTATGATCCTAACCTATATTTTGGTTTCCATAATGTTCAAGGTCATGATGATAGGAATTGCCACAATTGTAATAATTTTCTACAAATACTTCCCAAAAAGCAAGGGCAACTCTTTGTAGACATGTTCTTAGAAAATATTGAAACAAACCTGCAACCTAGTCATGTCGACCTATCACAACTCAAAATGCAAACCTAAAACCCCATGGGGATTCCCAAGTGAATCCTCAAAATATAAACAAGGGCATTCCTATAGGAAATAACAACCTTGAATCCTCAACTTCTTACAACTCTTGGGTTTCTCCTAACCTTGGTTCAAATGATAATACAAAAATCTTGTGGTTAATCAAGCTAGAGGTCGAGCTAGAATTTAATGAAACTTGGATGGAATATGTTTCATAACCCCTACTCACTCTTTCCTTCCCACAGAATTATGTTCCTACAATATCAAAACCAATAGGATCCTATGATTTAATATCAGATTTGAATAAGACCTTTTATAACATTTTATTTCTATATTTGTCAAGAATTCACTCACGCATCATTTTACGTTTCTCATTACACTAGGTATTGGTCATCTAATCCATGTTACACCATCTCCTAGTGGCCAAATAAATCACATTGACTTTGACATACGTCCTCTTGGATATAATGATAGAGATAATGGGTTTTTTTTTATATAGACAAGATGCCATCTCGACCCTCGAAATTGCCCAAAGAGGTGATCCCGCCTTATTTTTACAGTGTCTATGTTCATAAAAATTACATTAAGAGAGCCATGATTTATGATGAGGATGTTGTAAATGTGGTTCCCTCTCTTTCTTACAAAATTTGGGATATGGAGAGAAAAATTGTTCCTCTATAAGAAAAATATTACAGAGTACGAAAGTCTCAAAGCGACCTCTATTGGAACCATAGTTCTTCTAGTCACGCTTGGTCCAAAATCTATCTTGATGGATTTTTAAATTATTGACAGGAATCAAGTTATAACATGATCCTTGGGAGACCCTAGATTCATCAAATGAAGGCTATCCCTTCTACCCTATTCCAGAGATTAGATTTCTCCATTTGGATAAGGTCTTCATCACTCAAGGGGATCCTAAGCCCTTCGATATACACTTAAAAAAACTCAAGAAGAAGAGAGTATTCCATACATAGTATCAACTTCCTGTGAATAAATTGAACAATCCACATCCATCAAAATATTTAGTCTTGATCACCCTAGGTATGCCGAAGGCTAAATTCGTTGACCTAAAAAAATTTGAGGTGGCAACAAAAAGGGTAAATCAATATCTCACAAAAAGTGTCCACTAACACAACAACAAAAATTATGAAACTCTTAGAGAGTGACGATCTAATCTTCCTCCCGTTTTAACTATAGGGATGTGTAGTCTTCTTAGTTTAGCATCTCTTCCTCTCGATGACCTAGTTCTAGGTGTAAACATGATAGAATTAACAAATGAAGAATGGAAATTTGAGATTAAAATGATGCCCATAAAAACCATATCTGAGGGTTTTTCTATTCTAAACCCCAATTTCAACCCATGTGTGTCTAAAACTAAGCTTTCCATATCCATGGGGAAAGGCCTCATCATTTAACAAGGGTCATAAGTAAACACAATGATCTACATAGGAAACAAGGCCGAGTAACATACTCATGCACACCCGCACTCCTATGTCTTAAGAACGTGACAAAGAGGTAAAAGAATGCATTTTTAAGAAAAATGATTTTAATGATTGGAAATATACACTTATGGGAAAGGGTTGTAAGTTTAAACCTAGAATGGTAGGCCCTTGTCAAGAGAATGGAAATTTTGAGGATCATGGTTCTTTGTTGTGTACTTTTAGGGGTGAAGAATTTGATATTCATCAACTTTCTTCACCTTATCCATCATGACATGTAGTTTCACCTACATTTCCATATGTATTTTATGAAATCTACATTGCATTTGCATTTTTTAGTTCATTTCATAAAATTTGTGATCAAGGGACTTATTCTTATAGCAATTCCTAAAAACTTCTGAAAACATTGGTAAAACATTCAAATCATGTCTCTTCAAATATTCACAATGTCATCAATTGTTTCCAAATCATTTCATCAATTCAAGAAAGATAAGACAAAGCATTGATAATAACCATACCAAGGCCTACACACTTGGTTCTATTTATAGTTTCTTCTATATTAGGTTTCTTGGCCTATAGTCCATTCTAGAAGCTTCATGGTGTCGCATCTAACCCATATACATATCTTTGGAAATAAGAACATTCTAGACATTTTGCCTATATAAATAATTCAAATGCAAATCCACTGAAATTTTTTATTTTACACATTTCTTTTCCCTACCAACCTTTGGTGTTGAGCCTATGTCTCTTACTAGTGATGTAGGGTTGGGAAAGGAGAGAAGTACCCTTACTCACCTATTCCTTTTCCATGGTGATGAGACTATAATTAGTATTGGTAGCATGGGGAAAGGTGTTGGGGTATCTTTGAAATATTTGAAAGTTAGAAACATTTCGATCAAATGATGTGAAATCATAAATCGAATGAAGTGAGTTAGATTTCAAAAATTCAAAAGAGTTTAAAACCTCAAAACCATATTTTTTGAACTAAGTGTCCATCTACGGATCTATGTCTAGATAAACTGGAAAGAATTTAAAATTTTAAACTATGAAGAAAACTTGAGTAGAATGAGGTTGTAGTGTCTAAATTTGGTTTTGTCAAATCCTTGTCTTTCTCACATTATTACCATTCAACAAATTTCTATAAATTGTTCCCCTCTAGCCCGGTGTTGAGCCCTCGTGCATCTTACTAGTTGTGTGGAGTTAGGAGTGGGGCAAGTTCATTCACTTATCATATCACTCTTTCACCATGTTTTTCCAAAACAATACGAAGTACCAAAATTTTCTTAGAGAAACTAAATTTCAACATTACAATGTGATTGCATTATCATATATCAACGATTACAAAAACAAAAAGATATCATTCTGTTAGCATTCATATCCACTGCATACATTCTGAAAAGCATATAAAAATGGAAGTTCTAAGCATCTAGAGTACACATGTGAAGTGATCCAAGAGGAATTCAACTCAGATACAATGAATTACCAAACCAAAAAGAAGAGTCTGTATATATCATAATAAATCAAGTTTGTATACAATGCCATCACGTGCTAGTCATGGTCAAAATGCTCACACCGAGCCCTAATATAAAGAAAATCCATATAATTCCTTAAAAAAATGTAACCAAGGAATAAAAGGCCCATCGTCCTATCAATCCCCTCGTGGTGACCCCCGAGATGGTGCACGATGCATCCATGACTACTGTTGGTTATTGAAATGAGAATGTACTGAGTGGTGGGAGTGCTTGTGGTGGCATCCATTGTTTATGGTATCACTATGAGTGTGACTCCACCTCATCAAACGTTTAGCTATCTCATATTTTGTCACCTAATTATGGAGATAATTCATAACCTCCACTACCCTCTAGATGGGTGCAAACACATCAGTGTGTCTATCAGCTGCAAGTGGTTTTCCTATATCCTCGGTCACCTCAGCCTGGGTATTCCCCAAAGGGATCAACAAGGTCATCCATGCACACCCATAAAATAACCTCTCGCCATTCCCGTGGATCCTCTCGCAAGAAGAAACATCGAGTTATAAATTTACAAAAATAAAACAAAAATAAATACCAACTAAAATTTCCAACTAACAAGGTCAAGAGAAGAGGATCAACATACTCGGATCTCTAGGAATTCATGTAGGGTCAAGTGGCTAATGAAGCTACTTTTGATGGCTTTTTCCCTCCCTAAAACCATAGGTAAGGCAATTTCCCATCACGAACTTGTCATCCCCCTCTTAATCATGAAATAATGGTCCCTGAGACAAGTTTCTCCTCCTTTGTGTTTTCCTCCTCCCGCTCCTCTTCAAAACACCCCGAGTATCATGCCACTCAGATATCTCTTCTCCTCCATGTGAATTATCCCACTAGCCTCACCACCTAACCCCTCATCATCAATATCCTCTCTGCTGGTTTCCTATCTAGCTGACTCCTCTCTGGTATCATCCCATGTATACTCCTTAGAGTCAGATTCTATGTCTATGGGATTGTCCTCCTCTCCAATATGAGTAGGTGTGGCCTCAATCTGGAGTAAGGGTGCAAGAGTGGTAATATTCCATCAATCATGAACAACTCACCTAACTATGATAGGAACTCCTAAAACTACCATTGTCCAACATAGATCTCCGTGAGGCCCCTTTTGGGCCTCCTTCACTCTCCTATACACAGGTACCACTTGGGGAAGCATATTAATGTAGGGGAGGCCTAACTACTAAGGAACTCGATCAAATGGGTGAATCTCAACATTTACCATATGATCAACTAACTGACTAGTAGTGGAACAAGCCGCCACTATGGTCCCCTCCTATCCCCAAACCCTACCATGTACTTGTATGGGGTAGCCATCATGTATACTATAGTTAAAGAAGTTAGTGACTAATGTGGTACTTTAAGAATTGTCATCATTTTCCATCCGGTGGCATTGACGACCCCTAGGTATTGTACTCGAACTCCTCCCAAATGGGATGATCTTCTCATACAGCTAGCTCATAACCAATGGGGCTGCTCAAAGACTACCCATGTAATCTAAGAATCCAATATAAGTCATGATAATTGTTGCCAAGTATATCTACTCCCTAGGCATAGATATGACCATGTGCTTCTATATGCGTAATGATGGGAGCCCAATAGTAGAGTAGTGTATCACTTCCCTCATCCCTGATCAACCACGAGGCCAAGATACCCATGATGGCCTTGTAGATAATAAGGATGAAAGTATTTGGGATGGATTAGACCTTAATCCCCTTCTTCGAACCAAATGAAACTACGACATCCCCCATATAGGTGGCCCATAGAGTCATCATGGCTCGGATCATGTTCTCTCCAGAGTGAACCGTCTACCTAGTATTGGAACCCAAAGAATACTATACACATCCTCTAGGGTTATTGTCCACTCACCCTAAAGCACCCAACAACCATAAGGTATTCTAATATGTATCCCAATAAGAGAACATGTCACATAGTATGTGACTGGCAGAGTAATGTGGGGCACCTGTGTAATCCTCCATATGCTTGCTCTCTGAATAGTATTGGTCTCATCCCAAGTCATCTGATCCAATATCATTGGGAGCCAGTCACACTTCCTCTCATGACTCTAATATATATACTCTTCCTTCTTCTACATCCACCAAAACACAAAAAAAGAGCAAGTTAGTGACATATTTTGAGAAACAAGCTCATTAAAAACATAAAAAACATTAAAAATAAAAAAATAAGTTATCATGGAGTTTTGGTCATTTTTTCGGACACCCCACCCACGGAGGGTGGTGGTTCTAAGACCACTAACTTGCTAGGGTGGTGGTTCTACAACCTGTCATCCATCTTAGGGTGACGGTCCCGAACAAATTCACCGTATTTGTTTTATTGCCCTAAAAACACTCAAAAATGTAAAAAAATGATTTTCAACGAAATAAAAGACCACCCTGAGGGTGCCCCCTAGAGACTCATTTAAGATAAGAAATTTCAAAAATAATCCCCAAGGCAAATATTTGGACATTTTCACATTCTAGGTTTAATAACACACAAGTGAGGAAAATAACCCGAGACTACGCAGTAAATCTCCCACTCACGAGGCATGTTCGTAATCTTGCAATGAACTTATTGACTATTCTTTCGATGAAAACAGTCACCGTGGGCTCGATCTCAAAACTCACCAAGTCAAGATACACAAATGAATTCGAAAATGAGTTTATATATATATATATATATATATATATGTTATTATAACTTTTTGTGTGAGTGCATATGTTCACAGACTAGAGCGTTGGCATAGGTATACTTCTATATCCCCACACAAATGGTAATTCCTCTTGTCATTTTAATTTAGTGTTTATTTTTTGATATTTTATCTATCTACACTTGAGTCTTCTCTTTGTTTTGTAGGTAGCGGGAGTTCGGACTATGAAATTTTGACACATAGGCTTGTATGGTATAGCATTTAACCCCCATTTCGGGAACGCCATACTTGGACTCTACATTTTATGCCTCTTCATGGCTAAGATGCTTCTCTCGAGGGGGAAATATGTATGCACCCAAAATTACATGTGCTACATTGTCAAAAATGGTTACAAAAGTCCCCAATGATGATTCATGTCCTTTCAAAAGGTGTTTGAGTTCCTAAACCCATTCATAGTGTATATTTGTAGCCTAGACATCCTTACTTAGCTTTTCCATGCTTTCTTCCAACTTCTCACTTCATTCTATACATGTTTTGGCCTTTAGTGCCGGAACCACTGCCAAGGCTAGGGCGGTCATACGTGATTTTTCCAGAACCTTCCATGCATCAAATTCACACGTGACACTTCACTTAACTTTTGTTTTAAAACACATTTATTTTCCATTTTAGATGATTCCAAATCCCAACTTCCTTGTTGCATGGCGTTCCTTCCCTCTTCTATTTTTAAATATATTTAATTAGTTTTATTTGGAACTCTAAGGTTTTCTTGTGCATGAAGGCACATCCCATCCAATTCATATATATTCCATGCTTGTATTCAAGTAAAAGTCCTGAGAATTTTGTGTATCTTACATAGTATTGCTGCCACAATCATGTTGGAAATTACATAGCCAAGCTTTGTTCACTTGTGCTATCTCTCTTCCACCTTCATTACAACAATACCGCTTCAAGCTATCATTTCTCAAGCACCTTCTCTTTCTTCTACCTTTAGATTCCCAATTCTTTGGACTCATATGGACACACAAAGAAAGAAAGATACAAACTCGGGGACAGATATAGATACAACTAGATTTTCCAAAGCTCTTGCTTATCCAGGTTGGAATTATTTGTTTGTTTGCTTCATTTTTCAAATTATCAATTCTGAGTTATTCATTTCAAATACATATCAAATAGAGTATAAAAATTGTTAATTTTAGTCTATTAAGAAATTACAAATAGAGAAAACCATTACAAAGTTTTCTCTTTGACATTACTAGGGAAGTAATGGGGAACAATAGCTCTTATAGGGTTATGATTTATTCTCTACCTCCGAGGTAGGGTTTGAAGGGTTTTGATTAAATCAGTTTAGTTGTTTTGGATCGATATTCACATTCTTGCACAAGTAATTAACTACAACCGATCGATTACTTGTATTTAATTTCATTTATTAGATTATAAGCATTGTTTAAAAACCTATAAAAGATCAAACATATTTACTTTTATTAGATTAGTTTTCTTCTATTGTTTTGTTCGATATGCTGTGAAAATATCAAAACATAGATTAAAATTTCTTTGATGGTTATTTTTTCATGAAAATCAATTTAATTCATTCCATGTGACCATCTAAGGTCCATAACAAGAGGAAATGTTCGGTTGTGATCTATTGGTCCCACAACCCAATGGGCCAGAGTTGACTGAAATTGATACAAGTTTATGCTTGTTAGTTTTATGCACACCTACTAGGTATTATGAGAAGATAGAATAATTGAACACATTAAACATTGCAGCTAATCAAGCCTACAATTATTGGACTACTCCTAGCAATAGGGCTTGATTACACACATGACCATACAAGGACCACAACCTCCATGAGTTTATGGTTATGATCCCTAGGTCCCACAACCCAATAGACTTGTGTACTAATTAAACATTGACACTAGTTTACGTGCATCGTTATTTAGATCATCACCACTTCCACTTGACATTATTGCACAACTTTCATTATTGAACATAACCAATCAAGCTAGGATTTCTAGACTAGACCAGAAAACCACCCATAGTCCCTATGGTTTCTTTACACCTCTCATTCTCACTTCCATGACCTTGTCTAGAAATCTATATGAGGCCCCCGTAGGTCACTTTCCTCGTGTTCCACAACCAATAGACAAAATCTTGGCAGAGCTTGATATTGACTAGAGCCTTCGAGTAGCTATTCTATCTAATTGATCCATCACACTACTTCAGCTTAGGACAACCTTCTTTTCCTTAGACTCACAAATCCTTATATTGTGTGTTGAAGATAAAAATCTTCCTTGTTAGCTTGTTCATCATTACCACTCTCAAATCCATTTTTATTCTACACTGTATGTCTTGGCATGAACTCGAGAAGTCAGTGTGAATAAGGTCATGTGTTAATTTTCTTTCGTACGCTTTCCAAAAACTTTTTCCCTACATCTTTTTAGAAACTACTTAAGAATGAGGTTGAGAAGTAGATAATTGATCAACCTTTGGAGGCTAAGTTTCTATTGTGCTCTTTTTCAAACAATTATTAGCAGCTTTCACCGATGTATATTCTCGTATTAAACCCACACAAATATTCCTCTTTCTAATTCAATAAGGTAGTCTTTACTACAGCCTATGAATGATCAAAAATTCTTGTGAAGTTGCATCCTCTATTTGTTCTCGTTGATACATATGTGCTTTGGACCATAGGGATTGACTAAGCACTTCATTAGGAAAAAAATTATGATTATATGATGGAGAGCATGGGTAAGACCATTAATAATCTTGAACAAAATTAATTTTATAGGGACAATGGCTCTAAAGGAACTAGAAGCCAGGGGAGATTTAACATTCATGGGTTTAACATTGGAAACTTGATTTTGTTCTTGGTTGTTATTTTGAAAAGGTATCCAATTAGAATGATATTATTTGTTCTTGGGTTGGTATGAATGATCATATTTGGAATGTTACCTCTTAAGGGCTACCAATTTGTTTCCAAAAGTTTGAATAAATAATATACCCTCATGAAGATCATTTGATGGGGCATGTGTAGATGGATTTGGTTGATTAGTCACAAGAGGAAGTGGGGAAATAGTTGGTTGATTAGTGGGAAGCTCAAGATACAAAGGCATTGGTGGTCTCGATATTTTTTCCCATCTTGGATCAAGAAATTCTCATCATTTATGGTGATGTCATAAGCATCCAAAAATTCCATTCCTCCCATTGATTAGATCATAACTACAACATCGTTGTTTAAATATCTTAGATAGTACAAGAATGCATTATTGGGCGAAGGTTTTATCAATGCTGGAATCCTATTCAAATTCTCGCTCAAATCGAAGTTGAAATCACCCATGTGTTCTTGAGGATCTCTCTTTATAGTGGTTAATTGTTCCATGAGTGACAGGTGATCACTCTTATCCTCAAACTATTTACAAAACTTTTCTCCTAAATAAACTCAAGTGCGTATGGAACCAACTATTAACCCGTGAAACCATTGGAGTTATTTTCCTTTAAAATAAGTAGCAAGAAGCTTGGCTACAACAATATCCTCTATAGTATTGTGTAATGTGCGATGTTAGCCGCATCTTGAATTTTTTCTATGGGAGTAATGCTAGTCTCTCGTCTTTATAAAGGAAGACTTTCGAGAGAGGATGCAGTATAGCATCATGTTGGGATAATTAAAGAGGGATGTCAGCATTAAAAGAAGGGAAAACTTGGTTTCTTATGGTAATGGTGGCAAGTATTTGATTGTCTATTGGTGGAGGAAACCTTCCAAAAGGAGGTATTGAATGACCTCTAAAATATGATGATGAAGGTTCACCTTTATTATTCTTAGAAGAGACAAAGATAACTCAATATTCCATTGGTTTCCTTTCCTTAAAGAAGATCTTGTCTGAATTATTCACATAAGTTGACACAATGAAACTTCAAATTCTAGAGATGTGGAGTTGTCAGTACCTTAATTTATGTAAATACTAATAGGATTACCAATTCTTAGTTTCATCCCACTGGGAATGCCAAAAATTGTTGTTAGGTGGATCGTGCACCCGTTGAATCTTTAAGTGATAAAGTATAACATGGGAACATCCCCAATGTGTGGGAGCTTAGCACCTTTGGATGAACCTCCAAAGAAGGACAACTTCCTTTTAAACTTGGTGCACTTGTTTTAAGATTAAGTTCTAGGGCTACATTACTTGAAAAAACTAATCTAATTATTCATGGAGTATAGGGATAGGAAGATAACTGAAATATATAAAAGAGGTGATGCACCAAGAGTAAATGGAATAAGAATATCTACTTCACATGTAAAAATTAATATTGCAAAAATATATAAACATGCACATCTCATAATATTTTTCAATCACTGAATTGACTAAATGCAAAACTCAAATAACATAAGGGAGTCAATATTTTTCACAACTAAAACAAAATATTTCATACCACAAAGACACGGATAATTGATAATCAAAGAAGATAACTGATGTAAAATCAATATAATCCACCACATACAAGGAATTAAAGCATTCGCAAGTATTAAAAAATGATCAAATTGCATAATAAAACAAGTATTCAAAGGAAAAATAGTGTTATGAATATATCAAAGGCTTTTAATCTTGTTCTTGGACTCCTCAAAATTATAGAGCCCCTTCACAATAAGATCTAATTTTTTTTTAAGAAATAATGCATTCTCATATTTATAGACTAAGGAGATTGAGAGATTATAATTCCATATTCTAACTACTTCCTAATAAAAATATAATGCATTAATATTTAGGGAATAACCTCCCATGAAAATATAAAAATAGCTATACAGGTTTGAAAAAGTTAACCCTACAACTTTCACTAGTTTTAAAGCTTAGAGACTATCTCGACAATGGCTGCCATGCCTAGCTAGAGCCGGAAGAATCCTTCTCCTTTTTGGTTCTTGTTTCTCCTCATCTCCAGCTAACATGTTCTTGTATTCTAAAAATTGTTTAATAATTCCCTCAACCTCCTCCTCCTCAGGTCCACACGTGTAATGGCCTAGAATGCACACTCGACTCGGCCTCTATAAACCTATACTAGAAATATTTGAGTCATGTCAATAACATTTTTGAGCTGGCTCAACAAGTTTTGATAAGATACCAACCTATAAATATAATAAAGATTAAAATATTTTGTCACATCATCATATTAATTTACCAAACTCTTAAAATGGGCAAGTAATTTGTTCAACTCGGGAGAATATCAATAATATTATCCAAAAATTTGCGTTTGATCTTCTCAAATTCTTACAAGATATCATTCAAATCATCCACTATCTCATATCTTTAGTCCTACAATTTTGACATGAGATCCTACAAAGGATTCGATCTCAAAATTTCATAGCTTCCTTTATTTCAAAAGGTTTTGAAATATCATTAATAACACCTTCCTTCAAAATCAAGTCTCGAGCTTACACTTCAAATTTCTTTCCATGTTTTGAGAGAAAGACCTAAGTTATCACTCTTCTCAATGAAGAGTCCATTCAACTTCATGATATTATCCTTATATGCATACAGCTTCATTATAAAATTCCGCATAAGATTTCATCAATGGGTCTACCTCCCGAATTAAGCTCTCCATCAATCTTCCCACCACTATCCCTTTTTGTATAATGATATGTAAACTCTCTACTTCGTAATTATTCACAAAATCACAATTAAAACATTTATGTTCTACTTTCGATTAGAAAATGATAAAGATAGATGGTGAATGAATTTTTCTTATGCTTAGAATCAATAATTTGTAGGAAAGGGAATATTATAACTCATAAACACCAACAATATTTATCCTAGAAACCTCCAAAGGAAGAAAACCATTCGGGAAGGAAAAATTCTCTTTCTTCCCACTTTTATTGGCCAATTCAATCAAGAGGTATAGAATTTACATTAAGTATGAAATGGAAGTAGATAATATCTCAAACTTCTTACCAATTAATTGCTTTCTCTTCCTCAACACTCATTTCTTCTACAAAAACAACTCCAACACTAAGAATTTCTTGATCACTTTCTTTCATGCTTCGATGATCCAATACTCTTATACCCAAATTTATTTATATCCCTTATCATGTCCTCCCATACACCGAGAGGATGTAAAAGGTCGGGAGGAGAAGATACATGGAAAACCTTTCAAATTTTGGGATTGTTCATTTCAATTTTTATTTTCTGTCTAAAAGAGCCGTGATCACCGCCAATGCACCCGACAATCATAGGACTCATGTCCTATCTAGGTAGTGGTTATAGGACTTCCACCGGGTTGGGCGGTGGTTCTTTAACTTCGCTCTGCACATAGTTGTGGTTATCTTAATAACAATACATAACCTCCATTTCCACAATTTATTTCTTCATGTTGACTTATCTAATAAAGTAGAGTCATTTTAGATCCCTATGGATCACACCTCACCACATTAGGATGCTTTAGGTCCCATAAAATCTTAGTGGGGGAGTAGATGAGGAAATAATTCCCTCACTTGCTCCTATGAATACCACTGGGCTTTCCTTGGCATTTTTCCTTTCAGTCTAACATGCCAAGACTCCTACGGACCTCTCCTAGTCTCTTTGAACTTCTGTTTACAACACTACATCCTCCTCCATTTCACTTCATGTGTCCAAGAAACACTCTTGAATGGAAGGTAGAAATTGTAGCCCTTAATATTCATATAGCATGGATGGTTCATATAGGTGTAAGTTCTCATAGTTTACTACAGATTACATCCTCATGAATGAAGACAAATCAAGTTGAAAGGAATTTTCTCCAACCTTCTCCAATATGGTGAAGGGGCCATATTGTAGTGGCTTAAGTTTCTGTGTTTGACCTTATAGTCTCTCCTTTCTCAAGTAAAGCCAAACTCTATCTCAAACATGAAGCTTATATTCTCTCATATGCTTATCGTGCCTAACTTTGTACTTGGCCCGAGATTTATTTAACTATTCTTTGACTTTGAGATGGATTTTCTAGATCCTCTCAATGAATTTTTTTTCTCTAGTCACCTCTCGCATCTCGTGGCTCCTCCTCATCTTGTTTCCAAACTACTATGTCCAGAGATTTGTAGGTAGATATCCCATGCATATCTCAAATGGTGACTTCATAGTGAATGTGTGTAATTCCTAGTTATAGGAATGATGAATGTAGGATAAGGACTCATCCCACATCCCTAGGTATTTGCTGTTGTACCATCCGATCAATCGTACCAAATTATGATTCACCACCTCTATCTATCCATCTATATGTGGATGGAATGTTTTGCTCGTCTCTAACCTGGTATCCATCTTGTCTCATAAAGTATTCCATAAATTTCCCAAGAACTTGGAATCCCCGTCAGAAAAAATGGACTTTGGAAAACTAAAATGCACCCATATATTAGAAAAGAAAATATCTCGGTGCCTCATGTTTTTTATTTTCTTTTTACATACCATAAGAATACACATTTTACTTAATATATCAACAACATTATATAGATATTCATGAACATGTTTAAACATTGGTAATACCCCTACAAAATTCATAGAAATTTCCTCCCATGAATGAGTAAGTACTGAAAAAGGCATACACAAACCTTCCTTCCTAGTCTTAGGCTTGATGGTATAAAAAAATTTACATCCATGTATAAATTTTGATACTTCTTTTTTCATATTGGTCCAATACATGTACCTTTTCAAGTGGGCTAGGGCTCTACCAACACCAAAATGTACTGCTACTTTTGAGGTATGTGCTTCCCTCATCAATAAAAGTATTTCTTCTTTAGGTACACAAAGTTTCCCCCATTGGTAGAGCAGCCCATCTTTGAGATAAAAATATTCAATCCCCATCCTTTCATCCCTTGATACGCAACTATTGAAATTTCACCCCAAAGTCTCTGTCCTAGGTACATGCCTCCCATAATCTTCCTTTGTGAAGGGTTCAATCTAAGAGATAGTGGCCAAGAAGGTGAAATTATCATGAGTGAGAAGCCTAGACAACATGTTTGCCAAAAAATTTGTACTACCCTTCTTGTATTTGATCATTAGATGGAATTACTGAAGGAACCCCATCCATTTGTAGTGCCTTGCTTGCTACAATTTAGACTATGCTTACAAATACTAGAGAGGTTTGTGGTCAGTGTGCACAATAGTTTCTTTACCCAAAAATACTGATTCCATTTTTTAATTTCCTAAACTAGTGCATTCATTTCCTTATCATATATTGAATGTCCTTTAACTTCTAAAGTAAAATTTTTAGAATGATATCATATGAGTTTACCTCCCCTGAAGAAACATTATTCTTATAGTGTAATCATTGACATCTATCTCTACTTCAAAGGGATACTGAAAATTAGGAAGAAAAAGTAATGGAGCATTACTAATCTTGTATTTTAATAACCCAAAGGATTTTTCTTGTTCCTTACCCTAGTAAAAACCTTACTCTTTACAGCCACTATGTGTGTAGAGGTGTTGCGATGCATGAGAGAAACCCAAGATGAACTTTTGCATGTACTATACTTCTCCCACAAAAATTTTAGTCTCTATGGCTCTTGTTGGTGTTGGAAAATTGGTGACGTCTTCCACCTTATTTGGATCCACTCATAGCTCTCCCTCCTCTAACCATGTGACCAAGATAGACAAGCGAATGGTTGGAAAATTCACATTTCTTTATTTACAAAGTAGTTGTTTCTCCCTAAGAACTTGCAAGACTTGATGGAAATGAGTTATATGTTCTTCCCATGTGGCACTAAAAATAAAGATACCATCTAGATATACAATGACACATGAATATATAAAATCACACAATACATCATTCATCAATCTCATAAATGTAGCGGGTGCATTGCATAATCCAAAAGGAAGCACCAACCATTCATATAAACCTTGTTTTGTCTTGAAGGCGCCTTTTATATATCCTTCTCCTTCATTCTAAATTGGTGATAACCTGACTTGAGATCCAATTTATGAATAATTTGGCCTCATTGAAGCTTGTACAAGAAGTCATATACGTGGGGAAGTGGATATTTGTTCTTTAGGGTGATCTTGTTCAAAGCATGGTATTCGATGCACATTCTCTCGAGAACCATCCTTCTTTGGCACCATAATGATAGGTGAACCACATGGTGAGGTTCTCAAACGTATCTCCCTTGGTCTAGTAGTTCCTAGAGTTGTTTCATTACTTCAGTAGTCTCCAACAAGGATTTCCTATACAACCCAATGTTTGGTAGAGGGGACTCGGAAAAAGCTGAATATCATTCTCTACTTCCCGTTTTGGTGGTAACCCACTAGAGCATAAAAATTTCCTAAAAGGACTGTATAATACTATCCAAATCTTCTTTTCCATGGTTAGAAATATATTAAACTTCTACCCCATCTTGTTTTTTTTTTTAATAAAAGTAAACAAAATTGATTATGATTTTCTTGAATAAGACATTTTTCTTAGTTAGCACTCACCATAGTAACTTGTGTCTTATGCCGGGTGTCCATGGATGTTATAGCTAATCCCATACATGACCCATTTGTATTAGTTTTCCCTTCTCATAAATATGGCATCCTTGATATACAAGTAAGGACTCCTAAAAACAACATCAAAATCATCAAAGGGAATAAAATCTTCCAATATATAAATATAATGGGAATTTATCGAAAACTTGACCTTTCATCTTTTTGTAACATGAATTTCAACACCCTTCTTCACCCAACCCTAGGATAAGGATGTGGATGCTCGTAAGTCTCAAGACCAAGCTTCTTTACAACTACTTCGAAACCAAATTAGACTAAGAACTAGTATCAACCAAAGAATTTACCTTAGTTCTCTTTATCTATTTTTTGATATTGAATATTCTACTCATCTTCTCTTCTTGGTGGTTGTGCATCCAATCCTTTCATCTACATCAGATTCATCTTTGATTTCCACCTCCCCTTCTATCTTTATAGTTGTCATGGACTTCTTTGAGTCCTTGGTTTGGTTTTGTGGATGTAAATCGGATATAACTTCCAACATGTAGCGTCAATATGACCATTGATATCATAGTTCTTGAGAAAATTCTTGGGATCTTTATAAGTATTTATAGTAATGGAAGCTTGTTTACCTTTCCCTTTCCACTTACCCTTGTTACTTTTTTTTTTCCCATGCTCTTTCTTCTACTTATTTGTTGACTATTTTTCCCTTGGATCTAATTCTCCTCGCTTCTTTTCATCTTCTGTAGTATGCCTCTACACATGACTTATTGAGATCCTTTGGCTTCGTGGAGATGAGTTTTCTTCAAGGTGAGTGTGAAGTCCTCCTAAGTACTTACTCATAATATCCTCATCCTCCAAATCCATGTTTAGTAACATGGCCTACCTCTAAAACTCCATAGTATAGTCCTACAAACTTTGACCATTTTCTTGTCTAAAATATTTCCATTTAATCATTTGGTCAGTCTTGTGGCCAATATGATAGAATTTAGCTCTAAGTAATTCTTTAAATTCTTGCCAATATTTCACAATAGGATGTTTCTTCTTTTCACAAGTGGCTAGATGGGTTTCCCACCAAACCAGAGTGTGTCCCTCCATTTTGAGATGTGCAAAGGTGATCCTTTGTGCCTCATTGACATTATGGATGCTAAAGTATACATCTAGTTGTTTTAACCATTTGTCAAGAAACTCTACATCTAATTGTCCTTCAAATATTTTAATTTTAAATTTCGTCTCAACTTTGAAAGGAGTGTGATTATATTTTACCTTTTCTCTTGCATTTGAAGCCTCTTCTCCATGCTATTCCCCATAATCTTCCTCATGGTGGCTCATTCCTATGCCAAAATTTTTGGCTAATCCTCAAACCACTAGTTCCATGGAGTCTTACTTAACGGACGTTGTCTTCTACAAATCTGCAAGTTATTGTTGCCTTGTAAACATCCTATACATCACGGTCTCCAACATCTTGATTCTACAAACCAAGTTATCTTCCTCCATTTGTCCCTAAATTCTCTTCTTCCACTTCCTTGTAGAAATATCAAGAGCACAAGATAAATCCTCTTCACCTTTATCTCTCATCACTATCAAATAAATCCAAGAATGAATACCACAGTCCTGGATACTTGTTAGCTCTAATACCAAAATGATCTATAAACTCTCTACTTTGGAATTATTCATAGAATCACAATTAAAACATTGTTGTTCTACTTTTGATTAGAAAATGATAGAGATAGCTAGTGAATGAATTTTTCTTATGCTTAGAATAAAAAATTTACAGAAAGGGAAGAATATAACTCATAAACACCAACAGGTTTTTATCCTAGAAACCTCTAGAGGAGGAAAACCAGTCGAGAAGGGAAAATTCTCTTTCTTCCCACTTTTATTGGCCAATTCAATCAAGAAGTAAAGAATTTACAATAAGTATGAAAGAGAAGTAGATAATATCTCACACTTCCTCTCAATTATTTGTTTGCTCTTCCTAAAAACTCCTTTATTCTACAAACACAACTCCATCACTAAGAATTTCTTGCTCACTTGTTTTCATGCTTTGATGATTCAATACTCTTCTACCTAATTGTATTTATATCCATTCTCATCTCCTCCTATACACTAGAGGATGGGAAAGGTCATGGAGGAGAAGAGACATGGACAACCTTTCAAATTCTGGGATTGTTCGTTTTGAGTATTAATTTCTATCCGAAAGAGCTAGGACTTTCGCCCAATATAGACCGACGGTCACAGGACCACCACCATGGTTGGGCGGCAAGTACAGGACTACCTCCTAGGTTTGGATATGGTTCTATAACCACCACTCGCACGCAGTGGTGGTTCTTAATAACAAGACAAAACCTATGTTTCTTCAATTTATTTCTTTGTCTTGACTGATCGATGAAGTAGAGTCATTTCGATCCTTATGGATCATATAATATTTTCCACTACATTAAAATATGTATCATCAAAATGATAGGAAATAGTGAGCTTAATAGTAGTCTGGATAGGCAATAAGATCTTAGTTAATAGAGAAATTAGATGCTCAACCTTTCCCTTAAGTTCATCCTTAGTGGATTTTTCCTTATCATATTTCTCTAGAAAATTACCCAAGGCCACTGAACATATTGTTTAACACCTTCATGGGTGGCTTTCCTAAGAGAAAACATATAAATTTTATTTTTTGTAGCTGTGATTTTTTCTTTAGTTATTCCTGTCATTAGAGTAATTATCTCGATGAATATTTCTACTATTCGATCGAATGATAAGTTAGAAACAAAACTTAGTCGCTTATCTTACCTCCGAGGAGTTAGATATAGATCACTACAATTAACAAAATAAATAATAGGAGCTTTCTTCTTTTGTTTTGGTATTTACCTATGCAACCACACAGGAATAGAAGAAGATGCTTTAGAAGAAAATATAGGCATTATTACGGTATTACTTGGGTTAGTTTACATGATAAGAGAACTAGTCATAGTTATGAAAAGTGGAAATGAAGTGGTAACAATGGAGGGTGGAGTGGAAATAATTTCCTCAGGTGTGGTTGAAATAGAAGTGGAAATGGGAAGATATTTTTGAGGAAGAGGGGTTACAAAAGAAGATCCCATTTCCAAAACCTCTCCGCTGAGAGTTTTGGAAGAGAGGAGAAAACATGGGCCAACAAGGGAGAAATAGAAAACAAGGTCAATGGGAGAGTGAGAGATGGAGAAGAAAGAGGAGATGAAATTGGTGAATATGGAAGAGATGAAGGTGGTGGTGACTGTGAAACTTGAGAAACATTTAGTAAAATTCTTAAATCTATCACTTCAGATTGATTGTAATTGAGGAGATTCCACTATCATTTTAGAAAATCCTGAAGAGGATTGTGAACCTCTAATGATATAGGATATCTTAAGAGGCCATGAGGTAGGATTTTGAGTCACTCTTTTTCCTTTTGAAGGGGTGACATGACCCACCGATGATTGTGCTTATATCGATTATGTTTCTAGTTGTTCGACACTTTTTAGGTGTAATTCCCAAGGCTGTTAGCCATTGTTATGTTATTTGTAAAATGGGACCTACCCTTTCCTTCATGTTACTACACTCCTTGACTAACTCGATTTATCTAAGGAAAAATCTGATTCATGACATTATTTTATTTGTAGGAAGGATCCAACACCTGATCATCATCTTTTAGGCCTTTATAAATCACTTCTATTTGATAGCGACTTGTTTCCTTCAAGACTAGCCACTCAAATTACCTCTTTATTATTACATACTCATCTCGGTAATGAGTCCATATGTCTTCTAGTTTAGGTATATGAATGCTGGCCAATTCTATTATACCAAATTTATCCTAGTAATCAAAGTTAGTGTGTGGGTAAAATTTTCTTAGATTCATCTCGAGACATCTCTCCTTCAACATTTTTCACCTTATACATATAAATGCATGTATATCTTGCTATGGTTATAGGGAATTTGTCTCCTATTTTTGTTGATCATGTTGATCTTATGATAACTCAACAACCGACGAACCAAATCCATTAGGACCCATATCACTTGGGAATTTTGGTAGCTTGTTTGAAGATCCTATAAACCCCGACACTCTAATGTAAGTGAAAGTTACAAACTATATGTAGATGTCCCCCATTCTCATACTTCTTTCTAGGCTACATCTGAGATTCTCCTATTGTATAATTTTTTTGTCAAAGAAATACATGAGAGTGGCGAAGAAAGCATCATTTACTCTCTAAAAATGATTGGGGCCTTATACCATGGTAAGTTAAGGATAGTATTCATATATCTAAGTTGTACCTCTCGGATCCCTTTGGAGTTATCCTTGATAATCCCTCATTCCCTCTACTGCTTACACTATGTAGGAGGTCATAAAAATGTTTCTTGAACTTAACACATCTTCCAGATGAAAGAATATAGAATTGGTTGTGTTCACCCCATCAAATGTGATATTTATTCTTTTTTACTATGGAAATGTAGAGGTACATCTGATATTGTAATTATCTCGGTAGAAGAAAGACCCGTAACCTTTCTAAAAGTTTGATGATATCATTAACCTCCAATATGAAATCAAACCGGGGAAGTGTCTTGGGAAATCTAGACAATGAGGTTTTATTCTTAGCTAAATAGCTCTTATTGAAAAGCCTTATGCAAGTGTCATATTCTATAACCCAATATTTTAGATTAGATTCGTGGGATATAGTAGTATATCCTTCAATTTCAAGGAGATTCAAGAGGTCTTCAAATAAATCACTATCTACCTTGATCACCACTATGCCATCATCATTGTTTATAGTACGTGAATCTTTATCAAAGTGGGATGTTGTGGAAAGTACAAACTTAGGACATTACATAGATTAGGGAAATGCAACCGTAAGGGAAAGTCCACAATCATAAATAGCTTTCATTCATGGTTTTTTGTCTGGGCCTTTACTCTTTCCCAAAATTCAAACATGTCCATATGTCTAAAATCTATATCCCCAATATTCTCTACATCAGATGAGATACTAGAAGGGCGTGATACCCCTTATTAGTTATACTTCATTTTGTTATTTCCCCTAGATGAAGAACCATACATCTTCCGTATTACTGAACTCAATAAATTAGAGTTCGAGAGGAAGTGTGCACCCACCGAACACCTTACACAACCGACTTAGATTTCCAAAATTCTCAAGCCAAAAGTTCCAAATTCGAACTTATATCTTGATGAACAACTCAAATTCAAAAGTGGTAGAATTCCAAAATCCAAAAACCTGAAGTTAAAAATTATTATGTTCTAAAAATATGGTCTTTTGAATCCTGAAAGGTAGAATTTTTGAAATGTGAAAACTGTGAAGCTAAAAACTCAAAGCTCCAAAACTTCAACTTAGAAAATGTTAAATCTTGAACCTCGAAGTCCAAAATCCATGATTCTCAAACCATGTTCGAAAAGAAAATGTTCCAAAAAAATTGACTTTTGAAACCTAAAATAAAGGACCTCTGAAAATCGAATCATCCAGACTCCGAATTCTAAAAATCCAAACCTCGATATCTTAAAGCTGAATAGAAAATACTCCCAAAATAGAAGTTTAAAACCTCAAACCTCCAAAATGATCACCCAGTGTAGGTTCTCTAAAATCAAAATCACTGAAACTCTAAAACTTGAACCTCTCGCTAAAACTCCTTGCTTCTAAAAATACTATTCTTTTGTGTTGGTGAATTATTTTAAAGTTCATCTCTCAAAAGTGATAAAATCAATAAAGGAAGAAAGGATATGGCTTAGATCCTAGCACTAATCCTAAGAGAACCAAGAGAAATGAAGAAATGGAAAAATGAAGTAAAACCTAAAACAAGAACCCCAAAATAAATGAATACCAAAAAAACTTGCAAAAACTTACCCAAATCAATGATAAAATCATAAAAATAATGCCTCAAAAATCACCTTAGGGGTACAATGGGTTGTGCACACATGTTAGCACATCGTGTACTTAATCATTAGGTAAAAAATGATAATTAAAAAATCATGTATTTATAGGAAGGTAAGAATTAATTACTATGATCCGACACATGTGGGGGTGGTTGAACATTATTGCCTTTGGAAATCGACTTTTGAAGTCATCATGCAAATCTAATGCAATATGTAATATGAACTCAAGTCCAAAATCTGAAGTTCCAAAAATGTGAAATGGTCGTTTCATAAATCGGGATCTAACATGTAAATTACATGTAACCTTCCCTTCGACTTCAAATCTAAAATAAAAGTGCAAAATCGGACTTGAATTTGGGAGATAAACTACATGCAAAGTTTTCTTACAATTTTGAATTCGGTTCAATTCTAATGGAAATGGAATTCGGACTTGAAATCAACCTTAATTTTAGATGAAAAATGTAGGTAAACCTCTCAAATCCAAAATTGAGTGAAAAATGATGTTAAGGAATTTTTTTTTAAATCTTCAAAAAATCTAAGGAATGGTCAAGGAAAAAAATTGTAAGAAAATTGTAAAAGTCCTCCTAACAAATGTAACTTCGAAAGTTTAACATACACTTTTTATGACACACGACGATCTGTTGTGGGGCATATGCATACACCTATTTTTTCACTTTACTAAATTTTATTATTAGCGTGAATCATTAGGGCATTATCTTCCTTAGATCAATATCCTCGGGGATACTACTAGGAGTGGGGAATAACTAGAAATGATTATGTATATCCTTTGATTTACATTGGGGTGGTTATAAGTGATACTTATGAGAGATATTTAATGTGTATTCTGATTATATCACATGTTTCCATACCCTTACAATATAATTTTTTAACCCTTAATTAAATTTTAGGCTAATTTAATTAGGTTTTACATTAGATTAGGGTTGACCACAAATGTTACAATAGAAATAATAATTTGGATTTGTATTTTAAATCAAGTAAAAATAATATATCTTACACTAATCAACCTAATATAAAATTGAATATATGAAACAAATGTATAGAGGAACTTATATGATTACAAATTACTTCTGGAGAGATTTGGGACTATGTAATAGTGAAAATGGGAGGTTCTATTCTGAATGATCCTCAAAACTTGAACTATGACTATGAATCCACCTGGGTGGGACCATACAAAACTTTGAGGACCATACCATATAGACTTGACCAAAATAGATGATAATTTACCTACTTTGATTCAACTTCGTAGCTTTCTGTTGTTCTTGCATTTTAAGATTTGTATGTTGTTATCAAACCCTAGTTGTCTCACATGCAGTGAATCTCTTTGAATAGAATTATTTTTAAATCATACCCTATACATTGATTAAGAGTCTTCAAAAATTAAAAATATAAGGTTTCGAGCACCCCCATGCACTACCAATGTGTGTGTTAGTTCAAAGAGACCTCAAAATACACAACTTTCTTCACCTAGCATGTGATATCTAGATAGATCAGTTGGATTTGGAATTTTCTTTGACCATGTTTGCTTTGAATTTTTCTTACTAATATACTTGGAGAGAGTATTGTTTATTTCTTCGAATGAGGCATATGGATTCTTTGACCTTTTTATGGATTCATACTTGATTGGGTGCTTCCTATTAGCTTTATATGTGACATTTCGAGATTTAGGGAGCTTGGATATCTTTTCGCACATTGAAGTGAGTGATCTAGTGCATTTCCTTCGGAGTTCCATGTTAGAAAATGAGGGGTGCTAGGTTCTCAGTAGAATAATTATCTAAGAAATGCTGAACCAGGATGAAGTATAAAACCCAATGAAAGATATCATTTTTAAATCGAGCTAGAGGACATGTTATTAGAGACCGCATAGATGGATCAAGACTAGATATAAATTCCTAACTAAACCGTATGGTCCTAAATCACATAAGTAAATATTCCACATGAATATTGGAGATAGTGAAATTATGTTTTCTATTAATTTTGTGCATTTTTATTCTCACAATGTGTCAACATGTCAGTTTACAAATAAAAACAAGCTAAACAATGGACCTCAAAAAGTGCTACGTATGAAAATAAAATGTGTATTTATCATAGTAAGAGTACACATTCAAATAAAGTGTTCTAACCGCAATATACCAAATTTGAGTGTCTACAATATTTTTGATCACTTGTAGTCATATTTTACAAACATTATTAATTCAAATATTTTGTAGCAACTTGTAGTACATTGTATTTTGGATCAACTTGTAGTATATTTTGTATGAATACCCAAAGACTACAATATTTTACATCATTTATAGTTATCTTTTACACTCATGAGTATGAATTTACTAATGAGTGTCTAAAATATTTTTATTTTAATAAGTAGGTAAATAACATCTCAATTAAGACAAAAACTCGATTAACTAATATGTAAATAGGTGTTAAGGACTATTGAATTCCTTCATACCTTGTCCTAGTCAAACAACTTTCACAACTTTTATTCAATTACTAACTCCCTTAAGGGATGCATGTCATTATAAGAATACAATATGTGAGACACCCTTGATTTTATTTTCGTAAAGGGAATTTTCCTAACATTCATTTTGCATTTTCCATGAATACAAAAATCTAAAGTTGTCTTGTAGATACCAAAATTAGGTCACACTCCCCTTAGTCCCTAGAAAATAACCAACTCACACGCACTCACCTAATCATGGCCCCTTTCACCCCACTCTAATATTAATTTAATTAATTTACTTAAATTAATTCATTATCCTCACAATATTTATTATTTAAATATCCTAATGGGACAATGCCCAGATATCCACCTCACCTAGCCACCTCACCATATACCTTTTCTTAGTATGTTTCCATAACTAACTAAGACCTACCTAAACCCTAAAAATAAAATCCTACATTCCCTCTAACCACATTCCCATCCATTAGAAAAGGAAGCTTTCATTCTAATCTACGAAGGAAAATGAACGAGATCCAAGAAAATTAAAAGGATCTCGCCAGTTTAGTAAACCTAGAAAATCCCTCCCTAATCGACGCTCGCTACCCCGAACCACCACCACAACCTGCAACCATTTTCGCTACCATTTAATCCCTAAAAACAACCTTATTTCGATGTTGGCACATATTCTAAGAGAAAGAGACGAAACCGAGCCGCATGCAAGCAAAAATAGAATTTGTACACGCATCGAGAACCCACATCCATCACAAGAAGCACCCACATAGCCATATACCTTCAAGGGAGAATATGGGGAAGTGCCAACATCACACCAAGTTCCTTCCATTTGATCAACTACCATTATAAACAAGACATCAAGCTCGTACAACAGTAAGTGTTTTATTAACCAACACTTATCCATTGTCATTTTAGTAGACTCTTTTACTTCTGTTATTAGTTTCTACTCCCATTCCCATTCCCCCACCATTTACCTCCATGCAAACTTGACCATTCCTTCACCCACACCATTGAACTTCCCATACCTAGATTTTAATCACCCCTGAGTATACCTAAGACCTACACAGACCTTGTCATTGCCTTTACATTTCCATTTAGCCTTAGATCTACCCTCACCTCAAGTTTTTATTGAGTTTCCTATACCATGACCATACCGACACTAGTTACCCACAACCATCGCTGGTTAACCTAAACTAACACCGGTCATACCAAACCGACATTGGTCTCTATGTTTTTACCCTCAGACCAAGAACAAAGCTTAAAACCTCCACCAAATACCCAAAACAGCCAAGAATATGACCCTAATCAATACCTGTACCTTGATAGAGACCTTGAACTTTGGATCTAATCATAGCTTAGCCTTTGTTGTGAAAAAATTTGCTTATTGTAGTCGAATGAGATACCTAAATCATTTTAAATACAATAGGATTTCGTTTATGGTTAGCATTAAGTTGTTTTAAACGGTGGATTGACAGCCGCCTGAAGTATCACACTTCCTGGATCTAGCACACATTAGGCATTCCACTTCATATATTTTTAAATTTTATTTGGTGGTCTTGTGTTCTATTTCGTAGTTCCTCCAAGCAAAAATTAAGCTCTCGTGATCAGTCAGTGGATCCAAAATTCATACGTAAATAACAACCTACAACCAACATTTCAATAGGTATTCCTCTTATCCCTTTACCCTAATTTTTTTCATCAACATTCAAAGAAACGATCTAGAATCAAGTGAAACATTTTGGCATGCCCGGTGGGACCCATTCTAGGTTCTTTACATTATTTCATTTCTAGGTGAAAATTTTCATGTTTGTTTCCTTTCTAAAAAGGTTATCACATTAAAATTTCTCCCCTAGAATCTTCTATTCTTGTATTTTCTAAAAGCAATCATATTTTGGTGCTTTAAAACAAACATTTCTTCCCTTTCATTAGTATCACATTAGTGAAAGAGCATCCCTTATCCTCTTCATCTTTTTGTGTCATCGAATTCAACATTTCGATTTGGGTTTAAAAATCATTTCATTTCATTCTGCTTTTTTGCATTAGCTCACATTAATTAAGGGCAACCTATACACTAGAAGTCATTCCTAGCTGATGGTTGACAAATGAATCATAGAAAGCACTTTCTTTCTCTTTCTCTCTCTCTGAGTCTTACCCAAACACCACAAAATTGAAAATATAAACATTCTTAAATAACATCTCTCCCAGAAGAATTTGTAGGTGATCACACGATCATGGCATAGTGGGCACCGAGCTCATTACTTCTATCAAGTCATATATTAGAGGACAGCCCACCCCCACCATAACATACCAAACCTCTCCTTTAGATATAGTTCTTTGTAGGAAGCCTTCCTCACCAAAAATCTATTCTCAAGTTCATGAATTAGTCCTTAATAGCATAAGATGAACAAACATAATAGAAAAATCATTCTTAGAATCATTTTTTTCTTAGTGTTTCTTCTTGGTTTGCGTTTTGAGGTGGGAGGACACATTCTCCATTTTCTTATTTCCCCTTGCATGCTCCTCATCATAGTTGGTGTATTCCAGCTTCATCTAGGTGTGCCTAGACCATATTGTAATCATTCTTAGAATTTATGGTTTCATTCCATATCTGATTTTAACTCACAACCACTTTTTCCTCATCTTTGTTTCAATTTCATAAGTAACCAATGCCGGTCCACTCGACCATCTTCGCTACCACCGTGACCATCATTGGTTTTACCCAACCAAAGATCAGCTTCACTGTTATTTTGGTTAACCTACCCAAAAGAACACCAAATTCACCTTCTTTATTGTTTAGAGTCTTTGTCACTCTCATCATATTCACCGACTGATACATTCCATCAAAGATCTTGTCTACTTAGCAGATTGTCAACCTTTTGCCTTATTTTACAAACTGTCCATTTTCCATAGTGATCGATAACGGTTACCTGTGACCGGCATTGGTATACCCTAACTGGAATCGCTTAGCCTATATAATTTTCTAGCTGGAATTTAACCCCAAGTCACCTACCACTACATGTTTCTCCTATCTCGTGTTATATTTTATGTCATTTACATAAAACAGTCCCCACTGTGTCAAGACTTGTTCACATGGTCTTTGACCGACGCATAGCCAAGAAAATGCCCTCATATTCCATGTGTTAGTCAACCACTCCCACCTAGTCTGTCACCACCATCTATTTTATCACCCATGGATCCTACCCAACCTATCGCTATTGCCATAGGAGATGAGGAGTTCACATGAATCCTTAACTAGAACCCCGCGCCGCATTGCAGTTTTATCTTTCCCATTCATCCACTTGACATGCCTCGGGTCATTTAATATATGGCATGCCCATATCTATCCCCTCAACACTCGTTCCTACTTCTACGTCAGCCCCCTTTGGCTCTTCGCTACCCTCATTTGCCTTACCTCATGTTGTTTCCCAACTAGGCCCTATACCTTCTATGACCACCATGTATACCACCTTCGTTGTACCCACCACATCCACAATACCTTTTCTAACCACAGAACATAACCTCATCCATGCCTATTATATCACATATACCCATAGCTACACAACCACCCTAGGTTTTGATGACCCCGACCCGTTTTCAAAACTTTTTCTTTCTATTCCGCATGAGTCCTTAGCCCCCATTATTACTAGTGTCACCATGACCCTTCCACCTCTATATATGTACTATCAATAGCCTCCCATTTCATCTATCAATAGTTCATGGTATATACCCCTATCTCACTCCATCCTTCCCAATCTACCTATACGGCGGTGCCATATACTTTGGAATGCCACCTCCATCATATGCCCAACACCAACCCTCTTATGCTATAGGCAGCCCATCCATCACAACCTACTAATGACCTAATCAAGTTAATGATGGACAAGATGCATACATTGGAGGCATTAGTTTTGGATCCAATAACACTCTCACCTACGATGAGATTTGTAATGAGATTATCCACCCATCCATTCCTATCTGTCCATATCCCATGCATTGGGAAATGCCTAAATTTAACCATTTCAACAACAAAGAAGACCCACAAAAACACTTGCAGTCTTTCAAACACAAGTGTTATTTGATTTCCCGTGATGACACTTTGCTTCTGAGGACCTTTCCCATGTCTCTGACTGGGCCCGCATTAGACTCCTATAGTGGGTTACCTAGAAATTCTATCTTCTCATTTAAATAGGTAGCCTAGGCCTTCTTGGATTACTTCTCCATTAACATTGTTAAGAAGGTTACCATGACTGACCTCTACTCTACGCGTCAATATGACGACAAATCTATCATAGATTTTGTTGCTCATTGGCATAGCCTAATCAATCAACTCACATTCCAATCGCTACAAACCGAACTCATCGAGCTCTTCATATGATCTTGTGCAATACATATCTCACCAACCTTGCAGGTGCGAGACTTTCAAACCTTTGATGAAACATTCACCATGGCATGAAAGCTAGAGATTAGAGCCATCAAAGAAAAATCCAACTACGCAATAAGAACATGGCATTTAAGTCAAATTATAACTCTTCCTCATCAAAACCACAAAATAATTATTCAAAATCCAAGGGAACCACTAACGCAGTGGTACTCAAGGCCACCCTAGCTCATCCATAAAATCAGGCTATCCCCTCATCTAATCTCTCGCCCATTCAAACTTTTCAATTCAGATGAGAATAATGGAAATACACCCTAATTAGGGAGCCTTATTCTTCTATCTTATAAAATCTCATTAAATCTAGGGCCATCACCCTTCCTTGAATAAAACCACACACTAGTTTTGACTGGCTCACCCCACACCCACGTGGTACAAAGAGTACTACTTCAGAACTATCATTGAGCAAAGGGTCATAGTGATGGCAATTACATCACTTTCAAAACATTTTCCAAGAAATTCTCGAGAAAGGTGAGTTAAACTTGGATAATCCTAACGTGCCTACCAATTAAAACCTACACATCTTCAAGAAACCATTTTCTAACCATGCCCCTTCTTCTAATCAAACCATAGAGACCTCAACTCACGATAGCCATACCTGCGAGGTCCATGCTATTTTTAGTGATGCACCCGTTGCTTCCCAATTACCTCATATTCCTTCTATAGAGGAAATCCTAGCTTGAATTCCTCCACCTACACTTGAACCCACTTCAACTACTCCTCCACCCATAGAGGAACACCCTTCATCTCCTCCCTCACCCATGAAGGAGACTCATGTTAACATCGAGACCATTTCACCTTTGGCTTCTCCACCTAGAGATCTATCACCTGCAGTACCTTCTCGACCCATAGAAGATATTTTTTATCTCCTCCACCCATAGAGGAGCACTCATAATCTCCTCCACCTATCATTGATCCAGTAGAAATGTCGTTTCCTCTAGGGTACCATTCTCCATTAGCTACCCAAGATCCTACGGACTTACTTTTGGCTCTCTTACCTACAAAAGTTGAAGCTAGTGAATTCCCCATTTATAAGACACATTTTATGGGAATCACCATTAGATCCTCATCAACCTCACCTACAATAGTGCCTTTCTCACACTTAGCTGATCACCTAGATTATGTGGATAGAGCGTTACTTTGGGGGCATCTTCTACTTCCTGTCTCAACACAAATGTAAATGTCACTCACGACACTTCTACTATATAGCCAAAAATATTTCAGCTAATCGAACCAAACACAACTACAATTATCACAAATTTCCCCACGGTATCACTCATGGAAAAATCAAACCTCTACCCATAACCCAATAGGTTTCTACATCCAAACCTACACCTACATCATCTTCCTTGCCTAAACCTATTAACACATTAGGGGTCATCCCAACAAACCACCTCACTCATCCACCCATCAAATTGGATTTAGCTACATCCTTAAAATCCAATACAAAATTTAATCTGCACCCAAACAAGAACCAACCCCGTAGATCTTGTACTCCAACCTCACCAATCACACCTTCATCACCTTCACCCCTTTTTTTCATCTTAGGACCTCACCCTTCCAAAGATGGTTAAGAAACCTCCACCCACCGGTAAACTAAAAACATAGTAGCCCATTCCTCCCTTGGAGACCTCTAACATACCCAAGTGCCTAACACGACTTCCACCCACACTTACAACAACTTTACCACCCATACCTTCAATATCATTGAAACTTCTTCACTACCCATGCCACTTCGAGCCTCTTTCCCTCACACCTCCCGCACGACCTGCGCCATCTACTTTCACAACACCCTAGTTATCCCCATGGGTAACTCATCCTCTTCCACCATTTTCATTTCCCTCTAGGTCTCATGTGCCTATATCACCTTTACCCAAGAAGGTACAACCTAAAGACAAAAATCCGCTACCCTCCATAAGGTAGTCAAACCAACCACACACTCTCTCTTGCCGCCATCTACCATACCCCTACCCAAGAAAACATGACAAATACCTAAGACCACAATAGCACCTAAAACTATAGCTTGACCTACCTACCCCCTCATGCAAAGATCCTTCCTCTACAATCAGCCGTACCTACACCCAAACCCACTTTCACTTCCCATTGTGATCTACTAGTGGGATCCTATGCCAAAATCTTAACCAACCTCCTTAAAACCTCTATCATAAAATTATTACTACTCGTGACCTTACGACCCTCTCAAACCCAAACCAAAGGGGTTTGAAAACACCAAAATTTTTCCTACCATCATGTGCTAGTGCACGATGTAGAGAAATGTAAGGATTTAAAAACTATTTTTATCCGGTTGTGTCCTCCTAAAGAAAAATTTGATGATGATGACCTTCTCGATGAGGACCCCATATCACCAGCACCCATTCCCATAGTTCTTCACTCATTTCCTACTCAAATGACCAAGATCTCCACCCCAACAACTCCTAGAGCCACCCCTGAGATTTGAAATTAACATGGTTCACATCGAGAACTCACCAAACCTCCACCCAAATATCGATGTGTCTATCTCATCTCAAAAGGTTCCTTCCTTCCAATTGGACTTTTCCCTTCCTGTCACTATACATTTTATAGCTCAACTACTTCACCTACCTCCTCGGCCTCGTATCAACATGATCTGCGTTGCTATCTATGCCTAGAAAGGATAAAATAAAGGAAAAGGAAACCACCCACTAACCAATCATATACCTAACATACCACCTACACCCACACCTAAAATCACTATCTCAGGCCCCACATATCCTATTTCTAATGGGGTTACACATTGTGCCATGCTCAAAAAACTACACCAATCCCCCTCAAAATTTCCCTCTATGACCTCATCTAAACCTTAGAATCCCATCATCAATCTCTCATGGAGGTTCTTCACTCTATTGAGGTCTTACCCAATGATCCTTCACTAGTGGCCTCTATTATTACACCCCATCATGTAGCCTCTCTCACAAAATTACCACCTTCATCTACACCTCCATTTACTCATCAAGTTTCCACACTCACTTCTTAGATGAAGATATCACACCACACTAAACCGATGACTCGGATCTAGCTCTTTTCATCTTTGTCTACATCGATGATATATTTATATGATGTGTTATGATTAATGGGGGTGATAGCATTAATATCATATCTTCCCATGCATTCACCCAAATATGCATACCTAAAACTTACATTCATAAACATCCTATCATGTTGCATTCATTTAATGACACTATCACCTCTACACTTGGCATTGTCATCCTCCATGTTGGCATGGGTCCCCGCATTGCTTCTAGAGTTATTTTACATCTTGGAGGGGGAATTTCAATATAACTTTGTTTATTGGTAGACCTTGTATTCATGTCATGGGTTGTGTTCCTTCCACTTTACATCTTTGTGTAAAGTTTGATCATGAAGGACACACCTATACCATTCCAACTGACCCATCACCTTTCAAAACTTGAAACATGTTTTACCGACCTAATGACATGCTTATACCCATTAAAGTGTATGCCTCTTCACCCACACCTCCACTTACCAAAGTGCCACTACTAATTCAACCACGCCTCAATTGCACCACTTCCATAACCTCCATGGCCAAACCATCAAGCTCCCAATCAGCTTGCTCCACCTCTAATCCGACCTCCGACACGTCATCAATCCTAGCTACCCACATACCAACTACCGATCCTTGGAAGGAATTTTTCAATGCCTCACTCTAGGGACTATCACTTATATAGTGTCAACACATTATTTACTCCACAAGAGTATGGAAGTCTTCACCAACACACTCACTATGATAACCGTATAAGAGAGCACCTCCTTTATGGTCCTCTCAACCTTCATACCAATATTACCTATGGGGGACTTGATACTACAAGTTATACACCTAAACCACCATCACAAACCCGACCATTTTTCACCGATCTCCAGGTCACTCACCAATCACCATTTCACCCACACCTTCCTTCACCAATGTGCATGGAAGGGTTTTGGTTTTTGATTTTATAAGAAAGGTTGCCATATTGTTATTCCATGTACTACCTACAAACATAATGACCATAGTGGTATCGGCTTTGTTTAACCACATACCAAGAAGGCTTGCATTGAAATCATCGAGGACATTAGTCCTTCTCACCTTCTTCACCCACTCTACCTTCTTCACCACCTTCACCGACGTAGTTGATGGATCCAAAATCCATTCCTCCTAACTTTTTTTTCATAAATAGCATTTCCTCGGGACCTCGACTTATCAACGTAAGGGTGAGGCTCCCTTTTCTCTTCCCTTCTGTACTCTGAAATGATCAATAACGATACACCTTTGATTAACATCATTCAATGTCGATCATGAGTCTATAATCACCTAACTTTGTGTAGAAGACTCATATATTCATCGGTCATTACCATCTCGAGATGAAAACCATGTTGAAAAAATCAACTATCGAAATCAACATTCATACTCGATGACCCACACATTCTAAAGATCGGACACTCTTTAGATGCTATCAAACAGAAGTTATCACTTCTTTTCTCAAAACCATAACCATGCTTTCACTTGGTCTTATGCTTTGACATGCCCGATATTGACCCCACCATAGTGGTCCACAATATTGTAACCATTCCCGATGCCAAAAATGTAAAAAAAAGATGAGGAAAATGCACCCTCGCATTGCTCTTCTAGTCAAAGAAGAACTTCAGCACCTCCTTTCAGTTTCCTTCATCTTACCCATTGATTATCCTCGTTGGATTTCTAACATTTTCCCTATCACTAAGGCGACGGGGGAATTCACATTCACACATTTCAATGACCTCAACCTAGCTTTCCTAAAATACGACTTTCCCTACCTTGTATTGACCAACCGGTTGACCTCACCGCTACACAACATGCTATCACTCATGGATGGCTTCTTGGGTTATAACCAAATCTTTCTTACCCCAGAGAATCATCAAAAAACTACATTCATCACCCCTTGGGGGACCTTCTTCTATCAAGTCATGCCTTTTGGACCTAAAAATGTAGGTGCCACATATGAACGGGATATGACTTACATCTTCCATGACATCATGCATCATATATTGGAAGATTAAATGGATGATCTCCTTTCAAAATCCAAATACCTCTCTCACCACCTCGCTGTCCTAAAAACTATATTTAACCACCTCATTAAGTATTACATTCACCTTCAGCCCAAGAAGTGTGTCTTTGCGGTTCTCTCAGGAAAATTCTTGGGATTTATCATCTCCTTATGTGGTATAGAGGTTGATCCTACTAAATTCAAGGAAATTATTGAAATTCCTCCACCCACTAATCATAGGAAAATCCGTAGCTTACAAGGTAAGTTGTAGTCTATTCACCATTTCATTTCACAATTGTTTGGCCGGTGTCAACCATTTCATCATCTTCTCAAGAAGGATGTATCCTTTAAATGTGATGATGACTACCACAAATATTTTGAGGCCTTAAAAAATACCTTTTCCAACCACCCGTACTCATTCCACCTAAATATGATCAACCCTTCTACCTATACATCTCAGCTACCAATCACTCCTTAGGGGCCATGCTCGCTCATCGTGATGAACAACACAGGGAGTAGGTGGTTTATTATATAAGCCATAATTTTTTGGACAATGAAACCAGATATAACCATGCCGAAAAACTTTTCTTAGCCTCGTTTTCATTTCCACCAAACTCTACCATTACCTACTTAACCACAAAACCTATGTTGTGACCAAAGCTAACCCCTTGCACTTTATGTATGCCAAACCTTACCAAAATCAGCGTGTTGCATGTTGGATTATGCTTTTGGCTGATCTCGACCTCGAATTCATTCATCAAAATTCCATCAAGGTCAAAGCCATCACCAACCAATTAGATGACGCACCTATTTCTCGGGATCAACCCTCTAATTTTGACTTTCCGGATGAGTCAATTACTACCCTTTCTATGGATGAACCCGCGTATCAAATGACACTTTTCCTCGATGGTTATAAGTGTCACTATGTAGGTGGGGATGGTGTTATCCTCATTCCACTTGATGGTGAACCCGTGCCTTTGTCTTTCAAACTTGATTTTTATTGTACAAACAATATTGTTGAATACGAAGCACTCGTATTAGGTCTCCAGGATGCCTATGCCTTGGATGTTAAGTCAATCAACATATTTGGTGATTCTCAATTGGTCATAAACCAATTCAATGGTATATACCAATGTTGTAATGAGACACTTCAAAATTAAAAACATCATGTGGACATAATTTTGACCACCTTCAACCGCTATGACCTTCAAACCATCCCCCGTTCAACCAACAAATTTGCAGATACCATGGCCTACTTGGCCTCTTAAATACCCACTTCACCCACTGACTCTAAAATCTTTGTCACCATAAAAACACTCCAATCATCTTCTTATTTACCTCATGAAGTTTACTCTATTGGAACCATCGCCCCGCACTCGAGTGACCTTTACTATAAACAATACTCGACTATCTTTCTCTCTCCATCTTTCCTCCTGACCTCACTCGTAATGGACAACGTGATTTTCTTAAAAAGGTCTCTTATTACATCATCATGGGTCACCTCCTCTATAATCATAGCTTTGATGGTATTCTCTTATGGTGCCTTACGAGTTCTGAAATTTCTTATACCATTAAGGAAGTTCATGATGGCCTATGTGGAGGTCACTTCAATGGCCTTGCTATTGCTAAGCATATTCTTCACCTAGGATATTACTAGATGACCCTCAACCATGATTGTTACGACTATGTTAAGTGTTGTGTAAAATTACAACAACATGCCAACCTTCATCATACACACAGTCATTCCTTATAGGTCTCCTGTAACCTTTGATCCTTTTCTCAATGGGGTTTGGATCTTATTGGAGAAATCAATCCCCATTCTTCTCAGTGACATCAATGGATCATCACTACTACTAAATAATACACAAAATGGGTTGAAGCCATACCTCTCATCTCCATGAAATTTGATAAAATATGTGAGTTCATCAATCATCACATCATCTGTCACTTGGGTGTCCCACATCACCTCATCACTGATAACAGAAAACAATTCAAAAATAAAACCTTGCGCAAACTTTGTGATGCCTTCTTCATTCAGCTAAGTTTCTTGTCACCTTATTACCCACAAACCAATAGTCAAGCTGAATCCACCAATAAAACCCCGAACAAAATTCTCATGAAAGTGGTAAACAATACTTGAGAAGGACCGGCATATGCACATTCCTTTTCCCTGTGGGCACACCACACTAGTATTTACACTTCCACCGCTGCCACACCTTTTCTCTCTCGTCTACGGTATAAAGGTTGTGCTGCCTCTCAAGGTCTAGATTCCCTCACTCCACCTTTCTCTCCATGACATGCTTAATGATGATGACTTTAGTCATGACCATTTAACACAACTTGAGTTATTAGATGAACATCATCTTAACACTCTTGACCATCTTCAAGTTTATCAAAAACGTAAAACGTGTCCATGAACGAACCTTCCAAGTCGGTGATCTTGTCCTAAAAGAAAATAAACATGTAACCAAAGTAGAAAAACGTAAACGGGAAAATTTTCTCCTAATTGGCTTGGACCATACATTGTGACTCATACTTATGGGTCAACCGCTATCATTTATCTTCTCTAGAGGGTAAACTCGAACTTGAGCCCCTTAATGCCTTACATTTTTACCATTCTACTATTAACTTTTGGTCCCACCTCACCTTCACCTTCTCCTCTTTCCATGCTCATCCCTTGAGCTCTATCCACCTCCTACGCCATCACCAATGATTAAACAAGAATCATGTGTGTACCCATCACTCTTGTATCTTATCTTAAACATGTGTACCATGACGTTGCACTTGGCATAATTCTCATGGATAATTTTTGTCTACTTTTAGATGAGATCCTATGGTTGTTTCACCTTTCTTTCTTAACAAGAATCTAATTATTCACCTTATTCTTGTCCATGACTAAAAATCCCTCACAAGGGATTCCACTCCTTGAGTCAAACTTCCAATAAAAAGATGACTCCCTCAAAACAACATATTTCTCTCTACATCGTTGCTATAAATAGACTACTCCCATGAAGGATAGCTATGTAAATATCTTTAAAAAAATAGAATTTGAAGCTTCCCGCATCAATCAACTTCATGAAGACCTCAAGGAGTTAATTTTATCATCCCATATAGACTTCCCGCATCAATCGGTCTATCTCAAAATATCATTCAAAATAAAAAAATTGTTGTCATGGACTTGCCCATTGTGACCTTAGATCTCTTACCAAAAGGCATGCTACCAAATACCATATAAAATAACCACTTTTCACCTTCTCACCCTTCACACTTTCATTTCCTACCACCTTAATGGACCCCATGGAATCATGATATTTGGTGGTCAAGTGATTACTTTTCACCTTTTCGTCCACCTATCTAAGGTATGATCTACCCATTGTGATCCTTACCAATCGGTGGCTTTCTTTCCTCCTCTTAACTTTTAAACATTCTTCATTATGTATTGATTACCTTATACAAGACTCAATCCTCGACACTTATCTTTGGGTAATTTTCCTTTTCACCACAATCAACTCAAAATCACCTATGCCAATGTGCCCACAATTTTAAACTCAATCATTCCTAAAGCCTACCAACACATACTCATACCTCCTTGACTTCTTCCCTAACTTATGGGAGAACTACATTGGCCTGAGATCCCTTTTTCACCGAGACTATGTATGCAACACTTCGAGGGCATGGGGCCCTTGAGGTTAGCTCAACCACTCTCTACCCTAAACAATTAACCTTTCATTTTCCTAAATCACAATCTACCCTTGTTAGATTTATTTTTATATCAATAATTGGAAATTAAACCAAACAAACAACAAATTACTTTCCACCTTTATCATCATCAAACATACATTCATTGTGTCTACCATTTATTTACCACTATCATGCATGTACTATAAAAACATCTTCAATATGACCCATATCATCATAAATTACACCAATTAATGAATTACAAACTCAACTAATTTCACCTCCATCCATGCCTATAACATGACTGAAACCATGCCTATGACTGACTCAATCCATGCCTAGACCACAACCTGACTCAATCCATGCCTAGACCACAACCTAACTCCACCATGCCTACAACCTAACTCCACCATGCCTAAAACCTGACTCAATCCATGCCTAGACCACAACCTAACTTGATCCATGCCTATGACCTGACTCTATCATGCCTACACTACTTGGTTTCCATCACATATACAAATTAAAATAGAAAGATAACCACAACCATGTATACAAATAATGACCATAATCATCATCATCTCTATAAATAAAAACATCCAAACATGTATATCCATATACATAACTCTCAAATATCTTTGGCACACAGATGATGTATATAACCAAATCTCTCAAAAATATCATATGCATCCTCACCATCTTTGGCATGCAAAGCTAGAATATGATAAAAATATACAAACCTCTCATATACATCCTCACTCTCTTCGGCACGCATGCCAGTATATATAAAAAATAAATGAACCAAATACATCAAAATGGAGGGATGTGCATCAGACATCATCCTACAGGATATCCTCTATATTATTCTCCCCTACCTCCTCCTCAGCTCTCATCTGGCGGCCTAATAACATTTTGCCACCCGTCATGGGTCATGGTTGGGTCCCTACATGTACATCACCTAGAGTTGGCCTCCATGAACTGGTGGCCTCACTCTGATCATGTCTCGGGCTCGATGGCCCCCTGTGCTCTCCATGATGTGGGTATAGGATCTGGTCCTCTCACTTGAGGCCTATTGTTCCTTGTACTCTCCATAAGATAGAAAATCTATCCCAGCTGCCATCAGCTGATCCTGGTAATATCTGGCCTCACCTAAGGCATCTCGTAACTGGGATATGGGTATTGTCTATGGTGTTCCCATCTACCTCTACCCTTGTACATGTCTTTTGGGACCCTGTGGAGGTGTCATTGGCCTCGCACCCTGCACCTATACCTAAGCCTGTAATGCCTAAATCTATGATTATGTAGTGGCCAACTGGCCTTACAAACCTATAACCTGCACCTTTAGGGCAGCCACCTGCTCATCATCACCCTCTCCATCTCCACCTGGGCCATCTCGGGTTTATAGGCGCCACTGTGCATGCAATGTGGCCACCTCTACGTTTGAAGATGCTAACTACCTGTACCATCCCTAACTATGTAATCAGGGTTGCCACTTTCCTTGTAGGGAGTCTCTCTACACAGTGATGGTGGCTAAATCATTGCCTTGGTCCAGGGAGGCACTTCTCATAGATGAGTCATCTACCACTATTTATACATGTCCATCACTCCAAAGATCATCAATCCACCAGTCTATAACCTACTCCTCATGCCCTCTAGTTACCGCCACCGTTGGAAGTGGTATTGGTATCTCCTTATCATCTCTTCGATATTGTGGGAAAGGTGGTTATATATCCTATAGTAATCAAAACTATTGTCCGACCTTATCTACTAGGATCATCTCATGCTCTCATGTGTGATGCCCCTAAATCCATCTCGAGTATTTGCACGCCATCTAACTCATCATCCATCTGTGTGTATGAGGGATAGCCCACATACATTTCCAAATAATGTCCACACTAGATAATCCCTCCAATAACTACCTATAATGGGCCACATCATGTCAAACCCTACCTATTCGATGCTCTCCTATCACAGAACCCATCACCTATACCCCACCCGAACAAAACCAGGCTCAAATGCATCTTCCCGGGGCATACCAATCGGATGAACACAAACAATGTGCTCGTAGGCCCAACAATGAAGAATAAATGTGTAGCATAGACTGAACTTGCAGAGCCGCCCATATGCCCAAAGATCTATATATAGATGCACTAGGAATGTTGGTGCCCATGTGAAGTAGGTCCTATCCATAATCATGTCATGTAGTACCCCCATCAGTGATCATGGGAATCTCCCACCCTCTGCATCCGGTAGTGCAAAATAGTAGACTACCTCCATCAATAATACTACTAGCCTCATCTCCTCTGGATGGGCTAGGTACATCTCTCCATATCTCAGACTGGTGCTAAGGAATGTCAACTCCACCAGTCCCTCACCGAACACTCACAAGATTATCTCCTAAGATGCCTATGAGGAGATCAAATATGCTCGCATCCCCATATGGATAAACACAGGATCCTAGACATGTCCTCAAAGGTGACTGTCATCTCCCCCGTCGGTAGGTGGAATGTGTTGGTTGTGGAATCCCATCTATTAATGAGAGAAACCATCTAACTCAGCTACCGGACTATATCCCATTAGCACTTGACCCCACTCACGCCAACATCTCGTGGCATGCCTCCACTCATCGATCAAGCCGCCGCCCATCCTAAACGGATCTCTCACTTGCATAAAAAAATCACATTATTAAAACATGACCATATCTACATTCACCCGTACCCATACCCATTACCCTACCTATTTTACTTCGCTACTTACCCATTTATCCCATGACCTACCCTCCACCCCAACCCAACCCTAACCTACCTACCTACCCAACCCAACCCTAACCAACTAGACCTACCTACCCTAAACCTACCCAACCTAATATCACCTTACCTATTTACACACACCCCGACCCCTCGACAACTTCTATTTTGACCCACTCCTTGACCTTACCTATTTTCCCACACATCTATACATTTTTCCCTAACAACTCCACCCTTACCTATTTTTACCCATTACCTATGTTATGATTTTCACCGAAACCACTTCTCCTACCCCTACCTACCTAACCCACCCAACCTAGGAAACATTTTGGCCCCTTTTCCCCAAACTTTGACTAGTACCAGTCCACCCATAACCATCCCCGGTCCCCCATAATCGACATCGGTAACTTGTTTCGTGACTAATACCATTTCTCTACTGACGTTGGCTAACCCTCAACCGATGATCGGTCACTTTCATGTCAAAAACGTGACACCCAAACCCCCTTACTCATACAAACTTTATTTTGCTCCCTTCTACCCACCCAATCCTACCTAAATCCCCCTCTACCCTTCCCCACCCATCCTTCACCTAATCATCTCTCCCCTCATTCTTATTTTAACTGATTTTCCTCCCACAATTCAAAATTCATTCCCCCAAAAACCCGTTTTCAACCACCTAGCCTCTAATTCAATCTAATAAACCAAACAAAGAGTCATATTGAATCCTACCTCATCACACTACCATCTCGCATGGTGGTACCTCTTGCCACTACACCGGTGGTCCCCCGATACCTCTCCTACCTCTACCATCATCGGAGGACCTCTCACTCTCCAACCAATCAATCAAATCAAATCGATCCAACCCAACTCATGGATTCACCTATAGACCAACTATCACCACCACATGGCTTGCCAACTCAGTCCTCCATCTCACTCTATCACTTTCCACCTTTTTCTCTTTCTCACTTTTCATTTTCCCCAATTTGATAAAAGACAAATGATTTGAAAAATACGGCAATTTTTCTTTTTATAACCTACCCGACTTGACTGGCGACGGTTTTACCTTAATTGACATCGGTCCTGTGCCCTAGCTTACTGTGGTCGGTCCATCTTGACTGACATATGTTCTTTTAAACCATCATCGCTTACACCGCTTAGTTTTCTTCCTACCCCTACCCCCAATTTTTGACCTAAATCCTTTTTACCTCACCCACATCTCACTTGGACACTTCACTCTATCTTCTTGACCTTATCATTTACCCCCTCACCTTTTCCTCATTTGGGGACTCATTATTTTTCCCATACCTCGGCCCTACCCATGTTGTGACCTTGATACTTAGACCTGGAACATAACTAGTGACCTTTTACCTCTTGGGTTTTCTATACCTTGTGTAGCATCAACCGTTACTTGTGTTGATGGACAAACCGACCTTACCTTGCCTCTTGTCATGCCCATTTATCCCGACCCAACCCTTATCATACTAGAACATACCTAAACATTCCTACATCTAACCTACATCGTGTTTCCTGACCATATCCTATACCTTGGATACTAGGATCACTTCAAACTTGTTTTGATAAACTTATCGACCTTAGACAATGTAGATTTTTCCTACTCTTCAACCTAGTACCATGCTGCAATTTATATGTGTGCGTGTGTTTGATTGTTACTACCTTTGACCCTGACCCATTACTTAGACTACCCGAGTAGACCTTTTCCCTTTTAACCCCCATTACCCACCTTCCTCTTCATCACATTCACCTTTTATCAAACCACTCACTAATTCTACCTTGTGCTTCATCATTTCTTGGTTTGAGGGGATCACCTTCACCCACACATGGGGCAACCACATCTTTTTTTCATTAGCGTCGCTTACTAATACAAGATACACAACAAAAAGAGGAAAAATATAAACACTAAAATCAGGTTACACTCCCCTTAGTATCTCGACAAATAACCAACTCACACACACTCACCTAATCATGGCCCATTTCACCCCACTCTAATATTAATTTAATTATATTAATTCATTATCCTCACAATATTTATTATTTAAATATCCTAATGGGATCATGCCCACATATCCACCTCACCTAGCCACCTCACCCTAGACCTATTATTAGTATGTTTCCATAACTAACTAAGACCTACATAAATCCTAAAAATCAAAGCCTACATTCCCTCTAACCACATTCTCGTACATTAGAAAATGAATCTTTCATTATAATCCACGAAGGAATACTAATGAGATCCAATAAAATCAAAAGGATCTCCTTGATTTAGTAAACCTAGAAAATCCCACCCTAACCGATGTCGGTTACCCTTAACCACTTATTGTCAACTGGAACCATCGTCGATTACCATTTAATCCCCAAAAATAACCTTATTTTGACATTGGCACAACTTCGAGAGTAAGAGATGAAACTAGAGGTGCATGCAAGCATAAGTAGCATTTGTACATGCATCGAGCACCCACATCCAGCACCAAAAGCACCCACAGAGCCATCTACCTTCATGGGAGAATACGAGGAAGTGCCAACATCACACAAAGTTCCTTCCGTTTGATCACCTTCCATTACCAAATAGACATCAAGCTCATACAACAGTAAGTGTTTTATTAACTAGCATTTGTCCATTGTCATGTTAGTAGACTCTTTTACTTCTATTATTAGTTTCTTCTCCCATTTCCATTCACCCACCATTTACCTCCATGCAAACTTGACCATTCCTTCACCCACACCTTTGAACTACCCATACCTAGATTTTAATCACCCCGAGTATACCCAAGACTTACACGTAACTCGTCATTTCCCTTTACATTTACATTTAGCCTTAGATACGCCTTCACCTCTAGCTTTTATTGATTTTCCCGTACCATGATGATATCGACACCGCTACCCACAACCATATTTCGTTAACCTAAACTGACACCGTTCATACCAGGACCAACGATGACCTTTGTGTTTTTACCATCAGACCAAGAACATAGATTAAAACCTCCACCAAATACCCAAAACAACCTAGAAACTAACCCTAATCAATACCTATACCTTGACAGATACCTTGACCTTTAGATCTAATCATATATTAGCTTTGTTGTGAATGAATTTGTTTATTGTATTTGAATGAGATACCTAAATAATTTTAACTACACTAGGATTTCCTTTATTGTTAGCATTAAGTTGTTTTAAACAGTGGATTGACAACCATCTAGGAAGTATCACACTCCCGGATCTAGCACACATTAGGTAGTCCACTGCATATCTTTATTTAACTTTTATTTAGTGGTCTTGCGTTCTATTTCGTAGTTCCTCCAATAAAAAGGAAGCTCTCGCGATAAGTGTGGATCTAGAATTCATACGCACGTAACAACCTACAACCAACATTTCAACGGTATTCCTCCTAGCCCTTTACCCTTATTTGTTTCACAATCATTCAAAGAAATGATCTAGAATTAGGTGAAACATGTACAAGAATACATAGTCATGCTCCATGGTGATGATGTAACAATGATCAAGTTATGCACCCTTAGTGTTCTAACATGTTATTAACGAGAATATGCTTAGTATCCATCTTATGAAAAAACTAGAATACTAACCATGCGAGTAAAATATAGTTCTTACATATCAACATAACTAGATCCTTGAAGATAATGCACCTAAATACAATTTCTAGCAAGATTTATCAACCCTTACTCACTATAACTATTCCATCATTCAAGCAGAGCATAATTTACTCGGATAGAATTAGACCAATAACCAACAATTCTCTCTAATAAGGTAGAGGTTCTCCTTTCTAAAAATATATTAATCTATAAACATTTCTAAATAAAATATATCTCATATAGTACAGTCCATAATTATATTTTCATGAGTGCTTTAAGAAGAATATAATTCATACCATACTTATGACAAGAATAAACCCCCATATTCACTATAATTATAATAAGAAAGATTAAAAAAATGTTGTAATTTCAAACATGAATATTGTGAGAAATAATTATTTAAATTAATCTTAATATAATAAAGTTTGTATAGTTATGTTAGGGCATAGAGCCATAGAAGAGAATTACATATGCACCGTAGATCAAAATGAGCTTCAATATTTCTCTCAAACAATATGAATGAGATATGTACTCATATAACAAACATTTAAAGACAATAAACATACTTTAATTGTGAATATTTATTTTTTATAGTACTAAAACCCATACTAAAAATATAAAAGGATCATTCAAAATTCAAGAGGTGAGGAAAATCTAATTCATTCTTTTTTATTTATAAAACTTTACATGAAATTGAAAATTTTGAAAAATCTCTAAATCCTTATTTGGGACAAGTCCATGAAGCTATTCTACAATTACAATTTTATTTATATGGATTTGAGGTTTTTAAAGTAAAATAACACATATCCAATGCATTAACCAAATTCTTATAGTCATAAAGCATACATTGGAGTACATTTCCCTTATGGTTCATACAAGGTGATATTTTACAAGTGTACTAACTTAGATAAATTTTTTGAAATGAAATATAAGGTATAATTACCCCCACTAATGGGGATAATTCCCAAATCAAATATAATTTTCAAAATGAGACATGAAGACGTATATTTTATTGCAATAAGTCCAACAATGATGTGTATACTTTCCCACCAAAACGAGAACTAACAGGGAGCCCTCCCTTCCTCATCCATCATCAAAAATGACATAGGGAGCTTAGAATGATTAAAAAAAAAATTCTCCATCTCCTTCAATTCAAAATAGATCTAAATACATCAAGTAAGAAACATAACACATTAAAAGCTAACTTGGTCATAGATCTCAATGCCAAGAGACCATACTTCCATCCAAGGGATATATCTTCATTTAAATAAATAAAAACAATCGTGCATATAAGGAATATATAAGGACTTATTCCTTTTAGAATACTACAATAATTAACAACACTCTTTTCCCTTTTATCTACTATATATAAACTAATAATATATCCATGAAAGTATAGAAAAATATAAGATACACACATACAATAGGAATATTTCATAAAGAGTACAATATTTACCAAATATTGTTCCATGTAACCTTCCAATTTCCTTTCTAGAGGAATTGCACATCGTTGTAACTTTAAATATTATCTATTTTCACCATTTTAATAGAAAATAGTTCCTTCTATACATTATCCATAACAAATTAGATGAGACACTTACCAAGGTTTTTTCCTCATAAATCACTTGATTCCAAATATTTCTCTTTTTTATATTGTATGTATGTATATTCCCTTCTTTTTCTTATATACCCTATGTGTCTTCATTATATTCTTGCTATTTTTAACAATCCACCAAAAAATCTCAGTGCACTTATAGTTGCATAATGTTTTCCTCTTTACTATCAAAGTGAAAACTCCAAGGTATTATCTCGCTCTTACATATCAAACACTATATCATGAAAAGTATCTAAATCCATGTGAAGGAGGTCCAAATGAAATCATTTTTCCAAGTCAAAATATTTTATTGGAGGTGAAAATATTTAATTATTACCAAAATTCATCATTATGGTCAACTACCACCTTTTTAACATTTAACCAAATCATAATAGTCAAAATTGCCAAAGGGACATTAAATTATGTCATATTATTTTCTAGGGAGGGTCATACCTAATCAACAAGGTCCTTCACTTAACCTACTAATATTATAAACAACAACATTATAATATTTCCAGGTGGCCTAACTAGTAACATGTGTTTTCATCAATTACACTAGGAAATTGCATTTGTTAGGTGAAGTAGAATACAATGTGTGCATACCCAAAGTAGTGTGTTTGGGAATTTTTAAATTTTCATATCCTAAAATAGGATATCATATACACAAGGGGGTTTGAAGACCATGCCAATATTTATGGGTTGTGCTACCTTTCACTAAGCACAAGAGTTGGTCAGATCATATACAATATTGAAGAAAAACCAAACTAATTCCACACACAAATCACATCACAAAATAAACACATAGTAGGAAATATAACACAAAATAACTAAGAGAGAGTGAGAGTAAAACAATTAGCTTTATTTTTCTTATTGATTTACTTTCAAACCTTCTTTGTGAAAGAGTTTCCTAGCTCATTAGAAGTCAATTATTACACATACCTTTCACACAAATGGACATATCAAGTATTATGATCAAATTGAACCCCAATTTATTAAATAAGATTAAGAAAAAGTAATAATGATTAGTAAATTACAGTCCATTTGGAATCCCAATTTAATCATAAGATAATAATTATATTCCATGGAATTCCCTAAAATAACCCGAAATTATATTATTAGTACAATAAATATCCATATATAAAAACATTACCACATTAATAAATGTCTAATTCTAAAAAAAATAGCACAACATGTTGTCTCTACAATAGATTTTCCCCTTGGGAATCTATTACAATTATTTAACACTTCAAAAAGAGAGGATACTACATCACTCCCTCTTTAATAAGGTTTCTTCTCAATATGTTCACAAAAATTTATCTAATTTCATACATGGATGAGTTTTTCGACTTCTCATGCGACTCTTCACTCACTCATTTGGCCCCATTTGACCAAAACTTGTTGCAATTTTCTATTTCACATGTTGATGTTATGTGTTTATATAACTTTCATTAGTTCTAGGGTTATTTTATCTCCATATTCTACCTATAGGTTTATCTAATCCAAAAATGTGAGTGATCATGTATATACTTTCTAAATAAAGACATGAAATATATCATGAATTTTAAAGAAGGAAGGAGGTAGAACCAACTAATAAGTTACAAAGATGATCTTTTCCAATATAGAAAATGGCCCTATGAACCTTGGAGTTAAATTATAATTTTTTCCAAACTATATAGAACTATTTTGAGGATTTACCATCAAAATAATTTTTCCCCAACCTAAAATTATCTTAGAACCCATTTTAAATTTACATTAACTTTTCTTAATATCTAAGGATTCCTTGAACCTTTATTTAATAATTTATGTTTTCTCATCATAATTTTGTAATACTTGGAGTCCATTTAGACATAATCCATCCCATCCAAAGGAATTTCTACAAATTATTCCATATAGGGATTAAAAAGGTACCATAGTAAGGAAATAGTGAAAATTACCATTGTAAAAAATTCTACTAAATAAAGGTAGTTTTTCCATATCATTTGTCTATCTATTACATACATTCATAGATTTTACTCTAAAACTTGGCTGAATATTTTAGTTTGACCATTTATTTTTATGGTAAGTGGAAATAAAATTTATTTTTATAGAAAAATAAACTATTAATTTCTTCCAAAACTGGGAAAATGAGTCTCACATGATCTAAAAGGCTCACATCAAGAATTCCATGTAACGTGACAAATTCCTTAAAACATATCAATGAAAATTAGAGCATCATCCTTGATATTTATTGGATTAAAGTGAGATAATTTATTTATTTCTTCCACTATCACTAAAATGGTGTTGTATCTATAATGGGATAGGGAAATACAAAGAAAAAAATCCATACAAATAATAACCCATTTTCCCTTTCAAATTTCATGAGGGTATTAAAGTCCCACATGGTGGTAATGTTTAACATTAAATTAATGAAATTCCAAACATCTAGATACAAATAAACCTACCTCTTTCATTATTCTAGGCCAAAAATAAAATCTTTTAAGTGTGTGAGTCATTTCTTATTATTCCAGGGAGAGAAAAATGAATTTCCTAAGATCCTTCATCATTTTTTCATTTAATGTACCTAAAATTGGAACATAAATCCTTCCATGGTATCTTAAAAGACCATATGAATAAAAAAATAAAAATAAAACATGGTTCTATGGGATATTTATCTAGTTTTACACAAGTTTCCATGTAGAAGTCAAATAAATTTATGTTTCTAAGACCATGTCTCTAAAATTAGACTTTATTCTAGACATGGAATTTGAATAAAAAATTAACCAAGAGAATTAATGAGCCTTCTCTCATTTTCCTTGAAGTATGATATATCCACATCATGTTCACTTATAAAATTTATCCATTAAAGGAAGAATCAATCATAACCTAAAATTTCTCATTGGCATATAGGATAACTAGGATTGAATGTGAAGTCTTAATTCCTTAATCTACTCAAATGTAGTTGCCAAAATGACCACCTCACTTCATTTTAAGGAAACTAGTTACAAATTATAAATTTGGAGACTTTAATGGGTTATTTTCACCTTTAAAGGGTATGCTCGTATTCAAAACATGTCACATTGTTTTCCTCGGATAGCTTAGGGTTCACACAGCTTCTAAATTTGAGAAAAAATGTCACAAACACGTGTTTTGACCACAGGACAAGCTAGTGACATTCAATAAGTTCATTTACAAAGGATCTAGACCATCAAATGTATTTGGGTAAAGCAAGGATGACACTTAGAAGTTAGGGTTAGTTTATTCATTTTCAATGATTAATCCTATATGCACTAGGAGAAGTGATTGGGTCACATATATAATGGTTGAGGCAACTGAGTTTTATTAGGGTAAAAGCTCCATGCTTAACTCTTTTCCCATATTGTTTTGGCTGATTTTGAAGGCAATTTGAGTTGGTTGTTGAGTAAGATGGACCCCAAATTTAAAAAAATTAGCTCAGTCATGGGGGAAATAGTAGGGCCAAACAAACTAAGGCTTGTGATTGCTCCACATGGACCAATGATAGTGCCCTCTTAAACCCGATCCCATAAGTTTCAAAGGGAAAAGTGATTCATGTACATGGACGCCTAAGAACCTAAGAATATGAAAAGGTGATTGAAATTAATTAATACATTGAGATGGTGGATATGGTGGTGGTGGAAATGTGGTGTGATTATTGTAACTCAAGTTTTCAAGAGAAATTATATCAAATTAAGTATTTCATGAATAGGTCCCAGATTCCTAAGAACTAAGAATTTTCACCAATCCAATCATAGGCATGTGTAATGGAAAAAGTCGCTAGGTCTTAGGGTCTTATCCTCCCAAGACCACAAGTGATCTTAAACAAGTCAAATAGGCTAGGTAAAGGGTTATAAATTTGAAAGTTTGAATTCAAGCAGAGAATGGAAAAATGAATGTGATTGGTCCACATGGATTAATCAATGGTCACATGTAACCAAGATCACCAAATATTGCCCAAATAAGCTCGAGTGCTCATGAGAAGATTTAGAAAGATGAGAATTATTGATTGTTCCAAATAGATGAATCAAATATCACTTAAACCCCAAGGAAAATAGAGGAAAGGGAAAGGGAAGATCATAATTATATCCATGAATCCATGGCCTAAGTCCCCAATAAATAATGATAAGAAGACACATGAAATTAGTTTTAAGAATTAAAAGAGACTTGAGTCACCAATTAGGATATGACACATGTCTAAGGTGATTCAAAGTTTAAATTTCACGGCCTTGTGGTCATCATCTCTGCTAAATGTCATTGAAATATTTAAATGATCATATCTTTCGATCAAGGTCACCAAATCACATGAGATCAATCTTTTTTGGAAATCTCTGAAAGAGTGGATCATGATAAAGATGATTTTGGGTCACTTTTAGACTCATTTTAAAGTCAAATCATGGTTTTAGGGGCCCACAATCTCTTTTCATATCTAACCTTTCCGACCAAAACCCGGACCAATTTATTTTCCTCATATCTTTTGGTTCATATCTCTTATTTACCTACATAATACATTAATGGAAAGATATTGATCAAAGATTCAATCTAGGACCAATTTTAGAAACAATGAGTGAGAATTTATGAAGATTTCAATGACATATTTTTGGGCCCTTTTTGGGATTTTTCTCAATCAAATGGTGCCAAAATTAGATAAAAATGGTTTTTAATAACCCCAAAACCAACATTAAGTTCCATACTATACATTATCCAAATTTAAATGATCTGATTTGAAAAATCCAAGGAATCTCGACACCCATATTTGGTTTGTACACTAAATGTTGATTTTTCCTTTGTTGGTTTAATAAGTGGGTGATTCTTTAATTTCTATAAATTGTTAGATCCCATCTCTTCTCTCTTTCCTCTATTTAAATTAAATTAATTTCTTATTATAACAAATCCTCTCTTGAATGTAAAGTTACCATGCCCAAATGGTGGTTGAATATTCTAAGGTGTAAACCTCTTATTTGAATGTGTGGAACCCATCTAATTCATTCCAAATTACTGTAATAGATTGTGTATAACCCCAAGAAATGATATCTTGTTGATTATTACTAATATATTCCCTTTGTATTGTGTTATTATCATCTTACCTTTTTTTTGTCATTTCATGATGCGTATAGATTATATTGCCAAAAAATTTTAGTTCATTGTGTCACACATGTAGGGAATTAAATTTTGATGAAGTGTAGAGTTGATTATGAATTCATCCTTCCCTCTTGGAATTACATTTTCCTTATATTCCTCACATAAAGGAGAAAGATCCACTTTCTATATTGGTTATTTACCATCCCTTTTAGTTTAGTTTATTCTCTCCTTTCTCTCTTCTCCTACAATCATTAGCTTAGGTAGGAGTATTTTTAACATTAGAATAGTTAGTGTATAAATTTTTCCTTCTCCACAGATCTATCCCAAGTAGCCAAGGTCCCACACCTTGGGGAAATTCCTATGTTTAAATGAGGTGTTAATCCCGACCTCGCAAGGGTTCAATCTTAAGTGAAAATTATTTTTGGCATGATCAATGGGACCTATTTGAGTCATTTGTAGTTCATTTCTAATCAATTTCATACATATTAGTGTGTTTCTTGGTGGTAATTATACTTTGGAGGTGTCATCTCAACACATTTAGTGAATTCACTTATTCAAAATCCTAGTTATCTCATTGTCGGACATATCCTTTAATTCATTTCTTTATTCTCATGAATTTATGCAGGCATGGTCCTTTCCTTCCCTACTTATAATGCTTCTTTAAAGCAACAATATCACCCCCTTTAACTTACACTTACTCCAAGTCTCCCATATTACCGCATTTATAAGCCTTATTATGATAATTCTCTATGTGTACTAAGTCAAATTGCTGCATGTGGATATCCTATGAACTATTCTAGATTTCAAGAGTAGGGATATTCAAATGATGAAATTAGGTGCATGCCTAATCTTGATTTTTACTTACAAGTCCAATTCATAGAGGCTAAATTGAAGAGTGTATCAAAGATATATAAATAAATGAGAGATATATAAATCTTTCCTAGAGAACCTTTTCCATTAGAGAAACATTACCAAGATGGTAAAACCCTCAACAAAATCTAGAGGTAATGGTTGAGAACTTTAATAGGATGATATAGTTGGTCATTGAGATGGAGGCTAATAGTTTTGGTTTTAAGGAACCATGATAATGGGGAATTCCTTCACCACGATCATCAAACTTCCTTACCCATGTATTTGAACCCTTGTAGCCCCATCAACTTAGATTCTATCCTTCTATCAATTTCTCATCTCCCCTTGAGAGTTATCCTCCTCTCGAAAGGTGATAATATGCCTCCTTGATTATGAGAAACTCAAAAATTCAGTCAAGAACTAATTCGTTCCCCCATTTCATAGACCCAAATTCATATACCTATAATCCTCATAGTAAAACACTTAAGAAACTAGAGTAACATCCAAAATTCTCTATTTGGGGATCAAAATTACACCCATACCAAATCAAGATGAACTAGGGATTTGAGGAAACATTAGAATATCTCCAAGTTTTAGGACCTTGCAGCGCTTGAAAGGACCTCTAGAGAAGTCTAGTTCCTCTACTTATTTCTAATGCTAAAACTGATCCTAGGAATGGAAATGTAGCTACCTATCACAATGCTAAGAATCCAATGGACTAGGGTTAAAAGGGAATGCATGAGAAGGAAAACCTAAGATAAAAGAGGTGATAGTACCGAGAAAGAAGGGGATAAACATAATTAAATTTAAGAGAAAATGAACAAAACTACCCACAGAGAGAAAAAACATGTGTATCTCAATCTAAAACAAACTCACACATTTGTTTTCATGGAGCAAAATTGGAAAAGGAACCTGTAAGGGACGAAGAGAATTCACAATAAAAAATCCAAAGTAGAGGCAAAAAAACAAAATAAAATGCGAGATAAGGGAGGACATAGCTAGAAAATATGATTTAATTACTTCTAAGAAATGCACAATCAATTAAAATAGAAGATGAATCTGATATACACATGTAAAGAACTATATCGAAGGCTTGCAAATCAAAATGTAAAAGAGTAGAGCTCACGAACAATGCCCTTAGAAAACCAACAAAGTCCAACCTTTTACAATGAGAATTTTTCTTTAATTTATAGAAGAAAAAGGAGAGAAGAGGAGGAGAAAGAGGAGGGAATCTCATATTCAAAATTCCAACCACTAATAAACAAAAAAAAAATGTATACAAATCTACCCGAAATGTTGTCATATGTGCCTCCCAAGTCTGCTTTTGCTTATGGAAGAAGGAAAGATGGAAAATCAAAGTTAAATTTGGGTGGTTAAGCTAGCTGAATTTGTGCACTAATGGATTAAACATGTTTCCATTCTTCTCACCTAACATGTACCATAAAAATATTATTTTTAATGATCTTGAGTGTATTCCACATTATAAAATTTTGAACAACATAAAATTTACCTAAATCCAATCTCTTTAGAAGAAGTTATGGTGATCCAAAGTCTAGATCAGAAACTAAACATGCAAGACATGTGGAGCATTCTGATCGATCAAGGATTAGGATGAATAATACTTTGTTTTATCTTTTCTACCTTGTTTCATGTAATGGTTCATTGAAAGGATCTGCACCCATTTGGTGCACTTTGATAGGTTGATCATCGATACACTCAATATGACAAAGTTACTAGGTGGAATATTGACTCGACGAGAAGATTGCATGTGGCATACGTACACAAGAGCAATATGCGCAATAATGTCGAAGATAGGCACATAAAATGGGTACATGCGTAAGTGAAGAATGTTACATACCTATAAAAGTTTATAAGTATGCAAGTGAGGACATGAATTTTAATATATAAACTCACAACAACAAGAAAGGAAAGGGTGCATAGATAAAGCTAGGAAGGAAGCACACAACGTGAAAATGTGAAGGCAAGATACATAAGGGAAGAATTTGGATAAGGAAAATGAGAGAGCATGAGGGAACATGTGGAACTCAATATAGAGGGTATGCATAGAGATAGAATGTCACGACTTAGCCAAATTAGAAGGAAATTCAAGGGATGCAAGTGGATGATACACGAAATGTGGGAAGGAAGGAGAACACATAGAAGGTGTACAAACAAAGGTAAAATGGAAGAAGATAGAGGAATGGAGAAGGAATGTCATGCTAGGTCACACGAGATATCTCAGTAACTAAATAATGTGCTAAGGAAACAATCGAGTGTGTGACTGAAGTCTTGAACCTTAGAGTCAAAATGAAGATGTAATTTATCAAAATAACTAGGGGAGTTATTTTGGATAAAAATTTGGCAACTTTTGGGGCCATCTTCCTACTAGATGAAGGAGATCAATATCCTTGAAGCATCCATTGGGCATGGAGTCATCTGAAAACATAAAATACTAATCAGTATCTTGAAGAATAACCCCTAAGTCAATTAAAGAACTATCTAAAATTTGGACAACTCCTAGTCTCATATGAAGATATTATATTTTAGATTAATGAAAGTGGAAAAATTCTGAAAAATTGTTGGAAGATCCCTGAACCAAACTAGTATCCTGGAAGAAACAAAAGAGCAAAGGAAAAGAAATAATTATATGTAAACAAAACAATGTGCACAAAGCGCACTTGGAGGAATTTGAACTATTCTAAAATATAAAATGATTTGGAAGACTTAATGGAAGTGCTTGAGATAAATCCCATTAACTGGGATTGGTAGCGCACCTCCATCAAGGTGAGACAACTCAAAAGAGTTAGCCTCCTTACAAGAACTGATAGTGTATGGGCCACTCTAAAGTGCATCAAACTTTGAATGTCACCTGTTTTGGCTCTGTTAGCATCCCATTTTAAGAATAGATCACCAAATTTTACAGCCTTAGGTCTAGCCTTTCTGTCAAATCACTTATTTTTCAATTAATGATGATGTTCTAACTTGATCATGGCATAGTTCTCAATTATTCAAGTTAAACTAGCTCTTCCATTTTGATTTGTCTCTAATGTGCACCCTTAAACTCTAGTTATTGGGAAATCTCTAATGAATGTAATTCAAGAGATGAAGGAATTCTAGCTTCCTTTCCATAAAAATCTTGTAAGTTGAAGTACCTATTGCCTTCTTCACCATGATTATGTCTACCCGAGCATGCACAAAACCTTAGTATACTACTACCTATGGTTGATACTCATTACCCATTTCATGATTCTTATCAGTTCTTGTTAGTTTAATATGCCAAACCATTACCTTGAGAGTAGTAGTTAGAAGAAGTATTTAAATAAATACCAAGACTAAGTGCCCAATCAGAAATTTTAGTACCAAGGAAGGATTTTGCATTATTAGAGATAATGGTATGAGGAATACCAAACCTTGTTACAATTCCCTCAAGAAATTCAAAGATGAATGAATAAGTTTATTCCTTTGGCATGAAATCTTCTTTCCATATAGAAAAGTAATTTGTAGCTATCAAGACCTATTAGTGGCCTACACTCAAAAGAGGATTGATCACGTTAATGAAGTCTAGACCCGATTGTGTAAAAGTTCGATCTGTTTATATTAGACAAATGCAAAGCAATGCCAATTCTTATTTCCTACAAATAAAGTACATTATTTACATTTCATGACCCACCGGTACACGTGCATAAAAATGGTAGCATAAAAGCATCCTTCCTTGATGATCTTTATCGATGTTGTTTTGGTAAATAAGTGTCCACCAGATAATCCATTATAAAAAAATTCTAACACTTGGTCAACTTGTGCACCATCAATACATCTCTGCAACATGTCATTAATGTTTCTTTTAAATATAATTCCATCAATCAACGCATATGGAATATACTGCAGCCTCATATTTCATCTCTTTTCTTTATTTAAACTAGGAGGATATGCACCAGAGAAAGGAATGTGACCATTTCCTTCATCTAGGTATGCGCACTAGGATCTTCATTCTACTCAAGTTTGGCATGCATTAGTTCCTCATCTAGGAACAATGAAGTCTCTTGATCATTTTGTGCATCCTCAGCAATCTACTTTCAAATCATGTTACCTCTAATCAATTTATTGGCCTTGATAGTCACATCATACTCCATGATTTTGGTCACCCATTTTTCTCTTTTCTCATTGATTTCTTGTAACACCCTCATTATTCGCTACGCTTCTCAACTAGGAATTTTTATATTAACTTCATGCTTCATTGATTTAAATACCCAACATTTAAATCCAACATAAATATGAAATTGAATCCATCCAATAACAATCATAAACCATGTGCAGCTGCATGAGTCGGTTAGTAACCGATCCCTCAAAGATCACTCTTTACGAGCATGTATACAAAGTATACTAGTGGTTTATTTTACAAGAATTGATAATCAAGTAATGTTTTCTAAATGCATACCTAGAACTCAATCATTTGAATCCCATAAGGCATCCTACATCTTATATCTTGGTGAATTGGGATAGTGTAATAAGCAACTTATACTAATTTTATCAAAGTTTTAGAGACATGTTTGAAATGCTCAGTTACGTGATGAAACATTCGTCATTAGGAACTTTTCCTTCACCTAATTTAGTTATCTATATTATTTTCCAATTCTTAAGTTATTAATTTCATAGTTAACAAATTAGGCATTCATTAATGTCCATTCCTATTTATTTTATTAGGACAGATAAATATATTTGTACCTATACCAAATGATATAAAAGTACCTATGTACCTCATTCCATACCAACGTTGTTGGTACATATGAAAAATGATACTTAATCCTTGTGATTTCATGTCACTGCTATTAGAATACAACATTCTATTTGTATCATATAACTAATTATGGAATCCTATAGATCTAGGTCTACAGATAGATCTTATGTTATCTATTAGTACTAAGTACGTCATTATTAATGGTCGAGTTACCGCAGTGAGATATCATTTGTCATGATGATCCCTTTCACATTGATGCGATAATAGGTTTCCTTTCCTTACAAATAAACATTACACATGTGGTTAATAAGTGTTCATATAGCTTTAAGGTATAGTTAAACATGTTGTTATATTCATGTAAGTTGCAAATGTAGATTAAAGTTATACTCTTACATTCTTTTTACATCCCAATTGTAAATTTCAATTAGCTTAATACATTAAATACACAATCCATATTTTCCTAATCATACTATTAATGCATCATGTCATGGACAATTATGACTAGATAAAATATCCATCTCATTAATCAACAATACATAATACACTTAATCCATCATATTTAAATGCAAATATTCATAAACTATCCATTTAATATATTACAATCACTCAACAATATAATATATTAATTGACATAAGTCCCATAACATTCAATTAAATAGTTCAAGTAACATTTTCAATAATTTTGAACCATAATAAGACATTTAAATAATGATTTAAATTGATTTATTTTCTTTCAACACAGATTCTAAAATATGGATAGGCTAACTTAGCCCATTTCATCAATTAAAATGAATGATGAGATTTTTCTTAGTTACAAACTCAATATACAAAACATTGTAGTATTTAATAAATCAATGTAATCAATAATATATTTCAACAACATTTTCCATGCATGCTTAAATTACGCCATCTACAAAATGATAGAAAATGTTAGTTCGATTGAAATGGCATAATATGTTATCTTTCCCACTTAAAAACTTCTAATATTTAATATTTACAAAAATGAAATGTTGCAATCACTTAAATCATAAAAATGACTTATTAGAACACAAGATCATATTTGTAACTTCTTAAGATAAATACTTTGCATTCAAATTAACAATTCACTTCTTTCTTATCTAAATGCTTAAAGTTAGAAATGAAAACAACATAACTTACATCATATTTCCATCTAACCATTCCTTCTCAACACAAGATCATAAGTAAAATAATTATATCAATATCATATAATTCCAAATTAACTTACATAAACATCAAGAAAGTATATAATCACACAACTTATATACATATTTTTTATGGTAACAATTAACATACTTAATGATAGAGTAATTATATCTTATGGATATCCTTAAAATTTACTCTATAACATGTAATGGATTTACCTCATAATAAAACAACAAAGACCTTAACCCGTAATTGTTACAAAAAGTACAAAACTAAATTATAAACCCATATCTTATAGGGAAGACCATTCATATAGCTTTGACCAACACAAACTTGACTGAATAATAATAAAAATATCAATAACACTCATTAGATGTCATACTAAGTTTGACAAGATTAAGGTAAAAATTATTTACCTTAATCATCATGAAGAATTCAATCCCACAAATGAAATCTTTGAGAGCCCAATCCATAATAAAAGAGGTAATAAGATGTCGCTCCATACAAATATGACTTCAAGTTAACAAAAGTAATCCAAAATATATGAGTGAGAACATAACAATTTAAAGGATCTAAGGTAATTTTACGTACCTCAAACAATTCAAAGCCCATAACAATCTGTAGCTTATTTACTAAAGGACATCCATAAATAATCTAGTTAGTATAAAGGATACCACCCCAAATCATAACATCTATTCTAAAGACACACACACACATGTCATTTCAGGTAAGTGTTTACTTAAAATAGAGACTCAAGATTAAAGAACCTAGATCCATGGATTTGACCACGAATATGTGGAAGATAAGATAGTAATATATTTATTTGGAACCCAAATCAGTAGAGGTAATAATTGCCCATTATAACTAGAAATTTTTCCATTTTTTATATTACAAGGGTTCAAACCGGGGATCTCTTAGTAAATCAGAAGAACATAGTGTAACCTTTATCAAAACTAAAGCTGACTGGAAAAACCAAATGGGTTTATAAAATAACAATCCTCATCAATAACATAACATGGTGGAAAATCATATTTACTAATGATACAACGACCAAAAAACATGAACATGTCATAAATGCTAAGTACATCTCATGTGTTGAATGATAATCACCACTACAGGGTGGCACACATGTAACTACAAACATGTGTGCATATCCTTTACAGGTAATGCACATGCAACTACAAACATGTGTGCATATCCTTTATAGGCTATGAACATGCATATGTGGCTGCATATATGACTCTACAACAAATTTAATCCCTTAATTCATGTGACCCACCCATATTTTTTGACTTATATGTTTGAACAAGGTAGATAGAAATCATGGGGTGTGACATTTCTACTCCCATGATGAAGTATCTCACACCTAAGTGAGAAACTAACACCTAGATAAAATTTGTGGTGAGAATAATCTTGAACATTTTTAGTGTGCACATGATGGTGAAGACATATTTTTCCATGTGACTCGTATTTCAATTCATAATACTTCAAAGTGTTTGACTAAAAAAATCCACTGTCTTCTATAGTCCTTTTTCATTTTCTTGTTTCAAGATAATGACAACACTAGAATCAGATCCATAAGCATAAAGTATGAAATCCTTATAATAATATGGATTTATGAGTGTTCGCGCACAAGGAATCCCTTTCTTTATTTTATTAAATCTCTTCTTTCCTTCTACTTTCCACTTGAAGATTGTGTCTTTCTTGAGCATGAGGGTGATGAGCCTAACTAGTCCTGCAAAGTTAGGGATGAATCTCCTAACAAAATTGATTTTTCCTAGGAATGACTATAAGGATTTGTTATGTGCTAGAAGGGAAAGAGCAAGGATGGATAAAATGCACTTAGGATTAATGGAAATTCCATCCTTTGAAACCACATGGCCCAAAATATTTCCTTACACAACATCAAAGTTACACTTCTTGGCATTAAGATACACCCAAAATTCTCTTAATCTCTCAAATACTTTCTCTAGATGTGTTATGTGATCTTTTCACTACTTTGGGAAAAAAATTATATCATCTAAATAAACTAGGATGAACTCATTTATATATCCTTTAAAGGAAATTTCCATGGCTTGCTAGAATGGTACGCCTACATTTGACAAATCGAAGAGAATATTTTGATATGCATAAGTTCCTCATTTAGTTGTAAATTTCATCTTGAATTGGTCCTCTTCCTTTCCCATAATGTGATAGAAACCATAATACCCATCAATCATAGATTTTTTTTTCACACTAGCTACTTTTGCAGAATATGCTCCATAGAAGGCAAAGGATAATGATTCTTCATTAAATGCCTTGTTCAAGTATCTAAAATCAACACAAAGTTTGATTTTACCATTATTTTTGTGCACTTTGGAATAAGATTTATGACCCGAGTATAATATTTTATGGGAAATATTATCTTTCCCTCAATGAGTTTAAACAACTCTTTTCTCATGAGGGGCCTTTACTTTTGTCTAATGGGTTTGATGTTAAGATCTAGGTTTATGGAGTGTTGAGAAATACTAGGATCAAATCCTTTGAGGTATTCACACTCCCATTATAATATGTCACTGTATTCCTGACAAAGAGAAATGAAGGCCTTATTTTAATCTTACGCATAACCTTTTCCAATTAGCAAATATTTTGCTTATGCAATAGTGGCTAGAGTGTAGTCTTCTTACATTGTTTGCATACACTTTTCTTCACCCTTGAACCCATCGTCATGGCTGAAAATCTTAGCTAAGGTGACCATCCCTTTAGGAATTTTTTTTTCTTTAGTTGGATCACTTGGTCACTATAGCTTTCATGCAAGTAATATTACATACTTGAAGAGAAATTAGCTTCATTCTAAATGAATTTGAAAATTTTCACATAAGTGTTAAACACTTGCCAGCTTGGTTTCATTATTTGGAATAGTTATCCCGATCACCATCTTGATGTGTTCCATGGTGCCTCGATAAAATCCTCACCAGTGAAAACTATGAATCAAGTGTGGCTATTTAATATGCTTCTTTGTTAAACTTTCTTGATACCATGTACATATTTAGAGCATCAAAGATCTCTAGGAGGTCCAAAACTCTATGTTTATAAGATTTTAGAAGTTTATTCTTTCTTACACACTTTATTGTGATGTGGTGGATAACTAAATCAGTGACTCCAAAATCTAAAATGCATTGACCATTTTCTTTTTAGAAATAAGAAGTCCATGCACTAATTATTCATATTCTACTATGTTGTTAGAGAATGCCAATTGTAACTCAGTGCATGAAGATGAAATTATCATTCATAGAAAAAATGAGAACAACACCTATGTCCTGGGACATTCCTTCTTTTGGAACCATCAAAGCATATTTAAGAGAAATTTTATCTTTCCTATTTATATTAGTGAAGTAGATACTAAAGAATACCTAACAACTCACAACACGTAAGGGTTTATAATACCTTGGGATAATATGGTGATGATGGAAGGGAAAAAGATGAACTCATCCTTACTACGAGCTAGATGAATTTACAAAACAAAGATAACTAGAAATAAAAATGGATTCAAAGGTAGATGGAGGGTGCACGATGAAGTCGGTTCCAAGAAGCATGAACTTCTTTGTGTGGATAACCCCTGTGTTTGATAAATATAGATAAAGTAAATAGATATGGAACTGGTATAAAGTGTAGAATATGAGATAACAAAACTCAAAATATGGATCTAAGATAATAGAAGTAGATCTTATCTAAATTCACATAAAATAAATCATACGCGGTTGGGTTGACGGTGACTAGAGGTAGGTGAACCAAGACAACAATTAAAAAATGTAGATCTGAAGGGTCTGATTGCATATATGAGATTGATACAACACTGTGATGACTGATAAAAACCTACAAGAGATCTAGAATAGGAGGAAAATAAAGGATTCAATAAAATGGATAGATTTGATAACTGTATATAGGGTTGGTGACAATTGGGTAGGTTAATAGGGACTTGGCCTGAAGATGAGAAATAAACACAAAAATCCACAAGAAGACCTAAGCTCTCAAAGAATTTCCTCTTCTGATCTCCCCAAAGAAGGAGGGGGTATGGTTGTATTTATAGGGAGGATGGATGGATGAGGGGGATAGGAAAGCATTAAATAAAGGTAGGTGGGAGATGAAATTATTAAATGAAGGTGGTTAGGAACCTAGGGATGGATAAAAGGTGGTTGAGAGGATGTAATTTATTAAATAAAGGCCATAGAGAGGTGAAATCATTAAATGGTGGCCTAGAGAAGATAAAAGATACATTTAGGGAGGATAAATGGTAGGAAAATATTAAATGAGGGTAGGTGAGAACCTAGGGATGATAAATAGGGTGCTTAGGGAGGATAAAAGAGGTTAATAAATAGGTTTAGGGATAATAAATGGGATGTGATAAATAAATATGATTAAGGTTGAATTAGGGGAAATAAAATAAATGATGGGATAATGTAGGAAAGTGGGAAATTCGAATAAATGGGATTTAGGAGGGAAAGGGGAAATTTGAATGGGTGACCATGGTGAAAGAGAGAAAACAAGGGGTGAAGAGGGTAGTGACACCAGATTTTGGTTTCTACATTTTCCACTTTTAATCATGTGGTTTACGTAAGCAATCCATGGGATAAAAAAATGAGACATGAAAAATGAAGATGAAGGATGTTAGAGGATTGATGAGGGGCTCTAATTCAATGTAGGGATCAATGACACAAAGGGTAATCGATGATGAGTTTTAAAGAGATAGATGAGAAGGATGGAAAGGATAATAAAATAATATGAGGGGATAATGGAATATGTAAGAAGGATTCAAACAACAATAAAAACTATGGTAGTGATTCTAGGAGTCACTTCATCATGGAACAAAGTATGTCCTCAATGCAGATGATGGAAATGTCCTACATACTTTTGATTCAAAGGAGAACCACTATGAGATGGAGGGAATCTATGGGAATTCAATCACATGGATGTGGAAGCCATGGGACCAATGGCTTAAAGGAAGACATCAAAATATGTGCAAATAAATGCAAGAATAATAATGTGAAATCCTTTATACATGAGGAATCAAGAAGAATATGTGTCCAAATAGGATGAGGATGATGATGAAAATAATGGTGCCCTAGAAAAGGACATAAATATGGTTAAAAATGTGAGGTAGGAAAATGTGAGATATGGTTCCCGAGACGGAACACAAAGATGGCCACAAAACTGGACTTAAGATGAGATATATTGATAAGATGTAGGACTTGATGAGATTTGGATGAGATAAGACAAGTTGATAAGATGGGATGAGAGAAGATTGATAAGGTGAGCAAAAAGATGGTAGATTGGATGGGATAAAATAGATAGGATGGATGAGAGAGATCAGATGAGATAGATGGAAGAAAAGGAATGTGACTTGATAGGTGGTGACCAAAGGGTACGAACGATATTGTGTCGTAGCAAGGAGAGCGTGAGGAAGTGATGCTTCAAACCTGATTGGAGGTAAACAAGAAAGGGAGAAAATTAAGACAATGCACTTGCAACCAATAGCATATGTTAACACATAACCAACGATAGTTAATTATACCAAATATCATGAGGGAAATATGGATGAAATGAGATTATGAAACTAGTTTCAACACAACAAAAGGGTTTAGATACAACTTATATACGGGGAGAAGGTTCTCCATAGGTGTTTTTCCTAGGACAATGCCCCAGCTCTAGGTGGAGGGAAGAGTGCAAAATGATCAATGTGGAAAGTTTGAAATATATGATAAATTTGATCAATGCGAGAAGCTTTCTTAGGATGCTTGCTTTTTTATTTTGTTTACATATTCTTTTTATTTTGGATATATAGAAGTTTGATCGATGTGGGAATCATTTTCTGTCATGATATAATAGAGTATCCATCCTTTGAAAGAGTGGTCTAATTTTTTCTGTATAGGATTTTTAGATGGCAGGATAAGATATGCATGATAGATATCCTTCAAGGATCAATATTTTTTTTTTTATTATATGAACAATTGTCCTTCAAGATATCGGTTTGTTTTTTTGTTTTTGAAGAACTTTTGGTTCTTTTAGATGGGGAAGAGTTAGACATAACTAAGTAGACCTTAGGAGGTGATGATAAGATGTACCGAAAAACCTATGGACCCTTCAAGTGGTTACAACAAGTAGATAAGAGGGTGATGGATGTAATGATCATGGAGTTCTCACCAAGAATGGAGAACCTATCCATTAGAAAATTCCATGGACGAGAACCATGGTGCCCATATTTAACCTCATGACTAGGAAAGTGATGGAAGAACACAAATTCTAAATCATTACAATGATAGATGGAAGAGGCTAATGATGGAGGAATGATCTAAGGATATGACTAAGTGCTCACTAGTAGGTATGCTAATAATATAATGGTCACAAGTACAATGTGTTAAGTGGTTCCACTTCTGGTTTACCATCAAGGGAGGCCAAACGATAGGCTCCTAACCCATACTTGTGTGTGATAATGTAAGGTCTAATCCCATTGGTGGAAAAATTCCACGTTAGATCATTTCTAGAGTAGAGATGATCTGATTTAAGGACAAGGTCATTGATGTTAAAGTCACGATGAGATAGGATGATATCTTGTAAAATATTGAAATAGGATGAGATAAATGATAAAAACTATGTGCTACCCTTCAAAAGTGAGGAAATGAGGAAACATTTGTCTTAGTGAGACAAATATGGCCATAAAAGTGTACTTAGGATGAGATATGGTGCCCCGAGGGAGGAAAAATATGGCCAAAAAAGGTGGACTTATGATAAGGTGGGATGGGATGATAGATAAGTATATTAGATAAGATGAGATAATAAATTGGATAAGGTTAGAGATAGATAAGAAAATGTCAAGGATTAAGAGGAAAAGAACTAATCTGATAGTAGACCGATCCTAGAGTGAAGTCCCCCAGTATCCAGGAGTTGTTTGATGGAGAGGAAGATGGATCGATGTGCATGGGATATGTGGATGAGGGAGAAGATGAAAGATGATTGAGAGAAAGGGGTGGATACTCCCCTAGTGAGGGATGTTGCCTCACACTAAGCAACTTGGATGAGGATAAGCTAGAGGACATGGAGAGAGATGGGGTGAGATTGTTAGAATGAATGGCAATGTTGACTTTATATTTCTAATGGATATATGATTGAGCATCATGGAGGTGATTGGTAAGAAAAAAACATTGTTGAATAAGGGAGGAACCTCTTTGAGAAGAATAAAATGTGGAGGAGAAATGGCTACGTATAGTTGTTAAGTGAGGGGACTTATATAATTTAGTGGATGAATATATAGAAATGGGAATTTGATTGGTTGTAAATTGGACAATGGATGCAAAATGATGATCCCCTAGATGATAAATATATCTTACTAAATAAGATCATGAATGATAGCTTGAAGGGCCTTATAATGCTTGTTTTCATGACCCGGGGTGCGATGATAAGCACAAAAACATTAGAGTTGAACCATGATGGATTTTTACTATGTGGATCAAATTCCTTGATAGGAGGGAGTGTGATAGAAGATAAATGAATTAAATTTTTAAGGATATCTTTGTAAGATCCAATAGAAGTGGTGTAGGGAAGATTTCTCTTGTGAGGTTTGATAGAGATGTTGATTTGGATCTGGAAGAAGAAGTATATATTTGCATGGAGGTGTAGATTTGAGAGGTAAGTTAGATGTCTTGGTGTTTCAAGATTGATTAGTGATGGGTGTCTTAGGTGAAGGGCTTGGCCCTAAGATGGATGGGGGATCTCCTAAGAGAGATGATGTGGCATTGGATTTCTTAAGAGGGGTAATATATACCTTTTTATGAGGATGCATGAGATACTTTTGGGGAAGCACACAAAAATTCTTGGATTTTGATTGTGAAGCTTTTCCTTAGCGGGATGACAATGATCTCAACTAGAGGGTCTGAATATTGTGGTGTAATGGTGGATATTGATGAAGGAAGAGGTGTTCAAATGATGCGGTTGATGAGGTCTAAATGAGTCATGGGATGCATAGGTTTTGGATTGGTTGGTGTAGAGATGGTTGGTTTTGTAGATGGGGGACGAATACGGTTCATGATTTCCTTAGGTGGAGGTGTTTATGTCATAAATGTTTCAAGAGGTATCATATTTATATTTGAAAATTGAGGCATAGACGTAGGTGTGGTTATGATAGAAGATGTGATTGGTGTGGAAGTGGGTATAAATATAGGAGTGGATGCTGATGAAGAATTAAGTGTGAAGGATTGGGATAGAATATATGGTGTGGCCATAAGTAAAGATGTAGGTACATGTGATGAAGATGTCAAGTTAGATGTTGGGATAGTTGTAAGTTAATTTTAATAAGTATTTGTGGTAGACATATATATATTTGGGATTCATGGGGAAATGATATATGTAGTAATATATGTGTTTGATATAGATATGGGTGAAGGACTAGATGTGAGATATTGAGATGTAGTGATAGCAGGTATGGTTGAGATGGTTTCATAAATATAGGTGGTGTGGATGTAGTAATAAGTGTGTTTGATGTAGATGTGGGTGAAGGAATATATGTGAGAGGTGTAGGGATAGTTTTGGATATCAATGGTGATGTGATATATTGGGTCATGATAGATGTGGATGAAATAGGAGGTATAGTCAAATTTTATGTGGATGTGGTAGGGGTAGGAGTAGATATAGATATATGATAAGTAGTAGAAGTTTATGTGATAGTCATGGATGTGATTGGGGTAGATATTAAGGAAGTAGTAGATGTAGGCATAATTTCTGAGGTAGGAGTAAATGTGGTAATGGTAGTGGATATAGGTAATAATTGAGATTCTTGATTGATGGTGTTAATGGTGTTGATGGCATGAGAATTTGGTGATTGAGATATAGAAGGGGTGGTTTGATTTATTGGTGGTTGATTAGGAAATGGTTGTTTAAACACGTCGAGGGGTTGACTAGGTGACATGGTGGAATTATCTATTTGGAGATCCCCCGATTTATAAGTTGTTGGATGTGATATTTGAAGGAACGACACTTCTCAATGTTATGACCTCTGACTTGATGATATTTACAATAGTGGCCCTCAGTGATACCAAGTGGGATTGGGTCACGAGTCATCCATGGGTCATATGGGAGGAAGTTGGATGAAGTGGACTACCATCAACTTGTCAAATACTGAACTATAGGATTTTCCCGAGGGGGTATATTTAGGAGATGGTTTAAAATATTTTTGGAAAGAATCTGCATGAGAGGTAGATGGAGATTGAACCATGATGGTATTGGTGGTAGTTTTAGACTTGTCACTTATGTGTAGAGTTTTATGAACTCATTTTGGGAATTTTTAATATATATTGAGTTGGCCTTACTCAAGGGTGTGAGTTTCAAGTTTGTAAGACATGGTGAAGGCTTCTTCAAATGTCTAAAATGATTAGACTTATAAGTTGGATGAGATATGATTTACACAATAGCATAAAAAATAATTCAATGAGCTCTTTTTTTGGAAGGAAAAATGATAATTGATTTACAATTCCACTCTACCAGATGAAAAATTCTATGATAGACTCATCGAAAATTTTTCGAATGGCGTATAAGTATTTAATGGTGACCTTACACATAATTTTAATTGAGAAGTGTTTTAAGAAGAGTTGTGTAAGTTGGGTAAATGAGAACAATTAGTTTTGAGGGATTCCATTGTACCAATCAAATGTGGAACTGGCTAATGACATGGGAAAAGTGCAAAGCATGAGATCTTGGTCATGGGAAATGAGATAGTATGCATGCGTAAATGAATAAGGTGTTTTTGGGGATCCTTCTTACTATTAAATGTGGTTAATTTTGGAATTTCCCAATGAGGATGATATGGATTGATAGGGACAGATGGATTGATAGGTTTGTTACAATTTTTTTGTAGGAGAATGTGATTTTAGGTCCCAAGGTAGTGGCTTCGAGGTTAGCCAACCTATTCATCAAGGCATGCATAGGATCATTTGAAGTGGTTGGATGAGAAGTAGATGGTTGTGGCTATGGGATATGAGAAGTGGATGAATAGGTTTGTTGATAGGCTTGAGAAGCTTGGGGGTATGTTGATGTAGAAGGGAATGTTTAGTAAGAGGGGATATAATTAAGAGGTTGAGATTGAATTGGTTGGGAGAATGTTTGATGTTGGGAAATAGGAATGTGATGGGATTGGATGGGTTGTGATAATGATTGTTGTTGAGAAACATGAATGTGATGTGATTGTTGAGATTGGATGGGTTGTTGTGAGATGGGGATATTTGATTGTTGAGGCATATGATAAGTAGGAATGTGAGTGTTAGGAGGTTGAGATGGTTGTATAGGAATACTAGTGATAGTAGCAGATGAAGTGGGGATAACATTGACATGAGGTGATGGGGGTGGAATGGGATCCACCAATTGAGTGGATTGGTAGGATTGGGGGATTGTGGAGGATCTATGAAATAAGTATTCATAAAGGGTGATAGAAGGAGGTCCAAGAGTTTTTAAAGGAGTGGGAGATGGAGGTGTAGCTGGTCTAGAGGAAATAGACTGATGAGAGATAGGAGAATTGGTTTCAATATGGGGATCAATTTGGATGACATGGTATTCATGAAGCGAGACCATGGAAACATAAGGTTGAGAGATCAAAGTTGTGGTCTCAAGTTTAGAATCTTGTTGGAAAAGATCATTAGAGGAAGGGATATCATTGGATGGATTAGATTGTTGTGTTGTCTTGATTTGAGAAAGGGTGACAATAGGAATGAAATAGGTGAACATTTGTTTATGTAATTTGTTAACAAATAAATCAAGCAACAAATTTTTTATCATCATGATTAATTAGAAGATGTGGAAAAGAGAAAAGTGGATAATGAGGGTACCTAAGAAATGACAGTCTATGGATGGTTTAAGTTTTTTTGTTTTGGATTCCTTGATATACCCAAGGTACGTGAGGCCCAAGTTTGTATAGGATTTATAACGTGGCCAGAACACCATGGAAAATTCCCTATTGGGTGATCAAATCCCAATTAGGTCCACCTAGTAAGGGATTGATTTTGATGTGTGAATTGATTTGTGTGTTTGGATGTGTGTGAAGAAATGTGAAATGCAACCAATTAAATACCTACTTACACTAGATTTACAAGAAATAATGAAAGAGGTTCACTTTAAACCCAACACAAAATATGGATAACTCGATGAGAAAAACCACACAACAAATGAAAATGTGATGCAAAAAGGAAAAATGAAGATAATAAGGGGAGTACCTAGTTTTCACTTTTCCTTTTTATCTAATCTTCAAATGAAGGAAAGTGAAAATCAATATCCAAGCAATCTAAAAGACGACAAGAAGAAGAAAAATAAAATCCTCTACCTACAATGTTAGTGGAAAATGGAAGAAATAAGGAAAATAGAAAATTAAAATATAAGAGACTCGCCTTAGAGGGTGGTCCCACTGGGCATGCTAGAATGTTGGACAAAATTTTATCTTTCATGTCAATATTAAAAAACTAGATACTAAATAAAATTAATAAAATAAAAATATACAAGGGTTTAAGGTACCTTGGGATAAAATAGTGATGATGGACGGGTGCAAAGATGAACTCCTCCTTTTTGTGAGCTAGATGAATCTATAAAAAAGATAACTATAAATAAAAATGGATTAGATGGTAGATGGGGGTTTCCCAATGAAATTAGTTCCAAGACGTGTGAAATTACTTATATGGATGTAAAACCCTATGTTTGATAAAGATAGATAAAGTAAATGGATATGGATCTGATATAAAATGTAGAATCTAAGATAACAAAAATGAAAAATATGGATCTAAGATAATAGAAGTAGATCTGATCTAAATTGACATAAAATAAATCATACATGGCTGGGTTGATAGGGATCCTGGCTGAAAAGGTGCATTCGATGGTGACAGGAGGTACGTGAACTAAGAAAATGATCAAAAATGAATATTTGAAGGGTCTCGATTGCATATCCAAGACCGATACAATGTTGTGATGACTGATAAAATCATACAAGATATCTAGAACATGAAGTAACAAAAAAGGATGCAAGAAAATGGATAGATTTGATAACTGCAGATAGGGTTTAGTGGAAATTAGGTTAGGTTGATGGAGACTAGGCCTAAAGATGAGAAATAAGCACAACAAGTCCATAAGAAGACCTAATCTCTTAGATAATTAGCTCTTTTTATCTCCCCGAAGAAGGAAGGGGTATGGTTGTATTTATAGGGAGGATGGATGGATGAGGGGGATAGGAAAGCATTAAATAAAGGTAGGTGGGAGGTAAAATTATTAAATAAAGGAAAAGGGAGATGAAATTATTAAATGAAGGTGGTTAGGAACCTAGGGATGGATAAAAGGTGGTTGAGAGGATGTAATTTATTAAATAAAGGCCATGGAGAGGTGAAATCATTAAATGGTGGCCTAGAGAAGATAAAAGAGACATTTAGGGAGGATAAATGGTAGGAAAATATTAAATGAGGGTAGGTGAGAACCTAGGGATGATAAATAGGGTGATTAGGGAGGATAAAAGAGGTTAATAAATAGGTTTAGGGATAATAAATGAGATGTGATAAATAAATATGATTAAGGGTGAATTAGGGGAAATAAAATAAATGATGGGATAATGCAGGGAAGTGGGAAATTTGAAGAAATGGGATTTAGGAGGGAAATGGGGAAATTTTAATGGGTGATCATGGTGAAAGAAAGTGAACACGGGGTGAAAAGGGTAGACACACCAAATTTTGTGTTCTAAAACATAACTTCCACAGTCCATAATTTTCTTCACCTTGTTTGAGAATGTTAGGAATCGAATCTTATTCTTCAAATATGCAATAAGTACCAAGACTAGTTTGAATATATTTAAGGGCTACGTCATAAGGATAAAAATCATAGTGAATTTTGGCCCACTCATCTAACAATGAGATCATGTATAAGAGGAGGGACAAGATATTCTAAACATGAATCTTGTTCTTGGCCTTCTTGGATTAAGTAATTTTCTTATAGAGGTGATGGGTCATATGAATCGACATGATATGAAAATATGGGTTCAAGAAGACAAGTATCCACCTACCTTGGTAGTGAAGCCTCTTGATAGAAAAAGGGTGAATAAAGGAGGTAGGTAAATAGTTTAGACATCTTGAGTTATGGTTATTCTTGGGTATGCAAGGAGGTTTAACTCAAGATCCTTGATGAATCCTATATTTGTAATAGTTGATCCATAAAGCTGTAAGACTCCTTTAGACATGGGGGTGTACTCAAGGCATAGGACATCAAAAAAATTATTTTGCATAACATAAGTATTGGCCCCTAAATCAATCATTCAATTATACACAAGATGTTTTCCTACTATCAAGGACATATAGAAAGGTGGGGTTTTGACAACTTTTCTTACTTTCTTCTCCTTTATATGATAAATGTTGACAAAAACATGAGGTTTTGGATAGATAGATCAACATGCAAGAGTTACACCAGAGGTTTATGTAACATGTCATGCTAAGATGGAATGGCCAGGAGTCCCACATTGTGAAATTCACATTTTTATTATTCATTTGGTCCAAAATGTTGAATGGAAGGACTATAGATTTGTGAATTCAAGGAACAAAATTCTCTTTTCTTGATTGAGGTGTGAAGATAGAAGCTTTTGGTTACATAGAGGCTTGATCTACAAAAGAAGGGGAACTTTCTACTTACATTTGGAGCATTGAGTGAAACCTCACACATGAGAATCTATGCACTAGAACTAATAGGTTATTTAGCATCCTTCTATTTTTGAAGATCACTTTGACTAACAGAAGTTAAATACTATGCACTAGTTTCTAGCATTATCTTCTTGTATGGTATTGTCGGGAACATGTGTGCATGACATATTTGACCTGTCTGTAGTTTGGTTCATAGTGCAAAATTCATTAGCACCAAAGAAGACAAGGTTTTCCTCAAGGATAACTTCTAGCACTTCTTCATTTTTAGGTTGGCATGTGCTAGTGGAGGGCTCACTACCCGAAGAATTTTGAATCAAGTAGGCCTGCTCACACAAGGTATTAGTGAAGTTATACTATATATGAGGCATGTTACAAGAAAAGCACCATTCTATCTCTTGGACCAAATTGTTCTAAACTGGAACAAGCACCTAGCTTAACTAGGCACTAGAAGAGGTTGCACAGGTTAGTAGTCTCAAGCAGGAGATGTGCATTAGCATTTCATCTATCATTTTTCTATTTTTCCCATATATTTGATTTGGATATTGATTTCTAAAGGGCTGATGGCTTTGATTAAACCCTTGATTATAATTTTTTTTGAGGTCTTGCACATGCTATTTTTCTAAGGATATGACTTTATCTCGACATATTTCTAATCAAGGATTTAATTTATTCATCCTTCTTTTGCTACACATGAGAATAGGATGTGGAGGTAGTGGGTTAATAAATCTTCTTAGAAATATGAGAAATAAAAGGTTGGGGCACTTGAGTGATTTCTGGGAACAAGGGCATGGATGGTCTAGGAGCTAATTTTACTCCCTGAATAAGACTATTTTCTACCCTAATTGCAATTTTATAGGAAGATGGTAAGGTTCTAGCCCTTGTAGATTGAATCATGATTGAAATATAACTATTCAAAGCCTTAAGATAATATAGTAAAAGCATGTTAGGGGTGGGCCTTACCACTTGAGGGATCATGTACCAAATTTTTTGAATTCTAATAATGAAATAAGACATTTGTTCATTGGTAAATCTCCTCATTGTTGTCATTTTTATACCAAAGGTAGGTGACTGACAGATCGTCAAGTAGTTACAAATATTTGTGCCAATATCATCATGACTAGTAATGGATGTAGGTCTCAAAATTCTATACCATTAAAGTGCTTTTCCTTTGAGTAAAGATGTCGCACCTAACCGATACATCATCATGAGTAAATAGATATACAGAGCACACATTTGCAACATCCTCGATGTTCTCAAAGAGGAGTAACTTGATTCCAATTGGTGAATTATGGAATAATCTTGAGTGTGGTTGTTTTCATGTCATGATATGTATTAAGAGAAAGAGGAATTCCACCAAGAAAAATTTATGAATGTAAAATTTATCTATGGTAGCAAGTAACCATGATGAGGTGCGTGGATGGTATGTCAAGTGAAGGAGTGGAAAGTGCACGAAACGTTGGGGATGGAGATACACATGTGGTTGTTATGTTACCTCTTCTTCATGGAGAAAGCTAAAGATACTCAAAGGACTCTTCAGCTATAGAGTTCTATCTCGTATGTATCATTCTCATGAAAAATACATGCGAGAATACTTAAAAAAATATTTGAGATTTGGGAGTCACCATATGTGTTGAAACGAGCCTCCAAAGGCTTAAAATAAATAAGGTACACACCAAAATTAGCAATGATGAAATATAATATTTTAATACTTGTCCCACTAGGCATTCCAAAACTGTTGGGGCTCAAAGATGCACCCATCCTAGATCAATATGAACTGGGATTTAAGGAAACTTGGGTCTGTCTCCATGTTGTGGGAACTTGCGCACTTGATATATACCTCCAAATAAGGTCAATTCCTCCACTTATTTAGAATTCTAAAACTACTCCTAGGAAGGGGAATGAAGTTACCTATCACTACTCTAAGAATCCAAGGGACCAGGGTTAGAAGGAGATGCATGAGAAGGAAAACCTAAGCTAAAGGAGGTGATAGCACCGAAATAAGGGGATGAACACAATTATCTTTAAGGAAAAATGAAGGAAACTATGCACAAAGAGGACATACATGCGTATCTCAATCTAAAACATAATCAAACAGTCATTTTCATAGAGCACAATTAGAAAAGGAACCTGTAAGGGATGAAGAGAAGATGCAACAAAAAACAACACAAAGGAAAGGTAAGAAGATTTAATATAATGCGATAAGGGAATAAATAGCCACAAAATATGATTTTATTACTTCTAAGAAATTTCTAGTTTATTACAATGGTAGATGAGGTTGGTATCCACATGCGAAATAACTTGAGATATGAAGGCCTCGCAACTTAAAAATGTAAAAGAGTAAATCTATGAATAATTCCGTTGGCAAAGCAAAAGAGTCCAACCTTTTACAATGAGAATTGTTTTTAATTTATAGAAGGAGAGAAGAGGAGGAGAAAGAAGAGGGAAACTTCGGATTCAAACTTCCAACCACCACTAACCAGAAATAAATTCCTTCAAATCTTCCCCGTAATGTTGTCGATGTAACTCCCTATGTCTATTTTTCTTGTGGAAGAAGGAAAGAGGGAAAATTAGATCAAATTTGGGTGGTGAGCTAACTAAATTTGTTCATTAATGACTCAAACGTGTTTCCTTTCTTCTCACCTACCACATCCCTCCAAAATCTAATTTTTAATGATATGAAATGTAACCCATGTTAGAAAAGTTCAAACAACGTAAAATCACCTAAATCTGATCTTTGTAGCAGAATTTATGGTGATCTCAAGTCTATAATATAAACTAAACATGCAAGACATGTGATGCGCTCTGATCGATGAAGGATTCAGATGACTATTCAATTTTTTTATCTTTTCTACCTCATTTCTTACAATGGTTCATTTCAAAGATCTAGTGCCTAATTTTCATGATTTGATAGGTTATGTGTGATAGACTCAATCTGATAGGTTTTCATGTGGAAAATTGACCAATGTAGAATATTACACGTAATGAGACATGCACAAGAGTAGGAGGTGCGAGAATAAAGAAGACAGGTGTGCAAAAGGGGTGTGCAAAGTGAAGAAAGGTTCATATATACAAAATGGTACAAGTATTCAAGAGAGGGTGAGCATTTTAATTTAGAAATGCACGATGGAAAGAAAGGAAAGGGCATGTATAGTAAGCCAAAAAAGAAGAACACATCACAAAAAAAGAGAAAGCAAGATATGCAAGGGAATAGTATGGATAAGGAAAATTAGAGAGTGCAAGGAACATGCGGAACTCAAGAGGGAGGGTATGTGTAGGGAAATAATTCTAGGGACTTGGCTGAATTGTAAGGTAAGTAAGGGGATGCACAAATTTTTAGCAAGGAAGGAAAACATGCAGAAGGGGTAAGTGCAAAGGGAAAATGGAATAAGATAGAGGAATGAAAAAGGAAGGGTGTGTAAGGGTGCACAAAAGATCTTAAGCCAAATAGTTTATCAAGGAAACCAACAGAGTGCACACATCATGGATTCTTGAACCTTAGAGTCAGAATAAAGATAATTTTTTTCAAAATAACTAGGGTAGTTATTTTGGACAACATCTCCCACCCTCAACAAAATTATTATCTAATCTACAATATCTTCATGAAAAATTAGTTTTAAACCCGATTAATTATAACCTCACACATTTGAGTAGAGATCCACTTGTCAAAATAGTTTTCCATCCCATGTCAATTCTAGAACTAAACCTTTGAAGGTGAAAAAGGATGTTCATCATCCATTAGAGTAGAAAGAAGTAGCCACACATTTGAAGAGACAACCTAGGGAGAAAAAAACTAGACAAGAAGACATGTAATCTCTACAGGATTGTATTGAATAATTTCGTAAGAATTTTGAGATCAAGCAATCTCTTCGTGAAAAAGCTTGCACCAGCCAATATATTGCAATTACACCAAAATATAGTGAGTTAATCTCTATCACATTTTATCAAGACATATCTATTTTAGTTTTAATTGAATTTGAAAGTGAGGAAAAAACCATAGTTTATCTCCTTCAAGATATTTTTGTTGTTTATTATGATCGATCTATAATTAAAGCTGATTTTATTGAGAACGAGGTTGAAGAATCATATATTCCTAATACCAAGAAGGTTTAGTTATAATAAAAATTCAACTAAATGTTATTTATATCTCTAAAAAGACACATTTTTATCATGAAGAAGTGCATTCAGATCTTAGGAATGATTTTGAGGAGGTGTACTTCGAGTTTGAACTTGTGAATAATGATTTTTTCTGAATGATCATATAGGATCTCTTTCTTTATCTTGGAGAGGATAATGATGATCTAACTCTACCTTCATTTGTTACACCTGATCTAAAATTTATAAATCTGTAATTCCTACATTTTAGACACAAGAGGGAGAGAGTAGAGATGAATCAAAATGTGGAGATATTTGTTGAGAAGAAAGTAAAGGAAGAGAATCTAATTAATATCACAAATATTTTCAATGAGGATTGTATCATTGGTGACTTCATGACTTACATTAAGGAAAAGATCAAACAAATTTACTTAGATTTGAGTAGTGAAGGGCCATAATTTTTATCTTACATTGACCATTTAGATGAGAAAACAAAATGAGGTAAACTCACACACCTTTCATATGAACCTAGAAAAAGTTGTCTTTGTGTTAAAAATATATTTGGATCTAGAAATAAGTGTTGTTTAATTCGAATGAAATTTGCATAAATATATAAATAGATGAGAAGGAATTTGATATATTCATGGATTCTATTGAAGGTGGGTGGGATATTCGAATCTTGTCCTTTCTTGTATATCCTTCATGGGGTGATACTATATAGGAAATTACATGTTTGTAATAATTTAAAATAAATGAAAAACATGTCTACAGGATCTATCTATGAAGTTGGATGTGGAGGAGATGGGATAATAAGAGAAAAAAATTCATGAGATCTAAATGTTATATGTCTAATCATATATCTAGCCGATTAGATCCTAGGTCGAGTTATCACTAGTCATGTTTACTCTAGAGCATGAGGAGAGTTTTAAAAGTATTAAATATCATCTAATCCACATACCCAAACAAAATAAAAATAAATTTGAGAACTTTTTATCCATTTTGAGTCTGATATTTTGGGCAAATAAGAAGTGCAAACTATGTTTTCAATTCCACCACTTTCTCTAGTTGTAATAATTATCTCATGGACACATTTATCAAGAAGGGCAGTTATTTTTCCAAACAAGTATCTAGATTTTTTTATTTATAGTTTTAAATTTCTATAATAGGATTATTTTAGGTTTATTTTTAGCATAAGAAGTTTTTGCACACTCTACATATTTTCACTTTTTTATGTATGATTTAATCTTTTGTACATAGTTTCTATTGAGCCACTCTTGAGTAGTTTGAACTCTACATCCTCAAATTTTACATGGAAAGTGCATACTTTTATGTTTTTAGGGAATTTTTAAGCAAGAGGTGAAATTCAGATCTTCCCATGGATCAAACACTTTAGTTTCAAGCAAGTTTTCAGTTCAAAGGTTTACAAGGGGGTGAGTTTCAATTTTAAAAGATTTTTATCTCCAAAACGCAAAATTTCAAGGTTGTACACTTGAATCCATGACCAATGAATAAACAAGGATATTGATAAATTCATCTAGTAGGAAAATTACCCATGTGATTTTGAAAGGAATGATAACCAGATCGTACCAAGCCAAGAACACATATGCTAATCAAACACCACAATCTATAAGATGAAATTAATTCGCTAGAATAACTTTACATAAAACCTTTGCAAACAAATGAGCAACAATATCATATATTATTATGGAACTCAATGCAATACATTGAGAATGGACCTTGCTTAAATAGGCAAGGAATAATAATCTAAGAACCAGTCAAGGTCGTAGATCAAGCCATGAATCAAGGAAATAACTAGTCATCAAAGAACTAGTCAAGACCATTGATTTAGGAGAGAACTAGACATTAGGGATCTAGTAGATACCATAGATCAAGTAAATAACTATTCAATACCATGGATCAAGGAAATAACTATACCTAACAACTAGATAATATATCCTAATATCTAAATAAGATAAAATAAATATCCACACACATAAGTGGGTGAGGATAAATAAAATAAAGGTAAATAAAGTTCCTAGGTGAACATGAGCTAAGGTAAATACCTACTCTAACATATTTTCCATAAACATTTCCAAAATTAGTGCCCCACTTCATTTTAGGGAAACTAGTTACAAATTTTAAATTTATAGGCTTTAATGGGTTATTTTCACCTTTTCAAGGGATCTTCATGTTCAAAACATTTTGCATTGGAATCCTTAAGATAGGTCACTGTTCACGTAGCTCTATAATTGAGAAAAATTGATAAAAATCATGTGTTTTTACCTTGGGATGGGATGGTAACATGTTATCGGTTCATTTACGAAGGATCCAAAGCTTCAAACGTAATTGGTCTACGAGGAAGACACTGAAATTATGGGTATTATAATCATGGGGAATGAGAGTGAGATTGAATCACTCCATTAAAAATTTATTCCATTTCCATTCATAATTCATTATCATTCATACAACCATTCAATCAAACATTAACCATATGTGTGTTTACTTAAGCATTAAATCAACCATACACAAGAGCAAGAGAAAGAGAGTACACAAAAACACCAAATTTAAGTTGGAAACCCTCAAGGGGAAGAAAATACACTAAAAACTTGCTTATATTACATAAATAAAAGATATTTAGTGAAGCACCAACTTCACAAGGAGCACTAACCCCTAGTTTAGTAGAGAACCAACCCTAAAAGGAGCACAAACCCCTAATTTAGTGAAGCACCAACTCCAAAAGGAGGAAATAATCCACTAATATGATCAAGCACCAACTCAACTCAAACACATTTATATGAAGTTATATGAGGTAATTTTTCTTCCACAACTAATGCATATCATAATTTCAGCTCACACACCTTCAAACCTTCTTTCTCTTAACTCGTTCAAACTTGTATTTTCATGACCTGATTTGAATGAAAACCCTTACAAAAATTCTCTTTAACCTTATTATTATTTTTGGACACATCCTTAACTCTCTTTTTATTCCCTTTATCCACTTTATATTCCTCACCTAGGTCATATTTTTCCCTCCATAGACAAACTAGTTCAAAAATGAACCAAAACAAGCACTTTATATGCTTCTCAACTCAAAAACATAACATAGGTCAGTCCAGACAAGGAATATAAACCAATAAAACTTAAAAACATAACACCAAACTCATAAAAATTCATAAAATGGACCCATGTAGGTTGGCCATGCACCAAGACAACCAAAAAATCCAAAATAGGCTCAAAACCCCATCACTTGGCTCATCAAAGACCTCGTAAACTCATTACCATAATTATTATAGCCTCAAAAGGAATAAAATAAGTAAAATATATCATAAAAACATAATACATGCTCGTAAATTAACTTTTCACTAATCATTTTCTTCATAAATCTATCAAGTAGGCTCATTTCGTACTCAAAACAATTGTTTCCAGGAACCATTTTTCACCTAATATGATCAAGATCACCCACGAACATCTCAACTATGCCATGTAACCACTCATTGAAAATACATTGATATGTATAACACATCCATGCTCTCCATACCTCATGAAATTTCCATCAATGCAAATTACACTTACTTTCCTCTGCACCAAACTGAGCTTCCTAGAAAGTAGTTTTGGAAAATTAACTAGTTTCCACCCCTTTTTCACTTTCAAGAACTAAAAATTACTTCAATAGAAATAAAATGCATCCCTTTTCACTCTAAAATAGATAGAAACCATCATATAACCCAAAACATGATATTTTCATTCCAATCTTTTCAGCCAGGTAATCTTATCCTAAAAGATTCAAACCGGGTCTTCACAAACTAAGTTCGTTCACTTATCAAAATACCTCATCAATAGAAAAAAATAGATCATTATAAATTTATCTAAATAGAATTTCCATAACATATTACATTCCCTTCCCAATCTAAGTAGAAGGCCTTCAACAAAGTCAATCTCTATAGCTGCTCAAAACTACCCTTTTAGACCTAAAGACCATTCTTTATAAATAGGGAACACTTTACGCTCTACAACTTCAACCATGACTTGAAACTATCGTATACATGTAGAAAAACTCCCGATCTTCAATCAATGTTAATTTATTCAATACCTTTAATGGAAAACTATGCCACAAACTCAAAACCTTCATAACCTTTCCTAATTGATTGAGCACCACATATTGTCACAAGATATATCATACCTTTATAGAAATATAGAGGATTCCTATACAATATCTAATCATAAATTTTTAAAACCAATCAATATTGGACCTGTATGATCAATTTTATCCAAGTCACTTTGAGCTAGGGTTTAACTAGGGTTTCAAACCACTTTACCTTCTTAACGATCATTCATAAAAACATGATGATCAAACCACCTTACTCTTCTTGTAAAATATTCTTATCAAAAATTTAAAAACATCCCCCAAAACCTCTAGGTCCCATGCAAATCACACAATTCACAAAAAGCATCACAAGGTCCATTTTAGCATAAAAGCACACTCTAGAAAACTTAATTTTACCAAAAACTATGTATCTTACAAAATATTCTTCACTTTGACCTGAAAATTGTCATGAAGCATCATGAAAACATATTATAAATTTCCATCTTCACCACATAGCTCAAATATATATGAAATACTCTATCAATAGTGACTTACATGTACTTTCCTATCTTCTTCACCTTCTTACTTCCCAAGGACCATGAAGCACCACCAAAACACTGTGAGTTTTCCTGAAACTCATCATACATGTTGTGTACACTATCAAATTTTTACTACCATACTTAACCAATAATAATCAGCTATAAAACTCATACCTCCATACCATTCTACATGTTTTAGGTCTAGAAATGGGCCTATAATTACCTGAATCAAGCCATACACATCATGAAATGACTAAGATGACACATTACAAACTCATTAACACATTTATCATAACTCTATGACCATGTGTGACCTTATGACAACCTTAAACCAACTTAGGAGGACTCATACTATGACCATGCACACTAAACCATGCTCTAGAACACCATAGGACTTCACCAAACATGACACTACCAATCAACCTTCATGTTTGACCTTTGAATAACACCTCATGGAGACACATATGACCTCTAAAAACCCTTTGAAATAAATGTATTTGACATAAATAACAACGCTAAGGTGAAATGGCTAACAATTTCCCCTTTATCATTAATGGAAACCACCTTCAGAAACATTGATGGCAACCATAAGACAAAACACTCCTACATGAACTCATTTCCATGTTTTTGATGCTTCTCTCCCCTTTGAAATCTATGAAAAAGGATAGAATATTAACTATACATGGAAAATGAAAACGCACTCCATGTCATAATGGAAACAATGCACTAAACACACTCACTTGTTCAAATGGTTCCCCCTTGGACTATACTTGCACTTTCTAGACCTCAAAATAGAAAAATTAATCCATGGACCTGAATATGAGATTTCAAATATCTCCTAATGAACTAATATCCTCCATTTTTTCTTCATATATGTCATCCATCACAATCTAGGACTGTACCATGCAAGAAATCAAAAAATATGCCTCTAATGCTTACAAAACCTCCTTTAGGACCATTATCCCTAAACCACATCTTCAATACATTCTTATAACACTTATACCACCCATGAGATCCCATACAAAAACTAGTTAACTCCATATAGCTCTCCCTAGAATCATTCCATCCATCTCTAATAAAAATACAATAATTTGAGTTCTTACCTTGTTTCCATGCCATATGGAGTGATCACTCTCAATTCCTCTATCTTGAGATACTTTCTTAGTATTATTTTACCTTCTTTGCATGTAATTACACCCTTCATGGAAATCTGACCTACTCCACAATCCATTCACTTGTAATCAACATGATTTTTTCTATACAAGCCTCCTAGACAACTTACACACCTGATCAAGTAACAACTCAAAATTCCCCTTCCTTTTTAATCCTTTACTGAACTATAGATCTTAATAACAATCAGTAATCATATTGTACCTTTGTAATATTACTATTTTTCAACTTTAGAACTCAAATCACTTCATATAACTCTATCAATTCTCTTTCTAACCTCTAATCTACTCACATGCTTTCACAAGAACATACTTGGAGACCTCATAAATTTCACAGATATTCAATACGAACCATTTATATAATTGAACATGTTTATCTTTTGTTATATTACAATCTCATATTGTAAGTACATGTCGTACCTTAACTTACTACCATCATAAAAATGATACTACTAAGATTTATTACAAATGAAAAACACTTCTTATTTCATGATTATACACACAACTTCAAGAACAAGATCCACTACAAACCTCATGAAGCATACTAAGATCATCATCACACGAACTAGTTCAAAAATGAACCAAATTAAAAAATTTATATGCTTCTCAACTTAAACATAACATAGGTTAGTCCATACTGATTATATAGACCAATACAACTTAAAAACATAACACCACACATAGAAATTCATAAAATGGACCCATGTAGGTCAGCCAAGCACCAAGACAACCAAACAAGCCAAAAAAGGCTCAAAACCCCATCACATAGCTCATCAAAGACCTCCAAACTCATAACCATGATTAGTAAAGCCTCCAAAGGCCTCACACATGTCAAATATATCATAAAAAAACATCATACATGCTCACACATTAACTTGTAGTAATAATTTTCTTCATCACTCTATCAAGTAGGCTCATTTCCTACTAAAAATGTTTATTTCAAGAACCAATTTTCACCTAACATGATCTAGATTACCCAAGAACATTGCCAAATATATTATGTGACCACTCATTATAAATACACTTATATTTATAAAACATTCGTGCTTTTAGACCTCCCGAAACATCCATCAATGCAAACCACACTTACTTTCCTCTTCACCAAACTGAGCTTCCCAGAAAGTACTTTTGGAAACTCAACTCATTTCCTCCCATGTTTTCACTTTCAAGACCTCCAAATTCCTTCAATAGAAATAAACTCCATCCCTCTTCACTCTTAAATAGATATAAAACATTAGATAACCCAAAACATGATATTTCTACCTCAATATTTTGATCTAAGGCAATCCTATCCCGATACAATAAAAATTTGTCTTAAAAACATGAGGTGGTAAACCTATAAAAACACATAATCAAGATAAAAATAATATATCATCGGAAAGGTATCCGAATAACCTTTCTATATCATCTTACATTTCCTTCCAACTCTAAGTAGAAGGCCTTGACTAGCTCAATCTCCGCAATCGCTCAAAACTACCCTTTTAGGCCCAAAGACCAGTATTCATAAATAGGGAACAATTTTCCCTATATAACTTCAACCATGACCTGAAACTATCATATACATGTATTAAATCTCCTAGGATCCAATCAATGTCAATTTATTTAATACCTTTAATGGACAAATTTTCCACAAACTGAAAACCTTCATAAAATTACCTATTTGAGTGGGGACTACATATTTTCACAAGCTCTATCATACCTTTATGGAAATTTGGAGGATTATTCTACAACCCACAATAATCACATTTTCGAAAACAATCAAAACTATAACTTGATGATCAATTTTCTGCAAGTCACTTTGAGCTAGGGTTTAACTAGGGTTTCAAACAAATTTACCTTCTTAACGAATGTTCATAAAAAAATGATGATAAAACCAAATAATTATTGTAAAATATTCTTATCTCAATGTAAAATCATACCCCAAAACCTATGGGTCCCATTAAAAGCACACAATTCAAAACAAGCATTAGAAGGTCCATTTTTAGCACAAAAACACTTTCTAGAAAACTAGGTTTTAGCGAAAATGATGTATCTTGCAAAATATTCTTCACTTTGACCTGAAAATTATCACAAAAATCATGAAAAATCCTATTATTTTTGATACTCACCATCCATCTCAAATATTTATAAAATACTCTAGCCACAACTACTTACCTATGTTTTCCTAGTTTGTCTTCACCTTCTTGTTTCCCAAGGACCATAAAGCAACACCAAAACACTAAGTACAGTTCTAAAAATCATAATATATTTCGTGTACACTATAACCATGTTACTATAATTATTAAAAACAATTATCAGCTCCAAAACTCATACCTCCATACCATTTTGCATGTTTTAGGTCTAGGAATAGGCCTAGAATGACTTGACTCAAACCATAAACCTCACCAAATGACCATGATGACACATTAAAAACTCATTAACACTTATATCATACCTCTAGGACCATTTTTTACCTCATGAAAACCTTCAAAAACTTGGGAGGACTCATACTATGACCATGCACAATGAACCATGATCCGAACACCATAAGACTTTACCAAACGTGACACTACCAATCAACCTTCATGTTTTACCTTTGACTAACACCTCATGGAGACTCATATTACCTCTAAAATCATTTTTTCATCAATAGATTTGACATAAATGAAAACACTAAGACAAAATTTCCAATAGTGGGTCATTTATTCACCTTGGGATATTAATCCCATGTGCACTTTGGGGGAAAGGATTGGGTTGTATATATAATAGTGGTGGTCACCGAGATTGATTGGGGAAAAGAATCCATGCTTAAATTTATTAATTGAGTTGGTTTGGATTATTTCAAATTAGATTTGACTTAGTTTTAGAGTAATATGATCCTAAATTTCACAAAAGCAAAAGTCTCGGGAGGCGGAGTAGACCGAGAAAATACTATAGCTTGCGATTGGTCCACATTGACCAGTGATGATTTCCTCTAAAAATAAGACCCCATTAAGGTCAAAGGGATAAATTAATTTGGTTCTTGAATCCCAAAGAATATAATAATATGAAAAAGTGATCAAAATCAAATAAGGCATTAAGAGGGTAGATCTAGAGACAATGAACACATGGCATGATTCCTGTAACTTGGGTTTCCAAGGGAAATTATCTCAAATCCAATCATGTCACATATAGTTCATAGATTATTAAAAATTAAAAGTTTCATTGATCAAATCAGAGGACCATGTAATCTAAACAGTAGTTAATTCCTAGTGTCCTAGGACCGTGAGACCCTGAGAGATAACAAATAAGCCTAGAGGCTAGGTGAAGGGTCATTGAGTTGAAAGTTTTAGTTCAAGACAAATAATAGAGAATAAATGTGATTAGTCCACATGGACCAGCTATGAGTCACAATTTTTTTAAGATCAATGAAAAGTCCCAAACATGCCTAAGTATCCTCAAGAAGAGTCATATAACCAAGAATTAGTTATTCATCTATGTGGACCAATCATAGATCACTTAAATCCCCAAGAAAATAGAGAAATGGTTGAAGGAAACTCACAATATGATCCATGAATGCATGGTCTGAGTCCCCAAGAACCAATGACAAGAATAAATTGGCATAATTTTTAAGCGGAAAAGAGACTTGGGTCACCAATCCGTATGTGACACCTATCCAAGGTGATTCAGAGGTTAAGTTTAATGACCCTATGGTCATCAACTATGATAAATGGCATTGAAATATTTAAATGATCATATCTTTTGATTGGGGTCATAAAATCATATGAGATTAGTTTTTTGGAAATATCTTATAGATAATATCACGATCAAGGTGGTTTTGGGTCACTTTCAAACTCATTTGTGGTCAAATCATGATTTTAGGTGCCTACAGTCATTTTTTAGATCTAAGATTTCTAACCATGACCTATGCTAGTTTATTTTTCTCATATTATTTTATCTAGAGTTTCTACTCACCTACATAATACATCAATGCAAAGATCTTGACCATAGATTCAATTTGGGACTAGTTTTTGAGGGAATGGTTGAGAATTTATGAATATTTTAATGATAAACTTTTGAGCCCTTTATGGGATATTTTATCAATCAAATTACACCCAAATAAATTGAAAATAGTTCTGAATGACCCCAAAAACAACCATTAAGTTCCATCCTATGCATCCGTAAACTTTAAATGATCTGATTTTGAAAATCCAGGGAATATTTGGTGCTCATACTTGGTTTACACACTAAATTTTTATTGGTCCTTCAGTGGTTGAAGAATTTAGTGATTCTCTTAATTTAAGGACATTTTTATCCCCTCTCTTCTCTCCTTCCTCTATAAAAACACAACTCAACTATTATTATAAAAAAATTATCTCCCAAATGTAAATTTATGATACCAAAATGGTGGTTGAATATTCTAAGTTACATAACTCTAATATGAACTTCTCTAATGTATCCAATGCATTCTAAATGAATTTAAGAGGTTGTATAAACCCCCAAAAATTATATCTTGCTCATTGGGGCTGATATATACCCTTTGTATTGTTTTTTATTGTATTATTACCTTTATATTCTATCATTTCATGATATATATGGATTATACTTGCATAATGTTTAGTTCACTATGTCGATATGCAGGGAATTTAATTTTGATGAAGTGTAGAGTTGAATGTGGATTTTTCATGCCTTATTTTCCTTTCACTTTCCCTTTTATGCCTTGCCTCAAGGAGAGAGATACAATTTGTATTTTGGTGCAACCACGACCCCTTTTATTTTAGTTTATGCTTTCTCCTTCCACTTTTCTCCTACAATTAATATCTGAGCTAGGAGTAGTGTTACCATTATAATAGTTAATTTAGGAATCTGTCCTTCACCATAGGTTTTTCCCAAGGATCCAAGGTCCCACACCTTGGGGACATTCCCATGTTTCACTAAGGTGTCGAGCCTAGCGTCGTGAGGATGTAATCTCAAGTAGTAATAGTAGCTTCACACCTAGATGTCCATTCAATTTTTTATAGTTTTTGTTCAAGGTAAGTGATAGGATTATCCACCTTAGGAAAATAATAGGAACAACCTATAATATTTGGTGATTCCCATGAATCTACATAATGTATATAAAATTTTAAGAGAAGGCCACTCTTTTATGTCCTTGATATTTTCTAAGTCTAGAAATTTCATTTTGGAAATGATGTGACCCAAATAGTTAATTGTTGGAAGAAATAAAAATTTGATAGTTTACCATAGATATTATGTTATTTTATCCTTTTCAATGCTAAGTACATATGGTGCTCATGCTATTGATTTTTCCTTAAGTAAGTTAGAATGTTGTCAAGGAAAACTAACACAAAATGATCTAGATAGTCTCTAAATATAATGTCTATAAAATTAATAAAACTTTTCATGGCATTAGTTAAGCCAAAAGACATTACTATGAACCCATAACACCTATATAAATTTCTAAAAATGGTTGTATGCACATAATCCCCGATCCATAGTCGATCATACCCTAATCTGAAGGTAAATCTTTGAAAATATAATGGCCCCATTAATTTTCCAAAAAGATAATATATTCTTAGTAAATTGTTACTTTATGTAACAATATATATTATATGCATACCCTTGGGTTAATGGGGCACCCTGTGTGAGACATTTAATCTAATTAACTCATGTTTTAATATCTCTTTCAATTTTACTTTTAGATATTATAAGTGTGAAGTGTTTAATTGATAAGGGGACTCTAAAGTTGAAAAAAACATGGGAATGATTTCAATAGATAATTCAAAATCTTGTGATGGAGTCATTCCTAAATGTTACCTAAGAATTCATTAACTTTCTAAACTCCCTCAAGATTGGATAATATCCTAAAATTTGTGTATCTTTGTTTGTTTCTTCAATTTGAATCGTACATAGTTGACACCTCTTTCTAACTTCAATTTTGAGTTGCATGGAAGACAATACCTTTTTCTTCCCATTCTCTTGATTCTTGACAGTGTAACCCGGTTCCTTGATTATCTAGGAATTATAACCTCTTTTGAAGCAATCCAATTTGATTTTATTGATTTATAACCAATCTACGTATGGAATCATTTCATAAGTACCTAAAGAGACTATATGGAGGTTTACCTTAGTTCAAAAATAGATATGTGAAGATCTACTTACTTGAGGAAATATGTAATTAGATGTTTTTCCTAAACTAAACTCAATTTCCTATACTTATCTCAATGTATATGGTACATCATTACAATTTATCATTAAATTAGGATAAATATACCTATCGATGCTCCATAATTAATTAAAATAACCAACTAGTATACCTCTAGCCTTGACGATTTTATATTTATTTTCATCTTATTTATTTTCCATAGCACCATAGATCTGATGATTATATTACTATCTAGAAAGGTATTCCAAACATTATTTTATTCAAATTCCCCTCCTTATTGTTGGAAATATTTTCAGTGTTCCTTGTGAGGTTTGTGACATGGATTAACTACCTCTCATGGATTCATTAACTCTAGTGCTTGTATTAGAAATTGATGGGTCAACCTTTTGGTTTAACGAAAATTACTTCCAACACTTACCACATATCCAATACATTTTTGTGCACCTAAAAATTAGCACAAAAATTAGGATTATTTTAATTTACTACTGTGAAAGTCAACAAAAATATTCCTTAATGTTCCCTTTGTAACCTTGATACTTAGGGCTTCCTCTCCCTTGAGTCCATAAGCCACTAAATGAATTCCTCTTCTTTAGAAAAGAATTTTGGAATCCACATTTTGAATTTATTAGGAGTGAAAATAGTATAATAATTTTTATGAGATAGATTCTTGTTGGAGAATTCTTTCCTAACCTTTAACATAGATTTTTCCTTAGTTTTATCCTTGTAGGATGATTAAATTATAAAATCTAGTGTATTATTTTTGTGCATATCTACATCACGTATAATTAAAAGTTTGAGACCTAACTTGAACTTTTTTATCTTAGTATCCTCATCCCACGTGTAATTTAAACAAAGGAGAGGAAAAAAATTCTCACACTCAAAAACCTAAAGTATCCTTATTGTAATAGCTAAAATTCAATAATTTTAGATTCTTGATGTTTTATAAACAAGAGTCTCTTATTGAATTATTTTTCAAAAGTTTCAATGTGAAGTATTCAGAGAACTATTTTTCTCCTAAAAAAATGTAGCATCTCCTTTCATGTGGAATTTTTGATATGTGAACATTAGATATCATTCTTGAAGTCCAAAATATTTATCTATCGAAACTAGCCAAATTTTTGTTATGTTGCCTACCTCCTTACCCATATACTTTGGCGTATCTTCTTCATCTATCTTAACATTTAGTCCCACCTAGTAGGCCTTAATATTTTCTTAAATTGATTTTGATTTTTACTATCCAAGTTATAATTATAAATCTCTATTAATTATTATGTGTGGTTCTAGTAGGGTGTAATATCTTAATACATAGATTTTTTGAGATTTAATCCTTGGTTAGATAGATTCATGGGTATTGAGGACTATTTCATGGTATGAAATTGGGGTCAACATTTTTTGGGGTTCATTTTCATAGTTAGGTGAACTTAATATACCCCACCCACACCTTCCACCTCTTGGTGCATCACCTCTATGACTTCTTTTTCTCACAATTTTCTAAAACAATGAACATTTAAAGTGTAGGTAATGTTTTTCTAGTTTTTAAAGAGTTTTTTAGAGTTAACTTTTCTTTAAACTTTTCTTTGATACCATATGTAACATCTTACAAAAATTCAAACCATAAAATATATATATTTTTTTACTCAACCACAAAAATGTTCCATTGATCTATATGAGTAAGGAATAAAATGATTGTTTATAGATTATATAAATATTATTTTGGTATGATGAATATTTTATACACATAGTTTTTCACTTTATTGCATTATTTTCTTTATAAGAATCATTAACACATTAACTTCCTTAAAGCGGTGTCTTTAGGCATACTACCGAGAGTGGGGAGTAATTGGAGATTATTTTTTTATTAGATAAGGTAAAAATAGGGATCGGATCCCAAGGGCCTTACAAAAGGAGGAACAAAAACCAACAAGAAACAAAGAAATAGGAAAGTCCATGAACGAATTTAAACATTCTTAACTCTTACAATGAAGATCAGGACTTTAAACCAAAGAGAGTAAAATAGAGAGAAAGAAAACTAGCTTTAAAACTTCAAAACTATAGAAGTTCGCTACAAGTTTTCCCACAGTCTAGAAAACCAAATAATATTTAGGAGATCCTTCACTTCTACCATCATGAATGCCTTTGATCTTGGCACCCTCAGTGCCCTTGAAATTTATATCTTCCTTTATCTCGTTCTCAGAACTACTAATGCAAAAGTTGAAATTCCTCCTTTTAGTGCCTTCCTCCATCCCTTCCAACCTATCACTCAGCTTTTTGACCTGGTACTCTAGCTCCAAAACCTTATGTTTGGACTTCACCTAAGCGAGAGACAATTTTCTTAGAAGCATTAATGACATCCAACATAGTTTCCCTTTGACCAACATTGGTTTCCTCCATCACCTGAAGCACACCCTCTAAGTACTTGAACCTTTCTACTCAAATCCTTGAAACCCTTAAAATTACCATCCCAATTCCTTTTTCTCGAGGTGCTCGCTTCCCCATGACCTTCCTCACTCTTCTCTTTACCAGAATCCTCCCCCACATTTTTGCATTTCCCATCCTTCATCTTAGTAAGGCATTCCATGAGAGTGAGGTCATCCTCTTTTGCCTTATCTTTCAAAGAATAATTCATAGTATGTTCCCATTTTCAGAAAGAAAAAGGATGATCCCTTCATGTAAAGGCCTCTCTTCCTTCTCCTGTTGGAAATCCATCAAAGAATTTTTCAAAGATATAAACAAAAAAAAAAGGATGCTCACCATGACCTTATGGCGGAACATATTCAAAAGGGTCATATGGTGGGTATATATTTTTCAGTATTTTCCTTCCAAAGTTATTCAATGTCTTTTTGAAGTGGTTTTTGGTCTTACACATTCATATTTGGAGAGTAAGTCTACTGAAGTTTTTTTGGGATTCTTGGGTCTAAATGGAGATTTTTAAGCATGAAGATGATATGAACGACCTTCGTCGTAATTTTTATGATGTCCTCATTGTTTTTTTTATCATGTTTTGATAATTTATTATTAATTATTGTTGGCCTACTTTATTTGGATAAATGAGACATGTATATAGGCAATTTAGAGAGCTCATTCGTGTATGTTAGAGATATGAGAGAGTAGAAAATTTTAGAAGGAAGGAATACCATACAATGAAGGGAGAAATGAATAATAGTACAAAGCATTAAAATCTATGAAGGATGATTTTATGATGTTTATATGTTGATTGCGATTTCAAGGAGGTCATCCATACATGGCATAGTTGGAGAAGAATACCTAGTTTGTGTGTATGATGATGAGTGAGCTAGAGGAGAGTATGAGGATGCTATGGGGTTAATAATAGAGAAACAAAGAGGTATGAGGAGCTAAGAAGGGAAAATAAGAAGGATCTATAAGTATTTATACCTAATCATTATATGAAGGTGAAAGTTTGAGTAAGAAGGAAGAGAGAAGTTTGAGATAGTGTTGAGTGCATGGAGGTTAATTTTTTATCACAATCGGTTGTTAGAGAAATAAATTAGAGTGGTCTTCATATTTAGGTGGTTGAGTTGTTTTTGGTCATCTTAGGGGCTTTAACCTCCTTGTGGTGTTGGTTCTCCTTCTATGATAGGTGTCCTACTAAACTAGGTTTTGGTGCTCCTTGTGGGGTTGGTGCCTCACTAAAAACATCTTGTGTGATGTGTAATATTCACATAAGTCATTTTTTTGAGTAATGTAAGTAAAGGTTTAATGTTTTTAATTCCCCTTGAGATTTTTCCACTTAAATATGGTGTTTATGTGTTCTCTCTTGTAACTTGTTCTTGTGTATGGTTGTTTAACATTTAATAAGCACAAAATGGTTAATGAATGTTAAATGGATGTTTGTTATGATGTATGCAAACTAAGTTAACTAAGGTAAAACTTTTGAAGGACTGATTCACGCCTTTCTAATCCCCTTGTTCTTATAATAGTGGGACCATATTTTTTTATGTATTTAGTAGCTTGTGTCTAGATGTATTAAGTGTGTGTAATGTTTTTGTGACAACTCTCTAAGTGAACATTGCATCTATGGCTACACTTTACTCAGATTGACCTATCAATATTTGTAGGATATTAACCCATATTATCCCTACTTCATTCAACCTACCCTTTGGTTTCTCTCACCCTAGTTTCATGAAGAACCAAAAGTAGCAGGAGCTAGCCACTTCCTTTGTATGTGCCTCCTAGTCATTTCTAAGACCTGGTGATAAAAGAGTGTTATATTTTTTCCTAAATACAAATGGAACATCATCCTTATATAAATATTTAATCCATGCATCTTTGAATTAATACCAAACATGTGGGATGTAAAACTGGGAACCAACATGATTTTGGCATAGCTGCGAGGGGACTTAAAGGTCTCATCCCATTATCAAGATTGTTTTATGGGTTTACAAGGTTTATCAAATTGGTTTTTCTTTACTTTTTATGGAGTGATTTTTAGTGCAATATTTAGAGATTATCTAACATTTATAGAGTGAAAATATCTAGTATTAACTCCATTCTTAATTTTGGGTTAGACCAAAGTGTTGTATTGTTTGATATATTAAACTAATAACTCTACATCTTGCAAAACTAGAAGGATTGAGGTCTTCTATCGAATCATATCTTTCTAAGAATCTTCTACCTAAACTAAATGCATCATAAAGAAGGAAGAAGTAGATCTTGACACCAAGTAGGCGGTTAAAGATAAAAAGGTAAATCCACACAACCCTCTAATTTATGTGATTTAACCTTGGTAAAAAATTATTCTATATCTTTTGATAGTTGTGAGTCAAATATACTTAGATATCAGCTTCACTTGTTGTTCCAATAGGGTTTTTCACTTAAATATAGTGATATAATTACTAAAACCATCCATTTATTTACAAATGAGAATAAAGACTTTGGTTTTGAGACTGATCCTTTGAGGAATCCCCACAACGTTGATCTTCCTCCTGAAAAATCCCATTCATAACAATATGGATAGTCCTCTTCTGCATGATCCTTTTAGAGTCATTTCTTTTAGACCCATAAATTTTGGGGGTATGCCTAGCTATCCAAATGAAGTACCCCATGAAATTATAAATAGATTTCCTAAGTTTCAAGGAAACAATTCCATCAATGGTGATCAACATCTCAAATTATTCCAGAATATCATGGATGACTATGAAGCTGAATTTAATATCTCTATTTAAAATTATTTATGCACGCATTAGAGGAAGATGCTAGAGAATGGTTTAACTCATTTCAAGATGGTTCAATTGATTCTTGGGAAGAAATGATAAATGAATTTAGGATCCATTACGGTGACAGACTAACCATAGGTTACTCTATTAGAATTTTAAAATATAAAGAAGTTATTTAATAAAAATAGAATTTTATATAAACCCTAATTACAGAGTAAAAAATGTAAAATTATGATAAATAGATGTTAGACACAAGCTAACACAATAAAATAAGCTAATAAATGTGAAACCCTAGGTGCAAGAAAGATATTAAAGAACTTAGATAATTTACACATGATGTTGAGACTATGCAGATGGAAAACTGATAAATACGATAGGCATACTGTCACAACTATGCACAATAAATTTTGGAGCTATCAGATATACCGGACTTGGGTGACTAGACCGGGCTAGGGGTTCTGGTGCTTTGGAGTCTGCATCTGGGAACCCGTGACTATGAAAATGGCTAGAACCTGAATTTTCTAGTCTCACAAGTTTTTGGTTGATAGTCATTGTTGGTCAGATGTATGTCACACTATGATAAAAAAAATTCCTATATATCCCGAAAAGAGATATCCACCTACAAAACCCTAAACATAAATAAAAACCAAAAATAAAATATCTAATATGGGGATTCATATTGACCAAAGTGGTCCCCAACTCGGTGAACTTACAATCGAGAGCATGGCACTACATCTCGTAATCCATGTAGTTATTGTGCATGTGTGATAGAATCATCTCGTAGGAAGCCCATTTGCAAATGCATGTGATAACATGTGATAACTAGTTGTACCAATGTAAATAGGTGTATGAATGAAAAAATGGAATTCCTCTTCTTATGAATTTTCTATAGAAAATGCATTCTTTGTCCCTTGTATGAAATCTATATGGACACCTTTGATGCTCCTATATTCCTTTTGATACACCATTAGGTGTTGATAATAGATGCTTAGATTTTGGTCCTTTATTTTTGTCACATAGATTTATATTTATATGATTCCCTTAGTTTAATTTCTTAATTGACAACTAGAAATTTGACCCATGATAAAATAAGATGCCCAAAAGATAAAAGAATCCCAAAAAGAGTGAGTGAAGTAGAAAGAGGTCGATTGCAGCCGAGAATGATGAAGGAACCTAGTAACTGGTTTCCAGAGTGATGAAAGATAAAGAAATAAAGTTAAAATTGGGTTGTAGGGTGTGTAATACCAAAAATATATATAAAGAAAGATAGAAAAGAGGCCCAAGACAATAGTCAATTACTAGTTTTCTCACTTAGGAATCATATGAATGCAAGTATGCTTTTAGGACCTAGAAATGTACCCAAGTGCATGATTTTTGTCTACAAGAATAAACCTAATGAATGTGTGAAATATTTTAATACAAGGTTCCACAAAAATTTGAAAATATTACCAGGTAATTTAAGACCAGTGAAGAATATTTTCTGATCAAGTATTCTTATGCATTTCAAAAAAGTTAGCCTATGTTTGATTACGTACTTCATGCAATATCATGCCGCTAGTAGTTAGGAATGAATTGGGTATAAAGATAACAACTATTTTTGGGAAATTTTATATCAAGGATTCTAGATAGATACCTATTGTTGGTTATGTGAGAGGTTTATCTTTAACATTGGTAACTTACCCTAGTAGATTCTTAATAATGAATGTTGTTATTGTTGATTTCCCTGCTAAGTGGTGGTTGTTGTTGTCAAGAAAATGGGATGAAAGTATGGGAGGAATCATGCAGATCGATATGTCTTTTAACACCATACCTTTGGAGGGAAATATGGTCAAGCTGCATAATGAGGACAAAATTTTACACTTGATAGAGGACCCTAGGAGTGATTCATAAAGATCTTATATACTTGATATGGACTTGGAATTTTTTTTTTTTTTTGGGAACTACTAATTTTGATTATCGGTGCTTATATGATTCTAATTCTTAATGGACAAGGTATTTTGAAGGAGCATGTTTCAAACTTCAAAATAAAAGGAACGATAACTAGATTGTACCAATCCAAGAACACATATACTAATCAAACACCATGATCAATAAGATGAAATTAATTCAATAGAATAAATTTACATATACCTTTACAAACAAATGAGTAGAAATATCATATATTATTATGGAACTCAATGAAATACAATGAGAATGGGACTTGTTTATATAGGAAAGGAATAATAATCTCGAACTAGTCAAGGTCATAGATCAAGCCATAAATCAAGGAAAGAACTAGTAATCAAAGAACTAGTTAAGTCCATATATTTAAGAGAGAACTAGACATCAAGGATCTAGTAAATACCATAGATCAAGGAAATAACTATACCAAAAAACTAGATAATATCCCCTAATATCTAAATAAATAGAAACAAATATCCATACACATATGTGGGTGAGGATAAATACAATAAAGGTAAATAAAGTACCTAGGTGAACATGAGCTAAGGTAAATAACTACTCTAACACCCCTCTCAACTGAAACTAGGGGAAAAATAGAAGTGGTGTGTCCACAAGATGAGTCCCGGAACTAGGCTTGATGAGGTACTCATGTAAAATATATCCATGAAGAAATATCGAACCAAAAGAAGGAAATAATCTTGTTATAAGGAAAGATAAAGAAAAAGAATAAGAAGGAAGATGTTCTCATGAACACCCCGAGAAATAATTCCAAAACCCCAAGAATTCCATGCAATTCAAGGTAGTGAGGTGATGCAAAAGGATTAGTAAAGATGTCCGCAACTGCTACTAAGTCGAATGTACTCCAAACAAAGAGATCCATCCTGGATGTGCTGACAAATGAAGTGGATGTGTATCTCAATATGCTTGGTCCACTAGTTCTCAACTGGGTTGTAAGAAATGTGAATTGCACTTTGGTTGTCACACCAAAGTACAGTCAGTGAATCCTATGGGAATCCAAACTCTATCAATAACTTTCAAAGCCAAATAATTTTCTAAATCACTTTGTAACTACTGACATGTACTCTACCTCTAAAGATGAAAGTGCAATATCCTGTTGATTTTTACACGCCCAAACAACTAGAGAAGAACCAAGATAAAAAAATATATCCAAAAGTGGAACACATGTCATCAATAGAACCTACCCAATTTAAATTTGTATACCCAACCAACTGAGTAGAACCCCTAGTGTAGTGTAGGCCAAAGTGGGAAGTGCCCTACAAATAGCATAAAATCCTTTTAGCAACCTTCCAATGACTACTATGAGGAGAATGTGCAAATTGAGATACAAGCCCTACTGTAAATGAAATATCAGGGTGATTATGGGTCAATTACATGAGACTCCTAACCAAATGCCTATACAATGTAGGATCACAAAGTGGTGTGGTACATGTGGAAGTAAGACTAACTCCAAACTGAAAAGGAGATGGAATTGGCATTTAATCAGCCATATCAAAGCACCGAAGAAGATCATGGGTGTACTTTTTTTGACTCAAATTAATCCCTAAATCTATCTAATAAATCTACAAACCAAGGAAATAATGCAATATCCCAAAATCTGTCATGTCAAACTATGTAGAAAGATCCCTCTGAATACTTTGAATGTGGGAAGAAGAGCTTCCAATAAGTAACAAATCATCAACATACAAGACAAGTATCACAATATCCTCACCAACATGCTAGAGATACATTGTATGATCAGAGTGGCAATGAACAAAACTAGTAGATAGAAGAAAAGAATCCATCTTCTCATACCAAGCCCAAGGAGGTTATTTGAGATGATAGAGAGACCTTCAGAGCCTACAAACAAGAGAAGAATCCTGAACAAATCCATTCGGCTACTCCATGTATATTTCCTCTTGTAGATATCCATGTAAGAAGGAACTCTTCACATCCATCTGGTATACGGGCCACCCCTGTGATGCAAAAATAGCAAGTACAAGGCATAAAAAATCCATCTTGGCAACGGGTGTAAAATTCTCAGAGTAATCAATACCTTCAACTTGTGAAAAACCCTTTGCAACAAGACAAGCCTTATACTTGTCAATGGACCCATCAGCTGCATATTTGGTTCGGTATACCCACTTATACCTAACCATATTTCTTCCTTTAGGAAGAGATACCAAATCCCAAGTATGATTATTCATCAAAGAAGAATACTCAGCTACCATTGCATCATCCCACTCTTGTATCCCATGAGCCTTTGAAAAATACTATGGATCCTTAGAAACTACCTGACACAAAAGTCCAAAACCTATAGAATGTGTGTGATGATGCCTAGTGGGTGGAAGATCTTGTATGAAAGGTGTTTCCTCAAAAACTGTAGTATGAGCCCACTTAAGCATAGTGACAACATTAGCTGAATAGGATCCTCAATGACATCTATAACCTCCTCATCAATATCCTCAAAGAAAGAATCCTCAATATGAGATGAAGAATAATGAAGAGTGAACCTCTCATCAAATTGAACATGTGTTCGAAAAATAGCGTCATGTGTATCGGGATCTAAAAGTTGATAAGCTCTCATGTACTCACAATACCATACAAAGATCAAGGCTATACTCGTCTTATTCAAACCTTTCCTTTTCTTATTTAGAAAAAGGCCCAATCATGGCTCCCAAAGACTCAAAAAATGAGACATTTGGCTTAGTGTTGGAACAAGCTTACTCTGGAGTCAAATTCTCAAGTTCTCTATGTGGTGTTTGATTATGAATATAGTTAGCACAATTAATTACTTCTGCCCAATAGATAGGATGTATATCTCTAGAATGCATCATACATTTAGACATTTCCTTCAAAGTTCTATTATTTCATCTTGTTAATCCATTCTTTTGTGTATTGTGAGGAGGAATGCAGTGCAGTGAATAAAGACTTTAGTTGCCAAAAAGTCATAAAAATAATTGTTGAAGTACTCCCCCAATTATCACTATGAAGGTTCTTTATGCAACTAGAATATTGTTTCTTGAACAAAGCCTTAAAGACTTTGAAGTTTGAAAAACATCACTTTTTTATTTGAGAAAACAAACCAAAGTACGCCTCAAGAAATTGTCAATAAAGGTAAGTTAATACTTAGCTTCATTGAAAGAGGGGTTGGAAAAACCATCAAGTCACTATGCACAAGCTCAAGTGGTGAAGAATATATATTAGAAAAATTCTTAGGAAATGGATCTTGGTCTTGTGTCCCTAATGCACAGCTAGAGGAAACTCTCTCAAGACAAGAAAATATAGGAAGACCATCTACCATACCATGAGTACTCAAATCCTTCAAATATATGCAATTAAGATGTCCAAATATTTCATGCCAAAGCTTACTCTCTAAATCTACATGAGAAACCAATCTTGTCCCTATAGAAGAATTGTCATCAAAACCCTAAAAGTGATATAGTATAGAACTATGATCAACAATACCCTAAGCAACAAGTGAATAAGGCTCCAAAAAAGTTCTTACTTCTACCCCATGTGGTGTAAAAGTCACTATTTTCCCTTGACTAGAATGAAAAATTTGATATACATAAAGTAAATTTGTAGTGATGTTAGGAACATATAGTGCATCTTGGATACTACCACCATCAAGTTGGATATCACATTTTCACTTAACAGAAAGAAAGGAAGAATCTTTAACCTCAATTTTGGAAGTAGAACACAAACGTAGAGAAATAAAAGACTCCTTGGAAGAAGTCATTTGATGAGAAGCACAAGAATCTATAACCCAACTGTCTGAAAGTGGTGACTGGGATCTCCCAACAACATTAAGTGCTTTTCCATGCTAATTAGAAGGAGGTGGAGTGGAGATATAATTTTTTTCTTTCTTCACTGCATCCTCTAAGGCTTACATTCACTTATAACACCTATGTTCTTCATGACCAATACCCCCACAAAAGAGCATGAAATACTAGACTTATTCTTGTATTTAGAAGAATCATTTGGTTTAGAGTTGTTTTCTTTGGGTTTAGGAGAACTTTGAGATGGAGAAGGAGTGGATTTTCTTTTACTTTTTGGTTTTCCCTTGCCCTTAGTATTAGATGAAAATAATTCCTTTTGAGAGGTAGAAGACACAAGGTGAGACAATTTGGATTCTTCCCTTGTAATTCTTTCACAAAATGTTTCTAAGTCTCGAGATTTTGCATGTGTCGCCTAAGGCATCCATACTAGAGAAAAAGGTAGGCAAAAATATTTGAAATGGTCCTCTCAACTTGGATACAATCAATTAAACACACTCTTCATATTTCTTATCTCTTCAACTCCCCTTTAACTGTGTCAAAAATGCTTCAAATTGGTAAGATAGTCTATAATTTTTGGAAAATCTTCGAGATTAAGAGAGGTGATCTCAATTTCAAGTTGCACGACTCTCATATGATCCACCTTACCAAATAAATCCTCCAATTTCTCCACTCACACTTTTCCAAATGAAACAAAATAATGTTACTTACATAATTTCCTATCAAACCCATACACTCATCAAATTTGCACTGGTACTGAAATTTCTCATATTCTATAGTGAACACTGGTTGTTCTGAAGAAGTTAAAGCCCATAATCCTTTCTGCTTAATTATTGTTTCCATTATTGGTTTCTATGTTTGTTAATTATGTGTTGTTAATGGCTCAACATGATCTAATGTAGAAGTAGATAAATACGCCATCCTAAAAAAATCACCAAAAGAAATGCAAGAACCAAGCAATGCAACAAGACCCCCAAATAATGCAACAAGAGCCCCCCAGATTTTGGCACTTTATAATGAGTGCATGTTACAATATGGAACTTTATAATTATAGTGTGATTCTCAAAATAAATAATTCCAATGGAAAGAGAATAACAAAATAAGCACTTTTGAAAAAATGGCATACAAAACTGATTTACCGATCAAAAGATACAATATTTTCTATATTATGCTCTACTATTTATTTCAGATTGCCATTGAAATAGAATAAAATGCTCTTGCCTTCACCACACAAATAAAATGAAAGGGGAAAGAGTTAAGCACCTACTAGTAGGAATCACAATATTTAATCCCTCATATGACCATACCAAAAAGGCCTCTTGCATGCAAACTTAAAATGCTATGCCACCATAGAAAAATACCTAGTTCAAATCTCGAAAAACCCAACAAAACCCAAAAAATAATTTATGGTTTTCTTTCCAAGAAAACCAAAAAAAAGACTACCTCTAGAAATGGTCGAGTTTACAGTTGATCTTAGGGTTTTTCCACCTTCTAGATTTGATGGAAGCCTCTATTTTCCATAAAAATGCACGCAGAAACAAAGTACGAGAAAACCCAAATATATGAATATATAAATAATTTATTTACAAAATAAAACTTATAGATGGATTTCAATAGAAATATCCTTCTCTGATACTATAAAAGGAATGATAACCAAATTGTACCAAGCCAAGAACATAGATGATAATCAAACACCATGATCAATAAGATAAAAGTAATTCACCAGAATAAGTTTATATAAACCTTGGCAAACAAATGAGTAAAGCAATATCATATATTATTATGGAACTCAATGAAATACAATGATAATGGGACTTTCTTATCTAGGTAAGGAATAACAATCTAAGAGCCACAAGGTCATAGATTAAGCCATAAAGTCAAGGAAAGAACTAGTCAATACCAAAGATCAAGGAAAGAACTATACCTAACAACTAGATAATATCCCCTAATATCTAAGTAAATAAAAAGAAATATCCACACACATAAGTGGGTGAGGATAAATACATTAAAGGTAAATAAAGTACCTAGGTGAACATGAGATAAGGTAAATACCTACTCTAACACAAAATGGAGTTGGTGTTGTGTTATCATCCACAAGCCATTCTCTTTCAAGTTGATTTTTGAGTGAAAAACCAACATTGATAAATATGAAGCACTCTACTTGGCTTGAGTATTGCATAGAGACATGGAATTAAGGAACTAATAATGAAAGGTGACTTTGAGTTGGTTGTAAATAAGATAAGAAAATTATATACAACTAAAAATCGAGTGGTTAAAATAGGACGAGCATGAAATACAATATTTGATTGAATTATTTTACTCTTTTAATATTGAATACCATGACGAGGATTCAAAATACAACAATTAATAGGTTGGAAGTCTTGGTCTCTCAAGATGATAATGAAAATGTGTCCCCATACTACAAGTTTGAGGTTGAAGTGTTGGTCAGACCTTCTGTACCTGACAACATTCAACATTGGCAAGTGTTGATGATGACTCACATATCAAAATATTCTTGGGTTGTCAAGGTGAGTTTGTAAATCAATTTATTGATCTAGAACCTATGATAGAAGTATGTGATGGAAAAGAAACCCTGTTTGGGAAGGAAGTGATCCAATTAAAGATAAATACAATTCCAAGGCCTTAATCTACCTTTGATAATCATAAAAAAGTTGTAGATAGATCAAATCACATACCAAGATATATTTTTGAAGGAAACCTAGGCATTTTCAAGATCCTAGGAAAGTTTGGTTAGGAAGCAACTTAAATATAGAAGAAAAACAAGTTTATACCAAACTACTAAAAAAGGTATCAAGATTTCTTGGCTTGGTCATATTATGAATTGAAAGATTATAAGGAAGATATTTTCCAACATGAAATACCTTTGAATCCTCATACTAATCCTTTTAAGAAAAATTAGTGACCAATCAACCCCATATTTGCAGTAAAAATACAAGAGGAACTCAAGAAGCTAAAGGATGGTGGTATTATGAAAACCACTAGACATTCCTCTTGGGTTTTCAACTTGGTCTCAAGAAGATAGAAGAATGGGGATATCAAGTTACGTGTAGACTTCAAGAATTTTAATAAGGATTCACTTAAACATAGCTAACCATTAGTTAATATGGACAACCTCTTGTAAAAGGTAACATGGTTATAATTATTGTCTACCTTGGATGGTTTCTCTTGTTATACCTAGGTAGTGGTCAAAGAATAAGAACAATATAAAAATTCTTTCACTAATCCTTTGGAAACTTATGTCTATATTATAATGTCATTCATTTTGATTAATGCATGTGCCACTTTCTAGATAACCATGGATGTTACATTGTATAGGTTTATCAATGAATTTATAGTAGTCTATCAAGATGACATAACTATTTATCCTAGTAAGAGAGGTGATCATTTGGAACACCTAGAAAAAATCTTGATTAGATGTAGAGAATTTGGAATTTCATTGAATCCAAGGAAATTCCACTTTGGAGTACAAAAGTCCAAAATAATTTGGTGCATTATGTCTCATGAAGGGGTTATGATTGACCCTAAAAGAGTGGAAGTAATTGACAAGGTGCCTATTCCCCAATCTAAGAGGGGTATACAATCCTTAGTTGGTCATATCAAATTTTGAGGAGATTCATATCCAATTTTTATGAGATCACTTTACCTATCACAATAATATTGAAAAAGGATCAGGTTATTAAGTGGGGTGATGAGGTTATTCAATCTTTTAAAGGAGTAAAATATGTATTGAAGACTCCCCTATATTGGAAATTCCTGATTATAAGAAGGAATTTAAAATATTTTCCTTTGCATCATAGTTTACTATTGATTTTATCTTGTTGTAAAAATATGATGAGGGTCATGAAAACCCCATTTATTTCTTCAAAAATCCTTGCAAGAGTCTAAATTAAAGTATTCAATTATGGGGAAACAACTTTTTACCTTGTTAAAAGATACCAAAATTTTCAATCCCTTCATTTTGAGCTCCAATATCATTTCCTATGTACCACACACTATGGTTAAATATATCCTTACACAAATGGAGATGTCAAGAAAATGGTGTAGGTCGGTCAATAAGCTTCAGGAGTATGATATGGATATCCATACCACTAAGATAGTAAGATGTATTGGCTTGGAAAGTTTGATGGATGAAGAAAATTTGTAATTTATTGAAGTAAAAATGTTGATAATGATGAGAAACACCCCATCGAAAAGTGACTCTGCATCTATCTTCAGTCTTTGGGATATTGTTTAGTAATTGTAAAATTTAAATCTCCATACATGCCTAGATAATAAGCAAAGAAGGACATTAAAATTAGTGTCCCAAAAATATATCCTAACAGATCTTGGATTGGATTGGAAAATTCTTGAAGGGGTCTTATTAAGATCTATAACTGAAGATGAATCTCCTAAGAATATTTGGGAGTTTCATGACAGATTATGTGGTGGTCGAGTATGATGAAAAGGTAACTTATCACAAAATTTTGAGATTTGGGTAATGGTGGCCATCTCTCTTTAAGGATGTTGATCAACTAGTAAGAAAATGTAAAGACTGCCAAAATTTCTTTAATAGAATGAAATCTTTTGGATCTCTCCCCTTATAGCGTATTTCAGTAGATATTCCATTTAAACAATGGGGGTTAGATTTTATTGGTGAAATTTCATATCGTTACAGTGAAAACCACAAATGGATATTAGTGGAAACTGACTATTTTACTAAGTGGGTTGAAGCAATCCCCATGAAGAGGGCCACACATCATATGGTTATGAATTTTCCTTTGAACAACATCATTTACTGATTTGGAGTTCCTATTAAACCGGTCAGTAGATAATGCTATGAGATTCAGATATAAACCTATGAAAATTATGTGTGATAACTATGAAATAACCCTCACATACACTTCCAATTACAATCCTTAAGGAAATGGGAAGTTTGAATCAATAAATAAAAACTTCAAAAACTCATAAGAACATTGGATGTAAACAATATAAGTGGGGTGAACAACTAAAATTTTCCTTATGGGTTAATAAAAATACATCAAAGAGGTCCATTGGAAAGATCCCATTTGAGTATGTATATAGTTTTTAAGCTCTCTTTCCTCTTCATTTGTACTTGTCTGCTTATCAATTTATGAAATAATTGGGATATGGAGAGGGTGTTGATCCGTATGTTGCGAATCAAACCAGATAATTGAGATTGATGAGGTTAAAGAGAATATCACCAAAGAAACATTAAATTAAAAGAAAAACTTAAGAAAATATTTGATAAAAATGTCACTCCAAGAAAATTCCATGTTGGTGATTTGGTTCTGTTATGGGATAACATGCATGAAGATAAAAGGAAATCATGACAATTTTGATGCACTATGGATAGGTCCTTACTGCATATGATGTCAAAATTGGAGAAAATACATTTTTATTAAGAGATTTGAAAGTAAAATAGCTTGAGATACTTGTTAATGACATGAATCTCAAGAACGTTTTGGATTGAAAATATGTTTCCTTATATATTATTGTATATTATACAATGTCATTGTTCTTGTTTTATTTTTTTTTTTTTTATGATCGCTTTGTGATCAACTTTTGTCAGCTTTTTTGATCTTTTGGTATTCCAAATTGTACATGATTACATGTTTTTTTATGTTAATCCCTACCTAATAGAATAGGAATCTAGTCTAATTCATCCATGAGTGTTTATGTTATTCTTATGACACATGTTGTGGTGCCCATCCCCAAGTAAGAGCCATGGTTGGTACTTGATTTGATCCTCTATATAAATCATGCATTTCTTGTGTGCCCCATGGTTTCTTGTCATGTTTTTTGTTATTTTCTTAGATTTGTATCTTCCTTTAGTACTTCACTCTATCCCAAGATTTGTACTTGAGAAAACCATGTCATTTTAGGGTCAATCATTCATATTGAGCTAACACTTTAATGTTTTACATGTTTCTTGTCAATTTTATGATTTACAAGTTTCATGGGGAATGGATGAGAGTCTTGAAGGCCTTAGTGGTGTAATTTATCCTTGAAATGAATCCCTTACCCTGAAAACATGCTTTATGAAAATATATAGGCTTGTATTCTTACAATTTGGTAACTGCAATGTTACCTCCAATGCATGACAATGGAATATTCCAGGAATCTAGGAGTAAGTAGACCTTATAGGTAGTTTTACATTTTTACAAAGTTACAAACTAAAAATAAACTTTTGAGGATCGAAAATGGAATATTTGAGGAATCTAGAAATTATTGGGTGAGCAATTTTTATCGCTTCGCCATTTGAAACTCCACATTTTTCAAAGTTGCAAGTTGTTCCCTCATCTCCTAAGCATGACAGATGAGGATATGTGGCTTGATCTAGTAACAATAAAGTGATAAAGTATCCTTGCAGCTTAGTATTTTGTAAATTTGTAGTTTCTTCTAAGTTGCAAGATTCTACCCCATCTCCTAAACCTAACAAAGGACACATGGAATTTTGTACGATCACTTAGATGAGATGTTCCTTGTAACTTTATAGATTACATGTTTCCAGTTTTTCCATGATACCAACTTCTCCCCTACCTTCGCTACCCCAAAAAAATTTCCATGTGTATAGCCAACTTTTAAACTTAATCTAAAGGATCAAAAAATGAAAATATGAAAAATATGGATAAGTTACTCTATTAATCGATAGGTGTGAGTGACTATATGTTTGAAGAATTTGGTTAAGTCCCACATTTTGCATTCAAAACTCAAGATTGTCAAGCACTATAGAGCCCTAAAGTGAGAAGAAAATCCCTAAATCCTATGGATGAGCTATGTTGGAGTATTTTTGAAGTGAAATTGGTGTTTTTTATGTTCTTTTTGGCCCAAAATAGAAATTGTAGTTGTGTTTGTGCATGGTTAATTCTTTCAATGTGATATATTTTCATTTTTCCTTTGTATCGGGTTAGTGTCGAGTAATGAAATGAATGATTTTCTCAATATATTTGGTTTATGATTCCTTTCTTCTCAATATATTACTTTCCCACCACATTGGTTTCGTGAAGATTCAATTATCTAGAACCCTTATCTCATCCCATCTTATATCTGATCTAGATCAAATAATTGACACAAATTTGGGAAATGTGGATCTAAATGAGTTCCTTAAGAGGATGTAAGCAACCAAAATAAATGAGCTCATGGACTCAATTGATGAAAATTATGTTTCCTTAATTGCTACTTTTCCCCTTCATTTCATTACCTAGAATTGGTTTGGGTATGTCTTGAGAATTATAAGCCAAAACCAGGGGAGGTACTTAGATGGGAGTTGTGTGAAATTTTTGTCCTTGACCCAAATTTTTTTGATGAATTGTTAGGAATTCTTGAAAGGGAGGAAGTTGTGGATTTCAAGGTTGAATGAACAGCTATGTTGTGGGTTTCTCACCATGCAAGGTTATTAAATATAATAAACAATCAACACCTTTAAAACCAAAAAAATATGCTATAAGGATTCCTAAGAGGTTAAGCAAGGCTAACTTTTTAAAATAATTTGGAGACCTCATCACTCAATTTAATATAATTATGGCTATTGACTCTGATTATTAATTTTATAAGTAAATATTTAGGTACATCTATATTATCCTCAACTTTAAAGCACATATTCCCTAGGAGAATTGATCAAAAATATATTAGAGATAACCTTATCAAAATAGAAGTACAGATTTGGAAGGGTCTAGGTAGAAATGTGAATTTTACATGACATCCTACATGGTTTATAATGTTACCATAAGTCATTTACTATAATTCCAAGTGCCAAGGAATTATCTTAATATAGGTATGATGTGCACCCATAACTCAACTTACAAATTAAAAGTATGATTTCAAAAGGGCCCATGATAAATTATTTTCTCCTATAATTTGACTATTTAAACATGAATGGGAGTAGTACATGATATCACCCAGGGGATATGGAATTAATTAAAGAATTTTGGTGTTATTTCATTCAATTCAATTTTTTCACATACATCAAAGCGAGTGGCTTCCAAGCCACTCCATATATTCTACCTAGGTACTTAGATGATAAATTGGCATTGCTTGAGTTATCTAGACAACTTGTTAAAATTAACAAGCTTATAGAAAAGAAGGATGAAATTAATTTTAAGTTCCCAATAACTATCGGGAGATACGCATTCCCTACAATGGTCAAAGCTAGACTCTTTGATTCTAATATGAATAGAGTTATCATGTAAAAATTCCAAGCCAAACCAAACTATGACATCAATGGATAGTGCAATCAGTCCTTAGAAACTCTTATGAACATGAGCCTCAGTATTAAGATTACTAGATGGATTGTAAGGAATAATAGGATGTGAGGCTTAGGGATTTTTCCCAAATGACTCTCTCTCAAATTATTGATTATAAAATTGCAATTTTCCCTAAGGGTTTGGTGTATGATAAGAGGATGGTAAGTTTGTATTTTATTAAATAGAACATAACAACTCAGCTAGTGGCACCTTTTGATTTGATGAAATATGATCCAACCCATCTACATGAGAGGAAAACTAATGTCATTGGAAGAACTATCTCTTATCTCATCTACAAAGGTATTGACTTGTCTCTTCGAATACTGCAGTTTTGAGAATACATGGCTTATGAGGAAGTTAAGGATGTTCTTCCACCTTTATTGAAGGAGCATCTAGTGTGGACCCACTAAATGGAAAATTATCTCAAATTTCTACCAAGAGACCAACATATAGAATAGTAGAGGAAGTAAGTGCAACTATAAACAAGAAAAACACTCATATGTCACATTCAACACAAAAGGAAGAGGAGATGTTCGTGAGAACAATGAAAAATAAAACTATTACTCAGACCACTCCACTTCAAGCTAGGCCCCTCACACCTAAAAGCCCAAATTGTATGTTTCTCATGAGGAAGTACAAGTAGGTGCAACTTATTTTGTTTCTAAAAAAATATCAAGGGGAAGAGAATAAGGGGAAATATCTTCAAATAGATTAAGAATGGGTCCAACATTGAATTTTTACCTAAGGAGATTGGGGATGATCCAAAACTCAATCACTTTGTGAGGGAAAAGAAAGAAAAATTGGTGACACTGACAAAAAAATAATTTTTAAGTGCAACCATGCTCGAGCTACCACAAGCCTTGAGATTCCTTCTAAAGTAATAGAGGAGCTCAAGGTGGTTGATACCACTCTAACTTTTTCAACACCTTAGGTCCCGACCATACCTAATATATGAGAAAATCAATTTGAACTCATTGAAGTTGTCAAGTTTGAGGTGTAGGAGCCTTCTCATGAACAATATTTTAGTGACTTGTTACATGGTTTAGGTCAAGATGTTTGGGATGACCTTATCCTATAATATTTCCATGTAGCACCTAATCAAATAGTATCAATAGGAGAATAGTGGTAGTGCCCAACATTTAATTAGTATCTTATCATAGAGGTAGTTACATTAGTAAAGGATAAGTAACCAAAGATAGAGGGAAATCCAACCACTGAGGGTGAATAACATGCATCAATGGATCCTCTCCAATCATCCTAAGAGATAGTAGAAATATTAATTGTAACTCAGTCATTACGAAATGATAAAATAAATGAAGACTCGTGATCAAATTGATAACTAATAATAGCTAGCTAAATAATTACCACCATCCAAGGTGTAAGGGGTTGATGTTGAAGTGGAAAGACCAACTAATGAAACTATCTCACACTAAATCCTTTTGTAAGAAAAAGAGAATGTGAAAATCCCATAAGATGAGATTATTGACTCTAGTATCACCCTCTCTAATTCATGAGCAATTTTGGTTGCTCCGGGTACTTCATAGTAGCAATAATAAACATAAGGATAGGGAAATACCCCAAGTGAAGGATGGTATAGAATATAAATTCCAAGGAAGAATAATGTGAAGGTGAAGTTTGAAGAAGTGGACATTAAAATTATGATCTTTGTGAGACCAACTATGGCACCCAAAAATACTATAATTATGTCAAGAAGTCTAGTGAGGGCACAAGGAGATATATTTTTGGAGATTTCTACTCCACAAGGTGACATTTTGAGTGATGTTTCTACTCCCTCTGCTTATAAAATTAAAAAGTCCCATTAAGGAAACTAACCATTGATATTTTGAAGAATGAAGTCACGATTACAATGGGAGGACACTTCAAGAAACTGGATAAAGATAAGGAAACAAAGAAGCATCTGAAAGGAAAATTTGACATCTTTTCAACTTATGTGCAAAATTGGTTACAACCTCCTACTGAGAATCAAGAATATTTTTCTACCATTACCCCTAACGAATTGATGATTTTTATAATTTAGGATGTAGGGTGTGGGCTACAAATAAATGGGAAGAGTAATTAATTAGATAAGGTAGTAAGGTCCTCAAGAATATAATTGATTGGTATAGATAAATGTTAAGAAAAATGAAGTTGTTAAGGCAAAAATTAAAAATTATTATAATGAGATGGAGTATTAGGATGGAATGTTGTCAAATCTTGAATCCATTATTTCCATGAATGATGGTCTTATGGAAAAGTAAACCATTGTGCCCTCATATTATAGAGGAATATGATATGAGTATGAGAGACCCATTAAATATGGAATTGACACTTTAGGAGGTTTCATAAGAAAACTCCAAGACATGAGGGATAAAGCAGGAAAGTATATTGATGATATTGACTCTAATATTGATAAAATGCTTCCCATCCAAGATACTCACACCCCATGAGATAAAAAAATCTGAATAATTTGATTAAAACCCTTCAAAAACATATTGGGGGTGAGTTGGGGTCTTCAAAATATTTTGATTATTCATCTATTCAAAGGTTTATTCATTTAGAAGGACATATAAATAAATTGGCCAAAATAAAAAATAAGAATAAGATTATTTTAGCTGAGTTTGACAACATTTTTTCTAAGAAAGAGATAATATTTATTTATCATACTGGGCCTGATGAAGATCCCATTCTAGAAATGTTTAAAAGGTTGGATGCATACATGGAAAATTTAGAGGAACAAAGGAGGAGTGAGAAAATCAACCTTGAATCTTCTTAATTTCCCTCTTCTTTCTTATTACCCATTATTATGTATCCTTTCCAACTCATTATTCACTCAAAATGGGGAGATAAACTCAAATGATTAGAGATACAAAAACTCTTTGGGAGTGCACATAAGGAATGATTTCATAAAGATAACATACTTTTACTATAAGAACACATAGAATCATGATAGGGAAGAAAAAGACATAATAGTTTGTTGGAAAGAAATAATATTCTCCTTATTCCACAGTTCAATCATCATTTAGAAAATATTTAGTCTAGCACATCGATTGAATCTTTTCAGTTGGAATTGCCTCTCCATTCATTTTAGTGTATCATGGAACGTAGTCCTTCCTTTTCTAGGTTTTTGTTGTTTCTATAAGGTTATATGGGTATATTCCCTTAAGGGAATTTTTATATGAATGAAGACACGTTTTCATTCTAAGGGTTCTAATTTTTGGGTTTAGGATAAGGTGATTACATTGTATAGTCATTAGTAGGCATTGAGAGCATCTTGTGCATGTCTCCCTTGTCAAATTGAAATATACAAAGTTGTATGCCATGTTCAGCCAGGATATTTTGGAATATGTATGAAAATATAGTTAAGGAATGTAAGTTTTGATGTGATCTTATGTTTATTGAATCAATTAAATGCAAAGGAATTATTCCTAGTGTTTGTAATAGATTGGTTACTAAATGAATTTCATATTGTAGTGTTACTTTGCAGTATTTTCTCAATTTTAAAATCCTTCTTGCAGTATTATTTGGGGATAATTTCTTATAACTCATGAGTGTATCTTAGGTGTTTTTTTATTAAATAAATAAATGTTTCATTGAAATCTTATGCACAAGTTTTTGTGGTTGATATTGTGAATATTATGAAGTATTATTTGTAGAATCCTTGTGAAAATGAATGCAAATGCCCCATTGACATTTATATCATCTTGATCTCTAACTTTCTACATTTATGAGCTTCATGGGCTGAATTCATAAAAACCATTATTTATCCCCATTTAGATCCACCTTCCCCCTTTTTAACTAAGTATTGTACCATTCTACCTCTACAAATTGCGTTAAATCATACTATTTTACATGGGTTTTCCTGAAAATTATACTTATCTTGCATATTATAAGTGTGTTTTCTATGATTTATGAAGTTTAGTATCACCAAACACCATTCCATCCAATTTTTTTAACACTTTCCTTTTTGAATTATGTTTGGGATCATGTTTTTTCTGCCTTTAATATCTTTTGTATGATGTATTAAGTGTGTGTAATGTTTGTGTGATAACTATTTGAGTGAAAATTACATATATGGCTACACTTTTATCATATTGAAATTCTAATATTTATAATAGATTAACCATATTATCCCTCCTTCATTGAAGCTTCATTTTTGTTCTCTCACCTTGGCTTCAGGTAGAGCCAAAAGTAGTAGGAGCTATCCACTTTCTTTTTACATGCTTCCTATTCATTTCCAGGACCTTTTAATAAAGGAGTGTTAGATTTGTCCCTAATCGTAAATGAAACATCTGTCTTCTATTAATATTTAAGCCTTTTGTCTGTGAGTTTATTTCAATCCCATGGGGTGTAAAACTTGGAACCAATACCACACTATGGGAATTATATAGCCAATCATCCTACTCCTTGATAGTGCCACATGAGTCTTCCCTAACATGAATATAAGGTTACCCATATCTTCTCTCTATAATTGTGAGTTCCACATTATACTTATCTAAATATCATGATGCCTCTCTAACCAATAGAAATGTACCCACATACTCTCCTACCAAGGTTGCAATCAAATCCAACATCAATATTGGGTCATGCTTCCGGAGAAATGGGTCTAAAATTTCATGATGGATTACTTCTCTCAAGGCCCTCCAATTGATCATAAGCTCATTTATAAAACACAACACACCTAAAACACGTTAACACTATATATATCATCCTACTTCCTTACATATATCATCATATTCCCTAGGAAAGGAAATAACATAAATCATACACAATTATACCTCATTGACTAGGTTACTTATTTATGGCTTCTCTATTTTCCTAAAATAATTCAATGCTCATCATCTCACAACTTCATAGTGACCAACTATCAACATCTCTTACGTAACCCATTTAACATGTACCTATCTCTTAGCTCAAGTTAATCTTGTTGGATCCATAACTAGAATAACACATATCTCAACACATTTGGGAGAAAAATATCCTCCCCTAGTTTTATCAACTACCCACTCCTAGTCCCAACCATGGGGCATGTATGCATCTACCAAAATTAAGGAATATCTATTAAGTTTGTGTCCTAACTTTATGATCTGCCCATACCTTGTGTGTCCTTATGTTATTCTCTAGTATCTTCTCATCTGTGCTTTCCTATATTTCATGGCCTCAATGGTGGAATGGAAATATTTGGTATCTCCCTTACTATGCATTATAGATCTTTATCATTCCTCGTTGATTATATCATAACTCCCATTTCAACTTCCCTAACACTTTGTATATAAAATTTCTCCCTACCTACCAATGGTAGTGAATCGTGTTCTCGATGATTTCCTATACCACAAATTTTGTGGACCATGTGTCCCATCCATCTATCGAGCTCACATACTAGGTCAATATCATCTAACTCTGCACATTGTGTGTAAAATTGGAAATATAAGTCTAACTTTCACTATCTCACCCCTTTCCCCATGTAACATCCTTGATGCATCATTTTCTATCTGTAAAGGAGTCCAAACCAATCTATACATAGGATATATCTCATAAATCCATGGTGTTATAATATTAATGGGCCCAATCAACTACTTATATCTTACTCAAAATCTACATAAATCATGTCTTATGTCAACCTAAATAACTATTTGATAACTAAATTGAACATCCAATTTTAAATATTTCCTACAATCCACTATGGAAAATAATTGTATTCCACCATCTTATTTGTGACACAAAATTCATGTCACAACCATTCCAATCATTTTCTTTAGGATATATAAAATATCTAAATCATATATAGTACTAGGAAAAACTATAATTTATTAGTGGTGATAATACCTTATACATGTACCCCATTATGATAACTCTCCTCTCATCTATTAGCTTGGGAACATCACAAAAAAAAAAAAACATTCCCACTAGACTAGAGTCCCATAATAGCATGGGCATCCTCTATTGTAAGTGTAATATCTATCATGTCCATATCGGCATACCATGTCAAAGTATTGGTGTGATACTCACTCACTCACTCACTCACTCACTCTCTCTCTCTCTCTCTCTCTCTCTCTCTCTCTCTATCTCACACACACACACACACACACACACACACACACACACACACACACACACACACACACATATATGTAAAATGATCTAAATCTAAATGGATACATGCCATAGACATAATACCTCAAAAACATAATTCATATAATTGGGTCCTATCTATATTTGAAAATATCTCCAACAAAGTTGATAACCATGCCACATCTACTGATCTTCAGATTTGCATGCTATGTGGGATCAGTAAAATATCAAACAAAAAGTACCCATTAGACTTAATCATATAAAAACATAATTAAAAAAATCATATATCATTGAGACATCACCAAACACCAATCACAACATGCTAAATAATTATACAACACTATCTCAATGGAATTGACCCTCTTTCTAGATGGCATTGGACCTTATTAAAAATCCCAATTTCATAATGATGAAATCAAACTTATTTCCATAAGGTATTGACTATGCTATCTCGATGACATCATCCATCTTTATGGATGACATTTTCCATGTTTTTCTTCCTACAACATCAATAATTCCCATAGATTTCATTAACCATCTTAATATTTCTAAAACTATTAGCCACCTTATGATGTCATATGCCTAATGGGGAAGATGTCAATTGTAGAAAATATGCACACTCATTTTCTAATTTTTCTCAAAAATCCTCATAAAGAAACTAAAAATTTGAATGTATCAAAACATGCATAGATATTGACCCGATCTAAAATTTGACTATCTTTTGGGAAAATTTTACTTATTAAATTTACTCGGATAAATATTCTTATAATTTTCTCCTAACCACCCCTTCCCAACTAAAATTCAATACCTACGCAAGTATTTAACACATCTTACTCTCCTCAATCATCTCCTCATCCATCAACAACTATATCTCATGTTCTCACTATCAAATCTCCATTTTATAACAAATCAAATATACTAGAGCTCCAAAATTCCAAATATTAAATGGACAGATTGAAAAATGAATCACATGAATTTCTATTTATAAAAATTCTTCACCATATTCTTGTGAAAATTTCATTTCATAAAAATAATAAAAATTTCTAACCATAAATCTTATTTTCATTCTAAAATAAACATCGTGATCATATTCCTAAAGTAAATCCAATAGTTTATTACATGTTTTTTTCTAAAAGTCTTCAAAATCACCTATTTTCAAAGACCGTAATCCATACTCATCCAATTTTTGATAACATCCTTCTTACACAAGTATCTCACCATCCTAACTTTTCTACTTGCTCATCCTCCCATGAGCTCCTCCTTATACTAGTATTTATTCCTATTTATATAATTTATCATCCAAAGGTGTATCTTTTTAATTGTGTTTGGGTTATCATAATAGCTCTATCTACATTATGGTGATTCACTATATCGACACAATCATAGGGAGATAATTATACAAGTAGGTATGTTTTAGTTGAGTTTATTATTTCATTCATTTATTTTCACTCGTAACATATTTTTTAGTATTTTGATTTCATTTTTGCATATTCTTTCCCAAATACCATATCATGCATACTTATTGTAATAAGTGGTGATATTTTCTTGGGGAATATGTATAAACATAATTTATCATTGTATTATTATTCATTATTTTTAGGAATCATTGGTGAATTATCTTCCCTAGAGTATTGTCCTCATGGATACTACTAGGAGTGGGGAGTAACCAAAAATGGTTACGTGCATCCTTTGGGTTGTATTGGGTTGGTCATAAGTAGTTTTTATGAAATCTTTTTTTGTGTATCCTAAATATATTATATATTTCATATGTTTTTATATCCTTTACAATTTTATTTTACATTTTTGTTGCAATATCAACTTATTATATCCTTATGTTCACTATTCCACCTACTTTCAGCACACTCACACCTTCGTCATTATCTTCCTTAGCAAGTTAGCACCTCATATTCTCTCCTTGTTAGTATGACATAATTTCTTAGATTTACCATGTTTTCATTATCTCCTATAAGATGGCATATAACATGGTCTAAACCATTATCTGATTAGATTTTTTGTTGATGGCATTGACTATGGTTGATGTTTTTGGGTTAATGATCATAATCAATGAAATAAACCATATCTCATTACCATTAAGCAAGCACATATCATTAATGATATTATAGGTATATTTATACTTATTGTTGATTTTTCATTCTATATCTCATCCATCACACATTTAATCTGTTAGCACTCACCAATCTACCTTAAAATCTTAAAAGGTGTTAACTTTGGTCTTATTTGTCTTCTTTAGAGGTTACACTTAGAGAATTAGGTACTTAGGATCGACAAACATAGGAGTTGTATTTTTTGCAGTCTATTAAGCCTTTGGATTCATTTGAGTCTTTAACCAAGGGTGTTCCTAGGTATTATTCTTATTCATTTGTGGCCCCTATATCAACTCAATCTCATAATGTGTTTTTGACCTTAATGAAAGGTAATGCATTAATGGTTCCTTCCTGCAAGTGAGAATTTATAAATTCTCTTATTACTCTACAATCATTTTCCAATATTAATTTCATTGATGTGATCATGCATATATTATGATAGGGTATCATATCTCTTTTCTATTGCATTATTTATCTAACATTTATTACCTTGCACAACCCTTAATCTTGCTTTAAATGCTAGGAATTCATAGTGCTCCATTCAATAATTATGTATTATAGCATAAATGTAATTAATTATCATATGGTAATTAATTTTTAATGATTAATTTTCTTGGTTATGTGGTTGTACCCATAAGTCTATTAACAAGTTATTTGTTTGTATAGCTTTCTATTTTATAGTAAGTAGTTTTCCTATTTGTATGGCTATATATTAGCCATCCTTCCATTATAAAATCACCGTAGAAAAAGATTAATAATGAAGAATATTATTGTTGAGTAAATTGCTTGTACCTCACATTTGGTATCAAATAGAAATTAGTCCAAGATGAGGGTTGTTTACGGAAATCTAACCCATACAACCCTTTGAGAGAAATTCAGCGAAGTTTAAGAATTTGTTTACAAAGTGATTAAGGTATTGTGTAAGGAGTTGTAATCTCATCTCCAACACAACACTATTTGCATTTGGCATCCGACCATAGTGGTCTTCCACGTGCTCTGATTTGGCATTATAGCTTTGGCTTTAATAACATTATAGTTTCAAAAGAATAAACTATATGAAAAACCCACTCCAATATATTCTCAATGTATGTCTCGAATATATTCTCAATGTCACAGAAGAAAACACCACCACCAACAAAAATGCATGAACAAAGTCAATAAATCTCAAAGCTATATGAAGACAAGTCCACACGATTCAAATTTCCACATGTTAGATATTTTTTTAATGGTGTAGACCTTATTTGAAACAATGGCATAGTCGTGGTTGGAAGCAATTTTATAAGATTTGTGGTGCTTGTAAATGCTATCAACTAATCTGATACATTTGAAGCATATTAATGTCTTTGTGAATTGCAATCCAAGGTATGGATTTATTCTTTCCTTCCACAACAACATTTCATGCAAATTTAAAGGTTTGTTAATTGTATTCAAGTCTATGTCTTATGATAAGTTCTATCACTTAGATATTTTTTTCTCCACCGCCACATCATCGGTCATTTTAGAGTATTTGGTTAGTCAATATTTATGGTTTGGTCGTTATTATTTTTTTATAGTGTAATTTCCACACATATATCATCTTATAAGATCTTTGCAAAGTATTCATCCATGTAATTAGTTGATAGGTTTTTAAAATCATGGTAATAGTTTTTAAGTAATATTTGAGTCAAAGTCAATATAAAAGTATATAATTGTTTAGAAAATCTAATCTTTAATTTGATTTTTTGTTTGGTTTTATTGTCAACTATCATTAAAAGAATGAGTTCATGCAAAAGAGTCCATACTTTTTTGGTATTTTCATATTCAAAGTTATTTTCATTTAAAAAGTAATATCATTTTATTACTTTTTAAATTTCTAGTAGAGTCCTCTTTCCAAGTCAAAAATGTCTTTATGCACCCAAATTTGCACATGTTACATTCTCAAAAAGGTTCAAAACCAACAATTATTATTCATGTCTTTTCCAAAGGTGTTCAAGATCCTTAATCATTTTGCATTTTATATTTGTAGCCTAGTTTACCTTACTTAGCCATTTCCTACTTTTCTGTAGCATCCCACATTAATTTTTCCTTAGTTTTGGCATATAGTTACTAAACTACCACCCTACCTAGGTGGCATTCCTATAACCTCTTCCCTTCCTAAGCAGCAACTTTGTAACTGCTGCCCTACGCAAGGCGGTGGTCCTACGCGAATTTTCTTGAACTCTTCATCTGTGAATTAGATGCATATTTCTTCGCTCAGTTCACTTTTAAAAGATGTTTCTCAATCCTTTTATTTGATTTTAAGCTTCAATGACTTGTGGAAATATATTCTTTAACTCATGATTTCTAATTGACTATTTAATTTCCCCTTCATGTGTTGATGTGGCACCCCATTATTGCCAAGTGTGATAGTGCACTACCCAACCAACCTTCTATAAAACCATCGCTTATTCTAAAGAAAATGGTTGGAGATTATTTGTGTATCTTGTTTAGTTGAGCTACCAAAATCTTGCTAAAAATTACACAACCAAGCTTTGTTCTCTTGCACTATATTTCTTCTTCTTGCATTGCAACGAGAATTCCATCAAGTTGTCATTTCTCCATCAACTTCTTATTTTTGCTTCTTTTACATTCCCAACTCCTTGGACTCAAGTGGACACAAAATATTGGTAAAGACAACTGAGGGGATAAGGTGATACCGCAACTAGCATTTTATTTTCACCGTAATTCTAGGTTGGGGGTTGTTATTGAGTTTCTTCATTTCTTTATTTATTTCGAACGTACACACACATATAAAATAGAGTAGAAGAAATCAATTTCCTTTATTGAAAATAGTTAGATTCATTTCCAGAATATTTTCACATCTTCTATAGAAGTTTTTGGTGATAGATCCTTCCCTTCCCATCCCTATGGATTTGTGAGGGAAGAATATCTGGAGGAAGCTTGTTATATCACCATAGATAATAAATCTGTTGTAAATTGTGGTTTCCCTTAAATCCTCACATATTCTATCCGGGAAGTTACATGGGAAGAAAATATTTTGAAGCTTTAAATCTTCCTGTGTCTCTGAGATAGAAGAATATTTAATAATCCACAACTATAAATTGGAAAAAGCTTTATTTTGATTAGAATAGATTTAATACACTATTGCACAGATAAATAACTACATCCGGTTATTTATTTGTATAGGATTTGTTAATTAGGATTAGAAGCTTTAATTTATTCATTTCTTCATTTAATTCTAGAAGGTTCTAGAAAAGAAAAAATAATTTATTTTAATTAGATTAATTTCTTTGTATTGCTTTATCTCTTTTATATTGGAAAAATACAAAAACATAGTTTAACTTTTATTTACTTAGATTAGCTTGTTATTGATTTTCATATATTAATTGAATACATGAAAATTTATAAACCACAACAAGAACGAACATATGGTAGTGATCCACGGGTCCCCCAACCAAATGGGATTAAATTTCTTATGGACATAGATACTCAACTTCGTATGCTTTCCCTATGAACACCACCACGATACTTAGACAAAAGTGCACAATTGAACATATTAAACATCAAAGACAATAAATCTTACGACTATTGGAATGCCCCTAGAAACATAGTCTAGATTCCACGTATGAGCATGCAAGGATTACAACTAGAGAGAGAGTTTATGGTTGTGATCCAATGGTCCCCAACCAAATGGGCCCGAAAACCAATTAGACCTAGACACCGAATTATGTACACTAGTCTTTAGGATGTCCCTAATTATGTTAGACATCATTAGATAGTTGAAAAATTCTGAATGAATAATCTCATCAAGCCCTCACATTTTGGAGTAAACCAACTAACCGCCCATAGATCCAAAGTGGAACCACACCTCTCTCATTTATTCCATGAATTTGTTTGGAAATCATTACGAGGCACCCATTGGTTTTCCACATATCCCAAAACCATTAGAAATGATTTCCATGGAGCTTGACATTGATTGGAGTCTTCATGTGGATATTATTTCCAACCCATCCATTAGATCCATTCAAGTTAGAAGGGCCTTCCTTTCCCTTGATGAGAAGATCCTGATATTACGCGTCAAGGACATTGTTATACCTGATAGCTTCTTTGTCCTATTTTCACACACTTTCATCTACATACCACATATTTGTTATATTTCACTATCCATAACCATCCACTCATTCTACATCAGTTGTCTTGGCATGACCTTTGGAGGTCAAGTGTGATTAAAGGTTGCATCTAAATTTTCATTCATACAAATTGTTGAACCCGACATGAAGAGTTAGTCTCTTTTCATTTCCATTTATTTCATCCATCTTCTTCCTCTCCCATTATTATGTGGGTATTCATATACCCCCCGAATATGTCGGGATAGGAATACAACCAACCCATTTTGGGTCTCAAGGCATATTACTACCAAATGGGTAGGTAGTAGTTGCCCTCACTTCTAGGTGTGCGGATAAATAATCAACTAATATCCTTACATCTCAAACTCCTCCTCTTGAAGGGACCAACAATGGATCCTTAGTCAGGATCGAGGAGATTTATCAACTTATGCATGGGTCATAGCTTAAACTCTCAAATTCTAACAATATGACATTCACCGAGAGAGTCAGGCTCCTCTCCTCAAATTTTGTTCAGACCGCAAATCAGTATGTAGTATGATTCTCTCCCATTACTAGATGAGGAATACCTAGCACATTATGCCCAAAGTGAACAACACTTCAAAAATATGGACCAATCTCTGGATAGGATGCAAGGATATGTTGATGTCTTACTTGAATAAAACCTCTACCCCTCCCATAATAGAAAACATTTCTAATGAGGGGTGGAAAAAAATGAACAATTCATAGAAGGATATCACACTCCTTTGTAACCTAACAAGATTTAGTAACATGTGCTAAAATAGAACATCATATCATCATCAAATGAGACCATCCTAACATTGGTGGACAGGGGTGAGAGAAATGGAACTTTCTGAGGATACTCATACCTCATCTTCTATTGGGCATGGAAATCTTATCCATCATCCATAAAAATTTAGCCAAATACCAACTACGTTAAATCCTCCTTCGGTTTACATGGGAGTTCCTAGCCCCAAAGATCTCCTCATAGGATTGGGAACCTTGGGTATGCCCCCTCACACCTCATATAGATACCCTCAACATGCACCAGTCGGAAGTGCATTCTCAAATGCCATCCCAACTGGTAATGCAATGTTCCCTGGTTTTGTGCCTCCCACTCTATACCAAAGTAATGTTCCCTGTATCTACACATGTATTCCAAATCACCACAGGGGGACATGTTCTCTTTTCCTAGCTCATATGCTCAGCCACATGGGATGTCTTATGCCTCTACAAATGTTTACATTGTACCATATCAGCCTCCTATGCCTACTCCACCTCCCCATCAGGGGTTGTTTTTGGTAGAGTTCTATCCATTAGGAACATATGTCAAATATCTTAAGGAACCTCTATACTTTATAAGATGAAGTGTAATGCTTCCATGATAAATTTTTGATTAACCAAATTTAAAAGGGGAGGGAGATCCAAATACACATATCAAGGCATATAAAACTGTCATTCGAGATTTTCTCCCATGGGATGCAATTGTAGCAAAGATATTCCCTAAGACTCTTGAAGGAATCAATCTCGATTGGTATTATAGGATACCTAAGCCTCAATACATTCCTTTAAACAACTCATGTTTGAATTCATTAAAGATTTTTTCATGAACAAGTTACTAAGAACATGAATCAGGGAATTCCTACATATAAAGCAAGAGCATAATGAATCTATTGCACATTTCATCTAGAGATGGTGGAAAGTCCTCTACTCTTCAACAAGCACTCCTAACATGGATTAGATAGAGCTTTGCGATCTATTCCTTCACTCTCTTAACCAGGAAATGAAGGAAGAAGTCCAGAAGTTCCCCCTAAGGAGTTATGAAGAGGTGTTGGAGGGTGCTCTCCACATTGATCAAGTGGAAATAGACAGTGGTCGAAATACCTATAGTTCAAACGAGAGATTGATCACTCCCAATCAAGGTAATTCAAGTTACCCCAATAATGCAAACAATAATCAAGGACCTAAGGTCCTCAACAAAAACTGTGGTGTTATAACCGATGGTGTTACAGACCAAGCAAAGAAACCAAATGTTGTTAACACCTCAAGCACAAATAATGTCAACAACAACACGAATGGTAACAATCAGAGGAGTAAAAAATTCACTCTTGTGATTAACGCGGTGGATTTCAATCGTCCTCCACCCTAACAACAACAACAAGTTCAAGCTCAAGGTCCTAACCAGTACCCAAATGTGTACTAAAATAAATATCAAAATCAAGGAAATGGCCTCCAAACTTCAATTATAATAACCAATATTTGAATAAAATTCATAATTTTTTATTGCATTAAAACATGAACCAATGAGCTCAGGATTATGATCTTGACCTATATTTTGGCTTCCATAGGGTTTGAGGGAATGATGCCAGAACATGTTGTGATGGTAATAAATTCATTCAACATCTACCAGAAGACCAAAGACAACTCTTAGTTGAGATGTTTTTAGTGAATCCTATGGCACCAACTCAAAATGCTATCCTGGGGCCTATATCCCCTCAAAACACACCGCTCAATATATTTAACGATCCCCTTCCTACGCATCCCAAAAATAGAAAATAAAACCCCAATGACACAAACAAGGGTAACCAAGTGGGAAACAATGATCATGAATCTTCAACTTCATCAAACACATTGGTAGCACCTTCTTTAGATGGTTGCCCATAAACTAATATTGTGCTTCTAGTAGAACTAGAAACCGAACCCCAAATAAATGCAAAGACGAAAACTCAAGACTATTCTTCATAGGTCATGCCTATTTAACCATCTATGTAAGATGATGTTTGAACACTCCCAAATATGGTGGAGGCTTATGAATTGATCACTAATTTAACAAAGACATTTTCTCATATCTCCTTCTTGAATTTGTTAAAGAACTCCTAGGTTCATAGAGATTCTTTATTGGAAGCATTAGGTCTTAGGAATTTGATCAATGTCACCCCTCCTCTAGCGACACAAATAAATCACATATACTTTGATGTACATCCTCCTTGGCAGGATGAAAGACATGTCGAGTTTATATTCAACATCAAAAAAATTCCCATAGATGATGAATTGGCATGTAAAGGTGATCAAAATTTGTATCTGGAAGTTTGGATTTACAAAAATTACGTAAAGCATGTAAATATTGATGACGGGGAAGCAATCAACATTGAACCCTTTTCATTTCTCCAAAATTTAGGCTACAGAGAAACCAATTTCTCTTCAAAAGAAATGCACTGAGAGGTTATGATATCCTTAAGGAGACATCGACTAGAACCATAGTGCTACCATTTACCCTAGGGCCCAAGATAGTTCTTACATAGTTTTATATTATAGACTGGGAAACTAACTATAATATGATTCTCGGCTGTCCTTAGATACATCACATGAAAGTGATTCATTCCATGTTGTTTTAGGAAGTTATATTCCTACATTTATGGAAATTCTTTGTTGCACATGGTGACCCGAAGCCCTTTGACATTCACCTAGCTAACCTAAAGAAGAAACCTAGGGTACATACTAAGTTTGAGCTCCCCGTAAACCAATTAAACAAACCTATGAGTTCAACTCCAAAGACAAAACTAATTCCCACAATAGAATTAGAAACTACTAGTTTGATCGAAGGGATTTCTACAATCAAATAAAAAAACATGATTCTTGACATGGTATAAAAAAAAAAAACATGACAAATATTTTCAAGATATTGGATAATTATTTACCCATTCTCTTACCATTAGATTCTATGGGCATAGGATATGCTATGGGACTTGTCTCTCTTCCTCTGAAAGTAATTTGCATGGATGAAGTCTCACAAGAAAGGGAAGAAGAAGCAAGGAATGATAAAACCTCAATCTTACCAAGCAATCATGGACTCTTAACTATGATGGAGTAAAATTCTGTTTTGGCATTAGGGTAGGTGTGATCCTCACTTTTCCCGAGGGGAAGGTAATGCCTTTTATTTAAAGCTAAATTTTGAATATACTAATAATGGTGTAGAATATGAGGATCTCCTTCGTGGTCTCATAGTATCCAAGAGGATGGATGATTATAATATTATAGTGTTGGGTGATTCACATCTAGTTGCTAACCAAGTCTTAGAGGTATACGAGACTAGGGAGGAACACTTCCAGCTCTATAATACTATTTTACTCAACTTAAGAAAAGGTTTTGAATTCATTTCAAAGAAGCCATCCCACATTTATAAAACCTTATTTCTGATTTGATAGCTACTTCTTCCCGAGAAAAGAATTAAAAGATACCAACTTTAAGGTTTTGGTTCACCCTGAACCCTTAGTTTGTAGAATACCAATGAATCTGATCTTAGCATATGTTGAGGCTGAGAATGAGCCTGCTACCCTAGATTATGTGGAAAATGATGAGGTTATCTTAGGGTACCTTAACGCTTATACATATTTACATCCCACACATCATAAGAAAGGATTTTCTCTCATTCCTCACTCTTCCTCCTATTTTGGAGATTGCATGATGGAAACTTCCTCCTCAAGGCCTTTTGATTTATAAGATAGAAGAGGAAGGAAAACTAGAACTACCTCTGCCCCTCCTAATTTTGAAGAGGGTAATGCCTCTTTGATCAAGGGGATGATTGACATCAACATCGGGATGGAGGAAGACCCAAAAATTTTGAAGTTAGGTTCTTCACTGAATCCTAAAGAAGTGGAAATACACACGAATATTCTTAAATAAAATTCAAAATCCTTCACATTTAGTAATAGAGAGATGACAAGAATTTTTCCTCATGTTACAGTCCACAATCTTGTAGCCAAATATGATGCCAAGCCCATCAAACAAAAATCCAGACCTATGAAACCAAAGGTGGTACTAATGGTTAAAGAGGAAGTTATGAAAATCCTACAGGTGGGGTTCATCAAACCTGTTGATTACTCAATGTGGGTATCTAACATCATCCCCATTCTTAAAAAAGAATGGAAAATTTTGAATCTACATTGACTTTCAGGATATAAACAAAGCATGTCCCAAAGATGATTTCCCACTACCATCCATCAATGTTATCATCGACACAATGGCTGATTATGAGGCATTTTTTCTTATGGATGGTTTTTTTGGTACAATCAAATTAGGATCTCTAAGGAAGATCAAACAAAGATGAAATTTATTAATCCTTGGGAGCTTACAACTACATAGTCATGTCATTAGGTCTCGAGAACTTTGATTCCACTTATCGACGGTGTAAAGGGCTTACATATTCCATTATTTTATTAACAAGATTGTATAATTATATGTTGATGACCTTCTGGCTAAGGCCAAGAAGAGTTGCAATCACCCTGAGGTGATTCACATTATCCTCTCTCATCTCATTAAATATGGTGTTACATTGAATCAAAAAATGTGTGTTTGGTGTGATGGAAGGAAAGTTAACAGAAACATCATCTCTTCATGAGGGATCGATGTGGATCCAAAAAAAAAAAATAGTTCTAGAAATGACCCCACCATCAAACAAGTCATGAATTCGGTCCTTTCTTGAAAATTTGAGTTTAATCAAAAGGTTTATTTGTGATTTAACCTTTTCTATTCATCTGATAAATATTTTTTTAAAAATGATTACTACAACATCTAGACGGAAAAGTGGCATGAGGTATTTGAATCAGTCCATACAATTCCTTCCGTCACCCTCACACCATGCCTCGCAATTTAGATTACCCCCTCATTTTATATTCTTAGGAAATAGACAAATCATTATCCTACATGTTATCACAAGAAGATGATGACAAACATGAACGTGCAATTTACTTCATTAGTCATACGTTTCTAGAATACGAGACATGTTATATGTAGGTAGAAAAGGAATGCCTCGATATAGTATCTCGTAATACAATTGTTAAGGAGTTACATGCTTAACCAAGAAATGCAAGTTATTGTTAAAATAAATTGTCTTTGGACATTCCTAACACAAGGTTCCTTGTCCAAGAAAGTTGGATGCTTCATAAGCTTAATGGGAGAATTCAAGTTAACTTATATCAACCAAAAGTCCATCAAGGGAAAAATCATTACCGATTGGTTAGAAAGCAACTTGTTACATGGTGGAGAGTTAGTAGACTGAGTTTCTCCAATGAGTGTATATACTACGTAGAAATCAGACCTCTCATTGTTGCGTGTCCATGGTATTCAAATATTGTCAATTTTATTATGGACCGCACCTACCCTAAGGGAGAAAATTTACAATAGAGAATATGGCTATGCGTCATAGCCTCCAAGTACGTAATTATAGAATAAGTGATCTATTGGAAAGCTTTTTATGAAATACTGTTAAGGTGTGTTGATGAGAAAGAATCTTAAAATATCCTCTATGGATCTCACAATAGGGTCTGTGGAGGTCATTTTGGAGGACATACAACCATTAGAAAGATACACCGGATGGGCTATTTTTATCCCATCTTAGAAAACGATGTAATAGAGTACATATGCAAGTATCATAAGTGTCAGGAATTCTCTCATGAGATTCATATACCTTCCTAATCTCTACAATCGATTGTAACACCTTGGCCCTTTTCCACATGAGGCTTATATTTGATAGGGAAATTCTCTCCCACATATACAGACAACCACAATTTTATAATTACAGCCACAAAATATTTCACGAAGTGGGTTGAGGTCATGCCTCTTATGACCTTTTCGGGTCTATAATTACAAATTTTATCTTGAACTAGATCATCTGTAGATATGGGGTCCCACAGGTCATTATCTCTGATAATGGCACATCATTTAAAAATGAATAGGTGCATGAATTATGCAAAAATTCAAGATAAATCATCACACATCCTCTCTATACTACCCTCAAGCCAATGGACAAGCTGAGGCAACTAATAAAATGTTAAATTCCATCCTCTTGAAAACTATCAAGGATAACAAGTGTGATTGGCATTTAAAGCTATTTCTAGCCTTATGGGCCTATAGAATGTCGTAATAACACCGATGGGGGAAACCCCTTATTCTTGAGTATTTGGTTCGGAAGCAATTTTACCACTTTAGGTCGAGTTACATAGTCTCTAGATATCATTACAAGGAATCTTAGGAGAAGAAGGATATTGTGAGGCACGACTCGTTGAGCTAGAAACTCTCGATGAATATCGTCTTAGAGATGAGGCACACCATAGAGATTACACTGACTAGATATGTTGGAAGTACAACAATAAGGTATATGAATGTGATATATTCATTGGAGATCTATTATTGATACTTGATATCTAAATAGACAAGAAAATAAGTGAAAGAAGGAAATTTAGGACCAAATGGATGGGCCCATATTGATTCATGGAGGACTACAAGAATGGGGCACATCACATGTGTTCTCTATAGGGTGAATAATTTGGTGAATCCATTAATTCACTTCACTTGAAACACTAATATGAATGATCCATCTACATTTCCACATGTAATTTATTACATCCACATTACATTTCATCTGCTAAATCACTTTGTAAATTTTTAATCAAGGAACTTATCTTTCAAGAAACATTCAAAAACTTCTAATAATATTGGAAAAACATTCAATCACACTTGTACAAGTATCTCGTAATATTATCATCAACATTTATGATCATTTCATCAGTTTAACAAGATAAGAATTTTTTTGACACTAATCCTACCAAGGCCTACATACTTGGTTCTACTCATAGTTTTCTTCCATATTAGGTGTCTTTTCCCATAGTCTGTTCTAGAAGCTTCTTGATGTCACATATTTCCTAGAAATCCTCTTTGGTAACAAAAGCATTCTAAACATTTTACCCAGATCTCTTGTTCACCTATCTCATCCTTTAGTGATGAGCCCTCAAATATTATTAGTTGTGTGGGGTTGAGCCTAGGGGCAAGCTATCCACATTACATTTCATCTGCTAGATCACTTTGTAAATTTTTAATCAAGGAACTTATCTTTCAAGAAACTTTCAAAAACTTCTAAAAACATTGGAAAAACATCCAATCACATTTCTTCAAGTATCCGTAATATTATCATCAACATTTATGATCATTTCATCAATTCAACAAGATAAGAATTTTTTTGACACTAATCCTACCAAGGCCTGCATACTTGGTTCTACTCATATTTTTCTTCCATAGTAGATGTCTTTTCCCATGAGACTGATCCATCTACATTTCCACATGTAATTTATTACATCCACATTACATTTCATCTGCTAGATCACTTTGTAAATTTTTAATCAAGGAACTTATCTTTTACTGAAACTTTCAAAACTTCTAATAATATTGGAAAAACATTCAATCACACTTCTACAAGTATCTGTAATATTATCATCAACATTTATGATCATTTCATCAGTTTAACAAGATAAAATTTTTTTGACACCAATCCTACCAAGGCCTTCATACTTGGTTCTACTCATATTTTTCTTCCATCTTAGGTGTCTTTTCCCATAGTCTGTTCTAGAAGCTTCTTGATGTCACATATTTCCCAGAAAACCTCTTTGGTAGCAAAAGCATTCTAAACATTTTACCCAGATCACTTGTTCACCTATCTCAGCCTTCAGTGATGAGCCCTCACATCTTATTGGTTGTGTGGGGTTGAGCCTAGGGGCAAGCTATCCCTCCCAAAATCACAACTCAAAGTTAAAAACAAAATAAAAATGTTATAATTCATGTCAAATAAATGCAAAAATATTTCATTTACAAACAAAACTACACTTCTTTTCCCTACCAACATTTATTGATGACCCCATGTTTCTTACTAGTGACATGAGATTGGGAAAGGAGGGGAGTTCCCTTACTTACCTATGCCTTGTCTTTGGTGATGATCCCATGCTTCTTACTGGTAGCATGGGGAAAGATATAAGGAGTCTCTTCAAATAAGTTGGTAAGTTGTAAGAAATTCATTCAATAAAAAGTGATTTGAAATCATAAATCCAAAGAAAGTGAATTATATGTGTATGTTCCACAAGAGTTAAAACCTTAAAACCATATTTTTTCAATTAGGAGGCCATCTACGGGTCTAAGTTTAGATAAAATTACAAGAAAATCACATTCTAAACTGTGTAATAAATTGTGTGTAGATTTAAGTTGTAGTTTTTAAATTGGATTTATGTCAAAATCTTGTCTTTCTCTCACCATTTTCATTTATCAAAATCATACAACTCACGTCCCTTCTAGATCTCGGTGATGAGCCCTCACATCTTACTAGTTGTGTGGAGTTAGAAGTGGAGTGAGTTCATTTTATTATCAAATCATTCATCACATTTTTCCAAAAAAACAAGAAGTATCAAATATTGCTTGAAAAACCAAAGTTTCAACATTACATTGTTTTTGCATTAGCATCATATAAAATAAAACACAAAAAAAGAACTCATTTTGTTAGCATTCATCATCAACTACATGCATTTTGAAGCATATAAAAATTAGAGGTTATGAACATCTAAGAGTACACATTCAAAGAAAACCATAAATGAAGTCAACTCTTATGCAAAGGATAACCAATTCAAATACATATATATATATATATATATATATATATATATATATATATATAAATTCAAGTCTCTGTGTATAATGTCATCACACACGCAAGTGTGGTCTAAAGGATCATAAGAAGCACAAAAAAAAAACATCATATATCTACCTCAAAAAATGGCATAAAAGAATTCAAGAATCAATGGCCTATCCCTCTTTGGGAACCCTTGTATGGTGTGTGGTTGTGGCGAGGACTCTGCTACAGCTCGATGTTTTGACTGTGATAAGAGGTGAGAGTGAACATGAGATCAAGCACTAATCATGATCGTGCTGCGTGAGTGGTTCCAACTCGCCATCCTCTCCACCATCTCATATGTGGAAATCTATTTTCTCTAAGAATTCAAGATCTCTGCTAACTTCCAAAGAGGTGAAAACACATCGTATTTCATCTAACCCGCAATGGATATCCAAAATCCTCTAGTAGTTATGCACAAGTCTTGCTCATAGATATCATCAAGGTGTCAACATAGATCCTACAAATAAGATCTCACTATCCATCAATAGTGGCTGCAAAATAAAAAAAATAATGACAAGTTAGAAAACATTCAAAAACCTAAAAGGAAACACAATATTTAGTTTAATAACAAATATAGCTAACAAGGTCTAGAGAATAGTATCTAAATACTTTGAGATATTCTAGCATCCAGAAAGGGTTGGCTAATGTAGTTGGTGGTGGTGGAGCCACTACAGGTACTTGATGAGCCTCACCCTCTCTTGAGGTGAAGTGTTGGCCTATCACGAACTGCTCATCACCACCCCTCTCAAGAGATAGGGGATCCTCATAAATAAGGGTCTCTTTATCTGCATCCTCTTCCTCTTTATTAGCATCCAAAAACTCACCTGTGACTCTCCACTCCGAGTCACTATCTTCATCACCCCTCTTATTTTACCTCCTCACCCATCTCTTTACCAGCCTCACCCTTAGTCTTTGTATTTGTGGTTATGTCCTCCTCATCCTCCCCACTCGTGCGCGGGTGTGGATTGAAACTGTAGGAGTGTAATTGGTGCTCTAGGGACTAGTACCTTATCCAAACTTATAGGTACCCATAGTGTAACAATAGTCTAGCTATGCTCACCTTTAGGGTGTGCTCGTTCCTCTCTAATGCTCCGGTAGACAACATGAACTATAGGAAGAGTGCCATCATAGGGTAACCCAAACTATTGGGGTAATCTGGGTGGCGGGTGGTGGGCCTCCACCCTCACAAATCCTATCAACTAAATGTGTAGTAATACCATAGGAAATCGTGATAGTCCTCTCTTGATCCCATAATCCAATCATATCCTAATACGACCCACCACTAACATCATTTATAATCAAAGAAGAAACAAGCTTTTTACCCCTTCTTATAAAACACATACATGTACATCTCACGGCCCTCATGACCCACGGTCCTGTATACGAACTCCCCTTTGGTAGCGAATGATCTGCTCATACACCCGGAACTTCACTAAGGATTGGTGGATCGGGGACTTCCCCTATAGCCTCACCACATAGTACAAATCATAGTATGTGGTCCCCAAAATTTCCACACCCTAGGCATTGATCATCCCATACTTTGCTTAATTTTCATAAGGATGGGAGCCCAATAATACAAGAGCTTCTCCTTGCCATTGTCTCCTACCAAACACAAAGCCAAAATACCAATGATGGCCTTGCATAGAGTAGGGATAGGTGTGGAGGCAACAAAGAGAATCTACATACCCTATTTGATGCTCACAATCAATGCCCCATCATACCCCATATATGATGCCCAATCTCTATACAAAACTGGGTAACCTTTCTCTTATTTCAACCATTTACTAGTCACAAGTATGCCAAGAATCTTGTAGACATCCTTGAGAGTGATGGTCCACTCTCCCCTAACACCAGGAAACTATAAAGTGTTCCGATCAGCATCCCAATATGACAACATGTTAAATAGAATATGGCTAGGTGGTGCTATATGTGGAACATGTGATATCCTCCATAACCCAGCCTAGTTTAATAAATCCCTCTCGTCCTAAGTCAGTTGATCAAGAATTCCTAGAAGTCAATCACACTCTCTCACCTATCTCCAAAAAATATATAACTCCTTCTCCATTCACAAAACAAGAAAAAGAGTAAGTTAGCAATGTATTTTAATACATAAGCTCATAAAAAACTATATAAAATAACTGGAAATCCAAATAAATTCCCCTAATTTGGTCAAAATTTCTCTCTTCCTCGAAAATTACAAAACCGCCACCCTAGGAAGAGCGGTGGTTTTGTAGTTTCCGTGGTGGTTCTATGACCACTAACCTATGCACGGAAGTGGTTTTGTAACCTCCTCCTCTACGGGGTGGCGGTTATATCCAAAATGGACAACCCACCCCATTTGACCCAAAAATGCAAAAAAAAAAGACAAAAATAGACCTTTTTGGACAAAACGAAAGGTAGACCCACCTAGACCACCTCCTAGGGAACATTTTAACACAAGAAATTTAAAAAATAACCCCCTAGGTGTAGATTTTTCAAATTTTACATTTTTAGGTTTTAAATAAACAAATACAAAATACTAACCTTTGTCTTCTCTATTGGGTATATCACTTACGGGGTCCTGATCGTGTCATCACACTCATCATTTTGACTCTAATCTCACTAAAAATGGTGATCAATGATCCAAATATCCAAAATTGTAATGAGGATATGTGCAAATGAATTTGAAAATGAATGGTTTGGTTATATATATACTTTATTTTAACTTTGTTTTGAGTGTATATACTTTATATGGTTGGAGCATTGGTGAAGGTATATTTCTATCCTTGCTCATATGGTAATTCCTCTGTTTGTTTTGTTTTAGTGTTTATTTTTTGATACCATATCTATCTACAATTGAGTCTTTCTTTCATCTTGTAAGTAACGAGATCTTGGATGGAGACATTTTGGTGCACGAACATGTCGTATAACTTCTAACTCCCCATTACGGGAACTCCATATTTGGACTCAACATTTTACACCTTTCATGGCTAAAATGCTTCTCCGAGGGGAAAATATATACGCTTCAAAATTTACACATGATACATTGTAGGAAAACTATTTAAAACCCTTAATGATGTTCATATATTTTCTAAAAGTGTTCAATCTCCTTAACCTCTTTACATCTTATATTTGTAGCCTATTTTAGCTTAGCCATTTCTTGTTTTTTGCAGCTTCCTACATCAAATTTTCCTTAGTTTTGGTCTATAGCTACAAAATCACCGCCCGCCTAGGTAGAGGTTACAGAAATGCCACCCCCCACGGTGGTGGTCCCGTAATCATCTCCTTTCCTAGGCAGAGTTTTGTAACCACCCCCTATTTGGGAGGTGGTTTTTTAACCACCACCCTACTTAGGGTGGCAGTCCTACATGAATTTTCTAGAACTCTTTGTCCTTGCATTAGATGCGTATTGTTTCACTTCAATTCACTTTTAGAACATGTTTCTCAATAATTTTAGCTTATTTTAAGCTTGACTAACTTATGGAAATCTCCTCTTTCACTTGTGATTTCTAATTTATTATTTAACTACCCCTTTATGTGTTGATGTGGCACCCCATTACTGCTAAGTGTGATAGTGCACTACCCACCAACATTCTATAAAACCATCACTTCTTCTAAAGTAAATGGCTAGAGATTATTTGTGTATCTTGCTTAGTTGAGCTGCCACAATCTTTCTATAAATTACACAGCCAATATTTGTTCTCTTACGTTGTCTTTCTTCTACCTACATTATAACCAGACTACCATAAAGTTGTCATTTCTCCAACACCTTCTTCTTGCTACTTCCTTTGCATTCCTAGCTCCTTGGACTTAAGTGGACATAAAATATTGGTAAAGACAACTGAGGGGACAAAGTGATACCACAACTAGCATTGCCTCTGCACTGTAATTCCAGTTGGGGTTTTTATTGAGTTTCTTCATTTCTTTATTTATTTCTGAATGTATGCACACATATCAAATAGAGTAGAAGAAAACAATTTCCTTTATTGCAAATAGTTAGATTCATTTCCAAGAATCTTTTCACATCTTCTATAGAATTTTCGGTGATATATCCTTCCCTTCCTATCCCTATGGATTTGTGAGGGAAGAATATCTAGAGGAAGCTTGTTATATCACCATAGATAATAAATCTGTTGTAAATTGTGGTTTCCCTTAAATCCTCACATATTCTATCTAGGAAGTTACAGGGGAAGAAAATATTCTGAAGCTTTAAATCTTCTTGTGTCTCTAAGATAGAAGAAGATTTAATAATCCACAACTATAAATTGGAAAAAAATTTGTTTTGATTAGAATATATTTAATACATTATTACACAAATAAATAACTACATCTGATTATTTATTTGTATAGGATTTGTTAATTAGGATTATAAGCTTTAATTTCTTCATTTAATTCTAGAAAGTTCCAGAAAAACACAAAAATATTTCTTTTAATTAGATTAATTACTTTGTATTTCTTTATCTCTTTTACATTGGAAAAATACAAAAACATGGTTTATCTTTTATTTACTTAGATTATATTGTTGTTGATTTCCATAGATTATATGAATACATGACATTTCCTAGACCACAACAAGAACACACATATGGTAGTGATCCATGGGTCCCCCAATTGAATGGGACTGAATGGATTATGGACATAGATACTGGACTTCATATGCTTGTCCTCGAACACCATTCACGTACTCGAAAAAAATTGCACAACTAAACATATTAAACATCGAAGATGATAAGGCTTATGACTATTGGAATGACCCTAGTAGAATATTCTAGATTCCACATATGACCATACAAATACTTCGACTAGAGAGAGTTTACGATTGTGATTCAGAGGTCCCCAACCAAATAGTCCTAAAAACCAATGTGACCTAGACACTAGATTACGTAGACTAGTCTTTAGGACGTTCCCACTTCTGCGAGACATCATTAAACAACTAAACATTATGAATGAATAATTTCATCTAGCCCTTGTGTTTTGGACTGAACCGGATAACCTCCCATAGATCCAGCAAAACCACGCCTCTCTCATTATTCCATGACCTTGTCTTGAAATAATTACGAGGCATCAATTAGTTTTCTATGTATCCCACAACCATTAGAAAGGATTTCCGTGGAGCTTGACATTGATTGGAGTCTTCGTGTGGCTATTCTTTCCAACCCATCTATTATACCTATTCAAGTTAGAGGTGCCTTCCTTTCCCTTGACAAGTAGATCCTGATATTGCATGTCAAGGAAATTGTTTTGACTCGATAGCTTATTTTTCCTATTTTCACACACTTTTGCCTACATACCACATATTGACTATATTTCTCTATCCTTATCCATCCACTCATTCTACATCAATTGTCTCGGTACAACCTTGGGATGTTGAGTGTGGTTGAAGGTCACATGTCGATTTTCATTCATATAGTGTTATCGTCAAATTTGTGAGTTGTCGTCAAAATTCGTGTCATGGTAGAAAGTCTATAAAATATATAAACATTGTCTCACGGATGTATTTTTTTGTGTTCTTCAAGTCCTAAAAATAAATTGTTTCACATTATAGGAAGGAAGAAAAGAATAAGCTCAATGTCAAAAAATATGATCTTCATATCCAAATCGAGTTGAGGTAAAGCAACATCATTCACTTTGGAGGTTGGATGCAATGGAGGATGGAGGATAAGCAACATCCTCTCTCCATTTACAAGTGATGAGGCCAAAAATGAGGTTGTGGCATTTTGTTTCAGTGTGTTTTATTTCAGTTGTAGAGTACATGTCATTGTTCATATTTAGTTTCTAGTATGTTCTGTTGTAATAAAGTGAGTAGATTCCTATGTACTTTCCTGATGTGAAAATATAGTGGAAAGATGAAAGCACAAGGAAAAAGCAACATCATGATACTTGAAGAGGATGAACAGGGGTTCATACCTGGAACAAGGTTTCTTTTTTTGTGGAAATGGCTCTGTATTTAACGAACATGGGTTTATACGGGATGAGAAGGGGCTCATACTAAGAATTTTGGTTAGCCTTTTCAAAACCATTAGTGATCCAAGATCATGAGCACGCATGGGTAGAAAGCCATAGAATTAGTGTGATTGGTTTTCTCCCATGTTCGCACTAGGGGGAATGTTAGTAATTAATAGTTCTCCATTAAATAATTATGTATTATCATGTAAATGTAATTAATTACCATATGGTAATTATTAATTAATGATTATTTTGGTTGTTTATGTGGTTGTACTCATAAGTATATTAACGGGTTATTTGTTTGTATCACTTCCTATTCTATAGGAAGAAATTTTCCTATTTCTATGGCTGTATATTATCCATCCTTCCATTGTAAAATCACCGCAACAACATATTAATAATGCATAATATTATTGTTGTGTAAATTTCTCATACCTCATATTAAAATCCCTTTAAAGTTTGTTGTACTTTTTTGAATCTTTCTTTGAAACCTCTTAGATCTTTTAATACCTTGATTACAATATTATTTACAACCTTATTGTCATCATTTTACAATATAGAGCTAGTTATATGCTACTATCCTATTCCAAGTTTAGCTTTTGACACGCTATACCTCCTATAGAATATGGATTGATGTATTCATAGTTTCACATCTAGATAAAATTACAATATAGTGTGTGCATATTTAGTGTGACACTCTTTTTATCTTGGTCTAAAATATCCCCATATATAGAGAGATGAAATTAATTCTTATTGTACCACTCTTTATTTGCATATAAAGACCACTCGGGAGTTAATATCATATGGTAACTCATTCCTTACTATGTTCTACAAGAAGGGGTCTCATTCAAGCATGATATGAAAGAAGGTAACATCTAATTTTTCCTAATACAAATAAAACTTGAGTATAAACTAATCCAACATTGGTAGATTTCTATTCAACAAGTTGTATTTTTCTAATACTTAAAATAACATACATCACATATTGATTTAAAATTCTCCATAATTCATTATTACCTTTTAAAAATTTTATAATAAAGAATCATCAATGGATTATAATACATATACTTCAAGATATTATACACAACTAATTATCAAAATGCAAATTCATTTATTGTATAAAATATAATCTAGAGAAATTTTCCTTAGTACCGAGCCATTTCACTTTTATATGTAGTGTATTCATGATAAACAAGCTAAGATAATTACTAGAACCTAACACCAAGTAGATTCAATAACTAAGCTAGTTCAACATAAATATTAAGATAAAGCCATTAAAAGGAAAGCTTAAACTAATGCATATAATATTAAAAACATGAAATCCAAGCCAATCCTTTGATGTTTTTGATGGGATTTGGATTGTAGATACTTCCTTTAGTGAGCCATATGTAGCCACATGTGATCAAAAGATTTCTCCAAGGAAGAGGAAGAGATCTCACCAATATGGCTTAATTTTCATTTTTGGTTCTTCTCTTACTACTCTTACCAAGTAGAAAATGGAAAAGGGTTGCTAGATCAATAATATTTCCAAGGTTTTGAAATGCTCTTATCTTATGCAAATGTCTTACAAGGACATGATGTAAACTTGGAAGGGAGATGGTAGAGTTCTTTATATAATTTTCCAAATTGGAGAAAATCTCATTCTTATGAATGTGGGATAAAATAACTTTATGGATTAGCAAGAGCTAAATAAATTTAGAAGGGGTTAAGAATGATTTAGGAAATTTAATTAGAATTTCCGGTTTAATTGAGTTGGGTGTGATTTAAATTAATCAGTTAGATTGATTAATAGACCAAGTTAGGTTTGGAAAAACAAATTAGAGAGAAGTTGATGGATTCCAAAGGATAAAAGAAGGGAATGACCCAATAAGAGGTTCAATTATTATTTAGAGGATTAATTAATCAATATTAGTAAACTAATTAATTAATTAGAATATGATTATTACTAACAAAGTAGTGTTAATTTCCATTCGAGTGAAAGAGGGGACTAGTTAATTAATGATTGAGATTGTAAGATAATTAGTGAGAAAGACGTTAATTATATCCAAAAATAGAAAATAGGATAAGAAGTGCAATTCTATTGTTAAAATTGTTTATCTATATTTAGGTGTCTACATTTTCCCCTCTTTAATATGGTGTAGCGTAAGAAACACCACTTCAAAGATAGTAGATAATTATATAAAATTAAATCTTGCAATGGTAAAAGAAAGTTAGTATAATGGAGGATGCCCCTCAAGTTTTGATGGGGTGATAGAAGAGGTCGATGAACACTTTAAAAGAATAAGAGAAAAGGCTATAGTGGCGGAAAAAATCCCATTGCGGTGGTAAGATATATGATAATATACTAAATAGGAATATACCAAAGAGATGCGATCAATGGTCCCTATGTAATACAAGTAAAAATCTCTTGTTGTTAAACTCACATGGTCACTATTGTTGATTGTAAGGTAGAATTTTCTCAACAAATCTGTACAATAAATAGGGGTTAGAATGACTAAAGGGATTAGACCTTGGCATGGTTGGCCATTGTTCAAATAAAATGATTAGAAATAGATCTCATGGCTCTTCTTATGGAAGAAATGAGGGAGGGATGAGAGGAAGAAAATGATATATAGAACATGAAGATAAGAGAGGTGGATAATGGGATGACCGTGATGTGATTGCAGTACCATATAGCTTGGAAGTAGCTATTTATTTTATATAAGCACAAAAAAGGGTAAAATGACATGAAAATCCATAATAATAATTTGTGTTCCATGCTACGTAATTAACTCAAAGAAAATATAAAAAGCAATGCAATATTAGAAAGTAAATAATCATACCAACAAATAAACAAGTGGATACATATAAACTTAAACAAGCAATGTGCAAGAAAGTTGTACCAATGTTTCTATCATCCAAATTCAGATTCTAAGTGTTTGAGTAATATGACACGGGTTGAAATGATGCACCAAGAAAGGATACATGCAAGGGAGTATACGGAGGATAAAGAAGTCGATGAAAAGCATCATGAATTATGAAATTTCCCCAAGAAATGATATATGCAAGGGAAGACAGAAATAACAAGAAAACTAATTTTTTTAATGAAGGAAGATCACAATATGATCCACATATCGTGTGCTAGAATAAGCAAACACTGAAGTAAGATGTTTTTGTAGTATAGTTTTAAATTTTTATTATATTTCATCAAACTAGAGGGTCGTTTCTTAGTAATAACCAGCTATCATAGTGTGTTTCTTAATCAATTTTGTAGTAAATGCTTTGTAAATTTCCCATTTTCACTCTTCACTCTCTAGAGTATTATGTGAATCTTATGAAATGGGGAAATATATTCTTCCCCTTGCACCATGCCGTAATTTTGATGTTATATGATTTTTTATTATTTTATCCTCCATCCCTAACCTTTTTCCCTTTTCCCCATATCAATTCCCCTATCCCCCTTCCTCTTCCACTAACCCCTCCTCTAACTTCCCCTCCTCTAATCTCCCTTCCTCTTCCTCTCCCCCAAACCCTACCACCCCACCACTATTCAACCATCCACCTTTGTCCCACCTCCAATCCTCTTGATTCGACCCCTATTCTAGCAAGAGATCCCGGGAGTTTTCCTTCAAGATCCCATAGGAACAAATTTCCTAAATCCTATCATAATACTGACACCATTTATAATCCAATAATTGGTGAAGGAGAGTAAATTTTAAGGGTCCTCTCTATTGGAAAGGATGACCCTAAATATTCCATTTTGTTATCCAGAAGACTAGAACTAAGCCAAATATCTAGCTGGACAAAATCACATAACTCTAGGGAAAAATTAAAGCATGTAGGATCAAGAGCGAGGATGGAAAATATGATAATAAGACAATGATTAATATCTCCAAATGGATCACCAAAATAAAATATGACACTAAAACTTTCGGGACAAACACCGTGATATCCCGAACATGCACAAGAGAACAATCGACCTCCCTTTCCTCATTATTTCTCATCTTGAAGATGATAAAGGAAAGGATAAAGCCAAATATAATTAATATTAGAGACATAAAAAGAGGATGGGTAATGTAATGAATATATTTTAGAATATCTTGAAATATTATTTTGTTTCTTATAAACTCTTTGGTTTTGTGCAAGATATTTTCTGCATCTTTGTGGGGAAGTTACTGATATTTTGTTGAATTTGTGTTGACTTCCTACTATTTTTGGGTCACTTTCTAACTGGTCATCTCTTCTAGTCTTGTGTTGGCTTATATTTATTTGTATTGAATATTTAGGCTATGGCCCCTTTTGTAACTAGGTAGGGTCACATCCAAAAGCCTTTATCCTTAATAAAACATGTTTAGTGTTTTTGAGTTTGTCACTATTTTTAGATTTCTAAATTTTTTAATGTTTAGGATTTTCAATAGTTTTTTTAAGGTTTTGGATTTTGTGAAGGTTTTCTGAAACTATATATAGGAATAACCAAGTTCTAAGATTCTGAAGTGAGAGGTGAGAATATCAAGGGTAAAAACTCTTGCATACATACTGAGAAGAGGATCAACCGGATCAAGGCCAAGAGGAACATGTTCAACTATAGAACACAAAAACAATAAATGGGGAAGCTAGAAAGAAGTGACCATGCCCTAAAGATGAGGTTTTTTTGAAAAAAAAGTCCTCCTATGGTGCTAGAAACTATTTTTCACCAAAGGACATGTCCAAAGTGCCACAATTGTGTGGTTTTCACACTTGGACAAATTGATTTCTCTTTACTTTTTTCTTTTTTTCTTTTTTTGATACATCTCTATGTTTAAGAATAAAATAGCTTGAGATGCATGGAATTCATGGGCTCCTGAAGTTAATCACCATCAGGATAGGTAATCTTATAAGCACCAGAACCAAATTTAGCCACCACAATATATGACTCTAACTAGTTAGGCTCAAATTTACCTTTCTTTTCACGTTTTGTGGTGGTATTGAATTGATTCTCCTTAAGGACAGGGTCTCCAACCTCAAACTTATGAGGGATGATGATATTTTTATCTATCTTGCAAACTCAATTACGATACACTTTGAGATGATATAAGGCATAGAAGTTCCTTTCATCAAGTAGTTCTAGCTTTGTTAGCCAGGCACTCCATAATCCTCATGTTTTTCAGTTAGTCTTGCAAGGATATCCAAAAAGAGGGAAGCTCGATCTCAAGGGGTATAATGGATTTAATGCCAAATATAATGGAATATGGGGTTTCACCGATAGGCATGTGGATAGAATTTATGTTGGCCTAGAGGGCATGATGGATATGAAGGTGTCAATTATGGTTGGTTTTACTAACTATTTTCTCCATGATCTAAATAAGAGTTTTATTATAGGCCTCAAATTGTCCATTTCCTTGAGGGTAATAGGGAGTATACCAGTTATGGTGAATTTTAAATCATTGGTACAATTCCTTAACTTGTTTTTCTTGAATGATTTACCATTGTCAGATACAATGGTAGAAGGGATGCCATAATGGAAAATGATATGATTCATGATGAACTTGGATATCTAAACACCAGTGACATAGGTGAGAGGAAAATCCTCCACCCATTTGGTAAAGTATTCAGTGGCAATGATAATGTTCTTATGGCCATCAAAATAAGTTGGTGTGATCTTTCCTATGAGATTGAGTCCCCATTTTGAAAATGGCCATGGTGTAGTGATAGGTTGTAAAGATTGTGATGAATCATGTATTAGATTACCATGTTTTTGACATAGTAGACATTTCTTTACATACTAAAAAAAAATTGTATCCATAGTAGGAAATAATATCCGACACATAGAAGTGTGAGGACCATTTCACTAGTGTGAGCACCGAATATGCCTTTCTGTACCTCTTTGATTTATTCGATATCCTACTTATAATTAAGACAATGTAAAAGAGTCCTATCATAGCCTTGGCGATAGAGAGTTCCCCTAAGTAGGGTATAATGTATTATTCATTAGATAAGGTTTTATTTTTAGGAATCTAATATGTCGGGATGAAAGGTACCCTCTTGTAAGTAATTAAATATGTTAATGTACCATGGTGAGAATGGACCGAAAACTTCACATACAAAACATGATTCAAGAATGCCATATCGGGTACCATTATATGATCTATAAGGAACTAAAATTATCTATTATCTAGAGATAATCATAGAAAATATCCAATGGTAGCCATGGAATCCACCTAATGGTTATGTGTTCTTGGGACATCTTAAAAGGTGATTTGAAAAAAATATTTCATCAAAGTGTCTACCATCTCGTTTGTAGGGAATGAGCTTATCATTCTTGAATTTATACTCATCATTAACTATTTAATGATAATATTTAATTCAAATATAACCTTAACTTGATTTATATTCCATCTTATAGTGACTTTCAATCCTATAATGAGAGCTTCATACTCAACAATATTGTTTGTACATGGGAAGCCAAGTCTGAAATCTTGAGGAATGAGATCACTTGTGGGGGTGATAAGAACAACTCCTACCCCCAAGCCATTAAATGTGAATGACCCATCAAATTATATCTTCCAGGTGGAATATTCTTATATATATATATATATATATATATATATATATATATATATATAATCGTGTCTAATATATCTAGACATCTGTCTCTTCTCCAAGTAGTGGTGCTTCATCTAGTTGATCAGTGAGCACTTGTCCTTTGACTACTTTCTAGTTGACATACTCAATATAAAATTTTCTAAGCAATATGATCCAATTGGCCATCCTCCTAGTAAGCACAGGTTTAGATAAAAGGTATTTGAGCGGGTCAACTTTGGATATAAGCTTTGTTTTATTATTCGAAGGTAATGGCGGAGTTTCGAAGGGAAAAATAATAGCCAAACATCTTTTTAAATTTTTGGATATTTAATCTCATAAGATATCAATTTACGAGATAAGATAATATATATATCTCACTTTGTGATTTAAATAATATTGAGATAAGAGTGCGCCGATAGTAAATTGAGTAGAAATTATATAACATAAGGGGTTCACCTAGGGTAGGTGGTATGAGGATAGGAAGGTTAGCCAAATACTTTGCTTGAGTAAGGTTAATTCTTGTTGAAATCATGTCCCCAATGAAAATTAACATCTTTATTAAGTATATGAGTGAAGGAATGAAATTTATCTACAAGATGGGAGATGAATCTATGGAAGGATTGGAATTTTCCTTTTGAGTTGCGTAGTTACTTAAGGTTTTGGGAGGAGGCATATCTGTAATAGCATTGACATTTATCGAGTCTACTTTAATTCCTCTTCTAGAAACTATAAATCCTAATAGTTAACCTTAAATTTCTCTAAAGACACATTGCTTTGGATTGAACTTGGCCTTGTAAACCCTTAATTGCTCAAATATATTACATAGGATGTATGAATTTTTGCTCTAGTCTTAGTGTTTCTGAGGATATCATCAACATAATCCTCCATAATATCATGTAACATGTCATGGAAGATGATATTCATAGCTCTTTGATATGTTGCACTTGCATTCTTGAGGCCAAAAGGCATGAATTGATAACAAAATGTACCCCAAGGGGTAGTGAAAGCAGTTTTTGGTCCTCTTTTGCAATCTTTATTTGATTATAGCCTAAAAATCCATCCATGAGGGATATAATTTCATGCCCAATAGATGAATCGACTATCATGTCGATGCTCGGAAGAAGTAAAGTAATATTTAGGACATACTTTATTAATGTACTTAAAATTTGTGCCAATCCTAATGCCTTCTAGATTTCAGTGAATAGGAACTATATTGGAGATCCACTCTGAATATTCGATAGCTTTGATAAAACCAACAACTAACAATTTCTCAAGCTCTTATTTAACAAAAAGAAAAATGTGTGGATGCATATTTCTCAATTTTGTTTGACAGGCTTTACATATTGATGTTCAACTAGTTTATGCACTACTAAAGAAGGATCTAATCTTGGCATGTATGTATAAGACCAAGAAAATATGTCCATAAATTCTCTAATGAAAACAAGAAAGGTTTTTGCTCCTATTTAGAAAGAGAAGCCCCAAGTTTGATAATTTTAGGCTCTTCTTCTATACCAAGGTTGACATCAATAGTCTCCTCAACTAGTAGCTTAGAACCATCTTCCATATGTGTAGGATCAAGAGGGAGATTGATCTCTTCCTCGATAGATTTTTCTATAATATTCTCACTAACATGATGGTCATCAAGATTATCCATTCTAGATTTTGCATATTTCTTATCTGTAAGTGCCTCAAAGATATTTTCACTATAGGATTTGGATTTATTAGTCTTTGATTTTCTATAAGGTATGTGAACCTCTTTTTCTCTTTTTAACTCCAAAACTAAGCTTCCTCTCCAAATTTGGTTTTGGTATCAAGGTCAATATAGAAACCTTTCTTATGATCTCCCATAGGAATATCATCATAAATTCCCATGAATTCTCCAATAGCTTCCTCATTCTAAAAATATCAATTGGTATGTGGCATTATTAGTCCTAATATATGAGGAGTGGATGGATAAGGTTGATTTGAGGAATATAGGGGGGTAAGGTTAAAATATTCATATCAAGAAATAGGTTCATGGAAGTAAGGTATTTGTAAAGACTACAAAGGGACTTTGTTTCACTATCATAACCAAAAGAATTATCCTCACATTTAGAAGAGGTTGCATTGACTTCTATAGGAAGGGACCCATAGGCTCAAATTCCTATGTCGTATCTTTCCATCTTCTTATGCATCAAAAGAGGTTACCACGGGCCTTGTTCCTTGATGAAACATCCATATCATTGGTATCACATGGCATACATCATCTTATTAGGGATGGCATATTTAGGGAATTGATAACAGGAGGTCATTATCTCATCGGGATATTGGTACACAGAATTAATTTCCAATCTTTTATTAGCTAAGAGACCACAATTGGTAAATCTATCAAAATTTCTAGGAATTTTATCTCTTTATGGTTGAAAGTAAGGCCTACCACGTGTTTTAGGAGATAATGGAATATTATACACTAGCAAGGTTTTTTGAAGGTCATATTGTCCATAGTCGGTATGAATGATTTTAATTTCCCATGAAGTAAATAGGGATATAGAGGTGGAAGTACCACCGTCATGTGGTTGAAGTGTATCTGGATCTATGAAATAAGTGAGGGCTTCTGATTTTAAGTCAATGACCAACTCAGTGGAAGAACATCCATGGGCAACTTGATAATAATCAGCTAGTGCTTTGCAATGGGCAAAGGGTTATGCGTCATCAAGAATGGTAAGCTCTTGTCCTTGGTAATGGAGTTTTATACACTGATAGAAAGTGGAGGGAATGACTTTCTTGACATGGATCTATGGGTGATTGAGGACAATATTATAAGGAACATCCAAGTCAATGATGTGAAATCTTGGATCCTACGTGATAGGCCCAACTTCCATAAACAATGTAATGGTTTCAGATGATTGTATTTTTGCATTCTCATATGCCTTGATAGTGATCATATCAGGTTCTGGCTCATTTTTAGTGTGTCCCAAATATTTTACAAGTTTTACTATGCAAATATTAAGATCATATTCATTTTCCACAACCACCCTTTTCATTTTTTACGAGTAATTATCAGTTTTATATATATAGGGGCAAGTTGTGTGTGTTAATTATCTGATGGAATCTCGTTTTGGATAAAAATGATATGTTTAAATGGAGTGATTCATGCAACCAAGGATTAGAAGCATGAAGCATCAATGTTAGAAGGAACTATTGACTCCTAAAGGGCCTTATAGAGGATATCCTTATGAACAATAGATATCTTGAGAAGGTCCAAGATAGAAATATTGGTGGTTGTATTCTTAAGCTATTTAAGGAGATCATATTCACCATATGAAGGAGTAGAAAGAGGGGGCTCTAGGAAAATAATACTAGTGTGTCGTTTTGTAACAACACACTCATGATATTTGATTCTAATGGTATGGATATGGGTGTTGATGGGATGGACATAGCCAATAAGAGAGTCAAAGGGATTGGAAGTTTGGCCAACAATGTGGTTGGTAATATTTGAGGATTGACCTCGATTTAGAAAAAAATTAGTATTATCATACTTGGGAATGGTTTCTTGTAAATTCCTAACTATATGTAAGAAGTTTTAGAGGAATATTTTATCTCTCCTCGATCTGGGAGATCTTAAATGAATTTTTTAAAATTGATACATATATTTGTAGCGTGAGCTTTGACATGATGATACTCACAATATTCATAATATTTTTACCATGAAGTTATAGGTACATCATCTACAAAAATTTAGTGATGGGGAATGCGACCATGCCAGTTGAACCCGATTGCTTTAAGATAAATGACAGTGACTCCATGAGGGGATTGTACTCTTTACATTTCAATGTGGATTTAGATGACACACACATGAGTTATAAGTGTGGTGTGCTTTGAACCATTTGTAAATGCTTAGAATATGTGATTCCATCTTTTATAACATTTTGGTTTTTTTAGAGATTTTATATTTATTGCTAGGTTTTGAGTCGTGATTGTCTCTTTGAAATGGTTTCTAAACCTCTTTCGTGAGTAAGTATTTTTTTATTTTAATAATATTTTTGATGACCTCTTCGAATGTGCCAACACAATGCATTTACAAGTGGAATGATATATCAGGGTGTAGGTTAGGTATAAAAATGCTAACAAGTTATTTCTCTAGGATAGAGAAAGGGAAATGACTAGCTAACCCTTACCATCATTATAAGAAACCAATGAAGCTATCATTGTTTCTTTGTTTTTCATTACAAATTTATATCATAGTGACATCACTTTCCATGTTAAATGAAAAGTGGCAAACAATATTTTCAGCTAAGTTTGAAAAGGTAATGATTGACCCCTTAAGGAGACAGAGAAACCATGCAAGTGTTTGGAATCCAAGAATCCTAGGAAATAAGTGAATGAGTAATTATCGTTATATGACACTTCTTGGTAATACATGAAGAAGTATTTTATATGGTCACAAGGATCACATTTTTCCCTATTTTTATCAAATTTAGGGCAATCAAATCTTTGTGGGAAAGGAGTGTGTAACATTTCCGATCAAAAGGGTAAGGGCACAATTCTTTGAACTGATATTTCTTGTTACGGCCTTGGTTATATTCTTGTAAACCAATGGGATCCTCCTTTATATGCTTTCGTTCTTGGTCAAAGAGTTAGTTACGTGATGGAATGGCTAGTATATAAGTGTGGTTAGATTCTGAGGATTCTCCACCGTTATTTTTAATGTAGCTTTCAACATAAGTTACTCTAAGTTTTTTAGTCCTAGGATCTCTACTAGTGTCTTGATGGACATGAGAAGCTAACTTTGATATTTTATACTAAGGGATTCTAGTTTTCATTGCATAGTTGTGTACTCACTATGATTCTTATTCTCTACTTCCTCGTGTAGGGGGACTTCATCCTCTACTTTATCTTCGTGATCCATCCTAATAAAGGGTATATGATGGTGAGTTCTAGTGGGAGAAACATCTATGTTATCACCATAAATGATAGGATGAGTGGACGTGGAGGAACGTTCATGGTTTAAAATTTCCTCATCAGTCCTAAGAGGTGGAGGAGGATTCCTACTCTTCATTCTAATCATGTGAGGAAGGAAAGTAGGATCAAAATCAGAGGGAAATCTATCCCCTAACTCTACAAGACGTAATAATACTTGGTCCTTGTTTTGAAATAAGTAGTTTTCTATATGATTCGTGGTGTTTGTAAAGGTATTTTGATGTTTTTTCTACTCACTATCACTATGGTAAACAATCTCTCGCTCCTCCTTAGAAGAGGAAAACATAGGATTTCTGAACGGATTCGAAGAACATTTCCAGTGACCTTCTCGATTCTGAGGTGTCATGACTCACAAAGTATAATCTACAAATATGTTCAAATGTGTGTAAAATTCACAAGGAACCTAAGATAAAATGGGTAGCACGATGATGCTAAAGTTATAAATTTCTAAGTATATGGGATATACAACCAAGGAATATATAAAGATATCTATACTAATATGGACAACGTAACTAACAAGTAATAAATATGTGAGTGTCAAATATATACAACATAGAATATCTAGAGAGATATATGTGAAATTAGGAAGCATAACAATGCATGTCTAAGACTCAAATCCATATTTTAAGAAAAAAAAGGTCCAAGTTGTAGTGCCCAATTCCCTTTGGTATTGTTTAGATATCTTTTTCGACACTATTGATCATATTTTGGATATTATTATGTTTTTTATGTAGTATGATGTGTATATGCTAGATCATGGATTACTATGGACATTATTATATTTTTCTCAGTATGATGATTAGATGTTAGACTATGGATTAACATTGATCTGGATTCAGTTATTATGCTTGATGATCATGGAGACATTATTATTATTATGTGGATGATGACATACTTGGTTGACATGGATAGGTTATTGATGTTGATTTTAGACATGTGACATTGGTATTATGAATAGCTCTAGTATAGAGATCTATTGGATGATGATATAGTTGCAAATTGAATTTTAAATGATAAATGTTAAATCCTTGATATTGTTGTGATTTGGATTTGATAATTATATGTTGATTTTATATCTCTTGGATGTTCTGATATGGTCATGAGGCCGAAGGAGGTATTGTTATTTTGTAGGTTAAAAATCACAACAATGTCGGGGACTGGAGACTAACCATATTGGAATTCAGTGTGAAATCAACAAGGTCACCATGGCAACTGTGTTTGAGTTGTATGTTGTGTTTTGTTAGGATTTCCCATGGGGGGGATTTCCATTATTGTGACCATGGGGCATGTTTGTGTTTTTATTTATGTGTTCCTTTTTAATTATTGTTGTATGTATTTTATTTGTAATGTGCTCTTTATTTTAATTATTTAATGTGACAGTATAATGTGAGAGTCATATAGTTAAATTTTAACTAAATTAATTGGGATGTGGAATGTAAATTAAATGTGTTGTCTTGATTATTAATTAAATTTGAAATTATATTATGTATCACTATATGATAAATAAATAAATCTTATGTTAAAAGATTGAAATAAATGAATGTCATAGTTATTAATGCATGTGTAAGAGAAATGAAAAGAGTGTGTAAGTTACCATGTAAGGTTTTGTAAGTGAAGTGATTGAGTGTGTAAGAATTGTAGAGATGTAAGGCTGATTTTGGAAGGTCAAACACTCCTCTCTTGAAATTCGAATTTGATCTTGGAGGACAAATTTGGAGGCTTGTGGGACAAGTTAAACTTGTCCCACACCTCTCAAATTCCTCCACCAACCATGATTATTATTTAGGAGTCAAAATCAATTTATTTTATTACATTTTGACATGATTTTGTGTAAGATTTGATTGCACTTGTCTTACAAAATTTTAATGCATTTTCCTTTTGAGTATGGGCCAAATAAAGTATGTTAGTAGTTTTTCATTCACATTTATGGTGATTTATTTGCCTTGATGTTGATTGCATTTTTGGATGAGGAAAAATGATGTGGCATCCCACTTGGAATCCACATCATCCTCTTCCACCCTCTCCCTTTAAAATGTGAATTGCTTCCTCATTTGAGGTTGTTGAAATTTTGTTATTTGCTTCTTGGGGTCGAATTTCCTCTTGCATTGGGAGCTTGTTCTTGTGGAAGGAGCTTGGAATATTTTTCATGCTTTGCATTTGTTGTTTGGGACTGATTTGTGCAACAAAGAATCTGCTGTTTGAAAGAAAATCTCCATTATGGAGAGGTAGGGTCTTATCCCTTTATATTGCTGTTTTCTTTCCCCTTCTTGCATGCAAATTATTGAATGGTTTTTGTGGTTACATTCTTAGAGGGATGGGTAGAATGCTTAGGGCATGGTGTGGAGAGAATACTATGAGGTTTATCAGAGGAGGGATAAGGGATTTTCCATTGTTATTTGTTCTTGGGAGGGAATGTTGGTTTGGGATCCACCTAAGAAAGGAAATTGCTTGCATTTCCTACTTTGCGGGAGGTATAAGGGATAAATTTGGAGGAGGGATAAGGAGGGGTTGAGGAGGGATAATTTTTATGGGATTGCAATGCTCCTGGTGGGTTGCTTTTGGTGGATGCCCAAAATTCAACTTGGGAGGCATAAGGAGACCTCCATAGCTCTTTCTCTTGCTTGGCTTGCTTGCTTGGCGAAGGATTATTTGTTTTGTTTGAAATTGATTGTTGTAGTTGAAGACTACATCTTCTTTCTTTGATGTGAAGAATCCATGTTGTCATGTGTTGTATCATCATGTTCCATTCCAATATGGTTGGGGCTCGGGGGCCAATGGGGAAAGATGGCTTCTCCTTTCCCATTGGATGTCTTGGTTGGGTGGAGAGTGTTGCCTTTCCCCCTTCCTTGTTGTGATTAGAAGAATGAAGATGAAGAACTCAGCTTGCTACTGTTTGGAGAAGAAAGACAATAGTTTGACAGTCATCCTTTTTGTAAATTTTAAATGTAATCCTTCCCACTTCAAGTGGATGCATGTAATTGATTTGAGATGGGAAATGTTTACCTTGTAATTTGAAAGTTGTAATTGATTGTGAAATGTAAATGATATCCTATGTTTTGTATTTGAAATGAGAAAGAGTCACTTTCCCTTCCTCTTATTTTTTAAAAGAATATGATACAATTTGTAAGTTTCAAATTGGAATGTAAAATTGTTTAAATTCAATAAACAAATCCAAGTTCTCTTGATATACCCTATTGCAATATTGTTGTTGGAGATAGATGAATGAAATACATTACTTTCCGATTGCATTGTTATCTTGGAAATCACATGACTATTAAATTTGTAATTTTTTTTGGAAAGAGAAAATGTATATAAAAAAAAGAATTGGATCTTTGAAATGAGTTGATAAAAGTTAGAAATAAACATTGCATACTGTATACATGTATTTTTTGAATCAATTGGATGTCTTAGAAATGAAATGGATATGTTTTCCTTAATTGAAAATTGCATATTAAATTGTAAATTCATGGAGAAGAGAACTCTGTTTTAAGTTCATAATTCTGGCATCTTCCTTTTTAAATAAAATGAGCAGTTTCGACTTTATACTCAACAATAAATTACGAAACTTGAAATTTATACTTAGGAAGACTTGAGGAATCCAAATTCACTAAAATAGTCAAGAATAAATCTCCAAAACTCAAAGAATTTCAATTCGGAGCTTGCATGGTCGTTTTTCCGTCAACTGTCAAAAATTGCAAACTTGTATAAATGAACAAATTGACTTCACTAAAGCACTCTAAACCTCCCCTAGACTGGTCCTCCATATCCATTTAACATGTTGAGGGAAGGAGGAGTTCAAATTTAATCAAATTGACAGTTGGAAAAACTACCAGTTTTGAATTTAAAACCTGCAGATCATTTTCTTAAAATTTGACCCTCAAAACTTCATCAAAAACCAAAAATGAATTAATATAACTTAGAAAATTTTGAATTTTAGCATGAGAAAATTTTCCATGAAAATCCCACCACCCCGCCACCCTCTTATCCAATAAGATGATGCCACATGGCATCTTGGAGGGGCAGACTATTTGAAAACTCTATCATTTTGAAAATTTTGCCTTGGGAAAATTTTCCAAATTTTCCCCGCAACCCCGCGGCCCCGAACCAATCACGTGCTGACACATGGCAGGGGGTGCGTGGATTAAAATAGAAAACTTAACCATTTTTTCCTTTGGAAAATTTTCATATTTTTCTCTCAGTCGCACCCCATAGCCAATTGGGTGTTGACATGTGTCATTTTGGAGGCATGGGCCCACACAACTCTTTCTAACCTTTTTATCTCTTTAGAAAAAAACTTTATTATTCTCTGCCACTCCACGGGCTTACACCTAATTGCAAGATGCCACGTGGCCATTTGAGCTAGTGTGGGGATAATTTCTCATTTGGGATTTTAAACCCCAAAACTCCACCAAATTTTGCTCCACCCTTACCTACCATCCCCTGCGATGAATAGGAAGTTGACATGTGGCTTGGGGGAGTGCCACGTGGCACCCATTTTCCACCTTGGTGGAGGTCATGACTGTTTTTCACCTTTGCGCTTTGGGGTTAAATTTCATAAAAACCCAACCTTCTCCACCACTCCATGTTTCCCTGCACCAATCAGGAAGCACCATGTGTCCTGCTTCGTCGACCCCGCGGACCTCCAAGGGAGAATTTTCCCCTAAAACTCCACCCAGCCATAACTTGAGTTTTACAAGGAGTTAGGAGGAATTATTTATATGGTTGGAAAGGTGAGGAAATTTCCTATCCAATGAGACTAGTTTAGGAAATTTTTGATAACTCTAAATGTGTGAAAAATCTAGTTGAACTTCTAGGCCTATTTGAGAATAGGCATGAGGGAAATTTGCTCCCCGAACCTAAGTAAAACATGTAACCCTAAAATTGGAACCTTGTAAACTTGTTATAAGATAAAAATGGAAATATTGTGTTTGGTTAATCAGAATCTATTCCGAACCTATTTAGTTTCAAACTAGTGTCTTGCAACTTAGTTGTAGACTCTTCTTATAAAAAAAAATTATTCCATAATTTTCCTAGTTTGTTTCTTGGTCTCAAGTGGTAGTTGAAGCTGGAATTACAATTGGTATTAGAGTAAGTCCGAGGTTCAAAAGCTTGGACCATTGGGCACACTAGAAACATTGAGACTTGAAACCTAAAACTAGCAAATTGATAATCTAGAAAACAAAACTGATTGAAAATTGAACATGTTAGTAAACTTAGAAAACTGAAGGAAACTCAAGGTAATGATCTAAATGTCACTCTGGTCTATGTAGGAGCCCAGGACGGAGTAGGAGGAATGTTCACAGAGACTCAGAGTCAGCACCACCACCACCAAATTAAGGTTTAGCAGCTATCCTACCACATATTTTGTAGACCCTTCAGGATGTTAATGCTGCCCTAGGTGGATGATCAGTAGGAGGGCACTCAGGTAGACATGACAAAGATATTTCCATAGAGGGACATGCACCCCCTCCACTTAGTGAGGAGGATGGAGGAGAGAATTTTCATGCAGAGTCAGTCAGAGCAGATTCACCACCTAGGAGGCAGGGTGACAGAGTTCTGGAGCATAGAGAGAGGTCTCGGAGCCCTAGGCTTAGGGATGAGCTTATAGAGAGGCCCAGAGGCCATCAGACCACAGCTATGGATCACATCAAGGAGATCCTGAAGCTTAGGCCCTCACATTATTTAGGTGACACAGGGGGATTCCAGAAGAGGCCTGGCTAGTTAGCTTGAGCGGTTACTTCAAGCTTTGTCCTTATTCTAGCAACACGAAAGCTCATGTTGCGATCCATCTACTGAAGGATGGAGCTAGAGTATGGTGGAGGATAGAGGAGTAGAAGCTCCATATAGATTCGAGATAGTCACTTGGGATCTGTTTGAGGAGATATTTAGGAGTAGATACTTGCCACGAAGATTCATATAGCAGAGGATCGATGAGTTCCACGATCTTCGATAGGCTTCCCTTATAGTGGCCAAGTATGAGAGTAGGTTCCTGGACCTACTTCAGTACATTGATTACATGCAAGATGAGAAGGTGCAAATCCACAGGTTCATCTAGGGCCTTAATATAGATATTAGAGGTTAGTTTGGATCCACTACACATAGACATTAGCAGAGGCCGTTGAGAAGGCCTAAATTACAAAGGAGACTCTTGGTAATACTCAACAGGCTAGAGACCGGGTCAGGAGCTGTATTTAGTAGTTGCAGTATAGTAGATCAAGGGGTTCAGATCCTCCTCCTCATGCTATTCAGCATTGTTTGTAGTCATCTTTCAAACCATAGCAGTAGTAACAACAACAGTCCCACCCACCATTTAGGCCTCCTTAGAGAGCTAATGCACAGAGAGGTCATAGTATGGGGCCTCCTCCTAGGGGACCCACCAGGACACAGGGTGGAGCTAGAGCTCAGTTGGTAGGAGCTCGACCATAGAGGCCACAATAGACTATAGCTAGATCATCAGGATCCATGACACCTACCTCTAGGGCACCTTCCGGAGGTGCTTCTATTTGGAGAGGTTCAGGTGGTGGTTGTTTTGGGTGTGGAGCAGTGGGACACTTTTGGAGAGATTACCCCCAGAACCCTAATAAGGGTAAGGCACCCATCTCAGAGCCTACAGTCGGAGACATGGGACGGAGTCACAAGATCTATGCAGTGGTTGAGAACCACTAGGCCGAGCACCAGAGCACGGTCATTGAGACCACAGGTAGTATTGGAGGTGTTCCTACCTCCATATTGTTTGACTCCAGTTCTTTTGATTCATTTATTACACCATCCTTAGTAGAGCGATGCAGGCTGGTGGCTGTTAGATAGGGTCATAGTTGGGATGTCGAGATGGCTTTGGGAGCCAAGGTCTCTATAGACTCCTTAGTAAAGGAGTGTGTTGTTAACTTGGGACCTTTCACCACCACTTTAGATCTCCGCATACTTCCTTTGGGCTCGTATGGAGTAATTTTAGGCATGGATTGGCTATCTCTGCACATAGGGCCGGGATGGATTTCTTTCATAATATTATATCTTGTGTAGACAATCTTGGAGTTGAGTCAATGATTTCTGGGGTCAAGAGACCTATTTCTATTCACATTATCTCTTTATACAACTCAAGCGGTGTGTGCGACGGGGTTGTCAGATGTATGTAGTCACATTCAGTGATCGGATAGAGGATGGGTCTAGTCGGGCATTGTTAGATGACCATCCCATTTTGAGAGAGTATGTAGATGTTTTCCTAGGGGAGCTACCGAGGATGCCACCCCCACATGAGATTGATTTCCATATTGATCTAGTTCCAGGAGTAGAGCCTATCTCACGAGCTCCTTATCGGATGACCACCCCAGAGCTCTGTGAGCTCAAGTTATAGTTGGAGGGCCTTTTGGAGAAATGCCTTATCCATCCTAGTGTATCCCCTTAGGGTGCACCGGTTATATTTGTGAAGAAGAAGGATGGATCCTTGCGGTTGTGCATAGACTACCGCCAGTTGAATAAGGTAACAATCAAGAATCATTATCCTCTGCCTTACATTGATGACTTGTTTGATCAAATGAGGGGAGCCACGATGTTCTCTAAGATTGATCTCAAGTCTAGGTACCATCAGTTGAGGATTACGGAGGTAGACATCCATAAGACTACTTTTCGTATGAGGTATGGGCACTATGAGTTCACAGTGGTGCGTTTTAGTTTGAAGAATGGGTAAGTGCAGGAAGTTGATGGACAAATATAGGGTCATCCGTGGACATCATTTTGCAAATAACAACATAATATCAACTTGTAGGGATTATTAGCAATACATACACTCAAAATTAGAAAAAAATATATTAATATGAATCGTAGCATCCGAATCTAGTTTCTAAAATACTAATTTTTGTAAAAATGGACAAGATTAGCTATATTAAACACTCAAAATTCAATGACTTGGTATTTTTTTTTAAAAACGCCGATAAGATTATAGTCCGTTTGCCCACAATTTGGATGACCAAAAATTGATATATATATTTTTCCTTTGGTGAGAAGTTATATGCCACTATCTATCTTGGGATGGATTTTATTTTGTATTTTTTGAGTAATATTTTATTTTTTATGATTTTTTCCGTGAAAGTGGTATGAAAACATAAAGAAAATAGAGCACTTTCCGTTTGCCCGCCATAACTTCATCAAAAAATATTGAAATCAAATAAATTTTTTTTTGAACATGTATATAATTTCACCACGGTTGGGATGGTATAATTTTTATCACATTCTAATAAGTGAAACAAATTTTGCAGTCTTAAACGTAGACATAAAAATTCACGGGAAAAAGTGTCTTAAAGACCTACTATTAGTAAAAAATTATAAAATGATATTTATCCTCTTCTATTCACTTTAAAATCAGTATTTCTACAAAGCTAATAGTCTCCCCTATGCAATGGTACCATTTTTATGACATAGTTTTTACTTTTCGGCATGGTTCAAGTCCGCGGAAGACTAAATTTGATGTTTTGTTGTTTTTAATGTAAAATTCAGGATTTGATGTCCACTTAATTGTCCCCCAACTTGGTGCACTTACCCGAATGCCCACGTAGTGTTTATGAGTTTGATGAATGGGGTATTCAGGAAATTTTTAGATCACTTTGTGCTCATCTTTCTTGATGACATTCTGATTTACTCACACATGCGTGAGGAGCATAAGGGGCACCTTCGTCAAGTTCTTCAGTGTCTTCATGAGTAGCAGATTTACGGGAACTTGGAGAAGTGTGCTTTCTTGCGATCGAAACTTCAGTACTTGGGTCATATCATCTCGGGGGAAGGTATCACAGTTGATCCTTCCAAGATTAGAGCCATTATGGATTGGCCAACACCCACTACAATGATAGAGGTGCGCAGCTTCATGGGGTTAGCAGGTTACTATAGGAGATTTGTTTAGGATTTCTCTCGGATAGTGCACCCCATCACCTCCCTTCAGCGGAAAGGGAAGAAGTTTGTTTGGTCAGATAGGTGTGAGTAGGCCTTCGGGACCCTGAAGGAATGCCTCACTACAGCACCTATCCTTACAGTCTTTGGACCCACATGGTGAGTTCTTTGTGTGCACGGATGCTTCGTTGGTAGGCCTAGGAGGTGTTCTTATGTAGGAGGGTAGAGTTGTAGCCTTTGAGTCTCACAAACTCAAAGATCATGAGCTTAACTATCCAACCCATGATCTTGAGCTTGCGGTGGTTGTGCATGCTTTAGTTCATTGGAGACACTTCCTTCTTGGTTGGAGATTCATACTCAGGATAGATCATTTGAGTCTTCGCCACCTCTTCACGTAGCCCAATCTAAACACTTGTCAGAGGCATTGGATGGAGTTGCTTTGTGAGTATGACATGGAGATAGAGCATGTGAAGGGGAAGGAGAATGTGGTTGTAGATGCTCTTAGTAGACAGAGGCATTTGAGCATGGATACTTTAGTGAGCACAGATTTATGGAGTAGGATCCTTCAACAACTTCCTCTTGACAGTTTCTACATTGCATCTCGAGTAGAGATTGAGTCCCAAAGACCCCTTGAGGGGAAATTTGATGGTTTCTCTCTAGAGGTAGATGGTATTCTTAGGCACAGAGGTCGGATATATGTTCCTAGAGATGGAGGCTTGAGGCAGGACATCTTAACAGAGGCACATTGTGCACCCTATTCAGCCCATCCTAGGGTGAAGAAGATGCACACCACTTTGAGACAACTATATCACTGGAGAGGTCTTCGCAGGGATGTGGCTCAGTTTGTGTCATGCTTTTTAGAGTTCTAGAAAGTGAAGACCAAGCATCAGCATCTAGCTAGCCTTCTCTATCCTCATGCTATATCGAAGTGGAAATGGGACGCCATTTCCATGGATTTCATTGTTGGGTTACCAATGTCGAGATATCACCATGATGTCATCATGGTCACGGTTGATAAATTGACAAAATTAGCTCACTTATCTCCGGTGAAGACCACCTATAAAGCTAGTGTGGTGGCACATGTCTACTTGGATGAGATTGTCATGTTACATGGGATTTCGTGGAAGATCATTTGTGACCGTAATCCTTTGTACACTTCCCATTTTTGGACTACCATGCATTATGTCCTCAGGATGAAGATTAACTTCAGCATAGCTTATCACCCAGAGATAGAAGGATAGACCGAGAGGGTGTATCAAATTTTGGAGGACATGCTTAGGATGTACATGTTGGATCACCAGGTGAGATGGGAGGAGTATCTATATCTTGTGGAGTTTTCCTACAATAATAGCTTTCAGAGTTCTATAGGCATGGATCCTTTCCAGGCCTTGTATGGTAGGGAGTGCAGGACACCCCTTAGCTAGGATAGGCTGGAGGATAGACTATCTCTTAGACAAGCTCTTTTGTAGGACATGGAGCAGCAGGTAGTGTTGATCAGGTAGAGATTGTAGGAGGCACATGATAGGTAGAAGAAGTACACTGATCAACATAGAACCAAGCATAATTTTGATGTGGGCATGAAGGTTTTCCTTTGTGTTAGGCCACATAAAATCCCGATCCATTATAGAAAAGGTTCTAAGTTAGCTATTTGATTCGTTAGACCCTTTGAGATCTTGGAGTGTATTGGCCCATTGGCCTACTTGTCTAGCATTGCCACCCAGCTTGTCTCGCATACATGATGTGTTTCATGTTTATGTTCTTAAGAGATACATCACAGATCCTTCTCATGTACTAGATTGGACATCATTGCAGGTGCAGGATTAGTGGTAGGTGATGGTGGAGCAAATCCGTATCCTAGATTGTAGGATCTAGGGCCTTCAAGGTAGAGAGATTGATCAGGTAAGGGTGTAGTGGGATAGATATGATGAGACTGTAGCCACTTAGGAGGATGCTACTACTTTACGAGTGCAGTTTCCACATTTGTTCCAGTGACTTCTAGGAGGAAGTCAAGTCTAAGGGGAGGGGGATGTAGTGCCCACTTCCCTTTGACACTGTTTAGATACTGATCCTGACACTATTGATCATATTTTGGATATTATTATGTTTTTGATGTAGTATGATGTGTATATGCTAGATCATGGATTACTATGGACATTATTATATTTTGCTCAGTATGATGATTAGATGTTAGACTATGGATTAACATTGATCTAGATTCAATTATTATGCTTGATGATCATGGAGACATTATTATTATTATTATATGGATGATGACATACTGGTTGACATGGACAGGTTATTGGTGTTTATTTTAGACATGTGACATTGGTATTATGAATAACTCTAGTATAGAGATCTTTTGGATGATGATATAGTTGCAAATTGAATTTTAAATGATAAATGTTAAATCCTTGATATTGTTGTGATTTGGATTTGATAATTATATGTTGATTTTATATATCTTGGATGTTCTGATATGGTCATGAGGACGAAGGAGGTATTGTGATTTTACAGGTTAAAAAAAAAATCACAACAATGTCAAGGGACTGGAGACTAACCATATTGGAATTCCATGTAAAATCAACAAGGTCACCATGGCAACTGTGTTTGAGTTGTATGTTGTGTTTTTTTAGGGTTTCCCATGGGGGATTTCCATTATTGTGACAATGGGGCATGTTTATGTGTTTTATTTATGTGTTCCTTTTTAATTATTGTTTTATGTATTTTATTTGTAATGTGCTATTTATTTTAATTAGTTTAATGTGACAATATAATGTGAGAGTCATATAGTTAAATTTTAACTAAATTAATTGGGATGTGGAATGTAAATTAAATGTGTTGTCTTGATTATTAATTAAATTTTAAATTATATTATGTATCACTATATGATAAATAAATAAATCTTATGTCAAAAGATTGAAATAAATGAATGTTATAGTTATTAATTCTTGTGTAAGAGAAATGAAAAGATTTTGTAAGTTACCATGTAAAGTTATGCAAGTGAAGTGTTTGAGTGTGTAAGAATTGTAGAGATGTAAGGCTGATTTTGGAGGGCCAAACACTCCTCCTCTCTTGAAATTCGAATTTGATCTTGGAGGAAAAATTTGGAGGCTTGTGGGACAATTCAAACTTTTCCAACACCTCTCAAATTCCTCCACCAACCATTATTATCATTTAGGAGTCAAAATGAATTTATTTTATTACATTTTGACATGATTTTGTGTAATATTTGATTGCACTTGTCTTACAAAATTTTAATGCATTTTCCTTTTGAGTATGGTCCAAATAAAGTATGTTAGTAGTTTTTCATTCACATTTATGGTGATTTATTTGCCTTGATGTTGATTGAATTTTTGGATGAGGAAAAATGATGTGACATCCCACTTGTAATCCACATCATCCTCTTCCATCCTCTCCCTTTAAAATGCAAATTGCTTCCTCTTTTGAGGTTGTTGAAATTTTGTTATTTGCTTCTTGGGGTCAAATTTTCTCTTGCATTGGGAGCTTGTTCTTGTGGAAGGAGCTTGGACTTATTTGCATGCTTTGCATTTGCTGTTTTGGGACTGATTTGTGCAACAAAGAATCTGTTGTTTGAAAGCAAATCTCCATTATGGAGAGGTAGGGTCTTATTCCTTTAAATTGTTGTTTTCCCCTTCTTGCATGCAAATTATTGAATGGTTTTTGTGGTTACATTATTAGAGGGATGGGTAGTGCTTATAGCATGGTGTTGAGAGAAGATGATGAGGTTTATCGAGGAGGGATAAGGTATTTTATATTGTTATTTGTTCTTGGGAGAGAATGTTGGTTTGGGATCCACCTAGGAAAGGAAATTGCTTGCATTTCTTACTTTGGGGGAGGTAGAAGGGATAAATTTGGAGGACGGATAAGGAGGGGTTGAGGTGGGATAAGGTTTATGGGGTTGTAATGATCTTGGTGGGTTACTTTTGGTGGATACCAAAAATTTAACTTGGGAGGCATAAAGAGACCTCCATAGTTCTTTCTCTTGATTGGCTTGCTTGCTTGGAGAAGAAGCCTTTTTTTGTTTGAAATTGATTGTTGTAGTTGAGGACTACATCTTCTTACTTTTTGTTTCTTTTTATTGTAAAAATATGCTTGTATGTGAAGAATCCATGTTTTCATGTGTTGTATCATCGTGTTCCATTCCAACATGGCTGGGGCTCGGGGCCAATAGGGAAAGATGGCTTCTCCTTTCTCGTTGGATGTCTTGGTTGGGTGGAGAGTGTTGCCTTTCCCCCTTCCTTGTTGTGATTATAAGAATGAAGATGAAGAACTCAGCTTGATGTTGTTTGGAGAAGAAATACAACAATTTGACATTCATCCTTTTTGTAAATTTTAATTGTAATCCTTCCCACTTCAAGTGGATGCATGTAATTGATTTGAGATGGGAAATGTTTACCTTGTAATTTGAAAGTTGTAATTGATTGTGAAATGTAAATGATATCCTATGTTTTGTATTTGAAATGAGAAAGAGTCACTTTCCCTTCCTTTTTTTTTTTTTTTTTTTTAAAAGAATATGATACAGTTTGTAAGTTTCAAATTGGAATGTAAAGAAAGGAGTTCAGTTGTAAAATTGTTTAAATTCAATAAAGGAATCAAAGTTCTCTTGATATACCTTGTTGCAATATTGTTGTTGGAGATAGATGAATGAAATACATTACTTTCCCAATTGCATTGTTATCTTGGAAATCACATGACTGTTAAATTTGCAATTTTGTTTTGGAAAGAGAAAACGTATATAAAAAAAAGAATTGGATCTTTGAAATGAGCTGATAAAAGTTAGAAATAAACATTGCATACTGTATACATGTCTTTTTGAATCAATTGGATGTCTTAGAAATGAAATGGATATGTTTCCCTTAATTGAAAATTTCATATTAAATTGTAAATTTGTGGAGAAGAGAACTCTGTTTTAAGTTCATAATTCTGGCATCTTCCTTTTTAAATAAAATGAGTAGTTCAAATTTATACTCAACAATAAATTACGAAACTTGAAATTTATATTGAGGAAGACTTGAGGAATCCAAATTCACTAAAAAAGTCAAGAATAAATCTCCAAAACTCAAATAATTTCAATTTTAGAGCTTGCATGGTTATTTTTCCCGTCAACTGTCACAAAAATTGCAAACTTGTATAATCGAACAATTTGACTTCACTAGAGCACTCGAACCTCCCTAGACTTGTCCTCCATGTCCATTTAACATGTTGAGGGAAGGAAGAGTTAAAATTTAATCAAATTGACATTAAAAAAATTGCCGCTTTGATTTTAAAGCCTGCATATCGTTTTCTTAAAATTTGACCCTTAAAACTTCATCAAAAACAAAAATGAATTAATATAACTTAGAAAATTTTCAATTTTAGCGCGGAAAATTTTCCATGAAAATCCCATTGCCCCTCCACCCTCTTATCCAATTAGATGATGCAATCGTGGCATCATGGAGGGGTCTGACTATTTGAAAACTCAATCGCTTTGAAAAATTTGCCTTGGGAAACTTTTACAAACTCTCCCAACCCCAGCAGCCCCAAACCAATCACATGTTGACATGTGTTAGGGGTGTGCGGGTTAAAATGGAAAACTTAACCATTTTTACCTTTGGAAAATTTTCATATTTTTCCCCATAGACCCGCACCCCGTAGCCAATAGGGTGTTGACACGTGTCCTCTTGGAGGCATGGGCCCGCGCAACTCTTTCTAACCTTTTTATCTCTTTGGCGAAAAACTCTATTATTCTCTGTCACTCCGTCGGCTCGCGGCCAATTGTTAGATGCCACATGGCCATTTGAGCCAGTGTGGGGATAATTTCTCCTTTGGGATTTTAATCCCCAAAACCCCTTCACCAAATTTTGCTCTGCCGACCCGCCATCCCCACGACGAATAGGAAGTTGACACATGGCTTGGGGGAGTGCCACGTGGCACCCATTTTCCACCTTGGCAGAGGCGCGTGACTATTTTTCACCTTTGCGCTTTGGGGTTAAATTTCATAAAAACCCAACCTTCTCCACCACTCCTGTTTCCCTACACCAATCAGGATGCACCACGTGTCCTGCTTCATCAACCCCGTGGACCTCCAAGGGAGAATTTTCCCCTAAAACTCCACCCGGCCATAACTTGAGTTTTAGAAGGAGTTAGGAGGACTTTTTATATGGTTGGAAAGGTGAGGAAATTTCTTATCCAATGAGACTAGTTTAAGAAAGTTTTGATAAATCTAAATATGTGTAAAATCTAGTTGAACTTCTAGGCCTATTTGAGAATAGGCATGAGGGAAATTTTTTCCCGAATCTAAGTAAAACATGTAACCTTAAAATTGGAACCTTTTAAACTTGTTATAAGATAAAAATGAAAATCTTGTGTCCGGTTAATCGAATCTATTCCAAACCTATTTAGTTTCATACTAGTGTCTTGCAACGTAGTTTTAGACTCTTCTTATCAAAAAAATTATTCCATAATTTTCCTTGTTTGTTTCTTGGTCTCAAGTGGTAGTTGAAGCTGACATTACATAAGTACCAAAATGGGTCAATATAATGTGAGCAACATAACAATAAAATGCTAATACCTAGATCAAGTTTCAAATAAATAAGATGTAAGTATCAAAAAGGGATTGGTGCAATACGAGTAGTGTAACGAACGTGAAAGGAAACTATCCTAGGGGTTAAATTTCCCAATGTTGGTTTAATACTACCACCAAAATGTGAATATGTATCAATATGATTTTAACACTTAAATAAATATTTTAGGGAAAATTTTATTTAAGTGAGTGTAAAAGTGGTGGATAGAATTTTGATAGCACTTTGACATTTTCTCTTTTGACCAAATAATTCCAAAAACAATAAGAAAATGTATGAGTGGTGATGAAAATTACTTCGTGTAACTTTGGCTAAGTTTGACCTTGTTCAAAAAACAAGGTTTCAACTTCAAGGAAGTTTGGAAAAGTATGATCCGTGATGAAATATATATAAAGAGAAACTTTAATGGACTCTCACTTTGTTTTGAAAACGAGGTTATGACTCTAAAGAAGTCTTTCTTTGTAATAGCTCTTTGAAACATGAATTTGGATATGGTTTATTTGGCCCCAATGCCAAATGTATCCCTAGGATTTTGTTCTCAACACTTGTTTATAACTTGTCTAAGATAGGTAAATTTTTCTATAACAAATACCGCATAAAAGGACCATTACGCCACACAAAGTAAAATTAATGAAAGAGGCCTCGTACAAAAAAAAATTAGCACTCCTCATGGGAATTTCTATTCAAGTAGGTGATGGGGCACTTCCTATTTCATCGACCAGTTCCCTCAAGGTGTTGACTACTTTGGGGTTCCTATGGTAATCCTCATAATTATTTTTATGGCTTATGCCAAGATACTTCCCATAGTTAAATTGATTAGGCCTTAGCCTTCTTAGTCACACCTGTAAATATTATGTGATTGAATTGTGTGTTTTTAATCATGATCTTAACGTGGTTTTTCATGCCATTGGAAACTTACACACATTTTATTTTTATTTTTCTAGATTTTGATCTTTGGCATGCGATTTGGTCCTACATCCAAGTGATTAGTTGGTTTTTCATGTAAAAAGATGATAGCGGTTACTTTTGATTCTCAAGGTCACTCAAAATTATAAGAGAAGAGCATACACAATGTTGAATCTAGCTAAGTAAAAATGGAAAAATATAACTAAAAACAAGTAAATTCCTTAAAACATTGATTTTTAAACAACCCGGATGATTAATTATGTGTGTAAACCAAAGCGTTAGAATGAGGATCAAGGTCAATTTTCATTCTCAAAGTCACTCAAAAGTGTAAGAGAAGAGAATATATGACATTGATCCCCATTTAATGAATTGGAAAACAAATCTAAATCAAAACATTTATGTTATAAATCTATTTTTAATCAAAACCCGTAAGTTAGAAACCTATAAAAATAAAGCAGGAAACAAAAATCAAAATCTCAAAACCTTGAAATTTGAGCCAAAAATTCCATAGTATTTTAGCACATAAATTAGTATGCTAGGGCATAAAGACAAAATGCACATGAAAAAGAATACACAAGTACGTATAAATTAACGCTAGCATGTGAGAAACGATGCTAGCACGTGAAAGAAAACAAAAACATGTGCAAAGAAAATTATAGTGCATGTAAAGAAAAATGGTAGCACATAAAGTCTCTGTAGGAAAACATATAACAGAAAAATAAAGAACGTTGGTGGAAATCTAGAGAACACTAGTGCGGATGCAAAGAACAAATGGTGCGTGAAGTCAAACAAAGATCTAGACAAAGTGAACACTAGTGCATGAACTTAAACGGTAACATGTGTAGTTTAACATAGACGTTGATAATTTTAATGCTATTTTATACATGCTTAACGCTAGCATATGAAATCTTTACTTCTTCAACAACACAAAAAAATCCAAAAATCTTGAAAAGCTTGGCATTTTTATGTTGATCTCCAATTATAGCATCTCTTTTTCTCCCTCTTACCTATAAGAGACACTTAACACATTTAAACTCAACATAAAATGTCAAGAAACATTATTTAATTCTAAATATGCAAAAAGAGAGAGTTAGTATGTAAAAATAAACTCAACCTAAAAAAAAAAGTATGTGAGACAAAGGGAGATCCCATCGGCATGTCATATGTATGCATGATAAACAAGCTAAGATAATTACTAGAACCTAACACCAATTAGATTCAATAACTAAGCTAGTTCAACATAAACATCAAGATAAATCCATTAAAAGGGAAATCTTAAACTAATGCATCTAATATTAAAAACATGAAATGCAAGCCAATCCTTTGATTTTTTTATGGGCTTTGGATTGTAGATACTTCCTTAAGTGATTCATACATAGCCACGTGTGATCAAAGTATTTCTCCAAGGAAGAGGAAGAGATATTTGGCTTAATTTCCATTATTGGTTCTTCTCTTACTACTCTTACCAAGTAGAAAATGGAAAAGGGTTGTTAGATTAATAATATTTTCAAGGTTTTTAATTCCTCTTATCTTGTTCAAATGTTTTACAAGGACATGGTCTAAACTTGGAAGGGATGGGTTAATTTTTTAGATAATTTTCCAAATTAGAGAAAATCTCATTCTTATGAATATGGAATTAAATAAATTTATGGATTAATAAGAGCTAAATAGATTTAGAAAGGGTTAAGTATGATTTAGGAAGGTTAATTGCAATTTCCAACTTAACTAAGTTATGTGTGATTTAAATTAATCTATTAGATTGATTAATAGACCAATTTAGGCTTGTAAAAGCAAATTGGAGAGAAGTTGATGGATTCGGAGGATTAGAGAAGGGGAATGACCCAATAAGAGGGTAGATAGAATAAGATTATAACTATCAAAGTAGTGTAAATTTGCATCCGAGAATGAAAAAGGAGACTAGTTAATTAATGAAGTGTAGTTAATTGATCGAGATGAAGGGGAGTGTTAGCTAATTAGTGAGAAAGACACTAATTATAACCAAATGATATAAAATAGGATAAGAAGTGAACTTCTAGTGTTAATACCACTTATCTAGATTTAGGTGTCTACATTTAGTATTGAGGAAAACCATTGAAATCCTTGTTCCTATTTTAATTATTGAGAAAATAAAAGGAACTATCTAATCTAGATCAAATTAATTTTTAGACATAACCATGTATTTATTAAAAAAACAATTCATCTTCAGAGAAGATTAAGAAAACTAGAATAGATATTTTACCGTCACATATTTGTGACAACTTCCATTCTCTTATATATCATAGTGAATTCGATTTTATATGCATATTTAAGAATAATTTAGAACTCAATCATCCATTTATACCTAGGCAACATTAGTATTATATAAAATTAGTATTCAAAAGAAACAAATACAATCCTTGGTAGTGAATAAATACATAATCATTTTAATTTTTTTAATCCATAGTTGACAACTTGTAATAAATATACATATACTAAACCTACTACATAAATCCATTCACCACATTTATTTACTAACCACCTATGTCTTCCTTAGAAGGATTCACTCCTAGATGAATCAAAACTAGACTTGAGTTCCTTTACATTTTCCAATAAAGATAAAATATATCATCAAGAGAAATTCCTGGTTGTAACTCTTCATGTACCCCTAACTCATTCATCTTAGGCACAAGTCCTTTATCACAATCAATAAGAAAGTAAATATTTATTAATACAAGGACGGTGGTACTATAGATCTTTAAATATCACCTCCAAGTTCCCCAATGAATAGATGTGATAAAAATTGCATTGATCACATAAAACATATGTGTGACTAGCATTGAAATTATCGAGTGACTAATGGTTACGAAAATAGTTTACAAAAATAATTCCATAACTCGTATTCTTAGAAAACTATTTTCATGGATTTTAGCTATTATACAATGCTAAATGCCATAAGTGCATACAAAGTGGTGTTTATACTATTAAATTCCTTTCCAATCCTTCATATAAAACACATTAAAATTAAGAGTAGGGTATGACTTTATCTGCTCATAATTTTCAAACATTGCACTATTTTCATGAATTCCTTGTATCATAATAGTGTCATAAGAACAAAATTAGTATTTTAATATGTAGTTTAATAATTCCATAATAAAGATAAGAATCAATTAACAAACATGATGAGAGGTGACATGGACTATAAAATTCCTTCAAACCTTATCTCGGAGGCACAAATTTAGTTCATTTTCTAACTCCCTCAAGGGATGTATCTCATTAGAATAATACAATATTTGAGATACCCTACATTATATTTTAGTAAATGTAATTTTTCTAATAATTACTACACAGTTTCTAATCATAAAAAATATGAAGTTTTAAAAGAATAAACAGTCAGGTTCAATGGTGATAATGCAACAATGATTAATCTACATACCCTCACAATGATTCATGGTTATACTAATAAATCATCCTTAATATCATTCTTATACAAAACATAAAATACTAACTAAGCAAGTAGAACATAGTTTCTTATAAACCCTAAACTAATTTTAGATTATTAATTCAAGTGATCTAATTAGGATTGAATGATATCTTCCATACAATATAATAGAATATACTTATATTTAGATTCACAATGGAAACTAAGTTATTTACAAGTATGTCAAACTAATAAATCAATTGAAATCACATGAGGTGTTAGAAAAATGATTTATCTAATTAATATAAGTTTCATATTGTGCCACCACTAGAATTGGGAAATGTGGAGGATTATGGATGAACCCAAATCAAAAGTTCTTCAAAATTTGATGATGGTGTTGAACTTTACAAAATTTTGGGACCGGATCCATAAAAATGCCTCTTTCCTACTATCTTAGACCATTTTATTTTCAAATTTTTATTGTTTGGGTTCCTTTATTATCTATTGTTTCACACTTTTATGTGTTCATATCCTCTTGTAATACTATATTTTGCAACTTTACTTTCTAAAAACCTATTTTTATACATGAAAATCAAGAAATTATTCGATCTAAAAATTAAAAGCGTAAATGATTGAGTTGGAGTATCCTCATCATTTACCTTATTTGTGAGTCACTAAGTGCTAAATATATTTCAAAATCAATAGATTTATTGTTCCAATGTGCATGCAATCTAGAAAACTTAACCTAATATTTCCCTTATGCTTTCACACCAATATTAGATTATGTTACTTTTCTCCCATGATACCCTTGTGTGCGAGATAATAAAAACAATTATGCCCTCTTGTGATATGATATGTAATATAAATAATTTACTCTTTAATTCTTAGCCTTATCTTTGTTACATAAATAGGTTATTTCTAGATGATAAATTCTTAAGGTAAACTCAGTATATATAGGAGTGTTTCAATTTAAAACTTGAATATTAGTGGAGCATAAATCTTACCATAAATAAAAAATTGTGAAATAAAAAAAGGTGTAAAAGAGACCTAAAAGGCAAAAAGGATCCAAAACACAAAAAGGGTAATGACCATACATCTTGGTTAAGATCATAGTATAGTCTTGACTAATCTATATGGTTTTGAAAAAATATAAAAAGGATAAATAAACAATGAAAAAGGTCGAGATCTCTATGAAACAACATAAAATCATGACAAATCATCGTAAATTAAAATAGGAAGATAAATCAAGAAATATAAGAGCAAAATGACAAGTACTTGTGCCACTAAGGCTTAGTTTCATCATTCAAGATGCAAATATATAAAGATTACTAAAAACTTGATGTCATAATGATTTTGCATAGATTTTAGTGTCTATATTTCCCCCACTCTTGCTAGTGAATAAAAATACTATTGTAAAGGATAAAAGAGTAAACTTGATAGTGTAAATGCATACTTGGTTATCAAGCATGCCAATAAAGTAACCAAAGTGTGGAAAACACTTTGGGAAATTATTTGGTGAACATGGTGATAGGTAGTATCGTCTACAAGAATAGAAGTTTGTAACTAACATTAAATGAGTATTTTCATACATGGAGGTTTTGACTTGGAATTTTGTAGAGTTAGGGATGATTAATCCCCAAAAGTGTTTCATCTTATTTCAAGGGAATTGGGTATCCTATCACTAAGGAAAGAGTGTCACAAGGAATCTTAGTTGGCCCCTAAATAAATGATTCCTATGTTTTGGGACCACACCACTGCAGATGGATCTAGGTCCCAAACTTTTGCAGCAATAGACTCTATATAGTCATCACTATACACTATATGGGTACTACAATAATATCATTAACTTGTATATTACGATAGGTTTAATTTCCTCATACATTTATAATAAATGTAATATTTAATTTTCTCATGTATTTTTATTCATTGGATTTTAATGTCCAAAATTGACCACTTGGACATTCGAGCTTTTATATTAATTTATTTAGGAAAATTGATCACCTTATGTAGCTAGCCACAACTTAGTAACCATAGTGTTTAGTGTATCTTGTACCCATAGTTGAATGTTTGATCCTTTAGTTTGCATTTTGATTTTTCTAGGGAAGGTATGGCCTTGAATAATTAACCCATATAGTTTCCTTATTTCAATGAAAGGGATGGTAGAAAATAGAATCATTTGAGGAAAAAGTAACTTAAACTTGTGTCATCAACATTGAATAAGGTACCCTTGGCGCTCCATTTTGGAGTTCCAGAAGCATACCCGGCGGTTCCCTTGCATCAAGGGCTTATATTGCTAATTCACAAATACTGCCTCCTTAAGTACCCTGGTCTTCCTTCCTCTCCTAGCCCGGCTCCCCCTTTGATGGGCTCTGCTGCTGCCAGTCCTGTTTCCCCTGCTGCCCTTGCTGCTGCCCCCGCCACCGGTGCTGCTACCCCCATGCCGGCTCCTCAAGCTTCTCCTTCTATTCCTCCTGCTGCTGCTGCTGTCACCCACCTCGCCTCTACCTCTAAAAGACCAATCACCAGGGCTTCTAGGAGACTCAACCTTGAGACTCTTGCTGTGGGGAAAGAGCCTCTTGAACTTGACATTGCACGTGACCTGCTGAACATTAGTAGTGCCAGTCCCCGGGAAGCACAGATTGATAACCCCTCTAAGAGATTGGAGGCCTTAGAGGCTGAGTTAAAATTGCTGAAGGATGAGGTCAAAAACCTAGCTAAGCAAAAAGGTAAGAAAAGCATGGAGAGGGAAGGGAGCATTGACAACAGTCAGATTGAGGACATATACAAAAAGCTGACCTCCTTAGATTCCCGCCTTGGGAAGGCTAAGACTAGACATGATTACAATATTGCCGCCTTTAGGGCCATTGAGGAGTTTATCGTGGGTCATGCCAAAAGTGTTTCCAACCTAAGCGGTGTCCCGGCTGCACTTTGGGGCAATGAAAAAGAGAGCAAAAGAACCATCGAGGAGCTCGACAAGACGGATGCTGCCCACATGACCGCTTTGGGTATGTTTCATGCTTGGAAAAAAGTCAAGATCAGTATTGATCAAGCGGCCAAGAAGTAGTCCTGGATGCTTCTACTGCTCTTTATCGTTATTCCTGTTGTTTCTTGGCTGTCGGCTTACTGTTTTTTTGCTGTTGTTTTGCTGTTATGTCTCGTCTGTGTAGCTGTTTCTGGGCTACGTTGAATTTCTTTGTTATACTTGGACTTTGTTACATCTGCTCTGTTTCTCACTCTTATTCCGGCTTCTAGGCCTTATTTTGTACTTAAGGGTATAGTCCCTTTCAAAAAACTATTTGCCAATATTAAAAAAACATTGAATAGGGTACTAAGAATATAATATAGAATCACTTTATATGAAATAAATTTTTGACTTTAATTTACGTAATGAGTGGTGAATAATGTGCTAAGAATAAAAATTCTTTATGGTTGATGTGGATTTTTTTATGAGTAGTAAGTAATGTGTTGAAAATAAAAACACTTGATAATAGAGTAGTTATTAAGTTCAATTTATGTCATCGACAATAAGTAATGTGTTAGTAACAGAAAATAGAATTATGTAGTATGAAATTAATTGTTTGTAGAAAATTTAATGTTTGTCATTAGTATGGCATAAAGTGTTGATAATAGAGAATATAATTTCTTTAAATGACCATAGTTGTTGATAGAAACTTGAATGTGTTATTGTTATAATTTTAAATTGAAAATAAAATTATTTGTTGATAGAATTTGGAATTTTGTGTATCGTCATAGTTGAAAAGAGTTTTGAGAATAAGATCTATGATTGATATACATTTGATTGATGTTTAATTTCATGTGAATGATAATAATAAAAATAGTGATCAAGAATTATGAGTATGTTGACATAAAGTGTAGAGCATAGATGTTAACATTAAAGCATGTTTGATAAAGTGGAATTTATTTTTTGAGATGTGTATATTAGATATTGTATCCTAATAAATGAGTATTTTATTTGTATAAGTTTTTCAATAAGATAATATGTTTTCCAAAAAAGTGTAGATTGCGTAGGGAGTGATCGAAGAAGATTAAGTTTTGATAGGATAAAATAGATACATATTGAATATGTCATGAATGGTTTTTTGATAAAAGTGTTGTAGATGTTGAGAGTGTGTAAATAGAGTTTCATAAAATGAGGGTTTTGGGAACCAAATATAACATGGAGGAAGTTCCATCACATTTTAGTACACAAGTAGGAGGAATAAACATTATGATGTTGAATATGGCACAAAAATTGGAGAAATTGCACCTAAGACATGGAGTGCATAATTTTGATGAATTTATCAGTTAATAATATTAGGTCAAGATGTCTAATTATAGGCCCCAAAGGGTCCTATTTACTATGAACAAGAAACTAAAAAAGGTAATAAGACTTTCACTATTACTTCTATTTATATTGATTTATTCTCTCCGAGAGAAATAAGATGTCATATACTAGAGATGATTTACTATTGTAATTTAACCAAGTTGTGGATGCCATATAGAATAAGATAGTGGATGATTTGGTTAGCATCAAAAAATTCAGTTTTGTTGAAAAATAGTAGTAATTTTTATCACTTTTTGGAAAATAATTAATTTTGTCAAACTGGATATTACTAAGGCATATGGTGTTGAATGGTATGTTTTTAAATTTGGAGGAGAAACTATATGATTTGGTACATCTTCTCCCAATACTTGTATGGTCTTGATTGTGTATGTATGATTTATACCCAATAAGGTAAAACAACAAGTGATATCAATATATAACTATAAATTTTGATGTGGAATATTGTGATTGTGAGTATTGCATATTTATTCTTGATGATAAATGAGATGATATACATATAATTTGATTTGTGATTATAGATAAATTTCCATGTTAGGGAGTTTCATAATGCTCACCACATGAAGACCCTAATTATTGTGGGCCTAGAGGATGATGGATGGGATGTGTTATACAAAGACAATTTATAGCATGTAGCTGTATTGGGGGAAGTCCCCCCAAATATACATTTGATCACCATATTATGTGAGTGATGGAATCTAAACACTTTTAATTTTTGGCTCCTGAAAAAGGATATAACAGTGAATCTAGAGGATGTGTAATGTATTTTGTCATTTCCACTTGTAGTAGAGAGGACATAGGTCATACTATTACATGTTTTATTTTACATGAATAGGTCATGTAGGTTTTGGTTGGGTATAGGTGGCATTGCAGATCTCATCATTTAGTTGATTTTTATCATGAAAACGGTTATACAATTACATAATTTTATTGTCATGTTATTTTATTCATTTTTAGTGGTAGATGGTGGTGGGGTGTCAATTTCGTATTCAATGTGGTGAATATTCTAGTCCATATAGGATGATCAAGTGAGATATGCTTGGGGTCATAGTGTTCTATCCCACTTATATAGGGATTTTTTTAGGTTTTATTATAGATCCATGGAGGTGGTGTGGCTATCATGACCTTATTGCACATATGGTCATTAAGTGTATAGCTCTTGTACATCCGGTTAGAGGTCTTACATTTGATTTGGCCTACATAGATATATTAACATCATGGCGGGTGATATCGAGGAGACAAGGTCTATAAAATACCAATTGTCAAGCCATATTAGATACATTGAACCTCTATGGCAGTGCGTGGAGGCTTTACTGAGATCGTTTAGAGGGTGAGAAGAGGAAGCCAATGATTTTTTCATGGTTTGGTATACCATGTGGTTAGAGGATTGGATTTTTAGGGATATAAGGAGATATAAATTAGTGGGAGCATATGACATGTTAGTTTATGTTGATGTAGAATGTACCTCCCACACTATATTTTGGAGGATATCTACTCATGCATATTTGAGGTATGGGAATTGGTCGGGACCAACACTAGTGATTATGATGTGTGATGTACCATATCATACACTTGATGGTGGGTTGATTCCCAATGAATGTTATTATTTCTTGTGATCATAGGAAGTCTATTAGGTGGTTCATCATGAGGAGAAGGTGATAGAGTAGGTGTTCCCCCACCTTTAGGAGGATGATATATAAAAGGGATGCCCCATGGTGTATTAGTATTTAACTTTTTTCACACTAATGTTTTTTTCCTTCTCTTTTCTTCTATGTACTCCTTTTCTCTAGGTTGATCAACCTACTTTCTCCTAGTTTCAACACATAGGTACACACAACAACCATGAGATATGTACTAGAACACCCTAGATAAATGCACACACAACAAATATGCATACTACACTCTATACACACCTATTCACATAATCACCCAAGCTCAAAATGACAAGACTTGGCCTTGAGGCCTTATTTGTTTCTCAGACCCATTTTGTGTCTTGTAGTCCTATCCTACCACCTTGGTTGAGTTAATTCCTCTACCTCTCCTAATGGAACAACAAAATACACTACTATAAAATCCCATTGAGTTTCTATACAACATGTATTTAGAACAAGTAGGGTTATATGTATAAAATACCACTTTTCTTGACTTATACTGTAAAGAATTAGGCTTCTTAGGGATCTAAGACTAGGTACATAGATGTAATGAAGTCACACAAAATTATTTTACCTTCATGGAGATTATATTTATCATTACATAACTATTCCCAAGTAATATTATTCTTGAGATGCATCAAAACACTATAACTTCTCCACTGTGACAACAAAATTGGTAATTTTGAACTTGTTTGACAGGGTCTAGTGGAAATGGCACTTGCCCATCAAATTAAACTCTAAAAATTTAAGGTAAGGTAGATGACATGGAGAACAAAAGGATTCCTAATTTTTAGGAAATTTTTGTGTCAATCAAAAGATTAATTGAGCCATAGTTCAAGGAAGAGACTAAAAAATTGATTACAGGGAGCTTATTTAGATGTTTCAAAGCCTACAATAAATTACATTAGGCTCATTATAAATTAATCCAAGTGTTCCATGCTTTATAGTAGGTTGATCAATTCAAAATGCTTGACTGTCAATCTTTGCCTCTTGGCCTGTGCAGGGTTTCACCATGAATGTATAGAAAATAAATAAATAATGTGCTAGACACATGTAAAGAATTCTCTATAAAACTCCAAAAACTTATTCAATTACCTTCAATAATGGTTATTACAACCTCTACCTTGATAATTATTTATGAATTTGTCAAAATCCCAAATTTACATTTTCAAAGCACCTTTCCTAGTATCTCTCAACCATACCTTAGAGTTTGTCAACCATACCCTAGGATTAGAAAATAGTTCAAACCTCCCTTATTTGATGGAATTAACTTGGATCCACGTGAGAATGGATCTTCAAGTTGATTTTTGCACATTTTTGGCCTTTATACACAATAGGCCTTATTTTAGGAATTTACAAACACACACACACACACACATACACATTTGAAAATTTAAACCACAAAAATTGGAGGGAAATGAAATTCAACTCCTAGACTGTCCTAGACTCAAAAAAAACATGACACAACCATGACAATACTATGACAACCTTATGATGCTCCTACATCATTCTACCCCTGAGCAAAAGAAACCTTCTTCATGGTGTGTTGTCCTTCATCAACTCTACCACACTTGTACCCAGCTTGAGAAGATCAATTTCAGTCATCCATGTTGCATCCTCAACTAGTAAATTCTTCCATTTTATTAGGTACTAGTAATACTCCTTGTCTCTGGTCTTCTTAAGCAATTTCTTGTCCAAAATAGACTCTACTTCCTTTGGTACTTCCTTAGGCATTTGTAGTTCCCAGTGAAAAAAATTCATTCTTTGTTTTAGGTCCATCTACAACCTCTTCCTCACCTTTGTATGCATACAGTGTCTGCAACATTGAAGATTGGAGAGATTCCAATCCCTGGAGGCAACTCTATCTCATATGCATTATTGGAAAACTTCCTCAATATCTTGCATGGACCAATTTTTTTCACTTTTAACTTGTTATACTCCTTCTTAGGAAATATTTCCTTTCTAAGGTGGGAAAGAACAAGGTCTCCAACACTAAAATTCACTTCTTTTATTTTTTGATCTACTCTCTGCTTGTATTTGATGGCATTCCCTTCAAGCTTCTTCTTCACTTGTTCATGCAAATTTTGCATTGTCTTAGAAAAATCCTCTACATCTACACTTCTTGTCTATATTTCTCCCAAGTATCTCAGCTCATAGACTCCCTAGGATGTATTCCATATAAAATTTGGAAAGGAATCATCCCTGTGCTTCTGTTACGAGATTCATTATATGTAAATTTTTCCTATACAAGTGCAAGATCCCATTGTTTTGGGTACATGCTCACTAGACTCCTTAGAATTTTTCCTAGGATTATATTAAAAACTTCAGTCTGACCATCAATATAAGGATGGTAGGATGAAATAAATCTCAAATGTGTTCCCAAATTATTCCAGAGGGTTCTCCAAAAATTCCCAACAAATTTTGTATCTCTTTCTGAAACTATGCTTCTTCAAAACCATGCAACCTTACAATTTCTTGAAAGAAAAAGTTAGCTATGTGTGTTGCATCACTTGTCTTTGTGCATGGGATAAAATGATCCATTTTTGAGAACCTTTTAACTAAAAAAAATATAGAATCATGACCTTTTTGTGTCTTAGGAAAACCAAGTACAAAATCCATGCTTATGGAATCCCAAGGTCTACTAGGAATGGGTAGTGGTTGATATAGTCCAACATTTTGACTACTGCCCTTGCTATACTAACATAATTTATATTTTTCTACAAACCTCTTGACATCCTTATCCATCCCTAGCTGGCCAATAGTAATGATTTCTTAACTGTGCCAATGTCTTATTCTGCCCAAAGTGTCCTACTAAGCTGCCACTATGCTTCTCTTTCAACAAATTCTCCCTCATGGAACTCCTTGGGATACAAAGTTGGCTTCCCTTGAACAACAAGACTTCTTGAAGCATGTAGTCCAACCAAGGACTTATATCTCCCATGATTGGATTCCTGCAAGCATTGTATGCCTCCTTGAATTCTGCATCATCTTCATACATCTCTTTCAATTCTTCAAATCCTATGATGTTCACTTGAGACTCCTGCAAAACCAAAAATCTCCTTCTCAAAGCATCTGCAACCTTGTTAGTTTGACCCTTTTTATGTTTTATGGTAAATGTAAATCCTTGAAAAAATTTAACCCACTTAACATGATTTTGACTTAGCTTGTTCTGATTACTAATAAATTGTAATGCATAGTTATCAGTGAACAAGACAAACTCCTTAGGCATAAGGTAATGCCTCCACTTCTTTAAGGCTTGTATGAGTGTATAGAAATCTGATTCATATGTTGAATACTTGCTTTAAGCATCACTTAGCTTCTCCCTAAGTATGCCACTGAATTTCCTTCTTGAATCAAAACAACCCCTATTTCCAACCCACTAGCATCACACTCCACTTGAAAAATATTATTGAAATCAGGTAGCTTTACAATAGGCCTTTTAGTTACCTTATTTTTCAGAAAATTTAAGTTTCTATCAGCATCTTTAGTCCAAAAAGAACTTTTCTTATCACCCTTTATTGTATTTATCATTGGTGGCACAATTCCACTAAAGTTTCTTATGAATTTTCTATAAAAACTATCCAATCCATGGAAGATCTTTACCTCATTTATAATCCTGTGTATAGGCTAATCAAGAATGGTTTTGATCTTCTCCTTTTCCATCTTCAAACCTTCCTTTGAAATGACAAAACCCAAATACACTAGCTCTATTTTTAGAAAACTACACTTTTTCATATTAATCAGTAGTTTCTCTTCATGTAACTTATTTAATACCATTCTCAAATGCTTTAAATGATCCTCCTTTGTTTGAATAAACACCAAAATTTCATCCAAATATACTATAAAAAACTTACCTGTGAATTCTTTGAGCACTTCATTCATCAGCCTCATGAAAGTGCTTGGAGCATTGGTTAAGCCAAAAGGCATGACTAACCATTCATAAAAACCATCATTAGTCTTGAAAGTTGTCTTCCACTCATCCCCTTCTCTGATTCTGATATGATGGTATCCACTTTTCAAGTCTATCTTTGAAAAATATGCAGCTCCACTCAAACAATCAAGAAAATCATCCATTCTAGGCAATGGAAATCTATACTTGATGGTTATCTTGTTGATAGCTCGGAGTCTGTACACATCCTCCAAGTTCCATCCTTCTTAGGACTCAACATTGTAGGGACAACACATGGGCTTAAACTCTCTCTTACCAGCCCTTTGTCCAACAACTCTTGCACTTATTGTTTGATCTCTTCATTCTCTCTTGGAGTCATTCTATAAGCAACTTTGTTTGGAAAATTTTCTCCTGGAATCAAATCAATGTGATGGTTGATGCTCCTTAATGGTGGTAGCTCATTTGGAAAATCATCCACAACAATTTCAATGTGCTCATTCAATATATCTTGAATCTCTAAAGGAAAATCAATCAACTTAGTGCTAGTGACTACATTTTTAGGCTTACCAATCACAACAAAATTTACCTCTTCTTTCTTCATCTCATGTAAGAACTCTTTACCTTCCATCAACATATTTTTATTCTTCATGATCATCCTTCAATGGTGTGAGAGTATGCTCCACTCCATCCTTCATGAAAGTATATGTGTTTCTTCTTCCATCATGTATAGCCTTGTTGTCAAATTTCCAAGGTCTCCCAAGCAAGATGTGGCACACATCCATGGGCATGACATCACAAACAACTTGATCTTTGTATGAACCAATCTGAAATTCCACCTTACACTGCTCATTCACCAACAATTGATGCCCCTTTTGCAGCCAAGAAACCTTATATGGCATTGGATGTGCCTCTTTCTTCAAGCCTAGATTTTCCACCATCTTAGTTGACATAAGATTGTCAGTACTCCCACTGTTTATTACAACCTTGCAGAACTTTCCTTTTCTCTTACACCTGGTTCTAAAAAATTCTTCCTTTGTGGTGGTTCTACAACTTCCTTATTAGGCTTTAACAAAATTCTCTTCATTAAAAGTAACTCACCATCCTCTGGAATGTCCTCCTACTTTAATATTGTAGAATTTTCTAGTTCTTCTTCATCTTGAGAAACATATAGACCCCTCTCATGGCTCTATGAATGGTTCTCTAGACACTCATAAGACATATTCCCTATTGCATCTATAAAATTTTCCCAAGAATCCTCCTCTTCCTCTTCCTCTGAATGAGAAACCTCCTCTTGGTGATGAATCTCCTCTGGTGCTTTGAGAACTGCTTCCTTCTTCATGGCTAGTCTACAGATTGTCTCCTTCCACTTGATTTTCCAAATCTTCCCCTGAATGCTCTACCTCTTCCTCTTGAAAATGAGCCACTCTTTCTAGAAATCTTCTCCTCAACTTTGAGTGCTAGTTGATAGGCTTCATCAACTGTTCTTGGAGACAAAATATTGATTTCATCTGGATTGCAAATTTCAGTCCATTGAGATATCTAGCCACCTTCTCTAGATCATCTTCCACTTGACCTGCTCTTATGGTCAACCTATAAAATTCCTCTGTATAATCCTTTACAGACATGTCTTTCTGTCTCAAGTTACTCGTAGGGTCCTAAAAATTTTAATCTTGAAATCCTTAGGTACAAACTTTTCCTTCAAATTTTCCACCATTTTATCCCAATATTTAATCTTTTCCTTTCCTTTATTGATCCTCTCTTTCTATATTCCATCCCACCATAGGGAATCATGACTCTTCAATCTTGTCACTACAAACTTCACCTTCTTATCATTCTCCACTTCTTCATATTCAAAGTACTTGTCCATAGCATTTATCCAGTCAATAAGATCTTCTGGCTTGAGACTCCCTTCATACACTAGAACATCTACCCTTCCTCTTGGGCTGGCTCCTATAATGTCCTTGGTCAATCTATCTTTTGTTGCTTTTGAGGGAGGTATATCCATAGTTATATCTTCTGGCTGGTCTTCATCACTTTCTTCTACATATTCAATGCCTCTTCTCTGAGACAACTCCATCTCTTGTAGTCTTGTTCTTATACTTCTTACCTCTTCCACAAGTTGATTCTATTTTCTTAATTCCTCCAACAATTGTGTTTAGGTTACTCCGCTACTCCTACTCCTCTAGATCCTCTTCTATCAAACATTATATTCAACCTCTTATCTACTTCTTCTTGGATCTCTTAGATTGTGCACAATATTGTGCTCTGATACCAAAATGGTGTATCAGTCTTTAACTTTCTTTAACATTGTTGTCCAAGTCATTCTTTGTTCTTCTTTCTACTCCTTTGCTCTAGGTTGATCAGCCTACTTGCTCCTAATGTCAACACCTAGGTACACACAATAACCATGATATATGTACTATAACACCCTAGACAAATGAACACACAAAAACATGCATACTACGCTCTATACACACCTATTCACACAATCATCCAAGGTCAAAATGACAATACTTGGCCTTGAGGTTTTATTTGTTTCTCAGACCCATTTTGTGCTTTATATCCTGTCCTACAACCATGGTTGACTTAATTCCTCTACCCCTATAGATGGAAAAACCCAAACCACTACTATATGATCCCATTGAGGTGTTATACAACATGTATTCAGAAGAAGTAGGGTTATATGTACAATACCACTTTTCTTGATTGATACAGTCAAGAATTAGGCTTCTTAGGGAGCTAAGAACAGGTACAGAGATGTAATGAAGTCATACAACCTTATTTTACCTTCATGAAGATGAGATTTATCATTTCCCAACTGTTCCCAAGCATGATTAGTCTTGACATGCATCAAAAAAACTCTAAAATCTCCACCGTGATAGAAAAAGCTGGTAATTTCGAACTTGTATGACAAGGTCTAGTGGAAATGGCGCTTGCCCATCAAATTCAACTCTACACATTTAAGGGAAGGTAGACGACATGGAGAAAAAAGGATTACAAATTTTTAGGAAATTTTACTTGTTCCAATCATGAGATCAATCAAACCTTAATTTGGGGAGAGGCTACAAAATAGATTACAGGAACTTATTTAGATGTTTCAAAGCTTGTAATAAATTGAATTGGGCTCATGATGAGTTAATCCAAGTGTTCCATGATTTATACTAGGTTGATTGATTCAAAATGCTTGACTATAAATATTTGCCTCTTGTCTGTCTTTGGGTTTCACCATGAATGCATAGAAAATAATGAATAATGTGCTAGAACATGCAAAGAATTCTCTGTCAAACTCCAAAATTCATTCCATTACCTTCAATGATGATGATTACAACCTCTACCTTGATAATTATTGATTAACTTTTCAAAATCCCAAATTTTTATATTCAAAGCACCTTTCCTAGTATCTCTCAACCATACCCTAGAATTGCTCAACCATACCCTAGGCTTAGAAAATAGTTCAAACCTCCCTTATTTGATGGAATTGACTTGGATCCACGTAATAATAGATCTCCAAGTTAATATTATCACATTTTTATCCTTTATATACAATAGTCCACATTTTAGGAATTTATAAACACACACACACACACACACACACACACACACACACACACACACACACACACACACACACACACACACACACACACACACACACACACACACACACACACATTTGAAAATTGAAAGCACACAAATTAGAGGGAATTGACATTCAACTCCTAGATTGTCCTAGACTCAACAACAAACAAGAAAAAACCATGAAAACACTATGAAAACCTCATGATGCTTATGCATCACCCCATATACTAGAGGATATAGTTTAGGAAAGGAGGATTCTCCCATAGATTATGTCATAACCACAACCATTATGTTGGTGCCCAATGTTGCACATGCCATGCTTTGCTAAGGAGAAATGCATTTTTCCCTGTTTCTGAGAAAAAATGGATTTGAATGTTCCCATCCTTCAAATTTGATGAAAAAAACTAGTATCGTGTTTAAATGCTTTGATTTGTTATTTTTTTCTCCATTCTTGCACGATTTTGAGGAATCTCTAAGTTTTCCTGCGTTTTGCTTTGTAATTTTTCCCATTCAAATGCCTTTGCCATTTTTTCCACTTTTCTCGGCCTTTGAAGCTCAAAATTGTTTGATTTATACTTATTTTCCCTCAAAAATCCCTTTACATGGTTGTAAATTGCTTTGAATCAATTTCTATTTGTCCTTTGATCGAAAATTTCTTAACCCATGAATGAAAAATTGATTTTGGGCATCGCTGGAAATTTCTACGTTTTTAACGGTCATACGAGGCATCCTTTTCCCGTCAAATTTTAGCTCAAAAATATTCTCCTACGTGGCCATTTGTGATTGGACAAGGTTCGGCGGGTCTGCTCGAGTAACTTAGCATTTTTTTGTTTTTGGAAAAAGGTCTAAATTGTCCCCGCAAGTCTGTAGGCCCTTAGCCAATCAGAGGGTGACACATGGTAGTTAGAAAAGTCAAAACAGTGGAGGGGCAGAGCTGCAGAGGCACGGTGGAAAAATTTCCTTTGGTGAAAAGGAGTTAAAGTATGAAATGAGAGCGCAGGCCCTCGGCCAATCAAAAGGTGACATGTGGTAGGGAAAGGTGGAGGTGCGGGAGTGCGGAGGAAATGGTGAAAATTTTCCTTTGTGGAAAATGTTGTTAAAATATAAATTAGAGCGTTACCCATGAGTGGATTAGGTGAGGACACGTGTTCTGTGGGAGGGCAGAGCCATGGAGGAAAAATGGAAAATTTTCCTTTTTCCAAAAAGAGGAAAAATGTTTAAAATTGAGCCATGACTCCATATCCAGTCATATTGTGCCACGTGTTAGGCCCAAATCTCAATGGCAGAGTGGTGGAGGAAATCGAGAAATTTTACAAATTTTCAAAAAGGTTGGAAAAAGGTAGAAAGGCACCCCCGGCCCGTTTTGGCTTATTTGTGCCATGTGGAGGGCTCAGATTAAAGGGAGAAAGGAAAATCAATGACAACTATACATTTTGTCATTTTTACCACCATTTTGGCTCCAGGAAGTGTGGAAATGCATTTTTGCATCAATTTTGATCGATTTTTTTGCCAATTTGTGTCATTTTGGCTTGCAGGGTCCGAATCGATCATTTTGGAGGGTCAATTTACAGATCCAAGGCACATTTCAAAATGATTTTTGCTCTAGTTCATGTAAAATGTGAAATATCAAATCCAAATTGTAGAGAAAAGTTACAAAATGGAAATTTGAAGGGGAAAAGGATGAAATGATGGAAGAGGAAGATGCTGTGGGCACCAAAGGAAGAATACATTCTCCCATGACAAGGAATGATGAAGATTTGTAATAATTTTATTTTTTGAATTCCTGGCATCTCCTCCTCACAAAATTAGTTAAGTGTCACTTTCAGAAAGTCATGAGTGAATTTGTAACAAACTAATTGTTATCCAAAATTCACCCCCTAGGGTAAATTTGATAACATGCATCAGAATATTCAAGTCCCGAGCAAGTAGATTGATTCAGGGCCCAAAATCATGTTTTTGGGGTCCTCGGCTTCTCTCAAACTCTCCCAAAGAAGGAATCCCAACGAGTTGATAAAATGGAAGAGATGGAAAAATATGGTTGCAGGATTGTTCTAAGGCGTTTCGGGTTTTTGCAAGCTTGGGGCTGAAAAAATGAAGAAAATTAGCTAAGTCCTGGTCAGCGGTCTTTGGGACAAGCTTGGGACGTAAAAGCATGAATTGGCCGAAAGGCCACCAGGTGGTCCTCACAGCAAAGGGACATTCGGGCCATGGGGATGCGTAGGATGCGAAACGGTGAACCGACCGAAGGAAAAAATTGACTAACTGTTGTGTAGGTAGTCTGGGACATCTAGGCCGCAAGTACGACGAAAAACGTGAAAGATGCGAAAAGCCGAAGGAGCCGAGAGCAAAGGCACCCATTTCGGCGGTTCGAGAAGAATTTGTCCCAGATAGTTTGGGACAGTTGGAACAAATGTACGTAGAGGACGCGAACCACCCGGATCAGCCAAAACAGGGAACTTTAGTCTAGGACAGTTGGGACAAAGGGACGCGTGGGATGTGGAAAGCCGAAGGAGCCGAGAGCCAATGAAATCTTGCCACGTGTCTTCGTCACAAAGAGGGACAAGGAAGCCCGAATCAGGTGGATCAGAGAAATTTGTCCCAGAAGGTTTGGGACATCCAGCCAAAAATACACAAGGGATGTGAAGACCGGAAAAGCCGCCAACAAATTAGAATGTGACGCGTGTCACAAGGGGAGCGTAGTAAAAATTTCGACTAAGTGTTTTTGTGCCCAAAAGTTCAAAGGGTGAGGTTTGAAGGGTCGGCTGAGCCAATAGGCACAGGAAACGTGTCCTAAGGTAGGAGAAGTGTGGAGCTCAGGGAGAACTTAGAAAATTTATCAAAAGTTTGGCCAAAAAACTAAAGGTAAAGGTTTCCCCGCGCCCCTATCAATGAACCAGATCACGCCACGTGTCCCAAGTGGCGGGGACACGGGGAAAAAATGAAAAATTTTCCAAAGTATAAAAAAGGGTGAAATTTCAAAGGAAAGCCCACAGAAAGGTGGAAGAGAGAGAATTTCTCAGCCAATCAATGCCTGACACGTGTCATCCAGGTGGCAGAGCGCGGAAAAAATTCAAAATCCATTTTTTGGGCCGTTTTTGCCCTGAAACTTCAGACCCCCATATCTTTTGATCCAAAGCTCAGATTTGCACGTTCTTTATATCATTGGAAAGATTATGAAATTATCTATAGGATTCCATGGTCAATATCTAATTTTGGTTCAGTTTGGAGAGATAAAATTCAAGAAATGGCTCTGACGCGTGTTTATGGCCAGAAGTGACATTTCAGCGACCAAATTTAATACAGAATGGGTCGCACTCTCCTCCCATTTGGTCAAAATGATAGGGTATGGGTTTGTAAGGTCCTCCATGCTGATTTAATTCATTTATAGTGAAGGAAGAATGGGCTCCCACGTTTTTGTACGTTTTCTCTCTCATGGGCTCGACCCATGTAATGTAAAAGCAAGATTTGGCTAAGATTACAGGGGTTCATCTTTTTTGCTCTGCCCTCCCTTCTTTTCTTCTCTAGGGTTAAAAATGGAGTTCAAACCTCCTCCCTTGCTCTGTAATGGTATTTTTTCCTTTTACTATTGAAATGATGTTCTGTGTAAACTTCTGAGCAACAAAAATGTGTTTTGTGATGCATCTGTCCATCCTTGCTCATTTTTTGCTTGTTTTCTTCTTACCTCTCTTCATTGCAGGTATTTGTGCATGTTCTAACATTCATTACAGGTTTGGAGCTGTGTTCATGGAGTTTTGGGACATTTTCTATGTGAAATCTATCCTTGGGCCTGTGATGCGTCTGTCCATCCTTCCCATTGCTCACCTCTCTTTGTTCCATGGCAGTTTTGATAGATGTTCAACATTCTCCTTCTCTAGTGTATCACCGTTTTAGTGTAGGCTTTTGCTGTTTTCCCTTTTCTCTCTCTCTCTCTGTCTCCTTGGCATGGTTAGATTAGGTTTAGATTAGCTTTCCCATGCTTTGGAATAGCTTGTGGCGGAGTAGTTTAGGAGCATGAACCAACCTTCTCTGGAGATTCCTTTCTCATTTCTACAATTCCCACACTTGGAGAAAGGTTTCAATGTTGTGCAATCACACTGGATGCCTGAAGATCAACTTAGAAACCTGATTTGCATCCAGGGGTGCTGTGATTTTGCACTAACACTAAGATGCCATAGGATATTCTTTTCTTGGGAAAAAGGATCAATTGTAATCAAATTTTATATATTTCATAGCTTTTACATGTAAAAGGTTGAAGAAACATAAAATTTCATGGGAAAATCGGAAGAAGCCCATTCTTTTAGAAACCACCGAGAACCATTTCTAATTCCTTTTTGCACCAGATTTGTATCATGTTGAGTTGGTTTTATTTATAAATCCATTAACAAGCTCTGAGATTGTTCTTAAAACATTAACTCTGCTGATAAATTTGATCATTTCTAGATTATTTTGTGTTGTCTCTTGGCAAAATTTGCATACACTTATGTTTCAGAATTTTTCAATTTGTGTTTCTTTCTCCTATTGCAATCTAGTGTTTGGAGTTTCATTTAATCATGCAGATATCATTCTTGTGATAACTTAGTAGTATTTTCAATTCCAAGATTAGAAGAGCTTTCATCTGATGAAGGGATAAACTAATTTAAACTCACTTTTCTTTCCTTCATAGAGAGATTGTTTGTAAACCTATGGGTGCACCTTAGTTATGATAAAATATAAATTTCTAGATACTTTGTTGGTTCATCTACTTCTATCTTTTGTGTCAACTTGTCAAAGATTGTGTGGAAGAGTGAAAATATGAGCCTCCATTTGGTGCACATATTCTGGTTGAAGGAATACCTTAACCTCTTTGAAGCATTCTATTGTTTAGGTCTTACAAGTTTTTTCAAAGGTCCTCAAAGAATTTGGCAAATTCTAGTTAGTCTTGTCTAAAATCTCCCACCCAAAATTCATTCAAACAAACTAATCCTACCCATACTACCCCTACTTTTCCCTATGTATCAACAAAAGAATCTAATCCATTTACAAAAATGCACAATGCAATCAAGATCACACCATGTCTCTAGTAGCCTTAGCCTTGTCTTGAAAGCATTTCCATCATTTAGTAGTGACAGCTCTGTTGAGTTTGAATAATGGAAAATTGATCATGTTTTCTCAACACTCTCTACATACAATATGCATAGTATAAGGACATCTCCACCTCCTTCACAAAAATAGAGGCTGAAATATAGGTTCTCTTACCTTGGTTGAAAGGCACAACCTGAAATAGTGAGGATTAGATCAAATCCTTTCAAGGTGCTAACCACTTCTTCAAACCCGAATGCTAAAAATTCAAATAGATTTCTTTCACTAGCTATAAAATGACATACAAAATCATCTATCTACCTCTGAGTATCTTGTAGAATCTATGATGCTGCTCAAGTTGTGAAGGAGATTAAATTTGGGTACCAACACCTTAATGGCACCACAAATGGGGACAATATTCGATATTTTAATGTTTCAGATCTCTGGTAATACTTCTTATGTGATTTATGTGCAATTGAAAATCTAAAGATCATCTTCTAATCAGATTTATAAGGTTGGAATGAAGAGTAGAGTTCTGATTTTGATATTTTCAAGTGTCTCCAATTTGTTGCCTCAAACTTTACACCATAGTTGAAAATTTGAGTAAAGAAGATCAGATCTATTAAAACTTTGCATAGTGCTGATATTTGCAGTCATTTGATAAATCTTCATAGTGCATTTGCACAAACTAGGGTGAAAGTCCTTAGTGGTGACTCCTTGCTATTATAATTTTGATAAATACTAGTACCTTATCATACATTAAGTGAATTTTGTCACATAAAATCTGCAAACCTGGAAGGAAGAAGATCTCTCTTCAGGAGGGACCCAAGTAGAAAGTTATTTCAAGAATTGGGAAAGACAATTTTAGAGGAAAGAAAAGTTTGGAAGGTTGTTGAAGGTCAGACATCAGGAAAAGGTATATCCATTGGTGAGAGAGATCAGCCTTTGGTAGAGGATTATCAATCTTCTTCTAGTGATTCTGATTCAAGCAATCTTCTCACAAATTTGTTTACTTCAACTAGTGAAGGTCCTTCTATTGTACCTGGTAAGTTCTCTTCTCACTCTACACCTGTGTGCTTCAATTCAAATAAAACTTTCCAAGAAAATCAGCACCTAGAGAGTACCAATTTTGTGAATCACATTCTTGTGCCCCAAAGACCTTGCACTCCTCATCATCTTGTGTCACCCCCAAGATCACCTCCACAAAACAACATGGCTCAGCCTCCACCTAGGCCTCCATTTGTTGTCAACTCCTTTGGTCCAATAAATTTTAGGGGAATGGCTGGTTACCATAATGTTGTGCCTCAAGATGTTAGAAGTAGATTTCCAAAGTTCCAAGGGAACAATGCCATAACAGGTGATCAACATTTGAAATTATTCACTAATATGATGGAGGACTTTGAAATTGAATTTGAGGATGTGTACATTAAATTGTTTGTCCACACTTTAGAGGAGGATGCTAGGGATTGGTACAAGGCCCTATTGGATAATTCTATTGATTCATGGACTGAAATGTAAAATGCATTTAGGCTGCAATATGGTGACAAGAGTGATCCTAGATTCCTTTTATCAAAGTTTGAAAATATCAAGAAGAACCCAAATGAATCAGTTCATGACTTCAACACAAGATTCAATAAGACCTTAAGGAGATTTCCGGTGAATTTAAGACCATGTGATGAATCTTGTTTGATAAAATATTCTGATGCATTTGACAAGAAGGCTGCATATTACTTGAGGGAAAAGAACCCTGACAATCTAAGGTAGGCTTTCACCATGGCACTTCAAATTGAAAACAATATCAAGGTTGTTGGGAAACCTTCTAAGAGAGATGGAGTTAAATTGGTAACCCTTGACAAGCCTCAAGCAAGAAAGAGTGTTGACTTAGAGGAAGTGGTGAAAACTTTGGTAGGGGCTATCAAGGATATTTACTACAAGTTGGCAAGAGCTAAGAAAGGAATTGGGCAGTCCTCACAAGGACAACCTAGGCAACAAGCACAAGATAGATTCAAAAATCACAATAGGAATGAGAAGAGATTTGATGACAAAGGTAAAGGGCCTATTGGATTTGGAAATAGGAAATCTCACGCAAAGAAAAATAAAGTATGCCTAATATGTTAAATGCTCGAGTGGATACTGTTGATGATGCAAATCATATTGACTAGTGTGACAGTTTTTACCCCATCCTCCATGTGGAATAGATCAAAAATTGAAGACAAAGTTGATGATGATTCCTGCATGATGGAGATCCCTGCAAGTGCACCAAGGGGAGAAACTTCAACGGATGTCATAAGTGCTAGGAATGCTGCTATTTTTGGGATTATATCTAATGGGTACATCCTCTTCCTCATTCTCATGTTTTATAAATTGATAATGTACAAGCCTTTGAGCTGCCCAATAATGATTTTGAATACTTGAGGCGTTGATGATTGAGAAATATGATGGAGGAGTTCCTTCAGAGGATGATAGGCAGCTGCTTATGATTTTTAGTTGCCCAAGAGAAGGAGCAAAATACTAGAAGTAAAGCTGCCAAGGGTAACAAGCCAAGTCAAAATTTCCATTGCTTATTAAATAAAATCCAAAGAAAAATACATCTGGTAAAATCCATACTCCCCAATAAAAACTTGTGATCCTCCCCATGCCCAAACTGAAAATACTTCCATACCATCTGATGAATTTGCCAATCTTTCCCCTAGTGTTGCTTTACCCAAGAATGCTCCATATGATATTGCCCAAGTCTTGAGTCAGATCAAGATTCATGTCCCAATTGCTTTGAGTTGCTTAGGATTCCTGAGCACAAGAAGAGGGCTTTTGAATATTTAGGATTCAAAGAGGAAGAGAGTACCCAAGGTAGAGTTGGAAACAAGGTTGGGATTCCTATTGCCATTGCAGAATTAGAACAACCACAAGTGTTGGAAGAGTTGGGGAAACACCTGAGGTTTACTTAGGAACTTCTTTGGTTAAATCTCAGCTGAACATGGATCCATTTTTCACTACCTTGGTTATCAAAGACAAGTTGTTACATAACTATATGTTTGACTCCGGGGCATCATGCAATGTCATGCCTTTGGAGGTCATGAATGAATTGGGAATCAAAGTGACAATAGCGTATGACAAGTGTACTACTATGGATTCTAGGGAAGTGCCAGTTGTTGGGTGTGTCAAAGATCTGGTGGTGCAACTTGCATCTTATCCTGGGAGGAATTTAAAATTGGATGTTGTGATTGTTGATTTCCCTGCCAAATGGGGTATGTTATTATCAAGGAAATGGGCTACAAGTGTTGGTGGGAGTGTCCAAATGGACATGTCTTATGCCACTATCCCCATTGAAGGAAACTTAGTAAAGTTATATGGAGAGAAAAAGATGTTGTACCTTATTGAAGACCCAAACAATGCATCTTATGAAGTTTTGCAGGCAGATGCTAGTACTGATCACTTTGTGAGTTTTGTGGATTTCAGGGAGTATGAAGTTGTTGAAAACATATCTCCTAAGTATGTTATTTTTTCTAGAAATTTTCTCCTTGATTCATCCTTGAAAAATTTAAAAGGTTTGACCTAAACACAATGGAGGAGCTTCAAAGAAACTAGATGGTTTACAAATTAAATAAAGAAGAAAAAGAGGTATAATTCTAGTTGCTAAAAACATATCAGAACCTCTTGGCATTGTCATATCCAACATGGAGGAAATTTGGGGGTTCCCCTTGATTTTTTTCTTTGAATCAAGGTTTTCTTACCGGCTTGTACAGTGTATAGTGTTTGGCTTTTGCTCTATTTTTGGTGTTTTGTCGGTTTGTGGTTTGTCTTAGTGTGTGGTAGCCATTTTTGTTAGTTTCTCAACTATTTTTTTGGTAGCTTTAGCTCATGACTCTATTTTCCGAATGGATTATTTTGGCACTTGGTCTAATTCTTTTCTTGTGGCACTCATTAGGAGTTCCCATCCCGAGCTACACCAATGTTGGAGCCCAATATTGCACATGCCATGCTTTGCTAAGAAGAAATGTGTTTTTGCCCTATTTCTAAGAAAATAATGCTTTGTATCTTCCCATCCTTTGATTTTGATGAAAAAAACTTGTATATGTGTTTAAATGCTTTGATTTGTTTGTTTTTTCTCCATTCTTGCACCATTTTGAGGAATCTCTAAGTTTGCCTTGCGTTTTGCCCTAATTTTTCCCGTTCAAACGCCTTTTCCATTTTTCCATTTTCCCGACCTTTGGATCTCAAAATTGTTCAATTTATACTTATTTTCCCTCAAAAATACCTTTCCATGGTCATAAATTGCTTTGAATCACTTTCCATTTGTCCTTTGATCGAAAATTTCTTCACCCATGAAGGAAAAATCAATTTTGGGCCTTCTTTGGCAATTTCTATTTTTTACTACACATACAGGCATCCTTTTCCCATAAAATTTTTCGCTCAAAAATATTCTCCTACATGGCCATTTTGATTTGAAAAGGTTTGATAGGTTTGCTCAAGCAATTTAGCATTTTTGGGTTTTTGGAAAAGGTCTAAATTATCCCCGCAAGTCCGCAATTCCTCAACCAATCGTAGGGTGACATGTTGCAGCTTAGAAAAGTTTAAATAGTGGATGGGCGAGCTATGGAGGCATGATGGAAAATTTTCCTTTGGTGAAAAGGAGTTAAATTATGAAATGCAAGTGTAGGCCCTTAGCCAATCGGAAGGTGACACGTTATAGGGAAAGGTGGAGGTGCGGGAGTGAAGAGGAAATGGTGAAAATTTTCCGTTGTGGAAAATGTTGTTAAAATATAAATAAGAGTGCTTCCCGTAGCCAATCAAGTGAGGACACATCTCCCAGCAGGGAGGGTGGAGCCACGGAGGAAAAATTGAAAAATTTCCTTTTTCTAAAGAGAGGAAAAATGTTTAAAATTGAGTTGTGACTCAGATACTCGTCATATTGTGCCACGTGTCAGGCCCAAATCTCAACAGGGGAGCGGTGGAGGAAATCTAGAAATTTTGCAAATTTTCAAAAAGGTTGGAAAAAGGTAAAAAGGCACCCCCGAGCCCATTTTGGCTTATTTGTGCCACGTGGAGGGATCAGATTAAAGGGAGAAAGGAAAATCAACGGAAACTATACATTTTGTCATTTTTACCGCCATTTTGGCTCCAGAAAGTGTGGAAATGTATTTTTTGCATCAATTTTGATCGATTTTTTTGCCAATTCGTGTCGTTTTGGCTTGCAGGGTCTGAATTGATCATTTTAGAGGGTCAATTTGTAGATCCAAGTTACATTTAAAAATGATTTTTTCTCTAGTTCGTGTAAAATGTGAAATATCAAATCCAAATTATAGAACAAAGTTACATAATGGAAATTTGAAGGGGAAAAGGATGAAATGATGGAAGAGGAAGATGTTGTGGGCACCAAATGAAGAATACATGCTCCCATGAAAAGGAATGATGAAGATTTGTAATAATTTGATTTTTTGAATGCCTGACATCTCCTCCTAGCAAAATTGGTTAAGTGTCACTTTCAGAAAGTCATGAGTGAATTTGTAACAAACTAAGATGCCATAGGATATTATTTTCTTGGGAAAGAAGGATCAATTGTAATGGAATGTTATATATTGCATAGATTTTACATGTAAAAGGTCGATAAACTTAGAATTTCATGGGAAAATCTGGGAAGAATCCCATTCTCTGAGAAACCACCTGAGAACCATTTCTAATTCCTTTTTTGCATCATATTTGTATCATGTTGAGTTGGTTTTATTTGTAAAGCCATCAAAAATCTCTGATATTGTTCTTGAAACATTTCCCTACTGATAAATTTTATCATTTTTGGATTATTTTGTGTTGTCTCTTGGAAAAATTTGCATACACTTATGTTTCAGAATGTTTTCAATTTGTGTTTCTTTCTCCTATTGCAATCTGGTGTTTGGAGTTTCTTTTGATCATGCAGATCTCATTATTTTGATAGCTTAGTGGTATTTGTAATTCCAAGATCAAAAGATCTTTCATTTGATGAAGGGATAAACAAATTTAAACTCACTTTTCCTTCCTTGATACAGATATTGTTTGTAAACCTATGGGTGCACCTTAGGTATGATAAAATAGAAATTTCTAGATACTTTGTTGGTTCATCTGCTTCAAGATTTTGTGGTAGGTTGTCAAATATTGTGTGGAAGAGTGCAAATCTGGGCCTCCATTTGGTGCACATATCCTAGTTGAAGGAATACCTTAACCTCTTTGAAGCATTCTGATTATTTAGGTCTTACAATTTTTTTCAAAGTACTCAAAGAATTTGGCAAATTCTAGTTAGTCTTGTCTAAAATCTCCCACCCAAAATTCATTCAAACAAACTAATCCTACCCATACTACCCCTGCTTTTCCTTGTGTATCAACAAAAGAATCTAATCCATTTACAAAAATGCACAATGCAATCAGGATCACACCATGTCTCTAGTAGCCTCAGCCTTGTCTTGAAAGCATTTCCATCATTTAGTAGTGACAACTCTGTTGAGTTTGAATAATGGAAAATTGATCATGTTTTCTCAAGGCTCTCTCCATACAATATGCATAGTATAAGGATATCTCCACCTCCTTCACAAAAATAGAGGCTGCAATATAGGTTCTCTTACCTTGGTTGAAAGGCACAACCTAAAATAGTGAGGATTAGATCAAATCCTTTCAAGGTGCTACCCACTTCTTCAAAACTTGAATGCTAAAAAGTCAGATAGATTGCTTTCCCTGGCTATAAAAAACATACAAAATCATCTATTTTCCTCTGAGTATCTTGTAGAATCCATGATGTTTCTCAAGTTGTGAAGGAGATTAAATCTGGGTATCAACACATTACTCAATGTAAGTATTTTGTATTTGTGTATATAGAAGTTTTTAATCATATTTATGTGAAAGATTTCAAAAAATATTGAGTGGGTAGTGACTAATATGTAGATGTTTTTTATTTTGTATTTAGGTGATGTATATTAGAATACAAAAATTTATTCCTCTATGAGGAATTTTAAGAGGAAAATCCCCAATCATGAAGAAATAAAGTGTGACATTATTAATTGACTCTAGAATTAATCATAACTTCATCAATCATAGTTGTCCTTACACTTAATTTTTTTATCAAGCCTTAGAGTTGTAGGTCATTATTACAAATGGCAGTAAATTTATACATTTTGGAAATTTCCATAATATTAAACCATCCATGGTATATTACCTTATATAAGGTCACATCTATGTCTTTTCAATGGGGCATGTAGACATTGTGTTAGGGATGCAATGACTTACAACTTTGGCAAATGTTGAGATGAACTTCTAGGATTTATTCATGAGGATCCATTCTCAAGGGAGGAATTTTAAGCTACAAGGGATAAAGGAAAAATCTCCACAATTGGTAATTTCTCATCAAATGTAGAATATTATTAATAGAATTGTGTATGGGTTTATGAAAAATGCTTTTCACTATAATCTCAACCATCAAAAGTTCTTATACCATTCGATCTACAAATAGTTATTAATAATCACTTATTATTTTGAGGGATATCCCAAAATGGTTACCTCCTAAAAGATATAATTATCATGTTATTCAACTAGCATCAAGAAAATAACACCCAAGCCTTAAAATTTTCAGTACCCTCATCTATAAAAGTTTTATATTGAAAATATGGTACAAGATTTGTTAGAATTAGGTATTATTAATCATATTTAGAGTGTTTACTCTTCTCTAGTGGTGATGATATGAAATAAGGATGAAGGTTAGTGCATGTTTATAGACTACATGGAGCTCAACAAATGCATAGTGAAATATAAGTTTCCTATTCCCATCATTGAGGATTTGTAAGATGAGTTACATGGTGTTACTTATATTACCAAATTAAATCACCGATCGGATCATCAAATCAGAATTTTTTTGAATATATTCATAAAACAACACTTTGGACACATAAGGGTTGCTACAAAATTATAGTAATGCCTTTTTTTCCTTAAAAATAAACACTCTACATTATAGAGTTTGATTAATTCAATATTTTAACCACTTCTATAAAAAATCATGGTATTTATAGATGGTATATTGATCTACAACAAGAATTCAGAGGAACACTTACATCACACTAATAAGGTTATGGATACTCTTGAATTATAACACCACTATGAAAATCCCTCTAAGGTTTTTTTTTTTGATACATGGAGGTAGAATACTTGGGTCATATCATTTATCATGAAATTGTAAAATTGGATCCTCACAATACCTAGGCCATTGTGGACTAGAATATTCCTTAAAAACTCAAAAAACTCAATAGATTAATATGGAATATATGTTATTATTGTATATTTATGAATAATTATGGTAGAATTTAAAGACATATGATATATTTATTAATCAAATAATCCTTTCATTGGAATGAGGAATCAACATTGGAATATGATACACTAAATAAGGCCATGTGTACCACTCTTTCTAAGCTAACCCCAATTTCTCCAAAACCTTAATTATTGAATCTGATGCTTTAGGGTGTTTCATAGGTGTAGTAATCATGTAAGAGGGTCACCGCATTACATTCGAGAGTCATAAAATTGATTTAATAACTTGTCAAAAATAAATTATGATAAATACATATTATTTATTTTACCTACATTTAAAAACTAGAGACCATATCTCATGGGTCATCACTTTAAGGTAAAGATAGATCATGAAAGTTTTAAATACTTCTTAATGACTATCATCTAAAGAAAAAATAAATGGGTGAAAATGATTTTGGGATATTATTTTATATTATAATAAAGGAAATTAAAATTTGGTACTTGTATTATCTAGGAGAGATGATTCCACGAGAAGAATTATTATATGTCATGTCCATATGACAGGAAGATTAGGTAGACCAAGCATATCAAAATGTCATAATGACACAAATACTCACACTCTCTTTCAAAATATCCATTAGTATCCAATAAATTCTAAAAAAGTATATGGAAGGGGGATGCATTATGGTACAAGGATCAGTTGTACTTATATAAGAAATTTATCCTTAAAAATAATGTTCTCTTACGATCCATGCTTTTCCATTCTAAGGTCATTATGGGTTCCTAAGAAATTATTACATAAGGAAGTAATATTTCTTATAGGAAGGGTAAAAAGGGGATGTCCATAAATGTTTATCAAAAATCATGGTGTATCAGTGTAACAAGGTAGAAACTATTAAGATGTTGTGCCTTTTGCAACCTTTATCTATTTGTAGTGAGAAATGGGAAAAGATTTCTATGGATTTCATCATAATATTTCCAAAATTTGAGGGAGGAAGTGTGATTATGGTATTTGTGGATAGAATTTCAAAATATTTTTCCTTTTGTGTCTTGTGACATCCATTAATATAAATTCAAATCACCATATCTTTTATGGATACATTTCAAAAGATATATGGTACACCCAAGACTATAGTAAGTGGTTGTGACCCTGAATTTACTAGTAATTTTTAAACTAATTTATTCTCATTTTTGGGTACTCAACTAGTTCATAATTCATCATATCATTCCCAATATGATGGGTAGACTAAGGTACTAAAAATAAATTATAGGGTTATCTTTGATACTTCACTTCATATACGTAGAAGTGATAGGGTCCATTGGCTAGTGTTTACATAATGGTGGTATAGTAATTATTTTCATACCAAATCAAAAAATTCTCCATTCTTTACATTGTATGATTACCATCCACCATCCCTAACCTTAAAATTAAGGGTCAATCCTAAAGAAAGAGAAGATGAACAACACGTTCATCACTAATAAGAGGTGCTCTATTTCCTTAAAGAGAATTTAGAAATGGCACAAAACTATATGAAGCAACAAGTTAATTATCACCGTAGTGAGCGGATATTTAAATTTGGAGGTTTTTTTAAGGGATTGTAGCCATATAAGATACTATATTTGAAACAATACAAGAAGGATAATGTGATTTCACCTAAATAGTATGGAACTTATTAAGTATTGATAAAAATTGGTACTATGGTATATAAACTAAAGCTTCTTCATCCACCAAAAATACATCTTCTTTTCATGTTTCCTACTTGAAAATGGTCATTAGGTAGAATATGTACTCATAATAAATGGTATTTGAGATTGATCATTAGACACACATAATTTTGGATCCCGAAGGAATCCAACATACATGTACTAATAAGTTGAGGAAAAATTCAGAGATTGAAGATGCAACACGGGAAGGAAACCGTACGTACCCAAAATTGTAAGGTACTGTACTGTGGAACGGTGTAATAAATGCCCCGATGATGATACAGATCTCCTCGCAAGGTGTTCGGGATCTAGAAAGAGCTCTTCGGATATGCGTTAACATCCCACATACCCCACTTAGCCCCCGTGTCCTTTGTTTTCCCCTTTTTCCCTCTTTTCTTGCCCCTTTTGATCTTCAGTGATGAAACCGCCGCCCTACAGGGTGGCGGTCCTGTAACCGCCGCCCTGAGCAGGGCGGCGGTCCTGGGCGCATTTTCCAGAACACCCTTTTGGCGCGACCCGCGTGAAATATCACGTTTCACCAGCTTTTCTTTGCCGACTTGAGCATGCATTAATGTTTTTGGTCCCCTGGAACAGTGTTTTTCCTTTGTTTATTGTTTAGGAGTTCAATTTGGTTTTGATTCTTGGGTGTTTGAATTCCTATAAATGCATGGTTTGTGTACATGCAAATGGTCTGATTTTGGTCTGAATTTTGGCTGAGTTTGTGTGAAGAATTTGAGCTGGAGTTTTGATCACCATTTTTCCTTGTTAGAGTCTTCTGGTTTTTAGTATTTTGGTTAGCTTGCTTAGGATTGATAGCATAGTTTACTTCATACTTGGTTTAGCATTGCTCAGCTGTTGGTAAGCCACAGACCCATCTTGTGCAGGCAGTGCTGTTGCTCCATCCAATCCGGTTAGAAGCTTGCCTCTGAATTCCTTTTGCTGTAAATTTGTTTTACTGTGACTTAGAGTTCTTAGTTCAATTCATTGTATACCTGGTTAGCTTTATTCAGCTGTTGGTAAGCCACATATCCAACTTGTGCAAGCAGTGTCTTTATTTTGGAACAAAATAGCTTAGGAAGCCATTAAAGTTGCAGGTTTTGCTCTTCGTATAGGATAGTCAAAGGTTCTGGTCGCTTCACGTTGCATGACTCGCAGTAAAATCCCGCTAGGAATCGCATAAGCCAAGCTCTGTACTCTTGCGCTATCCCTCTCCTACTCGCATTCTCGGTCTGCATTCTGAGCTGTCCTTGTCCCAAAATCTACTCCTATTAGTGCTAGTAGTACATGCTTTTCTGGATCCAAGTGAACACGAAAGAACGAGAAGATCATACTGAGGGGACGAGATCACATACACCATCGGATTCGCCACTGTTCTGCGAAGTCCAGGTTTTAAATTTCAAAGTTCTAGTCAGATTTATATCAAATAGAGTAGTTAATCACTTTATTTCATTTCATTCTATTCTCGATATTGCCAGGGAAGCTGTGGGGATTGATAGTTTCTAAGAAACTATGATTCACTCCTCACTTCTGAGGTAGGATCGAGAATCTTGCAGGTAGATTAGACAGGCTATCATATTTATTTAGAATAATTCTACAAATTACACAGGTAAATAACCACACTCGGTTATCTTGTCTGTTTTAAATTATTGTTTAGTTATTATTTCTAGATACGCTTAAAATAGTTTGTTTTCCTTAGAATTGTTAGAATATTTCTTATAAAGATAAAGGTTATATATGTTAGATTTATTTCACATAGTTAGAATTTATTTCATTACAGTTAGATTACATTTTGTTTTGTATGACAATCACGGGACCTCAAGAGCCCAGGGAATATATATTTGAGCCGATCGTGCCTCAACCAAACCTAGCCACAGCAATAGTTGACATAGACCAAAATCTCAGGATACAAGTATTCCGAACAACCGCAGATCTACAACTGATCAGCTCACAGTTAAGAGGATTAAACATAGAAGACGACCAAGCACATGCGTTTTGGTCAAGTCAGCCAAACTACAGATTACCCTAGAAAATATCCACATGACTGTAGAAGGGCTCGAAAGAGAACAAACATTCGAGTGTGATCCTTTAGTTCCACAGCCAGACGCTGGAGACACCCTCGTAGATATAGATACCAGCTTAAGAATCCAGGTTGCAGAACGCCTGTAAGGTATTCTGAGAAGATCGCACAACTGTTGGTTCTAAACGTAGAAGCTGAAAAAGTGTACGATTACTGGATACTAGGGATTAGAATTTGATCTCGCGTATGACCATAACAGGACCGCAACAACCAAGAGTCTATGGTTGTGATCCACAGGTCCCACAGCCCAACGAATCCACAAGTCAGTTAGATATAGACACTGGCCTCGCACACACTAGTATTTCAGTCCACTCCACTTCCACCTATCATCGTCGAACAACTGTCCTTACTAGATATAGCGGCTAACGAAGCTAGGGAATTCTGGACTAGGCCAGAAAATCATCCATAGAATCAACTATATCCGCCATATGACCTTATCAGGAGATATACACGAAACAATCCCAGGTCATTTTCCACGTATTCCGCAACCCATAGATCGAATCACGCCAGAGCTCGATATTGATTGGAGCCTTCGAGCAGTCATCCTTGCTGATCGATCTATCACACCAGTCCAAGTTAGAAGGGCCTTCTTAGCCTTAGATTCGCAAATCCCACTAGTGCGTGTCGAAGACATTAGATTGCCTAACTAGTTTGTCTACATATTCTACCCCCACCGGCTGTCTCGGCACGACCTCGGGAGGTCGGGTACGCGGAAGAGTCACTTGTTGATTCTCACGCTGCTTTGTCACTTTTCCGATGTACGAAACATTCTAGTAGAAGCATCCAAAGATCACCAACATTGGGGATGATGTTTATTTTAAATGTATGGGTGTGTTATTCCCTTAATCCTAGGTCATATATCAAGATATGGATGGCTGAATTGTGGTTAACATAATATCTTATCATGTCATATCACAATCATTTGTTATTTCATAAGCTTAGTAGGTTGACCTTGGTACTTTACATACCATGATAAGGTATACATATAAGTTAGTAGCTGGTATGTGATCATCATATTGATAACTTTAATCTTATTATATGGTTTGTAGGTTACCCTCTTGAAGTGGATAAGTAATTCTACTTGTATATTGCAATCATTTCCCTATAATTTTGGTTTCTTTCATGTTGTGTTGTTATTTACATTCATATATATATCTAATTAAATTCATTACATAAACATTGGAATGGAGGAAGACTTAAATATGCTAAAACTTGAGTCCTCAATGTCACTATAGGAAGCGGAGGATCAAAATAAATTTCAAGTGAATTTTCTAAGGCATTTACCTTTATTCACATTGAAAAGCATGAGTTCCTTTTCTCTGTACTCATGTTATTTTGAGTATGGACTAAGGTATTAAATGTAGAAGATGATGAGGTAACTATAGGCTAAGGCTATGGAAGATGTAAAAATGACAACAAAGTGGTTGAGGATGATAGTGACACAAATCCATAGGTCTATGTCTTGGTCGGTAAATGCGGGGATATTCAGTTTTTAACCCATGCAAAGTGATCACTAGAGGTGATTCATCCTCGGTTAGATAAGGTTATGTAGAAAGAAAGTAATGGATTTTGTATTAACTTGGGAGAGCTCAATGTTAGAGATATTGTATAGTGTGAACATTAGATATGATGAATATAATATTATCATGGATAATATTATTATAATGTGAATGTAATATTACATATAGTAAATAGTATTTACTATATGGTAATTAGTAAATTAGTAAGTTAGTAAGTTAGATAATGAAACAATGAGATATTGTTTTACTATCAATGTTCTAATTAATGGTTGAAAACCATTTGGGTACATTGGTTTCATATCCAACAAAGATTGTTGAGAAGGTTTCAAGTAAAGACAAAGACATTGTTATGAGAGTTGTTACTATGCATATCCTATATAATGGAGTGCATAGCTATGGGCAATGGACCAGAGTTAATAGAAAATAATTAAAGCTAAATATATGATCCTAAACTGTATTTCATAACATCAAATATATAATGGAAATAAGCATCTACTTGAGATGTTGGATGTGATTATTAGCTTATAGGGTTACCATCAAGGATAACTACTTGTAGGATGATTTGTGTGGGAGATGGCATCAAGTGATAATTCTCACCTAATATTGGAAAGAATGTCACGTTGGAGGCCAAGGGGTTTCAATGGTGTTGGGTGTGAGGAAATTTTTTGAATCTTCCCGGGAATACCTTACTATCCGAGTTGTCCAGAGTCAAGGAGAGATAATCATCATGTGGTGTTTTCTATTTTTAGGAGAAAAGCACTAAATGAGCTTGTGATGTTAGGTTGTCTTAAAGTGATTCTGGGATAGGAATGGAGCCTTGGGAATTTCTTGTATGTTTTTAGTGTTGAAGTTTCACACATTTTCCTATGGATCATGGAGCTTCCTTGTTTTAGTTTCGATGGTTCTTGCACTTGAAATGATGCATTTTTGGATCATGTTTATTTGTAAGGTCAAGAGAAAATGTTTTGAATTTTTTTTGTATTCACAATCATCTTATAAGCATGAAAAAAATAAATTTTTATTATTGTTCATGTTTTTTGTTTAAAAGTTTGTGAAGTCCATTTGAGATACATTTGTATGAAAAATTAAGAAACCAATCACTCACTAGAAATGTGTTGTTGGGAGTTAAAATCATATTTTTTTGCACATGTTTTGTTAGCCAATTTGTTGGTTTACCTCAATTATATCAATGGTTTCTTAAAGGAACAATGTTTTTGTTTTATTTTTGAGTGTTTTAGCATGTAATGAATGTCTAAAAGAAATAGATAACAACTCAAAAAATTTCGAACAGAGCTAATATTTCTATAATGAAATGAAATGGGATAATTGATGCTTTTACAAATACTAATATGAAGATTTAGCAATCGTACATTATCTAAATAGAAGTTCCTAAGTTTAAAACTAATTTGAACAATGTAAATTACATAATCAAAGATCTTAATTCTAAAATAAAATTTAATCTAGTTTGTGGTGAGATTTTTCTAATTTAACAGAGTTTGAATGTAAGTTTAAAAATGCAAATAACTAAATTATATGACTTTTTTCAATTTTTATTATATTTTCAAAACTAAATTTACTTAAATCTAATAACAAAGAAGACAAATCACTAACCTAAAATAAGATCTTGATCCCAATGATGGGAAAGTCCTAGAGAAATGTGTTTTTGAAATTCTAATCTAGTTAATTAATCAAAGTTGTAATGAAACAAATATATTCTAATTCTCTTATTTTTAGTTTCTTTTCCCGATTTTCTAATTACTAAAAATGTAATATAAATCAAAACAAAACTATGAAAGAAAAAAATTAAATAGATCGAACTTCTCTTATGTAATTGAAATGAAGTTGTACTAACACTATGCCCTTAATATACTATTCAAATTCATACTTCGAAACTAGCTTGTGGTTGATCTAATCCAATGGGAAAAAAATGGAGCTTGATGTACTTGGGGAGGAGAAACAACTAAATTATGGTTCACTCAAGGGGAGGCAAAGATATTTTTTTATGGGAATTTTGTTTTATCTCTTTAGTGACATGATAGATCATAATTCTAGGGTGATTTAAACTGAAAGTAATTCCTTTGGATGATTGATCTCTCTTCCCTTCGGATTCAGGATGACACATTAGTAATTTTTTCTCAAAAATTCTCAAAATTCTAGGGGTGGCGAAAATGAGCATACACTCTCCCTAATAGCCAACCTCTAATAATTTTTCAATCATAACTCAAGATCAATAATCAATATAATGTTTATAATCTATCAATTAGGGAATAAAATCAAGTATTAGAGGAGGTAAGGTGAATTAGGTGTTAAAAAAATGAAAACATGGATTTGGGTTTAAGAAATGATATAAATTGATGAAATAGAACTGAAATTTTGACTCAAAGTTGACTCGTGACATAACCACTAGTTCCTGTAGGTGACGGTTACAAAAATAGTATAGTAGTTGGCACAACCATCGGTAAAATAAATGAAACCAAAGTGATGTTTTCATAACTACCATGGCAAGGTACTAATACATCAGGTGCTTTCTTAACTATTGTGGCGGTTACATCCTATATTATCTGAAAAATGCTTAGGAAATGAGAAAAGGGAATATAAAGTCCTAAAAGGGTTTGGGAGAGATAGAGATGGGATAAGAAAGGTTTGGAGAGTTAAGAGGGGCTTAGAAATATTTTTGAGCTCATAAAAACATCTCATCATGTTTTTGGAGATCCTCATCATCATGACAGGGTAATTTAAATATGATACCATGTAAAATATGGTTCTTAGCAATTTCCCCCTTGGGCGAGCAACCCCGCCATGAATTGACTAGGGCATGATTCCTAAGGAGGCATTAAAACAAAAAACTTAAAATTATTACCTTAATTATCTAACTTACCCTACAATACAACAAATAAAACCATGCCCCACATCCATATTGTAAAATAAAATGACACGGAATCAAGTGCAACACATCGAGAGAAGCGGAAAAGAGTACGTAATCATAACCAAATAGAGTACTAACATTTTGAGTAGGGTCTATATATACCATATTTTTTTGCAAACATCCACCACCTGCAAAATATCTAATAACACCAATATACAATAATGAAACATGAAAATAATGTAACATTTCAAATTCAAAATAATTCACACCTCAATTTTCAAAACAAGAGAAATTGCTAAAATTAGCAATTTTTGAATATTTGAACTAAACCTAACCCCTATATATTCAAATTTTGATAAATTTGGAAGTCATTTTTGAAAGTGAGAGTTTGAAATCATTGGTATCTAGAGACCTAGTAAACATTTGAAAAATTAGATATAGGCAATAAGACATTATCTAGACTATGATGGTAGTTTCAATAACAGAGGAGCAAGCGGGCGATTAGACATGTAAGTTATTGTCATTTGTTATTTTTTTTTTTTTTTTTTTTGGGGGAACTTATATTTTCTTTGATCGACTGATTAGAGGTTTTTTTCATAAAATTAATGTGAAAATGTTGGATAGGTAAGGTAAATTAAAAAATAGAAATTTAATTTTTTTATGTTTTTGGTAGATTTTTCAATTTTTAGTTTTTGGTTAGCGTGATGAAATCAACACTCATGGAATGAAACAATTGGTCTATCTGATTGACGATTACATAACCACCTATAGATAGTTTCATGTTCATCAATGAAAAATGTAAATTTTTGCAAGAATGACAAAACCGCTTATAATATTTGGGTGTTTATCAACTTTGGTGAACACACAATTGACATGGTGGTTTTGTAACGCTAGTGGAAAACATGAAACTACCTTTTCATCTTTTCATATTTCATGTTTCATGTAAACTATATCAATTTCATGTTCACCACTAGCAGATCCGAAACCACCTCCTACAAAAATTAAAAATTTCATCGTAGTGTGTTGGAATGTTTTTTTATTTTTTTCAGAATATGGTTTCTCCATATTTTTGTTGAATTCTAACTCCCAACGTTTGATGTTTTGAATGTTAAAAATCAATTATGTTATATGGACCAAGGCCAAAGATATTGACTAGATACATGCTATTGTAGGAAAACTAATTCCATAGGAGATAGTGTTATTATCCAATTCGGGGTTACGAAAATTAGTAGATACCCTCTAGTTACTCCCATGAGCAAGATGTTATGTGATGTTTTAAATTATTAATACTTGAACTATAACACTTTTAAATTTCCTCTAGTGAAAAGAGAGTGTAAACATACTCTTGAGAACATTTATAGGATCACATGTCTTTGAGTTACATGGAGAGAGGTGATTGTGATGGCTAGAACAGGTTGATCCAGACTCTACATGGGCCATTTTTATGGAGATGCTCATGCACCAGCATGCGGCACCAAACATGGACTGAGGTTGGTAGTGGTTTGAAATTTTTAGATTCTAAACATTTGCAAGGTTAGCATTAGCACCTTGTTCTCACGATTGGTGGGGGATAAGGTGCTGACACACTTTTATACGTTTGGACTCGTATCATTAGAGAGATAGACGATCACATGTGTTGATTTATTTGGGCATAATATATGCTTTCATATACTTATAGGGGCATATATAGGGTTATTAGATTGGGTAAACAAGGATTGAGTTTTCCTACTTTCGTCATGAGTTAGGTGTATGAGTAATTCAGCCAAATATGTCGGGGTAGTTCCCATGGACCTAGATAGATACTTGGCTCGGAGGTTCTATAGGTCATTTATGATGGTGTTAGCATGGGAAAGAGCTATTGTAGTGAGTTTCAGGTCATCATGTGGAAGTCTTAGTTGTTACTAACTCATTTAGGTTTGATCTAGAGCCTAATGAGGTGTGATAGGTTGGTCCAGATCATGATAAGGTCATGTCGGTATAGTAACAACCTAGGAATGATGTACATGGCATGTTTGAGCATCAACAAGCTGTATTTTAGCTCCTGGAAGTAGATTTCAAAAGTCCACCAAAGTCAGCTTTGAGGACTCGTAGTCGTTGTTGAGGTAAATGAGATGGGTATAACTTTTACAAGAAAACCTATTAGTAACTAACACATTTAATGTGTATAGGGGTGTCTTTAAGTTCTTCATTCCAAACTTCATCAAATTTTTAAATGGGGATTTAAAGTTATGTTATTTTTTCTGAAACAGACTTTTTGAAAAGTGCATAATGAGTTTTATCTCTTCTTATCACTCAATAAAAAATATTAAGACTTCTTCGGATAAATAATATAATGAATTTCTATATATTATTCCAACCTTGATATGTGGCAAATTTTTTTAGGGAAAATGGATAAGTATCATAGAAGATATGGGAATTTTACTAAAAGGCTTTCTCTCTCTTCAGGACCATTTCTTGAAGTATTGAGTTAAAATGAGTCATTTTTGGTTTTCTTGTCAAGATTGTGAAATGGTGAATAATGTAAGATTTCAGTGAGGTCCTCACCATTTCATATTGGTTACTATCATGAAATTCAAGCATAATCATCCTAGAAGTTCCATCTCAATTATGCAAGGATAGCCTCATTCAATCATGTGTTCTAAAGACACAATCAGGGTATAGTGTGGAAAATGGTTATTTGTGTTGGAAACATGTCTTACTCCCTCCTTATGGAATTTTTTTAAGTTAATGGAGTTCATGGTTTATCCTTTTAGTGATTTGTATAGAAAAACACTCTTGCTTTCAACTTTGTCCTAGGTTACTTTGCTCAGAAAAATGTGAACATGAGCATGTTTATAGACGTTTCTCCTTGAAGCCTCTCTGTCAAGTTCTTGAATAGAACCATATAAAGTATATTTGACAACATGAAGTTCCTCCAATGTAAAAATTAATCAAAATTTTAAGAAATATCTATATACACTGTTGACAAGGATAAAGAAGATGAAACTTCACTGTATCATTTGGAAAATCACTCAAAGGTTATTAAGGAGTGAACAATTGTGGTGTTTTGTGTTCTAAGAAGCTTAAGGTGATATCATTTATCCTCCATTTTAATCAATGACTTATCATATACCCTAATTTATCATGCTTGAATTCAAAATGTTTCTCAATCATCATTTTTAGATTGTTGTGCTCTATTCTTGATTGTTTGGGAGTAGTTTTAAATGATTCAAGTATTTTATTTTTCTGGAAAATATGGATAATGAGCCTACAAATCTAAAACACTTACATTTTTCAAATTTCATTCAAAAACTAGTGAGAAATAATTTTTTACCGTTCTCAAGCTCTCGAAATACTAAAACCCTAGAACTAGGGTTTGGAGGAAGAAATCTTCGAATCATCAGTTTTAACCAGTAAAAATTAAAAATATCTTAGAATTTTCTTTGTCTCCTCTACACGAAGTGTTTGAAAAATAATTTTTTGGTTTCATCAAATAATCTTCAATAATTCCTTGAAATTTGTTTCTCCAGGGTCGTGGTACTATGTAAAATAAGATTTCTTATTTTTGCAATGAAAAATACTTCGTGGATGGACCTTGAGAAGGTCATTCAAATTTTTTAAACTATTGAGAATCTTACTTGGCATGATTATTTGTGTTTAATTCTCAGTTGAAGGGAATAAATATCCTGATAATGAGGTGTTTAAAGCCTCTTCTACAATACTCTATATCGATTACGTTAATTTTGAAAAATTCAATTCTTGAGGCTTCAAGTCAATGAAGTTATAACTACTTGAATCTTCTAAAAGATTTTTTTACATGTCCTAGTAGATAGTTATTTGAACAACCATCATGACTAGTATGGAACTAATAAATGTATTCATCTTGAATAGTGTGGACTTCTATATCACTTCTTGGTTTTCTTGTGAAGTTGGAGAATGATAATCAACCCCGATTCAAAGAGATGAAGTCTCTTGAAGAATATTAAAGGTCTCGATCAGTTATAGGCTTTTAAGAGTCCATTCTTTCTTGAAGGTATAAAATTGATGAGAAAAATTAAATATTCAAAATTTACAAGAAGATGGAAAGCCACTTGGTTGGTTTGTTCAATCAAATTATACTAATTCAAAGACTTATCAACTCACAAATGGAATATGAAGAGTCAAGGGTTGTATGTAGAGCTCGAATAAGTGATAAAGAAGTTGAAGAGATAAAATGAGGTAATTTTTTGAAGACTAGGAAAATAGATGTGCTAGTGAAGAAAACAATTAAGTGAGATATTAAAAGAGGATGATCTGTTAGAAGAAAATAGTGAGTTGTCAAGATGAATGGTAATTGAAAAATCATGATAAGGTCAAAGGTCATGAGGTAGAGTGATGACGATATAAAAAAGGGAAAATTTATTTTGTATGGTTTGTTTATATAAAACCCATTTTATATTTTATTGAAGAAAAATTTGTTGCAAAGAAAACCCCTTAGGCATAGCCCAAAACCCCTGGAAGTATCTTCTAGGTCAGTAGCTAGTTGTAGTGAAACAAAGATGTTAAAGTCTTTGTAATAACAAGTTGATGAAGGAGAGAAGTTTTGGTGTTTTGTAGTTGAATGCTATTGTTACAGTATATTGATGTCAGTACAATATTTATGAGCTCTTGATTGTACATTGTAGACTATTGATGAGAAGATCAAGTCATTGTACTCTACTTTGTTTGAATATCAATAAATAAATACTCTAAGCATATCTTGTTTTCCTATTATGCATGTTTTTCATGATGAACTATATCTAATGGTGATCAAGTATTAATGTATGTGGTTTATGAGGGTGTTTTTGTTTGATGCTTTAAATAAAAAATAGAAAGGTTTTATTAGGGACTGATTCACCACCCCTCTCTGTCCTTTTTCATTTATAATAGAAAATGATCCTATACCTACTCTAGTGTTATAATCCACGTATATTATCCATGGGGATCACTTGTATCACCTTATTCATATTTAAAGTATCTAAATGAATTATTTATTGGGCCTACATCATCTCTCATAGATTCCATACCTCTACCTTTAGTGTTGTAGTCTTAGACCTCTCTGGCCAATAACTATGCTCCATGGTAAGCTATATAAAACATGTATGTATGTAATTTGGAACCGTGAGGAATGTTGGGTTCACTAATAAATCATATGGATTTTCTCTATGGCTGTAAATAAACATGTCCATAAGGGTGTCTCATATTAGGTACCTCTAATCATAAGAAGTATTGCACACACACACACACACACACACACATGATGATAATTATACAAAATTCCATAAAAACTACAAGAAATAATAAATATGAAATATACTAGCTATAGCAATAGAAAATAAAGCAAGAATGTGAAACCAAATAACTCAAAAATGGACCTACTTGGATTTCCTTCCTCCCACTTTGGGTCAAAACCACCTCAAAAGTATTATAATCATTATCATTATCATCCTCCAATTCATCTCCATATCCCTAACCATCTCTAGCATTCCCCTCATTCATCGGTGTGACATCTACACCTACACTAGTCCCTTCCCTTTCCATACTTAGTAGCTAATACCATTATAAGATGCTATGTAGGTTAGTTTCCTAGTGACTATGGATTTTTGGTGGTGGTTGTGGTATGGAATTACTCACCCTATCCCTGGTACTCTCCTTTAAGGTTATGACACCCCTATTATGTTCTCTAGAATGGTAATCCCTAGAGATAAGGGTATCTAGTATAGACTCCCATACAATCATCCATTCACTCACATGCATCACGATAGACAACCAATATGGCTAGAAGCATTTTGGATAGGATATTTATAAACTAATTTTGCACCTTAATAACTAATTATACCTCAATGTATCCTAACCATTTCTTTACATATCCTACTAGGGAATAGGACATAAATGAATCTCCCTCTCCAGGACAAGGACCACTCATATACATATATGGTTTGGAAATTAGTTTGATATCTAATAATGTTATATCTACCCATGGAATGTATTTGAAGGGGACATGTTCCCCACCATCATGTTTTTATATCCCCAACTAATCCCACAAATTTTATTTGGGTATAAGGTCTAAGCCGCTCATATATCCAACTCATCGCAATATTAGGGAATCTCAATGATTAGATCCTCAACCTTATCATCTTGTAAAGATTCGTATAAGTGTGTGATAACATATCATGCACATAATTAAATTTGGTTTTTGTTTCTCAATATCCCTCACAATAAGAACTCATTTATAAAACATGTGATCTATCCCCTTGTCCTTGATTATGCCTAAAAACAATATGCCAATGATGACCTTGCAGAAGTTAGGAATATGAGAATTCCTTAACCTCGCCAACCTGATCCCTTTTTTGAACTCCTTTTAGGATCCTATGCATCTCTAAAATACGAATCCTAATCCTATTTTTGTGTGGACCCTATAAAGGTTACCAATTCTACCTCTTTTCTATAATCGTCGACCTATAATATGGTAAACATCTTCAAGAGTGATATACCACTCTCCCCTTTTAATTTAAACTATAAAGTGTTCTTGTCCACATCCTAATACATGAGTACATAACACATTATCCTTTTGTCCTAGCTAGTAGTGGTTTCTCTACTACCTTTTTAAGCCCTAAACAGGTTTAAAAGCACAACCTCTTATAAAATGGCTTAATCAATGAATCTCAAAACCTAATCAATCTCTTTGGCATGACTTCACCATATGAATCCTCCTTGAAACCAACTAAAACACACACAAAAGTCCTATTACACAAAATTTGAAGAAAATTCAACATTTTTGTGAAAAAAATAATTTCCTATTACATAAAAGTAGCCATATAAAGGTGGAGGTTATGTGTTAACCACTAGTGGTTACATGTTCAACAAAACCAGTTACGTATTTTTTAGCAATGATTTTTCTATGCCATAATAGTTACACTTCCGTCATTTTCAAATCATAACCACCTATTTATCTAGATTGGTAGTTCCATGACCATGAACCTAAATAATTACCAAAATTATGAAAATTACAAAAAAAACCAAAAAATACATTTTTACATTTTCCTAACCTACCCATCCTACTCAAAATTGTGACACTAACTTCATATAAAATAACACCCCCAAATTATATATCTAAAAAAATAGGTATCAACCCCTAAATAGAAAAAATACACATAATTAATTTATCCTCACACCCAACCTACTACTATTTGTATCATTTCCATCATGATCCTATATCCTATTTTTGTTCATAAAACTATCACAAATTATCTATAGCTTCAAAATCTCTACACACATGCACAATGATATCCAAATTAGGTATTATTTTGAATGTATGAGTGTCATTTTCAAATAAAATCTCAAAAAAATGAGCATTTTAGTATGAAATGCTATTTTGACCCTCTTTCTAACTCTTCGAGACTTATTTCATTAACACATGTTAATGTATATTTGCATTTCTCAATTTTTAAGGTAGTGAGCACATGGGTGAAAGGTATTATTTTTCAACCTTAGTCAAATGGTAAGTCTTCTATTTATATTTTGATTACATAGTCATTTCTCTACTTATCTTCTTTTGTTTCTCTTGATTTTCCTTTATTTCATTACAAGTGGAAGGAGAATAGATCCATAACTAGCTTAAATTTTCTAGAGGTAAGAAAGGTAAGGTGGTTATCTCCTTATTTATCCTTTTTGGTTTATTACATACTTCTCGAGCCTCACATCATGTCCCATTCATTGCAGGAATACTTCCTATAAGGGGGCAATATGTATTAGTCATATTTTACATGGTGAAATATTTAAAATACCTAATTATTATTACGAGGATATCAAAAATGTGAAACGATATTTTTAAATGCTCATACCAATCACACAATCCAATACTTGTCCATTTCACTCACTTTTCCCAATTCTAGCTCCTAGCCTACTTTAAATAGAAATTTGGTAGGAAAAACTTTGGCTATTGCTCTGTTAATATGTATGGGTGAATAATAATTACATGTGTAATTATTATTTTGGTGAATGTGAGTTAGTAAAATATTAAATAATAATTACTAGGTTAATTACTATTTAGTAAGTTAGTGATTTGTTATTTAGTTGTTATATTAAAACAGTAGATACCTAAAATATGCTTACAATTAGCATTTCATCCAATTCGGAAAATTGACGAAACTTCGTTAATCAACCCTTATTCACCCCATTCTCAAATGCCCATGTACGACACCTTCTCGGTCATATTCCTCCTATAATAAACATGTTTGACTAATATCTCTCTTATTATCTAAACATTCCTCCTTTCGACCATTCGGAACCTCCTAGTTCTCTCTAGACCCCTTCTATTGGCTTCATAGGATGTCTATCAATCAAAATTGGTTATCCAAACCCTCCTAACTCTCAATGAGTCTCTAATCACTTGATAATCAAGTTTAACTAGCCTAAACCCTAGTTAACTAGCCTAAACCAAGCTTAACTAAGCCTAAAGCATGTTTATTCTAATCTAAAATCTTTATTCCCACATGCACCCAAAATTATAAACTCTTCCACTTGTAAAACTATAAATAGAGGGGTCACCCTCCCTCTCAACCTTACACCTTGTTTTCATAACAAATCTCTCTCACATTTGGAGATATTGGAATTAGACCTCATTTGCATTAGCTAAGCTAATAGGCATTTGTTCTTGGCTATCCTCCATTGTTGAAGCTCCTCCATCTTGCATCCATAACTTCATAGTAGGTTAGTAGGAAGGTATTTAAGTTGGTCTTGTAGCCATTTCAGGAGACCTCTTCACCTTCATTGAAGAAACAACAAATCTAATTTGATTGCTCATAGTTTTAACTAGGTTGAATTTATGTTTTAAGTAAACATAGAGTAGTTAGAGATAAACTGATAATGTTTTCATTTAATTCATTATTGCAGAAGTTATCTTGTTTAGCACTCATCTCATGATGCATGGATGAGTTAGAAAAGTTTTGAGGTTCTTTATCCTCATTCCATAGCTTTTGCCACTTTCCATTGCATACATTTGGCATGCCGGTGGGACACTTATGTCCACCCTCCATTAATGGAGGTCTTTTAGGTTTTTCAAAGTTCATTTTCAAGTTTTTGGTCAAATCACTTGTTATTTCCTCATTTTTGTTTCTAACCCTAGATAAATGACCTCATTTACATACATTTTTGGGTTTGACATAGAAATAGGACACTTTGACTAACAACTAATGCTTTGCTCTTGAAAATTTGAAAATCTATGTTTTTGTAGGTTTTTCATATGGTGCGCGTAGGTGTTAATAAAGGGGTGTGTATCCATTAAAAGGGGCACATATGTGTCGTTCTCTAGGTGTGTATCCATCACATTATTCGTGTGTTTTTTAAAAGACGTGTATCCATTGAAAGGGGCACGTATGCGTCATTCTAGGCACATATCCGTCATCTAAGAATGCATATCCATCATTTTGGGCACGTATCTATAACTATGACTATGTTTTTTTACACTGGGGCATGTATCCGTCATACTAGGCACTTATCCGTTGAACCGACGCACCTACTATCAATAGAGGCGCGTATGCATCAAACTACATTCACCACCAATCTTCCTGGAGAGCCATAACTTTTACTCCCAAGATCAAACCCGACTGTTTTCATTATGTTGGAAAGGTATTGAAAAGAAATACATAATGAAATCATAAAATTAGAATTTTAACTTACATAAAAACTATGGTTTACATTATTAAGTAAATAGTCATTTTTAATGTGTCTTAAAGTCTAAAAAATTGTCTTATTGGCCATTCTAACACTTTGAAAGGTTTTGTGGCACTAATCAGTTTTTTACAGGGGTTATTTTGGTCTTATTTTTGACTAAATTAGTTAAGTGTTCCATGTCTTAGTTGATAGAGGTTTTTCAAGTGTGTATGCTCTTCCCTCACACCTTCTAGGTGATCTTGGGAACCAAAAACACTTCCAAAACCCTCTTACTACTTTCAAAAAAAAAACTTAAATTATGCTTCCTAATGGATGAAAATTTCAAAGTTGGTTAAAAACAAACTCTATCTTTTACAAGGCACACTTAATGTATTTTTTCATAAAACTTGTTTTAGTTGAGTTTTCGTGTTGTGTATGCTCTTCCTTCACACCTTTTCAAGTGATCTTAGGAATCAAATCAACACACAAAATCTATTTATATATCATGATATTTTATGGAAAAATACTAACTCCTTACATATAGGACCTAACGATTGACAAAGAAAGGGTGAGCTAAGGCAAAACACAAAATCTTCTAATACATGTGTTTTATGCAGGTTATCAAATGGTGTGCTACTTGAAACCACATAAAGCTAAAAAATATAAAAAACACACCATATTCAAAAGATTGTATTGCAGGTTTTGGAAAAGGGTACATCCCTATTCGCTCAACTAGAAAATAACCCCTTTGGTATAACACCTTAATCTATAACAATGGGGGTGGTACCAGGAACCCTAAAGTAGTCCACCACTGTGTAACCTTATGGATGAAATGGGAAGCGCCTCACTTACCCACTTGACTAGTTTTGTGAGTTAGCGTTAAAAATTTGTTTGTATCGCGACCCTAGCAAGAGTACATGATGGATGCATTTATTTCCCACCGTACTTGAAGGGGGAAAAGGTGAGATACTCCCAAATTAGTTAGTGTGACTTTTTAGGTAAATTATGCCCACTCTTAGATGGATTTGTAATGCCTAGTTGAGAGATCTTATTAAGGAGGTCATTTTGTCTTGAGGCCCACTTGACTAGTCCTTTGTCATGTCTTATCCATCATGAAGTGATAAATTGTTTTGATTCGAGATCCTTGTTTTTGAACAAGGAAAAGAGTCCACTTAAGGTGGATATAAGTGCCTTTCATCATGGAAATTAGATGAAATTTCACTTCGATTATCATATTTATTTCCTTCGGATGAGGCAAAGCTCTACCCAAGTGGCGCTTAGTTTATTTTTCATATTTTTATCTACACCTTTGCATTCTTATTACACATTTGGGGAAACAAAAGGCATCTTTCAGAAGTGTTGTCTTAGATAGTGTTCGCCACTTTTTTATCCATTTACGCTCATCCATGTTTATGGATGATTTGTTAAACATCTAAAGTGCATGGATGCATCCTTATATATTTGATGGCCACTTGATCTTGATTTCAAGATCATCATCATAGTTTGGATTGATTCATCATTTGATCTCCCTTTGACGTGTTATCTTGTTTGCATTGTCTCGACATAATTAAGATACTTATGTCATGTTTTTCATAAACATGATCTAAGTATCCACATTCTGGCATTGTGATACGCACATTTTAGCACATCCTTAGTATACTTTGACTTGGTTTTACTTCAAACATTTTCAAAAATCTTGAAGAGTGTCGCTTACTTTGTTTGTGTCATTTCAATACCACTTTGGCACTAATATCTTGCATCTCTATGAAGCTTGATAGACGTGTCCAATTGGTGTGGTTACATGGCTTACATTTTTAATCCTTTCCTTTAACATTTTGGCCTTATTGGTTGTTAAACACATCATTGTATCCTTTGGGAGTTACATATACCCTTTATTAATATTTACGCCTTTTTCATTTTGAGCTTGACATAAATATTGACATTGTGTTGATCATCTTTGCATCGAACTCACTTTGCACATGCATTTGCATAGGGTGTATTTCCTTATTGATTGGCTTTGTGTTTCACACTTGCATGATTATTCCTTATGATTATTCATCTGGAAAAATTGTTTTCTAGGAAAATCATTTTCGATCTCATCAAGATTATGTCATCATAATTTCTATTTTCCTTAGACCTTTTTCAAAAAATCATGCATGCATCTCCATACTTACAAAATGTCTATTTGGTTTCCCTTATGCTACCCAAATCGACATGTCACTTCCTTCCCTTTGAAGGAGTTCCATCCCACTATCTAGGTCTAGACATTTGTGCTTAAAATGACACCAAAAATGACAGACTATTTCACGGTTTCTCACATTTACAACAATACGGAACCTAGGTTTAGCAATTAAAATCAAAATATTCCCATTATAACTAAACCTCGTTTGGTTCTTCATGCTAGAGGGCCCATATGGGTACCTTGTTCCCCACCTTCAGCTCATAGTCGGTGGTATGGTTTGGATGCTTCTGATCCAAATTATTATTCAGGTTCCCCCTCTTCTTCTTATTTAGATCCAAACTACCATTTGGATTCCTACTCTTCTTCTAAAGAATTGGATCCCAACTATTGTTCAGATACCCCTAGATCAAATCTTGAATCATGGTCCTCCCTTCCTTTATAGGACCTTTATTCCAACTCACCTCAACAATGTCTTCCTCCTTTTAAGACTCGTGTGACTACACGTTCCATCGATCAAAGATAAAATTTGGTTCTTAATTTAGGGTCCTCCCTTTACTCATAAGACCTACTTCATCAGGTTGTCTCAACGACCTCTTCCTTCAATCAAAGATTTCCACAACTTAGATTCCCTCTAAGCAATCATATAACTTCACTCCTACATCGTAACTTAGTGGATGGCTATGTGATTCTACTTTCCAGTCTATATTACGTCATCTTCTAGAAAAATGACATAGGTCCAAATCTAAATTTTCCATTCATGAGCACATGGGTGAAAGGTATTATTTTTCAACCTTAGTCAAATGGTAAGTCTTCTATTTATATTTTGATTACATAGTCATTTCTCTACTTATCTTCTTTTGTTTCTCTTGATTTTTCCTTTATTTCATTACAAGTGGAAGGAGAATAGATCCATAACTAGCTTAACTTTTCTATGAGGTAAGAAAGGTAAGGTGTGTTATCTCCTTATTTATCCTTTTTGGTTTATTACATACTTCTCGAGCCTCACATCATGTCCCATTCATTGCAGGAATACTTCCTATAAGGGGGCAATATGTATTAGTCATATTTTACATGGTGAAATATTTAAAATACCTAATTATTATTATGAGGATATCAAAAATGTGAAACGATATTTTAAATGCTCATACCAATCACACAATCCAATACTTGTCCATTTCACTCACTTTTCCCAATTCTAGCTCCTAGCCTACTTTAAATAGAAATTTGGTAGGAAAATACTTTGGCTATTGCTCTCTTTATTAATATGTATGGGTGAATAATAATTACATGTGTAATTATTATCTTGGTGAATGTGAGTTAGTAAATTATTAAATAATAATTACTAGGGTAATTATTATTTAGTAAGTTAGTGATTTGTTATTTAGTTGTTATATTAAAACAGTAGATACCTAAAATATGCTTACAATTAGCATTTCATCCAATTCGGAAAATTGACGAAACTTCGTTAATCAACCCTTATTCACCCCATTCTCAAATGCCCATGCCCATCACACCTTCTCGGTCATATTCCTCCTATAATAAACATGTTTGACTAATATCTCTCTTATTATCTAAACATTCCTCCTTTCGACCATTCGGAACCTCCCTAGTTCTCTCTAGACCCCTTCTATTGGCTTCATAGGATGTCTATCAATCACAATTGGTTATCCAGGCCCCTCCCAACTCTCAATGAGTCTCTAATCACTTGATAATCAAGTTTAACTAGCCTAAACCCTAGTTAACTAGCCTAAACCAAGCTTAACTAAGCCTAAAGCATGTTTATTCTAATCTAAAATATTTATTCCCACATGCACCCAAAATTCTAAACTCTTCCACTTGTAAAACTATAAATAGAGGGGTCACCCCTCCCTCTCAACCTTACACCTTGTTTTCATAACAAATCTCTCTCACATTTGGAGATATTGGCATTAGACCTCATTTGCATTAGCTAAGCTAATAGGCATTTGATCTTGGCTATCCTCCATTGTTGAAGCTCCTCCATCTTGCATCCATAACTTCATAGTAGGTTAGTAGGAGGGTATTTAAGTTGGTCTTGTAGCCATTTCAGAGAGACCTCTTCACCTTCATTGAAGAAACAAAAATCTAATTTGATTGCTCATAGTTTTAACTAGGTTGAATTTATGTTTTAAGTAATCATAGAGTAGTTAGAGATAAAATGATAGTGTTTTCATTTAATTCATTATTGCAGAAGTTATCTTGTTTAGCACTCATCTCATGATGCATGGATGATTTAGCAAATATTTAAGGTTCTTTATCCTCATTCCATAGCTTTTTCCACTTTCCATTACATACATTTGGCATGCCCGGTGGGACACTAATGTCCACCCTCCATTAATGGAGGTCTTTTAGGTTTTTCAAAGTTCATTTTCAAGTTTTTTGGTCAAATCACTTGTTATTTCCTCATTTTTTTTTCTAACCCTAGATAAATGACCTCATTTACATACATTTTGTGGGTTTGACATAGAAATAGGACACTTTGACTAACAACTAATCTGTTTGCTCTTGAAAATTTGAAAATCTATGTTTTTTGTAGGTTTTTCATATGGTGCGCGTAGGTGTTAATAAAGGGGTGTGTATCCATTAAAAGGGGCACATATGTGTCATTCTAGGTGTGTATCCATCACTTTATTCTTGTGTTTTTTTAAAAGACGTGTATCCGTTGAAAGGGGCACGTATGCGTCATTCTAGGCATGTATCCGTCATATTGGGTGCATATCCATCATTTTGGGAATGTATCTCATGAATCGTGACTATGTTTTTTTACCTTTGGGGCATGTATCCGTCATACTAGGCACTTATCCGTTGAACCAGGCACGTACCTATCAATAGAGGGGCGCGTATGCATCAAACTACATTCACCACCAATCTTCCGGAGGCCATAACTTTTGCTCCCAAGATCAAACTGACTCTGTTTTCATTGCGTTGGAAAGGTATTGAAAAGAAATACATAATGAAATCATAAAATTAGGATTTTGACTTACATAAAAATTATGGTTTACATTATTAAGTAAATAGTCATTTTTTAACGTGTCTTAAAGTCTAAAAATTGTCTTATTGGCCATTCTAACACTTTGAAAGGTTTTGTGGCACTAATCAGTTGTTTGCAGGGTTATTTTGGTCTTATTTTTGACTAAATTAGTTAAGTGTTCCATGTCTTAGTTGATAGAGGTTTTTCGAAGTGTGTATGCTCTTCCCTCACACCTTCTAGGTGATCTTGGGAACCAAAAACACTTCCAAAACCCTCTTATTGCTTTCAAAAAACACTTAAATTATGCTTCCTAATGGATGAACATTTCAAAGTTGGTTAAAAACAAACTCTATCTTTTACAAGGCACACTTAATGTATTTTTTTCATAAAACTTGTTTTAGTTGAGTTTTCGTGTTGTGTATGCTCTTCCTTCACACCTTTTTGGTGATCTTAGGAATCAAAAGCAACACACAAACTCTATTTTGATATCATGATATTTTGTGGAAAAATACTAACTCCTTGCATATAGGACCTAACGATTGTCAAAGAAAGGAGGAGCTAAGACAAAACACAAAAACTTCTAATACATGTGTTTTATGCAGGTTGCCAAATGGTGTGCTACTTAAAACCACATTAAGCTAAAAAGATAAAAAAACACACCATATTCAAAACATTGTATTGCAGGTTTTGGAAAAGGGTACATCCTATTCGCTCAACTAGAAAATAACCCCTTTGGTATAACACCTTAATCTATAACAATGGGGTGGTACCAGGAACCCTAAAGTAGTCCACCGCTATGTAACCTTGTGGATGAAATAGGAAGCGCCTCACTTACCCACTTGACTAGTTTTCCTTGTGAGTTAGCGTTACAAATTTGTTTTTATCGCGACCCTAGCAAGATTACATGATAGATGCATTTATTTCCCACTCTACTTGAAGGGGGAAAAGCTGAGATACTCCCAAATTAGTCAGTGTGACTTTTTAGGTAAATTATGCCCACTCTTAGATGGATTTGTAATGCCTAGTTGAGAGATCTTATTAAGGAGGTCATTTTGTCTTGAGGCCCACTTGACTAGTCCTTTGTCATGTCTTATCCATCATGAAGTGATAAATTGTTTGGATTCAGATCCTTGTTTTTTGAACAAGGAAAAGAGTCCACTTAAGGTGGATATAAGTGCCTTTCATCATGGAAATTAGATGACATTTCACTTCGATTATCATATTTCTTTCCTTCGGATGAGGCAAAGCTCTAACCAAGTGGCGCTTAGTTTATTTTTCATATTTTTATCTACACCTTTGCATTCTTATTACACATTTGGGGAAACAAAAGGCATCTTTCGGAGTGTTGTCTTAGATAGTGTTTTCCATTTTTTATCCGTTTACGCTCATCCATGTTTATGGATGATTTGTTAAACATCTAAAGTGCATGGATGCATCCTTATATATTTGATGGCCACTTGATCTTGATTTCAAGGTCATCATCATAGTTAGGATTGATTCATCATTTGATCTCCCTTTGACGTGTTATCTTGTTTGCATTGTCTCGACATAATTAAGATACTTATGTCATGTTTTTCATAAACATGATCTAAGTATCCACATTCTAGCATTGTGCTACAAACATTTTCAAAAATCTTGAAGAGTGTTGCTTACTTTGTTTGTGTCATTTCAATACCACTTTGGCACTAATATCTTGCATCTCTACAGAAGCTTGATAGATGTGTCCAATTGGTGTGGTTACATGGCTTACATTTGTAATCCTTTCCCTTTAACATTTTGGCCTTATTGGTTGTTAAACACATCATTGTATCCTTTGGGAGTCACATCTACCCTTTATTAATATTTACGCCTTGTTCATTTTGAGCTTGACATAAATATTGACATTGTGTTGATCATCTTTGCATCGAACTCACTTTGCACATGCATTTGCATAGGGTGTATTTCCTTATTGATTGGCTTTGTGTTTCACACCTTGCATGATTGTTCCTTATGATTATTCATCTGGAAAAATTGTTTTCTAGGAAAATCATTTTTGATCTCATCAAGATTATGTCATCACAATTTCTATTTTCCTTAGACCTTTTTCAAAAATCATGCATGCATCTCCATACTTACAAAATGTCTAGTTGGTTTCCTTATGCTACCCAAATCGACATGTCACTTCCTTCCCTTTGAAGGAGTTCCATCCCACTATCTAGGTCTAGACATTTGTGCTTAAAATGACACCAAAAATGACAGACTATTACACGGTTTCTCACATTTACAACAATACGGAACCTAGGTTTAGCAATTCAAATCAAAATATTCCCATTACAACTAAACCTCGTTTGGTTCTTCATGCTAGAGGGCCCATATGGGTACCTTGTTCCCCACCTTCAACTCATAGTCGGTGGTATGGTTTAGATGCTTCTGATCCAAATTATTATTTAGGTTCCCCCTCTTCTTCTTATTTAGATCCAAACTACCATTTGGATTCCCACTCTTCTTCTAAAGACTTGGATCCCAACTATTGTTCGGATACCCCTAGATCAAATCTTGAATCATGGTCCTCCCTTCCTTTGCAGGACCTTTATTCCAACTCACCTCAACAATGTCTTCCTCCTTTTAAGACTCATGTGACTACATGTTCCATCAATCAAACATATAATTTGGTTCTTAATTTAGGGTCCTCCCTTTACTCATAAGACCTACTTCATCAGCTTCGATGTCTCAACGACCTCTTCCTTCAATCAAAGAGTTCCACAACTTAGATTCCCTATAGTCAATCATATAACTTCACTCCTACATCGTAACTTAGTGGATGGCTATGTGATTCTACTTTCTAGTCTATATTACGTCATCTTCTAGAAAAATGACGTAGGTCCAAATCTAAATTTTCCATTCATGAGGCACTTTCCTCCAATCCTACTTCCTCTCTTGATTCATCTTCTTCTGTCAATCAATCTTCCCTCCTTATTAGACCTGTTTCTTCTATTCAATCTTCTTTGACTAAAGAAACACAACCTCTACTGATTAATTTCTCTCAGAATGAAGAAACAATTAGAGTACATGAAGATATCCCTCTAGAGGATTACAAACAAGGATTCTTTCGAGAACTCTTAATGCTCGTGTATTGGGGAAAATAAATTAATCCTTTTTGACAGAACATAAAGGAAGATCCTAAAGTCATGGAACTTGATTCTTCTTCTATTATTCCATCTTCACCTTCCTCTGAGCATGATGAGATGTCAAGGTCTAGCATTTATCCATGGCCTATGTTCTCATTACCAACTCATTCCTTATCTATCATCATTCCTCAATTGAAATCTTGTCTTGGGTCACCGCTGAGTATCCCATCATCTTCTTCAACACTTGGGCCACCCTCGGGTAGCCCTCCATTTTCTACTTATGGGTCACCTCTTGGTAGCCCATTACCTTCTATTCTTGGGCCACGTCCTAGTAGCCCTTCATCCTTTTCTATCTATGGGACACCTCCTGGTAGTCCCTCCTCATCTATACTTGGGCCATGCCCTAGTAGCCCTTCATCATATTCTTCTATTCTCATGCCATTTCCTTGTAGCCCAACTTCTTCCATCTTAGGGCCATATTCTAACAACCCTTCATTTCCTTCTATCAGTGGCTCACCTCCTCATATCCCATCCTCTTCAATTCTTGGACCGTATCCTTTTCATCCATCACATATTTCTTCTATCAATGGTTGTGGCAAGCCCACGGTCATTTCTCACATCAGTTCTAAATGTCCACATTCACTTTCTTCTCCTTCTCAAGATTAGAAAAGTCACACATTATCTTATAAGAAACCCAAACAATTTCTTAATGAAGCTCAAATAAAAAAATTGAAGATCTTGAAATCTCCCAATAAATCAAAATATCTTAGGGTTCATAATTGAACATGCTTCAAGAATTCACATCAACGTAACCATCAAGTATGGCACAAAGTGCATAAACCTCTGGATGGGGAATTCAATATCCCACATATGAAATCCATGTTTTAGGATAAATCACATTCATTTTTTGAGTATGAGCTCACCACGATCATTGAGATCAGAGAAAACATTACGCTTGATAAACAAACATGCCTAATCTCCTTTTCAAGGAAGTTGTAAACATCATTGTTTGATCTTACCACGCGGAGTGACATTTTTTTGTCCCAACTTTCTAAAACTATCAAAATCTAAAAATCAAAACAATTCAAAAATATAAAACATTGAGAAAACACAAGAAAAATCAAAGGTACAAAGATCAAACATTGCAATCAGGTATTGCATACACATGGATGTTTCTTTCTTCCCTTTCTTATCATTCCTCTGCAAGTCTTCCTACCATTTTCATCCCTTTAGTGATATTTTGGTTAGCCTATTCACACACATTTTGTGAAATTTATCTCTATGGTATCTGTTTGACCCTAGTCTTTTATCACCTTGGTAAATTAAAGAATGACTAAACTCTTAGAGATCCTATCACAATCAACATCTAATAAAATTATTGTGAAGAAATTTTTGACATATTTTTTGACACTAGCCAATGTCGTCATCACAATCACTTCCATTTCCTTCCATCAAGACATTAGTGGTTCTTAACCCCTTGTCAAACAAGAGAGCTGAAATAAGTTTTCAGAAAGAAAAAGAATCAAAATCAATCAAAAAATCAAAAGCTAAAAGCTAAAAGCAAAAGAAAATTGATATATTACTCTCTCTTGGGGTATTTCCAATAATCTCTATCGGGGCTATGGACGCTTGACTAGCAGTAGAGAAATTTTGTGATTAGAATCAAATGCATCTCCATCGGGGCTATGGACACCTAGCTGGAAGCGAGCAATGTATGACTATCCTTCCACCTTTCATTCATAAATCACCTATCACCTATCAAAATAAATCATTCCTACACATTAGCTATGGTGTCTTCACTTGTTTTCTATTAAATCTTCCCTTCAAGAGGTAATTAAATTCCACTTCCACACATTGGATCTCTATGAGTAGGTAGGATTAATATGTTACCAAGTGTCTTTTTTGGACCTTGTTCAGACTCTTACTTTAGTCCTTATCTCGTCTCATGATTTGTGCCTTTGGCTAATCACTTCTTCATCGCGAGGCTTCTAAGCTACATTCATATCATTCACATCGTTCTTCTACTTTGTTCAGAACATCCATGTGTATAAGATTACTTTTTTTCCATGTTTTCAAACACCTTTGTCCCCTTTCACAAAAAAAAATCTTCCCCTTCCTTTCTATCATGTGCTTTTAGGATAACTTACGTTGGGGGCATCCTTGCTTCTTCCTAGAACTTCATTGGTTTACGTTCACCATCATGTCGAACCTATCCATAATGGCCTTGAGTCCTGCTTTCTACCCATGAAGATTTTTCCTTTGAATACTCCCACCTAATCATTGGGGAATTTTTACATCTTCACCTTTCTCATACACACGTGGCCTTATGCCCTTGTACATCCCATCTATCACTAGGGGTATCCACGCTTCCTTGTCTTCCTATACATAGTTTCAGAAAACTTTCAAAATCATCAAAAACATTCAAATATGTTTTAAAAAAACATTCAAATATGTTAGTAAAATAATAAAAAACATTCAAATATGTTAGAAAAATAAAAAAACATTAAAATATGTTTCAGAAAACTTCTAAAAATATAAATCATCCTACAAAATGTTTCTCTTTGGTTCTCACCTATTCATGTGTGTGACTTGTGGATCATCTTGATCTACCTCCATCAACAAAAGATAGGATGCTTACTTCATTTTTACTCTAGGGCACAATGATTTGCTTTTTACTATTTCGTAGTGCACATTGATTTTTCATGTCCTTCATTATTATTCTTGCATGTATCCTTTCTTGGGCACCATCATTAACCCTTGTCATTAATTTGCATAGGTTTGAACTGAATCTTGATAACAAAAACATGGTACTTGTTTCTCTGTTAGGTTTGGCTTGTTTACTTTCTCGTATTGCATTGCATTATGTATGTTGCATGGAGTTAGGCATCTTTTACTTTCTCATATTGCATTGCATTTTGTATGTTGCATGGAGTTGGTGTTTTTAGCAATGGAAATTTGTTTGTATATGGATTTCCATGTCATACTACACTTTTGTTCATTCTTTTTAATAAGAACCGATAATGAAGATCACTAGCAATATGATGAAAAAAGTTGTTTAAAAGGAATTGTATGGATGTTGGCTCAATCCCCCTTCGTCATATTCAGAGAATGAGAGATTAGTATTTAGTTTTTAGAAATCTTCAGAGAAGCATAATAAATTATATACTATAGATTATTTATGGGATTGGAGTGGGAAAGAGTGTGCATGGATTAAATAAAGAAGAAAGAGGAGTAATCTTCTTTAGATTCGAATTTGGAATCATCCTTCTTCATTGTTGGTGATTCAAATTGCATCCAATAGTTTTGATTGCAATTCTTAAGTTGTTGATTCACCTAAAATATATATTTCATGTTGGCGTCTATCTCAGAAGTAATAAAAATTTAACATCTTTAAACACGTGTAAAAAATATGGATCTAGAAAGATATGTTGAATATTTACAGGAATCGCCAACGATTACTCGGACCTACAACGTAATCACCAACGATTAGCGAAAATTTCCAACTATTTTACTGAATTGTCAATGATTCCTTATAAATCACCATTGATTCTCTACACCACTATAAATTTCTTGAAACCATATTTTTGACACATTTATTTTTTTGTGAAATGGACCTTAAGTTCTCGTGTTATCATCAAAACATCGAAGTGGGTTCTTTGTCAAATTCAAAGCCTCTTCATTATGTAGATCAACAATATTTGCATCATGAGCCTTAAAGATAAATCAGGTTTGTTTAATATCCTTACAATAGATGATGGAGGCAAATGGAGGTTGGAGTTCTATCGCAGCCTCTCATCATTCGCCAACAACATGGTTGTACAGATGATTTGGTGGCAATATTTTCTATTGTGTGTGTTTCAGTTTTCTTTCAACTACATATGGTGTGATTCAAATTTCAATGTTTCTATATGCAATGTTCATGATTACCTCATTTGTTGAATAAGTGGAAATTTCACATTGAGGGGGAACATGATCCAATATTCCATTTCTAGTTTTTAGTTTGTGTGTATGAGCAACATGAATTCAACATATTTTCCTATGTTATTCCTTGAAGTGAGATAGTGATGAGAGCTAATGATACTACTGCAACATCATGATATTGTGGTTGTTGGATCCAATGGAAAACCATCTATAGTTGTGGTTGTTAGTAATCCACTGGAAAAACTATCTATAGTTGTGGTTGTTAGTAATCCACTAGGAAAACTATCTTTGGTGTGGTTGGTTAACCACTTGGAAAACCATCTAGAGGTTGTTGGTATTGTCCTAGAAACCATCTAGATCATGAGCAATCTATGAAGTGACACGTTGTAGTACAAGGAAGGTTTTCCCCATGTTCACACTAAGGGGGGAATGTTAGGAAATTACTTTGGCTAGTGCTCCATTGATATGTATGGGTGAATAATAATTACATGTGTAATTATTATCTTGGTGAATGTGAGTTAGTAAAATAGTAAATAATAATTACTAGGGTAATTATTATTTAGTAAGTTAGTGATTTGTTATTTAGTTGTTATATTAAAACAACTAATAACAAATATATTGTTATGTGAGTTTCAAAAAACTCACGTAGAATTATTTGAGAGGTTATAGCTACCTCCTTATTTATAGGAGAGCTATTACCTATATATGTGGATGTATCTAACATGGAGATTTGATTGAATATGAATTATTATTATGTGTTATATTGTTTGTAATTTTTATTATGATTATTTTGAAACTCCATTTGGATCCTCCTCCACAAAATTTTACCTTATGCCCCTTATTTCTAATCCCATCACTGATTTTTCTTGCTTCTTCCGTAATGGTTGTGTCTTGCTTCATGGTATTGTTGTTTACAACCATGGTGGATTTTATTTCCACAATAACAGTTATGCTTCATGTCATGGTAGTTTCATTTTTGACTATGATAGTTTAATTTTACCTACTAAAGGTTTTATATACCACTACGAAGGTTACATAACTACCTCCTAGTGACACCGATAGTTCTATCACATAATCACTTGATTTTTAGCCCTTATTTTGTGCATGAGTTTTGGTTCTAATTTTGGATCATGTGCATGTTTGGCCTTGTTTTGAGCCCCCAATGCACTTCTCCTTATCCCACTCTATTTGAGTTAATCAGATAGTGATCTCATCTTGTCCTTGCATGTTTTCTTGATCTAGAGATATAATTGGATAACTTAAAATCTTTTCATAGTAAGGGAAATTATGCACTCATTTTCTACCCCCAACAATTTTGAGATTGTTTAAAGATTACTATTGTTGCTTCCATTTTTTATCCATAGATAAAAATAAATCCCAAGGAGAATTCTTCCTATAAAAAGGAAATTGTTTTCTTTTACCATCCATAAAGAGAATATAACAGTTTTTTACTAATCTTTTAAGATACCTAAACTAACCACAAATCTGATGAAAATTATATTTTCACTACACATAAAGTTTCCAATCTCTACTTGTTGCATCATCACCACTACACTTTGGTTATATTGAGCATCTACTAGAGTATTTTTATTGAGAGTAAAGAAAAGAAAATTCAAGATCATCCCCCTTTTTCTATATAAAAAGATTGTATTTTCATTTAATTTGTTTACTTAGTGTTCTTTATCTTAGATTTTTTTAGATCTATATGGAAAATAATTTAAAAGGAAAGGAAAAATAAGTTATATTAGGTCTAATTATAAATGTTACATTGTTTTATATGAGGGTTTTGATATTCCCTTAATCGCATCTTTCCATATATGACATTAATTTCCTAATTTTTCTTACTTATTCACTTATTTGTACTTAGGTTCTGATAAATTTTAGATGCATATACTTCATCCAAAAACTAGAGAACAAAAAAATAAGATTATCTTTAGGTTTATTTTGAATTTTTATTATATTATAATAATTTCATCTTAGATTGTATATTACATCAAAAATTTACAAATATTTAGTCTTACGATGGCCTCATTGCATATAAAAGTGTGTATTTCATTTTTTCATCCTATGTGTTCTTAAAATGGTGTTTATAATGTAAAACTTCCTTTTTATATCTTACATATGGTAATATCTGAAATTGATGATTGTTAGGTACTCCTTGTGCCCCGCATACATAGAAATGCAATGGGATTTACTCAATTTGCATACTTATATTAATAAAAAGTGCCCTATGGAATCTAAAAAACATGTTCTCTCTCTATGGATCTTACATACTTCTCATGGAGTTATTACATACTCTAGTGACTCCTAAAGACCTACTCAATACTAGTTAACTTAAAATTTTATTAATGGCCTACTCCCAACCTCTTTTCTCAACTACCACTTCTTCTACCATTTCTACTAACCTCAAAACAAATAACTCTACCCATTTTTATATTTTTGTATCTAGAATTTTCCTTCTTCCCTCTCCTCCTCATTGGATTCTTGTTAGGATAAATTTTATTATCCTATTATTTAATTATGCATAGGTTAATTATTTAATTAATTTTAAATAATTATATTGTTATATGGTTAATCAACCATATTTGTCTGTATTCAGATTGTTATATTGTTTTAAACAATATATTTGTCTTTATGTAATTTTGCTTCCCGGATGTTATTGGAAGCTTGTTTATTCTGGTTTGTGGTTGCACCTGTGCAACTCATTTTCCCGGATGTATTTGGCTGTGCAATATCTATAAATATTGCAGCCCATCCTCTGTAATTTTTTACTGATTGAGATCAATAAAATCTACACAGGCTTCCGTCCCTGTTTCTCAATCAACATTTGGTACCAGAGTGAAATTCTGGCCCTGTGAAGGTGTGGAAGAGAGAGCAGCAGAGAGAGAGGAGATTGGAGATGTGTTTGCAGCATTTGAGAGCCTGTGCAGCCTCGTGCAAACTCCCAGCCCCATCTCTGCCTCCCCCACATCCGCCTGTTCCTTCCAGGTACTTGGAAGGCAAATTTTTTTTGCACTGGTGCACTCAGCACCAGGCAAAATTTGCTACAGGTATTGAAAATAATTAAAAAAAAATTTCCCAATCAGGGTTTTGTTTTACTGTATTTGGAGGTTGTTTTGCTTGTCTGTATATGTACCTGCAGTGATCAAGTATCAAACAGAGCAAAGAAAATAAAAAAAGAGAAGGAGGCGTTTTTCTTGATCCAGCAACCTGTACAAGGAGAAAAAGTGTTTTTTGAGAGCATATGCACCCTTTGCTGTCCCCCACGGCCTGTGCAAGCAAATAACCACAAAAAATGTGGCCCAGGCAATAAAATTCAGCGCCCAGGACAAAAAACGCGGCCTGCATAGCAAAAAAAAAGCGTTTTTTGAGCTTGCCCGCGCCATTTGCTGCCCCCAGCGCCTGCACAAAGGAGAAAAAAATGTTTTTGTGAGCACATTCATCAAAAACGTGCCCAGGCAATACCAGGCGTGGCCAAAAGAAAAAAAAAAAAACGCAGTCTAAGGCAAATATACAACAAAAAGATGCGCCCCAAGTAAAAAAACGCGCCCAGCAACAAAACACGCGGCCAGGCATTGGAAAAACGCATCCAGGCAAGAAAAAATGCGGCCAGGGCAATAAGAAACAGCGGAAAAGGAAAAAACGTGCCCCAAGGAGACAAAAAACGTGCCCAAACACAAAAAACGCGGCCTGCACTTGTAGATCAGTGCGTGGAAAGGAAAAAATGCGGCCATAGGCGAATACAAAGGCGTGGAAGTGAAAAGAAAAGCTCCAGATCTATTTTTGGGAAAATACAACCCTAAAAACACCCCTTCACCAGCATGTGCCACGTGGCATTCATTTTCCAAGAGGTAAGTCAATTTATTTGTCAATAAATACAAATTGCTTCCTTCCATAGTCCAAGCGCCCCAAGTGGCCAAGTTGGTTAGTGCATGTGCCTTAGAAGTGAGAGGTTTGAGGATCAAATCCCACCAAAAACACTCAAAAACTCTCCTTTTGCATCTGGCGGATTTTTTGGCGGAACTGCTAAATTTAGCAGGCTTTTTTGAATTTAGTTACGACTAACTAAATTTAGCGGAGAAATCCCTAACTTAGGGTAAAAAAAAAAATTCTCCTATTTGGTCTGTTTTCTCATTCCAGACATTTTTTGCAAAAGGAGACCCACCTAAAAATTGCATTTTCAGCTATTTTTTGCAATTTTTAGCATTTTGGGTTCAGGAGGCCACCAGGACCCCAAAACTGTAATTTTTTGCCTGTCATTCAAATTGTATTGTATATTGTACTAATTTGCAGGTTGCCATAGTCAACTGCAAAACTTTGTAACTGCTCAGAAACTGGCAGAATTGTAATAAAAAAATAGTAAAATTGGTTCTGTAACACTCACGAGATCCTAGATCTCATTCGCAGCGTTCGGTATATACAGTGCCTCTGGGAAGCGCTTACGGGTAAAGCCGTCGCGACTACTACTGCACTTAATGCCTAATATAGCTGCAACAACGTCATCTGGGCATCGTCTTGTTGTCCACTCAAAATTCCCGCTCGATAAGAGTAAAATTTCAAAATTTTGAGTCTTAGGTGTTTTTCTCTCGAGGTGCCTAAGTCGTGAAATCGAAAAATCCGTGTTCGGGTCGTTTTGTGTGATTTTCGGGCTGTCGGAAGTTTTTGTCCCAAGTGCCCCAAAGCCAAAAATGCAAACTGTTCCATTTCGGCCGAATCATCCTTCCCGCGTACTTCGCACTTTCCTGTCCCGAATGTCCCAAGTAAAAAGTGCGAGTCGTTCCATTTTCGCCCGAACCGGCCGAACCGCGTACTCCGGAACTTTTCGTCCCGAATGTCCCAAGTCCAAACGGGCCCGTTGTTCCATTTTCGGCCGATTCACCCGATTTTGTCCCAACTGTCCCGAGTTCCAAATTGCTCTCTGTTCCATTTTCGGCCGGTTCGCCCGGACCGCGTCCTTCGCGCAATTTTGTCCCAACTGCCCCATTTAAAAAAGTGCGAGCTTTCCCTATTTCGGCCGAGCCGGTCGAGTCGCGTACTTCGGAACTTTTTGTCCCGAATGTCCCAAGTCCAAACGGGCCCGCTGTTCCAATTTCGGCCGAAACACCCGAATCGCGTACCTCACACATTTTCGTCCCATTTGTCCCAAATACATTTGTGCGTCTTCTCCCTGTTTCGCCCGAACCGGCCGAGCCGCGTGTTTCGCGCATTCGCGTCTCACCTGTCCCAAGCGTACCAAGTGTCATTCACACTTAGTTTTTCCCGCTCGACCCGAATATGCTGTTTTTCAAAAAATAAATTTAAGTTGCGGCTCTGATGCTATCAATCCGAAGATCAAATTTCAAGAAGCAGTTACGAAGGACGAAACTTTCAAGACGTCGGTTACATCAGTTTTCAAAGATATCCATTGACATCTTCAAGATGAAACGTCTGGTGTGTCCCTCGTGGCAAAGACGTGGCTGAGACGTGGAAGAAAACTCAAGCGGCGGTTTCTGAAGACAGTGGGTCCTTCTCAGAACTGGACACCTGTCTCCTTCTCCTTTCTTTTCTCTTCTTCCCTTTCTTTTCGTATTCCTTGTAATTAGTTAAGGCATTGCAATTGGCGGTCCTTAACTATTCTTTAGTTAAAAGAAACGGTTACGAGGAGTAACGGATTTGTAATCTATATAATGGCCTTTCCACGCCATTTTACGGAGGAGGAAGAACTTGGATATTTGCTGAAAGTGTAAATAGATCTTAAAGAAATCAATACAAAAGGGCTTTCCATTCTTTGTCTATCTGATTCTTGTTGTCTCTGTGTTCTCCTTTAATATTGTGAAGATCATTTTGTTCCTAACTCGTTTAGTCTCTCTGATTGCATACTGTTCAGTTTTGCAAATACAGTGATCTTGTACAACCAAGAAGGAACTTTGTGTCCTTGATTAACAAATCTGAAGAAGGTTATTTATGGAACTTTGTGTCCTTAAATTTAATCTCATTCAACCAACACAAATGATCTTGTCTTAAATCCTTCGAAGCTTCGCATACACGAAGAATTATTCTTCCATCTATAATTCCAATGTTGTTATTCTTTTGTCTTCTAATTCCCTTTCTTCAGCCCTTGTGTAACTGATAATCCTTGTAAAAGAACACTTTCGTAATATCCAAGTTCGACCATAAAATAATGTTCTGTACTTTTGTAAATAAGTTTGTTTCAGAATAAGGGAACCTCTCCCATTAAAGAGGAGGGACTTCTTGTCCCCTGACTGTTGTTCTTCTAAAAAGTCCTATTTGAAAACCAACAGTTTTTGGCGACTCCGCTGGGGAGGAAATTTGCATTCCAGCTCCGCTGGGGAAAATCGCATTCCAGTACTGCAATTTTTCGATCATCCTTTGATCTGGCGACTCCACGTTTCACTAGAGGGAGAAGGGCCCTTGGTATCGAAGATTCTCAGTTTCAGCTTTTGGAGCAACAGGGTTTTCCTTTCCCTTCCAATAGAAGAACTCGTTCGACGAGCACTCCACCTGTCCAAGATAGAAGTCCTGCGGGTGGTATTCCTTCAGAGCCTGCTAGTCCTAATCTACGAGCTTTGATCCTTGCCGGTGTTACAGTTCCCCTCTAAGCCATATTTCCAAGAATGGCACAATTACCATGGGGTCAGCGTGTCGGGCCCCTGGCTCTTGCGCAGCCTTTGCATGAGTTACCTAGAGGTAACCGAAAGAACTTCCCAAAATTTAAAGGAGATGGCAAAATTCACCCTGATGAACATATTGCAGCATTCATAGTTGCCTGTGGAGTCTTGGGGGTTGAACATGAAGACGTCTCAGTAAGACTGTTCGTTGAGACGTTACAGGATAATGCTGCTGACTGGTTCTATCACCTTCCGGCTGGTGCCATCACCGACTGGAATACAATGAGAACTCAATTTGAAAGCCGTTTCAAGCCGGCAGAAGATGTGCATGCCCTGCTTGCCCAGATTTCTCAGATAAAGAAAGATCCATCAGAACCTATGAGAGAATTTGTGGCTCGGTTCAACAGATTGATCAACAAAATTCCTGTAAATACTCGACCGGTTGATCAAATTCAGAAATGTTTCTTTTTGAATGCCCAAACGCCTAAAGTCAGTTATGCTCTAAGAAGGGCTAATCTCGGAACGTTAATTCTAGATCAAGAACTGGCTGTTAGTGTCGAGGATGACCTGATCATGTCAGGGAAGTTGAGAAGAGATCCTCCTAAATCTAAATCTACTGCTTCTTCCTCTTCCACCTCTGGACCCAATACTGATCCATTAGTCCAGAAACTTGCAAATGATCTAGTGGCTATAAAGAAACAATTAGCCCAGCATGCACCATATGCAGACGTTCCGAGAAGAAATTTTCAACCCAGAAACCGTTTGCCAGCTCCCCACACAAGACTGGCACTTGAAGGACCTCCTATCAAAATTCCGGTGAATGCAACTTGTGAGGTTGAAGAGCCAGAAGATGATAATGAAGCTTGTGAGGAGTTCCTGGAGGAATTCGATGATGAGGCAGAAGAACTCGAAGGATCTCGAGTCAATTTCTTTACCACTGAAGGCATTGATGATGGAGATGACTATGATGAAGTGGTAGCAGACATGAACAGTGAATCATTTGCTGTCATGACTCGAGAACAGACAAGGCAGAAGGAGAAGGTGACACAGCCCCTAAAGAAATCTAAGGAGCAGCCAGCAACTATCCCTGTAATTTCCAGAAGAGGATCTCCTATCCCTACCTCATCTGCACCAAAGGTAAGTACTGTCAATCCTGCTCCCAAAGTTGCTTCTTCTTCTTCTTTTTCTCCCAAAGTTGATAAGCCTAGAATTTCAAATGATGATGGCCCATCCACCTCTGGATCCTTTGATATTGTTGATCACCTTAAAAGGACTAAAGTTCAAATTTCAGAAGCTGAATACTACCAAACCCACCCTAAAGCTTTTGCCAAGATGATCCAATTTGTAAATTCCCATTCCAAGACCACCTCTAAAGGCCTTTTGCCCACACCTCCTTCTGCACCACAACCTAGCCTGGTAGCTGCTGTCACCTCACCTGGAGACAAAATCAAGCCTTTTTATGTAACACTCCTTATAGCTGGCCATAGGCTCAGTAACTGTGTCATAGATTCCGGAGCCTCAGATAATGTGATGCCTGCTAAGGTAGCTCATGCTTTAGGCTTGACCCTTACTCGCACTTATGGATCTTGCTACTCCATGGAAAGTAAGGAAGTACCTTTAGTTGGAAGGATTAAAGATGCACAAGTGGCTTTTGCTGCTTTACCTGAGAAGAAGGTCTTGGCTACCATCCTAGTAGCAGACATTCCTCCTTCCTATGGAATGTTGCTAAGTAGGAACTTCTGTAAAGATGTGGGTGGAGAGATTCAAATGGATTGGTCACACGCACTCATACCTGTCCATGGACAAATGAAGAAGTTACTACCTGAGAAGCAGTCCGAGTATATTGTGCAGAAGACTGATGATCCTAAGGCACAAATACTCTATGAGGACAGGGGCCATGGTAATTACATGATTTTATCCCCTGATGAAATCCAACCCTCCAAAGTATCACCAAAAGATCCTAACGGCATCTGGACTTTAGAATTTGATGGAAGTTGTTCCTCGGCTGGTTCTGGAGCTGGCGTCTTGCTAGTATCACCTGAAGGCTGCCTGCACCCTTTTTCATTTAAGTTGCAGTTCGAGAACACCAACAACACGGCAGAGTATGAGGCTCTCCTTCTTGGACTGCAAGTAGCCAAAGAACAAGGTGTAAAAAATCTTCTGGCTCGTGGTGATGCAGAGCTGATTGTGAAGCAAGTCAGAAGCCTTTTTCAGGTAAAGAATGGAAGGCTGAAGCATTATCGGAATCAGGTTTGGGATTCAATTGAATTCCTTGATGCCTTCTCTATTGAAGCAATACCCAGAGAAAAGAACCGCAGGGCTGATTCACTGGCTGTCTCAGGGTCATTATTGATTCCCCATCCTGAATTCTCTCAGGACAAGTTCACTATTGAAATGGTCCACCGGCCTAGTGTTCCTGACAATACTAATAACTGGCAAGTTTTCAACGATGACCAGCATCTGCTTTCCTTCCTGGAACTCAAGGGGAACTTCGAACAACTATATTTTGAGGGAAGTGACAACCTGCCTCGTGAGAGTGTGTCCTCTGACCAAGCTGTCACCCAAGGAGAAGAAACTGATCAGGAAGGGTGCATTAAGCTCAAAGGAAACAAGATTCCCAAAGGTTTGGTGAGTTTGGAGGAGTTGTTTGATAAACATGACAGATACGTGAGATCTAAAGCTTCTACTGGACCTCTGCAATCAGCTGAGTATGATAAAATTGATATTGGGAGTTCTGATGACCCGAGGCTGGTAAATATTGGGAAATGTTGCACAACAGAAGAGAGGAGAAGAGCAATTGATCTTCTAAGGAAGTATAAGGATGTTCTTGCATATTCTTATGAAGATCTAAAAGCCTTCAAGCCAAAGGAAATGCAGCACTCTATTCCTCTCAAACCAGGAATCAAGCCTTTCAAGTAGAAGCAAAGGCAGTACAATCCAAAAATAGCTGACACCATCTTTCAGGAGATCCAGAAGTTGTTGAAGGCTAAGATTATTTTTCCCATTCACCATTCAACATGGATTGCAAACATTGTGCCTGTTAGAAAAAAGAATGGAGAGATCCGCATCTGTGTTGATTTCAGAAACCTGAATCAGGCCTCTCTGAAAGATAACTACCCTCTGCCTATGATGGATCAGATTTTGCAAGCAGTAACAGGATCCGAGATGTTATCTATGCTTGATGGATTCTCGGGATACAATCAGGTAGAGGTTGACACTGCAGATCAACACAAGACAGCCTTCACCACTCCTTGGGGTACCTTTGCCTACAAGAGAATGCCTTTTGGGCTGATTAATGCTGGTGCCACTTTCCAGAGAGCTATGGATTTGGCTTTTGGAAGCTTGAAAGGGAAATGTATAGTCATATACCTTGATGACCTGACAGTGTTTTCAAAGACAAGAGCAGATCACTTAGACCACCTGGAAACAGTTCTGCAGAGATGCCGAGAGCATGGGATTTCTTTAAATCCTAAAAAATCTGTCTTCTGTGTTACAGAAGGAAAGCTATTAGGGCACATTGTCTCAAAGGACGGCATCAAGATTGATCCTGAACGAGTTCAGGCCATCCAGCAAATTCCTCTCCCTACTAGTAAAAAAGGCGTGCATTCCTTCTTCGGTAAGATCAATTTCTTAAGAAGATTTATCCCTGATTTTGCTGAATTAACGTTGAATATTTCTCAGATGATGAAAGGGAAGAAAACATTTGGATGGTCTTCTGAAGGAAAGGAATCCTTTGAGGGTATCAAGAAAGCCATTGCTAAAACTCCAGTTTTGGCCTGCCCTGACTTCAACAAAGATTTCGTCATCTATTGCTACGCTACAGACAATACCCTGGCTGCTGTCTTAACCCAAGAAGATTCTGATGGACATGAGCTACCAATTGCCTTCATGAGCTATATCCTGAAGGATCATGAGCTAAAGTACACCATGATGGAGAAGCATGCTTTTGCAGTAGTCAAGGCTGTTAAGCAGTTTCACTTTTATATCCTCAATTCTCACTCCATGGTGCTGGTTCCAGATACGACTGTTAAGTCAATCCTTACACAATAAGAATTTGGATCCAAGAGGGGCAACTGGGTGGCTAAGGTCCAGGAGTATGACATTGATATCAAACCGACCAAGCTGGTTCGTGGCAAGGGTCTTTGTGAGCTCATTGCTGAAGGAGCCAAACATGAGTTGCTGGAGGAGAAAGCTGACATTCCTACTGTTCTATTCCTTAGTTCAGTCGATGAATGGTATGCCGACATCGCCCATTTTCTCACCTATGGGGAATGCCCCTCTCATTTAACTGCCAAGGAAAAGAGGAATGTTAAATTGAGATCAGCGCAATATATACTGTGGGAAAATGCTTTGTTCAAGCGTGGCTTAGATGGGAGATTCCTGAAATGTGTTGATAAGGAACAACAGAGAAAGTTACTCTCAGCTTTCCATGATCAGGCGTGTGGAGGGCACTATTCGTCAACAGTCACAGCTCACAAGATACTCCGGGGAGGGTATTACTGGCCTTCCTTGTTCAGAGATGCATCCAAGTGGGTGGATAAATGCGAGGCCTGTCAGACTTTTGTGGGAAGACCCAAACTGGCCGCTTTGCCTCTCAAGCCAGTTGTGATCGAGGAACCATTTCAACAGTGGGGTCTAGACTTCATTGGTACACTCAACCCTGTTTCTAGTGCTGGGCACACTCATGTGCTAACTGCCACTGACTACTTCACCAAATGGGTGGAAGCTATCCCAGTCAAGAGCACTACTTCTGAAGTAGTATGCAACTTCATCAAGGAGAACATCTTGGTAAGGTATGGTGTACCTAACAAGATTGTAACAGATAATGCTTCAAACTTCTCCTCAACGAGATCATGGATTTCTCACTTTCTGGGTATGGCATCTCTCTGGCTCATTCTTCAGATTATTATCCCCAGGGAAATGGACAAGCAGAATCCACCAACAAAAATCTGGTGACTATCATAAGGAAGTTGGTCAATGAGTCTCAGCGAAACTGGCATAAGAAGCTTTATGATGCTCTTTGGGCAGACAGGATCACACCTAAAAGAGCCATTGGAATGTCCCCCTTTCAAGTAGTGTATGGAGTAGAGGCCCAATTGTCGGTGACAAATGTGGAACTCCACCTTGCACCCTGATGAAGGCCATTGAAGACACTAGTTTCAGTGATGCTCTGGACAAAAGAATCATGTACCTGCACAAACTGAACGAGGATAGATTGGAGGTTGCTGATAGATATAATATCTCGCTCACTGTGTGAAGGTGAAGGTTCTGTTTGATAAGAAAGCTAGGTCCAGAGAGTTCCAAGTTGGTGATACCGTGCTGTTATGGGACAAAAGACATGAACCTCGTGGCAGCCATGGAAAATTTGATTCTCTGTGGCTTGGACCTTTCAAGATAAGACACTTTGCTGGTAAGGACTCTTTCTATCTTGATTACATGGATGGTTCTCCCCTCCCACTTCCTTATAGTGGGCAGTATTTGAAGTCGTTCAAGTCCTAGGTGACTAGGGAGCCCCTTTGTATATTCTGTACAGTGTTTTTGCTTTTCCTGCTTTTGGTGTGTTTCCCTTCGGTTGTGTGTGTTGCCCTCTGTATTGGTTTGTTTTTGACTCCGTGGCCCAATGGATAAGGCACTGGTCTGCTTCACCGAGTTATCTAAGTTCTTGCCTTGTCTCATTCCACGAATTTATACCAAGTCATCCCCAGAAGGAGCCAGCTGTTGTCCACTCAAAATTCCCCGCTCTGATAAGAGTAAAATTTCAAAATTTTGAGTCTTAAGTGTTTTTCTCTGAGGTGCCTAAGTCGTGAAATCGAAAAAATCTGTGTTCTGGGTCGTTTTGTGTGATTTTCGGGCCTGTCGGAAGTTTTTGTCCCAAGTGCCCCAAAGCCAAAAATGCAAACTGTTCCATTTCGGCCGAATCATCCTTCCCGCGTACTTCGCACTTTCCTGTCCTGAATGTCCCAAGTAAAAGTGCGAGTCGTTCCATTTTCACCCGAACCACCAACCGCACAGCGTACTCGGAACTTTTCGTCCCGAATGTCCCAAGTCCAAACAGTTCATTGCTCCATTTTCAGCCGATTCACCCGATTTTGTCCCAACCGTCCCGAGTTCCAAATTGCTCTGCTCCATTTTCGGCCGGTTCGCCGACCGCGTCCTTCACGCAATTTTGTCCCAACCGCCCATTTAAAAAGTGCGAAGCTTTCCCTATTTCGGCCGAGCAGTCGAGTCGAGTCGCTGATTTCGAACTTTTTGTCCCGATGTCCCAAGTCCAAACGGGCCCATTGTTCCAATTTTGGCCGAAACACCCGAATCACGTACCTCACACATTTTCGTCCCATTTGTCCCAAATACATTTGTGCGTCTTCTCCTGTTTCGCCCGAACCGGCCGAGCCGTGTGTTTCGCGCATTCGCGTCTCACTGTCCCAAGCGTACCAAGTGTCATTCACACTTAGTTTTTCCCGCTCGACCCGAATATGTTTTTTTTTCAAAAATAAATTTAAGTTGCGGCTCGATGCTATCAATCCAAGATCAAATTTTAAGAAGCGATTCTGAAGGCGACGAAACTTTCAAGACGTCGGTTACATCAGTTTTCAAATATATCCATTGACATCTTCAAGATGAAACGTCAGTGTGTCCCTCGTGGTAAAGACGTGGTGAGACGTGGAAGAAAACTCAAGCGGTTTTCAAGACAAAGTGGGTCCTTCTCGAACCTGGACACTGTCTCCTTCTCCTTTCTTTTCTTTTCTTCCCTTTCTTTTCGTATTCCTTGTAATTAGTTAAGGCATTGCAATTGGCGGTCCTTAACTATTCTTTAATTAAAAGAAACGGTTACGAGGAGTAACGGATTTGTAATCTATATAATGGCCTTTCCACGCCATTTTACGGAGGAGGAAGAACTTGGATATTTGCTGAAAGTGTAAATAGATCTTAAAGAAATCAATACAAAAGGGCTTTCCATTCTTTGTCTATCTGATTCTTGTTGTCTCTGTGTTCTCCTTTAATATTGTGAAGATCATTTTGTTCCTAACTCGTTTAGTCTCTCTGATTGCATACTGTTCAGTTTTGCAAATACAGTGATCTTGTACAACCAAGAAGGAACTTTGTGTCCTTGATTAACAAATCTGAAGAAGGTTATTTATGGAACTTTGTGTCCTTAAATTTAATCTCATTCAACCAACGCAAATGATCTTGTCTTAAATCCTTTGAAGCTTCGCATACACGAAGAATTATTCTGCCATCTATAATTCCGAATGTTGCTATTCTGCCTGTCTTCTAATTCCCTTTCTTCAGCCCTTGTGTAACTGATAATCCTTGTAAAAGAACACTTTCGTAATATCCAAGTTCGACCATAAAATAATGTTCTGTACTTTTGTAAATAAGTTTGTTTCAGAATAAGGGAACCTCTCCCATTAAAGAGGAGGGACTTCTTGTCCCCTGACTGTTGTTCTTCTAAAAAGTCCTATTTGAAAACCAACACGTCCCTATAAATCGACGGGGAGTAATAAGGTCACAGTGCACACACTATGAACCATCCCATCCGTCTGTGAACGATTGCAAGACATAAATCCAGACTGAGAAATTATCCGAGTATATAGCGAAGTTACGCGCGCGTATGAGGATATTTCTTTGAGCCGGTGTCAATAATCGCACAGACCCCATCAGTACTGTCTTGGTACCACGTATCGAATTCTTTCACGTACGTTAACGCCTCTTTCACGTACCGCCGGGTATATAGAAAGGGCGAGCTTCTTCCACGTACCGACGGGTATATCGGAAGGGCGCGTATATAGAAAGGTTCGGTATATAGATTGGGAGACCTAATACCTGGAGTGATAAGAGCCAAACCCTGTCAGTGATCTCTGCAAAATGGGCACCAATGCCCCCAAATTTTTTCTTCCGGATTCACAATTGCTCAGAGGAAGCAACTATGCTGCTTGGAAGACAAAAATCAAAACACAACTTGAGTTTGAAGAAATCGCTGTTGTGGACTTTGGTACTCTAACCGAGATCACCAACGATGCAACACAACAACGACAATTTCATAGAGCGGATCGTAAAGCAAAGCTCATCATCTTGTTTGGAGTATCCGACGATGTGTAAGCCCACATTCGAGATGCCACATCAGCAAAAGAAGCTTGGGATAAGCTGAGCACAATATATGAGGCCAAGAACAAGAATGTCATACTCAATTTGCAGAGTTAGTTACATACATTGAAATTCAAACAGAATGAGAAAATTGAAGCCTTCCTAAGAAGAGTTGCAAAGTTGAGGGCTTCACTTCTATCCCTAGGAGAAGAGGTCAAAGATGAGTCTCTCGTTCCCATTGTTCTGAGAGCTCTCCCTTCTTCTTACCGAATTTTTGTCATAACTCTAAACTTGTCAGATACGACAGTTAGTTTTGACAAGTTAGTAAAACTACTGCAACAAGAGGAAGCAATGCACAACAAGGATGATGAAGAGGAGCAGACACTTCTTCACATCAAAATGGAAAGGAAAAGGTAAAGGTAAACCTAAATTCTATCAAGAAGTCCCACATCGAATCAAGTATCATGGGGACAATCAACACAAGAAGCGATGTCCCATTTGCAAAAGAGGACATGACTTGTAAGAATGTTGGTTTAACACATATAAGAAAGGTTCATCAAGCAATGTTGGACCTCAACAACAACAAACTTACAAGGGACATTCAAACAACTATCACGGGTAGAAAAAGGGGAACTGGAAAAGAAGACCCCACCAGCAAGGTAATATTGCTGAGCAACAAGATCAGTCAGACAATGAAGACTTCTTGTTCACTGCTCGATCAAGTGAACCATCCACGTCATCTAGTGACGTCTGGTATGTTGATTCGGGAGCCACTCGACACATGACCGGCCACAGAGGAGTTTTATTTCAATGAGGACACGCCATCGAAAAATCATGTTTTGTTGGGAGATGATTCTTCATATACAGTTCAGGGGATTGGAAACATTTCTCTACCCCTTGGTTCACGCAAATGCAGACTATCAGATGTTCTATATGTCCCTGGGTTGACAAAGAACCTTCTTTCGGTCAGTCAACTCCTAGATCACAACCTGAAAATTGAATTTGATAGTCAATCCGGCAAGAAAATGTGTCTGATTCGGGATAAATCCAGAGGCTCGAAAATAATTGCAAAAGCCTCAAATGTGGGACGAATGTTTCAACTTGATTTCATTCACAAAAATGATCAAGCACTTGTGGCTAAAAACTCCACCTCAGCTCAGTTATGGCATCGGAGATTTGGTCATGTAAGTTTCAAATATCTCGACACACTTCGCCGGTGTAATATGGTACATGGGCTACCATCTCTTCAGAAGGATACAGACAAGTGTCCTCACTGCTTAGCAGGGAAACAACACAGAGTTTCATTCCAAACAAGTACTTTTCGAGCTCATGGTAAACTTGACCTGGTTCATACCGATCTGTGCGGTCCAATGCAGCCAAGTCATTCAGGGTTCCAGTACTTCATGCTCTGTGTTGACGACTATTCACGCAAAATGTGGATTTTCTGTCTTCGCAAGAAAAGTGAAGCCTTTGAAACATTCAAAAAGTTCAAAGTGGCAGTTGAGAAAGAAACTGGTCGTCACATCAGAACTCTCCGCTCAGATCGAGGGGGGGAATTCACTAGTGATGAGTTCAGAGACTATCTACAAACTCACGGGATTCGTCGACAAATGCCTCCTCCACACACACCGCAGCAAAATGGTGTTGTCGAGAGAAGAAATCATACTATCATGGAAATGGTGCGATGCATGATCGATGATTCCGAACTTGCAAAGACATTTTGGGCAGAAGCAGCAAAAACAACAGTGTATTTGCTAAACAGAGCGCCCACAACTGCTCTTGATGGAATTACACCACAAGAAGCATGGTCAAAGAGGAAACCATCCATTGCACACCTCAGAGTATTTGGGTGCAAAGCCAAGCATGCACATACCCAAACAGAACAGAAATAAATTGGACATGAAGTCACAAAATCTCATCTTCATTGGATACAGTGAAGAGACTCTTGGGTACAGACTAATGGATCCTAAGACCAGAAAAGTCTACACAAGCAGAGATGTTGAGTTTTTCGAGAAGAAGGAAGCAGAGACTCCTCCTCCGGACTCGCAAGATGTAGATTTTTCACCAGTTGTAAAAACTGAAGCAAATGTTCCCTCAGAAGATGAAAGTGATGATGGGGATGATGGTGTTGATCAGATAGAACCACAACCCATGGGAATAGCTCAACGTATGCCTAAATGGTGTACAAGTACATTACGAGATGCAAGATTGGATGCTCCACTGGATACATCCACCCTTGGACCACGGACTCGCGATAAAGGAAGAGAATAAGTTAACTTTGCTTTGATGAGTAGAGTTATTGAAACAGACGAGCCATCTACAGTCCAGGAAGCCCTACAGTCAAAAGCTTGGAAAGATGCCATGGATTCTGAATATCAATCAGTGATGAAGAATAACACTTGGCAGCTTGTCGATCTTCCACCAGGGAAGAAACCCATTGGTTGCAGATGGATATTCAAAACTAAGTACAAAGCAGATGGGACAGTGGACAAGTGTAAAGCAAGACTTGTAGCAAAGGGGTACGCACAGAAAGAAGGCATTGACTATGAGGAGACATTTGCTCCCATAGCTAAGATCAAAACGATCAGGATGATCTTTGCTCTAGCTGCACAGTTTGGATGGAAAGTTCACCAAATGGACGTAAAAAGTTCCTTCCTGAATGGAGATTTGCAAGAAGAAGTCTACATGACTCAACCTGAGGGATATGTTGTACCTGGTCAAGAAGAAAAGGTATGTAGACTCAAGAAATCTTTGTATGGCCTCAAACAGGCACCCCGGGCATGGTACATCAAGATTGATGAGCATCTCGTACAACATGGATTCGTCAGAAATCCATACAATCCCAATCTCTACCTCAAAAAGAAAGGGGGGGAGATGGTGATTGTTGTAGTTTATGTCGATGATCTAGTCATCACTGGCAGTTCAGTGAAGATGATTGATGAAACAAAGAAAGATCTTAAGCGATCATTCGACATGACAGATCTCGGGCTTATGCACTACTGTCTTGGACTAGAAGTATGGCAGAAAGAGAATCACATCTTTGTTTCTCAGATGAAATATACCAAGACAACACTCGAGAAGTTTAGGATGATGGATTGCACACCAATTGCTACACCTATGGAGAACAGATTACAGTTATCTCATTCAGATCCATCTCCTGAGGTAAGTGCCACTCTCTATCGGCAGCTGATTGGGAGTCTCATTTACCTGACCTACACTAGACCAGATATCAGCTTTGCAGTGAGCTATCTATCCAGGTTCATGCAGGAACCCAAAATTTGTCATTGGAAAGCAGCAAAGCACATTTTGAGATATCTCAAAGGATCAGTGGATCTTGGTCTAGAATACAAGAAGAACGAAAACTTCTTCTTGACTGGATATTCGGATTCAGATCATGCAGGTAACATTGATGATAGAAAATCCACTTCTGGATTTGTATTCTTTATGGGATCTGGACCAATATCATGGGGAAGTAAGAAACAACACTTTGTTTCTCACTCTTCCACAGAAGTTGAGTATCGTTCTGCGGAGAAGGCATGCAGTGAAGCGATTTGCTACGTCACATACTTTGGAAGGACTTGGAATACCACAAGACAAACCGACCACCATGTATGTTGACAACGAAGGTGTTCTCAAACTTGTTCGCAATCCAGTTTTCCACGAGAGAACAAAGCACATTGAAGTTCAAGTTCATTTCATACGTGAACATGTATTGAAGCACAACATCCAGCTTCAATTTTTTCCAACGGCTGAACAACGAGCAAATATTTTCACAAAGTCACTTGCACGTGACAAGTTCGAGTTGTTCAGAGCATTTCTCTCCTCATCTCTTCAGACAATGCACAATTAAGGGGGGGAATGTTAGGATAAATTTTATTATCCTATTATTTAATTATGCATAGGTTAATTATTTAATTAATTTTAAATAATTATATTGTTATATGGTTAATCAACCATATTTTTCAGTATTGATTGTTATATTGTTTTAAACAATATATTTGTCTTTATGTAATTTTGCTTCCCGGATGTTATTGGAAGCTTGTTTATTCTGGTTTGTGGTTGCACCTGTGCAACTCATTTTCCGGATGTATTTGGCTGTGCAATATCTATAAATATTGCAGCCCATCCTCTGTAATTTTCTTGATTGAGATCAATAAAATCTACACGAGCTTCCGTCCCCTGTTTCTCAATCAACAATTCTTTAAATTCTCCCACTTAGATCCAAATTTGAACTTGGGCTCATAAATTCCCTTATCCACCTTATCACCATTTGGCCACTCCTATTGTGCCATGTCCATCTTGTGGTTGGATTCTCTTATTTATATATATAACTTGTCACTATTAACGCATGTGATCGATAGGTCTAATGTTTTTCACTTATTTTGATAGATGCGGCATGCCTCTTCTCCTTAGGTTTCATTCTCTTCATTTCCTCTACACCTTTTCTTCCATTCTAGGATTATTCTAAATATTTTAGCACTCCTCCTATTGTCCTGCACCTCCATTTTCCACATATCTTTAGAGAATTTTCATCTTCTCGCTTCCTTCTCATGCTACTACCTCTTCATACGTGGACTCTCCTTTGCACATCACATTCTTCTTGTACATCTATCCATTTTTATATATGTTTCACCTTCAAAGGCACTTAACTTTCACACCCTTCATCCTTATCCTTCTAAATTTTTAGATTTTTTGTCCCCCCTTTCCTTATGTTTTTCATACCCCTTGTTTCTTATCTACACTTCACTTGCCTTCCAAGTCTTGCGCTTGTCCTTACTCATGAAAAATCATGCAAGCTTACTTATACCTCGATTCTCCCGCACCATAAATTTATAATTACACGTAAGGAACTTTATTCTTTATTTATTATTATTTATGTATTTTAAATAATTATAAATATTTATATTCATAACTATAACTTTAATTATTGTTTTCCCCTTTATTGTTATAAAACACTTTCAAAACAACAAAAACATAGTTGCATTTTCATATCATAAAATAGTGTGTAGAAATCATATTTTTACTTGTTGATTTTCATTTCATTCAATTAAGGATTTGTCATTTAATAGTTTTATTTCCAACAAGTAATCCATGTCTAGTTGTTAACTTAATTTATCTCATTTAAATCCTTGTAAATTGAACATTAAACCAAATGTGGAAAACAATCATGAAATTCAACTTCCACACAACCAAACATCTTTCTCTTCATTCCAAACAAGTTGTTGAATCCTCCAACAAGAACTCACAACATTCTCAAAACATAATCATTCCATTCCAACCTTCAAAACACATCCAAACCACATAAAATCACTTGTTGATTTTGTTAGGTAAAACCTATAGTATAGGTAATTATGCATTGTAGATATTCTTTACATACGTATATTTAAACTTTACCATAGTTATTGGATAATTAGTTTATTATTGTGGTTAGTGGTTATTTCTTTGTTATATGATTTTATCACCATATTATTTTTATTATATTCATGTAGATTTATTTGTTATATTGTTTGGTTGGTTTCACCCATATAACAAATTTTCTCTGTAAATTTGATTGTATAATACACACACACACACACACACACACACACACACACACACACACACACACACACACACACACATCCCATTTTTCTTCGTAATTTGATTGAACATAAATACAATAGTCAAGTTTTCATCCATGTTCATCCTTCACATTTGGTATCAGATTAGGTAAGATAGGTCCTTGTCTTTGTAAGAGAGGTTACAGGAGATTTTGAAGGACTAGGAGAAGATTGAGTAGCAGAAGAGGAGCCATTAAAACCCTTTTTGCACTTCCTAGCCCCATACCCAGCCTCCCACACTCATTGTAGTCCAAAAATGGTATTTGAATTTGTTTACGATAAATTTTCATCAATAATTCAATTTTTTCTCAGACTTTGGATAAGGAGAAGTCACCTAGAACTTCCTCCTACACCAATATTTACACTAAAAAAATAAAAAATTAAAAAATAAGGATTTTTTCCTTATAAGGGGTTTTACCTCTACCTTTATAGGTCATCTTATACACATCCAAATTTGGTTAAACTAATAAATTTAGTAGTTCCTCTACGATCTCCCATCAAGTTGGCTAGGGAGTGAGTTGCATTGAGAAGTGTTGAATTGAGCACCGAGATGGTTTTTTAACGAGATCCCGTAACAAAGATACTACCATGTTGGGTTTTGTAAAGGATTGAGATAATAGGAAATTAATGGGTGGGTTTATTTTCTAAGTGGTCGAGCCATATTGAGAACTATCTGGATCTATCCCTCTCCTCTCTACCAAGTTTCCAGCCTAGCTATCCCTAATCAAGGTGAGCTATACACTCATAGTAGGACCAAGACGAGCCAACATTTAATGGTGAGTTTAAATCAGGTCAAATCCAATCACCCTGGTCGAGCCTTGTCCCCAATACTTGCCATATTTGTCATTTTGTAGAATGAGTTAGGAAAGCATCAAACTATTTTCAATCCCAATCAACCTCCCCACCCAATTCAAATCCTTCCTTACCCAAGCTACCCTATGTCGGATCTTATCTTATCTTTAATCTATTTTTAATCTCCCCTCATTGTGTCCTAAAACATCAAATTAATCCAATGTAAAACAAAAGTGGCATAGGTAAATACAAAAGAGAGCTTGGAACCCTAAATTGAGTCAAATAACCAACTTTCCCATTGGGTTGGGCCACATGGGACAAATAAGATTGATTAAAGCTATTTTTTTAGTAAAAATTAGTGAAACTCGTTAAAGTTAACACTCAAAACCTCCCACAATTCACCTAGTGACAGCTAAACCCCCACTAGATTTATTGAGAAAACCCTATTTTAGGGTTAAAAATCTAGTATTTGTTAAAAAATTGATTATGGGCATCATTTATATAGGGATATAACCTAAAAGGCCATTTTGTCTATTTTTGTGGATTTTATCAAATTTTAGTTGTATAGAGTTCTCGTAGGGCCACCAACACCCCAAAAACCAAAAACATTGCATATCATTCAATTTTTTCCACACAAGAGGCTAAAATTCAGTTTTTCAGTGTATTATATTGATTTGTATTGTACTAATGAGCCATTTAGTTGGGAAATTATAATAACCCACTATGGCCACCAATACTCCAAACTTATTTTTTCTTGACTCGTTGATACTCAGATCTTTGAAAAACTATGTCGCATAGAAGACCAAAATTTGAACTCGATCAATTTTAAAGAATTGTGTCCTATTGTCAATGGTTTAGTAACCAAATATGTAGATGAAGAAACATAGAAAAATTAGTTTGATGATAATAATTAGAATGCCAAATTTATCATCTTGTTTACGTGTCCAATGATGTCCAACCACACATTCAAGATGATAAAATGGCTAAAGAAGCATGGGATAAGCTAAGAAAACTGTAAGAGGTCAAGAATAAGAAAACTATATTGAATTCACACAATCAACTACATGCATTGAAATTCAAGCCTAATGAGAAAGTTGATGTTTTATTTAGAAGAGTTGAAACATTGAGGGATTCACTTCTATCCTTGGAAGAATAAATATCATATGACGCTATAATTCCCATTGTTTTGATAACACTTCCTCCCTCATACAAGATTTTGGTGATGACTATCAATATGTCCTATCAAACCATCAGCTTTAAAAAGTTTGTGAACTTATTGTGCAGTAAGAAGAATCAATGTACAATAAGGATGAATAAGAAGAGAAGGTACTTTCTTCTCATCAAAGAGGGAAGAAAAAATTGTATTATTCTAATAACTCCCAAAAGTAGCATTAATAAGTGGATAATCATAAGAAAAATGTATTATTTGAATCATAGTACATGATGTGAAATATTATTTGTATAACACGTATAAGAAGGGAAAATCTAGAAATTTGATACCTAATAATCAATAGTCTCAATAGAGACAATCTAGCCGCAAGAAAGGGAAAAACAAGGGATACTGGGGGAAGAAACCCATCAGCAAGGTATTTTTTTGAGTAATAATACATCTTTTATGATGAGGAATTATTGTACAAGTCCCATTCCAGTGAAGTAAGCATGTCATCTATTACTACCTCGTACATTGATTTGGGAGGCACTTGACACATGATTGGATGCAGAGAATAGTTCTCCACAATGTGAGAAACACCCTCTAAAAATCATGTCTCATTGGATCATGAATATTCCTATGCATTCAAAGGTATTGGGAACATTTCTCTACCTCTTGGTTCATAAAAATGTAGATTATCGATGAATCATATGTCCCTAGTTTAACGAAGAACTTTCTATCAGTAAGTTAACTTCTAGATCACAATCTGAAGATTGATTTTGATTGTAAATCTGTAAGAAAGTTGGTTTGATTTGAGATAAATCCATAAGCTAAAAAATTATTGCAAGAGATTCAACTATGGTAAGGATGTTCGAGATTGATTTTTCTAGAGATATGATCAAGAACTTATGGTTAAAGACACCTCCTTTGCATAGTTGTGGTATCTGAGACTTGGTCACATAAGTTTTGGATATCTCGACATACTTTGTCGGTATAACATGGTGAGAGGTTTGACATATATAAATAAGAATACATACAAGTTTCCTAACTTCCTCATAAGAAAGAAACATGGAGCCTCATTCGAAGAGTAAATATCAAGATCTAAGTAAGATTAATTCGGTGCACACTAGTCTTTATGGTCCAATGTAACCTATTCATTCTAGATTTTAGTATTTCATGCTTTATGTTGATGATTATTCAAGAAAAATATGGATTTATTTTCTTTTTACTAAATATTCAAAGCTTTAAATAACTTAAAAATCTCAAAGTGGTTGTTGAGAACAAGACTGGTTGTAAAATAGAATCGCTCCACTCGGATCGAGGGGGATTTTCAAGTAATGAGTTTAAATAATTTCTATAAGCTCATGGCATTCATTGAAAGATGTATTATCCACATACAAAGTATAAAAATGGTTTTTTTGAGAGAAGGAATCAAACTAACATGGAGATTGTGTGTTGCATGATGTAACATTCCCATTTTAAACTTTAGAAACAAGATTTTTTTACACAATGTTCTTTATTCTAAATAAAACATCATTTAGAACACACATTCCATGCCAATCAATCTCATAACAGATAACCATATGTAGCTTTAATGACTCGATAAATTACCAATATCTCATTCCATGACTCGGTTACCAACCGATCTCTCATGTTTTTCTTAAAGTATAGAATATTTTATGTATACTACATATACTTGGTTTTCCTACCCTATTCTGGGTACTGAGTGATCTGTTTAAAGAACCTATCTAAATATTTTTACCAATATTCATCTGACATCACGTTTCTTTAAACTAGGTGACATAGGACAACACAACTAGTAACTTGTGATACTTTGGCCAAATATTTTCAACATACTATCCATGTTACTATTCCAAGAAGACATACTCATCAATTCAAAATACGTCCTTCACCTCACTCTAGTGTTATCTAGAATGGTCTTTACTGATTTCTCTCAGTCCACTTTCCCAAGGTTTGACCCTATCCTAGGTTAGCAACATAATTTGTTATAGGAATATGCTCATGATGACTTAGGGTATATGGGCATACTCAACCGACCTAATTCGACCGAATATGCCTAGGTACCCTGAGTCATAGAAAGCTACACCCTATTCTAAACATGCTACTTAACTTGACCTAGAGAGAAACTAAGTTCAAGTCTAGATGTGTGTAGATCTAGATGAACAAATACGGAAGGGTGTTGCCACATGTCAATTTAAACACTGTATCCTCGAGAAGCCCTTGGTCTTCTCAATGTACATCCCCGTAATTGGCATGTGCCAACATCCATTATAACCGATTCATCACGATGTACATATTCCTTGGTGGTCGTTATTTCATAATTAAATTTGGATTAAGATTCAGATTATAACAACCATGCCTAACCCTAATTCCAACATTGTTAAGTTCTTTATCCATAATTAATCTGATTTGATATTGAGAACTTCATTAACTCATGTTTGCATTGATGTTCATTAACTTGGCATAACAAGCAGTTATCCCAAAAACAGGAAGCAAACATCAAACGGTTAATTTTTAATGTAACCTAGCTATCCAAAGAAGGTGTATCATCCACCTAGGTTAAGATAATGTTTAATTTATATAAACAAAGTACAAAGATTAATGGTCATAACCACCATTCTTTTTATTTTTCATTCTTTTGAAAGAGGTAGAGTCTTCCTCTACATGATTATATGTTTAGGGTTAACATAAACTTTTTATCATTCATCACTCATATAGTTTAATTGTATGTCCAATACATATTTCATTATTAAACTATAGTTGTTTAGATAGAGAATGACATCTTTTACAACTTAACAAGTTTCACTATAGTAAGGGAGATTGTACTATCCCCTTAATCCAACTTATTAATTGATAACAATAATAGTATACAAACAAATATAAAGAATATCGACAAGATATCATTACTATTTCCTTCATACAAAGTACAAGAGAATTTACACCAAAATTTGGAGTTAGTCTCCAAACCTTTCAATTCATCATGATAAAATATACACTTTACAAGACTATGCATTTCAGGCATACTGCATGTTGATCAACATTAAGATCATAAAAGAACATAACTTTTCTTTTTCAATACAACTCAAGAATTAATCGAAATTCCTTACAAAATAACTATAGTTAAATAAGCCAATAGATCATAAAAAAATTTCCTTCTTCTATCACTTACGAAGTCCATCTATAAAAATTTCTAGCACATGTTAGTTCATTAAACTAAGCATGATAAGCACTAAGCATTAAAACAAAGTGCATTCCACTAATTGTTCCATTAAAATAACTCTACTTTAATGAAACAATTAATATATCATACAAATAAGCATAAGTAATAACAACCATAAAAGAAATAAAAATAATGAGTCTGAATTCACTTTTAAGAAAAGAGCATAATATAATCAAGAACTACTACATTATATCATAAAAGAATTGACCCAATCAAAGACTTATTTAAAAAAACAACAGATCTTGTCATATAATTATTTCATAATTCTTTCTCGGATTGAAATACAGAATTTAACTTTACTATGTAACAAAAGAGTTACTTTCAGCATAGTATATATTTAGGATGATTCATCCTACAACTTAAATAAATAAGAATAATAATCAATATAGACTATCCACGTTTCACCATTCATCTAAATGATAGAAAACAAGTTCAAAAAGTACACAATTGATTACCTACATAATTGCATCAATTGAAGGGAACCAATAAAAGGATTCACCATTTAAGAGACAATATCTGATATCATCATTGAACTTACGTGAGAGAAAACATCCAAAGACTAAAATTATCATGCAATGGATTCATATCCAAAAATCACAAAGATTCATTCAATCATGAAAGTAAATAACCAGAAAAAACATGCAACCATTTATCTCATGAGAGAAGAATTATTTTAGTGAAACATTTAGAAGAAAGAAATAAATATTAATGGGTAGAGCATATCATGCCCGATAAGTGCTTCACAATTCGAAGGATACTTCGAGCCGAGCTTCAACTCTTCCTCTCCTCCAAAAATATCAAAACCAAACATCTCTTTCTCAAATGCTTCATTTATTTTCCTTGGATCGAAAATAGACCAGAGAAACCAAAAATAGCCACAAAGTGAAAGTCAAACTGTTGGTTTGAAGAACTAGATAGGTCCATGGAGAGAAAAAATCGTAAATCATGCAAGACCAAACAACCCCCAACAAATATGCCCTAATATTTTCCAAGACGGTTCACTAGTAAAAACTAAGGTTCATTAATGCCATTGATTACAAAATTCTCACCTATCTTTCCATGCCACTGCCATCTAGAATTGGTGAAACCTATTTCAACTTTAGCATGTATTTCCAACTTTAGTGAAGACTCCACATAATTCCCACTAACTTTTCATGCTTCTACCTAATCTGAAATTCATTGGCATTTAATACAAAAATCAAATCTCATAAATAGCTTAAGAGCCTCCACTTAGCCTCACATTTTTCATACAACCCTTAGGTCCCCTTTCCACATGTCATTAGTTAGGATAGGTACCATTAGCTTAGGATAATACCTTAGCCTAGTTTATAAATAATAACCTTAGGTTTAAAAATCATTTCAATAAGTAATTTCCACCTTAGGTTAGGTCATAACTCACAACCATATAGTATAAGGTATTAGAATTAGAAATAGCCTAGCATTAACCTAGGTTATTTCCCCTTCTTCCACTTAGTACAACAACTTAGGTGAGGACGCCATCCCAACAAAATAGATATAGGTAGCAAGTAGGTAGAATACCTTAATTTAGGAATCCCCTAGCATAGATCTCTTAGGTCTAGGACTTAGATTGTTCCTCAATAGTCCTGAAGCAGGCCTCATTTCACTTAATGCCATAAGCATCCCACTGAGATCAATCAAGAAGATCTGAGCACAAAACATACAATAGAATGTAGGCATGATCTTACAAGACAATAAAGAATTTGTAAACATACAAAATTTTAGTTCGTTACGTCTCTCAACCTTTGAATGTCAGTTTACCATTCAGACCAGGTAAGGAGATTTAAAACATTCCTTGGATCAATGGAATTGATCCAAGGATGAGTCAGTTAATAGAGATAAGTTTGCAACCATTATTACCAAATGTGAAAATGGATTCTTTGCAAACCATATCATTTCAGTCTAATGAATCCAAGAGTAGAAATGATTTATCCATAACAAGCATGATCTTCAACAATCAAGGGAACACACCTCATTCAAGAAAATCACATGTCAACGCTTGCAATGCAAAAGAGAAATATAACATTTTGTCAAAGGTGTTACATACTTCCCTCCTAAAAATAATCATCGTCCGATGATTATCTTATTTTGACCATTGTATTAAGGAAAATCAATTTATTCACTTTCTTATCATATGTTTGCAACAATATCAGAATTTTAAAGTTCTAGAAATTAGCATTCACATAACTACTTATTTAAAAATAAATAGTTATCTCATCCAAAATCGATGTACTTATTGTCATATAAAGATAAAAGCACAAATTTTTATTAGTCATCGAATAAATTCTCTTGAAATAAATATGGAAAAGAAGTTTTCATATCTTCAAAATTTTCCCAAGTTGCACTTTCTTCATTAAACCGGTCCCACTGACCTTACACTAACTTATTACTAGCAATAAAATGTGCTACTTTTGTTAGTTTATCAACAACTACCAAAATAACATCATGTTTATTTCTTGACATAGGCAACCCTTGTACAAAATCCATGCTTATTACTTTCCATTTGTACTGCGGTATGCTATGAGGATACAATAAACTGGATGGATGCATATGTTCAACTTTAACACGTTGAAATTCTAAGCAATGTGTCACAAAATCAATAATGTCCTTTTTCATCCCTTTCTAGAAATATTGTTGTTTTATATCAGCAAGCATCTTTGTAATACCAGGGTGTCCAGAAAAAGGTGAATTGTGAAATTCTGCTAACAATTTCTTTCTTAAATCATTTAGCAAAGGTATGTATACTTTGTTTTCAAATCTTAAGATTCCTTCATTGTCAAAGTGAAAACCTTTATACCTCACATCATTTGGATCTATAGCAAGAGTTGTTTTTACTTGTCCGACAAGAAGAAATGCATTCTATGACACTTTTACTTCATCCTTAAACCGAGTTCTCAATGTTATAAGAGCAAAAATGTGCTTCCTAAGACTTATAGCATCAGTCACTCTTTTTCCTTACCTTTGATATAATTTACGCAAAATCAAATTGAGACAAAAAATATGACCATCTTCGTTGTCTTGCATTTAGATTTGGCTAAGTGAAAATATACTTCAGCCCAAGATGATCATTTTTAATTCAAAAGGTTTACCAAGTAGATAATGCATCCAAACTTGTAGTGCATGAACAATGGCAGCAAGATCTAAATCATGTGGAGCATAATTCAACTCATGTAACTTTAGTTTTCTACTTTTGTAAGCTATGACATGATCATTTTTTAACAAAATAACTCCAAGACCTTCTCCAGATGCATCGGGCCATAACAAGAAAGTCTCCATTAGGGTCTAGTACTTCTAGAATAGGTGTTGAAGTTAATTGTTCCTTCAAAGTTATGAATGTAGATTCACATTTCTCATTCCAAACAAACTTCTTATCCTTTTTCTGTAATGAATTTATTGGTGTAGCCACTTTGGAAAAATCTTTTACAAATTTTCTATAGTAACCAACAAGACCCATGAAGCTTCTAACTTCATGTACATTATTTGGTGTAGGACACTTAGTTATAGCTATAATTTTAGAAGGATCTACAACAATTCCATTCTTACTTATTACATGTCCCAAACAAAGGCACTTTTGTGTCATAGAAATAATGTTTAGATAGCTTGCCATACAACCGGTTCTTTCTCAAAATTTTCAAAACTATCTTCAAATGCTCATGGTGTTCCTCACTACTTTTAGAATATATGAGAATGTCGTCCAAGTATACAAGAACAATTTTTCCAAGTATTCTTAAAATATATTATTCATTAAATTCATAAAAGTTACAGTGCATTTGTTAATCTAAAAGGTAAAACCGTGAACTCACAATGTCTATACCTTGTTCTAAAAGTTATTTTATGAATGACCTCATCCTTAATCCATAATTGATGATATCCAAATCGAAGATCTATATTAGAATATGTAGATGCTCCATGCATTTGATTAAATAGATCATCAATTCTAGGAGTAGATATCTATTCTTGATCATTGCTTTTTTAACATTCTCGTAATCAATGCACAATCTAAGTTTTCCACCTTCTTTTCACTAAAATTACTGGTGCTCCCAAGGTGAAACACTTGGTCTAATCAAACCTTTAGAAAAAAATTATTGAAATTGAGCCTTAATCTCACTAATTCTATAGTAGTGATTCGATATGGTGCCTTAAAAATAGGCTCGGTTCAAGATTGATTTCATTAGAGAAGTTAAATTCCCTTTTGGGTGGAAGACCTGTAACTCTTCTAGAAACATGTCACTATAGTTCCGTAACAACGGATACCGTTCCATGACCTCGTTGTTCTCCTCACTAGTTTTTGAAATCTTTACTACATATAATGAACAACCTTTATTTTTTTCCTTTTTAATTTGCATAGCTAACAGCTTTCCTAAAAAAATATCATGTTTCACACCCCGAATCTCTGTTGTTTTCTACAGTCATCTAAAAAACTAATATGTTTTTAAAAATAGTCAACTTGTTGTCGCCAAATCACCGAACCCTCTCGAATGGCCAGGATGTGAATAGGACGTCGGTGTGATTGGGACACATGGGATCACCTCTCAAGCATGGGACTTGGGCTCGAGGTGAACCTCCGAGAAGGCCAGCTTCCTCTTCCTAAACTAAGTGTCAGTACTACTCCTAGTGTAACAAAAATGATTATCTAGTCCTACGCTAACATTTTCATGGGGTTTTAGGGAAAGAGATTTGCAGAAATGAAATTATGCTAGGGATGGTGATGCACCATATAAAGGGTGTCTTCAGATTCAGAAAGGTTAATTTGAAGAGGGTGTGTGCACCACAGTCAACTTCACCTACTACAACTTAGAGAGGGTACAGATATCACAAACTAAGAGACACGTTCCCTTTGTTAAACTTTATCGACCGAGAAATATACCAGCTTCCCAAAGAAGAAGGATGAACTCAAGAAAGGTGAATGACACCACAACTCAACCGCATGCAATACTCCACCACTCAATAAGCACATAACTCCAAGAACCTACAATAGAAACTTAAACTTGCACATGTACCTGCAAGTACGAGAAAGGCACAAAGAAGCATAAAAGGATGAAAGGACCGAGATTAGTCACAAAACACACACTTTTATTGCTTCAATAACATGCACAATGCATCATACATTCAGAAGAGGCAATAGTTGCCATTACAGTCTTAAAGAGGAGGCTTGAAAGTTCTCTCAACACACAAGAACAACTTGCGTAAGAGAGAGGACCCTTGAAAAGTATACACTCACCCGAGATATCTAACTCGTCCAACTTGTCTCAAATCTTGGCTCCAATAAAAATTATGCCACTATTGGGATTTAAACAATATACTGTTTTCCTAAAGAGGAAGATCCTTCATGTTACAATTTGCAACACGTAAAATAAGCCCTTGAAAAAGAATTTATTATTGAAGTCAACAATGGGCAGCCAAGAGGACCTTCCATCAAAAATGTAGAGAAACAACCATATGAATTCTTCCTTAGTCGTGGATAAAAGCTAATATTTAAAGCTAGATAAAATTAGCTTAAATAATAATAATCGTCCATTTTATTATTAAAACAAGTTTCTTTGAACCTCGTAAAAATAATACTATTATTAACATTGACGTACATAATGGAAGGGTATAAATATTGAAGGAGGAGGGGGTCCATAGAGTTTTTCAAAGAGACCATCAAGGATGTAACATGCAAAATCGGCCGACTGGCATTTTCCCCACACTAACTCTTTCCTCACCTTCACATTTAATTTGTTTTTAGGTAAAGAAATGTTGAGCAATACGAATCGCTTTCATTATGTACCATAGTAAACCTTCATCTCCCGATTTAGGTAGATTTTATGAATCCTTGAATGGTGTGACTCCAATCCATCATACACTTCTAAGTGAATATTTGTTTCCACCTATATGCATAGATCCGAGTTCGTAATAAGGATAAGCCACACGCTTTGAGGATGCATTCGATATTGATCGATAACAACACAATTGACAACCTGCTTGTTTCTTTGAAGCGTTCAAAGACTTGAATAAGGATAGGCATGCATTCGACACTGAACAGATAACAATACAGTTGGACAACCTGCTTGTTTAAACGCGTTCAAAAGGCTTTTACTATACTGCGCATGCCTGCTGACTGTGCGTGGGAGCAACTGCCACTTTAATTATCCTGGTAACTCGCACAAAGACTCGGACTACTCCAAACTGCGAGGGGTTTTCATGATGGATTTCCATCTTAATATTTCCCTTGGCAATTTGATCCGATTTCTCCCCAGTGTGGAGTGAACAACATGGTTTTCCATGCCAAAATTTCCACTTGGCGGTGCTGCTCCGAATCTCCCCCACGTGGAATTTCTTCCTTGGCTTGCCATCCACGAAAACCCACTTGGCATTGCTCACCTTATTTCCCCTTCGCGGAAGTTTGGTCATGGTTTTCCAAACCAATATTTCCATGCTTGGCAGTGTTTGCCTTATTTTCCACTTCCTTGGCAAGATAGCAAAATGTTTCCCATGCGCGGGATTTTCATGACGGATAGCCATCATATTGTCTTCACTTGGCAATTTGACCCGATTTCTCCAATTCACTGAAGTCTGACCATGGCTTACCATGGGTATATTTCCACTATTCATTCCTTAGCGTGGGATTAACAATGGCTTTGCCATCGCCATCGTAGTTTCCACGCTTGGCATACTAGCTCCAAATCCCCGTAATGGCCTGGACAAATTAATTCACGGGCCCCGGCCTCAGCTTTGCCGCGCAAACTTGGCAATTTGACCCGATTTCTCCACTTCATGGAAACTTTTCAATGTCTTGACATCACATCATTTCCCTTGGCAATGCTCACCTTATTTCCCACGTCCGGGATTGGAGTGCGGGGTTTCGTTATCATTTGGCCATATTTCGTTTTGGATAGATGGCCACCGATCTCCACTTTTCCACTAGCGCGCAGGATCTTCATGAATCTTCTCCTACCAAGTTTTCCTTCAACAGATTTGAGGATAACATTAAACTCTCAGTGCAAACATTTCAGCTGTAGCTTGTAAGGTGTGATAATTTCAACAGAATCCTTTATGCTCACCAATCTAGTGACTCGTTGAAGATGCTCATATAATTGCAAAGCAAATTGTGCCTCATGAATATTCTGATATGAAACAGTCCCACCTCTATGAGATTCACTTCCATGAGTTACATCGTAAAACAAGTAAGATCTCGATAGAGAGTCTTTGTAATAAATTTCCTCAGGTCTGCTGGTAACACTCTTACTGTCACTTAATCGATTTTCATAAAAATATCTTGAAGGAAAATCCCAAATTTGAGGATGCATTCGATGCTGAATAGATAAAAACATCGTTGGATGACTTGCTTGCTGGAAGTGCTCAAAAAGGATTCTACTATACTGCAACATGTCAACTACCTGTGCACCAAATGCTCGGCCGAGGAAGGTCTGAACACCATTATAATTTGCAGCTCTTTTTAAAATGTCGGTTTGACTCAATTTTACATGGGTATTCCATGGTGCTTATACTATCTTCCTGGGTCGATAGAAGTCCTTCTATTATGTAATTACAAACCCAAGATTCAATGATGTTGAACCTCCCATATCTACATAATTTCATATCATCTCGGTCAAACAAGATAATTCTCCCAAGTGGTTGGTCGAGCACTGTCTTAATGGATTAAACCTGGCATCATGTTGACTTTGACTCTCCCTGACTTGGCCTTCGATCTTCTTTTCATCATCGATCTCCACCGAGATCCTTGTACAGCCCTTTCATTTGTCAATTTTCAACGAGCTATATTTTCAGCATTAACAAGACCATCGTCGAGCTCTTACAACTGAGAGTCTCTACCGAGATGATTTCCAAGATGACTATCAATTTGACACCTAGGTTCTTTAACAACTCGACCCTGAACTCTTCACTGAGTCGAGATCAACTGGGTGCCTTTCGATGCTAGGTGATCTCTTCATATGCAATTTAGGAATTATTTTTTTAATTATTGCATCTCGATAATAACCGAAGGTGGGTTCCTCGGACTATTATTTCATTTTGAACGTGATAGACCCCTTGTCCAATCTTTCCAGTGTGCAAAATTGATAACATTTTTGGTGACCTCTCGGGGATGATTGCCGCTAAGCATGATTCCAAAGAGCCTTAAGTCATCCATTGGGCATGGAGTCTATGTTGGAATCCTTGAAAGTAGTATGATTTTCTTTGACACATCCCGAATCTCCTTGAGCATTTCCAATATCCTGACCTCCTAAATGCTAAGCATGAAGTATATCAATCATTGAATGCTTGACATCCATGGAACACTGCAAAATTTTGAATGAAGCAGATTTTGAAACTCTTATGGAAACCTTGAACCTTTCTTCTCCTTGACACCTTCCAATGATGAAACAATGTGCAGAACAACACAAAACACAACAACAAGGAAAGCAAAACAACAACACACAACAATGTGCATAAGCACTTGGAGGAAAACACCTAATTTAATTGTACAGGGTGGAACGCTTCTCAAAAACAAGCTTTGAGATGTATCCCATTCACATGAATGGGCAGTTCTTCTCCATTGAGCCTAGATAGATGAAATGAATTTGCCTCTTTGCAACTTGTGATGATGTATGGCCCACTCCAAAGAGCGTCAAACTTGGCATGCTTTCCTGGTTTGGCCTTGTCTTCATCCCATTTGAGAACTAAATCTCCCTCTTGAAAATGCCTGTCGGACGCCTTCTTGTCAAAAGATTTCTTAACTTGAGCCTGATGCTGCTCCAAAGTTTTCATAGCCTTGTCTCGTACTTCCTCTAACTCCATGAGTTCAACAAACCTTACTGTCAGAGGATCACTCTCTATAACTTCAAGTTGATGAGCTAACTCCAAAGAAGGTAACTCCAATGAGAGTGGGAGTTTTTCCTCTCTTCCATATACAAGAACGAAAGGAGAATTTCCGATGGCCCTTTTAGGTGTGATCCGATCTGCCCATAAGGCGCCTCTTAAGCCGTATGCCAAGTCCTCTTGTTAGTCTCCATCAGGTGCGCTTAATAATCCTTATGAGGTTTTTGTTGCTAGACTCAGCCAATCCGTTTCCTTGAGGATAGTAATTGGATGAAGTTTTGAGGTATACCCCATTTTTAACAGCCCATTCACTCAATTTCATACCAAGAAAAGCCAACGCATTGTCTGAAATGACTGTAAACGAACACCGAACCTCGTCATTATACCCTCCAAAAAATCTAGAACTGCCTTTTCATTGCTCTCTTTTAATGCTACCGCCTCTGTCCATCGAGTAAAATAGTCTGTTGCGGTAAGGACCCACTTATGTCCATCACTAGATGGAGGATTAATCATTCCGATGAAGTCCAACCCCCATTGAACAAAGGGTTGATCCACTTGAATTGGATGCAATGGAAGAGCTGCCAGCTTCTGCTTACCTATGAAAAAGGCACATTCTTTACATTTCCTTACCCAAAGATGGGCATCCTTGAATAAATCTGGCCAATAGTAGCCAGCTCGCATGATCTTGGTAGCTGTTGTTCATGTGGAATAATGTCCTCCAGATAGGCCATTATGAAATTCTTCTAGTATCTTACTTACCTGTTCTGGTCCTATGCACCAAAGGAGGATGCCGTTCAAATCTTTTCGAAAGAGAACACTATCTACCAAAACATATGGGATAGATTGAAGACGGAAAGTTCATCTTTGGTTTTTATCCATGTTTGTTGGGTATGCTCCTGAGAAGATGAAATTCTTCATTTTGGATAACCAATCAGCTTGATCAACATCCTCATCAGTATTTAGGAGTGTCACGTCCTCATTACTTTTTGATTCCATGTCTCATGCTGAAGTTGCTGACATAAACCCTTACCTCTCGACAAGTTTAGTGACTTTGATGTGCACGCCATACTCCATTACCTTTGTGATCCATCCAAAGACGCTTTTCGCTCATTTCTTTGTTCAAGAAAAACTCCTCGACACCGGATGAGACACCATCGATGAATCTTGTTGTTGGACAACATGTGCTTGAATTTCTTCAAAGCTTTCGAATAACCGCAAAGACTTGCTTTTCAATGAATGAGTATTTGAACTCGTAGTCTTTGAGGGATTGATCAAGAAAGTGATTGGTTGCTCCATCAAAGTTGTTGTTTTGTTGGGTGAGGATCCCCAAATGCTCTCTTGACCTACAAAAGCATAAAGGATAAAATCTTTGTCAAACCTGGGGTTCACAAGCGTGGGAGCTTGAGAAATGGCTGTTTTGATGGCTTCAAAGCTTTCTCATCCTTCCTTTGTCCATGAGAATGGCATGTTTTTCTTTAGCATGGTCACAAGCTGGTTTAGCCAATGTCGCGAAATTGAGGGATGAATCTCCGCACGAAATTTATGGTTCCCGTAAAACTCGAGGCCCTTCTTGTGACTTGGGAGAGATAAGGACATAATCGAATGAATCCTGGCTGGATCGATTGATAATCCTTCTGCTGAAACCACATGCCCCAACAATTTTCCCTCGTGCACTGCGAAAATACATTTCTTGGGGTTAAGTGAAACCCCAAATTCCCTACACCTTTGGAAAACTTTCCTTAGATGCGTGATGTGATCTTCTGCATGCTTAGAGTATACAGTTATATCATCAAGGTAAACTAAAATAATATCATTGATTAGTCCCTTAAATGCCATGTCCATGGCTCTTTGAAAGTAGCCCCATTTGGACAATCCGAATGGCATTTTATCAGTAGGCATACGTGCCCCACTTGGTAGTGAAAGCCGCTTTGAATTGGTCGATTCTTGACTAGGATTTGATTGTAACTCCGAATATCCATCGAGCAAAGAAAATCTTTGAGCTCGCCACCGCTTTGAAGGATCTGCTCCATCGATGGAAGAGGATAATGGTCTTTTAATGATGCACGATTCAAATCCCTGAAATCTACACATAACCGGATCTCTCTGTTCTTCTTCCTCACTGGCACCTAATTGGCTACCCATGAGGAATGCTTGATGGGAAAATTATACAGCCTCGATGAGCTTGGTTAGCTCCTTTCTCATTAGTGGCTCAATTTTGGGATTAATTGGTCTCTGCTTTTCGACGAACCGCTTAGCATTAGGATCCAGCCTTCGATGGTATGTTGTGCTAGACCTCGATCAAAACCACGCAGATCTTTATAGCTCCATGCAAAGATGTCATGATACTCTTGACAAAGTTTGATGAAAGCTTCTTCTCTCTCGTACACACTTTTCCGATCTTAAGAAATTTTTCATTTGATACTTCAACTTCCTCAAAATATTCTTCTCTGACCACCATGTTAGGGCTTTGTCTTGTGGCTTGGTCATCTGAATTGAAAATGGATTCCAAAGTGACTAAACCTTTTGGTAACTTGTTGCTTTTCAATTAGATAATTTGCTCACCATATGACTCCTGCAACTTATCTTGATTCTTTGTAGCAAACTCCGCCTCTTCTTGTAGGAAGAGGACAATTTGTTTGTCACTATCAAACACTTGCCAACTACTCACATTATCGTGACTCGCTGGTCGAACCACCATTTTAACAAATTGCTGCCCTTCTTTCATGATATCAACTCGGTATGTTGTATTGTGAACCAATTGTAGAAGAAGCCTATCTCGCATCTTGATTTTGATTTCTAGGATTGCATGGATTCCAAAAGCTTCAAAATCTTCAATCAGTCCTGTGACTCGATTCTTATATGATCTTAAAAGATCATTTTTGGATGCACTACGTGCCAAACTTGATGAACAACTAACTCACTATCTCCAAAAATAGTTAGGGCCTTGATTCCTTCCTTTGGGCTAGCTTGAATTCCTCGCACAAGAGCCTCGTATTCAAGAACATTGTGTGCAACCGAACCGCAACCGAAAGATGAGAAGTACTTATCTCCTCTCTCTGAGAAATTAACATAACACCAAACCGATCCATTCTTACTTCTTGAGCCATCAAGAACAATTGCCACAAATCCTTTAGAATCACTTGGTGTTTTGACAAGTTGTGGTATGATCGTATCTTCTTCATGGATACAGTAAGTACCTAATCCTGTTTCTTCCAAGACCAACAAACCAGCTTCTTCTTCTTCTACCAATACATCAGCGTAGGGATCGTATTGATGATCTCTACTTACTTCATCCAGCAAAGTATCAGGAACTTCTTCAACAAGGGTGGTTGGTTCATGATCGGCATCTTCCTCTTCGGATCGCCGATGGTGTAATTTCCATTTATGGGACTAGCAGTGTAGGGTTCTACATGATTATGGCAGATTGGTTCTGCCCTTATAGTTACTTTGGTTCCGTATCGAGTCCTGAGAATCATATGCGACCAATCGGCTGATAGGTAACCACCCATCTTGGCAGTGAAATCCCGTGATAGGCAGATGGCAAAGAGAGGAGGGAGATCGATGACCGATATGTCTTGGGTGAATGACAAACTTGGGCATGCATGAATGGTAAGTTGAAGTCCTTTGATAACCCCAACAGTCTTAACAGCTGTGCCATCCAAATGAACAACCCTCTTGAATCGGCGCATATTGTATGCCTAGTACATCTCGCAATTTGTTTCGACATGACAGAGCTACCGGCACTGCAATCGATCATGCAATTATGTACTGTGGTCGCCAATGATCAGGGAAATGTAGAATGGCGGTGGTTTGTTTGCCGTAGGAATGATTTTCCCTTCCAGTTGACACAAATTTGTAGCATTTGTCACTCCATGGCTTGGTGATCCGCTGGTTGTACTAAAACTGCTTAGAGCTTCTCGCAATGTTTTTTTTGGGGAGGGATCGAGAGCGTCCCACATGGTAACGCTCAGATTGGTTTTCTTCATTTGTTCTACTATGCTGAAGGGAATTGCTCCAACTTTGATGACACTTTTTTGGGCATTGGGGTCCTCCTTTGGAAAATGTTTGTTGGGTACCGTGATGCCTGGAGAACCATCTTTCCCTGCGGTGTGGCTAGCCGGTGTTTCTAGTGATTTCTTTCCCACATTTTTATCAACTGCCATTTGAAACCTAGGTTGAGAAGTGGATGCTAGATCAGCTTCGAGAGGTTGAGGCTCCATTGCTCTCTTTTTGGAACGAGTGTTTGCTGCCACTGATGAAGAATCTATATTTAATCCGCAAAAATCTTCTTCTTGCCAGTTTAGCAAAGTGGATTCTTCAGGTGCCTGCGGTTGATCTACTGCTTCTTGCGTAGATGAATTGTTTGTTAACTCTGAAGGGGCAGATACACTTTGAACCATAAGGGCCTGGCTAAGAACCCCATTGGGACAAAGATTTTGATTGTGAGGTTGAGAGCAAGGATAACACCATTCGTAGTCTTGAACTAGATTATTTTGAACAGGTACTATAGCTCTAGATGAGCTAGCTGCAAGAGGGTTCTGAAAGTTCAAGGGCCTGACATTTGCAACTTGACTTGTAGTTTGATTTCGAGGCTGATTGTTTCCTTGAAAAGGAGGACGGTTAGCCTGATACTGCTGATTTTGTGGCTGATACGATGATTGATTGATTGAAATGTTGCCTTTTGAGTGCAACGAGCTCATTTCCAAAATTTTGCAGTAGTGACTTGACTTCAAATAGGTCATTTGAAGAGGCAGGGAAGATTGAGATGGTTGCTTGGAGTCTACTGGAATAGGAGCAATGATAGGTTGATGATTCGTAAGATCTGGAGAAAAGGGCATTGGTGGTCGTGGAGCTATCTTTCCATCCTAAATCAAAGAATTCTCTCGCACTTATGGCAACTTCGTAAGCATCGTGAAGTGTAGTCCCTCCCATGGACTCGGATCATAACTCTACATCGCTATTCAAGGCTCACAAAATAGTACAAGAATGCATTATGTGCAGAAGGCTTTACGAGCACCGAATCCTATTCCAAGTCCTATGGAATCGGAAGTTGAAATCACTCATGTATTCTTGGGAAGCTCTCTTTATGGTAGTAAGTTGTTCCAAAAGTGATAGGTGATCACTTTTGTCTTCAAATTGTTTACATAGCTTTTCTCCCAACTCGTCCCAAGTGGTTATAGTGCCAACACCTAACCCGCGAAACCATTGAAGCGCTTTTCCCTTGAAAGAGGTAGCAAGAAGTCTAACCGCAACGTTGTCTTCTGGTGATATTATGTACGCATGCATGTGCTGCATGCTACACATCAAAGATATGCTCCACTGAGTAACGTGAGTTTCCCCATGTAGAAGGGTAAACTTTTGAGTGCCGCAACAGTATCGGGTCACGCTGAGCCAACATGAGAGGACTCGCTTGCATTGAAAGGGGGAAAAACTTGGTTCCTCGCCATAAAGAACGAAAGGTTGATTGTTCCTGGGTGGAGGAAATCTTCCGTAAGGAGGAGTTGAATGACCCCTACTAGGTAAATCTGCAACTGGGGATGTGGAAATGCCTCTTCTTCTTCTCTTTGGAGGAGACAAGGAAAGTTTGATATGCTGATACTTTCCTTTCTTTGAAGAAGCTCTTGTCTCGAATTCTTCGCATAAGTTACCGTACCGAGATTTGGAATCCAGAGATATGAGAACTTTGACTTGTGTAAGTGAGAAGAGAAGTATAGGGTGCCAAAAACTCACTGTACTTTCACTTGTGTAAGATTTCAGATAATGAGAAGTACTCTAACTTTGTGATGTCCCACCGGGCGTGCCAAAAACTATTGTGTGTGGTCGCACGGTGGCTTAAGATTTCTTGTTTGATAATGAGACACCTCTAAAAGATGGAACTCTAACTTTTGTGATGTCCCACCGGGCGTGCCAAAAACTGTTGTGTGTGGTCGCACGGTGGCTTAAGATTTTGAATGATTGTCCCACCTCTAAAGATGGAACTCAAAACGTCCCACCCAAAGTAAAATCGCTAAAATCACCGCACCCCGAATGGCCGTGATGTGAATAGGACGTCGGGTGTGATTGGGACACATGGGATCACCTCTCAAGCTGTGGGACTTGGGCTCGAGGTGAACCTCCGGAGAAGGCCGGCTTCCTCTTCCTAAACTAAGTGCTGTACTACTCCTAGTGTAACAAAAATGATTATCTAGTCCTATGCTAACATTTTCATGGGGTTTTAGGGAAAGAGATTTACAGAAATGAAACTATACTAGGGATGGTGATGCACCAAATAAAGGGTGTCTTCAGATTCAGGAAGGGTTAATTTGAAGAGGGTGTGTGCACCACAGGTCAACTTCACCTACTGCAACTTAGAGAGGGTACAGATACCACAAACTAAGAGACACGCGTTCCCTTTGTTAAACTTTATCAGACCGAGAAATATACCAGTTTCCCAATGAAGAAGGATGAACTCAAGAAGGGTGAACAGACACCACAACTCAACTGCATGCAATACTCCACCACTCGATAAGCACAGAACTCCAAGAACCTGCAATAGAAACTTAAACTTGCACAAAAAGGTACCCGCAAGTATGAGAAAGGCACAAAGAAGCATAAAAGGATGAAAGGACCGAGATTAGTCACAAAACACACACTTTTATTGCTTCAATAACATGCACAATGCATCATACATTCAAGAGGCAATAGTTGCCATTAGCCTTGAAGAGGAGGCTTGAAAGTTCTCTCAACACACAAGAACAACTTGCGGAAGAGAGAGGATTCTTGAAAAGTATACACTCGCCTGAGATATCTAACTGTCCAACTTGTCTGAACTGTTGGAACCCTTTGAAATGAGCTTCCAACTTACATTTATAGAAAAATATGTGAGAAAGAAGAGGAAATGGTCATAATTACATTCCTAAAATGAAGGCCCATGATGTATTTATTGCATAGCTTAGTCAACCACCTGAGAAGGTTCCATCATGGGTCATTAATTGCCTGATGACCTAGTCTTCTCAATTAATTAAAAGAATATTTAAATAAAATATTTAAATAATAATAATAAATATTATTATTAAAATATTTAAATAAAAATATTAATTTAATTAACATAATGTTGGGACCCCCCGTTGACCCGTTTGACTTGAAGAGGAGGGGGGTCCATGTGGATAATAGTCTGCACAAATCTCAACTCGGTGAGCTTCGAATCCTCTAACTCGGTGTTGCAATCGATTTTGAACCCCACACTAACTCTTTCCTCATCTTGGCAATCGAGCTCTTTTGCATTGAGTCCTTCAAATGGTGAGCTATCAAACTTGATTCTTATCGTTTTGCTAAAATGCATGTAGATCCTGTGAACCTAGCCTGACGCAAATTAAGACTCGCCTCACGAATGCCACTGCTACGGTCTTGCTTCAAACTCCAAATCGAGCCATTCTGAATTACCAAGCCACCTATATGCATTGTGAACATGAAGCTTTAAGCCCGAAATTGAAAGCCTCTACAAATACATTAAACTTCAACACCCGCGAGCTTATTCTTTATCTCGACTGGTACCAATGTTTCCACAATATGAAAAGTTTGACTCTAAATCATACTTAGTGGATTTGATCCATAATACATTGCTTGTACCCACAGAGGTTAAACAATTCAATGAATTTAAATTATTTCACTCCTGCATGTTGCGCCATTTAGAAATGATTTTCGAGCTATGAAAATTGTTAGGGATCACGTTACGTGGCCCTGTCAACACTCAATCGATTGATTTCTCTGTGATAGCTCTAGTCTTGACAGATAGAGTTATTTCTTCTTGTTTTGGACCACATATTCACATGCATTCCACGTTCAAACTCCATGAAACAACACCACGAGCTCTTCAACTGATTCGACCTGGCTTTGTTTTGCATATCAACCCGAGCACCCGGTTGGCTCAAACTCACTTGAATGTCATGCTTAACCCAACATTTCTAAAAAGAATGGTTTTACCACAATGTTCACGGTTCTTCCTTATCATATAACACTTGCAGTAAGAATGTTTTAGCTTGGCCATAATAAGCACAATTGTACCTTCCAAACGATGAGAAAATGCCATTATCAACAAAGACCTAATGCTGCCATGATGATGACCCAGGCTTATGCCCGTAACATGTCGATAGACACCCTTGAGACTGATTTTTGGCCAAAGAGCCCTTCGGTATTTTGGCAGTGCACTCGGCAATCTCGGCTCCAATCAACAATTATGCCACTATTGGGATCTTAGTATGGATGGGTAGCTGTGAGCTAAACAATATACTCATTTTTCCGAAACTAAAAGATCCTTCATGTTACAATCTGCAACACGTAAAATAAGCCCTTCAAAAAAATACATTGAACAACTGGGGCAGCCAAGAGGACCTTGGAAAAAATGTACAGTAACAACCATATGAATTCTTCCTTAGTCGTGGATCAAAGCTAATAGAAATAAGCTAGATAAAATTAGCTTGAAACTACAGTATAATCGTCCATTTGTTAAAACAAGTTTCTCTGAACCTGGTAAAAGAATATTTTTATTGTCCGATTGACGTACATAATGGAAGAGTATAAATATTGCTTCTACCCTCGTAGTTTCTCAAAGAGACCATTTACAAGTAACAAGGATGTAATGCAAAACGGCCGACCGGGTATTTTCAGAGTTGACCTTCACATTTAATTCGTTTTTAGGTAAAGAAATGCTGAGCAATACGAATCGTTTCATTCTCGCACCGTAATAAACCTTCATCTCCTGATTCAGGAAATTTTATGAAGCCTTGAATGGCGTGACTCCAATCCATCATATACGGCAGTGAATATTTGTTTCTACGCAATGTTACTATTCGATCCGAGTTCGTAATAAGGATAAGCCACAGCTTTGAGGATGCATTCGATATTGATCAGATAACAACACGGTTGATTGACAACCTGCTTTGCTTGGAAGCATTCAAAAGACTTCAGAATAAGGATAGGCATGCATTCGACACATCTCGAACAGATAACAATACAGCTTGACAACCTCGACTTGTTTAAACATTCAAAAGCTTTTACTATCGCATGCATGCCTACGCCGACTCATAGTGGGAGCAATCGCCACTTTAATTATCCTCGGTAACTCGCACAAAGACTCGACTTACTCCAAATCACAAAGGGTTTTCATGACGGATTGCCATCTTAATATTTCCCTCGCAAAGTTGATCCGATTTCTCCTCAGCCATGGAGTGAACAACATGGTTTTCCATGCCAAAATTTCCACTGGCGGTGCTGCTCTCAAATCTCCCCGCATGGAATTTCTTCCTTGGCTCGCCATCCACGAAAACCCACTTTGCATTGCTCGCCTTATTTCCCTTCGCGAAGTTTGATCATGGTTTGCCAAACCAATATTTCCACGCTTGGCAGTGTTTGCCTTATTTTCCACTCCCTTGGCAAGATAGCAAAATGTTTCCCATGCGCGGGATTTTCATGACGGATAGCCATCATATTGTCTTCACTTGGCAATTTGACCCAATTTCTCCAATTCACTGAAGTCTGACCATGGCTTACCATGGGTATATTTCCACTATTCATTCCTTAGCGTGGGATTAACAGCTTGGCCTGCCATCGTAATAGTTCCACGCTTGGCATACTAGCTCCAAATCCCCGCGTAACAGCTTGGACAAATTAATTCACGGCCCCGCCTCTTGGAATGCAAACTTGGCAATTTGACCCGATTTCTCCACTTCACGGAAACTTTTCAATGGCTTGACATCACATCATTTCCCTTGGCAATGCTCACCTTATTTCCCACGTCCAGGATTGGAGTGCGGGGTTTCGTTATCATTTGGCCATATTTCATTTTGGACAGATGGCCACCGATCTCCACTTTTCCACCAGCGCGCGGGATCTTCATGAATCTTCTCCTGCCGAAGTTTTCCTTCAACAGATTTGAGGATAACATTAAACTCTCAGTGCAAACATTTCAGCTGTAGCTTGTAAGGTGTGATAATTTCAACAGAATCCTTTATGCCTGCCAACTTAGTGACTCGTTGAAGATGCTCATATAATTGCAAAGCAAATTATGCCTCATGAATATTCTGATATGAAATAGCCCCACCTCTATGAGATTCGCTTCCATGAGTTACATCAGAAACAAGTAAGATCTCGATAGAGAGTCTTTGTAATAAATTTCCTCAGGTCTGCTTGGTAACACTCTTACTGTCACTTAATCGATTTTCATAAAAATATCTTGAAGGAAAATCCCGAATTTGAGGATGCATTCGATGCTGAACAGATAAAAACATCGTTGGACGACTTGCTTGCTGGAAGTGCTCAAAAAGGCTTCTACTATACTGCAACATGTCAACTACCTGTGCACCAAATGCTCGGCCGAGGAAGGTCTGAACACCATTATAATTTGCAGCTCTTTTTAAAATGTCGGTTTGACTCAATTTTACATGGGTATTCCATGGTGCTTATACTATCTTCCTGGGTCGATAGAAGTCCTTCTATTATGTAATTACAAACCCGAGATTCAATGATGTTGAACCTCCCATATCTGCATAATTTCATATCATCTCGGTCAAACAAGATAATTCTCCCAAGTGGTTGGTCGAGCACTGTCTTAATGGATTAAACCTGGCATCATGTTGACTTTGACTCTCCCTGACTTGGCCTTCAGATCTTTTTGCATCGATCTCCACCGAGATCCTTGTACAGTTCCTTTCATTTGTCAATTTTCAACGAGCTATATTTTGCATTAACAAGACCATCGTCGAGCTCTTACAACTGAGAGTCTCTACTGAGATGATTTCCGAGATGACTATCAATTTGACACCAGGTTCTTTAACAACTCGACCCTTGAACTCTTCACTGAGTCGAGATCAACTGGGTGCCTTTCGATGCTAGGTGATCTCTTCATATGCAATTTAGGAATTATTTTTTTAATTATCGATCTCGATAATAACCGAAGGTGGGTTCAGACCCCCGAGTCATGACATAAAGATAAACCGTGGAAAAACTAGGTAAATCGAGGACTACTCAGAAGAAACTTTCCATGCTATATTTTGATGCTAATTTACTAGAAATAAAACATTCAAGCTTCATCAAAAATAATATTTATAGGTATGCCAAATAACTTACCCGAACCTCTATAGGCGTGACTCATTTTTTAGCCTACTTTTCACTATCAGAGTGTGCATCTTGTGGCCGATAATTATGATCATCCTTTTTCAAAGGAAAATTATTTACGTAATTATCTTTTCCATAGTTATAACAACCTCCTACAGTCCCTTTCTAGGCTCGCATTTATTTCCAGCCTTAGAGTTTTCATTCTAACCCCCGTATGACTTCTGTTTGTTATTATTATTCCTGACAACATTGTTTTGTGTAGTATCAATAGACTTATTTGTTGCTACTTTCTTACTATTATCAGCTGAAAACTTACTTTTCATTCCAAAGTTCTTCCATGTTCCTTTCTTAGATACAAGAGATGATGAAGAGGAGTTGGGGACTTTCTTCCTTACTTCCTCTTTATGAGCAAAAATTGCCTTCAATTTCTGTTCTTGCCTTATGGATTTTTCAACAACCCCTTCCATCGTGGTTGGGCTATGAACATCCACCTCTCCTCATATAACAGATTCAATCCCATGATGAATTTTTGTATCCCGAACTTATCGTCGCTTTGATACGGAGGTACATACTTAAGGATTTTAGTAAACCACTCCCAATACTCGCTTACAAGTTATCTTTCCTTGAGTTAAGTTATGGAATTCAGTCATTTTTTTATCATAATAAAGTTACGGTAGCCAACATTGCCTAAAGTAACCTATAAACTCGATTCCAAGTGATATTAGTTTCATCTATATTCAACTTAGACTTACAATTTTCCCACCATGAAGATGCCTCATGAGAAAGCTAATATGCTCCCCATATCACCTTGGTGTCTTCTCGAGAAATTCCTTATTGCAAAGTACTTTTCATTGAGCTGAGCCAATTCTTAGCTCCATCTCCTAAGTGGTGCCATAAAACCCGGGTGGACTTATCCTTTTATATCATTAGTGAGTTCAGCTACCAGCCTAGCCTTTTTGTTCTCAAGATGATTAGGTATGTTCACATTGTTATTATCAACACCTAATTTGGCATTATCCTTAGGAGGTGGCTGATTATTATTACCAGCATTTTCTTCCTCCTCATTTCCCATTACTTTATGTTTGTTCAGCGATGATTCCTTGTGTCCAACAGTAAGGCAGCAAGGATCTCATCGAGTTATTAGGGGCAGCTTTGCTGCTCCTTCCTTAGGTGGAGGATTATTTGCAACATTTTCTCTTGTTCTAACCATTTTATGTTAACAATGAAATTTAAGTTTCATTAGATTACGATAATAGGTCCAAGAGCCGCAACCTTCACTCGATACCAAGATGTAATATTCCCATTTTAGGAATTTAGAAAGTAGGGAATTTTTTTTTACACAATGTTCTCTATTCTAAATAAAACATCATTTAGAACACACATTCCATGCCAATCAATCTCATAACAGATAACCATATACAACTGTAATGACTCGGTAAATTACCGATCTCTCATTCCATGACTCGGTTACCAACCGATCTCTCATGTTTGTCTTAAAGTATAGAATACTTTATGTATACTATGTATAATTGGTTTTCCTACCCTATTCCAGTACTAAGTGATCTATTTAAAGAACCTATCTGAATATTTGTTACCAATATTCATCTGACATCACGTTTCTTTAAACTAGGTGACATAGGACAATGTAACCAACAACTTGCAATACTTTGGCCAAAGATTTTCAACATATTGTTCATGTTACTATTCCTAGATGACATACTCATCAATTTGGAATACGTCCTTCACCTCACTCTACTACTTTCTAGAATGGTCTTTACTAACTTTTGTCAATCCACTTGCCCAAGGTTTGACCCTAGCCCAGTTTAGCAACATAATTTGTTATAGGAAGACACTCATGATGACTTATGGTATATGGGCATACTCGACCGGCCTAAGTCGACCAAATGTGCCTAGGTACCTTGTGTCATAGAAAGCTACTTCCTATTGTAAACATGCTACTTAACTTGACCTAGAAAGAAACTAAGTTCAAGTCCGATGTGTGTAAATCTAGATGAATAAATATAGAAGGGTGTTGCCACATGTCAACTATAACACTATATCCCCAAGAATCCCTTGGTCTTCTTGAAGGCATAGCCTGTAGTCATGGCGTGTGCCAACATCTATTAGAACTAATTCATCATGATGTACATACCCCTTTGTGGTCATTAATTCATAATTAAATTTAGATTAAGATTCAAATTACAAAAACCATACCTAACCCTAATTCCAACATTGTTAACTTCTTTATCCATTATTAATTTGATTTGATATCAAGCACTTCATTAACTCACGTTTGCATTGATGTTCATTTACTTAGCATAACAATCGTGTATCCCAAAAACAGGGCAACAAATATCAAATGGTTAATTTTTTATTCAACCTAGCTGTCCAAAGAAGGTGTATCATCCACCTAGCTTCAGCTAGTGTTTACTTTATATAAACAAAGTACAAAGATTAAATGTCATAACCACCAATCCTTTTGTTTTTCATTCTTTTCGAGAGAGGAAGAGTCTTCTCTACATGATTAGATGTTTAGGGTTAACATAAATTTTTTATCATTCATCACTCATATAGTTTAATTGTATATCTAATACATATTTCTTATTAAACTATAGTTGTTTAGAGAGAGAATGAAATCTTTTGCAACTTAACAAGTTTCACTATAATAAGGGAGATTGTACTATCCCCTTAATCCAACTTATTAATTGATAACAGTAATAGTATACAAAAATATATAATAATATCGACAAGATATCATTACTATTTCCTTCATACAAAGTATAAGAGAATTTATACCACAATTTGGAGTCAATCTCCAAACCTTTCAATTCATCATGATAAAATATACACTTTACAAGACTATGCATTTCAGGCATATTGCATGTCGATCAACATGAAGATCATAAAAGAACATAACTTTTTTTTAATACAACTCAAGAATGAATCAAAATTATTTACAAAAGAACCAGACTTAAATAAACCAATACATCATAAACATTTTTTCCTTCTTCTATCACTTATGAAGTCCATCTACAAAAATTTCTAGCACATGTTAGTTCATTGAACTGAGCATGATAAGCACTAAGCATTAAAACGAAGTGCATTCCACTAATTGTTCCATTAAAACAACTCTGCTTTAATGAAACAATTAATATATCATACAAATAAGCATAAGTAATAACAACCATAAAAGAAGTAAAAATAATGAGTCTGAATTCACTTTTAAGAAAAGAGCATAATATAATCAGCAACTACTACATTATATCATATAAGAATTGACCCAATCAATTACTTATTTAAAAACAACAACAAATCTTGTCGTCTAATTATTTCATAATTCTTTCTGAATTTAAATATAGAATTTAACTTTACTATGTAAAAAAGAGTTACTTTCAACATAGTACATATTTAGGATGATTCATCCTACAACTTAAATAAATAAGAAGAATAATCAATATAGACTATCCACGATTCACCATTCATCTAAATGATAGAAAACAGGTTCAGAAAGTACACAATTGATTACCTACATAACTACATCAATTCAAGGGAACTAATAAAAGGATTCACCATTTAAGAGAAAATATCTGATATAATAATCCCAAAACAATCCAAGAAGGAAAAGAATCAAAACAATCTACTTGTAAGCCTTAAATAAATTCTACATTATAGAAGATATCATTCAAAGATATGAAACCATACGTTCCAAAAATCAAAGCAAGACTTACACAAGGATAATCTCTTCTTGTGTCCATCCAAGGAGATTCATAATATTATTGAGTGCACAATTAGGGATCCTTCAGAAAAAATTATCCGAATGAAGCATGACTCAATAAAAAAGAAGTTGGTAACATGATTATGGTTTCCCTTCTACAAGATAGACTTAGTTGTTCACTTTCCACATCAATAAAAAATTGAATCAATACAAATTAGTTGAGATCAGAAAGATCAAATGGGGATGATTGGTTTTCCCAAGACCAAGAATGAAAGTCCCAAATTTTCCTAAACATAAAACTGTTTCCATGAACTTTCCACAATCGACTAGCAACAAATAAAAATTAAACAATCCACAAGGAAGTTTCCATTTTAGAAGAGTGAGTTCACACTATTTCATACAAGATAGAAAGGACAAAAATCTAAATTCAAGAAGTCAAACAGGCCTAAGATAGTAATCACTCTACAACATAGAAGAGATTCGATCTATAAAGAAGTTCGAACAACTGAACTTAACTTTACAAAAGTTAAAGGAAACTCAAATAGAAAAGATCCGATCAAGAATTCATTCCCTTTGTATTATCAATTGAATTCCCATTTCTATTTCAAACTCATAAGTTCTTTCGCTAGTTCCCAAAAGAGAATACAAAACCAAACACATAGGTTTATAGGAAACAACACTTCTTTTTCCTTATGAATTCAAACTTTATCAGAACAAAAATATCAACACTAACCTGGTTCATCTATTCAACGTTGTTTAAACACAAGTTCAAGTTCATTCTATAGAGAAAAGTAAACAATACAGTCCCAAAGAAGAAGTACAAATAATGGCAAAGAAAGATACATTCCACAACAATATTCAACTCCTATCTCCTTTAAAAACCATATGTGTAAAATATGTAATGTAGGGAAGCTCATCAGTAGTAATGACAAGAAATAGGTGCGATTTGAGAAGATTAGAAGCAATAAATTAGTATGAACTAGCCCCTATGATCATAGACAAAAATGTAAAAAGAGGGGAATGGATGAACCCCATAAATGTTACAAGATAAGGTGTAGCCATAGGAAATGAATCATGTACAAGATTTTGGAAAGTGAGAGCATTAAGGATAATTTTAAAATTAATGTACGATGCTCTAACTTGTAACGAGGTAGGTGTAACATTGGAATCAATAAGCATATGATCATTAGAAGTGCATCGAGAGTGAGACATACTAGGAGGAATATCATGGGTGTTGATAGAAAGTGTATCATGTAAATTAATAACATTGTAGTCCATCAGAGAAGAAGAATGATGTGCAATATAAGTAGTAACTTTAGTATCATGTATGAGAGGGATATCAAAAATGTAGTAACATGAGTTGTGGAATATCTTGTAGCATTATCCATGGGAGAATATGAAGAAAGGGAATTATGTGCTATGGCATGGGTAGAAAAATATGCATGCATAGTTTTAGATACAAAATCATGCACATGTTACTATTTTGTTATGCCGTCATTATGTTGTTATATGCATAGATCCTAAGTAAGAAAAGTATTCACTAGTGACATTATCTCTTATCCATCTATGTCTTTGATTGTTTTCTATTGTAACTCTTTCCCACATATGTCATTTATGTATCCACTTTTGGTAAACGCACATGGATCCTTGTCTTTCTGTCTTCTCACATTTATCATCATTTATCCCAGGACAATAGTGCCCACTCTGGACACTAGCGCCTAGGCGCTTGTGTCCATTCTGGGTTCTTTTGTCATGTTTATTTATTTTTTATATTTTGATATTTGTGGTTGGAATTTTCACTTTTCTTATCCTTATCTCGTGTTCATAGTTGTCCTTTTGTGTCACTAGTGTCAAAATTCAAACAAGAGATTCATATATATACACAACATACACATTATTATTCTAGCTAACAATTCAAAGACACTATCACATCTACATACTATCACTATTATCAAAAGGGATTGCATTTTTGGGTTTCATATGCTGCATAGGAATGAGAAGTGTTGAATTTCATACCACACATTTTTATCAAAGCTAGTTATAGCCTACTATATTAGCGTCATTGGTGTGAGGGAAACCTAAAGACACTATTTCACACATAAGCACATAAAACTACATGGAGTCTTAAATGTAATGCAATTCTCGCACTAATTTTACTCATTGAGTGATCAAGCATTATCGATTTGACTTCACATACTACATATTTCATTTAGATTTAATGTGTTTGTGAGATTGTGTAGGTAGTTAGGGTTTGTTTTATAGGTTATAGGTGTGATCAAAACCCTAACAACAAATTCAAAGTGACAAAGAAGATATTGGAGTGAAGACCCTCAGACCCAGAAAAGAGCAGATCCTGAAGATTTACATAGACACTAGCACCCGTGCACTCCTTTCCTCCTATAAGTGAACTTGTCCTACACATGATAGAGTTTCATAACTCTCAATCAACCACGGTTGCATCATTTTTAGTCGATCTACTAGGTACACATTCCCAACTACCTCCAGATTGTATAGGAACCAACTAAGTCATCTATTCCTCTTATTTTCTTAGATTTCACATTGCTTAAGTACTTAGCACTTGTATGTTTGTTGTATATTATCATTTGTTACATTAGTTACTCTAAAATTAGATTTAATTTAGATTTTATTAAATTTCTTGGTAAACCCCACTCTCATTTGAACTCCTTACCCTAGGATCCCATACCCTCATGGATAAAAAAGGGTACCCATATCCTAAGAATGATATGACCTATATGCACATGCAACCATTTTGTGCTAATGCTGATGTAGAATCTAAATTTTGTGACCACACCTACAATCCTCAATATGATCCAAAGGTCCTCCAATAACTCCTTGAATTCCAAAATTCTCTTCCTATTGGTTTCCAAAGCTTTGATATTTGCATAGTTTCCCCTGACCAAAACTTTACCGCATGTTCTCCCTCATTTCCCATAGCCATGAATGATCCTCCATCTTCCTCTTCCTATACTATGGAAAATGATAGCATTAATATATATTCTTTGCATGATGATGTTCTTACTTGTGATAACATGGATGTTAATGACTCTACTCCTAATATTGCAAATATAAATGTGGATAATGATGTTACTGTTATTAGTCAAGTTGAATGTGAATCTATCTCTCCTACTATTCTTACTTTTGAAAATGTTTCCAATGATTGTCATGATAAATATAATGTTAGCACTCTTACTACTTATTTATATGCTGATGATAATCTTGATGAAATCCTTGCTTGCAAAAATATGACTAACAGTGACGTAGATTATGATAATAATACTACACATGTTCATGATAATGTTTCTTCCATTAAATTTGTTAGTGTGAATTTACACCTCCTATTTCTCCTCATTTTGAAGTTATTTCTAATAATGCTCATGTTGACACCAATACTACTCCTAATATACCTCTCACTATGTCTCATGATCCTACACCTAGTACATCCGTAGAGCTTCCACATCCATCTCCCCTTCTCACACCACCATCCCCTCATTCCACACATACTCCAACTTCACAAGTTCCCATGATCACTCACAATGGAAAGATTCAACCCCTCAATGTGCCTCTCACTTCCTCAACCATCCCTTCACAAGATATCCTCTCTCTCATGCATGTTGTTGGTAATTTGAAAACCCAAGTTCATACCCTTACCCTCAAGAGTAGAGCCTATTATGCCTCCATTGACAATAATTCCCTTCCTTGACAATCCTATTCCTAAGAATATTCACAATTCCACTTTCCCCAAGGTCTTCATCATTCCTACTTTCTCATGTTTCCATGGCACAGGAAATCCCTATTTACATCTAAAATAATATCGATTAGCCATGGCTTATTAGTATAATGATTGATTGTTACCAAAATCCTTGTTGATCATGCTTTCCAATGGTATACTCATTTACCTAATGGTTCTATTAGTACTTATTATGATATGGAGGATTCTTTTCTTAGATGTTTTAATTCTAAAAATGGTCCTAAAGATACATATGAACATTTTCCTTATTTACATCAAGGAAAGAAAGAACCAATCTTAGATTACATTTTATGCTTTAATTCTTACATGCATCAGTTATTATTTCATCCTATTGATCTAGAAATGCAATTTATCTTTTGTCATGGCTTAATCCTCCATTAAAATAAAAGCTATTATATGACACATGTGATTCATTTACTATTTTGTGTTATAAGGTTATTGATTTAGAAAAGGAATTAATTGTAGATCATGTTATAACACCCCCTTCTACTTCTATTCCCCCTTTCCTAACAGGTCTTCCCCTCTTCCATCTATTGACCCTCCTCCACGGTTACCCTCTCCTCCTCCATGTAGGCATCTCCCTTCTCTACTACCACATCGACATTCACCTAAGTATTCTCCACCTTCCACCCGTGAGCCATTACAATTTCCACATGCTTCTAAACCACATGATGTCTTGCGTACCTTACTTAACAAGCGGTTAACCCATTAACCTTCAAATAAAAATCATCCCCCTCATCGATTGCACCACCATCATGACCGTCCTTTCCATAATTTTCATCGCATTAATGACCACCATGAAAATGATTTCTATGCTCTCCATGATTGACTATAAATATTAAAATATAAAGGTGTCATTGCTTTTTGCTCCTACTCTACGCAAGTTATCTCTCTCTCTCCTATTCCTCATAAGCACGCATCCACTACCATTAACTTGTCTCAATCACCTCTGCCTAAGGTTATCATCCATTCATCTCCTAAGGTTATCATCCATCCACCTCCTAAGGTTATCATCCATCCACATCCTCCAGTATACCCACATATAGTCAAATGATCTCACCCTACACACATTACTACTTCATGTCACTTCCTAAGCAGCCTACTTCTACACTTCTCAATGTCACATTCCCCATTATTGGCACGATTTCCTTTGATATCCAATTCGAACCTATACCCATGTTAGTTTTGTTCCACATGCTTGTACTACACATCATAAACCACTTCACCTATGGTAGATGACATGCATTTCCAGCTCATTACCCAATGACACACTCATGTTCTTAAGGTTCATACATGACTATTGAGGGAATTGTTACTAAAATGAATCTCATTCTCACACTGGGGGAAATCACTCTTCTCCCCCCTTCATCCTAATTAGGGTTCATTTTAAGAAGCCTCTGGTAAAATGGAGGTGGAAAATCCCTAACGAATATACCTGGAACCACTTTCACATAAAGGTAAATTTTCCAATTTTTGAGAATTAAATTTTTTCCTGTTATTATTTGAGCAAGAGTGACCATACCGAGGGAAAAAAATTCTGCAGATGCAAGAAAACAAATATTGGCCATTATTGATGCATAGTTGATGTGTGGTAGTAAGTGTTGCTTTCACACATCAACAAACTTTGTTGACACGTGACACCACTTATTACTGTCACACGTCAATAAAGCTTATTGATGTGTGACAATAACAATTTCTATTACACGTTAACAAGCTTTACTAACACGTGACAACAAGGGTTGTTGTTGTACGTCAACAAGATTTGTTGACATGTAAAAACAAGACTTGCTATCGTGTTTCTATAAGATTTGCTGATGTACGATAGTAAGTCTTGTTGTTATGCATCAACAAAGTTTTTGATGCGTAACAACAACCCTTGTTATCATGCGTGTCGCAAATCTTGTTGACACATAAAAAAATTATTACTTGTTGCACGTCAATAAGCTTTGTTGACGTGTGACAACAAGGGTTATTGTCACATGTCCAAGGCTCAAAACCCTAATTTTGTCCTATAAATACCCTCCTACCCCTCATTTTCATGTTTACACTTCCCAAATCTCAAATTTTCACATTTACAAGAATCAAGATTAGGTACAATCAAGCTACTCTAGTCATGCAGAAGTACAATCAAGCTTCTCTAATTAAGCTCAAGTACAATGGCAACTACAAGTGCAGCCCAAGCTCAAGACCAAGATCAATAAGAAAATCCAGTCAACCCACAATCCCTAACCAAGGGCAAGATATTGTACTTGAACTTGTTGTTCCCCCATATTCAGATAATTTTTCAAATGAATACAGAATATAAGGATTTGCTAGATGCATGTGATTTTGATGGGCTCGTTAAGATGACTAGTTCAAAATTGATCATGACATTCTGAATTATCTTCTCTTCTCGTATAATACAGAGGAAGGTCTTTTTACTATTATTGTGGACGATAGTCATATGTTTCAATTCAGTGTCGATCCACTTGATATCCATCGGTTGAAATGCCTTCTATATAAAACCCCCATAATAACAATGAAAAGAAGTACCTCGAATCTACTTTCGGTTTCCATGTTGATTGTATGTGTAATCTGTTTTCAATTTTCATTTGATATTTTCAGTTTTTTATTTTGATACAATTCAAATTCATATTAATTCTAATGATTTTTACATCTCACATCAGTAAATAAAGATGAGGTGTGGATACACAAGGAATTTTACACCACTTTCTTGCTACCATGATTTCTTTCTTTCAAGCCAGAATTGTTTTGTAGGGTCGGAAAATAGATATACTAAACTGGGCTATTGCATGCATGCTTACAACTATCAGAAAGCTAAAATTTGATAGGTGTACCTTTTATCCAATAAAATAAAAAATGACATTACAAATACATCACTTTTAGAAAAACCAGCTATTCACTCCACAAACTATATCCTTGGCCTTTATTACGAGGCTCTTTTTAATTTAAAAGACAAACCAATTTCTACTTGCACGGATGAGACAATGAAGAATTTGTCAAGTCCATATCAAGAACAATAGGTATAAAGTTTATATTTCAACATTAGACTTTAGTATGGTTAGTATTGATTATGTACTTCTAATTGAATCTTTATACAATAATAACATTATGTTCTTCTATAATCTAATTAAATATTGAACATTTGTAGAAGATTTTTGAGGCCCTTCCATGAAAAAAGTGACATCAAGAGGAAGATGCCAACAACATGCTTTGAGGAATCGGCTGATTCACAATCTGAAATGGAAGTTCACTCATCTCCGAACCACTAAGTGTTTGCATTAGTTAAATGCCAGAGATGTAATACCCTAACATTTACTATTTACAAATTCCCATTTTCTATTTTTAATTTATCATTTACCATATTGAATTGACATGCAATCGACTGTTGCTGCACTTTCATGGACTTTGGACAATACACGTGCTTCTTAAAGTCAACCATCTTTTCCAACTCACTTATTTCAATCGCATGCAATTGTCTCTTCTCAACACCCTGCTCAACAATCCCAGCCACACACAACTCAAACAAAACCAATTACTACTCCAACATGGCCACCTCAAGTACCATGATAGGTTACCCCTCAACAACAAGGTATGATTTTATTACTTTAGCATAAGTTTTTAATAATTTTCATATAATTTTGTAGTTTTTGCATAGTTTAATAATTTTTCATATGATTTAGTAATGATTTTGTTGATTTTTCTTAGACTTTTTAGTACATTGCATTCCTTTTCCATTTGTACAAATAGTGGCACCACCACCTCCTCCACCATTACGATTCAAAATTCCAACTAGAGGTTTAGGAAAAAATAACATTGGTAAACAAATGGAAATTCCTCTGACCCATAGTGGAACACTAAACATTGCCTCCTCGTTTCAAATTCCAACCCTCTCTCTCAATGGCTTGCCCAACACAATGGGTGTATTAATTTTAAATAATATAAATTTAGATGAAGATTACTTGGGCATTGATAGCAATGACCCAACATGATTTTTCAATACACATGAGATGATTCAAGGCCAACAGGTATACTTCTATTTCAATGTAATTTATTCAACTTTCATTACATTTCACTTTCAATTTCAATATTTCAATATTGATTTATTTTATCGTAAATAGGATCAGGCCACCCAAAGGCAAAAAGAGGTAGCAGTCGATGATCAACCCGAAATCCCCCATACCTCTCCAGTGACATCATCTTCTTCAGATATAGATGGTGAACAATTGCTACCATTTCCTTTAGAGAACTTGATTGGTTATGATTGTCAATCCCATGTCTAAGAGTTTATTGTACCTCATATCAGTTAGCTCATAGAAAGCAGAGAGAAGGGAAACAATACTAATCAATGAGATAATAAGTCATTTTGAAAATTATTGCCAAAGGGTCGGTTTATACGCTGTAGTCTAGAATCAACTTTGTAAAGATGAATTTTTACTTACCCAAGTAAGAAGTGGGGTACATCACGTATAACAAAAATTAAAAAGATGATATTTTAGATAAAGCATTAAGCAAATTATAAAATATTAGTGTTGAAGCCTGGACATATTATAAAAAATGGTCTAAGGATAAGGATCTAGGTGGCAATTGTAAATGCCGAGAGAGATAGAGCGGTCGTAAGTATTATCACTTTGAAACAATATTTTTGTTAATTTGAAATTTTATTATTTTAGTAATATGTTTAATTGAGATCACTTTATTTTGTGTAGTTGAAATATGAAAATTTGAAGAGTCAAGAAAAAGTGCTCCAATTTCACTTGGAAACCGGAATAACAATTTATCTACAACAAATAATTTGAAAGAAAATATTGTTTTAGTTAACAAACAAAATAATACACTAAAGTGGATAATTAAAGAGAATGGCTTCGACCCTAAAATTTTATTCAAAACTAAGGCAGCTACAGATCCTAGTTTGTTATCCCATGGAGATGTGACAAAGGAAGAACAAAGAATCGTAAAGAATCTAAATAATGTTATGGAAGATCTGATTAGTTCTAGGATTATTCAAGCCATTGGGGAAAGGGGTACAGGAGGGGAAGCCATTGGGGAAAGGAGTACAAGAGTGGAAGCCATTGGGAAAGGGGTACAAAAGATGCCAGTTTGTCTGGGATAAATTTCATGATTAAGGGTTGAAAAATTGAAACTTTAAATTTGAAAATTTGAAATACTTTATAATATAGATTTGAAATTTGAAACTTGAGTGTGATGGCGTTTGAAAATTTGAAATACTTTATAATATGGATTTTTAATATTGTGATATATATTATATATAGAATTTCTAGATTGTATATGGTGTTTATGTTTGATTTGAATGGTGGTGTTATGATAATGGTTAATTATTTGTTTTAAGAAAATTTGGAATGTGGTATGACAAAGACATCTTAATACTAATTGAGATAAATCTTCTTCTCTCTACTTGTAAAATTCAAATTTTGTATCAGGTTTCTTCAAATTTAAACCTTCTCAGAATCTTCTCTCTACTTGTAATGATGATTACATTAGATGTGGATGATGACATTAAAATAGATATGGATTATGATGAATTTTATGTGGATGTAGATTTAGATTCAAGCACGATCATGGAATATGGATGATGATAATGGATAATTGTTTTAAGAAAATTTGGAATGTGGTATGACAAAGACATTTAAACCTTCTCAAAATATTCTTCTCTCTACTTGTAATGATATGATGACATTAGAATGGATATAGATGATGATGAATGATGATAATGGATAATTGTTTTAAGAAAAATTTGAATGTGTTAGGACAGAGACATCTTCTCTATACTTGTAAAATTCAAACTCTATATCAGGTTTCTACACATTTAAAACTTCTCAAAATCTTCTTCTCTCTACTTGTAATGAATCAATGATATGATGACATTGGATGTGGATGATGACATTAAAATAGATATGGATGATGATGAATTATGTGGACTTAGATTTAGCTTCAAGCATGATCATGGATGATGATAATGAATAATTTTTTTAAGAATAATTGGAGTGTGTCAGGAGTCTAGGATAGAGACATCTTCTCTCTACTTGTAAAATTCAAACTTTGTATCAAGTTTCTACACATTTAAACCTTCTCAAAATCTTCTTCTCTCTACTTGTAATGAATCAATGATATGATGACATTAGATGTGGATGATGACATTAAAATATATATGGATTATGATGAATTGTGTGGACATAGATTTAGTTTCAAGCATGATCATGGATGATGATAATGGATAATTGTTTTAAGAAAATTTGGAATGTCTTAGGACAGAGACAACTTAATACAGTAAAATATTTTCTCTCTACTTGTAAAATTAGAACTTTGTATCAGGTTTCTTCGCATTTAAACCTTCTCAAAATATTATTCTCTCTACTTTTAATGAATCAATGATATGATGAGATTAGATGTGGATGATGACATTAAAATAGATATGGATGATGATGAATTATGTGTGGACGTAGATTTAGCTTCAAGCACGATCATGGATGATGATAATGGATAATTGTTTTAAGAAAATTTGGAATGTGTTATGACAAAAACATTTTAATATGGAAAAATCTTCCTCTCTCTACTTGTAAAATTTGAATGTGTGATTTTATCCCACAAAGTTTAAACACTTTATCAAAGCATTTTGCAAATACAAAAATAAATTAAACATAATTGTAAAAACTCAAGCAATGTCATATGATAGGGTTTAAGTTACCTCTTGTCTTTTAGATGGTTGTGACAAATCATATGGAAGGAAAATGAGAAATCATCCTTCGTAGCATGCTAGAAGATCTTCAATTTAAGAAAACTCAACACAAAAATGGATTAGTATATAGATGGGTGAGTTTCTGACATTTTCAATACCGAGAAGTGAGAGCTTCCTCGGATGGATGTCAACCCACATTTTCAAGAAAAAATATGAAATAATGATTGAGCGGATTAAGGAAGAAACAAAAAGATTAAAGAAAATGTAAATGATAACATGTACATGTCTGGATAGTAGAAGTCTGGAAGAGTATAACAATGGAAGAATATACAGATCTAAACTCTAAAGGACTTGCAAATTAGTATTCGACAAATGCATGTAACAAATTTTTTTAAAACAAAAATTGGTATTTGAAAAATCCAAAATAGTAATTATATAAAATATATTTTTTATAAATAATTATATTTAAATAAATGTAAATATATATACATGTAACATCTTTAATGATAATAAGAGATGAAACAAAATATGATAAAAAACCTCCTTAGTCAATATTTACATCTGTAGAGTTAATATAAAATTGAATAAATAACCACAATTAAAATGTAAGGTGACAAACAATAAAAGTAAGGTCAAGGAGATACCTATTTAAATTTGAAACAATCCATTATCAATAGCTTCTTCAAAGTTGATGTTCTCTTCTGTAGAGTGTGACGACACACCAATTCCAGTCTCATCATTGGAACAATTGTACTTGTAGCTATATTATTTACACCTCTTCTTTTGGAAAGGGAATTCTAATGTGTAATTTCTCTGTCGAAAGGAAAGGTTTCCATGGAGTAGCGAGAAAAATAACACCTCGGACAACTTTCCAGATTTTTATCCAACCTATTTATCGGTTTGATTTTATAAATGATAAAGCATTGAAAACCCTTTCGTCCTTCACGGACCCAAAAATAATTATTTTGAATAACTCATATAATTTGAAATACTCACTGATGTTTTCTTATAAGAGAGTAATTTGATAGATTCCTCTCCAAATCCTTGTAATAGCACCACTCTCGGAAGGTTCATCTAAATTTTTATATTGGTTCCTCATTGTTGTTGCAAAAATTGTTGACCGAGAATTTAATAAATCAACATCCAGTATACCTTTGATTTCCATACCCTTAACCTCTCAAGTCTTTGTGAAATGTTCCATTATTCTACCCATGGATTTATGGAAATTCTTTCTTAGAAATTTTGTACGAGCACCTTCAATATTCCAAAAATTAGGATTCATCACACCCATTGCTTCAAGAATTGTATCTTTGGAGAAACGTTCTCTAATTTATGATGATAAGGATTCTAAATTTTTTAAAATATTTATTCTTGTTTCAACTCGTAATGAGAATCAAAGAGATTATGTGTCACATGAAAATCTTCTCTTTCCGATCATGTAATATCTTGACATTTTTGCAAAATGTGCAAGGATATGTCCCTCCCATTAACATTGATGTAGAGGTGATCGTGGATATTAAATCTCAAATAGTTAATGGGATTTTTAAGAGCCAATAAATCTTTCCAATTCTTGAAAAAAAAGTGTATCAAAACTATCTTAGGAACAATAAAAGACATTAATACTTTGACATACCACTTTTCTCATCCATATAAAATCCACAATATAAATTAATCTCCCTTGTGCATGCTTCATTAATGTATTGAGATCCTGTAACATTGGAAGAATACCAACCAATCTAAGCAATGTCTCCAAATCGTTAAACAGAACAAAAATTCTCTCGCCATGTTAACTTCATGATGATATTTGTGCACTGAAACCAACAACTGAAGGATACTCCTCATGAACTCTGCATGTAGGTTCATACAAATAAATCCATCTCATCTCAACATCCTTCAGAAGTTTTTAACCATATGTAATTCCAATTGTAAATTTCTAGAACTCAAGAAATCACTTTGGGCTGCTTGCCATATAGGCATGAAGTTCTCTTATAAGGTCTTCTACTTAGCAACATTTTCGTAATTGCTTACCATTTTATATACTAAATTCATTCTGTGAGCCATACAGTGAATTGCTAACATATAAGGGGCCATCGCTTTTTACAATCTAACACAAAGCCTTGTTTGGTGACCCTACATGACTAATGTACCATCTTCTCCGATGTATACCAACTTTACAACAATTTCATAATTAGTCATTCCAACAATATCTTTCAAACGAGAAAAAACTATTTTATGTAGGTTTTCAATATTACGATTTTCAACCATTTTCATAACAACCAGCAGATGAGGTGTCCTTATATGATTTTCTAAATCATAGATGTGGATACATACCCATGCGAGTTTTTATTTCGATTGTCACTTCTTCAATTAGAAGAGAGAAACTTCCATTTTTACATTATCTTTAAAATCTTCTTTCTCTATCATTGAAAGGCATTTTTCCATTTCCAATGAACTACTATTAGACTAATGAGACCGAGGAACATTACGTATTCCATTCTATTGATACAAAAATTTGAAATCAAGGAAATATGAAATCGGTCTTCCATTCTCTAGTATGTGAAATAAAGTAGAGAATTGTATGATTTATTCATGTAGATTTGTTTGATTCATCTTACCAATTTACAATATGATCATTCCTCCCTTTTCAAAAGATGTCTACATTTTTTCTACTCTACTTCATACTCTCTGCATATTTAATATGCATGCATTCTTTTTAGTTTTCCACCGTGTGTTTTGATTTTCTGCCATCCTCCTTATTACTGATCAAATATTATTTTACACGTGTTTTTCTATAATGTCCAAATTCGATTACATTTTTGGCTGCTTTCCCAATTTCTACATATATATTATACACGTACATTTAGATGGGATCTCTTCTAAATTAGATGGATGTATAGGTTTGATAAATAGAAATTTGGCACCTCAATAAAACTTGTATGTCCTCCCAAATGTCCACATATTCTTATTCCTTTTCAATGCTTTACTTATTTGAGTAGAATTTTGAGCATTATCACAATCACTGGTTTCCTCTTTCAAGAACCAGAGTTTGAATTCAATTTTTTTGTTCCATTTTTACGAATATTTGTATGTGTAATAATTTGATGCACTCATAGTTACACCCCAATAAGAAGAATATATTTAGGATTTGGCATCTCAATAGGTATATCTTCAAGATCTGGCATGGTATCATCATAGGTGTCATTTGGTTGATACTATGCAAAATGCATGTCCACCTCAATATTACCTTCCACACAGTCTGTACTTTGATTCATTCTAGTGGAAACTATATGGGTGCTAGTGGTTGTGGTATATGTAGCAATAAAGTTTCCAAAATACTTGAACAAGGACTTCTGAGATTTCTTAGTTACTTTTTGGGTCTTCTCATTATGAGCACTAACACCTTCCATTATTTTGAACTGAGTTGTGTGTAAAAAGAAACAACATTGTGCGTCAATCAACAATAACTCTGTCACGTATCAACAAATAAGGACTATGTCATGCGTAAGAGAAGGACTGTGTCATGCATCAATAAGATGACTGCTGTAAGTGCGTCAACAATAGCTGGGTCAGTGTCGAATTGAGACTTGAGTCTCCTTGTCGGGCGTCAAATGAGTCACGCATCAAAAAATACAATTATTCACACATCGAGAGAATTTTGTGTGTGTGTAAAGTTATGTGTTAAGAAGAGTAGTGTCAAACATCAACAAATAAACCCTGTTATGTGTCGCAATATATCTCCTTGTCACCTATCCACGTAAAACCTTTGTTGCGCATCAACAAATGCAATAAGTCACATGTCAACAAATATCATTGTCGTATCGTCGAGAAAACTCACATGCTGCGTTAACAATAATAGTATAGTAATGCGTCAACAAAATCAGTGTTAGGAATAACCAAGCAAAGCCTTGTCACGCGTCAACAATATCTTTTTATCGCCTGTCCATAGAAAACCTTTGTTACATGTCAGAAAATATTACTAGTCATGCGTTAACAAATAACATCTGTCACCCGATTGCAAACTACTAACAGAAACAAATATGTATTGTACTTTGGTGCTTAGAGTATGTAATTTCATGGTATTGGTAAGGTAGTGGTGGTAGTATACTACCCAGTGAATCACCTAGGTTTTTATAGGAGATGTTTTCAAATGTAGATGAAGTCACCCCCAAAAAATATATATAATGTAAATTTTAGGTGAACATGACATTGACCTGCTCGAAAAATTTTCCTTTTCAAATTTTCCTAAAATGAAATTTTCACCATATTACAAATATTCACCATTAAAATTATCCCCGATCCTAATCACACATGATTACAAAGAATATTTTACATTTCCCCATTAGATAATTATCAATATATTATTTTCTCTTATCTAAATCACGTTATCATTTCCATTTTATCTACCACATTACATCACATACATACATTTATATTTACCATATGCTATACTATTCATTATTATTCACATACAATTCCCATTTAGTCCATTACTTGGCTATTCTTTCCACATCGTAACAAATTACAACAATCAACAATAAAAATTAAATCACCCATTCCAATAATGCATATAGAAGCTAACAAAATAAAATTGTAACCATCAAATAGTATACAAATGCACATCAATAAGCAATACAACATCAACTCTCTCTCTTTCTCTCTCTCTCTCTCTCACACACACACACACACCCAAACACACACACACACATGTGTATATATATATATATATAGAGAGAGAGAGGGGGCTAGTCAAAAGGTTACTATTTAAAGGATAAGGCTAGCTAGTATAAATATAGGGCCTCCCTTATATATATATATATATATATATATATATATATATATATATATAAAAAAATCATAAGTTACAAAATACAATCGTTGGGGGCAAGCCCCCATGCATCAATATCTCATATCCTATACACCATCTATAATCCTCACTATCACTATCTACAATCATGAGAGATGTCAAACTTGAAGCTTCACCGCTAACTCTACGCCACTAATCTCGGCCTCTATATCTCTAATGATGGATCTATACCATAAAAAACTACACCATATGCTCTGCATATTGACCCTACAAACCATGCAAATATATCTTGAGCTAGGCCTCCTCCTCATGTAGCCTCTCTTGCTCTCTTTGTCTCATAACCATCCTCATCGAGGCTCGTTTAATAAAAATGTACATGTGGCTACCACTATAAACACCGGCTCAAACAAATGAGCATGCTCACTCACAATTGCATCTACCCACTCTAACATTCCTCCTCCCATGAGCACATTCGAGGGCACATTCGCATCAACATGTGTATGTAGGTCTTTATAATCAATGTCCAATATGCATCGCCTACAATCACACCATAAATGTTAGTTATTTCACATCTTATTATTCATCCACTATATCAATCAAACAACTAACAAGTAACTAAGAATGATACCTATACTCCACTCTTTCCACAAATAAATCATCTACCTCGGGACGATTTTTGGCCCTTTGTTCCTCTAACTTTTGGCCCACCTACCATACCTATCACCACTAGAAATAACAACACCCATTGGTGTATTTCACACCACCGACTATATTCCTATGTGCATCCCATGTCATCAACCTATTTAGGACCTATGGCTGGATCTAACTCATATAGTCCTAGATGCATTAGCTGTGTTTCTATCGGGCTTGGCCTCGAACCTGGTCTCCTCATGGACCTGGTAGATTAACACCACATATATGGCTCTGGCAACATATCTTGGGCCATGCCAAACTATATAAATACTCATTCACCTTGAAATATTTCTGCTACCCCACGAGAAGTGGTCCTCTCGACCACATGGTGCACCGTATGTCTTGTAAATCAATACCATTCTCCACTCATCCTCCATAGTCTCTATATGGTATCCATATAATGGTGTCATGGCCCATCTAATCTATCATCAACCTATACACAAATATGCACATTCTCCTACTACGCAGTACTAACCCACCTTGCCATAAATATCTCTAGCCGAGCCCAATTCATTCGCGACCCACTAAGTGGCCTCAATATAGAAATATGCTCATATGCCCATAAATGTAACAAAGTAACAACTCCTAATCCACCTCCATGATCCTCTCGAGTAAACATGTACATGTTCCTATACAAATGGGCCATCACACACCTTGCCCATGTATATCTAGTACCACGCTCCTCGATACTATGACAAATATCATGCATCTTGTACAAAATCCCTACTCCACCACACTCCACTACCATCTATAGAGCTAGAATCACTGTGATAAATTTTTGTAATCACGAAACACCGGATCTCATAACCACATTGAAGCTAATATGTTTCTTGACCTGTAATTGAGACCTTGTAAAATACCATCATGCCTCCCTTATCTGACTATGGGCATCCAATATGGCCATGATATGCACTTTCTCTCCAACAATAGGTAACCACAGTATCATGTATACATCCTCTAATGTCATCATCATCTCACATATCGGTAACCAAAATGTACAAGTATTTGTGCACCATCTCTCACACAAAGCAATCAATAAAGGCATATTATGGGGTATATTCCAATCTAGTAATGTGCTTTATAGGTGACATGATCTAATCTATCCCATTCGGCATCGAAAAGCGTAAACAAAGTAACATACTCAAGTGATAGCCCACATGAAACTATATGGAGTGTATATCTCACTACACGACACCAAAAATCAATAAAATCACACTATTAACAAGATATACATATCTAAAATCAATCATAACATCCTTAAATTAATCACAATACATTCATTTCACACTACAGTGCTCAAAGCCTACCCGTAGACACTAGCACCTAAAAGCTGGACACTAACACCCATATGCAGATCACTAGCGCCAAGAACTAGGTGCTAGTGTCCCAAAGGAAAGAAATACCCTGTTAGCTTCCATCCTAGTCGAAATGGAAAAAAATACAAAAATTCAAATTTTACTAATAACCATCAAATCAAGTAATTTTGATAAAATTTTCCAAAAATAGTCACACATAGCAGCTCCTCGGTCTTCAGAAGCCACGGTCGTTATCACTCTCTAAATTTCTGTCAATACAACCACTCTAATGTATGACATCCTCACAGACTCAAAGCTCCAAACATCAATTACTCTTGGTAAAAATGAAATTATTATTCAATTTTTCACTATTACTATATATAGTAATATGAATTTACCATATACTATAGTTACTATTTGCCACTATTCTTACAACTAATACACGTCACATGATTTCAATCATATCTTGAGCATCCTTACTTCATTTTTATTCCCATTTTCACCATACGGATCATGATCTCCTCTAGCATCATACTATGTAATTTACACCATCTCATATTCCAATCTAACACATGTACTAATCAATTTGCACACACACTTTTTCCACATTACTACTTCTCCTACATTGTTTCTCTTCATTTACTATTATGAATTTTTATAGTCTTACTTTTGGATCAATGCTCACTTCTTCACCCTTAACCCTTTCACCGAAAGGGGACATACAATCGGGATCATCCTATAATCCCTCTCAAGATACAACACAATTGATCGACATTCCCAATGCATCATTATTACAATTTTATCTCGATCTCATTCAAACACGGTTATAATTATTCTATATGAAAATAAATACTTGTTGCTATTTCAAATCTATCCCCCAAATGAACTAACATGGGGGCAAAGAAAAAAATATCTATGATTAATTTACTAAATACATCTTATTAAATCAACTAATATCACTCAAATTAATCAATCAATATAATGATCACAATTACTATTTCTCCCAGATGACCTAACTTGGGTTCTGCACTATATTATCATTTCTTCTAGATGACCTAACTTAGAATCCATCTAAAACTATTCAAATTGGAACACCCGTTACTATAGGAGTGGGGAAAATGATAAGTCATTTCCTTTCATATACTGCTCCTATGTGGGTTCTTCAATCGGGAATAAATAAGATATACAATCGAACTAATTGGTACTTGATCGGAACTAAAAAAGGAAAACATTCGGTCTCTATCCATATGTAATGAAGAAGACATTTTGGGAAGCATCATGGAAGGAGAGAAAATTAGACCTCTCCCCAAAACTCTTCCTCTGGTGGCATGGCGCCTAAATACTCCCATTATCAAACAAATCGGGTTGGGAATTGATCACTGCCTACCCCCTCTATCTCATTTGACAAACAATCCAACATCACCAACGACATCATGACTATTTCTCCAAGTTTCTCCTTATGATAGTTTTCTATCTCCTCCTACACCATGTGGGTTAGAATGTTGATCCATGGTTTGCCACGCTACAAGCTCCTATATCCTATGCACACTTTACAATATGAATTCTTCAGAATCTATACATGCATGTTCCTTACTTCCTTTACACTACTTGAATTCCATTCAAATAGAATAAGGAGGGGAATGTAGACACAAAATCACACACATATTACTATTTTTCTATTTCGTCAGTATGTTGCTATATGCATGGATCCTAAGTAAGAAAAAAATTCACTAGTGACACTATCTCTTGTCCATCTACATCTTTGATTGTTTTCTACTATAACTCTTTCCCACATATTTCATTTCTATATACACTTTTTATCGGTCACATGGATCCATGTTATCTGTCTTCTCACATTTTTCATCATTTATCCCAGGACACAAATGCCTACTCTAGACACTAGCACGTAGGTGCTTGTGTCCATTCTAGGTGCTTCTGTCTTGTTTATTTATTTTTCACATTTTGACATTTGTGGTTGGCCTTTTTACTTTTCTTATCCATATCCCATGTTCATAGTTAACATTTTGTGTCACTAGTGTCGAAATTGAAACAAGAGATTCATATATACACAACATATGCACTATTATTTTGGCTTTAAATTTAAAGGGACTATCACATCTACATATTATCACTACCATCAAAAGGGACTACCTTTTTGGGTTACATACACTACATAGGAAGGGGAAATGTTGAATTCCATACCACACATTTGCATCAAAGATAGCTATAGCCCACTAGCTTGGCCCCATTAGCGTGAGGGAAACCTAAGGACATTATTTCACACATAAGCACACAAAACTACATGGATTATGAAATGTAGTGCACCACTAGGTACTAAGTTGACTCATCGGGTGACTTCTAAGGTTAGTCTAACTTCACATATTTCATATTTCATTTGTATTTAATGTGTTTGAGATCTTGTGTAGGTAGCTAGGTTTTTTTCAGGTTATAGGTGTGATCGAAACCCTAATAATGAATCAAAAGAGAAAAAGAAGATATTGGAGCAAAAGCCTTGGACCTAAAAAAGAGTAGATCCTGAAGATTTACATGAGACAATAACACCCAAAATGGACACTAGTGACCGAGACACTCTTCTCCTCATGTGGGTGCTCCTTTCTTGGACATGATAGAGTTTTAGAACTCTCAATCATCCACTTCTTACATCATTTCTAGTCGAGATCCAAAGTGGGTACACAAAGTGCCAACTACCTCCAAATTACACAGGAACTAGCTAAGTCATTTATTCCTCTTATTTAATTAGAGATTACATTGCTTAAGTAATTAGTACTTGTTTATTTGTTGTATATCATTACTTGTTACATTAGTTACTCTAAAAATAAAATTTAATTCTAGTTAGATTAAATCAATAGTATGTAACTAAGGATGATTCAAAATGATATTATAATTGAGATTATGAGGCATATAATGAAATAGAACATCAAGAGTGTAAGGGCCTATAACAATGGGTATATTGATTTCTCCAAACACTTGCTTAGGGGTGTTATCAAAGCCACAAATACATAGAGTAGATGGAGTCAAATCAACAACAAAAATTCCTATTTGATGGAGAAAGGACAAAGTATAGATATTAAGACCATATCTAGGATCAACTAGGACACACTTAACAAGCACATTATGAATTTGAACTTAAATATAAAATGGATAATCCTTGGAATAAAAGGTAAAGAAGGCCATGAAATATCCGATAATGGGCATGTAAGGAATGAGTTCACTAAATGAATTAATAAATTTAAATCTAAGATAAAGACACTACTGATTAAATAAATATAACAATAAATAGTTAAGGTCAAGCAAAGGAAATAAAAATACAGGTGATAAATAAGGTTTTGAGAATGAATAAACTTGTAATCGTAGGTATAGACCGATTACGGGTGATGAATAGGCTAGAAAGGAAATTCTAGACTGTATTAGCTCTATGTTTGATTATGGAAAGTGAAAATCTCGGGGATAGGAGTGGTGGAAGGGGACATGGAAACCTTGGTGCTAGTGTCTATTATGGGAGTTAGTGTTTGTGGAATAAATCACAATCTGGTTCTTTTGTGTTGCTTAGTGTTGTTCCTTAGTCACTATAGGTCACATCATATTTGTTGTGTTACACATGTATATGTAATATAAACCCTAGATATCTACATAGTACCCAATCACACATTAGATGAATAAAAATATGCATATGATTGAGTTGGACTAACCTCGGTGGTCACCCCAATGTGATTGTCACTGAGTTTTGTTCTACATTTTAGACTCTATGTAGTTATTATGTGTGTGTGGTTGAAAAAATGTCTCTCGAGCCGGGGTTCCCTAGTTTCAGTCACACAATGAGATAGTGGGTTATAACTACTTTTTCCCAAATGCAAATGTGTGGTCTAAAATTCAGAATAAACTCTCCTATGTAGTGAAGTATGCAGTCCTTGATGTATTAGATTGAAAATATTAGCTCCTTGTAGATGTATGTGCCTCTTGAATTCTTACCCCTAATGAGGTTAAATAAGACATGTATATATATACATGATTCCTTTTCTTAAGTTTTGTCATTAATAGGTGGAAAGGTTAACCAAGGGTGATAAAAGAAGACAATAAAGAAGTAAGAGCCGAAAGATAGGTAAAAGAGACAAAGAGAATAAAATTTCCCAGAGAGGATAATAATGCCCATGCACTCCTGTCCCTAATGGTTGAAACTGTACAAAGATTCAGAAGGATAAAACAATGAAATCATAGGTGAGTAAGATGTTGATTGGTATGCAAAACTGTATGTTTTCAATCATAAATAATAAGCAATAAATATGAAAAGGAAAAAGTAATGTCAAAGAAAATTAAATAGGTGTTAATGAGTAGTTCTCTTGCTTAAGAATCATGCATATAAATGAAGTATTTAGAGGCTATATGTACATAGTAAGTGTGTGATTTAGTGAATACAACTATAAACATAATGAAAATAGAAAATACTTCAGAAGATAAAAACAAGGTATACCAAAATTAATTTCAACACATATTGTAATGGTAGTGAAAATTAATTTCAACACATGGTTGACCATGGTGGTATTGTTCAGCCAGAATAGAAAAATTCCATCAACCATATTGGTGTCCTAGGTAGAGAGGTGGGCATATGATAGGAAGGGACTGGGTGGACACATTTACAACATCTCGCTTCACAACTACCTACGAGATAAGGAAGCTTGCATATGCCCAAAAATATCATGTTTTTGCCTTTCCATGCATGTCTCCTTTTCAAAATTTACTGAATCGGAGACCCGTATCCTATTTCTTATTTCCCATAGGCTAAGGAATAAATTTAGGAAATAATATAATAATAATATTTTAAGTTGTCCTACTAACTTTATTTATATAACATTTTATAAGAGTGACTTGTGTATTATCATTACAAAGGGGCATAATGTAAAGTTTTATGGAAAGTGTTTCTAGACATTTATGGAGGCAATTTTAGGAAAAAAAAGGAAATTACAATTAAAAGGGTAATTATAAAAGAAAGAGTTGGGAGGAAGACGACATCCACATTTTTGTTATCAAATCCCACTTTTGAGAGCTTCAATATTCTATATTCAATTTCTTCTCCCAAGACAAAACCATAGGAGTGTAGATATTTGGAGGACGAAAACCCTCTTCCTGTTTAAGGTGATTCCATCCAAGGATCACATTTGAGCTGAACAATTGAAGTTTATATCTAGTTTTAGCTATGTAAGAAAGATTTTTAAAGATTTTTCAGTTTGATACAATGTTTCTATAATACTTTGTAATGTCGCTGAATACTTTATATCACTACTATAATACTATGTATCACTACAATAGTTCTACCACGATAAATAGTTTTGATATAGAACCCTACAACCTCAATTTAAACATACAACATGAGTTTAAATCGTATTATTTTTACAATATTTTATAATAATAGTCCTATATGTAATACTATCAATATCGGTCTTTCCATATTCAGTTGTATACATAATGAATATATGTGGATTTTATTAAAGTATTTACATCTACATATGTGGCACATTTATAAGAGTGTAACAACATAAAATGTTTCTAGTTTTATGTGTTAGGGTTTTGTTATCACCAAATCACAATACCCTCGATTTGCATAAGTGTGTGTGCTTGAGCTCACCGGTGTGACTGGGTAACATGGGTATTATCTATAAGTTATGGGACTTGCTACTTGAGATAGACCTCCGAGAAAGTTGGTTCTTGTTCCTAAACTACCTGCCACAATCTACTCTTAATGTAGGAAAAACTATTTAATACTATTCTAACTTTCCAAGGGACCAGGAGAGAGAGAGAGAGCATGAAATTAAAGCCTACACTAACATCGGTGATACACCAAAAACAAATTTTATGAGAACAGTCCCTAATGTGTGAAAATGAAAGCAAAATGAAGATTAAAGAGGGTGATAACAATTCTCCACAGTCTAATAATAAGACTCACAACACCTTTCCATGCAAACACAATAACAATGAATCCATGCAAGAGCATAAAATAGACAAAATATATTTTCAATTGAAGAGGAAACAAGAATGCAAACAAACACAACAAGGGAATATACATCCACAAACTTGCATCTATTGCTTCATTGATATGCACAGTTCAAGTTACTACAAAATAAAGCCCGGATCATCATGTAAGGAGTACACTACAAGGGCCCGCAACACTTTGGCTTTACAAAACTGAAATGACAAATTTTTTCTACTCAAAACTATCCTCCTTTACAATGAGCCCAATACTTTAATTTATAAAATTTTGAGAGGAGAGAGAGAGAGAGATGCAATTCCCGAAATTCACTTTCCCACTAATTTCAAGTCATGATGAATTAGTGTGGCTGGTGATTATGAACCTGAAAAATCAATCCCAAGGTGCCCCATAACTTGTAGCAATGAAGAATGATTTCCCATGCTCATTAAATGCTCCTCCAACCAATTTCCAAAAACCAACAAAACTGAGCTCGTTTTCCTTAAAAATCTCCATCAAATATCCATAAATTTATACATTTCTTGATTTTAATGTGACAATCTTGGAACTATGATTCCAACAACACCAATTTTGCATGATTACGCAAGGGACGTAGAAGTTATGGCTATTTGAGCACTTGCAGCTAATTTGAGAAATTTCCAGGCTTACTTCACTTTCATGGATGACAATTCATATTTGGGCTGAAAAGACATTTTAATATATTTCCCTCATTAATGATTTCTCATCATTTTAATGTCTTGATTTTTAATACGTTTTGGAAGCCCACCATGTCTTCATTTTGCATTTGTATAAAAAGGGGAGGAATGTCTTAAGATATTGCACATTGGCTAGTTCAAAGCCAACTTCGGCTCGAGAGCTGGCCGGCTCCTTTCCACCTCATCAAGCACTCATTTCTTGGTAGGCTGAGCTCCTCCTTTATTTTTGCATGCCAATCGTATACCATTAACCACCTATGCTATCAAATGCTTGAGCCATTCATCAATGTGTCAAGCACCCTTTTGCTCCAACTCACCGAGTATGGGCCACATTGACTCGGAGCCACCACCTTGTTTTATGGGTGTTGTGACCTTTCAATGAACTTAACCTCTGGTGGTCTAGGCCACTAGGGTCATTCTTTTCTACATTTCCTAATTTGGGCTTCCATGTTCCCCACGCCAGACCGGGCTATGAGGACCTTTGACTTCATCATCCCTACATGAGGTGCGACTCTTCCAGTTTTGTCTATCCCGCGAGGAGGCCTATGGACCACCCGAGATTTATTTTTCCACCTTTTCCACAACAGATATTCCTATGGAAATCTCAACTCTTCCACGCACAAGTGTCCCAACTCACCTAGGTCATTTAGGCCTCCGATTCCCACTTTTTCCACAAAACCTCTCGAAGCTTAGACTTTAGCTCAGTGAGCCATTTTTATCCTATCGTGATCTTTGGGCTAAATCCATGGCTCATCCCTATAACTTGCTGCTTGCTAAAATTTGGCTTGGCCTCCTCGAATGCACTACAAGTCTTCTAAGTTCAAGATTCCCTGTCCAACACTTTTCCCATTTTTGAAGTTCAAACTTTATGTCTTATGAGGTATTTCGTAGGACATAGCCACCATTGGATCATTGCAAGCTTAAGATGGCTCCATTGTTATATTTCCTTGATTTCAACTCACCTAGGTGAATTTTTGCAATGCATGAGTTCAAATAATAGCTCAGCCCCTCCATTTTGATAAATGACTTGCCACATTCTCTCTCCATCAATGTCGTGGCTCTCTTGGCAAAATATTGATTCCTCAATCTAGCATATGCTTGGGGATCCCCAAGCTGATCTTGATGGGTTCATTCCACCTAGCAATGTATCCCCCTGCCATACTATAGACATGGCTCGTGATTCCTTTAATTCAAATGAATCGGTTACGAGGCACTTGGGTAGCTCGGTCAATATGGGGAGGGACTCAATCTCTACACATGCTTGATTTATCCATCCTTCAAAATGCATGATCCTGCGACATGGACATCGATTGCCATGGATTGAATAGCCCGTGTAACTCCCAACTCGATCATTCTAAATTGGCTTAGCCATGTATGAAAAACTCAATTTTCCTATAAGAGATCTCGATGGTTTCTATGAGCTCTCTCACCTTCACACACTGTTGTTTGGTTTGATGTAAATGCACTCGGGCTTGCATTCATGTTTTGCATAGCTTGACTTCGGAACCTTAAGGAAGCTCGGACTCTCATCAAACCAACTTGATGACTTGGAAGATAGCATGGACTATGAATAGCTTGGTGATGAGAGAGTTCACCCTAATAACTAGCTCAGTGTTACTTCACAATGTAGCCTGGTTTGACTCAGTTTTAACCCTATTAAGGGCTCAATGTTTAGTTTTCCAGTGGGGGCACATGGTCATTGTGAGCTTGGCTCTACCCAAATGGGCTCGATGGTTTATCTCTCTTGCAACATCTCGGTGGTGTTTTGTATATCCTAGTGGGCTTTAAAGCAGCTCGGGCCTTCTTCATAATTTGGGCTCGGTTGTATTTCTAGCTTGATCATCATTCAATTGCATGAGCTCGATGTTCTTAGGGGAGGGCTCGGTCACAAATGTGGCTTGATAGAATTTTCATAAGCCCAAATCTCAACCCACCCATCTCGGCTTGATAGTTCCCCATGAAACAACTCGGTCTTCTTATGGTGCGAGTTTGTTCCTTTGAAAACAACTCAGGGAGCTTGAATTTTCTCCAACTCACCGAGCCAGTGGAACCAACTTGATTAACACTTCTAGAGCCAAGGCTAATTTACATACCCTTTTGAACATTTTATGCTATTTCTTAGATTCTTTAGCTATGCCAAGGCTAATTAGGATGTATGAATGTCTCTTTGGACTTGTGGATCAGGTTTGTTATTTATTTCCAAGTAGGCCCCATACTTTTGTTCCAAAATGAGTGAAAATTTGAACTTGGATAAGACCAAGAAGGGGAAAACTTCCTCCAGAACCCCGACTTCCCCAAATTTTCATAGGAGGGTGGAAATAGATAATAATTTGGTGACTCACGAGGCCATTTACCAGCTAAATGGAGCATGACCAGTTTCCTATAGCAATCCATTTAGTATGGAGTCTCGCATTATCAGCATGAACTGATATAAACTTTGAAACTTGATCCCAAAATGCTTGAATGTCACTTTTCTGCTTTGAAACTGCCTTCCACTACTTGTATTCTCAACTCTCATAAAAAGATCTTGAATTTTTTTTTTTGTGAGAGTAGAAAATTGTTTTAAACTTGAATTCCACTCAATTCTCCTAACTACAATCCATGAGGTGAGAGGTGACCACCTGTCAATTGGACATCATGGAACTCTATTAAGTTTTGTCTTTATTTTTTCTTCTGAGTGTCCCATTCCGTTCAACAAAGGTTGTTATAGCTAGAGTTGATCCTGGTTACTCTTTGTAGGCTACAAAGGTTGTTATCAAGTCTAGGAGATATGTATGGTAACTTATTTTTGCTTTTTACCTTACACACCGACTAAAATATGAGTTAATACTTGAGAACTACCATCTTCCGTGGTTTTAAATTCAGCCCCAATTGCTGATTTCCTAATTTGAGAAACTCAGCTCTTGATTTGAGGAAGAAAAAGGATTGAAGATTTGGAATCAGTCGCTTGAATTGATTTTAGTTGCTTTGCATTTGTTTGAATTTAAAATTTGTAACTATTGCAAGCAATTATGAGATTCTTACCATAACAGTTCTCTTTCTTAAAGCATGATGAATTGTACATAAAGTATACACTAGAAGAAATAGAACATGTGCACCAACACTTAGGGAAATTAAAACCTATTCTAACAACAAAAAATGTGCAAAATCACTTGGAGGAATTGGAAATCCTAGACTAATATGTACAAGGGTGAGAAATTATTCCTTTCTAGTAGCAATGTTTGAGATAAATTCCATTGATTAGAATATGTAGTTCTTCACCATCTAACTTGGCCAATTAGAAAGCATTGCTACCTTTTCATTCAATGATCATATATGTACCACTCCATATGGCATTGAACTTGGGATGCTTTCCTGGATTTTCACGATCAACATCCCATTTCAGTTCCAAGTCTCCTTCTTGGAATTTCCTAGCTTTAGCTTTCTTGTCAAAGATTCTCTTGATCAATGTTTGATCCTTTTCCATGGTCTGAAATGCATGCTCTCTTTCTTCTTCTAATTCCATTATTTCTACATACCTGATTTCCATGGGTTCAAATTCATATAGTTCCATCTGCTTCATGATTTCTAATGCTAGTGATTCAAGTGATATAGGTAGTACTACTTATTTCCCATACACAAGCTTGTATGGAGAACTACTCGTTGACCTATTGGGTGTTATTCTATCATCCCATAAGGATGATTTGAGATTCATGTGCTAGGTTCTATGATTCTCATCAAGAGTTCTTCTAATGATTCTCAACAAGTTCTTATTTATAGACTTTGCTTGACCATTACCCTGGGGGTAATATTTTGATGAAGTGTTGGGGTATATACCATTCCTGACAACCCATTCAGTGATTTTTATGCCAAGAAATGCCAATGTGTTACCTAATATGATAGTGGTAGGGACTCCAAACCTTATGACTATCCCTTCATAGAAATATAAGATGCTAGATTCATTTACCTTGTTAAGTGCCATTGCTTCAGTCCACTTAGTGAAATAGTCTATTTCCGTAAGTATCCACTTATGGCCTTGACTTAAATTTGGATTGGTAACTCCAATGAAGTCAAATCCCTATTGTAATAATGGCTGATCCATTAAAATCAGATGAAGAGATAGGGCTTCTAACCTTTACTTCCCTATGAATAATGCACATTTTTTTGCATTTCTTGATCCATGAGTAGAAATCACTAAACACTGTAGGCTAATAATAACTAACCTTCACGATTTTGAGAGTTGTTACTCATGGAGAAAAGTGGCCTGCCACTTCCCTATCATAGAACTCATGTAAAAATTTCTAAATCTGATTTGTTGGGACCCACCTTAATAACACCCCATTCACATCCTTATTGAATAGGATGCCATCAATGAGCACATACAGAATGGATTGCAATCTAAAATATCTTCTCTTGGATTTATTCCATTTTGGAGGGAACAAACCTATTTTGAGATAATGCACCATGTCTTGAGTCCAACATGGAATGGGTGCATCATCAGCTGGTTGTTCTTGATCATTTTATAGCACTAGGATAGAATCCTCTTCACCTTTTGACTCATCATGTTGTTTGGAAGCTAGCTATTCACACAAACCTTTTCCATGAACCAACTTGGTCACTTTGATTTCAATATCATATTCCATTACCCGAGTGATCCAACCTACCCTCTTCTCATTTAGATATTTGTTTAGGAGAAAGTCCTTGACACCAACATGAGACACTAGCAGTTGAATCTTATTGTTCGAGACCAAGTGTCTGAACTTATTCAAACTCCTAATGACAACAAGAACATGCTTTTCAATAAAATAATACCTTACTTCGTAATCTTCTTGGATTTTACTAAAGAATGCTATGGGCTGTTATTTGAATGAACAGTATTTATTCAGCTATACCAATATATATGAGATTGTGTCTGATCCTCCAAAAGCATACATCATAAAATCCTTTGAAAATTATGGGTTGATAAGAGTTGAGCTTGTGATATTGCATGCTTGATAGCCTCAAAAATATATTTTCCTTCTGCTATCCATTTGAATGCAAGAATCTTCTTCAACATCATTGTTAATGGCTTCACAAGAGTGGAAAAATTTGGCACAAATCTATGGACAAAGTTTATCCTTCCCAAGAATATTTGCAAATATTTCTTGTGGCATGGTAATGGAAGTGTATGGATGACTTCAAATATTTTGAGATCAACTCTTAATCCTTTGAAAAAATATGGCCCAACAATTTGCCTTCGTGCACTATGAATACACACTTTTTCGGATTCAAAGACACCCCAAATATTCTACACCTTAGAAATACTTACCTAAGGTGAAAGAGGTGGTCTGCTACATTCTTTAAGAAGAAGGTGATATCAACTAGATATATGAGCACTATCTTGTTGATTAGTCCTTTGAACTCCATATCCATAGCTCGCTAAAATGTTGCTCCTGCATTTGACAGTCCAAATGACATCTTCTTGTAAGCATATGTACCCCATTTCATAGTGAAGGCTATCGTGAACTAATATTCTTCCTTCACCATTATTTGATTATAGCTTGAGTAGCCATCTAACAATGAAAACCTTTCGAACCAGCTATAACCTACAAGATTTGCTCCATTAATGGAAGTGGATAATGATCTTTGAGTGAAGCTCTATTTAGATCACGGAAGTCTACACACAATCTGATCTCTCTGTTTATCTTCCTTACTAGCACTAAATTTGCAACCCAACTTGAATGTTTGATAGGAAAGATGATGTTATCTTGAAATAAGTTGTTCAATTATTTTCTCATGAGAGGTTCAATGTGAGGATTCACCATCCTTTGCTTTTGTATGATAGGCTTAGATTATGGATCTATCTCAATTGTATGCTATGATAAATTTAGATTGAAACCTCTTAAATCCTTTTAAGTTTAGGCACAAACATCTGGGAATTCTTGAAAAAGTTAAACAAATTCAGATTTCTCTTGTCGAGTACTTACTTTGCCAATTTGCAATGTCTTGCCTTCACCTACTAAAATAGGATCTGAATCTTCACCCTTTACTTGAATATTTGCCTTCTCTTTCCGAATTGATCATTTGGGTTGAATATTAATTCCAAAGTCACAAGGACTTTTAGTAATTTGTTAGTTCTCAGCTACACCACTTGGTCACCATACTGCTACTCCAACTTGTCTTGGTTTCTAGCAGAGAACTCAACTTCTTCTTGTAGAAAATTGACAATTTGTTGATCATTCTCAAGACTTTACAACTTGTATTATTGTCTTGGACAAATGGTCTTACCAAAACCTTGATATGGGGATGAGCTTTCTCACTTTTGATACTTTTCACAACGTCAAACACTGCCCCAATGGCTACAAGTCTGTTTGCTACTTCATTCTTCTTTCTTGGGATGAAATTGATGTTAAAAGCTTCAAAATATTAAATGAGGTCCCATACTTGATTATTTTAATTCTTTATAAGATCAGTCTTGGCAGCATTCTACCTTCTTACTTAGTTCATGATTATTTCACTATCTCCAAAGAATTGCAAGTTATTGAAACCTTTCTTTTTTCCCAATGCAATCCGTGAATCAAGGCTTCATACTCAAATATGTTTTTGAAGCAAAGTGAAAATGGAAAGATAAGTAATATTTCATACCTTGTGTTGAAACAAGCATAGCTCCCTCCTCCTGTACCTTTTCTACTCCTTGAGCCATCAAAGAATAGATTCTATACTTCATTATCATTCTTATGATTTGGCTTGGTAATGCTAGGGAGAAGTTGATTTTCTTTTCATGCAAATAATAGAACCCTAATTCAGCTTCTTCCATTTCCTATAAGGGTCAAATGCATGCCTCTTATTCACCATTCATCAAGATTCAAGTTCGGAATGCTTCCGAATTTGGTATCACTTCATAGGTGCTTGGAAATATTCTTGATCAAATGTTGAACAATTTGTATCGATTGATTTGATACTTGAGGCTCAATATGGAAGTTTGTAATATGATTAGATCTGATTGTAGCCTTAGCTCCATACCTTGTTCTGAATAACATGTGTGACCAATTAGTAGAAAAATAGCCTCCAATTTTAGTGGTGAAGTCTCTTGACAAACATAATACAAAGAGTGGTGGAAAGTCTATGACTGATACATCTTACAAGATGATCACATTGGGACATGCATGCAATGTAAGGCTCAATCATTTGATTAATCCAACCATTTTTACCATTGTCCCATCTAATTGCACCACACCTCTAGAAATGACTTCATATTGAAGACCCAATTGATCAACTATTTGTTTTGGCATTATAGAGCTACTTTCTCTGAATAAATCATGCAATTATGCACCAACTTATCTCCGATGATCAATGAGATATAGAATGGTGGGGGATTCAAATTTTTACCTTATTGGCATCTTGGACTTCCTCCTTACTGAGCTACATTGGTAAGCACCTTTTCTTGTTCTTTGGATGATTGATTTGATGTGACCCATTCACCATAGCAAAGCTTGCAATAGGTCTCTTTGTCTTGGGATAGCTAATGATTCCCACATTGAGATGTTTACATTTGTTTTCTTCATTTTCTCAATGATGTTGAATGGAGATGAGCTATCTCTCTACTACCCCTTACTTTGCACATTTTTTTCTTACACATGGGCTGTTACAACCAACACTTGAGCTGGTCTAGAAGGTGGTTTGGGCTGACCTTGCACATTGGGAGCTGCATTTTGGTTGCTAATACCTTGTTGGGTGATAGAGGGATATGGATCATTTGAATTGGATGATTGTCCCTCTCCAATATTTCTCTTCTTAGACCATGTATTGGATGCTACACTTTGAGAAGGGGCTTGATTTATACCACGAAATCTTCATCCCACCAATTGATAAGTGTTGTCTCATTTAGAGGTGCTTCCTACTGCTGATTTTATTCTTGGCTTGTCTCTTGTTCCACACCCATTTTTTCACCATAAGATCTTGATTCAAATCACCATTGAAACAAGTTGACTGGTTATGAGGTTGGTTACATGGGAAACACCAGTCATATTATTGAGGCATATTATTTTACATTGGTACCATATCTCTAGATGTGGAGTCGATATTGGAATTGTAAGGTTGAAATGGCCTATTAACAAGAGGTTTCACTTGGTTCTGATTTGTAGTTTGAATGGGTGGCCTATTAGGCTGATACAAAGGTCTATTGGGTTGGGTTTGAGGCTGGTATGACCTAAAATTTTGAGCTTGTTGCCTCTTAATTGTCACCAACTCATTTCCTAAGTTTTGCAACTACTTCATGACTTCTTGGAGCTCATTTGAGGTACTAGAAGATGAGGTAGAAACTTTAGTGGAGCTCTGATTTTTTGGGGTAGGAATGGGAGCTAATGTAGGTGCTTGACTAGTGCTTGATTTCCTAATTCTGGATAAAGAGGCATGGGTGGCCTAGGTGCAAGTTTTCCAGCTTGAATTAGATAATTTTTGGCTCTAATGGAAATACTATAAGCTGTGGGTAAAGTTGTACCTCCCATGGATTGTATCATCATTGCAATATATAAATTTATAGCTTTTAGGAAGTATAAAAAGGCACCTTCAGCTGCTGGTCTCACAACAATAAAAATTCTATCCCATGTCCTTTGAAATCTAAAGTTGAAATCAACCATCTGCTCATTTGGTGCTCTCTTGATTACGGTTAACTGCTCCAATAGAGATAAGTTGTCTACCTTCTCCCCAAATTTATTGTGAAGAGCTATGCACAAATGGTCCCAACTCTAGATAAATCCTTCTAGTAGATTCTGAACCATTGTAAATATTTACCCTTAAATGAGGATGTTAACAACTTAAAAAAATGTTCATTTCAAGTAATTTCATGAATTTCATAGACATTTGCAATGTCTTGGATGTGGTCAATCAGAGTTGTATGGTTCTCTCTAGTGAAATATGGAATGTTTTTCAATGCTACAACTGGAATTGGATTTTGTGCATTGCAAGTAAGTGGGTCTTCTTTAGTGAAATTGATATATGGACTGGGTGGACCTTGTGGTGGTTTTTATTGTAAATGTCCCATTATAATTGGTGTAAAAACTCTAGTTGATTGAATGAAAGGCCTACCAGTGAAGGTGTTGATAGTTTCCTATTTGGCAGAGATGGAGACCTTTGAGCTCTTCTTCCCCTTCTTCCTATGTCTGGAAATAACTGCAAGTATTCAAAAACACCTTCTTCTCTAGTTCTTGACCTTGTTTGAATCCTTCTCACAAATATGACAAGATTGGGGTGCTTTCTGACCAGTGGATTATTCTCATTTGGAGTCACCATATGTGTAATTTGAAATCCTCTTAAAAGATAGAATGTTACAAAAGTGCACACCAATATTTCTGTAATAAAATGAAGACCTCTTCTATCCCACCGGGTGTGCACAAGTGTGTGTGCTTGAGATCACAAAGTGTCATTGGGTAATATGGGTACTATCTCCAAGTTGTGGGACTTGCTACTTGAGATAGACCTCTAAAGAAAGACGGTTCTTACTCCTAAATTAATTGCCATAATATACTCCTAATACAAGCAAAACTATTTAATAATATTCTAACTTTCCAAGAGACTAGGGAGAGAGAGCATGGAATTAAAGCCTACACTAACAATGGTGATACAACAGAAAAAGAGGGTATGAGAACAATCCATAAGGTGTGAAAATGGAAGAAAAATCTAGATTAGTGAGGGTGATAAAAATTCTCCACGATCTAATAACAAAACCCAAAACACCTTTCCATGCAAACACAAGTAATAATGAATCCCTGCAAGAGCATAAAATAGACACAAAATATTTGCAATGAGATTGAAGAGGAAAGAAGAATGCAAACAAGCACAACAAGGGAAGATACATCCACAAACTTGCATCTATTTCTTCATTGTTATGCACAATTCAAGCTATTACAAAATAAAGGTCTGAATAACCATGCAAGGATTCCAATACAAGGGTTTGTATCATATTGGATTCAAAAACTGAAATGATAGTTTTTGCTACTCAAAACTATCCTCCTTTACAATGATCCCAATACTTTAATTTATAGAATTTTGAGAGGAGAGAGAGAGAGGATGTAATTCCTGAAATTCACTTTCCCACCAATTACAAGTCATGATAAATTAGTGTGGTTGGTGATTCTGAACCTGTTAAAACAATCCCAAGGTGCCCCATAACTTGCAGCAATGAAGAATGATTTCCCATGCTCATTAAATGCTCCTCTAGCCACTTTCCAACAACAAACAAAACTAAGCTCGTTTTCCTTACAAATATCCATAAATTTATACATTTCTTGATTTCTATGTGATGGTCTCGGAACCACCATTCCAACAACACCAATTTTGTGTGATTCCACTAAGGGATGTAGAAGTTATGGCTATTTGAGCACTTGCAAATAATTTGAGAAATTGCCAAGCTTGCTTCACTTTCACGGAACTAGAAATTCATAGTTGGGCTGAAAATAAATTTTCATATATTTCCCTCATTAATGTTTTCTCATCATTTTAATTTCTTGAGTTTTAAACAAATTTTGGTGGCCCACCATGTCTTCATTTTGCATTTGTATAAAAGGGGAGGAATGTTTTAAGATATTGCACATTGGCCAGCTCGGCCAGCTCGATTGAGATGGCCCTCCTTTCCACCTCATTGAGCACTCCTTTCTTGGAAGGCTAAGCTCCTCTTTTATTATTTTAATGCCAACCATGTACCATTAGCCACCTATGCTATCGAATGCTGAGATGCTCATCAATGTGTCGAGCTCCCTTTTACTCCAACTTGATGAGTATGGGCCACATTGACTCGAGTCACCATATTTTTTTATGGGCACTGTGACCTTTTGATGAACTTAGCCTGTAGCATTTCAGGCTGCTAGGTTTTTTGTTTTCTGCATCACCTGATTTGGGCTTCTAGGTTCCCCACACTAACTGGGCCATCAGGGCCTTTGAATTTCATCATCTCCACATGAGGTGCGGCTCTTCCACGTTTGTATGTCCCATGAGGCCAATGGACCACATGGGATTTCATTTTACACCTTTTCCACAATGGATAGTCCTATAGAAATATCATATCTTCTACACACAAGCATCCTAACTTTCCTAGGCCATTTGGGTCTCCAATTCCCACTTTTTCCACAACACCTCTCCAAGCTCAAACTTTGGCTCAACAAGCCATTTTTATCCTATCATGATCTTTGGGCTGAATCTAAGGCTCTTCCTTATAACTCATTGCTCACTACAATTTGGCTTGGCCTCCTTGAATGCACCAAGGGTCTTCTAAGTTTGTGATTCCCTATCCAACACTTATCACATTTTTTAAGTTTGACCTTTATTTCTTGTGAGGTCTTTCCTAGGAAAAATCCACCATTGGATCATTGCAAGCTTGGGATGGCTTCTTTGTTATATTTCCTTGATTTCAACTCACTTAGGTGACTTATTGAAAAGTGTGAGTTTGAAAAAAATCTCGACCCCTCCATTTTGCTAAATGACTCGCCACATTCTCTCTCCATCAATGTCGTGGCTCTCTTGGAAAAAGATCGATTCCTCAATCTAGTATACGCTTGGGGCTCTCTCGAGCCGAGCTTGATGGGTTCATTCCACCCGGAAGTGTATCCCCTATCATGTTATAGACATGTCTTTTCTTTATTTACTTCAAACGACTTGGTTCTAAGGCACTCGAGTAGCTCGACCAATATGCGGATGGACTCGATCTCTGTGCATGCTCAAATAAGAAATCCTTGAAAATGCATGACCCTATGACATGGACATCAAATTTCCATGGATTGAATACCCCGTAAAACTCACAAATCACTCATTCTAAATTTTCTCAGTTGTGTATGAATAACTCAATTTTACTACAAGAGATCTCATTGGTATCTATGAGCTCACCCACCTTCACACACTATTTTGTTTGATGAAAATGTTCACGGGATCTGGGTCATGTTTTTCATAGCTTGGATTTGGACCCTTAAGGAAGCTTGGACTCCCATCAAAACAAATCGATGAATTAGAAGGTATCATGGACTATGAAAACTCGATGATGAAAGAGTTTGGCCTAATAACTAGCTTGGTGCTCCTTCACAATATAGCCTAGTTTGACTTAGTTTTAACCCTATCAAGGGCTCAATGTTTAGTTTATCAAAGGGATCACATGCTCATCATGAGAATAACTCTGCCAAAATGTGCTTGATGGTTTATCTTTACTTGCAACATCTCGGTGGTGTTTTGTATATCCTTGTGGGATTTGAATCACCTTGGGCCTTCTTCATAATTTGGGCTTAGTTATTATTTTTATCTTGATTGTCATTCAATTTCATGTGCTTGGTGTTCTTATGGGATTGCTTAGTCTCAAATGTGGCTTGACAAACTTTTCATCACCCGAACCTTGACCCATCCATTTTAGCTTAATATTTCCCCATTAAACAACTTGGTCTTCTTATGGTTGGATTTCAGTCCTTTGAAAATAACTCAGAGAGATTGAATTTTCTCCAACTCACTGAGCCAAAAGAACCAACTCGATTAGCCGTTCCAGAGCCAAGGCTACTTTACATACCTCTTTGAACATTTTATGTTATTTCTTAGATTCTTTATCTATGCCAAGGATAAGTGGGATGTATGAAGGTCTCCCAGACCTGTGTATCGGGTTCACTATTTATTGCCAAGTAGGCCTCATACTTTTTGTTCCAAAATGAGTGAAAATTTGAACTTCGAAAAGACCAAGAAGAGGAAAACTTCCTCTGCAGCAACCCTCGATTCCCAATTTTTCACAAGAGTGTGGAATCAAATAATAGGTTTCTTGGTTTTCATTTTTTTAGTGCAACAATTATTCATGTATGTCAATTTTTATGGAATTTATAGTGGATGGTCTATTTTTCCAATTGTTTGTTAATATGTCAATGAGTACTTGTGATAGTAATGGTTATTCATAAGTATAGAAATCGAGAAATTTACATAGATTATAAGTTTATTTGAAAAATGGGCATTACATCCCACCACACCCTCCAACTCATCCTACACCTTTATCTAAAATTCAAGGTTTAGAACCATTTCTGCCATGACCTACCCTCTCAACAACACTATCATGTTAGTTGTTTAATATATCATTCTGTGTGTACCATTAAAAGTTAAAACAACCAAAATGATCAAAAATGATTAGGATTTGTTTGTTGCTTTGCATGTTGTATTAATGTTGTAGGAATTTTATAGCCCTACTATCACACCATTGATCTTATTAACAATCTAGGTAATATTTTGATTACTCCATCTAATTATTGCATTGAAAAATTCTCCTTTCTAACCTTTGGGTGGTGTAAAATCCTATATTAATGGCCATCTCTTTGGCCCTTGTATCATTTGATGCAAGTATCATTAGTAGATATTTTTATAAAAATGGCAATCAAGAAGGAAAGGAAGTTTGTTTCAAAGGTCTTCTACAAGGTATTAACTCTTACACATAAACCCCTTTTCATGATGTTATTCTTGATTTACAAAATTTTGATAAAGCAAGTCACTAGCTTGAATATTTTACCATTTTTGGCTATTTTGTTAGTTGAAGCCCCCAGAGAGTTTACTCAAACAATGGGCTCATAACCACTAAGAGTCACATGGTTTCAAGCTTGAAGGGGTTCAAAATTTAACCAAATGTTTTTTCTTGTTTCATTTCAAAAATGCCGAAAATTGTAAAGCCATTGTTAATCATGACCTATGGTTTATTCACAATATTTTGGTTGTGTTCTATCACTAGACCTTGGATTTCTAAGTGTCTAAACAAGATAAAATCAAAATCTCACTTTGGGTTGAGTTCACTAGTTTTCCTCTCCCTTATGGGGATTTTTTTTTGAACAACTCATCGGCCTTGAGGGTATTTCATCCATTTAGAGCATCCCAAATTATACATAGCTCATTCACATAAATGTGTTTGTGTTGAAATTGATTTGGAGAAAGACCTTAAAAAACCATAGATATCCAAATTGGGGACACTCAATTCTCTCGTTATATGTTATACATGCACCTCCCAAATACGTTCTTCTAGTGCCAAATTTTAGACCATATGATTAGGGAATTCCTCTTAATGGTCACCTCATGATATCCCCTATATGAAAAAGGCCCAAATGAAACCATAAATGCTGATAATGCATCTGATGGTTGGACCATGGTCACAAATAAAATAATTCCTCTCATGGTGCCACTTGACCTCTAATAGTTTCTTCTTACCCTTTTGTATCTTTGGAGCTAACTCCTTTTCCACCTCTTCCAAACAAGTTTCACCGCCTCTTTGTTAAAGCTTCACTGTCACTCTCTCACACCCACTTGTTGCTTCTTTTGTCATTTAAGCCCCAATATGCATGCATCACAACCCATTTATGGGGTGAGTTATCCATATGAAAAGTTTTCTTTCTTAAACATGAGTTTGTTCTCTACCACTCTTGAATCCCTTCCCATATGAATATGGATAATATGTCCAAAAAATATGGTGGCCTTTTAAAGTGCTTGACTTCATGCTTCTCTCTCAATGGAAATTTTCTAATACCAACAAGTTTGATGCCCTCAAACATCTTGATGATGAGGGATACATATGCCTTGATGTTTCTTGATGATTATATACTCTTGGAATGTATGTGACCTCACTAAACCCGACTTTGTTGATTTTTTTTCAAGGATAGTTGTTTAAAATTATATAATATAAAATTTATATGCATGCCAAAATTTAAAATATCTAGCTTTCTTCTTCATTCTACTACCCATGCTACTTGACCAGAACTATTTTCCAAATGTCCAATCACAAGTTTGGGTTATGGAGGGTTCATCATGGTGTTTGTGCCATAAATTTCTCATAATATCATCTCGTGGGGCTCTTACCCCAATCATCAAGTGATATGGAACATATTTGATTTTGATGAGTGTATCCTTGGGTTGAATTTTTTTTTGGTGTTGGATTTCTAACTCCCTCCCGGATGTTAACTAGATTTTATGTGGGTGTAGACACTTAAATTTGGCAATTTATCATTTTGACATTGTTGGATATAACATTGCTTCTTGTCTAAGAAAAACACTCTCATCTTATCCTCACTCAATACATCTTGTTATCTCTCTCCTAACTTGTTTATTCCTACACACTAATGTGTCATCACATTTTAAAATGTAAATTCATAAAGTCAATGCTTAACCTCTCCCCATCATGATTTAACTTCTAGATTTCATCCACCATCTCCCTATACAAAACTATATAGTATGGCTAGGATGACTGTATGGTCTTTGGTGACACATCTTCCATCTTTGTTTTTAATTACATTATCTTTGTTGGGTATTTTCATCTTCTTAGGTTGTCTTTTACATGAAAATTTACCTTTAGAGCCCTATATAAGCAAGTTAATATCACCTCATTTACTCACCTGGATAGAATATAACAAATCACTTGGTACCCTCATTTTAAATACATACACAAGGCACATGAGGGTCCTTAAATATTCCTAAAGCTAATATAGATCCATTAGGGAAGAAAAAAATATAGTTATGAAGCACTCAACTAAGTCAAGGAGTTCATATTACTTCATTTCTAAGCACTTAAAGAGCCCTACTTGATGTCTTAGCAAGAGCACAATCATCTCAAACATGTTTCAAAGTGATTCAAGTTGTCAACTAAATGCATTCATCTAGATATCACATGTTAGATGGAGAACTATGTGTGTTTTGACACCTCTTTAGAGTAGTGCTACCATAGGTGATGCACAAATTGTACTTCAACCCAAACACTAACCTTCTTGTAGGGTATTTCACACATGGGTAGGGTTTGAGTTCTATTTAGTTAATTCCAAATGGTTTTGGGATTGTGTGATACTAAGGGTTTGATAGTGAGAAATATTTTTAGGCCACTTAAGGACAAAAAAGTTGTAGAACCTCATTCCAAGATGGTCCAAGACCATATAATAGGCCCATAACAAGAAAATGATCTTAGTAGCTATGTATGGTTCCATAATAGGGTAATTTATAGTCATAGTTTCTAGAATGAAGCATCTACATGCTCATTACCCCTAGTTTTCCTAGTCTATGCACCTAGATATCTTCAACATCACTTTGTATAGATAAGTACATCTCTCCTCTTGTATATATGAGATTATAACATATTGTAAACATTAGTTGTAATTACCAATATTTTATCCTGATATGGTATGGTTAATGTTAGAAGTTAATTAATTAGTGTTGGGCCCCTAAGGAAGCTATGCACCTAAGGCATGGAAGGTTTTTTCGCACACCAATAGGGAAAAGAGGTTGACACATAAGTAGTTTTGGGGAAAGTACAGAGGTTCATGCCACGATAGAACAAACTCAGGACTTAACCACATTTTGGATCACGGTTAAAGTCCCGATAAAGGAACACATGGAGATGCAACCGAAATTGACTATGGATAAGGTTAGAACATGGAGACTTGCAGCTTAAGGAAATAATATTATGGGGCATCACTATGGTTATCATGATAGGATTAGGAGCTGTAAAGTGGAGTTAGTTATGGTTAGTTGGTGCTTGCATGCTGAGGATACTTGAGTATGGAAAGACATGATGACATTTGGCAGGAAGTTCACTCTAAGTGATGAGTAGGTGGTAAGGGAAGATTCCTTGGAGTCCCTTGTTATGTATTGATTTGCATGACAATAGAGAGGAGAAGAATGTATGAAAGAGTTAGTTGGTATGGAAGAAGAACAAAGGGGTATGGGTAATCTATGAAATGTGTGAGAAAGAAGGTAGAGAGAGTTAGGGAGAGATGTGTGTGATCACTATTATAACTTTTGTAATGAAGCCATTAGAGGATAATACTGAAACTTTGTTGATGTATCTAGTCCAGTTATGGATCTCTTGATGTATTTGGCTATTGTAAACAATTGTGAATCAATATATGATGGTGTTGTTCTATATATCTATGTTTATGGATTCAAACCCTTGTGTTATTGATATTACTTATGGTTCATATCTAGTTCTTATGTGTTGCTATGATGTTACTTTCATGTTATGGTGCATCTGTGTTTGGTTATAGTTCTTTGTCTTGGTTTTAAAGGATGGATGCAAGTATTTCCTGTCTATGCAAACATTCCTCCATTAATGGTGAACATTCTTGCAAAGCTCATAGAAAGGAGGGGCTCGGTTCTGCATGCACCTTGGGTGATCACCCTGTCTAGATTGGGTGACATTCGACATGCTTGAGGTTTAAAAGGAGTAGGTAAAGGTGACTACATTTTGGTTATGTTTCCTGGGAACTCTTTTGAAGTCTGTTGTAAAAATGATGTGTGATGGTAGAACGCTTGATCCTAAACAACATAGAAACTTGGCTTGAAACATGGAGGATGAGTTTGCATAATGATTCAACATTGGACCTGAGTTTGATGTACATAAATAGGTAGAGGAGCATCTGTATCATGAGCTCTATGAGAATTTTTTTCTATTTTCTAGTAGAGCTGTATGAATGGTTGTCAGTGTATGCTTCAAGGAAGAGTTGGTATTATTGAACCCATGTTTGGACCCAAGAAGATTATTATTGGATTCATGATGCTAATATGACCTAGAATCATGTTGTTGATTGGTGGTGGAGTAGAATGTTGACTAGATATACCTTGGAATACATAATTTCTACTTATTTTTTCTTAGAGATTGCTGAGTTTGAGTTCTTACGGGAGCCAAGAGGATTGTTATTATGTGCTATACAGTTAGCCATTAAGATCATGATCATCACTTTGAGTTTGGAAAATTTTCTTATGGCTAGATAAATTCCCACTAGGAATGGGGTGTGGAAGCTGGTGTGGGGAAAGATGGCATATCCTATGATGGAAGTAAAGAGAGAAGAGAGATGGCTCAAGTATAATGAAACATGTGAGAGGGAGTTGGTGAGACAACATGAAGTTTCAGGAATGATGAACTTATGGAGGTAGACATTGCGGGAAGGATTTGAGGTTCATGCAAAGAAAGTGGATCCTTAAAAGTATGTGTACCCCATCTTGGCAAGTGCAGGAGAGAAACCCCTCAACTTCTGGTGAGAGCTCATTGTATGGAGAAAGGAGGAGAGCCATAGGCATGCATCTTAGCCCACTTGGTGACCAAACCCTGGCACTTAGTTTTCCAATTCTTGAGATAAGTATTGTTAATCCGGTTGGTGTTGGTATTGGTATTCAAGAAACACCTAATAGATATAAATTTTCATTTAGTTCATCTATTTCCATGTAGACATTTCCTATGTTTGGAGGAATCCTATTAGGTACATCATTTGGACAAGGTGTGGGTACATAAATTTTGGGTATCACATCTGGAAAGTGGTTCAACATCACAAACTGTTGGCGCGTAGTTTAACATGATGGAGGGGATGTAGAGTGTAGTTTCTTTAGGCCCCTTACCTGCTAAAGGAGAAGGATTTGGTGGATATGGAGGGATAGAAGCTAGTGGATCCAGTGGTATTAGTGGTGGTGGAAATATAGGAGGAGGCCAAGGTAATGGACTAGGTGGACAAGGACATCAACCACCTTAGTAAGTGTTTTTTGAGATGTATCTACCCCATATTTGAAATTTTGGGAGAGAAACACCCTTAGATTCTAGTGAGAGCTCATTTTATGGATAAAGGAGTAAATCCTTAGGCACACATCTTAGCCCACATGGTGACTAAACCCTAGCACTTAGTTTTCTAGGTCCCGAGATAAGTATGGTTAATTCGGTTGGTGTTGATATTGGTATTTGAGTAACACCTAGTAGATATAAAATTTAATTCATTTCATCTATTACCACGTAGAAATTTCTTGTGTTTGGAGGAATCCTATCAGGCACATCATTTAGACAAGGTGTGGGTACACAAATTTTGGGTATCACGTCTGGAAGTGGTTCAAAATCACAAACTATTGGTGCATAGTTTAGTGCGATGGTGGGGACGTAGAGTGTAGCTGCTTTGGGCCCCTTACCTACTATAGGAGGAGGATCTGGTGGATCCAAAGGGATATGAGCTAGTGGATCTAGTGGTATTGGTGGTGGGGGAAATATAGGAGGAGGCCAAGGTACTATAATAGGTGGACAAGGACCTCAACCACCTCAACAAGTGTTTTTGAGATGTCTTTACATTTTCTTGATTACTAGGGTGTTGAAGATGTTATAGAGCATGTACTTAAGTGTGAATTATTATGACGTGCTAAGGGTATCACTACCACGTAACCAAAGACAACTTATTTTGTAACTTGTTTGCAGGGTTACGCACATTGATGGTAATCTTGAAAGTATGACCTACATCGACGATGGTAGATTATACTACGTTGTGTGATGAATTTTTGGTGGAATTACATATTCCTGAGTTTGAGTAGAAGAACATCAATGCTCGAATGAGATTTAACAAGGAATGAAAGAGAGTGTATATGAGTATGATGCATACTTTAATACTCTTTTGTCAAACATGTCTTATGATATCCATCCCTCTTAGCATGCTCATTGGTTTTTCGGGTGTTTAATAACACCTTTCGGACAGTGATTTCCCATAAGACTTTCATGGACCCGCATGAGGCCTTGGATTCTGCTCTATGCATGAGGCTATTGGAAGCATTTATAATAAGGTAAGTCCCTTTTTGGAAGCACATATCACTTCTATGGTGAAAAAACTAGAAAAATTATCTGCGAACTTAGCTCATGAGACTCATAATGGACTATGGTGTATGGATTGTGAGGTATAAGGACACAAAAGGATAATTGACCACAAAATTTGGTGTGTGCCATGTCATTGGATTGTGGAATCTATTATAAAGATCATGATCTAAGTAGATTCCCATTGTTACAAAGATGTGTGCTCCTCAAGAACATGTCTTCGTATTGTAAGATTTTATCATCTATGACTCACGATAGAAAGGACTGCCAATTGATAGAAAAAATCCATGATTCCATTGATATTGGTGTGCATCCAGACCAGCATTGGAAGTAGTTCTAAGAATGAAGGTCATTAGTATGAAGGGTGTGGAGATGGAGGCAGTTGAGGAAAAGGTTTTTGGGGAGGATTCGAGAGGCCGTAGTGGTCAAGGAGGTAGGAGTGGATTTCCTTGTGGAACTTGTTATAATTGTGGATCTACCGAACACTACAAGCGCAAAAGTGTGGATTTTTACAATGCTCATGGTGCGGAAGAAGCATAAGTATGAGGATTGCATTGAGTTGTATGAGCACTATTGGTTGCTCAAACATGTACCCGCTTATCGGTTCTCGGACAAGCTAAGGTGTTTGAGACCACAATGGAACTTTCCCAAAGTTTTGGGACCTTACGTGCTTAGGATGGATCTTCGGAGAAGTTTGGTTCCTCTATATTTTTCTCTTTGCTACTCTTTGCTCCTAGTGTTAGAAGGGAAAACTAAGCTAATGATGCCAAGGGACCAGGGATAAAAGGATAACATGAAAGGAAACTACACTAAAGAGGTGATAGTACCAAAAAAGAGGGATGAACACTATCTGTTCTAAGTGAGAATGAAAGGAAATGCATGAAAGGAGGCTAGGCGAAGTAGCACAGTGAAACACGTATTCACCAGATTGTTCTCATGGAACACAACTAAATATGGAAGTGCAAGATACCTAAAATAGCACTACCAATACACAACACAAAAAGAAAAGGCAAGAAGGTATGCAAACACATTAGGACAAAGAATAGTCATAAAACGATGCTTCTATTACTTTTAGAAATGCACAGAGTTGTTGTAATGATGAAAGAGACCGATATCCACATGCAAGAGCCAGATCTAGAGGTTTGCAACTCAAAATATAGAAAATATGGAGTCCTTGGAAAACACGTAAGGATCCAGAGTGTCCAACCCACACAAATGAGCCTTGATCTTACATTTATAGATGAATCCATGGAGGAAGAAGGGAAGGAGGGAAAATCTGAATTTGAAACACAACCACCAATAAGAAGCATTGAATGCCTACAAATCTACCTAGAGATTTGTAAAATACACTTCCCCATGCCAGGAGGGTGGACTATATCAAATCGGGTGGTTGGAGAAATTAAATCTACTCATCAATGCTTAGAAATATGTTTTCCCATTTCTCACCTACCGAGATCCGGAAAATTTGAATTTGATTTTCCGGCATTGTAGCCATGTTAACAACTTTCTAACAAGTCTAGGCGTGCACCGATCTGACCTCTGTAGCAAAATATATGGTTGTCAGAAGATGGTAAAGTCATTGATGCACGCAAAACACGTGGCACATGCGGATTGGCTAAAATGATGGCTAACTATGTGAATACTTGTCATTTCTACCACGTGTCACTGCTGATTTGTTGTAAGGATTTGACACCCTATTGGTGCACTTTGACTAGTTGCATGTGGCACACTCAAGCATGTCAAAAGATGACCTAGCATAGAAGGGCACAAGGGAAGGGCACACAGAGAAAATAGAGGAAGGTACAGAAGGGGGGCACATGTGATGCATGAGGGGAAATGAGGAAAAATAGTGAGAAGAGAATGTATGGTTGAGGCACAACTATTACAAAGTGATGGGTTTGGCATGCGAGCAAGCCGAGGACTTAGCTAATTTGAAATACATCCGAGACACGTGCATGGTATGGAAGTTGCTTAGGAAGAAAGTGAATGTGTGGAAGGTAGGTGCAAGGGGAAAGTGAAAGGGGAGAAAGAAAAATGGTGCTTAGGAAACTACAACCAAGGGAATGTGCTAAGTGATCTTGAGCGCGTGTAATATTACAATGAATAACTTAGAGCCAAAATGTGTATGCAAGTTACCAAAATTGCTAGGAGAGATTTGGATAACAGTTTTGGTGAATTTCAGGGCCATCTACCTACTAGATGAAGAAGATCAGTAGCCTGAAGCATCCATTGGGCATGGAGTCCATTTATGTAATTATGAAATTGCCCTTGTAGTCACTTGAGAATCATTTCTTGACTCTGTTTTGAATCTTACAACTACTGAGAGAAGCTCTACATTTTGGAAGCAACAGAAGAGCATGTGCAAGAAGCATGCGAGAAGAAATAACTATGTACAAACAAACAACGTGTGCATAACATACTTGGAGGAATTGAAACTACTCTAATATATACACCATGATGTAACAAAATTAATGTAAGTGTTTGAGATATATCCTATTTACTGGGATTTACAGCATGCCTCCATCAAGATGAGTTAACTTGAAAGACTTAGCTTCTTTACAGGAACTGATGATGTATGGGCCACTTCAAAGTGCATCAAACTTTGAATGGCACCTGGTTTAGCTCTGTCAGCATCCCATTTTAGAACTAAGTCCCCAAATTTGAAATCTTGAGGCCTAGCCTTTCTGTCAAACCATTTCTTTGTTTCTTACTGATGTTGTTCTAGCTTAATCATGGTAGAGTTCCTGAGTTCTTCAAGATTAACTAGCTCTGCCATTTTGATTTCTCTTTGGTCTACACCTTCAAATTCCAACTATTGGGAAAGTGCTAACGAATTCAGATCTAGTGTCAAAGGAAGGGTAACCTCGTTGCCATATACAAGCTTGTAAGGTGAAGTTCTATTTCATTTTTTACTATGATTCTATCTACCCAGAGTGCGTGTGATACATTTTTATGCCACTATCTTTGGCTGATGTTCATTGTGCACTTCATGATTCTAATTAGGTTCTTGTTTGTTGATTCTACCAGACCATTTCCTTGAGGGTAATAGTTGGAATAAGTCTTTAGGTAAATTCCCAGACTAAGATCCCAATTAGTGATTTTAGTACCAAGGAAGGCCTTTGCATTATCAGAGATAATGGTTTGAGGAATGCAAACCTTGTGACTATACCTTCGAGAAAGTCAAGGATGACTATCTTAGTTGATTCTTTAAACATGACAGATTCTATCCATCTAGTGAAGTAATCCATAGTTATCAACACCCATTTATGTCCAACGCTTGAAGGTGGATTGATCATGCCTATGAAGTCGAGACCCCATTACGCAAATAGCTGATTTTCTTGGATTGGTCGGAGGGGAAGTGTTTCGAATCTTCTCTTTCCTACAAAGAAAGTGCATTCTTCTCATTTTTTGACCCACCTAAGTGCATCTGCAAATAGGGTAGGCCAGAAGATACCTACCATTATGATCTTGATTGTTGTAGTTCTGACGAGAAGTGTCCAACAAAGAATCCATCATGAAATTATACTAACACTTTATTAGTCTGCGCATCCTTGATACATCTCAACAACACGCCATCAAGATTTCTTTTGAAGATAAGTCCATCAATCAACACATAAGGGATAGATTATAACCTCAGATGTCTTCTCTTTGCTTTGTTTAAACTAGGAGGGTAAGTGCCCTCGGAAAGGAATGTGATCATGTCCTTCATCCATCATGCATTCTTGGGTCTATATTCTATTTAAGTTCTGCACATGGAAGGTCTTCATCTAGAAATAATGAAGCTTCAGGTTTAGTCCGCGCATCCTCAGCAATCTACTTACAGAGCGCACTACCTCTTACCAACTTTGTGGCCTTAATAGTCACATCATATTCCATGATTTTGGTCACCCATCGTGCTCTTTTCTCACTGATTTCTTCTCCCATGATGAAGTATCTGACCAAAGAGTGGGAGACTAACACCTTGATATGATTGGTGGCGAGCATACTCTTGAATTTCTTGAGAGCACACATGATGGTGAAGACCTAATTTTTGTGTGACTATATTTTAGTTCATAATCCTTCAATGTCTAGCTAAAGAAGGCCACTGGTTGTTCTAGCCCTTGTTCATTTTCTTTTGTTAGGACAACAACCACACTTGCATTGACGTCATAAGCATAAAAGATAAAATCCTTTGAATAATTCAGATTAATGAGTGTTGGCGCATAAGAAATTTCTTGCTTGATTTTGTTGAAGCTTTATCTTCCTTCTACTATCCATCTGAAGGATTTTTCCTTCTTGAGCATCAAGGTGATGGGCCGAACCAGTCCCGTAAAGTTAGGGATAAAATGCCTAACAAAATTGATCTTGCCAAGGAAGGAATGTAGGGACTTTTTGTGCACTGGTAGGAAAGAGCTAGGATGGTTGAAATGTGCTCAAGATCAATTGCGATGTCATCCTTTGAAACCACATGGCCTAAGATCTTGCCTTGCACCACTACAAAATTTCACTTCTTGGGGTTAAGAGATACCCCAAATTCTCTACATCTCTCAAATACTTTTTCTAGGTGTGCCATATGATCTGTGCTTTGCTTTGAGAAGATATTTATATCATCAAGGTAAACCAGATGAACTCATTAATGTATCCTTTGAAGGCAATATCCATAGCGTGTTGAAATGTGGTGCCTACGTTTGATAGACCAAAGGGCATCTTCTGATATGCATATGTTCCCCACTTGGTTGTAAATGCTATTTTGAATTGATCCTCTTCCTTGACCAAGATCTAGTTGAAACTTGAGTATCTATCTAGCATGGAGAATATTTGCACGCTGCTGACCATAGTCTATAGAATCTGCTCCATTGAAGGAAAAGGATAATGATCCTTTAGAGATGCTTTATTTAAATATCTGAAATCAACACAAAGTCTGATTTCACCATTCTTCTTGCATCTTTGGAACTAGATTTTTGACCCAAGTAGAGTATTTGATAGGAAAAATAATTTTTGCCTTAATGAGTTTGGATAATTCCTTCCTCATGAGGGGATCTATCTTTGGATTGACTGCCGCTTCTTCTGCTGATGGGCTTGATACTAAGATCAAGGTCAATGGAGTATTGGGCAACACTTGGATCAAAACCTTTAAGGTCTTCATACTCCCATGAGAAGATATCACTATATTTTTGATAGAGAGAGATGAAGGCCTATTTCTCTTTATGTGCACAAGTCTTGTTGAGCAAAACTCTCTCCCATGCATAACGGTGAATGTGGAGCAGTCCTCTTACATGGCGTGCATGTATCTTTCTTCACCCTTGAATTCATCATTAGGGCTGAACATTTTCTCTAAGGTGACCATCCCTTTAGGTAACTTGTTTGTCTTTAGCTATATTACTTGGTCACCATAGCTGTCATGCAAGTCAGCTTGCATGCTTGATGAGAACTCAACTTCATTCTAGATAAACTAGATGATATGCGTATCACTTTCAAATACTTTCTAGCTGGTGTTGTTATCTGAATGGATGGTATGATCACCATCTTGATGTGCTTGAGTGTTTCCTTTGATAAAGTCCTTAGCAGGAGAGAACTGTGAACCTAGTGCAGCCATCTAGTCAGCTTCCTTGTTCATTCTGTGTGGCACCACCTGCAGATTAAGAGCATCAAAGCTCTCAAGGAGGTCCCAAACTCTGTATTTATAAGCTTTGAGAAGATTATTCTTTGTCTAGCACTTGTTGGTAACCTAGTGGATGATCAATTCTGTGTCCCCAAAGATCTGCAATGCCTTAATTTTCTTCTTCTCAGTAATGAGCAAGCCATGCACCAGTGCTTTCATACTCTACCACATTGTTAGAGCATGAAAACTACAGATCTGTGCATGAAGAATAATTTCTCATCCTTAGGGAAATGAGAACCAATCTCATTCCCACATCGTTTATGCTTTTGGATCCATCAAAGTATAACTTCCATAGACCAAGTTGAACTTTTTTTTTCTTGAGCGCGCATGACAATACAAAATCTTCTAGAATGCAATAAGTACCAAGCCCAGTTTCATAAGCTTCTAGTTCTTTAGCATAGGGATCAAATTTATGGTGTCTTTCCGCCCATTCATCAAGCACTAGGTCAGGAATAGAGGGTGGAAGAGACTACTCTTTAGGAACTGAAGCTTGTTATTCTTGGATTAAATAGTTGGCTTGGAGAGGGGATGGGGCATATGACTCTACATGATAGGAAAATATAGGCTCAACTTGTATGGTAAACCGGTACCAGACCTTTCCTTGAGTAACATATGAGACCAATCAAAAGAAAAGTAATCACCCACTTTAGCAGTAAATTCTCTTGATAGACATATGGCAAACAAAGGAGGCAGGTCAATGATTGACACATCTTGAGTAATTGTTAGGCTTGGGCATGTATGAAGGGTTAATTCAATATCCTTGATGACTTCTAAGGTGGTAAGAATCGAGTGATCAAGTTGTAGAAATCCTTTAGACAAAGGGGCTATATTCTAGACCTAAGACATTGGCTATTTTCTTAGGCATAACATAAGTACTAGCACCTGAGTCAATCATGCAATTATGCACTAGGTGTTTTCTTATAATAAATGACATATAGAAGGGTGGGGTTTTAACCACCTTACTTATTTCTCCTCTTCTTGGAAGATGTTGATAGAAGCACGTGGCTTTTGCATAGCCGGGTCGGTCATGCGTAGGAGTTGGGACAGAGCTTCATGTAATAGATCCCGTTGAGATGAAATGGTCAGGGCATCTCACATTGTGACATTTATTATTGTTCTCTTCATTTGGTCAACAATGCTAAATGGAAGGCCCCCCATCTTGTGTATTTGGGGAACAACATCCCTTCTTATTTTTTCAGGCGTGAAAGCCTGAAATTTAGTTGGAGCAAAGCCTTGACCTACCAAAAGAGGGGTGTGTGCTACTAGGACCGTGACCTATGCGCGCCGACTCCAACATTCCTTTCTTGTATCTTGTGTTTTCCGTAACTTGGGCACACAATCTATTTGTATCTTTTGCAGCTTGGTTGATTGTACATAGGTCCTTTGTGTCAAAGAACATTAAATTTGTCTCTGGAGGAGATTTTGGTCTTTCTAGATTATCTACTTCAGGGGAACTTGTTGAGGGCTCATAGGCTGAAGCATTCTGGATCATTAAGGCTTGGGCACACGTAGAATTAGCACAATGATATTGACTATGAGGTATGTTGCAAGAGAAGCACCATTCTGACTCTCGTATCAAATTGTTCTAAACTGGAACAAGTGCTCAATTTGTATCTTGGGTATTGGAAGAGAAGGTGCGGGAGGAAAAAAATTGCAAGAGCGAGACGTGCATTAGGATTCCATCTATCATTCTATTGGTTGGGTGCATATCTTTGATTCCATATTGATTTCACCAAGGATAATTGATTTGGCCATGCACCTGATTGGAATTGCCTCTATAGGCTTGCACCTGTTGCTTTTCTAATGATATGACCTTGTTTGATAAATTTATAATCAAGGCCTTCAATTCTTCATCATCCTTTTTCTGTGCTCTGGAGAGTAGGATGTTGAGGCAACCGGTTGCGTGCTTTGCTCAGGGAAAGGAATAGGGGCCATAAAAGGCTGAGGGGCTTGTGAAATTTCTAGGAACAACGACATAGGTGGTCTAAGAGCCAGCTTTCTGGCCTGAATAAGACTATTTTCTACCCTTACTGCAATACCATAAGTAGTTGGTAAAGTCCTACCTCCCATGGATTGGATCATAACTGAAATGTCACTGTTGAGCACCTTTAGATAATACAAGAAAGCATGTTGGGTTGTAGGTCTTACCATGAGAGGGATTCTATCCCAAGTCTTCTAAAATATGATGTTGAAATCAGTCATTTGCTCATTGGGTGCCCTCCTTGTTGTTGTCAGTTGCTCCACTAGAGATAGGTGATCTGACTTATCTTCAAAGTAATTACAAAGAGATGTTCCTAGCTCATCCCAGGTGGTGATAGATCCAAGTCTCAAGCCTCGGTACCATTGAAGCACTTTTCCTTTGAAAGAGGCTACAAGTAGCCTAACTGCTACATCGTCATGTGTGATTAGATAGAGTGAACACATGTTTGCTATATCCTGGATATGCTCCTGAGGGGTGAATTGATTCTCACCAATAAAGTATGGAATACTCTTGAGTGTGCCATTTGGCATATCATGTTGTATAGCCAGTAGCAAGGGACTCCCTCCAAAAAATTTTGCAAAGTTCCTAAGTGGAGGAGGTGGTTGATGTGCCATTACATGGAGTGCTATATATAAAGATGCGCACGTGGGCTTTTGGGAACAAAATATTCTCGGGGATAGTTGGAGGTGCTCAAAAGAATCTTTAGCTACTGCACTTCTTGTATGCACTCTTCTCATGAAAGGTGCTCGGGACGGTTGAAACAGAGATCTTAAAATGTTGGGAGTCGTCAGATGTGTTGAAATGAGCTTCCAAAGGCTAAAATACTAAGTCCACACACTAGAACATAGACATATGAATTTTGAGCTTTCAATGCTTTGGTCCCACTGGTGTTCCAAAATTGCTGGTTGCTTAAACATGTACACGCTTCTTGGATCTTAGAAAGGCCGAGGTGTTTGAGACCACAATGGAACCGTCCCCAAGTTGTGGGACCTTATGCACTTGGGATGGATCTCTGAGAAGGCTGGTTCCTCTATCTTTTCTACTGCTACTCTGCTACTCATAGTGCTTTGGAGGGAAATATAAGCTAATGATGACAAGTGACCGAGAGATAGAAGGATACTATGAAAGGAAACTATGCTAAAGAGGTGATAGCACCAAAGAAGAGGGATGAAAACTATCTATTCTGAGTGATAATGAAAGGAAATGTGTGAAAGGAGGCCAGGACATGAGTAGCATAGTGAAACACGTATTCACCGATCATTTTCATGGAACACAACTAAATATGGAACTACAAGAGACCTGAAATAGGACAACCAACACACAATGCAAAAGAAAAGGCAAGAAGAAGGAATGTAAACACATTAGGACATAAAATAGTCATAAAATAACATTTCTATTAATTCTAAAATGGACAAAGCTATTGCAATGTTGAAAGAGGACAATATCCACATGCAAGAGCTAGATCTAGAGGTCTGTAACTCAAAATACAGAAAATATGGAGTCCTTGGAAAAATGCGTAAGGATCCAGAGTGTCCAACCCACACAAATGACCTTGCTCTTACATTTATAGATGAATCCATGGAGGAAGAAGGGAAGAAGGAGGGAAAATCTGAATTTGAAACATAACCACCAATAAGAAGCATTGAATGCCTGCAAATCCACCTGGAGATCTGTAAAATATGCTTCCCCACATCAGGAGGGTGGATCATATCAAATTAGTTAGCTCGAGCAATTAGATATGCTCATCAATGATCAGAAAGATGTTTTCCCATTTCTCACCTACCAGATCCACCAAAATTTGAATTTTAATTATTGGCACTTTGAGTGATGTCAGTGATTTACGACAAGTCCAGGCATGCACCGATCTGAGCTATGTAGAAAAATATATGGCTGTCAGAAGATGTCAGAGTCATTGGCACATACAAAACATGTGGCACATGTGGATTGGCTGAAATGATGGCCAACTATGTGAATACTTGTCATTTCTACCATGTGTCACTTGCTGATTTTTGCAAGGGTTCAACACCTTGTTGGCACACTTTGATTGTTTGCGTGCGACACACTCAAGCATGTCAAAATATGACCTGGCACAAAGAGTGTGAGGAAGGGCACATAGAGAAAATATAGGAAGGCACAGAAGGGGCATGCACATGATGCACATGGGGAAATGAGGCTGGTGAGCAGAGAATGTATGGTCGAGGCGCAACTATTACAAAGTGATGGGCACAGTGCGTGAGCGTGCCGGGGACTTAACTGATTTGAAAAAATATGAGACATGCGCGGGGTATAGAAGCTGCTAGGAAGAAAGAAAATGTGTGGAAGGTAGGCACAAGGGGAAAGTGAAAGGGGAGAAAGAAAAAGGGTGCATAGGGAAACTATGACCAAGGGAATGTGCCAAGTGATCTTGAGCATGTGTAATATTGTAATGAATAACTTAGAGCTAGAATGTGTATGCAAGTTACCAAAATTACTAGGAGAGATTTGGATAACAAGAAAATGAGCGAGAACCGGAGGAAGGAGAAGGGCACAGGGATGGTGAGTGTGAAGCAAGCTGATTTGTAGTGGATGCCTAGGGTAGCACATAACCTTAAATTAGAACCTATCTTGGTGACTACATGAGATGAGGCTGCACGCGCCAAGGAAATGCTGAAGTAAAGGCCTCTCATTACAAGAGATGAGGTATTACATGGGAAATATCTTGATCCAACTCATCAGAAAGAGGTCTACCAAGAGACTGTGGAGGTGATTAAAAGCGACAAGGGAGATTCAAGTTTTGAAAGAACAGTCACGAAATTTGGTACATACAAAGAATGATGAGGTCCCTCGAGAAGGACATGGATGAGTTCGAGAGAAGTGTGTAGGATGTGACGCCAGAGAGTATCATCCCTATGTTAGGAGAGTGAATGAGAGAAAATGTACGGTGAACTGGAGGTGAGCATGAGAGGTAGGTATTGCATGTTAATCTTCTCCCTCATAGTATTGATTATGACAAAGAGATCACATTGAATGCAGTTGTTGATGGATGGATCTTTAGTAACATACTAATTGACATGGGTGTAGAGGTCAATGTTCTCACTTTAGATGTATGTAATCAGATGGGGAGGCCCCCATTACAACCATCTTCAAATGTGTTGTATATGGCAAATAGGAAAAAGATATGCCCATCGGAGTGTTAAAGGATGCATCCATAACCATCCAAGGGGAAAATTTTACGGGAGATTTTGAAGTCTTAGCACTTGTTGAGGAAGATAGCTTTCCAACTTTACTTGGATGCCCCTGGTGTTATATGAATAATGTTAAATTGTGCTTTAACAAAGGGTATATAATCTTTGAGAACAAAGAGGAGCGCATCAATATTCCACTGACGGATGGGAAGTCTATGCCCTATGTAGAGCCTTTGGGAGAAGAGGACCTAGATAGAATCTATGTGTACACCATTAGAGACCCCAAAGTTGTCCATCCATCAGGAGGAGTCATTTAATGGGAAGATGCTTAGTCTATGAGTGATACCACTAGCATTGCATGTGAAAATTGGGCACATGGGACCTATGAGCTGGTTGGAAGACAATTGAAGGGTACTGTGACTCACGTCGCAAGGGTGCACTCAGTTAGGTTCCTGAGAGGAAGGTAGTTACCCGGCCACACACTGGAGAGGGTAACCCTACCATATTTATTTGTGTGATGGAGGTACAATGGACATGTCTAATAGAAAGGAGGAATATGATTACTTATACCTTTCCCATAATAATGAGTTGGTGGGTGACCCATCAATATAATCTTCTAGAGTGATGTGAAGTGAGATTCGTGTTCTCTGTTAGGTTCCTTGAGATAAATTCACCCTCTACAATACATGACTATTATGGGAAGGAATATGCCTCATTCCACATCCAGGAGTGTGAGAGATCCTAGATGGTAGGCCTAGAAGCCTTACCTCCCTCACTATGGGTGCATAAGTTCTATTCCACCTTATAGGGCTACACATAAATGGTTCATTCATTCGAGTTATGTCGTCAAACATGAAATTGGAAAGAGTTGATGAATATTACTCAAAATTTTGAGTATCTAAGCTCGAAGGCATAAGTGAATGAGGTGTTGTAGATAGTCAAACACCTCACTATGGGAGAAATTTCCATGGTGGAGGAATGAATCTTGGATTTGTTAGGGGAACATGGTCGGAAGAGTAAATTGAAGAAGGAGAGATAGAGGAAATATAGTTTGAGTGCGCCTACCTAGAAAAGTAAAAAGGAAAGTTAATATACCTGATAGATGATGAGGAGGTAGAAAAATTGGATGTTAACCATATGGAAGGTATGCATGAAGTTTTAGATAGTGCAGATGAGAAAGCATGCACTAACCACGAGCCCTTGAAAACAAAGAAGGTTAACATTGGTATAGAGACAAATCCAAAGGAAGTTGTCATTGGAGATTACTAGTCAGACTAGGAGGTTTCAAAATTACTGAGGTATTGCATAAATTCAAAGACTTGTTCCCATGCGGGTACAATGAGCTTAAGGGATTTCACCACTTACTAGGGGAAATGAGGATTAAGTGAAAGGAGGGTGCGCACCCATTTTTAAAGAGACCTTATAAGATGAATCTAAATATGAGTACAAAGGTTAAGGAGGAAATTTATAAGATGATAGAATCCGGTATCATTGAGGAAATTGAATAACTGAGTGGGTGAGACCGATGGTGCTTAGTATCAAGAAGGATGGGAGGATAAATATTTTTGTTGATTACATAGTGTAACACCCTTGACAGTTTTTATTTTCCTCCTTTGCATCCAAGTGTTGACATGTGATTTTCCTTATAAGGATATGTTCTTCTGATTATTGGAAATCATGCTTGATATGGATAAGTCTTTTCTACTCTTAAGATCCTTTAACTAAATTGGAATTGCTTCCTGAATCCATTTTTCACTTCGTAGGTGATTTGGAATCTGCTTTTAAGAGTTGTAAAATTATCTATTTATCGACTCATCCTGGGATCAATTTCAATGATCCAAGGAATGTTTTAAATTTTCTCTCTGCTAAACGAATGGTAAAATTGACATTCCATGAGTTAAGATACACATTGGACTGAACTTTTTTGTTGCAAGTTCTTTGATTTTTGTGTGAACGTACTTCCATTCAGTGGGTTGTTTTTCTTGGGTCTTTGGAGATCGACCATGATAGGTCATTGCTGATGAAAATGGAAATGCAGCTTGTTCATGGCATAAGAGAGATCTAGGATCCTATATAGGACTAACCTATGGGATCCTAAGCTAGGTAAAAAAATATATTTCTACCTAAGCTATGTCACTTGATAGAATTTTGATTCTAACCTAAAGCTCCTTATTCTATTATGATTGGTTGATTTGTAACCTAACCTAAGCTCGGTGCTAATGGAATTGGAAAGGTTACTAGGTATTAAATTAACCTAGATCCTAATACTACAAGGTATTATTGTAATCTAACCTAATGCCTAAAACTATTATGTTTTGAATTAATTTTCCTATGTGGAAATTATCTAAACCTATTTGCTAAGGCCTATGGTGGGGGTTAGTTGCTAGTGTTATATCCTATGGTATAAATTTTAATTCTACCTAAGATCTAACCTAAGCAATCTAATCTATCCTAAACTAATGGATATGAATGGGGACTTAAGTGGTCGCATGCACTTGGGTGACGGTTCCTAAGGAATTTATGTTATTGATAAGGTTGGTAAATGCATACGGACTACCAGTTTTGGTAGGGGCTAGATGACTTGGCAAAGGCTTAGGTGGAAGTGTCACTAAAATGGAAACACGTGTTATTTTTGAGAAACTTGGTAGGTGGTGGCAAGGAAGATTAGGCGGGAGATTTGGAATTAATGGAATTAATTGCTTTTGGTTTACAAGCCCAAACCGTCTTGGTAGGCATGCCAGCATATTTTTCTTGGGTTATTTCATTTTACATGTTCTCTAATTTTCCTTTTGCATGCACTTTGGTTTTTTGAACTAGCAGGTTGAACTGTACTTCATGGCTATTTTGAGGTTTCAAATCTATTTTCATTTCGTGGAATTTATAAGAGGCATTATGGAAGAGGTATCTGGTTATTTGATCTTTCATGGAGAAGAGGAGAAGAAGTAAGCTCGGCTGGAGGTCTTCTTTGATTTGACAGAGACACTATTAGGCATGAGAGGCTCTAATTGTTAAAATCTCTTGCTTTCCTCTAAGTGTTTTCATTAAAGCAACTCTTCTCTATTGAGTTTTGTGCATTGCATGCTCTATCTGGTTAATTGGTTGATGGGTTTAGTAAATCTTTCATTCTGGGTTTCAATCCATGGTATATGTGATTTTGTTGGAAACTTATGTTGTATTGTTTTAGCACAAAAACTATGCATGCAAGAACAAATTTGGTAACTCTATTTGGAATTTTCGGTTGTTGGAAATTGTTTGTTTTGGTTTCGACTACTTTCATTTCTAATAAATTACTAGCTGAGTTTTTATGGAAACTCTAAGTTCTACCAATATGTGTCTCGTGAGATTAGTGTTTTGTGAACATGACGTGTTTTGTGATCTCAAGCTGGTAAATAACTTGTGTTCTTATGAAAACTTGTATGCAAGTTCGAGCTTTATGTTGGAAACTTTTTTTGGTAGGAGAGAACTATTGTTGGAGATTCTTGGTTCTATGGTGCTTGCATTTTATTTCATAGATAAATGGGAATGTGGATAAAATTATATATGGCTTGGTTATTGTATTTCATATTGTGAAAAATTTGATTCTTTGTTGAAACCCGCATCTAACTTGGAACCTATGTTTTATTATCTTGGATAAATTTCACTGTTGATTGAAGTCCACATATGGCATGGTGCTTGTGATTTATTATCCTTCTGACCATATAAACTGTTATTAAAGGTTATTTATGAACATGGCTTTCATGTTTTGTTTTCGTTTGGTCTAAGATCTTTAAGCATCTTACATTCTGTTTGAGTTGGGAAATAGGGTTTGATAGGATGTTAACTGAAAACTAAAGAACTTTTCTTATTTTGAACTGTTTGTTTAAGTAATTTCACTATATTCGGTCTAGCATTACGATGCTGGTGTATAAATGAAATCATGATTGAGATATTGTGATGTAACACTATACAATTAATTTGTTACTTGGTGTTTTTAAAATTGTATCCTGAACGATGTATTGGTTCAGATCTTATAGTATTTTTGGTTTCTTTGACTATTTTATAAAATAAAAAGGGAGCAAGTTGTTGCCCAAACTTGTTTATAATCAATTGAATGATCTTGATCCTTTGAGGGAGATTATGCTTTACATTGTGCTCAGATTTGTAATTTGAGTCTTGGACAGAACATATTTTTAATATTTTTTTTATCTTGTCCTTTAAATCAAGTTTATTACTAGATTGAATAGTTCTAACTTTAGAATTCTTTTGAAACAAACCACATGCGTAAGGAGGAAATTGGAAGCATGGTTTAGTAGGTTGTTGGGTAAACTCTTCGAGCTATTGATCAGAATTAGCTTGATGGTTTGTCATTTTATTGGAATCCCAATCTGTAGTTCCTATAGTGATGTGTTGAAATACTGTCAAGATAGTTCTGTCTTTTACTGAACTATTGGGAAATTTTGCGTGTTAACGCTTACTCGGATTTCATACTTCTTGTTGGCTCCAATGAAAGAATGTTAAGTCTTTGAAATATAAACTGTGATTATTTAGTGTCCATGGGCTGTATATGAACTTCATTGTTATAATGTTCCGAATGGAAAGTGGAATTCATGCATTATAATGGGAAGATTTTGAAAGGAAGGTAGCATTAAGTTTTCTCTTTCCTTGAAGTTGTTCTTGTTCTCTTTCTTGGGAACTCTTGTATGAACTTAAACTGTATGTATAGAAAAGGTAAAACTTGTTAATTAAGTTGAAAGAAATGATTACAGGTTGGGATCATATTCTGTTAGGACTCCTTTTCTAATGCAGTTGGGTTAAGTTCATTGGTTTGGAACCTTCTATTAATTATTCTTATAGGAAAAAGAGAATCATTACTTAATTAGTCTTCTTATACTTGTCATTGATGGAATGAAGTAGAAAGAGATTGATGATTGGTTGGTAAAAAGGAAATGCAAACTTGTTGTTTGACTGTTAATCCATCATTCCTTCTTGGATTTCTTTTATGTGAATCTGTTCTGATGAATACCATAAAATGTTGAATTTTAAAGTAGATGTCCTTTAAAGGAAACAATTTAAGTCATGATATGCACCTGTTTCTACTTTGCTGATGTTATGTACTTTGGCATAATGGAAATGGTTTGTCTTCTTCCTTACTTGAAAGTTAGATGAAACATCCTAGTGAGAATATGTTGTAAACACTTCCTGTATCTTATAGTAAAGATAAGTGTTGTATTATATTTTGGTAGGATTGGAAACAATGAGATGTTATGATCTGTTGTTTGGTAAAGATAATTGATAGGATCAATTATACTTTAATTTGTAAGACAAATATTATAGATTATATTTTGTTCTTCTTTTTGTGAATTCTAGTTCATTAATGCTCTTCTTTTATTGTTATTACTTATGCTTAGAGTATGAAATACTAATTGTTCATTAAAGCAGGGTTGTTTTTATTGGAACAATTAGTGGAATGCACTTCATTTTAAGGCTTAGTGCTTATCATGCTCAGTTCATTGAACTGACCCATGCTAGCAATTTTTGCAGATGGACTTCGTAAGTGATAAAAGAAGGCAAAAACTTATATGATGCATTGGCTGATCTAAGTTTGATTCTTGTGAAGAATTTTGATTCGTTCTTAAGTTGTATTGAAAAAGAAAAGTTATATTATTTTGAATGAAGGTTGCTGTCATGTAGTATGCCTAAAATGCATAAGTTTGTAAATGTATAAGTTTTGAAAATGAATTGAAGGATGAGAATTTACTTGCATGGGTTGTGTAAATTATCTTGTACCTTTGTAAAAGAAATGGAATCCTATCCTGTTGATATTCTTCATGTTGTTTATATGTTTAAATGAGTATTCTTGGATAAGTAGGAAAAAGGGAATTAGAGTAATTTCCCTAAATGTGATGCAACTAAATAAGTTGCAAAATTCAATGTTCTTATCTAAACAATTCATATTATTAAGGTAACGTGTAATGAACTTACAATGAAAACTATAGAATTTGTAAAGGACATAAAGGGTGTGTTAAACCCTAGAACTTAACCATGAAGAGGGAGACTCTTCCTCTCTTATGAAAAAGTAAACAAAAAGGAAGATATGATTTATAATCATTAGACTTCATTTAATAAAGTCTATTAAGTTACAACCTAGGTGGTTGTTACACTTCCTTGAATGGTTAAGTCACATTAAATGGAACTTATGAGGTTGCTGTCCTTTCTTCTTGGTAGTTGCTTGTTAAGCCAAAATTAACGAACATCGAAAGCAATCTTAAGTTAAGGAAGTTCTTCAAGGATTAATGGAACCTGATTTGGAAAAGAACTTAGGGAGAGTTGGATTAGGGTTTGGGCAGGGTTGCTGAAATCTACTTTTAAGTATCCAAATTAATTAAATATTAATAATCTCCTAGGGGTATGTACATCTCAATGAGGTTGTTCTGTAGGATGCTGGCACATGCCAACTGCAGGGTTGTACCTTTGAGAAGATTGGGATCTTCTCAAGGATACAACATTGTAGTCGACATGTGGTAACACCCTTCTGCATTGATCGTCTAGATCTACACACTTATGGACTTGAACTTAGTTTTCTCTAGGACTGGGTAGTAGCATAGTTATGATATGAAGTAGCCCTCTAGGACTTAGGGTACCTTGGCACACGGGGTTGACCTAGGTTGACCCAGTATGCCAATATATCCTAAGTCTTTGTGAGCCCCTTCCTATCATAACCTACGTTGTTAACCAGAACTAGGGTTAAACCTTGGGCAAGAGGACTGATGGAAGTCAGTAAAGGACATTCTAGATAACAATAGAGTGGGGGTGAAGGACGTATTCGGATTGACGAGTATGCTTTGTCAAGGAATAAGTAATACGAATAGTATGTTAGAAATCTTTGGCCAAAGTATCACAAGTTGTTGATTGTGTTTTCCTATGTTGCCTAGTCTAAGGATCGTGATGTAGATGAATATTGGTAACAACTATTTAGTTAGGTTCCTTAGAAAAATCACTCAATACCCATAACAGGGTAAGAGAACCAAGTATACGTGGTATATAGAAAAGTACTCAATACTTAGTGTTAAACATGAATAGATCGGTAGTTCACCGAGTCATGAAATGAATAGATCGGTAGCTTACTTTGAGTCATCACAAATTTGCATATGTTTATCTATTATAAGAATGGTGCTATGGAATGTGTGTTCTAAATTACGTATTTAGAACAGAGAACATTACATAATTTTTTTCTCCTTGTTTCTAAATTCTTAAAATAAGAATGCTTCATGTGTGATAAATCCTTTTCCAACCCGGTTTACGAGAATATTTTGGAAGGTGTCGCAGGAGAGAAACATATTCTTTCACGATGGATTCTCTAGATATCATCGGAAAGAATCACAAAGGAAGACCAAGAATACTAATTTTATGCATGAGTGGGGAAATTATGCTTACAAGGTTATGCCTTTTGGGATTAAGAATGCACCTACTGTATTTTCGCGCATTGTGGTGCAGGCCTTTCAAGACTTCATCCACAAATTTATGTAAGTCTACTTGGATGACTAGACGGTGTATGGATTAGTAAGGGATCATTGTGATAATTCGAGGTTGATGTTTGAGAGGTGCAGTAGTTAAGTATCTCTCTAAACATTAAGAAATGTTTTTTTACTACCTCATTTGGCACATTACTAGGTCACATTATATGCAAGGAAGGCTTATTAGTAGACCTTGTAAAAGTTGCTCTTATTTTAGGGTTGGAGGAGCCTACAAGTCAAAGCATAATGTGATGATTCTTAGGGCATATGGGATATTATAGGAAATTTATCAAAGGATATGCCAAGATTTCCACACTATTAGAAGAGTCATGTTGAAACATAAGAGTACTTTCATTGGGGAGAGGTGCAACGGATGGAATTTGACATGCTAAAGGATCGACTCACTACTGTACCCATTTTTCACTTTCCGTCTTTGGACAAGCTATTTCACGTGCATGTCAATGCATTGGGCATGGTCATAGGAGTAATATTAGCACAACTTTGGTGAAGGGACTGTGATCGTACTCTATGTTTCACGAGCAAAAATTTAACTCCGTATGAGCAAAAATATACAAAAACGGAGCACAAAGCGTTATCTATGACTCATGCACTACATAAATTTAGGAAATATTTGTTGGCTATTCCGATTACCTTTTATACGATCATATGACACTCAAGTACTTGGTAAACAAGCCTATTTTACAAGGGTGCATATGCGGATGGGTCTTGTTGTTTTAGGAGTTTGATTTTTCAGTCATCGTGAAACTGGGTAAAAGTAATTTGGGACCTGACCATCTATCATGGATTAACTTAGGAGAGGATGTACAAAGCATTGACGAAACAATGCCAGATGCACAGTTATTCAGATTATGGTGCGCACCCTCTAATTTGGAAGATATTGCTATTTTCCTGTGAATGGGTATCACGCTAGAAGGAATGAAAGATTTGGGGAAGAAATAGTTAGCCATACATGCCACACCCTATATGTTGATTTGTAGATACCTATACAAACTAGGCTGGGATGAGGTCTTGCGCTGGTGCATATTAGAGCATACACATACTACAATCATGGAAGAAGCTCATGATGGCATTGCAAGAGGTCACTATGTAGGGAATACGACTGTGCGTAAGATCCTATTGGTAGGTATTTGGTGAGAGATGATTTATAAGGATTGTATAGAGTATTACAAAGCCTAGTGACCATTGCTAGCACCTTGGAAAGCCAGGAAGAGAGATGAAATGCCATTAAGACCTATTGCTAGTACAAAACTATTTGAAAAATGGGAAATCAACTTTGTGGGCCCTATTTCCTCACTACACGCATGACAAGTTCTCGCTATATTATCACTTGTAGTGACTATATTAAAAAGGTAGGTGGAAGCAGTTCTACTAAGGATTACACAATGGTGACAACAAATAGGTTCTTATGGGAGAATATAATCAATAGATATGGGTGCCTGTTGAGTTTAACGAGTGATAGGGGTAATCATTTCTTAAATGAGACAGTTAAAATCTTGTTGTTGGAGTTTATGGTGGACCATAAAAAAATACACCCTATCACCCTCAAGCTAATGAAAGTGTTGAGGTCTTTAAAAATATTATGAGTTACACGTTAACTAATATTTGCGATGTCGGAAGGAGGGACTGGGATGATAAGGTATCTATAGTGCTATGGGCATATCAAACAACTTATAAATGATTGAAAAAGGCCACACATTTTAAATTAGTGTTTGGCATGGAGGTAATTCTTCCTGTGGAATTCATGTTACCCTCTCTGCGTAGTGCGTGTGCGGGAAGATTGGTGACGAACAAACTTTAGAAGATTGCATCAATAAGATTATGATGTTGGATGAAAGGAGAGCCATTATTAGGTGGAGGTAGAAGAAAAGAAAGCACATAAGAAGGCATGACATGATCATCATATTAAAAATAAGAAGTTTGAGGTTGGGAAGATGGTTCTACTATATGATTCTAAATTTTTGTGCCACCATGGGAAACTCAAAGTGCATTGGCTAGGACCATATGTCATATCACACATACTTGATTCAGGAGATTTTTAATTACAAACGTTGGATGGAACATAGTTTCCCAATTATTTTAGTAGGAGTAGGTTAAATCCCTACTATAAATAAATCTTATGTGTGTTTGTAATAAGACAATGTTTCCATGTAGCTTAGGTTTTCTTTTAATGCATTTTCATTTATGTGTGTTTCCTTTCTTTGTCACTATGATTTTCCCTTTCATTCGGTGTTGTGTTTTGCATTGGTATGCCAAAGATCTAATTAAATTTGAAGTGATTCCTCAGGTGAGGACCACACATACTTTTAGTGTGGGGTGGATTAGCGTCTAAATTCATAAAATCATTGGCACATTTCTAAGGAAGTTGGACTGTTGGAAAAATAAATTTGGAAAATCATTGGCACATTTCTAAGGAAGTTGGACTATTGGAAAACTCATTCTAGGATCATTGGTGCAAAGGAAGGAGAATAATTTGTGTAGTGTAAAAAGTGTTTGAATTTGTGTTGTTGTAAAGATGTTTTGGAAAAGAGTTGAGTTGAGTGTAGACCACGTAGGGGAGAAACAAAGATCATGTAGTATAACATGAGGTAGGCATAAGCATGGAGATTACTTAGTGGAAGATGTAAAGGTTGAGTACTTTGGTGCGTAAGGTACATAAAGGAGGTTTATGGTAGGGAAATAATGGTAGTATGCCAGAAGGTTATGACTCATAGCGTGCGAGGTGAAGTTACGGAAGTTGACTTAAGTGGAAAAAGTGCTTTATCAAAAGTGAAGTTAAGACATGTGGTCGAGGGATATTAAGGTGTTGAAAAAGTATAAATAGAAGGTGAGGGTAGTCTTTCTAACTACCTTGCCCTCAATTTTTTAATTTTTGTGCTCTCGAGTGATTGAAGTGTGATGAGGGTTTGAGAAGGAAGTGAGGTACTTTTCACGAACCAGTGGAGTTGTGCAAGCTATAGGGGAAAGAAAATAGTAGGACAACAAGGGGTTACGTGAAAGTGAAGCCATTAAAGTCGGATAACTTAGACATGCAAGGAAAAATTGAAACTCTTAGGGCATGGAGGAGAGAAACAAAGATGACACCTAAGAAGGCACAAAATAAGAAACCAATGGTGGAGAAGGAGGAACCCGTGGAGGTTTACTTAGAAATGTAGTATCCCCCAAGAGTGGTTAAGGTGGAAAAGTGGAGTTAGAACTCAGTATAGGTGCAAGATCAGTGAGTTAAATCACATAACAAATGATTACGACAAGTCGATGCGGGAAGATCTGGTCAAGGAGATCCCAGGGTTAGATGAGCAAGGAAACCCTAGGGTGGATGAATTGGTACAAAATGAATTGTAGAAAATTGGGGTTTTGCGGTTGTAGGAGCTTCCTTATTCACAAAACCCACCCCGCTCTTCAGGTGGTTGATGTCGTGAGTGCACAAGGAATTCTATTTTTGGGGAGAAGAATGAGACTCACGGCCAATTTATTAGAACAGTAACAGACTTGTGGAACACTTTGGTGAGGACATGTCACTTGATTTTTTACCATTGAAAAGATCAAGGAATTGGTGAAGCAATTGAGCTATGAGAAGGGAGGGAGAGCTCAGGTTATCTCATACATTTCTGACCAATATTAAGGGTCACATCCCGACTCATCACCGCAAGTTAGGCACATCTCGAGTGTGGATGAATATCAACAAGAGATTCTTGTACATTGCATACAGGGTATCTAAAAGGGCACATTACAACTTCACCTAGTTTATTATAAGCAGTATCATTGAGGAGGCGTAAGTGTAGAATGAGGTTGGAGAAAAGATCACATGGGGATCCATACTCCTGTTAATTGTATTCTAGGAAATTGGTGTCCTAGATGGGCCAAACTGAAATATATGGGTTCACCCATTGGTGAACTCATCTTATGCAATGTAGTTTGTACAATTTACTTGTGACCGGTCCATCTTAAACATATATAAGGCCCAGAGGAAAAAATGGTATGAGAGATTGCGTGAGGCCTTTGAGAATGAATGGAACATCCCTATGAGTTACAACAAGTTGTTGGTGATCAAGTAAAATTTGCAGTTACATAGCACTTCTACTTAGTGAAGTTCATGATGGCCAAAGGAGAAATGGGGCCATGGTGCAAGCTCCCATTCACATTCACTGCTAGATACATGAAGTTTGCCATCAATTGATTAAAGGATACACAAAAGCTGAATTTTGATGCTAAAAAGTTGACAATGATGTTCACACCCTACAGATGACCTATAAGTATGGAGTGAGGCCAGCGTATAAATAGACTCGGGAGCTTGATTTTCTAGATTTGCACCCACAAGTCAATATTACCATTAAGGGATTCATACACTAAGTATTTTTATAGTTGCACCCAAAGAATCAGGGGGGAGTTGAAGTGGAGGTCACAGACTCCACCTTTCCAAAGCCACAGGAGGTGCCAATCTCGACAATGAAAGCATTCCAAGAAGAGGAATGAGAGGAAGAAGAAGAAGAAGAATAGGGAAGTGAGGGAAAGTTAGATACTTACCGAAAAAGGAAGTATTATGCACACCAAAGTAACAATGGAGGCGTAGGAACTTCACAACATGACAACATCGAGGCATCAAAATGAGAATGCAAAGAGGTTAAGCGGTCAATCGAAGGGAGGATTTGGAATAGAAGAAGCTAAAGGTACACAATGTCACCACTTCGAGATAGTCTCCGAGGAGGATCACACCGTATTTAGAAAGGATCTTGAGGTAGAAGTTGAGGATTAAGAAAGGAGAAGAGATGAGGTGGACACCAAAGCAGAGCTGATGTGCATGAAGAAGAGAAAGCACATACGTGGAGGATCCCGTGAAGATCCCAACATGAGGGAATTCACCGTCTAGCACACCACCTAGAAAAGAAGAATAAAAGAGACTAATTTGTTATCAAGGAGGATAAAGGGTTCATTGCAGGAACAAGTACTCCAAAGAAACAATGCTCAAAGCACAAGGTAAAGAGAAAGAAGTGGACACCTATGTCCCCTCACATGGACTTTGTGGATGATCCCACAAAGGTGTTTTGCATGAGGTTATAGAGAACCCTTGCCCCAGAAAATTTACACAACTGGGATTTATTGGACCAAGATGGGGCCATGATAAGAATGAAGAAGATGATAAGCTAGAATCTACATTGTCATGTAGATGATCCTGAATTTGAGGTTAACGACCATGTGATTGAGACCATTCACTTGAATAAAAAGGAAGGATTGACATATAAAGTAGTGGAAACAAGCCACCTTACTGACAAGAAAGTGTGCAACATGTTATATAAGGTTTCTACAGAGGTAATAAGGAAAATCTTAGACATGGGGGTGACTATTCAAACATGGGGGCGACTATAAGGAAATGATATGGAGATTGAAAGACTATGCAAAGGATTGAAGGCCAAACATGCATGGAATAAGGAGACCTATGATCGATCCAATGCATTAGTGAAGAAGATCTTGGGGAATGTAAGATAGTGGTGAGCCAAGATAGGATGTATTATAACGATGAAATGGAGTACTTAGAAGATATGGTGGGGATATTGTTGACCAACATCAAGAATGGTGTGGGGACCACAATTGGGGAGATTGTAAAGGAAAAATAAAAATAAAATGTTTCCATTGAATCTTGGGTTAAAAATTTGGAGAACTTACTCACCCAACTCAAGGAGGTAAATATTTTGGTAGACAAGGGTTTCAACAGTTGTATAAAATGCAAGCCGGTTATTGACGCGTGGGTAGTAGATGAAGAGGAAATTCTCAAGGCCTTGTAGGAGAAGGTACCAAAAACAAGGTTGAGCATGCCTAACTGATTTCGACACCACAATGCAAAAGGAAAATATTAAGAACAAGCGCAAGAAGTTGCATTTTCACATTGGTGAAATCTGGGACTCTATCATAGAATGCATGGATGATTTTGAGGGTGTTTAAGTAGAACTAATGGTGGTCATACATGAGCTGAAGGGGAAGGTGGAAGAGAATACACCAGAAAAGTACCTAGCATTGTTGGGGAAGCACCGGGAAGGCTTTAGTAGAATTAAAAGAATGGGAGAAGATGAAATGCATGGTAGATGTAGAGTTTCATGAAATCCTCTAGTTAGTCACTTATGCTGGTGAACCTTACAACATGTTTTTTCCTTAGTCATTTTGGTCGATGGAGTTTGGTTCAGCAAGCGCAAAGGATTTCCATGGGTGGTAATTGAGATAGTGTGGAGTAATGTTGGGCCCCTAAGGAAGCTATGCACCTAAGGCATAGAAGGTTTTTTCGCACTAGTAGGGCGCAAAGGTTGACACAAAAGTAAATTTGGGGAAAGCGTGGAGGTTCGCATTCAGAAGAATAAACTCAAGACTTAACTGCATTTGGGATCATGGTCAAAGTCCTGATATAGGAACACATGGATATGCGACCATAATTGGCTATGGATAAGGTTAGAACATGGAGACTTGCATCTGAATGAAAGAATATTACAAGGCATCATTATGGTTATCATGACAAGATTAGGAGCTGTAAAGTGGAGTTAGTTATTTATGTTGAGGATACTTGAGTATGGTAAGACATGATGACATTTAACAGGTAGTTCACTCTGAGGGATGAGTAGGTGGTAAGGGAAGATTCCTTGGAGTCCCTTATTATGTACTTATTTGCATGGCAGAAGAGATGAGAAGAAGGTATGAAATAGTTAGTTGGTATGGAAGAAGAACAAGGGGGTATGGGTAATTTGTGAAGGACGTGTGAGAAAGAAGGTAGAGATATCTAGGAGATATGTGTGTGATCACTGTTATAACTTCTGTAATGAAGCCATTGGAGGATAGTACTAAAAATATGTTGATGTATCTCATCCAGTTATGGATCTCTTAATGTATTTGGCTACTGTAAACAATTGTGAATCAATATATAATGGTGTTCTTCTATATATCTATGTTTATGGATTCAAACCCTTATGTTATTGATATTGTTTAAGGTTTATATCTAGTTCTTCTGTTTGCTATGATGTTACTTTCATGTTATGGTGCATCTATGCTTGGTTCTAGTTCTTTGTCTTAGATCTAAAGGATGGATGCATGTAATTCCTATCTCTACAAACATTCCTCCATTAATGGTGAACATTATTGCAAATCTCATAGAAAGGAGGGGCTCAACACCTACGCACACCTCAGGTGAGCACCCAGTCTAGACTGGGTGATATGCCAATGCGCTTGGGGTTTAAAAGGAGTAGGTAAAGGTGAATTGAATTATAATAACCCATTTAGTGAACCTTATATTCATTTTTATTTATTATTCCTTCCATAATAATATATTAATCTTCAAGAGGGTGTAAACATTTGGTGAAATTTCTTTTACTCGAACCCTTCACATAGGTTCTTACTTTTCCCTTTTAGTTGGGCCTTCTAGTTTCCAAAACCATAGGGTTGTTTTAGTGAGTGTATCTAATTTCTTATTATTTTTTTGGCCATGGATTGCTTTCATGCATTGAGAAAGCATAATGGTTACTATCCCTCTAATTATGTCCATACCACTTATAATACTTTGCCACACATGTTGCTTCTCCTTCATATTCTAATATAGATGATATTGTCCATAATTATGATCTATCACCTCATCCCTTTATGGTTCCCAACTTTCCACCCCATTTTAGCAAATCATAAATGGATTCTCATAGTACTTATGACCATTCCACAATACCTAAAGTAGGAGTCTCTCTTGCAAAGCCTTCCAATAATGATCTAATCAATGAGATTATCTCTCTCACTTTATCTAACCATTATGCCATTGACGATAAATCCAATTGTACCACTTATGATTTAAAAATTCAGGATAACGATTGTGTAAAAACTCATTCTCTTCCACAAGTGGATGCTATTGTGTATGAAATAGAGGCTCTAAAATCTAGTGATGGTGAGAGTGTTTCAATTTTAGCTGATGATGATAGTAATTTATACAATTTAATTGATAATGTCTCTTAATCCTCTGATAGTGACATAGATTACCCTAGTGGTAAATGCATAAATGATGAAACTATTGATGATACGTCTCTCCAACTTGCACATACTCTGAATGATTCTACTTGTGTCTCTACTCCTCTTCATAAAAGCTAAAACAATGGTTCTATTGTTGTTTATTATATACCACTTACAATTAATAATGTAAATAATGACAATAGCATTTCTATTTTTTCTATAAAATGTGATAAAAATAGTATTCCCATAGTTTTGATCCCTTGGTATAGAAATGATGATATTAATTTACATGCCAAAAGTGAGACCAACAATGTGGAACCTCATGTTATACCCAATGTGCCTTTACATGACACATCTTCCCTATTATTGTTAAGAGAAATAGTGTTCCCATGGCTACTATTAATGGTAAAGTGTAATCTTTGAATGATCCTTTATACATTTATGTCATACATCCTCAGAAGGTTATCTCTTTTATGCATGCAATAGGTTATAAATAATGTAAACTGCATACCTTAAATTTAGATAGTAAAACATACTATGTTAGCATTGATTCTAATATTATTTATGAAAATCCCATTCGACGCAAAACATTTTAATCTCCTTTCCTATAAATTTGGTTATGCCTCCATTCCAATTATTTGATGGTAGTTCAGATCTTTATATTCATCTTAAGCATTATCAAACACTCATGGATTAACATAATAATTATGGGTTACTTCTCAAAGCCTTTCCTAAGAGTCTTATAGGTGATGTGATGACTTGGTTTACCCATATTCCCAATGGGTATTTGAGTACCTTGTTCAAAATTGAAAAATAATTTCTTGCTCACTTTAGTCATCATAAAGGCCCCGATGTTACATACAAACATTTACCTTCCTTGCATTAAGGTGAGATTGAGCCCATATATGATTATATATTGTTGTTTAAATAAAATATGAACCTTTTATTGTATCCTCCTATTGATTTGGAAATGCAATGCATATTTTGTCATGGTATCATGATTCCTTTGAAAAAGTAATTACTTTATGATACATCTACTTCATTCACAAAGATTTATCTTCATGTTATAGATTTAGAATGAGATATACAACTACCAAATCTATCCACACATTCATGTAAGGAAATTTCACTTGCTCCTACCATACCTGATTATGATGTGTACCTAGATTCATATCCTAATGAAGGTAAAGTTAAGGTCCTACATTGTGGTAACACTTTTCATCATCTAAAACCCAAAGCTACTATATGATCACCTCTTATTTATGGGCTAAATCCGTTACAATTTGGAAAATATATCGATTAACCACCCAATATTCTACCCACTTTAATGAATAAAAGGCTAATTATATTATCTTCTAGTGACCATCACCTTAATCATAGGCCTAAACAAGAAAAATGTCTCCATTATTGTAATTTACATTGTTTATATGGATATTGGGACGATGATCACTATGCATTATATATAAAGCTTAAGTTACTCGAATACAAAGGCATCATCACTTTCAATACACAAAATTTAGATAAATCCTATTCTCCTCCTCTATATTAGCACCCTATAGAAAGTATGACTCTCCATACCTATTCTTCCAATGATGGGTCAACTCCATAATCTTCACAAATGAGAGCCCTCAAGATGGAGTTATTACTACACCACCACAAGATCCTACAACTACACAAACATGGATTCCTAAAGACCAGAAGTTAGTACCATAAGTTTCATATGATAATCATACATGATCTTTGGTTCCATATATGGTGCATCCTATGCAACCAACTATTTTTTGATGCATAATTTACGCTAGTGTATCTTCGAATCTTGAGTGACTAGTTAATTTTCATTCAATAAGTCTCCTCATTACACCATGATGATTTAGTCAATCACCTAAATCAATTATCGTACACACTCTTCTTATTTATAACCTTCTCAAGTACCCAAGGGAATATTCATATCTCCTTCCTTATTTTCCTATAACATGTTTCTTTGCACTATCTATGCCCCTACATACTTTGATGGTGTGATTCTTCCAAAGGGTTGCACATATTGATAATACTATCATGTCCTCAATCATAATGGCTATCACACATAAAGTAAAATCAATATCAATTGATTTCAGTCTTTTCAAACAAATTAATATAATCATAAATATCAATTAAAAGTCTTCTAGTCATACTACATCTAATGGGTCTATCCCTCTTCAACTTTCTATCATTCCATGATTCCGCTATAGTTTCTACATATACTATGGAATATTTGGGGCCTATGTCTCCTTCACTATTTGGGGTTCATCTTTCCCCCTGATGAGACTCTTATTGGGTAGCTCCTGTGCTACCTATCTCCCCACATATAGATTACATCCAAAAATACAAAAATTCACATATCTTCAAAAATACAAAACTAGGACCTATATAGATGGCTTGCATTATTACCACTTTACATTACATATGTATTTAATCACTATGGATTGATTGATTGTATATATTTTCTACTCCTTACATACATGTGTTCATGAGGTATATATAATTTGATGCATGAAACACATATTGTTACATGATGTTATGAGATATCTTGGTTCCTTACACTACTCTTTTGGGGTCATCCCTCCACACTATATAGGTGATATGGTTTCATTATAACTCCTTTCTACTTACTTGTTATACTTGATTACATACATGGTGTACATTATATATTTTGAGCTAATATGACTAACACATGTGTCTTGTGCAACATTAACATATCTTGATTCATGTGCTTTCTTATTACTTTCTATATTGATTCTATAACTATTTTCTATAAATGGTTGCTACTTACTTGTGTTACTACTTTTTGGGTTCATTGTATGCGTCTTGAGTGCCTTGCTTGTCTTATGACATCGTGGGTGTCCCATATTTGTGACCATAATTTAATCTCTTATATGTGGCCTACGTTCCTTGATTGTCTTGTGAAATTGGGGATGTCCCATGTTTTTGGATCCATGCCTTGTGACTCTTATCTAAATGATATTTCTTCCATTTTCTCAATTGACTACTATTATGTCTCTATACTAGTTCTATTACATTTGTATTACTAATGTTACAGCTTCTCTTGTTTCTATCAATAGTATTGTTTCTATTGTTATTTGTCTCTTTTCATTCCATAATATTTACCATGCACAATCCCCATTTACATTTGTAGGTATAAGTTCTCAAAGGTGGTCACCACTTCAGCATTCCACACTCTCCTATATGTTATCGGACATACAATACATGGGTACAAATTAAATCTTTTGATTAGGAATAAAGTTTTTTTTGGGCCCTACCTAGTTATAAAATGACCAAAGCTAGGATATAGAATAAAGTCCAAAAGGAGAAAAAAATTACATTAATAAGAATGCAACCAAATCTCAACCAAACCACAACGAAACTACATCTAAAACACAACAAAAATTAGCTCTTTTTATCCATGCAATAAATTATTTTATTCCATGTTTTTTAAAAGAATGGGCATTCATTGGGATATATCCTACACTTACGGTAGAATTCTAGTTCCAGAATATGTTTTTATAGAGAACAAGTCCTTAGAAACATTTCCAGATACCCAAATTTGGAAAAAAATACACATGTTCAAAACCGTATGGACGTTCTTGACCCTAATATACATTTCTACCTAAGGGGAAGTTATATTATATTTTATATAGTTTAAGATTTCTAATTATGTATACATACTTTTGGCATAATCTTAGACTTATTTGAAAAAGTTCGATTAGTTTACAAGGGGTATGAATATTCCACTCTTCACACTTTAGTACTCAATTTTAGTTACAAATACAATTATTTTGGGGGAATGAGTCTTATTCTCCATTATTGGTTCAACTGTGTGATAAATGAGAAGAACATGAGGACACCTACTCTATTTTATACTTTGTGTATATATATAAAATTGGGCCTAGATCCGTCTGCAAATGTGTGATCCATGGTGTCATAGAAAGTATCAAATAAATTAATTTCTTCATAGGTAGTATTTCCTATCCTCACTCAAAGGGGAAGAGATTTTGGTTACTTAAATATTTGATACACAATATTCTTCCTTGACATGGTGCATTGGTACCTCTATTATTGGAGTGTAAAAAGGATTAGAAAGTTGACATGAATATATTTTGTATGATTTTGCAATCCCATTGTAATGAATAATTTAGATAAGACAAATGGTAGAAGATATATGGCTCTATTAGATACATAAAGAATGCGAAGAGCCTATTTTTGTACAAGAAGAAGAAGAATAAAGGACTAGTAACTCAATAGTCACCTCATTCTATATAAAACTATGTAAGTGTAATACGTAGAAGGTTATCTTTGATCCTAATATAAATCTATCTTAATTATTTCAATTTTGAAGCATGTATGTGTTTTGATTCATGTAGACACCTAAATTTGACTAGACAATTTTAATACTAAAATTACACTAATTATAATCTTTCTCTTCATTTAATTATAATTAGTGTTTTCCTCTTATTATATAACATTCCCATTCATCTCAAACTAATTAGCAACAATTCGTTAATTAACTAGCCTTCCCCATCTTGGATGCTAATTAACGATAGTTCATTAGTTATAACCCTATTTTAATTAATTAATTAATCCTTTCAATCTTGTATTTAATTAATAAACCCTCGTATTGGTTAAATCCCCTCTCAAACCCTTCAAATTACACTAATTTACCCCTAAATTATATCCAAAAGGATTCTATAAGCTTAACTTGGCCTATTAATTAATCCTAGTTGATTAATTAAATCATCCCCAACTCCCATGAGTTGCTAATCTCTAAATAATCTCTTCTAATCATACTTATCCCTTTATAATTCTACTTTACCTTTATCCCACATTCACTAGGATGCAAGCATCTCAAAAAATTGAAAGCTATATGAAGAACTTAGTACACCATGTTTCAACTTACACTATGTCCTTGTAATACATTTGCATTTGATGAGAGAATTTTCATGTTATTAGAAAGCTTTGTTCAAATAAATCTCCCTTTATATTTGGCTAAGAGTAGTAAGAGAAGAACCAAACATGGAAATCAAGCCATATTGGTGAGATATTTTCCTCTTCCTTGAAGAAATTCCTTGATTGTGCATGGTTGCATTCGGTTCACAAAGGAAATATCTATAATTTAAAAGAACATCCAACAATCAAATGAAAGTTGCATTTTTAATGTTTTATGCATAGTTAGATAAGATTTACTTTATGATTTATCAAGATGTTTTTGTTTAGATTAGATTAAGATAGAATATACTTGGTATTAGGTTCATGCATATAGATTAGTGTTAATCTAATACATGCATACATATGGCATGCTTGGTGGGACACTCCTTTGTCTCATGCACATTATTTATGTTTTCTTAGTTTAGAATTCATTTTCATGCATAAGATTTAATTTTTTGAAATTATTTGGTTTTAAAACATGTTTAGTGATGTTTGATAGTGTTGAGTGTTCTTTATACATATTTAAGAGGCAAAATGCTGTCAAAATTTGAGTCTTAATGAGAAAAATATAAACTTTTTATTGTTTTTGGCTAAGTTTTGATGTTTTTTATTTGCAAACATAGGATCCTTATGCTAGTGTTCATTTGTGCATTCTACCATATCATTTTCTACACTATTGTATCACATTCCTTGCACTAGTGTACATATGTGCACATCTATTTTCATCCGCACGTGCCCACATCTCATTGTATGCACTGATGTTACACTAAAATTTTGTTACACACATCTGTGTTATGATCCTTGCACTAGATTTTATGTCTATTTTCCTACTCTATGCGTTAACATTCACCTATTCATGCAATATCATTCATCTTTGTGCACTAGAATTCTTCTACACGTATTAGCATTCATTTGCACTAACATTCCATTGATTTTTGGCTTGCTTGAGCTATATTCAATTGCACACATTAGCATACTAATGTATGCGTTTGTGTCCATCTACACATGCTAGCATTATACTTTGCATTTACACTTTTCCCGCGCCTATGTATTATTCCATGCACTAGCATTCATGTGTATGTGTTAGTGTACTTTGGCAATTTTTCTCAACATTCCCAAATATTTCAGTTCTGATTTTTAATTTATTGTAGTTTTATACATGTTTATGATTCTAATATGTAATTTTTTTTAAATTGGTTCTAACATTTTGATTATTTATTGGAAATTTCATTTTTTCTATACATTTGAATTAAAACCACGGATGCTCTTCTCTTGTTCTTTCAATGATCTTGAGATCGAAACAACCAAAATTTTGGATGATTTTATAACATTTTGATTGTCATTTGAAAATATGGCTAATGCTTGATATTTTGGTTTAAAATTTTCTGTTGTTGGTTTAATTTGGTCAAAAACACTTATGCTCTTCTCTTTGCGCTTTCGAGCGACCTTGAGAAACAAAAATGGTTGTGATTTTTAATATTTTTCTAACATTGTGGTAATATGGAAACCTACTAATCCTTTGAGTGTAGGACCATTTACGCTTGTCAAAGACAAAATCTAAATGAATTACTAATACTTTGTGTGTAGGTTTCCTTGGTCAAAGAATGACGTTTAAGACAAACAAATTTTAAACAAAGATAAAAATGAAGAACTCATGTACTGTGTTTGAAGGTCCAGATAAGGGTTAAAACCCATCCACTTTAAACTATGGGAAGTTCTTTGGCTTAACCATTAAAAATAATTATGAGGAGTACCGCATGAAACCAAAAGTAGTTGACACATTGAGGGAACTAGGCCGAGGAAACAGGAAGTGCCCCAATTACCCACTTGACTAGTAAAACAATATCAAAAAATTTCCGTATGCGACCTATTTCATTAATTTGATTATGAGGTAATGGTTATTTGTTTAGAATTTATTCCAAAAAAATGTACCTTTCTTAGAAAAATATTGGTGAGTTTTGAGAACAAAATCCTTAGGAAGCTATTTGGCATCAAGGCCAACTTTTCCATATCCATTATCATTGGTATCAAAATCCTTACTAAGAAAAACTTTGTCTTAGTTTCCACCTTGTTTTAGAACAAAGCAAAACTCTTCCAAATTTGCACCACATATTTTTGGTTACAAAACATTTTTAACATACCCCCTTCATAATTTTGGATTCCCCTTTATAAAAAGAGCACCATCTACAGTGCCTCAAAAATTTGTACCAACCATTTTTCGATATTTAAACCTTGTTTTATTAAAAAATTGATTTGAGTATTGAAAGTGCGTTGTTACGTTGCTTTATATCAATCATTGTATTAATCCATTTTTATACTTAAGTCATGTTTTTATCAAACTTTATTTAAGTTTTGAAATTGCGTTGTTATGGTGCTCACATTGTATCGACCATTTTTGATACTTAAGCCTTTTTTTTTAAACTTGATTTAAGTGTAGAAATTTGTGTTGTTATGCTACCAAAATCATATCAACCCTTTTTTATACTTAAATATTGTTTTCTCTAAACTTGATTTAAGTTTTGAAATTGTGTTGTTGCACTATTAAACAAATTTGTGATATTTTACACATAGGAAATGTTTTCTTCGTAGTATCTACTCTATCCAAAATTTCATAGATTTTCCTTGGCTACTTTCATCATACATTCCACATCCTTGGAACAAATTTCACTTTTCTATCGCTGCACTACTCATTTTTTCCTAGATTCATTGTGACACTTACATACTTATCCCAAAATATTTGCAAAAAATTTCCCATCATGTCACCTATTACAAGATTGACACATAAAAGACAAACATCTAATCCATTCCTCCTAAACCCTTTGGACCCATTATATGAAGAGGAAACAATGGTTTACCATAGTGGAGACAAGGAACCAACTCCCCATACCTTTGAGTATGACCCCACCCACATAGATAACTTCCTCTTCCAAAATAGAGATCAAGTTTTAGTATGGTTAGTAGAGTTAGGGGCCAAATTTCCACCTAATTCGATTCCTTTCCTTACCAACATGATTCAAGAAGAAGAAAAAGTATAACCTCATCCTTATCACACATATGAGGATATATTAAATCATGTAAATGCTTCTACCTATGCCCAAATTGAAGGAAACAATGAGAATTAAAGCCTCTAAGACTACAACTAGTTATCATATATTGTTTATTCGAGTCAATCATGAAACTAGAAAAAGGAGTGAAGAACTCAACATGAAAACCACATGAACCTCAACTAGAACCCCAAAATGAAGAGGTCATTGTGCAACAAAAGTTATAAAATATTAGCAATTAGTTAGTAAATCTAGCTTCACATGTCCATCGAGACACAAGTAGAGCTACATGCATTGAGAAACCTAAGGTGACTTATGTGGAACATTACACTAAAAAATGTGGTGGTGAAACATCAAAATATAACCATGTGTACATACCTGCCACACCCTCATGTGGCCAAATATTTGACCAAGAGTGGTAGTCCATGAAATACATGCTTGTTAGTCTTCAAGAAAACAACCTTGAAATAATAAGAAATATCAGTTTGAAGAACTGTGTCCTTATCCCTTCAATTGGGAGATGTTACAAACTCCCTTTCCACCTAGTTTTGATTTCCCTAAATTTGATAAATATAGGGGCAAAGGTGATCCTCATGATCATGTAAAATACTTCTTCATGTCTTGCTAGAAAGTTTCCTATAGAGATAACTACCTCATTCACTTATTTCCATGGAGTCTTAGAGGCCAAGACACTTGAATGGTTTCTCCATCTCCCCAAAGGGTTTGTTTTCACATTTGCAAATTTAGCTAAGAAGTTTGTTTTCCACTTTTCATTCAACATGGAAAGTGATATCACTATGATAAACCTTTGTAATGCAAAACAATGCAACAATGAAAAATTTGTTGGTTTCTTACAATGATGGTGAGGGTTAGCTAGTCACTTCCCTTACTCTATTCCAGAGAAAAAACTTGTCAAGTATATTTGTACCTAAATTACATCTTGAGATAGCATTTCACTTGCAAATGCATTGTGTAAGCACTTTCAAAGAAGTTATTGAAAAAGGAAGCTATATTGAAAAGGATTTTCTTACCAAAGGGACCTTAAAACCCTTCCAAAGAGATAACCATGAATCAAAACCTAAGGAAAAGAAAAAGTTCTTCAACAAAAATAAGAATGTCATAGGTAATGAAATCATAGATTCCAAACATATCCAAGGGGTCCAAAACACTCCTCATTTGAAACTCTCATGAGGACCACTCAAATCTAAAGTTAAACGTCAAGAATATACTCCACTCACGAGTCTTTATCAATGATTCTAAAACAACTAGATGTGGTCAACATGGTCAAATTTCCAACCACTACACCCTTTTCCAAGGATGCACCTAAACCATCATGGTATAAAGACCATAACTATTGTGAATACCATCACATTAAAGGACATGCTATAGATCGATGTATGAAATTGAAAAAATCATTCAAGAAGAGATCTTGGATCAAGGAGATGTCAAGCTAGGTGCATAAGAACCCAAAAAAATTATAACAATCAGTTGGGAATTATAAATAACAATTCCCCAAGCATAAATAGGTGGAATAAAATTTAGATCAAGGTCAATCCTCACAAGGAAAAAATGCCAATCACGTTGTTTCCAAAACAACCAATCCATTTGATTCTCTCATTAGCTATGTCCATCCCACTACTAAGTATATAAATACCATAAAAATCAAATAACAAGGGTGTGTTATGGAAATGTGACACACTCATCTTATCATCCCAGGACCTCCTTTTTCCTACTCCTTTGAATAGTCATTACGATCTCCTAGAGAAACTTGAGAAGACAACTACCAAAATCTCTATCTTGGATCTTCTTAAGATATCCATTGTTCACGATGATATCCTCTATAAGAACCTTCAAAAGTTAGAATTCCAACAGTATGTTGATGCTCCACTCTTCCAAGCCTTGGTTGCACAATTCACTCCATCTAAATAAATCACCTTTAGCCAAAATGAGATTCCAATGTATGACCAAACACACAACCTCCCTCTGTACATTGAAGTGATAATTAGTCATAAAAAGGTCAAAAGGGTGCTTGTGGACAATAGATCAGGCCTTAACATATGTACCTTGAATCTCATAAAAAATTAGGACACATTAACACTGAATGGATCCTAATGTGATCACCATTAAGGCTTATGATAATGCAGAGAGACAATCATCATGCATGATTACCTTCCCAATGGAAGTTGGGCATATCACACATGAAACTCGGTTCCATGTCCTTGATTTGGAGATAACTTGTAATACTCTCCTTAGTTTCCCATGGATCCATGCCATGGAGGGCATTCCCTTAACTTTCCACTAGTGTATCAATCTCTATCATCAAGGGAAAGCACTTACTATTCTTAGGGACCTACAACCCTTTTCCCATTGCATAGTTTTACCCAACCATTACCCCATAACATATGAATTTCCTTCTATAGAGATATTTTTAGAGCTTCAATCAGAGGCCCTCATCTCTTGCATCAATCTAGATACATTGCACCCACACAAAAGTGATGCCTTCACATCCATATCCCCATTTTCTACATGGGAATTAAAAAATCATTCCTATCGGTTGTGGGGAATATAGCTTCCAATAGGACCTCCTTGTTTCAAATATCCCCTATCACCAAAAACACATGGTAGGCCCAAATTTCAGCCATAACGACCTCAAGAACCTTGCATTATTGAAAAATTTATCCCTTGTGGTCTCTTGGCAGACGAGAACATGCATAACACTTATATATCCCAATCCCCTGATGAAAAGATGGATTCTTCCCCTAAATATGTCATTCCTAATAAGATGATGTATGCTATGGGATATAAATTATATGGGTGTGGTATAAATGAACAAGATGTGTAGGAAGCTCTTCGAATACATGAGAAAATGGACAAATATGGAGTTGGTATTCAGCCCTATGGATCCCCACCTACGAAAGTTGATGCCACCTCCTCAAAATATGAGGAACACTCTTCATATTCTGATAGCAACCAGTCCCTTTAAATCATTTATGAAGACCTTGCTTCCACCAACTTATTTGGTGACACGACTATTTCAACCTTGTTCTCTTCCATTCCTAAATCAAGCCTTGTACACCCTTCCTTTTTCAATAGGCACCAAAAATGACACGTATGAATTGATTTCTTTCAAAATGATGATGCAATTGGAGAATTTACAGGGGTTACGTAATGAAATTACTGTTGGGGACCATAAGAAGGGTTTCTTTATCAAATTTGATGCATATGCGTATTTCAAGGAGGAGGTTGAGTTCTATGGTTAGAAAAAAAAAAAAAAGAAAATGAGTGAAAAATAATTTCCACAAAGCCTCAAAAAATAAAATATCTAAGTCCTATAGTGAAAACCTCTTTGAGGCACTTACAGACAAACAAATAGAAAATAAAAAAGGATATAAAAAGTGACCAACCTATTGGTGAAAATATTGTCGAGACTCTAATAGAAAAATAAATCGATCTCCCCGATCCTACGCATATGGAGGATGGATCCAAATTACTTGTGGAGGAGACTATTGATATCAACATCGATATAGAATATGAGCCTATAATTGTCAAAATTGGGGCTTCTATTTAAATACACAAACAAAAAGCTTTTGTTATGCTCCTTAGATAATTTTTGGATGTATTTTCTTGGTCCTATGTTGACATGCTAGGATTGGATCCTTATTTAATAGTGCATAACCTCATTGTGCATGAATCAAAAAAGATGATCAAAGAAAAACTATGCAAAATATATCTTCGCATGTGGCTCTTTAGTTTAAAGAGGATCTAGAAAATATATTAACTATGGGATTCATTGGACCTATTTATTAATCCGAATGGATCTACAACATAGTTCATGTTCATAAGAAACCTTTTGGTATAAGGATTTACACATATTTTAGGGACATCAACAAATCATGTCCTAAAGATGACTTTCCTCTTCAAAACATTGACATGATTATAGATTATACTTCTAGCCATGAAATGCTATCCCTCATGGATAGATTCTTAAGCTATAATCAAATCAAGATTGTAGAATAGGACCAACATAAAACCACCTTTACTACTCCTTAGGGCACCTTTTGCTACCGTGTCATTCCTTTTATCCTCAAGAATATAGATGAAACATATCAAAGAGCTATAGATTTCATATTCCATGATGTGTTACATGATATTGTGGAGGATTATGTAGATTATATCCTTAGAAAATCTAAGACTAGAGAAAAACACTCGATGATCCTTCACCATATATTTGAATGGATTTGGGATTACAAGGTTTGTTTGAATCCAAAGAAGTGTGTCTTCAGATTCATTTTAGATAAATTACTGGGCTTCATTATGTCTCATCATGGGATTGAAGTGGATCCTACTAAAGTCACCACCATTATTGAGATTCCTCCTCCTAATAACCTAAAACAAATGTGTAGCCTGTAAGGAAAAATTCAGGCCATCCAAAGATTCATCTCATAGCTTTTGGACAAGAGCAAATCCTTCACCCATCTACTAAAGCAAGATATTGATTTCCAATGTGGCCTAGATTTCTAACAAGTGTTTACTCAACTCAAATAATATTTGGAAAATCCACCTATTTTTCTACCACCGACTCTAGGTAAACCTTTACTATTATACATATCCGTACCCAATTTGGTATTGGTGTGCTCTTGGCACAATACGATTCCTAACATAAGGAAAGAACCATCTATTACCTTAGACACACATTGATCTCATATGATCTCAACTATTCACATATTGAAAAAAACATGTTTAGTGTTGTCTTCACTTTTCAAAAAATCCACCATTACTCTTTTGAACAACCATACCAAGCTAATATATGAAGTTGACTCTCTCAAATAAATTTTGTGAAAATATGCACTTATAGGAAGGATGGGTAACTGGATTATTTTATTGAGTGAGTTTAACATTGAGTATATCAATAAAAAAGTAGTAAGAGGAAAACGCTTGCTAACCAACTGCCGAAGCACCACTTCTAGGAATGAAACCCTTAAGTCTAGATTTGCTAGATGCTTCCATTTTATATATTGAAGAATCATCAACCTGAAAGGTATAATTTTATGGGTCGTTCACATTTAATGGATTAGGAGTAGGAGTAGTCCTTATTAATCCCATAGGAGATATCATCCCATAATATTTTAGACTCGCTTCCCGTGTAAAAACAACATTTCGAATATGATGCTCTTATTGACGGAACATCAAATATGTTAAGGTTTTCGATGACTCCCAAATTATCATCAAATAGGTGAATGATGAATATGAAGTCAAATACGAGAATCTTATCCCATACAAACACATGGTGGACACCTCGAAAGAGTATTTTATTCTTATTTCCTTCCATCAAATTCCATGCATGAAGAAATGATCAATGGATGTTATCACCGCCATATGATCCTTGCTATTATTATTGCCATATACTAGATGGTTTTAATTCTTTATCCATCATCTAACAAGACTCGCCTATGAAATGCCACAATCATGTTTGGTATGTGAAGTTGTTGGTAGCTATTCCCCCTAGTACATTTATGTTTATAACTACCTACAAGATGGTACCTTCCCACCCGACCTTTCCCACTCCCAAAAGTGAAGCCTTTTTGAACATATCTCTTGTTACACCCTACTTGAGATCACTCTCTATCATAGAGGTTATGATGGGTATCTATTATGTTTCCTTAATTATGAAAAAAAATATCTACGTAACCAAACAGTTCAAAAAGGCATTTGTGGTGCTCATATAAGTGACATAGTCCTTACGAAGAAAATTTTATGTGTGGGATACTACTGGACTACTATGGAAATATACTATTGTCAGTATGTGAAGAAATGTGTCCTATGTCAAAAACATGGAAATTTGATCCATGCACCATCTCAGTCATTACATTTTATCATAACACCATGGCCATTTTCCAAATGGGGGCTTGATCTTATAGGAAAAATCACCCCAAATCCTCTAATTGTCATAAACACATTATCAATGCCACCGAGTACTTCAAAAATGGGTGTAGGTGTAGACAAAAATCACACACTTGGGTATATTTCTAGGTCTTAAAATCATACTAGTATTCATATGATTCATAAGAAAGAAAACTAGTAATGGAAAGCTAGATTTTGCCTCTTTTATGTCTTTCTTATTTTTATATTTGGTATTACAGACCTTATAGCCCAAAGAAAAACTTTAATTTATTATATTTTATGAATTCGTACACCAACGTCTAGCTAGGTGATTGAACAAAAAGAGACTTTGTGTATAAACCCTAATTACAGAGTAACAAATGTAAACTATGATAAAAAGTTTCTAGATATAAGATGACATAAGCAAGAAGATAGATAAATATAAAACCCTAAGTGCAAGAGAGGGAAAGAATGAATTAATTTATTTTACACTATCCCTGGAACTGATATGGGCTAGAAAGATGATGAACATAAAGGGAAGACTATTATAACTCGAGCAAAATAAATTATGGAATTGTCGAATAATCCCGGAACAAGGCACCTAGACTTGGGTGGGGAGCCTAGGTGCTGAGAGACCTCTGCTAGGCACCTGTGATTGTACAGGAGCTTAGAACCTATTTTTTATGGTGTTGCAAGATGGTCACTGGTAGTCACTATTGGTCACCTGTATGTTGGAGTATGATCATAGAATTTGCATATAACCCTTCCTATGAAGTGTATGTAAAAAATGTAGTTCCTTGTCCCTTGTATGAGTGCTATATGGATGCCTTTGGATACAACCTTAGGTGATGATAATAGATTATTAGAGATTGGTCCTTTATTTTGGTCACATGGATTTGTATTTATATGATTCCCTCGATTGAATTTTTTAATTGACAAATGTTGGAAGGACGACCCATAAGAAAATAAGATTCCCAAAAGATAAAAGAGACCCAAAAGAAGTCAATAAGATAGAAAATTGTTAGTGAAACCCGTGAGGGGACGAGGGTGACCGGTGCTAGCATCTTGGATGGGTACTGGTGTTTTAATCCATAAAATATAGGAAAGTGAAATACCAATTGGGATGTAAGGTGTAAAATACTAGAAACAAAGCAAAGAGGCAAAATATAGCTTTTAATTACTAGTTTTATCACTTAGGAATCATATGAATGCAAGTATGCATTTAGGACATAGAAATATACCCAAGAATGTGATTTTGTGTCTACATTTTCCCCAAATTTATGTTTTTAAGTTAATACTTGATAACATAAAGTAGATAAGAGATGCGTACTGAAAACCATATAGAATGTGACAAATGATAATGTGTCGAGGATACAAGTGAAAGCATGAAGCGTGGAAGCTAAGAAAGAGGAAGTGACCCTAGGGGTGAAGCATATTGTGTTGTACCATGTTTTACTTGTTATTGTTATTGATGCGGGGTTACTTCTTGTTGCACATTGAGGATGAACTCGCAAAGAAGAGTGAAAGAGTAATCAAATTTATGTATTATGAAAACTCTACAAAAGTATGTAAAAGTATACAAATGTGTGTAAAAATAAGTAAAAAGAAAAGTGTGCACCTAATCTCCGAAGAGTGAAAAAGATAGAAAATGTCATGAAATACTATAGAAGTGAAATTTTTTCGGTGATCTCACGCCAAGAGTGAGTTTTTGGGCGATTTCATGCCAAGAACGACTTTTTTGGCAGATCTCATAACAAGTGTGAGTTTTTTGGGCAATATCACACCATGAAAGAAGAGATTTGGGGAGAGAGGTCTAATGTTGCTCTCCTTCGTGATTTCTTCCCAATTTATACACCACTGTAGATGGTGTGTTCCGTGTTTAGTTATGAGTTCTACTATATTAGTTTCGTGTAGAAAATGGAGAAAGAATTCATTCTCGACATTGGAGGAATGCAACTCGTACCGTGAAATTCTAAAACCATGTCGATATGTGAAAGTAATTGTATCTCGTATCCAAAACATAGGCTCCCAAAAGAGGTTAGGAGTGACAGCACTAGTTTTTGTAGCTAGGCACTCGGTGTCTCGTGTTGGATTGAGGACCCAAGTTAGATTCTAAGCCATTTTTGTAATCAGTAGAAAGTATTTAACTATACTTGTGTTGTAGCTCTAAGCTACTGTATGGGGTGATTGATTCACCCAATGTATTCCCCCTTATTTGGGGTTAATGTGACATCGCTAGGAGGATACGGCCCAAAGAGAGGACTTGATGCTGATCTAAACTGTGTACCCTACAAGGAGAAGGGAATGTGTATTGTAGAAACCAAAGCACATGTAAAAACGTGTCTTGATATGTGTTAGTAGAAAATATAGAAAACATGTCACGTAAAAGTAGTGTAACAAGAAAATGTGCATACAAAAGAGAGACCACAAAAAGTGGGTTTCTTATATGGGACATTTCTCACAATGTCACAATATAATCAGGGCCAAAGTGATAAAAACATATAATGTGTATAAAAAAAAAGGGCATAGCCCACAAACAATAACATACAATGAAAAACAATGGAAAATAATAGCAAACAAAGTATCGACAACCATGGTGATAAATAGTTCCTACAAGAGAAATGTTACACATAAAGCACCCATTAAGATGTAGGAAAGATAAAGAGTATCTCAAAGCATGTATAGATCAATGTGAACTAGTGTGCTAGGAAGAATAAGAAGTAGTACAAAATGAACAATAGCCCCTGTGATGTGTAAGAGTAGAAATTTATATTCCCAAAGGAGCCTCGATGGGATTGGTAAGAGGTATTATCCCAAGCATCATTGTTGCATGTAAAGATCTATAAAAAGTCTGCATTCACAACTAAGGAACATGTGAATTTCCATGTGTATATAAAAAATATAATGACGTATCAATATCTCACAAACATAGTAAGAAAAGTGTAACATGTGAGTCTAAGCAAACAAGAATAAGTGCAATCAAGATATGTAGTATGTTATGAATGAGTGTGATGGAGTGGTATGAAATGTGAATTTTATAGGATAAATGTTACCCCCAAAGGATGTGGATGATTATGAGATGAGGTTCATTTATAAAACACCCATTAACAATCAAGATTAAACCATATAAAAAGAGTGCATCATTGGGAAATGGTTTGAGTTGTGTGTGCTAGAAAGATAGATCAATGAAGCATAGAGTGTTGAGTGTATAAGACAATAATATGATGTGTGAGAATGGAGTACTAGAAATATGTATCATGAAATGTGTAGTGTGTGAGGTTTATAGATGTAGTATACCCTCAATAGTCAAGTGTGAATCTTAGCACAAGAGTGCATCATAAGGTAATGGCGATACAAGTTTTTATGTTGTACAACCTATTTTCATGTGTGGAAGTGTTAAAGACTATACAATAAAAGCATTGTACACTCTCCACATTTTTCTCACTCAGGGTTTAGGGGCACAACCTAAAGAAATGTTTTTTGGCTTCAAAAAATGTGTCGATATCTTCGGAAACATGCTCTTCTTATATGGGCAGGATTTTTGACCCATAGGTTTATGGGGCAGTTTTGGCCCATGGTTTTAGTACCCACATTATTGTAAAACTTTTTAAGTAGTTGCCTATTTATGTACTTTGTATAGATGAGACAAATTATTGTAGATGTGTGTGAATTTAGGAGAGTTTGTTGAGCATATCTCTAAATAGATATGGGCTTTGCATTGAGAGAGAGAGTGGCTTGTAATAAAAATTTGAGCAACCAATTCTTTGTGGACGTAGCCAAAATTGGGTGAACCACATTAAATACTATCTCTATATTGTGTTCTTTTATTTTCTACACTTTTATTTCAGATTTGTAATATTTTTCCTATAACAGCTATGCACGTGCCCTTGTAACATGGTTACAAACTGACTAGCCTTCCATTCTAGGGTTGTGACACCCTTCGCGTGCCATAGCAGTTCACACTTGTGAACATGTTTTGCAGCATCCTCAATACCTCTATAATTGGGAAAATGTAGAGACATTTCAAAGAAAACTTGTGGGGGTGGTTGGGGTCCAAATCCTCCTCTACCAAATCCTTGGTTTCCACCTGTGTTTCCTCCACCACCTGATCCACCAGTCCACTAGGTCCTAAACCACTAGATCCACCAAGCCCACTAGGTCTTGAACCACTAGATCCACCAGACCCACCAACTCCTACTCCTCTTGAACCACCAGATCCACCAGGCCCACCAGGTCTTGAAGTGGTCGTGCCAAGGGTTCCCACAGCTCCACTGAGCTACGCGCCTACAGATGCGTGACAATGCCCCACTACCAATAGTATACCCCATGCCACTTCTAGACATGAGACCAAATGCTTGTGTGCCTATACCTTTCCCGAAAAGTCCTAACATTAGGCTGGTGTTTGTAGCCATAGAAGTACCAAATGAGAAATTATACCTCCTAGGCATATAATGATCACCTCCAATGTAATCAACTGGATTAACAATATTATCCCCCTAATATGGAAAACCAAGCACCAGGGTCTGGTCACTAGGTGGGTTCAAATGTGCACCAACAGTTCTTCTATCTCTGCGTGACGAACTCTCATAAGAAGTCGAAGGGGTTTCTCTCACACGCTTACCAAGATGGGGTTGCACAGACTACTTAGGCTCCACGTCCTCAACATGAACCTAAAATCCCTCCCGCAACATCTACCTCCATACATCCATCACACCTATAACCTCATGTCATCTAGCAATCTCCCTTTCACGTGCTTCACCATACTTGAGTCATATCTCCTCCCTTTATTTCTTTGCTGCAACATCTACCATATTCCTCCACCCGAGCTTCCTCACCCAGTGCTTAGAATGATTTAGCCAACCATTGGGAAAGTCTCTAAACTCATGGTAATCATCAAGATCTTCAAATCTAGAGAGACAACACATAAAAAGGATCCTCTGGGCTCCCACAGGAACTCAAACTCAAAGCAACCTCCGTGACAAGAATATGTGGAAATGGCATACTCAGAGTGTAGCTAGCCAATACCCCCTTCCACCAAAGATACACAAAGACGGGTCCATGTCGATCTACATCATGTAGCCTTTGTTACTCTTCTTGGGTCCACACATGTGATCTACGATGCCAACTTGATCTAGATGTGTAGGTGAGAGCCATTCATACAGCCCACAGGGAAACAACAGAAAAAGTTTCATACGTATCATTGTAGAGATTCTCTTCTACCCATCTACGTGCATTAAAATCAGGTCTAGTGCTAAATCTCTGAGAAAATTAATCCTCCACACTTTTGAACCATGATTCAACAAAAAAGCACATAGGAGGAAGAGTTAAAAAGGCACATGGTTTGCGTAGTGCTTCTAAAGAGATTCATGAGATGGAGTGGAATTTATGCAACAAAGGTAGAAGGAAAAGCATGCTCACTTGGAGATGACCACATTCAGAAACTTGGTGATGGAATCTTCTAGAAGATCATCATGAGATGGAGTGGAGAGTTGGTAAGGAACATGCTCACTGGAGGAAGATGATAAATATGGATGTGAGTGCGGTAAGGTGAGTTGGTAGCATGGGAAGATGATAAATACAAGTTCCTGTGGAACAGAAAAAGAGACCGAGATAACATACAAATGGGGATATAGAGATAGAGGAAGAGATATACACAGAGAGAGAGAGATAACATGGGTGAAGCTCTTGTAGGATTGCTACGAGTGGAACTTTGATGCAAAAAGGAATGTACTAGGCTTAGTATTGTAATTTATTTTTCTTTTGGCATAGTTATACAAGCCTAGTGATGTGCATGACTACGGTCTACCCTCTATGGCTCTTTGTAATGAAACAATGAATATAATGAGGTTACCTATTGTAAATAGACATGGATATCAATAGCTTTAATGTATATTTCATTCATAGGAGTTCTCTTTCCTTGCATGCTATGAATGAATGATTGTATCTTTCTTTTTGTTATAATATATGTTATGGAGTCTGTTAAAACATTTGGTCTGAAGAAGCTACAAGGATCTGGAGGTCGTTCTGAGCCCTATGATTCTTGTATGTCTAAAATTCTTTCCTGAATACTCTTACACTAATCATAGATAAATGCTTCCCACTAAAACTCACATAAAAGAGAGACTCGACACCTGCACGTGCCTCGGGTGAGCACTCAGCTTCTGCTGGGTGATAGGCCGGTGCACATGGGATTCCTTCCTTTTATAGTGGGAGTAAAATTGACTACATCTTGGTTCCATTGCTGGGACCTCTTTTTGAAGTTGTAGTGGGATATAACATGCATCATGATCTATGTAAAGAGTAATGATGGATCAGTTAACATTGGAAAATGTTGAGTCGTGGTTCAAGAGCACGAAGATGAATTTTCCCAGAGATTCAACACTTGGACCTGAGTTTAATACATGTAGATGGGTAGAAGAGAATCTCTACCATGATCTGTATGAGACTTTATTTTTTTGCTTCCCAAGTAGAGTTATATGGATGGCTTTTAGCCTATGCATCTAGATCAAGTTGGCATTATGGATCATGGATATGGACCGAAGAAGACTACCAGAGGTTGTAGGATGTAGATCTGACATGGACCCATGTTGTAGATCATTGGTGGGGAGGAGTACTAGCTAGCTACACTCTGGAATACGCCATTTCCACGTATTCTTGCCCAGAGATTGCTTGAGTTTGAGTTTCTATGAGAACCTAGAGGAACATTTCTACATGCTATTCCTCTAGCTATGAAGATATTGATGGTTACCATGAGTTTAGAGGCACTCCCAATGGCCGGCTAAACCATTCTGAGTGTTGGGTAAGGAAGCTCGGGTGGAGGAAGATGGTAGATGATACGATAGAAAGGGAGAGGGAAGAAAGATGGCTCAAGTATGGCAAAGCATGTGAAAGGGAGATTACTAGGTGACGCGAGGCTACTAGTGTGATGGATCTATGGAGATAGATGTTGCGGGAAGGAGTTGAGGTTCACGTGGAAGACATGGAACCTGAGCAGTCTGTGCTACCCCATCTTGGAAAGCACATGAGGGAGACCCCTTTAGCTTCTTGGTGAGAGTTCGTCACATGGAGAAAGGAGAGTCATTGGCACATATCTGAACCCACCTAGTGACCAAGCCTTGCACTTGGTTTTCCTGATCCAGGAGGAAGTATTGACCCAATTGAAACTAGTGGAAGAGATAGATCCACACCTAGGAGGTATAATTTTTCAGTTCCTTCTTCTATGGCTGCACATATTCTAGTATTTGGAGGAGTTTTTGGACAAGGGGAAAGTGTACAAGCTTTTGGTCTCGCATTAGGGAGTGGCATGGACAAAGTAGTGGTAGTGGGGTGCTATCACAGACCATCGGCGCATAGTTCAGTGGGACCATGGGGGTGCTTGGCACAACTCCTACAGCCCTATTGGACCCAGTGGTTCTAGTGGATCTGGTGGCTCTGAGGTATAGGACCCAATGGACCTAGTGGATCAGGCATGGTGGAGGAAACACCGGAGGGAACCAAGGCTCTAGTTCAAGACAAGGACCCCAACCACCACCTCAAGTTTTCTTTGAGATGTCTCTACATTTACCAGATTACAGGGGCATTGAGGATGCTATAGAACATGTTCACAAGTGTGAACTACTATGGTGTGAAAGGTATCACAACCCCATAGAATGAAAGGCTAGTCAATTTGTAACCACATGTTGTAAGGGCACACGCATATAGCTGGTATAGAAAGTATGACCCTCATCAAATGGTGGTGGATTACACTACCTTAAAGAATGCATTCTAAGAGTTCCACATTCTTGAGTTTGAGCAAAAAAGCATTAGCACTTTGAAGGAGATATAACAAGGAATGGCAGAGAGTGTGTGGGAGTATGATGCATGCTTTAAGACTCTCTTGTCTAAATTATCATATGATATACATCCTTCTCAACATGCACATAGTGGTTTTTGGAGGATTGATCACCCCTTTTAGAAGGGCCTTGTCTCATAAGACTTTTACAGATCCACGTGAAGCATTGGAGGCTACCTTGCATGCCAAAGCTGTTGGTAGTATTGATACTAGCGTTAGCCCATTCTTGGAGGCTCAGATTGCTTGCTATGGCTAAGTAGTTGGAAAATCTATCTCAAACTCAGTCCATGAGACTCACAGTGGTTTGTGGTGCACATATTGTGAATTAGAGGGGCACATTAAGGATAATTTCCCCAGAGGATGGTAGTACATTGTGACATTAGACTATGAAATTTGTCATGGGGACCATGATGCAAGTAGATGTCCCTTATTACAACGCAGTGATCAGGAAGAATGTATCTTGTTATTACAATATTTACACCTCCATGACCCATGATACTAAAGACTGTAGGCTCATTGATCAGATACATGAGGCCATTGATCATGGGGTGTGCCAAACCAGCATTTCCAGTGGTTCTAAAAATGATGATCACCATTATGAAGAGCGCGCAGATGGAGGTGCACATGGAAGAGGTTTTTGAGGAGGATTTCATGGATGAGGTAACCATGGAGGAAGGAGTGAGTTCCCATGAGGAACATGTTTTAACTATGGATCTATAGAACATTACAAGCATGAGTGCCTAGACTTGTTGTAGTGCTCATGGTGTGGTAAGAAGCATAAGTATGAGGAGTGCCCAGAATTATTTGAGCATATGAATCAAGCAGCACCGGAAGGAAAAGGCACTGTGATGGTCAGCATCAAGAAAGAAGACATACAATGGATGCCTTGGGTAACATGGGATGAAGGTTTGGAGCCTGTCTTGGTAACAACAAGGGTAGAAGCCACACGCACAAGGGAGATACCAAGATAGAAGAACCTAGTTTCAAGGGAAGAGGTCATTCATGGAAAGTATCCAGACCCCACGCATCAAAAGGAGATATATCAGGACACCATGGATGTTATTCAAAGCTTGCAAGGGGAGATCTAGTGTCTAAAGGAGAAATCCAGGAGGGAGGAACAAGGAAGGAGAATCGAGGCATAGAAAGATGACCTGGATGAGGTCAAGGAGGTGTGTAAAATGCTAAGGTAGGAGAACATCATTCCTTTGCTAGGATCCTGGTTGAGAGAGAAGGTACCATGCACCGAGAAGAGTGTGAGAGATAGGTCTTGCATGTGAACCTTCCCCTCACAACCTCACTATGATAAGGAGATTACATTGAATGTAGTTGTAGATGGATGGCTCCTCAACAATATACTCATTGACACTAGCGCGAGAGGTTAATGTTTTGACTTTGGATGCATGGCATCAGATGGGGAGACCTACATTATAACCATCTTCAAATGTGTTGTATATGGCAAACAAGACTAAGGAAATGCCCATCGGTGTCTTGAAGGATGCAGCTATTACTATTCAGGGAGCCAAGTTTACTGGGGACTTTAAAGTCTTGGCACTCACCGAGGTGGAAAATTTCCCAACATTACTTGGGCACCCTTGGTGTTACAAGAACAATGTGGACCTTTGGTTCAACAAAGGGTACATCAGTTTTGAGAACAAAGAGGAGTGGGTCATTATACCCCTGGTTGATGGGAAGTCAGTGCCCTACATTGAACCATTGGGAGAAGAAGTTTTGGACAAGATTTATGTGTGCTCAATCAGAGACCCTGAGATGGTACACCCTATTAACAGGGTTATCCAGTTTGAAGATGCTCAGTCAGTGAGTGATACCACTAGTCGGCATGTGACAATTGGGCATGGGACTTACGAATTAATGGGATGAAGTTGAGAGGATCGGTGACCAAGGTAACAAAGGTGCACACGGTTCGGTGCCTTGGAGGAAAAGAACTACCCAAGTACTCTGAGGAGCCTTCCCTAAGATCTTTCTACAGGAGATAGAAGCTCAGTGGAAGAATGAGAAGGAATGAGGGAGATGTTGAGTTACATCTTGCTCGGCACAGCAGCTCATTGGTGGGCCACATCAGAGAGCCTTTTAGAGTGGCACGAGGTAAGAATTTCTCTCTCTCATATTTTCTAGAAGTAATATACCCACCATCATCAGGGAGTACCATGGGAAGGAGCCCACCTCTTTCCATATCCAGGAATGTGAATGGGTCTAGAGAGAAGGTGCAAAAGCCTTGCCACCATCCCTCTAGGTGCACAAGTTGTATTCTACACTACAGGTTGTGCATGCATGCATGGTACATTCATTCGGAGACATGCCACCAAACAAGGAATTGGCAAGAGCTCATGGCTAATCTTATTCAAGCCTTTGAGTATCGGAGTACCAAACCATTGGTTGATAAGGCCTTATAAGGTATCAAGCACCTTACCATGGGGGATAGTGCTAGAATGGAAGATAGGCTATTGGAATTATTAGGTGAACCAGGATTGAGGTGTGTTTTGAAGAGATTGAAGAAATAGAAGAGTTACAGCTTGAGCATGCATGTTTTGGAAAAGGAGAAGGGAAAGTTAGTATATGTGATCGATGGAGAGGAATCAAAAGTTTAGATGTTAACCATTCTAGGGACACACGAAGTTGTGGATAGTGCAGATGCCTGCCACATGCGTGCTTACCATGAGCCATTAAAGACAAAGAAAGTTAACATCGGTTCAGAGAGAGAACCTAAGGAAGCTATTATTGGAGATTATTGGATGGAGAAGGAAGTATCAAAGATCATTGATCTGTTGCATGAATTTGAGGATTTATTCCCACGTGGTACCATGAGCTAAAATGTTCACCATTCCTTGGGGGAGATGAGGATAAAACTAAAGGAAGGTGTGCACCGTTAGAAAAAGGCCCTACTGGATGAATCCCAACTTACGCATGAAGGTTAAGGAGGAAATAGACAAGATGATAGCTTCTGGGATCATTGAGGTAGTGGAAGAATCGAATGGATAAGTCCGATGGTAATCAACATCAAGAAGGATGGGTGGATTAGAATTTGTGTGGATTATAGGGAATTGAATGCAGTTTGTGTCATTGATCCATTTCTGACCCCCTTCACTAAAGAAATTTTGGAAGGAGTCATTGGGCACAAAATCTATTCCTTTACGGATGGATTTTCAGGATACCACCAAGTCCGGATTGCAAAGGAGGACCAGAGAAGACAACTTTCACCACCGAGTGGGGAAGTTTTGCATATATGGTCATGCCCTTTGGGTTGAAGAATGCACTTGTTGTCTTTTCATGCATAGTGGTGCAAGCATTCCAGACTTCATTCATAAGTTTCTCTAGGTTTATTTGGATGATTGGATAGTATATGGTCTAGTTAAGGACCACTATGACAACTTGAGATTAATGTTTGAAAGGTGTAGGTAGTTGAGGATATCCCTCAACATTAAGAAGTGTGTGTTTGCTACACCCTTTGGGACTTTATTGGGGCATATCATATGTAAGGAGGGCTTGTTGTAGATCCCGCTAAAGTTATAGTTATTGTGGGGTTAAGGGAGCCTACTAGCTAGAGTGCAAAGTGCGTGGATTCCTTGGGCATATACAGGTATTACAAAAATTCATTAAGGGGTATGCCAAGATCACACGCACCCTTAGAAGAGCTGCTTAGACACAAAAGTACCTTCCATTGGGGAAAGGCGCAGCAGAGGGCATTTGATACATTAAAAGATAGGCTTATTACCATGCCTATTTTATGATTTCCCTCTTGGGACAAGCCCTTCCATGTCCATGTAGATGCCTCAGGAACCACCATTGGAGTAGTACTTGCACAACCAGGTGAGGGGATTGTTGATCATCCTCTCTGTTTTGTGAGTAGGAAGTTAACACCAACAGTAGAGTAGAATTATACCACAACCGAGCGCGAGGCATTGTCAATGATCTATGCACTTTTCAAATTTAGACAGTATCTGCTGGCGACACCCTTTGTATTCTACACCGACCATATGGCATTAAAGTATTTAGTGAACAAGCCCATTCTTCAAGGGCATATGTCGATGGGTGTTGTTGTTTCAAGAGTTTGAATTCACCATTGTAGTGAAGCCCGGAAAAAGTAATTGTGGACCTGATCATCTATCAAGAATTGATTCAGAGAGAGATGTGCAAAAAGTATTGAGGAAGCAATGCCAGATGTGCAACTGTTTAGATTACAACGCACGCCCCTCGGATTTGGAAGAGATTGCTATTTTTAAAAGAAGGTGTGGCACCGGATGGGATGAAGGCATTAGAAAAGAAGTAGTTGGCCATACACACCATGCCCTACATGTTGATTAGTGGAGACTTATACAAATTGGGATGTGATGAAGTTTTGCATAGATGTGTGTTAGAGCATGAGCACTGGCCATCATGGAGGAAGCACATGGAGGAAGTGCGGGTGGGCATTACGTAGGTGATGCCACCATGTGTAAAATATTAATGGCAGGTTTATGGTGGGAAACCTTGTACAGAGATTGTAGGGATTATTGTAAAGCATGTGACCACTATCAACGCATTGGAAAACCAGGAAGGAGGGATGAAATGCCTTTGTCATCCTATTCCTAGTGCAGAGCCTTTTGAAAAGTGGGTGATAGACTTTGTAGGACCTATTACACTAGTGGCAATGTAGGAGGACTAGGTCACGTTATGTCATCACTTGCATGGATTATCTCACAAGGTGGGCAAAGGCAGCCCCAACTAAAGATTACACAACACAAAATGGTAAGGTTCTATGGGAGAACATTATCACAAGGTATGGATGCCCTTTGAGTTTGACCAGTGATAGGGGTACACATTTTCTAATGAGACCGTGAGGATCCTACTATCTGAGTTCATGGTGGCTCATCATAAGACTACGCCCTATCACCCACAAGAAAATGGAACCACAAAAGCATTCAACAAAATACTTGAGTCATACCTTGACCAAAATCTGTGATGTTGGAAGACAGATTGGGATGACAAGGTATCAGCAATTTTATGGGCTTACAGGACTATGTATAAAAGACTAAATAAAGCCACACCTTTTCAATTGGTGTTTGGCATGTGGAAGCTATTTTTCCGGTTGAATTTATGTTACCTTCTCTGTGAATAGCATGTAGGAGGATTAGCCGATGAGCAAGTGCTGGAAGAAAGAATTGATGAACTAATGAAACTGGATGAGAGATGATCACTTGCCCATTGGAGCCAAACAACGGAAAAGGAAAAGCAAAAGGCTTGGCATGATCACCATATTAGAAACAAGAAGTTTGAGGTTGGGTAGATGGTATTACTTATATGATTCTAGATTTTTGTGCCATCCTGGAAAGTTGAAAGTCCATTGGTTAGGTCCCTACACAATCTCGTACATCCTTGATTCAGGCACGTGCCAGTTACAAGCGCTGGATGGAATGAAGTTTCCTGGACACTTCAATGGTAGTAGGTTGAAGCCCTACTATAAATAAGTCTTCTTGGTGTTTGTAAATAAGGTAGTTTTTCCAGTTAGTTTAGAAATTTTCCTTTATGCATTTTCCTTCCTTGTGTTTCCCTTTCACGTTGTTGTTTTGTTTTTTTGCCTTGGGCACCGGTAACCTTATTGCTATTTTTGGAGAATTTATGAGTGCGCAGAGGACCACATCATTTAAGTGTGGGGTGGAGAAAAGTGAAGGAGAAAAGTGAAGAAGCGTGATTAAAAGTACCAAGGAAGTTGTGTTGAAGAGCCTTGTTGAGTAGCCCGGTTGAAAGAGAGATGAAGAGAAAAGATAGAATGGTTGGTGCCAGGATAAAGCTACTTGTAGATCCCATGTACAAAGGAAAAGGAAGTGTAGTTAAAGCAACATGAGGTAGGTGAAAGCAAGAATCTGGATAGAAGAAGTGCCTTCGGCGTGTTGAGTGCGTAAGAGTCTCCTGTCAGGTTGGTTTACACACCAAAAGGTTGGAGGCATTTTCACGGAAGGGCACGAGTTAAAGAGGGTTTTCACGTAGGAAGGGCACATGAGTGAAGGCATTAAAGATGGGATTTGTTTTAAAAATCCACATTAAATGAACAAAGTATGGGGGTAGGTAAAGTAGCCTTTAATGACTAGAAAAAGGAAAAACTATAAATAGAGGGTCGGGGCACTCTCATTTTACTTTACGAAAATGAAGAGTTGGAGATATAAGTGAGTGTTATCAGCTAGGGTTTTTCAGATTTGATCAAGTGGAAGATCTGTGTGATTAAAAACATGAAGAGCCAGTTTGAGATTGTGAACCAGAAGGAAGGAATTACATGGGCATGGAAAGAAGTAAAAAGACATTGTCTTGTGAAGAATTTATCAAAGTTAGGGTTCAACAAACTAGGGCATGGGTTTAGAAGAATTATATCATGGATCTGAGATCAAGGTTGGGAGAAGGAAAGTAGAGTAACAAGGAGAGGATTGGAGTGATAAAATTACCTCGACCATGGCACCCAAGAAAGGAAAGGGAAAAGCTAAGGCTAAACAACCAGAACCCGAGGTAGATACAAATGAAGAATGGTATGCAGATGCAGTACCTAGATGGAGTGATGATGGGGAAGGAATGGGAATCCCATTTGAGAAGCATACCAGTCAGTGACTATAATCACCACACCAACACTATAGAGAAATAAATGGCATTAGAATTGGTATGCCCAACCAACAAATGAACACCTGAAGGTTTTCCTATCTACAATGATGACGTAAAGGTCAAGTTGGCAAAGGTAGGGTTACTACAACTCTATGAGTTGCCTTATTTTGGGAAGCCAGATCACTTGTACTAGTGGTTGATGTCTCGGTGCATGAGGACTACTTCCACTTTGTTGGGTGCAAGATGCACATGACTCCCCAGTTGATTTCACAGTTTACAGGCCTCATATGTGAGGGAGATAGCCTGGAAGATGACCTTGGTGACAAGGAGGCTATTCAAGAGACCATCACAGTATGCCTGCAAGAAAGGGTCATGGTACTATGACATCTCAGACATCAAGGACCCCATTATGAAGATGGCCACACACCTAGTAATGAAGCTTGAATGGCCAAGAAAGATGGACACAAGTCAACAAGCCATGGCTACATGTCTGCAGGAAGATTACAGAGGGGACTATTTATAACTTATCCACATACATTGCTGAGGAAATTGTAAAGTGTGTGAAGGAAGGGGACAGATCCTCTTTGGAAATGTCCTACTTCTCACCATAGTGTTTGCAAAAATTGAGTGTCGGATGCACCAAAAAAGTTTGTGTGGGAGTACCCAGCCAAAGACCCTTCACCCATGAAGAGGTTTGAAAAATATGCATGTGATACAATGATGGCTCCCCACAAAGCATGGCTTGAAAAATGGTATACACACTTGAGAAATGCATTCGGGGTGGAGTGGAGGATCCCTGAACAACTCCCAGCAGCCACACAGGGAGAAGCTGAGTTCATGGTGTACCAACACTACTGCTTGGGCAGTTCAAACTTATTGATGAAATCATGGAGCCCTTGGTGCAAATTTCCTTTCATGTTCACTGCCCAATACTTCCAAGTGGGAGTGAATAGATTTAAAGAATCAAAGAAGCTAAGGCTAGAGCTAGGAAAGTTGGACCGGGAGCATAGGGATATGAGGAAGAAACTAAACTACCCTAGAGGTAAGCACACATATGTGGAGAAGTACGTGTCACATGAAATCCATATGACTAGGCCAATAACACTTCCCATCACTGGAGGATCCATGACACGCGTGTATACATGCACATAAGGCCAAAATTTGAAAAGGGCACATACTTGGTGGATGAGATCTCAATACCTAAGGACCCCTTGGGAAAGAAGAAGCCAATGTCTAAGAAGAGAGGTAGAGGAGAGGAAGGAGCACCAAGTGTGCCAAATGCTCAGACAGTGAGCATGCCTTCTACAAGCACCAAGCCAAGCACCTATGTTCGAGAGAAAGAAGTCTCCAGTAAAGGAGAAGATGCACTAGAAGTAGAGGTGCCCAAACAACCCACCACCATGGAGGAGTCACAAGAGGAAGAAGAGAAGGTAGAATCTCCTAACCAGAAGACACCTCTCAGGAAGAAGTAGAGGGTGGATGAAGAAGCTGACTCGGAGGTGACCGATAGCTTGGAGAGATATCTGGGAGAAGGAGAGGATGAGAGTGAAGGAGGTGGCGATGAGGAGGAAGAGCTAGAGAAAGACAAGGAACCTTTGGAACCTCATGTATTTAGTGTCTATGACTCGGAGGAAGAGAGTGGGGATGAAAAGCAAGAGTTCATATTCACACGTGAAAAAAGGCACACAAGGTGATGAAGGCACTGAAAGATACAAAGATGGATGAGAAGGATGCCATGGAGAAGCAGGGAGACATAAGTTTTACCAAGGAGCAGATAACCAAAGTGGCAGAGAGAGAAGAAGAAGATGCTCGAGGCCCTTGTAGACCAGGAGTTAGAGCGTAGCACAGACATAGTACTTAAGGAAGGAAGGAGGAGAGCATTGAAAAGGGACATGACAGCCTAGGAGGCCCCGCTCTGATAGTTAGCTTCCCCAAAGGTGCACTCGCTTGGTAGAAGAACTCTGGATGTAGAATAGAGGTAGATAATGGGCTATGTGGATGATTCAAGGAAGGTGCTACATGCAAGGTTCCAGAGCATGATACCCACTGAGAGACTTATAGCCATGGGATCGTTCGAGAAGGAGGCACACGTACCCCAGGACCAAGAAGATGCTTTCTTGGGCATTTGAGTCCCACGTTGATGAGCCAGACTTTGAGGTCTACCAAAAGGTGCTTATCACATTTCCAGAGTCTAAGGGAGACAACCCCTTGGTAAATGCTCAGGAGCTCTCAGACGAGCAAGTGTGCAATGCTCTAAACAAGGTCATGGTTGAAATAGAGGTGAGGCTATTCACATGGAATGAAAAGCATAAGGGCTTTAGAGGGAAAATTGGCCAAGAAGGAAGAGGAGTTGGCTAAGGTGGCCAAAAACTTGAAATAGGAGGAATTAATCAGCACGTAGCTGAAGCATGAGCTCAAGGAGGAAAAGGAAAGGTGCAGGAGGTCTACAAAAAGGTAGAATCGATAAAAAAACACCATCATTTTAAAACACCCAGATCTAACGCCAATCCCCCAGAGGTACGCATCGATGACTGGAATGCCTAGAAGACTTAATGTGCATCCTCACCATGGAGAGACAACCCTTGGCATTGGAATCTATGGAGGAAGTGGCCACGCACCTGTGCAAAGGAGGAGGACTACGGTTAAAGGTGATAGCACTTGTTTCCAAGTACAACCAAGTACTCACGAGAGATCAAGGTCACTACCCAATCTGCAGAAGCCACATATGACACATGCATGGATCGAGATAAGGTGGCAAGCTCCTTGGTTACCACACTTGAAGATAGAGCTGAAAGAGTTCTAGGAAAAGAACAAGGGGAATAGGGTAGAGAGGGACAAGGTTCTGGCCGAGGTAGAAAAGAAATCAAAGGTGATTGAGGCTTTAAGAAGCTCAATTAAGGCCCGAATGAAGGAACTATACCCCCAGATCACCAAAAGAATGGACAAGCTCACGGATCTAGGTAAGGAAATGGAACAAATTGTGGACACTTTGGGCACCTAGGGAGCTAGCCTAAGCTTTGATGAAGTGAGCACCCTGGTGGGTGACCTATGCCAGAAGGTGAAGGGTGAGGTCAAGTGTGGAACAACCTGGAGGTAGATCTATGCGATGGGACTTTCCCAACCTTTTGAATTAATGTCCCCCCATTCTTCATTCTTTCCCCTATTCTTTCATTCCTTATTCATTTTGTAAAATATATGTCTACATCTTGGTTCCATTGAACCAACTTGCACCTTGGTCAAGTAGAATGTTTCCGAGGATGGAGAACAGGCATAGTGTGGGGTGATGTTGGGCCCTTGGAATATTGGCCAAGTATGAAGGTGCACGTGGGCATGTAGGATCCCAGTTATAGAAGGATGCACAAGGAAAAAGCATGCACAAGGAGGAAGAGTTAAGAAGGCACATGGTTCACGCGGCACACAAAAGGAGGTTCGGACTTAGCCAATTTATGCAACAAAGGTAGAACACATGAAAAGTGTGATTGGTTACGTGTGGATAAGATGCCAGCTTGGCAATAGGTGGCCCAGAAAGAGCATGCCAACGATGGAATCTTCTAGAAGATCATCATGAGATGGAGTGGAGAGCTCAGGCCTGAAGGAACATGCTCACTTGGAGGACCACATTCGACACTTGGCGATGGATCTGAGGGTGCAGCAAGGTGAGTTGGTAGCACGGGAAGATGATAAATACAAGTTCCTGTGGAATAGAAAAAGAGACCGAGATAACATACAAATGGGGATATAGAGATAGAGGAAGAGATATACACAGAGAGAGAGAGAGAGAGATAACATGGGTGAAGCTCTGCAGATTTCTGTGCAGTGGAACTTTGATGCAAAAAGGAATGTACTAGGCTTAGTATTGTAATTTCTTTTTCTTTTGGCATAGTTATACAAGCCTAGTGATGTGCATGACTGCGTCTGCCCTCTATGGCTCTTTTAATGAAATAATGAATACAATGAGGTTACTTGTTACAAATAGACATGGATATTAGTAGCTTTAATGTATATTTCATTCATAGGAGTTCTCTTTCCTTGAATGCTATGAATGAATGATTGTATCTTTCTTTCTGTTATAATATATGTTATGGAGTCTGTTAAAACATCCGTCTGAAGAAGCTACAAGGATCTGGAGGCCATTTCGAGCCCTATGATTCTTATATGTCTAAACTTCTTTCCTGAATACTCTTACACTAATCATAGATAAATTTTTCATAGATAATTATGACAGTAACCTTATTACATCCATGGAACCATTACAGAGGGTCGCAGAGAAGCAGATCGTAGTCATGCATTGCACTGGACTTAATGTAACTAAGCTACCCAAAAGAAAATTTACAACCCCTAGGCCTAATGCATTCTCTCCCAAATACAACTATTCACCGACAGAGTCCTCGCAACATTTCTGCAGAGCTCCGCTCACTCCCTAGGTGTCTATATGGATACTTGTATGTATACCTCCATATGTATATCCCTCTATGTCTATATGTCTATATATATTTCTATCTCTGCAGGCACTTGTATTTATAGCTTTCCTAGACTACCAACCCGTCCTCCAGTGCCCTCAGATCCAGTGCCAAGTGTCTGAATGTGGTCCTCCATGCAAGCATGCTTCTCTAGGCTTGAGCTCTCCACCTTATTCCATGATGTTCTTCTAGAAGATTCCATCGCAAGCATGCTCCATCCTAGGGCCAACCTGTCACCAGTGGCATCTTATCCACACGTAACCGGGTCATGCTTTTCACGTGTTCTACTTGCACCTTCAAAATGACTAAGTCCTAATCATTTTGCGCATCACACGTGCTACATGGTTACTTATACCCTTCTCTTGCACACTTTTTCCTTACATTCCATTCCATAACTGGGACCTTGCGCACCTACGCACCTTCGTACTTAGCCAATATTCTAGGGGTCTAACAAGACATAGAACGGTGGAGGCTTCACATTCTTACCTAAATGAAATTATCCTTGTTGTGCAGTGTTAGTAAGAACCCTCTCCTAATTTTTGGATGGCTCATTAGAAGGGGACCAATTTTCCATAGTTACTTGCAACAAATCTCACTACCCTAGAATTGCCAATGATTCCCACATGGAAATACTAACATTGGTATTCTTCATCTGATCAATGATATTGAAAGGGGGTGGGTTTTCTCTTTATTGTCCCTTAATGGGAATGGCCTTTTCCAGGTACCTGGGTTGGTCCATGAGCTGCCCCGAATGGTATCCCGGGTTGATTCGCACATTAGGGGTTACTACGCATCTGCGCTTAGGATGGATTTATACATTAGGATTCAGATTTGGCCTACCAACTCCTTGTTGAGTGAGAGTGGGCTGAGAAATAATTAGACTAGATGATTTCCCCTCCTTTATGTTCCTTTTCTTTGACCATGTATTGGCAGCCACACCCTAGAAAGGAGATTGATTAACCCCAAAAAATTCATCTGTCTTCCAATTGACCAATGTGGTTTCAGTTGGAAGAGGCTCTTCTTGAGCTACTTATTGATTTCTTCCTCACTTGCCTCTTGGGACACCTCAATGGTCTTCACTATCAAGGATTTATTGAGAGTGTCATTGAAGCATGTTTACTGATTATAAGGTAGGTTTTAGGTGTAACACCATTCATACTCTTGAGCAACATTGTTCTGATTAGGAACCAAAGCCATTGATGTTGAAACTACATTTGGGTTATAAGGCTGAAATGGCCTGGCAGTTTGAGACTACCCTTGGTTTAGATTTTTCTTTGTTTCCTAAGCAAGAGGCATATTAGGCTGATATGGAGGCCTATTTTTTTGAGCTTGAGGTTGGTAAGTTTTGGAGCTCTGAGCTTTCTTCCTTTTGATTGTCACCAACTCATTCCCCAAATTCTGTAGTTGCTTCATAACTTCTTGGAGTTCCTTAGAAGTACTAGAAGAAGTGGAGGCTTCACTATTGCTCGATTTATAGGGGATATAATGAGGGCTATTCGAGGTGCTTGACTGGTAGAGGGGTTTCCCAATTCTAGATATAGAGGTGTAGGTGGCCTAAGCACTAGAATTCTCGCTTGAATTAAGTAGTTCTCTACTCTGATAGATATATCATATGCCCTTGGCATTGTTGTTCCCCCTATAAATTATATCATCATAGTTATGTCAGAATTTAGAGCCCTCAAAAATTAGAGGAATGAACCTTCTGCTACTGGCCTTACAAAAATTGGAATCTGGTCCCTTATCCTCTGGAACCTAAAGTTGAAGTCAACCATCTGCTCATTCAAGGCCCTCTTGATTGTGGTTAATTGTTCCAAAAATATAGATTATATGCCTTCTCTCTAAAATAGTTGCACATGGATAAACACAATGCATCCCAGTTGTAATCGACCCCACTATTAGGATCCTAAACCATTACAACGCCTTACCTTTAAGAGAAGAAGCAAGGAGCCTAATTATAACATCCATCTCGTTGATCTCGTGAATGGTGTAGACATTCACAATGTCTTGAATATGATCAATGGGGGTCATATGATTCTCCCCAGTGAAGTAAGGAATTCTCTTCAATGTTGCCACCAAAATAGGATTATGTGCATTGAGGGTGAGTGGATTGCCACTGTGAAATTGAAAAATGGGTTTTTTGATGGCGGTGGTTGTTGTAGATGTGCCATTATGATTGGCCTGAGAACCCTGGTCGATTGAAGGAAGGGTCTACCAAGTGGAGGTGTGGATAATGTTATGCTTGGTGGAGATGGAGACCTTTGTACTCTTCTTCCTCTCCTTCCTCTTCTTGGTGATAATTACAAGTATTCAAAGACACCTTCTTCTCTTTCTCTAGACCAAGTTTGAATCCTTCTCATGAGCTAAACCACCAGTACTGCTGAAACTAGTTGATTTTATATTTGGATTCACCATATGTGTTTCTGCAAAGCCTCCAAAGGCTATAAATTCACCAAGACACACACCCAATCCTAATGAAATAGAAATATTGACTTCTGGTCCCACCGGGCATGCCAAAATCTGTTAATGAAAAATTATAGCACCCCTGATTGCTTGTGATTTTGTTTACAAGGAAACCATTGAAACCTACATAACATAGGATTATCATGCAAAGGTGTGGGACCTTGCAGTAGGAAAATCCTCTCGGAGAAAATTGGCTTCTACTTATAACCTAGTTCCAACTTTCCCAAAGTGCGAGAGAATGGCAAGCTAAAACAATCCTATCCTAATGTTGTCGAGGAGAAAGGGATGGAAATATGTATGAAATCAAAATACTCTAAGTGAAGGTGATGCACCAAGAAAGGGGGTGATGCAATCCTAGTGAGCAAAAATAGGAGAACTTGAGAAGGAGAGGGCTAGTAGAAATGCCATAGTCCAAGACAATATTCAATTCCCTATATTTGTAAAGCATAACAAACTATAGACCCTAGAAAGGGATAGATATGTGCACAATATACTTATAAATATAATGGAAGGAAAACAATGCAATTCATACATGTTAGGGTGAAAATGGCCACACAACATGAATTTTATTTCTTAGAAACATGCACAATACATTATACCATAAGCACAAGACAAATTTTTTTACAATAAGCCCAAATTCGAGGCCTTTAGCTCACAATAGCTCTGGAAAAAATTTGACATATTTCCTTTTCTTTTTTGGGAAATCTCCCTCAAAATGAGGCGAATTTTATAATATATAGGAAATTTGGGTCACCAACCAGTAGGATGCATTAAAGAGGTATGGGAAACAATTCATTTTGGTACTTTTTCTACACAGAGGTCATGGGTGCCATGCCTCATTAATTTTGGTTGTTGGGATGTCATTAATTCACCTACCCTCATCTAGCTTGTAACTCGTCCATCCTCTTAGCCAACAAACTGACAAGCCGACCAACCTAGTTACACACCCAACCAAGTCATGCAACTGTAATTTGACCATTTGTGTTGATCGTTAAACCCCGAGGGGTTGGACGATGTCTATGTATGTCGACCAATCTCTCTGTATGTCATCGATCTGGCTAACCATAACCTCATCATCCTGAGACGTCACAAAATTTAGCTGACACACCCATCTGACTAACCCATCACCCATCCAAACAAACTTTCGTACCAAGGTTGGATGTCATTCAACCCTTCACCTGACCAACCATGCTTTGACAAACCATCACCCGCCAACCATGCCGACCAACCATCAACCGACACACATGTCCAAACAACCATCACCTAACACACCATGCAAACCAACCCTCACCCGAAACACCCGTCGACCAACTGTCACCCAACACACCATGCCAACCAACCATCATCGACACACCATTCCGACCAACCATCACCGACACACCATTCGACCAACCATCACCTGACACACCATGCTTGACCAACCATCACTCGACACACCCGTCTCGACCAACCATCACCTCGACACACCATGCTGACCAACCAACAACCAATACACCATTGCAACCAACCATCACCCAACACACCATGCCGAAAAACCATCAACCGACACACCATTCTCGACCAACCATTAGATCAGCCAATTCTCTAATAAGATTGATTACCAACTCTAATATTTTCCGTGGTGAGCCACTCATCGTGAGTTATAACCAACTCATCCGAGCCATCATGCGAGCTACCATGCATACTACAAAATCATTTCCCTTTTTCCATCAACTACCGATGTTCCGACTTAAACCGTCCATTCGTAGGGGGTGCGAAAAATGGATAATAGTACTCTACAAACCTCAAATGATTTGGAAATCCTAGGATGTCCTCAAAGGCCTTGAGTGAGAAACACAAAGACAAACAAGTTGAAGGTAACAAAAATTAATTTTAATGCATTTGTTCTTAAAATTTAATTTTGTAATATGCATAAAATAAACATACTATTTCCTCTTTCAATGAAGAGTTTCGAGAAGCAATGTCTTGCTATTTTCAAAGTGGTTAAGGAAGAGAGTCTTTTTGATAAAATGACATTTCTATTTTTACTTAAGGATATATGGACAAAATGGACAACAACCTTTGAGTTATTTAAATAAGGTGGGCTTGTTTATCCTCCTTTTCAATATAACCAACCTAACTTTTAAGAAAATTCACTAACATGGTTCTCAACGAATTCCTTCAGTGGCTACAAGAGGAATGAACGATGAGGATATATCAATTCTATTAGATAAAGTGTAATTAGAGAAAGTTTTGCTAATTGGCTCAATTGAAGAAGATGTCATAACGCAAAAGAGTAAAAGATGATAGAAGAATGAGAGGAAAATTTCTAAAATATATGAAAAGTAAATATCTAGGTAATATTGTATTGGCAGAATGCACTAAAAATAATATTATTGAAAAATTTGTTTGCATGACTCTCACTACCACCGCTTTGTGTGTACTCTTGGGAGAAGAGAATAAAGGAAAAAGAAAATTTGATTCTAGAGGAAGTGAAAAATCAACAAAAAGAAAAATTGATGTTGAAGTGGCAAAGGTTCTCCCAACGGTAGCTAAAAAATTATAGACAACTACATGATTTCAATGGAAGAAAAAATTCTAGCAAGGATGGAAGACACCGAAGACTTTACCTGTCAATGTGCATATCCCTTCCAACTCCAGTCAACAATATCATCTATTCTGTCAACTAATCCATTCAATGCAGAATGTGTGATCACATATTTCTGTAATTTGTCTAGTGTACTAACTTCCAATGCAATAATGGACATGCTTATAGTTATCGATCTAGTATGCTAAATTGTGTTATTATTGTGCTCTTACCTATTGCTTCTTCAAAAATATTAAGAGAGATGATAAAAAATACATGCAAAAATTAAGTATAAGGGGAATAAGTTGTGGAATCTTTGTTACATATTTTATGACAACAATGGAAAATTTAAGAGCTTGTGTCTTATGTACACAATAACTGATGTGCATAATTGTGATGTTGACAATGGGGATATATCATAAATCATCATGGATTAGATGGACCAACTTCCACAACAATTTGTGACTGCAACATAAATCAACCTACAAGGAAAGACACATCTTTTTCTTTACAAGATATCTTATGGGTTTTGGTCTCATATGTTCACTCGACTCGGTTCCAAAAATTCTCTGATATAGTGTTTTATGGTGGTAGTGTTGCATTACATGCTTTGGTTGACTCAGTCTATTTGTGGTTTTTATTGTTGAATCGCATGATCAAGAAATGTTTTTAAAAAATTACTATTCTCATTTGAAAAAGGTACATTTTTTTATTAATGGTAAATAGTTTTTTGAAAGGGACTATACCCTTTTACAACAGTGCTCAAAAGAAAAATTTAACCCCAGATAGCCCAAACAACAAAAAACCGCCAAGAACCAGCAAAAACAAAACAGCTGCTTCAAAAGCAGCTAAAAAACAACAACAAAAACAACACACAACTGCTCAGCAACTGTGCAGATGGCCATTTGCCCAGATGTAACAATAATAGCACTAAAAAAACAAGAATCAAACCTTGTCCGGACTGGTGTGGGATTTAGATTTGACATTACCCTTCTTTTTCCGATCCACCACTATCCAATCTGGATTTCCAGCATCCAATGCAATCGAAGCATCTGCAATGGATTTGATGTGAATGTGACCCACAGAAAGGGGGGCCGAAACTTCCTTAAACACTGAATCAGCAATCTGCGGAGCATAGTCTGTAGGTAGTTTCTCAAAGTTGGCCTGTGAATCAGCCACGACGGGTGAGTCAACTTGCAAGGGGGCACTAGAATCCCCAGCTGGATCTGAGATGATTGTGAGATGTTCAGGAAGAGAATCCTTCCACCAGGTAGTTTTGGTCTTTCGTTTGGAATGTTCACAATCATTTGTAGCATGACCGGTTTGGAAGCAACGCCGACATCTGAAGGCAAGTCTCTCATAGTCAAGCCTCTGTACCCAGAGCCTTTCTCCAATCTGAAGATTGATTTCTGCTGGTAAGAGTTTGGAGGTATCAATATCCACCAGGATTCGAGCAAACGTAGTATGTGTTTGAATGGAGGTCTTACCATCAACTGCCACACATGAGCCAAGAGTATCACCTATAGCAATGAGACAAGATTTGTTCCAAAGTTGTAACGGAAGTCCTGGTAAACGAACCCAAATCGGGTAGGTATCAAAAGACTCCTTTAATGGATCAAAGGATGGATACCATGGTTTGGACATAAGTCCATGTTCCCCCCAAACCCAATGCTGGCTAAAAATTAAATCCCTATCAGCAGGGGTTTCAAAGACCGCAATGAAGTAAGCTTTAGCACAGGGATAAAGCTCAATCTTACCTTGTATTTTTTCTCTCCATCTCTGGGCTATCCATTCATGGAGCTGAGAAAGCTTAGGCCAAAATTTATGAAATCTGCATATGAGACCCAGCTGGGAGAGATTTTCCTCCTCCTTAAGAATCTTTACAAGTAGATCCTCCCAATTTTCAGCATCGGGACCTCCTGTGAGGGTTTCAAGAGCTCATTTCTGGTATTCTCCTTTTGTTTGGAGACCGCTGAAGCATAGGAAGTGGACTTATCTCCACCAGAGGTTTTCTGAAGTGAGTTGGATCTATCCATGCTCTTGAAAGAAGATCCATCATTTTTAAATGATTCATTACCATTGTTGAGATTTGTAGGATAGACCGAGCCAACTTTACCTATCCCAATAGAAAGACCCCTATTTTTTGACAGGTCGGAGAAACTTTATCCCGGATTTTCTTTGAAGGGGGGTCTTGATTAGCATCAAAAGCCATGTCAATCCAAGAGATTGGTTTTGTATTTTCCACGAATTTTACAGGCGCCGCCATCAGTTTTGGACGCTAGGGACAGGTTCCCATAGCCGTCGCCAAGGAGAAGGGCATCCCGTTTTGATTCGCTGATCGTGCCTCCAATAGTCCCTTGTTCTGGCCGATCCAAGCATTGAAAAGAGTTCAAAGATCTGCGCGCCCACGTAGCAACCATGGTTAGGGTACACTTAGGGCCCGGCTAGGGCAGACCTGCATGAATGGGAGATGACAGATGACAGAGATGAGAGATTATACTCTATGCCACTTGTCGAAAAAGGTACATTGATTAATATAACTTTAAACAATTCTATTAGTTTAATGCATTTGAACTGATACATATAATGTTTATGCAGACAACCAACTAGTAGAGGAAGAAACTGTCTCTTCCTCTCCACATACAAACAAAGAAGACGATGTCATTCTTAACATGTTACAACCAATTCAACTTATTTCCCAGATGTCTCTGACCATCCATCCAATGAATCTATAAAAGGTGAGTGGGAAATACTCGTTTTATAAATTTATCACTACAAGAAGTTTTTGATTGTCATTGTTTACATATTTTTAATAAAACTTCAATTTTTTCTAGATTTGATGCCAAATGGGAGGCTATTGGCACGTCATGCACAAACTCGTAGACATAAAATGGTATGATAGTCGTGTACAATTATAAAAAACCATTTATAAGCCCCTCATAATTGTAGGAACCTATAAGCGAAGTAGTTTATTTGTTATATGTATTACCCTAGTGGTCACTAACATACATATTTTAATTAGATTTATTTTGAATTGAGTAAATTTTTGTTTTATTGGTTAATATTAAATTGAGACAATTGAAAAAAATTACTTTTATACTGATTGCTTATTTGCAAAGGCTTAGCTAATCAAAGAATGTCATACCAACCATAGTCCAGAAATAATGGGTTAGCCTAGTCACTAATATACATCAATATCTATGTAATATTGTCCATCAAAGGTTTTTTCATTGAATAGAAGAAAGTTATATCACGAATTTAATTACATCACCATGGTATTTATTTTCAATTGATTAATTTTTTTAATTGGTTAACAATAAACTACCAAGAATTGAAAAAAAAAATACTTATGTATAGTTTTCCATTAGTGGTCACTAAGCCCATCAAATATTGTCAACCCAAACATAGTCCAAGCATTAATGGCTTACGCCTAGTGGTCGTTAATATACAACTACATCTATGCAATATTGTATAAAAGCAAGTTGTATCACATTTTTTACATTGACTTAATTGTTTACTATTTTTTAAATAGAACATGCATCACAAGAACCTGTAGAGGGGGAGTGTGAGGGAATCCAGATCTGAATCTCAATCAATAAGTGTTAACATACTAAAATTTTGATTATTTGAATTGGTTAATATCAAATTACAGACAATTGAGAAAAAATTACTTCTGTGCAGTTGGCCAAAAGGATTATTTAATTATTTTAGATTTGGAGGGTTTGCTCTATGAGAAAAACCAATCCCTTAAGGAGTTGGAAATCAAGTTTGGTAAGGATACTATCAACTTATGAGGTGGGCTCAAGGAATTTTTAAAGATACTAGCAGAAAAATGTGAAGTGGGATTTTGGTCTAGCTATCTCTCTTCCGCCGAAGTTGAAAAGATGATTAAGGATTTGAAAAAAATAGCAGTTGAATTCAAACCAATTCTTTTTTTGGGTAAAGAACATTGTTGTGTAGAAGATGAAATTATAGTAAAAGATATCTAAAAGATTTGGAGTAGAGAGGATATTGTTTTTGTCCCTACAGACACATTGTGTATTACAATGGGCCTAAAGGGAAACCCTCCGAGAAAATTTTATGGTGGGGAGGAAATCCAATGAAGAAAATTATTTCAAAGATAAGTGGTTGATGAATAATTTTTACACAAACATATCACAAATACTATCTCAGGGTTTGAGTGTTGCAAAGGGCATCCAAAAATTGCAGCAAACAAAAATTATATAACTATTAATTATTTCAAAAAATTTTTACAATGATATTCATTTGTACAGTCATATGGTCACTCTTTATTTTATATGTTGAGATTACAAATTTAAAATTTGGTAGTATTTATATCTTCACTGTGATTGAGTTGATATTATAGTTTTATAAGTTGTTTGTGTGAATTACCCAAATAAAATATTATCACAATAATATGTTGACCTATTTTTAATCACTTTTGGAAGCTTACATTAATTCTAAGTTGTTTTTATAGATCCAATTGGGAAGCCTTAGAAATTACTAGTTTTGGGAGTTGAAGGTTTGTTGTTTGGAATTTCTAGTATTGGCAACAAAATACCTCATAATATGGTTCCATATTTTAGATCCTGGGAATACTAAATACTTTAAATGAGAATTTAGTACTGAATTGATAAGTGCTGCATTAAAATATTTTGACACTGCCTTATGGTCTTCATTTATTGATTCAACAATGATGAAGTTTATGGTCATAAAAACATTTACTGGGCTGCGAGAAACCCACTTCAGGTTCATTTGGGGATGCCACCAATGTAAGTTTAAAACTAATAGGTCAATCAACAAATATTAGAAATTTATGGTAATGTCTATGGTGAAAACAATATACTTTTGATCGATGATGCAAGATTCTTGTCACATAAAGTCAAAGAAGAAATTACTCTCAAAACCCCAACATACTAGAGATTTGATGGAAACTATAAGACTGATTCATTAATTTACACTAAATTATGTACATGGTTGAAACATGCAGAGAACACAAGAACATGTGTAGATCATTGAAAACTTTCAAACACACCATTGGCATTTGAATTGTATACTTTTCTTCCAAATCCAACAATGTATTGTGCATTTTATGGAATAAAATAACTACCTTAAGGTTCTTAAAGATTCACTATACACAATCATTTTTTCATTCTTTTTTGGTAAGAAAAACATTTTTTTACCTTAGGTGAAGAGACAATTATGGATCATGGACCAATAAAAGAACGATTTTTCCCATATCTACATAGTTTAAACTTAAACAAATTTTATAACTGGTAAGACCCTTATTCCCAATCAAAAATTAAGCCTAATGCCCACTAACATGTTAAAAATGGAAACATATAATGTTTATTGTTTCGTAGATTGATGTTGGCTTCTCTGAAATCAAATTTTTTTCCCCAGTTATGCATGGTTTAATCTTAAAGACATTTTGAAAATGATAAGAACCTTATTCCAAAGCAAAAATAATCCTAGTGGCCACTAGACCGTATAAAATAGAAACATGTTATGTTTATTGATTTGTAGATCCATGTTGGCTTCCCTAAAATAATAAAATGATTTTTTACCAGATCTTCATATGTTAATCTTAATGACATTTTGAAAATGATAAAACCTTGTTCCAAAGAAAAAATAAAGCCTAGCGGCCACTAGCATGTATAAAACAAAAACATTTTCTATTTAATGTTTTATAGATCATTATTTTAAATATTTTCTATTTATTGTTGTGTGGACATCGACAAGAATGTCAAATTTTAATGACATGATGCCCTCATTCATGCGATACATAATTTTTCTTGGATGTTGGAAGCTTCAAGATTATATTCATACAGGAATATTGCATCGTGACCAAACGTATCATTTATCGAGGATCCAAGAATCAAAACATATTTCTCAAAAATCTTAGCACTTTGTTTAGAGCAAGTGTAATGCATATTACAATTGTAAAAATATACCTATTGAAGGATGAATTGTGGCATATATTAAAACTATTGAAGGATGTGGAAGATGATGTGGAGACGTACGTGATGTCATTAAATCAATAACCTAATTACAATTATGTAATTTGTCCCTAGATTTATTTGATAACACCTTTTTTGTATAATGTGTGTGACTATCTTTAGTAATGTTATTTTGTATAATGTGTGTTTATCAATCAACAGAATCCTTTATTCATAATCTAGCCAATGCATGGGAAAATATTGATGACACTAGAATTCCCGCTTGAATTAAGTAGTTCTCTGCTCACGATAGATATATCATATGACCTTGGCATTGTTGTTCCCCTATAAATTATATCATCATAGCTATATCGAATTTAGAGCCCTCAAAAGTAGAGGAATGAACCTTCCACTACTGGCCTTACAAAAATTGGAATCCGGTCCCTTATCCTCTGGAACCTAAAGTTGAAGTCAACCATCTGCTCATTCGAGGCCCTCTTGATTATTTTTAATTGTTCCAAAAATATAGATTATTGTGGTTAAAAGTATTGTTTATCGAGGATTCAATAATCAAAACATAATTCCAAAAACTTAGCACCGTTTAGAGCAAGTGTAATGCATATTACAATTGTTAAAATATACCTATTGAAGGATGAGTTGTGGCATATATTGAAACTATTGAAGGATGTGGAAGATGATGTGGAGACGTACGTGATGTCATTCAACCAATAACCTAATTACAATTATGTAATTTGTCTCTAGATTTATTTGATAACACCTTTTTGTATAATGTGTGTGACTAGCTTTAACAATGTTATTTTGTATAATGTTTGTTTATCAATCAGCAAAATCCTTTATTCATAATCTAGCCAATGCATGGGAAAATCTTGATGACACCATCCATTTATTATTGCATCGATCCACCTCACTTGAGTCGAGAGACAACTTAATAGGGTTGCGCCTTCCCTCACTCGTTTTATCACATTTCTAATGTTTTTTTCCCTTCCCTCTCATGGCATCTACTTATGTTCCTTTCATCCTCTTGTGTGGAAAGAAGCCAGAAATGGATTTCCTCTCTCCTATGTCTTCCACTCATCTTCATAAAGTATTTTTATAGGATTCACACGTATTCTGAATGCGATTGAGAAAGTCTTGAGTGTGGATTATCTCCAGAGCACCAAGAGAGCTCGTGTCAACTCTGAGATTATAGGCATCTTCGTGTTTAATTTCCTGGTGATGTATGTAGATAAGAAAGTGGTCATGGTAGTCACATCCCATTTCATTTACCCATGTCATCATGTGGGTTTGGTCGAAGCTCTAGAAGAAGTATTCCTTCCTATTCTCTTTTCCAATTTGTATCCTTGTTTATCTCCTTTCTGGGTTGACAACAAGATTTGTGATGCCATAAATTGAAAATTCAGGCCCTCCATCAATTTTCCAAGTTTGTTCAAATCATCTATCAATCCGATGGGGTGTCTATCTCTAGTGTGCCATCCCTGACCTGGTCACACTCGTAAAACCTACCCCACCCCTTCCTGAACGCGGGGTGTAGTTAAAGACTATTTTTGGCTCATCCTTTACATTTATTAGGAATATTGTAACTCTTGGATCAATGGAACAATTAGAGGTGGAACCCTAGGGTTTCTCTATCATTCCCCCTCTATTTTTTGTGTTCACCGCTCTATGTTTTTTTAGGCCTCAGTTATTCATGTTACATTTTGGCCTTGTTATTTACAATCTTTCCTATTGGTTTTGGTTTTTGTATGTATCCCTTCATCGATAAAATATTTTGATACTTTTAGGGTGGGGACCCATCAACCCTTCGGTTCATAGCTCTGGTCAAAATCATTTAACTATCTAAAAATAAAATTATGTAATTTGTCCCTAAATTTATTTGAGAACAACTTTCTATATAATGTGTGTGACTATCTTAATAATGTTAATATGTATAATATGTGTGACTATATTTAGTAATTTTATAATACAATAAAGGATTTAAATGATAATAGATATGTTAATATATAAAAAAGTGTACATAACATTTTTATTTCTGGTGAATTCTTATTTGATTAATGTTAATTTACCTAGATAAGCTACACTAGCATTACCTAGTGAGCGTTAAGTTTTAACTCTCTTACTTTTATTTTTTAAAGTCATATTATCCTCTCAACTTCAAACTATCTGCTTTGTAAAAAAATTTCACATCGGTTTAAGGAATATAAGGAATTGAAAAATTCTCAGCCACTTCAACAATCAATGCATTCATAGATATCATGAAAACAATTTTATTTTTCTATGATTTATTTTTTAAATTTGGGATTCCAGTATGACAAATAGTTTTACAATGAAATTCAAATAATTCTTAAAATAATTTACCATAATTCTACCTTTAGAAAAGGATTTTTAATTTATTTCATATGCATATTTCATTATGAAAATATATTCTCCTGACAAGGGGAGTAAGAAGAATTTTAATTATCATTTAAAGTGTCAAGTGTGGGAGGAAAATTTCCGCAGTGATTTCATGTCCCTTATTTTGAGGCATGCAAGGATAACGAAGGTGGTGTAGTGGGTTAATGATGAATTTTGTTACATATTTATAACTATTAAGGGGATGTTAATGTTTTTAATCTGAGTTTATTCCTCTCTTGGAATCTGGGTTTTAGTTCATGCCCTTAGAAGTGCATTCTAGAGCAACACGAGTGTGACAATTTTGGTATCACATCCAACATGGAACCTTCCGGAGTGATGCCACCCATCGATATCCAAGGCCAATGATTCCAAGTCTGGAAGAGATGCACTATCTGCCCTCTCTCACTCCAAGGGCAGTGCGGTGCTCATAGTTTGTCGTATTTGTAGTAAGAAGGGTGATCAATACAAATCAAAATGCCCTTACAAGGATCTCATCTCAGTCGGTGCTACAAACACCTTAACAATGGATAATAACTTTGAGGGCCTCACCTCCCATGAAAGCATCGTTGGTGGGGTTGTCACTTCCTCCACCGCTTGGGGGCCTCTATATTTTAGGGGCAACATGGACCGCTCCGACGACTACATGTGGCACATAAATGATGACTATTCTGTTCTAGTTACTAGTCTATCTGAGGGCCATGAGGGATGTCATTATGCATGAGACATCACGAGTGTTAACGTGCCCATGGATCAGAAGATATATTTGTAGTGGATTTGGTTTTGTTAATTTTGTTAACAGGGAAGGATGCTTAGATAGCTATCAATAAGATCAATGCCTATGGTTATGATAATATTACTCTAAGATTAAAATGTTCCACTCCAAGGAAAATTATTTAAAAAAATTGAAGCAAGGCAGAATTAAAATTAGGCATCTTTCCTTATTTCTATGGAGTCTTTTACTTATTTTTGCTTTAGGTTTTGTAGGGTTTTTTAGTGTTGATAGGATCAGTTGTGTTTCACTTGAACACAATAATTATCCTTTTATTTTGACTTTCCTCATTTAGTATAATGATTTATTTATTTTCACTAAAGAAAACCTATCAAATCTTAATTTTTTAAATCATCATGAAATTTTTCTCATGGTATATTTTAGAAAATTCAAAGTTAAAATTTTAATTTTACCTTTTACTGTTGAGAAATCATTTGTGTACTTACAACAAATCTGTGTTTGTTTACTCTCAGGTAATATTTTATATCTTGAGAAAATTTGCTTAACATAGTACTTGAAAATAAAGAGTTTATCTCACATTTAGTTCAATATTACTTCAATGTAGACAAAAATCACTTTGGCTCTAACATGCTTCTTATCAAATCATGTGAAAACAATAAGTATTGTAAAGTCAATTATTATTTGATTTTCATCTCTATGGTGAGCAGTGTAGGTTTTAGATATATGATTCTTGAAGGACTGTGACATGGAAGGATATTTACCTATTCTATGAGTTATAATATGGTTCCCCCAATAATAATGATGCCATAATAAAAGGACTAGATTTTAAAATTAAGTTGTACCAAAATATGCAATAGATACATAAATGCACTATAAAGGAATTGAGTTGGTTTCTTTCCTTTTTATAAGAAACATGTTCTCATAAGAATGCCTTGGTGACATGCGCACGAGATCGACCGTCCTGTAATGTCATACATTGTCACTCACAAAAACAATATTATCCATCATTGATAACGTTCAAAAAGTATCCACTTTAACAAACATGTTTGTTTATTTTTATTTGTAGGGAAATTTGAGTATTTGCAAACCTAAAAATTTACTCTAGACATGTGAGGATTTCTAGAATTTACGGGTTTCTTGAGTTAGTGAAAAGGTGATGGCATCTAGCAGTGAGATACGGGAGATTAAATAGAAGGATAATGAAGATCTATATTTTATCATGAGACCACTAAATATCAGGTGAGTTGGATGAGAAGATCGTCAAATACAAGTTCAATGAACAAGGCCAGATGGTGGTTCACACCACTACCATGCTCATCAGAAGATAACCCATATAAAAAGGAAACGTGGTCTCTGCATTTATTATTTTATGGAAAAATGTCTGCTTCTATAAAATCATTAAAATATTTTCCCAAGATCTACATGGTTTAATGTTAATGACATTTTAAAACTGATAAAGACCTTATTCCAAAGTAAAAATTAAATCCTAGCGGTCGTTAGCCAGTATAAAAAATAAAAATGTTATATTTATGGTTTTACAGAACAATGTTGGATTCCCTAAAATCATTAAATGATTTTCCAACAACTGCATAGTTTAATATTAAATAAATTTACAACTTTGATAAGAAAATTTATTCTAAAGGAAAATTTAAATCCTTGCAGCTGGTAGCCCATATAAGTGCTCTCTCGAGTGCCGTGAGTGACACAATTTTGGCATCACTACCAACTATGAACCCTCTTGTAGCGACCCTAGTTGTAGGGATCCAAGGCTGATGATTCCAAGTCTAGAGGAGATACTCTGTCTGGCCTCTCTCTCGCTCCAAGAGAAGTGTGGTGCTCATAGTTTGTCATATCTGCAATAAGAAGGTAAATCACTACACATAAAAATTACCTTACAAGGATCTCACCCCGATTTGTACCACAAAAACCTTAATAAGGGATAAGGCTGTTAAGGGCCTCACTTCGAGCGGAAGGATCGATGGCGGGGTTTCACATACCTCCATCTCTGGGAACCTCTCGATCTTAGGGACGGTATGGACCACTTTGGTGACAACATGCACCACATAAATGATGAACACTCTGTTTGAGTTACTAGTCTATCCAAGGACCACGAGGGATGTCAATCTGCATGAGATTTTAAAGTTGTTTGGACACATCACACATGTCTACATGGCCATGGATCATAATAAGGATTATAAGGGGATTTACTTTTGTTAATTTCATCAATAGGGAGGACACTTAGAGAGCTATCAATAAGATTAATGCCTATGGTTATGATAATATTATTCTTAGAGTTGAATGGGCCACTCCAAGGAGACTTTTTTTAAAAATTGAAGCAAGGAAGACTTAAAATTAGGTGTATTTCGTTCTTTCTATGGAGTCTTTTACTTATTTTTCTCTAGGTTTTGTAGGGTTTTTAGTGTTGATAAGATCATTTGCATTTCAATTAAACACAATAATTCTCCTTTTATTTTGACTTGCCTCGTTTAATATAATGATTTATTTGTTTTCACTATAGAAAACCTATCAAATCTTAATTTTTTAATTTCATTTTGACATTTTTCTCATGGTGACATTTATTTATTTTTATTTTTAGGGTGATTTGAGTGTCTACAAACCCTTAAGCTTTACTCCCAATGTGTGAGTGGATTTCCTTATTTTGCTTGTTTCTTGAGTTGGGGATAATAGTGATGGCATCTAATAGAGTGAGATGTGGGAGCTTGAATAAGAGGATAATGAAAATATGGAATTTCTTTTTCCACTGTCACAATATCATCAAGTTGGACAAAGAAGATTGTCAAATACAAGATCAACAAGCGCTTCTAGAAGGTTATTCACACCACTACCATACACATCCACAAAGTGGCCAAAGCACACCTTAACAAGTGCACTCTCAATCACCACGAGTGGTGTAAGTTTGACATCACTACCAACTAGAAACCCTACAAGAGAGACCCTATCCACTTTGGATCCAAGGCCAATGATTCCAAGTGCGGTAGAGATGTGCTACTCGGACTCTCTTACTCCAAGGGCGGTGTGACGCTCATAGTTTTCATATATGCGAGAAAGAAGGAGATCACTACACATTAAAATTCCCTTACAAGGATATCATCCCCTCTGTGCTATAGACACCTTAAAAGGCATAAGGCCGTTCAAGGCCTTGATTAACTAAAATAGAAATTTTATTTTCATTGGTCCCTAATAGTTAATCTAAATAGAAACAATAATGGAATAATTAATATGAAATGAAATACTAATGCTAGATGCTTTTTATTTGATATTAAATGAAGTAAAGTAAATGAAATAGGAGAGATAATATACTAACCTAAATATAACTTACCTTGTTATGTGCTTTGGACCTCGACAGGATGATGTGTGGGATGGACTAGATATGAAGATGTTATTCTAATAACTATAGAAGTTGGGGATTTTACTAAAATGGGACGTCTGGGAGAGAACTGGAGAGCCTTGGGGCACCCTAGTCTATATTTTGAGTGCTTTGGTCTGCAAAAAATCTCAGAGTCGAGTTCGATAGTGTTGCTAAGTATTTGTGGTGTCTTTGTCCCTATCAAACAGTTATCGCAATATATTTACTTATGTCACCAATACTATGATATGAATATCTACCTGTAAAACCCATACAAATAATCAATTCCTAAAAAAATAAAGATGCAAATGAAGGGTTCAAACTGAACTTAGCTGCCACAATGGTGGACTTACGACTATACTCTATAATATATTCCAGAACCAACGTAGTTCTATGTTCTTGTGTGTAATTTTGTGCCTAGCGTTCCTAAGCGCCAATGAAGTAGAAGTAGGGGAAATAACTATATGTAAGGATGCAAATGGTGGATGAAAAAAATGAATACAACCCTTTCCCCTTATGCTTGTGTGATGCAGATGTAGAAGATTCCCAAATACAGTCCCTTGCCTTAGTAGATAGCTGCCCTTGATAGATGATAGTCCTCCCATAATGTAGTGAGTATGTTATGTTTATATAGGGATATCTTGTTCAAATTTTGACACTAATGACATGAAATTATGATCGCTACTTAGGGGAATAAATGGGGTAGCAAAAAGACTGACCTCAAATAAACAAATTAGAAAAAGGGTTACGGAAATAAGGGTGCCTAAAATCATGGATTGGGGTGCCTCGAGGTGCCCAATATAACCCTAGGCACCCCAACATAGGACTCGGAGATGATAATAAAGAAAATTACGACACCTAAGACTCCTAAATATGCCCAAAACTGTATAGGCAGTGATGACTATACCGGACAAATAATAATGATGAGTGACCAATTGGCGACATGACTAGGAGATATGTCATTAATGAATACTTTTATTACATAAGATCCATATTAAAAATAACATACTTGGCAAGTATAAATGTAATAGTAAGTGCGTGATTTTGTGACTACATTTTCCCCACTTTATGTTGGTGAGCTGAAAGCTCGGTAACATAAAGTAGATAGAGATGAATACCTAATAAGAAGTCGTAGAATCCCATGTTGTGGTAGACTGTGCAAATTTGTAGTAAAAGTGTGCTTTGCTGAAACTATAAAAGTGTGTTAAACTATGGACCAACATGTTGATCCATGTAATGTAATGAAAAAGTGTAAATGTTGTGATGAATTACACTAAATGTAAGCGATGATTAGGATGTATGATGATTTTGAATGTGGTATAATGATGAATAGGTGGGAAGGGAGTGAAATGTTCCTAACCTGAACACTTGTATACACATGAGTAATTGGAGGATTTGGGTGTCCTGCCACCAAATGAAGAGTGTAGGGAGAAAAGTGTGTTATTCTCCAATATTTAACTACATCCTCAAGATCTAGCCACTGCAGACAAAATCAAATCAAATTTTGTGGTTTTTGGATCCAAATGATTTTGATCAAACAATTGACCCATATAGGAGTGATATAGGGAAGGAACTCTTGCCCCCACTCCATGGGTCTCACCGCAATGGGATGGATTATAAGTTATGTCATATGGAAGCAAGTGCAAAATGAATGATGGATTCCAAGTTAGGTCATTTGGAAGTAAACATGAATTTGTGAGATGGCTTCCAAGTTAGGTCATCTAGAAGAAAACAAAAATGTAGAATAACTTCCCAAGTTAGGTCATTTGGGAAAAGTGATGAATGTAATCTCCCAAGTTAGGTCATTTGGGAGGCCGTACATAACTCCCAAGTTAGGTCATTAGGGAGGCCAATTGTGTTGAACTCATATTGATTGAATGATGTTGATTTGTTAGAAATTTTACACGTGTTAATTTATTAATTGATTGATTGGTTACTCGTGGAGATATTTTACGCATATTTCCCCGGTGTTAGGTCATTAGGGGGTCGTGTAGACACCAAAATTATGTTGTAACACCCTTATATCCCCATTAATTAAATAAACCATACTTTACATATTCATATCCCATAGTGCACACGATTAATTGAATTAATTACTTTAATTTATTTGATTAATGTCCTCACTTGACCACCTCACCTAGCCACATCACCTAGATGCCTCATCATGGACCTATTCTTAGCATGCTCATTCTAACTAGGACTCAATCTCTACTTACCATAAATAACTGAGACTTAGTCTAACCCTAACACTAGATGCCTATTCTTTCTCTAACAACATGCCCACTTACTTACGTGGAAAATACCATTTTAGACTTGAACCAACGGGTAGAACTACTCAAAAGATAGCCAAGATCTACTATTTTGGAAAACTTAGGATTTCCCTTTGAATCGATCTTTAGTTAACCTTAAACAAATGCCGCTTAACCTAAACCATCGTCGGTTTCCATATATTCACTTTGGTAACCTTGTTCTAGAGGTTGGAATAATTATTCAAGTTTGGAGAGAGAGATATCTACATACAAGCACGAACCAGAGCCTTCTCACACATCCAAACACACCTAGATGGCACCAAGACTGACCAAGACATTGGAATTTATGGTAGCATTACGGGAAGCACTGCTATGACACTTACCACTAGTTTCATAGATCAACCATCACCCTCATCCAACCACTAGGTCTGCAAATACAAGTAAGTGCATTTGGATCTGCATCATTCCATACTTAGATCATCATTTCTTTAGCTTTATCTTTTAAATCCTATTCTCTTTTGCATCCTATCATCCTCACCTCCCTGCCAATCCACCCATCTGACCATCCATAACCTTTGGATCTCCCCATATTCAACCCCAGGACATCTCTGAGCATTCTCAGCATCTTTACCAACCTAGCCATCCTTCTTCCATTCTCTGTGCAATCACAAAGAACCTCCAAAACCATTCTTTTGTGTTTCTACTAGTCCACATCTTCCAATGCTTTGGTTAACCTAAATCATCAGCTTTCTATCAACTTATATCGCTCATACCTGACTGAAATTGATCTTTGTATTTGGTAATTTTTCCTATAACAAAGAACCTCATAACCTTCACCAAATAACCCAAAACCACCCAAAACCTGATCCTGACCTATCTTACTCACCTTGGTTACCTACCCAACCTCTAGATATAATCATAACCTTACCTATTAGATTAGATTTGCTTATTGTATTTTAATGAGATACCTAAATCATATCAACTACAATAGGATGTTATTTTTTTACGTTACTTCTTGCATTAAATTGTGTTAAGTAGTGGATTGAAAACCATCTAGGAAGTATCACACTTCCCAAATCTAGCACACGCTAGGAATTCCACCGACATATATTGTTTAATATATTTCTTGTGGTCTTTTTTATATTCGGAGGTAGTTCCTCCTAGCAAAAACATAGTTCTCACAATCAACCTTTGGATCGGAAATCAATGCGTGCACTCTACCTCCCACCTTAATTTCACATGTTTTCCTCCTCACTCTTACCTTATTTGTTTTGCTCAAATGTACACAACCTATTGGTGAAACATTCTGCATGCCCAGTGGGACTCTCATTTTTGGTTACTTTATATTCATATACATTGCATCTTGTGTGTTTCCTTTCTAAATTGTTATTCACTAAATATTCTTCTCGATAATCTACTCCTTATTTCTAATTACTCTAAATGAAACATTTCTTTTAGTGCATTTAAAAAGAATCATTCTTCTTTCTTTCTGCATTAGTGAAAATCATCCTCTCTCCTATTCATCATTTGCTACATTGAATATAACTATCAATTTGGGTTCTAAAATTTGTTGCATTTCATCCTTGTATGCTGCATTATTAGCTCACATTTAAAACTGAGGGCAACCTATACATTGGAAGTCATGCCCAACTGATGGTTGACATAATTGAACCGTAGAAAGCAATTTCTCTTCTCTCTCTCTCTGCTAAACTTCATAAATAAAAAATTTATACATCTTCTTAAACAAAACCTTACCTAGAAGAAGTTATCAACGATCACACGATCAAAGAATTAACGAAAGTGGGCGCTAAACTAGTTTCTATGTCTTGTCATTATCTTAGAGAAAGGACCACCCACACCAAAACATAACCTGAAACCTCCCATTTAGAATTTTCCTCTTCATAGAACACCTTCCAAACCAAAAACTCTTCTCTAAATTCACAAGTTAGTCTCAAATAGCATAAGCTAAAGTAACATAAAATTCACTCATAGGATTACATGTTTTTATTAGCTTTCTTCCTAAATTATGTTTTGAGTTGTGATGATTAAATTTCCTCATTTTATTCTTCCTTTCACACTCCACCATCATAGTTGGATCATTATAACTATTTATGAGTGTGTTAGGGCCTCATATTAATTTTTGGATTGATTCTTCATCTCGATTTAATTTACAAAATCCATTTTGCCCACTTCTTTAGATTTCACAAGAATCGGTGTCGGTCTAGTGACCGTCATCGAGCCCATCCGATCATCATCGGTTTATCGATCGGTGTCGATTACCAGCTATTTTGGTTATTTTACGAAAAATATCTTTCATCACCTTCTCTTTTCTATTTGTAGTCCTCGGACATCATCATATTCCCAATATTCTAATATCACTATCAAATATTGTTTCCCCATTTCATTTTCATATGTTTTACTTCATTTTCTCAAACTAGTGTTTTCCCACAATAACTAGTATTGGTTACTTGCTGACCATCAACATACCCCTTTAACCATCACTTTGGTCACTTTAATCGCGTCGCTTCCTATTTTGATTTTTAATTGAAACATTGACCAATTCCACCCACCAGTATTTGTTCTTTTCCATTTCTGTTGTTCTCTGTGTCATTTATAGAATATAGTTAACATGATACATGCTAATTCACATGGTGTTGACTTACTGAACCAATCCAATTCCCATATATTTCATGCTAGTCTCCACCACTCCTACCTAGCCCATCACGCCTTCCATCATGTCACCTATAGATCCAACTCACCTATCACTATTTCTACGGTGGACGAGGAGTTTACAAGACTCCTTGACCATAATCGTATAGCCTTACAATACTATCTTTCCCACTCGATCTACCCAAGACTCCTCATGAAAAATAGCATACAACATGTCCATATCTATTCCTCATGCCCTCGCCCCCATTTCTCGCATCAGCTACCACTATCTCAACAATTCCTTCATCCAACCTACCCCATGTGGTATCTCAATTGGGCCCCACATCCACTATAACTACTACACCAATGAAATTTATCGCACCTATGGTGTCGATCATCCCCTCACCAACCGTCTTAAGCATGGCCCCATCTTCCCCCTTTACCTTGTATGTACCAGTTACATCAAAACCACCCATGGTGTCAACAACCCAAATTTCCTTCTAAAACCTCTTCCTTTCCATCCCACAGTCTCTACCACCAATTACCATGAGATTCATTACGACTACCCCACCTATTTTCACGCATCACCAGCAACCCCAATCTTGTCTATCACTTATTCAGGGTATCTTCCACCTGTATCTATCCCCCTTCACATTTTTCATATTCGGCACCCCCATGTACCAGGATGCCATCCACATCATACACCCATCATCAACCTCCCTTCAATGATACGGGAGGTGCCCATTCCTCACAACCCATCAATGACCTCATTAGAATGATGATGGAAAATATGTAGACACTAGAAGCATCAATTTATAGTTCTTGTAACTCCTTAACTTATGATGAAATCTGTAATGATCCTATTCATCTAACTATTGCTATTCGCCCATATCCCATGCATTAGGAAATGCCCAAGTTCAACCATTTCAACAATAAAGAAGACCCACAATAGCACTTGTAGTCATTCAAACATGGGTGCTATCTAATTTCCCATGATGATGCTTTACTCCTACAAACATTCCCCATGTCCCTAACATGACCTACCTTAGATTGGTACAACATTTTACCTAGACATTCCATCTACTCCTTTAACCAAGTGGCTCAAGAATTCTGGACCACTTCTCAATCAATGTAGTCAAAAAATTCACCATGACTAACCTATATTCGACACAATAGTATGATGATGAATCTATCACATATTTTGTTGCTCACTGGTGAAGTCTTATCAACCAATTAACATTCTAGTTACCTCAAGCTAAACTTATAGAGTTGTTCACTAGAGCTTGTGCTAGACACATCTCACCAAATTTGTAGGTACAAACCTTCTGTACCTTCGATGAAGCATTTACCATGGCACAAAATCTAGAAATTTGTGCCATTGAAGAAAAAATCCAATTGCGAAACAAAAACACCATGTTCAAATCAAATGATTCTTCTTCATCTTAAAAACCCCAAAACAATTATTCAAAATATAAAGGATATGCCAACACGGTAGTTCTCAAATCTGGTCCATCTCATCCATCTAATCAAGCCAAACCTTCCTCCAATATTTCCCTTGTTCATACTTTTCAGTTTTGGTGGGAACAATGAAAGTACACTCCAATTGGAGAGCCCTATTCTTTAGTCTTAGAAAAGCTTCTTAAATCCTCATACTATTTTTGATCTCACTCGTCCTATGCCCGCATACTAGTTTTGATCCCACTCGTCCTATGCCCGCATGGTATAAGGAACATGACTATTGTAATTATCATTGCGTCAAAGGCCATAGTGACGGTAATTGCATAAATTTTAAGAACATTGTCTAGGAAATGTTAGATAATGGAGATCTCGTCGTGACAACCCAAATGCACCGAAAAATCAAAACTTGCATATCTTTAAGAATTCGTTCCCTAACCATACACCTTCAACCAATGGAAAAAATGTTTTTGAAGTTCATGTTATTTTTGATATCATATTGATCGTTCTCTCAATTTCCACCTATTTTGTCTATCAAATAAATTATGGCATGAGATCCTCTACCCATAGAGGAGCATATCTATTTCACTCCTTCACCCTAAGAGGATTCCCCTTCATCTCCTCCTTCACCCATGGGGATTCCATGATTTTTTCTAATGCCATTTCACCATCTACCCCACAACCTACTTGAACAATCAAAAATATTAATTATCCTACCTACATGAGAATTGTCATCACCTTATCTTCCACCAAAAGAGAAGTCTACCTCATCCCACTGCCATCTCTCCTACCTAGGAGAGATTATTCGAATGGGCCACTACTGTTGGGGAAAATTCTCCATCAGCATTCTAGGATCTCGTTGACCTAGTCTCGGCTCTTTTACCCATAGAGTCCGAGGCTAAAAATTCCATGTCTCACGGACATATTTTATAGAGATTTCCACAAAACCAATCGCATCTCCTCTTACAAAGAGTCCGTTTTCCTGGTGACCAATTGCTTGGATTACATTGATAATTCCTTGGTTTGGGGACATCTTTGGCTCCCCTTTTAAACCCAAATTCAAATGTTGCTGAAGATACCTCCACAATCTACCCAAAGGTATTTCTAGAAACTAGATTGACTCGACCATTCCTTTCAAAACAAAATCTTCTTCATCACCTTTACCTATATCCAAACTTTTACCCATGACTAAAACCATTTCTATGCCTAAGAACCTACCCACACCTATATCTTCATCCATATCTATACCTATCACTACCTTGGGTGTCATGTTGACGTCAAGCCTTACCCATCCACCCATCAAATTATATTTTTCCACGTCTTCTCAAAACCACACCAAAATTATTCCTCCTCCTAAAAGAAAGACCCAACCTTCTAGGCCACATACACTAGTCTCACCTACCATGCCTTTGTCACCTTCACCCCTTCCGTCCATCCTAGGACCTCACCCATCAACCTTGGCCAAGCAGCCTCCTACCCAAGGCCAATCAAAAGCTAAGAAACCTACCTCATCATCATAACCATTTTTATATCCAATTTAAGCTGGACAAAAAAACACCCTCACTCTCACCCATAAATTTCTTACCACTTATACCTCCACCAGTTACTTTAACCATAGATTTTCCTATACGACTTCAACCCATACCGTCCACCTAGCCTCTACCAACCACTTCCACCACAACTCTATTGTCCCCATCGGTAACCTATCCTCTTCCACCATCTTCTTTCCCTTCTGCATTGCATAATCCTATCTCAACTTTATGCAAGAAGGTGCAATCCAAAGAAAAGAACCCACTACCATCCAACAAGGTAGTTGAACCAACAACACCTTCCATTGTTAGGTATTCTACCTGTTGGTCTGAAAATCTGTCGCCTGGACAGATCTATGGATAGATGAGCCAACAGTGTGCAGGGCATAGCCCCTCTTTGAGTCAGCAAAGCGAAACTGGTTTATTGCTATTCTACCAGCAGGAATCTATGCAAGTCTCATAGATTCTACCTTCGGGGGTTTGGGATCTCATCCCAGTGGGGTGTTTCCGACTGTGAAAAGAAAGGAAAGGAAGAGGGGATGAGGAAAGAGCAGGTCCGAAGGAAGAAAAGAAATGAATTCCAAAGCAGAAAGGTCGGGAAGTTTATGTTTTGGGATTGGTAGTAAACAGAGCCAAACCTACTTACATAAACAAACAAAGCAATACTGATGAGCAAATGACAAAAAGGTAGATATGAATCTAACAGAATAAACACATACAGATCTAACATAAGAAAGCTCTGATGTATAACACAAGTATTCAGTACAAAGCCTCAATATTTGTATTGTTGTTTTTCTTCTGTTACAAGAAAGCTCAAAGTCTTTCTCTCCTCATTTCTATTTTCATCTAAAAAATGTCCACCCTTTGAATACAACAAGTATTCCAATATATATAGTAGAGGAGAAGGAAAGAAGGCAAAAAGGAGCCAACCACCTATTTACAAAGATATTTACAAAATATCTAAAAGTCATGTTGACTTTTGACAACTTGATGGATGACATCATCCCATGATGCAACATGGATGATGTCATCATTTGTGCCAACATACTTTAGACATTCCAACAAGAAAGACGAAGAAGAGAAAGAAGAAGAAGAAGAAGAAGAAGAAGAAGAAGGAGAGCAGCAGCTACTCGTCGTCATCATCCTGTGGCCGAAAGGGGGTAGCCTGCTTTTGATGCTGCTCAGGTGATGAGATATGGAACTGAGCGCGGTATTCCAAAAACTTGTTAATTATTGGCCCAAGTTGATCCTGAGAAGGATCCTTGTGCCTATCGCTTATTGCCTCACAAGTCTCCCGCTCATCTATGAGCTTCTTTGGGAGTTTGGAAAAGTCATTTTCTACCTCAATGAGGAACCCGACGAAGTCCCTACAGGCCAGCAGGTTGTTGATAGATTCAGTGTCAAATGTGACCTCTGGCCCCGTTCCTTGAGAAGCGATCTCCTTGAAAATCCGGATGGTTTCATCAGCTGACCTTAAGGTAAAGGAAGGAGTGAGCAACCCTGGAGACATGTTGAGAACAATTCACTCCATTTGATGCATTGTATCCAGGGCCTCTTCCTTTACCTTGTCAATCTTTTCTAGAATAAATTCTAGCTGATCCACCCGGTAGTCCAGAGTGGACATGATTTTGTTGAGGGCCCTTGGATGGCCGAAGACACCGAACTTGACTGATTTTTGACTCGAATAGTCAAACATTTGTTGGAAGGCCTCGTGCTGCAGTCTGGCATGTTCCAACTCTTCTGATATGGGCCCTGCTAACGCTTGGAGTTCTTTATTCGCCTTACTGATATTCAGGTATAAGTCAGAGAACTCGGCGATCACTTTTTCGCTGTCTTTGAGGATTTGGCTCCTCCAAGCGGAAACGGCCATACCCTGCTCACCGATCTTTGCATATTCGTTGATTTTCTCCTTCTGAGAAGCTCAGAAGTCTCGGCGGCAGTTGTGGGAGGCGCACTACCCATCTTCTGTAAGGCTTGGAGTAGATATTTGTTTTGCTCTTTTAGTAGCCTTTTCTCTTCTTTTGTCTCTTGAAGCTTTTGACAGAGGGCGTCAACCGCGGAAAGAGCTTCCCCCTAGAGACTTTCAGAAGATGTCCCCATTGTGACTTGGGTCACAGTAAAATCTGTCGGAGACAGATCCTTTTTCTCTTTGAGGGGATCGGGGTATGTAATTTCCATGATTCTCTCACCTGCAACACTTTTAGAGAAGCCCGTAATAGGCTTCTGCTTCTTCGCCCCTTTGGCTGGGATCACTGAAAAGTCCATCAGAGTGATGGGAACTTTCCTCTTTTGTTGGCTTAGCTGCTGAGAGATCTAGGCTAGTCCTATGGAAGAAGGACCAGAGACAGAGGAGGAGGCAGCTACAGTAGAAGAGGGGAAAATGTGGAGACACGCGGCGGCGGCATTGAGAGAATAGCCGAAGAAGTGTCCACGGGAGGAAGGGAAACTGCAGCTGTGGAAGACATAGGAAGGGAAGGGAGCCCGGAGATGAGGGAAGAAATGGAGGAGGACAGATCAGTGAGGGAGGAGAAGATAGACGAAGAAGCAGGGGAAAGAGTAGAAGAAGGGACAGAGGACACGACCAAAGGGATGGTCACTTGAGTCACTCGAGGAGGGGAAGGAAGAGAAGAAGAAGGGATAGAAGGGTCCTCTGTTGTGGTAGCAATGCCGACATCCTAAGTGGATGGGCCTATGGGACTATCCTCTGCTGCTTCTTTCTCTGGTGTGACCAGAGATATTACCTACTCGGGTGCCGCGGAAGGAGGACTCCCAGGGGCTTTTTCCTGAATGGTGCTAGATTCACCTTCTACACCTTTTCCTTTAAGCTGCTTCTTGGATCGTGAAGGTGCGTTGCCCAATGGGGAGGTTGTGAAGTCTACCCCGAGGTAGATTAGCCCGTTCATTCGGCACCCTGCTCTGGCCCTACGCAGATTTTCCTTGACCCTCTCCTCAATTTTCTGAGGAGCTTTAGTTCTATCAATGGCCAGAAAGGGCCAATCGTCCCCATCTGTATCAGTATATACCTTGTCTACTTCATCTTCTGTTGTTTGGTAGCCTTTGGGGACAATGGCTACCCCATATTGATGATTTCTGCTAATGCTAGGTGAGAATGATGGTTTCTTCTCGAGCTCTACCTCATGGAGGACGTCAATATAAATATCCTCATCTGAGAGGAACATGGATTGGATCAAGCTTTGCTCTTGGCAGGCAGCCCCTTGGGTCGAAGGTAGGCCTGGCTGGGAAGTCGTGTTTCAAATTAAGTAACTCCAGCTCTGCAAACATTTCCTTCACCTTGTGGTGGGTAGAGCATGTGTATCGGCCCACTGTGAGGGGGAAAGGAGTTCCACCCTTCTTCCTTTTCAGGCATTTTTCGTGGTATGTGACCAGCTACCTTGATAGCTCTAATAGAATCAGTTTAGGCCCAACATACCTTGGTAGCCTGGTTGGCTCTCCCAAAAAGTTGGCAGCCCTTAGATAGGTGAATGTAGGAAACTGGGTGAACAGGGCTCCCCATTTCTCCGTGGCTGCCACTATGTTTTTGGTCGTACGACCATGAGTCATATTCGGCCTCAGCAGGCAGATGATGTGATAGAAAAACACATCGTTAACTTTTGTGAACTGGGAGATGCTATTCTCCAGCCTCAACTCTGGGTAGTACTCGTATATCTTGACCTGAGGCCAAACTCCACTCCGTGTTAGGCCTGGATAATCCCTCTCTGACGCTGCAGCGTAGACCACGTAGGAGTTCATATGGAATACTCCCGTTGTGCTGAATTGTTGTAGCTGCTCGGAGATGGTGCTACTTATAATTTCCCCCCAGCAAAAGCGCTGATCAGAAAATTCTTGTTCATTGTTTCCAAGTAGCGCAACATCCATTTATGGAAGTAATGGGCGTTAGAAAGCTCAAGACCCTGCTCAGGAAGGTAATGGTATCGCTGAGCTCTTCTGAGAAGTCACTGCGGTGGATGATTTGGGGCCACTGGGTTACTAACCTCTTTTTTTCAGATATACTTCGCTCATTAGCTGCATACATTGGTCTTCATTGTCTTCCCAGTGCCTTGATGTACTTTTTTTGGCTAACGGCCACAAAGTTCCGGTGGTGAGGGATACCGAGTATGATCTCAAAATGACGGGCAAAGAGGTTAATGACTACCTCGCCCTCTTGCTTTTCGACACACCTTGTGTCTTTATTATAAGACTGGGCAACCACCATCATAAATTCATTGTTGACGGCGCTGACGGGGATTCCTCCGGTGAAGTGCAGGGCACTACCTATTAGTTTTTCCATCCATGGACTCCTTGTAACTTTCTGAGTTCTGGCCCAGAATTCCTCCATGTCGATATGCCCCAATTCTGAGTCTCTGACGTCCATGCTGCATTCGGCCTGTGACTCGGGCATTCTGACCCTTTGATATTTATACTTCATCTCTTCCTCTGTAAGCTTAGCCTTTCCTTTCGATTTGGTGGGTCTCTTGCTGGATGTAGACATATGTTCTTTCGAACTCAGTTGCTGATCTGCATGAAGAAGAAGTGAGACCCAATCCGAAAAGGTTGAATTAGCCATTTGATCTTCCATTGGAATGTTAGCAGAAGAAAGAGTTAGAGATTTTTAGGCTCAGGGCGCAGGGCGCATGAAAATTGCAGCTTACAGGGCTAAATAGGTAAGGCGCACCGGAAGAGGGTGTTGCAAGGATAAAACTAGCGCCGAAGGTGCATGGCACATGCATATTACGGATTGCATTTTATAAAGGGTGCATGAAAAGTGCGTGTTACATAGTGACAGGATGCGCCCTTTGGCACATGGAATTTTCATGTTGCATTGGGATTTGGTGCGCCCTTTGGTGCATGGATATGGATATGTGATGTTATGCGGGGATGCTCGCGCCTTCAAAGGACTTAGCGCAGATAAAGCTATCGCAATGGATGCGCGGTACTGCTGCATGGAAATGTGATGCAAAGAAGGAAGGATTGTGCCAAAGGGGCGCAGTTTAGCACTTGCAGCATGTGAAAGAGGCGCGCCTTGAGGGCGCAGGAGTTCATGATGCAACAAGTATGAAAGGTGTGTCATTGGCACGGGTTTTGTTCATGTAACAGGGGTGACAGATGCGCCGAAGGCAAGAGAGAAACAGTGAACTAAATCACTCTCAAAGGGGTCTTTACATGGTTTAGATTTCTTCTTCTCCTCTTTTCCTTTTTGACAGGTCATTTGGGTAAATGAAATGGTTAAAACCAGGAGGGTTACAAACCATTGTTTCTAGGATGACATCCTCCTCCAGCAGATCTGGAAAGAGGAAGATAAGGAAAGACAACATGCGGGGGAAGCTCAACACATGCATATCAAAAACCAAACCAGCAAGCAAGAAGCACTATCTAGCAAAACTCACGAAAGAGACAAGAGCACTTACCCGGATAAATAGCAAAAATCTAGAAAACGGGTCCACAACGCGTTGAAAATGATGAGGCAGGGGCTGACAGGCTCAGAGAAAGGAAATCACGTGCTCTGCGAATAGTGAAAATGACATTTGGGCGCGCAAACACACATATATATATATAGGTGAGCTGGTCATAAATGCGCCACCCACTTTTTAAAGGGCGCATGAGAGTTGCTGTCGACAGGGAAAAGCGTGCACCCTTTGGCGCATGAAAACGTTTGCCAGCAGGAAATTAAGCGCGCCTTTGGCACACCAAAAGCTATGTCGACATGAAGTTATGTGCGCCCTTTGGTGCACCAAAACATGGCGCAACAAAAGTTGTGCCAACACAAAGGCGCATGCGCCTTGGCGCACGTAGGGAAGGCTCAACATACTTTGGCACACCAAAAGGTGTGTTGACACTGAAAATCATGCGCCAAAGGTTTTAAAGGGGGCGCACCAAAAGTTGGTGTTACATAGCAATTTCATGCGCCCAGCCAAAAAAGGCTCAAAAGACTAAGTTCGAAAAACCAGATTTCCCGGGAAGGGATTTTACAACGTTTCAAACGCAAGGGATCCCTAACGAGGGATTGGAACAAAATTTCAGTATGGTTATCGGTAAAATTTCCCTTGTCAATTTTACGGGATAACAGCTGGCTCTTTCTGGGGACTATCCCTGAGCAAACTCGGGGGTAGAGAATCCCAGTTCTCATGTGCCTATCCATTGGGTAACAGAGTCAAAAACAAGGGCGACCGGAGGGGGAGCAAAAGAAACACACAACAAACTGAAAGCAAACACACGACGAAAGCAAACACACAACATAAAGCAAACTATACAAAGAAGAGAGCAAGCTCTACTTCCTAAAGATCTTCAGATGCTGCCCACTATAAGGAAGTGGGAGTTCGGTTCCATCCAGATATGAGAGATAGAAGCTATTCTCTCCGTTGAGTTGCTTGATCTTGAAGGGCCCTCTCCACAGGGAATCAAACTTTCCATGCATGCCCTTTGGCTCTCTTCGCTTGTCCCACAAAAGGACGAGATCTCCCACTTGAAAATCCCTCTAGCTTTGCTTTTTTATCAAAAAGCCTCTTAACTTGATTCTGATGTTCAGTGATCCTGTCGACCACCCTTACTCTCTTTTCTTCAAGTTCTGCCAGATACATGATTCTCTTTTCAAGAGAATTTTGGAAAGTTTCATCTTCGATGGCTCATGCCAAACGTAGAGCAGGAAGTTCCGCAGAAATGGGAAGCTCGGCATCAGTGCCATATAACACTTGAAAAGGTGACATGCCGAGAGATCTCTTGGGAGTAATATGATCGGCCCACAAAGCGTCAGTACAAAGACTTGTGCCACATCCGCTGATTCTCATCTACTAACTTCCGTATGATGGTCACCAAGTTCTTGTTACTGGATTCCGCCTGACCATTTCCCTGAGGGTAATAGTCTGAGGCATGAGCCAAAGTTATCCCATATTCATAGCAAAAACTAATAACTTCTTGTGAGGAGAAGTTAGAAGCATTATAAACAACGATTTTGTTTAGAACGCCGAACCTGACAATGATATTTTCTTTAATGAAATTGCAAACCACCTCAGAAGTGGCATGCTTGACAGGTATGGCTTCCACCCACTTGGTGAAGTAATCCATTGCTGTAAGGACATAGCTATGTCCGCACTCGATTGAGGATTGAGTGTGCTAATAAAATCAATTCCCATTGCTCGAATGGTTCATTGATAATGACCGGCCTTAGGGGAAAGGCAGCCAACTTGGGCTTGCCGATGAATTGCTGGTAGGGTTCACACTTCGCCACCCAGATGGCTGTATCTTGAAAGAGCGTCGGCCAATAGTACCTGGCTTGAATGATCTTGTGTGCGCACGAGGAAGAGAAATGCCCTCCACAGGCTAAATTGTGAAAACTTTCCAGTAGTTTTACTTGCTGGGGTTTGTCAACACATCGCAAAAAGATGCCATCTATCCCACATTTATATAAACCGTCATCCCAGATGACATATTTAGCCGCTCTGAGCTTTATAGTGTGCTTCTCCTTTACAGTTAGGTGCATTGGGCATTCGCCGTAGGTAAGGAAGAAAGCAATGTCGGAGTACCATTCATCACTAGTTGCAACAAATAGAACCAGAGGTAGAGAATCAGGCTCTTCCTGCCGGTCCTGTGTTTCGTCGGTGTAGTCACCCCTGTCATCAGGGTTTTCTGAATCTTTGTTTTCAGCCATTAGCTGACACAGGCCCTTGCCCCTCACCAGCTTGGTTGGTTTAATATCCAGGTCATACTCCTGGACCTTTGCGATCCAATTTCCTCGCAAGCTTCCTAACTCCTGCTGAGTTAGAATTGATTTCACCGCCGTGTCAGGGACCAACGCACCACCGTATGCGAGTTTAGAATGTAATACCTAAAATTCTTCACTGCTTTGACAACGGTGAAGGCATGCTTTTCCAGTTGAGTCATTTTTAGTTCGTGAGGCTTGAGGGGAGAACTCATGAACGCGATCGGAGATTCAACATCCTCCGAGTTCTTTTGCATTAAGATTGCGGACACAGTATGCTCAGATGCGTAACTATACATGATGAAGTCCTTGGAGAAATCGGGACATACCAGGACTGGTGCATGAGCAACGGAAGCTTTTATTTCTTCAAATGACCTTTTTCCCTCTTCACTCCATCTGAAAGTTGGTGACCCCTTCATCATGTTCAATATGTGATGGGTCTTTTCAGCAAAGTCAGGAACAAAACGCCTGAGAAAGTTCACCTTTCCAAAGAAAGAATGAACACCAGTCTTGCTTGTAGGTAGAGTAAGGCTTTGAATAGCCTTAACTCTTTCGGCATCTATCTTTGTTCCTTCTTTGCTAACCACATGCCCTAGCAACTTCCCTTCCGTGACTCCAAAAACAGACTTTTTTGGGTTTAGGGAAATCCCATGTTCTCGCACTGCCAACACTTGCTCCAAATGATCACAATGATCATTTCGTTGTTTAGAGAAGACGGTTAAATCATCTAGGTAAACCACAATGAATTTCCCCATCATACCTTTGAATGCGAAATCCATGGCCCGCTGAAAAGTGGCGCCAGCATTAGTTAGGCCAAAAGGCATCCCGCTTGTGTAGGCAAATGTACCCTGGGAGTAGTGAATGCTGTTTTAAACTGATCTTCAGTGAAACTTCAACTGATTGTACTCGAAAACCGTCAAGCATGGACAACATCTCGATCCATTCGCTTGCGAACTTGATCCATTATCGAAGAGGGTAGTTGTCTTTTAAGGAAGCCCGGTTCAAATTATCGAAAGTCTACGCATATGCGTATCTCACCGTTTTTCTTGCGCACTGGCACAATATTTGCCACCCAAGTACTGTGATGGATAGGAAAGATGATTCTCGCATCCAACATCTTCTGAATTTTGGCCTGGATGGTACCCGAGATCTTAGGATTATAGTGCCTCTACTTCTGGCGAAAGGCTTTGACATCATCTTTCAACGGAATGTCATGCTGAACGTCCTTTGGCTTAAAGGACTTTAGATCGGCATAGGACCATGCCAACACGTCCATATATTTTTTCAGCAACTTGACAAATTTTCACTTCTCCTCAGGCATGCAACATTTGCCAATGTTCACAAATTATGGGTGCTCTATCGAACCTATATTGACCGGTTCGGTTTCTGGGGATGAGTTAGGGTCATCTCGCCTCTTCTTTTTTACAAAACGGTCATGCCTGTCGAACAGGCACTCCAGAGAAACCAGGCCTTTTGGAATTTTATTTCCTTTGAGCTGACATATGCCATCATTCCCTTCGGATTCGTCACCTTGATCGGTGACTGATTCACGGCAAGTGGAAGTAGATCCTTCAAAGTGCAATTCTTTAAAATTTTCTGCCTTCTCAAGAAATGCAATGAGTTGATTATCATCGTTGAACACCTGCCAATGCTGAGAATTGTCTGGCACGCTCGGGCGGAAAACCACCTCAATGGTGTACTTGTTTGTTTTCAAACCTGGGTGTGGGAGCATGAGGGACGCTGAAACGGCCAATGAATCGGCCATGTCATTCTGAGCCCTTGGAATGGACTCTATTGAAAAAGCATCGAATTCTTCGATGCTGTCCCATACCGCATTACGGTAGTGCCTGAGCCTCTCATTTTTTACTTGGTAAATCCTTTTGACCTGATTTACAACTAGCTCTGCATCACCTTGTACTTTTAGATTTTTAATTCCTCTTTCTTTTGCGGCTTGCATACCGAGTAACAGAGATTCATACTCAGCAGTATTGTTAGTGTTGAAAAACTGCAATTTGAAAGAGAGAGGAATCACCTCCTCTTCGGGAGATATCAGCACAGCCCCAGTGCCACATCCACTAGTCACGCAACTTCCATCAAACTGCAAGGTCCAGATCTCATTAAGATCCTTTTCCTGAACGAGAACACCCATTTTATCCGTCTCGGTAGATAAGAAGTAGTTCCCCATCCCTGATGATTCAAAAAGGATTTGGGCCTTGGGGTCTTCAGAGCTAGTAACCAAGTATTTCTTTTGTGATTCCGGCTCCAAAGTCTGCATTACGCCTTTGACTGGAATTCTAGCTTTAGACCAGTCCATATGAATTTCTCCACCAACTTCGCTGCAAAAACTTCTTCCCAGCAAAATTCCATAGGCTGCCGGAATGTCAGCAACGAGGACTGTCATTTTTACTCTTTTATCTGGGAAAGCCGCAAATGCGAATTGCGCGTCTTTGATTTGGCCAACCAACGGAACCTGCTTGGTTTCCAATGAATAACATCTGCCGAAAGGCTTGGTAAGAGTGAGGCCCAAAGCATGGGTGACTTTTTCCGGCATGACGTTATCAGAAGCCCCGGAATCAATTATGCAGTTACTCAACTTGTGTCCATTGATCAGGAGAGAGAGATAGAAAGGCTCTATCTTGCCTGATGCCGATGTTGAAGCAACATTTATGTGGGATTCAGGGGGAGTGGAAAGGATTCCTTTTGGGGAAACCTGCTTAGATGCAACAGCTTGACTCTAAATATATTTGGTCAATCTTACAAGTCATTTCGGGGTTTGACTGAAGATACTCAGCTTCAGACATTTGGATCTTGGTCTTTTTTGCATGATCTATGATATCAAATGCGGCCAAGGGTTGCGTTGGTGAGGGAATGAGTCCCTCACCTCGCGATGATGGAATAGGATTAGTGGTCTTGGTAGGAATGTGAGAGGATTGATTTGGAGGAGAGATAGGGGGAAAAGATTTCTTTGTAAAATATTTGCCAGGGAGTTGAGTAGGAAGAGGATTACCTCTTTTAGCAATGATCGGAGGCACGTTTGACATGGCCTTCTCCTGCTGGACATGGGCAGCAACTTCTGCTTCTTTTCCTTGCGAGCGAGTAAAAACAGCATATGACTGTCCGCTTGCATATCCCTGGGTACCCTCTTCTTCATCAGATTCTTCCTCATCAAATTCCATATACCCGATAGTAGAGTCACCAGCCGGTTCACCAACATCTTGATCATCTTCGCCTTGAGATGAAGGTTCTTCATAATAGTACTCTTCTTCTTCGATTTCGGCGAGCGTTGACCGGAGGAGCCTCAAGTGCCAACCGCGGAGCAGCTGTAGGTAGGCGCGGCCTTTGTGAAATGTTGTTGGGAACGAAATTCCTTCCGCAGAATATCCCGGTATGAGGAAATGGGGGAGGCCTGGGCCAACTGCTTCTTCAATGCAAGCAAGTCATTTGCCATCTTTTGAAAGGCTGGATCAGACGAAGTAGTGGGTGAAGGGCCCAAAGATTTAGGCTTGGCTGATTCCTTTTTCAATTCGCCAGATATTATCAGATTATCCTCTATCCGAATGGCAGCGGCTTGGGCGAGAATCAAGGTAGCCACTCACTCTTGAAGGAGTAAGAAACTAACTTTCGAACTCATAGCGTTTACGAAGAAACACTTTTGATTTTCCGGCGTTGGAAGCATGGCAACAGGGACACGGTTGATTAGTGCATTGAACCGGGCGATAAAATCGCGCATGGTCTCATTTGCCTCTTTCTTCAGGTGAGTGATCCGTGATAATAATGCAAATGCATCCTCTGAAGGCTTGTATCTGTCTTCGAAAGCATCCCATAAGGTGGCCCAACTGGTAATAGATCCGGCTGGTAAATGTTGAAACCATTCAACGCAGGTCCTTGAAGGGTTTCCAAAAAGGTGAACCGACACATCTTCATGAGTTACATCCAAAATACTACATGACATGATGAATGCAGATATGTGGGAATCTGTGCTTTGATTTCCACTCCCGTCGAATTTGGGAAAATTCTTTCGGTTTCCGTGAGGGAGCGCGTGAACTGGATGTGGTAAAGCCAAAGGACCCATGGCATTTCCCCATGGTACCGCCATCTGAAAAGCCGGAAAGAGAACACGAGCTGGAAGTGTGGTTCTGCTGAGTAGCAAGGCACTACAAAGGGATGTGGATGCCCCCAGCGAAAGAATTTTTCTTCGTGAAGGTGAGACACTCCTGGATGTCCGCAAGCTTGAGCTTAGTGCTGAAAAAATGTGCGGTGTTACGCTGAAATTGTGCCTTTGAAGCAGATCGAAAGTAGGATCAGCTTCTCCACGGGCTCTCCTGCTGCACGTAAAAGGTTCACTCGCCAGTGTACCTTCCAGATCTGCGATATTGTAGCGCAGATTTAAAATTTCTTTTTGGTTGTACTTGCTGATTTTCTGGTTTTTCTCATAAAACCAGCAGCAAATACTTTTCTAAATATTTAAAACTATCCTCTTCAGAAAACCGATTGTGGTTAATGACAAATAACAACGAGGATAAGATGGCAGGGAAGAATAGCAAGCTGATTTTCAGATCTGGTTTTGACTCTTTTCAGAGGGTTTCAAACTTTTGGTAAACAGTCAAAAATCCAGATCTACGGCAAAATACTAATTTTTATAAAAACTCAGCGAACTAAAGCTTTGTAACTAGGCCAGATCTATGGATCTCAGAAGAAAATTTTCAATTCAGAGCACTTTTGCAAATTTTTGGATTTTTATCAAAAAGTTCAGATTTGCAAACAGGCAGCGATTTTCTTATTTTTTTTTATTTTTCTATCTTACCACCATCATAGATCTGACAGATCTATTCGATCCCCAGTGGAGTCGCCAAAAACTGTTGGTCCGAAAATCATAAATGCGACAGATCTATGGATAGATGAGCCAACAGCAGTGCGGGCATAGCCCTCTTTGAGTCAAAGAAAGTGAAACTGGTTTATTGCTATTCTACCAACAGGAATCTATGCAAGTCTCATAGATTCTGCCTTCGGGGGTTTGGGATCTCATCCCAATGGGGTGTTTCCGACTGTGAAAAGAAAGGAAAGGAAGAGGGGATGAGGAAAGAGCAGGTCCGAAGGAAGAAAAGAAATGAATTCCAAAGCAGAAAGGTCGGGAAGTTTATGTTTTGGGATTGGTAGTAAACAGAGCCAAACCTACTTACATAAACAAACAAAGAAATACTGATGAGCAAATGACAAAAAGGTAGATATGAATCTAACAGAATAAACACATACAGATCTAACATAAGAAAGCTCTGATGTATAACACAAGTATTCAGTACAAAGCCTCAATATTTGTATTGTTGTTTTTCTTCTGTTACAAGAAAGCTCAAAGTCTTTCTCTCCTCATTTCTATTTTCATCTAAAAAATGTCCACCCTTTGAATACAACAAGTATTCCAATATATATAGAAGAGGAGAAGGAAAGAAGGCAAAAAGGAGCCAACCACCTATTTACAAAGATATTTACAAAATATCTAAAAGTCATGTTGACTTTTGACAACTTGATGGATGACATCATCCCATGACGCAACATGGATGATGTCATCATTTGTGCCAACATACTTTAGACATTCCAACAAGAAAGACGAAGAAGAGAAAGGGAAGAAGAAGAAGAAGAAGAAGAAGAAGAAGAAGAAGGAGCAGCAGCTACTCGTCATCATCATCCTGCGGCCGAAAGGGGGTAGCCTGCTTTTGATGCTGCTCAGGTGATGAGATATGGAACTAAGCGCGGTATTCCAAAAACTTGTTAATTATTGGCCCAAGTTGATCCCGAGAAGGATCCTCAGTGCCTGTGCTTATCGCCTCACAAGTCTCCCGCTCATCTATGAGCTTCTCTCGGGAGTTTGAAAAGTCCTTTTCCACCTCAATGAGGAACCCGACGAAGTCCCTACAGGCCAGCAGGTTGTTTATAGATTCAGTGTCAAATGTGACCTCTGGCCCCATTCCTTGAGAAGCGATCTCCTTGAAAATCCGGATGGTTTCATCAACTGACCTTAAGGTAAAGGAAGGAGTGAGCAACCCTGGAGACATGTTGAGAACAATTCGCTCCATTTGATGCATTGTATCCAGGGCCTCTTCCTTTACCTTGTCAATCTTTTCTAGAATAAATTCTAGCTGATCCACCCGATAGTCCAGAGTGGACATGATTTTGTTGAGGGCCCTTGGATGGCCAAAGACGCCGAACTTGACCAGATCTTCGACTGAAGAGTCGAACATTTGTTGGAAGGCCTCATGCTCTGATCCTGCATGTTCCAACTCTTCTGATATGGGCCCTGCTAACGCTTGGAGTTCTTTATTCACCTTACTGATATTCAGGTATAAGTCAGAGAACTCGCGATCACTTTTTCACTGTCTTTGAGGATTTGGCTCCTCCAAGCGAAACGGCCATACCCTGCTCACCGATCTTTGCATATTCGTTGATTTTCTCCTTCCGAGAAGCTCGAAGTCTCGGCGGCGCTGTGGGAGGCACACTACCCATCTTCTCGTAAGGCTTGGAGTAGATATTTGTTTTGCTCTTTTAGTATCCTTTTCTCTTCTTTTGTCTCTCAAGCTTTTGACAGAGGGCGTCAACCGCGGAAAGAGCTTCCCTGGAGACTTTTAGAAGATGTCCCCATTGTGACTTGAGTCACAAAAAATTTGTCGGAGACAGATCCTTTTTCTCTTTGAGGGGATTGGGGTATGTAGTTTCCATGATTCTCTCACCGCAAAGACTTTTAGAAAGCGTGTAACAAAGCTTCGCTTCTTCGCCTCTTTGGCTAGGATCATCGAAATGTCCATCGAGCGATGGGAACTTTCCTCTTTGCTGGCTTAGCTGCTAAGAGATCCAGGCTGGTCTTATGGAAGAAGGACCAGAGACAGAGGAGGAGGTAGCTATAGTAGAAGAGGGGAAAAACGTGGAGACACGCGGTGGCGGCATTGAGAGAATAGCCGAAGAAGTGTCCACGGGAGGAAGGGAAACTGCAGCTGTGGAAGACATAGGAAGGGAAGGGAGCCCGGAGATGAGGGAAGAAATGGAGGAGGACAGATCAGTGAGGGAGGAGAAGATAGACGAAGAAGCAGGGGAAAGAGTAGAAGAAGGGACAGAGGACACGACCAAAGGGATGGTCACTTGAGTCACTCGAGGAGGGGAAGGAAGAGAAGAAGAAGGGATAGAAGGGACCTCTGTTGTGGTAGCAATGCCGACATCCTGAGTGGATGGGCCTATGGGACTATCCTCTGCTGCTTCTTTCTCTGGTGTGACCAGAGATATTACTGCCGGCTCGCGGTGCCGCGGAAGGAGGACTCCAGGGGCTTTTTCCTGAATGGTGCTGGATTCACCTTCTACACCTTTTCCTTTAAGCTGCTTCTTGGATCGTGAAGGTGCGTTGCCCAATGGGGAGGTTGTGAAGTCTACCCCGAGGTAGATTAGCCCGTTCATTCGGCACCAGTGCTCTGTCCTACGCAGAGTTTCCTTGACCCTCTCCTCAATTGTCTGAGGAGCTTTAGTTCTATCAATGGCCGGAAAGGGCCAATCGTCCCCATCTGTATCAGTATATACCTTGTCTACTTCATCTTCTGTTGTTTGGTAGCCTTTGGGGACAATGGCTACCCCATATTGGATGATTTCTGCCAATGCTAGGCGAGAATGATCCTTTCTTCTGAGCTCTACCTCATGGAGGACGTCAATATAAATATCCTCAATCTGAGGAACATGGATTGGATCAAGCTTTGCTCTTGGCAGGCAGCCCCTTGGGTCGAAGGTAGGCCTGGCTGGGAAGTCATGTTTCAAATTAAGTAACTCCAGCTCTGCAAACATTTCCTTCACCTTGTGGTGGGTAGAGCATGTGTATCGGCCCACTGTGAGGGGGAAAGGAGTTCCACCCTTCTTCCTTTTCAGGCATTTTTCGTGGTATGTGACCAGCTGCCTTGATAGCTCTAACGAGAATCAGCTTTAGGCCCAACATACCTTGGTAGCTGGTTGGCTCTCCCAAAAAGTTGGCAGCCCTTAGATAGGTGAATGTAGGAAATTGGGTGAACAGGGCTCCCCATTTCTCTATGGCTGCCACTATGTTTTTTTCATACGACCATAAGTCATATTCGGCCTCAAAGCAGTGATGATGTGATAGAAAAACACATCGTTAACTTTTGTGAACTCGGGAGATGTTATTCTCCACCTCAACTCGGGTAGTACTCGTATATCTTGACTCGAGGCCAAACTCCACTCCGTGTTAGGCCCGGATAATCCCTCTCGATGTTGCAGCGTAGACCACGTAGGAGTTCGTATGGAATACTCCCGTTGGCTGAATTGTGTAGCCGCCGAGATGGTGCTGCTTATAATTTCCCCAAAGAAAAGCGCTCGAAAATTCTTGTTCATTGTTTCCAAGTAGCGCAACATCCATTTATGGAAGTAATGGGCGTCAGAAAGCCCGAAGACCCTGCTCAGGAAGGTAATGGTATCGCTGAGCTCTTCTGAGAAGTCACTGCGGTGGATGATTTGGGGCCACCGGGTTACCACCTTCTTATTTTTCAGATATACTTCATTCATTAGCTGCATACATTGGTCTTCATTGTCTTCCCAGGCCTTGATGCACTCTGCTTGGCTAACGGCCACAAAGTGCCGGTGGTGAGGGATGCCGAGTATGATCTCAAAATGACGGGCAGTGAGGTTAATGACTACCTCGCCCTTGCTGTTTTCGACACACCTTGTGTCTTTATTATAAGACTGGGCAACCACCATCATAAATTCATTGTTGACGGTGCTGACGGGGATTCCTCCGGCGAAGTGCAGGGCACTGCCTATTAGTTTGTCCATCCATGGACTCCTTGTAACTTTCTGAGTTCTGGCCCAGAATTCCTCCATGTCGATATGCCCCAATTCTGAGTCTCTGACGTCCATGCTGCATTCGGCCTGTGACTCGGGCATTCTGACCCTTTGATATTTATACTTCATCTCTTCCTCTGTAAGCTTAGCCTTTCCTTTCGATTTGGTGGGTCTCTTGCTGGATGTAGACATATGTTCTTTCGAACTCAGTTGCTGATCTGCATGAAGAAGAAGCGAGACCCAATCCGAAAAGGTTGAATTAGCCATTTGATCTTCCATTGGAATGTTAGCAGAAGAAAGAGTTAGAGATTTTTAGGCTCAGGGCACAGGGCGCATGAAAATTGCAGCTTACAGGGCTAAATAGGTAGGTAAGGCACACCGAAAGAGGGTGTTGCAGGGATAAAACTGGCGCCAAAGGCGCATGGCGCATTTTATAAAGGGCATGCATACTATGGATTGCATTTTATAATGGGCGCATGAAAAGTGCGTGTTACATAGTGTTATCAGACAGGATGCACCCTTTAGCGCGCATGGAATTTTCATGTTGCATTGGGATTTGGTGCACCCTTTGGCACATGGATATGTGATGCAATGGAAATGTGAGGAAGGATTGTGCGCCAAAGGGGCGCAAGTTAGCACTTGCAGTATGTGAAAGAGGCGCGCCTTGAGGGCGCAGGAGTTCATGATGCAACAAGTATGAAAGGTGCGCCATTGGCGCGGGTTTTGTTCATGTAACAGGGGTGACAGATGCGCCGAAGGCAAGAGAGAAACAGTGAACTAAATCACTCTCAAAGGGGTCTTTACATGGTTTAGATTTCTTCTTCTCCTCTTTTCCTTTTGACAGGTCATTTGGGTAAATGAAATGGTTAAAACTAGGAGGGTTACAAACCATTGTTTCTAGGATGACATCCTCCTCCAGCAGATCTGGAAAGAGGAAGATAAGGAAAGACAGCATGCGGGGGGGAAGCTCAACACATGCATATCAAAAACCAAACCAGCAAGCAAGAAGCACTATCTAGCAAAACTCACGAAAGAGACAAGAGCACTTACCCGGATAAATAGCAAAATTTTTGAAAACGGGTCCACAACGCATTAAAACGATGAGGCAGGGGCTGACAGGCTCAGAGAAAGGAAATCACGTGCTCTGTGAATAGTGAAAATGACATTTGGGTGTGCAAACACACACACATATATATATATATATATAGGTGAGCTGGTCATAAATGCGCCACCCACTTTTTAAAGGGCGCATGAGAGTTGCTGTCGATAGGGAAAAGTGTGCGCCCTTTGGCGCATGAAAATGTTTGCCAACAGGAAATTAAGCGCGCCTTTGGCGCACCAAAAGCTATGTCGACATGAAGTTATGTGCGCCCTTTGGCACACCAAAACATGGTGCAACAAAAGTTGTGCCAACACAAAGGCGCATGCGCCTTGGCGCACGCAGGGAAGGCTCAACATACTTTGGCGCACCAAAAGGTGTGTTGACACTGAAAATCATGCGCCAAGGTTTTAAAGGGGGTGCACCAAAAGGTGGTGTTACATAGAAATTTCATGTGCCCACCCAAAAGGCTCAAAAGACTAAGTTTGAAAACCAGATTTCCCGGGAAGGGATTTTACAACGTTTGGAACGCAAGGGATCCCTAACGAGGGATCGGAACAAAATTTTGGTATGGTTATCGGTAAAATTTCCCTTGTCAATTTTAAGGGATAACACTACCACACCTTTATCCAAGAAGATACCATCAAAACCTAAGACAATACCACCTATCAAACTAGTGGTTTAACCCATTCCGCCTTCTATAACTCCTCTTCCCTCATAATCATCTACACCTTTACCCAAACCCACACTCACTTCCCAATGTGATCCAAAGGCAGGGTCCTACGCCAAAATTCTATCCAACCTCTTAGAGACCTCAGTCATCACATTACCACCACTTAGACCTTACAACCCCCTCAAACCCAATTAAAAGGGTTTGATGAAACTAAAATTTGTGCCTACCATCATGTGCCATGACATGATGTAGAAGGTTGTAAGGATATCAAAATTATTCTCCTCTAATTATGTCCTCCTGAAGCAAATTTTGACGATGATAATCTTCTTGATGAGGACCATGTTCCACTTTCACCTGTCACAACACATCCTCATCCCTTACTTTCTCAATGACCTTCATCTTCACCCCCACAACCCTTTTTCAAGCTCCAAATTGTAATATCGACATGGTATGTATTAGAGATTTAGCCAAACCATCACCTAAATGCTAGTGTTCCCTACTCATTTTGTAACCAACTCGGACCAAGCCCGCATCAAATGCATTAGGTTGGGGAAAACCAATTATATGTACACATACAATGTGCTCGTATTCCCAATAGTGAATAAGGAAGGTAAACCATCAATTGAACCTCTGTAGCCTCCCATAGGCCCATAAATCTCTATACAACTGCACCAAGAATGTTTATGCCTAGGAAAAACAAGTCCTCTCCTCCATCATGTCCTGGAGAACTCCTATCAGTGCTCATGGGAATCTCCCACCATCCCCATCTAGCAATGTAAAACAACACACCACCTCTATAATTAGGATAAGCAACCTCATCTCCTGAGGATGGTCTGTGTACATTTCTCCATTTCTTAGGCTCATGCTATGGTATCTCAGCTTTGTCATCACCTCTCCAAAAATAGCCACTATCGGATCCTTTGAAACCTCCGAGGTAATAAAATAGACCTAGTCCCCAACTATCTATAGCCACAGGATCCTGTATACATCCTTTAGGGTGAAAGTAATATCTCCCATCGGAAAATAAAAAGTGTTGGTTGTCGAATCCCATCTATCGATGAGTGTGACCATCAAACTAGGATCTCGAGCTACATGTCGGTACCATCAGATCCCAATCATTCCTACATCTATCACGTGCCTCCACTCCTCCACAGTCACACTTGACCATATCACTTACTGCAGCGGTGGTACTCATCCCACATCCATAACTACTCTCTCACCTGCACCAATCAAACACAACATTGTTCATCCTTGACCATACCCAACATACCTTTTACCCAACACACCTATTACATGACATAGCTATTTCCCACCACACCCTACCCAAACCACAACCCTACCGACTACCCTTTTTTCCTAGTGTACTATTACACCTCTTCTCCCTTATCATCCTTACCCATCTTAGTTCATTTTACACCTATTCTCCCTTATTCTACTTTCCACCCCCACCATCACCCAAATACCAATTTTACCATATTTTCCCTACATACACCTTCCCTTATCCCTTCCTTGACTATTTTCCTTCCCCGTACCCATTCCTTAACCCTATTTATCATCATCCCTAACCAGCGCCTATCACCTTAACTATCACCGGTTTCCCTTGACCAATGTCGGTCCAATTTCATCGATGTTGGTCACCTAAGTCTTGCATGATGCTAGCTAAAGCCAACCGATGTCAGTCTCTGTCATGACATCAAAACCGAAGCCCCCGCCTATAAAAATTTCCTCATAAATACCCAAAACACCTACTCTAATCTACTCAAACCTACCCTAACTTCATTCCCACCCCTATTTACACTATATTGGACCCCCCTCCCTCATTTCATTCATTTTACCTAAAAATTCCAAATAAATTTCCACCCAAACCCCTTTTAGCTGAAACAAATTTAAAACATTATTTTCAACCCAAAGATAGAAGTGGATTGAATCCTACCTCATCTCGGTGTTGTCTGCATGGTGGTACATCTAGCCGCGCTACGCCTGTGGTCCACCTTACCCCTCTCTCCCCTCTACCATCATCAAATCAACACCTCACCTTGCAACCAATCAAACCAATCCAATCAATCTCATGGACCCACCTACCAAACACCAATCATGTGCTAGTCACTCACCAACTCAGCTCAAACACCTCGTACCGTCACTTTCTACTCTTACTCCATCACTTTGTCATTTTTCCAAATAGCAACATGTTAAAATGAATCCGTAAAATATGGATTTTTATTTTTATTAACCCTAACCCAACATGACCAATGTCGATCATACCAAACGGCGACGTCGCTTACTTTATAACTGACATCAGTTTCTTGTTATTACCATTTTATCCCATTTTTCCCATTTTGACCTCAAATCATCATTACGCGATACCCTTTGACCTCACCCATACTTATTGCAGCACCCTACCTAAAAGACCTAACTACCCCTACATTTCCTTAGTTACGTCTCAAGATTTGTTATTTTACCTAAACCTTTTCCTTACCTATGTCATGACCTATTTAACTGGACCTGACCTACTTTGTGTGACCATTGACCTTGTGTACTCGTTATACCTTGTGTTGATGTTCCCATGTTGTTTTAGCTTAAAACCATACCTTGCCTATTGTTGTGTTGTTTATCTCAACCAACCCTTTAGTGTACCAGAACATACCTAAATGTTCTTGCACCTAACCTATGTTGTGTTTCCAGACCATATCCTATGCCTTGATACCCGAATAACTTCACCCTTGTTTTGATAAACCTATCGACATTGGACGATGTAGAGTTTGCAAGCTCTTTAACTTGGTACCATGTTGTAGTCTATATGTGTGTGTACATTTGATTGCCACTACACATTACCCAATTTTACAATGGCCTATTACTTATTATCTGAATCGACCATCACCCTTTCCCATAGTAATCATACCCTTCCCCACCTACCTTCACTTCAACCATCTACACATTTATCAAACCACTCACCGATTTTGTATAAAACCTCATCAGTTCCTGGTTTGAGGGGGATGTCCTTCACCCACACCTATGGAAACCTCACTCTCACCCACACATGGGGAAATGACTTCCTAGTTTTGTCAGCCTCACTTACTAATTTAACTATGCAACAAAAGGGGGAAAATATAGACACCAAAATTGGGTCGTACCACCCTTACAAATTTCCCATTAATTAAATAAACCATATCTTACATATTCATATCCCATAGTTCATAAGATTAATCAAGTCAATTACTTTAATTTATTTGATTAATGTCCTCTCTTGACCACCTCACCTAGCCACATCACCTAGACACCTCATCAATGACATATTCTTAGCATGTTCCTTCTAACTAGGACTCAATGTCTACTTACCATAACTAACTGAGACTTAGTATAACCCTAACACTAGATGTATATTATTTATCTAACAACATGCCCACTCACTTACATGGAAAATACCATTTTAGACGTGAACCAATAGGTAGAACCTGTCGAAAGATAGCCAAGATCTATTATTTTGGCAAACCTAGGATTTCCCACTATAATCAACGCCGGTTAACCTAAACCATCATTAGTTACCATATATTAACTTTGGTAACCTTGTTCTAGAGGTTGGAAGAATTATTAAAGTTTTGAGAGAGAGAGATAACTATATACAAGCATGAACCAGAGCCCTCTTGCACATCAAAACACACCCTAGTCAAAGACCAAGGCTAACTTGAAGACATTGGCATTCACGGTAGCATTCTAGGAAGCATTGTTGTGGCATTGACCACTAGTTTCATAGATAAACCATCACCCTCATCCAACCACCAGGTCTGTAAATACAAGTAAGTGCATTTTGATTTGCATCATTCCATACTTACTTAGATCATCATTTCTTTAGCTTTCTCTTTTAAATCCTATTCTCTTTTGCATCCTATCATCCTCACCTTCCTATCAATCCACCCATCTGACCACCCATAACCTTTTGCTCTCCCCATATTCAACCCCTAGACATCTCTGAGAATTCTCAACATCTTTACCAACCTATCCATCCTTCTTCCATTCTCTGTGTAATCACAAAGAACCTCCAAAATAAATTTTTATTGAGTTTCTACTAGTCTGCCTCTACCAATGTCGGTTAACCTAAACCATCATTAGTTTCCCTCTCAACCAGAATTGGTAATACCCAAATGATGTCGAGTCTACGTATCTGGTAATTCTACTTGTAACAACAATCTCATAACCTTCACTCAAATAACCCAAAACCACCCAAAACCTGATCCTAACCTGTTCTAGTCACCTTGGCTACCTGCCCAACCTCTAGATCTGATCATAACCTTACCTGTTAGATTATATTTTCTTATTGTATTTGAATGAGATACCTAAATCATATCAACTACAATAGGATGTTATTTTTTTACGTTATTTCTTACATTAAATTGTATTAAATAGTGGATTGACAACCATCTAGGAAGTATCACACTTCTTGGATCTAGCACACGCTAGGCATTCCACTGACATATATTGTTTAATATTCTTCTTGTGGTCTTGTTTTTCATTCATAGGTAGTTCCTCCTAGAAAACGAAGTTCTCACAATCAGCACTAGATCGGGAATCATAACATGCGCACTCTACCTCCCACCTTCATTTCATAGGTATTCCTCCTCACTTTTACCTTATCTGTTTTTCTCATACATACACAACTTATTGGTGAAATAGGTCGATAGCTAATGGTGAAATGTCGTGTGAAAATATTTTTAATTTCTTTTTTCCCCCAATTTAGGTCATTAGGGGGGAATGATGAAATGTTGCATTAGAAAAATTTGTATGTTTTTGCCCCCAAATTAGGTCATTAGGGGGACTTAGTGGTGAATTTTCATGCAATACATTAGTAAATGTTTGAAACATTATGAGTTGGAAAGCTTGACTAAATGCATGTAATATAAGGGGAATTATAGGATGACCCTGATGATATGCCCCCTTTTCAAAGTGAAAAGGGACGTGATGAAAAGAATGAATGCTAATCTAAAAGCAAGCACGAAATTGATAGAATGCGTAAAAAATTCCAAAATGCATATAAAGTGGATGGAAGATAAAATTCAAAAGAGAAAACATGTGAGAAATGTATTCAATATGTTGGTAAGCATAATTCTTAAAATAACACCACAAATGGGGTGCAAATCAGAGTGGAAATGCTTAAGATATGACAAAAATAGTGTAGCACATATTAGTTGTCAAAATAGACATGAAAAAATGACTATAGTAAAGTAAGTGATGAAAAAAAGTAACTATAAGTATTGAAGTGAAAGAGTGTTAAGTCAATTCATTTGTTTTATACGTGATTGTGAGAGTGAGCATGAAGTGTGTGAAAATTCCACAAGTAAGAGTAGCGTATCCTAGTCGGTTTAAGAGGGTGGCAACTAGTGTAGCATCGTGTATGACCGCAGAGTTTGTAAGTGCATCATTTTTCATAAAATGTATGATGTAGTAGTCATATTGGTTGAATTTTTTTAAATTGGAAATTTCTTATTTTCTCGGTGTTTGAGACATTGATAAGAGCGGTGAGGGTTCTAGTGACCTATGATAGAAGTGCTTAGAAGCGGGCACTAGTGTCCTACTCCTAGGTGCCCCAATCTTGCATCTGGATGCCCTAGTCTTGGATGTGTGTAGGTGATGTATAATTTTTCTAAACATGGTGCTAATATGTTAACTAAGTTTATTTGTTCTTGCAATGTTTTCTAACACCTGCGTTTGATGTCATTTTTGTTGTGTCGAGGGATATCCTCTCAAGGAGTTCCGTGGTGGGAGGCATATGAGTAAATTGATTGGATTGGGTTTTCCAGATGAGGATTGGGATGTGATGGACCATACCATCTTGTGACACTTAGCATGAATTAGGGATGTGCCCCATAATATGCTCATGTTGATTACTTTATGCGAGAGATGGTGTGCGGATACATAAACATTCTCGTTACCTATGGGGGAGATGATTGTGACGTTGGAGGATGTATATCACATAATGTGATTTCTAGTTATGTGGGAGAGAGTACAAGTTATGCCACTCAAAAATATGGAGTGGCAGATGTGAGACACAAGATGATATTTTATGGGGACTTGAGTACCTATCGAGGCCCATATAAGCCTAAATGCTATTTTTTGGTCTGGTGTTCTACGCTTGATGATGTTCATAGCAGTTATGATTGCATCGTGTATAGATGTGGAGAGAGGATACATAGGAATCTTATATAAGATACATAACATATGCGAGTAGATTGAGGAGGGGGGTACTAGATATGCATGGGCATGGTGTGTGTTGACCCACCTATATAGAGATCTATACCGATTTACTCATGATGAGCATGGTGGAGGGATATGAGCCACCAAACTACTACATGTGTGGGAATATGAGCATATAGCTATGTTGAGACTAGTTGTAGGTCCACGAGGGGAGTGGGCTAGGCCAGAGATATTTGCGAGGAGGTGGGTTGACATTCATGGCAGGAAGATGGATATAGATACCTTCAGGGAACTTATAGATAAGATGGGGCCCAAGGCAATTATATGGAGGCCATATTGTGACTATGGGGGATGGCAAGAGGATGTGACGTAGTTGTGATGTATTCGAGAGGACTATGTGGCTAGAGGACCACTTTCCAGGGGTGGCGAGATTTTTCAGGTAGAGAGGGTGTCACGATAGTTTGGTATGGCTCAGGATGTGCCCCTAGAGCCATATATATGGTTGAGAGCTATCAGAGCACCAAGGCAGGCTAGTGCTAGGTCACAGACCACAAAAAGCAAGTAGTTCTGTTAGGGCCGGATGAGGTGGATCCAATGATAGCAACTATTGATGGAGATAACATGAGTTACATCGAGGATTACCATACATGGGGGAAACACATCGACTAGTATTGTTGTATCCATTATTTGTAGGCCCAATATATTTTCCACCGGATAAGGGGAGAGGGTGAAGCACATACTCCCGATCCTATAAAGCAGCATCCATCACTTGAATATAAGTATTTGTGTATATGCACATTATGTGTGTTATGGTTTTCTAATATTGTTGTGTAGTGATCTAATGCAATGTTATGTGTGTTTTTAGGTGATGCATATTGGTCATTGATCATGGACACATCCATCCACACCTTGACACGGAGTGTGTCGAGTGATGCCCTAGGTGGAGGTATACTAGAGTAGGTGGATGATATAACGTACAAGTAGGCCCATCTATTTGATCTAGTAGCCATAACAACTGTAACGTGTACAATATTGCTAGGCGAGAGGGAGGAGGCATGCAAGGAGACTTGATGAGAGAGGGAGGAAGTAGGTGGTGGTCCCTTAGCCTAGGACATGTTTGTGTGGTACGTAGATTTACAACATCAATTCTCAAAGAAGTCAATAAAGATGACTTTATTGCGGAGGTAGGTTGAGTGATATCGGGCTGCGAATAACGATGTCACATTAGTGGAGAGGCATCCACGAAGGGCTCTCATAGTACATGAGAGTGATAATGATGATGAGGTCTGATTGGGAATATTATATATGATGTGGGGGCCTTGCCCCAGTTGTGATATATTTTTTTATGATGATCATATTTGTAATATATGTATCGACACCTATTTTTTATATATGATAGATCTATGTTGGAATGTTTTGTCATTGTGATATAAATGATCTTGTATGATTCTATGGTTATTGTCCTAGTATATGTAATGTATATTATTTGTGTTTGAGAAATATAAGTTTGCATTATAATGTTGGTAATGGTAGATATCAAGTGTAAATGTGAGGGATGAAATGTATATTGGATGGAATGTGTAGTGTGTAGTTAATATAATGATGATAATAGAATAGATAAGAATGGATGATAGTAAACTGAATATATCGTAATGAATGTATGAAAACTTAATGTAGTTGTAATATGTTATTATGATGAAATTAGGAGGGGGAGATTAGAGATGCCCCAGAGTGTGTAAATGAATATGATCATTTAGGTAAGACCCCTCAACAATCAAGTATGAGCCAAGTAAGAAAGATTTTATCATCGAGAAATGATTGAGTGCACTAGATGAGACAACGAAGCACATGATGAGAGATTCTTAGAGTAAATCCCTCAACATTATTGTAAGAACAATAAGAACACAAGTGCATAATCGGGGTAAGGTGATATAGATCACCTTCAAAAGACCTAGACGACATGAAGTGGTAGAAGCATGTGGAATAGGAGCATCATGTGAATATGTGACAAACTAAATGTCACAGGATCTGTGGTGGGATGTGTGAAGAGGTAGAGTGCTTGTGGTGGCCAATGTGAAGTAGTAACATGATGCACTAGATGGTATGAATGTTATGAGTGATGTGGATGCGAGTGGAGAATGCATATGAATAACAAATCATGTGGATACATCATAGCTGAAGCATAAAAAATGGATTGCTTGGCGTGGGGAGGTAAGGTAAATAGTAAATGGACATATTTTTTCTTTCCAAAAATAAAACCATAGGGATATTGGTAATATGCACTCTGAAATGGAGACTATGGTAGGTGGGGAGTATGTCGGTTCCGCCATGGGAAAAAACCAGGGGAACTCACCACCTCGCTCGCTGCCAGCTTTGTGAGCTAACTCGTCCACAAACATTATAGATGCCAATGCACCAAAAAACACCCCTGCACTTAAACCAAGTGTAACTCTCACTCAAACTAGTGTAACCCTCAAAAATTCATGAACAGTGAATAATGATAAGGTAGGTGAGGTATAGTCAATAAGGGTATGGGAATGCTTTCTTCTCCAATAAGGAAAAATACATAAATATATGGGTTTTGTATGCCTTTCCCATCCTTTTTGTAGGTTTCATGATGGATTTTAGGGGGTGGTTGAGGAAGATTTCAAGTTTCCCCTCTCTCTCTCCTCCAAATTTCTTCTTCTAAAAATGTAAAGGGGTTACACAATAAAGGATTTGATCATTTTTCTCTCCTATGCACCCCTCTTCTTCTCAGATCTGGTGCTTCAAGCCTTCCTCAAAAACACTATAATGTTTTCATGCCTTCCCCTACTTCATGATATACTGTGTAAATTTCAAGGAGTAATGAAATTGTGTCTATGTTAATTTTCCAACCTTGCATGATTTTAATGTTTCATCTTACTTCTCTTTATGAATCAGGTGGTTGTGTATATTTCTTGTTTCATTACAGATTTGGTGTGTTTTTTTAACATGGAATGGTGAATTTTTACATTATGCTTTGTGATACCACTCTCTACCCTCTCCATGATGCATTGAATGTGATCTAGTTTGTGGTGTAGGACCACCCTCTCTAGGTTCATTTCTTTCACTATTTTGCAGGTTGGGAAAGTGATTGACACTCCTTTTCTTGGTGTATCACCACTTTTAGTGTAGGTTTCATTTCACGTAATCTCTCTCCTTGTCTCCTTGGGATGTTAGAATAGGTTTAGATAGTTATTTTTCTTTCCTTAGGATTAGTTGTGGTGGGTAGGATTAGGAGGAACCATCCTTCTCTGGAGGTTTATATCAAGTTCTCAAGTCCCAAATCTTGAGGTATAACCCCATGTTAGGAAATCGCACTCGAATTTCCCATCCACAACTTGGTCATTCGGGGTGTTGTGATTTTTCCACAACAATATTATTATGCAATCCCTCCACAAACCAAGTGATTTTACTTGATTAATAAAAATTAAAACTATATTTGTTCATCACATCAAACAAACTCATGTTATACTCCATAAAACACTCTACCAATCTCTACTTAGTATCCTTCAAATCCTGGATTGTCTCCCTAAAAATTTATTTATTTTGAATTCTTATGTGATTTTTTTATGCAAAATTCTTTAAGGTTTGTGCATTAAGATTTATGGAATATATAAACTTAAAATTTCTTCCATGGAGTGCCCCTATGAGGTTTCACTCATATGTGATCCCTTTTTCTTACCAACACATCTCACAAGCTAGTAGGCAATGCTTGGGGTCAACAAACCCAACATAAGGTTGAAACCCGTCATAAGAATTTGAATAATGATCCATTTTTCCTCCTTTTCCAAACTAACTTACTAGATGACTTTGTGTAGTAGTATAGCTCAGGCTTTATATTGGATTCACTTTCACACATGGCTTATTAATACTCATACCAATACTTATACTATCCTTATTGGATTTTGGCTTGTCTTCCTTTAATTCCTCACATTTTGGTAAGCTAACTATGTATTTTGGGCTTATATAACTATTGTTACTACACTCCCTACTCTTTTAATAGTTTCCACTTAATGTAATCCTACACAACAAAGGGTTTTGTAATGCTTATTCTATTTCCCTGTAATTTATTCCACACCTATCTACTCTACTCTTGAATACAACCTTGTCTATACTACCGATAGTTGGCTTGAACGTCTTCATAATTCTTGCAAAAATTCAAACTACTCCAATTGGTTAAGACAATCTCATGTAATCAATTCTCTATCTGTCTCTAGGGACATATATCCTAGAAGAGGGGTACTATCATCTTCTGTGACCCTTTCTAGATCTAGTACGATTTCTTCACTACCGACTACACTTTATTGATGTTTGCAATACCATGGTATCCATGATAGTTTCTCTAAGTTTAATAACAATTACTTCATGAATATACTTCTAACTAATTCTATTCTCCTACCTTCAACTTCTTCGTTTGATTCCTGGTTCATCCTCATTGCGCAATCAAGGTTCATGCTTCATTTCACCCTCTCGATCACTTAAACATGTTTCTTTGGTAATCTTATAGGCTTCTTTAGGAGGCGCATTCCCTCCTTCTTTTGAAATCTTCCCTACTTTACTCCTTCTCATAGTTGGTTTCTTCTCCCCTTAAGAAATAATGTAACTTCCCCATCTATTGGTTTCTTTATATTCTCTTTACTGAGTCTTTCAATTTTTTCTTCTTTCTCATCCTTTTCGTGCCCCTTAATAATCCTCTTTATTGTTGGCTCCTTCCCCTTCATCTTTCCTCTTCTAGGATTTGAAATAATTTGGTTAGATTTACACATCATAAAGACAAGAATAATATTATTTTTATTGTACTTGACAATTATAAGCGCATATAGGTCTCTTAATAGGCTTAAAAATACAAAAACATATCCATTAATTCACTCTAATAATCCTATTATAATGGGTGCAATCAACCACCTGTAATAATCACTTTCCTAATAATAATACTTGCATGAAACATTAATTTCCAACATTCCCCCATTAGTATTTACATGGGGGCAAGGAGAAACTAAAAATACAATCATATGCCATCACATACTTTTAGGTTTTCATGTTGATTTCTAGATCTTGTTTTCTATATTTTGCTACACATGATCACCTACATATGAGAAATTATCTCACTTTCACTTCTAGTTGAACATATTCATTACTCGATCATCTTCCAATGAAGTATGAAAATTAGAGAATCTCTATAGTCAAAGGATCATTTTAGTCATCTACCCTCCTATACAACTATTTTTAAAGTTTTGTACCTTCCACACCATATCACAACATTTCAAGATAAAATACTAGAATATCATAATCATACATTCCAAGTGAACAGCCACAAACTTATGTTATTATTTTCATACAACTGAAAATAAAATTACCACTATTGCATATGTGTGTCCCCATTATTAGCGGATGATGAGAGGTCTTTGAATGACCTCCTTCTTATATTACCTCCATCCTTTGATGAACATGTTTCTTACTTGTAAAATGTGGTCTTGAAGCACATTTGCTTTCACATTGGGATTCTTCTCCCTCCCAATGCTGCAATGTGAAACACTTTATTTTATAGGACATAGGGTCCCATTGAAAATGCGTAAGGAAATATTTTTTTATTTTTAATGATATTTTTGACAACATATAATTAACACTAAACAAACTTACTGAAAAATATTTACCTATTAACACACAATTTTTGACTTTTGACTCTTGAATGATGATACAATAAGAGAGACATTATAGAGATTATAAAATGAACATACATACCCTTAACACCAAAAAAATACACAAAAATAATGATGCAAAATTTATACTTTGATATTATAGACACATAAATGAAATTTTAAATTTACAAATAACAACTAACAAAAGCATAAAAATATGACTTCACTCCTTAATATAAATAAAAAGACTCCAAGACTTTTAACTAGATGATTAACATTAGACTTGATAAAATGACTCATATATTACATGGATTTGTACTTATAATATCACCCATACATAAGAGTGAGATTATAAATTTGATATTCAAATAACACAAATGATGCAAATAATCTTGAAGATATTGAGAAACATTAAACAAAACTAATATGATCTCAAGGAAAATCTCGTAGAGGATATTCAAAGAGGAATTCTAATAGAGTCATTCTCGAAGCACACGTGGGTAGTGATAGAAGAGAAAACTAATTTTAGCATTACACATGGATCTCTTGATCTCGCTTGTTAGTAAATGAGTCACATGTAAGTGTGGCACAATACTAAGACTCAACATATTCCAATGTATTTAGAATTGATCAAGAGGAGACAATAAAATGGGCATGAATCTTTACAAGATAAGATAAAATAACAAATATTAGATATGCAAATTTTGTCACACCCATTGTAATTGATCATATTGGTTTTCCTTTCAACACGTTGAGTGTTTGATGATATATGAGGCAATATGACTTCATGGAGATAAAAAAATTACTATTCATGCACTTGAGAATGGAAATATATTTGTAGAATATGAGAGTAATGAATAAAAGCATTCGAATGGTGGTGAAATTGATATAGCTATGTAAATTTATCTTCTCATCTGTAAAGTGATTCAATGACACCCAAAGAAAGAGGAAATTATGATAAATGGATACTAAATAAAATTTACTACAAATGGTTGTTACCAATGTTGACCATGTAGATTTTGAGCACAAGATAAGTCATTAGAGTCATTAACCAATGCAATCCAATGTAACACTTGGATAAAATGAGGAGAAAGGTTAAAGCACTATGTCCAAGAAAAAGGACACATTAATGAATATTTTTATGCAATAGAACTTAGATTTTTGAAGACATGGACACACTATGAAGCCTTGAGGTACAAGTATTTTCAATTTTGAAGAGAGACTGAATGCATATGTCCTTGAATAGATCATTGAGTTGGATGTGGTTGGTGATACTAATAATTTTTTTGGTGAATATTTAAAATGGATTTCCAATCTATTTTCTATGCACATGAGATAAAAAATCCTACCTAATGCTAAAGTATCTACAAAATTAATTTTTCAAATAAGACCAACCATCACTCAAGGTAATAGAGGACCACCCCTTCATATTTTTAATCTTCCATAAAAATGACTCACTCTGATACCAAATGAAATAATTTGGTTAGATTTACATAAATTAAACACAATAATAATCTTCTATTTATTGTAAAAACAATTATAAGCATATATAAGCCTCTTAATAGGCTTAACAACTACAAAAACATATCCTCTAATTCACTCTAATAATCCTATTCTAATGGGTGTATTTAACCAACCGTAACAATCAATTGCCTAATAATAATAGTAATACTTGCATAAAACACTAATTCCCAATAGAATTACATCCCTTTGGCACCTACCCAACTACTCCATACTATGCAAAATTAACACCATGGCATTTTAAATAGCTACCATATTGACAAAGAAAATAAGTTGTCTAAAAATTTTCTTCTTAATCCAAATAGAAAACGTACTTTAGTAGAATCAAAAGAACAAAAATAGACAAAAATTTCAGTTACATACCCATCAATTGTAGTTTTCATCCAATTACCTACGACATAATTCCATGGCACACCCAATTTATGCAATGTTTCAATTTTTCCTCTATTCATTTGTAGTCTTATTTGTTTTCATGTATAAAGCAAAAAATTCCAACCGAGATAACCAAAAACTAATTTTTCAAGAAGATTCCTCCATAAAATCTCATGAACGTATCCATATATGTAACCCAAATGGACCATTTGAGCAGGAATTCCGGTCAAAGTATCTTCAACATCCACAAATTGTTTAATCTTCTCTTGCAGCCATGTTCCACATCTCTTTATCCCGATAGCCATATTAACATTTTTGGGTCTCAACAATGGAACTATTATTAGTAGAGGTGCTTGGATCATGTTATAAATACTTATAATAGTTTTTATTCGGGTTAACTTATATTCAATTCATTTAAATAATATGCACATGAATTACCAAGACTTAATTCACAATTAAACAATAACTACTTGAAGCTTATAATTCGAGAGAAGGAAGAGACGATTGTAGACATGAAATTATACACTTAGTACTATCACATCATGCCTCTATTATGTCATTAAATGTATGATTCATAAGAAAGAAGACAATACATTAAAAACACTTATTACTTACATTGCTTTATCTTTTTATACTTTCATCCTTTGATTTTTTAGAATTACCCCTCTTCTTTTGGACATTGCATAGTATGTTATCCAGCTCATCATTTCCTATTTTATTCTTAGATCCTTTCAAAAACTAGTTCCAGTGGCAGCTTACAGGAGTGGCTAGGCACTACTGTCCCCTTTGAGAACTTATTTTGTCCTTACCTCTTATTTTATGTTTTAAAATTCCACATTGACCATTATCTTTTCTAAAACTTATGTTGTCACCTTAACTTGGCTTGTAGGGTTTTTTATGATGAATTTCAAGTAAATGAGTCATACATATGGATGAATTACTTACTATTCTAAGGGGTAGGAAAAATTGGGCTACATTTAGGTTGCATCATTCACTACATTTAGGTTGAATCATTCACTACATAGGAAGGAAAAATTATGAATTCCATCACACACATTCATCTTTGGGAAAATTATTTGTATCCCACTATCTTCATGCAAATGGTACAAGGGAAATCTAGCTTCAAGGGATGTAATTATATCAAACACACACACACACACACACAAAACACACACACACACAAAATTGATCATGAACTGTAGTGCGGTGCTCGATAACAATCACATTGGGTTGACCACCGAGGTATTTACAAATCAAACATATGCATGTGTTAGTGAAACAATTTGTTATATTACAAATTAGGTATTTCCACCAACACTCATGGGGCTATGCCCCTCCTTCTTGTGTATGGGGAGGCTCCCATTATTGAATGTAAACTATTCTAATCATATCTATTATTTTGGGGTGGCCAAATAGGTCAAGGATCACATAGGAACACTTCACTGAACCTGTGGAAAAGTTCTTGTATGTGATAGAAGGGAGTAATTTGTAACAAAAAGGGGTAAAGGAGAGAAATTAGGAAAGGGAGGGTTATTTTTGTGAGTAGGAACTAGTAGAGTTCACACCTAATAACTAGATTAGTTCAACATTTAATTAGAGGAAAACAACAATGAAGCATCTAGTGAGGCTAACAAACCTAGAAACATAGTTCTTGAGATTCATTCATCAAGGATAAAAAGTTATGTCTTGATCACTATGCTTATAAATTTCTAGAAAGAAAGAGAATAGATGAAAACATGAAAAAAAAAAATGGAAGAAATGTAGATTTTATTTCTTGTGTTAGTGATATAAAGCTCAACACTTAAACTACAATCCACAACTGCTATAAAGATCTAAATTTTCAACATTTCAGGATCCTTTGAAATTAAGAAGCCATTTCAATTTATATTATTTTGAATTGACCCTTCACCTACCCCACACATGACTCTTCATGATCTCATTCAACTTGTGACTTTACATCTTCCTAGGAAGTGAAAAAAGTTCTATTTTTATAAATTAAAGTGAATTTTACAATGCAACTTTATAAATTCACTTAAGTGAATGAGAAAAAATATCATGATTATACACAATGAATAATTAGAAAGGGGAGAGAAGAAATAGGGAGAAAGAGAGGGAAATGAATAATTTGACATATCTGATGAAGAAGCTTCCTATGATGAAATTTAATGATTCATGATTCATGATGAGAAGTTTCTTGAATGGGATCTTATTCCTTGAATTCCTTTTTGAATTGAACTACAACACTCATGAATTTGTCTACCTCTAGAATTCACACGCATCCTAAAATCTTAGTTGATTCTCCAGAACCTCGTTGATATTCTTACACTGATTGAGCCATCCTTCATGATCCTTTGCAATTACAAAAATGTAATTTCTAATGTTCGCCAAAGACTCTAAGTTATATTCATTGAAAGAGATGGATCCACCTGCCTCTTTCTTGACTAAATCTTGGAAGGAAACAATGATTTCTTTTGATGAATATTCCTTGATGAGCAGAGGGAACTCAATTTTTTAAACACATTTGTAGACATAATTCAATATCTCGAAAGCATGTTGTCCACAAGAGTCACACTCAAAGATTGAATTTTTGAGAATTTCATATCTCACATCTATTATGGGGATCAAAACTTAAGACAAGTTATTTGTAGCTTATGCAAAAAAAAAATCTTTCTCAAGAGAGTTTGAGATTCGAATGAGTTCATATTAGAAAACATTGGGAGCACCTCATCCAAGTGAACCACCTCTTTTACAAAATCCTCCTTTGATTTATTTACTTCTGAAAAATTTGAGAGAATGTACTTTATGAGAGAAATGACATCTAGAAACAATTGATTTCCTTTCTTGATGATTATCTTAATCCACTTCTCACTGGCCTTCCCCTGCATCATGCATCCTTGTGCTTTCTTGATTTCCTCAAGATTAAAATTGCTGATCATAGGAATGTATTCTACCAGAAGAGAATATGTTGAGTCAAATTCCAATAAGGGTTGAATGTAAACACTAAGATATTTTACTTACTCCTTCATTTATACAAATGTTTGATTGTATTCTTCATTCTGAGAAAGTAGGAAGGAAAAAGATTCCTTGAACAAATGAGAGTCACCCTCGTGTGATTCTTGACCCAATGAGATGCGAGATCAACTCATAATTTGGTGGAGTCATATCTTCAATGGGATTTTCATTTTTAGGCCTAGGATTTTTAACATATTGATTACTTGAGGTACCACTAAAGAAAAGGGATGTTATCTAGGCCTTCTTTCTTCTCTTGGACTTCAGCTTTCCCAATATTGCTTTGAGTTTCGACATGATTTCTGTCACCAGAGCTCCTTTAAGAAATACCTAGGATTCAAGAAATGGAGAAGACATACCTTTAGGAAATTATTTATAAGAAGACATACATAATGGAAATGGATATTTGAGGGTTGAAATGATGATGGGGAATCTCGACATTGGAGAAGACATACCTAGATGCTTTTGCGAGATAAATATGATGCAATGGATCACTCCTTGACTTATGAGGTTTTATGATATATTTAATGGTATTTTTCTTCTTAAGAACTCTCCTGGAATATGGAATCCCTTTTTGCTATTTTTTCATTACCTTCACTTCATGTTTGTTACATTCTTCTTGTGATGCTTTACCTCAACCAACTCACCTTGGCTCACTTCACTTAGCTCACCCAACCATCTTCTTGAGCTCTAATCAACCGGCTCATGTGTTTTAATCAACCAGATTCACCAATTTCCAATCAACATACTCACCGAGGAGATATGATTATGGATTCCACTTTACCGATAATTTAATATGATCAATAGATATCTTGACTCTTTTTTAATCTTTTATGACAACACAATGTCTTTGAATTTTATCTCATTACACCTCGCGATGCTCTGTCTTTCCCTTGGATGTAAATTTTATGCTTCAAGATCCCCATGAATAATGAATTTCCTTTTTTGAGCTATGAAACCACCCTGAAACCCTATGAATATGTCAAAAATTAGTGAGATGACTGAAAATGAAGCCTACTACAATTTTCTACACCCGCAATAGAGACTTTCTATTTTTAACAAGTAAAACCAAGACCTATTATTTTAGAAATTTCACCTGTTTTACTCAAATTTTAACTTCTTAATATTTTGGCATAATCAATTAAAATCCATTGAGGATTAATTTTTTTAACAAGTTTTTATTTTTGGAAAGTTTCCTTTTCTTTTTTATCTTTTTTAATTTTGGGAAAGATTGTCTAGTTTATTATTTTCATTGTTTTCTAAGTGCATTGATATGAGGGGACTTGTTATTTTTAGTAAGATTTTTTTAGTAAGTGATGGCACTAGGTACTTACTATTTTTATAAAAATTATTTTCCACGTTAGATTGCAATGAAAATTACATCACTAGATCAAGCTCGCTTTCAGGACATCGTGCTTCAAATTTCACCCCGATCCACTGTCGGAATGTTTGGAAATTGAAAAATCAATTATAGGGTACAAAAAGGGTTTTCTAGCATTAAAAAAATTAGGTCATCATATGGTTTTCTATTACAATGTTCTTGAAGGCTCCTGGGATGAGAATCAACCGAGAAAACTCTCTCGATTCTCATTCACCGGTTTGCAAGATGTGAGTTTTTCATGTGTTGATGCATACTACATTTCTCGGAGAAAATTTGGTAGAGTCTATATTAATTTTTCATGTTTTGATGTTATGGAGTATTACTCATGGAGTTCATGTGAAAATATTAGGTGGGCAGAAGCTCTTTTATGTTTTAAAACTTTCCAGTGAAGACTTTTGGTTCACATGAGAGGAAGAAGTGAGAAGCAGCAAACAAAAACACTTAGTGGATTTTTTTTTTTTGAAACATCATGACATGGGGAAAATTTAATTGTCCCCATGGGATAGGGATAGTATGGATAGAATTTTTTTCCTATATGTGATCTTGAAAAATGGAAACATTTGATTTAACGATGGGGAAATGGAGAAAACAACATTCTAACAACCGAGGGTTTGAGACTGGGTCACATGGAAAATCATGTTAAGGATTGAGATGGGGCATAATTTCTTGTCCCCATTAGATATGGACATAAAAATGTTCCCTCATGTGGTGATGAAAAGTGGGGATATGTGACTCGATGCGGAGGGAGTTAGAAATGGCTTAAAAATGCACTTTACAGAGCTTCAATTTTGATCAAATGAGAAACCAATAGCCGGACAAGGATGGGGTGAATTTTATCGTCTCATATATCCTAAAGGGATAGGTATAGGAGGGATAGAAAAAATTTCTTGTCCTGGTGATGACAAGTGGTATAACTACATTACTCAACAGAAGAGTGAAGTGAGGTGAAAAGGGCTTGTGCAGGCTTCAACATGGTCATGTGATGAATTATAGGGCATAATTGGAGTGAGAATTTTATTTTCCCATATGTCAAAATGGGATAGTTATAGGATGAATAGTAAAGTATTCCTCAACCTTGTGTTGACATGAGTCCCTTTGCAAAAGTGGCAAAGTATTGAAAGCTTACCTTGAGAGGAACCTTGAAGAAGAAGTTTGTGGAGCTCCAAGAGGAATTTTTAAGTGATTACTTATATGAAATTGATTCCAAATAACATTACAATATGACTGGTATGGGTCTCAAGATAAAAATTTTCCTTCAACCTCCTCAAATAGCTCCTTTTTTTTTTGGGAAAGTAGGGTGTTCCTTCTTAAACTGAATTAGCCTGATAATTTCTTGAGTCTTGTGCAAAATGTTAAAGTTCCATCATGTATTTAATCATTAAATATTTCCAATGAGTACATGTTTGGTTCCTAAATCCTTATAGATCTCTTGAAATTATCTGGTGAAGCTCAGGTACAATTTTAAACTACAAGATCCATGACCCTCAAAAACCCATTTTCACTATTCTTTTCCTAAACCTTTAAATCTTCCCTAAAATTTCCTAAATCCCTTCCCACATGTTAATAACTCCTTGACACCACTCTTATATGGTTTTGATCTCTCACATTTTTCTTGGAGAATGCACACTTGTCTTGGAATGGCCAAAAATATCCTTCCTATAATTCTCAAGAATCAGTAATCAAAAGCACTACGATGAATGGAATGGGTCACCATGTTTTAAAATTTTAAAAACTTGGACACGTATTTACAACACATATTAATAATTACAAGGATAGGATACATAGCAAAAAGAGAGGGCTTATTAATCTAGATAGGTGTTTAGGATGGTACTCAAGTAAATTTTTTGACTCTATGATTAAGTTATCATGTTTCAAGTTTGATTTAATCCTTGCAAAACACATGACAATAACATATTTTATTCCATATAATGTGTGCTTGAGTTACAGGTACCTAAGGTTTGTTTTGCAGGTACATGTGCAAAAGTAACCTTAGTTTTTATTTTTTTGTTGTTGACTTCAATATATTTCATTCATCATGCAAAATCTAAGGTATTATTATCAATATCTATATATCTTTCCCACATCTCCTAGTTATCATATATCTCATGCATCTTCATCTAGCATACAAGATCTTGATTATATTGATAATTTCCAAACAAATGTTTATAATTCACCTCCATTTTATACTTAGGTTCACATTTGTAATGTTCTTATCAAGTTTGATTTATTTTATAATGGATATATTCTTAATATATACAACATTTCCTTTCTCCATTAAATAGAACTTTTTATTGTTGATAAAACTCCATCTACTCTATGTATTTGTGGATTTAATAACACACCTAAGTTAGTTTTGGGAGAAATCACTCTACCCATTACTATGGGGCCTTGCAATTTTTATGTTCTATGTCATGTTATGCCTAATAATCTCAATTATTATATCCTTTTAGGAAAACCTTTGCTACATACTATACATGCAAACCCTCCCACCCATGTCATAGCATACAATGCACTTGCAAAACCTTCATCTATGGATAATGATTCAATAAAATCCACATGTCATGGTACTAATATTTGTGATATCCCTCTCATACATGAGGGTGAAGACACTACTTACATTACATATTATTCCCATATTGTGATGTACTATCATGTTACTGATTTACATGATGAACCTTCTATTAACACCCATGTTACTCCTTACACTATGTTCCACTTTCATCCAAATGGTGTTTTATCCCTAATGCATAATGTTGCAAGCTTCCCTTCTCTAGATATTTCTCCCCTATGATGGTTACTACATCTAAAATACCTAAAGTAATGGGAAAAAATCATATCCCCCTTCACAATATCACCATGACCATGACTTTAAAAATAGTTGTTTGACACAACTCTTGATGCAATTATAATAATAATATGCTTATTGATTTCAATGTTACATCACTTTTTGCACCCTCCTTACCCTAATTAAGAACAAAATGTGATAATTTAATTCTTCATGCTTTTCCATCACTCACTTTCTAAAATATTATTCATGACTCCTATTATATAGATACACCTCATCTTGTTGCATCCATGGGCTAAATCAATTCCCTTCTTTCCACATTTATGTCTATGATAATATGGGCTAGTATATACAGCTTTAATGTTTCTAATATTCATAAATTGTACATATTTCTTATATCAAGTCTTGTGTCTCTAACCTCATTTATTTAGGTTGATACTATAAATCATTTGTAGACATTAAATCATGAACTTTGGGTATATTTCTAGTCCCGATCACATACCACTATTCATAGGTTTCCTAAGAGAGAAAATTACTAATTGATCACCGTCTTTGGACATATTTTATTACTTTTTGCTTCCTCTTTTGGTTTTATAATTCTTATTGCCCAATTTTTCTTTTCATACTTTGACATTTCTAATTCTATACACCAATGCCCCCATCCCCTTTGGGCATCACTGACCTCTTTATACTTTGTTCACATCTTTTGGGTCCTTTATATCTGTTTAGGCATCTTGCATTTTTACTAGTCAACCTTTTAGTGGTTAATTACAAAATTCAAAAAAGGGAATCATATAAATACAAAGTTATGTGATCATAATAAATTACCAAGCTTTAATAATTAGCTATCACCACCTAAGGATGTATCCAAGAGCATTCAAGCATATATCTAGCTCCGTACACTTCATACACTTATGCATACACTTGATAGGAGGGGAAGTTAATTATTTCATAAACACATCTAGCTATTTCTCACTACCAAATTTGAAATGCACAAGAGCCACCTAGGAATGATTTCAACACACACACACATAAAACTACATTGGGTCTTAGATGTAGTGTTGTGCTCAATAGTAAGTTCACTTTTTTGACAAATGAGGGCGTCGACCCCTCATTTTACATCTTTATTTTTAGGATTTGATGTGGTTTGAGGTTTTTTTAGGTGTTTCTTTCTAATTGTAGGTTTTAGGTGAATAACAGTGAAGTCCAACGATATACATGAGATCAAAGGTGATAATCAATGACCATATTGCGACTATGAAAAACTAAGTTCCAAATCTTTTGAGTAGTCGATATGCCTAGAATAGGTATCTCGATTCCTCGTGCACCCCTAAACCTCCATAGGTGCCATGTTCCCTGCACTTCGAGAACTAGAAAATATTATGGGTCTGATTGTGACATCCTATGTCATGGTTTCAATAATTTTCTAGCTCGGCATACCTTCGGGATTATTGTAGATCAACTAACTATTTCATCCACTTCATTTGCAACTATATTTTCATATTCTTTAGTTTATTTGCTTGGATCAAATATGTACTTAACTATTTATATTTCAGAAATGTTACATATTATAAAATTACCCATTTATTTATACAATATTTTCTTAATATTTTGGTGAAGCCCACTCGTGATCATTAATTTGGATCCTTCTTTAGTACATCATATTTTCTATCATGGCTCCTAAGCTTCATCAAATCTCTTTGTCTGAATTACTTCAAATGTATTCGCCTTGCAAATAGGTTCTTCGCACTATGTATATTCCTAAATATATTTCACCCACTCAAGTTAGAGTCTGTCTTCGATCATCTTTCTCGATGAATCCCTTGGTTATAATTTGAATCAATCTATTTGCACATCCATTCAAGCTCTTAATTATTTATTTAAAGATAAATTTTAGGATATGGAATCCACAATTACATATTTGAAATCTTAAATCTAACATCTTAAGGTTGTTTATCATTCTCATGTTAGTTCTTCTTCTCATCCTCATTCTATGTATTCTACATGTGCTCATATCAATGAGCCTCAAGTATTTCCAATAATAGATCCTTTCAAATTTGATCATAATGTTAAGCAACATGATATTCTTACTAAGCTCCTTAGTCATCAATTGATTAGTTTTCCAACTACTCATTTTTATCCTCCTTATCACCGATCAAATATCAAGGTCTCCCATTTTGCACTTATCATTGAATCAATGGACATAATGACAATGATTGTTATGATTTACAATGAAGAATCAAGAATCTTGAGTGTCAAGGCTTTATCTTATTCACTATAAACATTTTTTTGCATGCATGTCGACAAATGCTACATAAAATGGGATCTTAAATATTCTCCTTCTATGTATCATGAACATCATGCCATCACTTCTAATATGTATTCTTTAGCCAGTCAAGCGCCACATATTTAACCCAATCTGAATAATAAACCACATCTCAAAGTAAATTTTCATTACCTCCTCCTATTGATTCATATGCAACATTACCAAGTCAAACAAAACAACCAACATCTCCTCCTCTCAAGTCTTCTATGGCATTACCAAACAAGCAACCACTCATTATGTAAGATAAGAAAACTCTAGCTGGCCTCTTTTGACTTTTGCCACTTGAGGTTCCTAAGCCATCACCACTTCAGAATCTAATGACTTTTTCAAGGAAACTACTCCTTACATTGATCCACTTAGTGTCATGGACTAGATATTCATCACTTACATACATGGGGGCCTCATAATTTCTCCACCTTACATTGCTATCATCCTATGCACTTAACGCTTTACGCTTAATGTCTAATGTCTCCTAAGAATCAATACAAGACCACTTGATAAATTTGTATCATAATTTTTAAATGACGCACTCTCATGCTATAGTTCACACTTGACTATTGAGGGCATACTACACTCATGCACCTCACATCACATCACACAACACATTACACACTCGATGCATTCACGACACATATTTCTCATGCATGTTAATTAGAACACACTACCCTATGATGCACTCTATTTCCATGGTTCATACTCAACCGCAAAGGGTCTAAATCTGAAATGGACCTCACCATACTCACTCACTCACTCTATACACTCTATGCTTTGATGATCATATCTTTCTAGCACATAATTCAAACCATTTCTTGATGACACACTCTTGTTCTACGCTTCATTATTGATCGTTGAGGGTCCTCTTATCAATGAACCTAATTTCATGCATGGTCATTTACATTCACTCGGGGGACATGCTGTTCTAATTACACTCACTCTGCATTCTATTCCATTCACACTCACAACATATTTCATATCTTAGTTGCATATCATTATTGCTTACTTATTATCACATGATACATATTTCTTACTATGTTAACTATATACATTATATGTCATTATATTTTCTACATAAATATGCGCATTCACTTGCCTTCTTATTTTGATCACAGACTCTACATGAAACCTTACATGCAACATGGATACTTGGCACAATACCTATTACTGGTCCTCGCAGAGGATCACATCACAGGTGATATTGTTTTAAATTATACTACTTCCTATTCTCATTATCACACTACTATATTGGATTATACATGCTTTGACATATTTTGTATCCCTCTAATAGGCTAATGGATGCTTCATGTGCAAAATTTGTCTTATAGGAACTATTTGTTACCATGGCTGTCTACTATTTTGTTTGCCATTGTTTTTCATTGTATGTTATTATATGCCATTGTTTGTGGGATTTTCCCTTTGTCTAGTTTGCATGGTGTATGTTTTTGTCTACTTTAGTATTGATTTTATTGTGACATTTTGGGTGATTTCACATGTTTGTAACCTTCTTTTTGTAGTCTATTATATTATGGGCTTACATTGTCCTCTTGCGTGTTAGCTTACATTTTTCTTCTACATTCATGTTTATCTTGTTTTCACTAACACTTTTTCCTAACCACTTTGGTAGCATGTTCATTTATTTCTACCAAGCACATTCCCTCCCCCTCATTGGGCATCAATTTCAATACAACATTCGGTCCTCCTTTAGGGTGCATACTCCTTGTGACATCACATGCACCCCAAACGATGGGGGACATCATTTGAGTGAATTGGTCACCCCATAAAATATTCTATAGTCATATTTTAGTATAGTTTAGCACACATTCAACAAAATATTCAGTCTCAACAATGGCCCAAATCCTAACTTGGGTCCTCAGCACAACACAAAAACTAGTTCCCAGACCCAGAAACTAGCACCTGGGTGCCCCTGACCTTTCCTAGATGTATGTGACCAGGGAAGTTACACAACATTTTTTAGTTCAGCACAATTTTTGGTTATTTACATAATGGATTTTATAGGACATACATTCCTTCAAAGCACTTGACATGCATGCACTACACTGTATTTTCTACTTTTTCATTGGATCAAACCAGATCATATTGTTACACACCAACTGTCATGATGTTTACACTTTGATAAGTAGTTAAAAATTGGAGGATGACACCAAAATTTTCTCCCTACAATTCTTTCATTCTTGACGTGAGATCACCCAAAAAACTCACACTCAACACAATTGGCATGAGATCACCCAAAAACTCATTCTTCTATAACATCTTCAGGATCCTTTCTATCTCTTTTCACTCATCACAGATCAGTTCCTTCCTTATGGGAAGTGGTAATGTAACACCTTTGATAGTTTTTATTTTCCTCCTTTGCATTTCAAGTGTTGACATGTGATTTTCCTTATAAAGATATGTTCTTTTGATTGTTGGAGATCATGCTTGATATGGACAAATCATTTCTGTTCTTAAGATCCTTTGAATGAATTGGAATGGCTTCCTTGAATCCATTTTTCACTTCTTGTAGGTGAGTTGCAATCTAGTTTAAGAGTTGTAAACTTATCCATTAATCTGACTCATCCTTGGATCAATTTCAGTGATCCAAGGAATGTTTTAAATCTTCTCTGTTGAACAAATGGTAAATTGACATTCCATGAATTAAGAGACATATTGACTGAACTTTGTTGTTACAAGTTCTTTGATTTTTGTGTGAACGTATTTCCATTCAGTTGTATGTTGTGCTTGGGTCTTTGGAGATCGATCATGGTAGGACATTACTGACAAACACGAAAATACAACTTGTTCACGACATAGGAAGGATTCGGGATCCTAAAAAGGACTATCCTATGGAATCCTAAGCTAGGTAAGAATATTTTCTACCTAAGCTATGTCACTTAATAGAATTCTTATTCTAACCTAAAGCTTCCTATTCTACTTTGTTGGTTGATTGGCATCCTTAAAAGGAATGATAACCATATCGTACCAAGCCAAGAACACGATGCTAATCAAACACCACAATCAATAAGATGAAAGCAATTTTCCGAATAACTTTCCACAAAATATTTGCAAACAAATGAGCAGCAATATCATATATTATCATGGAACTCAATGAAATACAATGAGAATGGGCCTTGCTTATATAGGCAAGGAATAACAATCTAAGAACCACCAAGGTCGTAGATCAAGCCATAAGTCATGGAAATAACTATTCATAAAAGAACTAGTCAAGTCCATAGATTTATGAGAGAACTAGACATCAAGCATCTAGTCAATACCATAGATCTAGGAAAGAACTAGTCAATACCATAGATTAAGGAAAGAATTATACCTAACAACTAGATAATATCTCCTAATATCTAAATAAATAAAAAGAAATATCCACACACATAAGTGGGTGAGGATAAATACAATAAAGGTAAATAATGTACCTAGGTGAACATGAGCTAAGATAAATACCTACTCTAACACCCCCCTCAAGTGAAGCTAGGGGCCAAAATAGAAGTGGCATGTCCACAGTATGAGTCCCGGTAACTAGGTTTGATGAGGTACTCATGTAAAATATATCCATGAAGAAATCTCGAACCAAAAGAAGGAAAGAATCCTGCTATAAGGAAAGAGAAGAAGAAGAAGGAATATGTTCTCACGAACACCCCCTAAGAACAACTTCTAAAACCCTAAGCATTCCACGCAACTCAAGGTAGCAAGGTGATGCAAAAGGCTTCATAAAGATGTCTGCAACCTGCTGCTGAGTTGGAAGGTACTCCAAGCAAAGAAATCCATCTTGAATGTGCTTCAATGAAGTGGATGTGTATCTTGATATGCTTGGTCTGCTGGTGCTCAATTGGGTTGCATGAGAAATGTGAATTGCACTTTGGTTGTCACACCAAAGTACAATCGATGAATCTTGTGGGAATCTAAACTCTGTCAATAACTAGCAAAGCCAAAGAATCTGTTGACTCACTGTAACTGCTGCCCTGTACTCTACCTCTGAAGATGAAAGTGTAATAGCCTGTTGCTTTTTACACACCCAAGCAATTGGAGAAGAACCAAGATAGAAAAGATAGCCAGAAGTAGAACACCTGTCATCAATAGAACCTACCCAATCTAAATCAGTATACCCAACCAATTGAGTAGAATCCCTAGTGTAGTGTAGGCCAAAGTGGGAAGTTCCCTGTAAATAGCACAAAATTCTTTTAGCAACCTGCCAATGACTACTATGAGGAGAATGTGCAAATCGATATACAAGCCCTACTGCAAATGAAATATCAAGGTGAGTATGGGTCAAGTACATGAGACTCCCAACCAACTACCTATATAATGTAGGATCACAAAGTTGTGTGGTACATGTGGATGTAAGAGTAACCCCAGATTGAAAAGGAGATGGACTTGGATTGCAATCAGCCATATCAAAGTGCCTAAGAAGATCATGGGTGTACTTTTTCTAACTCAAATGAATCCCTAAATCTATCTGAGAAATCAGAAAACCAAGGAAATAATGCAATAGTCCAAGATCTATCATGTCAAACTATGTAGAAAGAGCCCTTTGAATACTATGAATGTGGGAAGAAGAGCTTCCAAGAAATAAGATGATCATCAACATACAAGATAAGTATCACAATATCCTCACCGACATGCTTTGGAGATACAATGTATGATTAGAATGGCAACGAAAAAAACCAGTAGATAGAAGAAAAGAATCCATCTTCTCATACCAAGCCCGAGGGGATTGTTTGAGATTGTAGAGAGACCTTCGGAACCGAAAAAGAAGAGAAGAATCCTGAACAAATCTAGCCAGCTACTCCATATATATTTCCTCTTGTAGATCTCCATGTAAGAAGGAACTCTTCACGTCCATCTGGTATACAAGCCACCCCTGTGATGCAGTAATAGAAAGTACAAGGCGTACATAATCCATCTTGGAAATGGGTGTAAAAGTCTCAGAGTAATCAATACCTTCGACTTGTGAAAAACCCTTTACAACAAGATGAGCCTTATACTTGCAATGGACCCATTAGCTCGCGTATTTTGGTTCGAAGATACCCACTTACACCTAACCATCTTTCTTCCTTTAGGAAGAGATACCAAATCCCAAGTATGATTCTTCATCAAATAAGAATACTCAATTGCCATCACATCATCCCACTCCGGTATCCCATGAGCCTTTGAAAAAGACTGTGGATCCTCAGAAACTACCTGACACAAAAGTCCAAAACTAGTAGAATGTGTGTGATGATGCCTAGTGGGTGGAAGATCCTCTATGAAAGGTGTTTCCTCGAAACTTGTAGTACAAACCCACTTAGGCATAGTGACAACATCAGTGGGAATATGATCCTCAATGACATCTATAACCTCCTCATCAATCTCCTCAAAGAAAGGATCCTCAAGATGAGATGAAGAAGAAGAAGGAATGGAAGAAGATGAAGAATCATGAGGAGTGAAACGCTCATCAAACTGAACATGTGTTTGAAAAAGAACATCATGTGTATCAAGATCTAAAAGCTGATAAGCTCTCATGTCCTCACAATACCCTATAAAAATCAAGGGTTTACTCTTCTTATCCAAAGATTTCCTTTTCTTCTTTTTACAAAGGCCTAAGCATGGCTCCCAAAGACTCAAAAAAATGAGACATATGGCTTAGTGTTGGACCAAGCTTCCTCCAGAGTCAAATGCTCAAGTGCTCTATGTGGTGTATGATTCTGAATATAGTTAGCACAATTAACTACTTCTACCTAATAGATAGGAGGTATATCTCTCGGAATGCATTATACGCTTAGCCGCTTCCTTCAAATTTCTATTATTCCTTTCTACTAATCCATTCTATTGTGGAGTATGAGGAACAAAATGCTAGTGAATAATACCTTGAGTTTCCAAAAATTTAGAAAACTCATTGCTAAAGTACTCCCCCCATTATTAGTGTGAAGTTTCTTTATGCTACTAGAAGATTGTTTCTCGACCAAATCCTTGAAGAATTTGAAGTGTGAAAAACATCACTTTTGTACTTGAGAAAATAAACCCAAGTACACCTTGAGAAATTATCAATAAATGTAAGTGCATACTTAGCTCCATTGAAAGATGGGGTAGGAAAAACCATCAAGTCACTATGCACAAGCTCAAGTGGTGAAGAAGCTCTCTTAGACAAATTCTTAGGAAAAGGATCTTGGTGTTGTTTCCCTAATGCATAACCATGACAAAATCCCTCAAGACAAGAAACTCTAGGAAGACCATCTACTATACCATGAGTGCTCAACTCCTTCAAATATCTGTAATTGAGATGTCCAAATCTTTCATGCCAAATCTTACTCTCGAATCAATGAGAAACCAATCCCCGTCCCTATAGAAGATGTGTCATCAAAACCCTAAAATTGATATAGTCTTGAACTATGATAAAAATACCCCGAGCAACAAGTGAATAAGGCTCCAACAGAGTTCTTACTTATGCCCCATGAGGTGTAAAATTCACTATTTTCCTTGACTAGAATGACAAATTTGATATACAAAAAGCAAATTTGTAGTGATGTTAGGAACATATAGTGCATCTTGGATACTTCCACCATCAAGTTGTATATCATATTTTCCCTCAACAAAGAAAGGAAGAATCTCCAACCTTAATTTTGGAAGTAGAACTCAAACCTAGAGAAACAAAAGACTCCTTGGAAGAATTCATGTGATGAGAAGCACTATAATCTATAACCCAATTTTCTGCAAGTGGTGACTGAGATCTTCCAACAACATTAAGTGCTTTTCCATGCTGATTAGAAGGAGGTGGAGTGGAGATAGAAATTTTTGTTTCTTGACTACATCCTCTAAGACTTGCATTCACTTATAACACCTATTTTCTTCATGATTACTACCCCCACAAAAAGAGCATGAATGACTAGACTTATTCTTGGATTTAGAATAATCCTTGGGTTTTGAGTTGTTTTCTTTGGGTTTAGGAGAATTTTGAGATGGAGAAGGTGATGAGAAGCACTAGAATCTATAACCCAATTGTCTGCAAGTGGTGACTGAGATCTTCCAACAACATTAAGTGCTTTTCCATGCTGATTAGAAGGAGGTGGAGTGGAGATAGAAATTTTTTGTTTCTTGACTACATCCTCTAAGGCTTGCATTCACTTATAACACCTATTTTCTTCATGATTACTACCCCCACAAAAAGAGCATGAATGACTAGACTTATTCTTGGATTTAGAATACTCCTTGGGTTTTGAGTTGTTTTCTTTGGGTTTAGGAGAATTTTGAGATGGAGAAGATGTGGATTTGGTTTTACTATTTGTTTTTCCCTTGCCCTTAGGATTAGATGCAACTAATGCCTTTTGAGAGGTGGAAGACTCAAGGTGAGATAATTTGGATTTTTCCCTAGTAATTCTTTCACAAAATGTTTCTAAGTTAGATATTTTAAATGTGTCACCTAAGGCATCCATGCTAGAGAAAAAAAGTAGAAGAAAATATTTGAAATGGTCCTCTCAACTTGGATAGAATCAAGTAAACACACTCTTCATCTTTCTTATCTCTTCCACTTCCCTTCAATTGTGTCAACAAATGCTTAAACTTGGAAAGATAGTCTATAATTGTTGGAAAATATTTAGGATTAAGAGAGGTGATCTCAATTTCAAGTTGCATGGCTCTCATATGATCCACCTTACCAAATAAATCCTCCAATTTATCCCATATTTTGAAAGGAGAGTCACATTTTTCCAAATGAAACAAAATACTGTCACTTACATAAGTTCCTATCAAACCCATACACTCATCAAATTTACACTGGTACTGAAATTTCTCATATTCTCTAGTGAATACTAGTTGTTCTGAAGAAGTTAAATCCCATAATCCTTTTCACTTAATTATTGTTTCCATTCTTGGTTTCCATGTGTGGTAATTATGTGTTGTTAATGGCTCAACATTATCTAATGTAGAAGTAGATTTCATCCTCAAAAATCACCAAAATAAATGCAAGAACCAAGCAATGCAACAAGAGCTCCAAGCAATGCACCAAGAGCCCCCCAGATTTTGGCACATTATAATGAGTGCGTGTTACAATATGGAACTTTATAATTATAGTGAAATTCTCAAAATAAATATTTCCAATGGAAGGAGCATGGAAAAATGAGTGCTTTTACAAAAAATGACACTCAAAACCGAGTTACCGATCAAAAGTTACAAGCTTTTCAATATGATGTTTACTATTTATTTTAGTTGCCACTAAAATAGAATAAAATGCTCTTGCTTTCACCACAAAAATAAAATGAAAGGGGGTTGGAGTTAAGAACCTACTAGTAGGAATCACAAGCTTAATCCTCATACGACCATACCATATGAACAAGGGCTAAGGATCACAAAATCAAGGAAATAACTAGTCAAGACCATAGATTTATGAGAGAACTAGACATCAAGGATCTAGTCAATACCATAGATCTAGGAAAGAACTAGTCAATACCATAGATCAAGGAAATAACTATACCTAACAACTAGATAATATCTCCTAATATCTAAATAAATAAAAAGAAATATCCACACACATAAGTGGGTGAGGATAAATACAATAAAGGTAAATAATGTACCTAGGTGAAATGAGCTAAGGTAAACACCTACCGTAACAATCCTAACCTAAGCTCTATGATAAAGGATATGGAAATGTTACTAGGCTATTAAAATTAACCTAGAACCTAATACTATAAGATTTTATGATGATCTAACCTAACACCTAAAAATATTATGTTGTGAATTAATCTAACCTACGTGGAAACTACCTAAGGCTATGTGTTAAGACCTATGGTAGAAAATTGTTGTTAGGGTTATATCCTATGGTATATATTATAAACTACCTAAGGTCTAACCTAAGCAACTTGATCTATCCTAAACTAATGGGTACAAAAGGGGAATTAGGTGGTCGCATGCATTAAGGGTGACGGTTCCTATGGCATTTATATTATTGATAATGTTTTGAATGCATAGGGTACTGCTAGTTTTGGCAGGGGCTAGTTGACTTGGTGGAGGCTTATGTGGAAGTGTCACTAAAATGGAATTTCATGTTAATTTTGATTTGGCATTCTTCGGACTTATAAGGCGGTGGCAAGGAAGGATAGGTAGGAAAATTGAATTAATGAAAGTTATTATTTTTAGTTTTCATGCACAAACCATCTTGGAAGGCATGCAAGCGGGTTTGTCTGGGGTTGTTTCACTTTACATGTTTCACAATTTTTGCTTTGCATGCTCTCTGGTTTTTTGAACCAGCAAATTGAACTACACTTAATGGCTATTTTTGAAGTCATAGACCTATTTTTGGTTCATGGGATGTATAAGAGGCATCGTGGAAAAAGAATATGGTTGTTTGATCTTTCATGGAGAAGAGGAGAAGTTGTGAGCTCGGATGGAAGTCTTCATCGAATCGACAGAGGCACTATCAGGCATGATAGGCTCTAATCTTTAAGATCTCTTTCTTTCTTCTAAATGTTTCATTAAAACAAATATACTCTTTTGAGATTCTTGGCTTGCATGTTTTATCTGGTTACTTGCTTCCTGGGTTTTATAATATCTATTATCTTGGATATGAATCCATGGCAAAAATAATGTTTGTTTGGAAACTTTCCTTGTGTTAGTTTAATAATGAAACATCTATGTGAAGCTTGTTTTAGTAGCTCTGATTTCCATTTCTAAAATTTGTATTCGAGGTTGTTGTGTTGGAAATGACCTTCATTGCAATATGTGGATTCTGAACTATATGGGAACCTTGAGTTCCATTTGAGCTTGTATTTGGGCTTCATGTTTTGATATGAACTTGTGTTGGAGCTTCTTGTTGTTCTGAACCATTTTTTGGAATCTTGGGTAGCTTTGGACTGTTGTTCAAAGTTCGTATATGGCTTTGTACTCATATTTTATTACTAGTGTTTCTCTGAAATGTTAATGGAGGTTTGTGTTTTATACCACACTCATATTTTGTTACTTGTATAGTTCTGAAATCTTGTTTGAATCTCATGTTTCATTTTCAACTTTGGTATTAGGGCTTCTTGTTTAAAATATAAACTGGAATGGGAACTTTTTGTTGCCCTGAACTTGTGATTAGAGACTTGTGTAGCTCTAAAATGTTATTGGAATTTCATATTTTATACTTCCCTCATATTTAAATACTTGTGTAGTTCTGAACTTTTGTTGAGACTTTGTGTTCGACTCTATTTTGGTATTTTGAGTTGGGTTTTACTTGTATTAAAAGTTTTAAACTTATAACTCTTTTGTTGAACTATTGCTCAAAGAAAACTGGGAGAATAGTTGGCTGAGTTGTTGGGTAGACTCTTTGAGATCTTAATTGAAAACGTCTTTGTTTGATGGATGGATTTGGTAATTCTTTTCTAAGAATTGTTTCATCTTTTCTGAGATGGTAATGGAATTTTTTGGGGGTATTCTTTTCCCCTCTGTTTTTTGGAAACCCGCATCTTTAGATCTTTTAAAATAAGTTCTGGGTTTTGTTTAAAAGAAGAGTTTATTACTTTAGTGCTCTGAATTGTTATGGAGGGATTACTTGTCTCTGTTTAGATTGTTTTTGTATTATAGTACTTATTGAATCAAGAACTAATTACTCTTTTGTAATGCAATATTGAAACCTGACAATGGGATTTTAGTCTTTGAGTTCGTTGATACTTCTAAACATGTTTAGCTTACTGATCATTTTTTTAATCTCTTTTTGGATATAGTAAATAAACCATGTGTCTTTTTAAAACAAAGGAAAGCAATTCCTTTGGGAATGTAATGTTGCTTTTAAGACTATTATGCATATTTCATTCTCGAGATTGGAATTGAAACTCATATTTATTGTAGGTAAAGAATTATAAGGAAAATGGCAGTGTGCTTTATTCTTACCGTGAGTTGATTTTTTTCTCTTTTATGGGAACTAGTTTATGAATTTCTAAGTATGAATTAAAAAATGGGAATTCATTTGTTAGTACAATAAAATGAATTATTGATTGGATCATTTTCTAATTAAGATCCCTTTCTTTCTATTGTTGGGATAAGTTCATTGGTTGAAATTTTCTGTTTTGATTCTCTTATGAAATGGAGATTTCTTTAAGATTTGTTTGGTCTTCCTTGTTCAAATCATTTGTTGAAATGATGTAGGAAGAGATTAGATGTTTCAGTTTTGTTGAACAGAAAATGTAAGCTTGTTTGGCAGACTGTTTTTTTGACAAGGCTTTTCTTTGTTTGGTTTGAGATGAGTAAGTTTTGTCTCTTGCACTCTATCTTTTTATGGATCCTCCTTGGATGGACTCGAGTAGAGATTAACTCCTGTATGAGTCTACTTTGATTTGTGAACGTTGGTTTCAGATCTTTAAATGTTAACTTCTAACATGTGGAAGTAGATTTAGACTTGCAGGTAAACTTTCTGATTCCCTATTCCTTCTTGGATTGAAATGGGATTTTGTTCTGATGAATATCTTAAATGTTGAATTTTAAGGTAGTTTTCCTTTAAATGAAATTGTTAATTCATGTTATGAATCTCTTTTAATTTTTCGAATGATTTTTGTTTGGGCATAGTTGAAATATTTCTTATCCTTCTTTTGCTTAAGAGTTAGATGAATCATCTTAATGAGAACCATGCTGTAAACCCTTCTTTTGGCTTAAAGCAAAGATAAATGTTGTATTCTATTATGATAGAATTGGGAACAATGAGATGTTATGATCTGTTGTTTGCTTAAGGATAATTGATAGGATCAATTAAACTTTAATTTTGTAAGGTAGATATAGTGGATTATATTATTTTCTTCTCTTGGAAGTGAAAATGTACTTATTTTCCATTTGCTATTGCTTATATTGATATTTATGATGTAATAATTGTCTCATTAAAGAAGAGTTGTTTTAATGGAACAATTATTGGAATGCACTTTGTTTTAAGGCTTAGTTCTTATCATGCTCAGTTCATTGAACTGACCCGTGCTAGCAATTTTTATGAGATGGACTTCGTAAGTGATAAAAAGAAGGAAAAACTTATGAGATGCATTGGCTGATTTAATTCTGATTCCTTGTGAAGAATTCTGATTCGTTCTTGAGATTGTATTGAAAAAGAAAAGTAGTATTCTTTTTTAATGAAGGCAGTTGTTATGCAGTATGCCAAAAATGCATAAGGCTTGTAAATGTATAAGTTATAAAGATTAATTGAAAGCTGAGAATTTACTTGTATTGGTTGTGTAAATTATCTTGTGCTTGTATGAAAAAGATGGATTTCTATCTTGTTGATATTCTTCATATTATTCATATGCTTAATTGGTTATCCTTTAATAAGTTGGATAAAGGGATTTAGTTCAATTTCCCTACTTGTGATGCAACTTGTTAAGTTGCAGAATATGATATTCGATATCTAAACTATATAACATAGTAATGTAACGTGTGATGAACATACATTAAGAAATGTGGATATTGGGTAGGATACACCCTAACACTTAACCTGTAGAGAAAGACTCTTTCTCTTTCTTAATGGAATATAAACCAAAAAGGTTTGCAAGTATGACTACAATTTATTAGACTTCATTTTGTATGAAGTCTACTTTATATTGGATATATTCTGGCGTTGAACTTTTCTAAAAAGTTATTGTACTTTTTAAATAAGACATATTATAACGTTGTACAGTTATGGTTAATTGGCAGTTTAACTATGTGATCAAACATTAAAAGTGACCATGAATATAACGGAGTTCTTAATGGACTAAATGAAGCAAATTTAGGAAATAACTTATTGAGCGTTGGATTAGGGATTGGCGTGTTTTTTTGTAATCAAGAATTAATTCAGTCTAACAATGTATTAACAATCCCCTCGGGGTTATGTACATCTTGATGAGGTAGTTTCTGTAGGATGTTGGCACACGCCAACTATAGGGCTGTACTTTTGAGAAGGCTTGGGTCTTCTCAAGAATACAATGTTGTAGTTGACATGTGGCATCACCCTTCCACATTGATCATCTAGATCTACACCCGATAGGAACTCGGACTTGAACCTAGTTTCTCTCTAGGTCCGAATAGGAGCATATTTAGGATATGAATTAGCTCCCAATGGCTCAGGGTATGTTGGTAGATCCGAAGAGTTAGGTCAATCGAGTATGCCCATTTACTCTAAGCCATTGTGAGCATCTTCCTATAATAGGTTATGTTCCTATCTAGGGCTAGGGTTAAACCTGGAACAAGTGGACTGACGGTAGTTAGAAAAGACCGATCATGATAATTGAGGAGTGAGGTAAAGGATGTATTCCAATATGACAAGTATGCCATTTAGGAAAAGTGACATACACAGTATGTTACAAATCTTTGGCCAAAGTATCATAAACTGTTGGTTGCGTTGTTCTATGTCACCAAGTTTAAAACAATGTGATATCATATGAATATTGGTAAAAATATTCAGATATGTTCTTTAAACAGATGACTCAGTACTTGGTGTAGGGTAGGATGACAAAGTATAAAATATGTATTCAATATATAAGATAACATAAATACATTGATAGCTTATTGAGTTATGGATTGAATAGATCGGTGAATCACCGAGTTATTATAGTTTCATATGTTTATCCATTAAATTTGATTAGCATGGAATGTTTGTTCTAAATATTACTTTATTTAGAGGAGTGAACATTATTTAAAAAATTAATAAAAATTCTCTTGACTCTAAAGTCTTAAAATGGGAATGTTACAATAATAACATCAAGCAACATCAAAAATAGGTACAAACATGAAATTTATACATACACTCTCAACCTAGGGTCATCATCATCATTTTTCACTTCCTCTTCCATAGTATCCATGCTTCACATTTTTATCACTCCATGATTTTTGTGTCTCTCGGTACACTTTTGTCAATCTACATAGTTATCAGGTGTGCATCTCTTATCTACTTTATGTTATCAATCATTCACTCAACAACATAAAGTGGGGGAAAATTTAGACACTAAATCACGCACTTTGGGTATATTTCTAGTCCTGATCACAGACCACTATTCATTTGATTCCTAAGTGATAAAAGTACTAATTGATCACTTTCTTTAGAAATATTTGCTTACTTTCTATTTCCTCTTTTGGTCTTACACTCCTTTCCCAATATGTCTTTTCATACTTCAACATTTCTCATTCTAGACACTAACACCTAGCCGAGGATGCAAGCATCGTGCACCCTCGACCTCTTTGTACTTTGTTCACATCTTTTTGATCCTTTCTAGTTGTTTTGGCATATTTCATTTTTACTAGTCATCCTTTTAGTGGTTAATTATGAAATTCAAACAAGGGAATCATATAAATACAAATCTATGTGATCATAATAAAGGACCAAGCACTAAGCATTAACTATCACCACCTAAGGTTACATCCAAGAGAATTCTAAGAGCATTCAAGCATCCATATAGCTCCACACAAGGGACAAGGGACTGTTATTTCTACATACACTTTATAGGAGGGGAAGATCATTCTTTCATGTACACATCTATCTACATATTTTAGATCTAGTTATTGTTTGCTATTATGTGTGACACACGCAAGAGCCACCTAGGGCATGATTTTGACACATAGACATAGAACTAAATTGGAGTCCGAGATGTACTTTGCATCACTCGAGTAGTAAGTTCACTTTGTTGACAGCTGAGGATAGTCTCGAACCCTCATTTCACATCTTTATTTTTTGGATTTTATGTGGTTTGAAGGTTTTACAGGTGTTTCTTTCTAATTATACATTTTATGTGAATAAAAATGAATTACATCAACATATATGTAATCAAAAGAGATAAGAAACAAACATCTTGTGATCATGAAAAATTGAGTTCTCGCATCTTCGAGAAGTCACAAGCACCCATAACAGTCTCTCTAGCAACCTAGGTGCCCCTAAACCTCCATTGATGTTATGGTCCTAACACTTCGACACCTCTACAATTTTTGGGTCTTGTTGTGACATACTACCTCATGGTTTTAGTAATTTTCCAACTCTACATACCTTCAAGATATTGTGAATCAGCTAAGTATTTCATCTCCTTTATTTACAACTAGGGTTTTGTATTCTCTAGCTTATTTTCTTGGATCAAATATTTACTTAACTATTTATATTTCAGCATTGTTACATAATATAAAATTAGGAAATTATTTATTCAACTATTTATTTACTTAACTATTTATATTTTAGCGTTGTATTCTACTTGCCACCCCCATCATCACCAAAATACCCATTTTACCATATTTTCCCTAAATACACCTTCCTTAGCCATTCCTTGACTATTTAACTTCCCGTACCCATTCCTTACCCCTATTTATCATCATCCCTAACTAGCACCTGTCACCTTAACTATCACCAATTTCCCTTGACCGACGCCAATCCAATTTCACCGATGTTGGTCACTTAAGTCTTGCATGATGCCGGATAAAGCCAACCGACATCAGTCTCTCATGACATCAAAATTGAAGCCCCCCTGCCTACAAATATTTCCTCACAAATACCTAAAACACCTAATCTACTCTACCCAAACCTACCCAAACCTACCCCAACTTCATTCCCACCCCTATTTACATTATATTGGACCCCCTCCCTCATTTCATTCACTTTACCTACAAATTCCAAATAAATTTCCACCCAAACCCCACGTAGTCCAAAAAAATTTAAAACATTATTTTCAAACCAAAGACAAGTGGATGGAATCCTACCTCATCTCAATGTTATCCTCGTGTGATGCTACGTCTAGCCACTATGCCGGTGGTCCACCTTACCCCTCTCTCACCTCCGCCATCACCAAATCAACACCTCACCTTATAACCAATCAAAATGCTCCAATCAATCTCGTGAACCCACCTACCAAATGCCAATCACGAGTTAGTCACTCGCCAACTCAACTCAAGCACCTCGTACCATCACTTTCTACTATTACTCCACCACTCTGTCATTTTCCCAAATAGCAACATGTTAAAATGAATCTGAAAATATGGATTTTTATTTTTATTAACCCTAACCCAACATGAATAATGTCGATCATAGCAAACCGATGTCGGTTACTTTATAACCGACATCGCTGCTGTTATTACCATTTTATCCCTTTTTTCCCATTTTGACCTCAACTCATCATTTCCCGATACCCTTTGACCTCACCCACACTTATTGCAACCTACCTACAAGCCCTAACTACCCCTACATTTCCTTATTTGCATCTTAGGATTTTTATTTAACCTATACCTTTTCCTTACCCGTGTCATGACCTATTTACCTGGACTTGACCTACTTGGTGTGACCATTGACCTTGTGTACTTGTTATACCTTGCGATGATGTTCCCCATGTTGTTTTAGCTTAACAACCATACTTTGCCTATTGTTTTGATGTTTATCTCAACCAACCCTTTGGTGTACTAGAACATACCTAAACATTCCTATACCCGACCTACGTTATGTTTTTGGACCATATCCTATGCCTTGATACCCGAATCACTTCACCCTTGTTTTGATAAACCTATCGACATTGGACTATGTAGAGTTTGTAAGCTCTTCAACTTGGTACCGTTTTTGTAGTCTATACGTGTGCGTTCATTTGATTGCCATTACACATTACCTGATTTTAAAATGGCCTATTACTTATTACCCGAGTTGACCATCACCCTTTCCCATAGTACTCATACCCTTCCCCACCTACCTTCACTTCCACTAACTACACATTTATCAAACCATTCACCGATTCCATATAACACCTCATCAGTTCCTGGTTTGAGGGGGATCACCTTCACCCACACCTAGGGAAACCCTGCTCTCACCCACACATGGGGAAATCACTTCCTAGTTTTGTCAGCGTCACTTACCAATTTAACTATGCGATAAAAATGGGAAAAATATAGACACCAAAATTAGGTCGTACCACCTTTATAGCCCCATTAATTAAATAAACCATACCTTACATATTCATATCCCATAGTGCACAAGATTAATTGAATCAATTACTTTAATTTATTTGATTAATTTCCTCACTTTACCACTTCACCTAGCCACATCACCTAGACACCTCATCAATGACCTATTCTTAGCATGTTCATTCTAGCTAGGACTCAATGTCTACTTACCATAACTAATCGAGACTTAGTATAAACCTAACACTATATGTCTATTATTTATCTAACAACATTCCCACTTACTTATGTGGAAAATACTATTTTAGACCCGAACCAACAGTAGAACTCGACCAAAAGATAGCCAAGATCTCATTATTTTGGAAAACCTCGATTTCCCACTTTGTAATCAACGTGGGTTAACGTAAACCATCATCAGTTACCATATATTCACTTTGGTAACCTTTTTCTAGAGGTTAGAAGAATTTTTGAGTTTAGAGAGAGAGATAACTATATACAAGAACAAACCAGAGCCCTCTCGCACATCCAAACACACCCTAGTCGACACCAAGGCTAACTCGAAGACATTGGCATTCACGGTAGCATTCCGAGAAGCACCTTGTTGTGTCACCGACCACAAGTTTCTCATATCAACCATCACCCTCATCCAACCACCAGTGTGTGCAAATACAAGTAAGTGCATTTATATTTTCATCATTCCATACTTACTTAGATCATTATTTCTTTAGCTTTCTATTTTAAATACTATTCTCTTTTACATCCTATCTTCCGCACCTCCCTATCATTCCACCCATCGACCATCCATAACCTTTAGATATCCCCATATTCAAGCCCCAGACATCTATGAGAATTCTCAGGATCTTTACCAACCTAGCCATCCTTCTTCCATTCTCTGTGCAATCACAGAGAACCTCCAAAACAAAATTTTATTAAGTTTCTACCTTTCGTGCTCTACCGATGCGCTTAACCTAAACCATCATCGCTTTTCCTCTCAACCAGCATTGGTCATACCCGATGATGCCGATCTCTGTATTTGGTAATTCTACCCGTAACAAAAAACTCATAACCTTCACTCAAATAACCCAAAACCACCCAAAACCCGATCTTGACTTGTCTTAGTCACCTTGGCTACCTGCCCAACCTCTAGATCTGATCATAACCTTACCTATTAGATTAGATTTTCTTATTTTATTTGAATGAGATACCTAAATCATATCAACTATAGTAGGATGTTATTTTTTTATGTTACTTCTTGCATTAAATTGTATTAAGTAGTGGATTGACAACCATCTAGGAAGTATCACACTTCCCGGATCTAACACAATCTAGGCATTCCACTGACATATATTGTTTAATATTCTTCTTGTGGTCTTGTTTTACATTCATAGGTAGTTCCTCTTAGAAAAAGGAAGTTCTCACAATCATCACTAGATTGGGGAATCGAACGTGCGCACTCTACCTCCCACCTTCATTTCACAGTATTCCTCCTCACTTTTACCTTATCTGTTTTGCTCATATGTATGCAACTTATTCGTGAAATAGGTCGATAGCTAATGGTGAAATGTCATGTGAAAATATTTTTAATTTCTTGTTTCCCCCTTTAAGGTCATTAGGGGGAATGATGAAATGTTGCATTAGCAAAATTTGTATGTTTTTGTCCCTGCATTAGGTCGGTAGGGGGACTTAGTGGTGAATTTTCATGCAATACATTAGTAAATTTTGAAACACTATGAGTTGGAAAGATTGACTAAATGTGTGTAATATAAGGGTAATTATAGGATGACCCCAATGATATGCCCCTTTTCATTGAAAATGGAAGTGATGAAAAGAACAAATGTTAATCTAAAAGTAAGCACGAAATTGATAGAATGTGTAAAAATTCCAAAATCTATATAAAGTGGATGGAAGACAACATTTAAAAGAGGAAACATGTGAGAAATGTATTCAATATGGTGGTAAGTTGAATTCCTAAAATAACACCACAAACGGGGTGCAAATAGGAGTGGAAATGCTCAAGATATGTTGAAAATAGTGTAGCGTGTATTAGTTGTGGAAATAGACACGAAATAATGACTATAGTAAAGTAAGTGATGAAAAAGTAACTATAAGTAGTGAAGTGAAAGAGTGTTGAGTCACTTCATTTGTTTTGTACGTGATTGTGAGAGTGAGCATGAAGTGGGTGAAAATTCCACAAGCGAGATCAACGTATCCTAGTCGGTTTGAGAGGGTGGTGACTATTGTAGCATCGTGTATGACCACGGAGTTTGTAAGTGCATTGTTTTTCATAAAATTTATGGTGTAGTAGTCATATTGGTTGAATTTTTTCAAATTGGAGATTTCTTATTTTCTCAATGTTTGAGACCACGAGAAGAGCGGTGAGGGTGCTTTTGACCCCTATGACAAGTGCTTAGAACTGGGCACTAGTGTCCTACTCCTAGGTGCCCCAATCTTGCATTTAGATGCCCTAGTCTAGGATGTGTGTAGGTGATGTATAATGTTGCTAAACATGGTGCTAGTATCTTAACTAAGTTTATTTGGTCTTGCAATGTTTTCTAACACTACGTTTGGTGTTGTTTTGTCTTTGTGTAGAGGGATATCCACTCAAGGGAGTTCTGTGGTGGGAGGCATATGAGTACGTTGCTTGGATTAGGTTTTATAGAAGAGGATTTAGATGTGATGGACCATGCCAACCTGTGACACTTAGCACAGATGGGGGATGTGCCCCATAATATTCCCATGTTGAATACACTATGCGAGAGATGGTGTGTAGATACATGCACATTTTGGTTACCTACGAGGGAGATGACTATGATGTTGGAGGATGTATATCACATATTGTGATTTCCAGTTATGGGGGAGAGAGTACGAGTTATTCCAGGTGATAGATATGTAGTGGTAGATGTGAGCCATAAGACAATATTTTTGGGGACTTGAGTACCTATCGAGACCCATATTAGCTTAAATGCTATTTTTTTGTATGGTGTTCTCTACACTTGATGAAGTTCATAGCAGCTTTGATTGCATCGTGTATAGATGTGGAGAGAGGATACATAGGAATCTTATATAAGATACATGACATATGTGAGTGGATAGAGGAGGGGGTACTAGATATGCATGGGTATGGTGTGTGTTGGTCCACCTATATAGAGAGATATACTGATTTACTCATGATGAGAATGGTGGAGGTATATGAGCCACAAAATTGCTGAATGTGTGGGCATATGAGCATATAGCTATATTGATACTAGTGTTAGGTAATCGAGGGGAGTGGGCTAGGCCAAAGATATTCACGAGGAGGTGGGTTGACATATGGGCCAGAAGATGGATATAGATACCTTTAGGTAACTTATAGATAGGATGGGTCCCGAGGCAGTTAGATGGAGGTCATATCATGACTACAAGGGATGGCCAAAGGATGTGACAGAGTTGTGATGTATTCAGAGGACTATGTGGCTAGAGGACCACTTTCTATTGGTGGTAGAGATTTTTAGGTAGAGAGGGTGTCACAAAAGTTTGGTATGGCTTAAGATGTGCCCCTAGAGCCATATATATGGTTAAGAGATATCAGAGCACCTAGGTGGGCCGATGCTAGGTCATGACCTGCGACAAAGTAACTTGTTCCGTTGGGGTAAAATGAGGTGGATCCAATGATAGTGGCTATTATTGGAGATAACATGAGTTGCATCAAGGATTACCATACATGGGGGAACACATCGATGAGTATTGTTGTATCCATTATTTTCAGGTGCCCAATAAAGTTACCACCTAGAGAAGGGGAGAGGGTGAAGCACATAATCCCAATCCTATAGCAACATCCATCGCTGAATGTAAGTATTTTGTATATATGCATTGTGTGTGTTATGGTTTTCTAATATTGGTGTGTAGTGATCTAACATGTTGTTATGTGTGTTTATAGGTGATGCATATTGGTCATTGATTATGGACACATCCATCCACACCTTAACTCGAATGTGTCGAGTGATGCCCTAGGTGGAGGTATACTAGATTAGGTGGATGATATAATGGGTGAGCATGCCCATCTATTTAATCTAGTAGCCATAACAACCGTAACGTGTACAATATTGCTAGGTGAGAGGGAGGAGGCATGCAAGGAGACTTGATGAGAGAGAGGGGAAGTAGGTGGTGGTCCCTTATCCTAGGACATGTTTGCATGGTACATAGATTTTTAGTGTCAATTCTCGAGAAGTCTATAAAGATGACTTTATTGTACCAATAGGACTTGATCTTGTCCTAGTTGTTTTAGGTTGTGCCTTGCTAACCAAGGTAAGAGGACCTATTTTGTAACCTTGTAATGGTGAAGGAGATGAAGATGTCCTTCTCTTTGCTTGAAATTCTATGATGGAGACCTTGATGAAAACATGATCAACACCCCAGATCTGAACTCTCACAAGTTGTCACTTCTCAAAACATGGGTATGTTCTCAAAACAAGGCAAAGGTTACTAGAGACATTGGAAATCCTGATCTATTATGCATACTTTTGCAAATAGATTTTGATCTTCTGTGGGTATACACATGCAAATCAGGGATAGTACATGATAGGATCTTTGTTGTTTAGATGATTTTTGGTGGGGATTGATAAGACAAACTGGGATAGATCAGATCTTTGACAATCTGTACAATACTTGAACAACTATCAGATGAAATGCCTAAAATAATCAGGATGTTCTTTCAACCAGAAGAGGCACAAATGGAAGCCCAGGTTGCACTCTTCACACAATATTTGAGAACTCACCACAAAATCTTGAAGTAAAGAACTCAATTAAACACAAAAATCCATGATCAAACCATGCCTAAGGTACCCCCAAAGGCTTACAAGAAATCTCTACAGTCAAGGAAGGTAAAGTGATTTTAAATTTGTTTATCTCCTTATCAGATGAAGGCTCTTCTGAGTATGAGATTGCAAATGCCACTAAACTATCAACCAAGAAATGGAGATCTATGATTTCTAAATACTTTCAATGCAAGATTGCAACAAGAACAATAAAATTTATTTGTAGGCATTTAAAATTGATAATAGACATCATATTGCCCAAAGAAAAACATAGATTTAATTCAAAACTTGTTAGATTCAATAGCAAGGGAGAGTTACATGAACAATCTCAGAGCTGTGTGGTGGCTATACACTTGTAACCAACCCACATACATGAATTTTCCAACACATGAGACATTAACCTGGTTCTTTGGTGGATTTTCTCAGAAAATGAGCTTTTTCTCAAAATTTGCTCATGATTTTCAACTCCCGACTTTTACAATTTCTCCAAAATGCATTATATACCTCATGCCACATTGGAGTTCTTCCTTCCCAAGCAAATAATATGCTATGGGATCAAATTTGTCACAAAAACCTCATGATTTAATGACAGTGACACCAAATGGAAAAACAACTCGCAGGTTGCCAGGTATGCACAAAAAGTTAAATCATTACACAAATTCAGATCATTATCCACCCCAGGGGCACATTTTTTATCATTCAGGCATGCAAGCATCTTTCATTCATCATTTTTTACCTTTTCCCCTTTTCAATTTTACCTCTACAACTTTTGATGTTGACATTTCACATTTTTTCTCGGCCCGAGCCAAAATTACATCAAAAACACCATAGATCAAAGAATTAGGTCATGAAAATGATGCCAATGTTCTCAAAGGCCAAGATGACACAAAATCATATAAGATTTGATGAAATTTGATGAAAAATCATGATTTCCAAGCTTCTTGGAGCTCCCATGGCGGCCAAACAAATGAATGCACAATAACCATCGATCTCATCCACCTTTAATATCAGCCCTCCACGTGGAAGATGATTTAAAAATAAGCTCAATATTACCTTTTTAAACTTTGGATAAGGTGGGACACGTGTCAAAAATGATTAGATCGGGCCCATGCCTTTAAAAATGCATTTTACGACCTTTTTAAAGTTTTGGAAAATTTTGCAAAATTTCCCACTTCTCCCTTGACCCGCCACATGTCCATATGTGGGCCCCATTGAAAACCATGGACCGATTCTATCAATTTTGCCACTTTTTTGAAAAAAGGAAATTTTTCCACAAAACCTCTGCGGGCCCGAAGCCCGATCTCTTCTCCTGCCACGTGGCACTCTCCGATTTTCCACGGGGCCAAGCCTCCTATTCTACCTTTAAACCTTCCTTTTTGAAAAATTTAAAACTTACCACGGGCCCACTCTCTTCTTTCTTTTGACTTCTTAGAATGTGCCACATGTCCATCATGGATAGGCTATGGAGGCACGCTTCCCATTTTTTTTTAGCTCCTTTTTTGAAAAAAGGGAAAAATTTACTACTGTCCTCGAGGTCCGAACCTCCACCTCCATTTTTCCTTTTTGGACACGTGTCACTTCCTGACTTGTTGCGGAGCTTCGGCCCAAAATTTGATTTTTTACCATTTGAAGTTAAAAACTTCAAAGTCATTACAAGACCCGCTACCCCATCCTATCCTTTCCTGGACACGTGTCCACCGATGATTTTTCGAGGGCTTTCGGGCCAAAATTTCACTTCATCATTTTGAGCCAAAAAACATCAAAATTCTCCAAGTCCCTCCACCATCCGCACACCCTCCATGCCACGTGTCCTCTCCCTATTCACTACGGGCCTTCGGCCAAAATTTGATTTTGAAAATTTTGCATAATGAAAGAAAATTTCCTAAGGAAAGCCCACCCCACCAATCCCCTAGCCAATCAAAATGTGCCACGTAGGCACTTCATTACAGAAGGCGGAGCCACGGATCAAAATTTTCCTTTTGCCAAAATTTCAAAAAATGATAAGTTAGAGACATTTCCCAACAACCCCGCCAATAGGAACCCGCCACATTTGCCATTACCTTGCGATGATAAATTTGATGGGAAAACGACACCCGTATGACCATCAAATCATGAAAAATTTAAAGGATGCCCTAGAAATCAAATTTTTCAACAAGGATTGCAAATTTTTTGATTTTAAATCAACTGAATCATGTTTTGACATTATTTTTGACCTTAGGATTGGGAAATTAACCCATACAATTTAGATTTGATCAATTTCATTTTTTTACACGATCTGGTAAAGGGAAAATGACACACCACCTAAAATTGGAAAAACCTAGGGCACAAATAAGAGCACACATGGATTTCTCTTTTAAACCAGGGCAGAACAACAAGTTTATGGGCATTTTTGAAACATTCAACTAGGGGGAGAAATTGCAGATCACCAATTTGAGAAATAAAATGTTTTTGAGAAAAATCGACATGAAAAATTAGGGCACACAATGCAAGCTCAAAAATGGCACTAACATTGGCTCCTTCTTGGGGATGGGCACTCCCAATGAGTGCCACAAGGACAAAACATAGACCAAGTGCCAAAATACCATTGGGAAAAGGAGTCAAAACACAAGGCAGCCCAAAAAACCAGAACCACCCAACAAAAATGAGCCGAGAAACCAACCAAAATGGCTGCCAAGAACAAAGGGCAAACCACAAACCACCAAACAAAAAAAAACAAAGCAAAAAAAAGACTATACAATTGTACAATTTGTGCATACCTCACTTTGGGGATTAATCCAAGAAATGTTTTAAATGTCTGCCATTAACAGGAAGCTCCAACAATTCCCCATCTAGATCTTTGAGAAAAAAGGTATGTTCACCAATTCTGATATCAATGGCATAAGGGCCCATCCATAATGCATCAAACTTTCCATGCTTTCCCTTGTCTTCATGCCTACTATCCCACAAAAAAACCAGATCTCCAATATTGAAGGCTCTAGGAGTGACCTTCTTGTCAAACAATCTCTTCAATTTCTCTCTAAATCTGATATGCCTTTGATGGGATGCTCTTCTCTCCTCATCAAGCTCAATAATCTGATTGATCCTTGATTCATATGGGCCATGCTCTTGATCTTCCAACTATTGGGAAAACTGAAATGAAGATAATTGTAGGTGTAAGGGCAAAAAAGCCTAAGTTCCATACACCAATTCAAATGGGCTTTTACCAGTTGCTCTTTTTTTAGAGTTATTCTATCAGCCCAAACTACAAACTTCAATTGTTCTCCCCACTTTTTCTTGTTCATTTCCAAGGTTCTTCTAATGATCTTCAGCAAGTTCTTATTACTGGACTCAACTTGTCCATTCCTTGGGGTTGTAGTTTGAAGAATAAGTCAGATTGATTCCATATTCATTACACATTTCCATTAAAGGTTTGGCTCTAAAGCACATGGCATTATCAGATACAATCTTAACTAGAACTCCAAATCTACATATGATATGATTCAATAAGAAGTCCACTACCACTTGGTGTGTTGCCTTTTTAGATGGGATTGCTTCAACCCATTTTGTAAAATAATCAGTGGCTACAAGAATCCACTTATGACCAACACTAGAAGGATCTGAAATCTCACCAATGAAGTCCATTCCCCATTGTTTGAAAGGAGCTTCAATTGATATAGGCTGCAAAGGAAGGGAGCCTGAAGCTTTCAGTCTTCCAGAGAAATGTTGGCAACTATCACATTTTATAACCAGCTGGGTTGCATCTTTAAAAAGAGTAGGCCACCAATAACCAACTCTCAAAATCTTATGTGTTGTTACTCTTCCAGAAAAGTGTCCTCCACAAACTCCCCCATGGAAATCAGCAACTATCTTGGGAGCTTCATCTTCAGCTATGCATTTCAAGAGGACACCTTCAGGGTTCTTCCAAGCCAGCCCAAGGTCTATAATGATATATTTTTGAGAAGCCAACTTGAGGGATCTTTTTCTAATTTTTATTTAAATGATCAGACAACAAAGGTGTCTAAGGTAAAATATTACATCCTTGTACCACTCAAAATTTACCAACTTTGCAAGCACATCTACCCTTTCTTCCTCTAGCTGATTCACTTCCACATTCTACAAGTTGCTCTCAGCCATGAGCTTAGCAAGACCCAAACCTCTTACCAACTTTGTGGTTTGGATGTCCATATCATACTCCTGTAGTTTGTTCACCCATCTACATCTTTTACTTGAGATCTCCATCTCTGATAAGATGTCTTTCACCATGGTGTGGGGAACATAGGCAACAACTTTTGAACTCAATATATAAGGCCTAAAAACTTTTGTTGCTTTCACCAAGGAAAATGCTTGTTTCTCCATGATTGTATACTTTAACTCAATAGCTTGTAAAGCCTTGCTAAAGAAGGCAATAGGCCTCTCAGCCTCATTCTCATCCTTTTGCAGCAAAAATAGAAGCAATGGTATACTTAGAAGCAAAGGAAAAGATTTGGAAAGGCCTCTTATAGTTTGGGGCTGCTAAAATAGGTGCATGTTTAAGTGCATCCTTAATTCCTTCAAAATATTGAATGGCAAGCCTCCTCCCATTTGATAACTTGGTCCTTCTTTAGCATGCTTGTGATTGGAAGAGTCAACTCAAAAAAGTTGGAAACAAACCTTCTAATAAAATTAATCTGACCAAAGAAAGACTAGATGCCTTTCTTGGTTCTTGGGATAGGTACCTTGCTTGATTGCTTCCACTCTCTCAGGGTCTATCATAACACCATCTTTTGACACAATGTGACCAAGCAAACTTGGCCTTTTACACACCAAAATGACACTTCTTCGGATTAAGAGAAATTCCATACTCCCTACATCTGATCAACATCTTCTCCAAGTGCTTGCAAATGATCACCTCTCTGCCTTGAAAATACAATCACATCATCTTGGTAAACTACAATGAACTCATTGATGTAACCAAAAAAAAGCAACATCCATTGCTCTTTGAAAAGTGGCACCAACATTCATCAAACCAAAGGGCATCCTAACAAAAACATATGTCCCCAAGGAGTAGTGAATGTTGTCTTAAGTCTTTCTGATTCTTTAACTACCACTTGATTATATCCGGAGAAACCATCCAATGTAGAAAGCAATTCAGACCCTGTCACAAGCTGCAACATATTTTCCATATTTGGCAAGGGATAGTTGTCCTTCATGGATGCTTTATTTAGATTTCTAAAATCCACACAAAGTCTGATGTCTCCATTCTTCTTTCTAACTAGCACAAGGTTTGCAACCCAAGATGAATATCTAGTGGGCTGAATAATACCTCCATCTCTCAACTTCCTTAACTCCTCTTGCATTTTCATGGAGAGAAGTGGATTAATTGGCCTTTTCCTCTATCTAAATGGTTTGGCATTTGTTTCAAGAGGGATCTCATGCTGAAATAAATCTTCTCTATATGCTTTCAGCTCTGAATAGGACCAAGCAAGGCAGTCTTGATATTTTTTCAAGAGTTGGGCATAGGACTATTTTTCTTCTTTACTTAAATTTCTGCCCAACCAAACCTTCCTTGGTTTTTCCTTTGTTCCCAAGTCATGCTCTTCCACATCCCTTGAGGTAGACATGTTTCTATTTATGATGCAATCAACATTGTTAAAATTTGACTCAAGTGCAACAAGACCTCTAGGAATGGTGTTTGTTTTCAATTGGATGATATCTTTTCCAAACAAAGTTTCTCTTCCTTCAGTCATGCATACCATTGGCTCCCAATCAATATTCTGATTTGTAAACTCACCCTAGTTTTGCAAGAACCTTAGCACTTGAGCATCATTGTTAAAGACTTGCCAATGTTTCACATTATCAGGGACAACTGGCCTAGTCAACACTTCAATGTTGTATTCACAATAAGGTGAAATGGTGCAATTTTCAAATCTAGAACCCAACACTACCAACTTATCAGTAGCAGCATTAAGACCTCTATCATGGTAAACAATGTTAAAGGAATCAAACATTTCAATTAGATCCCAAACTGCATGCTTATACTGTTTCATACGCTGATTTTTTGTAGCATACAGTTTTCTTATTTGTTTGACAACCAGCTCTGAGTCTCCTTTTGCAACAATATCTTTCACTCCATACTTCCATGCAATCCTTAACCCCAACAACAATGCCTCATACTCAGCAACATTTGTTAGTGCATTCAAAATTAAGTTTGAAGGAAAAAAAAAACTCTTCCAAACTAGGAGAAAGCAGAACTATACCAGCACCATTTCCAAATTTGGAGCAAGCTCCATCAAATAGCAAGGTCCAAGGAGAACCTACCATATCAAGGCACTTTGATCTATCCATCTTGTGTTCTTTTCCATCAGCAAAACCAATGAAATTCTCAGCATCTACATCAGCAAACAACACTTCATAGGAAGCATTGTTGGGATCTTCAATTAGGTGCAACATCTTCTTTTCACCATAAAGTTTGACCAAGGCTGCCTTCAATGGGAATGGTGGAAAAAGACATATCCATCTGAACACTACCACCAACACTTGCAGCCCATTTTCTTGACAAAATCATACCCCATTTGGTAGGGTAGTCAACAATTACAACATCCAGTTTCAAATTCTTACCCGATAGGCTGACAAGTTGCACTACCAAACCCTTCACACAACCAACCATAGAACTTCCCTTGAATCCATGGTAGTACACTTCCCATAGGTAGTTTTCACCTTGATATCCAACTCATTCATGACTTCTAGAGGCATGACATTACATGATGCACCGAATCAAACATACAATTGTGAAGTAGCCTATCTTTTATGAGCAAAGTTGTAAAGAATGGATCAACATTCAATTGGGAATCAACCAAGGATGTCCCCAAATATACCTCAGGTGTCTCTCCAAGATCTTCCACTGCTGGTGGTGTTTCAAGGTCAACAATGATTTGAAGAGGAGTCTCAACAACATTTACATTTCTTCTTGGGGTGATCTTCTCTTCTTTCAATCCCAAGTACTCAAATGCTCTCTTCTTATGCTCAAGAATTCTAAGCAACTCAATGATTGGAACACTCACTTTAATTTGGCTCAATACCTGGGCTATGTCATAGGGGACACTCTTTGGAAAAACAACATTGGAAGGGATACAAGAAGATTCATCAGATGGCAAAGGATTCTTGCTTTGGGCATGATGAGGACTGTAATTTTTGCTCTGGGACAACAGAGCTTCTAGCAAGTGTTTCTTTCCTAGGAGCTTCTTTTGGAATGCTTGTGAGCAAGGGTGTTTTAGGTTTGGCTTGAGGCCCAACTCCCTTAACAACTTTTCTTCTAGTGTTATAGTCCTTCTCTTGAGCTACAACAACATTCATCAACAATTGTCTATCTTCCTCCGAAGGGATACCACCATCATACTTCTTAATCATCAAAGCTCTCAAGTATTCAAAGTCATTGTTAGGAATTTCAAAAGCTTGCACTACATCAACTTCAAGAGCATGAGGGGGAGAAAGACTTGTACCCACTTGATGCAATCCCAAAAGGTAGCAGCAAGTCCTAGCACTTATTACTTCAGTAGATGTTGCTCCTCCTTGTGAGCTTGAAGAACAACCCACCATGCAAATATCATCATCAGTTCCATCCTCATTATCAGCTTCATCAACTTGTTGGTCCACTTCACATGGAGGATGAGGAAGAAAACATCTATCACACCAATCCATATCAGCAACTTCATCAACAACAACAACCCTAGCAGTTAGAGGGTCAGAACCAATCTATTTTCACATGTTTGGGGTTGTCTATTTGCAGATCCAACAGGCCCTTTACCCTTGTCATCAAACCTCTGCTCATTCCTATGGTGATTTCCAAATCTATCTTGTGCTGCTTGCCTAGGCTGACCTTGTGAAGTCTTCCCAATTCCCTTCTCATCTCTTGCCAACTTGTATGAGATTTCCTTGACAGCCCCTACCAAAGTCTTCACAACCTCTTCTAAATCAACACCTTTGCTAGCTTGAGGTTTTTCAGGGTTTATCAATTTTACACCATCTCTCTTAAGAGGTTTCCCAATAGCCTTGATATTGTTCTCAATTTGAAGTGCCATGGTGAAAGCTTGTCTTAGATTGGTTGGGTTCTTGTCTCTTAGGTAATAGGCTGCCTTTTTATCAAATGCATCTACATATTTGATTAAACAAGATTCATCACAAGGCCTCAAACCAACAGGAAGCCTTCTCAAAGTTTTGTTAAACCTTGTGTTGAAGTCATGGACTGATTCATTAGGGTTCTTCTTGATATTCTCAAACTCAGATAAAAGAAATCTAGGATCAGTCCTGTCACCATATTGCAACCTAAATGCATTTTTCATTTCAGTCCATGAATCAATAGAGTTATTAGGTAGAGCCTTGTACCAATCCCTAGCATCTTCTTCTAGTGTATGAATAAATAACTTAATATACACATCTTCAAACTCTATCTCAAAATCTTCCATCATATTATCAAAAAGTTTGAGATGTTGATCACCAATAATAACATTGTTACCCTAGAATTTTGGCAACCTATTTCTGACATCTTGTGGGACAACATTTGGGTAACCATCCATTCCTCTAAAATTTATAGGACCAAAGGTGTTAACAAAAAATGGAGGTCTAGGCTGAGCCATATTGTTTGGTGGGGGTGATCTTGGAGGTGAGACAAGCTGATGAGGAGTGCTATATCTTTGGGGCTCAAGAATGTGATTCACAAGACTGGTATCCTCTAAGTGCTGATTTTCTTGGAAAGTTTTACTCAAATTAAAACATAGAGGTGTAGATTGGAGAAGGAACTTACCAGGTACAACAGAAGGACCTTCACTAGCTGAGGCAAACAAGTTTATGAGAGGATTTCTTGAATCAAAATCACTTGAAGAAGAGTGATAGTCCTCTACCAAAGGCTGATCTCTCTCACCAATGGCTATATCTTTGCCTGATGTCTGACCTTTAACCACTTTCCAAACTCTTCTCCCTTCCAACTCTGAATTTCTTGAATCTGAGAACAATTTCTTAGCAGAGTCTTTAAGGAAGAGAGATCTTCTTCCCTCCAGTTTTGCAGAGATCAACAACACAAAAATAAATGACAGAAAGCTTAAGACACTGGTATTTCCAAATTCAAATCAGCATGGAGTCACCACTAAGGAATTTCACCTTAGTTGTGCAAGAATGCACTAAAATAATTCTATCAAATGTTTTCTAGTACTGAAAAACCTTTGCAAAGCCTTATAAATCAGACCTTCTTCTTCTTAAATCAATCAATCACAATGCACCCAAAGTGTATGAACTACTAGTAAATGGAAAAAGGGCAGACAAAACTTGAAACCCTTGTTTAAAAACTTGTAGATCTAAAGCATAGGATGATATTTTAACAATGTAGCAGCTCAAATACTTGAATACACAAATGCTCAAACTCTTCAAACACTTCAAAAACACCAAGAAATTCCAAGAAGTCCCCGAAATGGTGCCCACTCATGTTGGTATCCAAATTTGTTCTCCTTTTCAGTCTGAGCAGCACCACAGATATGTCATGGAGCTTAAAGATATATTAGACCATGTTGTATGTCATTGGTAGCTGGGGATATGGTCTAGCTAGCACTCAGGTTTGTGGAGAAATGGATAGCACTCCAATAGGACTTGATCTTGTCCTAGCTATTTTAGGTTGTGCCTTTAACCAAGGTAAGAGGACCTATTTTGTAACCTTGTAATGGTGAAGGAGATGAAGATGTCCTTCTCTTTGCTTGAAATTCTATGATGGAGACCTTGATGAAAACATGATCAACACCCCAGATCTGAACTCTCACAAGTTGTCACTTCTCAAAACATGGGTATGTTCTCAAAACAAGGCAAAGGTTACTAGAGACATTGAAATCCTGATCTGTTATGCATACTTTTGCAAATAGATTTTGATCTTCTATGGGTATACACATGCAAATCAGGGATAGTACATGATAGGATCTTTGTTGTTTAGATGATTTTTGGTGGGGATTGATAAGACAAACTGGGATAGATCAGATCTTTGACAATCTATACAATACTTGAACAACTATCAGATGAAATGCCTAAAATAATCAGGATGTTCTTTCAACTAGAAGAGGCACAAATGGAAGCCTAGGTTGCACTCTTCACACAATCTTTGAGAACTCACCACAAAATCTTGAAGTAAAGAACTCAATTAAACACAAAAATCCATGATCAAACCATGCCTAAGGTACCCCCAAAGGCTTACAAGAAATCTCTGCAGTCAAGGAAGGTAAAGTGATTTTAAATTTGTTTATCTCCTTATCAGATGAAGGCTCTTCTGAGTATGAGATTGCAAATGCCACTAAACTATCAACCAGAAATGGAGATCCTGTGTGACTTCTAAAGATTTTCAATGCAAGATTGCAACAAGAACAATAAAATTTATTTAGCAGCATTTAAAATTGATAACAAACATCATATTGTCCCAAAGAAAAACATAGATTTAATTCAAAACTTGTTAGATTCAATAGCAATAGGGAGAGTTACATGAACAATCTCAGAGCTGTGTGGTGGCTATACACTTGTAACCAACCCACATACATGAATTTTCCAACACATGAGACATTAACCTAGTTCTTTGGTGGATTTTCTCAAAAATGAGCTTTTTCTCAAAATTTGCTCATGATTTTCAACTCCCGACCTCTTTACAATTTCTCCAAAATGCATTATATACCTCATGCCACATTGGAGTCTTCCTTCCCAAGAAAATAATATGCTATGGGATCAAATTTGTCACAAAAAACCTCATGATTTAATGACAATGACACCAAATGGAAAAACAACTCGCAGTTGCTGTATGCATGCAAAAAAGTTAAATCATTACACAAATTCAGGATCATTATCCACCCTGTGGGGGCATTTTTATCATTCAGCATGCAAGCATCTTTCATTCATCATTTTTTACTTTTTCCCTTTTCAATTTTACCTCTACAACTTTTGATGTTGACATTTCACATTTTTTCTCGGGCTGAGCCAAAATTACATCAAAAACACCATAGATCGAAGAATTAGGTCATGAAAATGATGCCAATGTTCTCAAAGGCAAGATGACACAAAAAATCATATAATATTTGATGAAATTTGATGAAGAAATCATGATTCCAAGCTTCTTGAGCTCCCATGGTGGCCAAAACAAACGAAATAAAGAACCATCGATCTCATCCACCTTTAAATATCACCCTCCACGTGGAAAATGAGATTTAAAATAAAGCTCAAAATTACCTTTTTAAACTTTGATAAGGTGGGACACGTGTCAAAAAATGATTAGATCGGGCCCATGCCTTTAAAAAATGCATTTGATGACCTTTTTAAAATTTTGGAAAATTTTGCAAAATTTCCCTGCTTCTCCCCTGGACCCGCCACGTGTCCATATGTGGGCCCCATTGAAAACCATGGACCAATTCTATCAATTTTTGTTTTTTTTGAAAAAATGGAAATTTTCCACAAAACCTCCATGGGCCCCAAAGTCCATCTCTTCTCTCGCCACGTGGCAATTCACCACGGGGGCCAAGCCTCCTATTCTACCTTCAAACCTTCCTGCAAAATTTGAAAAATTTAAAACTTACCATGGGCCCACGCTCTTCCTTTGACTTCTTAGAATGTGCCACGTGTCCATCATGGATAGGCTATGAGGCATGCTTCCATTTACACTTTAGCTCCTTTTTCCAAAAAGGAAAAATTTTACTTTCCCCCAGGTCCGAACCTCCACCTCCATTTTTCTTCCTTGACACGTGTCACTTCCTGACTTGTTGGAGCTTTCAGCCCAAAATTTGATTTTTACCATTTGAAGTTAAAAACTTCAAAGTCATTACAAAACCCACTACCCCATCCTATCCTTTCCTGGACACATGTCCACCGATGATTTTCCGAGGGCTTTCGGGCCAAAATTTCACTTCATCATTTTGAGCCAAAAACATCAAAATTCTCCAAGTCCCTCCGCCATCCGCATGCCCTCCATGCCACGTGTCCTCTCCCTATTCACTGCGGGCCTTCGGGCCAAAATTTGATTTTGAAAATTTTGCATAATGAAAGAAAAATTTCCTAAGGAAAGCCCACCACCCGCCAATCCCTAGCCAATCAAAATGTGCCACGTAGGCACTTCATTGCAAAGGCGAGCCACATGGATCAAAATTTTCCTTTCACCAAAATTTCAAAAAAATGATAAGTTAGAGACATTTCCCAACAACCCCCGCCAATAGGAACCCGCCACATTTGCCATTACCTTGCGATGATAAATTTGATGGGAAAACGACACCCGTATGACCATCAAATCATGAAAAATTTAAAGGATGCCCTAGAAATCAAATTTTTCAACAAGGATTGCAAATTTTTTTTTTTTATTTTAAATCAACTGAATCATGTTTTGACATTATTTTTGACCTTAGGATTGGGAAATTAACCTATATAATTTAGATTTGATCAATTTTGAAAATTTTTTTTAAGAGATGATTTGGTAAAGGGAAAATGACACACCAAAAATTGGAAAAACCTAGGGCACAAATAAGAGCACACATGGATTTCTTTTTAAAGAGTAAAAATACCTCAACATTCATGTAATAACCATAAGAACACAAGTGCATCATCGGGGGTAAGGTAATATAGATCACTGCCAAGACCTAGACAACATGAAGTGGTGGAAGCATGTGGAATAGGAATAGCGTGTGAATATGTGCCAAATGTCATATGGATTTGTGGTCGATGTGCGAAGGTAAAGTCTATGGTAGCCACGAATGTGAAGTAACAACAAGATGCATTGGATGGTATGAATGCTATTGGTGATGTGGATGTAATGAATGTTATGTTTGTGGAGCCTGTTTTCATGTTAGAGTTTGGTACACCTTCCATGTGTTACACTCAGATATTTTTACGATGGTCTTGCTTGCTAGTGAATGGGTTAAGAATGTTCGGGGTGATGCCCATGAAGCAAATTTTCATGGGTGGTTTATTAACCCATGGGTAATGGGTAAGCGTTATGGACTATTTTTTTAACCCATGGGTAATGTCTTGTAAAATAGCCTCTTGGCTACCTATTGATGTACTTATAAATAGATGGACATATAATAGGATTTAGATGTGTGTGTTTTGTGAAGGTGAATATTGTGTGTGAATTCGGGAGGGTTTGTTGAGCGCAGCTCCAAACAAGATCTCGATTATTGAATCGTGAAGACTGTTGACTTGTAATAAAATCTCGAGCAAGTGTTCTTGGTGGATGTAGCTCGCATTGGGTGAACCATGTTAAATATTGTTTTCATGTTGTGCATATTTCATTTCTCGTAATTATATTCATACTTTTCTTATTATTGTGATTCCGAGGAATTATTCCGCATTAGATATTATTAATTCCTAACAATTGGTATTAGAGCCTGGTTTGGTTTGCTAAAGTGTTGAATCACAGGGAAATTTTTTTAGCTTGAGTGGGAGCTATGGCAGATGATGGAAGATCTAGGGTTGATAAATTCAACAAGAATTTTAGTCTTTGGAAGATGCAGATGGAAGATTACCTTTATCAGAAGGATCTTTATACTCCGTTGTCTGAGAAGGTGAACAAACCCTCAAGCATGACAGATGCGGAATGGGATTTTTTGGATAGAAAGGCACTTAGGACAATCTGGCCGTGTCTTGGATCTTTGGTATTATTTAATGTTTCAAAGGAAAAGACTACAAAAGATCTAATGGATGCATTAGGAAGTTGTATGAAAAACCTCTCCCTCTAACAAGATATTTTTAATGAAAATTTTGTTTAATATGAAGATGTCTAAGAATAGTTCAGTAGCAGATCATTTAAATTATTTCAATATGGTTGTGAATATGCTAGCTTCGGTTACAATAGAATTTTATGAAGAAGTTAGGAATTTATTAATTCTATGCTCTTTACCTGAAAGTTGGAATAGCCTGGTAATGGTGGTAAGCAACTCAGTTCTAGCTAACTCAAAGTTAAAGTTTAAGGATGTTGTAGTGGTGATTCTAAGCAAGGAAATTTGAATAAAAATCTCTGGGGAATCTTCTACTTCAAGGAATTCTTTGACAGTGGAAACTAGAGGGAGACAGAAGAATAGAGGAAACCGTGGAAAATCGAAAGATCGGGCAAGGTCAAAATCCAAGAGCAAGATTGTATGTTGGAATTGTGGAAAGTTTGGGCATGCAAAGAAGGACTGTTAGGAGCTTCAAGATAAGAAGAAACAATAGAAGAAAACAAGGAGGCAAATGTGGCATCGGGTAATGTATGCCAAGATGCTTTGATTCTTTCTTTGCATAATATTACTAAATCTTGGGTTTTAGATTCAGGGGCTTCTTTTCATGCTACTCCACATAGGCATTATTTTGCAGATTATGTTCAAGGGGATTTTGGGCATGTTTTTCTTGGTGATGATGAGCCTTACAGATAATTGGAAAAGGTTCGATTCGTGTTAAGATGCGTAATGGGAATACATGGCTATTGAAGGATGTTAGACATGTGCCTACATTAAGGAGAAATTTTATATCGGCGAGGCAATTGGGAAGTGATGGTTATACTTTGTGATATTTACAACCCGACTTCGGAAGGTTACTAAGGGTGCTCTTTTGGTGGCAAGAGCTAAGAAGGTTGGAACCTTGTATTTATCCACCGATAGTACTAATGATTGTAATCTTGTGGCTTCGATGCAAATACAACATTATGGCACTATAGGCTCGGTCATATGAGCCATAAGGGCATGGAAATTATAAATAATAATTTTCCTAGATATATAGAACCAGTGTTTGGATTTATGTGAGAACTCGCATATATGGGAAACCAAAGCGAGTAAGGTTTCTCAAGGTTGGACCTACAAAGAAAGAGAGTAAGTTAGATTTGGTACATTTTGATGTGTAGGGGCCAGCTGTATCATCTCTTGGGGGTTCAAGTTATTATGTTACTTTTATTGATGATGCAACAAGGAAAGTTTGGGTTTATTGTATTAGAAACAAATCTAATGTATTTGATACTTTTGGTAAATGGAAATCATTGGTAGAGAATGAAACAGGTCTTAAGTTAAAATGTCTCAGGTTAGATAATGGAGGGGAATATTACAACAATAAATTTGATGATTATTGTTCTAAGAATGGAATCCACAGGTAAAAGATAGTTCTAAGAACCCCGCAACAAAATGGGGTGTCAGAATGGATGAACAGAACAATAATGGAACATGCTAGGAGCATGAGGATACATGCAAGACTGCCTCTTTATTTTTGGGCAGAAGCGGTGAGCACAACTGTGTACTTGATAAACAGAGGACCCTCAAGTGCCTTGGATGGAGGCATACCTGAGGAGGCTTGGTACGGTAAGAAAGTCGATTACTCATTTATTAGAGTCTTTAGATGTTATGTGTTTGTTCATATTGAAAAGGATGATAGAACTAAGCTAGAGGCTAAATCAGAAAAATGCACTTTTATTGGTTATGGTGGTGATGAATTTGGATTTAAATGTTGGAGTATTAAGGACAAGAAAATCATTCAGTTTAGGGATGTGGTCTTTAATGAGAAAGTCATGTATAAGAAATAGTTGCAGGAAAATAGGGAAGAATCCAAGAAAGAATATGCAGTGGTAGAGGATCTTCTAGATAGGATAGTGACCCTTGAATCGCCCGAACCTACCCAACAGAACCCCAAACTCCTACAAAGAGGAGGTCTTCTAGGGTAAGAAAAGAACCTAAACGTTTTTCTCCTTCTCTTTATTATTTATTACTCACTGATAGTGGAGAGCCATAGATATTTGATGAAGCAATGTAGGTAGATGCCAGTAAGAAGTGGGAGCAAGCCATGGATGAGGAGCATAAGTCTCTCATGGAGAACCAGACTTGGGATTTGTTAAAGCTATCGGAAGGCAAAAGAGCATTGCAAAAACAAGTGGGTCTATAGAGTTAAAGATGAAGAAGGAGGAAAGAAAAGATATAAGGCCCTGTTAGTGGTCAAGGGGTTTACATAGAAACAAGGTATAGATTTTGATGAGATTTTTTCTCCTATAGTAAAAATGACTTCTATCAGAACTGTTCTTGGAATAGTGGCAACAGAATACTTGCACTTATAATCGTTAGATGTAAAGATTGCATTTCTCCATGGTGATTTGGAGGAGGAGCTATATATGTATCATCCATAAGGATACAAAGTCAAAGGTAAAGAGGAGATGGTGTGCAAACCGAAGAAGAGCTTGTATGGCTCAAAAAAGCTCCACATCAATGGTATAAGAAGTTTAATAGCTTCATGATGGAGCAAGGTTATATTAGATGTCATTCTAACCATTGCATGTATAAAAAGAAATTTGAGGATGGAAATTATATTATCTTGTGTTTGTATGTTGATGACATGTTGGTTGCAGTAAAATCATGCAGAAATAAAAGTACTCAAGAAACAAACTAAGTGAATCCTTTGATATGAAGGATTTGGGGGTAGCCAGACAAATCCTTGGTATGAGGATAACTCAGATAAGAAGGAATGGAAGCTAAATTTATCTCAGAAGAGTACATTAAGAAGGTATTTGATAGGTTTAACATGCAGAATGCTAAACCGGTTGGGACTCCTTTAGCAGCCATTTTAAGTTATCAAAGGAGTAGTGTCCCAAGATAGAGCAGAACAAAACCAGATGTCTAAGGTACCTTAGTCATCAGCGGTTGGCAGTTTTATGTATGCTATGGTGTGCACTAGGCCTCATATTTCCCATGCAGTGGGAACTGTGAGTAGATTTATGAGTGGTCCAGGTAAAGAGCATTGGCAAGTAGTAAAGTGGATCCTTCGGTATTTGAGAGGGACCATGGGGAAAGTTTTGTGCTACAGTGGATCAGACACCACTTTACGTGGTTATGTAGATTCAAACATGGCTGGAGATGTTGACAGCAGGAGGAGCATGACAGGTTATATTTACACTGTAGGTGGGACAACAGTGAGCTAGATTTCATGACTACAAAAGTTGGTGGCTTTGTCAACCACAGAGGTTGAGTATGTTGCTGCCACAAAGGCAAGTAAAGAGATGATTTGGTTACAAAAATTTCTTGAGGAGTTGGGGCATAAGAAGGAGGAATGTAAGCTGCATAGTGATAGTTAGAGTGTTATACACCTAGCTAAGAACTCTTCTTTCCACTCCAGGACAAAGCATATATAGTTGAGATATCACTTCATTAGGACAACTTTGGAGGAAGATAAGTTGAAGTTGGAGAAGATTCATACCACTTCGAATATTGCAGGACATGATGACCAAGGTGGTCACACGGATAAACTAAAGCTATGTTTAGCTTTGGTTGGCCTTCGTGGATGACAGTGAAGGGTTGAGAAGCTTGCTCAGTGGAAATCAATCTCCAAGTGGGAGATTGTTATGTTTGTGGAGCCTGTTTTCATGTTAGAGTTTGGTACACCTTCCATGTGTTACCATAGGAGTAAAGATGTGAATATGTGCCAAAATGAATGTCATATGGATTTGTTGTGGGATGTGCGAAGGCGGGGTCTTTGTGGCGGCCAATGTGAAGTAACAACATGATGCATTGGATGGTATGCACGCTATGGGTGATGTGGATGCAATGAATGTTATGTTTGTGGAGCTTGTTTTCATGTTAGAGTTTGGTACACCTTCCATGTGTTTCACTTAGACATTTTTACTGTGGTCCCACTTTCTCGGTGAGTGGGTCAAGGGGTTTCGGGGAAAATCTCACGAAGTAAATTTTCATGGGTGGTTTATTAACCCATGGGTAATGGGTAAGCATTATGGGCTGTTTTTGGGCCCATGGTTTTTTGGTACCCATTGGTTTTTAAAACAGCCTCTTCAGCTACCTATTGATGTGCTTATAAATAGATGGACATACAATAGGATTTAGAGGTGTGTGTTTTGTGAAGGTGAATATTGTGTGTGACTTCAAGTGCAAATTCATGAGGGTTTGTTGAGCACAACTCCAAACAAGATCTGATTATTGTAATTGTGAATATTGTTGGCTTGTAATAAAATCTAAGCAAGTGTTCTTGGTGGATGTAGCCTGCATTGGGTGAACCACGTTAAATATTGTCTTGCTATTGTGCATATTTCATTTATGTAATTCTATTCATACTTCTTATTATTGTGATTCGAGAGGAATTATTCCACATTAGATATTATTAATCCCTAACAATGAATGTGATGGATGTAGTGAGAATGTTTACGAATAATGTGATCGTTGTGGATACATCATACTCGAAGCATCAAAAAATGGATCGCTTGGCATGGGGAGGTAAGGTAAATAGTAAGTAGGCATATTTTGGCTTTAAAAAATAAAACTATGGGGATATCAATAATATGTGCTTGGAAATGGAGACTATGGTAGGTGGGGAGTATGTTAGTTTGGCCATGGAAAAAATCCTAAGGAACTCACCACCTAGCTCACTGAGAAACTTTGTGAGCTAACTTGTCCACAAACATTATAGAGCCCAATGCACCAAAAACACCCCTCCACTCAAACTAGTGTAACTCTCACTAGAAGTGCCTTTCTTTTGTAAAATCATAGTCAACAGAGAGGTGATAAAAATATATTCATGATGGAGACAGAATAAAGGGAATTTTTGGAGGTTATAGAACCCCAAAATTGCAGGGAGCCCCGAAAACTTGAAAGGGCATATATTGAGCACTAGGTGTTTGTTTTTCACAAAAACTAGTCATTGGAATCATGGATAAGAGATCTACATCATGACACCATCAAAAATAGAATTTAAAAGTTTCTAGACTACCAAAATTCATGAACAGTGAACAATGACAGTGTAGGTGGGGTGTAGTCAATAAGGGTATGGGAATGCTTTCTTCTTGAGCAACAAAAATACATAAATATATTGGTTTTTTATGCCTTCCCCATCCTTTTGTAGGTGTCATGATGGATTTTGGGGGTGGTTCAGGTATATTTCAGGTTTCCCTCTCTCTCCTCCAAATTTCTTCCTATAAAAATGTAAATGGGTTACACAATAAGGGAGTTGATCATTTTTCTCTCCCATGCACCCCTCTTCTTCTCGATCTAGTGCTTCAAGCCATCCTCCAAAAACTATAATGGGATCATTCCTTCCCCTACTTCATGATGTACTATGTAAATTTCAAGGAGTAATGAAATCGTGTCTATGTTATTTTCTAGCCTTTCATGATTTTAATGTTTCATCTTACTTCTCTTTATGATTCATTTGGTTGTGTATATTTCTTGTTTCATTACAGATTTGGTGTGTTGTGTTTAACATGGAATGGATAATGTTTACATTATGGTCTATGATACCACTCTCTACCCTCTCCATGATGCATTGTATGTGATCTAGTCTCGTGTCCAAGACTACCCTCTCTAGGTTCATTTCCTTCACTTTTTTACACGTTGGCAAAGTGATTGACACTCCTTTTCTTTGAGTATCACCACTCTTAGTGTAGGTTTCATTTCATGCAATCTCTCTCCTTATATCCTTGGGATCATAGAATATGTTTAGATATTTATTTTGCTTTCATTAGGATTAGTTATGGTGGGTAGGATTAGAAGGAGGAACCATCCTTCCGTGGAGGTTTATCTCAAGTTCTCAAGTCACACAACTTGAGGTATAACCCCATGTTATGAAATCACACCAAATTTTCCATCTACAATTTGGTCATTCGAGGTGCTATGATTTTTCCACAATAATCTTATTATGCAATCCCTCCACAAACCAAGTGATTTTACTTGATTAATAAAAATTAAAACTATATTTGTTTATCACATTAGATAAAATCATGTTATACTCCATAAAATAATCTCCCGATCTCTACTTAATATCCTTCAAATCCTAGATTGTCTCCCTAAAAATTTATTTATTTTGAATTCTTATGTCATTTTTAATGCAAAATCCTTTAAGGTTTGTGTATTTAGATTTATGGAATATATAACCTTAAAATTTCATCCATGGAGTTCCCCTATGAGTTTGCACTTCTTTTTGGTACCATATGTGATCCCTTTTTCTTCCCAACACATCTCACAAGCTAGTAGTTAATGCTTGGGGTCAACAAACCTAGCATAAGGTTGAAACCCATCATAAGGATTTGGATAATGATCCATTTTTCCTCCCTTTCCAAACTAACTTACTAGATGACTTTGTGTAGTAGTATAGGTCGCTCTATATTGGATTCACTTTCACACATGGCTTATTAATACTCATACCAATACTTATACTAGCCTTATTGGATTTTTGCTTTTCTTCCTTTGATTCCTCACATTTTGGTAAGCTAACTATGTATTTTGGGCTTATATAACTATTGTTACTACACTGCTACTCTTTTTAACAATTTCCCTTAATGTAATCCTACACAACAAAGGGTTTTGTAATGCTTATTCTATTTCCTGTTAATTTATTCCACACCTATCTACTCTACTCTTGACTACAACCTTGTCTATACTACCGATAGTTTTCCTAAATGTCTTCATAATTCTTGCAAAAATTCAAACTACTCCAATTGGTTTAGACAATCCCATGTAATCAATTCTCTATTTGTCTCTAGGGACATATATCCTAGAAGAGGGGTACTATCATCTTCTGTGACCCTTTCTAGATCTAGTATGATTTCTGTTAGGAAATTAAATATTAATGTTTACATTATAGTTTGTTAGCTAATATTTAATATTAATATATATTAAATATTAGGTTTGAAAGTATATTGTTATAATATATTGTTTCAACAATATATTATTTATAGAGTTTTGTTGTACCCATAAAATTATAAATGAGTAAGTTGTTTGATACACTTCCTATTTTATAGGAAGAGGTTGGTCTATTGTAATGGCTATAAATTAGCCTAATTCATTATGTAATAGTGATAGCAAGAATATAGAGAATTAATATATTATTTTGTGTGTTTTACCTGTGCAAGTCTGATCCAAAATCTATATTTGGTATCAGAGTGAGATGGGGTTCTAAGAGATTTGGAGGGGCAGTGGTTTCACTCTATGTTGTCCCAAATTATGGTTTTCTCAGGGCTATTCCACCATAGTTAATAGTTGTGGTTGCGTATATTTAATACTATCAAATCTGTGTGTGGCTGTGCATATCGGAGGTCTTCGACACGTCTAAGTTTTCCTTCTAATGTTTTGTGTATGATATATATGTTGTTTGCCATAGTCTTCATCGGATCACATGCACAACAAAGCATCCAATTTCTATTAAGACTTCTACAGTGATCAGATCGTGCCATAATAGGCTTGCATGCACCTCGATTGCAGTATATTGGTTCTTCGGCTTTATTTACCACATAGGATCATACTATCTGATTTCGTATCTCCAAGCACTTGGTGATCTCGATTTGATCCTCATCACATATCAAGCCATCAAGACTTTATGCATGTAATCAAATTTGGATTATAAGATCATTCCATATACATCAATTAGTTCACTGCATGTTGAAAGCCTGAACCTAGCTCGGCCTTGACATTTGTCATTGTTTTGGTGCAATGGTTTCAGACTACTATTAGTCCAGATCTGCATCCAAGTCTTTGTTTCCATGGATCAAGACACAGAGGGAGACGTCCTCTAGGGAGGAAGCATCCTTCTAGCTACACATAACGTACTCATTCTGTACACTTTGCCAAAAAAATTTGTTAATCGAGGTAAAGGTGTTCAGATTCGGGACTATCTGATGCATGCCATCTCTTGTTGTTTGCTGTGCATGTTCTGATAGAAATATTGTCGTACATCTCTATCCACACGACCTACAAATATGGATAGTTCTTTATTAACTGATATCTCAAGCAAAGCTGCTTCTGCAAAGAAAGATAGTGATAACCATTTGCACTCTGAATTCGTGTGAATTTTCTTCTGGGAGCTATTCAGTTACGAAAAACCGTCTATCCAGCTTATAATTAGCATGCAGTATTCTATTGCAGACTATGTTCATATTTATCGGGAATGCAACCACCATGTTGTCCACGTGGTGAGTTTAGATCTACTTTGGATTTTGTTTTGTGTGTATAAAGTCTAAAGTGTCATTATCATCGACTTATTAAAAATAAAAGTTGTCTATAGATCCATATAGGTTTTTGGGTGTTAGTATAGTGTGTCATAGTTCTTCATTAGATAAGTCTATAGTAAAAAGTAATGTGTGATTACTTTTTAAATATTTGAATATTATCACTCATCATTTTTCATATGTCAACGCAATAATAAAGTCATCATAAAATTGTATTCAAGAGTCGTATTTTGGAAGGTGAAGAGGTCATTATAAATTTTGAGTCATTGTGTCAATTTAGTGTTATTGTCCTTCAATGTCATATAGGTGATTTTAGGATTTTTAGTTGTCATCATGATTCAGAGTCAAAATATTGTAAAAATAAAAAAATTCCTTACGAACCCATTTTCGGTGGAATCCGACGTTCAAGTAAGGTATGTAACCATTGATCCTCAAAAGCCAAATTCACTGAGCTAGCAGCATGATAATGGAGGATGGAGGCATCGAGGTGGAGGTCGACAGGTGACCTCTCGTCGACCACCAACGACGGGGCTGCATGAAGCTATGGTGGCACATTTTGTGGTGTGAGTGTGCTTTCAGTATTTGATGTCTAGTGTGATTCTTTTTCAGAGTTCCTATTTTTTGTTGAATAAGTGAAATGTTCACATTGAGGGGGGAACATGATCAACATGATTCAATGTTCCATTTTCATTTTTTTAGTTGAGTATGTGGCTATTCCTATTTCCCCAAATGAAAAAACATAGTACAAAACAAATAACACAGTGAAACACAACATCATGAGGCTTGATGAGGTAGAACAATCAGATGTGTTCCTGTTCGTACCTAGGTTTGTGGTTAGCCTCCTAAAAACCATTGAAGGTTGTTCAGATGTGTTCCTGCTTGAGTTCCCACACTGCTAGGTTAGATGTGTTCCCTAGAGTGACTGGTTGATAAGCAGATGATTCCTGAGCGTGTTCCCATCCTCGTCGGTCAGATGTGTTCCCGATAGTGCTTGGTTGATAAGAAGTTGATGTGTTCCTTCTTCTACCTTCAGTTCGAGTGTGTGCTAAGATCATGAGCGCGCAAAGGCGGCGCAGTGCGCAAAGGAAGTCCGAAAGTTCTAATGTTACCATGTAAACATTAAGGGGGAGAATGTTAGGAAATTAAATATTAATGTTTACATTATAGTTTGTTAGCTAATATTTAATATTGTTATATATTAAATATTAGGTTTGAAAGTATATTGTTATAATATATTGTTTCAACAATATATTATTTATAGATTTTGTTGTACCGTAAAATTATAAATGGGTAAGTTGTTTGATACACTTCCTATTTTATAGGAAGAGGTTAGTCTATTGTAATGGCTATAAATTAGCCTAATTCATTGTGTAATTGTGATAACAAGAATATAGAGAATTAATATATTATTATGTGTGTTTTACCTGTGCAAGTATGAACCAAAATCTATAATTTCTTCACTACTAACTACACTTTATTGATCTTTGCAATACCATGTTATCCATGATATTTTCTCCAAGTTTAATAACAATTACTTCATGAATATACTTCTAACTAATTCTATTCTCCTACCTTAAACTTCTTCATTTGATTCCCTGGTTCATCCTTGACTTTGCAATCAAGGTTCATGCTTAATTTCACCCTCTCAATCACTTAAACATGTTTCTTTGGTAATATTATAGACTTCTTTAGCAGGCACATTCCCTCCTTCTTTTGAAAACTTCCCTACTTTATCGCTTCTCATAGTTGGTTTCTTCTTCCCTTGAGAAATAATGTAACTTCCCATATATTGGTTTGTTTTCATTCTCTTTACAGGCTTTCAATTTTTTCTTCTTTCTCATCCTTTTCATGCCCCTTAATAATCCTCTTTATTATTGGCTCCATCCCCTTCATCTTTCCTCTTCTAGGATTTGAAATAATTTGGTTAGATTTACACATCATAAAGACAATAATAATCTTATTTTTACTGTACTGACAATTATAATCACATATAGGCCTCTTAATAGGCTTAACAACTACAACAAACATATCTATTAATTCACTCTAATAATCCTATTCTAATGGGTGCAATCAACCACCCGTAATAATCACTTTCCTAATAATAATACTTGCATGAAACATTAATTTCCAACATTCCCCCATTAGTATTTACATGGGGTAAGGAGAAACCAAAAATAGAATCATATGCCATCACATACTTTTAGGTTTGCATGTTGCTCTCTAGATCTTGTTTTCTATATTTTTCTACACATGATCACCTACATATGAGAACTTTTCTCTCTTTCACTTCTAGTTGGACATATTCATTGTTCGATCATCTTTCAATGAAGTATGAAAATTAGAGAATGTCTATAGTCAAAGGATCATTGTAGTCATCTACCCTCCTATACAACTATTTTTATAGTTTTGTACCTTCCACACCATATCACAACATTTCAAGAGAAAATACTGGAATATCATAATCACACATTCCAAGCGAATGACACAAACTTATGTTCTTATTTTTATACAACTAAAAATAAAATTACCACTATTGCACATGTGTGGCCCCATCATTAGCGGATGATGAGAGATATTTGAATGACCTCCTTCTCATATTACCTCTATCCTCTCGATGAACATGTTTCTTACTTATAAAATGCGGTCTTGAAGCACATTTGATTTCACATTGGGATTCTTCTCCAACCCCATTGCTGCAATGTGAAGCACTTTATTTTATAGGACATAGAGTTCCATTGAAAATGTGTAACGAAATATTGTTTTATTTTTAATGATACTTTTTACAACTTATAATTAATACTAGACAAACTTACTGACAAATATTTACCTATTAACACACAATTTTTGACTTTTGACTCTTGAATGATGATACAATATGAGAGACATTATAGAGATTATAAAATGAACATACATACCCTTAACACCAAAAAAATACACAAAAATAATGATGCAAAATTTATACCTTGATATTATAGACACATAAATGACATTTTAAATTTACAAATAACAACTAATGGCATGAAAATATGACTTCAAAGACTTAATATAAATAAAAATACTCCAAGAATTTTAACTAGATGATTAACATTAGACTTGATAAAAAGACTCATATATTACATGGATTTGTACTTATAATATCACCCATACATGAGAGTGAGATTATAAATTTGATATCCAAATAACACAAATGATGAAAATAATCTCAAAGATCTTGAGAAACATTAAACACAACTAATATGATCTCAAGGAAGATCTCGTAGAGGATATTCAAAGAGGAATTCTGATAGGAGTCATTCTTGAAGCACACATGGGTAGTGATAGAAGAGAAAACTAATTTTATCATTACACAATGATCTCTTGATCTCTCTTGTTGGTAAATGAGTCACATGTAAGTGTGGCACAATACTAAGACTCAACATATTCCAATGTACGTAGAATTGATCAAGAGGAGACAATAAAATGGGCATGAATCTTTACAAGATAAGACAAAATAATAACTATTAGATATGCAGATTTTGTCACACCTCTTATAATTGACCATATTGGTTTTCCTTCAAAGACGTTTAGTGTTTGATGATATATGAGGCAATAACAGTTCATGGAGATAAACAAAATTACTATTCATGCACTTGAGAATGGAAATATATTTGTAAAAGATGAGAGTAATGAATAAAAGCATTTGAATGGTGGTGAAATGGATATAGCTATGTAAATTTATCTTCTCATATGTAAAGTGATCCAATGACACCCAAAGAAAGTGTAAATTACAATAAATGGAGAGTAAATAAAATTTACTACAAATGGTTGTTACCAATGTTGACCATGTAGATTTTCAGCACAATACAAGTCATTAGAGTCATTAACGAAAGCAATCCAATGTAAAAATTGGATAAAATGAGGAGAAAGGTTGAAGCACGTGTCCGGAAAGAGGACACACTAATGAATATTTTTATGTAATAGAAATAAGATTTTGAATCCATGGACACATTATGAAGCCTTGAGGTACACGGATTTTCATATTTTAAGAGAGACTCGAATGCATATGTCCTTGAATAGATCATTGAGTAGGATGTGGTTGGTGATACTAATAATTTTTTTTTTTGAATATTTAAAACGGATGTCCAATCTGTTTTCTATGCACATGAGATCACAAATACTAGCTAATGCTAAACTATCTACAAAATTAATTTTTCAAATAAGACCAATCATCACTCGGGGTAATAGAGGACCACCCCTTCACATTTTTAATCTTCCATAAAAATGACTCGCTCTCACGATACCAAATGAAATTATTTGGTCATATTAACATAAATTAAACACAAAAACAATCTTATTTTTATTTTACAAACAATTATAAGTATATATAAGCCTCTTAATAGGCTTAACAACTACAAAAACATATCCCCTAATTCACTCTAATAATCCTATTCTAATGGGTGTATTTAACCAATCAGTAACAATCAATTGCCTAATAATAATAGTAATGCTTGCATAAAACACTAATTCCCAATAGAATTAAATCCCTTTGGCACCTACCCGACTACTCCATACTATGTAGAATTAGCACCACGACCTTTTAAATAGCTAACATATTGACAAAGAAAATAATTTGTCTAACAAATTTTCTTCTTAATCCAAATAGAAAACGTACTTCAATAGAATCAAAAGAACAAAAAAATAGACAAAAATTCAATTACATACCCATCAATTGTAGTTTTCATCCAATTGTCTACAACATAATTCAATGGAACATTCAATTTATGCAATGTTTCAATTTTTCCTCTATTCATTTGTATTCTTATTTCTGTTCATGTATAAAGCAAGAAAATTCCAATCAAGATAACTTGAGAAAACTAAATATTCAAGAAGATTCCACCATAAAATCTCATGAACGTATCCATATATGTAATCCAAATGGATCATTTCAGCAGAATTCTGGTGAAAGTATCTTCAACATCCACAAATTGTTTAATCTTCTCTTGTATCCATGTTCCACATCTCTTTATCCCGATAGCCATATTAACATTTTCGGTCTTGATAATGGAACTATTATTAGTAGAGGTCCTTGGATCATGTTATCAATACTTATAATAGTTTGTATTCGGATTAACTTATATTAAATTCATTTAAATAATATGCACATGAATTACCAGGACATAATTCACAATTACACAATCACTACTTGAAGCTTATAATTCAAAGAAGGAAGAGACAGGTTGTAGATATTAAATTATTCACTTAGTACTATTACATCATGCCTCTAATATGTCATTATATGTATGATTCATAAGAAATAAGACAAGACATTAGAAACACTTATTACTTAAATCGCTTTATCTTTTTATACTTTCATCCTTTGATTTTTTAGAATTACCCCTCTACTTTTGGACATTACATAGTATGTTATCCAACTCATCATTTCCTATTTTATTCTCAGATCCTTTCAAACATTAGTTCCCAAAGAGTGGCGGAGTGGCTAGGCACTATTGTCCCCTTTGTGAACTTATTTCCTCCTTACCTCTTATGTTATGTTTTAAAATGACACATTGACCATTATCTTTTCTAAAAGTTATTTTGTCACTTTAACTTGGCTTATAGGGTTGTTAATGATGAATTTAAAGTAAAGGAGTCATACATATGGATGAATTACTATTCTAAGGGGATGGAAAAATTGAGCTACATTTAGGCTACATAATTCACTTTATTTAGGTTGAATCGTTCACTACATAGGAAGGAAAAATTCTGAATTCCATCACACACATTCATCTTGGGGAAAATTAGTTGTATCCCACTATCTTCATGCAAATTGTACAAGGAAACCTAGATTCAAGGGACGTAATTATATCACACACACACACACACACACACACACACACACACACACACACACACACACACCGAACTAAATTGATCATGAAATGTAGTGCGCTTATCGATAACAATCGCATTGGGGTGACCACCGAGGTCTTTACAAATCAAACATATGCATGTGTTAGTGAAATAATTTTTCATATTACAAATTAGGTATTTCCACCAACACTCACGGGGCCATGTACCTCCTTATTGTGTATGGGGAGGCTCATATTACTGAATGTAAACTATTCTAATCATGTATATTATTTTGGGGTGTCCAAATAGATCGGGATCACGGAGGGACACTTCACCGAACCTTTGGAAAAGTGCTTATATGGGGTAGAAGGGAGGAATTTATAATAATAAGGGGTAAAGGAAAGAAATTAGGAAAGGGAGGGTTATTATTGTGAGTAGGGACTAGTAGAGTTCACACCCAATAACTAGATTAGTTCAACATTTAATTAAAGGAAAGAAAAAATGAAGCATCTAGTGAGACTAACAAACCTAGACACATAGTTCTTTAGATTCATTCATCAAGGATACAAAGTTCCTTATTGATCACTATGCTTATAAAGTTCTAGAAAGAAAGAGAATAGATGAAAACATGAAAAAAATAAATGGAAGAAATGTAGATTTTATTTCTTGTGTTGGTGATACAAAGCTCAACACTCAAACCAAAATCCACAATTGCTATAAAGAACTAAATTTTCAACATTTCAGATCCTTTGAAATGGAGAAGCCATTTCAATTTATATTATTTTGAATTGACCCTTCACCTACCCCACACATGAATCTTCATTATCTCATTCAACTTGCGACTTTACATCTTCCTAGGAAGTGAAAACATGTTCCATTTTTAGAAATCAAACGGAATTTTACAATGCAACTTTATAAATTCACTTAAGTGAATGAGACAAAATATCATGATTATACACAATGAATAATTAGAAAGGGGAGAAAAGAAATAGGGAGAAAGAGAGGGGAAGGAATAATTTGACATATCTGATGAAGAAGCTTCCTATGATGAAATTTAATGATTCATGATTCATGATGAGAAGTTTCTTGAATGGGCTCTTATTCCTTGAATTCCTTTCTGAATTGAACTACAACAATGTCAACTTGTCTTCCTCTAGAATTCACATGCATCCTAAAATCTTAGTCAATTCCCAGGAACCTTGTTGATATTCTTACACCGATGAGCCATCCTTCATGATCCTTTGCAATTACTGAAATGTAATTTCCAATGTTCACCAAAGACTCTAAGTTATCTTCATTGAAAGAGAGAGAGCCACTGTCTTTTTCTTGACTAAGCTGTTGGAAGGAAATAATTATTTCTTTTGATGAAGAATCCTTGATGAGCAGAGGGAACTCAATTTTTTAAACACATTTGTAGACATAATTCAAGATCTCGAAAGTATGTTTTCCACAAGAGTCAAAATCGAGATTGAATTTTTGAGCATTTCATATCTCACATCTATTATGGGGATCAAAAATTAAGACAAGTTCTTTGTAGTTTATGTAAAAACATTCTTTCTCAAGAGAATGTGATATTTGAAGGATCTCATCTTAGAAAACATTGGGAACACCTCATCCAAGTGAACCACCTCTTTTACAAAATCCTCCTTTGATTTCTTTACTTCTAAAAAAGTTACAAGAATGTACTTTATGAGAGAAATGACATTTGGAAATAGTTGATTTCCTTTCTTGATGATTATCTTAATCCACTTCTCATTGGCCTTCCCCTGCATCATGTATCCTTGTGCTTTCTTGATTGCCTCAGGATTAACATTGCTGATCATAGGAATGTATTCTACCAAAAGAGAATATGTTGAGTCGGGGTTTCAATAAGGTTTGAATGCAAACACTAAGATAATCTGGTGGAGTCATATCCTCAATTGGATTTTCATTTTTAGGCCTAGGAGTTTCAACATACTGATTACCTGAGGTGCCACTAAAGAAACAAGATGTTATGTAGGCCTTCTTTCTTCTCTTGGAGTTCGGTTTTACACGAGATTGCTTTGAGATTGGGAATGATAACAAGATGTCTTCTCCTTCGCTCACTCTCAAGCATTTCTTGAATCCATGGAAATGGCTCTTTAGGGGTTGACATGATCTTTGTCACTGAAGCACCTTTAAGAAATACCTAGAATTCAAGAAATGGAGAAGACATACCTTTAAGAAATTATTTATAAGAAGACATACGTCATGGAAATGGATATTTTAAGGTCGACATGATGATGGGGAATCTTTGACATTGGAGAAGACATACCTAGATGATTTTTAGAGAAATATGATGCAATGGATCACTCCTTGACTTATGAGGATTTATGATATCTTTAATGGGATTTTCCTTCTTAAGAACTCTCCTAGAATATGGAATCACTTTTTGCTATTTTTTCATTACCTTCACTTCATGCTTTTTACATTCTTCTTGTGATGCTTTACCTCAACCAACTCACCTTGGCTCACTTCACTCAGCTCACCCAACCATCTTCTTGAGCTCTTATCAACCGGCTCATGAGTTTCAATCAACCAGTTCACCAAGTTCTAATCAAGCTACTCACCAAGGAGATATGATCATGTATTCCACTTTACCAATAATTTAATATGATCAGTGGATATCTTGACTCTTTTTAATCTTTTTTGACTACACAATGTCCTTGAATTTTATCTGTTGCACCCTGCGATGCTCTGTCTTGCCCTTAGGCGTAAAGTTTATGCTTGAAGATCCCTATGAATAATGAATTTCCTTTCTTGAGATATGAAACCACCTAGAAACCCTATGGATATGTCAAAAATTAGTGAGATGACTGAAAATGGAGCCTACTACAAATTTTTGCACCTAGAATAGAGACTTTCTATTTTTAACAAGTAGAACTAGGACTCGTTATTTAAAAATATTTCACCTATTTTAATAAAATTTTAACTTCTCAATATTTGGCATACTCAATTAAAATCCATTGAGAATTGCTTGTTTTTTAACAAGTTTTAATTTTTGGAAAGTTTCCTATTCTTTTATTTATTTTTTTAATCTTTTTTTCCTTTTGGGAAATATTCTCTAGTTTATTATTTTCATTGTTTTATGAGTGCATTGATATGAGGGGACTTGTTATTTTTAGTAATATTTTTTTAGTAAGTAAGGGAACTAGGTACTTAATATTTTTATAAAAATTATTTTCCACCTCAGATTGTAATGAAAATTACATCATTGGATTCGCTCGCTTCGGGACATCGTGCTTCAAATTTCACCTCGATACACTTGCGAATGTTTGGAAACTGAAAAATCAATTCTAGGGTAGAAAAAAGGGTTTTCTACCATTAAAAAATTAGGTCATCATATGGTTTTATGTTACAATGTTATTCAAGGCTCCTAGGATGAGAATCAACTAAGAAAATCTCACCGATTCCATTCACCGGTTTTGCGAAGATGTGATTTTTTCAAGTGTTGATGCATACTACAACTCGGGAGAAATTTTTGCAAAGTCTATGTTGAATTTTCATGTTTCAATGTTATGGAGTATTAATCATGGAGTTCATGTGAAAATATTAGGTGGGTAGAAGCTCTTTTGTTTTTATAACTTTCCAAAGACACTTTTGGTTCACATGAGAGGAAGAAGTGAGAAGCGGCAAAAGCAAAAACACTTAGTGAAATTTTTGGTTTTGAAACATCATGGCATGGGAAAAATTTAATTGTTCCCATGGGACAGGGATAGTATGGATAGAAAATTGTTCCTATATGTGATCTTGAAAATGGAAACATTTGATTCAATGATGGGGAAATGGAGAAAAACAACATTCTAACAACCGAGGGTTGAGACTGGTCACATGGAAAATCAAGAAAAGGATTGAGATGGGGCATAATTTCTTGTTCCCATTAGACAAGGACATGAAAATGTTCCCTCATGTGGTGATGAAAAGTTGGGAGATGTGACTTGATGCGAGGGAGTTAGAAATGGCTTAAAAATAAATTATAGAGCTTCAATTTTGATCAAATGAGAAATCAATAGCCGTGGATAAGGATGGGGTGAATTTTTTTCTCATCTATCCTCAAGGGATAGGTATAGGAGGGATAGAAAAATTTTCCTTGTGCTAGTGATGAAAAGTGGTATAACCGCATTAATCAATGGGAAGAGTGAAGTAAGGTGAAAAGGGCTTGTGCAACTTTAACAAGGTCATGTGATGAATTAGAGAGCATACTTAGAGTGGGGAGAATTTTATTTTCCCATATGTCAAAATGGGATAGTTACAGGAGGAATAGTAAAATATGCCTCAACCTTATGTTGACATGTGTCCCTTTGCAAAAGTGGTAAAGTATTGAAAACTTACCTTGAGAGGAACCTTGAAGACAAAGTTTTTGCAGCTCCAAGAGGAATTTTTAGTGATTCCTTATATGAAATTGAATCCAAATAAAATTACAATATGACTGGTATGGGTCTCAAGATAAAATTCAGCCTCGCAACCTCCTCAAATAGCTCCTTTTTTGGGACAGTAGGGTGTGCCTTCTAAAACTGAATTGCCCTAATAATTTCCCGAGTCTTGTGTAAAATGTTAAAGTTCCATCATGTATTTAATCATTCAATATTTCCAATGAGTACTTGTTTGGCTCCTAAATCCTTATAGATCTCTTGAAATTATCTCGATGAAGCTCGGTACAATTTTATACCGCAAGATCCATGACTCTCAAAAACTCATTTTCACTATTATTGTTCCTAAACTTTCAAATATTCCCTAAAATTTCCTAAATCCCTTCCCACATGTTCATAAATCCTTGACACCACTCCCGATGGTTTTGATATTTCACATTTTACCCGGAGAATGCACACTTGTCTTGGAAAGACCAAAAATATCCTTCGTATACTTACTCAAGAATCCATCATCAAAAGCACTACACTTTGAATGGAATGGGTCAACCTATTTTAATATTTTAAAAACTTTTACCCATATTTACAAAACATATTAAGAATTACAAGAATAGGATACACATCAAAAATAGGGCTTACTAATCTGGAGAGGTGTTTAGGATGGTATTCAAGTAAAAATTTTGACACTATGGTTAAGCTATCATGTTTCAAGTTTGATTTAATACTTGTAAAAACACATGACAATAACATGTTTTATTCCATATAATGTGTGTTTGAGTTGTAGGTAACTAAGGTTTGTTTTGCAGGTACATGTGCAATAATGAAACCCTAAAATTTTTAGGATGATAAAGAGTGAAATGAAGGTGACATGATCACACCTTGAAAAGAGAATATATATAATCATTTATAAGATACTAGTGTTCAGTTCGACACTAGCATTCAGGAAATTTTGTTCCATTTTAGGTGGTTATATCTAGAAGACTTACAAATCTTTGTTTTCTATATGAAACATATAAAACCCAGATCCAGCTTTTTTCCACTAGTATTTCGGCCCAAATTCAACATAGACAGGTGAGTTATCAACTAAGTCAGTCTCTTCCTCTCATTACTTGTACTTATTTGTCATTTGATTTTATATATTTGCATAGTTTTTATATTATCTGATTGATCTTAGTCCTTTTATATTAAATTTAATATTCTTAAATCATGTAGTGAACCCACTTGTTGATTGAACCCTATATTTCCATAGGATCCCTTTTTTTTTGGTTCATTGTATCCCTAACCCTAGTAACCTTAGGTTTTATTTTTTTGGTTGTGGACTTCAATATCTTTCATTCATCATGCAAAATCTTAGGTATTATTATCAATATCTATATATCTTTCCCACATCTCCTAGTTATCATATATCTCATGCATCTTCATCTAGCATACAAGATCTTGATTATATTGATCATTTCCAAATAGATGTTGATAATTAACCTCCATTTTATACTCAGGTTCACATTTTTAATATTCTTATCAAGTGTGATTTATTTGATAATGGATATATTCTTAATATATACAATATTTCCTTTCTCCATCAAATAGAATTTTTGTTGTTGATAAAACTCCATCTACTCCATGTATTTGTGGATTTAATAACACACCTAAGTTAGTGCTTTGGGAGAAATCACTCTACCCATTACTATGGGGCCTTGCAATATTAATTTTCTATGTCATGTTATGCCTAATAATCTCAATTATTATATCCTTCTAGGAAAACCTTAGCTACATACTATATATGCAAACCCTCTCACCCATGTCATAACATACAATGCACTTGCAACACCTTCTTCTATGGATAATGATTCGATAGACACCACACCTCATGGTAATAATATTTGTGATATCCCTCTCATACATGAGGGTGAAGACACTAATTACATTAGATATCATTCCCCTATTGTGATGTACTATCATGTTACTGATTTACATGATGAACCTTCTATTAACACCCATGTTACTCCTTACACTATGTTCCACTTGCATCTAAATGGTGTTTTATCCCTAATACATAATGTTGCACACTTATCTTCTCTAGATATTTGTCCCCTATGATGGTTACTACATCTACAATACCTAAATTACTAGGAAAACTCATATCCCCCTTCACAATGTCACCATGACCATGAATTTCAAAATTGTTGTTTGACACAACTCTTGATGCAATTATAATAATAATATGCTTATTGATTTCAATGTTACATCACTTTTGCACCCTCCTCACCCTAAGTAAGAACACAATTTTATAATTTAATTCTTCATGCTTTTCCATCACTCACTTTCTAAAATATTATTCATGACTCCTATGATATAGATAACACCTCATCTTGTTGCATCTATGGGCTAAATCAATTCCCTTCTTTCCAAATTTATGTCTATGATAATATGGGATAGTATATACAACTTTAATGTTTCTAATCTTCATAAATTGTACATATTTCTTATGATGAGTCTTGTGTCTCTAACCTCATTTCTTTAGGTTGATACTATAAATCATCTGTAGACATTAAATCACGCACTTTGGGTATATTTCTAGTCCTGATCACATACCACTATTCATAGGATTCCTAAGCGAGAAAAGTACTAATTGATCACTATCTCAGGGACATATTTTCTTACTTTTTGTTTCCTCTTTTGGTTTCACACTACTTCTTACCCAATTTTTCTTTTCATACTTCAACATTTCTCATTCTGGACATGAACGCCCCCATCCCCTCCTGGCATCACCGACCTATTTATACTTTGTTCACATATTTTGGGTCCTTTATATTTGTTTAGGCATCTTGCATTTTTACTAGTCAGCCTTTTAGTGGTTAATTACAAAATTCAAACAAGGGAATCATATAAATAAAAATTTATGTGATCATAATAAAGTACCAAGCACTAATAATTAGCTATCACTACCTAAGTTTGCATCCAAGAGCATTAAAGCATATATCTAGCTCCACACAAGGGACAAAGGAATTTCATTTATACATACACTTGATAGGAGGGGAATTTAATTATTTCATAATCACATCTAGCTATTTCTCACTACCAAGTGTGAAACGCACAATAGCCACCTAGGGAATTATTTTGACATCCACACACACACATAAAACTACATTGGGTCTTAGATGTAGTGCAGTGATCGATAGTAAGTTCACTTTCTTGACAGATGAGGGCGGTCGACCCCTCATTTTACATCTTTATTTTTACGATTTGATGTGGTTTGAGGGTATTGTAGGTGCTTCTTTCTGATTGCAGGTTTTAGGTGAATAATAATGAAATACAACGATATAAATGAGATCAAATTTGATAATCAATGACCATATTATGACTATTAAAAACTAAGTCCCACATCTTTTGAGTAGTCACATATGCCCATAATAGGTATCTGATGCCTCATGTGCCCCTAACGCTCCATATATGCCATGTTCCCAGGCACTTCCGAAAACTCGAAATATTACGAGTCTAATTACGACATCCTACCTCGTGGTTTCAAAAATTTTCTATCTTGGCATACCTTCAAGATTATTGCAAATCAAATAACTATTTCATCCCCTTCATTTACAACTAGGCTTTCATATTCTATAGCTTATTCGCTTGGATCAAATATGTACTTAACTATTTATATTTCAGCAATGTTATATAATCTAAAATTACCCATTTATTTATTCAATATTTTCTTAATATTTTAGTGAAGCCCACTAGTGATCGTTAATTTGGATCCTTCTTTAGTACATCATATTTTCTATCATGGCTCCTAAGATTCATCAAATATCTTTATGTCTGAATTACTTCGAATGTATTCACATTGCAAAGAGGTTCTTCAAAAATCTTGAGACACTATGTATATTCCTAAATATATTTCACCCGCTCAAGTTAGAGCTATCTTCGATCATACTTTTGATGACACCCTTGGTTATAATTCCAATCAATCTATTTGCACATCCATTATAGCTATTAATTATTTATTTAAAGATAAATTTTAGGATATGGAATCCACAATTACATATATGAAATATCAAATCCAACATCTTAATGTTTTTTATCAAGCTCATGTTAGTTCTTCTTCTCATCCTCATTCTATTTCTTCTACATGTGATTATATCAATGAGCCTCAAGTATTTCCAATAACAGAGCCTTTCACATTTGATCGTAATGTTAGCCAACATGATATACTTACTGGGCTCCTTAGTCATCATTTGATCATTTTTCCAACTACTCATTTATATCCTCCTTATCAGCTGATCAAATATCAAGGTCTCCAATTTTTGCTTATCATTGAATCAATGGACATAATGACAATGATTTTTATGCTTTACAATGAAGAATCAAGCATCTTGAGCATTAAGGTTTTATCTTATTCACTATAAACATTTTGTTGAATGTCTATCTACAAATGCTACATAAAATGGGCTCTTAAAAATTCTCCTTCTATGTCTCATGAACATCGTGCCATAACATCTAATATGTATTCTTCAACCAGTCAAGCACCACCTATTCAACCCACTCTAACTAATAAACCACCTCTCAAATTACATTTTCATTACCTCCTCCTGTTGATTCATATGCATCATTACCAAGTCAAACAAAAAAACCAACATCTCCTCCTCTCAAGTCTACTATGGAATTACCAAAAAAGTAACCATTCGTTATATACGATAAGAAAACTCTAGCTAGCCTCTTTTGACTTCAGCCGCTTGAGGTTCCTAAGCCATCACCACTTCAGAATCAAATGACTTTTTCAAGGAAACTACTCCTTATATTGATCCACTTAGTGTCATTGACTAGATCTTCATACTTTACATACATGGGGCCTCATAGCTTCTTCACCTTGCATTGCTATATAATTTTTCTATCATCCGATGCACTTTATGCTTTACACTTAGTGTCTAATGTCTCCTAATAATAAATACGACCACTTGATAAATTTGTATCATAATTTTTCAATGATGCACTCTCATGCTATGGTTCACACTTGACTATTGAGGGAATACTACACTCATAAACCTCACTTTACATCACACAACACACTACACACTCGGTGCATTCACGACAAATATTTCTCATACACGTTAATCGAACACACTACCCTATGATGCAATCTAGTTCCATGGTTCATACTCAACTGCTAAGGGTCTAAATCTGAAATGGACCTCACCATACTCACCAATTCACTCTATACGCTTTATGCTTTGATGATCATATCTTTCTAGCACACAATTCAAACCATTTCTTGATGACACACTCTTGTTCTATGGTTCATTATTGACTATTGAGGGTCCTCTTATCAATGAACCTAATTTCATGCATAGTCATTTACACTTGCTTAGGGGGCATGCTGTACCAATTACACTCACTCTACATTTTATTCCATTTACACTCATAACATATTTCATATCTTAGTTACATATCGTTCTTTCTTACTTATTATCACATGATATATATTTCTTACTATGTTAACTAGGTACATTGTATGTCATTATATTTTCTACATACATATGCATTCAGTTTCCTTCTTGTTTTGATCGTAGACTCTACACGAAACCTTACACATAGCATGGATACTTGGCAAAATACCTATTACTAGTCCCACAGAGGATCACATCACATGTGATATTTTCTTAAATTATACTACTTCGTATTCTCATTATCACACTAGTATATCATATTATACATGCTTTGACATATTTTGTATCCCTCTAACAAAAGCTAACGGATGCTTCATGTGCAAAATTTTTCTTGCAAGAACTATTTGTTACCATGGCTATCTACTATTTTGTTTACCATTGTTTTTCATTGTTTGTTATTATATGCCATTGTTTATGGGATTTTCCCTTTGTCTTGTTTGCACGGTGTATGTTTTTTTCTTCTTTGGCATTGATTTTATTGCGACATTGTGGGTCATTTCACATGTTTTTAACCTTTTTTCATGATCCATTCTATTATGGGCTTACATTGCCCTCTTGCTTGTTAGCTTACATTTTTTCTTCTAAATGCATGTTTATCTTGTTTTCACAAACACTTTTTCCTAACCACTTTGTTTGCATGTTCATTTATTTCTACCAAGCACATTCCCTCCCCCTTATTGGGCATCGGTTTCAAGACAACATCTGGTCCTCCTTTAGGCTGCATACTCCTTGTGATGTCACATACACCCCAAACGAGGGGGGACATCGGTTGAGTGAATCGGTCACCCTATAAAATGGTCTAAAGTCATAGTTTAGTACAATTCAAAGCACACATTCAACACAGTCTTTAGTCTCAACAATGGCCTAGATCCTAACTTGGGTCCTCAACACAACAAAAGCACCAGTGCTCGGACCCGGACACTAGCGCGTGGGTGCCCATGACCTTTCCTAGATGCATGTGACCAAGGGGAAGTTACACAACATTTTTTAGTTCAACACAATTTTTGGTTATTTACATAATGGATTTTATAGGACATACATTCCTTCAACACTCGACATGCATGCATGCCACTGCATTTTCTACTTTTGCATTGGATCAAACCAGATCATATTTTTACACACCAACTATCATGATGTTTACACTTTGATAAGTAGTTAAAAATTGAATGATGACACAAGAATTTTCCACCTATAATTATTTCATTCTTGACGTGAGATCACCCAAAAAACTCATTCTTCTACAACATCTTCAGGATCCTTTCTATCTATTTTCACTCATCACAGATCATTTCCTTTGTTATGGGAAGTGGTAATAACCTCAAGCAACATCAAAAATAGGTACAGACATGAAATTTATACATACGCTCTCACCCTAGGGTCATAATCATCATTTTTCACTTCCTCTTCCATAACATGCATGCTTCACATTTTTATCACTCCATGATTTTCGTGTCTCTTGGTACACTTTTTTCGATCGACATAGTTATCGGTGTGCATCTCTTATCTACTTTATGTTATCAATCATTCACTCAACAACATAAAGTGGGGAAAATTTAGACACTAAATCACGCACTTTGGGTATATTTGTAGTCCTTATCACGACTCCACTATTCATATGATTCCTAATTGATAAAAGTACTAATTGATCACCGTCTTTAGAAATATTTGCTTACTTTCTATTTCCTCTTTTGGTTTTACACTCCTTGCCCAATATGTATTTTCATAATTCATCATTTCTCATTGTGGACACTGACACCTAGCTAGGATGCCAACATCGTGCACCCTCGACCTCTTTGTACTTTATTCACATATATTTGATCTTTTCTAGTTTTTTTCGGCATATTTCATTTTTACTAGTCATCATTTTAGTGGTTAATTATGAATTAAAACAAGGGAATCATATAAATACAAATTTATGTTATCATAATAAAGGACCAAGAACTAAACATTGACTATCACCACCTAAGGTTACATCTAAGATAATTCTAAGAGCATTCAAGCATTCATATAGCTCCACACAAGGGACAAGGGACTGTAATTTCTACATACACTTCATAGGAGGGGAATTTAATTCTTTCACGTACACATCTATCTACATATTTTATATCTAGTTATTGTTTGCTATCATGTGCGACACACGCAAGATCCACATAGGGCATGATTTTGACACACACATATAGAACTACATTAGGTCCGAGATGTACTTTGCATCGCTTGTAGTAAGTTCACTTTGTTGATAGCATAGGATAGTCTAACCCCTCATTTTTCATCTTTCTTTTTAGGATTTTATGTGGTTTGAGGGTTTTACACGTGTTTCTTTCTAATTGCACATTTTATGTGAATAAAAATGAATTACATTGACATATAGGTGATCAAAAGACATAAGAAACAAACATCTTGTGATCATGAAAAATTGAGTTCTCGCATCTTCCGAGAAGTCACAAGCACCCAAAACAGGTCTCTAGCACCCCAGGTGCCCCTAACCCTCCATTTGTTTTATGGTCCTAACACTTCTAACACCTCTACAATTTGTTGGGTCTTGTTGTGACATCCTACCTCGTGGTTTTAGTAATTTTCCAACTCTACATACCTTCAATATTATTGTGAATCAGCTAAGTATTTCATCGCCTTTCTTTGCAACTAGGGTTTTGTATTCTCTAGCTTATTTGCTCGGATCAAATATTTACTTAACTATTTATATTTTAGCATTGTTACATAATATAAAATTAGGCATTTATGTATTCAACTATTTATTTACTTAACTATTTATATTTTAGTGTTGTATTCTACTTGCCACTCCCACCATCACCAAAATACCCATTTTACCATCTTTTCCCTAAATACACCTTTCCTTAGCCCTTGACTATTTTCCTTCCCCATACCCATTCCTTACCCCTATTTATCATCATTCCTAACCAGCGCCTATCGCATTAATCATCACCTATTTCCCTTGACCAACACCGGTCCAATTCACTAATGTTGGTCACCTAAATCTTGCATGATGTTGTCTAAAGCCAACCGACGTCGGTCTCTGTCATGACATCAAAACCGAATCCCCCCGCCTACAAAAATTTCCTCACAAATACCCAAAACACCTACTCTACCCTACCCAAACCTACCCTAACTTCATTCCCACCCCTATTTACACTATATTGGACCCCCTCCCTCATTTCATTCATTTTACCTACAAATGCAAAATAAATTTCCACCCAAACCCCCTTTAACCCAAACCAATTTAAAACATTATTTTCAACCCAAAGATAGAAGTGGATTGAATCCTACCTCATCTTGGTGCCATCTACGTGGTGGTACATCTAGGTGATGTGCCGATGGGCTACCTTTACCCCTCTCTAACCTCCACCATCACCAAATCAACACCTCATCTTGTAACCAATCAAACCACTCCAATCAATCTCGTGGACCCACCTACTAAATGCCAATCACGTGTTAGTCACTTGCCAACTCAACTCAAGCACCTCGTACCATCACTTTCTACTCTTACTCCACCACTTTGTCATTTTCCCAAATAGCAACATGTTAAAAATGAATCTGTAAAATATTGAATTTTATTTTTATTAACCCTAACACAACATGAAAAAAGTCGATCATACCAAATTTATGTCGGTTACTTTATAACCAACATCAATTGCATGTTATTACCGTTTTATCCCATTTTTCCCATTTTGACCTTAACTCATCATTACCCGATACCCTTTGACCTCATTCACAATTATTACAACCTACCTACAAGCCCTAACTACCCCTACATTTCCTTAGTTACATCTAAGGATTTATTATTTTACCTATACCTTTTCCTTACCTGTGTCATTACCTATTTAGCTAGAATTGACCTACTTGGTGTGACCATTGACCTTGTGTACTTGTTATACCTTGTGATGATGTTCCCCATGTTGTTTTAGCTTAAAACCATACCTTACCTATTGTTGTGTTTTTATATCAACCAACCCTTTGGTGTCTGGAACATACCTAAACATTCCTACACCTGACCTACATTGTGTTTCTACGGACCATATCCTATGCCTTGGATACCTAAATCACTTCACCCTTGTTTGGATAAACCTATCAACCTTGGATGATGTAGAGTTTGTAAGCTCTTCAACTTGGTACCATGTTGTAGTCTATATGTGTGCGTGCATTTGATTTCCATTACCCATTACCCAATTTGACACCGACCTATTACTTATTACCCAAGTCTACCATCACCCTTTCCCATAGTACTCATACCCTTCCCCACCTACCTTCACTTACACCATTTACACATTTATGAAACCACTCACCGATTTCATATAACACCTCATCGAGTTCTGGTTTGAGGGGGGATCTCCTTTACCCACACCTAGATAAACCTTTCTCTCACCCACACATGGGAAAATCACTTCCTAGTTTTGTCAACGACGCTTACCAATTTAACTATGTAATAAAAAGGGGGAAAATATAGACACCAAAATTAGGTCATACCACCCTTATAGCCCCATTAATTAAATAAACCATACATTACATATTCATATCCCATAGTGCAAAAGATTAATTAAATCAATTACTTTAATTTATTTGATTAATGTCTTCACTTGACCACCTCACATAGCCACATCACCTAGACACCTCATCAATGACCTATTCTTAGCATGTTCATTCTAACTAGGACTCAATGTCTACTTACCATAACTAACTGAGACTTAGTATAAACCTAACACTAGATGTCTATTATTTATCTAACAACATGACCACTTACTTACGTGGAAAATACCATTTTAGACCCGAACCAACAGGTAAAATTGGTCAAAAGATAGCCAAGATTTGTTATTTTAGAAAACCTAGGATTTCCCACTGTAATCAACGTGGGTTAACCTAAACCATCATCGGTTACCATATATTCACTTTGGTAACCTTGTTCTATAGGTTGGAAGAATTATTCAAGTTTGGAGAGAGAGATAACTATATACAAGTACAAACTAGAGCCCTCTCGCACATTCAGACACACCCTAGTTAGCATCAAGGCTAACCTGAAGACATTGGCATTCATCATAGCATTACGGAAGCACTATTGTGTCACCGACCACCAGTTTCACATATCAACCATCACCCTCATCCAACCACCAGGTGTGAAAATACAAGTGCATTTAGATTTGCATCATTCCATGCTTACTTAGATCATCATTTATTTAGCTTTCTCTTTTAAATCCTTTTCTATTTTTCATCCGATCTTCCTCACCTCCATCTCATTCCACCCATCGACCATCCATAACCTTTAGATCTCTGCATATTCAACCCCGAGACATCTCTGAGAATTCTCAACATCTTTACCAACCTATCCATCCTTCTTCCATTCTCTGTGTAATCACAGAGAACCTCCAAAACCAAATTTTATTGAGTTTCTACAATTCAGCCTCTATCGACGCCAGTTAACCTAAACCATCATCGGTTTTCCTCTCAACCTCATAACCTTCACTCAAATAACCCAAAACAACCCAAAACCTGATCCTGACATGTCTTAGTCACCTTGGCTACCTGCCCAACCTCCAAATCTGATCATAACCTTGCCTGTTAGATTAGATTTTCTTATTGTATTTGAATGAGATACCTAAATAATATCAACTACAATAGGATGTTATTTTTTTACATTACTTGTTGCATTAAATTGTATTAAGTAGTTGATTGACAACCATCTAGGAAGTATCACACTTGTAGGATCTAACACAAGCTAGGAATTCCACTTGACATATATTGTTTAATATTCTTCTTATGGTCTTATTTTGCATTCATAGGTAGTTCCTCCTAGAAAAAGGAAGTTCTCGCAATCAAGCACTGTATCGGGAATCGAACGTGCGCACTCTACCTCCCACCTTCATTTCATAGGTATTCCTCCTCACTTTTACCTTATTTGTTTTTCTCATACGTACGCAACTTATTGGTGAAACATGTCGATAGCTAATGGTGAAATGTCATGTGAAAATACTTTTACTTTCTTCTTTCCCCAATTTAGGTCATTAGGGGAGAATGATGAAATGTCGCATTAGAATTTTTTTTATGTTTTTGCCCCATATTAGGTCATTAGGGGACTTAGTGGTGAATTGTTGTGTAATACATTAGTAAATGTTTGAAACATGGTGAGTTGGAAAGCTTGAATAAATGCATGTAATATAAGGGGAATTATAGGTTGACCCGATGATATGCCCCTTTTCGGTGAAAAGGAAGTGATGAAAAGAATGAATTATAATCTAAAAGTAAGCACAAAATTGATAGAATGCCTAAAAAATTCCAAAATGTATATAAAGTGCATGGAAGACAACATTGAAAAGAGGAAACATGTGAGAAATGTATTCAATATGGTGGTAAGTGGAATTCCTAAAATAACACCACAAACGGGGTGTAAATCGGAGTGGAAATAATTAAGATATGATCAAAATAGTGTAGTTCGTATTAGTTGTGGAAATAGATGCGAAAAAATGACTATAGTAAAGTAAGTGATGAAAAAAAGTAACTATAAGTAGTGAAGTGAAAGAGTGTTGAGTCAATTCATTTTTTTGTATGCGATTGTGAGAGTGAGCATGAAGTGGGTGAAAATTCCACAAGTGAGAGCAATGTATCCTAGTCGGTTTGAGATGGTGGTGACTGTTGTAGCATTGTGTATGACCGTAGAGTTTTTAAGTGCATCATTTTTCATATTATGTATGGTGTAGTAGTCATATTGGTTGAATTTTTTCAAATTGTAAATTTCTTATTTTCTTATTGTTTGAGACCCAGACAAGATCAGTGAAAGTGCTAGTGACCCCTAAGACAGAAGTGCTCAGAACTGGGCACTAGTGTCCTTCTCCTGGGTGCCCTAATCTTGCATCTAGATGCCCTAGTCTAGGATGTGTGTAGGTGATGTATAATGTTGTTAAACATGGTGATAGTATGTTAACTAAGTTTATTTGGTCTTGAAATGTTTTCTAACACTACGTTTGGTGTCATTTTGTGTTGTGTAGAGGGATATCCACTTGAGGGAGTTCCATGGTGGGAGGCATACGAGTACGTTTCTTGGATTAGGTTTTCTAGAAGAGGATTTGGATGTGATGGACCATACCATCCTGTGACACTTAGCACGGATTGGGGATGTGCCCCATAATATGCCCATGTTGACCACCCTATGCGAGAGATGGTGTGCGGATACATGCACATTCTGGTTACCTACGGGGAGATGACTGTGACGTTGGAGGATGTATATCACATACTGTGATTTCTAGTTATGGGGGAGAGAGTATGAGTTATTCCAGTGACGGATATGGAGTGGTAGATGTGAGCCACAAGATGATATTTTGTGGGGACTTGAGTACCTATCGAGGCCCATATTAGCCTAGATGCTATTTTGTGGTATGGTGTTCTACACTTGTTGAAGTTCATAATAGTTGTGATTACATCATGTATAGATGTGGAGGGAGGATATATAGGCATATTATATAAGATACATGACATATGTGAGTGGATAGAGGACGGGGATACTCTGCATGCATGAGTAGGGTGTGTGTTGGCCCACATATATAGAGATCTATACCGATTTACTCATGATGAGAATGGTGGTGGTATATGAGCCACACAACTACTGCATGTGTGGGCATATGAGCATATAGCTATGTTGAGACTAGTTGTAGGTCGCTAAGGGGAGTGGGCTAGGCTAGAGATATTTGCGAGAAGGTGGGTTGACATATGAGTCAGGAATATGCATACATATACCTTTAGGGAACTTATAGATAGGATGGGGCCCGAGGAAGTTATATAGAGGCCATATCATGACTACGGGGGATGGCTAGAGGATGTGACAAAGTTGTGATGTATTCGGAGGACTATGTGGCTAGAGGACCACTTTCCAGGGGTGGCAGAGCTTTTTTAGGTAGAGAAGGTGTCATGATAGTTTGGTATGGATTAGGATGTGGCCCTAAATCCATATATATGGTTGAGAGATATCAGAGCACCTATGTAGGTCGGTGCTAGGTCAAGGCCCACAACAAGTTAAGTAGTTCCATCGGGTTCAGATGAGGTGGATCTAATGATAGCGGCTATTTATGGAGATAACATGAGTTACACCGAGGATAACCATACATGGGGGGAAACACATCATTGATTATTGTTGTATCCATTATTTTTAGGCCCAATAGAGTTACCACCTAGAGAAGGGGGAGAGGGTGAAGTACAAACTGCCGATCCTATAGAAGTTGCCATCACTGAATGTAAGTATTTTGTATATGCGCATTTTGGGTGTTATGGTTTTCTAATATTGCTGTGTAGTGATCTAAAATAGTGTTATGTGTGTTTTTAGGTGATGCATATTGGCCATTGATCATGGACACATCCATCCACACCTTGACACGAGAATGTGTTGAGTGATGCCCTAGGTGGAGGTATACTAGAGTAGGTGGATGATATAATGGGTGAGCATGCCCATCTATTTGATCCATTAGCCATAACAGCTGCAACATGTACAATATTGCTAGCTAAGAAGGAGGAGGCATGCAATGAGACTTAATGAGGGAGGAAGTAGGTGGTGGTCCCTTAGCCTAGGACATGTTTGCGTGGTATGTAGATTTGTAGCGTCAATTCTTAGAGAATTCTATAAAGATGACTTTATTGTGGAGGTAGGTTGAGTGATATCAGGGCCACAAACAATGATGTCACATTGGTGGAGAGGCATCCAGTGCTAGGGATCTCATAGTACATGAGAGTGATAATGATGATGAGGTCTAATTGGGAATAATATATATGATGTGGGGACTTAATCCCGATTGTGAGATTCTTTTTTGATGATGATCATATTCGCAATATATGTATGGACACCTATTTTTTTATATATGATAGATCTATGTTGGAATGTTTTGTCATTGTGATATAAATGATCTTGTATGATTCTATGGTTATTGTCCTAGTATATGTAATGTATATTGTTTGTGTTTGAGAAATATAAGTTTGCATTATAATGATGGTAATGGTAGATATCAAGTGTAAATGTGAGTGATGAAATGTATATTGAATGGAATGTGTAGCACGTAGTTAATATAATGATGATAATAGAATAGATAAGAATGGATGATAGTAAAATGAATATATTGTAATGAATGTATGAAAAATTAATGTAGTTGTAATATGTTAGTATGATGAAATTAGGAGGGGGAGATTAGTGATGCCCCGAGTGTGTAAATTTATAGGATCATTTAGTTAAGACCCCTCAACAATCAAGAATGAGCCACGTAAGAAAGAGTTTGTCATCGAGAAATGATTGAGTGCACTAGATGAGACGATGAAGCACATGATGAGAGGTTCTTAGAGTAAATCCATCAAAATTCATGTAAGAACCATAAGAACACAAGTGCATCATCTGGGGGTAAGGTAATTATTAGTGCAAATCAGAAGCACCCCTGGATGTTTTCTCAAATTTCTAGTTTGATAATGGGCATCCAGTGTGATTGCACAACATTGAATCTTTCCCCAAGTGTGGGACTTGAAAAAATGGGAAAAAAATCTCCAGATTAAAGGTTGGTTCCTCTACTCCTCTAATCAGATGTATGCATGAAATTTTCAGAGGTTTAACTCAAAAGCCTACTTTAATTCTACTAAGGAGACAAGGATAGAAGAGAGAAAAGAAGATAAAACTAAACTAACAAGGTGATACACCAAAGTAGTGGTGAACATCTATTTCTATAAATTGACATAGATTATAAAAATGAAAAAAAAATCATGCAAAAATTGCTAAAATTGTAATAAAGGATCGGATAGAGCAAAAACAACAAGAAAGGATTGAAAATTCATTCATAGAGCTTGCATTATCATTTTTATTGATAAATACAAGTGTATGAAAACAAGGAGGTAGAAAACATGTTACAGTCCTAAAAAGGTCGATATTCCATAAATCTACTTGCGAGGGTGAAGGAGGGATCTGTATAACATAAAAAAATGTCCAACCCTTTACAAATGAGCCAAATCGCTTTTAACGGTGAAAACTCGAGTTCGGAAGGAGAAACGTGGGAAAATTGAAATGAATGATTCAACCACCAACCATATCCATCAAAATAGCATGGGTACCCTTAAAATTTCATTCCCTAAGATTTTTGACCATGTTGGAGAAGAATGGAAGCCATACTGCATTAAAAATGGTGGTTGAATGTTGGTTCTACTCTTTTCCCCATGCCAAAAGCATTTTCTCATTTTTCTCTCACTAAACTCCACCAAAAACAAAATTAAAGATTCCATCATGTAGAAGACTTCAATAGCTTTCTAATGACACCAAAATTGAGAAAACCAAGCTCTAGATCGAAAGATATGCCCCTCTAAAGATTTAGTGCAAAATAGGGGCAAAAATTGAGTCGGTGGGCCGAAACCTAAATTTTTTCCCCTTTTTTGAATTTGGGAAAAATTCCCCAAATATCTCCATGCCTCACCATTCTGTCACCATATGGCACTTCCTTATTAGTCGATGGGTTTAAATGGTCCTTCTACCCTTTTTTGAATTTTGGAAACATTTCCAAAATTTCTGTGCACCCTCGCCACTCCAGGACATGTGTCACCACCCTATTCGCTACGCGCACGCGCTCCAAATTTTTCCTTTGACACCGCTGACCACTTTGGCAACATTTACAAATTTTATCTGCCCCTCTCCATTGCCGCCATGAACATAAAACATGGCATCTTCCAGTTGGTCTGTGGGCCTTTGCAATTTTTGTTTTCCTCCTCCGCGTGGGCTTTCGGGCCAAGATTTTTCTTTGTGTCCTTTACTATTTTGGTGAAAATCCAAAATTCACTCTACTCCTTCGACTCCCATACGGCCTTATGGACACATGGTGGCCTCCTATTGGTTTTCGGGCCTTTGAGCCAAAAAAATTTCTTTACACCCCCACCGAGCCCTTTGGAAATTTTTCTAACTTATCTCCGCCGACCTGCCATTCCGCCAACACATGGTAGATTCCTATTGGTTGCAAACCTTCATAGGAAAAATTTCCCTCAAAAAATTTGCCAAGCCATAACTTGCAAAATAAAAGGAGTTAGAAGGAAAATTTTACCTTTCTAGAAAGGTGAGAAAATTCTCTATCTGATGAAGCCATTTCTAGATAATTTTGAGTGTCTAAAAGTAAAAAAATTTGACTATGACAAAATTAAGGAAGGAATGAAAGAAAGTTAGTCAAAATAAGCAAGGGGATTATTTTGGATAACAATTTTGGTGACTTAGGGGGTCATCTACCTGCTGGATGAAGTGACTAGCTGCCTAAAGCAATCTATTGGGCAATGGAGTCATCAACTTAACTGCTTGGTACTCTCAACTCATTAGAAAATTTCTAGAAGGAAGATTGTGAGAGTAGAACATCACTTGATCTAGAACATGGCCTGCAAAGACACATCCTTGGGAAAACAAAGATTGTGCCAGAGCACTTAGGGAAATGTAAAACTAAGCTACAACAAAAAAATGTGCACAAGAACTTGGATGAATGAAAATATAAGCTAATTTGTACAAGGTGAGGAGTTTCCCTTCTAGTAGCAATGCTTTAGATGGATTTCATTAATCGGAATATGCGCTTCTTCACCATCCAAAGTAGACAATTGGAAGGCATTGTTTTTCTTACATTTGTGACCATGTAGGGGTCACTCCAATTGGCATCAAAATTTGAATGCCTTCTGGCTTTGCTCGGTCTACATCCCATTTCAACACTAAATATCTAACTTGGAAGGTTCTAGCCTTAGCTTTCCTATCAAAGGTTCTCTTGATCAAGGATTGGTTCTTCTCCATTGTTTAGGCTGCATGCTCTTTGATTTCTTAGAGTTCCATCAATTCTACTTATCTAACGTCCATGGGTTCAAACTCCAACAATTCCAATTGCTTCATGAGTTCTAACGTTGGAAACTCAAGTGACATAGGCAAGATTGCCTCTCTTCCATAAACAAGTCTGAATGGAGAGTTACCGGTGGAGGTCTTAGGAGTTATCCTATTAGCCCATAAGGCTAATTTTAGTTTAGTATGCCAAGTCCTTTGATTTTCATCAAGAGTCCTCTTGATGATCTTTAATAGGTTATTTTTGGTAGACTCAACTTGGCCATTACCTTGAGGGTAATAATTTGATGAAGTTCTCGAGATAGATCCCATTCTTAATAGCCCATTCATTAACTTTGATCCTATGAATGCCAATGCATTATCTCGATATCATAGTGGCGGTATACCAAATCTGGTTACTATCCCCTCATAGAAGTCTAGAATGCTAGATTCATTTGCCTCTTTGAGTGCCACCACCTCAGTCCATTTGGTGAAGTAGTCTGTTGCTATTAGAATCCACTTGTGTCCTTGTCTTGAGTTTGGGTTAATGACTCCAATGAAGTGCAAACCCCATTGCAGGAATGGTTGGTCAAATGAAATTGGGTGCAATGGAAGGGCTGCTAATCTTTCCTTGCCTATGAAGAATGCAAAATTTTTGAACCTCTTGATCCATGCATAACAATCACTAAACACCTTGGGCCAATAATAGACAACCTTCATAATATTGTGGGCTATCACTCTTGGAGCAAAATGACCCCCACTAATCTACCATGTAACTCTTCTAACATTCTCTTAATTTGATTTGTCCCAATACATCTTAAAGCAATGCTCCATTTATATCCTTTTTGAATAAGACACCATCAACAAGTGCATATGGAATAGCCTACAATCTGAAATGTCTCCTCTTGGCTTTGTTCATCTTTGGAGGGCATAGGCCTATTTGTAAGAAGTGCATTATGTCTTGGGTCCAACAAGGAGTGAGCATACCACCATTCTCTTCTTGAATACCTCTTTGTTCTTGGTTTTCTTGCAACATCAAAACAACATCCTTCCCATTACTTGCTTCCATTAATTTTCTCAAGACCAGCTGCTCACACAATCCCTTTCCTTAGACCAGCTTGGTGACTTTGATCTCAATATCATACTCCATGACACGAGTAATCCACCATGTATGTTTTTCATTCGGTCTTTGTTGAGGAGGAAGTCCTTAACTCCCACATGGGAAACCAATAGTTGAACCTTGTTGTTTGAAACTAGATGCTTAAATTTCTTCAAGCTCCTAATCATTGCAAGAACATGCTTCTCAATGAAGGAATAGCTCACTTCATAGTATTTCAATCTTTGGCTAAAGAAAGCAATTGGCTGCTATGCATTTTCTTTGTTCATTGTACTAAAATTGTAGAAATTTAATCATCACGTCCAAATTCATAAAGGATAAAATCCTTAGATAAATCTGGGTTAATGAGATTTGGAGCTTGTGAGATAGCCTCTTTGATTGCCTCAAAACTTGCCTTACCTTCATCTGTCCATTTGAAATCCATACTTTTCTTCAACATCATAGTTATTGGCTTGACAAGGGCTATAAAGTCTGGAACAAACCTTCGAACAAAATTGATTCTTCCCAAGAAAATTTGAAGGGATTTCTTGTGACTTGGTAATGGTAGTGATTTTATTACTTCAACCCTCTCAGGATCAATTGCTAATCCCTCTTTGGAAATAATGCGGCCTAGGAACTTTCCTTCATGAGCTAGGAAAATACATTTTTTGGGATTCAAGGATACCCCAAATCTTCTACATCTTTACAACACTTGTCTCAAATGAAAGAGATGATCTGCTGCACTTTTAGAAAATACAATAATATCATCTAGGTATATTAGGACCGTTTTGTTGATCAATCCCTTGAATTCCATATCCATTGCCCTTTGGAAGGTAGCTTTGGCGTTAGACAACCCAAATGGAATTTTCCTATATGCATAGGCTCCCATTTGGTGGTGAAGGCTATTTTGAACTGATCATCCTCCTTTACCATGATCTAATTATACCCTGAATAACCATCCAAAGAATGAAAACCTCTCGAGCCAGCAATGACTTGCAAAATCTGCTCCATAGAAGGAAGTGGGTAATGATCCTTGAGGGATGCTCTATTCAAATATCTAAAGTCTACACACAATTTGATTTCTCCACTCTTATTTCTAACTGGGACCAAGTTTGCAACCCACTTGAATGCTTGATGGGAAATATGATACTTTCCTCTATTAAGTTATTCAATTCCTTCCTCATGAGAGGCTCCATGTGTGGATTGACCGGTATTTATTTATTTTTTCTGATGGGTTTAACACTTAGATCTAATTAAATTTTATGTTGAGATAAATTGGGATTGAAATATCTCAAGTCTTCATAGCTCCAAGAAAATATATCTGGGAACTCTTGGCAAAGTTGCATGAACTCATACCTTTCTTGCTTGGTTTCCACTTTACCAATTTGAAGTGATTTTCCTTCTCCTACTGAGATGGGCACCGAATCTTCCCCCTTGACTTAGATGTTTTCTTTCTCCTTCCTAAATTTATCATTAGGATTAAATATGGACTCCAAAGTGACAAGTACTTTTGGTAGTTTGTTGGTTCTCAGCTATACCACTTGATCACCATACTGTTGTTCTAACTTCTCTTGATTTTTGGCTGAGAACTCAGCTTCTTCTTGCAAGAAATTGGTGATTTGTTGGTCACTTTCAAACACTTGCCAACTTACACTATTGTTTAGAACTGATGACCTTATAATCACATGAATGTTTGGCTACACTTTATCTTCCTTGATACTCTCCACAACATCAAAGGCTACTCCAACTACTGCAAGCCTATCAACAGCTATGTTTCCTTTTCTAGGGATGGAGTTGATGCCAAATCCTTCAAAATCATTAATGAGGTCCCACACCCTATTATTATAACACTTGAGCAGGTCATTTTTGGCAGCATGTTGTCCTTTAACTTGATTAACAATCAGCTCACTATCACCAAAGACTTGTAAGTTTTGATACCTCTCTTTCTTTATCAATGCAATCCTTGTATCAAAGCTTCATATTCAGCAGTGTTGTTAGAACATGAAAACTGAAATCTAAAAGTTGAATAATACTTAATTCCCTGAGGTGAAACAAACATAGCTCCTCCTACACCTTGTCTACTTCTTGATCCATCAAATAATAGCTGCCATACCTCATTTTCATCTTTATGGTCCGGCTTGGTGATGCTAGGAATAGGCTAATTTTCTTCATGCATGTAATAAACTCCTAGTTTAGATTCCTCTATTTCCTTTTAGGGATAAAAAGCATGTACTTTTCTTGCCCATTCATTAAGACTCAAATCAGGATGCTTCCAACTTTGGTGTCAGCTTCATCGGTGCTTGGATAATCTTCTTGATCAAATGCTGAACAGTTGGCATTGATTGGGCTTGAAGTATGAGGCTCAATGTGAAATTTTGCAATAGGTTTAGACTTGATTGTGGCCTTAGTTCCATATATTTTTCTAAACAACATGTGTGACCAATTAGTAGATAAATAGCCTCCAATTCTAGATGTGAAATCCCTTGACAAACATAGGGTAAAAAGTGGTGGTAAATCTATCACTGACACATCTTACAAAATAGTGACAGTGGGGCATGCATGCAAAGTGAGGCTCAAATCATTAATTACCCCTACTATTATTACTACTGTCCCATCCATTACACCACCCTTTGGATATGAATTTATATCGAGGCCCAAATAATCAGCTATTTTTTTGGGCATCACAGAACTACTTGCCCCATAATCAATCGTGAAATTGTGTACTAGTTTATCCCCAATGATCAATAAAACATAGAATGGAGGGGATTCAAAACTTTACCTTGTTATCCTCTAAGCTTCCCTTCAGTGAGAAGCATTTTTGAGTACCTTCTCTTACATATGAGCTTGCTGATTTGAAGTTGACCAATTCTTAATGGTAGCTTGTAGTAGATCCCTTTAGCTTGGGATGGATAGTGATTCCCACATAGATATATTCACATTTGTCTTCTTCATTTGTTCAATGATGCTAAATGGGGATGGAGCATCTCTTTTTGCCCCTTAGCCTACACACTCTTTTCTTGTACATGGGCTATAATAGCTGGCATTTGATTTGGTCTAGAAGGTGGCTTGGGATGTCCTTGCACATTTGGAATTACATTTTTCTTACCAACACTTTATGGAGTGATGGAAGGTTGTGGATCACATGGAGCTAATGACTGCCCTTCACCAATATTCCTCTTCTTTGACCATGTGTTAGCTGCTACATTCTAAGAAATTGTTTGATTCATACCACAAAAATATTTAGCATGCCAATTCACAAGTGTAGTCTCATTTGGAGTTGTATTTTTGTAATATGTTCCTTGTTGTTGGTTTTTTCTTGACTCACCTCACTCTCTACACCAGTTGTTATCACCATCAAAGCACTATTGAAGCACATAGAATGGTTGTGAGGTTAATTATATGGGAAACATGAATCATAATCTTGAGCTATATTATTTTGCACTGGCACTAAGGCTTTAGAGGTAGATGCAACATTAGGGTTATAGGGCTAAAATGGTCTATTGACATGAGGCCTTACTTGATTTTGATTTGTAGCTGGATTGGGTGGCCTATTATGCTGATATGGTTGCCTATTAGGTTGAGTTTGAGACTAATAAGAAGGTCTAAAACTTTGGGCTTGCTACCTCTTGAGTGTAACCAACTCATTTCCTGAATTTGTAATTGTTTCATGACTTTTGAAGTTCATTTGAGGCACTAGAGGATGAAGTAGAAGTTTCTTTTGAACTCTGATTTCTAGGAGTGGGAATGGGAGCTAAAGTAGGTGCTTGACTAGTGCTTGGGCTTTCCAAGTTTGGATATAAGGGCATGGGATGCCTAGGTGCTAGTTTACCAGCTTGGATAAAACAATTCTCATCCCTAATGACAATGTTATAAGCTGTAGGTATATATGCACCTCCCATGGATTGGATTAACATAGAAATATCAGAATTTAAAGCTTTGAGATAGTATAAGAAAGCACCTTCAACTGTTGGCCTTACTATCACTAGGATTCTATCCCATGTCCTTTGAAATCTGAAATTGAAGTCTATTAGCTACTCATTGGGAGCTCTCTTGATAGTTGTCAGTTTTTCTAATAGAGACAAATTGTCTCCCTTTTTTCCAAACTGCTCATGGAGAGCTATGCACAACTGGTTCCAATTTTGGATAGAGCCTACTCTAAGACTCCTGAACCATTGCAAGGCTTTCCCTTTGAATGAAGATTCCAACAATTTGACAATAATTTGCATCTCAAAATCTCATGGATTACACAAATAGTAGTAATGTCTTTAACATGATCACCAGGAGTGGTCCGATTTTCCCAATAAAGTATGGAATGTTCCTCAATGTCAGAACTAGAATCGGGTTTTATGCATTGAGAGAAAGTGGGATGATGCCAGTGAAGTTGACATAAGGCTTGTGTTGTGCCATTCTAAGTAGATCGAGAACCCCGTTGATTGGGTGAAAGGTCTACCGGGTGGAGGAGTTGATAGAGTTCTATTTGGTGGAGATGGAGATATTTGAATTCTTATTCCCTCTCTCTTCTTCCTAGGGATAATCGAGATACTCGATAATCCCTCTTCTCTATCCCTTAACCTTGTTTGGATCCTTCTCATGAATTGTCAGACTTAGAATGCCGAAACCAATTGATTTTATCCCTTTGGAGTCGCCAGATGTGCAAATCAGGGCTCTTTATTAAGCAAGAAACTTACAACAAATGCGCATCAACTTTGCTGTAATGAAGATGAAGACCTCTAAGGTCCCACCGGGTGTGCCAAAAATGTTATTGCAAATAAGCAACACCCTTGGATGTTTTCTCAGATTTCTAGTTTGATAATGGGAATCTAGTGTGATTGCACAACATTGAATCTTTCCCCAAGTGTGGGAATTGAAAACAAGGGAAAAAACTCTCCGTTAAAGGCTAGTTCATCTACTCCTATGATCGATGTATGCATGAAATTTTCGAGGTTTAACTCAAAATCCAACTTTAATTCTGCCAATGAGACAAGGATAGAAGAGAGAAAAGAAGATAAAACTAAACTAACAAGGTGATACACCAAAGGATTGGTGAACATCTATTTCTATAGATTGATAAATATTATAAAAATGCAACAAAAATCATGCACAAATTGCTAAAATTGTAATGAAGGATCAGGGTAGAGAAAACAACACAAGAAAGGATTGAAAATTCATTCACAGAGCTTACATTGTCATTTTTATTGATAAATACAGTGCATTACAACAACAAGGAGGTAGAAAACATGTTGCAGTCCTAAAAAAAGGTTTGATATTCCACAAATCAACTTACCAAGGTGAAGGAGGGAGCTTGCAAAACATAAAAAAATGTCCAACCCTTTACAAATGAGCCAAATCTGGATTTTAACAATGAAAACCTGAGTTCAGGAAGGAGAGACGCAGGAAAATTTAAATGAATGATTTAACCACTGACCAGATCCATAAAAATAGCATAGATACCCTTAAAATTTCATTCCCAAGATTTTCAACCATGCTTTGGAGAAGAATGGAATCCATACTGCATTAAAAATGGTGGTTGAATGCCAGTTCTGATCTTTTCCCCATGCCAAAGGCATTTTTCTCATTTCTCTCTCACTAAACTCCACCAAAAAACAAAATTGAAGATTCCATCATGTAGAGGACTTCAATAGATTTCCAATGACACCAAAATCAAGAAAAACCAAGCTTTGGATTGATAGATATGCCCCTCTAAAGATTTAGGGAAAAAATTGGGTCTCATGGCTGAAATCTAAAAAATTTCCCCTTTTTTGAATTTGGGAAAAATTCCCCAAAAATCTTCATGCCTCACCACTTTGCTACCATGTGGCACTTCCTTATTGGTTAGCGGGTTCAAACGGTCCATTTTCCCTTTTTTAAATTTTGGAAACATTTCCAAAATTTCTCTGCACTCCCGCCCCTCCGGGACACGTGTCACCACCCTATTCGCTGCAAGTATGCACTCCAAATTTTTCCTTTGACGCCACTGACCACTTTGGAAAAAATTCCAAATTTTCTCTACCCATCCAAATATCACCACAAATAGGACATGTGGCATCCTATGGTTGGTCCACGACCTTTATAATTATTTTTTCCTCCTTTTCATGCAGCTTTCGGGCCAAGATTTTTCTTTGCGCCCTTTACTATTTTTGTGAAAATCCAAAATTCACTCTGCCCCTCGACTCCTGCCGACCTTATGGACATGTGGTAGAATCCTATTAGTTCGTGGGCCTTCAAACCAAAATTTTTCTTTGCACCCCCTCCGAGCCCTTTGGAAATTTTTCTAACTTACTCCGTGCCGACCCGCCATTTTTCCGCCACGTGGCATATTCCTATTGGTTGCGAGACCTTCCCAAGGAAAAATTTCCTCAAAAACTCCACCGAGCCATAACTTGAAAATACAAGGAGTTAGAAGTAAAATTTTACCTTTACGGAAAGGTGAGAAAATTATCTATCTGATGAAGCCATTTCTAGATAATTTTGAGTTCTTGAAAAGTAAAAAATTTTACTTGAGACACAAGGAAGGAAGAATTGAAAGAAAGTCAAAATAAGCAAGGGGCTTATTTTGGATAACAATAATATAGATCACCTACTAAATACCTAGACGATGTGAAGTGGTGGAAGCATGTGGAATGGGAGCAGCATGTGAATATGTTCCAAACTAAATGTCATATGGATTTTTGCTTGATGTGAAAAGGTAGAGTGTTGTGGTGGCCAATGTGAAGTAGCAACATGATGTACTAGATGGTATGAATGCGATGGGTGAGGTGGATGCAATGAATGTGATGGATGTAGTGGAGAATGCATATGAATAACATACTGCGGTGGATACATCATAGTCGAAGCATCAAAAATGGATCGCTTGGCGTGGGAGGTAAGCTAAATAATAAGCGGACATATTTTGGCTTAGTTAAAATAAAACCGTGGGGATATCAGTAATATACGCCTAGAAATGTAGACTATGGTAGGTGAGGAGTATGTAAGTTTTTCCATGGAAAAAAACCAGGGAACTCACCACCTAGCTTCTTTGAGAAGATTTGGGAGATAACTTGTCCACAAACATTATAGAGCCCAATGCACCAAAAACACCCCTCCACTCAAACCAAAGGTAACTCTCACTAGAATTGTCTTTTTTTTGTAAAATCATAGTCAACGGAGAGGTGATAAAAATATATTCATGATGGAGACACAATATAAGGATTTTTTGGAGGATATAGAACCCCGAAATTGTAGGGAGCCCCAAAAAATTGAAATGGTATATATTGAGCACCGTATCCGTTTTTCACAAAAACTAGTAATTGGAATCATGGAGAGATATCTACATCATGACACCATCAAAATGGAATTTAAAAGTTTCTAGAATACCAAAATTCATGAGCGGTGAACAATGACAAGGTAGGTGAGGTGTAGTCAATAAGGGTATGGGAATGCTTTCTTCTCAAACAAGGAAAAATACATAAATATATGGGTTTTGTATGCCTTCCCCATCATTTTTATAGGTGTCATGATGGATTTTGGGGGTGGTTGAGGCAGATTTCAGGTTTCCCCTCTCTCTCTCCTCCAAATTTCTTCCTATAAAAATGTAAAGGGATTGCACAATAAAGGAGTTGATCATTTTTCTCTCCCACGCACCCCTCTTCTTCTCGGATCCACCGCTTCAAGACATCCTCAAAAAAACTATAATGGGTTCATGCCTTCCCATACTTCATGATATACTATGTAAATTTCAAGGAGTAATGAAATTATGTCTATGTTAATTTTCTAGCCTTGCATGATTTTAATGTTTCATCTTACTTCTCTTTATGATTCATTTGGTTGTGCATATTTCTTGTTTCATTATAGATTTGGTGTGTTGTGTTTAACATGGAATGGTGAATGTTTACATTATGGTCTATGATACCGCTCTCTACCCTCTCCATAATGCATTGTATGTGATCTAGTCTGTGTCCAAGACTACCCTCTCTAGGTTCATTTTCTTCACTTTTTTTGCACATTGGGAAAGTGATTAACACTCCTTTTATTTGAGTATCACCACTCTTAGTGAAGTTTTCATTTCATGCAATCTCTCTCCTTTTCTCCTTCGGATGATAGAATATGTTTAGATAGTTATTTTGCTTTCATTAGGATTAGAAGGAGGAATCATCCTTCTCTGGAGGTTTATCTCAAGTTATCAAGTCACACATCTTGAGTTATAACCCCATGTTAGGAAATCACACCAAATTTTCTATCTACAATTTGGTCATTTGGGGTGCTTTGTGATTTTTCCACAATAATCTTATTATGCAATCCCTCCACAAACCAAGTGATTTTAGTTGATTAATAAAAATTAAAACTATATTTTTCATCACATTAGATAAACTCATGTTATACTCCATAAAACAATTTCCCGATCTCTACTTAATATCCTTCAAATCCTGGATTGTCTCCCTAAAAATTTATTTAGTTTGAATTCTTATGTCATTTTTATGCAAAATACTTTAAGGTTTGTGTATTAAGATTTATGGAATATATAAACTTAAAATTTCTTCCATGGAGTGCCCCTATGAGTTTGCACTTCTTTTTGGTACCATATGTGATCCCTTTTTCTTCCCAACACATCTCACAAGCTAGTAGGTAATGCTTGGGGTCAACAAACCTGGCATAAGGTTGAAACCCGTCATAAGGATTTGAATAATGATCCATTTTTCCTCCCTTTCCAAACTAACTTACTAGATGACTTTGTGTAGTAGTATAGGTCAGGCTCTATATTGGATTCACTTTCACACATGGCTTATTAATACTCATACCAATACTTATACTATCCTTATTGGATTTTTTCTTGTATTCCTTTGATTCCTCACATTTTGGTAAGCTAACTATGTATTTTGGGCTTATATTAATATTGTTACTACACTCCCTACTCTTTTAACAATTTCCCCTTAATGTAATCCCGCACAACAAAGGGTTTTGTAATGCTTATTCTATTTCCTGGTAATTTATTCCACACCTATCTACTCTACTCTTGAATACAACCTTTTCTATACTACCGATAGTTGGCTTAAACATCTTCATAATTATTTCAAACAATTCAAACTACTCCAATTGGTTTAGACAATCCCATGTAATCAATTCTCTATCTCTCTCTAGGGACATATATCCAAGAAGAGGGGTACTATCATCTTCTATGACCCTTTCTAGATCTAGTATGATTTCTTCACTACTAACTAAACTTTATTGATCTTTGCAATACCATGGTATCCATGATAGTTTCTCCAAGTTTAATAACAATTAATTCATGAATATACTTGTAACTAATTCTATTTTCCTCCCTTCAACTTCTTCTTCATTTGATTCCCCTGGTTCATCCTCGACTTCGCAATCAAGATTCATGCTTAAATTCACCCTCTCAATCACTTAAAAATGTTTCTTTTGTAATCTTATAGGGTTCTTTAAGAGGCACATTCCCTCCTTTTGAAAACTTCCCTACTTTACTCCTTCTCATAGTTGGTTTCTTCTTCCCTTAATAAATAATGTGACTTGCCCATCTATTGGTTTGTTTATATTATTTTTACATTCTTTCAATTTTTTCTTCTTTCTCATCCTTTTTGTGCCCCTTAATAATCCTCTTTATTGTTGGATCCTTCCCCTTCATGTTTCCTCTTCTAGGATTTGAAATAATTTGGTTAGATTTACACATCATAAAGACAAAAATAATCTTATTTTTATAGTATTGGCAATTATAACCACATGTAGGTCTCTTAATAGGCTTAAAAATACAATAAACATATCCATTAATTCACTCTAATAATCCTATTCTAATAGGTGCAATCAACCACCCGTAATAATCACTTTCCTAATAATAATACTTGCATGAAACATTAATTTCCAACATTCCCCATTAGTATTTACATGGGGTAAGGTGCAACTAAAAATAGAATCATATGCCATCGCATACTTTTAGGTTTTCATGTTGCTTTCTAGATCTTGGTTTTTATATTTTGCTAAACATGATCACCTACATATGAGAACTTATCTCGCTTTCACTTCCAGTTGAACATATTCATTGTTTGATCATCTTCCAATGAAGTATGAAAATTAGAAAATCTCTATAGTCAAAGGAGCATTGTAGTCATTTTCCTCATATACAACTATTTTTATAGTTTTGTACCTTCCACACCATATCACAACAGTTCAAGATAAAGTACTAGAATATCATATTCACACATTCCAAGTGAACAGAGCACAAACTTATGGTCTTATTTTTATACAACTAAAAATAAAATTACCACTATTTCATATGTGTGGCCGCATCATTATTGGATGATGAGAGGTCTTTGAATGACCTCCTTATTATATTACCTCCATCCTTAGATGAACATGTTTCTTACTTGTAATATGCATTCTTGAAGAACATTTTATTTCACATCGGGATTCTTCTTTACTACTGCAAATGTGAAACACTTTATTTTATAGGACATAGGATTCCATTGAAAATGTGTAAAGAAATATTGTTTTCTTTTTTAATGATACTTTTGAAAACTTAATATTAACGCTAAACAAACTTACTGACAAAGATTTACCTATTAACAAACAATTTTTGACTTTTGACTCTTGAATGATGATACAATATGAGAGACATTAAAGAGATTATAAAATGAACATACATACCCTTAACACAAAAAAATACACAACACAAATAATGATGAAAAATTTATACCTTGATATTATACACACATAAATGACATTGTAAATTTACAAATAAAAACTAATGGCACAAAAATATGACTTCACTACTTAACATAAATAAAAAGACTCCAAGACTTTTAACTAGATGATTAACATTAGACTTGATAAAAAGACTCATATATTACAAGGATGTGTAATTATAATATCACCCATAGATAAGAGTGAGATTATAAATTTGATATCCAAATAACACAAATGATGAAAATAATCTCGAAGATCTTGAGAAACATTAAACACAACTAATATAATCTCAAGGAAGATCTCGTAGAGGATATTCAAAGAGGAATTCTGATAGAGTCATTCTCGAAGCACACGTGGGTAGTGATAGAAGAGAAAACTAATTTTAGCATTACAAATGGATCTCTTGATCTCACTTGTTAGTAAATGAGTCACATGTAAGTGTGGTGCAATACTAAGACTTAACATATTCCAATGTATGTATAATTGATCAAGAGGAGACAATAAAATGGGCATGAATCTTTACAAGATAAGACAAAATAACAAATATTAGATATGCATATTTTTCACACCCTCAGTAATTGACCATATTGGTTTTCCTTTCAGCACGTTGAGTGTTTGATGATATATGAGGCAATAGGAGTTTATGGAGATAAACAAAATTACTATTCATGCACTTGAGAATGGAAATATATTTGTAGAATATGAGAGTAATGAATAAAAGCATTCGAATGGTGGTGAAATTGATATAGATATGTAAATTTATCTTCTCATCTATAAAGTGATCCAATGACACCCAAAGAAAGAGGAAATTACAATAAATGGAGACTAAATAAAATTTAATACAAATGGTTGTTACCAATGTTGACCATGTAGATTTTGAGCACATCCAAGTCATTACGTTAAAAATGCTATCTAATGTAACACTTGGATAAAATGAGGAGAAAGGTTGAAGCACATGTCTAGGAAAGAGGACACATTAATGAATATTTTTATGAAATAGAACTTAGATTTTGAAGCCATGGACACACTATGAAGCCTTGAGGTACAAGGATTTTCAGATTTGAAGAGAGACTCAATGCATATGTCCTCTAATAGATCATTGAGTTGAAGTGGTTGATGATACTAATAAAAAATTATGAATATTTAAAATGGTTGTCCAATTTTTTTTTATGCACATGAGATCACTAATCCTAGCTAATGCTAAACTATCTACAAAATTAATTTTTCATATAAGACCAAAGTAATCACTTGGGCTAATAAAGGACCACCCCTTCATATTTTTAATCTTCCATAAAATGACTCGCTCGATACCAAATGAAATAATTTGGTCAGATTTATATAAATTAAACGTAATAATAATCTTCTTTTTATCGTACAAACAATTATAAGCATATATAGGCCTCTTAATAGGCTTAACAACTACAAAAACATATCCTGTAATTCAATCTAATAATCCTATTATAATGGGTGTATTTAACCAACCGTAACAATCAATTGCCTAATAATAATAGTAATACTTGCATAAAACACTAATTCCCAAGAGAATTACATCCCTTTGGCACCTACCCGATTACTCCATACTATGTAGAATTAGCACCAGGGCCATTTAAATACCTAACATATTAACAAAGAAAATAAGTTGTCTAATAAATTTTCTTCTTAATCGAAATAAAAACGTACTTGAAGAGAATCAAAAGAACAAAAAAATAGACAAAAATTTCAATTACATACCCATCAATTGTAGTTTTCATCTACTTGTCTACAACATAATTCCATGGATCATCCAATTTATACAATGTTTCAATTTTTCCTCTGTTCATTTGTATTCTTATTTCTATATATGTATAAAGCAAGAAAATTCCAATCGAGATAACTAGAAAACTAAATGTTCAAGAAGATTCCACCATAAAATCTCATGAGCGTATCCATATATGTAATCCAAATGGATCATTTCAGCAAGAATTCTGGTCAAAGTATCTTCAACATCCACAAATTGTTTAATCTTCTCTTGCATCCATGTTCCACATCTCTTTATCCCAATAGCCATATTAACATTTTTGGGTTTCAAAATGGAACTATTATTAGTAGAGGTCCTTGGATCATGTTATCAATACTTATAATAGTTTGTAGCCTTGATTAACTTATATTCAATTAATTTAAATAATATGCACATAAATTACCATGGCTTAATTCACAATTGCACAATAACCACTTGAAGCTTATAATTCAAAGAAGTAAGAGACAGTTGTAGAAATGAAATTATTCACTTAGTACTATTTCATCATGCCTCTAGTATGTCATTAAATGTATCATTCATAAGATAGAAGACGAGACATTAAACACACTTATTACTTACATTGCTTTATCTTTTTATACTTTCATCCTTTGATTTTTTAGGATTACCCATCTACTTTTAGACATTTCACAGTATGTTATCCAACTCATCATTTCCTATTTTATTCGTAGAGCCTTTCAAACACTAGTTCCCGGGAGAGCGACGGGAGTGGCTAGGAACTACTATCCCCTTTGTGAACTTATTTCCTCCTTACCTCTTATGTTATGTTTTAAAATGCCACATTGAACATTATCTTTTCTAAAAATTATGTTATCACTTTAACTTAGCTTGTAGGGTTGTTAATGATGAATTTCAAGTAAAGGAGTCATACATATGGATGACTTACTTACTTTTTAAAGGGGTTATAAAAATTGGGCTACATTTAGGTTGCATCATTCACTACATTTAGGTTGAATCATTCACTACGTAGGTAGGAAAAATTCTTAATTCCATCACACACATTCATCTTGGGAAAATTAGTTGTATCCCACTATCTTCATGCAAATGGTACAAGGGAAACATAGCTTCAAGGACGTAATTATATCACACACACACACACACACACACACACACACACCAGAACTAAATTGATCATGAAATGTAGTGTAGTGTTTGATAACAATCACATTAGGGTGACCACTAAGGTCTTTACAAATCAAACATATGCATGTGTATTGAAATAATTTTTCATATTACAAATTAGGTATTTTTCATATTACTATTTTCTTTCCCATTGTTTTTCATTATTTGTTATTATATGCCGTGTTTGCGTTATTTTCCTTTGTCTTATTTTCATGGTGTATGTTTTTGTCTACTTTTGCATTGATTTTATTGTGACATCGTGGGTGATTTTTCATGTTTATAACCTTCTTTTTGTAGTCCATTCTATTAAGGGCTTACATTGTCCTCTTACATGTTAGCTTACATTTTTATTCTACATGCATATTTATCTTGTTTTCACTAACACTTTTTTCATAACCACCGTGTTTGCATGTTCATTTATTTCTACCAAGCACATTCCCTCCCCACTTACTTGGCGTCAATTTCAAGATAACATCTAGTCCTCCTTTAGGTGCATACTCCTTGCGATTTCACATGCACCACAAACGAAGGGGGACATCATTTGAGTGAATCGGTCACTCCATAAAATAGTTTACAGTCATAGTTTAGTATAGTTTAGCACACATTCAACACATTCTTCGGTATCAACAATGGCCCATATCCTAACTTGGGTCCTCAACACAAAAAAACACCGGCTGCACCCCGCACACTAGTGCTTGGGTGCCCCGAACTTTACTAGATACATGTGACCAAGGGAAGTTACACAACATTTTTAGTTCAGCATAATTTTTTATTATTTACGTAATGGATTTTACAGGACATGCATTCCTTCAACACTCGACATGCATGCACTACATTGCATTTTCTACTTTTGCATTAGATCAAACCAGATCATATTTTTACACACCAACCGTCATGATGTTTACAATCTGATAAGTAGTTAAAAATTGGAGGATGACACAAGAATTTCCCCCTACAATTCTTTCATTCTTGACGTGAGATCACCCAAAAAACTCACACTCAACACAATTGGCATGAGATCACCCAAAAACTCGTTCTTCTACAACATCTTCAGGATCCTTTCTATCTCTTTTCACTCATCATGGATCAGTTCCTTCCTTATGGAAAGTGGTAATACCATCAAGAAACATCAAAAATAGGTACAAACATGAAATTTATACATACGCTCTCACCCTAGGGTCATCATCATCATTTTAACTTCCTTTTCCATGGCATCCACGCTTCACATTTTTATCACTTCATGATTTTTCATGTATTTCAAGTACACTTTTTTCAATATACATAGTTATCAGGTGTGCATCTCTTATTTAATTTATGTTATCGATCATTCTCTCAACAACATAAAGTGGGGAAAAATTTATACACTAAATCACGCACTTTGGGTATATTTCTAGTCCTGATCACATACCACTATTCATATGATTCCTAAGTGATAAAAGTACAAATTGATCACTTTCTTTTGAAATATTTTCTTACTTTCTATTTCCTCTTTTGGTCTTACACTCCTTTCCCAATATGTCTTTTCATACTTTGACATTTCTCATTCGACACTAAGACCTGACCAGGATGCCGATGATTAGGCACCCTCGACCTCTTTGTACTTTTTCACATCTTTTTATCCTTTCTAGTTGTTTTGGCATATTTCATTTTTACTAGTCATCCTTTTAGTGGTTAATTATGAAATTAAAACAAGGGAATCATATAAATACAAATTTATGTGATCATAATAAAGAACCAAGAACTAAGTATTGACTATCACCACCTAAGGTTACATCCAAGATAATTGTAAGAGCATTCAAGCATTCATAAACCTCCACACAAGGGACAAGGGATTGTAATTTCTACATACACTTCATAGGAGGGGAATTTCATTATTTCATGTACATATCTATCTACATATTTCACGTCCTAGCCGCTACACCGGTGGTCCACCTTACCCCTCTCTTGCCTCTTCCATCACCAAATCAACACCTCACCTTGCAACCAATAAAACCACTCCAATCAATCTCATGGACCCACCTACCAAACGCTAATGATGTGTTAGTCACTCTCAAACTCAACTCAAGCACCTCGTCAGATCGTCACTTTCTACTCTAACTCCACCACTCTTGTCATTTTCCAAAATAGCAACATGTTAAAATGAATCCGTAAAATATGGATTTTTATTTTCATTAACCCTAACCCAACATGACCAACGTTGGTCATACCAAACCGACGTCAGTTACTTTATAACCAACATCAATTGCCTGTTATTACCATTTTATCCCATCTTTCCCATTTTGACCTCAACTCATCATTACCCGATAACCTTTGACCTCACCCACACTTATTACAACCTACCTAAAATCCCAAACTACCCCTACATTTCCTTAGTTGCATCTTGGGATTTGTTATTTTACCTATACCTTGGCCTTACCCGTGCCATGACCTATTTACCTAGGACCTGACCTACTTGGTGTGACCATTGACCTTGTGTACTCGTTATACCTTGCGATGTTGTTACCCATGTTGTTTTAGCCTAATAACCATACCTTGCCTATTTTTGTGTTATTTATCTCGACCAAACCTTTGGTGTACTGGAACATACCTAAACATTCTTGCACCTGACCTACATTGTGTTTCTGGACCATATCCTATGCCTTGGATACCGTATCACTTCACCCTTGTTTTGATAAACCTATCAACCTTAGATGATGTAGAGTTTGTAAGCTCTTCAACTTGGTACCATGTTGCAGTCTATACATGTGCATGCATTATTACACATTTCCTAATTTGAAAATGGCCTATTACTTGTTACCCGAGTCAACCATCACCCTTTTCCATAGTACTCATACCCTTGCCCACCTACCTTCACTTTCACCATCTACACATTTATCAAACCACTCACCGATTTCATATAACACCTCATCAGTTCCTAGTTTGAGGGGGATATCCTTCACCCACACCTAGGGAAACATCACTCTCACCCACACATGGGGAAATCACTTCCTATTTTTCTCAACGTCGCTTTCCAATTTAAGTATGTGATAAAAAGGGAAAAATATAGACACCAAAATTAGGTTGTACCACCCTTATAGCCCCATTAATTAAATAAACCATAACTTATATATTCATATCCCATAGTGTATATGATTAATTGAATCAATTACTTTAATTTATTTGGTTAATGTCCTCACTTGACCACCTCACCTAGCCACATCACCTAGACACCTCATCAATGACCTATTCTTAGCATGTTCATTCTAACTAGGAATCAATGTCTACTTACCATAACTAACTCGAGACTTAGTATAAAACTAACACTAGATGTCTATTATTTATCTAACAACATGCCCACTTACTTACATAGAAAATACCATTCTAGACCTGAACCAATAGGTAGAACTAGTCAAAAGATAGCCAAGATCTGCTATTTTGGAAAACCTAGGATTTCCCACTATAATTGACGTTGGTTAACCTAAACCATCATCGGTTACCATATATTCACTTTGGTAACCTTGTTCTAGAGGTTGGAAGAATTTTTGAGTTTCGAGAGAGAGATAACTATATACAAGCACAAACCAAAGCCCTCTTGCACATCCAAACACACCCTAGTCAAAGACCAAGGCTAACTTGAAGACATTGGCATTCACGGTAGCATTCCGAGAAGCACTATTGTGGCACTGACCACCAATTTCATAGATCAACCATCACCCTCATCCAACCACCAGTGTGTAAATAAAAGTAAGTGCATTTATATTTGCATCATTCCATACTTATATCATTATTTCTTTAGCTTTCTATTTTAAATACTATTCTCTTTTGCATCCTATCTTCCTCACCTCCTGTCATTCCACCCATCTGACCATCCATAACCTTTTATCTCCCCATATTCAACCCCCAGACATCTCTAAGAATTCTCAACATCTTTACCAACCTAGCCATCCTTCTTCCATTCTCTATGTAATCACAGAGAACCTCCAAAACCAAATTTTATTGAGTTTCTACCATTCCACCTCTACCGACGCTGGTTAACCTAAACCATCATCGGTTTTCCTCTCAACCGGCATCGGTCATACTCGATCCGACATTGGTCTTTGTATCTGGTAATTCTACCTATAACAACAACCTCATAACCTTCACTCAAATAACCCAAAACCACCCAAAACCTGATCCTGACCTATCTTAGTCACCTTGGCTACCTACCCAACCTCCAGATCTAATCATAACCTTACCTATTAGATTAGATTTTCTTATTGTATTTGAATGAGATACCTAAATATTATCAACTACAAGTAGGAAGTTATTTTTTTACGTTACTTGTTGCATTAAATTGTATTAAGTAGTGGATTGACAACCATCTGGAAGTATCACACTTTCTAGATCTAGCCCAAGCTAGTCATTCCATTGACATATATTGTTTAATATTATTCTTGTGGTCTTGTTTTGAATTCATAGGTAGCTCCACCTAGAAAAAGGAAGTTCTCGCAATCAACATTAGATCGGGGAATCATAATGTGTGCACTCTACCTCCCACATTCATTTCACATGTGTACCTCCTCACTTTTACCCTATCTATTTTACTCATATGTATGTAACTTATTGGTGAAACAGTTCGATAGCTAATGGTGAAATGTTGTGTGAAAATATTTTTAATTTATTCTTCCCCCAATTTAGGTAATTAGGGGGAATGATGAAATGTCGCATTAGAAAAATTTGTATGTTTTTTGCCCCATTAGGTCATTAGGGGGATTATTGGTGAATTGTCATGTAATACATTAGTAAATGTTTGAAACATAGTGAGTTGGAAAGCTTGACTAAATGCGTGTAATATAAGGGGAATGATAGGATGACCCCAATGATATGTCCCCTTTTCAAGGTGAAAAGGGAAGTGATGTAAAGAACGAATGTTAATCTAAAAGTAAGCATGAAATTGATAGAATGCGCAAAAATTCCAAAATGTATATAAAGTGGATGGAAGACAACATTTAAAAGAGGAAACATGTGAGAATTGTATTTAATATGATGGTAAGTGGAATTCCTAAAATAACACCACAAACGGGTGCAAATTTAAGTGGAAATGCTTAAGATATGATGAAAATAGTGTAACATGTATTAGTTGTGGAAATAAAATTGGAAAAATGACTATAGGAAAGTAAGTGATGAAAAAAGTAACTATAAGTAGTGAAATGAAAGATTGATGAGTCAATTCATTTGTTTTGTATACGATTGTGAGAGTGAGCATGAAGTGGGTAAAAATTCCGCTAGCGAGAGCAACGTATCCTAGTCATTTTGAGAGGGTGGTGATTGTTGTAGTGTCGTGTATGACTACGGAGTTTGTAAGTGCATCATTTTTCATAAAATGCATGGTGTAGTGGTCATATTGGTTAAATTTTTCAAATTGGAAATTTCTTATTTTCTCGGTGTTTTAGACCTAGACAAGAGTGGTGAGGGTGCTAGTGACCCCTATGACAAAAGTGCTCGGAACCGGGACTAGTGTCTTGCTCCTGGGTGCCCCAATCCTGCATCTAGATGCCCTAGTCTAGGATGTGTGTAGGTGATGTATAATGTTGCTAAATGTGGTGCTAGTATGTTAAATAAGTTTATTTGGTCTTGCAATGTTTTATTACACTATGTTTGGTGTCATTTTGTCTTTGTGTAGAGGGATATCCACTCGAGGGAGTTCTGTGGTGGGAGACATATGAGTACATTGCTTAGATTAGGTTTTCTAGAAGAGGATTTGGATGTGATGGACCATACCATCCCGTGACACTTAGTACAGAATGGGGATGTTCCCCTTAATATGCCCATGTTGACCACTCTATGCGAGAGATGGTGTGCGGATACATAAACATTCCGGTTACCTACAGGAGAGAAGATTGTGATGTTGGAGGATGTATATCACATATTGTGATTTATAGTTATGGGGAAGAGAGTACAAGTTATTCCAAAGGAGATATGGAGTGGTAGATGCAAGCCATAAGACGATATTTTGTGGGGACTTGAGTACCTATCGAGGCCCATATTATCCTAACTACTATTTTGTGGTCCGGTGTTCTACGCTTGATGAAGTTCATAGCAGATTGCGATTGCATCATGTATAGATGTTGATAGAGGATACATATGCATCTTATATAAGATACATGACATATGCGAGCGAGATAGAGGAGGGGGTACTAGATATGCATGGGAACGGTGTGTGTTGGCCCACCTATATAGAGATCTATACCGATTTACTCATGATGAGAATGGTGGAGGGATAGGAGCCACCACACTACTGCATGTGTGGGCATATGATCATATAGCTATGTTGAGACTAGTTGTAGGTCCATGAGGGGAGTGGGCTAGGCCAGAGATATTCACGAGGAGGTGGGTTGACATATGTGTCAGAATATGGATACAGATACCTTCAGGGAACTTATAGATAGGATGGATCCCGAGGTGGTTATATAGAGGCCATATCGTGACTACGGGGGATGGCCAAAGGATGTGACATAGTTGTGATGTATTCAGAGAACTATGTGGTTAGAGGACCACTTTCCAAGGGTGCCAGAGATTTTTCAAGTAGAGCGGGTGTCACGGCAGTTTGGTATGGATTAGGATGTGCCCCTAGAGCCATATATATGGTTGAGATATATCAAAGCACCTAGGTGGGCTGGTGCTAGGTCATGGCCCACAACAAAGTAACTAGTTTTGATGGGGCCGATGAGGTGGATCCAATGATAGTGGTTATTGATGGAGATAACATGAGTTTCACTAAGGATTACCATACATGGGGGAAACACATTGATGAGTATTGTTGTATCCATTATTTGTAGGGCCAATAGAGTTACCACCTGGAGAAGGGGGAGAGGGTGAAACACATACTCCGATCCTATAGCAGCATCCATCGTTGAATGTAAGTATTTTGTATATGTGCATTATGTGTTATGGTTTTCTAATATTGGTATGTAGTGATCTAACACAAGTGTTATGTGTGTTTGTAGGTGATGCATATTGGTCATTGATTGTGGACACATCCATCCACACCGTAACATGGAATGTGTCGAGTGATGCCCTAGGTGGAGGTATACTAGAGCAGCGGATGATATAATGGGCAAGCATGCCCATCAATTTGATCTAGTAGCCATAACAGCTGCAATGTGTACAATATTACTAGGTTAGAGGGAGGAGGCATGCAAGGAGACTTGATGAGATAGGAGGAAGTAGGTGGTAGTCCCTTAGCCTAGGACATGTTTGCGTGGTATGTAGATTTACAGATTAATTCTCGAGAGAAGTATATAAATATGACTTTATTACAGAGGTAGGTTGAGTGGTATCGAGGCTTTGAACAACTATGTCACATTGGTGGAGAGGAATCTAGTGCTAGGGCTCTCATAGTACATGAGAGTGATAATGATGATGAGGTCTAATTAGGAATATTGTATACGATGTGGAGGCCTTACCCCGGTTGTGAGATTTTTGTGATGATGATCATATTTGCAATATATGTATGGACACCTATTTTTTATATATGATAGATCTACGTTGGAATGTTTTGTCATTGTGATATAAATTATCTTGTATGATTTTATGGTTATTGTCCTAGTATATGTAATGTATATTGTTTGTGTTTGAGAAATATAAGTTTGCATTGTAATGTTGGTAATGGTAGATATCAAGTGTAAATATGAGGGATGAAATGTATATTGGATGGAATGTGTAGCACGTAGTTAATATAATGATGATAATATAATAGATAAGAATGGATGATAGTAAAATGAATATATCATAATGAATGTATGAAAACTTAATGTAGTCATAATATGTTAGTTTGATGAAATTAGGAGGGGGAAGATTAGTGATTCCCCCAAGTGTGTAAATGAATAGGCTCATTTAGGTAATACCCTAAGAAATCAAGAATGAGCCACATAAGAAAGAGTTTGTCATCGAGAAATTATTAAGTGCACTAGATGAGACAACGAAGCACATGATGAGAGGTTCTTAGAGTAAATCCCTCAACATTCATGTAAGAACCATAAGAACATAAGTGCATCATTAAGGGGTAAGGTAATATAGATCACCTACCAAATAATTAGATGAAATGAAGTGGTGGAAGCATGTGGAATAGGAGCAACGTGTGAATATGTGCCAAACTGAATGTCATACGGATCTGTGGTGGGATGTCGAAAGGCGAGTGCTGCGGTGGCCAATGTGAAGTAACAACATGATGCACTGGATGGTATAAATGTTATGGGTGATGTGGATGCAATGAATGTGATGGATGTAGTGGAGAATTCATATGAATAACGGATGCGGTGGATACCTCACAGCACCAAAGTATCAAAAATAGATTGCTTGGCATGGGGAGGTAAGGTAAATAGTAAGTAGGCATATTTTGGCTTGCTAAACCGTGGGGATATTGGTAATATGTGCTCAGAAATGGAGACTATGGTAGGTGGGGATTATGTCGGTTCCACCATGGAAAAAAACCAGATGAACTCATCACCTAGCTCGCCGAAAGCAGCTTATTGAGCTAACTCGTCCACAAACATTATAGAGCCCAATGCACCAAAAACACCCCTCCACTCAAACTACTTTAACTCTCACCAGAGTCACCTTTGTTTTGTAATATCATAGTCAATGGAGAGGTGAGAAAAATATATTCATGATGGAGACACAATAAAGGGATTTTTTTGGAGGTTATAGAACCCCGAAATTGTAGGGAGCCCCAAAACTTGAAATGGAATATATCGAGCACCAGTACATTTTTCAAAAAACTAGTCTTTGGAATCATGGAGAAGAGATCTACATCATGACACCATCAAAATGGAATTTCAAAGTTTCTAGACTACCAAAATTCATGAACAGTGAACAATGATAGGGTAGGTGAGGTGTAGTCAATAAGGGTATGGGAATGCTTTCTTCTCCAACAAGGAAAAATAAATAAATATATGAGTTTTGTATGCCTTCCCCATCCTTTTTGTAGGTGTCATGATGGATTTTTGGGGGTTGTTGAGGTAGATTTCATTATTCCCTCTCTCTCTCTCCTCCAAATTTTTTCCTATAAAAATGTAAAGGGGTTGCACAATAAAGGAGTTGATCATTTTTCTCTCCTATACACCCCTCTTCTTCTTAGATTTGGGGCTTCAAGCCTTCCTCCAAAACACTATAATGGATTCATGCCTTCCCCTACCTCATGATGTACTAGTGTAAATTTCAAGGAGCAATGAAATTGTGTTTGTGTTAATTTTCTAGCCTTGCATGATTTCAATGTTTCATCTTACCTCTCTTTATGAATCAGGTGGTTGTGCATATTTCTTGTTTCATTACAGATTTGGTGTGTTGTGTTTAACATGGAATGGTGAATGTTTGCATTATGGTCTATGATACAGCTATCTACCCTCTCCATGATGCATTGAATGTGATCTAGTCTGTGGTGTAAGACCACCCTCTCTAGGTTCATTTGCTTCACTTTTTTACACGTTGGGAAAGTGATTAAAACTCCTTTTCTTAGAGTTTCACCACTCTTAGTGTAGGTTTCATTTCATGCAATATCTCTCCTTGTATCCTTGGGATGTTAGAATAGGTTTAGATAGTTATTTTTCTTTCATTAAGATTAGTTGTGGTGGGTAGGATTAGGAGGAGGAACCATCCTTCTCTGGAGGTTTATCTCAAGTTCTCAAGTCCCACAGCTTGAGGTATAACCCCATGTTAGGAAATCAAACTGAATTTCCCATCTACAACTTGGTCATTTGGGGGTGCTGTGATTTTTCCACAATAATCTTATTATGCAATCCCTCCACAAACCAAGTGATTTTACTTGATTAATAAAAATTAAAACTATATTTTTCATCACATCGTATAAAATCATGTTATACTCCATAAAACACTCTCCCGATCTCTACTTAATATCCTTCAAATCCTTGATTGTCTACCCTAAAAATTTATTTATTTTGAATTCTTATGTTATTTTTTTATGCAAAACCCTTTAAGGTTTCTACATTAATACTTATGGAATATATAAACTTAAAATTTCTTCCATGGAGTGCCCCTATGAGTTTGCACTTCTATTTGGTACCATATGTGATCCCTTTTTCTTCCCAACACATCTCACAAGCTAGTAGGTAATGCTTGGGGTTAAAAAACCAAACATAAGGTTGAAAATCATCATAAGGATTTGGATAATGATCCATTTTTCCTCCTTTATCAAACTAACTTACTAGATGACTTTGTGTAGTAGTATAACTCAGGATTTATATTAGATTCACTTTCACACATGGCTTATTAATACTCATACCAATACTTATACTATCCTTATTGTATTTTGGCTTGTCTTCATTTGATTCCTCACATTTTGGTAATCTAACTATGTATTTTCTACTTATATAACTATTGTTACTACACTCCCACTCTTTTAACAATTTCCCCTTAATGTAATCCCGCACAACAAAGGGTTTTGTAATGCTTATTCTATTTCCCTGGTAATTTATTCCACACCTATCTACTCTACTCTTGAATATAACCCTTCTATACTACATATAGTTGGCTTAAACATCTTCATAATTCTTGCAAAAATTTCAAACTACTCCAATTAGTTTAGACAATCCCATGTAATCAATTCTTTATCTGTCTCTAGGGACATATATCCTAGAAGAGGGGTATTGTCATCTTCTATGACCCTTTCTAGATCTAGTATGATTTCTTCACTATTGAAAACAATTTATTGATCTTTTCAATACCATGGTATCCATGATAGTTTCTCCAAGTTTAATAACAATTACTTCATGAATATACTTCTAACCAATTTTATTCTCTTACCTTCAACTTCTTCATTTGATTCCTTGGTTCATCCTCAACTTCACAATCAAGGTTCATGCTTCATTTCACCCTCTCAATCACTTAAACGTGTTTCTTTGGTAATATTATAAGCTTCTTTAAGAGGCACATTCCCTCCTTTTGAAAACTTCCTACTTTACTCCTTCTCATAGTTGGTTTCTTCTTCCCTTAAGAAATAATGTAACTTCCCCATCTATTGGTTTGTTTATATTCTCTTTATAGTCTTTCAATTTTTTCTTCTTTATCATCCTTTTCATGCCCCTTAATAATCCTCTTTATTGTTGGCTCCTTCCCCTTCATGTTTCCTCTTCTAGGATTTGAAATAATTTGGTTAGATTTACACATCATAAAGACAATAATAATCTTATTTTTATTGTCTTGACAATTATAAGAACATATAGGTCTCTTAATATGATTAACAACTACAAAAACATATCCATTAATTCACTCTAATAATCCTATTCTAATGGGTGCAATAAACCACTTGTAATAATCACTTTCCTAATAATAATACTTGTATGAAACATTAATTTCAACATTCCCCCATTAGTATTTACATGGGGCAAGGAGAAACTAAAAATAGAATCATATGCCATCGCATACTTTTAGGTTTGCATGTTACTTTCTATATCTTGTTTTCTATATTTTTCTACACATGATCACCTACATATGAGAACTTATCTCACTTTCAATTCTAGTCAAACATATTCATTGTTCGATCATCTTCCAATGAAGTATGAAAATTAGAGAATATTTATATTCAAAGGATCATTGTAGTCATTTTCCCTCCTATAAAACTATTGTTATAGTTTTGTACCTTCCACACCATATCACAGCATTTCAAGATAAAATACTAGAATATCATAATCACACACTCCAAGCGAACAGCACAAACTTATGTTCTTATTTTTATACAACTGAAAATAAAATTACCACTATTGCATATGTGTGGCCCCATCATTAGCGGATGATGAGAGGTATTTGAATGACCTCCTTCTTATATTACCTCCATCCTTTGATGAACATATTTCTTACTTGTAAAATGCAGTCTTGAAGCACATTTGCTTTCACATTGGGATTCTTCTCCCCCACTTCTGCAATGTGAAACACTTTATTTTATAGGACATAGGGTTCCATTGAAAATGTGTAAGGAAATATTGTATTATTTTTAATGATACTTTTGAAAACTTATAATTAACACTAAACAAACTTACTAACAAAGATTTACCTATTAACAAACAATTTTTGACTTTTGACTCTTGAATGATGATACAATATGAGAGACATTATAGAGATTATAAAATGAACATACATACCCTTAACACCAAAAATACACAAAAATAATGATGCAAAATTTATACCTTGACATTATAGACACATAAATGACATTTCAAATTTACAAATAACAACTAATGGCACAAAAATATGACTTCACTCCTTAATATAAATAAAAATACTCCAAGACTTTTAACTAGATGATTAACATTAGACTTGATAAAAAGACGCATATATTACATGGATTTGTACTTATAATATCACCCATACATAAGAGTGAGATTATAAATTTGATATCCAAATAACACAAATGATGAAAATAATCCCAAAGATCTTGAGAAACATTAAACATAACTGATATGATCTCAAGGAAGATCTCGTAGAGGATATTCGAAGAGGAATTCGATAGGAGTCATTCTCGAAGCACACGTGGGTAGTGATAGAAGAGAAAATTAATTTTAGCATTACACATGGATCTCTTGATCTCTCTTGTTAGTAAATGAGTCACATGTAAGTGTGGTGCAATATTAAGACTCAACATATTCCAATGTATGTAGAATTGATCAAGAGGAGACAATAAAATGGGCATGAATCTTTACAAGATAAGACAAAATAACAAATATTAGATATGTAGATTTTGTCACAACCCTCAATTGACCATATTGGTTTTCCTTTCAGCACGTTGAGTGTTTGATGATATATGAGGCAATAGGAGTTCATGGAGATAAACAAAATTAATATTCATGCACTTGAGAATGAAAATATATTTGTAGAATATGAGAGTAATGAATAAAAGCATTCAAATGGTGGTGAAATTGATATAGCTATGTAAATTATCATCTCATCTATAAAGTGATCCAATGAAACCCAAAGAAAGTGGAAATTACAATAAATGGAGACTAAATAAAATTTACTACAAATGGTTGTTACCAATGTTGACCATGTAGATTTTGAGCATAGTAAGATTCATTAGAGTCGTTAACCAATGCAATCCAATGTAACAATTGGATAAAATGAGGAGAAAGGTTGAAGCACATGTCCAGGAAAGAGGACACATTAATGAATATTTTTATGTAATAGAACTTAGATTTTGAAGCCATGGATACACTATGAAGTCTTGAGGTACAAGGATTTTCAGATTTTAAGAGAGACTAAATGCTTATGTCCTTGAATAGATCATTGAGTTGGATGTGGTTATTGATACTCATAAAAAAAAATTTGAATATATAAAATGGATGTCCAATCTATTTTATATTCACATGAGATCACAAATACTAGATAATGCTAAACTATCTACAAAATTAATTTTTCAAATAAGACCAATCATCACTCGGGGTAATAGAGGACTACCCCTTCATATTTTTTAATCTTCCATAAAAATGACTTGCTCTAATACCAAATGAAATAATTTGGTCAGATTTACATAAATTAAATGCAATAATAATCTTCTTTTTTACTTTGTACAAACAATTATAAGCATATGTAATCCTCTTAATAGGCTTAACAATTGCAAAAACATATCCCCTAATTCACTCTAATAATCCTATTCTAATGTGTGTATTTAACCAATTGTAATAATCAATTTCCTAATAATAATAGTAATACTTGCATAAAACACTAATTCCCTAGATAATTACATCCCTTTGGCATGTACTCGACTACTCCATACTATGCGGAATTAACACCATGGCCTTTTAAATAGCTAACATATTGATAAAGAAAATAAGTTGTCTAGAAAATTTTCTTCTTAATCCAAATAGAAAATGTACTCCAAGAGAATCAAAAGAACAAAAAAATAGACAAAAATTTCAATTACATACCCATTAATTGTAGTTTTCATCCAATTGTCTACAACATAATTCCATGGAACATCCAATTTATGCAATGTTTCAATTTTTCCTCTATTCATTTGTATTCTTATTTATGTTCATGTATAAAGCAAGTAAAATTCCAAGTTAACTTAGAAAACTAAATGTTCAATATTCCACCATAAAATCTCATGAACGTATCCATATATATGTAATCCAAATGGATCATTTCAGCAGAACTCCAGTAAAGTATCTTCAACATCCACAAATTGTTTAATCTTCTCTTACATCTATGTTCCACATCTGTTTATCCCGATAGCCATATTAACATTTTCAGGTCTTGAAAATGGAACGATTATTAGTAGAGGTCCTTGGATCATGTTATCAATAATTATAATAGTTTGTATCCTGGATTAACTTATATTCAATTCATTTAAATAATATGCACATGAATTACTAGGACTTAATTCACAATTGCACAAGAAACCACTTGAAGCTTATAATTCAAAGAAGGAAGAGACAATTGTAGACATGAAATTATGCACTTAGTACTATTACATCATGCCTCTAGTATGTCATTATATGTATCATTCATAAGAAAGAAGACAAGACATTAAAAACACTTATTACTTACATTGCTTTATCTTTTTATGCTTTCATCCTTTGATTTTTTAGGATTACCCATCTACTTTTAGACATTGCATAGTATGTTATCCATTTCATCATTTCCTATTTTATTCTTAGAGCCTTTCAAACACCAGTTACCAGTAGCGACAGGAGTGGCTAGGAACTATTGTCCCCTTCTGGAACTTATTTCCTCCTTTCCTCTTATCTTATTTTTTAAAATGCCACATTGACAATTATCTTTTCTAAAACTTATGTTATCACTTTAACTTGGATTTTAGGGTTGTTAGTGATGAATTTCGAGTAAAGGAGTCATACATATGGATGACTCACTTACTATTCTAAGGGGCTGCAAAAATTGGGCTACATTTAGGTTGCATCATTCACTATAGTTAGGTTGAATCATTCACTACATAGGAAGGAAACTTTTGAATTCCATCACACACATTCATCTTGGGGAAAATTAGTTGTATCCCACTTTCTTAATGCAAATGGTACAAGAGAAACCTAGCTTCAAGGTAAATAATGATATCACACACACACACACACACACACTAACATGATCTTGCCTTGTATTGCCCTTGGACATAAATTTTATGCTTTAAGATCCCTATGAATAATGAATTTACTTTCTTGAACTATGAAACCACCTAGAAACCCTATGGATATGTAAAAATTAGTGAGATGACTGAAAATGGAGCCTACTACAATTTTTGCACCTGAATGGAGACTTTCTATTTTTAACAAGTAGAACTAGGACTTGTTATTTGAGAATATTTCACTGTTTTAATCAAATTTTAACTTCTAAATATTTTGGCATACTCAATTAAAATCCATTGAGGATTCCTTATTTTTTTAACAATTTTTTATGTTTGGAAAATTTCCTTTTTTGGGAAAGATTGTCTAGTTTATTATTTTAATTTTTCTCTGAGTGCATTGATACGAGGGGACTTGTTATTTTTAGTAAGTTATTTGTAGTAAGTGAGAGCACTAGGTACTTAATATTTGTATAAAAATTATTTTCCACCTCAAATTGCAACGAAAATTACATCACTAGGTCAAGCTCGCTTATGGGACATTGTGCTTCAAATTTCACCCCGATCCACCCCGAAAGTTTGGAAACTAAAAAATCAATTCTAGGGTACAAAAAAGGGTTTCCTGCCATTAAAAAATCAGGTCATCATATGGCTTTCTGTTACAATTTTCTTGAAGGATCCTGGGATGAGAATCAACTGAGAAAATCTCACCCGATTCCGTTCACCAGTTTGCAGATGTGAGTTTTTCAAGTGTTGATGCATACTACACTCGGAGAAATTTTGGCAGATTCTATGTTGAATTTTCATGTTTTGATGTTATGGAGTATTAATCATGGAGTTCATGTGAAAATATGAGGTGGGCATAATCTCTTTTGTGTTTTAAAAATTTCCAACAACACTTTTTGTTCACGGGAGAGGAAGAAGTGAGAAGCAAAAACAAAAACACTTAGTGAAATGTTTGGTTTTGAAACATCATGGCATGGGGAAAATTTAATTTTCCCCATGGGATAGGGATAGTATGGATAGAAATTTTTTCCTAGATGTGATCTTGAAAAATGGAAACATTTGATTCAACGATGGGGAAATGGAGAAAAACAACATTCTAACAACCGAGGGCGATCTTCGGGTCACATGGAAAATCATGACAAGGATTGTGATGGGGCATAATTTCTAGTCCCCATTAGAGAAGGAAATAAAAAATGTTCCCTCATGTGGTGATGAAAAGTGGGGAGATGTGACTCGATGCGAGAGGGAATTAGAAATGGCTTAAAAATGCACTGCATAAAGCTTCAATTTTGATCACATGAGAAACCAATAGCCAGGACAAGGATGGGGTAAATTTTCTTGTCTCATATATCCTCAAGGAATAGGTATAGGAGAGATAGAAAACTTTTCCTTGTCCTGGTGATGACAAGTGGTATATCTACATTAGTCAATGAGAAGAGCTGAAGTGAGGTGAAAAGGGCTTGCGAAGCTTCAACAAGGTCATGTGATGAATTAGAGGGCATAATTGAAGTGGGAAGAATTTTATTTTCCCATCTCACACAATGGGATAATTCTGAGATGAACAGTAAAATATGCCTTAACCTTGTGTTAACATGTGTCCCTTTTCAAAAGTGGTGAAGTATCGAAAGCTTATCTTGAGAGGAACCTTGAAGACAAAGTTTGTGGAGCTCCAAGTGGACTTTTTCAGTGATTCCTTATATTAAATTGAATCCAAAAACATTACAACATGACTCGTATGGGTCTCAAGATAAAATTTGGCCTGCAACCTCCTCAAATAGCTCCTTCTTTTGGGACAATAGGGTGTGCCTTCTAAAACTAAATTTCCCGATAATTTCTGAGTCATGTGTAAAATGTTAAAGTTCCATCATGTATTTAATCATTCAATATTTCCAATGAGTACTTTTTCCACTCCTAAATCCTTATAGATATCTTGAAATTATCTGATGAAGCTCATGTACAAATTTAAACTACAAGATCCATGACCCTCAAAAACCCATTTCAAATATTCTTGTTCCTAAACCTTCAAAAATTCCCTAAAATTTCCTAAATCCCTTCCCACATTCATAACTCCTTAAAACAACTCCCAAATGGTTTTGATTTTTCACATTTGTCTTGGAGAATGCACACTTGTCTTGGAATGGCAAAAATATCCTTCCTATACTTACTGAAGAATCCATCATCAAAAGCAAGACTGCAGCTGAATGGAATGGGTCACCCTGTTTTAAAATTTTAAAACTTGGACATGTATTTACAACACATATTAACAATTACAAGTATAGGATACACAGCAAAAAGAGGGCTTACTAATATGGAGAGGTGTTTAGGATGGTATTCAAGTAAAATTTTTGACACTATGGTTAAGTTATCATGTTTCAAGTTTGATTTACTCCTTGCAAAAACACATGACAATAACATGTTTTATTCCATATAATGTGTGCTTGAGTTACAAGTACCTAAGGTTTATTTTGCAGGTAGATGTGCAATAGTGAACCCCTATAAAAAATTAGGATGAAAAGGAGTAAAATGAAGGTAACATGATCGTACACCATGAAAAGAGTATATCTATAATCATTTCAAAGATACTAGTGTTCGGTTCAAACACTAGCATTCAGGGAAATTTTGTTCCCTTTTAGGTGTTTATATCTAGAAGACTTATAGATATATTTTTTCTATATGAAACATATACAACCTAGATCCATTTTTTCCACAAGTATTTCAGCCCGCATTCAACATAGATAGTGAGTTATCAGCTAAGTCACTCTCATCCTCTCATTACTTGTACTTGTTTTTCATTTCATGTTATATCTTGCATATTTTTTATATTATCTGATTGATCTCAGTCCTTTTATATTAAATTTAATTTTGTTAAATCATTTAGTGAACCCATTTATTGATTGAACCCTATATTTCCATAGGATCCCTCTTTTTTTTTTCTTCATCATATCCCTAACCCTTGTAACCTTAGGGTTTATTTTTTTGGTTGTTGACTTCAATATCTTTCATTCATCATGCAAAATCTTAGGTATTACTATCAATATATATATATATATATATATATATATATATATATATATATATTTCCCAGATATCCTAGTTATCATATATCTCATGCATCTTCATCTAGCATACAAGATCTTGAGTATATTGATCATTTCCAAATAGATGTTGATAATTCACCTCCATTTTATACTTAGGTTCACATTTGTAATGTTTTTATAAAGTTTGATTTATTTGATAATGGATATATTCTTAATATATACAACATTTCCTTTCTCCATCAAATAGAACTTTTTGTTGTTGATAAAACTCCATCTACTCTATGTATTTGTGGATTTAATAACACACCTAAGTTAGTGTTGGGAGAAATCACTCTACCCATTACTTTGGGGCCTTGAAATCTTAATGTTCTATGTCATGTTATGCCTAATAATCTCAATTATAATATCCTTATATGAAAACCTTAGCTGCATACTATACATTCAAACCCTCCCACCCATGTCATAGCATACAATGCACTTGCAACACCTTTTTCTCGTGCATAATGCTTCGATAGAATCCAAACCTCATGGTACTAATATTTGTGATATCCCTCTCATACATGAGGCTAAAGACACTACTTAAATTACATATCATTCCCCTATTGTGATGTACTATCATGTTACTGATTTACATGATGAACCGTTTATTAGCACCCATGTTACTCCTTACACTATGTTCCACTTTCATCCAAATGGTGTTTTATCCCTAATGCATAATGTTTCACACTTACCTTCTCTAGATATTTCCCCTACGATGGTTACTACATCTACAATACCTAAAGTATTGGGAAATACGCATATCCCCTTCACAAAGTCACCATGACAATGAATTTCAAATTTATTGTTTGACATAACTCTTGATGCAATTATAATAATAATATGATTATTGATTTCAATGTTACATCACTTTTTGCATCCTCCCCACCCTAAGTAAGAACACAATGAGATAATTTAATTATTCATGCTTTTCCATCACTCATTTTCTAAAATATTATTCATGAATCCTATGACATAGATACACCTCAACTTGTTGCATCCATGGGCTAAATCAATTCCCTTCTTTCCAAATTTATGTCTATGATAATATGGGCTAGTATATATAACTTTAATGTTTCTAATCTTCATAAATTGTACATATTTCTTATGATGATTCTTGTGTCTCTAACCTCATTTCTTTAGGTTGATACTATAAATCATCTATAGACATTAAATCACGCACTTTGGGTATATTTCTAGTCCTGATCACATACCACTATTCATAGGATTCCTAAGTGATAAAAGTACTAATTGATCACTTTCTTTGGACATATTTTCTTACTTTTTGTTTCCTCTTTTTGGTTTTACACTCCTTCTTACCCAGTTTGTCTTTTCATACTTCAACATTTCTCATTCTAGACACTAGTACCCCATCCCCTTTGGGCATCACCGACCTCTTTGTACTTTCTTTACATCTTTTGAGTCCTTTATATCTGTTTAGGCATCTTGCATTTTTACTAGTCAGCCTTTTAGTGGTTAATTACAAAATTCAAATAAGGGAATCATATAAATACAAAGTTATGTGATCATAATAAAGTACCAAGCACTAATAATTAGCTATCACCACCTAAGGTTGCATCCAAGAGCATTGAAGCATATATCTAGCTCTGCACAAGGGATAAGGGAATTCCATTTCGCATACACTTGATAGGAGGGGAATTTAATTATTTCATAAACACATCTAGCTATTTCTCACTACCAAGTGTGAAACACACAAGAGCCACCTAGGGAACGATTTCAACACACACACACACACACACACACACACACACACACACACACACAGACACACACACACACACACACACACACACACACTTAAAACTACATTGGGTATTAGATGTAGTGTAGTGCTCGATAGTAAGTTCACTTTGTTGACAATCGAGGGCAGTTTGAACCCTCATTTTGCATCTTTATTTTTAGGATTTGATGTGGTTCGAGGTTTTTTTAGGTGCTTCTTTCTGATTATAGGTTTTAGGTGAATAAAAATGAAGTCCAACGATATACATGAGATAAAATGTGATAATCACTGACCATATTGTGACTATGAAAAACTAAGTTCCACATCTTTTGAGCAGCATCACATATGCCCATAATAGGTCTATGATGCCTCATGTGCCCCCGACCCTCCATAGGTGTCATGTTCTGGAACTTCAAAACTCACGAAATGTTATGGGTTTGATTGTGACATCCTACCTCATGGTTTCAACAATTTTCTAGCTCAATACCTTCGGGATTATTGTAAATCAACTAACTATTTCATCCCCTTCATTTGTAACTAGGTTTTCATATTCTCGAGCTTATTTTCTTGGATCAAATATGTAATTAACTATTTATATTTCAGCAATGTTACATAATATAAAATTACCCATTTCTTTATTCAATATTTTCTTAATATTTTGGTGAAGCCCACTTGTGATCGTTAATTTGGATCCTTATTTAGTACATCATATTTTCTATCATAGCTCCTAAGCTTCATCAAATCTCTCTTGTCTGAATTACTTCAAATGTATTCGCCTTGTAAAGATGTTCTTCAAAATCCCAAGACACTATGTATATTCCTAAATATATTTCACCCACTCAAGTTAGAGCTATCTTTGATCATCTTTCTCGAAGACTCCTTGGTTATAATTCCAATCAATCTATTTGCACATCCATTCAAGATCTTAATTATTTATTTAAAGATAAATTTTAGGATATGGAATCCACAATTACATATCTGAAATCTGAAATCCAAAATCTTAAGGTTGTTTCTAAATATTATGTTAGTTCTTCTTCTCATCCTCATTCTATGTCTTCTACATGTTCTTAGATCAATGAGCCTCAAGTATTTCCAATAACAAAGCCTTTTATATTTGATCGTAATGCTAAGTGACATGATATTCTTACTAATCTCCTTAGTCATCAATTGATCAGTTTTCCAACTACTCATTTATATCCTCCTTATCAGCTGATCAAATATCAAGGTCTTCAATTTTGCGCTTATCATTAAATCAATGGATATAATGACAATGATTGTTATGATTTATAATGAAGAATCAAGCATCTTGAGCATCAAGGCTTTATCTTATTCACTATAAACATTTTTTTGCATGCATGTCTACAAATGCTACATAAAATGGGCTCTTAAATCTTCTCCTTCTATGTCTCATGAACATCGTGCCATCACTTCTAATATGTATTATTTAGCCATTCAAGTGCCACCTATTCAACCCACAATGACTAATAAAACACCTCTCAAAGTACATTTTCATTACCTCCTCCCGTTGATTCATATGAATCATTACCAATTCAAACAAAACAACCAACATCTCCTCCTCTCAAATCTTTTATGGAATTACCAAACAAGCAACCATTGATTATGTAAGATAAAAAAAATCTAGTTGGCCTCTTTTGACTTCAGCCACTTGAGGTTCCTAAGTCATCACTACTTTAGAATCTAATGACTTTTGTCAAGGAAACTACTCCTTATGTTGATCCACTTACCATCATGGACTAGATCTTAATCACTTACACACATGGGGGCCTCATAGCTTCTCCACCTTGCATTGCAATAAAATTTTTCTATCATCTGATGCACTTAACTCTTTGAAATTAATGTCTAATGTCTCCTAAGAATCAATACAGACCACTTCATAAATTTGTATCATAATTTTTCAATGACGCACTCTCATGTTATGGTTCACACTTGACTGTTGAGGGCATACTACACTCATGAACCTCACATCACATCACACAACACACTACACACTTGGTGCATTCATGACACATATTTCTCATGCATGTTAATTACAATACACTACCCTATGATGCACTCTAGGTCCATGGTTCATACTCAACTACTAAGGGTCTAAATCTGAAATGGACCTTACCATACTCACTCATTCACTCTATACAATCTATGCTTTGATGATCATATCTTTATAGCACACAATTCAAACCATTTCTTGATGACACACTCTTGTTCTACTGTTCATTATTGACTATTGAGGGTCCTCTTATCAATGAACCTAATTTCATGCATATTATTTTACATTCACTCGTAGGGTATGCTGTTCTAATTACACTCACTCTACATTCTATTCCATTCACACTCACAACATATTTCATATCTTTGTTGCATATCATTCTTGCTTACTTATTATCACATGATACATATTTCTTACTATGTTAACAAACATTATATGTCATTATATTTTCTACCTACATATGCACATTCACTCAACTTCTTGTTTTGATCACGGACTCTACACGAAACCTTACACATAACATGGATACTTGGGATAGTACTTATTACTAGTCCCGCAGACGATCACATCATAGGTGATATTGTTTTAAATTATACTATTTCCTCTTCTCATTATCACACTACTATATTGGATTATACATGCTTTGACATATTTTTTATCCATCTAATAGGCTAATGGATGCTTCACGTGCAAAATTTTTCTTACAGGAACTATTTGTTACCATTTTTTTCTATTATTTTCTTTGCCATTGTTTTTCATTGTTTGTTATTATATGCCACTATTTGTGGGATTTTCCCTTTGTCTTGTTTGCACGGTGTATGTTTTTGTCCACTTCGGCATTGATTTTATTATGAAATTGTGGGTGATTTCACATGTTTGTAGCCTTCTTTTCGCAGTCTATTCTATTATGGGATTACATTGTCCTCTTGCGTGTTAGCTTACATTTTTTCTTCTACATGCATTTTTATCTTGTTTGCACTAACACTTTTTCCTAACCACTTTGTTTGCATGTTCATTTATTTCTACCAAGCACATTCCCTCCCCCTTACTAGGCATCGCTTTTAGTACAACATCTAGTCCTCCTTTAGGCCACATACTCCTCATGACATCACATGCACTTCAAACAAGGGGGCATCATTTGGGTGAATTAGTCACCCCATAAAATAGTCTACAATCATAGTTTAGTAAATTTTAGCACACATTCGACACAAGATACGGTCTCATCAATGGCCTAGATCCTAACTTGGGTCCTCAGCACAACACAAACACCAATGCCAAGACCCAAACACTAGCACATGGGTGCCCCTGACCTTTCCTAGATGCATGTGACCAGGGGTCAGTTACACAACATTTTTAGTTCAAAGCACAATTTTTGGTTTTTTACATAATGGCTTTTATAGGACATACATTCCTTCAAAGACTCGACATGCATGGACTACACTACATTTTCTACTTTTGCATTGGATCAAACCAAATCATATTTTTACACACCAACTATCATGATGTTTACACTTTGATAAGTAGTTAAAAATTGGAGGATGACACCAGAATTTTCCCTATAATTCTTTCATTCTTGATGTGAGATCACGCAAAAACTCACACTCAAGCAATTGGTATGAGATCACCCAAAAACTTGTTCTTCTACAACATCTTCAAGATCCTTTCTATCTCTTTTCACTCATCATGGATTAGTTCCTTCCTTATGGGAACTGGTAATAACATTAAGCAACATCAAAAATAGGTACGACATGAAATTTATACATACTCTCTCACCCTAAGGTCATCATCATCATTTTTCATTTCCTCTTCCATAGCATCCACGCTTCACATTTTTATCACTCCATGACTTTTTGTGTCTCTTGGTACACTTTTTTCAATCTACATAGTTATTAGGTGTGCATCTCTTATCTACTTTATGTTATCAATCATTCACTCAACAACATAAAGTGGGGAAAATTTAGACACTAAATCATGCACTTTGGGTATATTTCTAGTCCTGATCACATACCACTATTCATATGATTCCTAAGTGATAAAAGTACTAATTGATCACTGTCTTTAGAAATATTTTCCTACTTTTATTTCCTCTTTTCGTCTTACACTCCTTGCCTAATATGTCTTTTCATACTTCAGAATTTCTCATTTGGGACACCAACACCCAGCCAGGATGCTAGCATCAGGCACCCTTGACCTCTTTGTACTTTGTTCACATCTTTTTGATCCTTTCTATTTGTTTCGAATATTTCATTTTTATTAGTCATCCTTTTAGTGGTTAATTATGAAATTCAAACAACGCAATCATATAAATACAAATTTATGTGATGATAATAAAGGACCAAGAACTAAGCATTGACTATCACCACCTAAGGTTACATCCAAGATAATTCTAAGAGCATTCAAGCATTCATATAGCTCCACATAAGGGACAAGGGACAAGGGATTGCAATTTCTACATATAATTCATAGGAGGGGAAGTTCATTCTTTCATGTACACATATATCTACATATTTTACATCTAGTTATTGTTTGCTATCATGTACGACACACACAAGAGCCGCCTATGGCATGATTTTTACACACACACACACACACACACATAGAACTCGTTGTATATATCTTTCCCCCGGGTAGATATAGACAAGCGGAAGAATATGGAAACCAAAGAAATTCAAACCTCAGCCCATGGCGCACAAAAGAGGCGCACAACAATGAGTGTCAACATGAGAATGTATGCGCCAAGGCGCAGGAAAGTGGCGCACAGAAATGGATGTCGACAATGTAAAGGATGCGCCCTTGGCGCACGGAAATGGCGCATAACAATGAGTGTCAACAGGGAAAAAGTTGCGCCTTGGCGCACATAAGAGGATGTCGACATAAATGTAAATGCGCCCTTGGCGCACAGAAGAAGATGTCAACATAGAAATAGACGCGCCCTTGGCGCACAGAAAGGAATGTTGACACGGAAAAAGTTGCGCCCTTGGCGCAGGTAAAGTGGCGCACGTAAACATGTGTCGACACAAACATATTTGCGCCTTTGGCGCACAGAAAAGAGTGTTGACATGCAAATGAATGCGCCTTTGGCGCACAAAAAGGGTTGTCGACACAAACATATTTGCGCCTTTGGCACACGAAAAGGATTGTCAACATGCATATGGATGCGCCAAGGCGCACCTTCAAGAGGCGCAACATTCTAAGCGCGCCGACAGAAGCAGACTCCACCCGAGATATTCGATGGCCATAACTTTTGACTGGGAGCTCCGATTCACACAAGGTTGGACTTTTCGGAAAGCCTACGGCGTCCTCTACCTAACTATGACTGGATATATTTAATTGGGTGGGAAAAAGTTCTTAAAAATTCAAAATACAGTTTGCCACTTTTGGGGTTTGATATGGTCCTCACCTACCACCATAATGAGATGAATTAAATACAACCTGAGGTGGTTGGGGTAGATTTGGACTTTCTCTCTCTTCTCTCTCTCATTCTTCCTATAAATTGTAAGGAGGGGCTTCTTTCTAAAGGTTGGACATTCTTGTTTTGGCCCCTCCCTTCTTCTCTTTGGCAGGTAGAGTTGTGGAGCTCAAACCTCCCATATGAAACTGTAATGCAGCTTTGCCTCTTGGCATTTTGCAATGTGTTGTATCAATCTTTGGAGCAAATTAATGCATGTCTGTGGATGATTATCAACCCTCTCAGTGTTTATTTTCATCTTCTTGATCTTTCACTGTAAATCTGGTTATCTGTGCATGATCTTGCATTACATTTTTTTGGTCTGTGTTTATTGGCAAGACAGGTGTTCTTCATTCCTCGGTGCATCACCTCTGTTAGTTTAGGTTTTTATTTTCTGCATTTTCTTCCCCCTGTCTCCTTGGAAAATTAGATTAGGTTTTGAGTAGACCTCTGCATTTTTACATGTGCATCTGAATAGAGGAATAGGAACCGGCCTTCATCCGGAGAGCTTTTCCGATTTCGCAAGGTCCCACACTTGGGAAAAGCTCCATGTTGTGCAATCGCACTGAGATTCTCAACCCATCGAGTTGCAGAGTCCCAGGGGTGCTGTGATTCGACACCAATAAGAACTACATTGGGTATGAGATGTACTACATTTCTCAGTTGTAAGTTCACTTTGTTGACAACTGAGGATAGTCTGAGCCCTCATTTTGCATCTTTATTTTTAGGATTTTATGTGGTTTGAGGGTTTTATAGGTCTTTCTTTCTAATTGCACATTTTATGTGAATAAAATGAATTACATCGACATATAAGTGATCAAAGGAGGTAAGAAACAAACATCTTGTGATCATGAAAAATTGAGTTCTACATCTTCTAAGAAGTCACAAGCACCTGCAATAGTTCTCTAGTACCCCAGTGTGCCCCTAACCCTCCATTGGTGCTATGGTCCTCACACTTCGACACCTCTACAATTTTCTCGGGTCTTTTTGCAACATCCTACCTTATGGTTTTATTAATTTTCCAACTCTACATACCTTCATTATTATTGTGAATCAGCTAAGTTTTTCAACCCCTTTATTTGCAACTAGGGTTTTGTATTCTCTAGCTTATTTGCTTGGATCAAATATTTACTTAAATATTTATATTTCAACATTGTTACATAATATAAAATTAGGCATTTATTTATTCAATATTTGTTTAATCATCATCCTAGCACTATATATGTTACACATCTCTTGACTCGCACATTGATCCTTATGTTTACACTTACTATTTACACTATTGCCAACAAGTCCAATGTTACACCTATTTTATTTTCTCCTAATGGACACACTCTTATTGCTTACATTAGTCCTACTCATGCGCTTAGGATCCCGGAGTCCATATGTTTCTCCCCTTATTTTTTTCCATTGTTCTATGGTAGCTCTTGTGTTACCCCCTTGCTACCCGATAACACACTCTTATTCTAGGTTCAAACATGAATGTTGAGGGTGCACTTACCTATATGAACCTCACTTTGCACACATACACTATGGGGAAACCTTTCTCCCCTCCCCCATTCATAGCATTTAACATTCTAATGATTCAATAACATTCAAATATTTATAAAAACTCAAAAACAATAGCTTAGATATTGATTGGATGTATCCTTGCTTATTTATACTATTTTATGTCACCGCTTGCTTATTGTTACCTTAATTCATAGTATGTTCTATATTTTTCCATATACACATACGCATTCCCATGATACTTTGAGGTGAATGCAAGCTATCTATAGGTTATCACATGGTGCATGTTTTCACACAAAATCTATGCACTTGGGTACATTTATAGGTCCTAAAGAATACTAATGTAAACATGATTCATAAGTAAGAAAACTAGTGGTTGACAACTTATTTTGACGTTTTGGTTGCTTTATCTCTTATACTTTACTTGACTAAACATCCTTTTAGATTTACACATCTTATAATTCTACTGGAACTTGACTTTTTTACCTTTTATGGCCTTAAACACCAGTGCCCAATTAGGACGAAGCACCCAGATGCTCTTGTCCCTCTTGGGTAATCATGTTCCTCTCTTTCTTCTTCTTACTCTTTTGAGTCCCTTTCTCTTCTTGGTCACATTTTAAAACTTTGGGTCAGCCTTTCAATTTTCAATTATGAAATTTAAACAAGGGAATTATATATATACTTAGTTACTTCTTTTAAATAAAGGGGACAAGCACTATAAGTATTATCTACCACTACCTAAGCTTGAAAAAAAGTTACAAGGGCACTAAAAAGTACATATATAACACATCTATATAAGGGTAGAAGGTGTATTGGTCCACATACATTGCATAGGAGGGGAATTTATTCTATTCCATCACACACATTTTATATATTAGGGAGAATCTAGATCTATCCCGTTATCATCATGTAACTTGCACAAGGGAAACCTAAGGTATGGGACATCGATACACACGTATAGATAACTACATGGATTGTAATATGTATTGTAGTGATCGGTTATAAATTCACTCTTCAGGTGACTGCATCGTGGTCATTCCAACTCCCCATTTTACATATTTTTAATTAGATTTGATTTGTTTTGTGGGAATGTGTAGGTTGTCATTTTTTTGTAGGTTATAAGAGTGATCGGTGATCTAACAAAAAATAGAGTGACTAAAAATGGTCTTAAGACCCAAAAAGATCATAACCCGATAATTTTAGCAAACATGGGCGCTAAGATCAATCACTAATGTGTGGGGTACTCATGTTATTCTATGGTAACTTATGCTATATACATTCTTGGGGTTTTGAACCCTCATCAATCCTTTTCGACATTATTTCCATCTTTTCTAGCGGATATGTAGTCTCGATCACTCCCACATTATACCGAATCATCGATTCATTATCCCTCTCTTATTTTCTTAGATTTTTACATCTTTGAATGCATATTTCTTGAATTTTACTATAATTAGTCATATGAATATCATTTGTTATAGTAAGTTACTCTAAAATAAGATTTATGTTAAGCCCAAAAATGACTAAGTCCCGGAGCAGAGGATTAGTTCGTGGGGAGGACAAAGTGTAGGAAGAATGTGTATGAGGAAGCATTTGCAGGGGATAACTAAGTTACACATGGACAACTTAAATAGTTAACCAATTTCAGAATGAAGGGCTAGATTTGGACATGGAGCACGTGAAGGTTTGCATGTGGGAGTAGAAATGGGTTTGAGACTTAGCCACATTTTTGGTTATGGTGTTGCATGGAAAACATGTGAAGATTTGGGTAGGTGATAGTGGATAAGGTTAGAACATGGAGACTTGTAGCCCAAGGAAATAATATTCCAAGATATAATCATTATGTTTAAGATCTATACAAAGAGAGTAAGTTATGGGTTAGTTGGCTCTTGCATGTTTAGGGTACTCAATTATGGTGGTGTATGATGACATTTGGCATGCAGTTATCTCTTTAGTGATGTTGAGGTGGTGAAGGAGAGATCCCACTCTATTTAAAAATGTTTTTAGATCTAAAATGGGAGATGCAAAGAAGATGTGTGATGTGAGGCAAGAGATACAAGAGAGACTTTAGATGCACAAGAGAGATCATGGCTAAAACTCTTCGAGTAGAGTCATTTTATAGGGTTAGGATGCTATTTCTTGATGTATTTGGTCTATTATGACCCTTTTGATGTAATCAGCTATTGTAAATAATTGTGAATCAATATATGAGATGGATTGTTTTGAATATCTATTTTTATGGGTCCAAACCCTTGTGTTATTCATATTTCTCATGGTTCAGATCTGATTCCTCTGTGTTGTTATAATGATTACATTCATATTATAGTGCATATGTGCTTGGATCTAGTTTCTTTACCTTTGTGATAGAATGAATGTATGTATTTTTGTTTCTGTAATATTCCTCCATTAATGGTGAACATTCTTACAAGACTTACATAAAAGAGGGGCTGGGTACCTTCATGCACCTCGGGTGATCATCCATTTCAAGTTGGGTGATGTGCCAAAGGCACTGGGGTTCAAAGGGAGTAGGTAAAAGTGACTACATTTTGGTTTCATTACCGGGACCTCTTTTGAAATTGTTATAAGAATGGTGTGTGATGGCAAGAGTGTTTACATTTGGCCGGATGGATACTTTGCTTAAGAACATAGAGGATGAGTTTTAAAAGAGATTCAACACTAGACCTAAGTTTGATCCACGTACATGGGTAGAGAAGCATCCATATCGTGAGCTCTATGAAACTTTTTTTGTTGTTTTCCAATATAACAATATGAATGGTTATCAATGTATGCATCAAGGAGGAGTTCATACTATCGTCCTTATGTGTGGACCCAAAAATATTATCAGTGGCTTCATGATGCCGATCTGATTTGGAATCATGTTGTTGATCATTAGTGGAGTGGTGTGTTGACTAGCTACATGTTGGAGTACGTGGTTTCTACTTATTCTTTCCCAAAGGTTGTTGAGTTTGAGTTCTTGTGAGAACTCGAGAGGATCTTTCTTGCGTGCTATACCACTAGCCATCAAGATCTTGATCATCACTTTGATTTTAGAATCATTTCCTATGGCTAGCTAAACTCCCACTTTGATGATAAATGGCAGATCGTACGGAAGAAGTGGAGAGAGAAGATAGGCGGCTCAATTATTATGAAGCTTGAGAGAGGGAATAGGTGAGATAGTATGAGATTACAGGAACAATGAATGTTTGGAGGTAGATGTTATGGGAAGGATTTAAGGTTCATGAAAAGGACATGAAACCTATGTAGTCTGTGCTATCCCATATTGGAAAATGTGGAAGGAAAAAACCCTCATCTTATGATGTTATCTCGTTATATGGAGAAAGGAGATGGACCATAGGCACACATTTGAATCCACTTGATGACCAAACCATTTTTCTTAGTTTTCAATTCTTTAAAACAAATATCACTAGTTTGGTTGGTGTTAGTACTGGTAAGAAAGTAGCATCAGGTAGATATCATTTCTCATTGAATTCATTTATGGATGTGCAAAAATTTCCTATTTTTGGTGGTATCCCATCAGGCACGTCATTTGGACAAGGTGTGGGCTTACAGAATGTGGGTATCACATATGGAAGTATTTCAACTTCACATACTGTTGGAACTCATTTTAATACAACGGTGGGAACTCGAGTAGCACTACATCGACCTTGTACCTACTACGGGAAGAGGATCCAAAATAACTAGTGGATCGGAGGGTTATGTAACACCCTTGAAAGTTTTTATTTTACTCCTTTGCATACGAGTGTTGACATGTGATTTTCCTTATAAGGATATGTTCTTCTAATTATTGGAAATCATGCTTGATATCTATAAGTATTTTCTGCTCTTGAGATCCTTTGATCAATTGGAATGGCTTCCCTAAATCCATTTTTCACTTCTGGTAGGTGATTTGCAATCTGGTTTAAGAGTTTTAAACTTATCTATTTATTCGACTCATCCTTGGATCAATTTCAAGATCCAAGGAATGTTTTAATCTATTCTCATTGAATGAATGGTAAAATTGACATTCCATGAGTTAAGATACACATTGGACTGAACTTTTTTGTTGCAAGTTATTTGATTTCTGTGTGAACGTACTTCCATTCAGTGGGTTATTTTTCTTAGGTCTTTGGAGATCGACCATGATAGGTCATTGCTGACGAAAATGGAAATGCAGCCTGTTCACAACATAAGAGAGATCCAGGATCCTATATAGGACTAACCTATGAGATCCTAAGCTAGGTAAAAAATATATATATTTCTACCTAAGCTATGTCACTTGATAGAATTCTGATTCTAACCTAAAGCTCCTTATTTTGTTATGATTGGTTGATTTACAACCTAACCTAAGCTCAGTGCTAATGGAATTGGAAAGGTTACTAGGTATTAAATTAACCTAGATCCTAATACTACAAGGTATTATTGTAATCTAACCTAATGCCTAAAACTATTATGTTTTGAATTAATTTGCCTATGTGGAAATTATCTAAACCTATTTTCTAAGGCCTATGGTGGGGGTTAGTTGCTAGTGTTATATCATATGGTATAAATTTCAATTCTACCTAAGATCTAACCTAAGCAATCTAATCTATCCTAAACTAATGGATATGAATGGGGACTTAAGTGGTCGCATGCACTTGGGCGATGGTTCCTAAGGCATTTATGTTATTGATAAGGTTGGTAAATGCATACGGACTGCTAGTTTTGGTAGGGGCTAGATGACTTGGCGGAGGCTTAGGTGGAAGTGTCACTAAAATGGAAATACATGTTATTTTTGACTTGGCATTCACCAGACTTGCAGGCGGTGGCAAGGAAGATTAGGTGGGAGATTTGGAATTAATGGAATTAATTGCTTTTGGTTTACGAGCCCAAACCATCTTGGTAGGCATGCCAGAGATTTTTCTTGGGTTGTTTCATTTTGCATGTTCTCTCGATTTTCATTCTACATGTGCTCTAGTTTTTCAAACCAACAGGTTGAACTACACTTCATGGCTATTTTTGAGGTTTCAAATCTATTTTCATTTTGTGGAATTTATAAGAGGCATTATGGAAGAGGTATCTAGTTGTTTGATATTTCGTGGAGAAGAGGAGAAGAAGTGAGCTTGGCTGGAGGTCTTCTTCAATTTGACAGAGACACTATCAGGCATGATAGGCTCTAACTGTTAAAATCTCTTGCTTTCCTCTAAGTGTTTTCATTAAAGCAACTCTACTCTATTGATTTTTGTGCATTACATGCTCTATCTAGTTAATTGGTTGATGGGTTTAGTAAATCTTGCATTCTGGGTTTCAAATCCATGGTATATGTGATTCTATTGGAAACTTATGTTGTATTGTTTTAGCACAAAGAACTATGCATGCAAGAACAAAGTTGGTAACTCTGTTTGGCATTTTCGGTTGTTGGAAATTGTTTGTTTTGGTTCCGACTACTTTCATTGCCAATAAATTACTAGCTGAGTTTTTATGGAAACTCTGAGTTCCACCTGTGTCTGTTGAGATTAGTGTTTTGTGAACTCGATGTGTTTTGTGATCTCGAGCTGGTAAAGAACTCATGTTCTTATGAAAACTTGTATGCAAGTTCGAGCTTTCTGTTGGAAACTTGTTTTGGTAGGAGAGAACTATTGTTGGAGATTCTCAGTTCTATGGTGCTTGCATTTTATTTCATAGATAAATGGGACTTGTGGATAAAACCGTATATGGCTTGGTTCTTGTATTTCATCTTGCGAAAACTTTGACTATTGTTGAAACCCGCATCTAACTTGGAACCTATGTTTTATTATCTTGGATAAATTGGACTATTGATTGAAGCCCACATATGGCATGGTGCTTGTGATTTATTGTCCTTATGACCATATAAACTGTTATTGAAGGTTCATTATGAACACGATTTCATGTTTTGTTGTCATCTGGTCTAAGCTCTGTTAAGCATCTTACATTCCATTTGAGTTGGGAAACAAGGTTTGATAGGATGTTAACTAAAAATGGAAGCACTTTTCTTATTTTGAACTATTTTTTAAAGTAATTTCATTATATTCAGTCTAGCATTATGATGTTGGTGTATAAATGAACTCGTGATTGAGATATTGTGATGCAACACTATACAATCAATTTGTTACTTGGTGTTTTTAAAATTGTAACCTGAACGATGTATTGGTTCAGATCTTATAGTCTTTTTGGTTTCTTTGACTATTTTATAAACTAAAAAGGGAGCATGTTGTTGCCTAAACTTGTTTATAATCACTTGAATGATCTTGATCCTTTGAGGGAGCTTATGCTTTACATTGTGCTCAGATTTGTAATTCGAGTCTTGGACAGAATGTATTTTTAATATGTTGTTTTGATCTTGTCATTTAAATTGAGTTTATTACTAGATTGAATGGTTCTAAATTCAGAATTATTTTGAAACAAACCACATGCGTAAGGAGAAAACTAGAAGCATGGTTTAGTAGGTTGTTGGGTAAACTCTTCGAGATCTTGATTGGAATTAGCTTGTTGGTTTGTCATTTTATTGGAATCCCAATCTGTAGTTCTTATAGTGATGTGTTGAAATACTGTCAAGATAGTTCTGTCTTGACTGAACTATTGGGAAATTTTGAGTGTTAGCATCTACTCGATTTCATACTTCTTGTTGGGTCCAATGAAAGAATGTTAAGTCTTTGAAAGATAAACTGTGATTCTTTAGTGTCCATGGGCTGTGTATGAACTTCATTGTTATAATGTTCCAAATGGAAAGTGGAATTCATGCATTATAATGGGAAGATTTTGAAAGGAAGGTAGCATTAAGTTTTCTCTTTCCTTGAAGTTGTTCTTGTTCTCTTTCTTGGGAACTCTTGCATGAACTTAAACTGTATGTATAAGAAAAGGTAAAACTATTAATTAAGTTGAAAGAAATGATTACAGATTGGGATCATATTCTGTTAGGACTCCTTTTCTAATGCAGTTGGGTTAAGTTCATTGGTTCGGAACCTTCTGTTAATTATTCTTATGGGAAAAAGAGAATCATTACTTAATTAGTCTTCTTATACTTGTCATTTGACTAGAATGAAGTAGAAAGAGATTGATGATTGGTTGGTAAAAAGGAAATGCAAACTTGTTGTTTGACTGTTAATCCATCATTCCTTCTTGGATTTCTTTTATGTGAATCTATTCTGATGAATACCATTAAAATGTTGAATTTTAAAGTAGATGTCCTGTTATCCAAAATGTGCCCCGTGCTCATTTTTGTGGCTAACTCCTCTCATTCTTCCCTCTCTTGTGCCTCAAACCATCATAATTTTTTTCTTTTCAGGCACTCAAAACTTTTTGGAAATGGCACCATTAGATAGAGCTCTTTCTCAGCTTTCCAGAAAGGTAAAGTTTTCCTCCTAACTCCATGTATTTTTGAAGTTATGGCTTGGCGGAGTTTTTGTGGGAAATTTTCCCCGAAAGGCCCGCAGCCAATGAGATGCCGCCACATGTCCAGGGAGGTGGCAGGGGTCGGAAGAGAACTTGGTTTTTTACCAAGTGTTTTGGCAAAGTTTTCAAGAGGAAATATTTTCCCCAGGCCCGCCGACGAATCAGATGATGCCACATGTCTAGGGGAGAAATTTGAAAAATTTGGCTAAGTGTTGGCGCATGGAAATTTTGGAAGGAGGGCCCACGCCCAATAAAAATGTGCCACGTGTCCTATGGAGCCGGAGTTTCGGAGGGTGGAGGAGAAGTTGGATTTTTGGCAAAGTGTTTTGCCAAATTTCAAAGAAGCTATTTTTGGCCACTGCCCCGCCAACCAATCATGTTTCGACACGTGTCCCCAAGGGTCGGAGCTACGGAGCGCGGGAGGAAATTGGGATTTTTTCCCAAAGTGTTTGCACAAAAGTGAAAATTTTTGTGGAGAACCCGTAACTAATGAAATGGTGACACATGTCCTGGACTAGTGGAGGGCAGGGAAAGTTTGGGAATTTTTCCCAAAGGAAAAAAAAGGAAATTTTACAGGGAAAAGCCCACCCCCAAACGTGGACCAATGGGACCTTGCCACGTGTCCAGGTGGCGCCAAAATCAAGGGAAAAGCCCGCAAGGGAAATTTTGGAGGGTCAAACCCACACCCAATGGGGTCATACCATGTGTCTAGGTTGAAAATGATCAAGTGACCTGTGGAAAATTTAGGAAAGACAGGCCCACATCTAACCAGTGCTTACCACGTGTCCCAAACTTGCTGGCTTGGCGGGGAATTTTGGGAAATTTTTCGAAAGGCGAAAATAAAGGAAAATGGAGCAGGATGGGCCCGCGCCCAATAAAAACATGCCACATGGCACTTGGAAAGGCAGAGTGTGGGGATTTTTGGGAAATTTTCCCAAATGCAAAAAAGGTGAAAAAATTCAAATTTTCGCCCGCCAATCCGATTTGGCCCTGTTTTGCCCTAAAACTTCAAATGGCCATATCTTTCGATCCAGAGCTTGGTTTTTCATGTTCTTTATATCAATGGAAAGCTGGTAAAATTCTGTACAAGATTATGGGGTCATTTTTGCATTTTGATGGAGGTTAGAGAGAGAAAAATGAAAACGCCTCGTATGTGGTCATGGACTGAAATGACGTTTCAACCACCATTTTTAATGAAGAATGGCTCGCATTCTCTCCCATAATGGCCAAAAATGTCGGGGATGGGTCTGTAAGGATGCCCATGTTGTTTTGATTGCATTTTGGTCAATGGTTGAATCCCTTCCATGTTTTCCCATGTTTCTCTCTCCTGGGCTCATCCCTTGCACTGTAAAAGCCAGATTTGGCTCATTTTCAAAGGGTTGAACATTTTTGTGTATAGTAGGCTCCCTTTTTCACCTTGGAAGTGATTTGGTGGAATATCAGACCTTTTTTCAAGACTGCAACCTATTTTTCCTCTCAGGTGTTGTAATGCAAGTGATTTTTGATGTTAAAATAACAATACAGGCCCTGTGATTAAGTTTCCATCCTCTGCTTGTGTTGTTTGACTAATTTCTGATCCTCCATTACAGTTATCAGTTTGTGCATGAAGTTTTGTTGCATTTTGTGAACTGTGTCAATCTGCAGAAGTAAAAAATGCTCACCACTCCTTTGGTGCATCACCTATTAGCATTAGTTTTAGTTTTTTTACATTCTCTATCTCTGTCCACTTTGGAATTTAGAGTAGGATTTTGAGTTTTAAACCTCTGCAACTATGCAAGTGATATATCTGATCAGAGGAGTTGAGGAACCAGCCTCTAATCTAGAGATTCCTTTCCCATTTTACAAGTCCCACACTTGGGGAAAGGATTCAATGTTGTGCAATCACACTGGATGCTTAGGATGATCAAACTAGAAATCTGATCAACATCCAGGGGTGCTGCTGATTTGCAACAACATGTCCTTTAAAGGAAACAATTTAAGTCATGATATGCACCTGTTTCTACTTTGTTGATGTTATGTACTTTGGCATAATGGAAATGGTTTGTCTTCTTCCTTACTTGAAAGTTAGATGAAACCTCCTAGTGAGAATATGTTGTAAACACTTCCTGTATCTTATAGTAAAGATAAGTGTTGTATTATATTTTGGTAGGATTGGAAACAATGAGATGTTATGATCTGTTGTTTGGTAAAGATAATTGATAGGATCAATTATACTTTAATTTGTAAGACATATATTATAGATTATATTATGTTCTTCTTTTTGTGAATTCTGGTTCATTAATGCTCTTCTTTTATTGTTATTACTTATGCTTAGAGTATGAAATACTAATTGTTCATTAAAGTAGGGTTGTTTTTATTGGAACAATTAGTGGAATGCACTTCATTTTAAGGCTTAGTGCTTATCATGCTCAGTTCATTGAACTGACCCGTGCTAGCAATTTTTGTAGATGGACTTCGTAAGTGATAAAAGAAGGCAAAAACTTATATGATGCATTGGCTGATCTAAGTTTGATTCTTGTGAAGAATTCTGATTTGTTCTTAAGTTGTATTGAAAAAGAAAAGTTATATTCTTTTGAATGAAGGTTGTTGTCATGCAGTATGCCTAAAATGCATAATTTTGTAAATGTATAAGTTTTGAAAATGAATTGAAGGATGAGAATTTACTTGCATGGGTTGTGCAAATTATCTTGTACCTTTGTAAAAGAAATGGAATCCTATCCTGTTGATATTATTCATGTTGTTTATATGTTTAAATGAGTATTCTTGGATAAGTAGGAAAAAGGGAATTAGAGTAATTTCCCTAAATGTGATGTAGCTAAATAAGTTGCAAAATTCAATGTTCTTATCTAAATAATTCATATTATTAAGGTAATGTGTAATGAACTTACAATGAAAACTATAGAATTTGTAAATGACATAAAGGGTGTGTTAAACCCTAGAACTTAACCATGAAGAGGAAGACTCTTCCTCTCTTATGAAAAAGTAAACAAAAAGGAAGATATGATTTATAATCATTAGACTTCATTTAATAAAGTCTATTAAGTTACAACCTAGGTGGTTGTTACACTTCCTTGAATGGTTAAGTCACATTAAATGGAACTTATGAGGTTGTTGTCCTTTCTTCTTGGTAGCTACTTGTTAAGCAAAAATTAATGAACATTGAAAGCAATCTTAAGTTAAGGAAGTTCTTCAAGGATTAATGGAACCTGATTTGGAAAAGAACTTAGGGAGAGTTGGATTAGGGTTTGGGTAGGGTTGCTGAAATATGCTTTTAACCTAGCTTAGGATCTCGTAGGTTAGTCCTATATAGGATCCTGGATCTCTCTTATGCTGTGAATAGGCTGCATTTCCATTTTCGTTAGCAATGACCTGTCATGGTCGATCTCCAAAGACCCAAGAAAAACAACCCACTGAATGGAAGTACGTTCACACAGAAATCAAAGAACTTACAACAAAAAGTTCAGTCCAATGTGTATCTTAACTCATGGAATGTCAATTTTACCATTCATTCAATAGAGTAGATTTAAAACATTCCTTGGATCACTAAAATTGATCCAAGGATGAGTCAGATAAATAGATAAGTTTACAACTCTTAAACCAGATTGCAAATCACCTACCAGAAGTGAAAAATGGATTCAGGGAAGCCATTCCAATTTAGTCAAAGGATCTTAAGAGTAGAAAAGACTTATCCATATCAAGCATGATTTCCAATAATCAGAAGAACATATCCTTATAAGGAAAATCACATGTCAACACTTGAATGCAAAGGAGGAAAATAACAACTGTCAAGGGTGTTACATAACCCTCCGATCCACCGGATATTTTGGATCCTCTTCCCGTAGTAGGTATAAGGTTTGATGTAGTGCTACTCTAAATTCCCACCGTTGTATTAAAATGAGTTCCAATAGTATGTGAATTTGAAATACTTCCATATGTGATACCTGTTATCCAAAATTCACCCCTCAAGGTAATTTTGATAACATGCATCAAATTCTTCATCCCAGCAAGTATATTGATTCAAGGCCCAAAATCATGTTTTTCGGGTCCCCTCGGCCTTTTTCTAACTCTCCCATCCAAGAAGAAATCCCAACAAGTTAGAAAAAATGGAAAAGATGCAAAAAATAAGGTTGCAGGACTATTTTAAAGCATTTCGGGTCGGAAGGGTTCGGGTCATACTGAGGTTCGTCGTACCAAGCTTGGGGCCGAAAAAGAAAGAAAAATTGGCTAAGTCTTGTCCCAGGAAGTCCGCGAGACAGTTGGGACATCAGGATGCGAGGGATGTGAAAATCCGAAACGGCTGAGAGCAAGAAAAATCATCTAAGTCTTTGTTTCGCATGGTTTGGGAAAGCTGGGACAAAAGTATGCGAGGGACACATGGGACGTGAAAAGCTGAAAGGGCCACAAATAGGAACAAGTCTATTTTGGGTGGTTCGTAGATGTTTGTCCTAGACATGCAGGATAGTTGGGACAAAAGTATGCGAGGGACGCGTGGGACGTGAAAAGGTGAAAGGGCCACAAACAGGGAACAAGTCTATTTCGATTGGTTTGGAGATATTTGTCTTAGGAAGTCCGGGACAAATTGGGGCAAAAGTACGTGAGGGACGTGAAAAGGTAAAAGGGCCGCAAATAGGAACAAGTCTATTTTGGGTGGTTCGGAGATATTTGTCTCAGGCAGTCCGGGACAGTTGGGACAAAAGTACGCGAGGGATGTGTGGGACGCGAAAAGCCGCAAAGAGACAAGGAGGCCCGCGGACGAATCAGAACGTGCCACGTGTCAGAAGGGGAAGAAAGTTGAAAAAATTGCTAAGTGTTTGGCGCAAGGTAAAATTTTGAAAGGAGGCCCGCGACGAATCAAATCTCACCACGTGTCTTCACCATCGACCCAATGGAGCGGGGCAAAAATTAGAATTTTTGGCAAAATGTTTTGCCGAAAGTCCAAAGGGTGAGTTTTGGCCCACTGCCCCCACCACCGAATGGAAGCTCATGGCCAATCAGGGCTTGACACATGTCATCCAAGTGGCGGATGCGCGGGGATTTTTGGAAAATTTTCCAAAATGCAAAAAAGAGGTAAAATTCAAAAAATTTCCCGCCGATCCGTTTTGAGCCCGTTTTGCCCTAAATCTTTAAATGGCCATAACTTTCGATCCAGAGCTTGGATTTCCACGTTCTTTATATCAATGGAAAGATGGTGAAATTCTCTACTAGATTCCAGGGTAATTTTTGCATTTTTATGGGGTTTGGAGAGAGAAAATCAAGAAACGTCTCTGGCACGTGGTAATGGCCAGAAATGACGTTTCAACAACCAGTTTTAATGCAAAATACAGTTCGCCACTTTTAAGTTTGCTAGGGTTCTCACCTACCACCATAATGAGATGAATTAAATGCAACCTAGAGGTGGTTGGGGTAGATTTGGATTTCCTCTCTCTTCCCTCTCTCATTCTTCCTATAAATTGTAAGGAGGGGCTTCTTTCTAAACGTTGGACATTCTTGTTTTGCCCCTCCCTTCTTCTCTTTGGCAGGTGAATTTGTGGAGTTCAAACCTCCCATTTAAAACTGTAATGCAAATTTTCCTCTTGGCATTTTGTAGTGTATTGTATCAATCTTTGGAGCAAGTAATGCATGTCTGTGGATGATTCTCAACCCTCTCTATGTTCATTTGCATCCTCCTGATCTTTCACTGCAAATTTTGTTATCTGTGCATGATCTTGCATCACATTTTAATGGTTTGTGTTTATTGGCGAGATAGGTGTTCTTCATTCCTTGGTGCATCACCTTTGTTAGTTTAGGTTTATTTTTATGCATCTTCTTACCCTGTCTCCTTGGCAAGTTAGATTAGATTTTGAGTAAACCCTCTACATTTTTTTCTTGTGCATCTGAACAGAGGAATAGGAACCGACCTTCATCCTGGAGAGATTTTCTGATTTCGTAAGGTCCCACACTTGGGAAAAGCTCCATGTTATGTAATCACACTGAGAGTCTCAACCCATCAAGTTGCAAACACTCAGGGGTGCTTGTGATTTTGCACTAACAGTTTTGGCACGCCTGGTGGGACCTTAGAGGTCTTCACTTTTATTGCAACAAGATCGATGTGCACTTGTTGTAAGTTCCAGCTTTGAAGGAGCTTAAAATCACACATCTGGCGACTCCAAAAGAAGCATAATCTGCTGGTTTTAGCAGTCCAAGCCTGGAAAATTTATGAGAAGAATACAGACCAGGTCAAGAACTAGGGAGGAAGGATTGTTTGTTCATCTACACCTATCTCTAGGAAGAGAAAGAAGGGGAAGAAGAGCTCAAAGATCTCCATCTCCACCTAATAGAACCTTGTCAACACCTCCACCTGGTAGGCCTTTCATCCAATCAACAAGGGTTCTCAGGCCAATCAGAATGGCACAACCACCGAATCCGTATGTCAATTTCACTGGTAGCAGCCCACTTGCTCTCAATGCACAACATCCAATCCCAGTTGTAGCATTGAAGAACATTCCATACTTCACTGGAGAGAACCAGACTACTCCTGGTGATCATGTTAAAGACATTTCCAACCTTTGTGCAATTCATGAAATCAATGAAATGTAAGTTTTTGTCAAATTGATGGCATCCTCATTCAAGGGGAAAGCTTTATAATGGTTCAGGAGCCTTGCCTCAGGTTCTATCCAAAATTGGAACCAACTATGTATAGCCCTCCATGAGCAGTTTGGAGAGAAGGGTGATAACTTTCCCTTTTGGAATAACGATGACAACCATCAAGAGAGCTCCCAATGAGCAGCTAACCGACTTGAACTTCAGATTTCAAAGGACTTGAGAGAGGATTCCAATGGCAGTAAGGCCAGTAAGAGAAGGTTCTTTCCTATATTACCTTAAAGCCTTAAATTATGATATTTCTATGTTGATTCAGTCCATGGGAGGCATAACTATCCCTATGGCTTATAGCATTGCCATTAGGGCTGAAAATTGTTTGATCCAAGCTGAAAGCTAGCTCCTAGGCCTCTAATGCCATTATATCCAAGTTTAGAGAGCCCAAGTACTAGTCAAGCACCTGTCTTAGCTCCTATTCCCACTCCTAGAAATCAGAATTCAAGTGAAGCTTCTACTTCATCTTCTAGTGCTTCAAATGAACTCCAAGAGGTCATGAAATAATTGCAAAATTTGGGAAATGAGCTGGTTACTATCAAAAGACAGCAAGCTCAAAGTGCTAGACCATATCAGCCTCAAGTGCAGTACCAGGCTAGGCCCCCATACCAACAAAATAGGTCACCAACTCAGGCTGCAAATCAAAATCAAAGCCAAGTAAGGCCTCCCGCTAATAGACCATTTCAGCCCTATAACCCCAATGTCGTATCTACTTCTAAAGCTTTGGTACCGGTGCAAAATAACATGGCCCAAGAATATGATTGGTGTTTCCCATGTAGTCAGCCACATAACCAATCAATGTGCTTTAACGGTACATTAAATCAGGCTCTTATGGTGTAAACCATTGGTGGGTCACAAGAGTCCAGCCATGAAGAAGATCAGCAGCAAGAAGCACCTCAGCAAGGAACATCTCCGAACAAAACTACTCTTGTCAATTGGCAGGCTGAAGATTTCTGTGGTATGAATCAAATACCCTCTCAAAGTGTTGCAGCCAACACAAGGTCAAAAAGGAGAAATTTGGGTGAAGGACAGCCATTGGCTCCAAGTAATCCACAACCTTCTACCACTCCACAAGCTTTTGGAAAACAAAATGTAGTTCCAAACATGTAAGGAGCACCCAAACCAGCTCCTAAACCAACTCACATGCCAGCTGTTGCTGCCCACATGCAAGGGATGAATATGCAAACCAAGGGACAACAACGAGATCCTTCATCACCATTTAGTATCATTGATTAGATGAAGAAGACAAATGTAAATATATCAATGTGGGAATCCCTATCTATCCCAGTGCCGAGAGATTTGCCACAAGCTGCCATGAAGGACTCGCCAACTTTGAATCAACAAGTCCAAATGCAAGATGAGGTGCTTGTGAATGCCGCCTAGCTGAAGGGAATCATGGAGGACAGCAAAACAAAATGTTGAAGCCCCCTCCTTTTTACGTGTCATTAATCATTGGAAACCAATTGGTGCACAATTGCATGATTGATTCCGGGGCAAGTAGCTCAAGTGATTCCCAAGCAAATAGCTGATCAGCTAGGACTTCAATATAAAACCATATCCAAAGGGGTAGTGCAGTTGGATGGGACAGCAGTAACAACAGTTGGGGTGATTAGAAACTTGAGTCTTACCTTACATGCATGTCCAAATGTTGTTTTTTACAAGATGTATCAGTTATAGACCTTCCACCACTCTTTGCCCTATGTTTGTCAAGAGATTTCATAGCCAAGATTAGAGGATATTTGTTTACTGATTGGTTACACATGTTGTTCAGAATGAGGTATGGAACCAAAGCTACAATCAGTCCGAACCTATTGCAGACTTCCACATTGAGCCCTACACTCCAAGTCAGATCAATGCCAATTGTTCGGCATTTGATCAAGAAAATCACCCAAGCACTGATGAAGCTGATACCAAGTTTGGAAGCATCCCAGATCTAACTCTTGATGAATGGGTAAACAAGGTGCATGATTTTGATCCTTATCAAGAAGTAGAAGAATCTGAGCTAGGAGTCTATTGCATACATGAAAAAGATCAGCCCATTCCTAGCATCACCAAGCCAGACCACAAGGATGAAAATGAGGTATGGCAGCTATTTTTTGATGGATCAAGGAGTAGACAAGGTGCCGGAGGGGGAGCCATGCTGGTTTCACCTCAAGGAGTAAAGTACTATTTAGCTTTTAGATTTTAGTTTGCATGCTCCAATAACACTGCTGAATATGAAGCCTTAGTGCAAGGGATGCATTGGGCAAGAAAGAGAGGAATAAAGAACTTGCAAGTCTTTGGTGATAGTGAATTGATTGTAAATCAGGTCAAAGGGTAGCATGCTACCAAGAATGATCTACTCAAGTGCTACAAGAATAGGGTGTGGGACCTCATTGAATATTTTGAGGGCTTTGGCATCAAATCAGTTCCTAGGAAAGAGAACCAAGCCGCTGACAGGCTTGCAGCAGTTGGGGCAGCCTTTGATGTTGTGGAGAGCATTCAAAAAGACAAGGTACAGCCAAACATCCATGTGATTGTGAGGCCTTCAGTGCCAGATAACAATGTAAGTTGGCAAGTGTTTGAAAATGATCAACAAATCATCCATTTCTTGCAAGAAGAGGCTGAATTCTCAGCCAAAAATCAGGAAAAGTTAGAGCAGCAGTATGGTGACCAAGTGGTACAGCTGAGAACTAACAAGCTGCCCAAGGGACTTATCACTTTGGAGTCCATTTTCAATCCCAATGATCAGTTTAGGAAAGAGAAAGCAAACATTCAGGTCAAGAGAGAAGATTCAATATCCATCTTGGTGTAAGAGAACAAACCATTACAAATTGGAAAGATGACAACTGAACAAGAAAGGTATGAGTTCATACAGTTGTGTCAAGAGTTCCCTGATGTGTTTGCTTGGAGCTACAAAGACTTGAAAGGTTTCAATCCCGAGTTAGCTCAACACACCATTGAGTTGGATCCAAATACTAAGCCCATCAGGTAGAAACAAAGGCCAGTCAATCCACACATGGAACCTCTCATGAGGAAGGAATTGAACAAGTTGATTGAGTCAAGAATCATATTCCCAATCAAACATTCTAGTTGGGTTGCCAACTTAGTTCCAGTCAGAAAGAAGAGTGGGGAAATCAGATTGTGTGTTGATTTCAGAGATTTGAATAGAGCATCTCTCAAGGACCATTACCCACTCCCTTATATAGAGAAAATTTTGCAAGTGGTGGCTAGCTCCGAGAGGTTTTCACTACTTGATGGCTACTCAGGCTACAATCAGATTATGGTGAAGGAAGAATATCAGTTCAAGATAGCCTTCACAACCAAATAGGGAACTTATGCATATAGGAAAATGCCATTTGGGCTGTCCAACGCTAAAGCTACCTTCCAAAGAGCAATGGACATGGCGTTCAAAGGTTTGATTAACAACGTGGTGTTGATATACCTTGATGATATCACTATTTTTTCAAAGAATGCAGTAGACCACCTCTCTCATTTGAGACAAGTCTTCCAAAGGTGCAGGGGATTTGGAGTGTCTTTGAATCCCAAGAAGTGTATCTTCCTAGCACATGAGGGAAAGCTCCTTTGCCATATTGTCTCCAAAGAAGGATTAGCAATTGATCCAGAGAGGGTTGAAGCCATAAGAGCACTACCATTGCCAAGCCACAAGAAGGCCCTTCAGAGTTTCTTGGGGAGAATAAACTTTGTTCGAGGTTTGTCCCAGATTTTGCAGCCCTTGTCAAACCTATCACCAAAATGTTGAAGAAAAGCATGGCTTTCAAGTGGACAGCAGAAGGCAAGGAGGGTTTTGAAGCAATCAAAGAAGCCATCTCCCAAGCACCAACTCTCATCAACCTGGATTTCTCCAAGGATTTCATCCTCTATGCATTTGGAGGTAATGATACTATTTCTGCCATTTTGGTGTAGCAGAACAAGGACAATGATGAGCAGCCAATTTCTTTCTTTAGCCAAATCCTGGAGGACTATGAGGTGAGATATTCTTTTATTGAGAAGCATGTACTTGTAGTAATCAGAAGCTTGAAGAAATTCAAGCATCTAGTCTCAAACAACAAAGTTCAGTTGTTGGTCTCTCATGCAGGAGTAAAGGACTTCCTCCTCAACAAGGATTTGAATGAGAAAAGAGCAGGTTGGATCACTCGTGTCATGGAGTATGACATAGAGATCAAGGTCACCAATCTAGAAAGATGAAAAGGATTGTGTGAGTAGCTAGTTTTGGGCAAGCAAAAGGGAGGTAGCACTCAAAAAGAGGTTGTTTTACAGATTCAAGACAACCATGTGCAAGGTAGAACTCAAGAGGAGGATAATGTTGTCCCCACTCCTTGCTAGACCCAAGGTATAATGCACTTCCTAAGCATGGGCCTATGCCCTCCAGAGATGAACAAGACCCAAAGAAGACACTTCAGATTGCAGGCTGTCCCATATGCCATAGTAGATGGTGTTTTGTTCAAGAAAGATGTGAATGGAGTACTGCTGAGATGCATTGGTACAAATCAGATTCATAGGGTGTTGGAAGAGTTCCATGGTGGACCAGCTGGTGGTCATTTTACACCAAGAGTGACAGCCCTAAAAATCATGAGGGCTGGTTATTATTGGCCCAAGATTTTCAGTGATTGCTTCGCGTGGATCAAAAGGTGCAAGAATTGTGCATTCTTCATAGGTAAAGAGAGGCTTGCTGCCCTCCCATTGCATCCAATTTCAGTTGACCAGCCATTCATGCAATGGGGTTTAGACTTCATTGGAGTCATTAATCCCAATTCAAGCCAAGGGCATAAGTGGATTTTGATAGCCACAGACTACTTCACCAAATGGACTAAGCAAGAGTAGCTCAAGGAAGGAAATGAGTCTAGCATCTTAGACTTCTATGAGGGGATAGTAACCAGATTTGACATGCCTGCTACAATAATCTCAAATAATTCATTAGCATTCATTGGATCCAAGGTGACTGAGTGGGCTGTCAAGAATGGGATCTACCTAAGTACTTCATCAAACTACTACCCTCGGGTAATGGCCAGTGCTGAATCTACAAACAAGAACTTGTTAAGGATCATTAGAAGGACTCTTGATGAGAATCGAGGTCTTGGCACACCAAATTGAAATCAGCCTTACGGGCTGATAGAATAACTCCCAAGAGATCCACAGTAACTCTCCATTCGAGACTTGCTTATGGAAGAGAGGCAATCTTGCCCATGTCACTTGAGTTGCCAACGTTGGAATTCATGAAGCAGCTAGAGTTGCTAGAGTTTGAGCCCATGGAGGTGAGATATGCGAGTTGATGGAGCTCCAAGAGATCGGAGATCGGGCATCCCAAGCAATGATAGGAGAAGGATCAATCTTTGATCAAAAAGACCTTTGATAGGAAGGCCAAGAGTATATCTTTCCAGGTTGAGATCTAGTGTTAAAATGGGATGCGAGATAGAGAAAAACCGAGAAGGCATTCAAAATTTGATACCATTTGGAGTGGCCCATACATGGTCACAAGGTGTAAGGACAGCAATGAATGCCTTCTAATTGTCTTCATTGGATGGCGAAGAACTGCAGATTCTAGTCAATGGAATCTATCTAAAGCATTGCTACTAAAGGGAAATTCTCCACCTTGTAAATATTAGCTTAGGTTTTCATTCCTCCAAGTGCTTGTGCACATTGTTTTGCAGTAGGTTGTTTTGCTTTCCCTAAGTGCTTTGGCACAAGCTTGCTTCCATCGGGTGATATTCCATCTTCCTCCTTGCAACATTCTAAGTCAGTTGGGGTTCCGAATAGACAACTCATGACTCCATGCCCAATGGATGCTTCAGGCAACTGGTAACTTCATCCAGCAGGCAGATGACCCCACTGAGTCACCAAAATTGTTATCCAAAATTCACCCCTCAAGGTAATTTTGATAACATGCATCAAATTCTTCAGTCCCAAGCAATTATATTGACTCAAGGCCCAAAATCATGTTTTTCGGGTCCCCTCGGCCTTTTTCTAACTCTCCTATCCAAGAAGAAATCCCAACGAGTTAGAAAAAATGGAAAAGAAGAAAAAAATAAGGTTGCAGGAAGACTGTTTTAAAGCATTTTGGGTTGGAAGAGTTTGGGTCATCCGAGGTTCGTCGTACTCTTAAGCTTGGGGCCGAAAAAATAAGAAAAATCAGCTAAGTCTTGTCCCAGGTGGTCCGTGGGACAGTTGGGACATCGGGACGGAAGGGACATGAAAATCTGAAATGGCCGAGAGCAAGAAAAATTGTCTAAGTCTTTGTTTCGCACGGTTTGGGACAGCCGGGACAAAAGTACACGAGGGACGCGTGGGACGCGAAAAGATGAAAGGGCCGCAAATAGGAACAAGTCTATTTTGGGCGGTTTAGAGATGTTTGTCCTAGAAAGTCTAGGACAGTTGGGATAAAAGTATGTGAGGGACGCATGGGATGTGAAAAGGTGAAAGGGCCGCAAACAGAACAAGTCTATTTTGGGTGGTTCAGAGATATTTGTCTCAGGCAGTCTAGGACAGTTGGGAAAAAGTACGTGAGGGACGCGTGGGACATGAAAAGGTGAAAGGGCCACAAACAGGAACAAGTCTATTTCGGGTGGTTCGGAGATATTTGTCCCAGGAAGTCTTGGACAGTTGGGACAAAAGTACGCGAGGGATGCGTGGGACGCGAAAAGGTGAAAAGGCTGCAAAGAGACAAGGAGGCTCGCGGACAAATCAGAACATGCCACGTGTCAGAAGAGGAAGAAAGTTGAAAAACTTGCTAAGTGTTTGGCGCAAGGAAATTTTTGAAAGGATGCCTCGCGACGAATCAAATCTCACCACGTGTCTTCACCATTGATCCAATAAGCGAGGGCAAAAAGTTAGAATTTTTGGGCAAAATGTTTTGCCGAAAGTCCAAAGGGCGAGTTTTGGCCCCCCCCACCACCGAATGGAAGCTCATAGCCAATCAGGGCCTGACATGTGTCATCCAAGTGGCGGATGTGCGGGGATTTTGGGAAAATTTTCTAAAATGCAAAAAAGAGGTAAAATTCAAAAAAAATTCCTGTCGATCCGTTTTGAGCCCGTTTTGCCCTAAATCTTCAAATGGCCATAACTTTCGATCCAGAGCTCAGTTTTTCGTGTTCTTTATATCAATGGAAAGCTGGTGAAATTCTCTACAAGATCCAAGGTAATTTTTGCATTTTTATGGAGTTTAGAGAGATAAAATCAATAAATGTCTCGGCACGTGATAATGGCCGTGATGTTTCAACAACTAGTTTTAATGAAAAATACAGTTCACCACTTTTTTGCTAGGGTTCTCACCTACCACCATAATGAGATGAATTAAATGTAACCTAGAGGTGGTTGGGGTAGATTTGGATTTCCTCTCTCTTCCCTCTCTCATTCTTCCTATAAATTGTAAGGAGGGGCTTCTTTCTAAGCGTTGGACATTCTTGTTTTGCCCCTCCCTTCTTCTCTTTGGTAGGTGAATTTGTGGAGTTCAAACCTCCCATTTAAAACTGTAATGAAAATTTTTCTCTTGGCATTTTGTAGTGTATTGTATCAATCTTTGGAGCAAGTAACGCATGTCTGTGGATGATTCTCAACCCTCTCTGTGTTCATTTGCATCCTCTTGATCTTTCACTATAAATTTTGTTATCTGTGCATGATCTTGCATCACATTTTAATGGTTTGTGTTTATTGGCGAGATAGGTGTTCTTCATTCCTTGGTGCATCACCTTTGTTAGTTTAGGTTTATTTTTATGCATCTTCTTACCCTGTCTCCTTGGCAAGTTAGATTAGATTTTGAGTAAACCCTCTACATTTTTCGTGTGCATCTGAATAGAGGAATAGGAACCGGCCTTCATCCGGAGAGATTTTCTGATTTCGCAAGGTCCCACACTTGGGAAAAGCTCCATGTTATGCAATCACACTGAGAGTCTGAACCCATCAAGTTGCAGGCACTCAGGGGTGATGTGATTCTACACTAACAATACCCACATTCTGTAAGCCCACACCTTATCCAAATGATGTTCCTGATGGGATACCACCAAAAAAAGGAAATTTTTGTGCATCCATAAATGAATTCAATGAGAAATGATATCTACCTCGATGCTACTTTCTTACAAGACTAACACCAACCGGACTAGTGATATTTGTTTTAAATAATTGAAAACTAAGCACAATGGTTTGGTCATCGAGTGGATTCAAATGTGTGCCTATGGTCCATCTCCTTTCTCCATCTAATGAGATCTCATCAGAAGATGAGGGTTTTTACTTCCACATTTTTCAAGATGGGATACCACAGACTACTTAAGTTTCATGACCTTTGTGTGAACCTTAAATCCTTCCCATGCAACATCTACCTCCAAACATTCATTATTCTTTTTTTACTTATTGATAAACGCTTTTAACCGGAGCTATGAACCGGTGGGGAAAGGGACCCCAACCCTACAACAAGAAGAGGAAGAGAGAAGAAAGAAGACGGGAGAAGAGATTGAAGTAGAAGAGAAAAAGGAGGCGAAGGGAGGAAAGGAAGGCCGAGACAAGAGCAAGACGAGCCTTGAGAAAGGTGAAGGCTCCATCCAATTAACCAGAAGATGAGCCAGCCCGTGAAGAAGCCGCATGCAACAGAAAATGGAAGGCAGACAAAGCACGATCTTTGAGTTCATTCAGTTGATCCACCGCGGAATGAACAGGGAAGAGGGCCGCATCGATGTCGACCACCGGAAGGAAGCGTTGATCCAAGGTTGGGTGAAAGTTTTGGGCAAATGTCACCAGGTCTCTGTATTGACCACAGAGCCAGCGAATGTCTCGACCCGAACCAATGGCCTGTTCGTCAACTTCCTCCACCCACAGTAGAGGATCCGGTGGAGAGAAATCGGTGAGTTGAGCTTGCAAGCCGACGCGGTGAACTGCATATATTTGATCTAAGGTGACCCGTTCGACGTCCGCAGTATTAGAATGTAACAGTAGGCAGAATGAGACAAAAGTGGAAGCAATGTCTGAATCAATTCGGGGTGACGAGCATGGAATCGAAAAAATCTCCAAGGATTGCTTCGATAGCCTCGGCCTCTTCAGGCGAGGAGAATTTGAAGATCATCGCAAGCCGATGCCTGTCAATAGCCGAGACATCAGCCAATTCACGAAACTGTCCCCGGAGAGCCACAAATGGGAAGCCGACAAAGACATTGCACCAAGAAGAAGCAGAACAAGGGCCAAAAGGGATAATGCCTGGAGTGAAGAGATCGACATAAAAGGAACAGTGAGCGTGCGAGAAAGAGGTTGAAATGACCCCGGAAGAAATGGAGGTGACAGAAGCCCACGGACGTGACCGAGAAGACCTGAACCACGTGTGAGGGAACAACGGTAGGAAAGAAGCAGAGGAACGCCACCGAAAGAAAGAAGAGATGACAACTCGCACAAAAGAACTGCCAAACGCAAGAAAGACTCCGTCAGGCTACCCGGAAGTACCATCTCGATCTTGGGAAAGAAGGAAGGGGAAACCTTGCCAATCATGAGCAGCGCTGGAGGAAATACAAGTAGAAGGATTGTCGATGGCGAAGTTAGCTAGAAAGTCCACGGCACGATTGGCTTCTCGAAAATTGTGGGAAATATTCCAGAAATGGATTTTGCCAAGCCAATGAAGGATTTGTGGGATGAAGAGATTCAGCTTCCACGAAGGGGAAGCACCTCTGGAGACTGCGAAAATTAGGATTTGGGAATCCCCTTCAATAGATAGTTTTGAACAACCAAGATAAGCCGCCATCTTGACCCCTTCAAGAAGAGCCTGGGCTTCTGCGGAATTACAAGTGCCCTCTTTGAGAGGGAAGGATCCTGCTTTGATGAGGCGACCTCGATCATCTCTGAGAATGCAGCCAGCTCCGGATAAACCAGGATTACCTCTAGAAGCTCCGTCGAAATTTAATTTCCAATGACCCTTAGGAGGAGGACGCCACCTGATTTTCTTCCTTTGAATCATTTTTTCAATTTGAGAGAGCCCTTTTCGAACAATTGACCCAGGTTTAGGAAGTTTGATAAGGGGCCAATGATGAAGGATTGAGAGATCCTTAGAAGAGAAGGAGGAAAAGGTGGGACACTTGGCATTAACACACTCAAATGGCCACCTCGAGCTTAGAAAGGAAGGTAGGAAGCTCAACCGCTTGCTCCCTAAAGAGACGGAGGTTTCGTTCCCACCAGATATGCCAGAGCAAAAAATAAGGGCTGACATGCCAAATAGAGCTAAACAGGCTTTTGGTGTTAAAGGACGGCCAAGAAGAAAGATTAGCAACAATGCTTTTGCAAGGGACCCAGGAGAGGTTTAATTTGTTAAGAAGCCAATCCCAGCAGTGGGAAGCAAAGGGGCAAAACAAGAAGAGGTGATCTAAGTCTTCCTCTCGCAGCACCGCACAAAAGGCATTTAGAGGGGCCAGAGAAACCCCACGAACACCTTTTAGCTTGAGTAAGTACCTTCTTGTTCAAAACTAACCAACCGAAATATGCAACTTTCGGGGTGATGTTGGGATGCCAGCAACCGAGAGAACTCGAGTCCCCTTACCTGCTTGAGAGACAAGAATGTTATAACCAGCTTTAACTGAATAGGAACCGGTGGAGTCGCCAACCCAAAGTAAGCAGTCATCTCTGTTGAGAAACGAGGCATTTCTATCCCGAATTGAATCCATGAGGAAGGCGGAATCATGAGCGGAGGCTCCAATAGATGAGAGGTCTTTCCAAAGCCAAGAAGGCGAACCATCAGGGTGTTGGCAGCCATAATTTGAGACTAAAGTACCCCAGCACTGTTTGGAAGAATTCATTACTCCATTGAGGGTAGGAAACAGATTGAGTGGGGGATAACCATTCCAACTTTCATCCCAAAAGGACACAAACCGACCGTTGTTTAACTTCCAGGTGACCATCTCAGTGATGAGAGTTTTGGAGTTACACAGGAAATTCCAAATATGTGAGCCTCTCGGTAACTCGGAACAAGAAAGAAAATAATCATGCCATTGGCCTTCGAGATACTTGTGGGAAAGAACCTGGAAAGTGAGTCTGTTGTCTTCAGAAATGAAGTTCCACACCAATTTAGCACCAAGGGCCTTATTTTGAAGGGCGAGATCTAAGATACCCATACCGCCCAATCTCTTTGGAAGCTTTACCAGATCCCAGTTAGCTAGATGGAATTTGCGCTCAATGCTGTGACCTTGCCATAAAAAGGTGCGCGCCACTTTTTCAATTTTGAGCAGGACAGATTTCAGAATCTGTAAAATAGATAACATGTAAATTGGAATTGACAGGAGCACCGAGTTGATGAGAAGAACGCAACCAGCCAGAGAAAGCCATTTTCCTTTCCAAGACAGTAGTTTGGAAGAAAGAGAATTCAGGAGCCCGTTCCAGAGGTGCGCCTTTCCTTTGCCATGGAAGAGTGGAATTCCCAGATAAGTATGAGGGAGACTACCCAAAGAGAAGCTGAGAATTGCTTTAATCCTGCCTTGAAGCCGAGGAGCCACGTTGAAGAAGAATATAACAGATTTATGAAAGTTTAAAACTTGACCCGCAGCAAGAGAATAGGAATCCAAAATGGAAGAAAGGCGTCTGGCTTCAGGGACAGTCCCTTGACCGAAAAGAAAGGTGTCATCCATGAATTGCTGATGAGAAAGAGGAGGGAGGTTGGAAGTGATGTGAAGACCTTTCAGAGAACCCTCTTGAATAGCAGACTTTATGCCGCGACTGAGAGCTTCCGCTACCAAGGTGAAAAGGAAGGAGGAGAGTGGGTCTCCCTGTCTAATACCTCTACTACTCTGAAAGAAGCCTTCCGTGGAGCCGTTCACAAGAACAGAAAAATGAGGGGAAGCTATGCAATTAAAAATCCATTTACAAAAGTGATCACCAAAACCCATAGCTTGCAAAGATTTGAGGAGGAACCTCCAATTAACACGATCATAGGCCTTACTGAAGTCAAGTTTCAACAACATACCTGCTCTAGAGGAATTATGAAGAGAGTGTATTAATTCGTGAGAAATAATAATACCCTCAGTGATAGACCTGCCTGAATGAAACCACTTTGTTCCCGGGCAACCAATTTGTGCAACAGGGGGCAAAGCCTATTAGCAATAGCTTTAGATATGATTTTATAAGAAGTGTTACACAAAGATATGGGTCTGAAATCATCCAACGTCTCAGCCGGGGATTTTTTAGGGAACATGCAGATGAAAGTATGATTGAGATTACCTAATATCTTCCCTGAAATCCTGGATTCCTCGACAACGTGCCAAACGGAGGGACCAACAATATCCCAAAAATCCTGAAAGAAGGATGCTGGGAAGCCATCAGGTCCGGGGCTTTATCCCGTTTCATAGAAAAAATAGTTTTCCGGACCTCCTCCAAAGAAAAGGGCGAAATAAGCATATCATTATCAACATCCGTTATAGAAGATGGTATCTGCGAAAGGAATTGGGACTGCACACCAACAGGGGATGCCGAATCATTCAGGAGCTTCCTAAAGAAATCCACCGCTTCTATTTTAATCTGAGCTTGGGAAGAAGCAACGGTGGAATCTTCGAGCTTGAGAGTGGAGATATAGTTGAAATTTCTTCTAGCTTTGACTGAGGCGAAGAAGAACTTGGTATTCTTATCCCCATCCAACAACCAAGTTTCTCTGGATTTTTGACGCCAATAAGTTTCCTCTTTCAGAAGGAGATCACCCAGATCCTTAAGGAGAGATTTTTCTTTTTGGAAATCCTCCTGAGTCATCCCATGGTCCAGAATGGACTCATTAAGGGTGCGAAGATCCTTCTCAACTCTGTGTTTTTCTTGGAAGATGTTTTTAAAATTTGAATAGTTCCAGCATTGTAATTTAGCTTTCAACAATGACAACTTTTTGGAGAGTTGGAACATCCTAGTCCCTTTGACAATAAAGGAATCCCACCAGACCTTGACCAATGGCTTCAGAGAGGAGTCATGAAGCCACATGTTCTCAAATTTGAAAGGGGATCGATGCGGAGGAAGGTCAAAATTTAGAACCAAGGAGATAGGAAAGTGGTCTGAGCCGGAGAGAGGGAGAACAAAGCTTTTTAGAAGGAAGTTATTTTGCAGCCAATGTTCAGAAACTAGGAATCTATCAAGATGCACGGCTAGGGAACTGAACCCGGATCTCCTATTATTCCATGTGAACCATCCCTTACAGGGCTCCATGTCAACTAAATGAGAGGAGGAAACGAAGGAAGTAAAATCCACCTGAGAGCAAGGCTGCCATTGTAAACCTCCACACTTATCACGATCAGAAAGAGTAGCATTAAAGTCACCTGCGACAATTATTTTGGAGACTACGTCGGAAGTCAAAAGCAGACTTAGGCTATTCCAGAGAGCTCTTTTCCTAATCGGAGAGGAGGGACCATAAACATTACATAGGAAGAAGAAATCCTCGAGTGTTTAATCATAACTTTACACCAAATGAAATTAGAATCAACAAGAAGGGGCTCAATCACAACTGCTAGATTTCCACAAAATGCCAAGACCACCCGAGGCACCTACAGAGTTTGAGAAGCAACCTTCCCAACCTTTCCATTTTCTGAACCATCCGCTTTTGCATCCATCTTCTGACATTTTTGTTTCCTGAATCAAGCAAATATCCACTGCAACATCCGAGGCGTAGCGTCTTAACAGACGCTGCTTGTTAGGGGCATTAAGGCCCCTAACATTCCATGAAAAGAGGATCATATTTGCTTCAGAGAGGACTCACCTCTCCTACTCGTAGACGGGAAGAAAGAACGCAGTTGAAGTTGCTTCCCATGTGCAACTTCGTTGAGAGAGAGCTTACTTTTGTTAGGATGACCAAGAATGCTTTTCGGTCCAAAATCCACGTTGAGCAAAGGTGGAGTGGGAAGAAGCGGACCCAACGACTGGTTATTCGGAGAAGGATTCTCGGTAGTGTCCTCTAGGTGTCCTAGGGGGTCTCCTTCTTTAGACTGGAGAAGATCATCTTTGTCAATAATCCATTTCTCTAAGGAGGATGAGCTACCTCCCATACCAATGGAAATGCCTTCGTGGAAAAGGGACAGAATCCTAGTAGAGTCCTTAACAACGGCAGCCATTTCTTTAACAAGGGAGAAAGTATCGGGGTCCAGAGCAAGGGGTTCAAGAGCAGAGGGGAGAATGAGGGACAATGGGTAGAGGCTGCGAGGGAAGAGAGTGTGGGGGTAAGCGGGCGTGAGGTAGAGGGAGGGAGGGAAACTTTCGCCATTGCAAGGCACTGTTAAAAGGGGGTTTTTACAAAGTTTACGAGTGTGACCTGGCTTTTGCACTTGAAACAGAGGTTGGACAATCCTTCGTATTCTACTTTCTGCTTCCAAAGACCAGATGGGGAGTTGATATGAATGACTTCCTGAAGCTTAAGAGAGGGATTGATAGAGATGCATATTCTGGCAAAGGAAGAGAGAGTACCGTTCAAAGAAACAGGATCGATGCGAATGACACGACCCAGGCTTGTGCAAATTTTAGTGAGAATGGGAGCAGACCAAAACTCACTGGGCAAGGAGTAAAGTCTTATCCAAACTTGGTGCCCATCTCGCATCCGCTCTGTTGCAATCAAAGAGAGGCTCCCAATCGCGGATCACAAGGCCTGAGTCGAGATAGGAGAAAATCTTTCCTGTCCATAGTGTCGTTCTTCTGAGCAGCGCTTGAAAGAGCACTAAGAAAAAACCTTTTTCAAGGAAGCGAATACTCAGGCCGCTACCCCACTGAGTTTCGCACCAGTTTCGAATGCCAGAAAATGAAAGCCTTCTCCCGATAAACTTTGCAAAAATAGCTCTCGAGTAAAAACACTTAGTTTGTGCAGCAAAGGCGACGTCTTCAACCAGGGACACGGAGGGAATATCATCCTGAAAGGCGTGCATGTCACAATCCGTCGGAATCGAATCTGACATAGAACCTAGGGGACCCAATCTTTTTTTCAGAGCTTCCGACAAGCCCTGGCCCACCTTGGGCACCATTGCCGCATCTCGGGGTGTAACCAGAGGACCGTTGTTGGGACATGGATTCAAAAAATGTGGCCATTCTGAAACACGACGGAATCTCCTCTTGGCCATCCCTCAAGTTTTTCTCTCGAGTGAATATCACCTAGACCTCCCAAACATTCATTATTCTTGCAATCTCACACTATCTCACCTATTCCCTCTCTCAAGCTTCATAATAATTGAGCCGCCTATCTTCTCTCTCCACTTCTTCTATAGGATCCGCCATTTATACATGATTGAAAAGAGGCTAACATTAGTTTTTGTGTGAAATTTCAAGATTTTGAGCTAGAATGAGTCCTTTGGTTGATGTTTATAACAAAATAATGACTCTATAAAGCTGAGGATGATGAATAATATTTTCATATAGGTATTCCTTTTTCATTACTTTGTAAAATGGGAGAAGTTTAGGTGGTTTTCCATCAATGACAAAGGGGGAGATTATTGGCATGTTGTTGCATAGGTGTTGTCATTGATGAAAAACCTCATTAATGAAAAAGTGGATGATGGAATAGGGTCATATCATGCTTAGAGTGATGATGACATGGATATTTAGGTATGTTCTTGATTTCACATGGTGATTCAATGAGGATGACTTGTTCTTGCAAGCCCAATCAAGGTGATCTAACTTACCTAGGTGATAGTGCATGGTGGTATGATCTTCTTGGTTGCTTGAGAATCATGTTGACATGATGGAGAGCATGTTTAGAGAGTTCTTGGGCACTCACATGATTTTAGGGTGTAGATACAAGTTGGTGACTATGTTTCAGGTGCTCATCTGGAGTAAGTATGGTTGTTAGATTGCATGAGATTGAGTTATGGAGATATATGATCTCATGATTCATTTAGGAATTTTATTCATGATTCACTAAGTTTTTTAGGACCACTTGGAGTGTTCTCATGATGATTTATAGTGTTCTTTCATTTGACCCTAGCCTTTATAGTGTAAAACCCTAAGGGGTAGATATGAAAATGAGATATGATGGAGAGATGGAGAGCTATGTAAGGATTGATTATTATTGGATATGATTCACAGGGTTATATTTGAGGTGTGAGAAAAAATTGGATCTATTTTGAAGAATATTTTGCAAATTATGTCAATTTTAGTGAAACAAGGTTAAGAAGAAGTGCATTTCTAGCTTGAATTGGAATTTTCGATGCTCACCCTAAATTTTGTGCTATACATGGGAAATTTTGGATTTTATGGATTTTTTTATAACTAGTTTAGAAGGTTTCATAAAAATAATTGGGATGGATGTGGTATTTTCATCGTCATGTTTTTATGAACGAATGTTAAGAAGGTAAACAACTTGTTATGAGTTTGAAACCCTAGCTTGAAAGTGGTTTGAGAGATTTTATTATTAGGTGGACATAATTTTTCCTATATCATGGATTATTATTTTAACATGTATAGGACTCTTTAATATTTCTAGAAAGGTATGGTAGAGGTTATGGTGATGAGTGAGCCCCACTCAAATAGGTTAGTTTCTAAATAAGTTTAGTTTGGGACAAGGTTGTCCAAAGGAGTTGAAAACTAAATGAATATTATGTGATTTATGTGATTTTTCCTTTATTTATAAATATTATTTAGGTAATGGTGATGTGGTTACTAGTAAATTATGCTTCATTTAGGTTGACTGGTCAAAGGGTAGTTTTAGAACACTTAGAAGCAATCTTAAGTAAAATAGACATCAAAGAGATAAAAGAGGATTTAGGAGGTGATTCAAGTTTTTTTGGAAATATAATTCATATATATTTATAGATATATATGTTTTTTCTTATTATGATGATTTTTGATATGGTTTCCAGGTCATTTTGTGGACAAGAATATTTTTTGCTTTCTAGGAAAGAACCACTTTCACTAAAAGTTTGAGTTGTTTAGTGCATGAAATGGATTGGGTGATGCTTTATATCACCTATAATATTATTAGGGGTTAATTTTTCATCCAATTAATCTATTTAGAGGCATTGAAAGTGTCATTAAGTGTGCTAAATAGTTGCATTTTGAAACTTTCTTTTTAGGAAACTTGATTTGGTGAAGACAAAAGTTGATGTGGTTTGCACCAGTGATTGTTTCATGAGATCTAACTTGTTTATAAATTTTATACAAGTTTTTAATTTCAAGTGAGTAGTCACATTCCATATTTTAGGTGTTCTTTGATGATCTTGAAGCCAAAAGGTGAAGACAATTAGCCATTGGTCCCATTAAACAAAATAATTTGATTGGTTCATGATAATTACGACCATGTATGATGTTTAAATGTTATTTTAAACATGTTTTGTGATTTTTAGAGAATGAATAAAAATATTTTTGGTGTTAGGAGATTTTTTCATTCTAATGATGGAGATTTGAGGATTTTTGTGCATGGATGAAGGGTTTTGGCTAGGACGACCTATATGGGTCACTTATAGCTGTTATGAAAAGTATATGGGATGTTTTTAAGATTCATTGGTCATTAAAAAGGAGGAAAAAATTATTTTTATTTTGAATCAAGGAGCTTATAAAAGCATAGTTTTGGATGCTTTTGTGAGTTAGTTGAGTGTGTGTAAGAAGTACAACTGTTATGTCAAAGAATTAGCACCATAAGGATTGCACATGATATATCCCTACTTTTTTATAACAAGGGACTATCTCCAAGTGTGGGACTAGCATCTTGAGATAGACCTCTGAAGAAGCACATATTCCTCTACCTAAATATAATGCTAAAACTACTCCTATAAGGTAAAATGCAACTAACTAATCCTAAAATAACCATGCCAAGGGACCAGGGAGAGAGATAGGGTTATAAATATGCATGGAAGGGAAATCCTAAGCTAAAATGTGGTGATAGCACTAGAAAAGGGTGAGGGACACTCTAGTGAGGGAGAAAGAGAAGGAAATGGAGAAGGGAGAGGCCAGACATAAGTGACACAAACCCAAAGCTTCATTTACCATTTGTTCTCACATGAAACACAACAAAATGAACTTACAAAGAGAAATACATGCACAACATAATGCAATAAGTAAAAGAGAGGAAAGGTTGTAACTAAAACGAGCTAGACTAACAAATGTGTCACAAAACAAGCGTTATTGCAATAGAAGTGTGTAAATTCCATTATAGTTATAAAAGAAGGCACAGTAACATATGCCAAGTCCAAAATGGAGGTTTGACGGCTCAATTCTAATTTGGAAAAAAATTGATAGAGTTTCATTACATATTTTGAATGTCCATTCCTTTCAAAATGAAAGGTTTCTATAATATATAGCAAAGAAAAAGATAAAGAATATATGAGAAAGAAGGGAAGAGGCATGTCTTTTTAGACCTCAACCACTAAAATTATGCATTTAAATCTTTTCCAAGCACATGGGTGCCTTACAGATCCATCATTCAAGCTATTATGTCTGCGCAGAAGCAAATGAAGCCATGCCTCATCAAGTCTAGTGGTTGAGCTACTTGATTTTATCGATTGCATGCCAAAATAGTTCTCTTCTACCTTTAAAAGTTATGTTTTCCATTTTGACCTACCAAAATACACTAAAATCAGATTTTGATGATGTCAAATTGAAGGGCTTGATGAGATATTTCCAATGATATAAATTTTGTCTAATTTGGAGCTCAAGATCAAAAGATATGGTCCTTCAAAGTTTTGTCAATATGGAGGCACAAAATTTTAACACGTGGCAACCTTTGATTGGTTTGAGGATCATCCATTTCCAATGTATTCTTTCTTTTGTCTTTTTCAAGTGTCCACCTCCCATTGGTTCATAATATTAGGTTTTTCTTTCCTTCCTTTCCATATGTCCCTATATTTTACATTGGATTTAAAAAGTTTGCTATATTAATAAATACGGACAAATAGAACCATGCCACATTTCTTTGCACTAAAATATTGTCCTTGAACATCCATCTGCACCTTTTAGGTCTTGTGACATGTGGATCAATGAGATAGTCCCATGCCTCTTTCACATTTTGACCTTTAACTTATCATTGAGAAGTACGAGCCAATAGAAAATCTCCATGTACTTTGCATGTCGGTCCTTTTGATTTATCACCACCGGCATCCACAATATTATAACCAATGAGGAAGCTCCATGCCTTTATGCATTATCAAAATCTTGATAGTCCTATCTAAAAATTACAAATTTCAATTCAATATGAAAGTCCCATGCACTTCTCATTATCTCGTATTTTATTTGAACTCCTTACAATTATGAAATGTGAGCCAATGAAATGGAACCATGTCACCCCTATATTAGAACCTATCAATTTATCTTCTTCGTGTTGGGTTAAAATTGGATGGGCCTTTGCATTTGTCATAATATGAAAGGTAATCTAATGAAATTACTCCATGTAACTCTTCACATCACAATTTCTAAGTCTTAGGGACTAATAATTTTTTTGGATTTAAAGTCAATTGTCACCTATCCTTTAATTTTGTCTAGCTTACAACACACAAAAATATAAACTTATGTTTATTCTGTGGACTTTAGGTATGTGAAAACCTTTCTAGTTGAATCGCTAGAATGATGCCACGTGGTCTTTTATCTATTTTGTGTGTCCTCTTACTTTCCTTTATGCCGCGACTTTAATAGTTTCCACACAAAACTATCCCTTTTATCCTTTGTTCCATGAGTTTCTAATTTCTTTGTACTGCAGCTTTTCAATAGAAACTGCCAATGCTTTAAGACCTAGTCTTCCATGGGTTTTTGAATACCAACAACTAGTGCATTTTGGAAATGCAATTTAACATTGTATGACCCTCACGAGACTTGCAAAAAATGGGTAAGTCTATTTTTCAAAATTGTTAAAGCCAAAATTAACCCAGGGGTAATTTTGGATAACAAATTGGCAACTTCTTCGGGTAATTTTCTTACTAGATTAGATCAATAGCCTTTATGCACTCCATTAAGCATGGAGTCAACCCCAAAAATTTATAAATTGATCATAAACATTAAAATCATTGTCATGTGGCCATATGAAGCTAGAATGGACTTAGAGAGGTCTGGAAGCTTGAATTTGATCTATGGATCTCCAAATAAAGATCTAAAACTACTCCAAACTATATGATTTATCTATTAAACTGCTTAAGCTCGAGGTGAAGCCAAAATTGACCATCTCATTATAAATTATTGTCTTAATTTTATTTTATGAGAGTGGAAAATTACAAAATCTCGAGACTTCCCTCTTTTTCTCTGAATTTGATCTATTAAGACAAAGAAACATCTAATTTTTCCTCAAATCTAATTTTTACCAAATTTTTGAAGAAAATTGAACTAAATCATGACAAACAATGAAGCATTGTAGAGTTTTGGATGTCATGTTGATTTGGTAATGAAATGCATGCAACTGACACTATCCCAAACACTGAATTTGACCAAGGAATAGGCACCATGGGCTCTTGACTGTAATTGATATCTTGGGGTCTAAAAATACACTTTGAAAGCTTCCCTAACATCTGATTTGACCAAGAATATTGTTGTGATCTGCTTTTAATTATGCAAGCGAAACAAAGCACAAAGAAACTATGTACAAACATGGAAAATCATACATGTTCCAAATGGAAACATGTAAAGTGTGCACAAGCACTTATTTTTCTGAAAGAAAACCTACCTACTCTACTCTAACTAGACAAAAAAGGAATCTAAATAAATCCTATAAGAGGTAGGGTGAAGTAGCATCCCTTTCTTACAAAATAAGGCCATGTTATTTGTTTTGCAATAAAATCACATGGTGGGAATGTAAACATGCCTTACACTCCTAAATTATTCAAATTATTATATAAAAACATGATAAATACCTCCTCAATTTTCTTTGTATTTGGTTGGAAGTGTCGCAGCTTGACATTTGGTGCTTTCATGATCATCCTCATGCTCAAATAAGCATTACTAAATGCAACTTTGATTTTAGCTCCAAACTAGTCAAATACCTAATTGGGCAAGGACCTTTAGGAAAAAATGGGATGATCCTTGTGATTTTCACATCTCTTTGAAGCTCAAATCCATGAATGGATTCATCTTGCAGAATTACCACTTGGAGGAGTGTTAGCAGGGGTGATTGTGCTTTGTTCTACCTCTACAAACAACTCTACTTCAAACTCTTCCTTCTCCATGATTACTAATTTAGAAAGGTTGTCATCATATTTTTCTTCCTATTACTCAAATATGAAGTTTTAAAGATCAAACTCTTCTCTATTGTCTTCATGAGGACTATTTTTGGCAAGTAATTCTTTAATGGTATCCTCCATGGTAGGTTCATTAACAAAATCATACTCCATAACAGAAAGAAAGAAGCCTTCAATGATTTCTTCTTCATTTAAAGTCTTTGAATATGATATTTTATCCTCTACGTGCTCCTCTTATTTTATAGTTGGAAGTGATAATTCCTCTTTTTCTAGATTTGCAAGCTGAGATGAATTAGCAACCTCTAGGAATATGGTACCATCATGCACACTACATTTAGAGTAAAGAGATTGTTGGTCATCTGATTCTTGTTCTTTCTCCTCTATAAATTCATCTTCCACCTCATTTTCTTTAGCTCCAACCTCTTATGAAGGCCTATTCAGCGGTGGCATTTGATTGGTCTCAAATTTTGAATTCTAACTCTTCAATTTTTGCACAAGTTTTTCTCTTCTAGGCTCTTCAACTGTTGCCCTCCTTCACTGATTTTTTGATTTTGGTCTTCCTAAAATGGGTTTAGGAATGCAAGAAGAGGGGTGAGATAAGTTTTAAATGATTTATGTAAGGTTTGAGTTAGAAGGGAAGGTGTAGGATATTATTGTGGAGGATATGGAGGTTTGGAAGGGAATAGGGTAGAGAATTGAAGATGGGATGGAAGGGAAGGTGATGGAGAAGTTGGATCCTTAATGGGAGATGAAAAACAAAATATAGAAACATAGAAAATAGGATGCTATGACATAGGTTAGGAAGGAGGAATGAGAGGGATATAAGAGGGTAGTGCGGGTTCCCTCATTGACATGGTTACCTAACACTAGATTGGTAATCCTCCATTAACTTATCTCACTTTGCAACTTACAACATCATCTCAACTATAAAGTCCAAATTTTGTTGGGGGTTGAACCAGCTTGGTATATGTCCAACCCATGCATAAGGAACCCTAAAATAAATCTTTGTTTCCTTAATAGTATTGTCAATCCTCATTTGTACCAAGTTTAGTGATGATTTGATTAAATTCCTTTTATGAATAACTCATACTTTGTAATTTTTTAATCAATTGAGGGTATTCCCTATATTTCCATGTCTTACTACTGAAAATTACCACTATATCCTCAAATTATGGAATTAATACTAAAATATATAGTTATGTCTAGTTAACTTTATTTTTTGGTATTTGCATATTGTTGGGGAGAAATGTTTTTCAGTGGACAAACTTGTGGATTAATTTCCAACACTCTAGGAATATAATTCCCTCTACTTAACCGGTGCAGCTGTTGTATATGCATGTACGAGTAAATGTGGATTTACCTGGTGGCCTTGTGGCCAGGGATCCCATAAAGGCACTCCACTGACCTTGCGATAAAGCTAGTAATTTCTTCCTAGAGAGGAATTTTTTTGGAAAGTGGGAAAGGGGAGTGAGAAATGAGATAGGAAAACTAATGTTGTAGGTAGAAAATCATATTCTTGCACACACTATTTATAAATTTCAACACATGCATTTATGAGAAGAAACAACTCTGCAAATAGCAACAAGATCGATTAGAATTTTTGAACACAAAGTATTAATAAATTGCTCACAAAAAAGTCTAAAAACTCCTTGTATTGATTTCTTAAGTAAAAGTTGTACATAGTATGGGAATGGAGGAAAACTTGTGAGGGGGGAAATGGAAGAAAATGGATATCTCCTTTGTTCTCTCAAATTACAATACACTCTTGAGTTTACAAAATCAATCACCAACCCTTTGAAATGGGAATGGCTTTACAATTTATAGGAAGAGAAATGAATCTTCACATACTCCCCAATGACTCTTCGTATGTCTCGACATGACTTAAGACTCTTCGCCTTCCTAGGAAAACATTAAGTCCCTTTTTATAATATAAAGGTGACTTATTACATTAGAAACATTAAGACATGAAAAGTGCAACTCCAATGACAAGATTAGAATATTGAGGAGAGAGAAAGTTGGGGGAGAGAAGAGAGAGAGGGAGAGAGAGAAGAAAGAAGAAGAAGGAAGAATGATGTTGATGATGATAGATTCTGCCTTTGATAAAGCCTGTTGATCCTTCCAGATGACTCAATGAAATACTCCAATGTGATGAACTCTGAATCTCTGAACTCTTGCACACATTGAAGAACTTCCTTTGGATGATGTGTGAACACCATGTTTAAATACATTGTCACATGACTCATTCGGTGACCATGGGCATCACTCATGGAGATCCACTCTAAAAAAATATTGTCCCGACTCCTTGAATATTACCACATTGCTTGGCTAATTCAGACATGATCTTGATGAAGCATATTATGAATGATATGATAGTGTCAATTGTGAATTCCACCTCCCACATACCAATTGAAGCATGAAATGAGTGTCAAAAGACATTGTTGACATCCTCACTGTCACGTACTCTACATAGTATGATGATAGAGACTACAATTTTTTCTATCTCTTACTCGAAGTGAAAGGCTACGCTTGCTACTGGATTCTTCCCTGTCCATTTATGCTTCATGATTTCTTCAGAAAAAACAACTTACTATTTTTAGTAAGTATGAAAAATCAGCTACCTCGAACCTCAACTGGATGTTGCAACTCAGATTTCCCTTTCTCCCTACATTCCTCTCACCTTCTGGATCAATTTTCTATTTTTGGCAGGTGCTCATGGGACCACTTACTATTTTTAGTAAGTGTCAATTTTGGACCAAGATGACCATTTCGGTAATCTCTCCTTGCAATACATCTTTTGTGTTTAATGCCTCTTTCATAGTTTCTTTAATTGATGACTTTCCCGAAATGACAGTCCTCCATGTAGAAGACCTACTATTTTTGGAAAGTGAACCTCCGATGGTTAGATCACTTTGTGAAAAAAATCTGATATTGGTTTTTCCCAATATCGCCCCTCTGAAATCTTGGACCTATCTGCTCAATAGTTTGGGAGATTTTAAAGTTTTAAAATTTTGACTTAGTAGTGCTTCTGAACATGACAACCATTAATGGAGCTTGAGAATTGTAGGTCTAGTTTTCTTCTCTATTCATGATAAAAATTACATTTTTGTTGTGGGTTTTTATTTCTCATTCTACCAGTGAAATTTCTCTTCAAACCAATTGTCGGTTTGATGGGAAATCTAACTTTTGTCTTCGTTGGGCCGAGAGTAAGCTTTCTTTGCTATGAGAAATTCATGCAATGGAAGGGATATTTGAAGATTATTTATTGATGGCCTTTAAGAATGAATAACACAACAACAAACGGTTCTTTTTTTGTGCACTGGTTTGCAAGATATCTTCAAAATCTTCGTTTTATGGTAGTGAGGATTTTCAAATGATTTCTCTATTTCTCTCTTCCATTCTTCAATCCTTGAGCTCTCATAATAAATATTCCTTAAGTGACCTATTTTTTTATGTTTTTTAGGATGTGGTTTCTATATTTTATCTGGTACAAGTTTCATTAATGGTGTGACTTGGTGTGAGCAAGTTGTAGAGCTATGGTGGAATGAAGTTGTGCACAAGAGAGTTAGATGTTAGAAGCGGGAAGCAGATGGGTTTTTAAATAAATTTAAATAAAGTTGAGGAGTGACATTGGTGAATTTTTCAATGTTTTATGTCCCTAACCTATGAGGGACATGAGGGACATCAAATTCCATGGTGAGCAAGGTGATGACACATGGTAGAGATCCGATGGCAGGGAATGAAGGCTAAAAATCAACTTTAAAGCACTGAGGGGTTGGAAGTTAGTCATATGGGTGACCAGAAGTCTCCCTTAGGGGATTGGAACATTTTTCCATGTTTTATTTCCCTGACCTATGAGGGACATAAAATTCCATGGTGCTCCTAGTGATGACACGTGGCAATGATTAGATGGTTGAGGCTTTGAGCTCCCACAAGCACCTAGGGGCTAAATTGGCAATCCTGGAGGTTGCATGAGGATCTAGAGGTCATATGGGGGCTAGAAAAAAATTTCCATGGTTTATTTCCTTGACCTTGATGGATGTTAGGGACACTAAATCTCGCCAGGATCCTACAGATGACACGTGTCCTCCTAAAATTTGACTAACTCCCGAACTTGCTTCAAGAGGACAACTTGAAATGATGATAACTTGAGCTCCCGATGGACTTTTTAATGAAATTTTATATGATCTTGACTTTAAATGACATTTTTAATCTAATTGTGGGGTTATCATGTATTTGTTTCCTAAAAAATAGGATTTTTGATTTGGTACTCCACCTGTGCATGAGAAAAACTACTTTCAAACCCAATGTTACAAAGTGTTGTGAAAAACATAATTTTACCATATTTTAGGTATTGGAATTACCTTTCTAATTATGTTTTTTTCTCCTAACTACATCTGATCTCCTAAAATCACCTTCAAAAGTTCAACTCGTTGATTTGACTCCGTGCACTACCTAGGCCTGTGAACCTTAATTTTGGTGAAACTTCCCCAACTTGTCCAAGTCCTTCCAAAATGTCCCAAGGCCTTTTACTTTACTCCATGTCCATTTTGGATTTTATGTTCCACTCTATGGGGTTTCTCCAATCCTAGGAAGGCCAATGATAACCCTTCCCACAACTACCTGAAGTTTGCAACTTTTAATGATCTCCTTAAATCACCTAGGGGGAATGAAAGGAATTTCCTAATTCACCTATTAGGATGTGTTAAAATCAATTGGGAGGTCATCGGAACCGACCGGGTAGACTTGGGGTGCCTTAGAATGATAAAACGTGAAAAATTGGTATAAGGGAATCATTTTCATGCTTAGAAAATATCAATTTCCATGTTGTACATTTTCACGACAACAACTGGATATAACTTGGGGACATGACATGAAGAATTTATAATCTCAACTTTATACAATATGATCCATTAACCAGTGTCTTATCCATTGGGCCCTGCAGATTCATGTACAACTTACAACAAGAGAGATAGAGAGCGAATAAGGAATCACACAAACACATGACACACACAAAAAGGAGATGAAACATAAAAAAATGGAAACACACCTAGAAATCACCTATGGTACAAGGTGGGGGACAACCCGCTTTCACTGAAGCACTTTTCATTCCTCAAAAGCTACCCCTGAGTGGGAAACACTTAGTGATGTTGTTATATGAATCCATTGACTTGTTCCATAAAGTAGCCTCCTACCCTTAATTTTTTATGAAATTTGGTTGGTTTCATGTCCTTCTATGATTTTTGAAGGAGTGAGTCCACATGAGCTTCTTGATGTTCAAGTCTTCACTTGGAAATTCCATTGCCTTCATGTTCTTTGAAATTGGTTTCATAGTGCCAATTACCTTCCGTGTTTATCAACATAGTTGATTCTTCATTGAGAATCTCATCACTACCCCAAAGCTAATTTTTGTTCAAATTTCTTGAATATTCTGAGTTACTTTATTTCCTGGGTCTATGCTCATTGATATCTTCTCCATGAGAAACCTTATATTCATCCTTTATCTCTATTCCATTGTGAGGTGTTTGAGTACTGGCAAGAGGATCATAAGTAACCTCATACTTGTCTTGTATGGCCATGACATGAGTTAAGAGATCAAGAATCAGCTTGGGGTCTTCCATAGCTTCCACTACATCCAATAGTTCTTGCAGAGATCTCCTTTGTTACTTCATATAACTCATCTTTGTATGCCTTCGAAGGATCTTTATTTTGTATCTCAAGACAACTATCTAGAGGGATTACTTCATCATCTTGGGAATTGCTGCATTTTATCACTCCTTTGTCCAGAGGAGCTTCAGCTTCAAAGGCCTTAAAACTCCTTGCTTCAATTTGTTCATCATGAAAAGATTCTTCCTCTTCAAATGGGAAAGAAAATACCTCGATTTCATTATTATAGCCATCAACCATTAGATTGAGAGGGAAATCATGTTTCTCATCTATATTTATTTCAACATAGCCCATCTTCACACTTTGGTTGAGGCTTCTAAGTGACCTTTGTATTTGTCTTGTAGATTCATGGCTTGCATCAGGAGTTCAAGAATGATTTTAGGGTCTTCTATTTCTTCCGTGGTTCTTAGCAGTTCTTGTATAGATAGTTCTTTCCCACTGTTTAGGGGCTCATTGCATACTAGCTTGGTCTCTTCCTGGGTGACATGATCAAGGGAGTCCTCATCTTAAAATGGGAATGATAATATCTCTTCATCATGGATAAGCACATAATATTATTTTTCTATTTGAAAATCATCAAGAACAATTTCCTCTTCTTCATGGTTTACATCATTCGGAAATTCAGGGCTGCCCTCTTGAATCTCAAATCTCCTCAATTCTTCTTCAAGGTCCATACTTCTCTAAGAAGGCATGTTTGGACCTATCAAAATGGGAATATCATCTTCCTCCTTGGTTGTCACAAAGTGATTCATCTGCCTACTATTTTGATACAAGATGTTGGTTCCTAGACTTCAAATTTTTGCACCATGTACCTCATCTTCTTCTTTGGAAGTAATTTATCCATGTCCCCCTTCACTAGTATGGTTGTAGAAGACCAATTCATCTGAATTTTACCCCCAACTGACTGACGAAACCCCTACTTAGTAACATTCTAAATGAACTTGAAATGTCTACTACCAAAATCATCATTGAAACTTTCTTGTCTGGAAATATGGAAAGATCCAATGGTGCATCTTTGACCTTCCCTACAAGTGGGACCTATTTTTACTCCAAAGAGTAACAAGAGCCACTAGGTGGATTCATGGTGAATTTGAGAGCCTTGGGGAATTTTAAAGGCATCACGTTGTTTGAGGCACCAGAATCTATTGTGTAATTATTCAAGTACATATTCTCCAATAAGAAGGGATATGTAGAAAGGATTGACCTTGTCAGTATTGGATGCACTCAAGGAAAGAATTTTCTATGAGGGAGGCATAGGTGGGTTTGGTAGTATTCCTTTAGAACCAGGAGATACATCATTAGATGTTAAACTACTACTCCTGATGTATTGAACAAACATCTCAAATTGTTTAGGGTGAGTCCGTAGATATTCAATTTCAGTAACCTACACCTTTGCTATGTTTTCATATTCTATGAAGTCAAAGGGAGTGTATGTGGACAAGGGAAATAAAGGGACTGATTTTGGAGTTGGGGTAGGTTTGGAATCAAGGTTTGATGCTTGGGGAATGGAGGGTATTTTGAAAGGTACACTAGGAGATTTCAAAGTACTAGATTTTACAGAGCATATTTAGATTTAGAATCGGAAGAGGCATTGAAAAAATTACTTAGAATTGTGGGATCCATTTTTCTTGCTATAGGATTAGGATTCAATAATGCATACTCCATAGAGAGTGGGGGAGGAGATCCTTAACTGATTGTTTTGTTTTGTGGATTCGCCATAGGAGAATCATCAACCTTATTTTCTTTACAAAGTGGACGAAGGTTTTCCTTTCTCATACCGAGGAGTGAATACCACACATGAGAAAATAGGTGCATATTCTTTGTCATCTTCATCACCTCCAAAATACTCACATAATCTGATTTTTCTATCATTTTCAAGCTCATAAAATTCTACGAGATCATCACATTAACTTTTTGTTCAAGCTCTACTTCACTTTCCCGAACCCTATAACTTGCATTCATGGGTAGGGATTCCAAGGAAAGACTTCAGGGTGCTCCTATAATTTGATTTCTGTGGTTTCGTTGAGAAAATACTCGTTCAGAAAATTCCCTTTTCAATGACACCATCTCATTCACCAATTTTTGTAGTAATGAATTTTTTCTCTCATCTCTAGGATGTTGGGCCTTTCCCTTTGATGGATTCTTGATCTTTCCAGAGAGGATGAGATCATCATCAAGTTCGATGGCCATCCTTTGTGCTTCTACAATGTTCCTTGGTTGAACTATTCATAGGAGAAATCGACCTCCAATGATTGAGAATTGATGAAGAATATCTTAACATTATTTTCGGATGACGAATCCTATTTAGGTATCCTATAAAGAAACCATTTAAAATGAACCTTGAAGTATATCATAGTTTCACCTTATCCTTTCTTCATTTGAGCCAACTGCACCAAGAGGTCATGATAGTCTTCAATTGATTTAAATCTTTCTTCAAAGGCGCCTCTTGATGTCATTCCAACCAAAGTGATGGATCCGGGTAAGGTAGGGAGGTAGAACCATTCTTCTTCTAATTTTTCTTGGAGATATTCTCCAAAAATCTTATAGAAATGTCTTCATGTTCAACTCCAAGAATCCCACATGATGTGGTGAAAGTGGTGATGTGTTCTTTAGGTATCTGTGTGTCATCACCTTTGAACTTTGGAAATTTCTTGCAGGAACCTGTTGGTAGATCATGAAGAGGGGGTTCAATAGCAAGTGGGCTTGTATTTATTCCCCATGGAACAATGGGTTGGGGTCTTTCTACTTCATCTTCCATTTTAATTTCTACTTCTTCAACTCTTGCTTCTCACCCTTCGAATAATTCTTGTACTACTTGATACTCACCCTTCCAAACTCACATGATTTCCAATCATATAAATAAACCTATCACAATAAAGTGTGCTATGATTAGAATGAAGGAATTTTTGAAGGAGGTTATGACCGAGGTCGAGGATACTATGGTGGATTCGGAGGGTGGATGAGGCAACTTTACTCACGCTAACATGTTATACATGCAGATCTCTTGACCACTATAGGCATGAATGTCATCATAATATTACATGTTCTTTCTATGGAAAAAATCATAGTTATGAGGAATGATCGAACTTGTATGATCATCTTAGTAAGCAGCATAAATAAGAAAACAAAGGCACAAGGATGGTTAGGATACAACACCCTGTGGAAAACCATTGGATGCCCAAGTTGGAACCAGAATCTGAGGCATTGGCTTTGGTAAAGATCCCTACCCACTATAAAGTCTCGTGCACCAAAGAAACATTGTAGTGGAATCCTACCATCACTAAGAGGAGGTTCTACATGCACAAAGCCTTATCCTACCCACCGAATGAGGTTTATCAAGAAACCATGGAGGTACTCATAAATATTCAAGGTGAAATATAATATTTAAAGGATAAATCACAGAATATGGAGTAAAAGAAAACAGAATAAATGGTCCAATATGATATGGATGAGTTGAAAAAAGTGTTCAAGATGTTGTGCCGGAGAATATCATTCCACTATTAGGGAATTGGCTAAAGGGAAACACTCTGCACGTAAGTATTGAGACTGGACAAAAATCCTGCATGAAAATCTTCCCCCTCATAGCTTAGATTATGACAAGGAAATCACTCTGAATGTTGTTGTGGATGGGTGGCATTTGAGTAATATATTGATTAATATAGGAACAAAAGCCAATGTTCTTACGTTATATGCATGGGTAAAAATGAGGAGACCTCCATTGCAGCCATCTTCAAATGTACTATACATGGATAACAAGACTAAGGACATTCCCATTGGGGTTTTAAAAGATGCATCCATTACCATACGGGAGCCAAGTTCACTGGGATTTTGAGGTTTTAGTCTTTGATTTAGATAGCTTCCTAGATCTACTTGGGTGTCCTTAGTGCTATGCAAATAATGTTGATATTCGGTTCAACAAGGGTTATATAATTTTTAAAACAATGAGGAAATATTTATTATCCCTTTAATACATGGAAAATCATGCCCTATGTTGAGACTTTGAGTGAGGAATACCTTAATAGGATTTATGTACGCGTCTTACAGGACCCGAGAGTGCTTGAGCCATCTAAAGAAGGAATCCGTCATTGGGAAGATGGACAATCTATTAGTGATACTACGAGTGTTTCTAGTGATAATTGGTCTCATATTACTTATGAGTTTTGGGATGTGAAGTAAAGAGCACATTTGTGTGGAATAACGTATCTTGTTGTATCAAGAGAATAGGAAACAACTCGACTACCTCGTTATACTAGAGAAGGAGATTCTATGGTCTTCCTACATGCCATGGAGGATTAGTGCATAGACTAGTTGGAGAGATGAAATATGCTAGCATATACCTTGTGTGGGATAGCAATGGACCTGGTAGGTCACAAGGATAATGATGGAATGAAATTAGGATTTCCCTTGCTACTAGGTTCTTCAGGATAAATGCACCTACTCAAATCTACACTTATCATGGTAATCAACTTATTCAACCACGTACAATAGTGTGAGAGACTCTGGATAGAGGGGAAGGAAGCTTTACCACCTTCGCTATGGGTACACACATTTTATTCCACTTTACAAGGTTACACATGTGCTTTGTATGTATATGCGAAACTCCATAGAGAAACTAGAAATTTGCATGATTTAATTACAAGAATGACCTAGACGTTTGATTTTTTCTCTACTAAACCTCTGGTGGAAGAGGCATTAAAGGTTATAAAGCACTTAAATATGGGAGATAGTGCCAAGGTGGATGAGCTCATTTAGGATTTATTTGATGAAGAAGGCTCACGAGTACGTTTTGTTGAAGAAACAAAGACAAATGCCACACTACTTAAGTGCGCTTTCCTTGAGAAGGAAAAATGAAAGATGGTCAACTTAGTGGACGGTGAATAAGTAGAAAATCTAGATATAGACCATTCAACAGGTAGGCATGAGATTTTGGATAGTGCGAGATAAGACCAAACATGCCTATCATGAACCCGTGAAGACAAATAAAGTGAATATTGGATCGATGATGAGCCTAAGGAGGCCAAAATTGGGGACTATTGGTATAAATCTGAAGTGGAAAAAATCATTGAGTTACTACAAGATTATCATGACTTATTCCCTTGGGGATACCATGAACTCAAAGGTGTGTATGAATCATTATGAGAGATGAAGATAAATCTTAAGGAGGGTGCACACCCGATTAGAAAGAGACCCTACAAAATGAACCCCAACTTTCGTGGAAAGGTCAAAGAAGAAATTGACAAAATGTTGAATTCTGAGATCATCAAGCCCTTGGACGAGTCAAAGTGGGTTAGTCCAATGGGATCAGTAACAAGAAGGATGGTTAGATTAGGATCTGTGTGGACTACAGGGAGCTAAATGTTGCATGTGTGACTCGATCCCTTTCCTACACTATTAACCAAGGAAATACTATAAGGCATTACAGGCACAAAATATATTCATGTACGAGATGGATTCTCTAAGTATCATCGAGTTAGGATTGCACAGGAGGATCAAGAAAATACTAATTTTACTATCGAATGGGGCAACTTTTCCTACACTATGATGCCTTTTGGTTTGAAAAAGGTTGTTTGTTGTATTTACGTGCATAGTTGTTCAAGCCTTTAAAGTTTTTATTCACAACTTCTTGCAGGTTTATTTAGATGATTGAGTATCAACATGAGTTTGGATAGGATTTCCAAGTGAACTACTTAAATATCCAGATGGAGAGGAGGCTTGAGAGAAGAAGTATGGATTATCTCTAATTTTTTCTTGCTGATTTTGCAAAGCCTCGAAATTGGAATCAACACCACCTCTCAACCTGTTCAATTTGGTATATATTCTTTGAGCCAGCTTTTGGAAATTCTTGAAGTGGTAATATGAAAAGACATTGTGGAATATGAAAGGTCATGTACAGGAATTGATAGTGTATCTTTCAACAATGGATTTTCATGAACTCTTTTTTTGTGTTTTTCAATATTTCATTTTTATTTTTATTTTACCTTGTAGTCATATTTTGGGTGTAGATGCTTCTAAATTTGTCCCATGGTGGGTGTAAAAAAATATTGGCAAGAAAATTTGTCGGAGGACATACTTTTGGATTTCTTTCCAACACTCTAGGAATCTAAGTCCTACTTAATCGGTGTAGTTTTCATATATGCATGCATGAGTAAAGGTGGATTTTCCTGGTGGCCTTGTGGTTGAGGATCCAATAGGGGCACTCCACTGACCCTGTGGCAAAGATAGAAATTTCTTACTAGAGAGGACTTTGTCTATAAAGTGGGAAAGGGGAGTGAGAAATGAGATATTAGAACTAATGTTGTAGGTATAAAATCATATTCTTGTACGCACTAGTTAGAAATTTCAACACGTGCATTTATGAGAAGAAACAACTCTGTAAATAGCAACAAGACCGATTAGAATGTATGAGCACAAAGTATCAATAAATCCCTCAGTAAAAAAAGGCTAGAAACTCCTTCTTGTATTGATTTCTTAAACAAAATTTGTACATAGTGTGGTAATGGAGGAAAACTTGTGAGGGGGGAAATGGAAGAAAATGGCTATCTCATTTGTTCTCTCAAAGTACAATACACTCTTATGTTTACAAAATCAATCACCCACCATTTGAAATGGGTATGGATTTACAATTTATAGGAAGAGAAATGAATCTTCAATTCCTCCCCAATGACTCTTCGTATGTCTCGACATGACTTAAGACTCTTTTACTTCCTAGGAAAACATTAATTCCCTTTTATAATATAAATGTGACTTATTACATTTGAAACATTAAGACATATGAAAAAGTGCAACTCCAATGTAAGATTAGAATATTTAGGAGAGAGAAAGTTGGGGGAGAGAAGAGAGAGATGGGGAGAGTAGAAAAAAGAAGAAGGAAGGATGATGTCAATGATGATAGATTTTGCCTCTAATAAAGCTCATTGATCCTTCTAGATGACTCGATGAAACACTCCAATGTGATGAAATCTAAATCTTCAAAATCTTGCACACGCTGAAGAAATTCCTTTGGATGATGTGTGAACACCGTGTTTAAATACATTGTCGCATGACTCATTTGGTGACCATGGGAATCACTCATGGAGATCCACTCTGAACAAATCTTGTCCTGACTCCCTACAATGTTGTCACACTACTCGACTGATTTAGACATGATCCTAATGAAGCATCTTATGAATGATCTGATGGTGTCAATTGCAAATTCCACCTCCCGCATACCAATTGAAGCATGAAATGAGTGTCGAAAGACATTGTTGACATCCTCACTGTCACCTACTCTACATAATATGATGATAGAGAATGCACTTTTTTCTATCTCTTACTCGAGAAGTGAAAGGTTGTGTTGGATTCTACCTTGTCTATTTATGTTTCATGATTTCTTCGAAAAAACAACTTACTATTTTTAGTAAGTATGAAAAATCAGCTACCTCGAACCTCAACTTTGGATGTTGCAACTCAGATTTCCCTTTCTCCCTGTGTTCCTCTCACCTTCGGATCAATTTTATTTTTTTGGTAGGTGCTCGTGGGACCACTTAATATTTTTAGTAAGTGTAAATTTTGGACCAAGATGACCATTTCAGCAATCTCTCCTTGCAATACATATTCTGTGTTTAATGCCTCTTTCACAGTTTCTTTAATTGATGAATTTCCTGAAATGGTAGTCCTCCATGTAGAAGACCTGCTATTTTTGGAAAGTGAACCTCCAGTGGTTGGATCACTGTGAAAAAAAAAATTCTGATATGGGTTTTTCCCAATATCACCCCTCTGAAATCTTGGACCTATCCGCTCAATAGTTTGGGATATTTTAAAGTTTTAAATTTTTGACTGTAGTGCTTCCAAACACAACAACCATTAATGGAGCTTGAAAATTGTAGGTTTGGTTTTCTTCTCCATTCATAATAAAAATTACTTTTTTTTGTGGGTTTTTGTTTCTCATTCTACCAGTGAAATTTATCTTCAAACCGATTGTTGGTTTGATGGGAAATCTAACTTTTTCTTCGTTGGGCGAGAGTAAGATTTCTTCGCTACAAGAAATTCATGCAGTGGAAGGGAGATTTGAAGATGATTTATTTATGGCCTTTGAGAATGAATAACATAACAGCAAATGGTTCTTCATTTTGTGCACCGGTTTGTAAGATATCTTCAAATCTTTGTTTTATGGTAGTGAGGATTTTCAAATGATTTCTTCATTTCTCTCTTTCGTTCTTTGATCCTTGAGCTCTCCTAATCAATATTCCTTCAGATACCTATGTATTTTTATGTTTTTGAGGATTTTGTTTCTATGGTTGAGCTTGTTCAAGGTTCATCAATGGTGTGACCAAGTTTCAGAGCTATGGTGGAATGAAGTTGTGCACAGGAGAGTTAGATGTTAGAAGTAGGAAGTAGGTGGGTTTTTAAATTTTATGAAATAAATATGAAAAGGGATATGGGTGAATTTTTCAATTTTTTATGTAACTAACCTATGAGGTATGTGAGGGACATAAAATTCCATGGTGAGCAAGGTGACGACACATGGCGAGAGATCCGACAACAGGGAATGAAGGCTAAATATCAGCTTTAAAGCACTGAGGGGTTGGAAGTGGTCTTTTGGGTGACTAGAAGTATCCCTTAGGGGCTAGGCACATTTTTACATTTTTATGTCCCTGACCTATGAGGGACATGAGGGACATAAAATTCCACAGCGCTCTTGGTGATGACACGTGGCATTGATCGGATGGTTGAGGCTTTAAGCTCCCATAAGCACACAGGGGCTGAATCTGCTGATCCTAGAAGTTGCATGAGGATCCAAAGGTATTATGGGGGTTAGGTAAAAATTTTCATGGTTTATTTACCTCACCTTGATGGATGTGAGGGACAAAAAATACCTCTAGGATCCTAGAGCTGACACGTGTCCTCCAAAAATTTGACTAACTCTCGAACTCGCTCCAAGAGGACAATGTTATGCCCTTAATCATATATCTTATATTGGATGTATATAGCCAAATTGTAGCTATCATAACTTCATATCATTATGTATCTCTTTCATATATGTTATATTTTCATCCGTGGGTCGGCCTTGGTGTTGGCCATAGCATAGGAATAGTATATATAGGGGTTAGTAGGTAGTAGTTTATCATCATTGGAGCATTTGAGTCTTATTGTATGGTTTGGAGGTTGCCTCCTCAAAGTGGCGAAGCAATTCTAATTGCATATTGAGATAATTATTCGGAATATTGTGTTATTTGGTGTTATATTTCTTCTCATGATCTGAATCATATAAGTAATTTCATTACAAGTGGTATCAGAGTTTGAACTCGGCCAACACTGTATCAAACCCTAATTGTCAAGGTTCTTCCATATCTCAACATAGGTAGTGAATATTTCTGCAAAAAAAATTGTAGTGTGGTGAAATCAGTCAAGTAAGCTTCCCTCAAAATTTTAAGAATTTTTGAATTTTTTTGCAAAAGTTATATCGATTTTATATGTTTTCATAATTTAGATACATAGGGTGCAATTTGTGGAATTTTTCAAAGTTATTTGCATTTCCAGAAAGAATATTAAAAATTAGTTTGAGTTAGTTCTTTGAGGTTTATAAAATTTGGCCTAACTCCTATTGAAATCAGAAATCCTAAATTTTGACCTTGATCCTTGAATCTTACCATTTTGGGGCATAATGGCTGGGGCTTTGACAAGAGGAAAAAAGAATCCCATCACTCTGGGTAAAACCCATGATAAGGATGAGATAATATTTTAGGAGTTAGAGTTAGAAGGGGTATCTACAGAGTCCTCAGGGTTAGGGTTTACTTCAACTGACCATAAGGTCAACTATCTTGAGTTAGAGTTACGAAACCTCGAAGGTAGAGTGGCCAGCAAAGAAGATGTAGAAAATATTGGAAAATGATTGGAGGATTTCATTCAACAATTTAGTTACAATATCATGGCTCATCATATCATTTTTGATCAGCCACAACTCAATCATACTCATATTAACCAACGTGGATCTTTAGGTCAAAGTAATAAATAAACTAGCTAAGGGTAAGTGCAGGAAGTTGATGGACAAATATAGGGTCATCCGTGGACATCATATTGCAAATAACAACATAATATCAACTTGTAGGGATTATTAACAATACATACACTCAAAATTAGACAAAATTATATTAATATGAATCGTAGCATCTGGAATCTAGTTTCTAAAATACTAATTTTTGTAAAAAATGGACAAGATTAGCTATATTAAACACTCAAAATTCAATGACTTGGTATTTTTTTAAAAAAACGCTGATAAGATTATAGTCCGTTTGCCCACAATTTGGATGACCAAAAATTGATATATATTTTTTTCCTTTGGTGAGAAGTTATATGCCACTATCTACCTTGGGATGGATTTTATTTTGTATTTTTTTGAGTAATATTTTATTTTTATGATTTTTCCGTGAAAGTGGTATGAAAACATAAAGAATTGAGCACTTTCTGTTTGCCCGCCATAACTTCATCAAAAAATATTGAAATCAAATAATTTTTTTTTGAATATGTATATAATTTCACCATGGTTGGGATGGTATAATTTTTATCACATTTTGATAAGTGAAACAAATTTTTCAGTCTTAAACGTAGACATAAACATTCAGAGGAAAAAGTGTCTTAAAGACCTACTATTAGTAAAAAATTATAAAATGATATTTATCCTCTTATATTCACTTTAAAATCAGTATTTCTACAAAGCTAATAGTCTCGCCTACACAATGGTACAATTTTTATGACATAGTTTTTACTTTTCGGCATGGTTCAAATCCGAAAGACTAAATTTGATGTTTTGCTGTTTTTAATGTAAAATTCAGGATTTGATGTCCACTTAATTGTCCCCCAACTTGGTGCACTTACCCCTAAGGTGGATCTGAAAACATGACCAATCCAAATACAAACACTCTGCAAGCCCGTAACATGCTTCCAAAAGTGGAAATGTGTAAGTTTGATGGAAAGGATCCACTCAATTGGATTAACTAGATGGAGAATTTCTTTGATCTTCATCAGATTCCATCGGGACAAAAGGTTACCATGGCATCATTGTATCTTGAACCTGACCAATTCATTTGGTATCAATGGTTATGTGCTCAAAGGAAAAAGAGTGGCCTCAATGTTACATGGACAATATTCACCGAATATTTTCAATTTCACTATAGTTATAGTGTGTCAAAGAATTATTTCAGTCAATTAGCAAAGCTAAGACAAACATGAACAATCAAATATTACATCCATCAATTCCAAAACCTTTCCTTATGGGTGGAAAATATTCCTGAAGATAATTTGAATGACTTATTTCTTAGGGGTCTTAAAGAAAAAATTGAGACTGAGGTGCGTATGTTTAATCCTCATAAGGTTTTAGACTCTATGATCATGGCACGTAGGGCAGAGGAAAAATTTCTTTCCAGTAGGAAACAAACTGTCAGTAATATCAGAGATCGTAGCACCCTTCCACCATCATTCCCTCGGCCAGTGAGACTGACACCTCAACAAATTGAAGAAAAGAGAGCCAAAGGGTTATGTTTTAATTGTGACAAAAAATTTGGACTAGGACATAAGTGTGTGGAAAAGAAGTTGTTCTACATTGAGGGACCTACTGAAGAAGAAGAAAATGAAGAAGACGAAGAGGTAGAGCTAGAGGAGGAATTAGGAGATCCCTAGCCAACAATATCATGCCATGCAATTTCTAGTATTAGCACTCCCCAAACTCTCAAAGTAGTTGGATTCTTAAAAAATAGAGGGTAACAGTGTTGATTGATCGGGAAGTACCCACAATTTCATCAATCATAAATTAGTGGTATGCTTGAACTACTTTGTTTATCCAGCTTCAGAATGTCAAGTCATGATCACTGATGGGAAAACTGTTAGTTGTTTAAGAAAATGCCATAACATTAATCTCGCCATGGGAGATTAGCAATATGTATGCCATTGCCATGGGAGGAGCAGACATTGTGTTAGGATTTCAAGTGCCTTACCACCTTAGGAACCATTGAAATGAATTCCCAAGAGTTGTTCATGCAATTTTAGTCAGAAGGGAGGAATTTTAAACTAAAAGGACTAAGAGCAAAGTCCTCATAGATGGTAAGTTCTCATCAGATGCAAAAATTGCTTAGAAGGGTACAAAAGGGTTTGTAGCACAAATATTTTCATTGGAAGCACATCATTCCAATACATTTATACTGTAGATATGTAAGCCGTTATATATGAGCACTTAGGGTTGTTTTGAGAAATATCCAAGGGTCCACCTCCAAAAAGAGACCATGACCATGCCATCCAGTTAGTACCAGAGAGTCAACCACCCAACATTAGACCTTATAGGTACCCCTATATGCAAAAGAGTGAGATTGAGAAGATAGTTCAAGAGATGTTAGAAGCAAGAATTATTCGTCATAGTCAAAGTGCTTACTCTACTCCTGTAGTGATGGTACAGAAAAAAGATGATAATTGGCGCATGTGTCTAGATGAGTTACATGGTTACATGTTTGTTTACTTTGAAAAACTTGATCTTCATTCGGATATCATCGATTAGAATCAAGGATGAATATATTCATAAAATAGCCTTCAGTGACACATGAAGGACACTATGAGTTCTTGTAATGCCTTTTGGACTAACAAATGCACCCTCTACGTTTCAAAGCTTGATGAATTCCATATTTAATCCATTTCTTCAAAAGTTTGTTTTAGTGTTCTTTGATGAGATATTAATCTATAGTAAAACATTGAAGGAACACCTACATCATGCAAATAAGTTGTTGGAAACTCTTGAACAACATCAAATTTATGTAAATCCTTCTAAGTGTTCTTTTGGTGTCAAGGAGGTTGAATATCTGGGTCATATTTTCTCTTATGAAGGTGTTAAAGTGGATCCTAACATGATAAAATCCATGCTTGAATGGAAGGTTCCCAAAACCCTAAAAAATCTTCAAGGATTTTTTGGCTTACAGGTTATTATCATAGATTTGTAAGGAATTATGGCAGCATTACAGAACCACTCACAACTTTATTGAAGAAGGAATCTTTCCATTGAAATGAGCAAGCTACTATGGCCTTTGAGAAGTTGAAGGAGGCCATGTGCACCACTCCAGTTCTAGCCACCCCATATTTTTCAAAAACATTCATTGTTGAATGTGATGCTTCAGGGTATGGTATGGGGGAAGTACTCATGCAAGAAGGGCAACCCATTTCCTTTGAGAGTTGCCAATTCAAAGGTAAGAATATCTCTAAACCAGTTTATGAGAAAGAAATGTTAGCAATACTTCATGCAGTGAAGCAATGGAGACCATATCTAATGGGACGACATTTCAAAGTAAAGATAGATCATGACTTCTTAGAGAAATGTTTATCATCAAAAGAACAACAAAAATGGGTCTAAAAAAAGTTGGGGTATGATTTTGAGATAATATATAAGAAAGGGAAAGAGAATGTAGTTATGATGCTTTATCTCGAAGGATGAATCTTCCTGGCATTATTGTGTGACATATCTGTATTACAAGAGGATTGGATAGAGGATGCAAGGTCTGAATGGAAAAATGACCCAGGTACACAAAATCTCATTCAAAATCTCCAACAAGATCCAAACATGTCAGAAAAATTTGTATGGAAAGGAGATGTTTTATGGTATAAAGATAGATTATATCTATGTAAGAATTCAATCCTTAAAAATAGGGTTCTATCTGAGCTCCATGCTTCTCTAGTAGGGGGTCATTCTAGCTTCTTAAAGACTTATCATCGAATCAAGCATGATTTTTTCTGGGAAGGGCTAAAAGGAGATGTCCAAAATTTTGTGGCAGAATGCATGGTTTGTCAGCAAAATAAGGGTGAAACAATTAAGTCCCTAGGTCTTTTACAACCTCTATCTATTCCTAGCTAGAGGTGTCTATGGACTTCATCATAGGATTGCCTAAATCAAAAGGTAAAAATGTAATCATGGTGGTGGTGGATAGAATCACCAAATATGCCCATTTTTGTGCTTTATCACATCCATTTTTTACGAGTACAGTAGCAACGGCCTTTAGGGATACAATTCAGAAGCTACATGGGACACCAAAGATTATAGTAAGTGATCGAGACCCTATCTTTACTAGTAATTTTTGGACTAACTTGTTCTCATGCTTGGGCACACAACTAGCTCATAGTTCCTCTTATCATCCCTAGTCTGATGGGAAAACAGAGGTGGTAAACAAGTTCTTGGAGGGATATCTTCGTTGTTTTACATCAGATAAGAAAGTGAGATGGGTCCAATGGTTACCACTAGCAGAATGGTGGTATAACACCTCCTTTCATACTTCATCTAAAATGTCTCCTTTCTTGGCATTATATGGGTACCATCCACCATCTATCACTTCATCTTTGAGAGTCTAGCCAAAGGTTTGAGAAGTTAAAGAACATATTCAACACCAACAAGAGGTGCTTTCTAGTCTCAGGGATAATTTTTCCATGTCACAAAACCGCATGAAGCAGTAGGCAAACCAACATCGTAGTGAAAGACATTTTGAAGTCGGTGATTGGGTTTTTGTGCATTTAAAACCATATAAGAAAATGTCCTTAAAATAATGAAAAAAGGATAACAAACTTTCACCTAAGTATTATGGTCCTTATCAAGTGTTACAAAAGATTGGAAATGTAACATACAAACTGGAACTTCCTCCAACTTACTCGAATTCATCCAGTCTTCCATGTATCTTGCCTAAAGAAGGTAATTGGACAAAAACAATATCAACCCGCATAAAGTGTTACCCGAGCTTGATGAAGAGGGTAGAATCATCTTAAAAATAGAATGAATCATTCAAACATGCACTAAGTGATTGAGGACAAGGGTCATCACTAAGTATTTGATCAAGTGGAAAAATCTAGACAATGAAGATGCAACTTGGGAGGATGCAAATTTCCTGCAGCAGCATCCAAATCTTCTCAACATTGGGGACAATGTTGCTTTAAAGGGGAGGGGCATGCTATGCCCTTAATCATATATCTTATATTGGATGTATATAGCTGACTTGTGGCTATCATAACTTCTTATCATTATGTATCTCTTTCATATATGTTATATTTTCATTAGTGGGTTGGCCTTGGTGTTGGTCATAAAGCATAGGAATAGTATATATAAGGGTTAGTAGGTAGTAGTTTATCATCATTGGAGTATTTGAGTCTTATTGTATGGTTTGGAGGTTTCCCCCTTGAAGTGGTGAAGCTATTAGAATTGTATATTGAGATCATTATTCTGGAATATTGTGTTATTTGGTGTTATATTTCGTTCATGATCTCGAATCATACAAGTAATTTCATTACAAACAACTTGAAACGATGATAACTTGAGCTCTGATGGAATTTTTTAATAAAATTTTATATTATCCTGATTGTAAATCACATTTTTAATCTAATGGTTTAGATATCAGGTATTTATTCCTCCATTTGATCCCTGAAAACATGGATTGTTGATTTCGTAGTCCACCTATGCATGAGAAAAATTGCTTACAGATCCAATTCTCCAAAGTGTTGTGAAAAAATAATTTCACAATATTGGAGGGATTGTAATTACATTTTGAAGATGTTTTTTTCTCATAACTCCATTTGGAGCTCCTAGAATCACCTTTATAAGTTCAGTAGTTGTTTTGGCTTGTGCACTGCCTAGGCCTGTGAACCCTAATTTTGGTGAAATTGCCCCAACTTCTCCAAGTCCTTCCAGAATCTTCATGAATCACTTCCAAGATGTCCTAAGGCCTTTGAATTTCCTCTACTACCATTTTGGATTTTCTTATCTTCTCCATGGGGTTGCTCCAGTCCTAGGAAGGTTAGTGATAGCCCTTCTCACAACTGCCTGAAGCTTGCAACTTTTAATGAACTCCTAAAATCACCTAGGGGAATGAATGGAATTTCCTAATTCACCTAGGAATATGTGTTAACATAACACGAGAGGTCATCAAAATGTTTGGTAGACTGGGTGCCTCAAATGATAAAATGTGAAAAATTTGGTATATGGGTATCATTTTCATGCTTAGAAATTGTCAATTTCCCTGTTGCACATATTGCATGACAACAAGTATGAATTTTTTTTTATGGTTACAATAAGTTGTTTGAATTATGATATGTGTGATGTTACTCTTATTTTCAAGCAACTTGTTATATGCAACAAAGGACCCATCTATAACAAATTGTTCACAACCAAAGGGAATTACCTACAACCAAAGGACTTGTCCTAACAACCCATCCAAAGCCAAAGAAGATCACGTATAGAAAGAGAGCCATGATTGTGTATATCTCTTGGAATGTGAAGGATGACACTCTAAATATGCACGTGTCATGGAAGAGGTAGTTACAAACTGAAACATGAAACTAGAGATAAATCAACTCTAAATTTGGTGATTCATTGTAACTAAATAAGGAACTAATTGATTGAGCTGATCGGTTACTTAAGTTATGTGTTTTACATCGTAACACTTGATGATTAATTTTGTTACATGCATTAAATCTCTAGATGATCTATTTGATATCTTTTACTTGATTCATTTGAACTCCTATTCAAACTCTACTTCCCATACTTTTTGTACTTAAAATAACATAGAAGAAAGAGATTGAAGGCTAGAAATAGTAGTGGTGAGTAGTAGATCTATAAAGGGATTATATAATAGAGATTAGGAAATATATAGAGGTTATTTTGTATGCAGATGTAATGTTCATGCCAAATTAATAAGAATCTGAGTTCGTTATGTAACTATTAGGTACAATCCTTAGGAGGGATTAGCACCCAAGTCAGGGCCCACTTGTGGTTTGCTAACCCCCTCCAAAGTTTGTTTCTTTGTTTTATAGCATGGTTAGAATAGCAAGAAGTTCATTCCTTTATTTGTATTCTGAATTTACAAGATCTATTTTAGTTACAATATTTGAATGTTGCTTACTTTCAATATGAGTTTAGTTGTTTTCAAGCATTGTACTTTCAAGGTTTGTTATTTTAAGAATTGTAGTGATAGAAATAAATTTCCTTACCTCCTAAATGATTTATAATTGTGCATACATCATTAGCATTATTGAAATTTTATGTCCCTTGGTTTGATAATTAAATGACTTTTGATTCATGAATATTATATTAATTGCTACAAGTTAATTTTCACCATTATTTTTTGCATCGTTTCCAGGGATACTACCAAGTTATAATGATTTTGAGAGATAATTCATTTCTTAGAAGAAGTTTAGATTTTAGTAAATTCACCTCCAATCAACTCCCCATGCCCACTAATTTACATTTATTAATTTGATCTCGTTGATGCATACACCGTCCAAGGGATGCCTATGGTATATTTTTACCCAATCCATAAGTAACACAAATCTCTTCATATAATTCTAAGGATTCTGAAGAAGATATACTTTCCTCTATACAAGGTTTGATATTTGAAGATCCCTTTCCAAGTGAAAGTTCATAAGCTAATCTTGAGTAGCCGACATGGCAAAAGAAGTAAACCAAAATTTTGAAAATGGGGCAACTACCTTTGAGTTTCCCATTTCCAACAATGATGAGGTTGTTGCTATGAATAATATTTCTCCCTCTTCCTTGCCTAAATTTCATGGATCCATGAATGAATACCCAAACACCTTTTTGTTTGATTTTGATGTTTTATGTAAGAGCTATGAATATACCATTGATGTACATAAACCGAATCTATTTCCTGTTACACTTAAGGACTTAGCCCCTATATGTTTCATGGGTTTAGGAAGAGATTTCATTACCACCGGGAATATATGAAGAATACTTTTCTCAATAAGTATTATAAATATTGCTGACCAAGTAGCAGAGGAGGTGATGAAATCTACAAAATGGCACAGAAAGAGGATGAACCATTGGAAGACTATCTAGAAAGATTCATATTCTGCGTTCAGAAGACAAGGAACACAAGATTACCTCCTGAATCTCTCAAATTACTCTTTTTGAAGGGACTTAGTGAGGAGGACATGGATGCTCTAGATCTGATAGGAGCTAGAGAAATTTCAAAATATTCCTTTGAGGAGATTTTTGAAGCCTACAAGAATTACTCCAGAGCCACTATGAAGAGAATAAGACATGTAAGATCAAGAGGTGGATCAAGTTACAAAACAATTAGGGACATATCCAAGTTAGAGATTGTCAACATGTTTAAGAATCCTCCAGAATTACTCCAGAGCCATTAGGAAGAGAGTAAGACATGCAAGATCAAGAACACATGCATGAAAGACAAGGGTAGATTTGGGACTTAACTATTTTCACATGAATGGGCTATTTTGGAGATAGCGTGCAGAGAAAACAAACCGGATAAATACTTGTGCGACATGTATCGCTATTTTTGGAAGAGCGGATACTAAGCACTTTCCATGGGTGAGGGTAAGAATAGAATTTTACTACTTATTTTTGGAGTTATGAAAGTGGTGAAGGAAAGTCCCCACCCTTATAAATATGTAATGATCTACATAGAATAGAGGATTGTGTGAGAACTAAATTACTATGAAGTTATGTTGCCAAATCTGATGCACGCATAAGCTTATGGTATTATCTATTGTAATGAGCTTCTATGTATTTATCATGTTTAATATAATGGAGTGTATTGGCTGAATCAGAGTATTAATCCTAAGTATAATTGGTTCTTGCATGATTGATTTCATTATGGATATTATTTAAATCTATTACTCTTTAGATCTAGATCTAGACATGCTCTGTAGAATGATATATTAATTATGGATCTGAATGCATTAAGTCTTCATCATGCTAACATCCTACAACAACAACCTAAAGAGGGGCTACCTTTGCACACTTTGGTGAGTGCTCAGTCTAGGTTGAGTGATGTGCCAAGTGCACTTGGGTTTTATTGGTAAATTCTAGGTTGCATCATTGGTTCCATTGTCCAGGACCTCTTTTTCAGTTGTTTTTAGGATGGTTCATGATGAAGACATACTGGTTGACCCTAGCAAGTGTTGAGGAGTGGATACATGATCTAGAAGAAGAATACACATGGAGGTTCAACACCGGATCTGAGTTTAACACACGCATGGGTGGAACAAAATTTGTATGATAATTTGTATGAGAGATTCTTCTTATTTTTCCAATAGAGATTGTATGAGTGGTTGATTTCTTATGCATCTAAAAGGAATTGGAGGTATCACACACTTGTTTGGATGCAAGAAGAATTTTAGGCCCTCTATGATGTTGATCTGATTTGGACACGTTGTGGATACTTGGTTTCATGGTGTTCTAAACAGCTATATTCTGAGTACTCAATTTCCACTTATTCTTTCCCAGAGGTAGTAGAATTCCAATTTTTATGATATCCCAGGGAACTTACCTACAAGGCATTCCACTAGTGATCAAAATCTTGATGGTAACCCTAAACTTGGAAAGAAAACCGATGGCTAACTAAACCCCACCACGCGTGGGGGCAGGAGTAGGTTTGGTGAAAGATGGTAGACCTAGTGATAAAAAGAAGAGAGAAGAAAGGTGGCTTAAGTATAATGAGGCATGCATGAGAGGGAGATAGAGAAGCAACGGGATGTTGTAGAGAGAAATGGCATTGTGGAGAGAGATGGCTCATGAAGGATTTGAAGTTCACATAGAAGACATGGAACCCAGAGCATCAGAACTCCCCATTTGGGAAAATCATGATAGGGAACCCCCTCGGCCTCACGTAGAAGCACACCAACAGAGATGACTTGGGCCATGGGCACATCATCGAATCTACTTGAAACCTTTCCCTTGCACTTGGTCTTCCAACATCTAGTATGAAAAATAGTCAAGCAAGATAATTTAGGTAGTGGGAGAGCAGGAGTAAGTCATATAACAAGCACATCGATGGCAGCGCAAATGTCTTCATTGTTGTTTTTGGAGGTACCTTTTTAGGTGTATCATCCACACAAAATTTAAGCACGCAAAATTTTGGACTCACTTCTAGGAGTGGTAACACTTCACAGACTATAGGGGTGTAGTTTAGTACTACTTATTGGGACACATGGGAAGTACATCTTCTGGTCCAAATCTCGGCTATAGGTTCAGGATCAGGAGGTATAGGTGGTTCTAGTTCTAGGTGGATCTGGTGGTTCTGGAGGTAGAGGAAACACATGGGGGTTCTAGATCAGGTGGGCAAGGTCCACACCAACCCCAAATATTTACATGGAGATGTCTCTTCATCTTCCAGAGTATAGGGGCATAGAAGATGTTGTTGAACATGTGCACATGTGTGAAATATTATGGCACACAAAAAGGAATCATGGCTTCTGAGCACATGGAAAGTCAATTTTCCACTACATTACAAGGGTGCACACACATACTGGTACAGAAAAGTTTGACCCTGATCAGACTTGCGTAGACTATGCAACTTTAAAAGATGCTTTCCTTAAAGAGTTTCACATCCCTGAGTTTGAGCAGAAGAGTATAAGCATGCTCTCAGGATATTAAGCAAGGCACTACTGAGAGTGTCAAGAGTATGATGCCCATTTCAAAACACTTTTTATCTAAGATTTCTTATGATATTCATGCAAGCCAACATGCAATGGTTCGTTGGAGGTCTGATTACACCTTTTAGAAGGGCACTATCACATAAGACATACATTGATCCATGTGAAGCACTTGAAGTAGCTTTACATGCTGAGGTAGTTGGAAGTATAGACACTAGGGTGAGCCCATTTTTGGAAGCACAGATCACAGCCATATGGCAAAATAGTTGGAGAAGCTATCGGAAAATTCAACACATGAGATGCGCACGGGGATTTGGTGCATAGATTGTGAAGTGGAAGGTCACACCAAGGATAGTTTCCCCATATCAGATATGCACTCATTCATTGTTAGACTATGAGATATGTCATTTAAACCATGATGTTAGCCATTGCTTCCCATTATTACAACGCACAATAAGGAAGAACATCTCTTGTTACTGTAAAATTTGTAGGTCCACAACTCATGACATGGAAGACTACTAGCTGATTGGTCAGATCCATGATGCTATAGATATTAGTGTGTGATAAACATAGAGTATCAAGATAACTCTAAAGGAAAGAATGAGCATCAGATCGGGATCACAATCAAGTGTGCTATGATCGAATGAAGGGCATTTTGAAGGAGGTCATGGCAGAGGTCAGGATACCATGGTGGATTCGGAGGATGAGGCCATGGTGGTGGATGAGGTGAGTTTCCTCATGGAACATGTTATACATGTGGATCTCCTAACCACTACAGGTGTGAATGTCCTCAGAATATTACATGTTCTTTCTATGGAAAGAATCATAGTTATGAGGAATTCCCAGACTTGTATGAGCATCTTAGTAAGTAGCATAACAAAAAAAAAAAGGCACAGGATGGTTAGGATACAACACGTTGTGGAAAATCAGTGGATGCCCAAGTTGGAACCAAATCCGAGGCATTTCCTATAAAGATCACTACCCACATTAAAGTGGCATGCGCACCAAAGAAGCATTACAGTAGAAGAAGCCTACCATCACTAAGGAGGAGGTTCTATATGCATGGTACCCAGATCCTATCCATCAGAAGGAGGTTTATCAGAAACCATGGAGGTACTCAGAAATCTTTAGGGTGAAATACAATATTTAAAGGAGAAATCATGGAAGATGGAGCAAAATAAAAGCAAAAAAATGGTCCAATCTGATATGGATGACTTGAAAGAAGTGTGCAAGATGTTGTGCTAGAGAATATCATTCCACTTGTTAGGGAATTGGTTAAAGGAAACACTCACACACATAAGTATTGAGACTGATGAAAATCCTTGCATGTAAATCTTCCCCCTCATAGCTTAGATTATGACAAGGAAATCACTCTGAATGTTGTTGTGGATGGGTGGCTTTTGAGTAATATATTGATTGATACAGGCACGTGAAGTCAATGTTCTTACTTTAGATGCATGGGTACAAATGGGGAGACCTCCATTGCAGCCATCTTTGAATGTATTGTTCATGGCTAACTAGAACTAAGGCCACTCCCATCGGAGTTTTAAAAGATGCATCCATTACCATACAGGGAGCCAAGTTCACTAGGATTTTGAGGTTTTAGCACTTGCAGAGGAAGATAGCTTCCCAAATCTCTACTTGGGCATCCTTGGTGCTATGAAAATAATGTTGATCTTTGGTTCAACAAGGGTTATATCAGTTTTGAAAACAAGGAGGAAAGAGTTATTATCCCTTTAACAGATGGAAAATCTATGCCCTATGTTGAGCCTTTGAGTGAGGAAGACCTGAATAGGATTTATGTACACGTCATCCGGGACCCAGAGGTACTTGAGCCATCTAAAGAAGGAATCCTTCAATGGGAAGATGCACATAGTCTATTAGTGATACTACAAGTGTTTCTTGTGATAATTGGGCTCATAGTACTTATGAGTTGGTAGGGCACAAAGTAAAGAGCACATTTTGTGGACAACAGACCTCATTATATCAGAGAGAATAGGTAACAACTCGTACCTCATTACACTAGAGAAGGAGATCCTATGGTATTTTACATGCACCATGGAGGAATAAAATGGATAGACCAGTTGGAGAGATGGAAATATGCTAGCATATACCCTATGCGAGACAACAACACACTGGTGGGTGGTTCACAAGGATAATCTTGTAGGATGGAATGAAATTAGGATTTCTCTTTCTACTAGGTTCTTCAGAGAGCAATGCACCTACTCAAATATACACTTATCATGGTAATCAACCTATTCAACACCACGTTCAATAGTGTGAGAGACTCTGGATAGAGGGGGGAAGCTTTACCACCTTCTTCTCTGGGTGCACAAATTTTATTCCACTTTACAAGGTTATGCATGTGCTTGTATGTATATATATGGAACTCCATAGAGAGACTAGAAATTGGTAGGATTTAATTATAGGAATGACCCATACATTTTGAATTTTCTCTACTAAACCTCCGTAGTAGAAGAGGCATTAAAGGTTATAAAGTGCTTAACTATGGGAGATAGTGCCAAGGTGGAAGAACTCATTCAGAGTTATTTGATGAAGAAGACTCAGGAGCACATTTTTTTGAAGAAATAGAGACATATGCCACACTACTTAAGCACACTTTTTCCTTGAGAAGGAAAAAGGAAAGATGGTCTACTTAGTGGATGATGAAGAAGTAGAAAATATGGATGTAGACCATTCAACAGGTAGGCGTGAGGTTTTGGATAGTGTAGATAAGACCACACATGCCTATCATGAACCTATGAAGACAAAGAAAGTGAATATTGGATCAGATGTTGAGCCTAAGGAGGCCATAATTGGGGACTATTGGTCTGACTCTGAAGTGGAAAAAATCATTGAGTTACTATGAGATTATCAGACTTATTCCCTCGGGGATACCATGAACTCAAAGGCATGCATGAATCATTAGGAGAGATGAAGATAAATCTTAAGGAAGGTGCATGCACCCGATCAAAAAGAGACCCTACAGGATGAACCCCAACTTGCGTGAAAAGGTCAAAGAAGAAATTGACAAAATGTTGAAGTCTAGGAATCATCAAGCCCTTGGATGAGTCAAAATGGGTTAGCCCAATGGTGATCAATATCAAGAAGGATGGTCGGATTAGGATCTATGTGGACTACAGGAGATGAATGTTGCATGTGTGACTGATCCCTTTCCTACACCATTCATCGAGGAAATACTAGAAGGCATTGCAGGGCACAAAATCTATTCATTTACAGATGGATTCTCTGGTATCATCAGGTTAGGATTGCACAGAGGATCAGGAAAAGACTACTTTTACTACTAATGGGGCATTTTTCCTATATTGTGATGCCTTTTGGTCTGAAAAATGTGCTATTGTATTTTTTTCACATAGTTGTTCAAGCGTTCAAAGATTTTATTCACAACTTCTTGCAGTTTATTTAGATGATTGGATGGTGTATGGACTTGTTAAGGATCATTGTGACAATTTGTGCTTAATGTTTGAAAGATGTAGATAGTTGAGTATTTCTTTGAACATCAAGAAATGTGTATTTTCTACACCATTTGGAATATTGTTAGGGCACATCATCTGCAAGGAAGGTTTGTTGGTTGATCCAACTAAGGTTGCAGTCATTATCGGCCTGAAAAGAGCCTACTAGTCAAAGTGAGGTGTGCGGATTCTTGGGTCACACTAGGTATTATAGAAAATTTATAAAGGGGTATGCTAAGGTTTCCACACCTTTGGAGGAGTTACTAAAAGGAAAAGGGACGTTCTACTGGGGAGAACCGCATGCAACGCATGCATTCGAGACATTGAAGGAGAAACTTACTACAACACCTATTTTGTGCTTTCCTTCATGGGACCAACCATTTCATGTACATGTGGATGCCTCTCATGGCCATTGGCATGGTGTTGGCTCATCCTAGAGAAGGTATTATAGATCATCCTATCTATTTTTCTAGTAGAAAGTTGACTCTACAAGAGAATTATACAACTACAGAGTGCAAAGCTTTGTCGATGATCTATGCGCTACATAAATTCAGATAGTACCTACTAGCAAACACCATTTGTATTTTATACCGATCACATGGCATTGAAGTATTTGGTAAACAAGCCCATTTTACAGGGGCACATATGTAGATGGGTACTCTTATTCCAAGAATTTGATTTCACAGTTGTGGTAAAACCAGGGAAAAGTAATTCTGGACCGGATCATCTATCCAGAATACAATCGGGAGAAGAAGCACAGGAAATTGAAGATACCATGCCCGATGCATAGTTATACAGGTTACAACACATGCCATCAGAATTAGAGGACATTGTTGTCTTTCTACGAAATAGGTATGGCACCGAAAGGATGAAATCCTTAGAAAAGAAACAACTTGCTATTTGCGTGCGCACACCATTTATGTTGATTAGCGGTGACTTGTACAAGTTAGGTCGGGATGAAGTATTACACCATTGTGTACTAGAACATGAGCACACATAGATATCATGGAGGAGGCTCATGGTGGTATTGCAGGTGGGCACTATGCAGTGATGCCACTGCATGTGCAAGATTCTACTCATTGATTATGGTGGGAGACCTTGTATAAAGATTGTAAGGCATATTGCAAGGCTTGTGATCACTGTCGCACCTTGGAAAACTAGGTCAAAGAGATGAAATGCCTCTAAGACCTATTACTAGTGTAGAACCATTTGAAAATGGGCTATAGATTTTGTGGGTCCTATTTCACCAGCCACACATAGGACTAGATCATGCTATATCATTACTTGCACAAACTATCTGACAAGGTGGGCAGAAGCAACACCTACAAAAGGATTGTACAATGGCTACACAACCAGGTTTCTATGGGAAAATATTATTACAAGGTATGGATGCCCTTTGAGTTTGACCAAGTGATAGGGGCACATTTTTAATGAGACAATCAAAATTTTATTGGATGAATTCATGATTGCACACCATAAGACTACACCATATCATCCTCAAGAAAATGGGACTATTGAGGCTTTCAACAAGATTTTGAGCTAGACATTGACAAAAAAAAATTGTGATGTTGGAAGAAAGGATTGGGATGATAAAGTTTTTATAGTACTTTGGGCATATAGAACAACATACAAGTGGTTAAACAAGGCCACACCTTTTCAATTGGTGTTTGGCACAAGAAGTAAGTTCTTCCTATGGAATTCATGTTACCTTCTTTGCATATTATTATGCTTTGGTCTAGCTGATGAGAAAGCATTAGAAGAATGAATTGACAAGTTGATTAAGTTGGATGAGTGATGAGCAATAGCACATGTTGGAGTCAGAAGCAAAAAAAAAATCTAGGTAGAAAGCATGGCATGATAGGCACATTAGGGACAAAAAGCTTGAGATAGGATAGATGGTGCTTCTTTATGATTCTAAGTTTTTATGCCATCCAGGAAAACTCAAAGTACATTGGTTAGGACCATATGTTATCACTCACATACTTGAAACAGAGCTTGTCAGTTAGAAACACTTGATGGAATACGGTTACCCGGTTACTTCAATGGGAGTAGGTTGAAGCCCTACTATAAATAAGTCTTCTTGGTGTTTGTAATAAGGTAAGTATTTCCATTTAGATTAGGTTTTCAATTATGTATTCCCTTAATGTATTTCCTTCTTCGTCATCACTATGCTTTGTCAATTTAGTTGGTGTTTTGTGAAATAAGCACATGTTTGCGCACGCCATAAAGCTAATTACCATTTGTAGTATTTTTATGCATAGAGGACTACACATACCATTTGTGTGGGGGTGGTTATTGAGAAATGGGTACACATAAAGGAACAAACTACTACAGTGTTATTCAAAGTTTGAAGAGTTGGTGAATAAAATATTGCTTCCAAATAAGGACCATAGATGGAGATAAATGAAGGAACAATATAACACAAGGTAAGTAGCAGGGTGGGGAGACTACTAGAGAAGGCACAGTGATGAGGTACTCAGGTGCATGGAAGCATGCTGAAGAGAAGCTTTGTAGCCAGAAGGTAGGAAGGCACTAAAAGGTTATAGCTGAGGCACGAAGATGTACCACATGGAAAAAATGTGAAAAGGGTCAATTAATGAGGATTGTTGGTAGGTGAAGGAGCAATAAATGCACCAAATTTTTGAAAATCTATATAAGGAAGGGATACGAGTTCATTTTTACCATTGTAAATCACAAAAATTTGAAAGAGCTAAGTGCGACCGAGATGAGTGAAGAGTATTGAGGTGTGAAGAGTGTGAAACTAGACGTGAGAGATTTGTGCATAGGAGAAGCTTACGTCCCCATTGGTGAAGGGTTTGAGTGAAGTAGAGCATTTGAAAGAGCTAGGGCACATGATTTCAACTAGGGCATGTGGATTTGAGCTAGGGTTTGAGTTTTCACATTGCAGAAGATAAAAGTGAGAGCATTTGAGGACAAAAAGTTGTGATTTATAGATGGCACCAAAGAAAGCACCTGTCATAGGAGAAAAAGGGAAGAAGAAAGTGGAAGCAGAGGTTGAAATTTCTCCCGAGAGAAATTTTTTTAGAGATGTAATACCCAAAGGCATGATAGTGGGACAAGAATGGGATTCTCACATGTCCCAAAAGTGCAAGATAAGTGACTACAACCACCACACATCAGATAACAAAAGGAATTGATGCATTGTTGAATACAAAGACAAACAAGTGCACAATAGAGGACATGCCAATGTATGATGATGCCATTGGAGAGAAGTGCTAAAAGAAGATTGGAGTTTACCAGTTGTATGAGCTTCCATATTTTGGAAAGTATGAACCTTTGTACCAGTGGTTGATGAGTAGGGTACATGAAGATTTTTCTATTTCATCGGATGCAGGGTAAGGATTACAACCACTCTTTGATTTCAACTATAACATGATTAAGGGGCACATGAGTGGACTAAATAGTGACTTGACATAGATAAAGCAGCCATCTTGGAGATGTGGAAGGAGTTAGGGTACACCAAAGGTCCACGTGGAATGGATATCGACAAATTAAAGAAGTACCCAATGGTACAGGTAGTTGCACATCTAGTCACCAAATTGAATGATCAAGAGAGATGGTCCCAGTGAACACAATGTGGCTACACATTGCAAGGAGAATGTCATAGGGAAAAATTTACAACATATCAGGCTACATTGTGGAAACTATCATCGAGGAAGCACACACAGTGAGAAAAATCAGTTTTGGCATTGTCTATTATCCTTGGTATTTTTGGAAATCGAGTGCCGATGGGCCAAAGAACAAGATCTAGGAGTACCCCATGTAGAATAAGTCCCTTGCGGAAAGATTTGAGAAGTACTTGTGTGAAGGGTCAATGAGTGGGCCATTCAAGTAGAGGGCTGGAGATGTGGTATGATAGGCTCCACATGGCATTTGAAGAGGAGTGGTGCATCCCCAAGGAGTTACCTTTGGTGGGAAAGGTAGTCTAGTTCACGTAGTATATCAACACTTTTACATCACATGATTTGTGATGAAGGATGGGACTTGGAGCCCCTAGTGTAAGCTTCATATATGCCTTCACAACATGCTACTTACTTCTAGGCATCAGTCCATCGGTTCAATAATGTGTGATGCCTAAATTTTGTTGCAGACAAGGTAGACTGTGACTACCACACATTGCGTAAATAAGACTTATGTATATCTAGGGAAGACCTACCTACATAGAGAGGCTAATTTCAGACATGATAAGCATGAAGCCCATGAGTTTGGTGATTGGAGATAGTGGGGCCATGCTTATCTACCTTCATCTTAAGCCTAAGTTGGAGGGTAAAAATATGTGGAGAATGAGTTCACGCTCCCAGGGCCACCTAAGGGAAAGCATACAAGTGGAGAATGTACCAGCTCCAAAGCCCACTAAAACCTATAGAGGTAGATGATGAGGAGGAAGAGTGTGAAGATAGTGGTGGCTTGGTGCATAGAGGATGAAGGAAACCCTCAGACAGGGTAGAATCTGAGCATGTAAGTACTCCACCCCAGACAAGAAGAAGGAGGACAAAGAATTGGAGGTAGGAGGTAGACCCTGAAGAACACCACTTTAAGAGGGTGTTCAGATGATAAGAACTCAAGGTGCTACTCCCAATCAGTATGGAGATCACCACGACTCTCTCCATAGAAGGAGACAACTGAGAAGAGAAGGAGAAAATTGAAGCTAAATGAGGAGGCGGAAGAGTCTGAAGAGAGTGCACCCAAATCTCCTACACAACCAGAGGATGTGGAAGAGCCGAAAGGGATGAAGAAATGAAAGATGAAGATGTGAAGAATGAAGGAGAAGGGGTAAAGGAAGGAGAGATAGAGACCAGATAATGCTCAAGACATAGAAGATCCAGCTCCAAATCTTGGCGCTCTAGTTCCTAAGGGGCCAAGAACTAAAAGAACAAGTGGAGAGTTTATTGTTCCATCTTTGGGCTATGTTGAGGACACAAGTAAAATTTTCCACCCCATTTTCAAAGCATGGTGAGCCCTAAGGAGTTATATGGATGGGAGTTGATGGATGAGGACATGGCCACCACGCACACAAGGAAGCAACTATCTTGGTCTATGCACACACACATGGATGAGCCAGACTTTGACGTATGTGAAGAATCTGTGTGTCAAGAAGGTTGAAGAAGGCACCTCAGGCCAGACATATAACCATAAAACCCACTTGTTATGTCTGATGAACAGGTAAGTAATGCCTTGGTAAAAGTATCTATAGAGGTGGCGCGAGAGGAACATAGACAAATCTACCACTATCAAAGTGCTAAGAGAAGAGATCAAGGCCAAATGTAGAGATCACATGCTTGAAAGGAGAGAAGGACCTAGAGTAGAAGAAGAATGGGGTCCTTATCGGCATGGCAGAGGAGATCGGGATCATGTCCTCCAAGAAAGACCACACTTAGAGCCCAAGGTACCCAAAAATTTCCCTTTGGCTATGCACTATGTGCATACCTTAGTTGATTTGGTGCTTGAGGAGGGACCAGTTTGGATGCCAACACCAAAGGACCCTAGCGAGGAAGAGAGGGAAAAGGCTGCAATGTGTAGTAGTGTGAAAATATTTCATCATACGAGGCATTGCTTCAAACCTTGTGGGAGGAGCTGAAGAAAGTGGATCAAGCATTGAATATTTATATAGCTCCGAGGTAGTCATAAGAATAAGGACCATGGTAGAGGACAATGAAGTCCTAAAAGAAATGAAGGATGAAACCTTGGGGTGCACGGAGAGACTGGCACTTGGTAAAGAAAAAGTGTGAGGCCCTTACAGTGCCCAGAGCCCCATAAGAACAGGTTGGATGAACTTGGGAAAACTTATAGCACGAAGATGGATCTTCTGGAAGGGAGAATGTCTGCAATGTCTAACATTATGTTAGTATTATAGAATGAAAAGGGAGAAATTTCCAAGGATGAATTGGAGTCTATTGTAGTAAATATTCCAGAAAAGGCAAAGGTCATGCTGAATGAGTGGAAAACATTAGAGGTAGAAATAAAAGAAGAATATCCAAAACTAATTCTTCCAGTTGAAGTAGAGGATGGTGCATGTAGAGTAAATAATTATTCTTTGTATAGTAATTCTTTACATTCATCCATTCCTTATTCTTTATTCATTTCATATCACAAGGAAACCATTTTGGGGTGAAATGTAGTTTAGTGTGGGGTAATGTTGAGTAGACAAAGTGTGATACTTAGCAAAGGCACACAAAGAAGGTTCACGCATGAGAACAGGCACAATCATTCAAAGGCATGGAAGGATAGGGAAGGACACACACATGTGAAAGATAAGGGAAGATTCGGGACTTAGCCATTTTCACATGTACGAGGCTATTTTTGGAGATAGCATGCAGAGCACACAAACCGGATAAAGACTTGCACACACACATCGGCTATTTTTGGAAGAGTGGCTACTAAGCACTTTGCATGGGTGTGGGCTAAGAATAGAATTACTACTACTAGTTAACTAGAAGAGGTCTATTGTTAGCACACTTGCATGTGTGGCTATGATTGTAAAGGCACATGGCTATTTTTAGCATGTGACCTATTTTTGGAGTTATGCAAGTGGTGAAGGGAAAGTCCCCACCCTTATAAATATGTAATGATCTACGTAGAATAGAAGACTATGTGAGAACTAATTATTTGAAGTTATGCTTCCAGATCTGATGCGCGCATGCATAAGCTTATGGTATTATCTATTGTAATGAGCTTTTTATGTATTTATCATGTTTAATATAATGGAGTGTATTGGCTGAATCAAGTATTAATCCTAAGTATAATTGGTTCTTGCATGATTGATTTCATTATGGATATTATTTAAATCTATTATTCTTTAGATCTAGATCTAGAACATGCTCTGTAGAATGATATATTAATTATGGATAATTCTAGGCTACATCGAATAGGAGATTTCCAGATGAAGCAAGAGATTTCCAATACATGGCCACTCAATTATATGAATGGAAACATCAATTTATATGATAAAATCTAACTATATGGAAAATTTCATAAGAAAGGGAGGCCTAATTCATGTTGAAGCATCCTCAAAAAAATATAAGATAAGGAGGTATGTCACAAGACCCTATGTTAGTATTTCATGGAAACCATATTTGTAACAATCTAATTCACCCCATCCTAATTACCAAAAACATCATTACTGACAACAACAATGGAAAAACCCCCTAATCATTAGAGGAAGGCATACACAATTACAAAAATATTACTAACTCATTATACACAACAACAAGCTGCCAAATCCCCAACCTATCTCTCGTAAAAGCAACTCACTACTAGCTCAACCAATGCCTAATCCCAACAATAAATATTCTCAACCAACCTATTACACTCGAACCAACTCAATACCATACATATTTTATTGATGTTAATAATATCCATCTCCACTCAGGAAGAGCATTTCATCCACCAAATGGACCCACCATTACAAATATTGCAAATGAACCACAAATTCTATAGAATGATCCACAACAAAGTGAGAACATACTACAAGAGGATCTACAACAACCTAAATAGAGTTCCAGCAAGGGTAAAGTATAAGCTAATGAACCACCATTTCCAGAGAGATTACAATAAAATAAGACTAACCTCAAATCATAATCTGATTCTGATTTTTTCAATCAACTGAGAGATATTTGTGTCAAAATTCCTCTTATTCAAGCCATCAAGGATGTTCCCATCTACAACAATCTAGTTAAGGATCTATGCATTAAAAAACCAAGTAAGAAAAGTAAATATCTATCCACAGTATAGGTTATTGGATAGTGGCTAATATCATGCTTGGGAATTCAGTTTTACCAAAGTATATAGATCTAGGCAATCCTTTAGTAAATGTTACAATTAATGGAACAACAATAAATAACAATCTGATTGACTTGGGGGCAGCCATTAATGTCATGAAAAATTAAATTATGGATGATATTAAATTAGAAGGACTAAGGCCAACAACTACAGTCTTACAACTTGCATATAGATCAACAGTGAGACCTGAAGGAGTACTTGAAGACATAGTTGTGGTGGTAGACTCTTGAAATACCCTATTGACTTTATTGTTCTTTAACCAAAAGCAAGTTTAGGAGGATATAATATCTTCTTAGGAAGGCCATGGTTGACCACTATTGATGCATTCATAGGTTTTAGGTCTAGTAATATGATTATTTATAATGGAAGTGGTACTAAAAATCTAATAATCTATCAAAATTCCCAACCATTAAATGAGCAAGATCAAACCATTTGGGTAGAAGAACCGAGAACCGAGTTTAGAACTCTATGTAACAAATCATGATACTAGAGAATTCTTGTACCATTGAAGGACAAGAAGAATATGTTGTTATCTCCAATGTCTTGCAGAATAACTATGGAAGAAATGAAGAAGTGGATGACAAATTAAGGTGTTTAAACTACCCCTTGAACCAAGTTCTACCGCAGCAAAGCACCATGGATATTCCAGGTAAGAGTTGTATTCTCCATCAACTTCTTCCCCATGATTTCATACTGAATTATGTAAGAAGCAATGTATATTCAATGATTGATCTCTCTAAGCAAGTGGAAATAACTCCAAGAAGGCCACTTAATGTAAAAAAATGCTAAGCATGTAGTAAGAGCAATTATTGATTGCTCTTCTACAAAAACACAAAGCAATGTTTGCATGGGATTATGGTGACATACATGGTATTCATCCTAAGTTGTGCACTCATAATATTTATATCAAAGACAATTGTAAACCAATCAGAAGCCACAAAGAATAATGAACCCATTAGTGAGGGAAATTGTAAAGGAGAATTGAAGAAGTTATTAGATGTTAGATTTATATATCCAATTTCAGATAATAAATGGGTGTCACCCCTTGTCATTATGCCAAAGAAGAATGGAAAATGGAGGATTTGCGTAGATTATAGAGAGTTGAATGCAGAAATAAAGAAGGATCATTTTCCACTTCCTTTCATTGATCAGGTACTTAACACTTTGGCTAAGAAATATTTTTCTTTTCTTGATGGATATAGTGGTTATAATCAAATTTAGATTGCACCAGAGGATCAAGACAAAACTACCTTCACATGCCCATGGGGAACATTTGCATATTTTTTTCTTCCATTTGGCTTGTGTAATGCACTTGCTACATTCTAGAGGGCATTCTTGAGCATATTTTTAGATCTAAAAATGACTACATGGAGGTATACATGGATGATTTTATAATACATGGAAGAAATTTTGAAGAATCCATGAAAAATTTAGACAAAGTTTTGAAGAGATGCAAGGAGCACAATTTTTCATTAAGCAATGAAAAATGTTACATGATGATGTCTGAAGGTATAGTTTTGGGACACTATCTCTCTTCTGATGGAATTCAAGTTGATCCAACCAAGATATCTATTATTATAAATTTTCCAACACCAAAGAAGAAAAAGGATGTTAGGAGCTTCCTAGACCATGCTGGTTAATATAGAATATTCATACAAGATAGTAGCGCCATTTTTATATCATTGGGAAAGGATGTTTTATTTGAGTGGACTAAAAAATGTAAGGGTTCATTCCAAAATTTGAAGAAAATGTTAACTATTGTTCTTATATTGATGCACTGCACCATAACACATCCATACTGATGCATCAAACCATGCCATTGGAGTTGTTTTAGGATAGAAATATGGAGTTCTAAACTATGCAATTTAATATGTTAGCAAGAACTTGCAGCATGCTTAGCTTAATTACACAATAATAGAGAAGGATTTCTTAGCAGTTGTGTATTCTATCAATAAATCCAGGTACTACATCATAGGTTATTCATTGTTCATTCACATTGACCATGTTGCAGTTAAATATTTTATCAATAAACTAGTAGTAAGTAGCAAGATTATCATATGGTTTCTCCTTCTACAAGATTTTGATGTCACAATATTGGATAATCCTGACAAGGACAACATGGTAGCATATTTTCTTTCAAGAATGGATACTAATGATGAAGAATAGGTATTTGATGAATCTTTTCCTAATGAGCATTTATTTTTTATCTCCACAAAAACAACTTGGTATGTAGACATAGCCAACTATCTAGTTTCAGGTAAAACACCTCCACACTACTTATACTCTAAGAATAAATGTATACTTGAGAAGAGTGTGCATTTTACTTAGATAGTTGTATTTCTTCTTAGATAGTTTTATTTATATTTCATACAAGGAAAGATCATGCCATGAGAATATGTGTAGATGATGAGGAAATATATGATTTCCTTAAATCATGCCACAGTGAACCTTGTGGAGGAAATTTTTCTGCAAAAATAACAACACAAAAAGTGTTAACAACTAGTTATTATTGCCAACACTACATAAGGATGCAACACTTTACACTAGAAAGTGTAATAGATGTCAAATAATTGGTAAGCCTACTATATCATATGAGATGCCATTGTAGCCTTTGTTTGTCTTGTAGCTATTTGACAAATGGGGCTTAGACTTCATTGGTCTTGTACATCCTAAATCTCAGTAGAAGGAATACATATTTATATGTACAAATTATCTAAACAAGTGGCCAGAGGTGAAGGAATTTCCAAGTCAAAAAGTGAGAAAGTAGCCAAGTTTCTCTATGATAATATCTTCACTAGATATGGAGTTTCAAGGAGAATGTCATTGATCAAGGTACACACTTTACTATTGATATAATTTCTGATCTAGCTAAAGAGTATGAAATTAGTAATAAAAAGTCTACAATATACCATCCCGATATAATGGCTAGGTAGAGGTGACAAACAAGGAGATAGAATCTATCTTGACAAAAACCATTGCACTCCACCGAAAATCTTGGCCATAAAGGCTTTCCAAGGCGATGGGAATCCAACACAATTTGGAAGACAACAAATGGATTCACACCATTCGAGATTTTGTATGGTAATATTGTTGTTCTCCCTATTGAGTTTGAGCACAAGACATTAAGGACTGCACTTGAACTAGGCATATATTTATCTGAAGCTCAAAGGAAAAGGATTCTCAAACTCAATGAGTTAGATGAAATGAGAAGACAAGTTGTGCATAATACAAAGGTAGTGTAGAAGCAAAGGATCAAATGGCATGACAGGTTCATCAAGATAAGAAAATTTCAAGAAGGTTATTGGGCACTCTTATTTGACTCAAAGTACAAGGACCATATGGGAAAACTCAAGACAATGTGGTTAGGCCCCTATGAGATTGAGAAAATCTTTCCCAATGGAGCTGTAAAACTCACCACCATAGATCCTGTGAGGTTCAAGCTATTGGTGAATGGCCATAGGTTGAGATTGTATAAGAATCCAACTAACAAAAGTACCTTCATGTAGTAGTTTAGAGGATGACAAAAGAAGATGGAAATAAGGACACCATCGAAATAAAATAACAAGTTGAGCCTGTTGGTTCATCTTTTGACATTTCAGAGGAATGATATATTTCAGTGGCCTTGGTATATTCATCTTGTTGGATGTCCCAAGTACAAATAAAAGTGTTGTGATCATCCCTCTTGGTGATCAAGCACTCAACTAAAACATTTTATTTTCTTAGAATTTCTATTTTGCAAGATTTGATGTATATGTTTGCAAGAGTGCATAGTCTCGACACGTAGATATAATGAAAATATTATATGTTCCACTTGTAGTACCATGTAGAAAAACTCTATTTTGTTTTGATGTTTATTATAACTCATGATTGCATGAAGTAAATAAGGGATATATGCATGTGTGAGTGATGATTGAGACAACTGGTACCCTAACAGTCAACATTCCCTCTCTGGGAGTTATCTGATTTAAGAAAGGAGCCTCTAATACAAATGTCACACATGCTTACAACATCATAAAAATTTCCACAACATCATAGAAAACCAACATGCAACAAGGGCAAAAATCCAATAAATCATGTGTAATCATCATTCTAAATATGCCTTGAGATAAGTGCACTCCTACCACTTTATTAAAGTATGATTAGTATGATTATTATTAATTAGTATTTATGCCACGATATCATGTCTTTATTTACATTGATAAAATGCCACCCTTTATGTTGTGAGGTGTCATTACATGTCATCCCACTCTGTAATACCACTTTACCTCACATATTTCTTATAATAAAATCAATTAATTGCATCCCCCTTTGTTGTGTTGTGTGTGCATTGGTCTCGAAGTTCAAAACAAAATACTCAAAACAATCCCACACAATTCAATTTTGCATCATTTCTCCAAAACTATGTGATTGCATTATCGAGTTGAGCAAGCTACATATTGAAAATGGGTGGAGACTTTATACACCATGAGACTATAGAGCATTCTCAAATCCTTAGCCAAAAAAATCTACAAGACTTTCGCGAAAATGGGTGGCTAGATTATGATTCTAAGGTTTCAATGAATCAATGGTCAAAGAATTTGTTCCTACACTCAGAGATGGTGAAACAAATTTCAAGGTTTTATCAGTGAAATTTAATGATGAAATCTTGGATAAGGTGACTAGAATTCCTGCACATGGTGAACCTTTCCCTGAGAAAGTAAATCCGGAAGCATCCAGACAAGAATTTGCTGATGTAGATGATGTATTCGTCAATGATTGCCAAGGTACTTACAGAAATTCTCTCAAACCTCTTTGGGCTGAAATTGTAAATTACATTATCAATTATTTTACCTATGAGGGAGGTACTCTAGGTTAAACATAGTTCATTTTAAATTTCTCAATCATCTCAAGAACAACAGATATGTCAATGTGCCCAATTTCTTGAATGAAATTTTGAAAAATATGGGTAGGGAGGAACAATGAGGAAGGTCTGCTCTTTCACATCACTACCTCATCACTCTGATAATCAAACACACCCTATAGAGGGAATACCCTGAGATAAGGTGGGATGATTTTGCAAGAGCTAAGCACATTGATGAATTACTTTGGGAAATAAAAGGAAGAGAAGAAGAAGTACTGGAAGTTCTTCCACACATGCATTGAACCCTCAACATCAACTTCCTAGCCTAAAGAAACCCCTGTTTATGAGAATTTACCATCTTCTGAACAAAACCCTAAACCAATCTCACCTGAAATAATATTTATTATTGAAACCCTCCTAGAAATATCTACACCTAAATCATCTACCTCCTCTAAAGGAAAGAGAAAATCTTCTAAGTTAACTCCTACACCGTAAATATGTTCTCATAGGCTAAAGACCAAAATAACAAAAACCTCCAAGACAATAAAGTCTTTGACCACATTGTTATCCCATTTAACTCCCCTTGAGAAATAGGACAACGGGAAGTTTATATTACCACAATGATAATGATTCGATTACAAATGTGGTATTCACTGGGAAATCATACATCATCTCCATAGAGTCTTTGTGCACTGGAAACTCCAAGAGTTTCATGAAATATTAAAGAAGGTGATAACTTTGATAAAAAAATTCATCTTTAGAATAGGTCATTGAGATAATTGAGTTCCAATGCACTACCGAGCTCGAGTTCTACGGCTCACCGAGTTACTTTGTGCATCATTGAGATGCTTGTGCCATGCATGTGAGCTATATTGTCAAACCGAGATATGAATGGAGTATCGAGATGTTTTCATAGTGGGGAGATTTGATAGATGGAAAAGGTAGTATTGAGTGAACCGAGCCACTCCACATTACATCGGGTCGCATTAGAATACCTTTTGAGATGTACAGAGCAAGACCAAGCTCTTTCATGAAAATGAGCTACTCTTAAAACTCAGTTTGGTGCAAACATAAATGAGATCTTAGATCGGGTCAATGTGGATCGAGCTTTGTAAGGATGTCAATATGTTTAGAAATACATATATGCCCATTGAACACTTCACCGATGTAAAGTTATTAAGAACATTGGTAGAATGAGCTCCATAAAAAAGGTGAAGCTTTACGAACATCCACAAGGCTACTAGCTCAATGATGGGTGATGTAAGGTATCGACCCCTTGACCAAGCTATAGACATTGTGCAATGAGTTATTTTAAGGGAGGAATGAGCTTATCAAAAGGGTCGAGTGGATTTGAGAATAGTCGACTCTATATAAAGGTTGAACTGTGGATCATTTCCAAAGACACATCGAAAGTTAAAGATGTCTAGGGAAGCAAGACGGCTCACAAGAAGTTGTGCAATGATGGCCTCAATAAGAGAAGCTTAGGATGTAGATAACCCAAAGCCGAGCTAAGAAGTGATTCACTTGGTACATGGAAGGACCGAGCTTTCATAGTCCGAACAAAACATTAAGGTGGTCGAGTCTTAGCGATGGTGGATGAAAAGTTTAACTCAGCCCATTATTGAGCATTATGGGAAAGTCAAAGAAAATGGCCCAAATGGCCCAAGGAAAGTTGGGCCTCATGGGTCCAGGCTCACGCGATATTTCCTACGTGAGAAGAATGTGAGCCTTTATCCTATCGGTGGCCCATGTGGGTCATAGGGGGAGCTTGGGAACATTGTGGGGATGTAGAAGCAAGATGACATGCTTGAACTTATGATGTGAGTGCATTAGAAGCCCAAAATGCCACATAGACCATTGCGGGAAGATTGGAGAAGTTGAGCCCAAGTGGCCCTTGGGACATCGGTGCATGAAAATCATAATATACTCGGCTTGGTAAAATACGGGTGGAATGGTGGTACATGGAACCACATGTGGGCCTGAGGTGTTTATAGATACTTTAGTGTGGGTGGATCAGGTGATGAAGGTCCAAGTCACATTCGGACAAATGGGCCGTACCAAGGCCGAGTTCCCGATATACAATACGACCTAAAAATCAAAGCGGTGGGGAGGGCTCGCTATTTGAAATAATGTGTACATGATGGAACATTAGGAGGAGGGCTTAGCGCATCATTTTTAGATGTGATTCTATGATTTGGCTAGTGACATGGAAGGAAAAAGGTAAATCGGTGAGCTAAACTAGTGAAACGGTGCGTCGGTCCAAGACTAAGGAATTTGATGCTCGTAGGAGTAATAAGGAGCTTCCCAATATGGGCTTCGTAGCCTTTGGATAGGGTGTGAAAAATTCAAAGCCTCACCATGAATATATTTAGGGAGATTGTCGACCAAGTAATATCCCAATGTAAGGAGTCGATAATGTTAGATAATAACCATCTCGCCTAAGCTAGCTCATAAATATTTTAAAAGGGGCAAACATCTACCACCCTCCTTATACAAAACATGAAATGCATAATGGGCCCACCATAATTTTAAAATAAAACAAGGCATTATGAAATTATGTAAAACTATAGAAAAACAGATAAATATTTAAAATTATATTTCCAACCAAACAGTTTAATTGTTTAGTCTCGAGACATATAAGCAAGCCTAGTAAACCCAAAATTAGCTACAGTCACTCAAATGATCATAAATTGACAAAACTCTCAACATAATCACGTAAAATTGGTGTTGTTTGAATCATGGCTATGAGCTCATCACACGAAATCAATAAATTCAAGAATTGTTGCGAGATTCTTATGACATTTTAAAGGAAAACGGGAAAGGTTTAAAACATTGATTTTATTGGTGGTTGGGAATGCAATTAAGAAGCATTGGAAGACATTTTTCACTACTACAATTCATGGGACAGTATGGGGTGCCTTGTACAGGTCATGTATAATCATTTGGGCACATTTATGGGATCTTTCAAGTAGCTGGAAAGTAGATTCGATATTATAATTCCCTCTCTTTTTCTCCTTCTATAAATTGTAATCTTGGGCTCATTTGTACAGGATTTGGTTATTTTTTCTCTCTTGCCCCCATCTCTCTTTCTTTTCTAGGGTTAAATGTGGAGTTTAAGCCTCCTCTCTTTGCTTTGTAATAGAATTTTCTTACCTATTTCCCACTAATGATGGTGTGAACTCATGGAGCAATAAAATTTGTTTTGTGATTCATTTTGTCCATCCTTTGCTTATTTTATTGTCTCTTCTTGCCTCTCACCATTGCAGGGTATACTATGCATATCTCTTGATTTCTATTGTAGATTTTGAGATCTGTGTTTAATCATTTTGAACTGTTGTTTTATTAGGGTTAAACCATATAACAAGTGTTTCCTAGATCTATAATCAGATAAATCATACAAGCAATGAATGTGGAAATAATCCAGAGATAAAATAAACAAGAGAAAAATAACACCAGATTTAACGTGGTTCACCCAGTGTGGGCTACATCCACTAAGAAATGGCCAATAATATTATTTAGTGCTTTATAAAGGAAATACAATGAAGATATGTTGTCTTCACAACACCTCACAGATGTTCAATGCTTTTCCTCACTCATCTACTCTTTCTTTCTCACCAAGAAAAATTACATGCAAACAATTGTTATTTTCTTCTCTCATACCCTCATACAATGCATACATGCATATATAACTATTTTGGAAACTAACTATGCTTTTAAAATCAATAAATCATCTTTAAAGCAAGATATTTATTCTAATTCTCGTTTAAAGAACAAAGCACCGTCACACAGGTGACCGATGTCATTCTTTCCTCACCTATGTCGATCACTTCCTAATCTATGTCGATTACCTTATGACTGATGTTGGTCACTTTGTCAAAACCAGAAACATGTAAAAGAAATTTTCTTGTGAAGAAATTAAGCTCCACACTTAACAATCTCCCACTTGGAGATCAATTGCTACACTATATTGTGCATCACCATCCTTGGTTCCTTTTCCTTGGCTCGTTTCTTCCTCTTCAAGTCTCAAACTCAAAGACCAAAAAAGTGAGTGAAGCTCCAACTTCTCCCTTACCAATGGATTTGTTAGCATATCCATAGGGTTCTCATCCATATGGATTTTCTCTAACTTCAGCTTCCCATCCTCCAACACCTTCCGTATGAAGTGATACCTCAACTAAATGTGTTTCATTCTTGAATGAAATGTTGAGTTATTTTCTAGATGGATCATGCTCTAACTATCACTGTATAATCTATAATCCTCTTGCTCCTTACCCAACTATTTCATGAACTTTCTCATCCATATCATCTCCTTGCTATCTTCTGTAGCTGCAACATACTTTGCCTTTGTAGTAGACAAAGCCACAACCTTTGTAATCTTGAAATCTAGCTAATCTGTTCCACCTACTATGAAAACATATCCAGTGGTGCTCCTCCTGCCATCCAAATCTCCAGCCATATCTGAATCAACATAGCCATGTAAAGAAGTATCTAACCCTCCATAGCATAACTCCATGTTGGATGTCCCTCTCAAATACCTGAGAATCCATTGGACTAATTTCTAATGTTCTTTACCTAGATTAGCCATAAACCTGCTCATAACTCCCACTTCATGTGCAATGTCTAGTCTAGTACAAACCATGGCATACATAATAATTCCTACTTTGTTGAAGCATAGGGAACACGTGTCATGTACTCAACCTCCTCATGTGATGAAGGACATTGATCTTTTCTCAATTTGAAGTGTCTAACCATAGGTGTACTAACAAGTTTTGAATTTTGCATGTTAAACCTTTCCAACACCTTATTGATATAAGCTTCCTGAGACAAATACAACCTCTTTTTTTCTTGTCTTGGTGAATTTTCATGCCAAGGATTTTCTTTGCAGCTCCCAAATCCTTCATTGCAAATGTGTGAGCTAACCTTTCTTTAAGTTTACCAATGTCCTGCATACTAGATCTTGCAATCAACATATCATCCACATATAGTAACAAAATAACATAGCTCCCATTTTCAAGCTTTTAAAATAAACACAATGGTTATATTCACATCTCATATAACCATGCTCATGCATAAAACTATCAAATCTCAAATACCATTTCCTTGGAGCTTGTTTGAGCCCATATAGGATCTTTTTCAATTTACACACAAGTTTCTCCTTACCCTTGACTTCATAACCAAGTGGTTGTTGCATATAAATATCTTCCTCCAAATCACCATGAAGAAAATCCATCTTAACATCAAGTTGTTCTAAATGAAAATCTTCTTTGTTGCAACCAAACTTAGAAAATATGAATAGAAGTCATCTTAACTACAGGAGAAAAAATCTCATCAAATTCAATACCTGCTTTCTATGCAAATCCCTTTACCACAAGCCTCGCCTTGTACCTTTTCAATCCACCCTCTTCTTCCTTGATTATGTAAACCCATTTTTTCTATATATTTTCTTACTTGTTGGCAACTTGACCAAATCCCATGTCTAATTTTGTTCTAAGGAGTCCATCTCCTCATCCATGTCATGTTCCCACTGCTCGTGGGTATCTACCTACATTAGCTTCTTCAAATATTTATGTTCACCACTAAATAAGAAAATGAAGGTGAAAATATCTCTGGAGGTCTACTTACCTTTGTGACCTTCTCACTTGAGATCTGGGGTGTCTGGGGATCATTCTTTTCCTATTACACATTCATGTCAATCTTTGTCATGACCGACACCAGATCTCACTTGGTCACTTTTCAGTAACCACCATGGTTCCTCTGTCTATCAACTGAATATGGTTTCCTTACCTATATAAGTTCGAGGAGTGCCAATGTCAATTCCATATTTGTCTATTCTGAACCTAATCCTGTCTGTTGATGCCGATTGGCCAGACTGACATCGATTTCGTAGAAATGACATTAGTATCTCATGGATGTTTATTTTAGGTCTAAAATTTGATTTTCCTTCAAAATATCCTCAACTTGTTCATGTTTAGGCACCAAAACCTAATCCATGTACATTATTTTTTCATTCCAATCAATGTCACGACTCCTAACAATCTTAGAATCTTCTAAATCCCAAAATCGATATCCGAAATCACTAGAGCCATAACCAATGAAAGTACATCTCTTAGATTTAGCATCCAACTTCCTCCTATTTTCCCTATCAACATGCACAAAAAGCTTCTGAGCCAAAAACTCTAAGAAAAGAAAAATCTACCTCTTTTCCAGACCAAGCTTCTTCTGGTATTCCACCATCCAATGTTGTTGAAGGCCCACGGTTGATCAAGTACATTGTTGTATCCACTACTTCTACCCAAAACTTCAAAGGAAAGCCGACATGTATCCTCATGCTTCTAGCACGTTCCATGATTGTTCTGTTCATTCTTTCTATAACTCCATTCTCCTGTGGAGTTCTAGGAACCATTATTTCTCTTCGTATTCCATTCACTAAACAATAATCATTGAAACCTTTATGCAAAGTACTCACCACCATTGTCAGATCTAAGGAACTTTAATTTTAAGTTTGTTTCATTTTCTACAAGGGATTTCCACCTTTTAAAAGTTTCAAAAACATCATATTTACGCTTAATACAATAAATCCATACCTTCCTTGTGGCATCATCAATGAAAGTCACATAATATTGGGATCCTCCAATAGAAGCTACCTGAGCTGGTCCCCACACATCTGAGTGTACAAGCTCCAATTTTTGCTCCTTCTTTGTTGACCCAACCTTGAGAAATCTCACTCTCTTCTACTTTCCAAATATGCAATGCTCACAAAATTCAAGATCTAATTGTTTCAAATCTGATAACTTACCCTTAGCCTTTAAGATCTACATTCCTTTTTCACTCATATGGCCTAGCTGATTATGCCACATGGTTGCATCTGAATCTATAGTAGATAGCACAGAAAAGGAATCAGTAACATAGGTAGACAAATATAAAGTTCCTACCTTCTTACCTCTTTCCACAACAAGAGATCCCTTGGTAACCTTCCAAGAATTGGTTGTGAATGTAACCACGCATCCAAATTCACCTAGTTTCCCTATAGATATTAGATTTCTCTTGAGGCTTGGCACATGCCTCACATCTTTCAATACCCATGGATTTCCATTCTACAACTTTAGATAAACATCACCTTTACCAGTAATATTGCATGGCTCATCATCTCCTAAATAAACTTGTCCAAAATCACCCTAAACATAATTTCTAAATAACCCTTATTAGGGGTAGCATGGAAAGAAGCTCCAGAATCTAAAACCCAAGATTCTAATTTATTATCCAAGGAGAGAATAAGGGCATCTTGTTTTACCTCACTTGCAAACATTTTCCTCTTTACCTTTTTCTTTACCTTTGTATGTATTCTCTTTGTTTTCCTTGGACCAACACTCCTTTACGTGTCCTCTCTTTCCACAATTCCAAAAAAGTAAATCTTTGTACCTAGATCTAGATATGTCATGCCTTGACTTTGATCTCCCATTCTTCTTTCTCTTTGATGATCTCCTTAGATCTTCCCCTTATTTCTACATTTAAAGCATTTCTAGATGATGTTTCTCTTAAGATTTTCCTACATATTTCCTCATTAAGGATTACACTAACCACATCATCAAATTTCAAACCTTTAGAAGCAATCATTGTATTACTAACAACCATTACCAAGTTATCCCAACTATCTGGCAAAAGAGCATAAGAATAAAAGTTCTTTCACTTCATCATCAAACATGGAATTTCTACCAATTTTAATTGATTTACAATAGACTGGAAATCATTCAAATGATTAGATACATATCCACCTTCTTACATCTTAGAATTAAACAATTTTTCATCAAATAAACCTTATTCAAAGCACTAGGAGTTTCATACAAATTTGCTAAAGATTTCATCAACTCTACCATGGTTTTTGCATTTGTAAAATTCAAAGCCACCAATGCTTCTAGGATCAATCTTATTATAGATCCCAGAGCCTTTCTATCAAGAACCTTCCATTCTTCATCAGTCATCATGTTTGGTTTTCCATGCTCATCCAATGGTAAGTATAGATCTTTCTGATACAAATAATCCTCCACCTACATCTTCCATAGTTGATAATTACAACCATCAAATTTCTCTACTTGGTATTTACTATCTTCTGCCATTTCTCTACTCCCACTCAATCAGAAAACCCTCTGTGAGTAAATCCTATCAACACACAAAACCTCCAAACAAAGCTCTGATACCAGTTTTTGGGGTTAAACCATATAAAATGTTGCACAGATCTATAATCAGATAAAGCATACAAGAAATGAATGCGGAAATAAACCAAAAGATAAAATAAACAAGAGAAAGATAACACCAGATTTAACGTGGTTCACCCAGTGTGGGCTACATCCACCAAGAAACAACCAATATTATTATTCAATGCTTTACAGAGGAAATACAATGAAGATCTATTGTCTTCCAACACCTCACAGGATGTTTAATGATTTTCCCTCACTCAACTACTCTTTCTTTCTCACCAAGAAAAATTACATGAAAACAATTGTTATTTTCTTCTCTCATACCCTCATATAATGCATACATGCATATATATACTATTCTAGGCAACTAACTATGCTTTTACAATCAATAAATCATCTTTAAAGAAAGATATTTATTCTAATTCTTTTTCAGTGTATCATCATTATTAGTGTATGATTTATTTTTATGCACTCTCTCTCCTGGTCCATTGGAAATTTATATTAGGATTAGATAGCATTACCTTCACCGAGATTAGCTTGTGGGAGGTAGTTTAGGAGTAGGAACCAACCTTCTCCGGAGGATAATCTCAAGCCTAAAAGTTCCACATCTTGAGAGGTGATTTAATGTTACATAAATTACACCGAATGACCCACTCCACAATCGAGGCCATTTGGGAAGTACTGTAATTTCATGATAATAGTTCAGGCATGCCAGGTGGGACATCAAAGAAGTTAGAGTTTTATCTTTCAAGGGTGTTCTACTATAAAGTTAAATTGAAGACCATTTACATGTGTCTAGTTCAATATTTGGAGCATACTTAATTTTAACAAGTTGGTTTTTTCTTGTTAAAATTTCATCTTTTGAAAGCATATAAAACACATCTAACAACTCCATCTAGTTAAGTTAGAACCCATATCTAACATTGCGACATACCTTTTACGCCATCCATTTTCATTCATTTCTCTTTCCATCTCTTTCATTTTTTTCCATTATATGAAGTTGTGCAATCATGGATCCATTCCCACATTGGAATTCACACTTGTAGTAGTGCAATCAACCTATAATAAGCTTCACAAATCCTCTAGATCAGCATTATGATCGATTCTTAAATCATTATGCTCACCCGTATGAACAATGTCAAAACCAATTTGGCTATAGAACACATCAAGAGCAAGGATGTGCATATGATGATAATAGTTATGTGGAGAATTTTTATCTTCTTGAGAATATTCAATAATGGAGGTTGGCATGGTTCAATCTCAGGCTACAACACAAATGAAAGAATTCAATATTGTTTGTAGGGAACCTTGTCAATTGGAAGGCCCCTTTTCAAGACAATATAGCTCACAAAAAAAGCTTGAATTCATGGTTGGGATTCTGCAAACTTGCACAAATGGACTGAGGATATTGAAGCATATGAGAAAAGTGTGAGACAACCTTGTCAATGGGTAGTTTATTCACCAGCTACTTGTCCTTCATTTTCTCCCCCTCAAGCTTTTTCATTTTAGTAGTATAAATATTCAAGTCCATTGTACGCTGCCCCAAGTGTTGATTTCCCTTATCAATCCTCTAGTCTTCCATATCATCTCAACTCTTCTACCCTTTTCCCTTCCAATCAATCATCCCCTCCTTAGAAATAAGAATTTCTACCTCCTCTACCACCACAAGAAATTGCAAAATCTGTGGTAACCCAACCCATCCCTCCTCTTTCCATCTTAAGTTCATCTTGGGAGGTAAACAATCAGACAACCAGCCAAGGGAAACAAGAAGAAGAGCCTAAAAAACAAGAAATGACAAAAGAATTAAAAATATGGGCTCAAAGGTTTGGTATTGAAAATATTCCCTTACTAGTAAAGCCAAAGGAGGAAGTCAAAGTTGATAAGCTAGTGGTGACCAAGGTTGATTTTGTCACAGTGGAACAAGAAGATGATCAGCAATCAGTTTACTCTAAATGTAGTGTCCATGTTGGAACTTTATTTGAAGATAATGTTGATCCAATTCAAGCTGCACAATTAGTCCAAGAAGAGGAAGAACAACCAACTCCAAGTCTAGTTGAAGAGGATCACATGGAGGTGAACAAGATGAACTCAAAGGAAATGAATCATGAGAAAGTTATATAGGAGATTTCATATCTCTCTCCCATTTCATCTCTCCAAAATTCTATTTTTTGGAAGAGTTTGAACTCACTAGCTTCATGTTTGAAGAAGAAGAAGACCATGATGTAAAAGTTATAGATTCAAATGGCATCATGCAAGAGGAATAAGTTTTGGCACAATAGGATAGTGAAGAGCTCAAATGTTTATCACATTTGGAATAATGTTTTGATGAGGAAGATGCCGTATAAATTGTAACTTTTTTTTCCCATCATTCATCCTTCAATCACAAGAGTCTTATGCCATATAGGAGAATGTTCAAGAGTAACCTGCAGTTTGGAATGTGCTTCTTGAGTTAAAGTTGGAAGAGTTTGATCTTCCAAATGTCATATCGAATGTAGAGGAAGGGAAATAATAGGAAGATGTTATCATCTCTTCCATACTATTCACTAAAAAGAGACAACATTTTTCTATAGATGTGCAAGAAGAAGAAGATAAATCTATAGATAGTCCCCTCTTTCAAGAAGGTCTACAAGAGGAATCCTTTTTAGAGTTAAGTTTCAAAATAATGGGCACATTCGAAGGACCAGACCATGCCCTATCAGATACTTGGCTTCATTAGAGCCAAGGGAGGATCCAAAACCAATCATTCTTGTCCCCGAGCATGAGGAATAATATCAACATGCCAAGGATCAAAAATAATACCTCTTAGAAATAAATGAGAAGCGAAATCGGAAGAGGTGTATGTCTTATTTCATGTTAATAACTTGATGTATGATGGAGTAAAAAACCAATTTGCATCTAATATTTCAATCCTAGTCTTAGATGTATTTAATTCCAAATCATTGCATGGCTTCCAATTGTGAGGAAGGGAAGCTACTTTGCATTACTAGTATCGGTTTTTTTTTAAAGTTCCCATCTCTTTGGTTAGTGTAGGAGTAGGATTAGGTTTTTTTCAGCAAGAAGAAGTTCTTGTGCACACTTTACATGTCTTACTTGAGGCATGTATGATTTCATATTTTTATATAGTTTTTTTCGTGTTGCTATACCTAGCATACATCATTTCCAAAATTGTTACAATAGGAAGCTCGTACTTGCATGCAATAGTTACAAATTCTAAATTCAAACAAATGCAGAGCAACTAAAATCATCTAAAGAGGAAATCTAGATGATTCTCTCCAAAAAAAAATGTAGAAAGTTTCCAGTGCCCATGCAAGTAACCAAGGATCAGCCAGTGGCCCAAGTCAGAAAATAACTCTAGCCTTTAGCAAAGCACACAATTCAGCATGCTTGAAATTGGGACTTTCAGAAGAAGAAATAAAATATGAACTTAATAGAGTTTTATGATGTCCAAGATGACCAGTTTAACTAAAATTTTGTAGTATCCTTTATCTTTCCAATCAATATTTTCTATTTATACTTGGAAAAATCTGATGTTGAGGTAGTGGTGACAGTGTTTATCATTTAGTCTTATAGATTGCAGATTGCGAGAATGAGTGGAATTCAAGTTTAAAAAAATTCTACTCTCACAAATTTTGATTTCAATATTTTCTTATGAAAATTGAGAGTGCAAGTAGCGGAAGGTAGTCCCATAAAATAAGAAGCGACATTTCAAGTATTCTAGAGTCAAATTTTTCGAGTTCAAATCACTTTATGTTGATCATACGAACTCCATGCCCAATGGATTGCTACATGAAACTGGTCACACTCTATTTACCGGAAAAATGGCCCCGCGAGTCACCAAATTCTTATCCCATTTCACTCCCCTAGTGTAATGGGACAACAAGGAAGTTTATATTACAAAAATAACAAGGATTCATTTACAAATCTAGTTGTCCACCTATGAAATAATCCATCATCTCCACAAATTCCTTGTGCACCTGGAAACTTCAAGAGTTTCATGAAATATTAAATAAGATGAGAACTTAGAAAGCTTTTAGCTTTATAATATCTCACCGAGCTAAACAAGTTCCAATGTACTACCAAGCCTGAGTTCTAAGGCTCATTGAGTTACTCTATGGATCATCAAGTTGCTTGTGCCATGAAGTGAGCTATATTGTTGAACCGAGCTATGAAGGAGTCTTGAGAAATTTTAATAATGGGGAGCTTTGATATATGGATGAGATAGGAGTTAATTGAGCCACTCCAAATTACATCGAGAGGTATTAGAATACATGTCGAGGTGTTTGTAGTAAGACCAAGCTCTTCCATGAAATCGAGCTACTCTTGAAACTTAGGTATGTGCAAACATAAATGAGCTCTTAGATCAAGTCAATGTGGATCAAGCTACTCTCTAAGGATTGAGCTCCTTAAGGATTTCAAGCTATTTAGAAAGACATATATGGACATTTAACACTTCACTTATGCAAATTTATTAAGAGAATCGTGACCGAGCTCCATCAAAAGGTAAATTTGTCAAAACACTCCACCAAGATACTATCTCAATGATGGGCAATGCAAGGTATATACCCCTTGACATGTGTTATAGACATTGTGCAATGAGTTATTTTGAGGGAGTGCCAAGCTTATCAAAAGGGCTAAGCAGATTTGAGAATAGTTGATTATGTATGATAGGTTGAGTGAAGATCATTTCTAAAGCCGTGTGTCAAAAGTTAAATATGTCCAAGGAGGAAAGACATCTCATAAGAAGTTGTGCGAATGATGGCCTTGACATGAGAATATTAGGATGTGGATAGCCCAGAGTAAACCTAAGAAGTAAGTTACTTGGTACATGGGTGAACCGATCTTTCATAGGCCAAATGAAATATTAAGGTAACCAAGACTTAGGAGATGGAGGATGAAAATTTTAACTCACCCCATTGTTTGAGCATTGTAAGAAATTCAGAAGAAAATGGCCCAAATGGCCCAAGGGTGAGTTAGGCCTCATGGGCTCGAAACATGTGATATCACCAATGTGAGAAGAATGTGGGGCTCGACTAGTTAATGGCACATGCGGGTCAAAATGTGGAGTTCAGGAATATTGTGTGGATGTAGAAGAAAGATGGACTACTTGCACTTAAGACTTGATTACATCAAAAGCTTGAAAATGCCACATAGACCATTGCAGGTAGATCGGAGAAATTAGGCACGAGCAGCCCTTGGGACATCGGTATGTGAAAATCCCGAGATACCCGACCTAGTGCAATGGGTGGAATGGTGGTACACGAACCACATGTGGGCTTGAGGTATTTATAGAGCCTTCGGTGTGAGTGGATTAGATGATGAAGTTCCAAATCACATTCAAGGTAAATGGTCCAGGCCAAGGTGGAGTTCCTCGATATACAATACAACTGAAAATAGAAATTAGTGGGGTGGGTTCACCATTTGAAATAATGTTGACATAGTGGCACATTAGGAGGAGGGCTCAGCGCATCATTTTGAGAGTTAATTCAAAGATTTGTCCAGTGAAAAATAAGGAAAAAGGTGAGTAGGTGAGCTAAACTAGTGAAATAGTGGGGCTGGTCCAAGGTTGATGAATTTGGCACTCACAGGAGTAATAAGGAGATCAAAAATATGGGCTCAGAGGTGGTGGATAGGGTGTGAAATAAGTCAAAGCTTCACCATGTAGATATTTAGGGATCTCTCTGACCAAGTAATATCTTGATGCAAGGAGTCAACAATGTTAGAGAAAAGCCAGCTCAGCCGAGCTAACCAAGCTGACTTATAGATATTTTAAAAGGGGAAAACATCTACCACCCTCCTTATAAAAAACATGAAATTTATAATGGGCCCACCATTATTTTAAAAGATAAATAGGAAGTTTTGAAATTATGTAAAACTATGGAAAAGAGGGAGAAATATTTAAAATTAGATTTCTAACCAAACAATTTAATTTTCCAGTCCCGACACATACAAACAAGCATGACAAACCCAAAATTAGTTGCGAGTCACTCAAATGATCATAACTTGAGTAATTCTCAATGAAATCATGAAAATTGATCTTTTTGGAATTGTGGCTCGAGCCCGTTGCAAAAAAATAAAGAAATTCAAGAATTGATGTAGATTCAAGTATATGTTTAAGGAAAATGGGGCATGTTTATAACAATGATTTTATTGTTGGTTGGGAATGTAATTAATAAGCATGGGCAAACATTTTTCACTGTTGGAAGACATGGGACAATATGGGGTGCCTTCTACATGTCATGTATCATCATTTAGAAATATTTATGGAATTTTACAAGTTCTTTGGAAAGTAGATTTTAGGATTATAATTCCCTCTCTCTTTTTTCTTCTATAAATTGTAATCTTGGGCTCATTTGTAAAGGAGTTGGTCATTTTTCTCTCCTACCCCCTCTCTTTTTCTCTAGGGTTGAATGTGGAGTTTAAGCCTCATATATTTCCTTTGTAATGGCATTTTATTTCCTTTTTCCCACTAATGATGTACTGTGTGAACTCATGAAGAAATAAATTTTTTTGTGTTTCATTTTGTCTATCCTTTACTCATTTTATTGTCTCTTCTTTCCTTTGACCATTGCATGGTATAATGTGCATATCTCTTGATGTCTATTGCAGGTTTTGAGATCTATGTTTAATGGGTTTGAATTGTTGTTCTATGTGAATCTCATCTTTGTTATGTGATGCATTTTTTCCATCCTCTCCATTTCTCACCTCTCTCCACTTTAGGTAGTTGGGTTTGTGATCAACAACCTCCTTTTCTAGGTGTATCACTGCTATTAGTGTAGGATTTATTTTCATGCACTCTCTCTCCCTAGTCCCTTGGAAAGTTATATTAGGATTAGATAGCCTTGCTTGCATTGATGTTAGCTTGTAGAAGGAATTTAAGGACAAGGAACCAGCCTTCTATGGAGGATCATCTCAAGCCCACAAGTCCCGAGAGATTGAGAGGAGATCCAATGTTACACAAATTACACCAAATTCCCCACTCCATAATCAGGAAATTTGGGGGTATTATAATTTTTGATAACACATATCACTTGATAGTGATGTGGAAGTTGTAGAGGAAATAATTGAGCCCACACTATTAGAAACAATGCATGGAGGTACTAATGTTGCATTTTGTGAACAAAAATTCCCTAGAGAGCACATGGAGGGACAAGAAGACCAAGCCCAAAATGTGGAGATGAAGAGTATTAAAGAAGGTCATGTAGAGAGAGAGTAAGAAAATGTTGAAGGAGAAATTGCATAATAATACCACGAGGATTGCATGTAGAAGCATGCAGCGATCGTTTCTACTAATGAAGTAGTTTGTGAAATGAAAGAATCTGAGGAATAAATGGGAGAAAAAAATTGATAAAAATGTTGACAAAATATTTCATGTATCAGAAGGTAATGAGAAAGGAACAAAAAAATATATTGGTGAACAAATTACACATGTTGATAATGTCATTGAGAACTTGGTATATGGAATTAAGGAATAAAAGATGTCGACCACGGGTGATCATGTACTATAACATACCCCTATAGTTATGGCTGATGTAATTGAACAAGTTGCACCACCAATTTAACCACATGCTAGTACATATCAAGTAAATTTTTCCCCATTGCAACCACACATTTTCCTTACAGAAATCATTAGAGATCATGTCAAACCAATCTATAGAGAAATGGAAACACAAGCTGGATTCTTTGGGTAAATCAATTTGAAACCTACATAAATAGGTTGAAAGAAAAGTATGAAAGAGAAAAGAATAACTCCTTTTCCAACACAAGCAATAACTTGAGGAAAAAGCTAAAGAGATTGAAAGGATAAAGAACAATTAGTAAGATACACTTAAGGTGGCCCATGAAATATTCAAATATGAGCCTCCTTCTAATGTATATGCCATTTTCTTATAAGAAACAATGTTGCAGCTCAATCTTACATGTATCAAATCTAAAATGTCATTTGAAATCAGTGGAGAAAGGAACTTCTTTAGGTTGTATCTAAATATCCCTCATGAAACTCAGCTTCTACTTTGTGAACTCTACATGTATAATTATGCTCTTGAATATGATAGGGACTGGATTCTAGTCCTATACATTGGAGATGTTCCAGTTAAATCACTTTGTTCCTATTTTCAGAATGAGTTGGATCGAGAAAGGAAAATGGAGGACTAAAAACATCTAAATAAATTATAGCCACTCATGGTTAGGTTAGAATCTAATAACACCAAAGAAATTATGGAGAAATATAAAAAGTATATAGAAAAGAAGGAAATCAAAAATAGTGTAGCAGATGAGGAAGGCATCTCATGAGGAGGTCAAAGATATGATTAAATATTTTGGAATTAAGATATTTAAATCCTAAAAATGCACTGGAATGAAATGAATCTTGAGATAAAACATAACAAATGCATGCATACCCTAACATAATACTAACTCTAACGAGAATGAAGGCATACAATCACATTGCCACTAGTTGTGTAGACAAATGGTTTACAGTTGCTTATCATCCCCCAATATTCCATTTTTGATACCACATTGGTTAGGTGATCCACCATTGAATGAAATAGCACAGGACAGATTCATGAACACACTTAGGATGAATGGAGGTTACTTCTTCACCAAACCAGGTAGGGATGGATAGACCAATGGACTTCAGACAAGTATGCAACACCATACAGGCAGAGCCAAAGGAATCTGAATGAGGACATTCAAAAGATTAAGCATGGGGGTGTGATGAGTTGATTAAATTACTTTTATGAACAACTCATCATTTGTACTTTTGTTAAGCCATTGAGGCTATGCCCTTGTATTTCCATGTATTACTACTAAACATTACCACTATAACCTGAACTTACGACATTAATACTAATTGATATAGTTATGATTCTTTTTATTTGAGTATGAATTAATTCTTATGGTTATAATAAGTATTTTAAACGATGATATGTGTGATGTTACTCTTGTTTTCAAGAAGATTTATAAATTTAGTAATCTATATGTAGCAAAGGACCCATCCACAACAACTTGTCCACAGCCAAAAGGAATCACCTACATCTAAAGGATGTATTTGTAACAACCCGTTTGTAGAAAAATAATATCACCTACAGCCAATGGACTTGTCCACAACAACCCATCCATAGCTAAAGAAGATCACCTACAACAAGGGAGCCATGATTGTGCAGATATATTAGAAGGAGAAGGAAGGCACTCTAAATATGCACTTGTTGTGGAATAAATAGTTACAAACTGAAACATGAAACTAGAGATAACTCAACTCTATACCTGGTGATTCGTTGCAACTAAATAAGGAACGGATTGATTGAATTGATCAATCACTTAATTTATGTGTTTAAAATCTAAATAATCATTCATTAATTTTTTTTATGTATTGAATCTCCAGATGATATGTTTGAGAGATTTTACTTTATTCATTTGAAATCCTATTCAAAATATGCTTCCCACACTTTGTTGTACTTAAAATAATATAAAAGAAAGAGATTGAAGGCTGGAAACAGTAGTAGTGAGTAGTAGATCTATAGAGGAATTAGAGAATAGTGAGTAGGAAATCTACAGAGGTTGCTTTGTATGTAGATGTAATGTTCATGCCAAATTAATAAGAATCTGAGTTATGTTCAGTAACTTTTAGGTACAAGCCTTAGGAGGGATTAACACCCAAGGCAGGGCCCACTTGTGGTTTGTTAACCCCCTTCATAGTTTGTTGCTTTGTTTTATTGCATGGTTATACTAAAAAGTAGTTCATTCCTTTATCTACATTCTAAATTTACAAGCTCTATTTTAGGTGTAGTATTTGAAATTCATTTACTTTTAGTCTAAGTTTAGTTGTTTTCAAGCATTGTACTTTTAAGATTTGTTATTTTAAGCATTGTAGTGATAGAAATTAATTTCCTTACCTCCTAAATTTTTGTAACTATTGCATACAACACTGGAATTATTGAAATTTTACGTCCCTTGGTTTGATAATTAAATGATTGTAGATTAATGAATAACATATTAATTATTGCAAGTTAATTTGCACCATCATTTAGCTCCATTTTTGAATCTTCCTTTGGAAATCAACATTTTCCATGGAGTTTCCACCATCATCTGCATAACTCTATTCTTCATAAACATTTTGGTTATAAAAATAACCATGTAGCTTGGTTGGGGTTGTGTTATTAGCAAGTTGTTCATGATGGGGCTCATAAAACTAATTTGGAGGATAATTTTGACAATATGGGGATGGATAGGATTGGTTTTACTACATGTGAATAAGATTCGAAGAAGGAAATGAATTCATGATTACACAACATTATGAATAAATAAAATGGAAAGATCTGAAAGGAAAATGGATGGAAATGAAAGGGGAAGGGTCTCGCAGTGATGAGAAAATGGGTTACTTAGATCAGAGGGGTCACCAAATGTGATTAAAAATGCCTCCAAAGGTTGGGATTTCACCAAGAGCACATCAAAATTGGTGAAATGAAGATGTAAAGAACACAAAGGTGTGTAATGGAACTCCATCTAAAAGGTATTCTATGCACACTGTGAAATATAAATATTTCAATAATCATCCCATTGGGTGTTCCAAAATGGTTATGTCAAAAAGTAGCACCCTAAGGATTGCACATGACATATCCCTAATTTTTTCTAACATGGGACTGTCTCAAAGTGTGGTACTTACATCTTGAGACATACCTCCATCAAGGCTGAATTCCTCTACCTAATTCTAATGCTAAAACTACTCCTATAAGGTAAAATGCGATAAATAATCCTAAACTAACCATGCCAAGGGACCAGGGAGAGAGAGAGGGTTAGAAAGATGCATGGAAGGTAAATCCTAAGCTAAAAGGTGGTTATAGCTCCATAAAAGGGTGAGGACATGTTGATGGAAAATCACAAAGCACCCATGAATGTTTGCAACTCAATGGGTTGAGACTCTCAGTGTGATTGCATAACATGGAGCTTTTCCCAAGTGTGGGACCTTGTGAATCGGGAAAGCTCTCCAGATGAAGGCCGGTTCCTATTCCTCTGTTTAGATGCACACATAAAAATGCAGAGGGTTTAATAAAAACCTAATCTAACTTTCCAAGGAGATAGGGTAACAAGATGCATAAAAATAAACCTAAACTAACAAAGGTGATGCACCAAGGAGTGAAGAACACCTGTCTTGCCAATAAACACAAAGCATTAAAATGCAATGCAAGATCATGCATAGATAACCAAAATTGTAGTGAAAGATCAAGAGGATGTAAATAAACACACAGAGGGTTGAGAATCATCCACAGACATGCATTAGCTGCTCCAAAGATTGATAAAATACACTACAAAATGCCAAGAGGCAAAGTTGCATTACAGTTTTAAATGGGAGGTTTGAACTCCACAAACTCACCTACCAAAGAGAAGAAGGGAGGTGAAAAACAAGAATGTCAAACCTTTAGAAAGAAGCCCCTCCTTACAATTTATAGGAAGAATGAGAGAGAGAAAAGAAAGAGGAATTACAAATCTACCCCAACCACCTCTAGGTTGCATTTAATTCATCTCATTATGGTGGTAGGTGAGAACCTAGAAAAACCAAAAAGTGGTGAACTATATTTTGTATTTTTAAGAATTTTTCTCACCCAATTAAATATATCCATTGTAGTTGGGTAGAGGACCTTGTAATATTTTGAAAATTCCAACCTTACGTTAATCCGAGCTCCCTGTGAAAAGTTATGACCATTTGAATATCTCGTGCGTCGGGGTTTGCTTTATGTTAGTACTTAGAATGTTACACCTCTCGAAGGTGTGCCATAGCACATCCATATTTGTGTCAAAATCCTCTTACATGCCATAGGCACATCCATATTTGTATTGAAATCCTCTTACCTACGTGATAGGCGCATCCATATTTGTGTCGACATCCTCTTACCTGTGCCATGGCGCATCCATATTTGTGTCAACATCCTCTTACCTGTGCCATAGGCGCATCAACATTTGTGTCGACATCCTCTTACCTGCACCATTGGCGCATCCATATTTGTGTCGACATCCTCTTACCTGCGCCATAGGTGCATCCATATTTGTGTCAACATCCTCTTACCTACGCCATAGGCTTAATCTCTTCATTTCGACACTTTATGTTGTGCGCCCTTTACCTTTTGTTTTTCCCATATCTACCCAAGGGGGAAGATATATACAACAATTTGGTGACTCAACGGGGTCACTTGCTGCTAGGTAGAAGATCAGTGGCCTTTTAGCAATCCATTGGGCATGGAGTCATAAGCAATAACCTGAAACCAACTTGATCTCTAATCCCGAGCCTGATACCACAACTCCTTCTTCGAGAGCATGTTGAACTGTAGAAATTCAACCTGAGAGCAAAAAAACCTGTGCCGGAGCACTTAGGGAAATGAAACCTAACTACAACAAGACAATGTGCATACACACTTAGAGGAATTGAAATCTAAGCTAATATTTACAAGGGCAACCTTTTTCTTTTAGTAACAATGTTTAAGATAGATTCCGTTAACCGGAATCAGGAGTTCTTCTCCATCCAATGTAGACAATTGGAAGGCATTACTACTTTTACATCCCATGACCATGTAGGGGCCATTCCAAATGGCATCAAATACGGAATGCCTTCCTAGTTTTGCCCGATCTACATCCCATTTCAGAACTAGGTCCCCTTCCTGGAAGGTCCTTGCTCTTGCCTTCTTATCAAACCATCTTTTTACTAAGGCCTGATCCTTTTCAATCATCTGAACTACATGTTCTCTTATTTCTTCCAATTCCATCAACTCTGCATACCTGGCCTCCATTGGTTCGAACTCAAACAACTCCAACTGCTTCATGAGCTCCAATGCTAGCAATTCTAATGATATAGGCAATACTGCCTCTTTCCCATAGACCAACTTGTAGGGAGAATTACCTGTAGATCTCTTTGGCATTATCTTGTCAGCCCATAATGCTGATTTTAGCTTGGTATGCCATGTCCTTTGGTTTTCATCCAGAGTCCTTCTGATGATTCTTAGAAAATTCTTGTTCGTGGACTCTGCCTGTCCATTACCCTGTGGGTAATAATTTGAAGAGGTGCTCAAATAGATTCCATTCTTGACAGCCCATTCTGTAATCTTGGAACCTATGAATTCCAATGCATTGTCTAATATGATAGTGTCCTTTTACACCGAACTTGGTCACTATTCCTTCATAAATGTCTAGTATGTTAGACTCATTTGCTTCTTTGAGCGCTACTACTTTGGTCCACTTGGTGAAATAGTCCATTGTCATGAGAATCCACTTGTGGCCTTGGCTTGAGTTTGGGTTGATGATCCTAATGAATTCCAATCCCCATTGCATAAATGGTTGGTCAACCAAAATTGGGTGTAATGGAAGCCTGCTAGTATTTCTTTTCCCGTGAAGAGTACACATTTCTTGCACTTTCTTATCCATGTATAACAGTCATTGAACACTGCCAGCCAATAATACCCTGCCTTCATTATCTTGAGAGCTGTTACTCATGGGGAAAAATTTCCTCCGAATCTCCATCATGAAAATCTTGTAACACCCTCTCAATTTGACCTATCCCAATGCACCTCAATAGAACTCCATTGATGTCTTTCTTGAACAAAACACCATCAACAAGCACATATGGAATGGCTTGTAATCTGAAGTATCTCCTTTTTGCTTTGCTCAATTCTGGAGGGCATAGGCCTACTTGTAGGAAGTGTATCATATTCTGAGTCCAACAAGGAGTGGGAACATCATCATTTTCTTGTTCTTGACCATCCTGTAGTACCAAGATAGTCTCTTTTTCATCACCTACTTCAACTTGCTGACTCAAAGCTAGTTGTTCACATAATCCCTTTCCATGGACCAGCTTAGTGACCTTAATTTCGATGTCATATTCCATGACACGAGTGATCCATCCTGCACATTTCTCATTTAGATCCTTGTTTAGAAGGAATTCCTTGACTCCCGCATGAGAGACCAATAATTGGATCTTGTTGTTTGAGACTAGGTGCTTGAATTTCTTTAAGCTTCTAATCACTGCAAGGACATGTTTTTCAATGAAAGAGTACCTAGTTTCATATTCCTCCAAGCCTTGACTGAAGAAAGTGACTGGTTGTTCTAATCCTTCTTTGTTTTGTTGTACCAGGATTGCAGAAATTGTGTCTCCACCACCAAAGGCATATAACATGAAATCCTTGGAGAAGTTTGGATTGATGAGAGTCGGAGCTTGAGATATAGCCTCTTTTATTGCCTCAAAACTTGCCTTGCCTTCAGATGTCCACTTAAATTTCATGCTCTTCTTCAACATCAATGTTATTGGCTTTACGAGAGTTGCAAAGTTTGGAACAAACCTGTGAACAAAATTGATCCTTCCCAAGAAGCTTTGAAGAGACTTCTTGTGACTTGGAAATGGCAATGCTCGAATTGCTTCAACTATTTCTAGGTCAATTGTCAATCCCTCATTTGAAACAATATGGCCTAGAAGTTTTCCTTCGTGAGCCAAGAATATACATTTTTGGGGTTCAATGATACCCCAAATCTTCTACACCTCTAAAATACCTACCTCAGATGAAAGAGGTGATCCACTACATTTTTGGAGAATATAGTGATGTCATCAAGATATATCAGAACTATTTTATTGATCAATCCCTTGAATTCCCTATCAATTTTCCTTTGGAAAGTGGCTCCATCATTTGATAGCCCAAATGGAATCTTCTTGTAGGCATAAGTACCCCATTTAGTGGTGAAATCTATCTTGAACTAGTCATCTTCTTTCACCATTACCTGATTATACCCTGAGTAGCCATCTAGGAGAGAGAATCTCTCCGAACCGGATACCACTTGCAATATTTGTTCCATTGAAGGAAGTGGGTAATGGTCTTTGAGAGATGCCCTGTTGAGGTCTCGGAAGTCTACACACAACCTAATTTCTCCACTCTTCTTCCTGACCGGAACCAATTTTGCAACCTAGCTTGAGTGCTTGATCGGGAATATAATGCTCACCTCTATTAGCTTGTTTAACTCTTTCTTCATTAGAGGCTCAATGTGGGGGTTGACTGGTCTCTGCTTATGCCTGATGGGCTTAGTATCTGGATCCAATTCTATGGTATGTTGTGCCAACTTTGGATTGAATCCTCTCAATTCTTCATAGCTCCAAGCGAAGACATCTGGGAATTCTTGGCAAAGCTGTATGAAATCTGATTTCTCCTGCTCAGTGGCCACTTTACCAATTTGAAGTGTTCTTCCTTCCCCAACCGGAATTGGCTCTGAATCTTCTCTCTTGACCTAGATGTTAGCCTTTTCCTTACGAAACTGGTCGTTAGGGTTGAAGATAGACTCCAATGTTACTAAACCCTTTGGAAGCTTGTTTGTCCGCAGCTGCACTACTTGATCACTGTATTGTTGCTCTAGTCTATCCTGATTCCTAGCTGAGAATTCAGCCTCTTCTTGTAAGAAATTGATGATCTGTTGATCATTCTCAAACACCTGCCAGATTGAGTTATTATCTGGAACTGCTGGCCTCACAATCACATGGATATGTGGTTGTGTTTTTTCCCTTCTAATGTTTTCAACCACATCAAACGTTGCTCCAATTGCTGTGAGCCTATCCGCGGCTTCATTTTTCTTCCTAGGTATGGACACAATGTTGAAAGCTTCACAATCCTCAACGAGGTCCCATACCCTATTCTTGTAGTTCTTCAGCAGGTCATTCTTTATAGCATGTTGTTCCCTGACTTGATTGATGATCATCTCGCTATCCCCGAACACCTGCAAGTTCTTTATGCCCTTTTTCCTGGCCCAATGAAGTCCATGAATCAAGGCCTCATATTCAGCTGTGTTGTTTGAACAGGAAAACTGAAACAGAAAGCTGAATAATATTTGATGCCTTGAGGTGAAACAATCATAGCTCCTCCTCCTGCACCTTACCTACTCTTTGATCGATCGAAAAATAATTGCCATACCTCATTGTCATCCTTATGGTCAGTTTTGGTGATGCTAGGAATAGGTTGGTTTTCTTCATGTATGCAATAGACTCCTAGCTTAGATTCTTCTATTTCTTGGTAGGGATCAAAAGCATGTACCTTGCTTGCCCATTCATCAAGAGTCAAATCAGGATACTTCCAACTTTGGTGTTAGCTTCATCATGCTTGGATAATCTTCTTGATCAAATCTTTGAAGGTTGGCATTGATTTGGCTTGGAGTATGAGGCTCAATATGAAAGTTTGCAATTGGTTCGGATCTGATTGTGACCTTAGTACCATATCTTGTTCTGAACAACATGTGTGACCAGTTAGCAGATAAGTAGCCTCCAATTCTAGCTATGAAATCCCTTAATAAGCATAGGGAAAAGAGTGGTGGCAAATCTATCACTGACACATCTTGCAAAATGGTAACATTGGGGCATGCATGCAAGATAAGATTCAAACCTTTAATCACTCCCACCGTTGCTACTACTTGTCCCATCCAACTGCACTACCCCCTTTGATATGACTTCATATTAGAGACCCAGCTGATCAGCTATTTGCTTGGGCATGACAGAACTACTTGCCCCAGAATCAATCATGCAATTATGTACTAGTTTATCCCCAATAATTAATGAAACATAGAATGGAGGGGGCTTAAAACTTTACCTTGTTGTCCTCCATGATTCCCTTCAGGCTGAGCAGCATTTGTGAGGACCTTCTCTTGCATATGGACATGCTAGTTTGAAGTTGACCAATTCTTCATGGCAGCTTGTAGAAGATCTCTTTGGCCTGGGATGGATAAAGATTCCCACATTGATATATTCACATTTGTCTTCTTCATTTGATCAATGATGCTAAATGGGGATGAAACATCTCTTTGCTGTCCTTTAGTCTGTGCATTCCTTTCTTGTGCATGGGCAGCAACAACTGGCATTTGAATTGGTTTAGAAGGTGGTTTGGGCTGTCCTTGCATGTTTGGAGCTGTATTTTGCTTACCGACACCTTGTGGAGTGATGGAAGGTTGTAGATCACTTGGAGCCAATGACTTCCCTTCACCAATATTCCTCTTCTTTGATCTTGTGTTAGCTGCTACACTCTGAGAAATTGTTTGATTCATGCCACAAAAATCCTCAGCTTGCCAATTCGCAAGTGCGGTATCATTTGTAGCTGTGTTTTGCTGAGATGTCCCTTGTTGCTGATTTGTTTCTTGACTCACTTCACCCTCTACGCCAGTAGTTATCACCATCAAGGCTTGGTTCAAAGCACCATTGAAGCACATAGATTGGTTGTGAGGTTCATTACATGGGAAACACCAATCATATTCTTGAGCTATGTTGTTTTGTACTAGCACTAAGGCTTTAGAAGTAGATGCGACATTGGGGTTATAGGGATGGAATGGTCTATTGGTGGGAGGCCTTACTTGGATTTGATTTGTAGCCAGATTGGGTGGCCTATTGGGATGGTATGGTGGCCTAGCCTGGTACTGCGCTTGAGGCTGATACGGTCTAGCACTTTGAGCTTGTTGTCTTTTGATAGTCACCAGCTCATTTCCAAGGTTCTGTAATTGTTTCATAACCTCCTGGAGTTCATTTGAAGCACTAGAGGATGAAGTAGAAGTTTCATTTGAACTTTGATTTCTAGGAGTGGGAATAGGAGCCAAAGTGGGTGCTTGACTAGTGCTTGGATTTTCTAAGTTTGGGTACAAGGGCATGGGAGGCCTAGGAGCTAGCTTACTAGCTTGAATAAGACAATTTTCAGCCCTAATGGAAATGCTATAAGTAGCAAGTAAGGTTGTGCCTCCCATAGATTGAATTAACATAGAAATATCATAATTCAAAGCCTTAAGATAATATAGAAAAGCACCTTCAGCTATTGGCCTAACGGCCACTAGAATCCTATCCCAAGACCTTTGAAATCTGAAGTTGAAGTCGACAGCTACTCGTTGGGAGCTCTCTTGATAGTTGTCAATTGTTCTAGTAGAGAAAAATTGTCTCCCTTTTCTCCAAATTGCTCATGGAGAACTATGCATAACTGATTCCAATTTTGGATAGAACCAGCTCCAAGGCTCCTAAACCATTGCAATTGCTTCCCTTTGAACGAAGATGCCAACAATTTGACAGCAACATCCATTTCATTTATCTCATGGATTGCACAAATGTTAGCAATGTCTTTGACATGATCACTAGGAGTGGTATGATTTTCTCCACTCGAAAAATGGAATGTTCTTTAATGCTGTAATTGGAGCTAGATTATGTGCATTGAGGGAAAGTGGGATGCTTTGCCAATGAAAATTGACAAAGGGATTCGGTGGTAGATGTGCCATTATGATTGGCCTAATAAATCTGGGTTGATGTGAGAAAAGATCTACCAGTGGAGGTGTAGAAAAAGTACGGTTAGGTGGAGATGGTGATCTTTCTGGTCCTCTTCCTCTCCTTCCTCTACCGTGATAAGCGTAAGTGGAAAAATAATCCCTCTTCTCGAGTATCAGACCTGGTTCAAATTCTTCTCATGTGCCTAGGAAACTATTGCTGCTAAACCACTGAATTCTATCCCCTTCGGAGTCGTTAGATGTGTTAGATAATGAGCCTCAAAAGGCTAGATTCTGCCAAGTTACACACCAAACCTGACAATATTAAAAATATAATTTAAAAGCTTGAAGGACCCAGAAGATATAGTTCTTCAATTTAGTTATCGGGTTTTGTTGTGCAGCTACTAATCCCCAAAAGGTACAGGAAAAACTTAGGTCATGTAAGGCAACTTACAAAACCTAAAATACACCGTGTCGGAACTTGGGACATGCTCAACACCTGGGAAAACCTGAAATACTAAAAAACCATGAAATTTTGAAAGTCAAAATATAAAAAATCTAAGAATACCCTTTTGAATATTATCCCCCGATCTATCAACTGGTGAAATTTTGACTTGTTTTGAGCAAGTTAAGCCCTTGAAAATTGATTTCAAAGTTCAGCCTGGAAGGTGAAAAATCTGAAATTGTAAAACCTACAATTTTTTAGTCCAAATTTCTTGAAAATTCCTTCAAATCTTGTGGAATGACCTCTTGGTCCCACCGGGCGTGCCAAAATTGTTGATGGCGAATCACAACACCCCTGAATGTCTGCAACTCGATGGGTTGAGACTCTCAGTGTGATTGCATAACATGGAGCTTTTCCCAAGTGTGGGACCTTGTGAATCGGGAAAGCTCTCCGGATGAAGGCCGGTTCCTATTCCTCTATTCAGATGCACACATAAAAATGTAGAGGGTTTACTCAAAACCTAATCTAACTTTCCAAGGAGACAGGGTAAGAAGATGCATAAAAATAAACCTAAACTAACAAAGGTGATGCACCAAGGAATGAAGAACACCTGTCTTGCCAATAAACACAAACCATTAAAATGCAATGCAAGATCATGCACAGATAACCAAAATTGTAGTGAAAGATTAGGAGGATGAAAATAAACATAGAGAGGGTTGAGAATCATCCACAGACATGCATTATCTGCTCCAAATATTGATACAATACACTACAAAATGCCAAGAGGCAAAGTTGCATTACATTTTTTAAATGGGAGGTTTGAACTCCACAAACTCACCTGCCAAAGAGAAGAAGGGAGGGGCAAAACAAGAATGTCCAACCTTTAGAAAGAAGCCCCTCCTTACAATTTATAGGAATAATGAGAGAGAAAAGAGAGAGGAATTCCAAATCTACCCCAACCACCTCTAGGTTGCATTTAATTCATCTCATTATGGTGGTAGGTGAGAACCCTAGCAAAACCAAAAAGTGGCGAACTGTATTTTGTATTTTTAAGAATTTTTTCTCACCCAATTAAAGATATCCAGTCGTAGTTGGGCAAGAGGACCTTGTAATATTTCTGAAAATTCCAACCTTGTATTAATCCGAGCTCCCTGTGAAAAGTTATGGCCATTTGAATATCTGCGTCAGGGTTTGCTTTCTGTCAGTGCTCAAAATGTTGCGCCTCCTGAAGGTGCACCATAGGCACATCCATATTTGTGTCGACATCCTCTTACTTGTGCCATAGGCACATCCATATTTTTGTCAACATCCTCTTACCTGTGCCATAGGCGCATCCATATTTGTGTCGACATCCTCTTACCTGTGCCATAGGTGCATCCATATTTGTGTTGACATCCTCTTACTTGCATCATAAGTGCGTCCATATTTGTGTCGACATCCTCTTACCTGCGCCATAGGTGCATCCATATTTGTGTCGACATCCTCTTACCTACGCCATAGGTGCATCCATATTTGTGTCGACATCCTCTTACCTGTGCCATAGGTGCATCCATATTTGTGTCGACATCCTCTTACCTGCGCCATAGGTACATCCATATTTGTGTTGACATCATCTTACCTGTGCCATAGGCGCATACATATTTGTGTCGACATCCTCTTACCTGTGTTATAGGCGCATCCATATTTGTGTTGACATCCTCTTACCTGTGCCATAGGCTCAATTTCTTCATGTCGACACCTTATGTCGTGCGCCCTTTACCTTCTGTTTTTCCCATATCTACCTGAGGGGGAAGATATATACAACATGACACTCTAGTGAGGGAGAAAGAGAAGGAAATGTATAAGGGAGAGGCCAGGACATAAGTGACACAGAAGAAAATCTTCATTTACCATTTTTATCACATGAAACATATCAAATGAACTTTCAAAGATAAATACATGCATAACATAATGCAATAAGTAAAAAGAGAGGCAAGGTTACAACTAAAATGAGTTAGGACAGAGATAAAATGTGTCAAAAAACCAAATTTATTTCAATAGAAGTATGTATAGTCCATTATAGTTACAAAAGAAGGCACAAGAACACATGCCAAGTTTTAAAATGGAGGTTTGACTGATCAAAACTACTTTGGAACAAATTTGGTAGAGTTATATTATAGTTTTTGAATATCCATTCCATTCAAAATGAAATATTTTTACAATATATATCGAGACGAAGAGAAAGAAGAGATAAGGGAGGAGGCACAAATTTTTGGACCTTAACCACCAACAGTCTGCATTCAAATTATCTACTAAGCAAATGGGCACTTTACAGATCCATCATTCAGTCTATTACGTCCTGTAGAAGCAAATGAAGCCATGCCTCATCAAGTCTAGTGGTTGAGCTACTTGATTTGATCAATTACATGCCAAAAATTCCTCTTCTTCCTCCAAAAGTTGTGTTTTCCATTTTGACCCAAAAAAAGCCACCAAAATCATATTTTTGATGATTTTAAATTGAAGGGCTCAATGAGAGATTTCCAATGATATAAATTTTGTCTAATTTGGAGCTTGAGATCAAAAGATATGGCCATTAAAAGTTTTTTCAGTTAGGAGGCATAGACTTTTGACACATGTTAGCCCCGTATTGATTCGAGGATCAGCCATTGTAAACGTGTGCTTACTTTTTTATTTTCCAAGTGTCCACCTCCCATTAGTTCACAATATCAGGCTCGATTTCCTTCCTTGGCATATTTCCCTACCTTTTACCTTGGCTTTAAAAGGTCTATTGTATTAAGAAATATGGACCAATAGAACCATGCCACTATTGGTGTGTGTGACATGTCTAGTCATTGTCCACATCACCTAGTGAGTCATCTCGCCTTGCGAGAGTCATAGGTCTTAGGAAGTCAAATGACAAGTGTCAAATTCTGTCATAGAATTTGTCATTGTCATTTGTGTCAATGTGTCATAGGAGTTACATTCCTTATTTGGAATTGTAACTCCTCCTTTAGTGGCGTCATATCGTCGACCACGCCATATGCATCGGTGCCGTCATTGATATTTTTTCTTTTTTAGGCATGGGGGTTACATAACACCCTTATTTGTACTTCTTTTTTATCTATGAGCATGAGCAGACATGTTTTCTTATTTGCATATTATTTCCATTGTTTGAATCTTGCTTATTGCGTTGGAGATTGACGTTACCATCGGAGTGCAACTTCATTGTGGTACATTGTTTTTCAACATCAGTTCTCGTGAATCCCTCTTTCATGGTATCAGAGCTAGTTTTGGTAAAACACGCACTCTTCATTTATTAGTTGTTTATTACTTCTGGTTTCATTTTTTAATCTTTCCTCGTGCAAGTTTTCATTGTTTATTCTAAAATCTTACTAATAATTTTAACAGATGTTCTTTGGAGTTTTGTGCTTTTGGGGTTTGTGCATGTGTGCATGTTTTTTTTTTTACACCGGTGTTATGGTTACAGTCTCATCTTGGTGGGAAAACGCTCAGTTTTAGAGGTTGGTGCATATTTGGCCTTATTCATTTTTTTAAAATAAAAAAAATCTATGTTTTTTGGGCCTATTCCTGCCTTTCTCCTACCTGGTTTGTGCCTTTTCCCTCTGCCTTAGCTCTCATGTTTTTGCATTTACCCTCATTGCATGTTTGAGCTCTTACATCCCTTTTTATTGCTGTTCTATTTGATTTGGGTCATATGCATGTTCATGGGTTCTCTGCTTTGCATTGGGTTGATTACATCTGTTGTTTGGATGTTTGGTTTGCCTAGTTATGTTATTTGGGCCTGGGCCATGCTCATATTTCCTTGTCTTTTTCTTTTGATCCTGTTATTGGTGTATTGTTTAGCCCTTCCACGATTCTTTTCTCACACTCTATCTCCCTTTCCCTGTGTCGTTGGGCCATTTTCTACAAGCTTGGTGTTACCTACCTACTCAAATCCCTTTTCCTGGCATTATCTCTACCTCCTCACCCATGTGGATCTGAGCTCCATCCTTCTCATCATGCTTTTTCCAAGCCTATTTCCTTTGACCACATTTTTTGGCCTGTTTTATTTCATTAAAATAGGTTGTTTTATTAAAATGCAGTCAATTTTATAAAAAGTGAGTTGGGTTGCTTTTAAAATCCGTGTGGTGTTTTTAACTAATAAGTGGGTCCTTTTTTAATTGGATTACGGTGGAGATTTATTTAAACCATTTTTTTAATTAAGAAGGGAGTAAGACTATTCATATACGTGGCCTTTTTTAAAAAGGTGAGCTTTAAATATTAAAAGGTGAGTTTAATATTTTTATAAAAAAGGGTAAATGTAATTTAGATTAATTTAATTTAATCTTTGAGCTTTTAATATTTTTATATTGTTAGATCCTAGTTAGTTTAGGATTTAATAATTACTTTGAAAGAAAATTAATTAAATTAATGTTACTTTAAGGTGTAAAACTTTCAATTGGCATTGTAAACCTTTTTTTTGGTATTTTACTTGTTTTATTCAACCTTCCTTCTAGCGTTGAAGACAGAGGGTGAGGTCCAGGGTTGGTAGGAGGCTAATCCCCCCTTGCAATTAAAATAAAACCTATCTAAAATTTGATGTCATTTCTAATGAGCATACATACAATACCCTTTGCATGTGTTTAGGGCACTTTTTTAATCCATTAGCATGCTTATTAGCATTTTTCCATCAGTTATGGGAATTGTTTTTTGCTATAACTTTTGACTTGTTTCTTAGTTTTGAGCACTTCTTTAGTCAAAGTTGCATGTTTTTTCACACTCTAGATGATGGGATTATTAGTTTTGTAAACAAACTATTTTATAAAGTGCCACATTCTAGGGGGTGTCTTTGTATTTCTTAATTCAACTCATTTCTAATCATCTTGAGCTTTGTTCTATCCCTTTTATTGCTTGTGGACTTGTGAGCGGGTCCACCATAGCCTTACAGCAAAGGGATTCTTTCATGCAATATGAGATGTTATTTATCAAGGGCATTTATCTTCCCCTTCTTATTTTCACTTGTTCTTATTTTTTCTTATGATGTCGAATCGCTACGCCCAATGAACCTTGATTGATGTCTCCATTCTTGCGAATTATTACATTGATTACAAAGTGAGTGACAGACTGGTTCTTGGCACACAATCACATCTGGTTGTAATCAATGCACTAAACTATAAAGTGCCTAACTTGGGGGTGTGATATTGTTCTAGGGTGGTTGTTTCCTTTCTCTCTCCTTCCTTCTTCCTTCGTTGGTTCTATCTCTTCATTATGGATATCTCTAAAGTACCCGTGCTCACACCTTTTAATTTATTCGAATGGAAATATAAAATTATATTGGTTTTGTGAAGTAAAGGGTTATACCATGTCACCATGGGGTTAGAGACCAAACCTAATGATGAACCCAAAAATATAAGTGGTTCAACCGTTGTGATGAAGCCTTAGGTATTCTTTGTATGTTTGTCTCTCCCGACTTTCTCTTCCACATCAAAACTTCCTCGACACCTGATAAAGCATGGAAAATGCTCGATGATATGTTTGGGAAGAAAGATGGCATGAGAGCACATGAGTTGTAGAACAAACTACTATGGTTAAATCCTAGTAACTTTGAAAACCTGTAGGCCTTCTTCTCAAAGTTTGTCCACACTAGACTAACTTCTAAAGTAATATCAAGTGGAAAAGAAATAATCTCAATTGATCTTGTTGATTCTTTCTAACTTAGGTCCCGAATACTCTGTCTTCATTTCAACTTTCCACACCACGAAATCCACCTGTTGGTACCCAATTTTTTTCTCCATTTCAGTCTAAGCACCATTAGAGATATGGCATGAAGCTTGAAGTCGATAGATCATGATGTGTGTCGTTTTGTAGGCTGGGGGTGTGATCTAACTCGCACTAAGATTTGTGGAGAGATGGATATCACTTTGAAAGCATTTGATCCGACCCTCACTATTTTAGGTTGTGCCTTTCAACCAAGATAAGAGAACCTACATTGTAACCCCTAAATGGTGAAGGAGATGAAGATATCCCTCAATTTATGAAAATAGTATGAAAAGGCCTTGGGAAAATATGATCAACACTTCAAATATGACTTTCACAAGTTGTCACTCCCTGGATTATGGAGATATTTTCAATACAAGTCAAGGGTTTCTACAGACATTATATGATTCTGATTTGCCTTGTGTATTTTTGTAAATGGATTGTATTCTTTTGTTGACACACAATGCAATGCAGGGGTAGTATGGGTAGAATTAATTTGTTTGAATGAATTTTTGGTGGGGTGTTGATAAGACAAACTGGGATATATCAGATCTTTGACAGCCTCTATAATACTTGAACAACTATAAGATAAAATGCTTCAAATAATTAGGATATTGTTTCAACCATAAGAGGAATAAATGGAAGTGTAGGTTGCACTCTTCACACAATCGTTGAGAATTCACCACAAAATCTTGAAGTAAAGAACTTAATTAAACACAAAAATCCTTGATAAAACCATGCCTAAGGTACCCCTAAAGGCTTACAAGCAATCTCTGCAGTTAAGGAAGGTAAAGTGATTTTAAATTTGTTTATCTCTTTATCAGATGAAGGCTCTTCTGAACATGAGATTGAAAATGCCACTAAACTATCAACAAGCAATGGAGATTCTGTGATTTCTAAAGACTTTCAATGCAAGATTGCAACAAGAATAATGAAGACTATTTGTAGGCATTTAAAAAAGATAACAGACACCATATTGACCAAAGAACATAGATTAACTCAAAAGCTTGTTAGATTCATCGGCGGGGGAGAGTTTTATGAATGTCTCTCGAGTTGTGTGATGGCTATACACTTGTAACAAACTCACATACATGAAGATCTAACATAGAAGAAATTATTCTAGTTCTTTGGTGGGTTTTTTAAGAAAAATGAGCTTTCTCTCAGAATTTTCTCGTGATTTTCAATTTCCCTCTTTTTACAATTTCTCCAAAATGCATTATATACCTCATGCCACATTGGAGCCTTATTTCCCAAGAAAATAATATGCCATGGGATCAAGTTTGTTACAAAACAATCCTCATGATTCAATGAAAATGACATCAAACAAAAAACATTCACAGGTTGTCAGGTGTGCCTAAAAGATTAAATCATTACAAATATCTAGATCATTATCCATCCTAGAAGTGTGTTTTTCATCATTGAGGCATGCAAACACCTTTTACTCATCATTTTCACCTTTTTACCTTTTCAAATTACTTCTGCAACTTTTGATTTTTCCATTTCATATTTTTTGACGGATTAGGGCAAAATTTATTTCAAAATCACCTCAGATCAAAGAATTAAGCCATGAAAGTGATGCCAATGATCCTGGAAGGCCAAGATGACACAAAATCACTATAAATTTGATGAATTTTGATGCAAAAATCGTGATTCCAAGCTTCCTGGAGCTCCCATGGCAGTCAAAACAAATGGATGCACAAAAACCATTGATCTTATCCATCTTTTAATCCTGGCCCTCCATGTGGAAGATGCAGACTTAGAAATAAGCTTGAGTTACCTTTTTAAATTTTTGGATAAAGTGGATACATGGAAAAAAATTATTGGAAACAAATTCGGGCTCATTTTTTACTTTTCCACATTTTTGAAAAAATGGAAAATTTTGACTTTTTCTCCACCCCTCTGCCTTTGAATTTTGGAGTTGACACGTGGCACATGGTGGGTTCCATTGGGATCACACTTCAATTCTACACATTTTTACCTTTTTGGAAAATTGGAAATTTTTCACTTTTTGCCCCACGGGCCTACACCTCCGATTTCTCCCTCACCATGTGTCTCCTTGTGATTCGTCGTAGGCTAGCGCTCCAAATTTTGATTCTGAGTCTTTTTTGCAAAAGGGAAAAAATTCCTACCTACCTCCACTAGCCCACCGACCCACTCTTTCCTCTCTCACATGTCCCTTGATGATTCGCTAGTGGGCCAGTGACTTCAAATTTTGATTTTAATCCTTCTTTGTAGAAAGGGAAAAAAATCTCTCCCGTCTCTACCGACCCGCCGACCCACCTTATCCGCCATGTGTCACTCATTGATTTGCTTGTGGGTCTGCGGCTTAAATTTTTGCCTTAACTCCTTTCACGAAAAAGGGGAAAAATCCCCATTTCCGTCCATGGCCTGCACTTCCCTCTGACCCTTTCATGGACACGTGTCCACCTGTGATTGGCCATGGGCCACACTCCAAAAAATTTCACTCTGAAATCTTTTGTGAAAAAGGGAAAAAATCCCCTTTTACCTCCGCCATTGGCCCGCCGACCCGCTCTACACCTACCATGTTGCCACATATCTCCTCCGATTTGAGTAGGGCTAAAACTTATTTTGAAACTTTAGAGAATTAGAGATAAAAAACTCTAAGTCACCCCTCACCTCGCTTCTCCCTTTTTGGTCTTTTAGGACACGTGTCCATTCCCAATGGTCATGGGGGCTTCAGACCATTTTTTGAATTTAACATTTTTGCAATATAATATCTAAAAACCTTAAGGTAATATGACCACCGTCATCCCCTACCAATCTCAACATGCCACAAAGGAAAATTTTGAAAAAATGGGTCCCTGGGCCTGAAAATGCCCCATTTGTCAAAAAAGGCAAAAAATGAAAAGTTACAAGACTTCCCCACTTTTCCTTAACCAATTAGAAGCCGACACATTGCCAATACCTTTTGAGGATTAATTTGATGGGAAAATGATGCCTGTATGACTGTCAAAATGCAAAAAATTCTAGGGATGCCCTAGAATTGAATTTTTTCACCAAGGATGGCAGATTTTTTGATTCTCGAATCAATCAAGCATGATTTCAGAACATTTTCAACCTTAGGATATGATTTTGAATTACACACAAGTATGATTTGATCAATTTCAATTTTTCCACAATCTGGCAAAGGGAAAAACAACATAGCCCACAAAATTGGAAAAAATAGGGCACAAAAAAGGGAAAACTTGGATTATTCTTTCAATTTAGGGAAAAACAACTAGTTTGTGAGCATTTTTAAAGAATTTCAACCGGAGGGGAAGAATTTCAAAGCATCAAATCAAAGGATAAAATTTTTTATGAGTAGATACTGATTTGAAAATTTTGGCAACACGGTGCAAGCTCAAAAATGGCACAAACATCGAATCTTGCTTGGGATGGGCCCTCCCAAAGGAGTGACACAAGGACAAAACTTAGACCAAGTGCCAAAATATCCATTGGGAAAAGGATTCAATACATAAGGTAGTCAAAAAACTAGAACCATCCTTCAAAATGAGTCGACAAACCGACTGCGAATGGTCACGCAAGAATAAGGGAAAACCACACACCAACAAAATAACAAAAACAAAGACTATACAACTATACAATTGGTGCATACCTCAGATTTGGGGATTAATCCAAGAAATGCTTCAAATGTTTACCATTAATAGGTAGCTCCAGCAATTCCCCATCTAAGTCCTTGAGAAAGAAGGTATGTTCACCAATTCTGATATCAATGGCATAAGGGCCCATCCATAATGCATCAAATTTTCCATGCTTTCCCTTGTCTTCATGCCTACTATCCCACAACAAAACCAGATCTCCAACATTGAAGGCTCTAGGAGTGACCTTCTTGTCAAACAATCTCTTCAATTTTTCCCTAAATCTGACATGCCTTTGATGGGATGCTCTTCTCTCTTCATCAAGCTCAATAATCTGATTTATCCTTGCTTCATATGGACTGACCTCTTGATCTTCCAACTGTTGGGAAAACTGAAATGAAGATAATTATAGGTGCAAGGGTAGAAAAGCATGAGTTCCATACACCAATTCAAATGGGATTTTTCCAATTTCTCTTTTTGGAGTTATTTTATCAGCCAAAACTACAAAATTCAATTGTTCTCCCCACTTTTTCTTGTTCATTTCCAAGGTTTTTCTAATGATCTTCAACAAGTTCTTATTCTTGGACTCACTTGTCCATTTCCTTGGGGGTTATAGTTTGAAGAATAAGTCGATTCATTCTATATTCATTAAACATTACCATTAAAGGTTTGGCTCTAAAGAACATGGCATTATCAGCTACAATCTTGAATGGGACTCCAAATATGCATATGATTTGATTCAATAAGAAGTCCATAACTATTTGGTGTGTTGCTTTCTTGGTGGGGATTGCCTCTACCCACTTTGTAAAATAATCAGTGGCTACAAGTATCCACTTATGGCTAGCACTAGAAGGATCTGAAATCTCACCAATGAAGTCCATCCCCCATTGTTTGAAAGGAGATTCAATTGATATAAGATGCAAAGGAAGGGAGCCTGAAGCTTTTAGTCTTCCAGAGAAATGTTAACAACTATCACATTTTATAACCAGTTGGGTTGCATCTTTGAAGAGAGTAGGCCACTAATAACCAGCTCTCAAAATCTTATGTGTTGTTACTCTTCCAGAAAAGTTTCCTCCACAAACTCCCCCATGGAAATCAACAACTATCTTGGGAGCTTCATCTTCAGTTATGCATTTCAAGAGGACACCTTCAGGGTTCTTCCAAGCTAGCCCAAGGTCTGTGATGATATATTTTTGAGAAGCCAACTTAAGGGCTCTTTTCTAATTTTTATTTAAGTGACTAGGGTAGTACATGTGTCTGAGGTATAATATCACATCCTTGTACCACTCAAAAATTACCAACTTTGCAAGAAAATCTACCCTTTCTTCCTCTACTTCATTCACTTCCACAAATCTACAAAGTTGCTCTCAGCCATGAGCTTAGCAAGACCCAAACCTCTTACTAGCTTTATGGTTTGGATGTCCATATCATACTCCTACAGTTTGTTCACCCATCTACATCTTTTACTTGAGATCTCCATCTTTGATAAGATGTCTTTTACCATGGTGTGGGGAACATAAGAAAAAACTTTGAACTTAAAATATAAGGCCTGAAAACCTTTGTTGCTTTCACCAAGGAAAATGCTTGTTTTTCCATGATTGTATACTTTAACTCAATAGCTTGTAAATCCTTGCTAAAGAAGGCAATAGGCCTCTTAGCCCCATTCTCATCCTTTTGTAGAAAAATAGAAGCAATGGTATACTCAGAGGCAAAGGAAAATATTTGGAAAGGCCTCTTATAGTTTGGGGCTACTAAAACAGGTGCATGTTTAAGTGCATCCTTAATTCCTTCAAAATATTGAATGACAGCCTCCTCCCACTTGATAACTTGGTCCTTCTTTAGCATGATTGTTATTGGAAGAGTCAACTCAGAAAAGTTGGAACCAAACCTTCTAATAAAATTAATTTGACCAAAGAAAGATTGGATGCCTTTCTTGGTTTTTGGGATTAGTACTTTGCTGATTGCTTCAACTCTCTCAAGGTCTATCATAACACCATCTTTTGACACAATGTGACCAAGAAACTTGGCCTTTTACATGCCAAAATGACACTTCTTTAGATTAAGAGAATTTTCATACTCCCTACATCTGATCAACATCTTCTCCAAATGCTGCAAATGATCACCTCTCTTTGAAAACACAGTCCACATCATCTTGGTAAACTACAATGAACTCATTGATGTAACCAAAAAAGCAATATCCATTGCTCTTTGAAAAGTGGCACCAACATTCATCAAACCAAAGGGCATCCTAACAAAACATATGTTCCCCAAGGAGTAGTCAATGTTGTCTTAAGCCTTTCTAATTCTTTGATTACCACTTGATTGTATCCAGAGAAACAATCCAATATAGAAAGCAACTCGACCCTATCACTAGCAGCAACATATTTTCCATGTTTGGCAAGGGGTAGTTTTCCTTCATGAAGCTCTATTTATATTTCTCAAGTCTACACAAAGTATGATATCTCCCTCCTTCAATTTCTTCAATTCATCTTGAATTTTCATGGAGAGGAGTGGATTGATTGGCATTTTCTTCTCACCATCTAAATGGTTTGGCATTTGTATTAAGAGGGATATCATGCTGAAATAAATCTTCTCTATATGATTTTAGCTCGAATATGACCAAGCAAGGTAGTCTTGATATTGTTTCAAAGTAATTGAAGAAAGGATTTTTTTCTTCCTTGCTTAAACTACTTCCCAACCTAAATTTTCTTGTTTTTTCCTTTGTTCCCAAGTCATGCTCATCCATGTCCCTTGATGCAGACATATTTCTATTGATGATGCAATCATCATTGTTAAAATTAGACTCAAGAGCAACAAGGCCTCTAGGAATTGTGTTTGTTTTTAATTGGATGATGTCTTTCTCAAAAAAAAATTCTCTTCCTTCATTCATGCATACCATTGGCTCCCAATCAATATTATGATTTACAAACTCACCTTGGTTTTGCAACAACCTTAGAACTTGGGCATCGTCATTAAAAAATTGCCAATGTTTCACATTATCAGGGACAGCTGGTCTAGTTAACACTACAATGTTGTATTCACAATAAGGTGAAATGGTGCAATTTCCAAATCTAGAACCCAGCACTACCAACTTGTTAGAAACAGAATTGAGACCTCTATCATGATACACAATGTTAAAGGAATCAAACATTTCAATTATATCCCAAACCGCATGCTTATACTATTTCATACGCTGATTTTTGTAGCATACATTTTTCTTATTTGTTTGACAACCAGCTCTGAGTCTCCTTTTGCAACAATATCTTTCACTCCATACTTCCATGCAATTCTTAACCCAAAAAAAAATGCCTCATACCCAAAGCAACGTTGTTAGTGCACTCAAAATTAAGTTTGAAGGAAAAAGTAAACTCTTCCAAACTAGGAGAAATCAGAACTATACCAGCACCATTTCCAAATTTGGAGCAAGATCCATCAAATAGCAAGGTCCAAGGAGAACATACATGTTCAAGGAACTTTGATTTGTCCATCTTGTGTTCTTTTTCATCAGAAAAACCAAATTCTCAAAGATCTACATCAGTAAACAACACTTCATAGGAAGCATTGTTTGGGTCCTCAATTAGATGCAACATTTTCTTTTCTCCATAGAGCTTGACTAGGCTGCCCTCAATGGGAATGGTGGAAAAAGACATATCCATTTGGACACTCCCTCCAACACTTGCAGCCCACTTTCTTGACAAAAGCATACCCCATTTGGTAGGGCAATCAACAATCACAACATCTAATTTTAAATTCCTCCCTGGATAAGATGCAAGTTGCACTACCAAACCTTTCACACAACCAACAACCGACACTTCTCTTGAGTCCATGGCAGTACACTTTCCATAGGCTTCTATCACTTTGATGTCCAACTCATTCATGACTTCTAGAGGCATGACATTACATGATGCACCGGAATCAAACATACAATTGTGAAGTAGCTTATCCTTTATGATCAAAGTTGTGAAGAATGGATCAACATTCAATTGGGAATCAACCAAATATGTCCCCAAATATACCTCGGTGTCTCTCCGTGGATCTTCTACTGCTGGTGGTGTTTCAAGGTCAACAATGATCTGAGGTGGAGTTTCAACAACATTTACATTTATGCCTGGAGTAACCTTCTCTTCTTTCAATCCCAAGTACTCAAATTCTCTCTTCTTATGCTCAGGAATTCTAAGCAACTCAATGATTGGAACACTCACTTTAATTTGGCTCAATACTTGGGCTATGTCATAGGGGACACTCTTTGGCAAAAAAAAATTGGAAGGGAGACAAGAAGATTCATTAGATGGCAAGGGATTCTTGGCAGCTTGGGTATGAGGAGGACTGTAATTTTTGTTTAGGACAACAAAACTTTCGATAGGTGCTTCTTTTCTAGAAGCTTCTTTTGGAATGCTTATGAGCAAGGGTGTTTTAGGTTTGGCTTGAGGCCCAATTCCTTTAACAAATTTTATTCTAGTGTTATAATCTTTCTCTTGAGCTACAACAACATTCATCAACAATTATCTATCTTCCTCCGAAGGGATACCACCATCATACTTATTAATCATCAAAGCTCTTAAGTATTCAAAGTCATTGTTAGGAATTTCAAAATCTTGCACTACATCAACTTCAAGAGTATGAGGGGGAAGAAAGACTTGTACCCATTTGATGCAATCCCAAAAATTTGTATTTATCCTAGCACTTATTACTTCAATAGATGTTGCTCCTCCTTGTGAGCTTGAAGAACACCCATCATGCAAATATCATCATCAGTACCATCATCATTATTAGCTTCACCTTCTTTCTGGTCCACTTCACATGGAGGATGGGGTAGAAGACACCTATCACACCAATCAATATCAGCAACCTCTTCAACAACAGCAACCCTAGTAGTTAAGGGATCAAGAAACACTCTTCCTTCACATGCTTGAGGATGTCTATTTGCAGATCCAACATGCCCTTTACCTTTTTCATCAAACCTCTGCTCATTCCTATGGTGATTGCCAAATCTATCTTGTGCTTGCTTTGCTAGGCTGACCTTGTGAAGTCTACCCAATTCCCTTCTCAGCTCTTGCCAACTTGTATGAGATTTCTTTGACAACCCTTGCCAAATTTTTCACAACCTCTTCTAAATCAACACCTTTTCTAGCTTGAGGTTTTTCAGGGTTTATCAATTTTACACCATCTCTCTTGAGAGGTTTCCCAATTTATTTGATATTGTTCTTAATTTGAAGTGCCATGGTGAAATCTTGTCTTATATTGGTTGGGTTTTGTCTCTTAGGTAATAGGTTGCATTCTTATCAAATGCATCTACATATTTGATTAGACAAGTATCATCACAAGGCCTCAAATTAACATGCAACCTTCTCAAAGTTTTGTTAAACCTTATGTTGAAGTCATGGACTGATTCATTAGGGTTCTTCTTGATATTCTCAAACTCAGATAAAATAAATCTAGGATCAGTCTTGTCACCATATTGCAACCTAAATACAATTTTCATTTCAGTCCATGAATCAATAGAATTATCGTGTAGAGCCTTGTACCAATCCCTAGCATCCTCTTCTAGTGTATGAATAAAAATTTGACATACACATCCTCAAAATCTATCTCAAAATATTCCATCATATTATCAAAAAGTTTGAGATGTTGATCACCATAATAACATTGTTACCACCGGAATTTTGGCAACCTATTTCGACATCTTGTGGGACAACATTTTGGTAACCATCCATTCCTCTAAAATTTATAGGACCAAAGGTGTTAACAATAAATAGAGGTCTAGGCTGAGCCATATTATTTGGTGGAGGTGATTTTGGAGGTGAAACAAGCTGATGAGGAGTGCAAGATCTTTGGGGCTCAAGAATTTGATTCACAAGACTGGTATTATCTAAGTACTGATTTTCTTGGAAAAATTTACTCAAATTAAAACACAGAGGTGCAGATTGGAGAAGGAACTTACCAGGTATAGCAGAAGTGCCTTCACTAGCTAAGGCAAACAAGTTTATGAGAGGATTACTTGAATCAGAATCACTTGAAGAAGAGTGGTAATCCTCTACCAAAGGTTGATCTCTCTCACCAATGGATATATCTTTACCTGATGTCTGACCTTTAACCACTTTCCAAACTCTTCTCCCTTCTAACTTTGAGTTTCTTGAATTTGAGAATAATTTCTTAGTATATTCTCTAAGAAAGAGAGATCTTCTTCCTTCAAGTTTTGCAGAGATCAGCAACACAAAAACAAATGACAGAAAGACAAGACACTGGTATCTATTAATATCAAATCAGCATGGAGTCACCACTAAGGACTTTCACTCTAGTTTTGCAAATACACTAAAATACTTCAGTCAAATATTTACCAGCACTAAAAATATTTCCAAGCCTTATAAATTAGACCTTCTTTCTTCTTGAAATTAATCAACCACAATGCACCCAAGGTGTATGAACTGCTAGGAAATGGAAAAAGGGCAGACAAAACTTGAAACTCTTGTTTAAAACTTGTAGATCTGAAGCATAGAATTATATTTTAACAATGTAGTAGATCAAATACTTGAATACACAAATTCTCAAACTCTTCAAACACTCCAAAAACACCAAGAAATTCTAAGATGTCCCGGTAATAGTAAAAAGGTGTTGGTACCCAAATTTGTTCTCCTTTTCAGTATGAGTAGCATCAGAGATATGGCATCAAGCTTGAAGTCAAATAGATCATGATGTGTGTTGTTTTGTAGCTGGGGATGTGATCTAACTGGCACTCAGATTTGTGGAGAGATGGATAGCACTTTGAAAGGATTTGATCTGACCCTCACTATTTTAGGTTGTGCCTTTCAACCAAGGTAAGAGAACCTACATTGTAACCCCCAAATGGTGAAGGAGATGAAGATATCCCTCAATTTATGCAAATAGTATGAAAATGCCTTGGGAAAATATGATCAACACTCCAAATCTAACTTTCAAAAGTTGTCACTCCCAGATTAGGGAGATATTTTCAATGCAAGGCAAGGGTTACTAGAGACATTATATGATCCTGATTTTCCTTGTGCATTTTTTAAATGGATTGTATTCTTTTGTTGACACACAATGCAATGCAGGGGTAGTATGGGTAGAATTTTTTTGTGGGGTGTTGATAAGACAAACTAGGATATATGAAATCTTTGACAACCTCTACAATACTTAAACAACTATTAGATAAAATGCTTCAAATAATCAGGATATTCTTTCAACCAGAAGAGGCATAAATGGAGTGCGGTTGCACTCTTCACACAATCGTTGAGAATTCACCACAAAATCTTGAAGTAAAGAACTCAATTAAACACAAAAATCCTTGATCAAACCACACCTAAGGTACCCCCAAAGGCTTACAAGCAATCTCTGCAGTCAAGGAAGGTAAAGTGATTTTAAATTTGTTTATCTCTTTATTAGATGAAGGCTCTTCTAAACATGATATTGCAAATGCCACTAAACTATCAATAAGAAATGGAGATTCTGTGTGATTTCTAAAGACTTTCAATTCAAGATTGAGACAAGAACAATGAAGACTATTTGCAGGCATTTAAAAAAGATAACAAACACCATATTGACTAAAAAGAACATAGATTAAATCAAAATATTGTTAGATTCATCAAATGGGGAGAGTTTCATGAATAATCTCAGAGCTTTGTGATGGCTATACACTTGTAACCAACTCACATACATGAAGATCTAACACAAAAGAAATTATTCTGGTTCTTTGGTGGGTTTTTTCAGAAAAATGAGCTTTCTCTCAAAATTTGCTCGTGATTTTCCAATTCCCTCTTTTTACAATTTCTCCAAAATGCATTATATACCTCATGCCAAATTGGAGTCTTCTTTCCCAAGCAAAGAATATGCCATGGGATCAATTTTGTTACAAAACAATCCTCATGATTCAATGAAAATGACATCAAACAGAAAAACATTCACGAGGTTTCAGTGTGCCTAAAAGATTAAATCATTACAAATATCTGGATCATTATCCATCCTAGAGGCATGTTTTTCATCATTGAGGCATGAAAACACCTCTTACTCATCATTTTCACCTTTTTACCTTTTCAAATTACCTTTGTAACTTTTGATTTTGTCATTTCACGTTTTTGATGATTTAGGGCAAAATTTATTTCAAAATCACCTCAGATCAAAGAATTAAGCCATAAAAGTGATGCCAATGATCCTAGAAGGCCAAGATGACACAAAATCACTATAAATTTTATGAATTTTGATGCAAAAATCGTGATTCCAAGCTTCTTGGAGCTCCCATGGTGGTCAAAACAAATGGATGCATAAAGCAACCGTCGATCTTATCCATCTTTTAATCCTGACTCTCTACCTGGAAGATGTGAACTTAGAAATAAGCTTGAGTTACCTTTTTAAATTTTTGGATAGGGCCAGATACATGGCAAAAATGATTGGAAACAAATTCGGGCTCATTTTTTACTTTTCCACATTTTTTTGAAAAAATGGAAAATTTTGACATTTTCTCCACCCCTCTGCCTTTGAATTTTGGAGCTGACACGTGGCACATGGTGGGTCCCATTGGGATCACACTTCAATTCTACACATTTTGACCTTTTTGGAAAATTAGAAAATTTTCACTTTTTTTCCCCACGGGCCTGCACCTCCGATTTCTCCCTCGCCACGTGTCTCCTTGTGATTCATCGTGGGCCAACGCTCCAAATTTTGATTCTGAGTCTTTTTTACAAAAGGGAAAAATTCCTTCCTACCTCTACCACCCACTACCCCACTCTATCCTCTCATCACGTGTCACTTGATGATTCGCTAGTGGGCCAACACTTCAAATTTTTATTTTAAGCCTTCTTTGCAAAAGGGAAAAAATTCTCTCCTACCTCCGCCGACCCGCCTTGTCCGCCACATGTCGCTCATTGATTTTCTTGCGGGTCCGCGGATTAAATTTTACCTTAACTCATTTTGTGAAAGAGGGGAAAATCCCCATTTCCCTCCCCGGCCCGCACTTCCCTCGACCCTTTCATGGACACGTGTCCACCTATGATTGGCCACGGGCCACGCTCCAAAATTTTTCACTCTAAACTCTTTTGTGAAAAAGGAAAAAATCCCCTTTTACCTCCATCACCACCCGACCCGCTTTAACGCTTGCTGTTGTGTGCCCATATGTCCTCCTCTAATTGGAGTGGGGCTAAAACTTATTTTGAAACTTTATAGAATTAGAGCTAAAAACTCTAAGTCCCCCTTGGCCCGCTCCTCCCTTTTTTGTCTTTTAGGACACGTGTCCACTCCCAATTGGCTGCGAGGCTTTAGAAAATTTTTTGAATTTAACATTTTTATAAAATAAGGTCTAAAAACCTTAAGGGAATCCAACCACCTGCCATCCCCTACCAATCAGAACATGCCACGTAGGTAAATTTGGAAAAAATAGGTCCCTGGGCCCGAAAATGCCCCATTTGTCAAAAAAGGTGAAAAATGAAAAGTTACAACACTTCCCCACTTTTCCTCAGCCAATTAGAAGCCGCCACATTGCCAATACCTTTTGAGGATGAATTTGATGTGAAAATGATGCCCGTATGACCGTCAAAATGCAAAAAAATAGGGATGCCCTAGAATGGTAGATTTTTCGATTCAAAATCAATCAAGCATGATTTCCAAAATTTTCGACTTGGGATAGGATTTTCAATCACACACAAGTATGATTTGATCAATTTCAATTTTTCCATGATCTAGCAAAGGGAAAAATGACATAGCCCATAAAATTGGAAAAACTAGGGCACAGAAAAGGGTAAACTTGGATTATTCTTTCAAATTAGGGAAAAACAACAAGTTTGTGAGCATTTTTAAAGCATTTCAACTGGAGGGGAAGAATTACAGACCATCAAATCAAAGGATAAAACATTTTATGAGAAAATACAAATTTGAAAATTTTGGCAACATGGTGCAAGCTCAAAAATGGCACCAACACCGCCTTGGGTAGTGCTTGGAAAATGCCCTCCTTTGACAGTTTTCTTCCCAACTCATTCGAGATCGAGTCAAAATCATTCAAATGGGGACTCTAAAATACAAGTCACATGCCCTTGTGGTGAATAAGGGAAAGAAAAATGAAAAGAAGAAATAAATAAAGGACCAACCTAAGAAAGAAACCAAGACCAACCAACACCCACTAAGCCCAACACTAACACTTCAACTTTTGAGCATAAGGTGAAGAAGGAAAATTTTAAATGCTTCTATTGTAATAGTTACGCCACATTGAGCATCATTTTTTCAGAAACAAATTGATCACTAAACTCATTTGCTTGAGAAGAATAAAATAAGTGTTCTTGAATCCATTAAAAAAATGCTTGGAAGGGTGAGTCTTCTAAAGCAAAGGAATCTAAAAATGAAAATAAGAAAGGTCAAGCCCTCATAGCTAGATCAGATCCATCATCTACTTGGATTATTGATTGAGGTACCTCACACCACATAGATTATTTAAAGGTTGAATTCTCTAGCAACTAACCATGTGGCATGTCCCAAATCACGTTGGGTGATGACACTCATGTGTCGATTTCTAGTAGTGGATCAAGTAGAGATAGAAAGTGGAACATTTAACCAAGTGTTGAGTGTTCCCAATCTCTTTACCAATCTCCTATCGGTTTACGAAATCACCCACATTAGTGAAGGAATGTGAGTGGAATTCAATCCTAACTTAGTGATGATTTGTGAGCTTAACTCGATCGCACTTGTGTGGCTGAGGGAAAGGAGGATCACCGTTCACGGTTGTATACCTTTTCTCACTTCTCTTTTGATTTGACGCCAAATGCCTAGCTCACTCATGAAAATGAGGTTAGTAAGCTATGGCACGAGCATTTTGGAATCTTAATTATTTTTACCTTGAACAATTGAGCTAAAATGAAATGGTCAACAGGTTACCCCGAGTTAAGTTTTCTAAAGGTCTTTGTCAGGGTTGCACCCTCGGAAAACACCCTGAAAAAAACTTTGATAAGGGAAAATCCTGGAGAGTTACTCATCCCTTAGTTCTTGTTCATAGTGATGTTTCTAGCCCCTTTCCATCTCCTTCTTTTACTAGAGCTCTATATATACTAACCTTCATTGATGACTTTTCACATTATACTTGGGTATATTTTCTTAAGCTTAATTCTGAAGTATTTGAGAATTTTAAATAATTTAAGGCTCTTCTTTGAGAAACAAGCGGAATGGTCTATCAAGGTTCTTCAAATTGACAATAGAGGAGAGTATGTGAGAAATAGGTTTGAGTATTTTTTCACTTCGAGGGGATTGCTTTGCAATATACAAGTTTCTTATAGCCCTTCCCAAAATGGAGTTGTAGAAAGAAAGAACCAAACTCTAAAGGAGATGGCCACTTGTATGGTTCACTTGAAGTCCCTTCCTCTGTAGTATTGGGATGAAGCAGTGAATTGTGCTTGTTACATTTAGAATCATGTTCCACACAAGGTAGTAAGAGGGATGACACCCTTTGAAGCTTGGTTTGGACACAAGCCTGATGTTAAGCACTTTCGATTCTTCAGATCCAAGGCTATGGATTGGATTCTCAAGAAGAAATGTAAGGCATTAGATTGAAAATCCAAACCTTGTATCTTTTTTAGGGTATCCTAATGGCGTGAAGGGATATCGATTGTTGAACCCTACTACCCATGAGCTCTATATTGATAGGAGTGTGAGGTTTTATGATTCATCCTTGACTTTACTTCATCCGAGGTTCTTTTTCCCACTGATTCAGATTTTGACTCATCAAATGATGATGTTGTTGAGTGAGTTCCTCCTCTCCTTACTCCTCCCAATCCTCAAACTTCTAAGTCTTTTGATTATGATAGTAGTGATGATGAGGACTATGTCCCTTCTCACTCAAGTGAATAATCTTCCAACTCTGAGCTTGAACCTTCGGGACCTCTTTGGGCCAGGAAAACTTTACAGAGTGTTGGATATTTAATTGGAGATCCTTCATATGAGAGATGTACGTGCTCAAGTTTTGTTGGACCCCACTCCTTCTTTGCCTCTGCTTCTAATCCACCATCTTTCCAGGAAGCTTCTAGGATTCCTGAGTGGGATTCTGCTATGGATGAGGAGTATTCCTCACTCATAAAGAATGAAACTTGGGATCTTACCCCTCTTCCGAAAGGAAGAAAATTCATTTGGTGTAGGTGGATATATTGAAAAAAGTATGGAGCCAATGGAGAAGTCAAGAAGTATAAAGCACGACTTGTAGCTAAGGGTTTCTCCCAGGTAGCTGGGGTTGATTACTCGAAACCTTTTCTCCGGTTGCAAAGATGACTTCCATTCAACTGACCCTTGCCATTACTACTACTAATAGATGGGAGTCCATCAAATGGACATTAATAGTTCCTTCCTTCATGGGGACATAGAGGAAGATATCTATATGGAACAACCTTTGGGTTATGTCCATGATCCATCCCTCATTTGCAAGTTAAAGAAGTCTCTCTATGGCCTTAAACAAGCCCCTTAGGCTTGGTATGCCAAGATGGACTCCTTTTTACTTACATCAGGGTTCACTTAGTGTCACTTTGACCCAAATGTGTATATTTTATGGTAGGATGACTCCATGCTTATTCTTGTTCTCTATGTTGATGAATTTTTGATCACGGGTAGCTCTTCCTCTATCATTGATTCTGTGAAGATCTCCTTGGCCAATAAGTTCTCCATGTCTGACTTAGGATTTCTTCATTACTTTCTTGGGATCCATATTTCACAATCTAACTCAAGAATTATGATCTCATAGCCTAAGTACTCTCTTGATTTTCTTACTCGGTTTCACATGTCTAGATTGCAAGTCCTCACCTACTCCTTTTCTTTCGGGGTCAAGTTGGTTTCTAATTTCTCTTCCCCCTTGGTTGATGGTACCCTTTATCAGCGGTTGGTGGGGAGATTGATCTACCTTACTCACACTCAGCCAGATCTTTTGTATGTTATCAGGATCATATCCAGTTTATGCACAAGCCTCATGGGCTACATTTAAAAGTAGAAAAGTAGACGCTTAACTATGTTCGTGGCACTCACATAGATGGTATTCATTACTTAGGCAGGGATCGAGATTGACTTGGTTAGATTTATAGACTCATATTAGGTCGGTGATCCAGATCATCAGAAGTCTACCTTAGGCTACATTTTCTCTCTTGGTTTAGGTCCTGTTAGTTGGTCTAGCAAGAAGTAGAATGCCATTTCCATATCATCAATAGAAGCAGAATACAAAGGAGTAGTTAATGCTGCCATAGAAGTTGTTTGGTTACAGGGTATCTTGATAGAGTTTGGCATCCACTTTCGATGGCCTACCATTATCTATTGTGACAACATGAGCACTATCTCAATTTGTAGAAATCCAGTTTAGCATCAATGGACAAAGCACATTGAGATTCACATGCACTTAATATGAGAGATGATACATGAAAACATCATCAACATATAATATGTTCAATCATCTAATCAGGTTACAGACATATTCACCAAGCCCTTCACTGAGGTGAAATTTATTCACTTGTGGTCTCTTCTTGGGGTGAGGTCTGTTGTAGCTACCCATGTTCTTCGGGCTATATAGTCCTGCTTCTTCTCCTCTTCTTATTTCTAGAAAGATTGTGTTTGTATATGGGCATCTTATCAAGCCTTTAGTTGTCAGGCCCCATCAACACATCTTTCTTAGTTGTCTAGGGGAGCCTTATTTTCTATTCTAGCTTACCATGACCTCTTCCTCAGCTTCGATTAAGGGCGGCGTTGGTGTGTGTGACATGCCTAGTCATCATCCACATCACCTAGTGAGTCATCTCACCTTGCGAGAGTCATAGGTCTTAGGAAGTCAAATGACAAGTATCAGATTCTTTCATAGAAGTTGTCATTGTCATTTGCGTCGGTGCATCATAGGAGTTACATTCCTTAATTGGAATTATAAATCCTCCTTTAGTGGAGTCATATGCGTCGAGTCATGTCATATGCGTCAATGGTGTCATTAATATTCTTTCCTTATTTAGGCATGGGGGTTACACAACACCCCTATTTGTACTTCCTTTTTCGATCTATGAGCATGAGAAGACCTATTTTCTTATTTTCATATTCTTTCCATTGTTCGAATCTTGCTTATTGTGTTGGATCTTGATGTTACCATCGAAGTGCACCTTCATTGTGGTGCATTGTTTTTTGACATTAGTTCTCACGAATCCTTCTTTCACCACATTTCTTCACACCGCCAAACTATCCTTGGACATCCTTCTGCCCCTTTTCAAATCTTGTGACATGCGAGATACATGAGAAATTTCCATGCATCTTTTTCATTTCACCCTTTGAATGATCATTGTGAAGTGTGAGCCAATAGAAAATCTCCACGCACTTTGCATGTCAATCCTTTTGATTTACCACCACCGACATCTGTGAAATTTGATCAATGAGGAAACTCCACACCTTTATGCATTTCAAAACTTTTAATAGTCCTATCTGAAAATTGTGAAGTGCAAGCCAATAATAAATCTCCACGCACTTTGCATTGTCATTCTTTTCTTTGAACTCCTTTTGACATCTACAAAATGCAAGCCAATGAAATGGCTCCACGTTGCCCATGTGTTAGGACCTATCATTTTTATTCTTCAAGCTTGGATCTGATTGGATGGGCCTTTGTACTTATCATACTACAAAATTTGATCTAATTAAATGGATCCACGTAGATCTTTACATCACAATTTCTAAGTCCCGAGGACTTAGAATTTTTTTATTTGAAGTTGGCTACCGGTTTTCCTTTGAGCTTGTTTGACTTGTTAGACCCGATGAAATATGAACTTATGTTTTTCTGCAAACTTGAGGTCCATAGAAACCTTTCTTCTTGAATCTGGTCAGAATTACACTAAATGTTCTTTATGATGTCTTTGATCTATGCCACGTGTCCTCTTACTTTCCTTTGTCTTTGCGCTTTAATCCTTTGTTTAGCGGGTTTCCAATTTCTTTGTACTGTGGATTTTTGGTAGAAACCAACAATGATTTAAGACCTAATATTTCATGGGTTTTTGAATACCAATGGTCAGTGCATTTGGGAAGTGAAATTTGACAGCCATATGACCATCAAAAATGTGCAAAAATTGGCTAAGTCCATTTTTAAAAATTGTTAAAGCAAAAATTAACCCGGGGGTAATTTTGGATAATAATAACCTATGTGAAGCTGTTTTTATGTGTGTGAGCATAAATTGAGAGATGATTGAGTGTGTGATGGGTTGAGGAATGTCATAAATCATGTGTACAAGGGTTTTAAGCTTTGAGAAGTGAAGAAAGAGCTAGTTTGAGAGAGATTGAAGACATAGGGCTCTAGCAAGGGTTTGAAGGTTTTGAAGCTTAATCTTGTAATCACCATCAACTAAGTTGTTAAAGCATATCATCAGTGATATCCTCATCAAAATATTATGTGATGTGTCGTATTCATGCAGGTATCTTAGTGTGTGTAATATAAACAAGGGTTTATGGGTTGGTGTTCCTTGTGGGGTTGGTTCCTCACTAAATAAATTTCTTGTGATGTGTAATATTCAATTGAGTCTTTGTTTTGTGTAATATCGGAAAAAATTTCAGTGGGGTTTATTCCCCTTGAATATTTCCCACTTACATGTTGTGTCTTGGTGTTGTTTCTCTTGCTCATGGTTAATTATATGAATGTTATATGTTGTTGTGCACACATTAATGAATGTCTAATTGATTAACGGTTTATGTGAGTGATCTGAAATTTAAATTAAATTATAATGAATGATTCACCTCTCTCTCGAGTCCATTGTACTTTGAACATAAAAAAGAGAAGTGGAAGAAACACATGGTGATTATAACAACTATGTTTATAACATCAACTATGAGAGGAAACCATGCACACAAAGTTACACACATTTATAGATCTTGAAAGGCAAAAACTCCCTCCTTGATTGACATTTACACAAGTTGTAACATGAAAGGGAAAATAAGAAATTTGAAGAAATGTAGCTCTCATTTCTTATGCATTGATAAAAAGTTCAATAACTACAATCCACAATTTCTATAGAAAACTAAAACTTTTAGGATCCTTTGGAATTGAGAAGACATCCTAATTTATAGCAATTTGAATTGACTCTTCACCTACCCCCCACATGACTCTTTGTGGTCTCATTCAACTTATGAATTTTATCTTCCTAGGAAGTGAGAGATAAGTTCCATTTTTATAAATTAAAGGGAGTTTACAATTTAACTTTATGAAGTCACTTAAGTGAATGAGACAAAATGCAATGATTATGCTCATCAAAGAATTAGGAATGGGGGATAAAGAAGAGGGATAAAGAGAGAATAAATGAGAGGTTGTTATATACGATGAAGAGGCTCCCTATCATGAAGAAATTACTAATGAAGATCATAATATCCCCCTTCGGTATGATGCACGAACCCCTTGGGTTGTTGAATGAATGTTTAGAAACAACATTAAGAGATCCCCGGATGTATGATCAAGATGACTACATAAATTTCTCAATATGATCTCCTTGATGCTAGATTGATCAATGCCCCTAGCTCACTAAGCTCATCTATATTATTGAGCTCAATCCAACCAAGCTAATTGAGATTTCCAAAACGTGTTTGGTTTACCAACTCATCTCAATGAAATCCAACTAGATCTCCCAACTCTCTTGACTTGGTTTACTAGCACAAGAATCTTCATGAAAAAGGAAGATATCATGACATATCTCACCACCACAACCAAAGTGCAACTTAAACTCACTATTTTCAGCTCAACTCAACTTAGTTTAATACATCCAACTAGCCAACTATCTTGCTGCCACAAACTCACCCAGTTCACTGGGCTCAACTTAGTTAGCTCAATCTTATCACTTCAACCAACTCATCTTGATGAGGTGATGATGTTTTCAAGCCCATATGATAAACATGATGACTTACTTTGATGAATCAATGGATTCTTTTATGCTCTTTGAATTTTTTCCAGTTTCTTAGTGGTCTGGACATTCCTCTGTCGTGCTTTACCATGCTCTCGGGCACAATTGGGACCAAGAAGATGTTTCCAAGACCCATATGGAGGATTTATTTATCTGTTTGATCTTATGAGACCATTTTTAACCATGTGAAGAGTTAAAAAAGTGGAAATATGAATGGATATGGGTTTTTCTGCAATTTTTACACCTAAAATAAAGATTTTCTATTTTTAGCAGGTAGGACTGTGACCTGCTATTTTGGGACATATCACCCATTTTTCTTAAATATGACCTTATAAACATTATTTCACACTTCATCCTCCTCATTTAATGTTGCAAAATCATTTTTAGCAATTTTATACTTTTAGCAAGTTATTTTTTCATGACCTACTATTTTTGGAAAGTTGGCCATTTTGTAATGTCTTTCATTTTGCATCTTTTTTTATTATTTTGGATGATCGTTACTTGCAATTCAGGGGACTTAGTGTTTTTAGTATGTGGAGGAGAACAGAATATTATATTTTTAGTAAGTTTTAAAAATTTCCTTAGTTTGCGATGGGGATGACATTTTTAGATTCGGATTTCCATCCCGATCTTGTGCTCCAAATTTCACTTTGTTTCACCCAATAGAATGCTTGGAAATAAAAATGAAATTTTTTCCTGGTGTGGGATTCAGGCATGTATCTACCATGGCATCCATTAATGGAGTCATGGATATTTTGGAAGCATTAATTCCCACCTTGTATTGATGAAAAATCAATTTCTTTTTATGGGTTTTTTCTCTAGATGCTCCGTTTAAAATTTTAGATTCACCCGCTCTCTAAATAAATGGAAAATTGAAGAGGAAGTCTTTACGGAAAATGTTTGGAGTTTATTTCTTTGAAATAATGGGTTAACCTCTAAATCTTATATTTTTTTCATCTTGAATGCATTTGGGAGGAAGAGATGTGGCCAAAATTTCAAGAGCATTTGATTTACAGATCATGAGTTATGAAGATTTCTTCGTTTCTTGGTCATGAAAGCTTTTGGAAAAAAATGGCCATGGTGATGGCTGAAAAATCAAGGTTTTGGGTGTTATAGCATAAATTAAGGAATATGAATGGGTGTGAAATTAAATGGTGAAGAGGTGGAAGAAGAAGCATTGGAGAAAATGGGTATTACCAATGGTGAGGGTTTATGTGTACATGCACGGGAAGAAGTAGAAGCAACACACAAAATGAAAAAAACATAGTATTTCTTCAATATTGGAATGAGTACATTTTTTCCCCTAACTATCCCAAAATTTTTGGATGGTTGGTGAAAAATAATTTCCCCTCCCTCATTGGGCCAAGTGGCATTCATTGATTTGTTATTGTGAAATTGACAAAAAAGCACTAAATTCTCCCTAAGGCCAAAACTGGGTCATATTGGTGACCAGGGAAGGAGCTAGGCATGGGTGGAGAAAATTTTCCCAACCATACAAAATGTTTAGGATTATTGGTGCAAAAAATTGTGCCCTCACCCAAGCTTGACAAGTGGCAGATTAGGATTCGATAAGGGTGAGGGCTAAGGAATGATCTAAGGGGGCTAAACTGGTTTGCTTAGGCTCAACAGAGGTCATATGAGGTTCCAGAGGTCTAAAATGAGGTTAGGAACAATTTTTTTCCCAACTGTCCCAAAATTTTTGGATATTTGGTGCAAAAATGTGCGCCCTCATTTGGGAGTGACATGTGTCCACCCAGAAAATTGACTAACTCCCAAATGCATACCTTGGAGAGAAGCTTGTCAAAGGTGTAACTTGAGCATATAAAGGTATTTTCATGCACTTACTTATATTATTTGACTATAAACATGATTTTTATAATAATTTTATGGATCATAACCTCTTATTCTTCTTGAGACACCCTAAAAATAGTATTTTTATTCGGTATTGCTTGTTGTGTATGTGGACACATGTATGTGGAAGGAAATTTTGATTCCTTGTTAAATATTTGAGACCACCATCACTTATATATCTGTATTACCTTTTTGAAGATATTTTAATTGACCTCCAACTCTTCACAGAGCTCATGGAATCACTTCCCAAAGCACAAGGGTTGTTTTTGCACTTCAGGTTGTTTCACCTTCCAAGACCTCCTTTTGTTGAATATATCCCAAAACCTCTGGAACTTCCCAAAATATTCCAAAATTAGTGGCACAACATTCTCATCTCTCTAATACACCTCCTTGATTATTTTTATACTTTCATTTGCTCCATGGGTGTGTCAGCCTTAGAAAGACCAAAAATGGCTATTCCTAATCTTCTTGAAGAGCTTGTCTTGAAGGGCCTTGATTTGGAAGTTCTTGAATGGAATTGATATCCCTAAACCACCTATAAACAAGGGTAAAAAAACACATATGATCAATTTATAGGGTACTATAGTCCTGATATAGGGGTTAAGATTATTTGGAGGAGGGATCAAAATGAATTTCAAGTAAAAATTTTCATAGTAGGGTGTGTTTGTCATGCTTTCAAGTATGAATTTTTCCCTTGCAAAACTCATGAAAACAGATAGCTTTTACTTGAGGACATGTTTTATATCAAGCATAGTGAGGAAATACCATGAGAATCCCAGAATCTTAATTCATTTTATGGACCATTACCTTATGCATTGGGCTTAAATAATCATTACTTCTAACGCACACACACAAACAAACAAACATATGAAAGGGAGACAGGACCAAAAGAGGAAAAATACACACAAAAAAGGGAAATTATGTTAAAGGGGAAGGGTATTTACAAAGGAGGGAAATTATATACACATCTGAACAATGGGTTGGGAAAAGTACACACCATCATGGAACAATAGATGAAATTCTGACCTTTGAAGGAAAAAAATTCAATGTCTCGATCATACCATGCTCTGTTATTACTTTTCATGGCTTAATAAGAAGGAGAATCACTAAGATTCCTTATTTTTATTCATAATATATTGAGAAAGTTATTACATCTAATGAAATTTTTGTCTCCTTATTGAAACTCGTGCATCTTGTAACTTCCATTTGATGTCCTGCGATCATGAGAAGGCATTTCTCCATGTTCTCAAAAGTGTGAAAATTGATCTTGTCATGAAAAAATTACTCATTCCTAAATTGTAACATTAAATCCTCTCCTACATCATCAAGGCACTTAGAACGAGTGAGAAAAATTTGATTTCTTTCCCGTTCACTAGCTTCCCGAACATATCACTTTGTTTCTTTAACAAATTACTTTCAAGAATAGAGGTCGCATCACTTTGGGAAAAATGTCTTCATTATCCTCGTGAACTTGATACAACATGGAACCATGTTCAAGGAAAATTAGGGATTGGGAAATTATGAGGTTAATCTAATTTTGAATTCTTTTGTATGATCCATGCACATTCTTGCTTTGTTTTCCGGAGAAATTGTCACCAATATCTATCCGTTCAAAGTCCATTTTGGTATCATTTTCAAATTTGTAACCCTCAATTTTTTCATAGAGGCATTATTTACCCTTGAGTGTATTTTTCCATATGAAATCTTGTTCTACATTGGTGGAGCATTCCAAAGTGGTGAGAACAAGTTGATCTTGAACACACTCCCAATACTCTTACAACTTTTCACTTTGTTCTAAAAACTCTCTTTAATGAAAATCATCTCAACGTTTTCCCTACATATTCCTCCATGGTGGAGAATTTATCTTCAAGATTGGGGAAATTCAAAGGATATTCAAGAAACTTCCTTATTTTTCACTTATTGATCTTCCTCAAAGAATAGGAAAGGGAAAGGCATGTCTTCACATTCCCTCGCATCAAGAAATACATTTGGGAGAACATCCATCTCATCCCTCTACTCCGTCTCAACATCCAACATTGGTGTATAAAAAATAGGAGCATGAGCTATTTTCATTTCCATAGCTTGATTCATAAACTCGAGACTAAGTTGATGGTATTCGAGTCTCTTCTGCGGCCTTTAAGATATCTTGTATAGAAAACTCTTTTGAGCTTGTCATATAATCATCTTCATCCTCATGGAAAGAATTTCTACATTGTGCTTCCAGGAGATGGTTAAAAATATGATCCACACATGTCCATGGTTTATTTGAAACATCATCATTCATATCCTCTATTTTTATTATCACCCAAGGCTCACCTCTTGTAAGCATGAGCATATGTGATTCTCACCATTTTATGACAAGGAGAAGAGATCCATGCTTCTTGGGAAGGGCACTCATTCGAGCTAAAAATCCATTTCATCGTCCTCTTGATGGGAAACATAGAACCATGTTAGAGAAGAAATATGGGAAGAATTTTTAACTTTATCTTGATCATTCATTATTGAATCCTCCCACTCATATGGGAAATGAAGGACTTCACATTCACCAAGATGATCATTCTACTCCTTTTGCGAGATGAGGTTGTGTTCGAATTGTTCATTCTCCTTAGATTTGAGAAGTAAATTAGACTCTTTCATTTGGTCATCATGATTGAATCGGGAATAGAATTTGATTCTTCAATTACATATATATCATTATTCAACATTTCTTCATCGCTTGAAAAGTTAAAATTAGGTATAAAATTATCCATGAATACCTCAAACTCGTCATTGGGTACTTCTTCATAATTGGTGGAGTCTTTGGAAAGTATTGAATCATTAATTTTATAATAATAATGTAGTCATTTTTATGCCCATAAAATAACCTTCTATCCCCATGCACACCTTTGGTCTATCACCTAGAGGGTGCCGAACCTTCACCCGAGGCGCACGTAGACACTGAGCCCCTCCTATATGTGAGAATTGTGAGAAGATGTTGTAATTGATGATGGATTAATTGTAGAAAATAAAATGATCATGTATATATTATAAAAGGATAGGATGAGTCATTACACCAACATACTCATTTATATAACAAAACAAACATCATACGAGATAGTAGATTTTATCCATAACATAAATAAAAAGGCATTAGGGTTTACACCCATGAACAATATATTTATAACAGAACCATATATTCATGTTGATCATAGTTCAGTAACCATATTACATCCAAAAGGCTCATATTAGACCAATATATCATGACTCGTGCATTAGAAGTTCTAGTTATTCTTCCCTATTACAAAAATTTAGTAAATCCACTCTCCTAGATATGCTAATATTCCTATAGTCCTCTAATGAGAACCCCAACCCCTAGAATCTTCTTCTCATTTCTACAGAGCTTTTCCTACTCTGTTATGGTTTATCACATCATGGTCCTCTCTCTTCCTTACCTCTATCTATATCACACACTTTTCTTCTACCCGAGTATCTCTATAAATAGGTTCAAGGTGGTCCTCCAATGGAGCATGCTTCTTCGATTTGAGCTCCCCACTTTATGTAATGATGTCTTTGGGAATGTTCCATACATGGAATATTCTTTCCTTGACCACTAAGTCACCATGTTGTCACCTTATCCACTCAGCAAGCCTAATCGGGTCACGTTTTTCCTCAAGTGCCTCTTAGAAAGTTGAATATGACTAAGTCCTAAAATCCTTTGTTCTACCTTGTGTGCGCACCATACTAAACCCTTATAAAACCCATGTCCTACTCAATTTTCCCAATTTTCCCATCTTCTTCACTAGTCCCACACGTGCATGTGCCCTTTGGGACTTAGTCAATATTCTGAGGCCCAACATTACCCCACTCTAAGCTTGTTCTTTGTCCCCGAAAAGATCCTCTTGAAAGAATAAATAATGGTGGGACTAAATAGTGAAGAAAAAAGAATGAGAAAAGGAAGAAATAAAGAATGGAGGAATGAAGAAGAATTTTCTTATTGCTAAAGAATGAGTGGGAAATCCTTCCTTATATCAGCCTTAATATTTTCCCAAACACCCACCTTGCCTTGCACTGTTGAGAGAGGTCACCTACTAAGGAACTCACCTCTTCAAATCCTAGCTCATCACCCTTAGCATTTAGTGCATTAATAATGTTTTCTAACTGCTTGCTAAGGTCTTCCAACACATCTAGCCTGAGGGTGATCTAAGGGTATAATTACTTCAGCCATTTTTTTATCGATCCTCTTAGGGTCTTGATGGATTCAAAATTATTCTCTACCTTGGCCAGGATCTTATCCCACTCTTCCCTATTCCCTTTATTCTTCTCCTAAAACTCCTTGAGGTCTGCCCCATGGGTGGTAAAAAATACTTGTCACTCTATCTTTGTCTACGCAATTATCATAAGAAGCTTCGGTTATATGTGTGGCAGCCTTTACATTGGAAAGGAGCTTAGTGTACCAAGTGACTATCTCCACAACCTTCATCTTTTCCTCTTTCTCCTGGCATGCTAACAATTATTCTATTGATTCCAAAGTGAGAGGTTGTCTCTCCATGGTGAGGATGTGAGTTAGGTCTTCTAGGCATTGCAAGGTTGACTTATATACTTTTTGGGTGGTGATAAGTCCTGGATGATTTAAGACAATAGCATTTGTAATCATTTCTACCTTTTTACATACCTTGTTTACCTTATACTTTTCCTCCTTTAGATCGTGCCTTAACTATACGCCGATTAATTCCTCTTGCTTCATATCCTTGCTATTTTCAATGAGCACCTCCTTTTTCTTCTCCAATTACCCTTCTAGGAATCTCACCTTGTCATTCCTTCCAAAGAGTCTTGCCTCAACTTCAACTAAAACCTTGTTGAGCACATTACAGACTTACTCATCAAATAACTGTTGAGCATTCACCAGTGGGTTTATACCTTTGGTCTCTAGTACCTTCATCAGCACCCCTTGGTTAACTTTGAACTCAGGTTCGTCAACATGGGATTCAAACACCCAAGATAACATCTTCCTGGTTCACGTGTACATGCCTTCTTCCTCAAATGAATACATTTCCAAAATTTGGTCTCTAGGCATGGTGCTGCGGAAGCGTGCATGTAGCTCTTTTTTTGGATCATGGATATAACCCATTTCTTGCCCTTGTGCTACTATCACATTCTTCCCTCCTATGCACCCAACCTTTGGAAAGCTCACTTTGCTAAGTGGGATCTCCACCCGTATTTCCATATTCCTTCCCTACACTCTCTTCTTCTATCTCCTTGAGTATACCATCCACACTCTACTCCACTTCTTGATCTACTAATTTCTATATTATGCCTTCTATATCTCTTTCTACGGCCTTTTCTATCTACTCCTTGGTGATACTAGGGGTCCTCTCGATCCTTAGTATTTACTTCTTCACTCTCCCATTTTCCTTAAGCGTCTTCTTCTTATCCACCCTTCCCCTTACTTATTTCTTCATCTGAGTCATGTACACCATACATGGGATGATTATGAGCTTCTTCATCCTCATCATTGTCTCTCTCACCCCTATAAGCCTCTAAGCTCTTTGTCTCCTCTCGAGTCTTCCTTCCTGCTATGCTAAGCTCCTTACCAATGTAAAGGCTGCCACACATATAGGATCTCTTGACCATTTAGGTTGGTTACTAGGTGCATGACCATTCTCATCATAGGGTCAGGGATATCTGAGATATCAAAGTAACACGAACCCTTTTTATAATCATACTTCTCCATGGTCTTCTTAATAACCTCTTTATCCTCCAGTTCATCATCCAACAAATCCTCTTCGCAGATAAGGCCAGTAAACTTGGAGATGAGTTGGGGAGTTATGCACATTCTGTAGCCTGTAAAGTAGAAGTGGTCCTCATGCACCCATGAAATCAACCATTGGTATAACTTCTCAGGGTTTCCAAAATAGGGAAATTCAAATAATTGCAGCAACCTTGACCTTCTCCAATTTTACTTTCACTTCATTGTTGTAAATTGGCATCCCTTCTGGTGTCCTCTTATCCATTGGATGAACTAGTTCTAGCGCCATTTCCTTCTTTGTGGTACTTGTGCAATGATTATAGTCACTCACAGCCATCTTCCTCACATGGGATACCCATTCTTTCCTAAGTAACACCCCATTTGGGTACTGCATCTCTGCATACCATTCTTCATTGAAAATGGTGGTGGTAGTCTATTTTCCTTTTCCCTTTCCCTTCTTAGGTGAAATGGTCACCTTCTTTGGTGCCATCTTCTTGTCGGGTTAAAATAATAAAATCCTTTCTCTCCTTCCTCACTCTACTCAAATCTATGGCTCAAATTCACAAAAATACTTCTATTCATGTGCCCTAACTACAAAACCCTAACTTGGAAAACTCTTCCACAAGATGATGTATTCCATTGAAACCTTCTTCCCTACGCCCATGTACTCCTTCCACTCTAGTTTGTAGATCAACCCAGTCACGTACTTCATATTTTCACTCTTATTTCTTCACACAAATCCTTCTTCATGGATTCCCTAGTTTGCAAGATCTCTTCAATCTCATAATAGAAATGTAAATAATGATGTGCCTGACTCTTTACTTATATATTTTGACCTATCTCCCATGATAAATGTTATGCCACCTACCAATGTACTTAGCATTAAATGTGGTTTTTTCACTAAAGATTATCTTAAGCACCTTTATCCACGCACCAAGTCCTATGCGAAAAACCATTTGCAACCTTCTTACATGCAAAAACACTTACTTGACCAAATACTCTTATGTGTGCGTCTGCATGCATCAAGGAACTTATTATGTTGACCTAATTTGTTCCCTCACCTACCTCATGTTGTTCTTATGATTCTTATCCTTTGTATGTGGTCTACGTTAAAGCCTTCTTGACACCAACATTTTTTGTCCACCATTTCCCTACGTGTGTTTCTACCTTACGTGCTTTTGATCTTTCAATCTGGGCCATCAAAAATACTACTAGCTTCTTTCTCTCTTTCTTCTATTTTTCCCCACACTAAAATAGATGTGCAGTCCTCTACACATACATAACCTTAGAAATTAATGTGGTTATCGACACACAAGGTGTGCAAAACAACACAACTAAAAGGAACAAGTAATGAGAAGGGGAAACACAAGAAAAAGAAAATTCATTAAGGGAAATCCTAGGCTAACTGGAAAAACTGACTTATTTACAAACATAAGGAAGACTTATTTATAGTAGGACTTCAGCCTACTCCCATTGAAATGGCCTTGTAATCCCATCCCATTTAGAGCTTATAAATGGAAAGTGCCTGAATCAAGGATGTATGAGATGATGTATGGTCCCAACCAATGGAATTTCAACTTCCTAAGATGGCACAAAAATTTATACTCATAAAAAAACCATCTACCCAATCTCAAATTGTTTGTTTTTAATATGACGATCATGTCATGCTTTTTGTCTTTCCTTCTCTATCTTTTGACTCCATCTAGCAAGTGATTACCTTTCATCTAGCTGCATTAACTTATCAATTCTTTCTTTGAGTGCTTGTTCATCAACCAATCCTCCTACACATGCTATATGTAGTGATGGTAGCATAAATTAAACTAGAAAAACATCCTCTGCTCCAAACACCAATTGAAATGGTGTAGCCTTATTCAATCTCTTATAGGTTTTCATTTATGCCCATAGAATGGAATGCACCTTTTCATCCCAATATTGTCTCACACCTCCCAAATCTTAGTTAATGTGTGACTTAGTATATTGTTAAATGCTTCAATAATCCCATTCACTTGTGGGTGATAAGGGGTGGTTTTGTGATGGGCTACCATAAACTCTTCCAAAAAAATCTTGACCATTTCATTCAAAAAATGTGTACCCCTATCACTTGTTAAACTCAATAGACATCCATACATGTTGATTATGTTTTCCCATAAGAATCTTACTAATGTCACTATTGTGCAATCCTTTGTAGGTGTTGCCTCTGCCCATATTTTCAAGTAATTAGTGCAGGTGTTGATGTAACACGAGCTAATTCTTCATGTGGCAGGTGAAATTTGTCCTACAAATTCAATTTCCCACTTTTGAAATGGTTCAGTGCTGGTTGTTGGTCGCAAGGGCATTTCATCCCTCCTTCCAGGTTTACCAAGGTGTTGGAAATGGTCACAGGAATTACAAAACTCAATAAAATCCTGGTAGATACTTTCCCACCAAATCCCTGCAAGTAGAAACTTCCGTGTGGTTACATTTCTTACATAGTGTCCTATAATCCCACCATGCACTTCCTCCATGATTGCAACATGCTCGTGTTCTAATACGCATCATTGCATAACCCTATCACGGCCTAACTTATACAAATCTCCACTAATCAATATGTAAGGTGTGGCACATATAGCCAACTTCTTTCTCTCTAAATCTTTCATTCCTTCTCCGGTGCCACACCCGTTTTAAGATACATTGTAATATTCTCTAATCGATGACATGCACCGTAACCTAAATAGTTACGCATCCGACATGGTATCCTCAATGCTCTACGCATCCTCTCCCGAGTTAATTCTCAATTCTTGAAATAATAGGACCCAATGGCATATGCGCCCTTACAGAGCGAGATTGTTTACTAATTACTTCAGTTCCATTGGGTTCATGTAGAATATGAATGGTTTTACCAACAAATCTTTGCCTAAATTTATGTAGTGTGTAGATCATTGACAGTTCCTCATGCTCAGTAGTTGTGTAATTATGTTATGTTGGTGTCAACTTCCTACTGGTAAAACACAAGGGGTGATCAACAATCCCCTCACTAGGTTGTGCTAGTACTACTCCAATGGTTGTTCCTAAGGCATCAACATGCACATAGAAGGGCTTATCCTAAGAAGGGAAGTGTAATATGGGTGCAGTAACAAGCCTATCCTTCAAAGTGTCAAACACCATTTGTTGTGCCTCTCCCCAATTAAAGGAACTTTTGAAAAATAAATTCCTCCAAGGGTGTGGAGATCTTGGCATATCCCTTGATAAATTTCTTGTAGTACCCCATATGTCCAAGGAATCCGTGAAATGAAATCTAACTAGTAGGCTCCCCCAATCCCACAATAATTGTAACTTTGGTGAGATCCACCAACAAGCCTTCCTTACATATAATATGCCCCAATAGGGTTCCAAATGGAGTAGCAAAGACACATTTCTTAATGTTGAGGGATATCCTCAACTGCCGACATCTCTCAAACATCAGCCTCAAATTGTCACAATGGTATTTTACTAGCCCATACACAGTCTAGTCATCTAGGTAGACCTGAAGAAATTTATGGATGAAGTCTTGGAAGGCTTGTACCACGATGCGCAAGAACACAACAGGCACATTATTCAGCCCAAAAGGCATGACCATGTAGGAAAAAATTCCCCATTCAGTGGTGAAAGTTGTCTTCTCCTAGTCTTCCTTTGCAATTCTAACTTGGTGGTACCCTAAGAACCCATCTATGAAAGAATAGACCTTGCACTGGCTACTCCTTCCAAAATTTCTTCAGTGAAGGGGGTTGGAAAAGGGTCAATGACACACACTACATTCAAGTCCCTGTAATCAACATAGATCCTTATCCTTCCATCCTTCTTAATTATTATGACCATTGGACTCACCCATTCTAATTCCTCCACAACCTCAATGATGCCTGATGCTATCATCTTTTCTATCTCCTCCTTACCCTATACATGTAAATTTGGATTCATCTGATACGGTCTCTTCCAAATCATGTGCACACCTTCCTTCAACTTGATCTTCATTCCCCTAAAGAGTGGTGAATTCCTTTGAGATCATGGTATCCATGTGGGAAAAAATCTTAAAACTCACGCAAAAGTTCAATGATCTTAGAAACCTATTTCTCTGACCAATAATCTCCAATGATAGCTTCCTTAGGTTCTACCTCAGAACCAATGTTAACCTTCTTTTTCTTCAAGGGCTCATGGTAGGTGCACTCTTTCTCATAAGCATTATCCCTAACTTCGTGTGTACCTTTAGAATGGTTAACATCCAGACTCTTCATTTCTTCACCATCTATCACATAGACCATTTTTCCTTTTTCCTTTTCCATGCATGCATGCTCAAGTTGTATCTCTTCTGATTCTTCCTCATCAAAACGCATCTTCAAACTAGGTTCACCTAATAGCTCAAGTATCCTATCTTCTTCCATAGCACTATCTCCCATTGTAAGGCACTTGACCACTTGCAATGCCTTATCCACTGATGGCTTTGTACTCCGATACTCGAAAGCTTGAATGAGATCAATTACCAACTCCTGCCAATTCCCTGTCTGACGGCGCATATCCAAGTGAATGTACCATACATGCACACACCCTTGTAAGGTGAAATACAACTATAAAACCATAGAGAAGGTGTTAAATCTTATGTTCCTTCCATCCAGGCCTTCTCACATGCTTGGATATGACATGATGTGGGTTCTTTACCATGATAGCCTTATATGATAGTGGGTGCATTGCTTCTAGAAAATCTAACAAAGAATGCGGTTCTCACCTCATGCCATTCTAGAAGGATTTCACGATGTACCACCCACCAATTTGATGTGGTCCTGAGTAGGTTATAGCTAAGCATGCCTCTTCTTTCATTATCAATTTTCCACTGAGCCTTCATTTCTCATAAGAAATCATCAAGGTTATCTCTTCAAGAGTAACTCATTATCTTCTTCCTCATAGGTGCTTAACCGAGAACACTTTTGTTACCATTTTCACCAATCATCTCAAATGTTTCCCAATTAATCCAGAAGTCCCATGTTCCCAATTATCACATGTCATGCTAATTGTATCACTCATAGAATGAGTGTGTTCAAACTGGATAAATCCTTCGTAGGATGAATTATCTCGGGGTATCGAGATAGAGTACACAGCACATAGATTTAATCAATGAATTTTTCTCCCAAGGGCTCAGTATAGGGTGTTGATTTCCCATCGGTTAAGGGGATGATGACCCATTCCTCCTTGTTCTCAAAACTGATAAACCCCTTGTTAAATAGTAGGTCAGCTATTTTTTTGTAACACCAAGGGTGCCCACCAATGCTTGAAAGTTGTTTGCATCGGCTAGCGCCAAGACCTCAAAGTCTCCAGTGAACTTTTCCCCTTGAATAGTGATAACCACATCCTTTAAGAGACCAATGGGAATTACATTCATTTTGTTCACCATATACAACACATTCGAAGATGTCTATAATATGGGCCTTCCCATTTGATGTCATGCATCTAAGGTGAGAACATTCAATTCCACACTCATATTGATCAGAATATTGCCTAGAAGCCATCCATCTACAAAAGCATTTAAAGTGATCTCTTTGTCATAGTTAAGGCTATGGGGAGGAAGGTTAACATGTAGAACCTACCTCTCACACTCTCTTCCAGCGCATGGTACCTTCTCCCGTAACCATTATCTTAGTAGGGGAATGATATTCTCTTACCTTAACATCTTGCATACTTCCCTTAACTCATACATATCCTTTTATAGGGCCTCATCATTCTTCCTTTTCTCGACTACCTTGACTACTCCTTCGACATTGGATCTCTCCTTCTGACTCTGGATCACATACACGGTATCTTGATACACCTATTTTTTTATGAGTAGGGTCCGGATACTTCCCATGTACCACTTCTTCTCTAGTAACCAATGTTATTTGTCTTGGTATATCCTTGGCATGCAAGGCCTCTCGATTGTCTTGTCACTAGTAAGGATTCTAGTCCTCGACTCACGTGTAACTCTTAGCATCCACTATGAGTCGGCCTTATTTATTCTTACCATCCCAAAGGCCATTGTCTTTCTCGGTACTATTGGCTCATGTTCTTAAATAGTTCAGGGAACTCTTCATACTTATGTTTCTTTCCACACCACAAGCATTGTAACAGATTAGGAAACTCACACTTATAATGTTCTGTAGACCCATAGTTATAACAAGTTCCTCACGGGAACTCACCTCTTCCTCCACAGTTACTACGACCATGAAATCCTCCATGGAAACCTCTTCCACGTGCTCCTCCATCTTCATGCCCTTCATAGCGGTGATCATCATCCTTGGAACTACTTTCAAGGATGGTCTGACACACACCAAGATCAATGGAATCATGTATCTGGTTAATTATCCTACAATCATTTGTGTCATGGGTCGTAGAGGTATAAATATTACAATAGCAAGACACATTCTTATAGATCCCGCACTACAGAAGTGGGCATCTAATTGCATCATAATCCTTGTGGAAAATCTCATAGTCCACCATCATGGCATGTACCAACCTTTGAGGACAACGGTCCTTTGTGTGCCCCTCTATCTCATAATCTATGTACCACAGACCACCGTAAGTCTCATGCACCAAGTTTAGAGATATATTCTCTAGTTACTTTGTCATTGCAGAAATCTGAGCCTCAAGGAATGGGCTAACACTTTGGTATCTACACTTCCAATAGCCTCGGTGTAAAGGGTAGCCTCTAAGGCCTTGCATGGGTTCGTGAATGTATTGTGGGAAAACACTCTTCTTAACGGTGTTATCAATCCTCCAACGAACCACTAAGAATGTTGAGAAGGATGAATATCATAAGATATTTTTATAAGAGAATTTTGAAATGTACATTATATTCCCGCACACACTCCGACATTCCTTGCTGGATCTCTTTTAGAGTGCTAATGCTCTTCTAATCAAATTTAGGGATATGGAATTCAGCTAAGAATTCAGTTCGTAACATAGAGTAATCTACCACCGTCTCGATGGGGGTCATACTTCTAGTACCAATTATGCACGTGCTCTTGCAATGTTGTTACAAACTAGCTTGCCTTTCACTCTAGGGTAGTGATCCCCTTTATGCACCATAGCAATTCACACTTGTGTACATGCTCTACGACATCCTCAACACCCTCGTAATTTGGTAAATGCAAATACATCTCAAAAAATACTTACGGAGGTGGTTGAGGATTTTATCCACCTGATCCAGAACCTTTATTCCCTTTGGCATTTCTTCCACCACCGGATCCACTAGATGCACTAATCCTCCGCCTCTTGATCCACTAGATCCTCTTGCAGCCGGGTAATGGGCCTAAAGTGGTCACACCTAGTGTTCCCAACATCCCACTAAATTGTACGCTGATCTTTTATGATATTTCTCCACTACCAAATATGTATCTCATGTCACTCCCAAATGTGATACCCAAACTCTATGTACTTTCACTTTACCTAAGAATCCCTCCAAACACAGGAATTATTTGTGTAGCCATAGATGTCCCAAACAAGAAATTATACCTCCGAGGTGCAGATTGGTCACTTCCACCAATACCAACTGGGTTAGCAATAATTCTTTCTTGATTTGTAAAACTAAACACCAGGGTTTAGTCACCAAGTGGGTTTAGATGCATGCCAACATCTCTCCTTTCTCCACGCGACGAACTCTCATTAGAAGTTAAAGGGTTTTCTCTCTTGTGCTTTACAAGATGGACATACTTCTCATGTTCCACATCCTCTGCTTGAACCTCAATTCCCTCCCACAACATATTCCTCCACGATGCATCACTCCCGTAACCTTGTGTTGTTTAGCCAACTCCCTTTCACATGTTTCACTATACTTGAGTCATCTTTCTTCCCTCTCCTTTTCCACTATAATGTCTGACATCTTCCTCCACCCTAGCTTCCTCTCCTAGCACTCAGAGAAGTTTAGCCGGCCATGGGGAACACCTCCAAACTTAGTGTAATGATCAATATCTTCATAGCCAATGGGATAGCTTGAAAAAATGATCCTCTAAGTTCCCTTAGGAACTCAAACTCAACAACTTCTAGACAAGAATATATAGAAATGGCGTATTCTAGGGTATAATTGGTTAGCACTCTTTTCCACCAATGATCAACAATACGTGTCCAAGTCAGATCTACATCCTGTAACCTTTGATAAGTATCTTGGGTCTATATATGTAATCTATAGTACCAAACTTGATTTGGATGCATATGCTGAAATCCATTCATACAATTCTACTAGAAAATAACAAAATAAGGTCTCATATAACTCATGATATAGGTGTTCTTCTACCCATTTGTGTGCATCAAACTTAGGTCTAGTACTAAATCTTTGAGCAAACTCATCCTCTATGCTCTTAAACCATGCTTCAACACTTTCTAGGGTCAAGCACTTTGTCATCACATGTCAAAGGAACCAAGATGTAGTCATTTCTCACAACAACTTCAAACATAGGTCCTAGAAAAGGAAACAAGATGTATTCATTTTTATGCCCATATAATAACATTCTATCCCCATGCACACCAACCTATCACCCGGTGGGCATTGATCACTCACCCAAGGTGCACGCGGGTGTCGAGCTCCTCATTTATGTGAGCATTGTGAGAAGATGTTTTCATTGATGATGGATTAAGTGCAGAAAAGTAAATGATCATGCATATATTATAAAATCATATGATGAATCATTACACCAACATACCCATAAAAGAAACATCATACAAATAGTAGATCTAATCCATAACATAAAGAAAAATGCACTAGGGTTTACACCCATGAACAATATATTTAGAATAGAACCATATATTTATGTTGATCATAGTTCAGTAACCATATTACATCCAAAAGGGTCATATTAGACCAATATATCATGACTCACACATCAGAAGCTCTATCTATTCTTCCCTATTACAAAAATTTAGCAGACCCACTCTCTGATATGCTAACATTCATATAGTCCTCTAATGAGAACCCCAATGCCTAGAATATTCTTCTCATTTCAATAGAGCTTCACCTACTTTGTTATGGTTTATCATACCATGGTCCTCTCTCCTCCTTATTACCTCTATCTATATCACACACTTTTCTTCTACCTGAGAATCTCTATAAATAGGTTTAACACCCACCAACATGCCTTCTTGAAGTAGCAGATTGGTTGACAACTGTCAAGGTGGTCCTTTAATGGAGCATGCTTCTTCTGATCTGAGCTCCCCAATTTCTGTAATGATGTCTTCAGGAATGTTCCATGTTTGTAATATTATTTCCTTGACCACCAATTCGCTAGGTTTTCACCTTATCCACTCAAAGATGCCTAGTCGGGTCACATTTTTCCTTAAGTGCCTCTTGGAAAGCCAAATATGACTAAGCACCTTTGAAATCCTTTTCTCCAACTTACGCACACACCTTGGTTTCTACTAAACCCTTATAAAACCCATGTCCTATGCAATTTTCCCTACATTCCCATCTTCTTCATTTTTCCCACACGCGCATGCACCCTTTGGGACTTAGTTAATATTTTGAGGTACAAAAATAATCTTCCTCTCTTGAATCCATTGCTACTCTAATGGGTTATGCCTCATGCCGAATGAGTTGATGAATAGTGGTTCTACCTCCATGTATTCTTCATCATATTCCACCATGTTGATTGAATTTGATTGAGGAGGTTCAAGGATATGGAATTGATCAAAAGTGTCCAAGAATCTTCCAGAATGAACACCTCACAAAGGCAAACATTCATCAAGATCCTCTTCCATAATTAAAATATGCTCTTCTTACTCCACTTAAAGAAGTGCTTCAAGATGTTTATACCTTCTTTGTAATGCCAATGCATATTTCCAAACTTCATGATAGGCCTCAGGATGATAATTTCCTTCTTTTACACTTAGAAGTATTTGCAAAAATTATATTCTCAAAATATCCATTTCTTCATCATTGTATGCAAGAAAATCATCTAGAGGGAGGGAGATGAAGGAAAATGTTCTCATATTATTAGTGAGTTGTGTAAGGTTGAAAAAGTTACCTTATGTGGATTTTACACCATCATGTCCTTCATACATCCTTTCGTATATCTTCTAGATTTTTCATCCATCTCTTGATTTTTATCATTGGAAGAAAAATTTCCCATTTTCTTTCCTTTAACAACACTTTTCTTGAATTGTAACCACCATGAATTGATGATGGGATCTTCACAAACAATAATTTTTTCCATTCTAGAAAGTCTTTTTCTGGCTGCTACAGAGATGGTACGAACCTTATTTCCTTCAAATTTCTTGGCTTTACAAGAGATGTTCTAGAATGATGGCTGATCAAAAATTGCATTTCTCAAAAATCCTCTTCTTCTTCTTCTTCACTGTCACTCATTTTTACTTCACTCCATTCTAGAAATTTCTTCATTGTGTTGTAGGAAACAAATGTGACAGGGATTTAATCTTAATGGAGTCTCCTTCAAAAATGATTCTTCTTTGAAATATTTTTTTAATATATAATTTTTTTGTATTTTTGGGAAAATATCCTTTTGGGTTCACTTTAGAAAATATCTCCCCAACGGAGTTTCAAAAATTATCGGTAAGAAAATTTGTGAGTATGGAAAATTAGGTGTCTCCACCAATGTTCACGGGGCTATACCCCTCTACACTAAATGGTCCAACTCCCATTATTGAATGTGACTAATCTAATCCTAAAATAAATGTCGTGGGTTGGCCAATTAGGTAGGGGATCACACAAGGACACTCCACTGAACTTGTGGAAAATTTCTTGTACATGGTATAAGGGAAGAAATAATAGTGATGAGGGGGATAGTAGAGGAATTAGGAGAGGAATGTTACTACCATGAGTAGGCTAAATGTATATTTCACACCCAATAACTGAGAGTAGTTCCACATTCAATATAGAAGAAAGCACAATGAATCTCTCTAGTGAGGTGGAAAACCCTAAAACCAAGTCCTTAAATTCATCGATGAAGATACAAATATATTGTTGGATCACTATGCTTGCAAATTACATAAAAGATATAAGTGGAAAAAACACAAGGTACTAATAAAAATATATATTTATAACATCGGTGATGAGAGGAAACCATGCACAAAAAGTTCCACACATTTATACATCTTGAAAGGCAGAAACTCCTTCCTTGATTAAAATTTACACAAGTTGTACAATTCAAGGGAAAAGAAGAAAGTGGAATAAGTGTAGCTCTCATTTCTTGTGCATTGATACAAAGTTTGATAACTACAATCTACAATTACTACTGAGAAAACTAAAACTTTTAGGATCTTTTGGAATGGAGAATCCATCTCAATTTATAACTATTTGAATTGAATCTTTGCCTACCCCCACATGACTCTTTGTGGTCTCATTCAACTTATGAATTTTTGTCTTCCTATGAAGTGAGAGATAATTTCCCTTTTTATAAATTAAAGGGACTTTACAATGTAACTTTATGAATTCACTTAAGTGAACGAGACAAAATAAAATGATTATGCTCATCAAAGAATTAGAAAGGGGGGAGAAAGAAGAGCCTAGAGAAATAGAGAAGAAAGGATAGGTTATCACATCTGATGAAGAGGCACCCCGCAATGAATAATTTTCTAATGATGATCACAATCTCCTCCTTTCGAATGATGCACATGGACACCTCGTGTTTTTAAATGAGTGATTAGAAATACTATTGAGAGATCCTGCGATATAAGATCAAGATTACCACAAGAATTTCTCATGATGATCTCATTGATGCTTGATTGATCAAATCCCTAGCTCACTAATCTCATCGATCTTACAGGGATCAATCCAACCGACTCATTGAGCTTGCCAAAACTCATTTGGTTTACCAACTCATCTCACTAAAATCTAACTAGCTCCCCTAGCTTGCTTGACTTGGTATAATTGATCCAAAAACATATGTGATAAATTTCAAAATTTAACCATTCACAAGGATCTTGGAACTCAACATCAATTTTATGTTTTTATAACTCCAAAACTAATTAATTACTTGATTTGATTATCCACCTCAATCTAATTTTTGGTCACAACATTGAAATGTGCATTCACTTAATCTTTTATGGATTATGGATACTGAAATGAAATATTCAATCCATTTTCCTATTTTAATTGATGAATTGCTTAATGAAATTAATAAAACCCCATCACTAATTTTATCCAGTCAAAAAAATCATCAAAAAAAAAAATCATCCATAAAACAAATTTGATAATGGAGTTCACCCAAAGGATACGACTCCAGATTCTCAAAAAATCCAATGAAGTATAATTTACCTTAACTAATGAAAAATAAACCTTTTAAATCTACAAATGGGTTGATCTTAGACTTTGGGAACTCTACAATTTATCGAAACTATTCACAAGTCCATATGTGGCCCCTACAATGTCTTCACAATGTGATCCCCCTACAACTATGTTAGACAAACACATATAAATGTAGATTTACCATCATTCCATAAAAAAAATTACATATTTGGAATCCTCATGAAATTATGAACACTTTTCATTTTTACTCCATGGCCTAATTTTTCCCCAAAGTGCTAAAAATTAGGATTTTCTTTGAACCGCCTCTGCTACCTCCTCTATAGTCTTACACTGAGAGCTCTTTAAATAACACCGAGCTCATTTAATATCTTGGCAAGCCTTCCGGTGAGTCGAGTTGGGTGGATACATCTTAGACCATCAATTTTGGGGTTCGATACCCACCTTATTCCTTTAGCATCGATTATGCTTTGCTTTGGTGGTGGGATAATCCCACATATCTCATGCGGTAGATTGGGAGGAGGTTTAAGTTGGCAAGGGCCAATTTTTTTACTCATGGCACGTGCCATGTCTTCCCCTTTGTTGGTTTTATCAATGGTTGGTTGAGCTCCCTATGTGTTGTGCATTGTTTCGTTGCATTGTGTGGCACCGAGCTATTGGTTTAAATGCCCATGTGGGTTGAATTGTAGCATGTTGGGTCGATGTAGCACCCCCATATTACATACTAACCCAAACTATTGGATCAACATGATCTAGATTGCCCGTGGACCAAGTCACTATAGTGATCCCCGAATATTGACCAAGCTACCTGCTCAATGTTGCGTTGTGTTGAGTTATGAGGTGATAAGGTAAGTTGGATGGCAATCCCAACAAAGTTGTTAAGGGCTTATCCCAAGCAATGTATAAGGATATAGCTCTATTAGCTATGGATATGGTATAATGTTGAACTCGAACAATATGGAAAACCAATGGCCAAATAGATAAGGCCAATCCTGATGGGTGTCATTATTCACTTCATTTAATCAACTTCTTGTTGATGTCATATCAAACTAGGGGTGTGTCTAAAGTTATATGCAACAAGAGTACTTTAACCGATCTAGTAGTTGATCGTAGTTATTTTTGTATTTTCCGGGGATCTCTTCAATGTCTTAAGGACTTCTTGGTAAAACCTTATTTAAATAAAAGTATGAAAACTTGCTGAAAGTAAACAAACTAAAATCTTTGCTGAAAGGAAACACACTGTGTAGAATGGAAACACACTTGCTATTGGAAAATAATCACACTCGCTTCAAAGTAAACACACTTTCTTTTGGAAATAAAAACACTCAATTTGAAATGCTTAAAAATGATTGCAAGAAATATAATAATCTATCTAAACACTGTAGGGACAACTACACACAAAACTTAATTGAAAAGAATTAAAATAATACATAATTAATGTATCAAAGCTATTTGTCAAGAAATATAAATACCAAATAAATGAATATCCTAGTCCTTGGAGGAGTGGGCCCTTGCTTCTCCTCAAATTAGGATTTAACAACTCATAATTATGTCAAATAAGAAAGGCTATTTTATTGATAAAACATCCAATATTACAAACATACTTTGGATCCGAGTACTTAACCTATTTCTCTTCTCTATTCTATATCTATCTCATATCATATTATATATATATATATATATATATATATATCTACTACAGGTCTACTTTTATATACATTTTACAATCATAGTTGTCTCAATGATTCTGATGAAATTGAATCATGCCCAGAATAGATGTTGAGCTGGATTGTGGTTGATCAGATAGTTGTAGGATAACTCTCCCTGGATCTGCATTCAGAAATCTTCTCATCCTTCCTGATTGAAAGGGTCATAGATGTAAAATCTTCAGATGTGGTTTAAAATAGATAACTCCCATCAGTTCCAGAACTTCGAGAGAAGTTCCAAAACCATAGGAATTTGTTAAGGATCAAAACCATGAGAGTTTTGGAGCTATCCCCAGGAGTTCCGAACTAAGTCCAAAAATTCCAAAACTAAATACTGGAGTTCCGGAACTAAGTCTGAAAGTTCCAGAACTAAATGATGACTGTGTGATGGAGTTTCGAACTAGCTTGGAAGTTCCATAACTAAGTTGTGTGGGAGTAGATGTTGCTACAAACATAATGAACACTTCATTCTTCATTTCCTTGACTGATTAGACCTACTTTATTACAAAACTGAATTCAAACACACACTTGTCAGGAATTCTATATATTTTTAACATTAGAATCACAATCAATCAAAAGATAGAAAATTACATCCAAACTTGTATCGATCAAATAAAAGTCACACAATGCAATAAAAATTAATCAAAAGGAGAGTAAGATAAGATCATCTCATTATATTAATCGAGACATATTCTGGCCTCATCATTTCCCCCAAACTTACTTGTTTGTAAGTCCCTTTACAAACTTCATTCTTCAAAAGTGGGGTTATAAGTTCTACATTCCATTTGATTGCTCAGATCAAATGGCTAAAACTATATTTTCCAATGTTTAAACTTGGATGTACTGTACCTTGCTCCTTCTTCTATTTTCCTCTCCCACTATTCAAATTCAGTAGGGTCTTGAGGTTATCTATTCTACCAAGGAGACATGGGGGTGAGAAGTAGAGGGGACCTTGTTTGCATTCCCATCCATATTTTCCCATAGGTTTCATTGACTTGGGAAATTATTGTGCACAATGCTTTTTCCCTTTCTTGAATCCAAATCAGATTTGTTGGGAAATTACTTCCCTTCTTCTCAAGCAAACAAGAAGGAGTTCCCATCTCTTTGAGCATCCTTCATAAATATCTTCAAAATTTTCTTCCTCATAGGAGGTGAAAATATCAATATTATTTTGCGGAATGGTAAGATAGTGTTTTTGAATCTCTCATCAAAGGCATGAGTTATAAAATGTGAGAGGAAGGCAGAGGGTTTATCATAATGAGATCTCATACAGACCTATTGAGCTAGATTTCAATAAAAATTTAGATTCCCTTTCCTCCATGTAATTTGGTTTTGCAAAACAGACAAATGCATTGAGTTGGATCTCCCCTACATACAAGTTGATCATAAATCCTGTGTTTTTCTCTAGCATAAAATTACAAAGATAAAATTCACACGAAGATTTTTCTACTCAAGATTAGATAGAGAGTAAGCTACCATGAATTCAAATTCATCTTGTAGTTCATGTGGAAGCCCACATGTAATTCTAGATAGCTTCCAGTGAACAAACTGCTCTTCTAAAAACACACTATATGCAGGAGAGGGCCTCCTACAGCAAGAAATTTCTCACTCATAATACAAACCATATTAATTTTTTCAAGGCATTTATATTTATTTCCTTCCTCCTTATAAAACTTTTTTTCCCATTCTTTCCTTGCCTTCATTTCTTCTTCCATTTTGGTATTCAATTCCTCATTTGATGTTTTGGCTTCTCTAAGTTCCCTGCAAGTGTCATTCCATCCTATTTAAGTGGAAAATAGGTTAACTCAGTCTGTGTAGAGACTGTGGATATAACACTCTATTTTCTAGAAGTATGAAATTCTTCCTCTTTTTCTATCAGTTGTTTCTTGTTCTTTGATAATTCCTCGATCCTAGCTAGAAGCTAGGTTGTCAGCTCTCTAATGAGAATTTCCTTTGTTCTAATTTGATCTTGAGGAAATCCAATTCCTCATCTTTTTCTCTGATAATGAGCTCTGCTATAGACAAGAACAAAGCCTTATTAACTTGTTGTCTTTCTTCTTCCTCTGAAATTATTTGAGGAATTGAGCATTCTTCCTCTATCAAAGGAAATTTTCCTTTTCTTCTCCAAGATGCCAACTCTTCTTCCTCATGTGGCAATGCTTTGAGGGTTCAGCCAATTCCTAAAAATCTTGTTCTTTAAATATCTCCTCTCCTCTGTCCATTTCAGCTTGACTTGGCTCAGGGGGAGTCATGGCCATGCTGCCCAAAATATCAGCAACTTCTTCTTCCATCCTTTCCTACTCACTCCTTTCCTCTAGGGTTTCCTTTGACCTCTTGTGAATTTTTCTTTTCTGGGGAAGTTCATGATGCCCAGCAGTGGATTTATTTCTAGAGATTATTCTCACTATTCTTTCTTGCTCTTGCATGGGTGAGCTATCACCGTCATAGATAGATATTAGCTCCCCTGAAGCTACTGTAAGAAAGAAGGAATTTCCCTCATAGGTACAAAAGGCTCTGTTGTTTTGATATTTCTCACGACCTTCTTCTTTTTGGTATATTTTCTCTTTCCATTTCCCTCTATTCTTATGCAAGGGCATCAATTTCCAAATTATTTGAAGGAGAGAATGGGGCTAGAATTGTTGTTATGATAATATTAGGGTTTTTTTTGAACTTGCCAAGAAACTTGTCCCAAATTTCTTCTCCATTCTTCTTTGATAGAAAATGGTGTTGGCATATTAAATGAATTAGACCATGATGCCTAATTTTCCCAACACCCTAGGAATACCTCTGAGCCATGGTCTGGATAGAGTAATAAAGAAACCCCGAATATTTATTATGTACTCGTGTTTGGTGACTCCATACTTCAAATATATAAGCATTTTTAGTACTTCTTTTCCCACAGCACCCAAATTGATCGTCACAGTTAAATATTTTACCATCCAAAATGCTACCCTATTAAAGGGTTTGGGAAAATTGGCCCTTCCGACCCCTTTTATGATTTTATTTGTATTATAGATGTATTGGGGTTCGGTTTCTCCTTCTTGCGATAAGACTTAAAATAGTTCTTTCGCAGTCCCCTTGGTAGGTTGTGGAACATGCAAAATTAGCACTCATACACATTACTTACAGCATTAATAGATAAAGGAATAAATATATTTCTCACCTTTGTTCTAGATTGTTCTAGGTTTATGACGAATTCTCTTACCAATTTGTCATTATGCCTTGAAAATTTCTTCAGGAACTCAAGCCATCTTACATGCTCAAATATGGATGCTACTTCTTCGTCTGTGAGTAGCTAGGAGTCATCCTCTAGTTTTGATTTCTTCTTAATCCCCATATCGGCTTGAGTTTTGTCTCTTTTGATTTTGTGTGAATTGGTTGCAGGCCCTTTTTATTAGCTACAAAACTGATGACTTTGGCTGTGGAACCTCTGTTCTTAGTTGCGGAACCTTAGTTATTGGCTACGGAACTTCTAAATTCTTTGTTCTTTGCTGCGAGAATACAAACTTAATTCGATTCTCCTTCCTCAAAATATCTCTATAACTTATTTCACTTGATTTTTGCAATAATGATTACTAATGATAACCATGTTGCCACTTATTCCATCCAAATCAACTTCATGATTACACACTTGTAATCATAATGTATAAATAGATGACTCATCATACCTACTTTTAAATTAAGTCACATCACACATGCAAACATTTAATCAACCCTAAATGAGTCAAAAGACATAATTACCATCCTTGATGATGTTATCCTTTTTCTATGATGACTTGTCATTCCTAGAAGAGGAACAAACATGATTAGATAAGACAACTGTAATTCAAAAGAATTTTTTTATTTAAACTAGCCAAAAAGAGGTCAACTACCATTTGTTGCTTTTCAATTGACCTTTGAGAGAATTTTTTTAAATTTTTTTGGGAAGAAAATGCCATTTTCTAGTTTTCATCTTCTTCCCTTTATTCTAGATCTATCATCTGATTATTTGATCATTTTGGATGAATTTGGTTCTTCCATATGATTAAATTCTTTGTATGCTTCAATCTTCATAAAAATTCATCCTTCATGGGAGGATTCCTATAGAGTTTCAGCCTATGTCCATTGACCAAGACTGTTTCTATAGCTGCCATCAATGGGAAGTAACTCAATAGAACCATTTTCAAATATCTACTCAATCTGATAGGGTCCCAACCATCTAGTTCTCTATTTTCCTTAAATTTTTGGTACTTAGAATCGAATAGCAATGCACAGTCTCCTAATTTTAATCGCTTTTTCTTGATGTGTGTGTCTTGCCATTATTTCCATTGCTCTTGAATTATCTCGCTTTTTGAAGTGCTTCCAACCTTAATTCATCTAACTCAATGAGTTGAAGGATTCTTTCTTTTGAGTTGCATTCAACTCAATTACCACCTTGATCGTTATCCTTAATGTCTGAAGTTAAAAATCTATAGGCAACAAGGGATTTTTCCCATAGACTAATTCATATGGTGAAAACCATTTTATAGTTTTCCATGTTGTGTTATAGGCCCGCATAACTTCAAGTAGTCTCTTTACCCAATATTTTCTCCCAACTTCAACTGCTTTTGGTAAGGATGTTCTCCAATTCTCTATTTGTTACTTTAGCTTGTCCATTTGACTGTGGGTGGTAAGGAGATGACTTCGTATGATTGATTTACTAATACCTTGTGAAATATTGGATCATATTAGACATGAATTGTGGTCCCTAATTTGAAACTATGCTTATTGGTGCTCCAAAATTTATTATAATTATGTTCTAAAGGAAATTAACAACTACTTCCTCAAAGTGTCATTTTTCAATGCCTACACTTCTACCCATTTTTTCACATAGTTAGTAAACACAAGAATATATTCCTTCCCTTGTGAAGGAGGATTAAAGGGACCAACAAAATCCAATCTCCATCTCTCAAATGGTTCAACCAAAACTTGAGGCTGAAGAGACATTTCATTAGTGAAAGTTGGTTGTCCCATCCTTTGACAAGGATCACACCTCTTAATATATCTCTTCACATCCTTGTATAGAGATGAACAATAATAACCAAGTGCTAAATATCTTATGATCTATTCTTTTCACTAAACAGTGTCCTCCACTTGGTTCATCATGACATGCTCTTAGGATGTCAAATATTTCATCCTCTCTTACACACCTGTGCAAGACAAAATTAGGACCACACTTAAACAACATTCCATTTAACCATTTGAATTGTGAACTAGTTTTAATTAACTTCTTTATTTGTTTCTTAGTGAAAGAAGGAGGGAACTTCCCTGTTGCAAGATAATTGTCCATATCAGCAAACCATGGTGTACTTGCTGAGATTGCAAATAGTTTTTCATCTAGAAAGTTATCCTTGATTGGATATTGCTCCCCAGTGGTGGTTAGTCTTGACAAAAAATCAGCTACCACATTAGATTTACCTAGATTGTCCACAATGGTAATATCAAATTCTTGTAAAAGAAAAAACCATCTAATTATTCTTCCACCAACCACTGGTTTGTTCATTAAATACTTAATTGCTAAATGATCTGTGTGTACAAATATCTTGTACCCTGTAATGTAATGTATGGATTTATTGATTGCATAAATCATAGCAAGAAATTCCTTTTCAGTGGTGGTGTAATTATTTTTAGTGGGATTAAGATTCTTGTTAAGATAATAAATGGCATACATCTTTCCTTCCTCATCTTTTTGTCCCAATACTACACCAATGGAATAATTTGAGGCATCTGTTTGGATATGAAATGGATTTTCCCAATTAGGTCCTCTCAATATTAGGGAAATGATTAATTTGTCTTTAATTTCTTCAAAATCATTCTCGACACTTTTCATCCCAAAGAAACTCACACCTTGGTTAGCAAATTAAACATGGGGGCAACAATTTTACTTGAAATATTTTATAAAGCACCTATAGTACCCAACATGCCCTAGAAATGATTTGATATCTGGTGGGGTATGAGGAATAGGTAAATATGAAATGAATCTAATTTTGTTTTGATCCACCTGAATTCCTTTCTTTGAAATATGGTGTCCTAATACAATCCCCTCATTCACCATCATAAAAATTTCTCATCACTAAGAGACAGTTGTGTTGTTCACATCTTGTTAACACTCTGTCTAGATTTCTCAAATCATATTCAAATGTATCTCCATGTACAATGAAGTCATCCATATATACCTCAACACAATCATTTATTAGATCAACAAAGATTGCAATTACATATCTCTGTAGAGGTTGCGGGAGCATTGCATAAACCAAATGGTAACACCCTATACATAAAGGTTTCTATGGACATGTAAATGTAGTTTTTTCCTAATATTTAGTAGAACCCTAATCTAATTATACCCACTAAATCCATCCAAAAAGGAAAAGTATTGTTTACTTGAAAGGATATCTAGGACTTGATCTATAAATGGTAAGAGAAAATAATCTTTGATTGTGGCTTTGTTCAGTTCCCTATAGTCAACACATATTCTCCATTTTCCATTCTTTTTGGAACAATTACAAGAGGAGATACCCACTGGTTATCTAAGATAGGGTAGATGAAACCTACTTGTAATAGTTTTTCATTTTCTTGTTTGGCTATATCCCTTAAAGCTAGGTTAATCCTTCTTTGAGGCTGCCTAACTGGTTTAATGTTTTTAGTATAGATGTGATGAGTGTAGATACTTGGATGAATCCCCTTCATGTCTTTGTAATCCCAAGAAAAAGATTTAGTATGATTTTTTAGAACATTAAATAGTTTAGCTTCTTCATCCTCCTTCAACTATTAATGTTTAAAGTTTTACCTGGTTGAATTTCAACATGCTTAGTTCTAATATGTTATGAAATGATTTGTGGGAAGGGTTTCATTAAAGTATTTAATGTACATACATGTGGTAATAGCATATGGTATGTAACAACATCTCCAAAATTTCCTTGAGACAGAATACTAGAAAAAGTACAGTAATGAGAATTATGATACTTATCTCTTTGCAGGCCAAATTCTTCATCACTGCTACTTTCTAGAAATTATTCACCACTTCTTGATGTACTTGAAACTGAAGCTACTGATTCATCCTCTCCCCATAAGAAATCTCATTCCTCTAGAGAGAAATAATTTTCAATCAAATAGAATTGCTATTGTTGTGGTTTTGGAACTAAATGTGGTGGTTTCAAAAATGTAGCCATAGGTTTCGAACTAATTTTGTGGGTTCTAGAACTAAGTTCACAAGTTCTAGAACTATTTCTGATTACTTTGAGGACAACAGTTCTCATCCAATGGTGGATTAATCATCTCTTCTACTTCTCTTACATGATCCTGTAATGTGATCATAGCAAAAGAAGACAAATTTTACTTATCAGGTTTAGGAGAATCAACCCACAATTGTTCATGATTGTCAGTAAAATGTCATGCAATAGGATATAAGGAAATTTGTTTAGAGTTCTTACCATTTGAGATTGTCATATCACCTGACCTGCAATCCATTAAAGCAACAATCAGTAGCTAATCATGCGTCTACCCAAAATAATGGGGTAACCTAATGTTTTACCTTTTGGCTATAGTATAAGGAAATCAACTGGATATTCCCATGACTCCACCATAACTACCACGTCTTTAATAATTCCTTTTGGTTTTTCTACGGACTTCTCTCGTCATATGCAATATGGTATTAGTAGGTTGTATACACCATTAATGGTAATGTTTTCGAGTATCCCCTATCATTACATTGATAGTCACTCCCAAATCTACCAAAACATTATGTACATCCTTATTTCCTATAGAGAAAAAAATAACAAGAATTCTAGGATCTCCGTATTTCGAAGTAAAATTTTTCCTGCTAATAAATCAATAAGTTTCCCATCTACTTTGATAGTCTTGGGGTACAGCTTTCTTCCTTCCAAGATTTTTCATACCCAACATTTTAATTAATTTGTTCAATTCTAGAATATCTTTAATTGCTTGTAAAAGTGGTATTTCAATATTCAAATTCCTTATTTCATGTACTAATTCAAACTCCTTGATTTCTATAGCTTCTTTGAATCTTTATAGAAATGGAGTCTCGATAATGTGTGCTATCTAGCTCCTTTTCTTTTCTTTCTATATCCTCTTTTGGAACAACAAGATTAGGGATTTCATTTTATTTTATCATTTCAAAGTGATTATAAGGGGTGGACTATTAATGATTTTCCTAGATCTAGTTTGGATATCTTTACAATCCATAGCATGTAAATCAACAATTTTTCTGGTTTTGTTCCATAAACAAGAGTTGTTTGTTTGTTTCGAGGTTTGCTACTAGTCATGTGTTGGCATTTTTGTTTGGGATACATTCTTAGTTTGTGAATTTTGTATGAGAGATCCCATGATGGCCTATTGATTCTGATTTGGATATTTTCTTCCTTGATAATAATTACCAGGGTTCTATCTAGGATGTGACCAAGCATACAAATTTCCTTGACCAGCCCATGGTTTTTGATGTTCCTGAGCATACCAAGCTTGATTTTCCCAATCTTGAGGGTTCCAAGTTGGTTGAGGTACCCAAGAATGTTTCCCCCAATTTTTTGTCTCGACTAAGTAGCCCATGACATCATCCAAGGATTAGGAGCTGATCTTGGCATAAATTACCCTTGGTTAGGTTATCTCTAACAAAATTTAATTCTTATGTTGTAGATGAGGCACTAGTTTGTGTAAGTTGATTCTTAATAATGGGAAGTAAAGAAAAACATCAGATATCATGCTCTTTAGATTCATAGATAAGACACATCTCTGTTTTATCTAAAGGACAGTCTCTAAGTGCATGTTTCTTCCTACATTTTGGACAATACATAGCCAATGGTTCAATTTTAGAATTTTCTTTAGCTTGTAATCCATCCATAGTAGAGGTTAATTGCACTAAAATTTCTATTTTGAAGTTTGTTAACTCATCCATTAGTTTGTTCATAACTGGATTAAGAATTTTCACCGATTTTCCTTTTCTAGGTCCACCTCTTGTTTTGGAATAGCTTCTACAAATCTGTTTAATTTCATTCATTCTTAACTCGATCAATGTCTCCACCTCCTATCAAGTTGAGGACTTCCTAGATTCATCATCCAAGACTTTAAGAAAAATAGTTTTACTTAACTCCTCTGAAAGCACAAATCCACATCTTTTTCTAACAAAGAGGAATCTGTCTAAATAGTCTTCTAAGTTTTCATCATCCTCTGTTTGATTTTGAAGAATTATTCCTTCCTATTTCTCCCTCTACAATAATCCTGGTATTTATCTAGGAAGGTAGTATCCATTTGTACCCAAGTGCTAATAGAGTTGGATGGTAATCCCATAAACCACCTCATTGTTGCATCCTTCAAAGTGGATGGAAACAACTTAAGTTTTGATTATCTATTTTATAATCATAGGTATGACATAATACCTTGAACTCAAATAGAAATTGGTTAGGATATTCTAATGGCATCCCTCTAAATGTAGGTAAATGTGTAGGTGAGATATTTTTGATTGATGTATCATCATCTCCCAATTGGATTGGATAGGTAAAGGTCCTATTAGGTACTCTCTCAACTTCTTGTGCCATTTTAAAAATATTTTCTAAATTTTCCTCCCAATCAATATGGTAAGTGGTATGCCTTGGGGAAGGTGAAAAATCAAGAGTATGAGGTTGACTACTCAATTGAGAATAAAAACTTGCCCTAAATGGATCTTGAGTAATAAGCCTTCTCCTAGAAGTTCCACTTCCTTTAGGTGACTGATCTAAGAATTCCAAAGGTGGCAATTCTATTTCTTGTTTGACAGGGGATGATGGTGCCTCCAATTCTTGATCAATTTCCTTATTTTGACTAGAGGATGTTATGAATTATTGTGAAGATGTTTTTGGAAGGAATCTACCCTATGAGTCTCTTGGTCTACTCATATATTTTGTGATATAACAGGGAAGATCCTTCAACTACTAGATGTATGTTTTGTTTCTCTTGCTAACACTTAATTAGAAAGTTCCAACTAGTGTTCCTGGCGCGGTAGCACCAAAAATGATGGGTGTCATTATTCCCTTCATTTAATCAACTTCTTGTTGATGTCATATCAAACTAGGGGTGTGTCTAAAGCTATATGCAACAAGAGTAATTTAACTGATCTAGTAGTTGACTGTAGTTATTTTTGTATTTTCTAGGGGATCTCTTCAATGTCTTAAGGACTTCTTGGTAAAACCTTATTTAAATAAAACTATGAAAACTTGCTGAAAGTAAACACACTGAAAGCTTTGCTGAAAGGAAACACACTATGTAGAATGGAAACACACTTGCTGTTGGAAAATAAACACACTTGCTTCTGAAAGTAAACACACTTGCTTTTGGAAATAAACACACTCAATTTAGAATGCTTGAAAATAATTGCAAGAAATATAAGAATCTATCTAAACACCGTAGGGACAAGTACACACATTAATTGAAAAGAATTAAAACAATACAGAATTAATAGACCTAAGCTATTTGTCTTTGAAGAAATATAAATACTAAATAAATAAATATCTTGGTCCTCGGGGAGTGGTCCTTGCTCCTCCTCAAATTAGGATTTAACAAATCTTTCAAATAAGAATGGCTATTTTATTGATAAAACATTCGGTATTACAAACATACTAGATCCGAGTACTTAATCTATTTCTCTTCTGCTCTATATCTATCTCATATCATATTCTATATCTATCTCATATCATATTCTATCTATCTATCTATCTATCTATCTATCTATCTATCTATCTATCTATCTATCTATATCTATATATATATATATCTACCGCAAGTATGCTTTTATATACATTTTACAATCATAGTTGTCTCAATGATTCTAATGAAATCGAATCATACCCAGAATAGATGCTAAGTCGATTGCGGTTGATTAGATAGATATAGGATAACTCTCCTTGGATTTGCATTTAGAAATCTTCTCATCCTTCATGATTGAAAGGGTCGTAGAATCATAATCTCTAGATGTGGTTTAAAATAGATAACTCCCATTGGTTCTGAAACTTTGGAGAAATTTCAAAACCATAGGAATTTGTTAAGGATAAAAATTGTGAGAGTTCCAAAGTTGTCCCTAGGAGTTCCGAAACTAAGTCCGAAAATTCCAAAACTAAATACTGGAGTTCCAGAACTAAGTCCAAAAGTTCCAGAACTAAATGATGACTATGTGATGGAGTTCCAGAACTAGCTTGGAAGTTCCAGAACTAAGCTGTGTGGGAACAAATGTTGCTAAAAACACAATGAATGCTTCTTGCTTCATTTCCTTGATTGATTATACCTACTTTATTACAAAACTGAATTCAAACACACACTTGTCAAGAATTCTAGAGATTTTTAACATTAGAATCATAATCAATCAAAAGATAGACAATTACATCCTAACTCATATCGTATCAACTAAAATTCACGCAATGCAATAAAACTTAATCAAAAGGAGAGTAAGATGAGATCATCTATTATACATTAATCGACATATTCTAGCCTCATCACATCCAATTTGGAAACAATGTGATCAACTCAATTGGGAGTTGATCACCCCAACGAGCTAATAGATAGCTCACCTAATTTGTGCAATAGAACAATCAAGTCCTACAATGCACAATGCAACTCTCCAATACAATAATCCCACATGGGCAATGTTAGAGAGATATATGGCATATATAATCAAAAATATGATAATGGAAATATGAAATAAAGGCGTAAAAGGCACCCATCATATAAAATAGTGTGTCGAACCTAGCTAAGTGTCCCCACCAAAAATAGCACAGCCCAATAAATTTTTCGTGTGTCGAAGATCAGAGGTGCTCAAAACACAAATTTTAACCTTTTGCCAAACTTTCCATGTGTCAACACATAATTTTCTAGTTGACCACCTTGGACCATTTTCAAACCAAATATTTGACTTGCGATAACTTTTGCATCCAAAATTTGTTCCTAGAGTTCTACATACTTGTTAGGATAAAATATTATTATCCTAATATTAATTATGCATAGTTTAATTATTTAATTAATTTTATAATAATGGTTATTTTGTTATGTATTGTTATAAACCATATTTGTCTTTTATTCATACAGTTATATTGTTTTGAACAATATATTTGTATTTATTCATTTGTGCTTCCCGGATGTTATTGGAAGCTTGTGCATTTTGGAATTTGGTTGCACCTGTGCAACTTAATCTCCCGTGTGTATTTGGCTGTGCAATATCTATAAATATTGCAGCCCATTCTCTGTAATTTTTGGTTGATTGAGATTAATAAATTATACAGGCTTCCGTCCCTGTTTCTCAATCTACATTTGGTTTCAGAGCAGGTTGAAGGAGATTTGAGGATTGCAGAAGAGGTTGAGGAGCATTGGAGAAGCTTTTGCAAGCAAAGGAGAGCCAGAGTTGCCTCCTGCAACTTCCCAGCCCCATCCCTTGCAATACCACAATCAAATTCTTCAAAACCACCATTAAATCTATGTAAAACCATGTATAGTCTTTGCAATTCAAGCACGAGGAGGATAGAATCCACCAAGGAAGAGATTGCAAGCTCAAAGGAGGGGAGAAAATTGATAGAAGTGCTATACACAGTCAAAACCACCTTCTTTCACGCAAAACCGCCTTCAAAAACCGCTGGTCACTTTTCTCTTTGCTGGAAAATTCACTCAAAACCGGATTTCCAAAACCGTGGTTTTATGAAAAGGTATGGTTTTACAGTTTGGAAGTGTTTAATTATAAATTTCTCTTTATACATACTTGTTTAGCTTAGCCGCCCAAGTGGCTAGCATAACTTTTGTAAGACACTTCCCATCAAGAGAGGTCAAGGGGTCAAATCCCCCTCCCTCACCCACTACCAAATTTGGCAATTTTTTTGCAGAACTGCTAAATTTAGCAGATTTTTTGAATTTAGTTATAACTAACTAAATTTAGCGGAGAAATCCCTAATTTAGGGTAAAAAAATTTTCTCCCATTCGGCCTGGTTTTTCATTTTGGACATTTTTTGAAAAAGGAGACCCATCTAAAAATTGCATTTTAAGCTATTTTTTTGCAATTTTTAGCATTTTGGGTCGTATTGGGCTCAGGAGGCCACCAGGACCCGCGAAACAGAAATTTTTGCCTGCCATTCAAATTGTCTAGTTTTTTGAATGTAAATTGTATACTGCTACATATTGTACTAATTTGTAGGTTTTCATAGTCAACTGAAAACTTTGTAACTGCTCAAAAAGTGGCAGAATTGTCATCAAAAATAATAAAAATTGGTTCTGTAACACTCACGAGATCCTAGATCTCATTCGCAGCATTCGGTATATACGGTGCCTCTGGGAAGCGCTTACGGGTAAAGCCGTCGCGACTACTACTGCACTTAACACCTAATATAGCTACAACAACATCGTCTGGGCATCGTCCCTTTAAATCGACGGGGAGTAATAAGGTCACAGTGCACACACTATGAACCATCTCATCCGTCTGATGAACGATTGCACGACATAAATCTGACTGAGAAATTATCCAAGTATATAGCGAAGTTACACGCGTGTATGAGGATATTTCTTTGAGCCAGTGTCAATAATCACACAGACCCCATCAGTATTGTCTTGGTACCACGTATTGAATTCTTTCACGTACGTTAACGCCTCTTTCACGTACCGCTGGGTATATAGAAAGGGCGAGCTTCTTCCACGTACTCGACGGGTATATCGGAAGGGCGTGTATATAGAAAGGTTCGGTATATCGACTGACGGTATATAGATTGGGAGACCTTATACCTGGAGTGATAGAGCCAAACCCCCGCTCTGATCTCTCGCAAAATGGGCACCAATGCCCCAAATTTTTTTCTTCGGATTCACAATTGCTCGGAGGAAGCAACTATACTGCATGGAAGACAAAAATAAATACACAACTTGAGTTTGAAGAAATCTGGCCTGTTGTGACTGGTACTCTCACCAGATCACCAACTAATGCAACACAACAACGACAATTTGATAGAGCAGATCAGAAAGCAAAACTCATCATCTTGTTTGGAGTGTCCGACGATGTGCAAGCCCACATTCGAGATGCCACAACAGCAAAAGAAGTGTGGGATAAGCTGAGCACAATATATGAGGCCAAGAACAAGAATGTCATACTAAATTTACAGAGTCAGTTACATACGTTGAAGTTCAAGCAGAATGAGAAAATTGAAGCTTTCTTACGAAGAGTTGCAGAGTTGCGGGCTTCACTTCTAGCCCTAGGAGAAGAGGTCAAAGATGAATCTCTCATTCCCATTGTTCTGAGAGCTCTCCCTTCTTCTTACCGCATTTTTGTCACAACTCTAAACTTGTCAGATATGACAATTAGTTTTGACAAGCTAGTAAACCTACTGCAACAAGAGGAAGCAATGCACAATAAGGATGATGAAGAGCAGCGAGTAATCTTTGTCTTCACATCAAAAATGGAAAGGAAAAGGTAAAGGAAAACCTAAATCCTATCAGAAGTCCCCACATCAGAATCAGTATCATGGGGACAATCAATAGAAGAAGCGATGTCCAATTTGTAAAAGAGGACATGACTTACAAGATTGTTGGTATAACACTTATAAGAAAGGTTCATCAAGCAACTCTGGACCACAACAATAAAAATCTTACAAGGGACATTCTCACAACTATCATGGGTAGAAAAAGGGGAACTGGAATAGAAGACCCCACCAGCAAGGTAATATTGTTGAGCAACAAGAACAATCAGACAATGAAGACTTCTTGTTCACTGCTCGATCAAGTGAACCATCCATGTCATCTAGTGATGTCTAGTATGTTGATTCGGGAGCCACTCGACACATGACCGGCCATAGAGACTAGTTTATTTCAATGAGGGACACGCCATCAAAAAATCATGTTTCGTTGGGAGATGATTCTTCATATACAGTTCAGGGGATTGGAAACATTTCTCTACCCCTTGGTTCACGTAAATGTAGACTATCAGATGTTCTATATGTTCCCGGGTTGATAAAGAATCTTCTATCGGTCACCAACTCCTAGATCACAACCTAAAAATTGACTTTGATAGTCAATATAGCAAGAAAATTTGTTTGATTCGAGATAAATCCAGAGGCTCGAAAATAATTGCAAAAGCCTCAAATGTGGGACGTATGTTTCAACTTGATTTCATTCACAAAAATGATCAAGCACTTGTGGCTAAAAACTCCACCTCAGCCTAGTTGTGGCATCGGAGATTTGGTCATGTAAGTTTCAAATATCTTGAAACACTTCGCCGGTGTAATATGGTACATGGGCTACCATCTCTTCGTAAGGATACGAGATAAGTGTCCTCATCAAGCTTAGCAGAAAACAACACAGAGTTTCATTCCAAAAGAGTACTTTTCGAGCTCATGGTAAACTTGACCTGGTTCATACCGATCTGTGTGGTCTGATGCAGCTAAGTCATTTAGGGTTCTAGTACTTCATGCTCTGTGTTGTCGACTATTCATGAAAAATGTGGATTTTTGTCTTTGTAAGAAAAGTGAAGCCTTTGAAACATTCAAAAAGTTCAAAGTGGCAGTTGAAAAAGAAACTGGTCGTCACATCAGAACTCTCCGCCGTATCGAGGGAGGAATTCACCAAAGGACGAGTTAAGAGACTACCTACAAACTCATGGGATTCATCGACAAATGCCTCCTCCACACACACCGCAGCAGCAAAATGGTGTTGTCGAGAGAATAAATCGTACTATCATGGAAATGGTGTGATGCATGATCGATGATTCCGGACTTGCAAAAGACATTTTGGGTAAAGCAGTGAAACACAAAGAGTGTATTTGTTAAACAGAGCACCCACAACTACTCTTGATGGAATTACACCATAAGAAGCATGGTCAAAAAGGAAACCATCCATTGCACACCTTAGAGTATTCGGGTACAAAGACAAAGATGCACATACCCAGATAGAATGAAAAAAAATTGGATATGAAGTCACAAAATCTCATCTTCATTGGATACAGTGAAGAGACTCTTGGGTATAGATTGATGGATCCTAAGACCAGAAAAGTCTACACAAGTAGAGATGTTGAGTTTTTCGAGAAGAAGGAAGCAGAGACTCCTCCTCAGGACTCGCAAGATGTAGATTTTTCACCCGTTGTAAAAATTGAAGCTAATTTTCCCTCAGAATATGAAAGTGATGATGGGGATGATGGTGTTTATTAGATAGAACCACAACCCATGGGAACAGTTCAACGTATACCTAAATGGTGTACAAGTACATTACGAGATGCAAGATTGGATGCTCCACCGGATACATCCACCCCTGGACCATGGACTCGTAGTAAAGCAAGAGAAGAAGTTAACTTTGCTTTGATGAGTAGAGTTATTGAATCGAGATGAGCCCTCTATAGTCCAGAATCCCTACAATCAAAAGCTTGAGAAAGATGCCATGGATTCGAATATCAATCGGTGATGAAGAATAACACTTGGCAGCTTTGTTGATCTTCCACCGGGAAGAAACCCATTGGATGCGAGATGGATATTCAAAAATAAGTACAAAGCAGATGTGATAGTGGATAAGTGTAAAGCAAGATTTGTAGCAAAGGGGTACGCATAGAAAGAAGGCATTGATTATGAGGAGACATTTGCTCCCACATCTAAGATCAAAATGATCAGGATGATCTTTGCTCTAGCTACACACAGCTTGGATGGAAAGTTCACCAAATGGACGTAAAAGTGCCTTCCGAATGGGGATTTACAAGAAGATGTCTACATGACTCAACCTGAGGGATATGTTGTACCTGGTCAAGAAGAAAAGGTATGCAGACTCAAGAAATCTCTGTATGGTCTCAAACAGGCACCCTGGGCATGGTACATCAAGATTGATGAGCATCTCGTACAACATGGATTCGTCAGAAATCCATATGATCCCAATCTCTACCTCAAAAAGCAAGGGGGGAGATGGTGATTGTTGTAGTTTATGTCGATGATCTAGTCATCACTGGTAGTTCAGTGAAGATGATTGATGAAACGAAGAAAGATCTTAAGTGATCATTCGACATGACAGATCTCGGGCTTATGCACTACTGTCTTGGACTAGAAGTATGGCAGAAAGAGAATCACATCTTTGTTTCTCAGATGAAATATACCAAGACAACGCTCGAGAAGTTTAGGATGATGGATTACACACCAATTGCTACACCTATGGAGAATGACATTACGAGTTATCTCATTCGAGATCCATCTCCCGAGGTAAGTGCCACTCTATTGGCAAATTGATTGGGAGTCTCATTTACCTGACCTACACTAGACCAGATATCAGCTTTGCAGTGAGCTATCTATCCAGGTTCATGCAGGAACCCAAAGTTTTTCATTGGAAAGCAGCAAAGCACATTTTGAGATATCTCAAAGGATCAGTGGATCTTGGTCTAGAATACAAGAAGAACGAAAACTTCTTCTTGATTGGATATTCGGATTCAGATCATGTAGGTAACATTGATGATAGAAAATCCACTTCTGGATTTGTATTCTTTATGGGATCTGGACCAATATCATGGGGAAGTAAGAAACAAAACTTTGTTTCTCGCTCTTCCATAGAAGCCGAGTATCGTTCTGCAGGAGAAGTTGTCTGTGAAGTGATTTGGCTACGTCGCATACTGGAAGGACTTGGAATACCATAGGACAAACCGACCACCATGTATGTTGACAATGAAGGTGTTCTCAAACTTGTTCGCAATCCAGTTTTTCACGAGAGAACAAAGCACATTGAGGTTCAGGTTCATTTCATACGCGAACATGTGTTGAAGCACAACATCCAGCTTCAATTTTGTCCAATGGTGAACAACGAGCAGATATTTTCACAAAGTCACTTACACGTGACAAGTTCGAGTTGTTCAGAGAGTTCCTCTCCTCATCTCTTTAGATAATGCACAATTAAGGGGGGGAATGTTAGGATAAAATATTATTATCCTAATATTAATTATGCATAGTTTAATTATTTAATTAATTTTATAATAATGGTTATTTTGTTATGTATTGTTATAAACCATATTTGTCTTTTATTCATACAGCTTATATTGTTTTGAACAATATATTTGTAATTATTCATTTGTGCTTCCTGGATGTTATTTGAAGCTTGTGCATTTTGGAATTTGGTTGCACTGTGCAACTTAATCTCCTTTGTGTATTTGGTCATGCAATATCTATAAATATTGTAGCCCATTCTCTGTAATTTTTGGTTGATTGAGATTAATAAATTATACAAAGCTTCCATCCCTATTTCTCAATCTACAATACTATCGTAAAGGTATCGAATTATTTATAGAATGATCATGGTTTAGGGAGTTTTAGGAAACTTTCCAACACCCTAAAATCCTCTAGATCAATAATAACATAGGCATCTTCCTGAAAAAGGATGAGTTCATGACATATCTTACCGCTACAACTATCCTAACTTAAACTCACTAATGTCATCTCATCTCAACTTACTTTAATCCAAATTAGCTAGGCAACTATCTTGTTGTCACCAACTTACCTAGTTCACTTTGTCTCACTTAGTTAGCTCAATCTTATCACTTCAAATAGATCATCTTGATGAGATGATGATGTTTTCAAGCCCATATGATAAGCATGATGACTTACTCTGATGAATCAATGAATTCTTTGTTTCTCTTTAAAAAATTTATCTACTCGATGGTCTAGACATTCCTCTATCATGCTTTACCATGCTCTTGAGCACAACTAGGACTAAGAAGATGCTTCCAAGACCCATATGGAGGCTTCATTTATCTATTTGAGCTTATGAGACCATTTTGTAACCATGTGAAGAGTTCAAAAATTGGAAAGATGAGTGAAGATGGGGCCATCTATAACTTTTTGCACCCAAAATAGAGATTTTCTATTTTTAACAGGTAGGACCTTGACTTGATATTTTGGGACATATCACCCATTTTTCTTCAATATGACCTTCTAAACCTTCTAGAACACTTCATCCTCCTTGGTTGATGATGCATTTTCATTTTTAGAAACTTTCTATTTTTAGCAAGTTGTTTTTCCCTAACCTGCTATTTTGGGAAAGTTGGCATTTTTGCCCTGTCTTTCATTTTGCATCTTTTCTAATTATTCCAGATGATCCTTACTTGCAATTTAGGGAATTACTATTTTTAGTATGTGTATGAGCATAGAATATTATATTTTTTTAATTTTAAAAAATAACCTCGCTTTATGATGGGGATGAAATATTTATATTTGGCTTTCCGTTTTGATCTCGTGCTCCAAATTTTGTTGTGTTTCGCCCACCGGAATGCTTGGAAATATAAAATGAAAAATTTGCCTAGTATGGGCTTTAGGTATGAAGCTACCATGGAAGCCATTAATGGATTAAAATATATTTTTATCATTCTTCCCCAACTTGAATTGATGAAAAATTAACTTCTCTAGTGATGGGTTTTTTCTCTAGATGCTCCATTCAAAATTTTAGATTCACCCGCTCTCTGGATCAATGGGAAAAATGAAGAGGAAGTTTTCTAGAGAATTTTTGGATTCTTTTGTTTTAAATTAATGGGAAACCTCTTAATATTCTATTTTTCATCTTTAAGGCATTTTGAGGAATATACGTGGCCAAAATTTCAAGAGCATTTGATTTATAGACCATGAATTATGAAGATTTCTTCGTTTCTTGGTCATGGAAGCTTCTAACAAAAAATGGCCATGGTGACAACTGAAAAAGAAAGGTTTTGGGTGTTACGGAAGAAAATGAGGAAGAGGAATGGATTTTCAATGCAATGGTGAATATGTGGAAGTAGCGGAAATGGAGAAAAATAGGAATTGTTGGCAGTGAGGGTTTATGTGCACACGCACGAGAAGAAGTAGAAGCAGGACACAACAAAAAAACTTAGTATTTATTAAATATTAGAATGACCAATTTCCTTTCCAAAATCTCCTAAATGTTTGGGATGGTTGGTTCAAAAAAAATCACCCCTCCCTCATTGGGCCAAGTGGTGTTCATTGATCAAGCTATTGAGAAATTGGTGAAAAACATTAAAAGCACCACGGGGCCAAAACTAGGTCATATGGGTGACCAAGGAAAGAGTTAGGCATGGGTGGAGAAAATTTTCCCAACTATTGCAAAATTTAGGATGGTTGGTGCAAAAATTCACCCTCACCTAGGCTTGACAAGTGGCGCAGCAGATTCGATGAGGGCGAGGGCTAAGGAATCTTGCACGGGGACTAAACTAGTTTGTTTGGGGTCGACGAAGGTCATTTGAGGGTCGAGGGGTCTAAAATGATGTTTGGTGAAAATAAAATTCCCAAAAATTTGGTATGTTTGGTGTAAAAATTACACCATCATCTCTGGGAGTGACATGTGTCCACCCAAAAATTGACTAACTCCCGAATGCATACCTTGGAGAGATGTTTTTAGAGGTGTAACTTGAGCATATGGAGGTCTTTTCATGCACTTAATTATATGATTTTGACTATAAAAATTATTTTGAGAAGAATGGAATGGGTCTCAGCCTTTGATTCTTCCTAAAACCCCTAAAATTAGGCTTTTTCTTTGGGATTACTTATTATGAATGCTTTGAAAAAGGATGTGGGAGAAAATTTTGATGCCTTGTGAAATATATGAGACCAAAATCACTTATATATCTGAATTAAATTTTTTAATATAATTTTTTGACCTCTAACTCTTCACAGAGCTCTTGGAATCACTTCCCGAAGCTCGGGGTTGTTTTTACACTATAATTTACTCCACCCTCCAGACCTGCTTTTGTTGAATTTGTCCCAAAACCTCTTAAACTTCCTAGAATCTTCAAAAATCAATGTTACAATGTTCTTATCTCTTTGATACATGTTCTTGATGAGTTTTATCCTTTCATTCCACTCTAGGGGGTGTGCGTCAACCTTAGAAAGACCAGAAATAGCCATTCCTAAGATTCTCAAGAGCCCGTCTTTAAGGGTCTTGACTTGAGGTGCTTGAATGGACTTGATATCCCTAAATAGCCTATGAAAAATGGTAACACAACACATATGACCACTTTATAGGGTGGGATAGACCTAATACAAGGGTTAGGATGATCCGGAAGGGGATCGAGATGACTTGTAAGCAAAAATTTCACAAAGAGGGTATTGTTATCATGCTTTCAAGTATGAATTTTTCCCGCATAAACTCATGACAACATGCTGGAAACTAGTTTTCACCAAATAATTTTTCCAAAGTGCCAGAATTTTGTGGTTTTCACATTTGAACAAATTGTTTTCTCTTTATTGTTTTTGATTTTTTTATTTTTGATTTTTTTTATTTTTTGATTTTTTGATTTTTTTGAATTCACCCAAGATCATGAATAGAAAATATTGAGATACATGATATTCATAGCTTCCCGTAGATCCTCACCATCATGATATGAGATTTTATAGGACTCGAAACCAAATCTACCCACCATAATGTATGGCCCCGTCGCTAGAATTAAATTTGCCTTTCTTTTCACGTTCTTTGGTAGTGTTAAATTGGTTTTCCTTAAGAAAAAGATCACCTACCTCAAATTCCCAAGGGATGATACATTTATTGTAGCCTACACATATTCAATTTTGATACACTTTAAGATGGTCTAAGGTGTGAAGGCATTTTTCATCCGAATTTCAAGCGCTATTATCCCGGTCACTTTATAGTCCTCATCTTTATCTAGATAGTCTCGCAAGGATATTCTCAAAGAGGGGAGATCGATCTCTAGGGGTATAATGGCTTCAGTTCCAAATACCAAGGAATAGGGGTTTCACCTATAGGTGTGTGGATGGAAGTGCGATAGGCCCAGAGGGCGGATGGATTTGGAGATGCCAATTACGGCTATTTTACCAACCATTTTCTCCATAATCTGAACAATAATTTTATTGGTGGCCTCATCTTTCCCATTACCTTGAGGGTAATAATGTGTAGACCACTTTTGGCAAATTTTACAAAGATTAGCAAAGATCCTTCACTTGTTTGTTCTTGAATGATTTTCCATTATTAAATAGAATGGCAGAAGGGATGTCATAGTAGAAAATGATATGGTTCATGATGAACTTGGAAATATGAGCACCAGTGACATAGGTAAGAGGAACAACCTCCCGATTTAAAAATAATAATATTTTGTAAAACTCTAATTGTCGTGGGTTCATTTTAAGAGACCTCTTAGAAATCGGAGGTGGAAAATACCTAGTGAATATCCTCATAACCGGTTTCACGGGAAGTCAAATATTTTAGGGTTCTCGAAGCAAATTTTTTTCCTAAATTTTAAGTGTTGTCATAAAAGGCTGCAGATGTGTGATAGAGATTTGTTGTCATGCATCAAGAAGGTGGTTATCATGCGTCAATGAACCTCACTGACATGCATCAACAACGTTGTTGACACACGCTAACGAACCTCACCGACACACGCCAATAACCTTGTTGATGCGCATCAATGAGGGTGCTATCTCGAGAGGTTCATCGACACGTGACAACTACCTTATTAACGTGCAATGATAAATATTTTGTCACTCATTTGTAGCCTCTATCTGTCTGGTCATGCGATAATAAAATCTCTATGTCGTGCATCAATAAAATCTCTATCGCGTGTCTACTTCCTCTATACTCCTATCGCGCATCAACAAACTCTCCCTGTCGTGCATAAACAAACTCTCTCATTGCATCTGCAGCCTCTCGCCTCTTGTCATGTATATACTCAGTACTCGATAATACATATGCCCCTAGGTGATATGATTGAGCTAGTAGTGTTCTACCTGGTGAATAATCTAGGATTATATAGGGGATAGTTTCAAGGGTAGGCAAATCCAACCCCTAAAAAAATTAAACTATAATTTTTAGGTGAACAAGTCACTGACCCACGCCAAAAAATTCACCTTTTCAAATTTTTCAAAAATGGAATATTCACCATATTATGAATATTCACCACTAAAATTATCCCTACTAATTGTATAACAACTAAATTTAAACTATGATATACAAATTTTAGATATAATTTGACACAAGCAATAGACTAAAAATATGAAACCCTAAGTGAGAGAGAGAGAGAGAGAAGGACTTAGTTGATTTGTGCCTAATCCCGAGATGTTCATAATTGGGAAAACTATCAAGAGGATACGACTGTGTCATCAATTCTTAGGATAAAATATGGAACTTTCGAGATAAGGATGGACTAGGGTACTTGGAATGGATCGGGGGAACCTAGGCATTAGAGTCTATTATTAGGCACCCATGACTATGAAAATTCCCAAAACTTGATTTTTGTTATGTCGAACCAATGTTGTTGTTATTCATTTTCATCGCATATACGCTGTGCCTTGATCACTAAGTGTACCTATAACCTATAAAATATATGTTCACTTATAAAACCACGTAAAATCCAAAAATAAAGATTTAATATGGGGATTCAGATGACCTCGGTGGTTTCTCGACAGAGTGAACTTACGACCAAGTGTTGCACTACATCTCAAAATTCATGTAGTTCTTGTGAGTGTGTGAAATAAATTTTCCCTAGGATTCCCTTGTGCAATATACACTAGATAGTGGGCTATATTTTCTACAAGATGCAAATGTGTGTAAGGAATAGAATAGATTCATCCTTCATATGTAGAAAATGCAATCCCTTGTCCCTTGAATGGATGTTAGATGGATGCCTTTAAGTATTTTGGATACCTTTAGATGCAAGCTTAGGTGATAGTAATTATGCTTAGAGCTTGGTCCTTTATTTTGATCACATAGCTATGTATTTATATGATTCCCTTGGTTGAATTTTGTAATTGACAACTAGAAGGCTGGCCCATAAGAAAATAAAATTTCCAAAAGATAAAAGAGGCCCAAATAGAGCAAGTGGAAAGATGTTAGGTGCACGCAGAGGGGATGAGGGCACCTAGTGCGTTGGCATCCTTGTAGGTATTGATGTCTAAAGACATAAAATATAAGAAAGTAAAGTTCTCGACTGGTCTATAGGGTGTGTAAGCTCAAATAGAAAAATAAGAAAGACATAAAAGAGGGAAAAGATAATTGCCAATTACTAGTTTTCTTTCTTAGGAATTATATGAATACTAGTATGCTTTTAGGACCTAGAAATGTACCCAAGTGTGTGATTTTGTGTCTACATTTTCCCCACTTTATGTTGTTGAGTGAATATTAGATAACATAAATTTTTTATAATATGTGTACCTTGTGTTCTTGCAATGGAAATAGCATTCTAAGAGATAAGTGAAAGTGTGAAGTGATAAAAATGAAGTGTGGAAACTAAGAAAGAGGAAGTGACCCTAGGGGTGAAGCGTATGTGTTGATTTGTACATGTTTGTATGCCTATGCTTTATGATTTAGGGATATTTCTTGGTGTGTATTAAGGACTACCCTACCAAAGATGAGTGAAAGAGTAATCAAAGTCATGTATTATGAAAACTCTATAAATGTGTGTAAAAGTAATAAAAAGAAAGTGTGCACCTAATGAACATGAGTGTAAAAGGATAGAAAGATGTCCTGAAAATGTTGTGTGGAGTGAGTTTTTTTGGTGATCTCATGTAAAGGGTGAGTTGTTTGGGAAATCTCACACCAAGAAAGAGTTTTTGATAATCTCATGCCAAGTGCAAGTTTTTAAGTGATCTCATGCCACGGAAGAAGAGTGTGAGGGAGAGAGGTCTAGTGTTACTCTCCTTCCATAATTGCTTCCTAATAAACACCACTTCATATGGTGTATCCCTATTTTGTTTTGAGTTGTATCGAATTAGTTATGAATTTTTCCCGAGTTGTACCAATTATAATCAAGATAGAATGCATTATGTTGTTGGAGGAGCGTGCATGTACTATAAAAATGCCTCGTGAATTATGTTGATATAAGAAAATAAGTGCATCTAATCCCAAGACATAGGCACCCATGGGAGGTTAGGAGCACCTATGCACTAGTCTCTCGAATCTAGGTGAGGGTTTATATGTTGAACCGAGGACCCAAATTAGATTCTAGGTTGTTTCAATAAATGTAGCCTGTGTTGTTCTTATATTGTGCAGTTTGTATTGTAGCTATGATTTGATGTATGGGGTGATGGATTCACGTAATTTATTCCCCCTTGTTTGGGGTGCATACAATGCTAATAGGATCAAGCAGTCTAAAGTAAAGGACCTTAAACTAATTTGAAGTGGATACCCTATAGGGGAGGAAATGTGCATGGTAGAAACCAAGGAACATGCAAACAAAAAGGCTAGTAATATATGTTAGTGCAATTAAATAAAATATGCATGTAGACTACAATGTATCAATCAAGTAAGAAGACAAGATAGACCGTGAAAAGTGGCTTTCAGACATGGTACATTACTCACAATGTCACAATATAATCAATGCCAAAGTGACCAGAATAATATAGTGTGCAAACAAGACAAAGGGCACAACCTAAAAATAATTACATACAATAGAAGATAATGACAAGAAAGGTATAACATACAACCATGGCAGGCATATAGTCATGTAAATAAAATGTTATGCATGAAGCGCCCGTTAACATGTTAGAAATATAAAGAGTATGTCAAAGCATAAATAAATCAATGGAAAGAAGTGTGCTAGTAAGAAGTAGTAAATAATTAAACAATATAACATGTGATGTGTAAGAGTAGTAAATGTAGATGCCCCTAGGAGCCTTGGTGGGACTGGTAAGAGGTACAGTGCCAAATATCATTGTTGTGTATAAATATCTTTAGGAAGTCTACGTTCACAACTAGAAAACAAATTAACGTGCATGTGTATATGATAAATATAATGACATACTAAGTATCCAAATAACATAGTAAGCAAAATTCATCACGTAATTAGTATAAGAAAGTAAGAGTAAGTAAAACCAAGATATTTAAATGTACATTGTATGAGTGTAATGGCTTTGTATGTAATATGAATGTGATAGGGATAGTGTTCCCTAGCGGATGTGGATGAGTATGAGATGATGTTCATTTATAAAATACCCCTCAACAATCAATAATGAACCATAGAACAAGAGTGTTTCATTGGGAAATAGTTTGAAAAATGTGTTCTATAAAGATAGATCATGAAGCATAGAGCATGAATAGGTGAATGTGGTGAGGTTCATTTCATATTTAAACAAACCCTCAAAGAATGAGTATAAACCATGGAACTATAGTGTGTCATAAGGTAATGATGGTACAAGATGTGTATCAAGTTGTGTAATGATGCTTAGAAATATGAAGTATGAAGCACATAGCATAGTAATAGAAATGGTAGACACCTAATGATGTTAGGAGGAGGGACAAGATTGAATATTGATGGGTTGTTGTAACTTCCAATCATTTAATCAACCTATTCAAGTGTTGATGTCATTATAGACTAGGGTTGTGTTCAAGGTTGTATGTAAAGAAGTTGATATGTAACTCAATCACTATGGTGGTTCTCTCTTTAGGAGGGTTTCATTTTGTTGGTTGGATATTTTGTCAAGTCAAAATATGAGATTCAACCACAGTACATGGGATTAAATCCCTCCTCAATGACAGGTGAGGCTACCTGTTTATTACTAATCTAAAACACAATAGAAATAATGCGTACAATATTCACACTAATCTAACCATTGGGGTTGGGATAGAATCCTGAAATCCATATCCACACTATATGAAGATGTTGTCTTTATAAATGGACTGGTTGAAAATTATTATTATGGAAAAAACACAATGGAAGGAAATGAGAGGAACGTATTTTCTTTCGAGTAAACACAGAGCACGAAATAATCATACGAGCTTTAGATAACAAATGTAATGTCTAAAATGATTAGAAACATCAAGATGCTAAACAAAGAATAGCTTAAGATTACGAACATAAGAACAATATCTTAAGAATGATACATCTCACAACACAAAGTTTGCAAAATAGCATCAGCTTCTATTCCTCAAATGATAAAAAGAAAACACAAAGTTTTTCTTCTTCACAATAGTTCTCAATATTCCAAAAATCTCAACCCTTTGGAATGTATGCACATCCCTTATTTATAATAAAAATAGTTGAGAGAAAATAGGACAAACCCTATAAAACAGTCTTTTAACAAGAGTCCTATTTTGCTTGGTTCTCACGCAGGAGACCAAGTCACAACATGATTCCTATGTGATGAAACAGAAATGAAAAAGACATGTCAATTTCAAGATTGAAATGACACGGTGCATCAAGACTTAGTCTGAATCGTCATCTTTTTCTTCCTCATCTTTCTCTTCCTCTAATTGAGCCTATTTGTTCCAAAATTCTTGGAACTTCCAGATTATACCTTGCATCTCATTTTCATCAGGCACAGTGGGATGATCACTTAAGACTTCACATGTTTCGTGAGTGTCACTGGCACTACCAGAAAGCTTCCTCAATCTTTTGTTGAGTTTTCTCAAGGCCTCCAAAGAATGTTCAATCTTTACAACCTGTCAATGATTTCAATGCCAAATCTGTGAGCTGGTTCATGCTGAATTAATTCTTGGATTTGTTTGAAAATATCATCAGCTGGTAGGATGCCCGAGTTTCCACTTGACACTTTTGCACATATTTTTAGCAGTTCTTCTTCCAGGTCACTCTTTCCATCAATCAACTGATCTCTTGATTCTCTCAATTTACCGCAAGCTTCGTTGAGAATTTTTACCCTAAACCTGATGGCTTTGGTCAGCTAGAAATGCTTATCCGCATGTGGGATGACACCTTCTTCTACCAAGATGCGTGATGGAATTTTCTTCAATACCTGGAGAGCTTCGAAAGTCAAATCAAGGTGTCCAATTTCTTGGGAGAAATCATCATCCATATTTTCCCCATCACTCTGTATATTCCCCAAAGATTGATAGACTTCTACGGTGTCTTGAATCACTTCTTTCCCCTGTTGGAGCAGCCTTTGGGTCCATTCATCAACCACTCTCCCTTTTTCATTAATCTTCTCAATTATAGGCACTGATGAGAAATTGAATCTGACAGGGATAGAGGAAGATGGTATGGATTCAAGGGGTTTTGAGAGCTTAAGTAATACTTCAATTAACTCGCCCACCTTTTCTTTAAGCTCATCTCTCGATGTCCTTTATTTCCTTCAATTTATGGCATAGCACATTCATAACATCCTATTGTGCTCCTTCTGTTGTCACTTCTCCTAGAGCCACCCTGGTTATCTAATAGTCAGACGTTGTTATGTCCTCTTTGGTTTTTTCGATCACGAGAGTGGCGATCTCCGCAAACTTATGCCCCGAAGCGTCCACTAAAACCCTTGAAACTATTTTGGGTTTCTTGGCTGATTTAGCAGTAGAAGCCTTGAGTGAACTAAAATCAAAGGCTGGTATGGGTACAACCACCTTCCTTTTCCTCAAATTTTTCTCAAGTAACCATTGGGGCGTGCCAGAGGGAGTTGCCATTGTTTTAGAAGTTGGTATCATACTTTTAGGGAGAGGAAGATCCACAGGTGGAGTGGGGACGATTCAAATGCAGAGAAGATTCAATGAAAAGAGGCACAGAGGGGGGGTGTTTGTAGTTACTTTGGTCCCAGCAGAGAGGGGTGAGATTCCAGAGAATATGCTGGCCATAACTGATGAAGTAGATGGGGAAAGAGGAGGTAGAAGTGGTTATGAAGTAGGAAGCGCAGATCCTGACGCCAAAGCCTAGGATGCAAGAGATAAGGTCACTTCAGTTGGGCAGTCTACAAATGGTGAAACTAGGGGTTGGCTTACTTCTCTTTCCAATGAAGTTTCTCCTACTTCTAGTGGTTTTGGTGATTCTGGAACATTCACTGTTTCAATTAGAGTAACAGTTGAAGAGGTTTCTTGTTCTCTTCTCTTCTTGACAAACTTGAACTTTATAGGTCCCTTAGAAGAGATTTTTTCCTTTGCCTTTTTGGAGGGCCCTGCCTTTGCAGCAACCAAATTTGAAAAATTATCTTCTTTGAAACTCATTCCCCAAGAGGTGAGCCATGCCTTGGTGCGCGCAAGAATTAGGGCCGATCTATCTGTAATGGAGGATTTTTCACCGATAGACCAATCAATAGGTGGGAAAACATATTGATCTTCATTCAATCCATCATAAGAAGGATCCAGAATAATTTCATTATCGCCAGTACCCTCTGGTATGTTAGTGAGCTCGAGCATCTGAATCTCTGCAAGCATCAACCTGCTATGATCTTTTCTTCAGACAACAACCTCATCACATAAATCAATCCAGATGTCTTCTACGCTTGGTACGTGCAGGTGCAGAGTTCCATATGACTTAAGGACTCCTCAAAAATCAAATCCATCTCTGGGCTTCATGTGCTTTTTCAACTTATCTTGAAGCTCATGTACAACATTCTTGGCCTTCACCACCATTGAACAAGTATACCTTCCAATAGAAATTGGGAAAGATACAACGGCCTTGTGTTTACTCTATTGGAATTTGTGAAAATCCAACAACTGCCTGACCAACTCCATCAAGATCAGCTTGTCCCCTGGATATCTAGGCAAATGGAAAGGATCCCTTGGGTACATGACTACTCAAAGATATGTGAACTTCTTGAATTACAAGAAGACACAATCCCATTTTTAAACTTCAGCCCATGCCTCATCGTAGACCCTCGTTTTCCTCGCCTCGAGTGGTTTAACTCGTAGATGTTCTCGTAAAAGAAGGCATCGTTTACTCTTCCGAATTAGTCTTCGATCCTTTTCTTATTAGCTGAGGAAAATACCGATAAACATGCTCCACTGTCTTGTTCCCCTTTGTGTCCAATCTAGGATAGTTCCTCATGCCGGCCACTGCATAGGTGACATACGAGGACATATAAAACTTCCCAGTAGACAAGACCGTTGTCATATGAGAATCTATCTCGTTACTAATAAGAGTACCCCAATCAATCCCCTATTGATTCTTCTTGATAATGATCATGAATTGGTACATCCATCCTTGGAAAACATTTGATTTGGGGAAACCAAAAACTTGACTCAACAGAGTAATGATATCATTGATTTCCTGAATGAAATCACTTCTAGGAACAAGTTTTGGGAACTTGGAAACAGTCAGCTTGGCCTTGATTAGGAACTTCTTGTTCACGTGTTTGATACAATCCTCCTGATCATTGTCCCAAGATTTTTGGGCTGACTTGAGATCCACATCTCCATATTCCTTGAAATTAGGTAGCTTGAGAAGGTCATCGAAGTAACCTCCGTCCAACTTTATTACAACTTCTCCCGCCTAATTTTTCACAGAACAAGAAGCAGAGTCATAGTTCGAAGCACAGATAAGATGAACTCGGGGCACTAGCATACATAGGGAAAACTTCTACAAGAGGTAGACCACTGCCAACTATTGATTTCATCCATGGAGTTTGGGAAGAGCTCTTGACCCTATTCCAAAAATCCTCCATATTTATGTTTCCGAGCTCTGTATCCTAGATGTCATAATTACAATCAATGTAGGAGGGAGACTCCACCTTCCTAAATTTGTACTTCATCCTCCCTAATTTTTCAGTCTTATCTTGTGATGAACCAGGGTCCGACATGAGGAATTTCAAAGGAGGAGAGTGTCGAGATCAGAAGATGTTGAACACTTCAAAAACTCGACACACTGGAGATGGCAGAAAGTTGGAAAAACCCGACACACTGGGAGGATGTCGGAATGATGGAAATGTCTGACACACTGGGAGGATGCTGGAATGTTTGAAGTTCCCGACACCTTAAAATTTCTGATACACTGCAGGTTTTGAACACTGCAAAGCACCCTGCGAAACCCGAAAAGAGGGAATCGGTAATTGTTAGGTTGAAACATGCAAGTTCTTCTTCACTGTTGATATCCCAAATATATTTTTAATTACAATGACATTCTAGGGAATAAAACAAAGTGAGCATTCCAAAGGGGGAACCCTAAAACACAAACCTGATAGGAAACAACCCTAAAATGGAAAAGATAAAACCCCAATAACCCCAACAAGAAAAAGACAGAAACTCGAAGAATCCTTTACACAATTATTCCACAAACAAAGAATAAAGGAAAATACCTTTAATCAGAACGAAAAATGATAAAAATGAGCAATGCAATCAGGCACAGAGGCGAGTCGTTTCTGGGTCGAAGATGCATGCACAAAAATCCATGAGGTAAAAAGTACATCTGGTAAAAATGACATGGAAATCCAAATATTTATAAGAAATTTCACATTTAATACACTTCAGTTGACACGTGTCAACTACCCAACAACTCGGCATTAATGCCATGTCAGCATGCTTGGGATATCCGGAAACCTGACACAAAGGATTTCATATTAATTCAGGTTTCGGGTTGTGGGAAACAAGTGACATGAAGCATGATGCTTGATGGTCCTAAACCCGATACAAAGGAGTAAATCGGGCTTCAGGGATCGGAAGACATGCGACATGAAGCATGTTTTGATGAAGGCATGTTCCGATGCTCGGAAGACCCGAAAACCCAAAACAAAGGAGTAAATCGGGCTTCGGGATCGGAAGACATGTGACATGAAGCATGTTTTGACGAAGGCATGTTCTCGATGCTCGGAAGACCCGCAAACCCAAAAGACTTACTTGATGTGGGTTTCGGGTTTCGGGGAACACACAACATGAAGCATCCAAAACACATGTTGTCTTGCTATTGAAACCCGAAAACCCGATTATCTCTCTGAAAGGGCATTCTTAGAAAACCAACTCAAAAATTTCTTAGGGTTATCTTATTTTTGGCGTAAACTCAAAAATGAGATAACACATTTGGTATCGATTCTATTGTTCTATATTACTTAACTACTGAAAGTGAGTAAATGTATAAACTACTAAATATCAAAATCTTCTAAACTATCAAATGGAAAAAGAATATATAAAATGCATCTATTCTACTAAAACAAAGTTACTAAATGAAATGCTTGTTAAAGGAAATCCTTTGCTGAAATGAAATGCTTGTTTAAAAGAAATGAAAAGTAAAGGATTTTTTTGAAATAAATGGGTATAAGATTGTATTTAGATAATCACCAAGTCAAGATATTAAAATTGGAACTTAGTAAATGTAAATATTTTGCATGAAGTACCATTCCTCCAATCTCCTCAGTCAGTGGTCCCTTGCTCTACTTTGGGATTGAGAATCTTAACACAAATGTATCCTCAAAATATCATGTATTGTATTGATAAAAAATGAGTTTGTTACATACTTCAGAGAGCAACTGAAAATAACTTCTATCTATTATCTGTTGTAATACTGAAAAGAACTAACTAAGAAACAATCACGAGAAGGTGTCTTATAGACATAGATGGTTACAACACATGCCAAATTTATAGGCAATTGATTAGAAATTCATAAAATTCCCATAATGCCCCATAACTCTATTGGAAATAGGGGTCCTAGTTTGTAGCTTGTTATGGTCAAGTCTTCAAAATGTCATAGTGGTTGTAGACTTGGTCTCCTTTGACTATAATTCTTTAAAATGGCAAACAATGTGCCTTATCATCCTACATATGTCACCAAATTACTCAACAAAGTATTTAGTGGGAGTTTCATTGGTCATTAGTTCACTTAAGACAAAATAAGGGGAAATGCATTACTTTCTACTTTAGATATATCTATTTAGAAAATTCCCATGCATTGATTAGTGTTTAATGGAGTAAAATTTATAGTTATATAGATGCTATGATGAGTCATTTTATGTACTCATCAAACATGATTCCCCCAAGTGTATGATAGATATAAGAATTAAGTAAAATCATCTTGAAGATCATCATTTTTAGGATAGTAGTCTATTGGATCTGGGTTGGAAACTTGATAAGAAATAGTGTGAGGTTTATCATATAAAGAGTCATTACGACACAAATTGTGCACACCCATAGCATATTCTTCATCAATGAAAGGTGGTTATGGAAAATTGTGTGCATACCAATATATTAGATTTTGAGTATAGCCAAAAAAATAATCATTTGAAATAAAAATGTGGCCAAAGGGCATGGGAAATGTGATATTAGTATGATTAGGATCCAAAGTGCTACTAATGGAGTCAAGCTAAGACTGGCCCAAAGTGTAATTCAACAAGAATTTAGGAGTACATGCAAGGAATTTTGATAAATGAAGGACCCGGGAGGCCATAATCAATACTATCAAAGACACATCCCCGATAAATACGAGGAGAATGAGGTGGTGGGAGGAGACCATCAAGTGTGACTCCAAGTCGGGATAAGCCATCACATGTGTAAATGGTGTCAAATTAAGTGGTCTAAAATGGAATACGAAGCCAATAAGAGTTATGTGTGAGAAGATTGCATGTGAAATAAGGTAGTGTCAAGGCAGAGTGATATGAGTTAGGTTGCATGATGTCCAATGTATGGACAAACCCCTACAAAAGTATCATAGCATTAGTAGAAAGAGGGGGTTTTTTGAATTAAAATTCACCGGGGCTAATAGAAACAAAATTATCATTGAAGTAGGACTCATCTATCTCGAAAGGATTGAAGTTAAGATTGTGTAGTATATCATCATTAAGCTCTATGACATCAACCTCACTGTCAGAATCATTAATGTTGGCATTGTCATGCTGAATAGCAGTATTGGCAAGATATCGGTAGAAGTGGAGTCGATGAAGGAGCGAGAGAATTATTGAAATTCGTAATAGTGGTAGTTATGGGAGTACATAAAGTGGGTGAAATGATATCACTAATATGAGTGGGAATGGATGGTATGCTTGTAGAGGTGGAAGAAGGTTGTGGAGCACTAGATTTCATAACATCATAGGTGTTAATATTGCTATATAGAATAGTCTGTGATGGAGGAATAGGCATAGTAGTAATAGGGTCTATGTGGAAAAACTTGAATGGATCAAGGTCAACAACAATGGTATGTTCATAGCCATCATGTAAGAACTTAAAAACTGATGAACTATAGAAATGACATCATGCATTGCATGAATCTATGGTCTACCCAACAAGAGATTAAACTGAAATGAGGCATCGATAACGAAGAATACCACGAGAATAATCTTAGGCCCAACTTTTATAGGTAAATTAATAGTACCTAGGCATGTTTGAGTAGTGGAATCATAGCTACGAATAAGAGTATATTTTTACTAATGATATTATCAGTAATGCCAATTTTCCATATAAGGGAGTGAGCACAATGATTTATAGTATATCCATTGTCAATGAGTACATGCTTGATACAAATAGTGCTAATGGTAGTGGTGATGAGTAAATGTACAAATGGATTTTCAACAACATATGGAGGTATATCCTCATCACTAGATGATATAAGATGTGGCATATTTTTGAGGGACTGAATAAGATGTGTGAAGACAACCAAAGTGAATTAGTGCTTTTGATGTGGATATAACGAAGGGTGGACTCTAATGTATGATGACAATCAGGTGCACTACGCAAGAGATCATAAAGATAAATTTTTGCAGGTGTGTTCTTGAGCTTCTCAATGATTTCATAACCCTTAGAGGTGGTGGTGGGAACCGTAGAAGTAATGGGTGGTGGAACAGAGAGTGGTGAATCAGTAGGACCATTACGGTGAGTGGTGACTACATGATGGTTGGATCAACCATAGAATTAATGAAGTGGGGAGGATGTTGAGTACAAACTTGTATAAAATTAGCAATGGTAGTAACCATGCCATAAACCTTAGTTGGGGTGAAAGAAGGATAAGAATATTGATCCATGAATTCAAAAGAAGGAGAAATATTTCTATGCATTCTCATAAGGTAGGATTGAGCGATCGGGTTCAACAAATGATTTAACAAAAATAATATTTTATGAAATCCTAATTATATAGTAACTTAATGTAAACTATGATATATATCTACTAGATACAATTTGACACAAGAAATAAACTAACAAAATATAAAACCCTAAGTGAAAAAGAGAGAGAGAGAGAGAGAAAATGACTTATCTGATTTACAACCGATACCGAGATGTTCTCAATCGGGAAAATTGGTAAACAGAGGTGATTTGTGTCATCAATACTCGTGGATACAATATAGAACTATCGAGATAAGGTCGACTAGGTGCTGCTCGACTGGCCGGGGTGTCTCTGGTACTAGAGTCTTTTATTGGGTGCCCATGACTATTAAAATGTTCATAACTTGATGTTTGTTGTATCACACCAGTGTCACTGCTATTCATTGTTGATCACCCGTATTTTTATCCTTAATTGTAGAGTGTACCTATAACCTACAAAATAGATGTTCACCTATAAAACCCACAAAACCGCATCAAATTAAAAAAATAAAGATGCAATAGGGGGTTCGACTAACCCCGCGATCACCGACATAGTGAACTTACAACCAATCATTGCACTACATTATACTCATTGTTCCCTTTTTGTGCCAACTACTAAATAATTTCCACAAGTGCATCTCCCCTTCTCATGCTCTAGCTGAGATTATGAGGAGAAATCACTTCTCTTCTCTTCAGTGGCAGATTCAAGGTGTCCCATATTTTTCACAGGCTATCATAGCCTAGCCAAAGTTTTGCTGACAGTAATCTTAAAATCTTGGACACATTTTGCTAAGATCTCATAGGTGTGTTTACCAATTCCGCCTGTAATACAAATACCTAAAATATTTCTTCATCGAAATATCATTATGGTCCTAAGTTCAAATGTAGAAACCAACAGTTTTTTCTTGCTATGTAAAGATATCAGTTTTCTCTTCCCACACAATCTGATTTCTTATTAATGACTGAAAATATTTTAACTAAAATTATCCCACTGATAGATTTATGAAAAAATCAAGAACATTTGGAACCAAGATGTTATGGAGATAGAATTCACACAATAAGTTTTGTACCTCTGGAGTACAACTTTGATAAATCTATAAAAAGGTTTTTCCATCAAGAGCCTCATGAGGCTCTCCACAAAAATTCTATGCAATTGTCATGAATAAAATTTCTCTTGAAGAAATAGACTATACACTGAAGATGGTTTCCTACAAGCTAAAGGATAGACAAACTCAACAATTGTTTCCAATTTTGTCTTTGCATTAGAGCTGGATTCAACCTCTTCCTTGAGTTTTTTATTTTCTTCTACTAGATCCTTGTTTTTAAGAGAAATTTGAGTCCAATGAGATGATAAATCATCCCATGCTTTCAAACCAATATCTTTCTGTCTCTTTAAACTAGTAACTTCCATTCTCAAAACATTTATTTCTCTATATTTTTCTATATTCTTTTGCACAAACTCATTTTGAAGAGACAAATGAGTTGCTTCCATACCTCTCAGTTTTTATTTTAGAGCAGAAATTTCCTCTTGGTGTTGCCTCAAAACCTCATCATTGTGAAGAAGAGCATCTCTTTGTGATTCCTCACGTCTAATTCCTTATGCAATGAGCTTCAGTCATTATCGTCTAGATTTTTAGAGTTGTAGGCATATTTTCTAGAGCTTCCAAATGAATTTCTGGTGCCTTAGTAGCATGGCTATGTTCTTCAGGAAGGGTTGTCATGATATCCTTTTTCCTCAAATTTCTAGGCTCATGGGGCTTCAAGGTTTCATCTACAAAATATTCAATAAACACAAGGGCGATCGAGGAGCAGATTGAATCTTGGGTTGAGAGATATGGGATGATTTGGTATAAATTGGCGTAGGAGTCCCCTTGATCCTCTTCTACCTAGAAATTTCTCCTACAATCATCTTTTCTACTTTCCTCTTGGATTTCCTCGAGGCCTGGTGTGCGCAAATCAACTGAATAATCCCTGAGTGCTTAATTATAGCATCACCACCTCCATTTTTATACTTCGACCCATTTTTATGATGACATTTGCTAGGTATTTGGGGAGATTGACTTTGAGTGCAAGGTTTTCCCTTCCTTTCTTCAAATGGGTCAAAATTTTTAGGGTATCTCCTCCTAATACTGATTGTTGTCTATCACAAATGAAATACCTATTTACCCAAGAAGCTACCTCCTTCCAATGTCTTGGAAAGATTTCTCTTTTAATACCCTTTTGAAACCCCCGGGGGATTAACTATTATCTTAGGAAGATTTTCCCCTCCTCATGAAAAATGGCTATCAAATATTTGAGGGGGAAGTTAGTGACAACCTTAAGTCCAAAATCTGGAAGACCAGAGATTGTGCTAACAATTTGGCTATCTATCTCAATCCTTTTCCCTCCTACTCTAGAACAAGTTGCTTCAAAATTTGACAAAAACTCTTCAATAAAATATTCATCAAACCCTTCAAATTTTTGATAAAGATTCAACCATCCTCCATCATGAAAGACCTGAGAGATGAAAACATTCCTCAAAGAATGGTTCTCGCAAATTTTGGCTCGACTTCTTTTTCTTCCTTATTAAACAAGATGGTTTGCAATAGGAATGGAAAAGGTAGTGAGGAGGTATATTTTCATAACAATGGTGATGGTTTCTTGGAAGAGGAAGAGTATTTTTTTGCAATGTTAGTAGCTTGAATTCGAACTACCTGTGAATTTATAATAACATCATGGTGGTAGAGAATGACGACGGAGATGACTGATGTGATTGTTGAAGGTGGTGAGATTTTAATTCATTCACATGGTTCCCACACTTCTATCCTTGTCACTCATGTCATATGTCATCCTTTGAAAAGAGTGACATCATGCCTTATTCATTCGTCATTACCTCTTATCTCTCCAATTACTCCTTTATATTTTTTTAATCAAGTGCATTGGGAAGTTCAAATATAGTTAAGACCTTTGGCAAAAAATTAAATACACATCACCTTACCAGCTCAGCGTCCTTTTGACCATTGGTGCTCCACCTCCTACGTTTGAAAAGTAATTATGGTTAATATACATTTTGATAATTTACACTTCTAGCCTTTATTTGCATGCATAAAAGAAAATATATTTTTGTTTTTTAGATATAGGGGAAGAAGACTATAACAGAATTATGGTCTTCTTCCTTTATTTGCATATTCCTAAAAAACTACTCATGGCTGGAAGAGTTTAAGTCTTCCACTAAATTCCTCACACAACTGCATGTCCTTAGTGAAGGTTTATTTATCCTAGGGTTATTGATACAGCCTCATTCTATGGCCATTCACTAACAAAGTTATCCTGTCACCATCAATTGGAAACAATCTCACAGATCCATTATCATATATATTTTCAATTTGGTAAGGTCCTAACCATCTTGTCCTCAATTTCCCTTTGAATTGTTGGTATTTTGAGTCAAACATCATGGCCGAGTCTCCTCTCTAAATCTTTTTTTTTTTTGATATGATAATCATGTTATACGTTCTGTGATGTTGAAGGATCTCAACATGTTGTTTTAATTCCATCTACATCTCATCCATTTCATTTAGCTACATCACCCTCTCTTGCTGATCTTCATCCAAGTCAATTCCTACCTCCAGTGTTGTTCTCTAGGTCTGTAATTCAAATTCCACTTGGGAGAAACTAGTGGTGGTTTTCCAAGTTTTTTTGTAGGCCTAGACTGCTTCAGAAATCTTGGCACCCATTTATTTCTATCTACATTTACAACTTTAGTTAAGATGTTTTCTAGTTCTCTATTTGTGACCTCCACCTACCCATTGGATTGGGGGTGGTATGGTGATGATTTCCTATGCTTGATCTAGTAAATATTCAAAAGGCCTCAATCATGTTGGACACAAATTGAGGTCCTTGATCAAATATTATGGCTTTGGGAGCTCCAAACCTTAGCATGATCTTGTGGTACAAAAATTCAGATATAACTTCTTCATTGGCAGATGTCAGTGCTTGAACCTCGGCCCATTTGGTAACATAGTCGGTGCATGCTAGAAGGTACTTTTTTCATAAGATGGGGCTTTATATGTCTAAAAATCAATCCCCCATTTCTCAAATGGTCCTAAGACCAGTTGAGGATTGAGGGGAATTTTAGAAGACAGAGTAGGCTTCCCCATTCTTTGACATGCATCACATTGCCATACATATTTCTTGACAGCTTTGTGGAGAGAGGGCTAATAGTACCCAACTCCAAGGACCTTATGAATTTTCCTCTTTACTGAGTAGTGCCCTCCTCCAAGTTCATCATGGCATGCTCTCAGTATGTCATATACTTCATCTTCTTGAACACACCTGTAAAGAATCATGTCAGGACAACATTTAAACAAAATTCCATTGCACCACTTATATGTAGCATTGTTTCTAACTAATCTTTTTCTTTCTTTACTAGTAAAATAATTTGGAAACTTCCCTATAGTTAGATAATTAGCAAGGTCAGAAAACCATGGAGGATGTGCTGATATTGCAAATAAGTTCTCATCTGGGAAGTGATCTTGAACTGCCTCACCTTCTCTTGAAACATTCAATCTTGAAAGAAATTCAGCAACAACATTATCCTTTCCAGGCTTATCAATAATGGTCAAGTTAAACTCTTACAAAAGAAGTAACCACCTAATAATTCTGCCCCTACTACTGGTTTGTTCATTAAGTATCTTATGGCTGAATGGTTTGTATACACAAAAATCTTATAACCAGTAATGTAGTGTTTGAATTTGTTTAGAGAGTAAACAACTAGAAATTCCTTTTTTATAGTGGTGTAGTTTCTCTCCGTAGGGGTTAGATTTTTCTAATGAAATAGATGGCATACATTTGTTCTTCCTCATATTTCTATCCAAGAATAGCTCCCATTGCATTATTGGAAGCATTAGTGTGAATATGAAAAGGTTGGCCCCAATTGGGTCCTCTCAAGACTAGGGCAGTGGTCAATTTCTCCTTTATAACTTCAAAATCTTATTGACATTGAGGAGTCCATTCAAAACACAATATTCTCTCTATTTTGTTAGTAGAGAGAATATTGATGCAGAAATATTACTAAAATATTTTATGAACCGTCTGTAATAACCTAGCATATCCAAGGAAACTTTTTATGTTTATTTGATTTGATGGCATATGAAACTTAGTAATGACTTCTATCTTTTTAGGATCAACTTGGATACCCCTAAGCAGAGATATGATGGCCCAAAACAACCCCTTGATCAACCATCATCAAGCATTTTTCATGACTTAAGGAGATTTGGTGTTGCTCACATCTTGCTAACACTTTTTCAAGATTGCTCAAAGACTCCTCAAAGGTAGACCCATGGATAGTGAAATTATCCATGTAAACTTCAACACAGTCATTGGTAAGGTCTGAAAAAATAGCTAAAACTACTCTCTAAAAGGTGGCAAGTGCATTACAAAGTTCCAAATGGTATAACTCTATATGTAAATTTACCCCAAGGATAAGTGAAAGTGGTCTTATCTTGATCAGTAGGTGTTATACTAATTTGGTTGTATCCACTAAACCCATCCAAGAAGGAGAAGTATTTCTTACCTGCCAAATTGTCTAGAACCTAATCTATAAAGGGCAAGGGAAAGTAATCTTTCTTGGTGGCTTTATTAAGCTCCCTATAATCTATACAGATTCTCCACTTACCATTTTTCTTGGGAACTATAACAAGAGGTGATACCCACTGACTATCAGATATTAGATAGATAAATCCTACCCTCAATAGTTTTTCTATTTCATCTTTGACAATGTCTCTTAGTGTTGGGTTAATCCTTCATTGTGGCTATCTAAATGGTCTGAAATCCTCAATATAAATATGATGAGTGCAGATGCTTGGATGAATCCCTTTCATGTCAGTATAATCCCAAGAAAAATATTTCAAATGATTTCTCAGGATGTCTATGACCCTAGTCTCTTGGTTGTCTTCTAAGTTGTTACCAATAGTCAATTATTTGCCTATCTCAATAGTTACTTGTTTAGTATCTTTCAAAATAGCCACTTTTGTCTCGTAAACCAAAGATTTTAAGGTACAAGCATGTGGCTTGTAATATGTGAAAAATAGCCATATTCTCATAATCTTTCCCATATAAGATACAATCTTGGCTAAAGGACAATGAAAATCAGTTGATGTTTGGCCTTCATGGTAATCATAGGTCTCTTCACAACCTTCTATAGAAATTTTACTCACTAAGATATTTTCTGAGTTCAAAGCAGTCATTTCTGTAGCCTTCATTTTAGTTTCCAGAGCCACAGTTTTGAGTTTCGTAGATGTGGTATCTTCTTTATCTAACACTGGTATGTCTCTGTAATTTCTTCCATATGATTTTTTACTGCAATGGTGGCCAAATAAGGACTTATATTGTTATTATCTAAAAAATTCACCCACACACGTTCACAAACATCCATATATGGTTGGGTAAGAGGATAAAGAGAAATATTTTTACTTTTTGCCCATTTGAAATAGTCATTTTTCCGACCAAAAGTCAATGTATTCAACAACAGTAGCTATTTAGGTCTTCCTAAGATAACTGGATATCCCATCTTTTGAGTTTTAGGCTGTAAGACCATAAAATCTACTGGATACTCCCAAGATTCAACTATAACCATTACATCCTCAATTATTCCATCTGGTACAACAATAGATTGATCTGTTAATTAGAGGATAGTACTAGTTGGTTATAATCTTGTCAAAGACAAAAAATTGAATGTATTTGTTATTATGACATTGATGGAAACACCAAGATCCACCAAAATGTTAGATATTGACTGACCATTTACAAAAATAGTAATGAATGGACTCCCAAGGTCCCCATATTTTGGTGAAAGAAGTTTTCCAACTACAAGGTCAGCTAGATTTCCTTCTACTTTGACTATTTTTGGGTATTTCTTCTTCTTTCTGGTGTCTTTATGCAATGGTTCCTAATGGTTTGGTTTAATTCAGAATGTCCCTTATTTCTCTTAAGAGTGGGACCTCTATATTCAAAATTTTCAGCTCTTGAACCAGTGTTGTCTCTTCCCCATTCGCATTTCTTTTAATCTCTCTGGGAAAGGAGCTGCATGCACATTCTTGTCTTTCTCCTAGTCATCCCTAGTTTCTTGTGTTTGTGGAACATGTTTGGTTCTCTCCCTTTCCTCAGGTACCTCAGTAATAACTATTGGAGGATTGTTCATTGTTTTTCCATATCTCAACTGCAAGTTATTAATGGCATTAACTTGCATTGTCTCACCCTGTCCTACTTCACTAATTGAAGTTGTTTGTTGATTTTTGGGGTTTGATACATCTTGGGTTGGAAGTTGACTCTATGTTTCTTGCCCTTGCTGGTGATTTTTCTATGGTGGTGACATTAAAGATTTTTGTTGTGTAAACCTCATTGGCTGATTATAGTTTTGTTAGGGTGACCATTATTGGTTTGACCATGGATGTGCATTAGCTGATGGTGTCCAACCTTACTAATTATATGGAGGAATCCATGGTTGTGGATTTTGGTAGGCCATCTAATTTGGTGGTGTCTAATCAGGTTTTCCCCAAGTTGGTGGAGGGGTCTAATTGGGCCATGGCATCATCCAGGGGTTCTGAGCAGGTCTAGGGGCATAAGCAAACTGATTATTTGATCTTTGAAAAAATTTTACTTCTCCATTTGTTTGAGTCATAGTGTTTAATATTTCTCTCAGATGAGGTAGGAGAGTACAATGGTTAGTGTCATGTTTAGGGACATCACAGATCAAGCACATTTCTGTGATATCTAGAGGACACTCTTTCAAAGGATGTATTTTCTTGCATCTGGGACAATATATGTCTAAAGGTTATTTTGCAACATTGTCCTTAGCTTTCAGCCCATCCATGGTTGAATTTAATTGTGTCAAAATGTTATTTTCATATTGGCCAACTCTTCTAGAAGTTCTAAGGTACCAAAGGCATGTTTTGATGTTTTCTTTCTTCTAATGCCTCCCCTTGTTCTAGAGTAGCTCCTACATAACTCAACGATTTGTTCCAGGGTGAGTTTTTTTACATCACCTCCTCCCATGAGATGGAGGGATTCTTTGGCTTCATCATCAAGTCCTTTAAGGAATATTGTCTTGTTTATTTATGCATTCAAATCATAACCACATCTATGGATAAAAATAAATACGTTCAAGTAATCCTCCGATTTTCATCTTCCTTTTGTCTTATCTAAAATAATTATTCCCTTATATCTCTTCCCCTGTAGTAGTCTTGGTACTTTTCCAAAATTAATCCTCCATCTATTCCCATGAATTAATGGAGTCAGGGGCAAATCCCATAAACCACCTCATGGAAGAGTCCTTGAGGGTGGAAGGAAAGAGCTTGAGTTTCTGGTTATCTATTTTGTAGTCATATGTTTGGTATAGGACTTTGAATTCAAACAAGAATTGGTTTGGATCTTCTATGGACATTCCTTGAAAGATAGGCAGAATGGATGGGGAAATTTTTTTCATAGGTTCTTCCTCTTCATCATTTAAGACAATAGGGTAGGTAAAGGTTCTACCCAAGGGTCTATCATCATTGTTCCCATTGTTTCCCCTATCTCCCATTTCTACAAGCTATTCAAGTTCTAGACAAGTTGATTCAGACTCAGTGTCACTCTCAGGAGTAGTATTATCATTGTTTACTATACGTTCTCCTATTGGGGATATTATTTGAATGTTGTGAGGTATATATCTCCCTTTAGCATCCCTTGGCATGTGCATCAATATTTATCTTTAAGGCAAGGCTTAGGATCTCTATTGGTTGCATAGCTCAACTTCAATAACACCCATAGCATAAAATGTGAATAGAATGGCATTTTTTATGGTAGTCCCCAAAACGGTGCCAAAAATGATGGGTCATTGTAACTTCCAATCATTTAATCAACCTATTCAAGTGTTGATGTCATTATAGACCAAGTTTGTGTTCAAGGATGTATATAGAGAAGTTGATATGTAGCTCGACCACTATGGTAGTTATCTCTTTAGGGTTTTTTTTTTTTTGTATCGATTCTCTTGTTCTATATTAATTAACTATTGAAAGTGAGTAAATGTCTAAACTATGAATATCAAAATCTTCTAAACTATTGAATGGAAAAAATAATATATAAAATGCATCTATTCTACTAAAATGGAGTTATTGAATGAAATGCTAAATGAAATGATTTTCTAAAATCAAATGCTTGTTTAAAATAAATGACAAGTAAAGGAAATTCGTTGAAATAAAGAGATATAAGATTCTATTCAGATAATCACCAAGTCAAGATATTAAAACTAGAACTTAGTAAATGTAAATATTTTGCATGAAGTACCAATCCTCCAATCTCCTCATTCAGTGGGCCCTTTCTCTACTTCAGGATTGAGACTCTTAACACAAATGTATCCTCAAAATATCATGTATTGTATTGATAAAAATGAGTCTATTGCATATATCGAGACAAAAATGAAAATAGCTTCTATCTATCATATGTTGTAATACATAAAGCAATAACTAAGAAACAATCACGAGAAGGTGTCTTATAGACACATTGGTTACAACACATGCCAAAGCTATAGGAAATCGATTAGAAATTCATAAAAGTCCCATAATGCCCCATAACTCTGCTAGAAATAGGGGTCCTAGTTTGTAGCTTGTTATGGTCCAGTCTTCAAAATGGTGTAGTGGTTGTAGACTTGGTCTCCTTTGACTATAACTATTCAAAATGGTAGAGAATGTGCCTCATCATCCTACATATGTCACCAAATTACTCAACAAAGTAGTTAGTGGGAGTTTCATTGGTCATTAGTTCACTTAAGACAGAATAAGGGGAAATGCATTACTTTCTACTTTAGATATAACTATTTAGAACATTCCCATGCATTGATTAGTGTTTTTTGGAGTAAATTTTATAGTTATATAGATGTTATGATGAGTCGTTTTATGGAATCATCAAACATGATTCCCCCATTGTATGATATGTATAAGAATCAAGTAAAATCATCTTGAAGATCATCATTGTGAGGATCATAATTTATTGGATTCGGGTTAGAAACTTGATAAGAAATAGTTTGGGGTTGATCATATAAAGAACCATTACGGCACAAACTATACATGCTCATATCATATTCTTCATTAATGAAAATTGGTTGTGGACAATCATGTGCATACCAATGTATTAGATTTTGAGTATATCTGAAAAATTAATCATTTGAAATAAAAATGTGGCCAAATGGCATGGGAAATGTGATACTAGTATGATTAGGATGTAAAGTGCTACCAATATAGTCAAGCCAAGAATTTCCAAGTGTAAGTCGAGAGGAATGAGGAGTATGTGCAAGGAATTTTCATAAATGAAAGACCCAAACACCATAAGAAGTAGTAAAAAATACACATCCCTGATAAATATTAGGAGAATGAGATAGTTGGAGGAGATCATCAAGTGTGAATCCAAGTTGGGTTAAGCCATCATATGTGCAAATGGTGTCAAAGTATGTGGTCTCAAATGGAATATAAATCCAATAAGAGTTATGTGTGAAAAGAGTGCATGTGAAAGGAGGTAGTGTCGAGGTAGAGTGAGATGAGTCAGGTTGTATGATGTCCAATGTATGGACAAACCCTTGAAAAATTATCATATCATTAGTAGAAGGAGCGGGGTTTTTAAATTTATATTCATCGGGGCCAATAGAAACAAAAATTATCATTGAAGTAGGACTCATCTATCTTAATACAAGTGAAGTTTATATTGCGTAGTATATCATCATTAAGTCAGCATGACATCAACCAAATTATTAGAATAATTAGTGTTGTCATTGTTATGTTGAACAATATCAAATATATTGGTAGGAGTGGATTCAAATGAAGGATCATGAGAATTCTTGACATGTGGAATAGTGGTAGTTATGAGACTAGACAATGTGGGTGAAATGATATCAGTAGTATGAGTGTGAATAGACGGTATGCTTACGAGGTGGAATAAGTTTGTAGAGAACTAGATTTTATGACATCATAGGTGTCAATATTGCTATATGGAATAGGCTGTGATAGAGGAATAGGCATAATAGTAATAGGTTATATGTGAACTTGAATGGATCAGGTGGTCAAAGAACAATGGTATCTTCATAGCCATCATGTAAGAAATTAACACACCAATGAAATGTAGAAGGAAAACATGCATTACATGAATCCATGGTCTACCCAAAAAGATATTAAATTGAAATGAGGCATCAATAACAAAAATGTCATAGGAATAATCTTAGGACCAACTTGTATAGGTAAATTGATAGTATCGAGGCATGTTCGAGTAGTGGAATCATAGTTGCAAATAAGGGTAGATTTTTTACTAATGATATTATCAGTAATGCCCATTTTCCCGAGAAGGGAGTGAGCACAATGATTTATAGTATATCCATTGTCAATGAGTACACGCTTGATACAAATAGTGCCAATGGTAGTGGTGATGAGTAAATGTACAAATGGATTTTCAACAACATATGGAGGTATATCCTCATCACTAGATGGTATAAGATGTGGCATCTTTTTAAGGGACCGAATAAGATGTGTGAAGACAACCAAGAATTAGTGCTTTTGATGTGGATATAACGAAGGGCGACTCTAATGTATGATGACAATCAGTGCACTATGCAAGAGATCATGAAGATAAATTTTTGAAGGTGTGTTGTTGAGCTTCTCAATGATTTCATAACCCTTATAGGTGGTGGTGGGAACCGTAGAAGTAATGGGTAGTGGAACAGTAGAGTAGTGAATCAGTAGGAGGACCATTGCGGTGAGTGGTGACTACATTGATGGTTGGATCAACCATAGAATTAATGAAGAGGGGAGGATGTTGAGTACAAACTTGTATAAAATTATCAGTAGTAGTAACCGTGCCAAAATCCTTAGTTGGGGTGAAAGAAGGATAATAATATTGATTCATAAATTCAAAAGAAGGAGAAATATTTATATGCATTCTCAAAACGTAGGGTTGGAGCGGTCAGTTCACCAAATGATTTAACGATAATAAGCTTTTGTAAAACCCTAATTATATGGTAACCGAATGTAAACTATGATATGTAGTTCTAGATACAATTTTACATAAGTAATAAACTACCAAAATATGAAACCCTAAGTGCAAGAGAGAGAGAGAAAAGGACTTAGCTTATTTACAATTGATACTTTAGAGATGTTCAATCTGGAAAAATTGTTAATTAGGAGGCAACCTATGTCTTTAATTCTCAAGATAAAACCTAAAACTATCGGATAAGGCTAGACTAGGGTGCCTGGACTGGGTTAGGGGCACTGGGTGCTAGAGTCTCCTACTTTTTGGGTGCTTTTGACTATGAAAATTCTTAGAACTTTATTTTTGTATGCTACACCGTGTCACTACTATTCATTGTTGATCATCTTTATTTTTTTCCTTGATCATGGAGTGTACCTATAACTCGCAAAATATATGTTCACCTATAAAACCTTAAAAATGCATCAAATCCAAAAAGAAAGATTTAATATGGTGATTCGACTAACCTTGGTGATTACCCGACGATTGAACTTACAACCAATCATCGCACTACATCTCAAATTCCATGTAGTTATTTTGAGTGTGTAATCTAGATATAGGGATATATTTGCTACAAGATGAAAATGTGTGTACGGAATAGAATAGACTTCCCCTTCCTATGTAGTAAATGTAGAAAAACCACTCCCTTTTCCTTTGAATGGATGTTAGATGGATTCCTTTAAGTGTTTTGGATGCCTTTTGATGCAAGCTTAGGTGATAGTAATGATGCTTAGAGCTTGGTCCTTTCTTTTTATCACATAGCTATGTATTTTTATGATTCCTGGGTTGAATTTCATAATTGATAGGTGGAAGGCCGACCCATCGAAAAATAATATGCCCAAAATATAAAAGAGGCCCATAAAGAGTGAGTAAAGTGGAAAGAGGTCGGGGCAACAAGAGGGGATGAGGGTATCAAGGTGTTGGCGTCCTAGTGTAGACACAAAATCACATACTTCAGTACATTTCCATGTCTTAAAAGCATACTTGTATTCATATGATTCCTAAGCAAGAAAGCTAGTAATTGGCGACTATCTTTGGCATCTTTGCTTTATTTCTAGTCTTCTTTACGGTTGTTTACACCCACGTGGTTCAATATTTATTTCACTTGCTTATCTTTTATGGCTTTAGAAACCAAAGGTGCCTAGGTGTCGTCATCCCCTCCGGCACCCCTCACCCTTCTCTATCTTACTCTCATCTTTTGGGTCTCTTTTATTTTTTTGGGATCTTATTTTCATATGGGTCGGCCTTCCAGCTTATCAATTATGAAATTCAACCGAGGGAAACATATAAATACAAAGCTATGTGACCAAAATAAAGATCCAAGCTCGAGCATCTATTATCATCATCACCTAAGGTTACATCCAAAGGCATCTAAGAGCATGAAAGGAATTCATCTAACACTCATACAAGGGACAAGGAACTACATTTTCTACATACACTTCATAGGAAAGGTTACAAGAAAATTCTATGATCATATTCTAACATACAGGGTGACCCATCAACGACTACTAGTGACCATCTTGTGACATTAAAAACTAGGTTCTGAACTCTTGTGCGACCACATGTGCCTAACATAGGTCTCTAATACCTAGGTTCCCCACCCTAGTCTAGGCACCCTAGTATAGGATTATCGACACTTCCAAAAAAATTGTGCTCGATTACGACAATTTACCCTTCACGTTCATCACTTTCTAGCCAAAATCAATTCCAAGGATAGCACAAAATCATCTAAGTCACTCTTTTTATCTCTTATACTTAGGGTTTCATATTTATCTAGCTTATTGTTTATGTCATCTTATATCTAGCAGTTGTTTATCATAGTTTACATTTTTTACTTTGCAATATTATTATTTAGATGAAAATTCTATTTTTCAAATCATTTTGTGAACCCACATTCGAACCCTCTTTGATCATCATTTTCTTCTATTTTCATCATCCTAGGATCCTCTCACCATGGATATCTCCATTCATGATTTCTTGTAAGCTAATCCTGATTGTAATGATAAAATCAATTCTCTCTTGGCTAATACTCATATTCCTTCCAATACTCATCTGGACCTTGTATATCAATTATTCATAGCTACATTTTTAGAGAAACTTACTTTTCCATCTAATGTAGCTACTACTCTTTCTGATTTATGACAATGATCCTCCCTATATATATCATCTTGCATCTATAACATTGGTATCAAGGGTAAAATAATCAATAATAGATTTGACCTCAATCTTTGTAATTTATCACTCCTTGAAAACATTGTCCTTTCCTCAGTAGATGTTATCCCATCATCTAATTCTCTTCATGTGTATGATTCTTCTACACATCATGCGTGCATAGAACTATTACTTTACCTCTTACAATGAGCCAAAAATCTTCCTAAGGTATTTTTTTATCGATATCGTCGTTCCATATAATTACTTACTTGGTAGGCCATGGCTTCATGTTATGTAGGCAATTCCTTCTATAGTTCATGGGTGCCTTAAATTCTTCCATGATGGCTATGAACATGCTATTTTTTCTGACCATGACCCATTCAAATATTGTCACCTAGATCCAATTACTACACTTCCTACTCCAATTCCTACCACTCCTACACAACCCATTGATGATGATCAACTCATGGAGCATCCCACCTCTACCACCAACATGCCTCCTCTCTAAGGAACTATTCATGCATTAGATGTCATCTCACCAACATCATCTCACTCTATGTCAACACCTCCTCCTTTTACATGCACTCTTTTCATACATGACTCTTATTGGCCTCACATTTCACTCGATCTTACTTGCTCTAACACTGTTTACATGCATGATGGCTTAGCCCGACTTGGATTCACATTGGATCATCTCTACCCACCACCTCATTCTCCTCACCTTTATCATGGATGTGTCTTTGTTACTACCACTTATGGCCTCTATGTCCTTCATTTACCAGTTTTTCTTACATGCACTTCTCACGCTTCTCCACTTACACTTGGAATTTCTTGTTTTAGCTACATCAGGCACTTTAGATCCTACTCACACTTTGCTCTTGTATTTTCCATGTCATTTGTTCGCATCTCTCTTTTTGATGATTCATTTCTTGGCTATACTCCAAATCTCACCTACCAAAGATGCACATGGTTATCTGCTGCAACCACCTTTCACTGATAAAGAATATACAATGGGCATGTACAATTTATGCCATAATGGCTATTTATATGATCAACCCCATATTATTGCTTACCAAGTCTCTGACGCTTCTTTGTTTGGCTTCGACCATGACAATGATGATCTCTTAGAAAATGTTACTTGATTCTTCTCTACATCATACACTTGGGGTGCATCACGCTCATTCTTCCCCTCCTCTAAGAATTCTCAAGTGTCTCTCATTTCTCCTATTACACTACATACTTCATACTTGTTATTTTTAAGCATTAATATTACATTAAAAAATTAGGAAATAAGGGATAAAATATGTGAAACAATTCCACACAAAATTGCAATAGTAGAAACTAAAAGCCACACCTTTTCAGTTGGTGTTTGGTGCGGAAGATGTCTTATTGGTTGAATTTATGTTACCTTCTCTATGAATAGTGTGCACACAAGGGTTAGTCAATGAACAAGTGCTAGAAGAAAGAATTGATGAGTTAATGAAGTTGGATGAGAGACGATCACTCGCCAGGTGGAGCCAAACAATAGAAAAAGAAAAGCAAAAGGCTTGGCATGATTACCACATTAGAAACAAGAAGTTTGAGGTTGGGCATATGGTGTTACTATATGATTCTAAGTTTCTGCACCATCCTAGGAAGTTGAAAGTCCATTGGTTGGGTCCTTACACAATCTCGTACATCCTTGATTCAGGCACGTGCTAGTTATAAGTGCTAGATGGGATGAAGTTGCCTGGACACTTCAATGGGAGTAGGATGAAGCCCTACTATAAATAAGTCTTCTTGGTGTTTGTAAATAAGGTAGTTTTTCCAATTAGTTTAGAATTTTCCTTTATGCATTTCCATTTCTTGTGTTTCCCTTTCATGTTGTTGTTTTGTTTTGCGCCTTGGGCGCCGGTAACCTTATTAATATTTTGGAAAATTTATGAGTGCGTAGAGGACCACGCATTGTTTTAAGTGTAGGGTGAAGAAATGTGTAGGAGCACATGATTAGAGTGCTAAAAAAGTTGTGTTAAAAATCCCTATTGAATGGCCCTTTGAAAGAGGTGTATGAGGAGAAAATATGGAAGAATGGTTGGTGCCAGGATAATCCTACTTGTAGATCCCACGTACTAAGGAGTAGAATGGGAAGTTAAGCAACATGAGGTAGGTGAGAGTAAGAATCAGGATAGAAGAAGTGCCTTCAGTGTGGGTCACGTGCGCGCAAGATTCTCCTGTCATGTTGGATTGGTTACACGCTAGAAGGTTGGAGGATTTTTCATAGGTTGGGCACATGAGTGAAAGCGCTGAAGACGGGATTTGTTTGAAAAATCTACATTAAATGAAAAAAGTATGGTGGTAGGTGAAGTAGCATTTAATGCTCAAAAAGAGAAAAAACTATAAGTAAAGGGTCGAGGAACTTTCATTTTCACTTTGCGAAATAGAGAAAGGAGTGAGTTTTATAAACTAGGGTTTCTATATTTGATCGTGTGAAGAAAGATTTGTGAGATTAAAGCGTGAGCAGCCAATTTGAGTTTGTAAACCAGAAGGAAGGGGTTACACAGGCATGAAAAGAGTTGTGAGGAGGCACTATCTCATGGAAATTTGATCCTAGTTAGGGTTTGACAAACTAGGGCACGGGTTCAAGAGATTTATATCACGAGACTTGAGACTAGAGGTTGGAAAAAGTAGGATAGAGTAACAAGGAGGGATTGGAGTGATAAGAAGACCTCGACAATGGCACCCAAGAAAGGAAAGGTCAAGGCCAAACAACAAGAACCTGACATAAACACAAATGAAGAATGGTATGCAGAGATGCAATACCCAGATGGAGTGATGATGGGTAAGGAGTGGGAATCCCACCTGAGAAATGTGCATGTAAGTGAATATAACCACCGGAAAAACATGATAGAGAAGGAAATGGCACTGGAATTAGTGTGCCCCACAAGTAAATGAACACCAAAGGGCTTGCCAATCTACGATGATGACATTAAGGTCAAAATGGAGAAGGTAGGGTTGCTGCAACTCTATGAGTTGCCTTATTTTGGAAAACTAGAGCACTGTATCAATGGCTAATGTCATGGGTACATGAAGATTACTTCCACTTTGTAGGGTACAAGATGTGCGTTACTCCCCATCTTATCTCTTAGTTCATAGGCCTTATATGTGAAGGAAACAACTTGGAGGATGACTTGAGTGATAAGGAGGCAATTCAGGAGACCATAAATGAATATGCCTGCAAGAAGGGGTCAAGATACTATGAAATTTCAGACATTAAGGACCCCATGATGAAAATGGCCATGCATCTAGTAATAAATTTGAAAGGATAGGAGAGATGGACCCAGGTCAATAAGCCTTGGTTACATGTTTGCAAAAAAATTGTAGAAGGCACCATATATAACTTTTCTGCTTACATCACGAGGAGATTGTTAGTTGCATGAAGGAGGGGACAAAATCCTCTTCGAAACATCCTTCTGACCATTGTATTTTTAGAGATCGAGTTCCCGATGCACTGCACAAGTTTGTATGGGAGTACCTGCTGAGGATCCTTCACCCACGAAGATATTTGAGAAGTATTCCTGTGATACAATGACAACACCCCACAAGGCGTGACTGGAGAAATGGTATACATACCTAAGGAACATTTTTAGGGTAGAGTAGAGGATCCCTAAACAACTCCCAACAACCGAAGGGGAAGTGAATTCACTTCAAGGTTATCAACATTTCTGCCTAGGCAGGTTCAGGCTGATAGATGAGTCATGGAGCCCTTGGTGCAAACTTCCTTTCACATTCACTACTCAATACTTCCAAGTGGGAGTAAATAGATTTAAGGAATCAAAGAAGTTGAGGCTAGAACTAGGTAGTCTAGACCAAGAGCATAGAGAGATGTGGAAAGATTAAACTACCCCGGTGGAAAGTGCACGTACGTAGAAAGGTACATATCACATGAGGTCTAGATGACAAGGCCGATAACACTACCAATTGCAGGAGGATCTAAGGTGCATGTGTACCTCTGTATAAGGCTAAAGTTTGAAAAGGGTACATACCTAGAGAACGAGGTCTCCATACCTGAGGATCCCATGGATAGGAAGAAGCCTACACCCAAGAAGAGGGGAAGAGAAGATGAAGAAACACCAAGTGTGCAGACTACTTAGATAGTGAGCATGCCAACAAGCAAGTGCCAAACCAAGCACTTACATGCGAAGGAAAAAGTCCCCGATGAAGGAGAAGACACTAGAAGTGGAGGCACCTAGGCAACCACTCACCAAGGAAGACTCACTTGAGGAAGAGGAAGAGGTTGAATCCCCATCAAGGAGACATATCTCAAGAAAAATTAGAGGGTGGAAGAGGAAGCTGACTCAGAGGAGACCAACAACTTGGAGAATTACATGGGTAAAAGAGAAGGTGAGAGTGAAGAAGATGATAACAAGGAAGAAGATCCTGAGAAGGACCAAGAGCCACATGTGTTCAGCGTGTATAACTCGGGAGAAGAGAGTGGGGAAGAGAAGCAGGATTTCATATTCACACGACACAAGGGCGCACAGGATGAGGAAGGCACCGGAGACATGGAAAGGAATGAGGAGGTTGGCATGGAAAAATAGGGAGCTATAAGCTTCACAAAGGAGTAGATCACTGAGGTGGTGGAGAGAGAAGCAAAGAGAATGCTTGAGGCCCTGGTAGACCAAGAGTTGGAGCACAACACTGACATAGTGCTGGAGGAAGGAGAGGAAAACACTGATAAGGAGCATGGTAGCATGGGAGGAGGTCCCGCTCTAACAGTGAGTTTTCCCAATGGCGTGTGCTCAAGTAGGAGAGCCCTTGATACAAAAAAATACAACTAATGGGATACATTAACAAATTGAATAAGGTACTACTTGCGCGGTTCCAAAGCACGGTACCCACAAAAAGGATTTTAGCCATGGGGTCATTTGAGAAGGAGGGTGCGTACCCTAGAATGAAGAAGATGCTCTCTTGGGCATTTGAGTCCCACATTGATGAGCCAAACTTCAAAGTCTACCAAGGAGCGATCATCACAGTACCAGAGTCTAAGGGACCAATCCCTTGGTGAATGCCAAGGAACTCTTAGATGAGCAAGTTTGTAATGCACTCAATAAGGTCGCGGTTGAGACAGAGGCTAGGATCTTCACATGCAATGACAAAATAAGAGTACTGGAGGAGAAACTAGGGAAGAAAGAGGAGGAGCTAGCAGAGAAGACCTAGAGCTTAAAGTAGGAAGAGCTGATCAATGCACAACTAAGGTGTGAGTTAAAGGAAGAGAAGACAAAGGTGTAGGAAGTGTACAAGAAGATGGAATCTATCAAGGGTGTCATCCTTTTAAAGCACCCAGACTTAGCACCACCTACATAGAAGTACTCATCCCTTCTGGAATTCATAGAAGATATAATGTGTGTCCTCACTATGGAGAGATGACCTTTGGCCTTGGAGTCTGCAAAAGAAGTGGTCATGTGCTTAAAGGAGGAGGATAGGTTGAAGGTGGTAGCACTCATTGTAGAGTACAACCAGGTGCTTGCAAAATTTAAAGTCACTACCCAATCTGCTGAGGCCACATATGTTACTTGCACGCACGACAGGGGATAAGGTAGCAAGCTCCTTGGTCACCACACTTGAAGCAGAGCTTAAGGAATTCTAGGAGAAGAACAAAGGAAACAGGGTAGAGAGGGACAAGGTTCTTGCTAAAGTGGAAAGAAAATTTGAGGCGATTGAAGCTTTAAGGAGCTCAATCAAGGCCCGGATGAAAGAACTATATCCTCATATTACCAGGAGGATGGACATGCTTAAAGACCTAGGAAAGGAGATGGAGAAGATTATGGAAACTTTGGGCACCTAGGGAATTGGCCTAAGTTTTGACGAGGTGAGCATCCTGGTCGGTGACCTCTGTTAGAAGGCACAAAGCAAGGTCAACATTTGGAACAAGCTAGAGGCAGACTTATGGAGGGATTTTCCTAGCTTGCTGAATTGATGCCCCCATTCTTCATTCTTCCCCTATTCTTTCATTCCTTTATTCTTTTACAAAATGTAAGAATACACCTTGGTTCTTTAAGGAAGCCTACATTCTTGGCTAAGTAGATTATTTCCATAGATGGAGAACAGGCATAGTGTGGGGTGATGTTGGACCCCTAGAATATTGGCCAAGTATGAAGGCGCATAGGTGCACAAGGTCCCAGTTATGGAATGGCACGCAAGGAAAAAGCATGCAAGAGAAGGGTATAAGGAAGCATGTAGCATGCACGACACATGAAAGGATCAAGACTTAGTCATTTTGGATGTTTGGAGCAGAACACGTGAAAATCATGACCCGGTTACACATGGATAAGATGTAAGCTTAGTGACAGGCTGGCCCAAGATGGAGCATGCTTGTGATGGAATCTTCTAGAATAACATCATGGAATAAGGTGGAGAGCTCAGGCCTAGAGAAGCATAATCGCATGGAGGAAAACATTCAGACACTTGTACTGGATCTTATGGCGCTAGAGGACGGGTTGGTAGTCCAAGAAAGCTATAAATACAAGTGCCTACAAAGATAGAAATATATATAGACATAGAGGGATATACATATGGAGGTATACATACAAGTATCCATATAGACACCTAGGGAGTGAGGGAGCTCTACAGAAATGCTATGAGGACTCTATCGGTGAATAGTTGTATTCGGTAGAGAATGCATTATGCCTAGGGGTTGTAAATTTTCTTTTGGGTAGCTTAGCTACATTAAGTCCAAAGATCAATGCATGACTACAGATCGCTTCTCTATAACCCTATGTAATGGATCCATGGATGTAATAAGGTTACCTGTCATAATATATATATGAATATCAATTATTCTTACGCATGTTTCTCTCTTATGAATTATCTTTCCTTTCATGCTAAGTATGAATGCTTGTATGTTTCTTTCTGTCACAATACGTGTTATGGATTCTGTTAAAAACTTGGTTTGAAGTGACAGCAAGGATCTAAAGGCTGTTATGAGCCCTATGGTTCTTGTATGTCTTAAAATTCCCTTCTGAAATCTCTTACACTAATCATAGATGATGTTTCCCACTAAACTCACATAAAAGAGAGACTCGGTACCCGCACGTGCCTCGGGTGAGCGCTCAAATTTTTCTAGGTGATAGGCCAACATGCACGGGGTTCCTTTCTTTTGTGATAGGAGTAAAAATGAATATATGTCTTATTGATCATTGGGGATAAATTAGTGCACAATTGTATGATCGAATCAAGGGCGAGCAGCTCGGTAAATCCAAAGATTTTTTTTGATAAATTAGGCTTAAACTGTGGCCAAGATTAAAGGGAATAGTGCAATTAGACAGACATCGATAAGCAAAGTTGGAGTTATCAAACAACTAAGCCTTACGCTCCATGCTTTCCCAAATGTCACAATTCTATAGGATATATAGGTGATTGATTTTCCACCACTATTTTCCTTGTGCCTTTTGAGGGATTTTACAGCCAAGATTGGGGGTGCTTATCACCGATTAGTCCCACATGTTATTCAGAAAAATATATGGAGCTAAATCTACAATTAGGTCTGAGAAAATTAAAAAATTTCACATTGAGCCTTATGTTCCCATCTCAATCAATGTAAATTGTACCATATACGATCAAGAAGAATGGTTGGAAGATCAAGAGGAAAATACAAAGTTTGGGAGAATTCTGGACCTAACACTTGATGAATGGGCTCGAGGGGACATGCTTTCGATCCATACAAGGAAATGTAAGAAGCTGAGTTGGTATTTTATTGTCTACATGAGGAGAAAATTCCCACCCCCAAATTTCCTCACCAAGCCGGGAAAAATATGGGAATGAAGTGTGGTATTTGTTGTTTGACAACTCAAGGAGTAGGCGGGGTGTTGGAGGAGGACTAATCTTATTTCACCACAAGGTACAAAATATTACTCATCGCTATGATTTTAGTTAGATTTCTCAAAACCACACGGTGAGTATGAATATTTGATCCATGGATTGCATTGGGTAAGAAATAGAGGTATTAAAAACTTGTAATTGTTTGGAGATAGTGAATTCATGAACCAATTCGAGAGGACAACATGCTACTAAGATGATCTATTCAAATCCTACAAGCATCAGGTATGGGATCATATTGAATACCTTGAAGAATTCAATATTTAGGCCATACCATGGAAAAATAATGAGGCTATGGACAAAATGACAAAGTGATTGGGGAAGAATTTGATGTTGTGGAAAGTATCGAATGTGATAAATCGCAGCCTCATATCAAATTGGTTGTAAAAGAAGATGTGCTAGATAACAAAACAAGCTAATAGGTTTTTGAGAATGATGAACATATCATTAATTTTTTACAAGAGGAGGATAAGTTCTCAGCTAAAAATCAAGAGAAATTGGAGCAACAATACGGGATCAAATAGTTCGATTGCGAAAAAAAAATTTACCAAAGGGTTTAGTGACTTTAGATTCAATATTCAACCCAAATGATCAATTCCAAAAAGAGAAGGCCAACATTCAAGTCAAAAGGGAGGATTATGAGCCCATTTCGGTTGGAGAAGGTAAGATGCTCCAAATAGGTAAGATGAGCAATGAACAAGAAAAGTATGACCTTGTGCAGCTTTTCCAGGAATTCCCAAATGTTTTTGCATGGAGCTATGAGGATTTGAAGGGTTTTAACCAAAATTGGCACAACACATCATTGAGTTGTATCTCGAAGGTTAATCCTATCAGGAAAAAACAAAGGTCAATCAACCCTCATATAGATCCTCTCATGAAGAAGGATTTGAATAAGCTCATTGAGGTGAGTATCATTTTCCCAATCAAGCACTCAAGTTAGGTAGAAAATATAGTATCGGTTAGGAAAAGGAATGGGGAAATTAGGTTGTGCATGGATTTTTGGGATTTAAATAGGGCATCCTTTAAGGATCACTATCTATTTCCCTCTATGGAGCATATTTTACAGATATTGGTTGGTTCATAAAGATTCTCCCTCTTAGATAGATATTCAAGCTATAATTAGATTATGGTGAAAGAGGAGGATCAGTTCAAAACAACCTTCACCAAAAAATGGGGCACCTATGCATATAGGAAGATGTCATTTGGGCTATCAAACGCTGGAGAAACATTTCAATGAGAAATGGATATGGTGTTTAAGGGGATGTTAAATAAAATAGTTCTTGTATATCTTGACGACATCACTATATTTTCTAAAAATGTATAAAGTCACCTCTTTCATCTCAGATAGGTCTTCCAAAGGTGCAAGAGGTTTGGAGTGTCCTTAAACCCGAAAAATTGCATATTCATGGCACACAAGGATAAACTTCTAGGCCATATAGTGTCGAAGGAAGGACTTACAAAAGATCCGGAGAGGGGAAAATCCATCTGCTTTACCATATCCAAGTCATAATAAGGCTCTACAAAGCTTCTTGGGAGGATAAAATTTTTCGAGGTTTGTACTAAATTTTTCTCGCTCTTGTAAAGCCATTAATGATGATGCTGAAAAATAATTTGGCTTTCAAATGAATAATGGAGGGAAAGTAAAGTTTTGAAGCTATTAAGTAGGCCATTTATCAAGCTATACATCTCATTAATCTAGGCTTTTCCAAAGACTTCTTTCTATATGCCTTTGGTGGTTCGGACATCATCTCCGCAATCTTGGTGTAACAAAGTAAGGAAGGATTGGAACAACCTATTGCATTCTTCAGACTAATGCCTTTTTACTATGAGATGAGATATTCATTCATTGAGAAACATGTCCCTATTATGATTATAAATTTGAAGAATTTCAGGAATTTAGTGTCAAATAATAGGATTCATCTACTAGTCACACATGTTGGTATAAAAGATTTTATTTTAAACAAGGACCTCAATGAAAAAAGGGTCAAGCTAGGTAACCAAGGTCATAGAATATGGCATTGATATTAAGATGACTAAGATGGTCAGGGGAAAGGGATTATGTGAACAATGAGCTTTGAGACAACATGCTGAGTCAAGTGGTTAAGGAGAGGTTGTTTTGGTGCTACATGGTGATCAAGATCAATCGAATGACTCACCCGATCCTTGTTGGACTCAAGATATAGTCCATTTCCTTCAAACATGTCAAAGTCCTCAAGGGTTGAGCAAGGCCAAAATAATATATTTCAGGATCCATTATATCCCCTTTGTATTGGTTGATGGTATCTTGTTCAAGAAATATGTGAATGGTGTCCTCCTAAGGTGCCTCAAGGTGGATCAGATAGAGAAGGTGCTACATGAATTTCATGACAGCGAAAATGGTGGCCATTTTTCTGCAAGGGTGGCATCTCTTAGAATTATGAAGGAAGGTTATTATTGGCCTAAACGTTTTCATGACTATTATGCATGGATTAGGAAGTGTAAAAAGTGTGCCTTCTTCACAGTGCAAAGAGGGGTTAAGAACCATTCCAGTCCACCCCATTTCGTAAATGAACCATTCATGCAATGGGCGTTAGCTTTCATTGGAGTTATTAATCCAAATTATATCTTGGGCCATAAGTTGATCCTCATAGGCACAGATTATTTCATGAAGTGGACAGAGGTATTTTCACTCAAGGAAGCAAATGAGGCTAGCATACTATATTTTTATGAAGGGATAGTGATGAGGTTCGAGTTCGGACACCATTATATCAGATAATGCTTTGGCATTCCTAGGTGCCAAGATCATAGAGTGGGTAGTAAAAATGGGATATACTTGAGCACCTCATCAAATTACTACCCATAGGGTAATGGGCATGCCAAGTCCACCAATAAGAATATTTTGAAGATTATAAGGAGAACTCTACACGAGAACCAGAAAACTTGGCATGCCAAGTTGAAATCAGCCTTATAGGATGATAAGATTACTCCCAAGAAGTCAACAGTAATTCTCCTAAAGGTTATTCTATTAAAGGGAGGAAAGGCTTCTTATATCCCTCGATTTCCCTCATTAAAATCATGAAGCAGCTAGAGCTATCTGAGTTTGCACATCATGGAGAAGGATCAGGCATTGATCAAGAGATGCTTTGAAAAGAAGGAAAAGGATAGAAAATTCCAAAAGGGAGACTTGGTCCTAAAATGGGATGCAGACAAGGAAAATTTGGGAAGGCTCTCTAAGTTTGATGTAATATGGAGTGACCCTTATATGATTTAAGGGTGTAAAGAAAACAATGATTTCCAGCTATCAAGGTTGGATGGAGAAGGATTGCAGATTCTAGTCAATGGAATCTATCTCAAGCATTTTTATTGCATGAAAGAACCTTCTTGTACATATTATTTTAGGAGTTGTAATTCCTCTAAGTGCTTGTAGCACATTGCATTGTTTTAGTTTAGGTTTATTTTTTAATAAGTGCTTGTGCACTCTCCACATATTCTATTTGGAATGTGTATGACCTTTTTCTGTTTATACATAGTTATGCCCTTGTTGCTCTTGTACTTTCTAGTTTCATGAAAATTTTGGTGAATAAAAAACCAGTCATCAACCAAGTTTTTCTCTCAAAATTAAAACCCCCATAAGTGCTATAGAAGTTGGAAGATAAATTTTCATGTAAGGGGCTATTTCCAATAATCATATGACTCCATGCCTAATGGATCCCCTAAGGTCACCGGTATTCCATATCAAGAAAGCATATCATCCCGTAATATGCCAATTGTTATCCATGTTTTATACCCACTACGAATGGACAACTTAGTAAGTCATAACATCGGTAGTTAATGGAAAAATGGAAATTCTTTTGTAGTATGTAAGATAGCGCGTATGTTGGCTTAACCGAAAGGTTATAAATCGTGGCGAAATGGGCTCACCACGATGAATCTTAGAGTTAGAAATTGAGCTTATTGGAGAATTTGTTGAGTTAATGGCTGGTCAAAATGGTGTATTGGTTGATGGTTGGTCATCATGGTATGTCGGTGATGGTTCTTCGTAATGGTGTGTCGGTTGATGATTGGTCAACATGGTGTGTCACATGATGGTTGGTCGAGACAAGTGTGTCAAGTGATGGTTGGTCGGAATGGTGTGTCGAGTGATGGTTGGTCGAATGGTGTGTCAACCGATGGTTGGTCTAAATGGTGTGTTAGATGATGGTTGGTTGGCATGGTGTGTCGGTGACAATTGGTCGAGATAGGTGTGTCGGGTGATGGTTGGTTAGCATGGTGTGTTGGGTGATAGTTGGTGGACATGTGTTTCAGCTAATGGTTGGTCAACATGGTTGGTCAGGTGAAGGGTTGGATGGCATCCAACCCTGGTACGGAACCTTGATTGGATGGGTGATGGGTTATTCGGATGGGTATGTCACCTAACTTTTGTAGTGGTTCGGATTATGAGGTTATGGTTGGTCAAATGGATGGCATACGAGAGGTTAGTCGACATACATCAACTTCATCCAACCCCTCGTGGTTTGATGGCTAACACGATGGTTGGCTTACAATTGTATGACATGGTTGGGCATGTCACCAAGTTGGTCACTCATCGGTTCGTCATCTAAGAGGATGGATGAGTTATAAGTCAGATGAGGGTAGGTGAATGAATGACATCCCAACAACTAAAATTAATGAGGCATGACACCCATGACCACCCGTATGAAAAGTACCAAAATGAATGGTTTCCCATACCTCTTTAATGCATCATGTTGGTTGGTGACCCAAATTGCCTATATATTGTAAAATTCGCCTCATTTTGAGGGATATTTTCCAAAAAAACAAAGAAATTATGTCAAATTTGTTCTAGAGCTATTATGAGCTAAAGGCCTCAAATTTGGGCTTATTGTAAAATATTTTGTCTTGTGCTTATGGTATGATGGATTGTGCATGTTTTTGAGCAATAAAATTCATGTTTTGTGGCCATTTTCTCCCTAACTTGTATGAATTGCATATTTTTCCTTCCATTATATTTATAAGTATATTGTGCATGTATCTATCTCTTTGTAAGGTCTATAGTTTGTTGTGCTTTACGAATATAGGGAATTGAATATTGTCTTGGACTATGGAATTTCTACTAGCCCTCTCCTTCTCGGTTTCTCCCTATTTTTCACTCACTTGGATTATCTCACCCTTTCTTGGTGCATCACCTTCACTTAGAGTAGTTTTATTTCATGCATATTTCTATCCCTGTCTCCTTAGAAAGAATTAGGATAGGATTGTTTTAGCTTTCCATTCTCTGTACTTTGGAGAAGTTGGAACTAGGTTAGAAGAAGAATTTGGATTTCTCCTGAGAATTATGCTACTTACAAAGTCCCACACTACAAGATAATCCCATGTTATGTAGGTTGCACTAGTTGCCTTGTACACAAAATCACAAGCAATCAGGGGTGCTGTAATTTTGCATTAACAAGTACATGAATACAATTGGTATCAATCCAATTTTTGTTTACCTTGTTTTGTTACTTGTAAATATGAAAAATGTCTCTGTTAGGTGATTTTGCAGACATAATGTGAGCCATTTAAAACTACATCTTAGTATGTAATTAATTTTATTTTCTTTCATCAAAAAAATTGTTAGGAACAAATGGTATGTTGGTTCTCAAGAATGTAGAAGTGCACTTCATCCCTTTTTCAGTCATCTAGATCCTCAAGTTGCACAAGTTCCTTTGTAGAAGGTAAAAATGGAATAATATTAATCAACATTGAATGGAAAATAAGGTCAACATTCTCATCATACATAGGATGGTATTGATATTTTAGAGGTGCCACATGGCACCTAGAAACTTCAACTGGAAAAACATCACCATTGAACAAAACAATTTTAATTGTTCAACGGTTGAATATTTTGTTTTCTCAAATATATTGGTCACTTTCTTCAACAACACAGCTGATTTTTTATTCTTTTTAAGCCCTTGCTACTTTGACTTAATTTATACAAATAAGATCACCTCAGCATTGTAAATAGATTTACTAGTTTCGATGGAGAAAGCAATTTTTTCTATTCAAATAATGACAAATAGAAGAGGTATTCTCAGTTCTATACAATTTTTTGAATACCAAATTCAAGTTATTATGAATTTCAAGGAATATTCACAACCTCGTTTTTTTACAATATATGAACAACCCCAAATTCCAACCATATTTAAAACAAGAACATGTTTTACTTTCTCTAGAAGCCTTCATTTCTAGTTTTTTAAAAATGAAACTTCCAACTCCATGTCAAGAATAAGGCACTTATTCATTACAACATTAATGTGTTCAACCTGAATATGCAATGTTTTTTTATCAATAACTTCTGAAGTTAGTACCATACCGACTTCATTGACAACATCTTCATCAACAAAAATAAGCACAAATCATTGTGGTAATTTTCTAGGGAATGCATTTCTACAAACCATTCATTGTCTCTCTTTTTCATATCCTTTGCTCCTTTAATCAAAGGAATTTACATGAATGGAGTACAACCAATGGAAGACATATTACCTGAAAAAAGGGAATCAAACAATTAGAAAGGATAAATATTGTTTCTCAATAGTGCAATAACAAGGAGATGTTGTATCTTGATGTCATTATTTTCATAGAGTAAAATTCAATAGGAATATATATTTATAGCTTAGTGGTCACCAGGCATACTTCAACCCTCCTTTAGTTATATAAAAAAATAAATCATTAATAAAAGTTTTTGTTATGCGTTGCACTAAGCAATTTAAACAATTAATCGCTATTAAATTTGGTTTGTTTCAAGTTATCAATTTGTTGCTAGAAGTGAAGACTAGCGGCCACTAGCATCTATATATTCTAGGAGATATAATATTTGTATAGTTTTAAGATAAAATATCTATTAGTGGATTGATGGCTATCTTCCCATCACTGTAAAAAACAAATTTGAGTTACACTACTTCATTGTGGAAACATGGAATCCAACATGGGTGATAATGGTTGAGAATTGAATATTTAATAATAAAAATCTTACATGTCATGATGTGTTTGGGTGTTGTAATTAGGTGCCTTTTATAGTTCTCATAATATATATCGTGTATATCACATAATTCAAATCGACTAGTGTAAAGGAAAATGCCTAATCAGTTGCTAGGTTCAATTAGTAATTGAAAGTAATGGTTTCCCGATCTCAAGCCTCAATATTTTCTTATTTTAAAATTAGTGATTGAATAAAATTAATTTATAGATAACATGTTTGACTATGTGTATTGTATTCTCTTGAAATTACATTTTGAATTACATCTATTAAAAAAAAATCATAAATATTTTTCTTGTCTTGGAGTATTTGTTGTCTTCTCTTGTCTTGGAACATCAAAGAAATGTAGTAAGCATCCACCCTAGTGGTCGTTAGTCTTGTAAAATTTAAATACAATAATGGAGCATAGTTAGTTTTTCAGTGGATTCATTACTACTTTTCCCATATGCAAGACAACAAATATCCTAGTGACCACTAACCTCAAGATAGTCTTGTAAAATTTAAATATAATAATGGAGCATAGTTAGTTTTTCAGTCGAGTCATTACTACTTGTTCTATATGCAAGAAAGAAAAATCCTAGTGGTTGCTAACCTCAAGTCTTTGTGATTTTACACTAGAGCTATGTAATTATCTTTTACCGGTAGTAGCTATTAGGCTTCAAATATCATGTTAGGATAGGAATAACATGTAATAGACTTTGAATATCATATTGAACTCAACGGCCACTAGGCTTAAAATTTTGTTTTTAATTATGTGTATTCAAGAAAGTCGTAAATATTTTTCTTGTCTTGGAATATTTGTTTTCTTATCTTGTCTTGGAACATCAAAGAAAGGAAAATTCTTGGTGACCACTAAGTTGCTTGACTTCCCTTAGGTAGTTTCCTCTATATTTTTTAGAATCCATTTTAACTTTGAGAATAACAATTAGAAGGATGAATCCTTATGTATTACTCGTTGGATATATTTTCATATCATGTAATTCATGTCATTTCATATCAAGGAAAATGCTTAGTGACCACTAAGCTACATTACTTATTGAAAGGAGTGGCTTGGCACTCACTAGGCTCTACTTTTTTTCAAAAATATTGACCTAATAAAAATTCATTATCTACCTTAGTGACAAAGATAAGAGTTAGATAATAATAAAATAAGTACATATTTTAAACCTAAAGATGTATCTTGATCATCTTAGCCCTGCATATTTCGAGAAATTATCCATTAAAAAATAGTCGTAAATGATTTACTAAAAATTGAAACTAAATATGAACACGAATCTTGTTCAGGAATAAATGATTTGAGTCCATGAAGAGAAATGCATGTTTTATGTTTACCAATTATTCTTTGATGAGAATGATATTGTCTGTTAGCCTCTATATTGTTGATGAATCCATTTTAACAATGTAAAAATAAATTTCAATAGGTTTTTTGTCATTATTTGTAATTATATTATATTCGTTGGATTATCTGTGTCAGAGCCAAGTCCTTGAATTCATACCTTAGAAAATCTTGACGCCTTACATATAGTTATCATTTGAGATATTGTGTAGAAAACGTAATTCATATATTTTAATATAAACAAAAATGTTTTACAATTGGTAAGCGTCATTATTTAATGAAAGGGAAGGCTTTGATATTGCTAAGATAAATAGTTTATGGTAATAAACATAACCATATAGTATGGTAAGGTTAGATCATCGTAACATGGACACATAGTATGGCGAGGTTAGATCGTGTATAAATCAGTAAGTTTAAGCATGAGAACATTGTTGGTCCCTGGCTAATGACTCAAATAGTAATGAATTAATTATTACAGAGACTCCCATATTATTGCTAACGCCACCATAAAAAATTAGACCTTTTCAGGGAAAATCAATCTTGTGTGAATAAAATTCCCTTTGTATGATTTCATTAACTCCATATTGGACCTTAAATCTTATCTATTAAGATAGCTAATAAATAGGCTTATTTTATAGAAAATCGAGGGACTAACCAAGCATTTTGTGATAAGATTGGTAATAAATATGTTGATTTTCCAGACTTGTCACATTTTCCAATAAAGGTTGATATTAAAGCCATTAGAAAGCTTTTATTAATTATGAACATGCAATGGCATATTCACTCCTTATATTTATCTAGGAACTCTCCCTTATTATCATGCATTTTGGGTTTCTTTCATTAGATTTAATTTATTTTTCATGGACGGACCAATTTTTCCTTTCATGCAATTCTCCGCATCAGTGCGTGAAATGGGATTTTATACCAAAATTTCACGTTGTCGTTTGAAATCCATTTTTGGATTGAATTAGAGCCGACATGGTTATTATTAAAGGATTTCTCAAAGATGATTATATTTCTCTGGACGGACGTCCAAGGGTGAATGTGGAGGTTTATTTAACCTTTGTTTGTCATCTTCTTATCATAAATATGGCAAAGGATTGGGCTTTGGAGATGGGTTGTCATTGGATCAAGCCAACTTATAAGGTTGGCATGGAAGTGGAAATGGATAAAACCTCGAGTCCATCATGGCCATTGCTTTATGATGTTCATTATAAATAGGAAGGTTTCGTAGACATGGCCATTTTTTCGAGTTGTAAAATTGGTTTGACATGCTAATGTGTTTCATGTATGAAGTGTCCAAATGGGGTGAGAGATCAACAATAGGAGGTTGGTCGCTCCACTTTCCTGACCTGGATGTTATGTTTACTCTGTTATATCAGGAATTGACACATTGGGATATTCTTTGCAGGAAAGGTCATGAGCCGTATTTATTGGTTAAAGAGTTGGGTTGTTGTTGGATAAGAGCATCTTTTTCTAGAACCACCTGCAAAAATGTTTTCAAGCTCGTTAAGGTAGAGGTTACAGAGGTGTCATATGATTCAAATAAATAATTGCTTCTATAATCCATTTGGTTGTATCTTTTTTTGGTTGTTATATAGCATTTCTAGTTCCATTTTTATTGAATAATCCCGTATATCTTACTCGGTGTGGGGTTTTTTTATTCCCAACCACTTATGTTTTGGGCATAGGCCTTTGCAAGTTTTCATAAAATTATTGCTAGATCATTTGGGTTTTAAAATTATCCTCTCATTATATCTTTAATGTAAAGGGAAAGGGACCCTTCAACCCTCCTTTAGTTATAAAAACAAGAAATCATTAATAGAATTTTATGTTATGCATTGCACTAAGTAATTTAAACAATTAATCGCTATTAAATTTGGTTTGTTTCAAGTTGTCAATTTGTTGGTAGAAGTGAAGACTAATGGCTGCTACTAGCATCTATATATTCTAGGATATCTTTCCATCAATGTAAAAAATAATCTATATAGCTTTAGGTTAGAGGGTCTTGAATGCAAGACAAGAATTATCCTAGTGGATACTAATCTCAAGACTTTTTTATGCTACACCAAAGGAATATACTGATCTATGACCTTAGCATAAATTATCCTTTGAATATCATGTGGTAGAATTCAAATAACATATTGAACTCAACATCCAATAGGCTGAAAATTTCGTTTTGGAATATGTGTAATCAAGAAATTCATTAAAATTTGTGATGTCATGTAATATTTTTTGTCTTTGAACATCAAAGAAATAAAGTAAACATCCAACCTAGTGGTCGCTAGTCTTAGAAGGTTGTATTGTAAAATCCAAATATAAGAATTGAGTTTAGTTAGTTTTTTATTAGGTCGTTACTAATTGTCCTGTATGCAAGGAAATAACTACACTAGTGGCCGCTAATCTCAATTCTTTGTTATGTTGCACCAATGGAATATAATAATCTTCAATCTTAGGGGCTACGTGTATTCTAGAAAATCATTAATATATATCTTGTCTTCAAATATTTTTTGTCTTTTTGTATTGAATATCCAAGAAATGACGTAAACATCCACCCTAGCGGTTGCTAGTCTTGGAACATCATATTCTAAAATCTAAATATAATAATGGAGCTTAGTTCATTTTTCCATTGAGTCATTACTAATTTTCTTATATGCAAGACAACAACTATCCTAGTGGCCTCGACCTCAAGTCTCGTGATACCACAAAAACGCTAATTAATAATCTTTGAACTTAGTGATATCATATTGAACTCAGCGACTGTTAGGCTTAAAATTTCATTTGGAATTACGAGTATTCAGGAAAGTCATGAATATTTTTATTCTCTTGGAAAATTATTTGTCTTCTCTTGTCTTGGAACATAAAATAAATGTAGTAAGAATCCACCCTAACAAAGATTCGAGTCTTTGAAGATAGTCTTGTAAAATTTAAATATAATAATGCAACATAGTTTTTCAATCGAAGTCATTACTACTTGTCTTGTATGCAAGACATAAAATATCCTAGCAGCCTCTAACCTCAAGTATTTGTGAATTTACACTAGGAGTATGTAATTATATTCAACATTAGCGGTCATTAGGAATAACTCGTAATAAACTTCAAATAACATGTTATACTTAGAGGTCTTGCATGACTAAAAATAGGTGTTGGAGCTTAGTTCAATTTTCAATCGAGTCATTACTCAATATTTTGAATGCAAGAAAATAAATATACTAACACCCGCTAATCTCAAGTATTTTTATGGTACACCAAATTGAACTCAAGTAGGCCACAATGCAAAAATTTCATTTTGGAATATGTGTATTCTAGAAAATTGTTTAAATTAATCTTGTCTTGGAATATTTTTGTCTTGGAACATAAAATAAAGAAATTAAACATCCACCCTATCATTCGCTAGTCTTAGAAGGTAGTATTGTAAAATCCAAATATAATAAAGGATCTTAGTTAATTTTTCATTTGGGTCATTACTAATTATCCTGTATGCAAGGAAAAAAATATCCTAGTGACTCGCTAATCTCAAGTCTTTGTTATGTTACACCAATGTTATTTAATAATCTTCGACATTAGTGGTCACTAGGCTTTGAATATCATGCTAGGATTTGGATATCATAATACAAAAATCTAAATATAATAATGGTGTTTAGCTCGGTTTTCAGGTGAGTCATCACTAGTTGTATCGTATGCGATTCAACCAATATCTTAACAGCTGCTAGTCTTCGTTCTTGTTTGAATAAATGTATTCAAGAAAATCTTTAATATTTTTCTTGTCTTAGAATATTTGTTTCCTTTTGTGTCTTGTAATAGCTAAGAAATGTCATAAACATCCAACTTAGTGGCCGCTAGTCTTGGAATATGGTATTTTAGAATTTAAAAATTGTTACTTTAGATTGGCTCATTTATCAAGTAAGTCATTACTAATTATTTTCTACATGAATGTTTTTGACAAAGAAGAATTATACCTCTATGGCAGCTAGGTTAAACAAAAATTTCTTGATTGACTTTACAAAAAGGTACATAAATATACGAGTACAATCTTGTATTAATATATTTGAAAAAATTCTAAACTCAACCAATGATATGTAGCATAATAAAAATATATGGCATAACATAAGGTCCACAAAATAAAATATATGTTTGTAAATAGAATGATTAACATTTATATTTAATAATATTTACGAGTACATATAATGTTCTTACCTTTTACTAAACATAATTTTTTTTTCTAAAGACATTACATTTAACTATTTCTACGTGGGAAAACAAATATAAATAACTATATATATCAACACAAAAATCATGTAAGCATTGAATATTGAAATAATTAGTCACAACTATTTCTTTCATATTAAAAAAATCATTAAAGGAGTTCAAAATGATTACCTAAACTATACAAAATCAAACCATTATGATTTTTTAAAAATGAATATGTGACTTGTGTTTTGCAACTAGGGATAGATGCCACCACTTACAGGAAAGAATAAACAAAGGAGAACAAAAAATCCACAAAAAATTAACCAGAGAGATAGATAAAAGGGCTAAAAAGGGAACCCGTTTAATAGACATGAATACTTGAGCTATGGTTGAACATAAAAATGGGTTTTGGAAGAATAAATATTGTAAAAGGGATTACAATTTCTTTGGTCATGGCCAAAAAAATATGGTTTTAGAAAGAGCAACACATTTTGACAGGAAATGAAATGGAACTGCAAAGGTGGAAAAGGGAAAGGTAGGGATGGATTGCGGTGCAAAACACAAGAACTAAGTGAATATAGAGCAATTGAAAGTTCCTGCCATTTACTATGGTACACATATAATAACATAGATGATTTTGATAAATACATGTTTTAGTAGTATCTAAAAATTTTACGTGCTTGATAATGTTTGTTAAAGCTCTGTAATCTCTCTTAAACAAAGTATCTATGAGATTCTATCTACAACCTATTTTTCTTATCTCTTTTGATTCCATCCTTTGTGGGCCTCCTGATCTGCACTCATACCTATGATCTATCCACAATCACTATTTTTTTCTCATTTGTGCACCCCCAAATGAGATTATAATAATTGCCTCACTTTCTATTCAAAAAATAGCCAGAATTGAGCACTTGGACCAAGAAATTGGTGTTTGCATCATTTGTATTCTGATTTCAAGAGTTTCTTTTCTATGATTTAAAAATAAAAAATAAACCCTAATATATATTTCTCTGGTGTATTTAGTTTTTTCCCAATACATTCAATGAAAGAAATTCTAAAAACTAAAAAAAAAAGTGGGAATAGAAAATTTTCAAAATTTGAATTTCCCAAAGTTGAATGAAAGCACAATGTTGTGTCCCACTTCATGTCCCAAAAGCACAATGTCCCAAAATGCACAATGTTGTGTCCCACTTCATGTCCCAAAAATGTGAGTAACAAGTTGGGCGGGATCGGAAATCGAGGGTGTTCGCGTGAACCCCCTTCACCTGAACTGCCACGTAGGATGAACAAACTAGTTCGCACGAATGGGGGTTCACGTGAACCCCTCAAATTCAAATAATTTTGGCGGCAAATAGTTATATATAGATATTTATATAGTTTTGGGAGGTGGATTTAGGGTTTAGGGGTTCGGGCAAAGGGGGGTTCACACGAACCCCTTTCACGTGAACCCCCTTTGCGCGAACCCCCCTATGTGGCACCTACGTGGCACCTATGTGGCACATTTTGGTGCCAAATCCATTTGGAGGATAATTTTATGCCAAAATGTGCCACTTATGTGCCACGTAAATAGGGTTAATGAATGAATAAAATTACAAAATTTTAACACAAAATATAGAATTTTATTAGCTTTCTAAAAATATAATTTTCATTTTTAAAAATATGTTTTACTATTTATTTTTTATATTTTTCTAACATATGGTATTTTAGGACAATCGATCATACACAATCAACACAATTTGAAAAATAGAAAAAATAAAAAAAAATTGAAAAATTAAAATTGCTATTTATTGAAGTCTTCTTCTCACCTGTGAATAAAAAATTCAATTTTGATATAAATCTTAAAAGTTATTGGCATAAACATTTGTACGCCATTTATTTGAAAATAGTTTTACTAAATAATTAATTAAAAAATATATATAATTCCAAAAAATATGAAAATTTGACAGCACCTCAAAATTCAAATCTTGAATAGATATCTAAAATTTCATGGTGAAAAAATAATTTTTCATTCAAAAAAACCACCCGGGGATAGCCATTCCTCTTTTATAACATAAGAAACAATGTATGAATAAAATTAAGAAAAAGACCATTTTTTTTGCAATTTTTATTTCTAAAAATGTATATGTATTCTACACTCTAAATATAACATTTCGTTAGTTTGTGAAATTTCATGAATGTGTACAGTTTTATGGCTATTACCTTTAGAAAATCAATGAAACTGAAAATTCATGTTTATAATGGTACAAAACATACCAAAAAGTGGGACATTTTATTGTGCCTTAAAGAGAAAGTATGGGATTTTGAAATTTCAAATATTTACATGTAATGTGAGGGATTTTGCATATCAAATTTTTAATTCACTGGTCATTAATATTTTCATTTATTCAAGGGATATCATGGGATATAGGGAAATCAAATGTATTAATTTTACTTACTTTAGAAACAAGTGGGACAACGAATTTTTTTCTTTGTGAACTCATGGGAAAATAAAAATATTAATTTAAGCATAATAAAAAACCATTTAGAAAATAGAAGTGAACATTTGTAAACAAAGATTTAAATTTTAAGAGAGTAATATACACACATTTATTATTAATTTTAATCAAAATTGAATTCGATATTTTTAAATATAATTCGGGATAACGTGGGATACGGGAAATCAAATTTATTAATTTTACTTTAGAAATAAGTGGGACAACAACAATTGTTTCTTTGTGAACTCGTGGGAAAATGACAAATATTAATTTAAGCATGATAAAAAAACCATATAGAAAATAGAAGTGAACATTTCTAAACAAAGGTTTAAAGTTTTTTTTATTAGAGGTAAAAAAGGGTTGAGGGAACCCTACCCCATACATAATGTTACCAGTTCCTTACAAAAAGGCCAAGGGATATACCATTGAATCCCTACCACAAAACCAAAGAAACATAAGACCAATAACAAGGAAATACAAACATAAAAGAAAGTATCCAAACAACAAATAAACTATCTAACAGTAGCATAACCAAGAAACTAACAGAAAACAACTTAGAACTAACAACAACCAGATAATATCCCATTTATGTAGTCACTCTTTTATCGTGTCCCCACTAATTTCATGCATCCATTCCATTCTTTGACAAGGGAATCAATGGTAGCTTTCCAAACCTTGCGCAGTTTGGCTCAGGATCTCCACTTTAGGGCCCTTACCATCTTTTTACCTTTTCTTAGCAAGTTTCATGGAATGAATCATCTCAAACTAAAATCTTGATATGATGTATGGTTATCTTAACATTGAGGAGATGGACATCAAGAATATAGAACACAACTTCTTTCATCTTCAGCATGCCCTTGGCCATTTCCAGGCTTCTCTCATTGGCATTCTTGAGTTGTTCACTAAGGAACAACAAGGAAATATTTTCCTCTTTATCACCAAATCCTTCAAGTCCTTAAAGACCATACTAATAATGTTTCTTTTAATGTCGGTATCAAGCCTACAATGCTCGAAATCCCTCATGAAAGAGTGATTCTTAATAGCAGAGTCTTGAGCAGTGAACAATTTAGATTGGGTAGTTTTCAGAGCATGCAAGCTCTCAATGGCATCCTCTGAATTCTTGGAGCGCTTATCATCTGCAGAATCGAGCTTTGTCTCTCTCTCCCCCTCATCACTGTTATCCCCATCAATAGTAGCCTTGTCCAAACTAGAACCTTACAAGTCCAGATTCCCATCTTGGTTTTCCCCGAATCTAAAATCTCCACTTCCTCAACTGTTTTTAGGATCCTCCTCAACCCTGCTATGTTTTTGACAACACCATGACTCAAATTGGATTTGGTACACTTAGCCATAGGTTTTCCAAATGGGTCTTCACTAAGACTTTCCTCCTTGGGCACCGAGCCATCAGCGACGGAGGCCCCAAATTTGTCATTTTTCCCCAAAAGGGGAGTACCCATCTGAGCAAGGGCTTTAATGAGTACAAAGGTTTAAATTTTAAGAGAGCAATATATACACATTTATTATTATTTTTTATCAAATGTGAATTCGATATTTTTTAAATATCGTGCACGTTAATTTTTAAAAAAATCCAAAAAAATGTGACATCTTGCAAGTTTGAACCATTTAATTACACAATTATATAATTGACACATTTATTAAGAAATTTTTAATTAGCGATAGAATTAACAAATACTTTTTACCTATAAAAATATGCATTATTAAGTTGTAACTATAATCCATTAAAATGTTGACATGTGGCATGAAATTTCTAATATATCTTGTGATCATCAATATTTTGGTGTTATTTATGTTTTACTCTAGAAAAACTAAAACATAATTTTACGCTTCACAAGAATTTGAGAGTACCTTATAGATAGGAAAGAAAATAGCAACCACTAAGCTCCATTAGAATGATATTTTTGCAACACCAAATTCAAAATAATAAATACTTAGATTTTATAGGGGACCAAGATATTCTTTTTCAGTATGTGTTAATGAATAACTCTGCATGTCATATGTTGTCCATCTATTTAAAGAGCGAGAATCCTAGCGGTCATTAGCCTCTGCAACTCCTAGGTTTCCTTTCTAGCAATGTAAATAAATATCTCTATAGTTTTGGATCACTAGTATTTTTCATTAATTATAATCATATCTTATTGGCTATACAATCCTTGCACAACCAAGTGTGGCACTACATACCCTTGAAAGATATCACAACTTATAATTTATATCAGTTTGTATCTAGTAAAATACTTAGCGACCGTTAAGCTCCATTACTTGAACAAGATCAATCAAATAGTTCATATGAAAGAAAATGCTTAGCGACCGCTAAGCTCAAATACTTACAGAAAGGAATGATTGTGTGGTAAATAGGATATAATAATTCTTGAATTTAACATAGCGCTAGAATAACAAATCATAGTAATAGATATTAGCAGTTGATATGAATTTTCCATAATATATTTTGATAGCTAGATATGTGAGATATGGACAATTTTTATTGTCAAAATCTATGGAGGTATTTGCATAGTCGGAAGAAATATGGTTATTAAAAAAATCAGGGTGCTCATATAACATCATAGGGACTACTAGGCACACACCTTTGCATCTTTTCTTTTTTTTACACATCGGTGGGCATCAATGAAAAATATTAGCAACCGCTAAGCTCTACTACTTATTAGAAGGAGTAGATTAGCAACCACTAGGCTCAAATGATTTTTAATTTTGAATATAGAGATCAAACAACAATTCATATTAAATAAAATGCTTAGCGATCACTAAGCTTGAATACTTACATAAAGGAATGATTTGGTGGCAACTAGGCTAAACAATATCTTATTTCAAACATAACGCTCTAATAACAGATCATAGTAATAGATATTATTGGGCACTAGGAATTTTTCATAATATATTTAGATGATAAATATGTGAGATATGAAAAAATTTATTGTCGAAAGATATGGAGGTCTTTGAGAAAGTAATAGATTAGTTGTCTCAAGGCTAAATTGTTTATTAATTTCAAAAATAAAGATAAAAAAATAGTTCATATTAAAGAAAATTCTTAGCGACCGCTAAGCTTGAATACTTATAGAACATAGCACTCTAGGCTTATTATTTATTATTTATTGAGAAAGGAATAGATTATCGGCCTCTAGGCTAAATTGTTTCTTAATTACAAAAATAGAGATTAAAAAAGTTCGTATTAAAGAAAATGCTTAGTGACCACTAAGCTCGAATACTTACAGAACATAGTGCTCGAAAAATAGATCATATGAATGGATAAAATGTGGTCGCAATTCATTTTTCATGTCGTTTCATATCAAATAAAATTCATAGCGACCGCTAAGATACATTACTTACTAAAAGGAGTGGCTTGGCGCTCACTAGGCTCTACTATTTCTATTTTTTAAAAATATCGACCTAATAAAAATCACTATCTACCTTAGCGACAAAGATAAGAGTTAGAGCATAATAATAGAAGTACATATTTTAAACTGAAGATGTATCTTGATCATCTTGGCCCTACATATTTCCATAAATTACCTGTTAAACAAAATAGTCCTAAACGATTTACTAAAAATCGAGGGTGAAGATGAACACAAATATTTCTCAGGAATGAATGATTCGAGTCCATGAAGAGAAATGCATGTTTTATGTTTACCAATTATTCGTTGATGAGAAGGCTATCGGCCACTAGCCTCTATATTGTTAATGAATCCATTTTAATAATGTAAAAAGTAATCTCAACAGGTTTGTTGTCATTATTTGTAATTATATTATATTTGATGGACTATCCTTGGTAGAGCCAAGTCCTTGAATACATACCTTCGAGAAGGCTGATGCCTTATGTAGTTCTCATTTTATATATTGTGCATAAAACGTAATTCATATATTTTTCATATAAATAAAAATGCTTTGCAACCTGATAAGCATTGTTAGTTAATGAAAGGGAAGGCTTTGCTATTGCTACGATCAACAGTTTCTAGTAATAAACATAGCCACATAGTATGGCAAGGTTAGATCATCGTAATAGATGTACATCATTTAAACCTGAAGAAGTATCCTATCTGTCTTGGCCTTGCATATTTTATTAAAATCATCCTTCAAATAAAATAAACCTAAATGATCTACCACATACGCAGGGAAAAGGTGAACAGGATTCTCACACAGTATTAAATGACAAACTTATATTGCATTGATCTAATATTTTTTATATAATATTTTTTTATTTCCATTTATATGGTTTCTATTATGAGGATCCCCAATTGTGTGTTTGATAAAATCAAAAAACTTTTGTTGGCCTAAAATATGGGTCTAAGTGTTAAATGTTTGTGTCATCCTCTCTCCAATCCTCAAAACATGTTGGGCAAGATAGCCATGAAAAAAGGGTGACCTTCTTCCAGATGCTAATCACATAATTAATAACATGACTAATGACTATAAATTTTGTAAGATGTAGTGCCCACATTTTTATAGCTCCAGTTATCTGTTGGTTCCTTTATGCATAGACATGTTTTGATTGAGACTCTGATAGATTTTAGACATTTTACTATGATATTTTATCCTCATGGACATTATGGTATTTTGGGCGCGTAGCGCCAATTGGACTAGATTCGTATATTGATATATTTCTTATGATGTTGATGACACTAATAGGGTTATATGATAGATTTATTGGTTAGATGTTAGTCTCTTGTGGTTGATTTGATTAATGATATAGTTTTCTGGATTTAATAATGGTAATTTTCATGCTAACCTAAGTGTATGTCGTTGCAATTTTATTTGGTGGTGATTCATGGCAAACTATGTGAATAATTGTATGCATTGCACTATCAATTGTTTAATAATGTTAGGACATTATAAGTTAGATTGAAATTGTGATGTGTAGATGATGTTTATTATATTGGACAGATGTGGTTAATGTGTGTAATGAGTGTTATTTGGTTGTTGGAATCTTTGACTCTTGAGAGGAGAGGGGGTGACACTTGTCACCTTCCCATTGGTGAGGAAACTTTTGGGTTCCTCTTTTTATTCTTCCTCATGTGGAAGGAAGGGGTCTTCTTGGTTCATTTTTTTGGAGAACTTGGAGAATTTTGGGAGCTTGGAGGTGAGCTTGGACAAAGGGAAAAGCTTAGAGTCTTGGAAAGAATTATAGAGGTAGGATACTTAACCTTCTTCTTCTTAGTTGTGCTTATCTTGTTAACTATGCTTAATCAATGGAATGGTGTGTGTGAAATGATGTGTTGTGAGTTGTATGGTTAATGTAGTTGTTTGTTTGTTCTTGTTGTTTTCTTTGTTTTCTCTCCACCATCATTTGGATTGATGGTTTTTGGAGAATGTAGGGGAAGAGAGAGGGATTTCCCTCTCAAACCTCATGGTTGTTGGTCAAGCCATGAAGGTCCCTTCTCATCCCCTCATATGGTTTGAGGTGGGAGAAAGGTTCATATGGCTTGAACCTTTCCCCATTCTTGGTGAGGAAACCCTTTTGGGTTTGAAAATCCTCCCAAGAAGGATTTCTATAGCAAAAGGAGGAATAAGGAGGATGATTGATTAGGAGGTATAAGGAGTTTTGTAAGCATGTTTTGTTGGTGCTCCTATGGTTGGACACCTTTGATTTGGGCATCCTACTCCTTCTCTTCCCCCTTGTGAGGTTGACCTTGTTATCCTCATGTTGTTGTTTTATCATTTGTAGTTTGTCTAAGTGTTAAATGGTTTTATGTCTTTCTTATGTGTTTTATCCCCCTTCATACTTGTGCACATTGTAGAAGTTTGTCCCTCTCTCCCATGGGCTTGGGGGAGGCTACCTTGGATTCCATCCATGGGAAGGCATGTGATGATGCCTATTGGTTGGGTGGTAAACAAGCCATGTCTCTTGTTGCAGCATTCTTAGGAGCACATTCAAGGTTGGAGACTCAAGGATGAAGTTTGGTTGAAGTGGTGACTTGTTCTTTTATCCTAAAAAAGAGAGAGAGAGATATTTATTGTAAATATCACACCTCCTTGTACCTATGTGTTGTATGGCTGATTGTGGATAACCTCATCTTGTAAACTTATCACTTTTGGTGATTTGGGAAACTTGTGTTTTATGGATCTTTGTTATGTAACTTATTTTTTTACCTTGCAAAGAGGATTTGATTATTGGACATGAATGTGTTTAATGTCAAAAAAACTATGAAATGGCATATGTATTTTTTGAAAATAAATCTAAAATTTATAAGTTAAGCATTCTTTTAAATCTGCATTTCTTTTATGGCACTACATTTTGGTATCAGAGCCATGGTTCAAACACACGGACTCTTGGGTAACTAGTAGATGTTTTAGTCTTGCATTTAACAAAAAAAAATATATACATGGATGTCTTTAATATAATCTTCCTTGCACAAAAATTTGAAATATTACTTTAGTTAGTATTGTAGAAAATTCTAAATACAATGTAGTTATTTTATTTGAAAAAAAGCTAGTGTTCATGGGGTTTTAAGATTTTCTTTTTAAAATTGTTATATTATCATTGTTTTTAGCATATCACAATTTTGTTTTGCAAGTTGATAGTAGTATTAAACAAGAAATGAAATCAAATCATTATATTTTCTTTGGTACTTATGATAATATTCTTCTAGAAATTTTCTTTTAAAAAAAAGTAATAATAATAATAAATAAAAATGGAGAAGATTTGATAAATATGAATATATATATTGATTTTCGTTGCAGCATATATTATACTTATTATATAATATATATTTAGTATATATTATGTAATATGTATAATAAATATTATGTAGTATATATTATATAATGTGTATATGTGTGTGTGTGTGTGTGTGTGTGTGTGTATATATATATATATAATATTAAATAATATATATGGATTTATTATATATATAAATATATATATGTATCTACCAAAAATAAAAAAATAAAAAAAAAAAAAAAAAATAAACAACAAAAAAAAGAGCGTGTCTTTGGGGGGGCGGGAGGCGAATGCCCCGCAGCCCCCAAAACTTGTATCTTCCCCCCATGGACTCCCCAATCCCCGGACACCCAACCCCGTACCCCTCCCACGGCCCCCATGCTAACCCTATCCCTTCCCCGAACCCCGTGCCCTGCCCCGCCCACGCCCAAGCCCCCCCCACTTCCAAACCCCGTGCGACCCCACCACTCTGCGCTACCCTCCCTACGGCCGCCATGACCTCCCTCATTTTCCGCCGCCTCCAAAAACCACACAGACCCCCAAAACAAAATAAAACAAAAAAATGTCGCTTCTCTTTCTTCCTAGCATGCAAAGAAAAAAATATAAAATAAAAATAAAATAAATATACTAGTATATGTTTGAAACCAAAACTCCATGAATCCAACCTTCCACCTGCACAAGAGGAGACAAAGAAAACAAAATAAGAGAAATAGAATGGAAGAAGAAACAAAAAGAAAATAAAAACAACATAGAGATATTTAGGGCAAATTTTAGGGTTTTCATAGGGAAATTTTTGATCAAGGGCTAAGAAACATTTGATCCTAGGGCCACAATTTAATCATGCAAACCTAAAGTTTTAGTGTGAATGGGAAATAATTTTAAGAGGGGTGTTTGTAAATTTTAATTATAAGGGAAGACAAATTAAATATAAAGTGAGGAGTAACTATGTTGCCTAATTAATTTATTAATTAAATCGGGTTGACTTAATAAGAATATCTTTAACTACGGGTTACTTAAAAAAACAAAAAATTAAAAATTTAAAAAAAAAAATAAAAATTAAATAAATAAATAAATAATATATAATAATAATAAATTATAAAAAAATAAAAATAAATTATAAACCATTTTTTTAGTATTATTTATTTATTTTATTTATTTATTTACCTCGGGTTCAGGATGGCACCCAAGAGGGGACAATCGGCTCGAGGCTCGGGACGTAGTGCACCTACGTGGGAGCCATCGGCCCCCAATTTTGGGCCTCAGATATTAGAGACCCTGCAACAACTGATAGGTGTCGTACATGAGCGTCTTCCCCACCATAGGTGCCGAGAGGAGGACATTTAGTTGGGAGATGAGGAGTTGATTGGTGAGGATGCACATCCAGAGCCACCCGAGCACAACATTTCGAGACCCGGAGATTTCATGCAACCCTTCCATCCTTGGTGAGAGGGTGGCCTCATTTCATCACAGCTGATCACACAACTTTGAGGGACCTTTTGGAGATAGGCGACCCCTTTCACCTATTATACCACATCACCAGGATCGAGACATAGGCAGTGTGATTTGAGACCTTCTTCACCTTCAGCCACCTATGTTTACTAGTTCGACAGATGACTTTGGGGCAGAGTCCTAGCTCCTTAGCTTAGATAGCTACTTCGGCTTACACTCTCATGAGAGAAATGTCAAAGCCAGGTTCACCATACATCTCCTCTAAGAAGTAGCAGTCGTTTAGTGGAGGAATGAGGAGTGGAAGTTCCATTTGACTCGAGATACAGTGACCTAGGAGTTGTTCAAGGAGTGATTCAAGGCCCGATATATGTCAGAGAATTTTGTGTAGAAGAGGATCGATGAGTTTCATGACTTACGATAGGGTTCTAGCTCAGTGGCATAGTATGAGAGCTAGTTCTTGGATCTCTTGCAGTATGTAGACTACCTGCAAGACAAGAAATTACAAGTAAACAGGTTCATTCGGGGCCTGAATGTAGATATAGCAGGAGTTGTTAGGATGTTATCTCCTCCCATGCTTGAGAAGGCCATTGAGAAGGCCTACTTGGTTGAGGAGAATAGGACCAAGGCTCAAGAGCACCAGAGATAGAAACAAGAGCAAGTTCCGGGACGAGGATTCGGTCATTTCGAGTCGGAGAGAACGGGGAGCAGTACCACCCCCTAGAGGAGGATTCTAGTCTTCTCCAGCAGCATCAAGAGCTCCACCACACCCATCATAGCAGACATAGCATCAGGGACACCAACATTAGAGGGGTAGACAGACTCAGAGTTTTCAATGAGGTGGGTCTAGAGGTGGTTTTGGTGGATCTAGAGACAAGAGGTTGAGTACTCATCACTCACAGCCATCCCGCTCGCAGCGCGTCTGCCGAGGTTGAACCGGAAGGTTCAATTCACCGAGTACGGGAGGGACCCCATCTCAGAGGGGTACAGGAGGATGTTTTATTTGTGGGGCTCCATACCATTATGTGCGTATGTGTCCACACAAGCCCACTACTACGGATATGTAGAGAGCTCCTAGATCCAAGCAGATGGTGGGTGACGTGGGATGCACCCATCGTGTATATGCAGTGGTTGACAACCACCAGACCGAGGATCAGGCCATAGTCATTGAGATGACAGGTACTATCAGGGGTATTTATGTCTCAATACTTTTTGATTCAGGTGCTTTAGATTCCTTTATATCACCTTCTATAGTGGACCAAAGTGTGGGCTAGTTGTGGTTAGGTAACCGAGATAGTTGGTAGGTCGAGTTGGCCTTTAGGGCTAAACTCACCATGGACTCATATGTGGAGAGTTGTGTAATTGACTTGGGAGTCTTCTCCACTACACTTGACCTCCGAGTTATTCCTTTAGGATCCTATCAGGTAGTGTTGGGTATGGATTGGCTCGAGGCTCATCAAGCTAAGATGGATTGTAGAAAGAAGGTGATTGAGTGTCGGGATGATTTGGGTAGGGAAGTTGTGATTTTAGGGATGTAGAAACCTATTTCCATGCATATGATCTCGGTTAAGCAACTCAAGCGGAGCATGCATAAGGGTTGTGTTGTTGCAAATCAGCGACACCCCGGATGCAAATCAGTTTCTAAGTTGATGTTTGGGCATCCAAAGGTGTGATTGCACAACATTGAAACCTCTCTCCAAGTGTGGGACTTGTAAAATGAGAGAGGAATCTCCAAATTAGAGGCTGGTTCCTCAAACTCCTCACGATCGATCATTATTTGTACAATTGTAGAGGTTTGAATCCTAATCCTACTCTAAATTCCAAGGAGACAGAGATAGAAAGTGTAAAAATTGAAACTAAACTAATAGGTGATACACCAAAGAAGTGGTGAACACTTCTTGTTCATGAAAATTGACACGCTTCATGAAATGCAACATGAAACATCATACACAAAGTTGATAAGATGCAATTAGAGGTCTAAAATGAAGCAAGACAATACAAACAAAGGACTGAAAATTGATCACAGAGTCTGCACTATCATTTTCACTGTCAAAATCCTTGCATTTGCAACATCAAGGAGGTAGAAACCTATTATAATCATGAAGAAGGTCTGATACTTGCAAAAATCACTTATTCAAGGTGAAAGAAGAAGCTTACTATCCAAAAAAATGTTCAACCCCCAAAAAATGAGCCAAATCTGGCTTTTACAATGCATGGGTCGAGCCCAGGAGAGAGAAAATGTGTAAAAAAAGTGGGAGCCATTTTCCATTAAATGAAGACACATTAAAATAGCATGGGTTTCCTTATAGACCCATGCCACGACATATTTGGCCATGCTGAAGAAGAATGCGACCCATTTTGCATTAAAACTGGTTGTTGAAATGTCATTTCTGGCCATTACCACGTGCCAGAGATGTTTCTTATTTTCTCTCTCCAAAATGAACCAAAATGTAAAAATAACAATGGAATCTTGTAGATAATTTCACCAGCTTTCCATTGATATAAAGAACATGAAAATCTGAGCTCTGGATCGAAAGATATGGTGATTTGAAAATTTAGGGCAAAATAGGGCCAAATCGGGTCGGCGGGCAAAAAATTTGAATTTTTACCTTTTTGGTCATTTGGAAAATTTTCAAAAAATTCCCCACGCCCCACCGGTTCAGGTGCCACATGGCACATTTTAATTGGTCGTGGGCCCTTCCTGCTCCATTTTACTTCATTTTTGCCTTTGGAAAAATTTTCAAAATTTCCCCGCCGGGCCAATGAGGTGAAGACACGTGGCGTGATGTGATTGGCTCGGGCCTGTCTCTCCTAAATTTTCCGCAGGTCACTTTGATATTTTTGGCTTGGACACGTGTCAAAACCCCATTAGGTGTGGGTTTGACCCTCCAAAATTCCCATGCGGGCTTGCTCTGAATTTTTGCCCCAACTAGACACGTGGCAAGATTCTATTGGCTCGCAATAAGGGGGCGGCCTTTTTCTTGAATTTTCCATTATTTTCCCATTGGGAAAATTTCCCAAGTTCTCCCGTGCTCCACCGGCTGGGACACGTGGCACGTTCTTATTCATTGGTGGGGGCAGCGGGCCAAAACTTCACCTTTTGGATTTTCGGCAAAACACTTTGCCAAAATTTCAACTTTTCCTCCGCCCTCTGAAACTCCGGCTCCTGGTGACATGTGTCATGTTCTGGTTCATCGAGGGGGTAGGCGGATCACAATTTACTTTTGGATTTTTTGGAAAAAAATTTTGCCAAAATTTCTAACTCCCCTCCGCACCCCACTTTTCCGGTCCCTTAGGACACGTGTCTTGTTTTAATTGGCCGCGGGGCCATCTCTCCAAAATTTCCCTACGTAAACACTTAGCCAAATTTTCCAATTTTCACCCTTGGACGCGTGGCAGCTCCTGATTCATTGGTGGGTCCCGTGGGAAAAATTTTCCTTTTGAAACCTATGCCAAAACACTTGGCAAAAAACCAAATTCTCCTCCGACCCCCGCCACTTCCTGGACACGTGGCACGTCCTGATTGGCTGCGGGCCTTCTAGGGGAAAATTTCCCACAAAAACTCTACCGAGCCATAACTTGAAAAATACGTGGAATTAGAAGGAACACTTTACCTTTCTGGAAAGATGAGAAAGAGCTCTATCTAATGGTGTCATTTCCAGAATACTTTGAGTGCCTAAAAAGCAAAATTTTATGTCTGAGGCACAAGAGAAGGAAAGATGAAAGGAGTTAGCCAGAAAATGAGCAGGGGGCACATTTTGGGTAACAATTTTGGCGACTCAGAGGGGTCATCTGCCTGCTGGATGAAGTTACCAGTTACCTGAAGCAATCCATTGGGCATGGAGTCACTTGATTATTTGTTTAATACATCAACTGACTAGAATGTTGCAAGGAGGAAGATGGAATATCACCTAATGGAGCAAGGCCTGCAAACACATTCCCAGGAACAACAAGTTGTGCCAAAGCACTTAGGGAAAGTAAAACTAACCTACAAAAAAACAATGTGCACAAGCACTTGGAGGAATGAAAACCTAAGCTAATATTTACAAGGTGGAGAATTTCCCTTTAGTAGCAATGCTTTAGATAGATTCCATTGACTGGAATCTATAGTTCTTCGCCATCCAATGAAGATAATTGGAAGGCATTGCTGTCCTTACACTTTATGACCATGTATGGGCCACTCCAAATGGCATCAAATTTTGAATGCCTTCCCGGTTTTGCTCTATCTGCATCCCATTTTAACACTAGATCTCCAACTTGGAAAGATCTACTCTTGGCCTTCCTATCAAAGGTCTTCTTGATCAAAGCTTGATCCTTCTCCATTGCTTGGGATGCCTGATCTCTGATCTCTTGGAGCTCCATCAACTCTGCATATCTCACCTCCATGGGCCCAAACTCTAGCAACTCTAACTGCTTCATGAGTTCCAATGTTGGTAACTCAAGTGACATGGGCAAGATTGCCTCTCTTCCATAAACAAGCCTGAATGGAGAGTTACCTGTGGATCTCTTGGGAGTTATCCTATCAGCCCATAAGGCTGATTTCAGTTTGGTATGCCAAGACCTCTGATTCTCATCAAGAGTCCTCCTAATGATCCTCAACAAGTTCTTGTTTGTAGATTCAGCCTGGCCATTACCCTGAGGGTAGTAGTTTGATGAAGTACTTAGGTAGATCCCATTCTTGACAGCCCACTCACCACCTTGGATCCAACGAATGCTAATGCATTATCTCGAGATTATTGTAGCAAGTATGCCAAATCTGGTTACTATCCCCTCATAGAAGTCTAATATGGTAGACTCATTTACTTCCTTGAGTGCTACTGCTTCATTCCACTTGGTAATGTAGTCTATGGCTGTCAAAATCCACTTATGCCCTTGGCTTGAATTGGGATTAATGACTCCAATGAAGTCCAAACCCCATTGCATGAATGGCTGGTCAACTGAAATTGGATGCAATGGAAGGGCAGCAAGCCTCTCTTTACCTATGAAGAATGCACAATTCTTGCACCTTTTGATCCACGCAAAGCAATCACTGAAAATCTTGGGCCAATAATAACCAGCCTTCATGATTTTTAGGGCTGTCACTCTTGGTGTAAAATGACCACCAGCTGGTCCACCATGGAACTCTTCCAACACCCTATGAATTTAATTTGTGCTAATGCATCTCAGCAGCACTCCATTCACATCTTTCTTGAACAAAACACCATCTACTATGGCATATGGGATAGCCTACAATCTGAAGTGTCTTCTTTGGGTCTTGTTCATCTCTAGAGGGCATAGGCCTATGCTTAGGAAGTGCATTATACCTTGGGTCCAGCAAGGAGTGGGGACAACATTATCCTCTTCTTGAGTGCTACCTTGCACATGGCTGTCTTGAACTGTCAAAATAGCCTCTTCTTTATTGCATACTCCTTTTTGCTTTCCCAGAATCAGCTGCTCACACAATCCTTTTCCTCTTACCAGCTTGGTGACCTTGATCTCAATGTCATACTCCATGACACAAGTGATCCAACCTACCCTTTTCTCATTCAAATCCTTGTTGAGGAGGAAGTCCTTTACTCCCGCATGAGAGACCAACAACTGAACCTTGTTGTTTGAGACTAGATGCTTGAATTTATTCAAGCTTCGATTCTTCTGCAAGTACATGATTCTCAATAAAAGAATATCTCACCTCATAGTTATCTAGGCTTTGGCTGAAGAAATTAATTGGCTTCTCATCATTGTCCTTGTTCTGCTTTGTACCAAAATGGCAAAAATAATATTATTACCTCCAAATGCATAGAGGATGAAATCCTTGGAGAAATCTGGTTGATGAGAGTTGGTGCTTGGAAGATGGCTTCTTTGATTGCTTCAAAACTCTCCTTGCCTTCTTGTCCACTTGAAAGCCATGCTTTTCTTTAACATTTTGGTGATAGGTTTGACAAGGGCTACAAAATCTAGGACAAACCTTCGAACAAAGTTTATTCTCCCCAAGAAACTCTGAAGGGCCTTCTTGTGGCTTGGCAATGGTAGTGCTCTTATGGCTTCAACCCTCTCTAGATCAATTACTAATCCTTCTTTGGAGACAATATGGCCAAGGAGCTTTCCTTCATGTGCTAGGAAGATACACTTCTTAGGATTCAAAGACACTCCAAATCTCCTGCACCTTTAGAAGACTTGTCTCAAATGAGAGAGGTGGTCTGCTGCATTCTTTGAAAAAATAGTGATATCATCAAGGTATATCAGCACCACGTTGTTAATCAAACCTTTGAATGCCATGTCCATTTCTCTTTGGAAGGTAGCTCCAGTGTTGGACAGCCCAAATGGCATTTTCCTGTATGCATAAGTTCCCCATTTGGTTGTGAAGGCTGTCTTGAACTGATCTTCTTCCTTCACCATAATCTGATTGTAGCCCGAGTAGCCATCAAGTAGTGAAAACCTCTCGGAGCTAGCCACAACTTGCAAAATTTTCTCCATAGAAGGGAGTGGGTAATGGTCCTTGAGAGATGCTCTATTCAAGTCTCTGAAGTCAACACACAATCTGATCTCTCCACTCTTCTTTCTGACTGGAACTAAGTTGGAAACCCAACTAGAATGCTTGATTGGGAATATGATTCTTGACTCAATCAACTTGTTCAATTCCTTCCTCATGAGAGGTTCCATGTGTGGATTGACTGGCCTTTGTTTCTGCCTGATGGGCTTAGTATTTGGATCCAACTCAATGGTGTGTTGAGCTAACTTGGGATTGAAACCTTTCAAATATTTGTAGCTCCAAGCAAACACATCAGGGAACTCTTGACACAACTTGTATGAACTCATACCTTTCTTGTTCAGTTGTCATCTTTCCAATTTGCAATGGTTTGTTCTCTTCCACCAAGATGGATCTTTGAATCTTCTCTCTTGATTTGAATGTTTGCTTTCTCATTCCTAAACTGATCATTGGGATTGAAAATGGACTCCAATGTGATAAGTCCCTTGGGTAGCTTGTTAGTTCTCAGCTGTACCACTTGGTCACCATCTGCTGTTCCAATTTCTGATTTTTAGCTGAGAACTCAGCTTCTTCTTGTAAGAAATGGATGATTTGTTGGTCATTCTCAAACACTTGCCAACTTACATTGTTATCCGGCACTGAAGGCCTCACAATCACATGGATGTTTGGCTATACCTTGTCCTTTTGAATGCTTTCCACAATATCAAAGGCTGCCCCAACTGCTGCAAGCTTGTCAGCAGCTTGGTTTTCTTTTCTAGGAATGGATTTTATGCTAAAGCCCTCAAAATATTCAATGAGGTCCCACACCCTGTTCTTGTAGCACTTGAGTAGATTATTCTTGACAGCATGCTGCCCCTTAACTTGGTTTACAATCAATTCACTATCACCAAAGACTTGCAAGTTCTTTATTCCTCTCTTTTTGCCCAATGCATCCCTTACACCAAGGCTTCATATTCAGCAGTGTTATTGGAGCATGAAAACTGAAATCTAAAATCTGAATAGTACTTTACTCCTTGAGGTGAAATAAGCATAGCTCCACCTCCTGCACCTTGTCTACTCCTTGATCCATCAAAAAACAGCTGCCATACCTCATTGTCATCCTTATGGTTTGGCTTGGTGATGCTAGGAATGGGCTGATATTCTTGATGTATGCAATAGACCCCTAGCTCAGATTCTTCTACTTCTTGATAAGGATCAAAAGCATGTACCTTGTTTGCCCATTCATCAAGAGTTTGACCCAGGATGCTTCCAACCTTGGTGTCAGCTTCATCAGTGCTTGGGTGATCTTCTTGATCAAATGTCGAACAGATTGGCATTGATCTGACTTGGAGTGTAGGGCTCAATGTGGAAGTTTGCAATAGGTTCAGACCTGATTGTAGCTTTGGTTCCATACCTCATTCTGAATAGCATGTGTGACCAATCAGTAGACAAATATCCTCCAATCTTGGCTGTGAAATCTCTTGACAAACATAGGGCAAAGAGTGGTGGAAGGTCTATAACTGATACATCTTGTAAAACAACAACATTTGGACATGCATGCAAGGTAAGACTCAAGTTTCTAATCACCCCAACTGTTGTTACTGTTGTCCCATCCAACTGCACTACCCCTTTGGATATGGTTTCATATTGAAGTCCTAGCTGATCAGCTATTTGCTTGGGCATCACTGAGCTACTTGCCCCGGAATCAATCATGCAATTGTGCACCAATTGGTTTCCAATGATTAATGAGACATAAAAAGGAGGGGGCTTCAACATTTTACCTTGCTGTCCTCCATGATTCCCTTCAGGTTGGGCAGCATTTGTGAGCACCTTCTCTTACATTTGGACTTGTTGATTCGAAGTTGGCCAGTCCTTCATGGTAGCTTGTAGAAAATCTCTCTGTCCTAGGATAGATAGGGATTCCCACATTGATATATTTACATTTGTCTTCTTCATCTGATCAATGATACTAAATGGTGATGAAGGATCTATTTTTTGTCCCTTGGTTTGCATATTCATCCCTTACACGTGGGAAGCAACAACTAATATTTGAGTTGGTCTAGAGCTATTCTTGGCTGCCCTTGTGCATTTACAATCGGATTTTGTTTGCCAACCATTTGTGGATCCATAAAAGGTTGTGGATTGGTTGGAGCTAATGGTTTTCTTCACCCAAATTCCTTCTTTTTGACCTTGTGTTGGCTGCAACACCTTGAGAAATAGTTTGATTTATGCCACAAAAATCCTCTACCTGCCAGTTCACAAGTGTGGTATCATTTGGAGCTGATTGCTGCTAGAATGTTTCTTGTTGTTGGTTGTTTCCTTGACTACCCTCACCCTCCACACCAGTAGTTATCACCGTTAATGCTTGATTCAAGGCACCGTTGAAGCACATAGATTGGTTATGAGGTTCATTGCATGGAAAACACCAATCATACTCCTGACCAACGTTTTTTTGTGTTGGCACTAATGCCTTAGAGGCAGATATAGCATTTGGATTATAGGGCTGAAATGGTCTGTTGGTAGGAGGCCTTGCTTGATTTAGATTTGTAGCTGGATTGGGTGGTCTATGAGGTTGATATGGCTGCCTGTTAGGCTAAGCTTGAGGTTGGAAGGAAGGTCTACAACTTTGGGCTTGTTGCCTCTTGAGAGTAACCATCTCATTACCTAAATTTTTTAATTGCTTCATGACTTCTTGAAGCTCATTTGGGGCACTTGGAGATGAAGTAGAAGCTTCATTTGAACTCTGATTTCTAGGAGTGGGAGAAGGAGCCAAATTAGGTGCTTGATTAGTGTTTGGGCTCTCTAAACTTGGAAACAATGGCATGGGAGGTCTAGGGGCTAGTTTGCCAGCTTGGATCAAACAATTTTCAGCCCTAATGGCAATGCTATAAACCATAGGGATAGTTATGCCTCCCATGGACTGAATCAACATAGAAATATCAGAATTTAGAGCTTTGAGATAGTAAAGAAAAACACCTTCTGCTGTTGGCCTGACTACCGCTGGAATTCTCTCCCAAGTCCTTTGAAATATGAAGTTGAAATCAGTCAGCTACTCATTGGGAGCTCTCTTGATGGTTGTCAGCTGCTCTAAAAGAGACAAGTTGTCTCCCTTCTCTCCAAATTGCTCATGAAGTGCTACACATAGTTGGTTCCAATTTTGAATAGAACCTGAGGCAAGGCTTCTAAACCATTGCAAAGCTTTCCCTTTGAATGAAGATGCCAACAGTTTGACAACAACTTGCATCTCATTGATCTCATGGATTACACAAATGTTAGCAATATCCTTAACATGATCACCAGGTGAGGTCTGATTTTCTCCAGTGAAGTATGGAATGTTCTTCAATGCTGCAACTGGGATTGGATTTTGTGCATTGAGAGCAAGTGGGCTGCTGCCAGTGAAATTGACATAGGGGTTGTTTTGTGCCATTCTAATTGGTCTTAGAACCCTTGTTGACTGAATGAAAGGCCTACTAGGAGGATGAATTGAGAGAGTTCTGTTTGGTAGAGATGGAGACCTTTGAATGCTTCTTCCTCTTTGCCTTCTTCTTGGAGATAATTGTAGATATTCAAACAACACCTCTTCTTCTCCAACTCTTGACCTTGTAGTGATTCTTCTCATGAGCTTTCAGGTCTGCACTGCTAAAACCAGCTGATTCTTCCCCTTGGAGTCACCAGATGTGTAATTTATAGCTCTTTTAAGCAAGAAAATTGCAACAGATGCACATCAACTTTGCTGCAATGAAAATGAGACCTCTAAGGTCCCACCGGGCATGCCAAAACTGTTGTTGCAAATCAGCAGCACCCCTAGATGTAAATCAGGTTTCTAAGTTGATGTTTCAGGCATCCAGTGTGATTGCACAACATTGAAACCTCTCTCCAAGTGTGGGACTTGTAAAATGAGAGAGGAATCTCTAGATTAGAGGTTGGTTCCTCAAACTCCTCTGATCAGATCTGTTATTTGCACAATTGCAAAGGTTTGAATCCTAATCCTACTCTAAATTCCAAGGAGACAGAGATAGAAAGTGCAAAAATTGAAACTAAACTAATAGGTGATACACCAAAGGAGTGGTGAACACTTCTTGTTCATGCAAATTGACACAATTTCATGAAATGCAACATGAAACATCATACATAGGCTGATAAGATGCAATTAGAGGTCTGAAATGAAGCAAGACAATACAAACAAAGGACTGAAAATTGATCACAGAGTCTGCACTGTCATTTTCACTGTCAAAATCCTTGCATTTGCAACATCAAAGAGGCAGAAACCTATTACAATCATGAAGAAGGTCTGATACTTGCAAAAATCACTTGTTGAAGGTGAAAGAAGAAGCTTGCTATCCAAAAAATGTTCAACCCCCAAAAAATGAGCCAAATCTGGCTTTTACAATGCATGGGTCGAGCCCAGGAGAGAGAAAATGTGTAAAAACGTGGGAACCATTCCCCATTGAATGAAGATGCATTAAAACAACATGGGCATCCTTACAGACCCATTCCCTGACATTTTTGGCCATGCTGAAGAAGAATGTGAACCATTTTGCATTAAAACTGGTTGTTGAAACGTCATTTCTGGCCATTACCACGTGCCAGAGACGTTTCTTGATTTTATCTCTCCAAAATGAACCAAAATGCAAAAATGACCATGAAATCTTGTAGATAATTTCACCAGATTTCCATTGATATAAAGAACATGAAAATCCAAGCTCTGGATCAAAAGATATGGTGATTTGAAAATTTAGGGCAAAACAGGGCCAAATCGGGTCGGCGGGCAAAAAATTTGAATTTTTTACCTTTTTGGTCATTTGGAAAATTTTCAAAAAATTCCCCATGCCCCACTAGTTCAAGTGCCATGTGGCACATTTTAATTGGTCGTGGGCCCTTCCTGCTCCATTTTACTTCATTTTTGCCTTTGAAAAATTTTCAAAATTTCCCCGCCGGGCCGATGAGGTGAAGACACGTGGCGTGATGTGATTGGCTCGGGCCTGTCTCTCCTGAATTTTCCGTGGGTCACTTTGATATTTTTGGCTTGGACACATGTCAAAACCCCATTAGGTGTGGGTTTGACCCTCCAAAATTCCCATGTGGGCTTGCTCTGAATTTTTTGCCCCAACTAGACACGTGGCGAGATTCTATTGGCTCGCAATAAGGGGGCGAGCCTTTTTCTTGAATTTTCCATTATTTTCCCATTGGGAAAATTTCCCAAGTTCTCTGCACTCTACCCAGCTCGGGACACATGGCACATTCTTATTCGTTGGTGGGGCAGTGGGCCAAAACTTCGCCTTTTGGATTTTCGGCAAAACACTTTGCCAAAATTTCAACTTTTCCTCCACCCTCTGAAACTCCAGCTCCTGGTGACATGTGTCATGTTCTGGTTCATCGGCGGGTAGGCGGATCACAATTTACTTTTGGATTTTTGGCAAATTTTTTTCCAAAATTTCTAACTCCCCTCCGCGCCCCACTTTTCTCGGTCCCTTAGGACACGTGTCTTGTTTTAATTGGCTATGGGGCCATCTCTCCAAAATTTCCTGCGCAAACACTTAGCCAAATTTTCCAATTTTCACCCCTAGATGCGTGGCAGCTCCTGATTCATCAGCGGGTCCCATGGGAAAAAATTTCCTTTTAAAACCTATGCCAAAACACTTGGCAAAAAACCAAATTCTCCTCCGACCCCCGCCACTTCCTAGACATGTGGCATGTCCTGATTGGCTGTGGTCCTTCTAGGGGAAAATTTCCCACAAAACTCCACCGAGCCATAACTTGAAAAATACGTGGAGTTAGGAGGAAAACTTTACCTTTCTAGAAAGTTGAGAAAGATCTCTATCCAATGGTACCATTTCTAAAGATTTTGAGTGCCTAAAAAGTAAAATTTCATATCTGAGGCACAAGAGAAGGAAAGATGAAAGGAGATAGCCAGAAAATGGGCAGGGGGCACATTTTGGGTAACAGGTTGTCAGTTATTTTCTATCACTATCAGTGATCATTCAGAAATTACTCTAGAGCATTCACCCCTTGATGATCATGTAGTTTTGAGGGAGTATGCAGATGTGTTTCTAGGAGAGCTTCCAGGTTTACCACCTAGTAGGGAGGTGGATTTCACCATTGACTTAGTGCCTAGATCTACACCAGTTTCTAGGGCACCCTATCGGATGACGACTTCAGAGCTTCATGAGCTCAAGATTCAATTAGAGGAGTTGTTAGAGAAGGGTCTCATTTTTCCTAGTGTATCTCCTTGGGGAGTGCTAGTCATATTTGTGAAGAAGAAGGACGGTTCTCTCAAACTTTGTGTAGACTTCAGATAGCTCAATAAGGTCACCATAAAGAACCATTATCCACTCCCTAGGATTGATGACTTGTTTGATCAGATGCGGGGAGCTAGAGTTTTCTCCAAAATCGATCTCAAATCAGGGTATCATCAGATGTGCATTTTAGATGCAGACATTCATAAGACAGTGTTTCGCACACATTACGGGTATTATGAGTTCACAGTGGTCCCATTCAATTTGACCAATGCCCCAGCTGTCTTCATGAGCCTCTTGAATGAAGTATTCAGGACATTTTTGGATCGCTTTGTTTTAGTGTTCCTTGATGACATATTGATTTATTCTCGTTCCGAGGAGGAACATGAGGAGCATTTGAGACAGGTGCTTCAGGTTTTGAGAGAGCATAAGTTGTATGGAAACTTGGAAAAATGTAGCTTCTTTCAGACAGAGATTCAGTACTTGGGTCATATCATATCAGGTGAGGGTATCTCCATAGATCCCTCTAAGATACAAGCTATCTTGGGCTGGCCATCACCCACATCAGTTACTAAGGTAAGAAGTTTCATGGGTTTAGCAGGGTATTACCGCAGGGTTTGTGCAGACTTTTCTAGGATTTCTCACCTTATTACTTCCCTTCGGAGGAAAGGAAGAATTTTGATTGGTCAAAAATGTGAGCAAGCCTTTCAATTGCTTAAGGAAAGGTTAACCACGGCACCTATTTTAGCAGTTCCATACCCGACAAAGTATTTTGTTGTTTGCACTAATGTATCACTAGAGGGTTTGGGAGCATTTCTTATGTAGTAGCATCAGGTTATTGATTTTGAGTCTCGTAAGCTCAAGGACTATGAGCTTAACTATCCTACTCACAATTTAGAGCTTGCAGCAGTTGTTCATGCACTTGTACGTTGGTGAAATTTCCTTTTGGGTAGACCTTTTGTCTTGAGGATAGATCATTGTAGCTTACAACATATCTTCTCTCAGCCGAACCTCAACACTCGTTAATGGCATTGGATGGGGTTCCTATGTGAGTATGACATGGAGGTACAATATATCAAAGGAAAGGAAAATTTTATTACAAATGCACTTAGTAGATGACGTCATGTGCTTGCTTCTTTGACATTGCAGTCTGATTTAAGAGGCAGGATACTTGAGCATCTTCTAGGGGACATGTTTTATGAGGGTGCTAAGTAGATGTTGGATTCACAGGGTTCTTTTGAGGGCAGATATTCGGGATGGATGCTAGAGTCGATGGTTTGATTTGGTTCCATATACACATTTATGTGCCTAAGGTAGGTGATCGTGTGTAGTTTCATCCTTACTGAGGCACATCAAGCCCCATACGTAGCACATCCAAGAGTGAAGAAGATGCATGCCAATTTGAGAGAGTTATATTATTGGCCGGGTCTTCATCGGGACTTAGTAGATTTTGTAGCACATTGTCTTGAGCTTCGAGAGAGTTAAGGCAGAGCATTCTTATCCCGTAAGACTCTTATACCCTCATGATATTCCCGAGTGGAAATGGGATGTGATCTCCATGGATTTCATTTTAGGACTCCCTATGTCCTCTTATCGTCATGATGCCATTATGGTCATCAGTGGATAAGTTGAGCAAGGTTGTACATTTCTCACCAACCAAGGTTACCTATAATGCACAAAGCCATTGCCAAAGTGTTTATGGAGGATATTGTCGATTGCATGGGATTCGAAGACGATCATTAATGACAGAGACACCATCTACACATCAGTTTTCTTGACTTCTTTTTAGAAGGTCTTGGGCACACAGATTAATTTCAGTTTGGCTTATCATCTAGAGACAGATGGGCGGATAGAGAGATTAATTAGGTTCTTGATGACATGTTGAGGATGTATGTGATTGATCGACAAAAGAAGTGGGAGGATTATTTACATTTAGTTGAATTTTCCTACAATAACAGTTTTCATAGCTCCATTGGCATGGCTCCCTATCCGGCTTTGTATGAGCGACCACTGTAGGACACCTTTGAGTTGGGACAGACTAGATGACAGGATTATTTTAGAGCCAGCTTATCTTTAGGATTTAGAGCAGCAGGTTGTTTTGATTAGGCAATGTCTTGAGCAGGCTAGAGCACGCCAAAAGGTGTATGCAGATACCAAGAGGATTGATCATCACTTCTTAGTGGGTGACAAAGTCTTCTTGAGGGTTCATCCTCATAAGAGTTCGATCCGTTATGGAAAGGGTTCTAAGCTATCACCTCATTTTGTGGGGCCTTTTGATATTCTTGAGGTCATCGGTCTAGTTTCCTATCACCTAGCTTTGCCACCACGCCTTGCATGGGCCCACAATGTTTTTCATGTTTCTGTACTACGTAGATATGTACCAGATGCTTCTCATGTTTTGGATTGGTTAGCATTACAGGTAGAGGATGGAGGACAGTGGAGACTAGAACCCGTATGAATACTGGAGCACCATAGGTTGGCCCTTCGAGGTCGATATTTAGACCAGGTTAGAGTGCATTGGGACCGATATGATGAGTCATCAGCTACCTAGGAGGATGCTACACCACTGAGGGCTAGATATCCCTATCTCTTCCAATGACTTCCAAGAGGAAGTCTAATTCTAGGAGAGGGGGATGTAGTGCCCACATTTTTATAGCTCCAGTTATCTGTTAGTTCCTTTATGCATAGACATGTTTTGATTGAGACTCTGATAGATTTTGGACATTTTACTATGATATTTTATCCTCATGGACATTATGGTATTTTGGGCGTGTAGCGCCAATTGGACTAGATTCGTATACTTTGATATATTTCTTATGATGTTGATGACACTAACAGGGTTATATGATAGATTTATTGGTTAGATGTTAGTCTCTTGTGGTTGATTTGATTAATGATATAGTGTTCTGGATTTAATAATGGTAATTTTCATGCTAACCTAAGTGTATGTCGTTGTAATTTTATTTGGTGGTGATTCATAGAAAACTATGTGAATAATTGTATACATTGCACTATTAATTGTTTAATAATGTTAGGACATTATAAGTTAGATTGAAATTTTGATGTGTAGATGATGTTTATTATATTGGACAGATGCGGTTAATGTGTGCAATGAGTGTGCAGGTGATAGGTATAGGAGAGCATGGGTTTCAGGGAAGCTACGCAATTATGCATAAGCGTCCCACGGCTAAGTCCTAACCATGCTAAATGTTTGAGGCCTTAGAATAGATGTATTTATTTGGGCACCATGGGTGAACCCCTCAATTGTAATGTAATTATGTTTTGTAAAATTAATTAGGTTTAGGGTGTGTTTTATTAAGTAAACTAGCTTAGGGGTTTAATGATCTTATCTTAAGTTAAGTGTTGGTTTTGGGAAAGTGTGTGTGTGTTGGTAGAAGGGATTGGGGACCACATGTGAACCTTGGGTGGACCCCACACCCTCTACCCTTGTGCCCAAGCATGCCAAACCCGAAATTGGGTTATTTTGGGTATTTTTAGGGACCCCTTTTGAGTTTGGGAGTTCCCTTAGCATGAAAATGGGCCCTTGGACCCTACCTAATAGGTAGGGGGCTTATTTCCAAGGTTTGGAGGGATTTTCCCTCCCATTTTTCCCTCTTTAGTCACCATCCATGTAAGATGGTTGGTTTGTGTGTAATTGTTAAAAGTTGCTCCACTTTGTTTTATTTTAGTTTTTAGTATTTTGGGTGATAAGGGATAAAAGGTGAGTTTACTCTTACTTATTTGGTTGTTGGAATCTTTGACTCTTGAGAGGAGAGGGGGTGACACTTGTCACCTTCCCATTGGTGAGGAAACTTTTGGGTTCCTCTTTTTATTCTTCCTCATGTGGAAGGAAGGGGTCTTCTTGGTTCATTTTTTTTTGAGCACTTGGAGAATTTTGGGAGCTTGGAGGTGAGCTTGGACAAAGGGAAAAGCTTAGAGTCTTGGAAAGCATTATAGAGGTAGGATACTTAACCTTCTTCTTCTTATTTGTGCTTATCTTGTTAACTATGCTTAATCAATGGAATGGTGTGTGTGAAATGATGTGTTTTGAGTTGTATGGTTAATGTAGTTGTTTGTTTGTTCTTGTTGTTTTATTTGTTTTCTCTCCACCATCATTTGGATTGATGGTTTTTGGAGAATGTAGGGGAAGAGAGAGGGATTTCCCTCTCAAACCTCATGGTTTTGGTCAAGACATGAAGGTCCCTTCTCATCCCCTCATATGGTTTGAGGTGGGAGAAAGGTTCATATGGCTTGAACCTTTCCCCATTCTTGGTGAGGAAACCCTTTTGGGTTTGAAAATCCTCCCAAGAAGGATTTCTATAGCAAAAAGGAGGAATAAGGAGGATGATTGATTAGGAGGTATAAGGAGTTTTGTAAGCATGTTTTGTTGGTGCTCCTATGGTTGGACACCTTTGATTTGGGCATCCTACTCCTTCTCTTCCCCCTTGTGAGGTTGACCTTGTTATCCTCATGTTGTTGTTTTATCATTTGTAGTTTGTCTAAGTGTTAAATGGTTTTATGTCTTTCTTATGTGTTTTATCCCCCTTCATACTTGTGCACATTGTGGAAGTTTGTCCCTCTCTCCCATGGGCTTGGGGGAGGCTAGCATGGCTTCCATCCATGGGAAGGCATGTGATGATGCCTATTGGTTGGGTGGTAAACAAGCCATGTCTCTTGTTGCAGCATTCTTAGGAGCACATTCAAGGTTGGAGACTCAAGGATGAAGTTTGGTTGAAGTGGTGACTTGTTCTTTTATCCTAAAAAAAAAAGAGAGAGAGAGATTTATTGTAAATATCACACCTCCTTGTACCTATGTGTTGTATGGCTGATTGTGGATAGCCTCATCTTGTAAACTTATCACTTTTGGTGATTTGGGAAACTTGTGTTTTATGGATCTTTGTTATGTAACTTCTTTTTTTTACCTTGCAAAGAGGATTTGATTATTGGACTTGAATGTGTTTAATGTCAAAAAAAAAACTATGAAATGGCATATGTATTTTTTTGAAAATAAATCTAAAATTTATAAGTCAAGCATTCTTTTAAATCTGCATTTTTTTATGGCACTACATAAAATAATAAATGTATAAATCAATAAATTCAAGTGTTGGAACATTGTTGGTCTGTTGCTAATGACTTGAATAGTAATGAATTAATTATTGGAGGTGACTCTCATATTATTACTAACTCTGCCATAAAAATATTTTGTGAATAAAATTCTTTTTTATGCTTTCATTAATTACAGATTGGACCTTAAATATTATATATTGGGAGGCTACTAAATAGGAAGATTTTATAGAAAATTGAGGGAATGACCAAGTGTTTTGTGATAATATTGGAAATAAATATGTTGATTTTGCGAGACTCATCACCTTTTCCAATAAAGGTTGATATTAAATCCCCTAGCAAGCTTGTATTAATTACAAGCATGTGATGGCATAGTCACTCCATATATTTATCGATCTTCACTCCCTTATTTTCACACCTTTCGGTTTATTTCACTGGATTTCATTTCATCTGTCATGGCCTTTCCAATGTTTCCTTTCATGCAATTTTCCATGTCGGTGTGTGAAATGGGATTTTATACCAAAATTTTGCATCACCGTTTGAAATCCATTTTTTGGATTAAATTAGAGAAAGACATGGTTGCTATTGAGGGAGTTCTTAGAGATGATTATATTTCTCTAGAGGGATGTCCGAGGGTAAATGTGGAATTTTCTTCGATGTTTGTTTGTCATCTTCTTATCATACATCCAATGAAGGATTGGGATTTGGATATGGGTCATCACTAGATCAAGCCAACATATAGGGTTGGCATGGAAGTGGAAATGGACAAAACCTCGAGTGCATCGTGGCCCTTACTTTCTCAAGATCATTATATATAGAAATTTTTGATGGACGTGGTTGTTTTTGGAGAGTTGTAAATATATTTTGATTTCCTAATATGTTTCATATTTGATATGTCAAAATGGGGTGAGACACTAAGGGTGGGACCTAGTTCACTCCACTTTCCTAACCTAGATGATATGTTTGCTCCACCATGACAAGAACCAAAACATTGGGATCTTCTTCACCAAAAAGTCGTGAAGTGTATAATTTGTTAAAGACTCGGGTTGTTCTTTGGAAAAGAGCATATTTTTCGAAACCACCTGCAGAAACCATTTTCATCCTCGTTAAAGTGGAGGTTACAGAGGCTTTATCTGATTCAAATCAATAAGTTATTCTAAAATCTATCAGTATGTATCTTTTTTTTTTTTTTATTTAGCATTTCCAGTTCCATTGTTATCGAATCATCCTATCTTTCTTATTGTCTGAAAATTTTTATATTCCCAACCACTTGTGTTTTTGGCATAGGCCCTTGTATTTTTTCAACAAAGTATTGATGGATCATTTGGGTTTTTAGATTTATCCTCTTGTTATATCTTTACTATAAAGGGAAAGGGACCCTTCAACCCTCCTTTATTATAAAAAATAAGAAATCATTAATTAAAATTTTTGTTTTATGCTTTCAATAAGTAATTTAAATAATTAATTACTATTAAATTTGGTTTGTTTGAAGTTGTCAATTTATTTCTAGAAGTGAAGACTAGCGGCACATTAGCATCTATATATTATAGGATATCTTTCTGTCAATGTAAAAAACAATCTGTATAGCTTTAGGATAGAGGAGCTAATAGTGGATTGATGGCTATCTTCCCATCACTGTAAAAAACAAATTTGAGTTACACTACATCATTTTGGAAACCTAGAGGTTTTTACTATCGAAAGCTATGGAGGTATTTGAGAAAGGAATAAATTTAATTTTCTTTCCCTAATAATAGAAGATACTTGTAAATGGCTCTATTTATTTTATAGAAACATCTCCTATAATAGTTTTTCTGGAGAAATTCATGTCATTAAAAACTTTTCATGTTTTCCTCCATATAGGTGTAGATATAAACATAACTTTTCTCTACATACCAATTCAGTTTTGTTTCTTATGGTTTTTGGATATCATCAATTAATTGATGCAAGAAATAGTAGTTGTCTTTTAAATAGCTCAGGTTCCAGAGACATTCTTCTATTGTTATAAAAAAATTGGCAAACTTGGATATGTATGATGTTGTCTAACAAAATTGTGGCCCAATGCAATGAACAACATCCATCTCAAAATTGGAAATTGTTTACATCTGTTAGGGTTCAGTACTACTATTGTGCATAATTATAGCTCTATATTGTTCAAATCATCCAAACGCATTTACAAAAGTCTTTGTAAAAAAAATGGAGTAAGGTGTTAAAACTAACATGGCTAGACATGATTTCATATTGTATAGATTATCAGACAACAAATCAAAAAGTAATATCTTATTACAATTTATTTATTGACACATCTATTTGTTACATTTAGGTTCTCCAAGGTTGGTCATATTGCACATGAACATGGCTCTTTACATGTATGATGACATAATGACAATAAAAAAATCTAAACGAGAAATATGTAATTGGCTATGGTGCTACAAGCACTTTGTTTATAAATGTGATCTAAAGAATTCTAAGTCAATTTCTATAAAGAGAATGTACAATCATTACCCACTAAGATTTCTTACATTTGAAACTGATGTGGAAATATTTAGAAGCATCAAGCATCAGAATCTTGAGATTGTGCATGGATATTCACTTTATCCACTTGGAAACCTGATTTTTATGATTACATGGTAAACAGAAGTCTATGGGAGATCCGACATGGTGATTAAAATGATTATGTTATGAATAAAATGGATCTGTACATTATAGATTCATTTTTTTAACTAGAATCATTTAATGAATCTCTAATCTTCATATTAAAATGGATTGTTGGAAAATCTAACAAGTCTTTTATTAATTTTTATTTTCATATAGGATCTGTTGACGATAATCCTTAGTGGATGGACCGTCAAAGTCACAGGAAACCTTAGGTTAGTGGGACATGCACCCTAAGGTAACCTCCATATTTTAAAGAAACTGCGGTTCTCTCTCTAAAGTGCTAGATGAGGGTTAGGAAAGTGAAACAAAACATAAAAATTTAAGGGGGGTGATGTACCAAACAAGCCTCTTAAGCAATCAATCAAGAACATAACTGTCTAAAGAAGGGAAATGGTGAACGACTGAAAAGGGTGGATGAAATTGCACCACATGCCAGAGAAGATCACACATAACACTACCTCAAACTACTCAAGCACAAATTCTAATATATTAATAACATTATAAAGATGCATAGTTTCTATGTGAAAATAAAGGCAATTAGAGACAACACAGATACACAAAGGATGGAAAAAACAACCATAGGGCATATTATATTACTCCAAAAATTGTGCACATTATTACAATAGAAAAGAGGAAAAATTGATATTACAAAACCCAGAAGAAGGCTAGAGCTCCGTGCCCCCGCCTTTTACGAAGAAGAGGGAGAGACAGAGAAGAAATATGAATGATTTCTGATCATCCATTTTGAAGACTTGATTACAATATATAGGAGGATGAGGTAAGAAGCCATCCTGAAATCCTTTCCAACTTCCTTTTAATTATGATAAATTGAGTGAAGTGACATGAATGGTTTTTTTGAGATATTTCTCACAATTTCCCATTATCTGCCCTTTCTAAAGAGTGAGAGCCATGCCTATTTAATGCATATTTAACTATCCTACAACCAACTCTTTTGAGATGGAATTGCCTTTTGAGGAACATCCCTTCAACTCTTTAGAAACATAACTATATCTTTCGATCTCTTGTTTATTGGTTCCTGGGATCATGATTTAAGTGGTGCACATTTTTTAATTCTATTTGGAATGACCCTTTGAATGTAGGTGAAATAATTAAGTACTCACAGGTTCACAATCTTCACATGGGACTATGCATTAACTCCATGAAGTGACAAGCCAAATGACCCTTACTTCTGATCTTTTGAAAAATATCCTAAGCATTTAAAACTTGCAGATAAGTCTCATAATTACTCATACGTGATACATGTCTTGTCACCTTTTGTGACCTACTTCAAACTTAGAGTCCATTTGTTGTAAGATCCACATGGAAGGCCCACACATCCTTAATATTTCTACTTTTCTTTAGGGTTTTTAGGAATGCACTTTGTGCTGACACTTGGCATCGTCTGCGAGCACGCCATTTTGTTCCTTTGGGAAAGTAAAGGACCTTGCTGCATATAATGTGAAAACCCCCTTTTGGGGTGGGACCCTTATAGTTGGCTCCACATGGAAACCCTACGGGAGTCCGAGACTTCATTCCCTCCTTGAATTTTTAAGTTGCGCCAGTTAGACACTTGGCGTCATTTGCATGAGCCTTTATTTCTTTGTGATTTGGCTAAGTATTTTCCATTGGTGAAGAATCGACTCTGAATGGGATTCAAAAATGCAAGAATCCTCCTAGCTATGGAATTTAGATAACAATATGGTGACTCACTGGGACCATTAGCTTGCTAAATGGAAATAACCCACAATATCCCTCTATTAATTGGAGTCCGGAATTGTTCTCAAAGTTTCTACAAACCTTGGTTCATAGTATTTTGAATGTTGTGGAGCCTCCGCAGCTATTGGCTGATCCTTAAGATTTCCTACTCTCATAATAAAAACTCTGTAATTTATTTTTGTGAGAGTAGAAAATTGAAAAACCAGCTAAAAGAATCCCCTGACTGATTTTAGTTGTTATGCACTTATTAAAAGTGAAGCTTACAACCACCACAGATAACTATAAATTCTCCTATGAGTCGAGTCTTCTTATGGAATTTGGTGCCTCTTAATGGAGTAATATAAGTGTGGGCCTATATAAAGAGACAAAACATACATGCCTCAAATGAGTCATGCAGAGTGTGCACAAGCACTTATTTTTCTGAAAGTAATCTACTCCTACTCCTAATCTAATTGGATTGGTAAAATCTAAACAAAACCTAAAACATGTAGGGAAAAATAGATTCCCTTTCTTATAAAGTGTAGCCATATAATTAATTTAGTTATAGGCATGGCCTATAATAAGAGTGAAAATTACCTTTCACTCTTCCACCCATAGTATCAGTGAACAAAATGAATACCTCCTTGAGATGTTCATATTTTGGTTAGAGGTGTTATAGCTAACCCTCGGGGCCTTGAAAATTATCCTCATGCTCTGAAGTGAGCATGACTGGTATTAAAGTTTTCCTTAGTCTTGAGGAGGACCATTCTCTGGAGGGAGTTGGTCTGACTCTCTTCCTCCCACCCATTATTCTGATTACATATTTTGGAATGGGGATTCCTTACAGGATTCTCTAAAGGGTTTCATCCCTATCCTTTCCCTCCTTGTTTTTAGCAGCTTTTCCTAGAATCTAGGATCTTCGATTGAAAGCAAAAATCTTTCAATGATACTTTTTCTAGAGCCCTTAGACTAGTCCCGGGAGATTTTTGAGTGAGAGGCTGAATTTGTTATAGGGTTGATGAAGTGGTGAAGGTTGTTATTTCCACATGCCCTTCTTCATTGAGGCATCCCCCCAAATCTGATAAGCACTCGAGCTCATCTTCTTCCTCCTCTGTCAAAGCTTCCCACTTTTGTATGATGGCTTTTGAGTCTACAAATTTTCCATCATGTGTGGCTTCATCTTGCAATATGAAGCCTATTGGACAAAACTTTTCCAGGGAGCTGCTTTGTGGGGAGGAAAAATGGAGGCAACGTCTACATCTTCTCTAATGCTAAGCTTGTGATACGAACCTCCTGAGTTTACATCACTTCTCACCATATGCTCCTCTTCTTTTGGATTTGGAGCCATTACTTGCTGGTGCAAAGGTTATAATCTCAAAGAAAGGGGAAGGGTGGAATGGATGGCTTGGAGATGGAGAAGGGGAAGATCCCTTGGTGGTAATGAAGTCATGATTGCATGACTCCATAGGATGAAGAGAAATGGAAGATGTGGAAAGAAAGATGAGTGGAAATGGATGAGAGGGAGGTCTACGAGCCTTTGTAATGATTTTTTTGGACCATGTGGAGTTGTTGGATGTGCTCCACAACTATCTTCATTAAAGTTTGAACTTTACCAGAACAGACCGAGTTGATGTAATGATAAAATACCACTCTGAGTCATCCCACCGGGCGTGCTAGGAAAACTGTTGATGATCATCCTTAGCAGATGGACCATCAGAGTCATAGGAAACCTTAGGTTAGTGGGACATGCACCCTAAGGTGACCTCCAGATTTTAAATAATCTGGTTCTTCTCTGTAGTGTGAGATGAGGGTCAAAAAAGTGAAACAAAACATAAAAATTTAACGAGGGGCGATGTGCTGAATAAGCCTCTTAAGAAATCAATCGAAAACACAAATGTTTGAAGAAGGGAAATGGTGAATGACTAAAAAGGGTGGATGAAATTACACCACAGGCTAGAGAAGATCACACAAAACACTACCTCAAACTACTTAAGCACATCTTCTAAGATAGTAATAACATTATAGAGATGCACAATTTCTATGTGAAAATAAAGGTGATCAGAGACAACAAAGATATGCAAAGGATGGACAAAATGCACCACAGGGCATATTATATTACTCCAAAAATTATGCATAGTATTACAATAGAAAAGAGGCAATATTACTATTACAAAACCCAAGAAGAAGGCTAGAGCTCTAGGCCCCTGCCTTTTATAGAAGAGGGACTTGAGACAAAGAAGAAAACTAACTCGACTCGCTGATCATCCATTTTGAAAACCCTTGATTACAATATATAGGAGGAGGAGGAGGTAAGAAGCCATCCTTAACTCCTTTCCAACTGCCTTTTAATTATGATAAATGGAGAAAAGTGACAGAACATATTTTCTTGAGATATTTCTCACACTTTCCCATTATCTTCCCTTTCTAAAGAGTGAGAGCCATGCCTATTTAATGCATCTTTAACTATCCTGCAACCAAATCTTTTGAGATGGAATCACCTTTTGAGGAACATCCCTTCAGCTCTTTATTACATAACTAGATCTTTCGATCTCTTGTGCATTGGTTCCTAGGCTCATGATTCAAGTGGTGTGTGTTTTTTCATTCTATTTAGAACACCCTTTGAATCCAGTGAAACAATTGAGTATTCACAGGTTCACACTCTTCACACGGGACTACGCATTAACTTCGCTACTGAAGTGACAAGCCAAATGACCCTTTACTTCTAATCTTTTGAAAAATATCTTGAGCATTTAAAACTTGCAGATAAGTCTCATAATTACTCATACGTGATACATGGCTTGTCACCTTTTGTGACCTACTTCAAACTTGGAGTCCATTTGTCACAAGATCCACATGGAAGGCCCATGCATCCTTAATATTTTTTCTTTCTTCAAGATTTTTAGGAATGTGTTGTGCTGATGCTTGGCATCATCCATGGGTACTCCATTTTGTTTATTTTGGCAAGTAAAGAACCTTGCTGCATATAATGTGAAAACCCCTTTTGGGTGGAACCCTTATATTTGGATCCACATGGAAACCCTACGAGAGTTAAAGACTTCATTTCCTCCTTGGAATTTTTAAGTTGCATTGGTTAGACACTTGGCCTCATCTGCGAGCCTTTCTTTCTTTGTGATTTGGCTAAGTCTTTTCCATTGGTGAAGACTCGACTCTGAATGGGATTCAAAATGAAAGAATCCTTTTAGGCTGTGGAATTTAGATAATAGGATCATCAAATAATACTAAGCTATAATGGAACACTTGGCTAAATATTTCTCATGGTGTTGAAGAAGGATAGCCATATCTTCATTATGATCAGTAACCCATGCATTGTTCACATGGATGTGAAGACTTCTAACATTATTTTGGATTATAATTTTGATGCACATTTTTCAGACTTTAGCATTTCCAATTGCATTTCCTTGTCCAAAACCACACCTCTACCTATGTTATGGGTACCATTGGTTACATTGACCTAGAATATGCAAGAACATCAAGGCTTAATGAGAAATCTGATGTATATAGTTACAGGATTGTTCTTCTGGAGTTGCTGATGAGAAGGAAGTTGTGGCCAATAACTCAAATCTTCCAAAGTTTGTAAGATTTATGTTTGTTAATTTTCATTCGGAGCTTACATTGTACACTGTTTAAGTATTTTTAAGGTTTTTTGTCTGGAGAAATCAAATTTGGATGGAATTGTCTTTGACATTGGCAAGTGAACCCAAATTCTATCAAAATAAACAACAACACAGTCATGTAAATTGTTGATATAGAATCAGTAGAACTCTGAGGATTTTGGGATTGTAAGAAAAAATCTTTGAGTTATCCTTTCATTACATAAAGAAATAGCCATATGTTCAACCCACTATGCATGATGTTTCTAGAGTTCTAAAGTCAACGTCGCGAGTTCCTGCTCCTACAAAATTTCGAGTATCCAAACGAACCAACCGACCCTATTAATAATTAGAGAAGGTATTACGATGGATATACATATGGTAAGCATAGAAATATTATAGGAAGCACAAGTTGCGCTTCTGATAAGCATTTGTTTGTGAGATTTAGTGAGGTGATTTCATAAAACACTTTTTGACTAGAACAAGACTTGGATGGTGTTGTGATGGAAAAAAACATCCCCAGAGTCCTCTCTATCCTGGGGTCTTCTTTTCTCAATGAATGAGCTGATTTTCAAGTAAATAATGACCAATTTTACCTGTTACAATCCATATTTTTTTCCATAATAATTCAAACCACTCAAAACCCTTAAAACAGATAAAAGTGTGCCCGAATTTCTTTTTGAAGGGAAAAAATGGGTTTTGGGCATTTTTTCCTGTTCCAATTACCAAATAGAATTTTTTTCATCATATATAAATCAATCCACTTCTGATACTAGTAGTAGTACACTCTTCTATTGTTTCATGCTCATAAATACTAGTCTCTACTTTGATAGCACCTCCACTACTACTTTACTCAACACTACTTGTATCCAAAGTGGCAGTCCGTTCAAGAGGAAGAAAATGTATTCATGTTTTGTGCAAATAAAATTATCCAAAAATGTGAGAACTCCTCATATAATATTTACAACTATATATGTATGAATTTGTAACAAATTTGAAATGTATAGATATAAACATTCAATGTGAAGATGATGACATGTCAATTGTGTTATTCTAAGCTACTTTTGTCATAAAAACTCATAACATGATGGGATATACTTTGATTTCATAGGCATAGGAAGCCATTTGTTCTCCAAACCTACATGCTCAAGTGAAGAGAAATGAGACATGGAGCGAGTATATACCTCTGGTTTGAACCTACAAAATATTTTCATATTTATTGTGTTCTCTGAAACATGCATCATTGATTTGGATTTTAGAATCTTTGAAAATGATATTCCAATCAAAGTCCTCAAGAACAACAAGGGCCTGAAACTTTTACAAGGCTAAGAGAATGGGCTATAAGAGGGATACTTGTGAAAACAAATAGTATAAAAGTGTTATACCACATTAAGGGGTGTGATGCAAATGTAGCTCATTCACATGGACCAACATTGGGAAAAAGGTGTTGGAATTTCTTGACTCACAAAGAATACAATTGTGGCACAATGAGTCTTTTGATTGATGTAAACTATAAAATATTGGTTCAATGTATCTCCAAGGGCGTAAGGAAACATTTCTCACAAACATTTTTCTTGCATTGTGTTAAGGATTATTTCATTTTCTTGCTCACGGAAGTTGACTCATCATTTATATGGAGAATGGAACAATTTACAAGCATACTATCTTTCGAGTAATAGAATTTGTGATATACATAAACTCCCAACTATGTTGTTTTCTTTTAATGATTACTCAAAGATATAGTTTATAATAATAAACACTAGTGAACTTAATGTCATGTACAATCTAAGAAAATAATACTTGAGTTGTTACAAGGTATATTTTGGGGTGAGAACGTAATTTTATTGTAAGTTCCACTAGAATTTAAGGCTAATGTAAAATTTAAGGATATGTGCATAATAAACATTAAAAGTGTGAACCTCACACTTTCAGTGTGTGAGCTTCACACTCTCGTAGTGCTAGTCTCAAAAATTTTAGAGTGTGCGGCTCACACTTTGAAAGTACGATCCTCACACTTTCAAAGTGCAAAGTTCATAAATAATTTTTAAGTGCAAGGCTCACAACTTTGAAAATGTGTGCCTTGCACTTTCAAAGTGTGAGTCTCATATTTTTCGCAACTTTGAAAGTGTGAGTCTCACAAATTTGACAATGCGAGGCTCACCATTTGAAAGTGCATAGTTTGAACTTCGATTTTCTATTACAGGATTTATTGTCGTTTTATTTTTAATTTACTAACATAGGATCACAAATTATAATACTTAGTAGTTGTTAACCTTACATCAAGGATTTTGCACTTTCATTTAATACAACGAGATCATGACTTATAATAGTTAGCGGTAGCTAACCTTACATCGAGGATTTTTCACTTTCATTTAATACAATAGGATCATGACTTATAATAGTTAGCAACCACTCACCTTACATTGAGGTTCATGACTTATAATAGTTAGAAAATGCTCACCTTAATATAACAAGATCACCATATAATAGTTAGTGACTACTCACCTTAATACAATGGGCTCACCATATAATAGTTAGCGACCACTCATGACTTTGAACTTGATTTTGCAGGAAGTTATTATTAATTTTTTATTTTTATTAATCTAACAGGATCATGCCTTATAATAGTTAGCAGTTGCTAGCCTTACATACTCCCAACATTGAAAATCTAAAAATGGTGAAATTAGAATCCAATAATAGCCAAATTGGAATCCAATAATAGCGATATTGGAATCCAATAATAGCGAAATTGGAATCTAATAATAGTGAAATTAGAACTAGAATAAGTCCAATAATGACAATATTGGAATCCAATATTGCTACTAATGGATTCCAATAATAGTAATAATGGAATCTGTATAGACAAAAATGGAATCCAATATACACAAAATGGAGATGGATTTCTTCCAATACTTGAAATATTGGAGTCCAGATTTACTTGGAATATGTCTAGATTTAGTGAAATAAGCATTGTAAGACCAAAAGAGGAAACAAAAAGAAAGAAAAGATGGCCAAAGATAGTGATCAATTAGTACTTTTATCTCGTAGGAATCATATGAATAGTGGTATGTGATCAGGACTAGAAATATACCCAAAGTGTGTGATTTAGTGTCTACATTTTCCCCTACTTTATGTTGTTGAGTGAATTATTGATAACATAAAGTATATAGAAGATTCATACCTGATAACCATGTAGATTGATGGAGAAAATGTGTCAAGATAAACACGAAAAAGTTTTGAGTGATAAAAATGTGAAGCATGGAAGCTAGAGAAGAGGAAGTGAGAAATGATGATGATGACCCTAGGTCGAAAGCGTATGTGTGGATGTAAAATTGTTCATGTTGTTGATGTTGATCAATGCTTGATGATGTTTTCTTGATGATTTGATTAATTTGACTACCGTTTCCCATAAGGATGGACCTATAAAAGAGAAGAATGAACAAGTAGTCAAATACGTGTATATATGATCAAAACATGTAAAAAGTGTGTAAAAGTATGTAAAAAATGAAAAAGGAACATGTGCACCTGATCCATGATGAGTGAAAAGAGATAAAAAGGATCCTGAAGATATTGTAGAATAAAAATCTTTTTGGGTGATCTCATGCCAATTGCGGCTGAGTGCAAATTTTTGGGCGATCTCATGCCAAGTGTGGAAGAAGTGTAGGGAGAAAGGTCTAGTGTTATTCTCCAACCTTTGAATATTTCTTGAAGTGTAAGCTCCATTGTAAATGGTTTCTATGAATCGGATCTAGTTTTATCCAATGTAAAAGAATAAAATAAGATGTAATGCATCCATGTCAAGTGCTAAAGGACTATGTGTCTCGTAAAAAAATGTTGTGTAAACTACCAAAAATTGTGTTGAACTGAGAAAATTTGTGTAACTTCCCCTTATCACATATGTCTAGGAAGGGTTGGGGTGCCCAGACATTAATGTTTGGTATTGGATGCTAGCATCTATGTTGTGTTGAATACCCAAGTCTTATTTTGGGTCGTTACTAAGACTAAAGACTATGTTGATTGTGTGTTGAATTGTACGATTATGACTGTAGACTATTGAATGGGGTGACTAATTCACCCAATGATGCCCCCTCTCATTTGGGGTGCATGTGATGTCACAAGGAGTATGCATCCTAAATGAGGACTAGACACTGAGCTGAAATTAATGCCCTATAGGGTGGACAAAGTGTGCTTGGTAAAAACAAGGCACACACAAGTAAAGTAGCTAGAAAACAAGTATTACTGAAACCAAGATAAACATGCATGTATAAGACAATATGTAAGCTAAGAACACAAGAATAAAATGTAGAAAATCAATAGTATAGACATAGTAGACTATGATAAGTGGGTTTCAAACATGGTACATCACTCACGATGTCGCAATACAATCGAGGCCACAATATATGAAAGAATACAATGTGCATACGAACAAAGGAAAATCCCACAAACAATGGAAAACAATGACAAATAGTAATGAGAAAAATAATAGATTACCATGGTAGAAAAGTGTTTTTGTAAATCAAATACTACACATGAAGCACCCATTAGCATGTTTTTTTGTCAAAGTGTGTATGATCTGATATAGTAGTGTGCTAGTAAAAATAGGAAGTAGTGTAAAACAAAACAATAGCATTGTAGATACCAAAATTTGGTATTGTTACCCCTTACCCCACATTCAATTTATGGCATCTTGTCTAAATACATAACTCTCTTTAATTTTTAACTCCCTTTCCCTCCCAAATTCAATTTATCTCATTTACCATTGTTTCCTACAATTTAATCAATCTTCCCTAATCATTCCTAATCACCCTTAATTAGCCCCAAATCCTCATTTAATTTATTTATCCTTCTTAAATCCTTAACTTTATCCTTTCTAGTCCATCATTTAATGATTTCACCTCTTCATGGCTGTTATTTAATAATTTCCACTATCCACCTACCCATTTACTCATCCTAAGCAACCCTATTTTTTCCTAATCCTTCAAAACCCTAATCCCGCCTCCTATGGGCTCCTTACCTCGAGCTTATCTTCTTACCACCTCCCAAATGGATGGGTCCCCATAGTCAATGATAAACCATCTAGTTTTCCTTGACCCTATAAAGCTACCCCTACCCCTCCTTTTCTCAAGATGCAATTTTGGAGTCTTCAATCTTTCTTGTGATCTTGCTTTCATTTGTTACTTTCTCTATAGCTGTTGCAAACATCTTAGATATCTTGTTAAAATATTTGGGATATCTAAAGCCTTCTTTCAACATTCCATGTTTGGATATTCATTTGTAACTATCACAATCAGATCTTGTGCAGTTTAACTACCATTTAGAGCTCTCTTTTCAGTCATTCCTAGGCCTACATTTCTTATCTGCGGGTCTTCAATTCATTCCATCCATTCTCATTCAATTCTAGATCATTCCTAGTCATATTTGACCTGTCTGATTTTCATTGAACTAACATTATTTTGTGTTCCTCTCTATCATTTAGATCCCCAACCATCCACTTTTTGTTTCCATAGTCATCCAACTCTCAAATCCTATCATTTTTCCCCTTTGTTATCTCATATTTGTTCTGTTAGTCCCCAATCACCATTGACCCTACCTTATCATTGTTGACCGATCAATATTCCTTGTATTTTCCATCATTTTTCATAATTTTCTTACATCCTTTCTATTACATATTGTTTCAAATCTTTTGTAGGTTCTTTTCTTCCATCTCGGTGCTTCATCAACTCTAGATCTACCTCTAGAGTCTTCAAATCTACATTTTCCATCATTTTTCTAGTTGATCTGTCTCAGTCATTATTGAAAAGCCCTCTACAAGCTCGAGTCATCATTAGACCACCAAATTTGATTTACTTTACATGTATTTATATCAGATCTACATTTTTCATCTTCATTGATTTTCAGTTTTTGTCTTACTTCAAATTCTACTACATCTAATTTATCAATATTTTATTTTATCTTATCTTTATCAAAACAAGGGTTGACATCCATCATAGGAAGTTCTTACTTATAGGGACTGACATTGTCATGACACACTCCCATCTATCTACTAATACATCTCGTGATGAGTTTTCTTGATTTGCAGGTCATCTAGCTCACTTTGTGGAGAAGAAGCTCTCATTTTGCACCCGCATCCATCGTCATCCCATATATGAAGGTACCTTAAACCCTTGTATATTTGGAGTTACTTATTTTATTTAGAAATAGTGATGGGTCATTGTATTCTTCCCATCATTTAACTGACATAATCTTTGTCAGTGTCATTCTAAACCAGGGTTGTGTCCTAGGCAATATGTAATGGAGTCTAGGAGAACTAGTTATACGTTGGGTCTGTTGGGGGGTTGCTTAGTTTAATGACTATTCTATGGAAATGTAGTTAAAATCTATGGAAATTAAATACAGTTCTATGGAATTCAACTATTTGCAATGAAAGGAATTTTAGCAACTAATCTTCTATTGTAAAATGAAATACACACACACTTATTCTTAACAAATGAAATCACAACTGAATAAATGGAATTTTAGCAAAAAGCAAGACTATTTGTGAACTAGATTTGTATAACAAAAGCATCTATTCTAAGTGAAAGCAGTAATGGAGAAAGCAGATATAGTTAATCAAAGCATGCATGTAAAACTCATCAAATGACAATTGCAATAAAACTAATCAAAGGACTGTATGCATGAACTCAAAGTAACCTCGTATCTCCTTAATTGAGTGGGCCCTTTCTCTTCCTCGGATAGAGGGTAAAAACTTTTGATTCTCAAAATCTCTTGGCTTTCATTAACTTCAAAATAAGTTCATGACACATAAAATATATCTAGAACTGTATGCAGCTAATCTTCTTCAATAATCAAAAAGTGATACCACCAAGTTCTGAAGACGAAGTCTTCATATAGATAATGTTGGTTACAAGATCCACCATATCAGGTGGCATTAAACACTTGTCCATCAAATATCAATTAAAACTCATAGATTCCTATGGGCCGTTAGAATCAAGCCCAAGCTAATAGGTCAATGTGATGGAAACAGTCTTCAACCGCATGCTTCAAACTCGAGCTTCTTATCCACTAGCAACTTCCATCATTCCCTGCACACATCATCACATTTGATCTCACAAAGATAGTTAGTAGGAGGTTCATGTGATAATCGGTTTTCATAAATAATAGCAAGGAAAATGCATCAAACCTACTAAGATATAACTACACAAAACATCCCCATATACTAATAAGTCATATCACAAAGAGTATTTCCAGTTTGAAGAAATGATATTAATGAGCCAAATAATGCACTCATCATTTTCCCCCTGAATTTACTTGTTACATGTCCTAATGCAACTCATCTGCCCTTCTCACCTTCCAAGTTGTTCAGCCATGTCATACTCCTCGAATTAATCAGCGCATTGCTTTGTGGTATTCTTTCACCTACACGAGTATTGGAGGTAATTTCCACCTAGGCAATGAAAATGTCATGGGACTGTGTTGCATTGTTTTTCCAAGTGGTGAGAGGGCTTAAGAGAAGTGGTGGATGTACTTGGAGGCCTACCCATTCATTAGTGTATTGCTGGCTAGTTTTCTCTGTAGTTTGTTTGATAATGGTGATGAGGGCATCACCCCTGTGCATGTTCCAGCTCAAATTCTAGGGAGAGATAACCTCCCTACGTTTCAAAGGTAAGCTTAAAGTATCCCATCTCCTATCACAAGCTTGCCAAGTAGACCCAAAATTCTCCTGACTATAATTTTCAAAATCAATAACACACTGAAGCAAAATCTGAGAAGTATTCACCCCAACCCCTACCTGATAGTAAAATGATCAAAAGTTTTTCCATAGGGCAACATCTGTATGATGAGTTGGGCGAATGTGAAATCTGATGGGTGAGCAAAGGTGTTATTGAAACCTGTCTATTGCTACCCCTAAATTATCCGATTCATGTCTGATGAAAGGCTTTAATTTGAAAATCACCCACAAATAGGTTGATCAAGAAATCAGGGACATTGGTCACTATCATGTTATGTAGATAAAATTCACAGAGAAAATTTTGAATTTCTGAATACTGCACTTGTAAATTGATAAAAAACTAGGGTCATCGGGAATTTTGTGAGGGGCTTGAGAACACAATTGAAATAACTGCCAAGAATAAAATTGTTCTTGGACATACATGTTGTAGATTGAGGAGGGTTTCCTACAGGATAGTAGTTTGATGGCCAAAGGACAGACAAAGTCTAAAATAGATGTTACTTTTTGTTTTTCCTCTTCTATAGATTCTTTTTCCTTTTTTAATTTTTGATTTTCCTTCCGCAATTCCCTTTCCTGAAGGGACAACTATTGGAAACTATTCAAGAGGGTAAGAATCTTATCATGTTGTTGCTTTAAACAACTTACTTCAAGCTGCAGGGCTAGCAATCTCCCAAAATTTTTCTACTGTCTTTTGTGTAAATTCAGCTTGTAATAAAAGGTTGGTTTCTTCCATACCTTGTAACTAAGATTTTAGCAGTGTGATTTCCTTAGATAGTTGTGAGAAGGTGCCACTTGGGTGTCAAGCATTTCAGGAGTCACAGTGTGAATTTTCGTAGATGATGGAATAGTAGATGATGGAGCGGCTAGGTCATCCTCCGTATGAAGTTCCTCCTGAATGTGGGTGGTATCATCAGGCAAGGAATCTAATTGGAAACCACCTGTCTGTAAAAATGAGATAAGACGCTGGGACCATAGTTGTATGGAGGAATATGGGGACATGGGACACTTGCCTTTTGAATCGAAATGGATGGGGATCGTCCCTTAGAAGTACCAACTGTGTCGGCATGCTTAGGAACATCAGTTGCCTCTGCTTGGCTCTGTGAAGGGCAAGGGCCCGATGCAAGGGTAGACCGAGGTGTAGAATAGAGACCAAATTTTAATTTCTTTGTTCTAGACCCTTCACCACCAGCATGTCCCTCAAGCCTCCACTTTGGTCTAAAGAAGACTTGGTGCAAACATAATGAATCAACCCCGAGTGTTTAATCATAGATTTACCTCCACTGGACCAGTGTTTCTAGCATACTTTAATGATGGAGTCTGTGAGGTACTCTGGTAGATTTACCCAAAGGGCCTAGTTGACATGTCCCTTTTAAGGTGAATGAGCATTTTCATTGCATCACCACCTGCAGAATAGAGGCCTATCCATCGCATATGAAATACCAACTAACCCATTTCACAATCTCACCTGGATTCTCGGGAAAATTGTGCACTTAACACCCTTCTAAACATCTAATGGAGTCAAGATGACCTCCGGAAGTTCCTCTCCTTCATCGTGGAAGTGAGCAATCAGACTTTGTAAAGGGGCTTTTATCATAACCTTTAAACCAAAGTTTTACAAGAAAGATAGGTTAGAAATGACTTGACTGGTAATTTCAACTCTTCTTCCACCAACTTGCGAGTAGGTGGACTCAAATTTGTTCAAGAACTCTTCCACAATGCCCTCATCGAAACCTTCAAATTTCCGAATGAAATCCAACCATCCAAAATCATGAAATACCTGCGAAAGGGTGGCATTCTAGAGTAAGGTGTCAGGTGAAGTAGGTTCTGATGTCTTTCACGGTCCCATGTTAAGCCAAAAAGTGAGAAATACATGGTAGTGGAAAAACCAGAGTAGAGCGTCTCTTCCACTTCTTGTCTAGTGTCTGATAAAACTAGTCATGATTGATGTGCATACCAAAATGGGAAGTAGTTGCAGAAGCATTAAATTTCAAATGACACCATATTCCTTGGGTAGTGCAACATCAAGTGAAGGTGACAGTGAGAATAATAGTGATGAGACCGGCCACCTATGTGAGATTAAGATTTTGTAGCGGCACATATCCCATGGTTGAGGAGTGAGCGCCACTTGTCCTGATGTTGGAGAGTGTGACACATCAAGGCATGTGGTGATTATGAGCCATTACTCCTTTTATGCCATCATTCATAGAGCCGGATTTGGAAAGAGATCCGAATGACCATAACAATCATTTCATGATGGCATCATAATGACAAATGCATACATGGGGAAATATTTTGCATAGAAATATTATTAGCAATTTAAAATGCACTTACCCATACCACATTTAGTCAGCTGATATCAGTAGATTCCTACGCCCGTAATTTGGGATGAAACGTGATTAGCAATAATAGAAATAATGAAAATTCCTACATTTATTGGAATTTACAATAAAAACTACTAAGGGAAGAAGATCAAATGAAGGATCATCTTCCTTTATTGAATTTGCAAGAGATTTATTACTCCATGCTTGAGAGGCAAAGAGCCTCCTTAGCATGCATGTCTGTTCGTAATGAAATTTTGTCGATGAAAGTCTTCTTATCCAGGTGGTTCGAGATAAACTCGAGAGCCTATGTCCATTCACCAGAAGAGCCCATTTGTCTCCATAAATCGGTATCAATTGAATAGAGCCATTATCAAACACTTGATTTACCTAATAGGGAACTAACCAACGTGTACGCAACTTGCCTTTAAATTACTGATAGTGGGAATCAAAGAGTAAAACCCATTGTCCTTCATGAAATGTTCTTTTTTGATGTGAGCATCATGCCAAGTTTTCCGCTGATGCTGTAGAATTTCTATCTCTGTTGTGCCTCCATCCATATTTCATCTAATTCATTCAACTGCAACACTCATTCACATTTTGCTTCATCCAAATCAATCCCAACTTCTAACATTGTTCGCTAGGTGCGCAACTTGAACTCAACAGGTAACAGTGGCTTCTTCCCAAAGACTAGCTCATAGGGAGAGAAACTAGTAGTTGTTTTCTAGGTCGTGTTGTAGGCCCAGACGGCCTCAGGAAGCTTTGGTACCCAATTCTTTCTATTGACATTGACCACCTTAGTTAGAATATTCTCAAGTTCTCGATTGGTTACCTCCACTTGCCCATTGGATTGGGGGTGATATGGTGATGATTTTCGGTGCTGATTCTATAGATTTCCAAGAAAGCTTAAATCATATTTGAAGCAAATTAAGGACCTTGATCAGATAAAATGGCCCTTGGTGCTCCAAATCACAACAATATCCAGTTGTAGAGAAAATTAGCAACAACATCTTCATTGGCATATGCCAATGCTTGAACTTCATCCCTTTTGGTGACATAGTCCATGCATACCAAGAGATACTCCTTCCCGCAAGATGGAGGATCAAATGGTCCAAAAAATCAATACCCCATTTGTCAAATGTTCCTAGAACCAACGAGAGGATTTTGAGGCATTTTCCGTAGAAATTGTAGGTTTTTCCATTCGTTGGCATGCATGCACCGCCACACATACTTTTTGACAGTCTTATGGAGGGAAGGCCAATAGTACCCTGCTCCAAGGATCTTGTGAATTGTTTGTTTCACTAAATAATGTCCACCTCCTGGCTCATCATGACATGCTCGCAGTATGTCATGTACCTCATCCTCTCAAACACACCTATGAAGAACCATGTCAGGACAACATTTAAATAAGAATCCATTACACCATTTATATGTTGCACTATTTCTAACCAATCGCCTTCTTTCCTTATGAGTAAAATAGGTAGGAAACTTCCCTGTTGTCAAATAATTCATGAGATCAGTGAACTAGGGAGTCTTAGTAGAGATAGAAAACAAGTGTTCATTGGGAAATTGGTCTTGGACTACTTCGTCATCACCTGAAACATTTATTTTGGAAAGAAATTTAGCAACAATGTTAGATTTCCCAGGCTTATCTATAATAGTGAGATTGAATTCTTGCAACAAGAGTAACCAGCGAATGAGCCTTATGCCAACCACTGGTTTGTTCATCAAATATCGAATGGCATAGTGGTTAGTGTAAACAAAATTTTTATATCTAGTGATATAATGGTGAATTTATTCAAAGCATAGACAATGACCAAAAATCTTTTCCGTAGTAGTGTAATTATTTTCTGTAAGAGTTAGATTTTTGCTGATAAAATAAATTGCATGCATATGATCTTCTAAGTCTTTTTGTCCAAGGACAATGCCCATGGATGTATTAGAAGCATCGGTGTGCATATGGAAAGGTTATCCCGATCGGGGCCATGTAAGACAAGGGTTGTTGTCGATTTTCTTTGATAGAATAAAATTCCTGTTGACACTGAGGAGACCATTCAAAAACAAAATCTTTGGTTAGCAATGAAAACATTGGGGTGGCAATTTTGCTAAAATATTTTATGAATCAGCGGTACTAACTCGCATGTAGCCAAGGAAACTTTTGATTTCAGTCTCATTAGCAGGTAGGTAATTGGGTGATGAATGATATCTTCTTGGGATCCACCTGTATACCTTGGGTTGAAACATGGTGACCTTAGACAATTCCTTAATCAACCATCATTAGACATTTTTCATGACTCGAGAGATAGTTGGTGTTGTTCACATTGACTGAGTACTTTCTCAAGATTATTTAGAGATTCTTCAAAATTGGATCCATGGATAGTGAAATCATCCATGTAAACCTCAACACAATCGTTAGTAAGATCTATAAAAATGGCCAAGACTACCCACTAAAATGTAGCAGGGGGCATTACAAATCCAAAAAGGTAAGACTCTGTGTGCAAATGTACCCCAAGGAAAGTAAAAGTAGTCTTATCACGATCGGTAGGGGCAATACTAATTTGATTATACCCACTAAACCCATCCAAGAAAGAGAAATATTTCTTACCAACCAAATTGTCTAGGATTTGGTCAATGAAAGGCAGGGGGAAAATAATCTTTCTTGGTGGCTTTGTTAAGTTCGCTATAATCAACACATATTCGCCACTTACCATTCTTCTTGGGAACAATAACTAATGGAAAAACCCACTTTGAATATCGGATATAGGATAGATAAAACCTACCTTTATGATTTTTTCGATCTTAGTTTTGACTATGTCTCTCAATTTGGATTGATTCTTCAGTGGCTGCCTTATAGGTTTGAAGTCATCGGTGTAAATATGATGTGTAAAGATGCTAGGATGAATTCCTTTCATATTAGTGTAATCCCAAGAAAAAGCACGAGAATGTTTCTTGAACCTCAAGCACCCTAGCTTCTTGATTGACCTCCAAGTCACTACCTATAGTCAACTCTCTACTCATACTGAGAAGCACCTGCTTGGTATCAGTCACAAGATCAAGCTTTGTACTAGTGATAAAAGAATTCAATGGGAAAACATGGGGTTGAAGCATGTTCAGGATGGATATGTTATCAAAAGACAGAACCTTGGTTAAAGGAAAATAGAAATCAAAAACTAAATGTTTGTAATTATAAGCATAGAGTTTCCTACCAGACTCAGCAGAGGTAATGTCTAATGCTGGTATTTTGGATTCCGTAGCAATAGTGCTGATTTTTGTAGTTGCAGAGTCCTTAGAAACAGTCAGTGTATATGACTCTGTAGCTTCTTCCATATGATTGTGTACTACAATAGTGGCTAGAAAAGAAGAACTCAAAGAGTTAGCATCCAAAGAATCCACCCATACTTGGTCACAATTGTTCGTATAAAATTTAGGCGGGAGGATATAATAAAATGTGTTTGGATTTTTGCACATTTAGAATTGTTATGTTGCCTAACCTACAGTCAATGTAAGCAGTAACCGTAGCCAGCCAAGGTCTTCCCAAGATGACTGGATATCCCAACTTCTAAGCTTTAGGCTACAAAACCATGAAATCAACTGGGTACTCCCATGATTCAACAATGACCATTATATCTTTAACCACACCATCAGCTACTGATAATGGATTGATTTGATAACTACGAACAATGTTGGTTGGTTGAAGTCCTATCAAGGATAGCATGTTAAACATTTCATTGTGATGAAATTAATAGCAACACCAAGATCTACCAAAACATTATATATTTCTTGGTTGTTTATACAAATAGTAATGACAGGGGATCCCAGGATCCCCATATTTTGGTGAGATAAGGTGTCAAGAACTAAATAATCCAAATTCCCTTCGACTCGGCAGGTCTCTGGTATTTATTTTTTTCTTCTGGTGTCTTTATACACTTGTTTCTAATGGTTTGGTTTAGTTCAGGGATGTCCCTTATTACACATAACAGTGGAACCTCAATATGTACTTTTTTCAATTCTGAACTAGTTTTGTTTCATCTACAGTTTGAGTGTCCTGTAATCGCTAAGGAAAAGGGACTGTAGTCTATTTGGGTATTTGATCATCCTGTTTATCTGGCATTGGTGAAGAACTAGTGTTACCCTCAAGGTTTTCTTTCTTATCGACATCATTAGGCAGTTTGTGATAACAATAGGAGGGTTCAATATTTTCCCGGATCGTAGTAGTAAAATCCCAATAGTGTTAACCTGCATGATGTTACTACTGAGTTTGTGTCATCAATTGAAGTTGTCTGTTGATTTTTAGGATTGGATACTGGCTAGGCCATAAGTTGTGTTTGTGTTGCTTATCCTTGATTTTGGTAGGCTTGAGGTGGAGGCATTAAAGCTTATTGTGGCTGCTAGAACCTGCATTATTGATTACCATTTTGTGGTGGTCCCCAGGACTGATTTTGGCAAAAAAATTGTTGAGGACCCCACTTGTTGTTTGTGCAAAGGATTGGCTATGAGTGGTGGAGCCCAACCCGGCTGAGTGTAGGGATTTTTCTAAGGTGGTGGATATGGATAAGTCATCTAGTTTGAGTTTTCCCACTCAGGTTGTCCCTAAGAAGACTAAGAGGCTTGATTTGGCCATGGCATTCTCCAGGATTCTGAGTTGGTCTAGATGGGAACCCACCCTGATTTTTTGGTCTTTGGACAAAATTTAATTTAGCACTTGTTTGAGATATGGCATTCAAACCTCCCTTCAACTGTGGTAGAAGTGTGTAATGCTTTGTGTCATGGTTAGTAAATTCGTAGATTAAGCACATGTCTGTGACATCCAAAGGACATTCTCTAAAGGGGTGTCTCTTCTGACATTTAGGGAAATACATGTCCAATGGTTCTTTAGCAGGGGTGGATTTTTCCTTGAGTCCATTTATGGTTGATGTTAATTGTAGCGAGATATACTGTTTTCATGTTGGCCATTTCTTTTAGAAGTTCGAGGTACCCAAAGAATTGGATGTTTGTTTCCTTCGTATTCTTCCATGTGTTCTAGAATATCTTCTACATAGCTCAGGTGATTTATTCCATGGTGAATTTATGCATGTATCCTCCTCCCATGAGATGGAGAGAATCCTTGGTTTCCTCATCCATTCCTTTCAGAAAGACTATTTTAGTGATGTCTGCATGTAACTCATACCCACTACATTTATGGAGAAAGAGGAATCTATCCAAATAATCCTCTAGATTCTCATCTTCCTTTTGTCGTATTTGGAAGAACTCTTCCTTCCTACCCCTTCCTCTACAATAGTCTGGGTATCTATCTAGGAAGGCTGTTTCCATGGCTTCCCAAGAATTAATGGAGTTAGATGGTAACCCCATAAACCATCTCATAGTAGAATCTTTGAGAGTGGAGGGAAATAGTTTGAGTTTTTGATTGTCAGTTTGGTAGTCATATGTCTGGCACAGGATTTTAAATTCAAACGAGAATTGATCGGGTCCTCTTTGGTCATTCCTCAAAAGAGGGGGAGGATGGATGGTGAGATGTTTTTCATGGGTGCATCCTCATCTACATTAAGGACAATGGGTATGTAAATTTTGTCCTAAAGGTTGGTCTTCAGCATTCCCAAGATCCCCCATTGTAGAATGGTGTGAAGAGGATACATAATGCTCAGAAAAGGTTCTAGGCATTGAGTTGGAATCTATATCACTCTCAGTGTTTCTCTCTTGTGAAGTGTCTAAAGAGATTTGTTGAATATTGCATGCTATAAATCTCCCTTGGTTATCTTGTGACCTATGCATCCAGGTTGGTTGGTTTAAATTGAGGTCCGAGAGAACTACTGGTTTCCTATATGAACTCCATTAACACCCATAGCATATGGAATAAAATAATGGAGCTTATGGTTATTTCCCCAGCAACGGCACCAAAAATGATGGGTCATTGTATTCTTCCAATCATTTAACTGACATAATCTTTGTCAGTGTCATTCTAAACCAGGGTTGTGTCCTAGGAAGTATGCAATGGAGTCTAGGAGAACCAGTTATACATTGGGTCTATTGGGGGGTTGCTTAGTTTTAGTGACTATTCTACATAAATGTAGTTAAAATCTATGGAAATTAAATACAATTCTATGGAATTCAACTATTTGTAATGAAAGGAATTTCAGCAACTAATCTTCTATTGTAACATAAAATACGCACACACTTATTCTTAACAAATTAAATCACAACTTGAATAAATGGAATTTTTAGCAAAAAGAAAAACTATTTGTGAACTAGATTTTTATAACAAAAGCATCTATTCTAATTAAAAGAAGTAATGGAGAAATTAGATATAGTTAATCAAAGCATGCATGTAAAACTCAAAGAAATGACAATTGCGGTAAAAATAATCAAAGGACTATATGCATGAACTCAAAGTAACCTTGTATCTCCTCGATTGAGTGGGCCCTTTCTCTTCCTTGGGATAGAGGGATCAACAACTTATGATTCTCAAAATGACATAGCTTTAATTAAATTAGAAATAATTTCATAACACATAAAAGATATCTAGAACTGTATGCAGATAATCTTCTTCAATAATCAAAAAGTGATACCACCAAGTTCTGAAGACGAAGTCTTCATATAGATAATGTTGGTTACAAGATCCACCATATCAGGTGGCATTAAACATTTTCCATCAAATATACATTAAAACTCATAGATTCCTATGGGCCGTTATAATCAAGCCCAAGCTAATAGGTCAATGTGATGGAAACAATATTCAACCGCATGCTTCAAACTCGAGCTTCTTATCCACCAGCAACTTCCATCATTCCCTGCACACATCATCACATTTGATCTCACAAAGATAGTTAGTAGGAGGTTCATGTGATAATCATTTTTCATAAACAATAGCAAGGAAAATGCATCAAACCTACTAAGATGTAACTACAAAAACATCCCCATATACTAATAAGTCATATCACAAAGAGTATTTCAGTCTCGAAGAAATGATATTAATGAGACAAAAAATGCACTCATCAAATAGTTCACTAATATAAATAGGAATGAATGAATTTGGTCAACATTCAGCACACTCGGTGGGACCTACTCTTTCTTGGTGAGTCTTTTTATTTATATTTCATTTTCATTTTCTTCTATTTGTCTTCTACTAACCTCATAGGAAGGAGCATTTATTTCTTGCATATGTGGATTGTGTTGCTTGGATTGGATTTTTCTTGCTTGCTTAAATATTAAAAATTAGATAAAAAGAAAAATCACTATCCAAGTATTCCCTTTTTTTCTTAGTTACTTATTTTGCATCATACTTTCATTTATTTTTTGTTTGTCCTCATCGAATCTACACATTTCATTTTGGATCTAAAAATAACCCTTCATATTTTCTTGTAAATCTAGTCTAAGTATGGTGTTTAATATTTTTATTACACCTTCATCACACACATCTAAACACACAAACCAATTTACACATCAAAAAATCTCCTACCAAGTGGAACTATTGGGATTTCATCATCCAATAGGAAGTCCACCATGATGTTCTAGCCACATTAAAAAATTTGTGTTTATTGGTATATTGGATTAGCACCTTGTTGGTCGTCAAAAAGGACTTCAAGAAGAGCAACAGTCAGGGGACAAGAAGTCCCTCCTCTTTAATGGGAGAGGTTCCCTTATTCAGAAATGAACCTATTTACACATATACAAAGCATGATTTTCTGGTGGAACTTGGATATTATGAAAGTGTTTTCTATAAGGATCATCAATCACAAAAGGACTGAGGAATGAAAATGTGAGAACAAGCAGAAAAGCACCATTCATAATTATAGATGATAGAGTAATTCCTTATGCATGCGAGGGTACAACAAATTGGAATAAGATCATTTGTATCACATTAATAAGATGAAATTTGAAAGACATAAAGTTATGTAAATAACATCTCAGAGAATACAAAGCTTCTCGGCATAATACGATAAAATGATCTAGCAAGATTAAATGAATAGCTTGGGAATAAAGGAAACCAAATAGAAAAAGAATGAAAAATCCTTACATCAGTATTGATTTCTTCAACATTTATCTACACTTTTAGAAATAAGCCAAGTTCCTTCCTCATTTCCAAAATGGCGAGGAGAGGCCATTATATAGTTTACAAATTAGTTACTCCCAGTAACTACTCATTTAACTAATGATTAGTTAAAGGGATGCAAATCGTAATACCCCAACTAAATACAATAAATTCATGATGAAGAAGAGAAGAAGGAGAAGAATCAGGAGAAGAAGACAAGCATTCAAGATTGGGAGGGACCCACTGATTTAAGGATCCGTTGTCTGAATCTCTTCAACGCCTCGGCTATGTCTCTACCATGTGGGACTGATGTGTTGGTGGTAGACTAAGTCCAAAATCTGAGGCACTTCTCCATTTCCTTATCGAACTCAACATGAGTATGATAATCTTTATTGGCTTCTTCAATGGCAGATTGAAGAGAACAAATCTCCTTTGACAAAAGCTCAATTGAGCTTTGATTTCTTGTAAAGTGAGAGGCACACTAGAATTCTCATCATGAAGATGGCAATGTATATCTTTAAACTTCACTTGTCCCGATATCGAACGGAAAACTCGAGTGGTGAAACTTGTTCCTGCCCCTGGAATTTGATCTTCATGTTGATAGTAACTTGGAGAGAAAAGCTGCAAGCTAGACTTGGGATGGAATCACAAGGGAAATGGATACGCAGAAATTTTGGTTGCGGGTTCGAGCAATTCGAAAACGCATATAGATAATAAATGTGCATTAAATACACATCTACCAAATTGAAAAGCAAGATATTCGGGTAGAGTAGGAAAAATTAGCACGAATGGCACTTGGTTCATTTGGGACACAAGGGACGCGAAAGCACGAAGTACGCGGTTCGGCCGATTTGGGTGATGCGGGAAAAATACACACAAATGCTTTTGGGACATGCGGGGAGAAAGTACGCGGAATACGTGATTCGAGACGATTTGGGCGTGCGGGAAAAGATGCACAAATGAGTTTAGAACAACGAATTACGAGCGAACTTGGGACATTTGGGACAAAAGTTCGACAGGCCGAAAAACACACAAAATGACCCAAAAACATAGATTTTCCCAATTTCTTGACTTTTCACATTATCAGGACAACAGAAAAGACACTTAAACTCAAAATTTTAATTTTTAACTTCTTAAAAGCATGGGAATTTTGAGTGGACAACAGCTGGCTCCTTCAGGGGATGACTTGGCATAAATTCAAAGAATGAAACAAGGCAAGAATTTAGACAAACTCGGGGAAGCAGACCAGTACCTTATCCATTGGGCCATGGAAACAAAAAGCAAACCAATACAGAAGACAACACCCCAAACAAACAACACACAAAAACAAGGGAAGGAAAAGAGAACACACACACTATACAGAATATACACAGGACTCCCTAATCACCTACGACTTAAATAGTTTCAGGTACTACCCACTATAAGGAAGTGGGAGAGAAGAACCATCCATATAATCAAGGTAAAAATAATTCTTACCAGCAAAGTGTCTGATCTTGAAAGGTCTGAGCCAAAGGGAATCAAACTTGCCATGGCTGCCACGAGGTTCATGCCTTTTATCCCACAACAAAATAGTGTCTCCAATTTTGAAATCCCTGAACCTGGATTTCTTATCAAATAAGATTTTTACTTTCTGTTGGTGAGTAGATATCCTATCAGCAACTTCCAATCTATCCTCATTCAATTTGTGAAGATACATGATTCTCTTATCCAAAGAATCATTGAAACTAGTATCTTCAATGGCCTTCATTAAATGCAGAGCTGGAAGCTCCACTGTAACTAGCAATTGGGCCTCCACTCGTATACTACCTGAAAAGGAGATAACCCAATGGCTCTCTTAGGTGTGATCCTATCTACCCAAAGAGCATCATAGAGTTTCTTGTGCTAGTTTTGTTGGGATTCATTAACTAATTTCCTTATTATGGCCACCAAATTTTTATTTGTTGATTCTGCTTGTCCATTTCCCTGAGGATAGTAATCTAAGGAGTGAGCTAGGGAGATGCCATATCCATAGAAAAAATCCATCATCTCAATTGAAGAAAAGTTTGAAGCATTATCTGTCACGATCTTGTTTGGCACACCATACCTTATCAAGATGTTTTCTTTGATAAAACTGCATACTACTACAAGTAGTACTCTTCATGCTTCTATGCATTTGGTGAAATAATCTATGGCGTTAATACATGGGTATGACTAGCACTAGAAGAGGTATTAAGTGTTCCAATGAAATCTAAACCCCATTCTTTAAAAGGTTCTTCGATCACAACTTGTTTAAGGGGCAAGAAGGCCAATTTGGGTCTGCCTTACGAAAGTCCGACAAGCCTCACATTTATCAACCCATTTTGATGCATCCTTGAACAAGGTAGGCCAAGAATATCCTCCAAGAAGTATTTTATGAGTAGTGACAGGTTGATGAGTAATGCCCTCCACATGCCTGATCATGAAAAGTTGAGAGTAGCTTCTTCTGCTGCTCCTTGTCCACACATTTCAAAAACCTTCCATCTAACCCACGTTTAAACAAGGCATTTTCCCACAACACATATTGGGTTGACCTTAGTTTAACGGCTCTCTTCTCTTTGGTAGTAAAATGAGAGGAGCATTCTCCATAGGTGAGAAAGTGAGCGATATCAGCATACCATTCATCAACTGAGCTAAGAAATAGAATGGTAGGAAGACCAACTTTATCCTCCAGTAACTCATGTTTAGCTCCTTCAGCGATGAGTTCACACAGGCCTTTTCCACGGACGAGCTTGGTTGGTTTGATGTCAATATCATATTCTTGAACCTTGGCCACCTAGTTCCCTCTCTTGGATCCAAATTCCTACTGTGTGAGAATTGACTTGATAGTTGTATCCGGTACCAACACCATGGAGTGAGAGTTAAGAATGTAAAAACGAAACTGCTTGATAGCTTTAACCACTACAAAAGCATGTTTTTCCATTATGGTGTATTTTAACTCATGATTTTTCAGAATATAGCTCATAAATGTAATTGGGATTTTGTGCTCATTAGAATCTTCCTGAGTCAAAACAGCAGCCAAGGTGTTATCCGTGGCGTAACAATAGATAATGAAATCTTTGCTGAAATCTGGACATGCTAAAATAGGATTTTTAGCAATGGCCCTTTTAATACCTTCAAAGGCTTCTTTCCCTTTAGGAGACCAACCAAACATTTGTTTTCCTTTCATCATTTGGGAGATATTCAAAGTTAACTCTACAAAATCAGGGATGAACCTTCTCAAAAATTTGATCTTACCAAAGAAAGAGTGCACTCCCTTTTTGCTTGTTGGAAGAGGAATTTGCTGAATAGCTTGAACTCGCTCAGGATCAATTTTTATACCATCTCTGGAGACAACGTGCCCCAATAATTTCCCCTCTGTGACACAAAAAATAGATTTCTTAGGATTCAAAGAGATCCCATGTTCTCTACATCTTAAGAAGCGAAGTTGTCTAGATGTTGGAAATGATCCGCCCTTGTTTTAGAAAATATAGTCAAGTCATCAAGGTATACGATGATACACTTTCCTTTCAATCTTCCAAAGGCCAAATCCATAGCCCTCTGAAAAGTGGCACCGGCATTGATGAGCCCAAAAGGCATCCTTTTGTAAGTAAAGGTACCCCGAGGGTAGTGAAAGATGTTTGTGTTGGTCTGTGGTATTAACTTCTATCTGGTTATATCCTGAGAATCCATCAAGCATAGACAACATTTCGGATCCCGTTACTACTTGCAAGACCTGATCCATCATAGGTAAGGGATAATTATATTTCAAGGAATCTTGATTTAGATTCCTGAAGTCAACACGAATACTGAATCTCACCATTTTTCTTTCTAACGGGCACATTATTGGCAATCCATGTTGAATGATGGATAGGAAAATGATTTTGGCTTTCAATAAATTATGTATTTCTTAAAAATGGTGTCATCTATTTTAGGATTATATTGCCTCTTCTTCTTTTTAAAAGGATTAATCCCAGGTTTGAGAGGGATAAAATGTTACATCTCCTTTGGTTGGAAAGCTTTTAAATCTTCATAGGAATAAGCAAGAACATCCTTATACTTTTTCAAAAGACTCATCACCTTCTTCTTTTCTTCCGAGGTGCAACATTTTCCAATGTTCATGAGTTTAGGATCAATAGAACTCCCAATATTGATTTTGTCATATTCGGCTGATTGTTGGGGTCTAGTAGAAGCTCTAAACTTTACATACCTGTCATGTTTGTCAAAAAAATTTCTAAACTCACCAATCCTTTTGGAATCTTGTTTCCTTTGAGTTTGATACATCCATCCTGATCCGCTTCTTCTTCTTGGGTGGCTTCTTTGTTAAAGGGCACACTTTCACGAGGCAAATTATCACTTCCTTCAAAGTACAATTGTTCAAAATTATCCTTGAGTTCTAAGAAAGAAAGCAAGTGTTGATCGTTATTGAAAACTTGCCAGTTACTTGTATTATCAGGTACATTGGGTCTATGAATCATTTCAATGGTGAACTTATCTTGAGAAAATTCAGGATGAGGAATAAGCAATGACCCTGAGACTGCTAGAGAATCAGCCCTGGTATTCTTCTCCCTAGGCACCGCTTCGATGGAGAAGGCGTCGGGAAATTCACTAGAGTCCCAAACCTAATTCTGGTAATGTTTGAACCTTCCATTCTTTACCTAGAAGAGGTTTCTAACTTGTTTGACGATCAACTCCGCATCCCCATGAGCTAGAAGATTCTTCACACCCTGTTCTTTTGCCACCTGAAGTCCAAGAATGAGAGCTTCATACTCTGTTGTATTATTGGTATTTTCAAATTACAACTTGAATGAGAAAGGATGAATGCTTCCTTCAGGCGACACCAATATGACACCAGCTCCAAAACCAGCTGAAGAACAACTTCCATCAAACTCTAATATCCAAACATCATTAGGATCTTTAGATGAGACTTTGGGGAGTTAGATTTCTTCTGGAGACATAATCATGTAGTTACCATGCCCCATATCCTCATAGAGTATTTGTGCTTTGGGATCATCAGTTTTTTGTACAATATACTCAGACTGCTTCTCAGGCAGCAGCTTCTTCATTTGCCCATTAACAGGTATGAGGGCATGTGACCAATCCATTTGAATTTCTCCACCCACATCCTTACAGAAGTTCCTACTTAGCAACATCCTGTATGAAGGAGGAATATCTACTACTAAGATAGTAGCCAAAACTTTCTTCTCAGGCAAAGTAGCCTTGTGCGTCCTTAATTCTTCCGACCAAGGGAACTTCCTTACTCTCCATGGAATAACAAGATCTGTAAGTATGTGTGAGAGTAAAGCCTAAGGCGTGAGCTAATTTGGCAGAATTACATTATCTAATGCTCAGAGTCTATGACGTAATTACTAAGCCTATGGCCAACTATAAGGAGTGTTACATAAAATGGTTTGATTTTGTCATTGGGTGAGGTGACAAATGGTTGCAGATTAGGTCAGGTGCAAAAGAAGGAGTGGGTAAAAGGCCTTTAGAGGTATTTTTAGAATGGGAATTGACAAAGTGGATCATTTTAGCAAAATCCTTGGGATGAGTTTGATAATATTCAAGCATCTCGAGATTTGAACCTTAGTCTTTTTAAGTGATCAATAATATCGAAAGACCTAGAAGTGGACGGGTTATCATCACTTGAGATCCTAGTTTCATCAATTTTAGGGAAAAATAAGTAACTTTAGTAGCGGAATTGACAAGAATCACCTTTGGTGTAGATAAAATGGGGATTAGAGATCCTCTTTTTACAATTACGAGGGGATAGTTGTCGGCTGCTCCTTAGATTTCTTGGTGGGCTGCATCACTTTCTCCCTCGATTTGTCTACTCTCGAGTCATGACAGTGTATGATTTGCTATTCATGTCTACTACTACTTCATCATAATCATCCCCTTCATCAATGCCTTCAGTGGTGAAGAAATTAACTCGAGATCCGTCAATTTCATCTGTTTCATCATCAATCTCTTCAACAAATTCCTCACAATCTTCATTAACCTCCTCATCCTCTGGTTCTTCAACTTCACAGCCGCATTTACGAAAACTTTAATAGGAGGTCCTTCAAGCGCTAGCCTTGTTTGAGAAGCAAGAAAACAATTTCTGGGCTGAAAATTCCTCCTTGGAATGTCTGCATAGGGAGTATGCTGAGCCAATTGTTTCTTAATGGCGATGAGGTCATTTGCAAGTTTTTGTACCAATGGATCAGTATTAGGTCCAGGAGTGGAAGAGGAGGAAGAAGCAGACTTAGATTTAGAAGGGTCTCTCCTCAACTTCCCTGACATGATTAAATCATCTTCAACACTAACAACAAGAGTTGTATCCTTAGCCAATGTTGCGAGATTAGCCCTTCTCAGTGCATCACTAACTTCAGGCAATTGGGCATTTAGGAAGAAACATTTTTGAATTTGATCTATAGGTTGAGTATTTGGTGGAATTTTTTTAATCAACCTATTGAATCGAGCCACAAATTCTCTCATGGGCTCTTGTGATTCCTTCTTTATTTGAGAAATTTGGGCTAGCAAAGCATGCACATCTTACGCCGAGTTTGAAACGGTTTTCAAACCTAGTTCTCATTGTGTTCCGGTAGTGATAGCTCCGTAGAAAGGTGATAGAACCAATTAGCAACATTATCTTGTAAAGTCTCAACAAAAATTCTTACGGAGACGTCTTCATGTTCAACTCCCAGAACTCCGCATGCAACTATGAAGGCTGCGATGTGTTCAATAGGATGTACTTTACCATTGCCTTTGAATTTAGGAAAGTTCTTCCGGTTACCTCTGGGTAACTCATGCAAAGGTTGAGGAAGGGAAAGAGGCCCAACACGATGACCCCAAGGCAATGGTACCGCCATTCTTGGAAAAATGGCTTGAAGAGGAACTGAAACACCAACAAGAATCAAAGCTCGAATTTTAGGACTGATTTTCTCTGAAGGAATACCACCCATAGGGATTCTATCTTAGACAGGTGGAGTGCTTATTGAATGAGCCTTACTATTTCTCCTTGTTGAAGGGAGAGGAAAACCCTGCTGTTCCAAAATTTGAAACTGAGAATCTTCAATACCAAGGGCCCTTCTCCCTCGAGTAAAACGTGGAGTCACCAGATCCAAAGATGATCAATAAATGATTATAGAACTGGAATATGATTCCCAGGCGAGAGTCACTAAAAATTGTTGTTCGTCAAAAGTACTTCAAGAAGAAACATTCGGGGACAAGAAGTCCCTCCTCTTTAATGGGAGAGGTTCCCTTATTTAGAAACGAACCTATTTACACATATACAAAGCATGATTTTACGGTGGAATTTGGATATTATGAAAGTGTTTTCTATAAGGATCATCAATCACAAAAGGAATGAGGAATGAAAATGTGAGAACGAGCGAAAAGCACCATTCGAATTATAGATGATAGAGTAATTCCTTATGCATGCAAGAGTACAATGAATTGGAATAAGATCATTTGTATCACATTAATAAGATGAAATTTGAAAGACACAAAGTTTTGTAAATAACATCTGTAAGAATACAAAGCTTCTTAGCATAATACAGACAAATAATCTAACAAGATTAAATGAATATCTTTGGAATAAAGGAAACCAAATAGATAAAGAATGAAAAATCCTTCTGTATTGATTTCTTCAAGATTTATCTACACTTTTAGAAATAAACCAAGTTCCTTCCTCATTTCCAAAATGGCGAGGAGAGGCCATTATATAGTTTACAAATTAGTTACTCCCGGTAACTACTTCTTTTAACTAATGATTAGTTAAAGGGCTGCAAATCGCAATACCCCAACTAAATACAATAAATTCATGATGAAGAAGAGAAGAAGGAGAAGAATCAGGAGAAGAAGACAAGCATTCAAGATTGGGAGGGACCCACTGATTTAAGGATCCGTTGTCTGAATCTCTTCAATGCCTTGGCTATGTCTCTGCCACGTGGGACTGATGTGTTGGTAGTAGACTGAGTCCAAAATCTGAGGCACTTCTCCATTTCCTTATCGAACTCGACATGAGTATGATAATATTTATTGGCTTCTTCAATGGAAGATTGAAGAGAACAGATCTCCTTTGACAAAAGCTCAATTGAGCTTTGATTTATTGTAAAGTGAGAGGCACACCGAAGTCTCGTCATGAAGATGGAAATGTATATCTTTAAACTTCACCATTGTCCCCATATCGGGAACGGTAGAATCGAGTGGTGAAACTTGTTCTTGCCCCTGTAATTTGATCTTCATGTTGATAGTAACTCGGAGAGAAAAGCTGCAAGCTAGACTTGGGATGGAATCGCAAGGGAAATGGATACACGCACAAAAATTTTGGTTGCAAGGGTTCGAGCAATAGATAGCATGAAAGCAGTGTGTAAAAACGCATAGGGGGTAGTTCATTATATAGCCGTTTAGGAGAGAGAAATGCAATAAATGCGCATTAAATACACATCTACCAAATTGAAAAGCAAGATATTCAAGTAGAGCAGGAAAAATTAGCATGAATGGCACTTGGTTCATTTGGGACACGAGGGACATGAAAGCATGAAGTATGCACTGGTCGGCCGATTCGGGCGATGCGGGGAAAAGATGTATAAATGCTTTTGGGACATGCGGGACGAAAGTACGTAGAATACGTGATTCGGCCGATTCGGACGAAAAGGGAACAATGGGTCTAGGTGAACTTGGGATATTTGGGACAAAAAGTTCCAACGGGCCCGAAAAACACACAAAATGACCCAAAAAACGTAGATTTTCCCAATTTCTTGACTTTTCACATTATCAGGACAACAGAAAAGACACTTAACCTCAAAATTTTAATTTTCAACTTCTTAAAAGCAGGGGAATTTTGAGTGGACAACACACCTAACTCCCTTATCGCTGCAGGACCATGAAGTGATGGGGTGGACCCCAATAACAAGCCTCGTACCGTAGTCATCATAGATTTTTGTCTCACGTACCTTCGGTATATCAAGTAATCCATCCCAAACCACTTGAAACCATCCATAGATTGTTATTTCCTAGGTTCCCTAAATCCCATTTTTCATTTCTTTCTCATATCTTAATAATCAAGATAATCATAATTTTGTTACTTAACTAGCTTGAGTTAAATAAAAAACAACGAGTTTTGTTTTATTGTTTTTTTCATGCAAGTTATTACAAGATCCCAAGCAAGACAAATGGAACAAAACATGTCATCGAAAAACATTCCTATTTCCACTATTACCTCCCGAAAAAACATTCACTCTTTCCATCATTACCTCCACCCCTTTGGTTATATCTACTGCAACCACTGAGCCCATGATTTCAATTCCTCTCTTTAGATTTCCCAAACTATCCAATCTACCATCCATGTTGAATCCAATCCCTTCTTCAACATCAATCTTTCCATCTAGACCAAAAACTCCCCCTTCTTCCACCTCTATCAATGATTCTATGCCTCCTCTCTTCCCTTGTGGGTGTGTAGAATTCCAAGAGCTTCTCGATGCTAATCTAGTTTGCCTCTATGACTATCTACTTTCCAATACCACCAATCTCCCCATTGATGTACCCCCTTTGCAATAAATTTACACTTACCATTCCAATCATGAATCTATGCAAGTCCTCATATATCATCTTGTCATATTCTTCCCTAGATCTATGAATGAACTTATTATGGCCCAATGTGAGTTTGATCCCCATCAATATTCTTCCTCAAATATTCACAATCACCAAACCACTCAATTGGTGGTTACCATCCCCCTTAATTTTCCTCATGTTAACACTTTCATAGCTCCTTCTATTACCATTACCTCATCATCCACCACAATCACTTACACCCCCATCCATCATCTCAAGATTCTCACTTGATCCCTCCTTTATTTGAACAAAATAATTCAACTCTACCCCTCGCTTACACTTCCCACATCCATGAAAATGTAATCACTTCACAACCCCATCCTTTTGAATCAACTCAAGCCCATAAAAAATTCACCTTGAGGTGCATATCATCACATACTTCTAAATCAATCAACTTAAGTATCCCACCCCCATTTCTTATATTCCAACTCATCCCATAGAAAATAAATCAAATTTCCCCATCTATTAACAACCGACTCAATCTCACCAATATTATCACATTCCCATTTCTCAAAAACAACTTTTATCTCAACCCATTCAATAACATCCTCTTAATTATATCCCCCTTATTAACCGGTTCCACCAATACCCACTCATCCTCAAACTTATGAATAGCCTAATCCATCCACCTCATATGCATCACAATCCCATCCTTTAACTTCTCAAACTCAACCATCTAATGATCCCATGCAAACGTTATTGAGTAGAATGGCTAAGCTCAAATTTACTACCTTAGGATCCAACCTTTTTATACGAAAAAATATGTAACAACAAATCAATCCATTTGTCTACATAAATCCTTATCCTCCTCACTAGGAAATGCCAAAATTTTCCAAGTTCAATAGCAAGGAGGACCCTCAAAACACCTTTGCACTTTTACACATTCATGTTACCTCATCCCCCATGATAAAGACCTCATACATCGCACGGTCCCATGTCATAAGCCCAGAGACCCACATTGGATTGGTATAACGACATCCCATGACATTCATTATTCACCTTCACCCAACTCATGTAATTATTCCTAGAACATTTCTTGATCAATATTACATGTAAGATCACTATCATAGACCTATACACCATTATATAGGATAATAAATAATTTATCGCAGATTTCATCACAAAATGGTGTGGAAAAATTAACCAACTATCATTCTCCATTCCACAAATTGAATTAATTGAACTATTATCACGGCCATGTGCAAAGGAAATATCATCCACTCTTCAAATACAATCTTTTCAAACCTTTGAAGAGGAATTTACCATGGCTCGCAAACTTGAACTCTATGCCCTTGAGCAAGGCCACCTTAAAATTTGATCGAATAAACCCAAGACCAAGTTCACTAAATCCTCCACACATGGTGATAAATCCAATAACTTTTCTAATTCCATCATGCTTAAATAATCCTCCACATCCACTTCTCATATGGATCCTTTACAACACTATTCTAGACATCCTCCTAACTATACCCCTCTCAAGGAATCTTATAATGTGATATTTGACAAGTTAATGGTGGTCAATCTCATTCATCTCCCTCCCATCTAACCATTTGATGAATCATGACCCAAAATAACATGGTATCATGAGGAAAATTACTACAAATATCACCAAGTTTGTGGCCATGACATTGAAATTTGTCAATCCTTTAAAGATGTCATCCAAAAATTCATTGGCGGTGGTGACCTCCAAGTGGATAATCCTAATGTGCCACCTAATCAACCCCTTGACATCTTCAAATAACCCTTTCCTAATCATCCACCAAAAATCAAACTCCACCCCCACATCACAACCACATAATGCCCATACAATTAATACTATAGACCAAAATCCAACCCCATCACCTACACCCATCATCTCATCATCCATTGCATCTACCCCTATTACGGGCTCTTCCCTAAAATCACAACTTCATAAAATTCTACACCCATCATATCAACATCAATTATAACTACAATTTGTAACATCAAAATCAACCTTTACCATACCTACTTCTCTATCCACATCATCCATGTATTCATCCATCACATATTTTCCTTCATCTACAATTACCTTAATGCCTTCATCCCACACATCTACATATATTCTCACATCAATCACATATATTATTATGACTATACCTACATCAACATCTGAATCTACATCTGTATCCATACCACCTCTTGAATCATCCACCATGAAAACATCCACACTCAATACATCTACAAATGACACTCTCACTTCATCTACAACTCCAATCATCCCTACACCTACCAATACTAAATCCACACAATCTACCACCCATTTAGATCTTGTTAAACACATCATATACAAGATACTTCCCCATCGATATCTACATCCCTATCCACATCACTTAATCCTACTCCCACATACCCTCTAGTTGAAATCATCATCATCCTGTTAAAGGTATATCCTCACAGTCAAAGTTTAAGAACCTAGGCATGCCCATCCAAAAATATCTCATGCACCCACACAAAAGTTAGATATCCCTTCTACTACTAATAGACCTCCTAAAAAATCTAGTGCCATATCATCACTCTTAGGAGCATCACCATCCATATTAGGGACAACCCTTCATCAAATTCCCCCTTATCAACAAGATAAAGAAATATAACCCTTTCTCTAGATCAGATCCCTCTTGAAACCATCTAGAACCACAATTGTTAAATCAAAACCAAAACCATCCAAGTCACCATCAATTAAAATCAAGACACAACCACCTTCCTCTTCTAAGACTAAGATGGAATCCAAGGCTCCCATAAAACCACCTCAAATAAAACCTTCCTCATCCACCATTATTAAAGGCATCTCAATAACAAAATCTTCTCCAACCACCACCATTGGATCTTACACTCGAGATCTTTCAACATATACTTCAAGCATCAATGATCACTTTTCCACCTATCAAGCCTTTGATCCATATGGTCCACAACCCTCATGTTTTGATTCTAATATTGTTTGTGCATACCATCATGCATCTGGACATGAAAATGATCATCGTAGAGATCTTCAAACCATCATCTATAATATTATTATTGAAGATGATCTTCTCCTTGAAGGATATCATCATCTTCCACCTATTGTTTCCACTCTCTCATCTCAATATTCATCCACTAAGACATCTAAATATCTTCATTTATCTAAGAATTACATTTTCATCCCTCCTCCAACCTCAACCTCTCCCAAAGAGGTTCCTTCTCTCTTCATTAATGTTTTTCGGGTCACAACTTGTTCCCATCCCAATGAATTCTAATTACCTACTTAATCAACATATAAAGTATTTGTGACCACTCCTTCTAAAGAGTATACTCCACTGCTTCTTCATCAAAACCCAAGGTATTTATCTTAGTTTCTCCTTGGCCTTCGGTATTGAGCAGTGTTATAAAACAACTCCATCAGGCCCTAGATAAGATTTCACTTTATGAGCTCACCCAAATCTCTTTAGATCATAAACAATCCCTCATTAAAGCTCTTAAGTGTATCTCTACTCCTAAGGATGAGGCTAATCCCTTTGCACCTCTTGTTGGAGCAATTGTTTCTTCCGGTGCCATATATATATTGATGACATTGAGATCCTTGACATATCACTTGAAGAACATTATATTCCTCTCTTCATCACTTTTTGTATCAATGACACCTTCATCATTCTATGTGTTAGGGATCAAACTTGCACCCATGTCTCAGATCTGAAAGAACCCAGAGTCGTTAGTCAACAATGAGATTATCTCCAAGTTGTGTAACCTTTTGCACTTGATAAAAACCTCGGGAGAAGGTTGGTTCTGTACTATTTCTACTCCTACTACTACTCCTAATGTTGAAAGGGAAATCCTAAGCTAAACATACCAAGGGACCAAGGATAGAAGGATATGCAAAAAGGGAAAACTAAAACTAAGGAGATGATAGCACCAGAAAGAAAGGGGGATGAAAATAATCATCTTTTAGTGAAAATGAAGGAGAATGCATGGAGGAAGGATAGACATGTGTAGCACAGTTGCATAGTAATTTTTGTGAAACATAATCAGAAAAGGAGATGTAAGGGACATGAGAAGGCACAACAAACACACAACATGAAGGAGAGGCAAGAAATAAGAACAAAAAAAAGATAAGGTAGAAGATAGCCACAAAATAATGCTTCTATTACTTCCAAAATGTAAATTTGATTACAATGATGTCTGAGGCCAATATCCACATGCAAGGACCAGATCTAAAGGTCTGCAACTCAAAATGTAAGGAAATTCCTATACAAACTAAAACAATATAACCACTATCATTGAGAAATGATCTTCCATTTATATATTAATGAATGAAAGGAAAATGAGGAGGGAAAATATGATTTGAAAAATCAACCACCAATAACTAATAATGAATGCCTATAAATCTTCCCGTAATTATGTTGAATCCACTAATCCATAGTTGTTTGTGATGTAGGAGAAGTAAAGGGGTGAGATCTAAACAAAATAAGGTGGTTGGAGCAATCATATCTTACATTAATGGAATGAGAGACATTTTCCAACTTCTCACCTACCCAATCTCATCAAAATTTGAACTTGAGTGACCTAGAGTGTAACCCATATCATCGGTTTTTTTCATTCTTTGCCACATGTCACACTTTAGTTGTTTACAAGGATTTAGAACCATGTTGGCATGCTTTAGTAGGTTGTGTGTGATTCACTCAATGTCTAACATTCCATGCAGCCTCAAATTTACTTTGAATAACCTAGGCGCACTAACACATCACTCATCCGAGTTGAGTGCTCACCCAAAGCACGCAAAGGTACCAGTTCCCTCTTTAGATTTTCTTGTACATGATGTTAGTGAGATGATGTTTAAACATATCCAGATTCATAACTAAACATAAACATTCCACGCTTCCTAAACCAAATCTAGGTCTCGAGAGAATCATGAACTAACAATAACTATAATAAGATTAAATATACAAGAACCAGATTTAGTTATGTCTAATACCATTATCCAGTCAATATATTCCATTCATAGTTCTTGTAAAACACATAATATTCTTACACTATAAATTATCTCCATGAGTCATGTGTGCATCAAAACCAGCAACATGACTCTATAATAATTTACCTCCCTAGACTACATAGTTCAATTACATATTTAGAGAGGTGGGGAATTGTCCTTCACCACCCATGAACTTCTCAAAATAGGCCACATGATGATAATAACCATGCACCTTTATAATAACATACACAACATGTAAGTGCTCTAACAATATATGTCCTATAGTTAACTCTAAGAAGAAGTCCTATTATTAGCTTAAACTATGCATGGTGATTATAAACTACTTGTTCCCAAAATATCATTGCATGTAGTGAAATTCTTCCTCTCTATGTGTGCTCCACACGCTATCTCCAAAAATAGCCCTTAACCACAAAAAAACTAAGCCTTGAGCTTGGGTGCTTTAATACTATTATAGCTCCGCGTGCTTGCAGTGCCCTATCTTCACACGCCCAATACTTAGAATATTTTTGGTTGCTCAACATTACCCCACACTAAAGTACATTTCTACCTGGCAATGGGAATTCTTTTTGATGTCACTAATGATAAATAATAAGTAATGAAAGAATGAAATTAATGAACTAAAGTTTGTACAAAATAATAACGTTTAATCTACAACACCATCTTCTTCAAATGGAAGGATTAGTTTTGGATATTCATTTTTGATCTCAGCCTCCAAGGTCTTCTAGTCACTCAACACATTCCTCATTTTCTCTAGAATATTAGTGGCTATGTCATCCAATTCATCCTTAGAGAGTTCCTCTTTCTAATTTATAGTATCCAGACAACATTGGACATACCTGACAACATTCCCTCTATGAGGTCCATATTATGCGCTACAGGCTTTCCAATCTCGTTAATCCTTTCCTTGTGCAGATTCTAGGCTATTGCAAGGGCTTCGCACTTTTTTTACCAGCTCCAACCTTTCTGTGCACCCAATTGTTTCATCCTTTGTCTCCTTCAAAACTTCATTATCCTCTTCTAGAGATCTGGTCCTTATTATGGCATCTAGTACCACACATAAATTAAGAGCTTGATCAGCTCTCTTCAACTCATCCTTCAATGTTTGGAGAAACACCTCATATATTGAAACTTTTCTATCAATAGTGGCCCTTGCTCTTGTTGCTTCTTCCCCTACATCCTTTTTCTTGGGAGGCACATTGGTCCCTCATCCAAAATTAAGTGAACTATTGTGTGTAGATAGTGCAACTCAGACTTGAAGTCCTAAGGAACCTTCTCTTAAAATTCAAGCCTCTATAACAAAATCTCATCTCATGTAATATGCTCCACCATAATTTTTACCTTATGGGCCTCCGTGTCTACATTATCACACTCTTGAGTAAGGCGCTTGATTTCTATGTCCTTTTCCTTTTTATCCTCCACTAGCACCCAAATTTTTGTTGCCTTATCCATATTTTTGCGTGCTACTTCTGTGGACACCTTAATCAAAGCATTTCTCACCTACTCATCTAAAAACTAATTTGGCTTAATGGTCATATGGCATATATGAGGCACCTTCCTCATCTTCTTTGAAGTGCACGCCTCCTTGTAGACATCAAAATCAGGCTCATCCATGTGATTCTACATGCCCCAAGATAGCTTCTTGTGAGTGCATGTATTGGCCATTTTAGGGTCCATCCAATCCCATCCATACAATTGTTTGTTTAGTAGTGTACTCTGGAAATGGGTTCTAATAATTTTGAAGGGTCATTCATATAACCCAAGTCTTGAGTACCTACCACTACTTCTTTTTCATGTGCGCTTGTATGCTTACTAACATCCTCTTGCGTTAATGCATCTTCTTATTCTTGTTTAGCTACACTTGCATATACTAGGAAAATGCCTTCAACCACCTAGTTGACTTCGTACTCATCTTTCCCTTCTTCTTACATGGGGTGCATGAGGATTTCTATATCTCCACCAATGTTTCTACTCTTGTTGTTATGTCTACAAGGTTAGTGACATTAAAATCTTGGATCCCCTTCTTATACTTATATACGGATGTTGTGGAATCAATTCCCTCATCATCTGTCAAATATCTAGAAATTTCTAAGTCCATGTCATGCAACCCTATTACCTTCTTGATCAACTTGGCGCTTATCCTCATTCTCTTACCCACGAAATATAAATAATCTTCATAGAACCACGACATTAATCACTGGTAAAATTTCTCAAGATTTTTAAAGTAGGGAAAATCTAGGATCTACATTACACCCACACTCTCAAGTAGTTTCTTCACCAAGGAATCCAAAACCCTAGTGTCATCCGCCATTTGCGGTTATTCTTTCTATAGACTTCTGTTGTGATTTCCTTCTTACATTTTGATACGATGGTTAATCTCTATAACCCTATACTTAGTAATATTTGTTGTCCATGGCCACCCTTCAATGAATCCTTCTGGATACAAAATTTCCACTAGCCACTCCTCTTGTTGGGTTGTCAACCTCCTTCTCTACTACTGGAGATTTTCGTGGTGCCATTGCCCCTTTTGATTTTGTAAATGCGTAAAACCCTAGCTACAAAATGAAAACCCTAGTCACCCTTCTATCATGTGCACACACCACTCCTTAAATCATGGTTCCATTCCTGGGTACTTAACACCGTACTTCATGAAAAGACATATTTACTCAATCTACAAAATGCTCTTTGTCTCCAGCTCTTCTTCGCACTTAGCAATTTTTTCTCAAGTTTGTATGGTGGAAAATGATGTTGAGAACACTGACTTTAAATAATTTTTTAAAAATTACCTTCATTAATTGCTCTACCTACCACCATACATGACATTAATTTCTCTTGAGTGTATTTCATGCCTATTTATCCAAAGCACTCTAATGTATCGTGCCTCAAACTCTTGCACCTCATTCATAATTTCCTAGCACGCCACTACCTATCTGTCACAGATCTCCTCTACCCACACTTCCTTAAGCTGAAGTAGTTTATCCAACGTGACCCAACATATGTAGGCTCTAATTTCGTAACATCCCTTGATTTATACTAAGAACCCAATGCCTTACATGTGGAATTAATTTTTTTAGCAATTCTACGAAAGTTCTCATGAATTTTGAAACCTTTCTCCTTTTGTTCCTCTTGTGGTTACCCGTGAGTTTATTTCTTTTCCATACCTTCTTTATCCACCCCACACTAAGGGTATGTGTAGTCTTTTGTGCATATAAACACTTTATATTGTGATCATCTTCTGGTGCAAAAACGTGCTTATTACACAAAACACAGAAATAAATTGAAAGCAAGCATAGCGGCGAATAAGGAAATACATTAAATGAAATACGGTAATGGAAATATTTCCTTATTACAAACACTAAGGAGGCTTATTTATAGTAGGGATTCATCCTACTCCCATTGAAGTAATCAGTAACCATGTTCCATCAAATGCCTCTAACTGGCAAGCGCTTGATTCAAGTATGTGAGTGATAACATACGGTCCCAACCAATGCACCTTAAGCTTGCATGGGTGGTGCATAAAATTTGAATCATAAAGAAGTACCATCTACCCAACCTCAAGCTTCTTGTCTCTGATGTGTCTATCATCCCATTCCTTCCGCTGGCATTTTCGTGCTTCGAATCCAATGTGATATGGCACGCCTCTCATCCAGATGTTTAACTTGTCAATTCTTTCTTCTAATGTATTCCCATCAGCTAGACCTCCCACATGCACAATACACAAATAACATAACATGAATTCAATGGGAAGAACTGATTCTGTGCCAAACACCAATTGAAAGGGTGTGGCCTTATCCAACCTTTTTAGGTTGTTCTATATGCGTAAAGTACAACATAAACTTTATCATCCTAATCTTTCATTCCAACATCACAAATTTTTGTCGTGGTCTAGCTCAATATCTTGGTGAAGGCCTCAACAGGTCCCATTTGTTTGAGGGTGATAAGGTGTAGTATTATGGTGTGCAACCATAAAATCATCCAATAGTATCTGATTGTCTCATTCAAAAAGTGTGTGCCCCTATCACTTGTCGGGATCAACGACATTCATACCTAGTAGGAATATTTTGCCATAAAAAAATTTCTCTTTGTAGCCATTGTAAAATACTTTATAGGTGCTACTTCTACCCACCTTATAATATAATATGTACAAGTGATGATGTAGTGCAATCCAATTCTACACTGGGTTGGGGAAATAGAACCTAGAAATTCTATTGCCCATTTTTGAAAAATCTCTGCACTAGTAATTGGACTCAATAGAATTTCATCTCTTTGCCAGGTTTTCTAAGGTGCTTGACAAAGTGATCACACACCTTAAAATACTCTTTAAATCATTATACAAGTTCTCCCACCATAAAATAGTGAATAGAATCTTGCATGCAATGGCGTCACCTACATAGTGTCCAGGTTGCAATACCACAATGAGCCTCTTCCATGATATCCATGTGTTCATGATCTAGTACACACCGAACAATACTTAATATCAATTGAGTTTGTATAAGTCACCACTGATCAACATGAAAGGTGTGGCACAAATTGCAAGTTGTTTCTTTTCCTAGGATTTGATTCCTTATGGTGTCATACTTGTGCATAAGAAGATGGAAATATCCTCTAATTACGAAGGTGCATGGTTTAACTTTTCTGACAATTGTGTATCTGGGAATTATATCTTCAATTTTTGTGTATCCTCTCATGATTGAATTCTTGATAAGTGGCATGTGCTATAATTAATTTTTCTCATCTTTACCACAATCAAATTCAAACTCTTGGAATAATAGCACCCACCGACATATGTATCCCTATAAAATGGGCCTATTTACCAATTATTTTAATGTCATGTGATCTTTATAAAATAAAAAAGGTGTTGCTAGTAAGTACTATCTAAACTTATGCAGCTGTGTAGATCATTGAAAAGGCCTCACACTCTGTAGTTGTATAGTTCTATTCTGCAGGAGTCAACTTTCTACTAGCAAAACAAATAGGATGATCTATAATACCTTCTCTAGGTTGAGCTAACATTGTGCTAATGGCCATGCTAGATGCATCCACATGTACATGAAAAGGTTGGTTCCATGAGGAAAGTATAGAATAGGTGTCATAGTAAGCCTCTCCTTCAACACTTCAAATGTGTGTTATTACAGTTCTCCCCAATAGAATGTCCCTTTTCCTTTTAATAACTCCTCCAAGGGCATGAAAATTTTAGCATATCCCTTGATAATTTTTTTGTAATACCCTGTGTGTCCCAAGAATCCGCACACCTCACTCTAACTGGTAGGCTCCTCCAAGCCTAAGATAACTACAACCTTAGCTAGATCTACTATCAAACCCTCCTTGCAGATGATATGCCCTAGCAGAGTTCCAAAAGGTGTAGCAAATACACACTTCTTGATGTTTAAGGAGATGCTTAATTGTATGCATCTTTCAAACATTAAGCACAAGTTATCACAATGATCCTTGATAAGCCCATATATTGTCCAATCATCTAAGTAAACTTGCAAGAATTTGTGAATGAAATCTTGGAATGCTTGAACAACTATGCGTGAAAATACTGCAGGCACGTTCTTTAGTCCAAAGGGCATCACCGTGTATGCAAAACTTCCCCATTCGGTGGTGAAATTTGTTTTCTCATGATCCTCCTTTGAAATTTGTACTGATGATACCCAGAGAATCCATCTGTAAAAGAGTAAATTTCGCACCTTGCAATGCCTTCTAATATTTCCTTGATGAAAGGTGTAGGAAAAGGATCAATCACACATGCAGCATTCAGCTCCCTATAGTCCACACAAATCCTAATCCAACCATATTTATTTATACCGATTACTGATGGGGCTAACCAACTTTGATTCTTCTAGGGGCTTAATGATGTTGGATTTCAACATCTTGTCAATTTATTATTTAACTTTTATGCACAGTGATGGTTCATCCTATAAGGTCTCTTCCTGACTGGGCACACACCTTATTTTAGCTTAATACTCATCTCACCCAAAGACTCATGTACTCCCTTTAACTCATGGTAGCCCCTAGGAAATAATTCTTGGAAATCACGTAGTAACTTAATTATCTTAGCCACTTTAGAATCAAACCAATAATCTCCAATTATGGCCTCCTTAGGTTCAACATCTGTGTCAATGTTCACTTTCTTGGTCTTCATAGGTTCATGATAGGCACGTGCCTTCTTATCCACACTGTCTAAAACCTCACGCATACCTTCTGAATGATCAATGTCCAAATTTTATACTTCTTCATCATCCACTATGTAGACCATCTTTCCTTTCTCCTTCTCAAGACAAGTGCACTTAAGTAGTTTGGCATCGGTCTCATCTACTTCATCAAAACATGCTCCTAGGTCTACCTCACCAAATAACTCCTAAATGAGTTCTTCAACCTTTACACTATCTCCCATAGTCAAGCACTCCATAACCCGTAATGCCTCTTTCACCGGAGGTTTAGTGGAGAAGTAGTCAAAAGTCTGGATCATTCTTGTAGTCAAGTCTTTCCAATTTCCAGTCTCCCTATGTAGCTCTGCATAAACGTACCAAGCACATGCATAGCCTTGCAAAGTGAAATAAAGTTTGTGCACCCACAGTGAAGGTGGTAAAGCTTCTTGCCCCTCTGTCCATAGTCTTTGATACTACTAAACATGGTGCTGAACATGATGATTACCATGATATGTACATATTTGATTAGGTGCATTACTCCCGAGAAACCGGGTTGTCGAGCAATTCTCACTTCATTAAATTATATGAGACTATCCTGTGAACCATCCACTAACATGATTCTCTCCCACATAGGGTATATACTAATATATTTATTTTTTCCACTTGATCCTTCCATTGTTCCTCCATGGTGCATAAGAATACCATAGGGTATCCTTCTCTAGTGTACCGGGGTATAGAGTTTTTGAGAGCCTCTTAATACATCGAGGTTTGTCTCTTCACATAGATGCACTTCTTACTTCATTCCTAACCATATCATAAGTTCCATGTGCCTAATTATCATGAGAAATAATTTTAGTATCACTAATAGAATATGTATCTTCCCAATGGAGGATTCCTTCCTTAGATTGATCAGTACTTCCGAATCTCAAATGGAACACATATAAATTATGTTTAGGTCTTCCTCACTCAAAGTTTCAACATAAGGTGCATATTTCCCATCTATCAAAGGGATAATAATGCATTCTTCCCTATTCTCAAAAATTATATACCCCTTTTTGAACAGTGGATCAACATTATTTTCATAACACCAAGGGCACCCAATTAGAGTTGGGAAGCTTTCTGCTTCTGCAAGTGCTAAAACCTCAAATTCCCTAGTGAACTCAACCCCTTTTATAGTAATGGATGCATCCTTTAAATATCCTATGGTGGTGTCCTTAGTTTGATTTGCCATAAAAAATCCATTAGAGGATGGTTGTAATGGAGGTCTACCCATCTGCACCCATGCATGTAAAGTAAGCACAATAATTTCTGCACTTGTGTCAATCAATATATTGCACAAAATCCACCCATCCACAACAACATTTAGAGTGATCTCCTTGTCATAATCCAAGCTATGAGGGTGATATTAGCATGCAAGATATGCCATCCATTCGAATGCATGTGTACGAGTGTTTCCCTTTAAATAATTACCTAGTAATGGAATAATATTCTCTTGGCTCAGCATCTTGCATACACATTTCAAATCATCAAAATCTGACCGAACCATCTCTACCGCCTTCTTTTGTTCTAGCTTCCGTGACTATTCCTTTAAAAAATATATCTCACTCTAAATATTTTTGAGTACCTCCATGGTTTCCAGATAAACCTCCTTCTGATGTGTAAGATATGGGTATCTTACATGCGAGACCTCTTCCCTAGTAATGGTAGGATTTTGTGGCAATGCTTCTCTAGGGTGCGTAGCTTCAACACGTGTACTAATTTTCACAATTACTACCTCAATTTCCAATGTAAACTTTAACATCTATTGATTTTCCAATGTGCGTTGTATTCTAACCATCCTTGTGCCCTTTTTTCCTATTTATGTTGATTGCTAAGATTCTTGTGTAAGTCCAGGAAATCCTCATAGTTATGATTATTTCCACAAAAAGAACAAGTAATATTCTAAGGGAATTCATGACTATAGTGGTTAGGAGATCTATACATATAACATGTTCCCAAGGAAACTCACCTTGTCCACCAACACAACCTTGGCCCTTGAATCCACCATGGTATCATCGACCTATGCCACAACCTCCTTCAAAGTTCCCTTCATTCTTATCATAGTGCCCTTGAGTGTGATCATGATCATGGTGCTCAATTTTACCTTTAGAGTTATTTGATACTCTTGTCACGTCGTACACCAATATCAATGGCATCATGGATCTGATCAATTAACCTACGGTCTTCAGATTGTGAGTTATGGAATGGAAAATATTATAGTAGAAAGATACGTTCTTCCTTATCGCATGTTGTAACAATGGGCAGCAACTTACATCATGGTCTAAATGACATATCTCACAATCTAGCAATAATGAACGCATTGACCTACGGGGAAAACTATCCTTAGTGTGCCCCTAAACTTCAAAATTTGTACACCAAATCCTAGTGCACATCTCGTGTGTTGAATTTTTGATAGTTTCTCCAACTACTTTTCCATAGTTGCAATATGAGCTTCTAGAAATGAGCTCACTGCATTGTCTATACTTCTGACCGATTCGGTGCACAACACTTTCTTCAAGCACTTTACATGGATCTGTATATGTCTTATGTGATAGTGCCCTCCTAAAAGGTGTGATCAAGCCTCCAAAGACCATTGTGCATGATGGATTACATGGATATCATATGAAATTTTAGACAAAAGCATTTTGAAATGGTCACCATATTCCCGAACACTCTTAGTAGTGCCTTGCTTAATATTCTTGAGCACACTTATACTATTCTCTGCTCAAACCTAGGGATATAAAATTCCTCAAGGAAAGCATCTCGTAATTCTATATAATCTATGCAAGTTTGATCAAGGTAAAACTTTTTGTACCAATTTTGTGTGCATATCTAAAATATAGTTATGAACTAACTTTCCTTGCACTCAAAAGTTGTGATACCTTTTGCATGCCATAGTATCTCACACATGTGCACATGCTTAGCAACATCCTCTATTCCCTTATACTATAGAAGATGAAGCGACATCTCCATGTAAATATTCTATGGTTAGTGAGGACCATTCCCACCAAATCTAGAACCCCATGTGTTACCTCTACCTCTAGACCCACTAGATCCACAAAAACTAGAGCCACCTATGCCCCCTGATCCTCCACCTATAGCTGGAAGTGAACCAAAGGATGTACTACCATGTGTCCCAATAATGGTACTAAACTAAACTCTTATAGTCTGCGAGGTGGTACTACTCCCAAAAGTGATTCCAAAATTTTGTGTGCCTAAATTTTACATCGACAATGTGTGCTGAAAGGTGCCTCCAAATAACAAGGAAGACATCTTCCCAGCCATATATGTACTTGTTATTTGATTCACTCTAGTTATTCTAATACCTAAACTAGCTTGTTGACGATTGGCTATACTAGAAACTAGAAAACCAAGTGCAAGGGCTAGGTTCTAGGTAGATTCGAGATGCGCTCCCATAGCCCATGTCATCTCATCTAACATGCTCTCATAAGGTGTTGATGAGGGTTCCTATCATGCTTTCCCAAATGGGGATTTCTAGATGTTCTATCTCTATGCCCTCTACGTGAGTTCCAAATCCTTCACGGGCCATCTCTCTCCTTAACGCCATCCATTCTACAATCTCGTGTTGCTTCCTAACTCCCTCTCATATGCCTCATTGTACTTAATCCACCTTTCTTCTCTTTTCCTCTTTTCCATTGGGTCTTCCATCCTTCACAAAACATTATCATGCCCTAGCGCGTGGTGGGGTTTAGCTATCCATCAACTTCTCTTCCAAATTTAGGGTTACCATCAATATTTTAATCGGTATTGAATGCCTTGCAAGTAGGTTCCCTTGGGATAAGTTAAAAACTAGAACTCACCTACCTCCATGCAAGAATAATTGAAAATTGAGAAATCCAAAATGTAGCTATTTAGAACACCATGGAACCAAGTATCCACAACGAACATTGATGGATGTCGTTATTCCCTTCCCTTAATCAACTCTTTTTGATGTCATATTCAAACCAGGGGTGTGTTTGAAGCTATATGCAACAAGAAGAATCTTAGTGATCTAGTAATTGATTGTAGGTATTTATTATTTTTATTTTCTAGGGGGTTTTTAAAGTGTCTTTAAGAATTTCTTAGACAAGTCCTATTAAATCTAAACTATTAGAAACTTGCTAAAATAAATAAATCTTTCAAATTGAACAAACCGCTTGCTGAAATAAACACTTTTTACATAATGAAACAAATTGCAAGAAATAAACACTCTCTACTGAGAATGAAACAAATTGTTGGAAATAAATTTTCATTGCGAAGTAAACAAACATTTGAAAATGCTGCTAAAAATGCTTTGCGAAAGAAATAAGAACTTAATCTATGACACTGTAGGACAACTACGTAATGATTTCAATCAAGAATCAAAATCATTTTCAGAATTAATACTTAACATATTTGATTAAAAATAAAAATACTAATAAAATAAAGAATCATGCTTCTTGGAGGAGTGAGCCCTTGGTCCACCTTGAATCAAGAGTTGAAAAAGTATGAATCTCTCAAAACAAAATGGCTATCTTATTACTGAAATGTTTTGTCTTACAAAACATCACTGTATATCTATATCATATATATCCTCTCTATATCTAATCTATCTTTAGGTCTTTATAGATACATATATATATTTCATCATTTGAAGATGCATTTATAATCATTAGTGCTCAATAGCTGTCCATGCCTTTATAGATTCTAGTGAAAAAAAGTAGTGCTCAAATTAGATGTGGAATTTAGAAACCTTTTGGACATACAATTGTTTGATCCTACATAAGTATTTCTTGAGTATGAAGAATAAACAATTAATTGATTTGTTCTTGATTGGAGGGCCCATTAATTGATCTATCACCAAATTTTGTCAAAATAATCAGATTCCCATCAATTCCTGAACTTTGGAGAATTTCTAGAACCAAAGGGAAACATTCTGAAACTAACTACGAAAGTTTCGGAGCTAAACGCAGGAGTTCCAGAACCAAATGTTAGAGTTCCGGAACTAATTCTAAAGGTTACAAAACTAAGTGATAGAGTTCCTTTACTGAGTGGTGGAGTTCTAAAACTAAGCTTGAAGGTTCCAAAGCTAAGCCGCATTGAAGCCAATGTTCTCAAAAAGGTGTTGGTTGCTTCATACTTTGCTTATCTGACTGAATGTGACCTATTTTATTCCAAAAACTAAATTTCCACACACTTTGTTAGGAATTACAGATTTTTAGATGTTATAACTAAATCAAACAAAAGATGAAAAATTACATCCTAACTTATACTAGATCAAACAAAATCCACAAAATGTAGTCAAACTTGATTAAAAGGAGAGTAAAATAAGATCATTTATTGCACATTGATGAGGCATATTTTGGCCTTATCATCTCCCCCACACTTACTTGTTTGTAAGTCCTCTTAAAAACTCTACTCTTAAAAACTAGGGATTGTGAATTCTACATTCCAATTGACTGCTAAGGTCAAATGGTTGAAACTGAATATCCCAGTGCTTTAGTTCAAAAGTATTGTATCCTGATCCCTCCTCTATCTTTTTCTACCACTCCTCAAAGTGAGTGGGATACTTGAGGTTCTCTATTTTTCAATGGAGAAATGGGAGTGAGAAGGAGATGAGGCCTTTTTCTTATTCCCATCCACACGCCCCTATGTTTTTCACTGAATTAAGGGATTAGTGTACACAAATATATAACTCTTTCCATACTCCATATTAAGTTCGTGGGAGATATTACTTATCTTCTTCTTAATGAAACAGTGAGAAACTCCCATATCTTCAAGAATCCATCATAAATATCTTCAAAAAAATTCTCCTCATAAGAGGTGAAGGCATCAATAATTTTTTACAGATTGGAAATATAATGTACCCTGAATCATATGTCAAAGGCATGGGATTTGAAATGTATAGAAAAGGAAGATGGTTTTCCATAGTGAGCTCTCATGCAGAGGCCAGATGAACTAGCCTTTAATAAATGTTCAGTATCCCTCTCTTTCCAAGCTATCTGATTTTGAAGTACAGAAACAAATGCATTCAACTAGCTTTCCCCTACATATAGATTGATCATGAAGCATGTATTCTTTTCTAATAAAAATTTGTAGAGATAAAATTCATAGAGAATATTTTTCTACTCTGCACTAGCTAAGGAATATGTTGTCATGAATTCTGATTCATCCTTTATTTCATGTGGAAGGCCACATACAATCCTTGATAGTTTCCAGCAAATAAATTTTTCTTCCAGAAAGACATTGTATGTAGGAGAAGGTCTCTTGCATGTGAGTAATCTTTCACTCATTATACAGACCATTTGTATCTTTACTAGACATTTAAATTTCTCTTCCTCCATTTTGTAGAATTTTTCTTCCCACTCTTTCCTTGCCTTCTTCTCCTCTTCCATCTTGCTTCTTAGTTCCTGATTTGATATTTTGAATTCATTAAGATTTTTGTAGGTATCATCCCATAACTGCTTAAGTGGCCAATAAGTTATCTCAATTTGTACAATTTGATCCATTGAAGATATCTTTGTCATAACACTCTGTTTACTAGCCAATTGACATTCTTTTTTATTTTTCCACCATTTGTTGTTTGACCAATGTCAATTCTTCATTCCTATCTATGAGATGAGTTTTCAGTTGCTCAATGAGCATTTCCCTATGCTCCAATTTGTTTTTGAGGAATTTTAATTCCTCATCCTTCTCCCTAATGATAAGTTCTTCTCTAGACAAAAATAGAGCCTTCCTAAGACTAAATCTACTAACTCTAAATCTATTTCTACTCCTCCCGAAGAGAAATATCGTTCCTTCGGAGTGAAATTATTTACATCTACCTTAAATTGCTGCATTTTCAGAGATAAGTATGCATGTTTTGGAACTAATTCAGTTAGGTTTCGAACTAAGTCTGAAGGTTCTAGAACTATCCCTAATTTCTCTAAAGGCATTTGGTGATCATTCAATGGATGATTAATCATATTCTCCACTTCCCGTACATGATCATGTAATGTTATCATATCCAAAGAAGACAATTTTTTTATTAGTATCAGGATCATCAACCCATAATTGTTCTTGATTATCAATAAAAGGTTATGCAAAAGGATATAAGTAAATTTTCTTAGAATTCTTACCATTTGAGATAGTTATATCACCTAATCTATAATCAATTAAGGAAAAACTATAGCTAACCATGGTCTTCCCAAAATAATGGGATAACCAAGTGTTTTACCTTTTGGCTATAATATAAGGAAGTCCACTGGATACTCCCATGACTCCACCATAACTACCACATCTTCAATGATCCCTTTTGGTTTTGCTACCGACTGATCTACCATCTGTAATATGGTGCTAGTAGGTTATATACTTGTTAATGGTAATGTTTTCAAAGTGTCTATTGTCATCACATTTATAGTTGCTCCCAAATCAACCAAAACATTATGTATATGTTTATTTCCTATAGAGATAGAAATAACAGGGCTTCCAGGATCCCCATATTTGGGAAGTAAGAGTTTTCTTGCCAATAAATCAACAAGTTTCCCATCTACCTTAATAGTCCTAGGGTACTGCTTCTTCCTTCCAGGTCTTTTCAAACATAACATTTTGATTAATTTGTTTAATTCAGAATGTCCTTGATTTCTTGCAACAATGGTATTTCAATATTTAGTTTCCTTAATTCTTGCACTAATTCGATTCCTTGGTCTCAATAACTTCCTTAAATATTTCTAGAAATGGATTTTTAGTAGAGTTGCTATCTAGATCCTTCTCTTTTTCTTTTTCATCCTCCTTAGGAATAAATTTGAACTAGGATTTTAGTTTCTTCTATCATCTCAATAATTATAACAGGTGGACTATTAATTATTTTTCCAGATCTTGTTTGAATATCCTTATAGTCCATGGCATTAAGATCAACTAGTTTTTCTTGCTCTATTCCATAGACAGGGGTTGTTTGTTTGTTTTTGGGATTAGCCACTAGTTGTGTTGGTATTTGTGTTTGAACCACATTTTTAGTTTGTGAACCTTGTGCTGGAGAACCCATTATGGCATGTTGATGTTGGTTGGGATATGTTCTTCCTTGAGCATAGTTATTAGGGTTCCACCTAGGTTGTGACCAAGTATAAGGGTTACTTTGACCAGACCATGGTTGTTGGTGTCCCTGAGCATACCAAGCTTATCCTGCCCAATCCTAGGGATTCCATGTTGGTTGAGGGGTCCAAGGTGGTTGTCCCCAATTTTTTGGTACTATCTGAGCTACCCATGGCATCATCCAAGGATTAGGAATAGATCTTGGTATGAACTGCCCCTGGCTAGGTTGTCTCTAGAAAAATTTTACTTCTTCTATAGTGGATGAAGTGTTAGTTTGTTTAAGCTATTTTTTTATGAATGGAAGAAGAGAAAAACATTAGCTTCATGTTCCCTAGATTCACAAATAAGACACATTTCTATTTTATCCAAAGGAAAATATCTTATTGCATGCTTCTTTTTGCATCTAGGACAATACATATTTAATGGTTCAATATTAGCATTTACTTTGGCTTACAATCCATCCATGGTGGAAGTTAATTAAACTAGGATGTTTGTTTTAAAGTTTGTTATTTCATCCATAAGTTTTTCATGTCTTTATTTGTAGTTTTCATAGTTTTTCCTTTCCTAGGTCCACCCCTTGTTCTTGAATAACTTCTATGACGTCTTTAATATCATTCATACTTAATTGATTGATGTTTCTACCTCCCATTAAGTTAAGGGTTGCCTAGATTTGTCTTTTAGAACTTTAAGAAAAATGGTTTTTAGCTCTTCTTGAAGTAAAAATCCACACCTTTTACTTACAAAGAGGAGTCTATCTAAATAATCTTCTATATTTTCATCATCTTCCTGTTTGATCCTAAAAATTATTCCTTCATGTTTCTCCCTCAAAAGTAGTATTGATATTTATCTAGGAAGGCATTTTCCATTTGTGCCCAAGTGGTAATAGAATTAGATGTTAATCCCATAAACTACCTCATTGCTACATCTTTCAGAGTAGATGGGAAAAACTTGAGTTTTAATTTTCTATTTTGTAGTTATAGGTCTGACACAATACTTTAAATTCAAACAAAAATTGGTCGGGTCCTCAGATGACATCCCTCTAAATGTAGGAAAGTGTGCAGGTGAAATATTCTTCATAGGTGTATCATCATCCTCCAACTGAATTGGATAGGTAAAGGTCCTATCAGGTTCTCTTTCATCTTCTCGTGCCATATCTATAGTATCTTCTAGATATTTTTCCCAATCAATGTGGTATGTGATCCACTTTGGTGAAGGTGAAAATTTAGGAGTAGGAGGTTGACTACTCAATTGAGAATCAAAACTTTCTCTAAGTGGGTCTTGGGATATAATCCTTCTCCTAAAAGTTCCACTTCCTTCTAGTGATTGATCCAAAAATTCCAAAGGTGGAAGTTCTACTTCTTGTCTAACAGGGGACAATGGTGCTTCTAATTTTTCTCAACCTCCTTATTTGTACTAGAGGATGCTTTGATAATTCTTGTTGAGATATTTTTGGGAGAAATATACCCTTTGAGTCTCTTGGTCTACTCATAAATTTTATGATAACGTAGGGAAGATTTTTCAATTACTAGATGTATGATTATTTCTCTTGTTGACACCTAATTAGATAATTATAACTAGCGTTCCCTAAAAATGGCACCAAAAATGATAGGTGTCGTTGTTACCTTCATTTAATCAACTCTTGGTTGATGTCATATTCAAACCAGGGGTGTGTCTGAAGCTATATGCAACAAGAGAATCTTAGTGATCTAGTAATTGATTGTAGGTATTTATTATTTTTATTTTCTCACGGATTTTTAAGGTGTCTTTAAGATTTTCCTATACAATCCTTATTAAAGTTCAGCTATCATAAAATTGTTGAAATAAACACTCATTTATGAAATAAATAAATCTTTCGAGACTTGAAAAAAGCTGTTGAAATAAACACTCTTTGCAAAATGAAACAAATTGCTAGAAATAAACACACTTTACAGAATGAAACAAATTGTTGGAAATAAACACTCATTGCGAAGTAAACACACATTTGAAAATTCTATTGAAAATGATTACAAAGAAATAAGAACTTAATCTACAAAACCTATAGGAAAACTACGTAACATATTTCAACTGAAGAATCAAAAGCATTTATAGAATTAACACTTAACAAATTTACATGAATTGATTAAAAATATAAATACCAATAAAATAAAGAATTTTTCTTCTTAGAGGAGTGGGCCCTTGCTCCACCTTGAATTAGGAGTTGAAAAGTATGATTCTCTCAAAATGAAATGGCTATCTTATTACTAAAATGTTTTGTCTTACAAAACTTCACTATATATCTATATCATATATATCCTCTCTATATCTAATCTATCTTCAGGTCTTTATATATATTTCATCATCCGAAGATGCATTTACAATCATAAGTTCTCAATAGTTGTCCATCCATCTATAGGTTCTAGTGAAACAAAATAGTGCTCAAAGTAGATGTGGAATTTAGAAACCTTGTTGGACATATAATTGTTTGATCCTACATAAGTATTTCTGGAGTATGAAGAATATGTTGATCTACTCCAATTGGAGGGCCCATTAATTTCTCTATCACCGTATTTTTTCAAAATAAATAGATTCCCATTGATTCTAGAACTTTGGAGAAGTTCCGGAACCAAAGGGAAACATTTCGAAATAATTGTGAAAGTTCTGGAGCTAAGCATAGGAGTTTCGAGAACTAAATGCTTTGGAGTTTCGAACTAAGTCCAAGGTTCCGAACTAAGAGATAGAGTTCCTTTGTTGAGTGATGGAGTTCTGAAACTAAGCCTGAAGGTTCCAGAGCTAAGCCACACTGAAGCCAATGTTCTCAAAAAGGTGTTGGTTACTTCATAATTTTCTTGTCTGACTGAATGTGACCTGTTTTATTCCAAAAACTGAATTTCCATACACTTTGTTAGGAATTACAGAGTTTTTAGACATTAGAACTAAATAAAACAAAATATGGACAATTGCATCCTAACTTATACTAAAACAAACAAAAGCTACAAAATGTAGTCAAAATTGATTAAAAGGAGAGTAAAATACGATCATTTATTGCACATTGATGAGGCATATTTTGGCCTTATCACACATCCAAATCGGACACATAATCAACCATCCACTCATGCATCTCTATCAAAAAGATAGAAAATAAATTCTCATATAAAAAGTCATACAAGTTCTGCTCCACCCATGCACGCACGTCAAACTCGAGATCCAATGTTGAATCTCTAAGTGTATTATTCTTCCGATCAAGTCAATCAGTACATCTTCATCATAAAACATCTTGAAAACAATTGAAAAAGAGCTCTTGAAAATTGAACTAATGATTTAGCCTAGAATTTTTGTGAATAACCCAAGCACGTTGGCACATCACTCAGCCAGAGATGAGCGCTCACCCAAAGTTTGCAAAGGTACTAGGTCTCTCTTTAGAGTTTCTTGTGCAAGATGTTAGTGAGAATATATTTAAACATATCCATATTTATAACTAAACATAAACATTCCACAATGCATAAACGAGATCTAGATCTCTAGAGAATCATGAACTAATAATAACTATAATAAGATTAACCATACAAGAACTAGATTCAATTATGTCTAACACCATTATCCAAAGTAAATATGTTCCATTCATAATTAATGTAAAACACATAAGCTTCTTACACTATAAATTATCTCCATGAGTCATGTGCACATCAAAACCAACAACATGACTCTATAATAATTCACCGCCCCCTAAACTACACAATTCAATTACATATTTATAGAGGTGGGTACTTGCCCTTCACCACCCATACACTTCTCAAAATAGGTCACATACTGATAATAGCCATGCACCTTTACAATAGCATACACAACACGCAAGTTTTATAACAATAGATGTCCTATAGTTAACTCTAAGAAGAAATCCTATTATTAGATTAAACTATACATGACGCTTATCGATTGCTTGTTCCCAAATACCACCGCGTGTAGTGCAAGTATTCATCTTTATGTGTGTTATTCACACTATCTCCAAAAATATCCCTTAACCACAAAACAACTAAGTACTGAGCTTGGGCACTTTAATACTATTATACCTCTACGTGCTTCCATCTCCTATCTTCATGCACCCAATACTTGGAATATTTATGGCTGCTCAACAACACGATAGTGTACAAAGGAAATAGGTGCAAAATAATAAATTAGGAGGCACATAAAAGTAACGTACACTAGAGGAATGGAAATAATACCTATCATAGGAATGTATGGAATATGAACAATCATTACAAGATGATGTGTAGCATTAAGGAAAGTGGTGCACAAATATGTCGTGGAATTAGCTAATTTTGGGAAGCAAGTCTGGGGTGTGCGTAAGTGACGCATGAACTGCTTGTAGGAAGGAAAATTCATAGAGATTTGGCACAAGGAAAATGGAAAAAATATAAGAAAGGAGAAGGAAAATAAAGGAAGTGTGAAGAAAATTAAAATTTTGAAAATGCATGCGAGGAACAGGAGCCAAGGAAGCGTGTTAAAAGAACAATTGAAGTGCAACCTGCAATGTATAACCTCAGAGCCAAAATGGGAATGTAAGTTGTCAAAATAACTAGGGGAGTTATTTTGGATAATATTTTGGAAAAATTTTGGACCATCTACCTACTAGCTGAAGGAGATCGTATCCTAGATTATCCATTGGGCATGAAGTCGGTGTGTATATGAACCTCTAATCAGAACTTTGAAGAAATTCCCGATTCACTTGAAACATATTATAAACTTTTTCCTTAATCTGGAAGATTGCTAGAAGATTACTGGAATACTAGAAGCAATAAAAGAGTGTGCATATGAAGCACAAAGAAATAAAGAACTATGTATAAACAATAAAATGTGTGTGCAACGCACTTGGAGGAATTAAAACTATTCTAATATATACAAAATGATGCAGCAAGCTTAATGGAAGGGTTTGAGATAAATCCCATTGACTGGGATGGATAGCACGCCTCCATCAAGATGAGATAAATCAAAAGAGTTAGCCTCTTTGCAAGAATTGATAATATATGGGCCACTCCAAAGTGTATCAAAATTTGAATGGTACCACTGGTTTAGCTCATTAGCATCCCATTTTAAGACCAAGTCCCCAAATTTGAAATCTTGAGGCCTAGCCTTTCTGTCAAACCATTTATTTTTTTATTGTTGATGTTGTTCTAGCTTGATCATGGCAGAATTCCTTGATTCTTCAAGTTCAACTAGCTCTTCCATTCTGATTTCTCTTTGGTCTATGCCTTCAAATTCTAGTTGTTGGGAAAGTGATAACGAATTCAACTCAAGTATAAAAGGAAGTGTATCCTCTTTTCCATAGAAAATATTATAAGGGGAATTTCATATTGCATTCTTCATTTTGATTTTATCTTCCCGAGTGCACATAAGACCTTTGTATGCCACTATATTTGGTTGATGTTCATTGTCTACTTCATGATTTAATAAGTTCTTGTTTGTTGAATCTACCAAGCCATTACCTTGAGGGTAATAATTAGAGGATTTCTTCAAGTATATACCAAGACTAAGATCCCAATCAATGATTTTAGCACCAAAGAAAAGGAGTTTTCATTATCAGAGATAATGGTTTGAGGAACACCAAACCTTGTTACAATGCCCTCGATAAAGTCAAGGATGACTGACTTGATTGATTCCTTAAGCACGACATATTATTTCCATCTGGTGAAGTAATATGTAGATGTCAATGCCCATCTATGTCTAGCCCTCAAACGAGGATTGATCATGCCTATGAAGTCAAGAACCCATTGCACAAAAGGTTGATCTGTTTGGATTTGTTGGAGGGGAAGTGCTACCAATTTCTTCTTTCTTGTAAAGAAAGAACATTCTTTTCGCACTTCATGACCCACTTATGTGTGTCTATGAACAAGGTAGGATAAAAGTATCCTACCATGATGATCTTCATCATTGTAGTCTTGTTAAAGAAGTGTCCACCAAAGAATCCATCATGAAATTTTACTAACACTTTTTCAATCTGCATGTTGTCAATACACCTCAACAACACACCATCAAGATTTATTTTTAAGAGAAGGTCATCAATTGGAACATATGGTATTTATTGAAACCTTAGATGCCTCCTCTTTTATTTTTTAAAATAGGAGGGTACATTCCCTTGAAAAGGAATGTGACCATTTCCTTCATCCAACCGTGTGTGCTAATATTTTCATCTTGTTCGGGTGCAAGACGCAGGAGATCTTCATCTAAAAATAATGAAGTCTCAGGTTCATCTTGTGCATCCTCAACAAGATTATTATCGCAAAGCATACTACATATTACCATTTTTGTGGATTTGATAGTCACATAAAACTCCATAATTTTGGTTACTCATCACACTCTCTTTTCATCTATTTTTGCTCCCATGAAGAAATATTGGACACCGGAGTGTGAAACTAACAACTTGATGTGATTTGTGGTGAGCATGCTTTTGAAATTATTGAGCACGCGTATGATGACATAGAATTTTTTCTCCATGTGACTATATTTCAAATCATAATCCTTTAGAGTTTGAATTAAGACAACCATTATATGCTCCAGTCCTTGCTCATTATCTTGTGTTAAGATATCACTAAAACTTGCATCATCTCCATAAGCATAAAGGATGAAATCCTTTGTGTAGTCCAGGTTTATGAGTGTTGGCACACAAGAAATTTCTATCTTGATCTTGTTGAAGCTATCCTTTCCTTCTCGTTGCCCACCTAAATATTGTGTCCTTCTTGAGCATGAGGGTGATAGGATGAACTAGTCATGCAACATTACGATGAATCTCCTAATAAATTTTATTTTTCCAAGGAAATATTGTAAGTATTTCTTATGCACTGGAAGGGAGAGCACCAGGATAGCTGAAACGTGCTCATGATCAATTATGATACCATCCTTTGAGACCACATGGCCAAAAATATTGCCATGTACCATTACAATATTACACTTCTTGGGGTTAATAGATATCCCAAACTTTTGTATCTCTCAAATACTTTATCCAGTGTGCCATGTCATCTGCACTTTTATTTGAGAAGAAATTTATGTCATCTAGGTAAACCAAGATGAATTCATTGATATATCCTTTTAAGGAAATATCCATCATGCATTGAAAGGTTGTTGTACAGATGAAAATCATGTGACCTTCAACCACACTCAACTCCCCGAGGTCATGCTTTGAGGTAGCCGATGTGGAAATATGGATGACTAAATGATAGAGAAATGTGGTATGTGGATGAAAGCGTGTGTAAATGGGATGGGCAAGTTGTCAAGGGAAAAAATGTCCTCAACACATAATAATGGGATTTTCTCATCAAGGAAAGGAAGGCCTCTCTAACCCGAATGGGTTTGACATATGGATCTAATAAAATGGCTACACAGAGACTCCATTCAATTTTAACCTCTTTGTAGATCCTTTCTACCGGTTCTAGGATTCATAAATATGTCCGGAAAGGTTATGTTACGAGTGAGAGAGGCGTGGTTTCATGAGATCTAAATTTGATTGGCGGGAGTGGTCTAGAACTCATAATATTTTTTGTCTTTTATGTTTAGGGCATTTAATTGTGATATGATGTCGGTGGTGGAGATATGCGAAAAATAATAATGCGCGAGGCTTGTGTCAATATCTATAAGAAGCTCGGGAGCATTTGGTTGGGGAACCCTAGGATCGTTACCATATGTTCATAGCTATTCAGACCTGTATGGTCATGTGTGCATTTAAACTCTATTTCTAGGGGCATTCTAGTATTCATAGGCCTTGTTAGTCATGATGTTTAAGATGTTTAATTGTTGAATATTCTCGAAGTATCATGTTGGTGTTCTGAGGACAAGAAGACAAAGTACCATATCTATGTCCTGTAATTAACTTGGGACCATTTGGTTGTGGTACCCATGGATCACTTCGTATGTGCACTCTTGTTGAGGACCATTGATGGTCATGTATTGCAATGATCTATTTTAATTAAGCAAATAACAACTAATCTAATTGAATTGAAACTATTCTATGTTTTTGGTATTTTCAAGATATAAATGAAATAAAACAACACAAAGCTACTACTCTAATAAAATAAATGTTTTTGAGATTTTCTAGAACTTTAGAGGAAATGAAGAAATAAAAGCTTCTAATCTAATTAATAAATATAAATAGGAAAACAACCAAATGTAGTTGATTGTCTATGCAATAGTGTATCTAATCTAATTTAATTTAAACAAATCCCTTTTCCAATAAGTAATTGTGGATTTTTTAAATTGTATCCTATCTCAAATACACGAGAACATTGAAATCTTTAGAATATTTTCTTCCCCTATTACTTCCTTGATATAATCTATGAGAATTTAAAGGAAATCACAATATATGAAAAATATATTATCTCTATGTTGGCAAAGAAAGCTTCCTCCAGATATACTTCCCTCCAAACCCACAGGGATAGGGAAGGAAGAATCTATCAGTAGAAACTCCTATGGAAGATGTAAAGCTTATTTGAAAATGACTAAACTATTTGTAATGAAGAAACTATAATTTTCTACTCTATTTGATATGTATGTGCATACGATTCAAAAACAATAATATGAAGAAATGAAAAAAACTAACATCAACCCCAACCTGGAAATACAAAGTAATGGAAAATCTAGTTGTGTTATGCTTTGTCCCCTCAGTTTGTATTTTTAATATCATGTGTTCACATGAGTCCAAGTGAGTGGGAATGTAGTAGAAGTAGCAGTGAGAAGGTGTTAGAGCAATGGAAGCTTGATAACAGTCTGGTAGAGCAATGTAGGTGGAAGAGAGATAACAAAAGTGAATAGAGATTGGCTATGTAATTTCTAGTAAGAATGTGGTAGCTCAACAATACAAGAATACACAAAATGATCTCTAGCCCTTTTCTTGAGAACAAGTGATGATTTTATAGGATATTTCCACGATTCACTCAATATTGCCACATATATTACAAATCACAAGTGGAAGAGGATATTTCCACAAGTCACTCAAGCTTGCAATCAGCTAAAACATGTGAGAAACATGCTCAAAAATTGAACAAAAGTGAAGCAATCACATGTCAATTCTTGGGTGAAGATCTATAAAAAGTGCACATGACCACTACCCTACCTTGGTGGTGGTTAGAGGACCACTACCCTACCTAGGAGGTAGTTAGAGGACTACCTGTTATCTAAAATTCACCCCTCAAGGTAATTTTGATAACATGTATCAGATTCTTGAGTCCCAAGTAAGTAGATTGATTTAATTCCCAAAATCATGTTTTTGAAGCCCCTTTGGCTTCTCTCTAACTCTCCCATCCAAGGAAAAATCCCAATGAGTTAGAAAAAATTGAAAAAATCCAAAAAATGGGGTTGCATGCTTGATTTAATACATTGCAGTCCGAAGGCTGCATGGGTCATACTGAGGTTCGGTGCACCAAGTTTGTGGCTGAAATATAAAGGAATCAGCAAAGTCGGAACTTTTTGTCCCATGCCGTCCATGGGACAGTTGGGACGTCGGGATGCACGGGGCGCGCAAAGCTTGAAATGGTCGTAGGCGGAAAATTGAAAAAAGCTAGAAGTTTTTATTCCACGTAGTCCGGGAGAGCCAAGATGAAAGTACACACTCAATGTGAATCGGCTGATTTGCCACAAGTCAATCTATTATGGGTGGCACAAATATTTTCATCTGGGGACAAACCGGGACGAAAGTACATGCAGGATGCACGGGATGTGAAAAAGTGAAAAGGCCACAAAAGGAGCCAAGGAATCCTGAATCGACCGATGCAAAAGAATGTGTCTGGGACAGCCAGGACACGCAGACCTGATTTTTCCACAATACCCACAAATCAAAGAGAAAAGTCAAAGTTTGACCCCAAAACTTCAAACGGCCATAACTTTTGACTCCGAGCTCCAATTTTCATAAAATTGGACTTTCTGGAATGACCATGATGTCCTCTTCCATATTCTTAAAACTATATTTCTTAATTTTAATGAGGGTATATATATTTAAATAAAATAAACATATTCGGCTCAAGACATTTAATGCTCATTCCCGTCAAATGATAAAAACGCATGTCAGACCCAAAATAGCTACTCGCACTCAAAAGACCATAAATTTTGCATTTCTAAACGAAATCACACAAAATTGGTACCGTTGGAATTGTGGCTCCAAGCCCAATGCAAAAAAATCAATAAATTCCAGATTTAATGAGAAATCGATGGGGATTTTTTATAAAACGTGTTTGGGTTCATGATAGTGTTTTATTTGGTAGTTGGGAGTGCAATTAAGAGGCATGGTCATCATTCTTTCTCTGGTGCAACACCTGAGATAGTATGGGGAGCATTTTTCAAGTAACATAAAATCATTTCACTTCATTTAGTGCCTCTTACAAGTGGTTGAATGATAGATTTTAGGATTTCCATTTTCCCCTTCTCTCTCTTCTCATTTTCCTATAAATTGGAGTGTTGGGCTCATTGTAAAGGGAAGTAGATTTTATAGCAAATCTCTAGAAAAATTGCTTTGTGAAGCCAATGTGCTAAAGACCCTTGTTGTGGACTCCTTGCGTGGAGATCTAGGCCCTTATCTTGTAACAGGTTGAACTGTGCATATCATGAAGCAATAAAATAAAAGTTTGTGGATGCATCTTCCTCTCCTGTGTTTTCTTGCATTCTTCTTTCCCCTTCAACCTTGATTAAAAGTGTATTGTGTCTATCCTTATGCTCTTGCAAAGATATATTATTATTGTGCATGTATGAAATATTGTTGTGAATGCATTTTTAGATTGTGGAGAATCAAGTTATCACTCCTTCTAGTATGCGCTTTACTTCTAGTTTTCACACCTTGGAAGACTACTCTCACACCTCCTTTTTTGGTGTATCACCTCTTTAGTGTAGGCTTAAATTTTATGAATTCTCTCTCCTTAGTCCCTTGAAAAGTTAAATTAGAATAGTTAGTTTACCCCGCATTAGAGTAGATTGTGGAAGGTGGTTTAGGATCAAGAACTAGCTTTCTCGGAGGTCTATCTCAAGTAGCAAGTCCCACAACTTGGAGATAGTACCCATGTTATCCAATCACATCATTTATGCACTTGTGTAAACATAAGGGTGATATGATTCGGTGATAAAACTACATCCCAAGCGGGGTGGTAGTCTTGTAAATAAAGGTTAAAACTAAGTTGAAATGAAGCAGGAAGTTACGTAAAAGTGGGAAATGGTTAAGGTAAACTAGGTTACAAATATAAGCTATAAAGAGGTTTAGGAGCTCAAAAACTTTGGAAAAGACATGAATCATCATTAGGGACCTTTTGTAACCATTTTCCGACAATGTAACACATGCAAATTTGGGTGCATACATATTTCCCCCTCGAGAAGAATTTTAGCCATGAAGAGGCATAAAACGTAGAGTCCGAGTATGGCATTCCCGAAATGGGGAGTTATAAGCTATACCTAACATGCTTGTGTGCTAAAATGTCACCGTCCAAGCTCCCGCTACCTACAAGATGAAATCAAAACTCAAGTGTAGATAGATAAAGTATTGGAAAATAAACACTAAAACAAAATGACAAGAGGACTTACCATCTGTGTGGGGATAGAAGTATACTTGTGCCAACGCTCCAACCTTGTAAAGCACATACACTCAAAATGAGGTTAAAATAAAACATATATATAACAAAAACCATTCATTTTCAATTTATTTGTGGATATCCCCCTTAGTGATTTTATACCTCTAGACCCATGATGACCATTTTGACCAAGAGTATAGTCAAAACAATGATGGCAACCCTTTTATCGTGGCTCCATGAGTTAGAGACCCCACAATGAAGACAAAGGTTAGCATTTCTCAATTGTTTATTTTGAAACCTAAAATGTAAAATGTTAAAAATCTAAGCCTAGGGGGAGATTTTTGAAATTTCTTGTCTTAAAATGATCTCTAGGGTGTGTCCTAGGTGGGTTTATCTTTTTTTTATTCGAAAAGGTCCATTTTTGTGTTTTTAGGTCAAAATGAATGGGTCATCTATTTTAGACAGGGACCGCCTCCTGTGCGGGCGGAAGTTACAGGAATGCCTCCACTTTAGGCTTAGGTCGGCGATTACAAGACCACTAGCTTTATCAAATGGAGTCACAAAACTAGTGCTCTGCATTGCAGGGCGAAGGTATTATAATTGTCAATAAATCAAGCTAATTTGACCAAGTTAAACTATTTTTTTTTTTTTAAGTTGTTTTATATTATTTTTGATGAGCTTTCCTATTGATACATGTCACTAACTTTCTGTTTTTGTTGTTTTGGGTGAATGTATATGGATTTATACATCCGTTGAGCTGGAGATAGAGTGTTATTGGATTCAAGGAATCTTTGATCAGTTGACTCAAGATGAGATATATTTATTACACTAGGTCAGGATATAGAGGATTACACGGTGTCACATATAGCACCAGCTAGCTAGATAATATATGATCTATTGTCTTATTGAATGTTGACTGGAACACTTTACGTTTTACAGGAGTGAGGGGAGAGTGGAATATCACTCTAGATGATGTCTACAGATTCTTGGTGTACCTGTGACTAGGATACATTTGACCTTGGAGAGTGCAGGGAACACAACTAGAGCTAGACAGTGGGCTTCCTACATGGGAGACGATGGGGTGCTAGCGGGCCCCAAGTAGGGTATATGACTTTATCTGTGTCCACTACACCTATCCCTACCCTACGCAAGGCCATCATTGGTATTTTGGCTTCACATTTGGTGGGAGACAAGGGCGGGGAAAAGCTCTTGTATTGTTGGGATCCCATCATCATGTAGATTGAGCAACATGGGAGGATCTTTTCCTAGGGTGTGGACATTCTTGGGACCACATACCATGATCTATACCATGTTGTGAGGCTATAAGGGAAATCCTTGAGCCACCCTACCTTGGTTATGAGTTGGGTATATGAGCGGATCATCCCTTATCATAGGGGATTGGGCGTATAGGATCCAGGGGCCATCATGGTTGTGAGATGGACAAGCTTTTCAGTCATTAGAGGGCCACATCATCTTGTTTCTACATTGATAAAAATTGATTTTATTAATAGACCCTAACAGGACATGATTGGATTTTGGGTTTAGGAGGGGACCATACTAATTACATGTGCTACCACCTCCCAGTTAGTATATGGATTTGTGAGGGTGGAGGCCCACTCTACCGCCAGATTACCCCAATAGTTTTTGCTACCATAAAATGATGTTCTTCTTGTTATAATTACCATTTATCGAGTGTTAGAGAGGCTTGAGATGGCCTTAAGGGCCATCATGGTTAGACCATTGTGACACATATATTACCTATCAGTGTAGATAGGCACCCATTCCTAGACCACCCATGTCCCTTCTCTAGATCGAGGTTGCACACTCTCACATTAGGGAGGAGGATGAGGAGGCCCAGACGAAGACAAAGACCGAGGAGGCTGGTGAGGAGGTTGGAGTAGAGGGAATGGTGATGAGGAAGAGGATAGTTACACAGAGTGGTAAGTTACTCAGGATATATCCATGGTAAAGAGAGAGGAGGAAGAGGCGTATATGGAGACTCTAGTTTCAAAGGATACACTTCCTCATGAGGGAGGCAGTGACGAGAAGTCTGTGATGGGACATAGAATTTCCTTAGGAGAGGGGATTACATAGTAGATGCATGCAGTGGCTTCACCACCGCCTACAAAAACTAATTCCACTCTAGATTCCTGGAGATCCGAGTATGTAGATACTCTTCTCTCGACCTTGTTAGCTAGAGATGTTAATAATGTTAAGTGTTGTACTTACTTTTTATTTTTGGTGTTTTCCTAACTCACCATTATTTTACTTGTTTTATAGCCACTTTCTAACAACCGGAGAGATCTTGTTCATAAGTTCTATGTTGATACCTTGCTTCTCACCGTGGGGAGGACTCGTGCATAGCTTCTTGAGGATTAAGCAAATAATTTTCAGGCTAGATGACATAATGACATATTTACACCTCTTTAGAAGGCCACGGAGATCTTGATTTCTTAGGACAAGAATATCACTACATATGAGATGGTTGAGAGGTTGGTGAGGTGGATTCACTCACATAGTGATGCCGTGACCAGTTGTAATACTCACGGTCACTTTCACCACTGGATGCATTTAAGACATCGTAGCCGCATCAAGAGTCCTAGCCATAGCCACACACCCATCTTCGGGTTCCTAGAGAGAGGGATAGGTTGTTAAGTCTTTATTGCTTCGATTCCATTTTTGAGGCATATATATGATTTATTTTGTGATTTTTTCCTCCTTGTGAGCATTTAGACCACACCTAGAGTGTGATGATATTGTACACAGACTTGACTTATTACGATATATATACAAATATTTATTTTTGGTTTAGTTATCCTTTATATAGATTTAACTTCATTTATGGCTTGCTTCACATGTGTAATCTTAGATGTTTGGAATCTCTGATTTTATATGTTTTTAGAATGCATGTAGTGGATGATGAATGCTAATGAATGATTTATTTTTTTTATTGTTTTGTATGTTGATATGTGATGATTATGCAAGTACAATGTAATACTAAACTTTAGTTTTTCAAGTAATGTTTGATACTTCCTTTCATTTTGGCAATACGTGATGAATAATGATATGATAATAAAATGAACTCACTCCACTCCTAACTCTATGCAATAAGTAATATGTGATGGCTCAACGCCGAGAGCTTGGAAGGATGAAAATTGTATGGTTTTGATAGAGATGGAAATGGTGAGAGAAAGACAATATTTTGACATAAACCCAATTAGGAACCTACAACCTAACCATGTACACATTTTACCATATATCCTAGAATGGGATTTCCTTGCAAGTTCATCTATATTTAGATGTGTAGATGGCCTCTTGATTGACAAAATCTAGTTTTAAGGTTTCATCTCTCTTAGAATATACACATCTAATTAATTTTCCTTGGGATTTTAATATTTTTAAAGAATTTTTTATTGAATGAAATTTCTTTTAACTTACTAATTTATTTATAGAGACCCCCTACACCTTTCCCCATGCTACTAGTAGGAAGTATGGGCTCATCACCAAGGAAAAGGTATAGGTGAGTAAGGGCACTTACCTCCTTTCCCAACCTCATGCCACTTGTAAGAGGTGTGGGATCAACACCAAAGGTTGGTGGGGAAAAGAAGTGTGTAAATGAAAATTTTGATTGATTTTGACTTGAGCTATATAATTTTTTTCCTTTTAAGTTTTTGAATTGTGCTTTTGGGAAGGAGAACTTTCCCCTAGCCTCAACCCCACACAACCAATAAGATGCGAGGGCTCAACACTAAAGGCTGAGATAAAAGTGTCCTAGGTGAAAATGTTTAGAATTATTTTGCTACCAAAGAGGTTTTTCTAGGGAATTCTAGAACAGACTATGGGAAAAGATAACTATGCTAGAAGGAATCTATAGGCAAAACCAAGTATGCAGGCCTTGGTAGGATTAGTGTCAAAATTTTATCTTATCTTATTGAATTGATGAAGTGATAAGAAATATTGATGACAATATTATGAATGTTTGAAGATATGTGATTTGAGTGATAGCAAATATTTTTAGAAGTTTTTGAAAGTTTCTTGAAAATGAGTTCCTTGATTACAAATTTCACATGATGAGATAGCAGATGAGAATGTAATAGGTATGCAATAGTATACATATGGAAATGCAAATGGATCATGCATAGTATCTCTTTAGGTGAAGAGATTTGATGGATTTACCAAATTCCTCACCTTCTAGTGTACATAGGAGATATGCCCCATTCTTATAGTTCTCTATGACTTGATATGGGCCCAACCATTTAGACCTAAATTTCCTTCCCTAGTTTTTTTCTTGTCTATCTAGTTGTCAATTCTTAATACCAAATCTCCCTCACATATTTTTGTTCATAGACCTTCTTGTTATATTTCTAGCACATCCAGTCAACGTAAGCTCTATGTCACTTCTTAGCATTAAGCCGAGCTTCATCGAAGAATTCCAACTTAGAGATTTGTGCCTCACGATAACCTCCTTTTCCTAGAATTCCTTGTAGTGAAATTCAGATACTGGGTATTTCAACTTTAAGTGGTAAAACCACTTAAAATGAATACCAAAGAATAGGGGGATGCCCCATCGATGTTATTACGATGTTCTATAGGCCCACAAGGCTAGGATTAACTTTAAGTTCCAATCACACTTATTCTCCTTTACATCTTTCAGGAGAATCGAATTTAACATCTTATTAGTTTCCTTAGCCTTTCTCTGTTGGCCTAAGGGTGATAAAGAGAAGACGTGTGGTGCCTTATCTTGAAATTTTCACATAGCTCACATACTTATTCAATTTTGAAAGACATTCCATTATCGATATAATGACTCGTGGGACCCCATACCTACGTATAATCTAGTTAAAAATGAAATTTGTAATTACACATCCTAGTACAGTGGTAAGAGGCATGGCCTCTACCCACTTTATGAAGTATTTAGTTGCCGTGATTATAAATTTGTGGTCATTTGTTGACGATGGAGAGAACTTCCCTATCGAATCTAAGCCTCACATGGAAAAGGGCCATGGTGTTGCAATCGGTTGTAGAGCCTAGGTAGGTATATGGATCTCATGAGAGAAATCTTAAAAATTCTAACACCTTCACACATACTCTACCACGTCAAGTTATAATGTAGGCCAAAAATATCCCATCTAATGTATCTTTCTAGTGGTAGCATGCCCTTCAAAGTGACCTCCACATACTTTGCTATGGGATTCATAGAGGATCTTTTCAGATTCTTCCTCATCGACACATCTTAGCAACATTCCATCGAAGGCTCTGTGATAGAGAACTTGTTCTATGATTACATATTTGTGGCTATGACATGTATCCATCTTCTTTGTTACGAAGTTTCCCCTTCAAGGTATGCATGGTCCATAATAAAATTAATAATATCATAATACCATGGGCATATAGAAATGGGAGGTTTGGTTTTGATGTAGTATATACATTCATCAAGAAAATCAAGTCAATTATATCCCCTCCATCCAATAGGTTTTCATCTAACCAATCTATAATGATTTATCCTTTGATAGAATTTTGGTCAAGGAACATTAATTTGAACTCACTCATCAAAGTCATGAAACATCCAAATTTCTTAGATAAAGAACCCTATGTTAGAATTTTCTCGTAAGTTATATATCTTGACAATGGCCTCGTCTCTTGGTTAAGCATGCAATTCCTTAACATTTTTGTTTTTAATACTATAACAAGAAATTATTTCTCTTCCTATGTATATCATGTCTCATAGTCGAGAAACATACGACTGATGAAGTAAACTACATGCTCATTTTTATCATTGTCTTCTTGTGCTAGCATGCAAGCTAATGAGACATATGTGGCCCATGAATATAAAATGAGAGGTCGACCTAATTTGGGAGGCATAAGTGTGGGAGGTGACAAGGAATCGTTTTACTGATTAAAATGCCTCATGACACTCATCCATCTAGATATTGTAGCAATCCTTCTTTAATAAATTGTTTATTGGATGAATAGAAAAGGTTAAATTAGGAATAAACCTTTGGATTGCACCGAGATTTCGAGAAAGGATCTAATTCCTGACTCGTCTAATGGTGGGATCATTTCTAGAACTGCTCATATTTTGGATGGATCTACATCGATCCCTCATGAAGAGATGATATATCCTAGTAATTTCCCTCCCATCATACCAAATACAATTTTTTTGGATTTAATATAACCCCATATGTTTTTCTGATTATTTTCATAAGTATGAGCAAAAAGATAGGGTAAGGGTGAGGAGGAATACTTTTGAATGAAGGTAGAAGGTAGAGTGTGTGCGTTTGATTTCCCAATCCAAAGTCTTGATTGTAAGAACTTCCTTTTTTGCTAGGAGGAACTACATCGTTAATGAAAAACAAGGCCACAAGAGTAATATTAAAAATATATGTTAGTGGAATACCTAACGTGTGATAGATCCGGAAGTGTGATACTTCCTAGATGGTTTTTTTTATCATGGGTAAATAGTTTTGAAGGGACTATACCCTGTGTAAAAAAAGGCTCAAAAGACAAATACCAAAAAGAGGTAAAACTTACTCTAAAAGAGAAAAACAACCAACATCAGGGGGCTCAACATCCAGATAATACAATATAGTAACAAAATAGGATCAAGATAGACAATGATCCGAACAAAAGCAGAAGAGACAAAATACGAACAAGAGATAACCATCACTGGTCTTCCCAGCCAAAAACAACACCAAAAATGCCAGTCAACAACAACTTCACCACCAGTAAATAGCAACAGAGCTCCGCATCACTTGATAGCCTAGTCAATCTTGGCTTTAATCATTTGGAGCGAGATGAAGAATGCAATGGCGGTGGCCTGGAAGGGTCTTTCAAATCCACCTGGGAAATTACAAGATCTTTGTTCTCCTTGGAGCCCCAAATATCCTCGGTAATACCGCTGAGACTGCAAATACTACGAACATGCTACTCGATAAAATTGTAGATACTTTTAAGGGTAGAGAGGATACAGTCATTATGCCCTTTTGCATTGCCAAGCCTGACATCTAGAGATTGAAGCTTCTTGAAAACTTCAGCAGTGATATCATCATCTTCATCATTTTGTAGTTTCCTTTTGCCCTTAGCTTTATCCATATCCCTAATAACACTCTTTAGTTCCTGAATTTCCTTTTCCATCTTTCCAACTCTGACCAACAAGTCCTCATCTTTAGGCTCCTCCACCAGATTACTAATGTGCAGTAAATTCGTAGCAAGCTCTAGGTCTTTATGACTTCTAAGAACCCTCTGAGAAGCAGGGACCTTAGTTTTCATCTCTTTCCTTTTCCTGCTAGTTGAAGCAGTGTCAAGTTTCCTATTGGGAAGGGGAGGGATAGAGGCAAGGAAGGAGAATAATCTGAGTGGGGATAGGGCCGAGCAGCAGGCAAGAATAAGCAAGTATTAACCCTTGATGAAGGGGAATAGCCCTAGTGTGATTTTGTACTTCCAGAACAGATTTCTCTAGAGAATTCAACAAGTAATGAGGAAAGTTGATGGTGAGGTTTCTACAGAAGTGATTAAGGAAGATCAAGTGCTTTTGGGGAATAGTGACAAATCTCCCCTCTAGAGTAACATACCTTACTACCATCCTTGCGATCTCAGCAAAAGGCTCTGGAACAGAAGCAAGTTTGATGCCAACCGTCACAAATTCCATATTTTCCCCCTCATCAAGAAACTTCTTAGCCTCCACCTCTCTGTCCACCCACTTGTTGAAGAATTTGGTTCCATCTAGACTGAGCCTGGTGACCTAGCAAATAAGCTCCTCTGATATCTCAACCTTGATATTACTGTACTTAACCACATGATTCCTCCATCCCTAAGAAAATTTAATTGAGAGATCCTGATCAAAACCTTGGATTTTTTCAATAAAGTTCGTTAGACCCCCTTTTTGTAGATAGTTCCAAAGAATTGTATCATCTTTCCAAGCTGGATTATGAGTGGGCTCTGTCTTGCAAGGCGGTCCCCCCATTTTTCCTGTGATATTACCTCTACCCGCAATGGTAAAAATTTGAAAACTATACGAATCATCCTCAGCTCTACTTTTGAAGCCCTCCCAATCATGTGAAGAGATGTAATTATTAGTCCTCACTTTACAATTAATTAACCGCTCCTTAGCATCTGCCCTATAACTATTAATGATGACGCTCTAAGTCGCATAAATCTTTGATGATGTCATCATTCTACACTTAAAAAGCCACTCCTTAGCATCAACACTACAACCATTAGTGATTACGTTCCAAGTCATGCAAATATTTGATGATGTCTTCATTAAATTTAGTAGGAAGAATGTCACCCCTTAACCAAGTTTGAAAAGTATTATTAACCCCAAAATTTGCCAAACCATCAGCCACACTATTGCCTTCATGGTAGGTATGTTTGATTTCAAAATTTTCAAAACTCTTGCAAATATCAGTAGCTTCAGCAATAAAGTCCCTGATTGACCAACTGGGGTTGTTTTTGATTTAAAATATTGATAATGTTTAGCGAATCACCCTCAATTATAATATTGGAAATATTACAATCCCTAGCTAGCCTTATTCCCCAAAGAGCAACAAGAGCTTCAAAGTAGTGATTAGTTTGCCTACCCATTTTTCTAGAAAAAGCAGCAACAAAACAACCTCTGTGATCTCTAATGACTCCCCCACCTCTAGAATCCCTAGGATTTCCTTTTGAGGCCCCATAAAAATTCAACTTATGCCAAGCACTGGGAGGCTTAATCCATCGGATAGTGGATCTATCAATACTATTGTTATTCTTGTTCAAAATAGTGCCAATATTCCAAGCAGCTAGAATGTGCTCTTCTTCCTCAGGGTAAAGTCTATTTTCGTGGAGGTTTAATCTTTCAATATTGTCTTTCATAGTAATGATAATTTCTTTGTATACTTTTTTGCATAACTTTCTAGTATTCCTGAAAATGACATCATTACGAGCTTTCCAAACTCGCCACATGGTGTGAGGTAGAACCAGTTGCCATAATCTCCTCACCACACAATGTTTGTAAGGAGAGTTCCATTGTTCCCAGGCCTGAAGACAAGTATGGGGAAAGATCCATTCCTGATTAAAGTTTTCAAAAATAAGATGCCAAATTTTGGAAGTGTACTTATAATGAAGAAAGAGATGTTTGATGTCTTCTTCTTCTTCCTGACACATGCAACGCATCTGTTCGACATGATGAATCCTTTCCTAATGAGATTGTCATTAGTTAGGATCTTGCCTTTAATGATGAGCCACCAGAAAAAGTTTACTCTAGGGGTTAGCTCGGGCATCCACAACTTATGCCACTCAGTATCACTTTCAATAGAGGCAAAGAAAGAGTTGTAGCCAGATTTAACCGAGTACTCTCCATCAAAGGAATATTTCCAAATGAGTTCATCCTTATGATTTTGAGGACTGATATGAATTAGGGAGAGATGACTCTACATAGATGAAACATCAGACTACACATTATCCTCATCTACTTTGAACTGTTTCCATTTCCTTTTATTTTCAACCACCTCAATATATCCTGGACTTTGTGCCCATAATTTCTAATTAAGTTGTCTTTAATGTGACCATAAGAGGAAATCCAGTTAATATCTAACCATTTATTAGTCTAGAAATTAATGTCTTGACCATCCCCAAGCTTCCAACTACATCCCTGGGAGAGAATATGTCTGATGTGGAGAAGATTGTTCCAGAAAATAGAACCATTCGGAAGAAACTGATCAAAAATAAAGGAATTCTTGCTTTGATTGGAAAGGTATTTGATTTTGATCAACTCGGTCCAAGGCTTGTGCTCTTTTATAAGTCTCCAACCCAACTTTGCAATAAGAGCAGCATTCATATGTTTGATATCTTTGATTCCTAAACCCCCAATCCTCTTTGGTTTACAGACCTGCTCCCAAGCAACTAAATGGTACCTAAACCTGTCTTCAGTACCATGCCATAAAAAGTGCTTTTGAATTTTTTCAATGCTATTCATCACTGCTATTGGAATGCTGAACATTGACATGATATAAATAGGTAAGTTCTGAAGAGTGCTTTTTATCAATAAACACTTGCCTACACTTGAAAGTAAAACTCCTTTCCAACTGCAGGTCTTTTTGAAATCTCTTAAGAAGATCATTCAAAACCTCATTAGAAACCTTATTAGTACTCATAGGGAGACCTAAATAAGTAGAAGCGAGGGAATTAATAGTACATCCAAGAATGAGAGAAATCTTTCTTTTCCTTTCAATAGGAGTATTGAAAAAATAGATTGAGATTTTGTCAAAATTAACTTTCTATCCCGAGGCTTCCTCATAAAATCTAAGGATAGTTTTGATAGCCTTCACCTCAATTATTGAGGCCATCAGAAGTAGGAGAGTGTCATCAGCAAACTACTGGTGAGAGGAAACCTGATTACCAGAAGTAGGTTGAAATCCCTTTATCATACCAATATGAATAGATTTTGAGATAGATCTGCTTAAACTGTTAGCCATTATAATGAATAGCAAAGGGGAGATGGGGTCCCCTTGTTGAATTCCTCTATTGCTGGAAAAAAACCAACCGGTTCCCCATTAACAACCACTGAGAATCTAGATGAAGAAATGCAAGAATGTATAATTTTCCTGAATTTATTTTGAAATCCAAACTTGGATAAAACCTCATCCATGAATTTCCAGGAGACTCTATCAAAATCCTTATGCATGTCTAACTTGATAGCCATCCCTAATTTTTTACTTTTATCCATTGAATGAATTGTTTCATGGACCATAATAACTCCATCCTGAATAATTCTACCTTGAATGAATCCACTCTGTTGTTGAGAAATAATTTCCATTAGAATAGGTTGCATCCTAGTGGTTAAAATCTTTGTGAAGATCCGATAGATTACATTAACCAAACTGATTGGCCTAAAATATTTGAAATCCTTTGCATCCAACTTCTTAGGAGCAAGCACAATATGTGTATTGTTTAACTCTTTTATGATATTTCTAGTTCTATAGAACTCATTAACAGCTTTCAACAAATCTTCGGAGCAGATTTCCTAGCATCTTTGGAAGAAGTTTGTAGAAAAACCATCAGGGCCCTGGAGCCTTATCCCCTTCCAGAGAAAAAAATAGCTTTTTCAATTCCTTGATGGTGACTATTTTGGAAAGACTCTTAAACCTCTCAGCAGGCAGTAAATTATTAGGAATGGAGTCTAAGAGAAAGGAGGCCACTTGCTTGTTGTAGGAATTATTCTCTGTGAGAAGATTCTTGTAGAATTTGAGGGCTTCATCTTTGATGTCTTCAGAATCCATAGTAATGTTCCCATTTCCCTTTGAGACTTCAGTAATTCAGTTACAAGCCCTATGTTTGAGGGTTTTCATATGAATTTTTTTGTATTTTTGTCTCCTGCTTTTAACTAGAGGGCTCTAGACTTCATTCTCCAAAAGGATTCCTCACAGCTTGTTTATATTATGTAGGCAAAGAGAAGTTTTTTTTCCTGTTGATGATCCTTGAGGGTCATACCTTTCAAAGAAACTTTAAGCTCAAACTCTTCCAGTTATTATTTAAGCTCTTTCTTTTTTTCAAAAATATTCCCAAAAACCTCTTTATTCCAGATTCTAACCTTTTGTTTCACATTTTTCAGCTTCTGAAGAAGCCTGAATTGAGCCATCCCTGTTCCTTCCCAAGACCACCACTCTTTAATTCTGTCTAGAATATCCTCATGTTCAAGCCACATCTTTTCAAATTTAAAATTGTAGTGGAAAGGTTTTGACCAATTGAAGAAATTAAGGGCAATAGGATTGTGGTCTGAACCCATTCTGGGAAGGGAGGAGAGATGAAAATTTTGATCTAAGATCTAATTAGTAGAAATGAGAGCTCTATCCAATCTAACCTGAATCAAATTTTCCCCAATTCTTCTATTAGACCAGGTGTATTGATTACCATGAAGTTCTATGTCCATAAGATTAAGAGTCGATATGAAGCCGAAAATTCTTCCATGCTGATAGAGAAATCAAAGTTCCCTCCAAATTTTTCCCCATATTTAAAGGAGTGTTAAAGTCCCCCATTATCAACCAGTTCATATCCTCAAAATTATTCCGAAACAAGACTAACTCTTTCCACAAATTTCTTCTCCAACAATTAGAAGTATTAGGGGCATAAATATTGGAAAGAATCTAGCTAGAATTATTCTCAAGGCTTTTAAAGATTATAGCTAAATGATTCTGGGAGGATGAAAGCACATTACCATGAACAGTTTTAGTGTCCTAGAAGACCGCTAAGCCTCCAGAAGCACCTTGAGAATCAACAGCAGCAAAGGCAACATTCTCCCAGAAATATCTTTTGTAATCTTCAACAACTTTATTTTTCATTTTCGTTTCCTGAATTAGAAGGATGTTGGGTCTGCTTGATCTTTTAATTTCCTTAAGCATTCTTTTCTTAGGTCCCCCATTAAGCCCTATGACATTCCAAGAAATAACCTTCATTAAAAAAATTTTGGGGATGTAGTTACCGATGGTTCAAGATCCTTTGATTACCATCTACAATTTCTTTCTCAATCTCTTTTTCTCTTACTTCTCTCTTGGAGAGTCTACCTTTTCTATAGGTGACTCCAATATTTGCAGTTCTCCTGGTAGTAGCCCTTTTGATTCTTGAGGTGGAAGCTTCCCGATTCCTATCTATTTCTTTTTATCACTATAGAGCGATTCCAGAATTTCTTCAAGTCCTTTTAGTCCTCATTTCTTACTTCTCACTGTGATGAATCCATCTTTATCACATTCCGACAAAATTTTCTTTATAGTAGGAGTAATTTCCCCTTCCTCTTTTCCTTTATCAAAATCAAGTTGTTGAGCTATTTTAGGAGTGAGCTCCTCCATATCGGCAAACTCTTTATCCTGGTTTAGATCTCTTGCTATGGATTCCAGAACATCTTTGGCTTTTCCTTGTCTCATTTTGTGTAGCTCCAGAGAGCTATTCTTAGTTATCAGTTCTTGATGAGGAAAAGGAGTAATTTTTTCCATCTCTTCTTCTGTAGAAGTGGTTAGATGAATGTATACTTTTTCATTTTCTTCATCAACTTCCATGTTCAGCTTTACCAGATTTGATTTCTCAAGTATCATTGTTTGATCCACTTCCATTTCCCTCTTGCTTTCTTCACCCTTTTTCGGTTCAGGATCTTTTTCCTTTTGGGCTTCATCATGCTTTTCCGACTGGTGAATTTTGGGTCTCCACAGTTTCCTATAAACCGGTGGCCTCTTTATTATGGTCTTAAAGCCTTTTTTCTGGTCCTTTATCCTTAGGTTCATCTAGCATGCAGTGATCTCTTACATGTTGGTTTTGTTCATCAGTTAGAGAGACTTTATCATCCTCATCCATCTACTTCTACCCTTGCTTTTCAGAATGATCCAAGGGTTTTTCCAACTGTTGCTTCATTTTCTCGGAACATTTGCTGGAAAAATGCCCTAATTTATGACATTTGTTACATCTTAGCTGGAAAGCCTCATATTCTATTGGTTGTTTCCATGCCCCAAATTTGGACTGTAGAATAATGTGTTCAGGCAGCTCCTGATCCATTTCAGATGAGACACAGAACCTTGCAAAGGCAAGTCTGGATCTATTTTTCATAGGTCCATCTAGCCCAACTAGTGAACCAATTGATTTAGCTATATGAAGAAGGATCTCATCATCCCATAGATGCAGGGGCAGCCCTGGGAGTCTACACCAAATGGGTATGGCATGAATGTTCTCAGTATTTGGATTAAACCTGGGATACCATTTTTTCAGAAAAAGCCCCATATTGCCAATACACCAGGGACCACCCAATAAGACAGAGTCCACATCAGCTTGTAGATTAAATCAGGCTAGAAAAAACCCTTGGCCATGGTGGTGATAATCAAATCTCCTTTTGGTTTCCATCTGCATATGGCCCATTTTCTTATAATATCTACATTGGGTCTTGATCCCAAAAACTTTCCAACTAGGGCTAGATTAGTTTTCTCAAGAGCTCTATGCAGACATCCGCTGCACTTGTATGTGGGTCACCCCGTTGGTGCAATTTCAGGTTTACACACATTGCCTTAATTTCCATGCTTCATTTTTGTTCCAAGACATCTTTTTGGCTCGAGCTGGTGATCTGCAACTCATTTTTTTAGTTGGATGCTTTCAAACTGCCCTCAATATTGTCATTTTTCCCTAATCTGAAATGAAATCCGAGTTGCTCTCTTTTTGTGCCCTAATTCCTTCCTTTTTCAGGCCATATCATTTTCCCCTTGTTAAATCATTCAAAACTCAGATTTTGGTCAATTTCCTTTTATGTGCAAATGAATTTCCAATCCCCTGGCTGAAATAGATGTAAAATCATGTTTCATTGGATTCAAAACTGAAAAATCCTCATTGTGAAAAAATTTGATTTCAAAAGCATCCCCTACGTTTCTGCATTTTTGATGGGTGTACCGGCATGTTCTACCCATTTAAATTTATCATTGTAACATTTATATTGACGTGACAGGCTCTCATTAGTCGGGATATGTAGGAAAAACATTGCTAACTTATCACTTTTTGAAGTTTTGTAAAAGGAAAAAAATTTATCCGTGGCCCCGTAGTGTTAAAATGGTGTGCTTACGTGGCACAATATAATTGGTTGGAGGATCATCAGGAAGCGGGTCACACTTAGATTTCTTGCTTTCATTTTGAAAAAATTCTCAAAATCCAAATTTTTCCTAAAGGCCCGCAGCAAATGGCATGATGACACGTAACACAGGATGGTCAGGTGGGTGGCGGGGGGTAACTTAAAACTTTTTCTTCATTTTTGAAAAAGTTCTCAATGTTAAATTTTTCTCCGAGGGCCTGCGCCCAATGGTATGGCGACACGTGGCATGGGAGGATCAAATGGGTGGTGGTGGATTTAAAAAATTTCAAATTTTTTGGCTCAAAACGTCATGGAAAATTTTGACCTGGAGGCCTACGCCCAATGGAAGGGTGACACATGTCCAGAGAGGTCGACCGGAAAAGTAGGGACTTGGAGGAGTTTGAAGTATTTGGCTTTAAGATGCTAAAATAAATTTTTTGCTCGAAGGCCCAAGACGAGTAGAAGGCGACATATGTCTAGGAGGAGAAATGGGAATGGGGCCGAAGAAATTTTTTTGGGACTTTTACCCTTGGTATAAAAGGTAAAAAATGAAGAATAGGCCCGCATCCAATGAAAATAGGACACGTGTCCTAAATTTGGCGGAGGTTTGGAGCACGGAGAGGAAGTTGAAAATTTTGTAAAATTTTAGTGAAAAATCTCAAGGTGAAAAATAAACCCACGGAAAAATTTGGAGGGTCATCTCCACATCCAATAGGACAGAGACACATGGCATGTTTCAAAGGTAAAGGAAAGCTCGGGCCCGCATGAATTTTTGATGCTCGCAGAGGAATGAGGGAAGAATTGGAAGGGTCGGCTTCCGTGGCGAATGGGAGACCGCCATGTGGCAGAGGAGATAGCGGGTGTTTGGGCCCGCGGGGTTTTTTGAAGAAATTTTCCTTTTCTCAAAAAGGGAGAAAATTTGTCATTTTGGCCCACGGTTTTCAACAGGGCCCATAGGAGGACACGTGGCACATCCAGGGGCTCGCAGGGAAAATTTTCAAAATTTTCCCAAGGTCAGAAAAAGTTCAAAACGCATTTTTTAAGGTTGGAGGCTCGGTCCAATGGTATTTGGACATGTGTCCACTTTATCCAGAAGTCAAAGAAGATATTTCTTAGTCTACATGATGAATCTCATCAAGACACGTGGAGGGAAGAATTTTAAAGATGATTTTAATCAACGGTTGCTGTGCGTTTTCATTTATGGGTGCCATGGATGCTCCAAGAAGTGTGGAATTGTCATTTTTGCACCAGATCACATGGAATTTTATATGATTCTACATCCCTTCATCCTTCTCGAACACAATGGCACCATTATTTTGAGCTGATTTGGTTCCCTATGGTGTTTTTTAATGAAATTTTTCCCTCGACCCGTGAAAAACGTGAAAGGTGAAAGTAAAAGGTTGCGAGTTAAAAATGATGAGAGAAAAAGGTGAAGAATGATTACAAGTGCATCTTTGGCATAGTGGAATGCCTAAAACGTGACCACCAGGATCGATAAGGATCTGAGTTCATGTAATATTTTGAAATATTTGTGCATTTCGGCATTTGGCGAGCTATTTCACGCTTTTATATCATTTTTCATCAAGTGGATAGGGTTTTTGTAACAAATTTGATCCCTTTGGCATATTATTTTCTTGGGATGCAAGGATCCAAGTTGGCATAGGGTATATTATGTAATTTGGAGGCATTTTTAAAGGGGTTGTTGAGAATTTTGGAGAAAGAGAGAAGAATTTTCACAGGAAAACTGAAGAAGTCCATTTCCTTTTAGAGAAACTACACGAGAGCCATTTTTATTCCAGTTTGCATCAAATGTTCATCATGTTGAGTTGGTTTCAGCTGTAAAGACATCAAAAAGCTTTGAGATTTTCTAAATAACATTCCTTGCTGATATATTTGATCAAATTCTTGGGTTAACTTGTTTTATCTCTTGGCAAAGCTTGCACACACTTGTATTTCAGTATGTTTTCAATTTGTGTTTCATGCTCATGTTGCAATATTGTGTTTGGGATATTTATTGGTCATATATGGTTTCATTTCTTGTAGAGGGTTTGAAGAAATCCACAATCTTCCATTCAAGAGAATTCATTTGAGTGGAGATAAATAGATTTAAATTCATCTTAACTTCCTTGTAAATTGAGGGTGTTTGTAAACCTTTGGGTGTACCTTAGGTCATGATCTAACAAGGAGTTATGAATGCTTTATCGATATTTTCTTCAACCCTTTGTGGCAAGATATCAAATTTTTATGGAATAGTGGAAATTTAGGCATCCATATGTGTACACATCATGGGTGAAAGAGCACTTCAAATTCATTGAAATATCTCTGTTGTTTAGGTGTTGTAATTCTTTTGCAAGGTTTCCCAAAGAAGGTGATGACTCCTAGCTACTCTTTTCCCAACATCTCTCATCATAATTTCATTTCAAAGTAACTCATCCTACCTACAATAACCCTACATCTACATTGTGTGTCCACAAAAGAATTCAATCCTTTCACAAAAATGCACAAAGTTGATCAGGGTTCTATCATGTCTTTAGCAACTCTAGCTTTGTTTTGAAAACATTTCCATCATTTAGTAGTGACAAATCATTTGAGTTTGGATAATGGATACTTGATCATGTTTTCACAAGGCCTCTTCCACATCATACGCAAAACACAAGGATATCTCCAACTCGCTTACCATATAAGGGCTACAATATAGGCTATCTTACCTTGGTTAATAGGCACAACCTAAAATAGTGAGGGTTAGATCAAAAATCTTATGAAAGTGCTATCCACTCCCTCAAATCTTAAATGCAAACAAGCATATAGGTGTTCTCCCCAGCTACAAATGACATACAAACCATCTATCTATCCTTGAGTGTCTTGTGTAAGTTCATGATGTTGTTCAAGTTGTGAAGGAGATTAAATCTGGATACCAACACCCAAGTGGCGCCACTACCGGGAATTCTTGCAATTTCTTGGTGGTTTTGAAGCATTTAAGAGGTTTGAGAATTTATTTGATTAAGTATTTGAGCTATTACATTCTTGAGATATCATTTCATACTTCAGATCTGCATGTTTTGGGTAAAAATGATTTCAAGCTCACCGCTCTTCTCTTTTGTCAACAATTTATATGATTTGGATGCATTATTTTTGTTTGAATTAAGAGGAAGAAGATCTAAATTGTAAACGCTTGTAAATTTTTCAGTCATAACATACATTTGACAGAATATTCTTAGTGCTTTCTTGCACAACTAAGGTTGAAATCCTTAGTGGTGACTCCATGTTGTTGGGATCTTGAAATACCAGTTGTCTAACACATTTTTATCATTTGAAATTTGTTGTCTAAATTTTTCATGATGGAGGGAAGGAGATCCCTCTTCACCAAGGACTCCTCTAAGAATTTTGTCACGAGAATCAAGAAGCTCGGAACTAGAAGGAAGAAGAGTGTGGAAATTGGTTGGTGACTTGGTTGCAAGGAAATAAATCCCTCTTCAAGTAGATCTGATTTAGGAAATCTTCTTGCTGACTTTCATTCTCCATCGGTGAGGGACCTTCTTGTGTATTTAAAAACTTGCTCCTAAATCTGCTCCTGTGGTTTCTAAGTTTTCTAAAGTCTATCAAGAGAGAGATCCTCCGGGGGTTATCATTTTAGAGATCAATCATTTGTTCCACTCATACCCATTACTACTCCTCATCACTTGTTTCACCTCCAAGATCACCCCCACCAAACAATATGGCTCAACCTAGACCTCCATTTGTTGTAAACACCTCTGGTCCTATAAATTTTGGAGGATTGGATGGTTATCTAAATGCTTTCCCACAAGATGTGAGAAACAGTTACCAAAATTCCAAGGTAACAATACCATAACTAGAGATCAGCATCTCAAACTCTTTTTAACATGATGGAAGACTTTGAAATAGAATTTGAGGATGTGTATATCAAGTTGTTTATTCATACACTTGAGGAAGATGCAAGAGATTGGTCTAAATATTTTCCTAATAAATCTATTGATTCATGGAATGAGATGAGTAATGCATTCAAATTACAATATGGAGACAAAAGCAGATCCAAGGTTCCTTCTATCTCGAGTTTGAGAACATCAAGAAGAACCCTAATGAGACTGTTCATGATTTCAATACAAGATTTAATAAGAAATTGAGAAGGATGCAAGTAATTTTGAGGCCTTGTGATGAATATTGCTTAATAAAAAGGTAGATGCATTTGATAAAAAGGTAGCCTATTACTTGAGAGACAAAAATCCTACAAACTTGAGGCAAGCTTTCACCATGGCACTCCAAATTAAAAATAATATTAAGACTATTGGTAAACCACTTAAAAGGGATGGTGTGAAGATGATAAACCCTGAGAAACCTCAAGCTAGCAAGGGTGCTGATTTGGAAGATGTTGCCAAGACTTTGGCAGGGTCAAAAGAAATTTCCTACAAATTAGCCCTGGTGAGAAAGGAATTGGGAAAAGTTCACAAGGACAACAAAGAACTCAAAACCATGATATATTTGGCAATCATCCTAGGGGTTATAAAATACAAGATGATAGAGGTAAATGGCTTATTGGATCTACAAATAATAAACAACCCCAAGCATGAGAAAATAGGGTGGTTCTGACCCTCTAACCGCAAGAGTTGTTGTTGTTCAAGAAGTTGTTGATATGGATTAGTGTGAAAGATGTTTTCTTCATCATCCACCATGTGAAATGGACTAGCAAGATATTAATGATGATAATGAGAATGAAATGGAAGATGAAATTTGTATGATGGGCAGCTCTTCAGGCTCACAACAAGTAGCAACATCAACAAATGTGATAAGTGCAAGGACTGCTGCAACCTTTTGGGATTGCATAAAGAGGGTACCATTTCTTTCTCTTCCTCAAGGTCATGATGTAGATGTAGTTCAAGCTTTGGAAATTCATAATAATAACTTTGAATATCTAAGGGCTTTAATGATCAAGAATTATGATGGTGGTGTTCCTTCAGAGGAAGATAGACAATTATTAATGAACGTTGTGGTTGGTCAAGAAAAAGAGTACAATACTAGAAGTAAAGTTGTTAAAGGAGCTGGTCCTCAAGCCAAGCCAAAGACACCCTTGCTCACAAGAATTCCCAAAGATAATCCTAGAAGAGAAACAATTGCCAAGAACCCTACTGTCCCATGCAAAAATATCAGTCCTCTTCATGCCAAGGCTGCCAAGAATACTTCTCCATCTGATGAACCTTCTTGTTTCCCTTCCAATGTTGTTTTGCCAAGGAATATTCCATATGATATAGCCCATGTATTGAGCCAATTTAAGTGAGTTTTCCCATTATTGAATTTCTTAGAATTCCCGAACACAAGAAAAGAGCTTTTGAATACTTGGGATTGAAAGAAGAAAAGATTATACTAAGCAAAAATGTAAATGTTGTTGAGAATCCTCTTCAAAGCATTGCTAGCCCTGAAACACCACCACCAGTGGAAGATCTTGGAGAGACACCTGAAGTGTAATTGGGGACATCCTTGGTTGATTCCTAATTGAATGTTGATCCATTCTTCACAACTTTGCTCATAAAAGGTAGATTGCTTCATAATTGCATGTTTGATTCTGGTGCATCATGTAATGTTATGCCTCTAGAAGTTATGAATGAGTTGGATATCAAGGTGATAGCAACATATGGGAAGTGTACAACCATGGATTCAAGGGAAGTTCTGGTTTTTGGTTGTGTGAAGGGGTTAGTAGTGCAACTTGTGGCCTATCTGGATAAGAATTTAAAACTTGATGTTGTAATTGTTGATTGCCCTACCAAATGGGGTATGCTTTTGTCAAGGAAGTGGGCTACAAGTGTTGGTGGTAGTGTTCAAATGGACATGTCCTATGCCACCATTCCCATTGAGGGCAGCCTTCTCAAACTCTATGGTAAAAATAAGATGCTACACTTGATTGAACATCCCGAAAATGCTTCTTATGAAGTTTTGTTTGTTGATGTAGATGTTGACAATTTCATTGGTTTTGCTGATGGAAAAGAGAATAGGATGGACAAATCAGAGTGCCTTGGTATGGTAGGTTCTCCATGGACATTACTATTTGATGGAGATTTCTCCAAAGTTGGAAATGGTGCTGGTATAGTGTTGGTTTCCCTTAGTTTAGAAGAGTTTGATTTCTGCTTCAAGCTCAATTTTGAATGTACTAACAACATTACTGAGTATGAGGCATTATTATTGGGATTAAGGATTGCATGGAAATATGGAGTGAAGGATATTGTTGCTAGGGGATTCGAGCTGGTTTTCAAGCAAGTAAGAAAGTTGTATGCTACAAAAATCAGCGTATGAGACAATATAAGCATTTTGTTTGGGACTTGATTGAAATTTTTATTCCTTTAACATTTTTACCATGATAGAAGTCTTAATGTTGCTGCTGATAAGTTGGATGTTTTTGGTTCTAGATTCGACAATTGCACCATTTCACCTTTTTGTGAATATGATATTGAGGTGCTAACAAAGCCAATCGTCTGGATAATGTGAAACATTGGTAGATTTTGATGATGATGCACAAGTGTTGAGATTCTTACAATGTCAAGGAGAGTTTTCTGGTCGAAATATTGATTGGGAACCAATGGTGTGCATGAATGAAGGTAGAGAAACTTTTTTTGACAAGGATATTATACAATTGAAAATAAATACCATTCCTAAAGGTCTTGTTGCACTTGAATCCAACTTTAGCAATGTTGATTGCATCATAAATAGAAACTTGTTTGCTTGAAGGATGTGGAAGAGCACAACTTGGGAACTAAAGACAAACCAAGGAAGATCTAGTTGGGAAGCCATCTTAGCAAAGAAGAGAAACAGTCCTATGCCCAAATTTTAAAGAAATATCAAGACTTCCTTGCTTGGTATTATTCAGAGTTGAAGGCATATAGAGAAGATTTATTTCAGCATGAGATCCCTCTTGAGGATAAAACCAAGACATTTAGACAAAAATAGAGGCCTATTAACCCACTAATTTCCATGAAAATGCAAGAAGAGTTGAAGAAATTGAGAGATGGTGGCATCATTCAGCCTACTAGATACTCTTCTTGGGTTTCCAACCTAGTGTCAGTTAGAAAGAAGAATAGAGATATCAGACTTTGTGTGGATTTTAGGAATCTAAAAAATCATCTATAAAGGACAGCTATCCTTTTCCAAACATAGAGAATATGTTGCAGCTTAATGGGTCATAAATGCTTTCTACTTTGGATGGTTTCTCTGGATACAATTAAGTAGTTGTCAAAGAATCAGAAAGACTTAAGACAACCTTCACTACTCCTTGGAGGACTTATGTTTTTATTAGGATGCCTTTTGGATTGATGAATGTTGGTGCTACTTTTCAGAGGGAAATGGATGTTGCTTTTGCTGGATATATCAATGAGTTTATTGCAGTTTACCAAGATGATGTGACTGTTTTTTCAAGATAGCAAGTAGACCATTTGCAACACCTAGAAAAGATGTTGATCAGATGTAGGGAGTATGGAATTTCACTTAATCCAAAGAAGTGTCATTTTGGCATGCAAAAGGCCAAGTTGCTGGGACATATTGTATCTAAAGAAGGTGTTATGATAGACCCTGAGAGAGTGGAAGCAATCAGCAAGGTGCCTATTCCAAGAACCAAGAAAGGTATCCAATCTTTCTTTGGCCAAATAAATTTCATTAGAAGGTTTGTTTCTAATTTTGCTAAGATAACTCTCCCAATCACAAGAATTCTAAGAAAGGATCAAGTTATTAAGTGGGAAAAGGCTGCCATCCAAGATTTTGAAGGAATAAAGGATGCACTCAAGCATGCACCCGTTTTGGCAGCTCCAAACTATAAGATGCCTTTCCAAATCTTCTCTTTTGCATCTGAATTTACTATTGCTTCAGTTTTGCTACAAAAGGATGAAAATGGAGCTGAGAGGCCTATTACTTTCTTTAGCAAGGCTTTACAAGTAGCTGAATTGAGGTACACAATTATGGAGAAACAAGCATTTGCATTAGTAAAAGCAACAAAGATTTTCAGGCCCTACATTTTGAGTTCAAAGGTTGTTGCTTATGTTCCCCACACCATGGTTAAAGACATATTATCTGACATGGATATATCAAGCAAGAGATGTAGATGGGTTAACACATTACAAGAGTATGATATGGATATCCAAACAACAAAGCTGGTAAGAGGTTTAGGTCTTGCCAAACTCATGGCTGAGAGTAATTTGTAGAATGTAGAAGTGAATCAGCTAGGGGAAGAAAGGGCAGATCTCCTTGACAAATTGATGAATTCTGAGTGATACAAGGATGTGGTCTATTGCCTCAAGAACCTATGCCGTCCCAGTCACTTAAATAAATATCAGAAAAGAGCCCTCAAGCTGGCTTCTTAGAAATATGTCATAACGGACCTTGGGCTGGCTTGGAAGAACCTTGAAGGTGTCCTCTTGAAATGCATAACTGAAGATGAAGCTCCCAAGTTGATTGCTGATTTCCATGGGGAATTTGTGGAGGACATTTTGTTGGGAGAGTGACAACACATAAGATTTTAAGAGCTGGTTATTGGTGGCCAACTCTTTTCAAAGATGCAAACCAGTTAGTTAGAAGGTGTGATAGTTGCCAACATTTTTCAGGAAGATTGAAAGCTTCAAGATCCCTTCCTTTGCAGCCTGTATCAGTTGAAGCTCCTTTCAAACAATGGGGAATTGATTTTATTGGTGAGATTTCAGATCCTTCTAGTGCTGGTTACAAATGGATCCTTGTAGCAACTGATTATTTTACAAAATGGGTTGAGGCAATTCCATCTAGAAAGGCAACACACCAAGTGGTAATGGATTTCTTGTTGAATCATGTCATATGCAGATTTGGGGTTCCAGTTAAGATTGTGTCTGATAATGCTATGTGTTTTAGAGCCAAGCCTTTGATGGAAATGTGCAATGAGTATGGGATAAATCTAACTTTTTCTTCAAACTACAACCCACAAGGGAATGGGCAAGCTGAATCAAGTAACAAAAAATTACTCAAGATCATTAGAAGAACCTTGGAAATCAACAAGAAGAAGTGGGGAGAATAGTTGAAATTTGTAGTTTGGGCTGATACGATAACTCCAAAAAGAGCAACTGGTAAAAGCCCATTTGAACTAGTGTATGGAACTCAAAATTTGCTGCCATTACACTTGCAATTATCCACCGCTCGGTTGCCCGGTAGTTGGAAGATCAAGAGCATGGCCCATATGAATCAAGAATCAATCGATCATTGAATTGGATGAAGAAATGAGAGCTTCTCATCAAAGGCATGTCGAGTTTAGGGAGAAATTGAAGTTGTTTGATAAGAAGGTCACCCCTAGAGCTTTCAGTGTTGGAGATCTAGTTTTTTTGTGGGATAGTAGGCATGAAGAAAAGGGCAAGCATGGCAAGTTTGATGCTCTATGGATGAGCCCTTATGCCATTGATATCAGGATTGGAGAAAATACATTTTTTCTCAAGGATTTGGATGGGGATTTTCTCGAGCTACACCATTAATGGCAGACATTTAAAACATTTCTTGGATTAAATACCCATGTGAGGTATGCACAAGTTGTACATTTTGTATAGCCCTTGTTTTTGTTTTTTCTTTTCCTTGTTCTTGCTATTGTCGGCTCGTGGTTTTCCCTTTTGTCCTTGGCAACCATTGTTGGTCTGGTTTTCTTGGTCCTTTTTGGTGAAAATTCTAGTTTTGTGGGCTACTCTGCTTGTTTTGACTCCTTGTCCAATGGATTTCTGGCACTTGGTCTATGTTGTGATCTTGTGGCACTCGTTGGGAGTGCCCATCCCCAAGCAGGAGCCAATGTTGGTGCAATTTCTAGGTTTTCACACGTTGCCTTAATTTTCATGCTTCATTTTTGTTCCAAGATGTCTTTTTGGCTCAAGATGGTGATCTGTAACTCATTTTTTTAGTTGGATGCTTTTAAACTACCCTCAATATTGTCATTTTGCCCTAATTTGAAACGAAATCCGAGTTGCTCTCTTTTTGTTCCCTAATTCCTTCCTTTTTCGGGCCATATCATTTTCCCCTTGTTAAATTGTTCAAAACTCAGATTTTAGTCAATTTCCTTTTATGTGCAAACAAATTTCCGATCCCCTGGCCAAAATAGATGTAAAATCATGTTTCATTGGATTCAAAACCAAAAATCCGCCTTCCTTGTGAAAAATTTGATTTCAGAAGTATCCCCTGCATTTTTGCATTTTTTACAGGTGTACGGGCATGTTCTACTTGTCAAATTTATCATTGCAATGTTTATGCTGACATGGTAGGATCTCATTGGTTGGGATATGTGGGAAAAACATTGCTAACTTGTCACTTTTTGAAGTTTTGCAAAAGGAAAATTGTTTGTGGCCCCGTAGTGTTACAATGGTGTGCTTATGTGGTGCGATATAATTGGTTGGAGGATCATCAGGTGGCAGGTCACACTTAGATTTCTTGCTTTAATTTTGCAAAAATTCTCAAAATCAAAAATTTTCCCGAAGGCCCGCAGCGAATGGCATGATGACATGTAACACAGGATGGTCAAGCGGGTGGTGGGGTAACTTAAAAAATTTTCTTCATTTTTGAAAAAGTTTTCAATGTTAAATTTTTCTCCGAGGGCCCATACCCAATGGTATGGCGACACGTGGCATGGGAGGATCAAATGGGCGGTGGTGGATTTAAAAAAATCAAATTTTTGGCTCAAAATGTCATGGAAAATTTTGACATGGAGGCCCGTGCCCAATGGAAGGGTGACATGTGTCCAGAGAGGTCGACCGAGAAAAGTGGGGACTTGGAGGAGTTTGAAGTATTTGGCTTTAAGATGCTAAAATCAATTTTTGCCCGAAGGCCCACGACGAGTAGGAAGGCGACACATGTCCGGGAGGAGAAATGGGAATGGGGGCCGAAGAAAAATTTTGGGACTTTTTACCCTTGGTATAAAAGGTAAAAATGAAGAATAGGCCCACATCCAATAAAAATAGGACACGTGTCCTAAATTTTGTAGAGGTTTGGAGCGTGGAGAGGAAGTTGAAAATTTTGCAAAATTTTAGTGAAAAATCTCAAGGTGAAAAATAAACCCGCGGAAAAATTTGGAGGGTCGTCTCCGCATCCAATAGGACAAAGACACGTGGCATGTTTCAAAGGGAAAAGGAAATCTCGGGCCCACATGAATTTTTGATGTTTGTGGAGGAATGAGGGAAGAATTGGAAGGGTCACTTTGCATGTGAATGGGAGACCATCATGTGGCGAGAGGAGATAGCAGTGTTCGATCTCGCGGGGTTTCTTGAAGAAATTTTCCTTTTCTCAAAAAGGGAACAAATTTGTCATTTTAGCCCATGATTTTCAATAGGGCCTATAGGAGGACACATGGCACATCCAGGGGTTTGTGGGGAAAATTTTCAAAATTTTCCCAAGGTCAGAAAAAGTTCAAAACACATTTTTTAAGGTTGGAGGCTCGGTCCAATGGTATTTGGACACATGTCCACTTTATCCAGAAGTCAAAGAAGATATTTCTTTGTCTGCATGATGAATCTCATCAAGACATGTGGAGGGTAGAATTTTAAAGTTGATTTTAATCAATGGTTGCTATGCGTTTTAATTTTTGGGCACCATGGATGCTCCAAGAAGTGTGGAATCATCATTTTTACACCGATCACATGAAATTTTATATGATTCTACATCCCTTCGGCCTTTTGAACAAAATGACACCATTCTTTTCAGCTTATTCTATGCCCTATAATGTTTTTTGATGAAATTTTTCCTCAACCGGTGAAAAACACATGAAAGGTGAAAGTAAAAGGTTGCACGATTAAAAATGATGAGAGAAAAAGGTGAAAAATGATTGCAAGTGCATGCTTTGACATGGTGGAATGCCAAAAATGTGACCACAGGATGGATAAGGATCTGAGTTCATGTAATATTTTAAAATATTTGTGCATTTCTAGCATTTGGCGAAATTTGCTGTTTCATAGTTTAATATCATTTTTCATCAAGTGGATAGGGTTTTGTAGCAAATTTGATCCCTTTGGCATATTATTTTCTTGGGATGCAAGGATCCAAGTTGGAATAAGGTATATTATGTAATTTGGAGGTATTTTTAAAGGGGATGTTGAGATATTTGGAGAAAGAGAGAAGAATTTTCACAGGGAAAACTGGAAGAAGTCCATTTCCTTTTAGAGAAACTACCTAAGAGCCATTTTTGATTCTAGTTTGCATGAAATGTTCATCATGTTGAGTTGGTTTCAGCTTTTAAGCCATCCACAAGCTTTGAGATTGTCTAAATAACATTCCCTTGCTGATATATTTGATCAAATTCTTGGGTTAACTGGTTTTATCTCTTGGCAAAGCTTGCACACACATATATTTCAGTATGTTTTCAATTTGTGTTTCATGCTCATGTTGCAATCTTGTGTTTGGGATATTTATTGGTCATACATGGTCTCATTTCTTGTAGAGGGTTTGAAGGCATCTACAATCTTCCATTTAGAAGAGAATTCATTTGAGTGGAGATAAACAAATTTAAATTCATCTTACCTTCCTTGTAAATTGAGGGTGTTTGTAAACCTTTGGGTGTACCTTAGGTCATGATCTAACAAAGAGTTATAAATGCTTTATTGATATTTTGCTTCAAGCCTTTATGGCAGGCTATCAAAGTTTTTATAGAATAGTGTATATTTAGGCATCCATATGTGCACACATCCTGGTTAAAAGAGCACTTCAAATTCATTGAAATATCTCTACTGTTTAGGTGTTATAATTATTTTACAAGGTTTCCCAAAGAAGGTGATGACTCCTAACTACTCTTTTGCCAACATCTCTCATCATAATTTCATTTCAAACTAACTCATCCTAGTTACAATACCCCTACATCTACATTGTGTGTCCATAAAAGAATTCAATCCTTTCACAAAAATGCACAAAGTTGATCAGGGTTCTATCATGTCTTTAGCAGCTCTAGCTTTGTTTTGAAAACATTTCCATCATTTAGTAGTGACAAATCCTTTGAGTTTGGATAATGGATACTTGATCATGTTTTCATAAGGCCTCTTCCACATCATACAAAAACTCAAGGATATCTCCATCTCCTTACCATATAGGGGCTGCAATATAGGTTCTCTTGCTTGTTTGATAGGCACAACCTAAAATAGTGAGGGTTAGATCAAAACCCTTATGAAGGTGCTATCCACTCCCTCAAATCTTAAATGTAAACAAGCAAATAGGTGCTCTCCCCAGCTACAAATGACATACAAACCATCTATCTATCCTTGAGTGTCTTGTGCAAGTTCATGATGTTGTTCAATTTGTGAAGGAGATTAAATCTGGATACCAAAAACCCCCTCATTATCTTTTGTACTTTTAAAATTCATTCCACATGTAGGAGAATGATGAGCCACATTTTTTCAGGAGGTACCTTAACAATATTAGCCCAGGCTCTAGATCCAATACTAATAGCTTTAGCCAGTTCTCCCTCTATTAACAACACCTTATCAGTTTGTTCGTAGCCTTTTGAAAGACATTCAGTGGCAAGTGCTGCTGAAACCACACTCTCAAAACCCTCCCGCAGTCCTCCATGAGATTCTACCGAGACAAGTTCTTTTCATTTGATGTGAACTGTTCACCGGAGACTTACCTCAAGTAAACTCTTGTTTATAATATGTTCACCGATACTTCCTAGATGGTTGTCAATCCATTGTTTAATACAATTCAATGTAAGAAATAACATAAATAGACAACATCCTATTATAGTTGATATGATTTAGGTACCTCATTCAAATACAATAAGAAAATTTAATCTAATAGGTAAGGTTATGATCAGATCTGGAGGTGGGGCAGGTAGCCAAGGTGACTAGGACAGTCAGGATCAAGTTTTGGGTGATTTGGTTTATTTGGGTGAATGTTATGAGGTTGTTGTTACAAGTAGATTTACCAGATATAGAGATTGACATTGGTCTGGTATGATTGATGCCGATTGAGAGGAAACTGATGATGGTTTAGGTTAACGGCATTGGTAGGGTCAAGATGATAAAAACTCAATAAATTTTGGTTTTGATGATTCTCTGTGATTACACAGAGAATAGACAAAGAATGGTGAGGTTGATGATAGTTCTAGGAATACTCAGAGATGTCTGGAGTTGGGTATGGAGAGATGGGAGGTTGTAGGTGGTTAGGTGGAGGGATTGACAGGAAGGTGAGAGGTGATGAGATGCAAAGGAGACTAGGACTCCTAAATAGAGATAAAGAAACTAATCTAAATAAGTATGGAAATATGTAGATCCAAATGCACTTACTTATAATTGTAGACCTAGAAGGTAGGATGGAGGTAATGGTTAATCCATGGAAATGTTGGTCAGTGTCATGGCCATACTTCCTAGAACGTTACCATGAATGCTTAACCTTTAGATCAGTCTTGGTGTTGGTTTAGGATGTTTGGATGTGCAAAAGTGCTCTAGTGCATGCTTGCATGCAGATTTATCTTCTCAAAAACTTGAATAATTATTCCACCTATGGAAAAAGGTTACCAAAGTGAATGTATGGTAACCGATGATAGTTTTGGGTGACCGACATTGGTTTTGCATTGACTAGCATCGGTTAAGGTAGGATATCCTTGGTTGCCAAAATAACAGATCTTGGCTATCTTTTGGTCGGTTTTGTCTATTGTTGCGGATCCAAAATGGTATTTTTCATGTAAGTGTGCATACGGTTAGAGGAAGAATATGCATTTAGTGTTAGGGTTAGACTAATTCTTAGTTAGTTATGGTGAATAGAGATTGAGTCCCGCTTAAAAGGAAACATGCTAATAATAGTTATATGATGAGGTGTCTTGGTTATATGGTGGGGTGAGATGTCAAGGTGAGGTGGAAATTAATTTAATTAAGGTATTTATTAATTAATATTGTGAGAATGGGTATTAATTTAATTATGGGTAATTAAATTAATATACATGTGGGGTAAAGGGGAGTGTGACACAAATTTTTCTCTACATTTTGCCCCTTTTTCTCGCATAGCGTGTATTTGTAAGCGATGCTGAAAAAATAGGGATTGATTGCCCTAGTAGTGGGTGAAGATGATCCCCCTCAAACCATGAATTGATGAGGTCTTTTACAAAATGAGTGAGTGGTTTGACAAATGTGTAGTTGGTGGAAATGAAGGTAGGTAGGGAAGGGTATGAGTACTATGGGAAAGGGTGATGGTCAACTCAGGTAATAGGTAATAGGCCGGGTCAAAATCGGGTAATGGGTAATGACAATCAAATACACGCACACATATAGATTGCAACATGGTACCAAGTTGAAGAGCTTACAAACTCTACATCATCCAAGGTTGATAGGTTTATCCAAACAAGAGTGAAGTGATTTAGGTATCCAAGGTATAGGATATAGTCTAAAAACACAATGTAGGTCAGAGCAGGGAACATTTAGGTATGTTCCAATTACATAAAAGGTTTGTTGAGATAAACGGCACAACAATAGGAAAGGTGTGGTTGTTAGGTTAAAAAAACATAGGTAACAACATCGTAAGGTGTAGTGAGTATATAAGGTCAATGGTTACACCAAGTAGGTACAGATCCGAGTAAATAGGTCATGGCATGGGTAAGGCCAAGGTATAGCTAAAATAACAACTCCCAAGACGTAACTAAAGAAATGTAGGGGTAGTTAGGGCTTGTAGGTAAGGTGTAATAAGTGTAGGTGAGTTCAAAGGGTGTCAGGAAATGATGAGTTGAGGCCAAAATGGGAAAAATGGGCTAAAAATGATAGTAATAGGTAACCGATGTCGGTTATAAAGTAACCAATGTCGATCAAGTCAAGTAGGGTTAATAAAAAGAAAAATCCATATTTTATGGATTCATTGTAACTTGTTGTCCTTTGTGAAAATGACAGTGGTGAGGTAAAAGTTAGAAAGTGACAAGACGAGATGAAGAGCTGAGTTAGAGAGCCTCGTAGCTGGTGATTGACATTTGGTAGGCGGTTCCATGAGATCAAGTGGAGCCATTTGATTGGTTGCGAGGTGTGGATTGGATTTAGTGATGGTGGAGGTAGGAGAGGGTTTGAGTGGACCACCGACACAACGGCCAGACATACCACCATGCCAATGACACCAAGATGAGGTAGGATTCAATCCTCTTTGGTTATTTGGTTAAAAATGATGTTTTAAATTGGTTTGGGTAAAAAAGGGGTTTGGGGAAAAGGAATTTGCATTTGTAGGTGAAAACGAATGAAATGAGGGAGGGGGGGTCCTAGATAGTGTAAATAGGGGTGGGAATGAAGGTAGGGTAGGTTTGGGTAGGGTAGATTAGGTGTTTTAGGTTGTTTGTGAGAAAATTTTGATAGGTGGGGTGGGGTTTCAATTTTTTAGGGTACGACAGAGACCAGAGTTGGTCAAGGGTTGGCCAACATCGGTTGGCCTTGGCCGACATCGGTCAAATATGAGATGACCGACATCGGTGAAATTAAACCAACATCAGTTGAGGAAAACCAATGATGGTTTAAGGTGACCGACATCGGTTAGGGATGAGTATAAACAAGGGAAAGGGAAGGGTAAGGGGAAGGAAAGTAGTCAAGGGAGGGCTAAGGGAAGGTGTATGTAGGGAAAATATGGGAAAATTGGTAGTTGGTTAAAGGTGGGGGTGAAAAATAGAATAAGGGAGAATAGGTGTAATAGTACACTAGGAAAAAGGGGTAGTCGGTAGGGTTTTGGTTTTGGTAGGGTGTGGTGGGAAATAGTTATGTCATGTAATAGGTGTGTTGGGTAAAAGATATGTTGGGTAAGGTCAAGGATGAACAATGTTATAGTTTGTTTGATGCAAGCTAGAGACCAGGTTGTGGATGATGGATAGAGTATCACCTCTATTTCTAGTGATATAGTTGAGCGTGATTTGTAGATGAGTAGAGGCATATAATAGATGTCATCCTGATTGGGATCCGACACTACAAGAATATAGTTTGAGAGCTGAGCTTGATGGTCACACTCATCGATAGATGGGATTCAGATGATCAATACATTCCACCTAGTGATGGGTGAGATCACTATCACCCTGGAGGATTTATACAAGATCATGTGGCTATCTATAATGGGAGAGTAGGTTTATTCTATTTCATTAGAGGCATCAAAGGATCTGATGTTGGTAGTGTTTAGAGAGGTGATGGAAGAGATGAGGTACCATAGCGCAATCCTAAGCTATGGGGACATGTACGTGGCCCATCCTCAGGAGATGAGGTTGGTTGTCCTGATCATGGAGGTAGTGTGTTACTTTACATTTCCAAATGTGGAGGGTGGGATATTGTCACAAGAATTGATGGGGTTCTCCATGACATGATGGAGGATAGGACCTATTTTTCTTGGGCACTAGCATTCTTGGTGTAGTTATACAGAGAGTTATGGGCCTATGGGAGGCTACAGAGGTTTAGTTTGTGTTGTACCTTTATTCTTCACTTGTTGGGCATACGATCACATCGTATGTGTGCATCTAGTTGGTTTACCTTGGCCTGATGCATTCAATGTGGGATTTTTCCAAGTTTTCTATAGGAGTTGGGTACCTGTTAGGGGAGAGTGCAAGGTTGTTAGGGCTGCACATGATGTAGCATATTACAGACACATACTAGAGGGGTTATTAGGGGTGTACATCATTTAGAGGCCATATGTTGGCTTCCCTTCTTACAGACACACATGGAAGTTGAGTAATATGAGTTAAAATTACACATATGGATAGAGGGATGTCGTGCTAGTGAGCACGAGACAATCCCAGTTAACGAGGTCAAATGGAAGTTTGGGCTACCCCGGGACGTGCCTCCGCCATTCCCATAGTACAAGAGAGATAAAATGGAGAGACATATGCCTCTACCATAGCTAATAGTGCTAACAGGGTAGGAGGAGTAGGCGATGGACCAACAAATTGATGACGTTAGGGTTAATGATAGATACATGAAGTAGTGGGAGGCACAACTACGGGCAACATCACCAAGGCCAAGATAACCCTACCTAGCCACTATTACAATTCAAAGGTGGGAAACCTTACAGGGGAAAGTGGCCACCCTTTTGACATAGTTGGGAGTAGTGCAGGGGAAACTTATAGGTTCAGAGGCATAGGTTTCCATATTATAGGCAAAAGTGGCATCCCTACAAGCCTAGGTTGTAGGGGGTAGGTACCTACATAGAGTGGGGATGGTGATGGGGGATATGAAGTAGCCTTATAGGCATAGGTAGTAGGCACACAGGGGTCGATTGGCTATGACCCAGACTCATATTATGGCCCTATAGGCCCAAGTCACAACACAGGCACCCATAAAGGCCCGAAATAGGGTCCCATATTATAGCAACAATGAAACAGGTACCATGGTATAGGGAGGATGGAAGGGTTCAAAGGTAATGGGTGAGGCCATCATTAACAAGACAAATCCCACAGGAGTTCTTGTAAGACCTATGATACCACCATAGACAGTGTCGATGGTGAGATTCAAGGATGCCTTGAACAAGGCCATATACTATATTAGGATCACTTGAATACTACCACGATAGATTTCCCTTCATATTCATAATACAATGAACAGTAGGCCATGAGTGAGAGAATGAGATATCACATGCATAGTGCGCAGAGAGTACGGGGAACAGAGATCCTAGAGATATGGTCAGGGTGAGGCCACTAGTTCACGGGAGGCCTGACCCAGTGGCAGGCTAGGTGGAGGCAAGATCTATACACATAGAGGGTGGAGAGATGCTAACAGGAAGTAAGATAGGTAGAGAGGAGGAGACAGATGAGACCGACATGGACATCAGATGGGCCGATGATTGATGTCTCTATATATCATCATGTTACTTATTTTTGATATATACCAGCCTACATGCCAATGATAGTGAGGTTGTACATGAGAGATTTTGATATTTTTGATCATATATCGGCCTACATGCCAAAGATGGTGAGGTGTATATGAGATTTTTGAGATACTTATATTATTTTGTATCTCGTGTATAGTTGATGGATACACAGACTTTCATAGTGATATAGATGATGATATTTATTGGATGGATGATGTACTTGTGTTGTAAAATTTCCATTGTTATTTGTATATGGATGGAAACTAGGTGGATTAGGCATGGTGGAGTCAGTCATTTAGGCATGGTTGAGTTATTTCATTTAGGCATGATGGAGTACGGTCATTTAGGTATAGTTGAGTTAGGTCGGTTTAGGCATGGTGGAGTTAGGTCATTTAGGCATGGTTGAGTTAGGTCATGTTCAGGTATGATGGAGTCTTGTTTTTAATTTTTGATTTAATTTCCAAGTTATTGGTAACATGGAAAATAAATGATGAGTTATATGTATGTTATAGTGTAAATTTATGAAATATTTTATATCATGGAAATGTGAAATGATTAATTAGATGTTTTTACGATGTGATAACATGGTAGATATTATGTGTGGTAATTTTCCAAGTGTTATAAAAAAAATGGAAATTAATTATGGTAGAATTTCAATAGAAAACATATGGGTAAAATGGTTTAGGGTAAGAGTGGCCAAGCTAACCTCCAAGGGCCCCATGCCCTCAGTGTGCTTCCTATATAGCCCCAGAGAAAAGGGGTCTCAAGCCGATGCAGTTCTCCCATAAGCTAGGGAAGAATATGTTGAGGTAGAGGAATGGGTTGGTAGGTTTCAGATATGATTAAGTCTAGGTCATAGGCATGGTTGAGTCTTAGGTGAAAGTGGAAATCAGAAATTATGATATCGATGGTCTGGTCCTATATAGGGTAATCAATAAGTAATGGAGAAGGTGAATGGTAAGAGGTGACAAAAAGATCCACCTAATTGATAAGAACCATAACGAGTCTTCCATACCAGAGATTGGCTTATGAACATAAGACCCTAAAGGTGTTTCCTGATGGACTATTCTAAGGGTGAAGAAATTCACATGATCACTAAATGTCATGTTTATGGAAATTCCCTTGAGAAAATAGAAAATTATGGTGAAAATGAAATGAGGTAAAAATGGGTGGTTTCATCGTAACTAAGTGTATGATGGCATGGTTACCGAAAGAAACCCATGATCAAAAATAGGCAAGTCCATGATGAAAAAGTTATCATTTTCTTCTTTTGTTTGTTTTTGATAGACTGATCGATGTAGGAAGTCTATGTGGGATGAGTATATTATCTCCTTGAGGTCTTCACAAAGCTAATCAATGTGGGAAGCTTATAAATGTTTTTTTTTTTGTTTTTAATGACTTTATATAGTTGTCCTTTGAGGGAGTAGTCTATTTATAGCAGAGAGACAAAGAGAAGATATGTCCCTTTTGAAAGAGTCATCACGTTGCTATAATTTTGACTCAAGGAGTTGAATCACTTTTTTTTTGGACATTTAAGTCATGGACAAGACTATAGAGGAAGATAAGGTTCTTGTTTGGAAGACAAAACCGTAACACACAAATGTTGACTATGACAGAGATGGTTTCAAGTGGTGAATGACCATGGGATTCCATATTTGAAAAAATAAAAAAATTATCCATGAGAATCATGCCATGAGTAGAGTCATAGTACTCATATTTAAGATAAGGATGAAAGGTGATGGGTAATCACATGATTCTTGTTTAGTCGTTAATCCTCAAAAAGGGTAAGCTAGAAGGTGAATGGTGCTCAAGGGATGAGAGGTCAATAGACAAAATGTGATATAGGAATGTATTTAAATAATAAAATGGTTAAAGATGCAAGGAATTGAGGGGCTCAGGTGCATATTTAAATTTGAGTGAAGACAAACGATAAGCACCTGATCCATAGGTATGAGTAACGATATAGGGTCCAAGCCAATTAGGAGAAAATTTTCCTGTTTACTTTTCTCTTCTTTGGTTACATGTTGATTTTCTTTCGGGGATTTGAGGTCACCGACCTAGAAGGTTCATTCATGGACACACTTATCATAGGCACATTTGATATATTTTTGGTAGATTTGGAGATGATCAAGAGAATTGAGATGAAATTCATCTAACAACTCAAGTTATGCTAAATGGTCCTAGCAAAAGTCATCATCATTGAGCATGTATTGTAGTGAGATGTAGAGAGATGGAATCTAGAATTCGAGAGGCAAGACAGCCTTGGTACTGTAGACTAGAGAGAAAGGTGTAGCTATAGTTGAAGTGTGAATACTAGTGCGGTAAGCCCATAAGGTGAAAGGAATGTGCATATGCCAATCCTTCCCAGTATCGTTGACTACTTTCATAAGAATTTTGTTCAAGGTTTTATTGGTTGATTATTCTTGGCCATTTGTTTGTGGGTAATAAGGTGATGAGAAACTTAGTTGAATGTTGAAAGCATTAGAAATCTTTCATGGGGTTTTGTTTTTGACTTGCTTGTCATTATCGGTGATGAGGTGGTGAGGGACACCAAAGTGACAAATGATGTGATGGTTGATGAATTAAAAAAATTCTCATCTTTTATAGAAATTAGGGAATGGCATCTACCCATTTAATTTCATATTCAGTATCGATTATAATCCATTGATGGCATTGTGAAGAATAAGGATTGATTTCTCCAACAAGATCCAAACCCGATTGAGAGAAAGGCAAAAGGTCTCGTGTGACCTATAAGGCATGAATATGTGTGTGATGAAGATTATCATGTTGCTAGCATTTCACACAACATTTGACATAGTCACAACAATCACAATTTAGGGTTGGCCAATAATAGCCTAGGAAAATAATGTGTTTAGTGACAACTAAGCCACTAAAGTGACCTCCACAAATTCCGTCGTGAACTTCCTTGATGGTGTAGGGAATTTTAGAACTTTTAAGGCATCGTAAGAGAATACCATCAAAGCCACATTTATAAAGAAGACCACCCATGATGACATAACAAGAGACACCTTTAAGAAAGGTGCATTGTCCATTACGAGTGAGATCGGGAGGCAAAATAGAAAGGGAAAGGTAGTCTACAAACTTCTTATACCAAAGGTCACGTGGGTTAGGTGCAATAGTTCTGATGGATTTGACATCTCAAGATAAATAAGAGGGTGATTATAACCTTTGTATTGTGAAAAAGATTTTAGAGTTGGCAGGTAAAGCGGTATTCACAAATTTACTAGTAGAACATGGGGTGGTTTGAAGTTCAGAATAATAAAGTAGTCAAAATTATGTCGACATTACATTTGTAATTTTGGAGTATTTCATTATGACACTGGTATATACCATTGAATTGGTTTACGACCAATTGGGAATAACCAAATATATTAATTTATTTAACATCTAGGGCGATGGTGGTTTGAAGGCCTAATACAAGTGCTTCATATTTGGTGATGTTGTTAGTGAAATTGAAATCTAGTTTGAAAGTGTTGTTGCCCTCAAAATCCCCCTCATTTTCTAAGTCAAATTCAAAAATTTGAGCTCACACCCTCCATAAGTGCTTAAGTAAAGTTCAAAGTCTAAAATTATATAGAAATTCATCTGTGAAGTTATTTAAACTCTCAAGTCTCACGTTTGGATAAATTTTCTGTTTTCCTATCTAGATGCATGAAAAATTTATTGTTGTCCTCATTTTAATGAAATTATCAATCTTTCTATGGCCATGGATCATCAAAAATTGTATTGTTTTCAATTCTTTGTCTTGTGAAAGAAAATTGAAAATTGGGCACAAAATGGTGGAGTTTTCTTCTTCTCTGAATTTTCCACAATGAATGATGGGATTTTTCTTCCCCATAAAATTTTTTTCTCCATCATCCATGAGTACATGGAAATATATAATTGGAAGTGATTCGGTGGAGAACTTTGAGGTTTTTAGCCTCTTTGTAAAAAAAAAAGTGAAAAGTTAAAAATTGACCCGTAGCCTCGACTAGGCTTAAAGGAAAAAATCAAATCTTGGGCCCGACATTGAAAAGTCAAAGAAAGGATGCAGACCATCGGGAGATTTGAGATTTTGAGCCTCTTTGTAAAAAAGGTGTGTAACATTCCTATTTTAAGACTTTACAAAAAGGGATTTTTTTTTGAGTAATGTTCCTGTTCTAAATACCTAATTAAGAACACACATTCCACAACAACCATTCTTATAATGATAACCATAAGCAACTTGTAATGAATTAGTCAACTACCGATATATTTGTTTCATGACTCGGTAAACTACCAATCTATTCATGTTTAATATAAGTATTGAATACTTTTATGTATACTACGTATACTTGGTTCTCTTACCCTGATCTGGGTATTGAGTGATCTATCCAAGGAACCTAACTGAATAATTGTTACCAATATTCATCTGCATCTCGATCCTTAGACTAGGTGACATAGGACAATGTAATCAGCAACTTGCGATACTTTGGCCAAATATTTCTAACATATTGTTTGTATTACTTATTCCTTGATGGCATACTCATCAATCTGAATACATCCTTCACCCCACTCTATTGTTATCTAGAATGTCCTTTACTGACTTTCGTCAGTCCTCTTGCCCAAGGTTTATCCCAAGTTCTAGTTAACATCGTAGGTTATGATAGGAAGGAGCTCACAAATACTTAGGATAGATTGGCATATTGGGTCAACCTAAGTCAACCCCATGTGCCAAGATACCCTAAGTCCTAGAGGGCTACTTCATATCAACTACGCTACTACCCATTCCATGAGAGAAACTAATTTCAATTCCAAAAGTTTTTAGATCTAGATGATCAATTGAAGGGTGTTGCCACATGTCAACTATAGTGTTGTATCCTCGAGAATATCCTAATCTTCTCAAAGGTACAACCCTATAGTCAGCATGTGCCAACATCCTACAAAATAGCCTCATCGAGATATACATACCCTTAGGAGATTATTAAAGTTAAATTAATTTGGATTCCTAAAGGCATATTTCAGCAACCCTGCCCAGACTCTAATCCAACTCTCCCTAAGTTCTTTTCCAAATCAGGTTCCATTAACCCTTACATAACTTCCTTAAATTTAAGATTGCTTTTGATGTTCATTAATGTTGGCTTTGAACAAATAACCACCAAGAATTAAGGACAACAACCTCTTAAGTTTCATTCAATGTGACTTAACTATTCAAGGAAGTGTAATAACCACCGAGGTTGTAACTTAGTAGACTTTATTAAATGAAGTCTAATGATTGTATTCATATCTCCCTTTTTGCTTACTTTTCAATAAGAGAGGAAGAGTCTTCCTCTTCATGATTAAGTTCTAGGGTTTAACACACCCTTTATGTCCCTTACAAATTTCATAGTTTTCATTGTAAGTTCATCACATGTTACCTTAATAATATGAATTATTTAGATAAGAACATTGATTATCTACAACTTATTTAGTTGCTTCACGTTTAGGGAAAATACTCTAATTCCCTTTTTCCTACTTATCCAAGAACACTCATTGAAACATATAATTAACATGAAGAACATCAACAGAATAGGATTCCATTTCTTTTGCAAAAGTACAAGATAATTACATAATCCATGCAAGTAAATTCTCATTCTACATTTCCTTTTCAAAAATTATACATTTACAACTTATGCATTACAAACATACTACATGAAAATAGCCTTCATTCAAAAGAGAATAACTTTTCTTTTTCAATACAACTTAAGAATAGATCATAATTCTTCACAAGAATCAACTTAGATCATCCAATGCATCATAAAAGTTTTTTCCTTCTTTTATCACTTACGAAGTCCATCTACAAAAATTGCTAGCATGGGTCAGTTCAATGAACTGAGCATGATAAGCACTAATCCTTAAAACGAAGTGCATTCCACTAATTTTTCTAATAAAAAAAACCCTTCTTTAATGAACAACAAGTAATTCATACTCCCTAAGCATAAGTAATATCAATAAAAAGAAGAGCAATACCAAACAGGTTTAACAAAAAGAAGAACATAATATAATCTATAATACCTGTCCTATAAATTAAAGTATAATTGATCCCATCAATTATCTTTACCAAACAACAAAACATAACATATCATTGTTTCCAATCTACCAAATATAATAGAACTCATATCTTTACTATAAGATATAGAAGTGTTTACAACATATTCCCTCTTGGATGTTTCATCTAACTTTCAAGTAAAGAAGAAGAGAAAGCAATCCATTTGCCAAAGTACATAATCATTAGCAAGGCTGAAACAGGTGAATATCATGAATTAAATTGTTCCTTTAAAGTAACTCTACTTTAAAATTTAACAATTTAAGGTATTCATCAAAATAGATCCATTGAAAGAAATTCAAGAAGAAGTGATGGATTAACAGTCAACAACAAGCTACAATTTCTTTTGCCAACCTAACTTCAATCTTATCTACTTCATTTCAGTCAAATGACAAGTATACAAGACTAATAAACACTGAATTTCTTTTCCAATAAGAATAAAAATTAGGAGGTTCCAACAAATGAACTTAACCCAACTGCACTAGAAAAGGAGACCTAACAGAATATGATCCCAATTTAATATTTTCTTTACAACTTAATTAAACAGTTTTACCTCCTCTCATGCATACCATTTAAGCTCTTGCAATAGTTCCAAAGAAAGAGAACAAGATCAACTTAAAGGAAAAGAAAACTAATTGCTACTTTCCCTTCCAAATCTTCACATTATAATGCCTAGATTATGCCATCCATTGAAACATTGTAATAATGAAGTTCATACATAGTCCAAGGACAGTAGGTTTCTCAGTGTATCTGTTAAAGACTTAACAATATTTTATTGAACCAGAACAACCTGAAGATAAGAAGAAAGCATATTAACATTTCTCTTTCTTAGGACCCTTTACTATCAAGCAGTGAAGTGCTATCAATCCTTCCCATTAACTTTCCTTTTAAAAACTTGATAATAAAACAATGAAGTTCAAACACAACCCGCAATCAATTTTGAATCACAATCAATCTTCCAAGACATAACATACATTTATTAGACCCAACAAGAGGTAAGAATCTGAGTAGTTGCTTCTAACACTCAAGCCTTCCCAATAGTTCAAGAAAAGTAGAACCATCTCAATGGTATGCCAACGCATCACTACAAGAACTACAAATTGGGTTTCCAACAAAAGACAAGATCAAACATCAAAAATAATACGTACAGTCTAGGACTCAATTAAAATTCTGAGCACAATGCAAAGCATAAATGCCATCGAAGAATCAAGACCATTCAAATACATGTAACCAAGTTAGGGTAACAACATGTTCCTTCAATAGTTTATAAAATAATCAAAAGACTATAATATCTGAATCAACACAATGTTTAGGTTACCATTTCAATTTAAAAACACCAAGTAACAAAACAATTGTACAGGGATGTATCACAATTTCTCAATCACAAATCCCTAAATACACCAGCACTATACAACTAGATCGAGTAAGAGGAGACTTCTTATAGAACAGTTCAGAATAAGAAAAGAGCTTCCCTTCCCAGTTATTTATCCAATCAAACCCTGTTCCATACTGAATGTAGGATACTTAACAGAGTTCATACCAAACGACTACAAAACATGAAAGTTGGGTTCATAACGAGCCTACAATGATAGTTAAATAGTCATAAGGAAAATATTTCACAAGCACCCTGCCTAAAGTAGCTTTGAACAATAGTACAATCTATCCAAGATAACAAACACAAGTTCCAAATTCAATACTGTTCCAAAAACAATCAAGTTTTCGCAGGATGAAATACAAAACTAAACCATATACGGTTTTTCCCGCATGCAAACTTTGCAACAGTAAAAGTTTCCACAAGGTGATATGAAAACAACAAGCCATATACGGGTTAATTCCTAGTTAATTATCCAATAAAATAGCTCAAATCATTTTGTGAGTTTCCATAAGAACTAGAGTTGCTTACCAGCTCGGGTATATAAAAACAACAAGTTTGCAACACTAAACTCAACAAATACAGATAGGTCTCGATAACAATTTTAGGCCAAAAATAAGTCAAACCCAACAACTATTTCTAACCACTGAAGAAGCTAAACAGAGTTACCAATTTTGTTCACGTATTCATAGTTCTATTGTGAAAATGGCAATGCAAAATAAACTTCCAATAGAATCATGTATAACCTAGATTCAAAACCCAGAATACAAGTTATACAAAACCCATCAATCAATTTACCAGATAAAGCATAAATGCAAAAAACTCATCAGAGAAAAGTTGTTTTAATGAAAAAACTTAGAGGAAAGTAAGAGATTTTAATAGTTAGGGCCTATCATGCCTGATAGTGTCACTGTAAAATCGAAGAAGACCTCTAGCTAAGCTTGCTTCTTCTCTTCTTCTCCACAAAAGATCAAACAACCAGATACTTCTTCCACAATGCTTCATATAATCTCCATGAAACAAAAATAGATTTGAAACCTCCAAAATAGCCATGCAGTGTAGTTTAAACTACTAGTTCAAAAAACCAAAGTGCATGTAGAAATAAAATCAGAGAGCATGCAAAATGAAACAACCAAACAAAAATCTGCTGGCATGCCTACCAAAGTGGTTAGGCTCGTGAAACAAAGTTCATTAATTACATTAATTCCATATCTCCCACCCAATCTTCCTTGCCACCACCTGCCAAGTCTGGTGAGTTCCAAATCAAAAATAACATGTGTTTCCATTTCTAGTGATATTGCCACCTAAGCCTCCGCCAAACCAATTAACCCCTACCAAAGCTGGCAGTCCATATGAATTAATAAACCTTATCATCTTCATAAATGCCTTAGGAACCATCGCCAATATGCATGCGACCCCTTAGGTTCCCCTTCATGCCAATAACTTAGGATAGATTAATGGCTTAGGTTAGATCTTAGGTAGATTAAAGTTTATACCTTAGGATATAACACTAACCACTAACCCCTAACATAGGTAAGTAATCAAAATACAATAGCTTTAGGAACTAGGTTAGATCACCAAATAACCCTGTAGTATTAGGTTCTAGTTTTATTACCTAGCAACCCTTCCATCTCCTTAGTACCAAGTTTAGGTTAGAGTCAGAATTATATCAAGTAACGTAGCTTAGGTAGGAAGTACTTTCACCTAGCTTAGGATCCATGGGTTAGTCCTCAATAGGATCCCGGATATCTTTCTCTCTATGAACAAGCTGCATTCCCATCTTTATCAACAATGACCTGTCATGGTCGATCTTCAAGGACCCAAGCAAAAAACCTACTGAATGGAAGTGCGTTCACATAGAAGTCAAAGAACTTACAACAACAAAGTTCAGTCCAATGCATGTAGCTTAACTCATGGAATGTCAATTTTACCATTCATTCAACAGAGTAGTTTTAAAACATTCCTTGGATCACTAAAATTGATCCAAGGATGAGTCGGATAAAAAAACAAGTTTATGACTCTTATACCAGATTGCAATATCACCTACCAGAAGTGAAAAAATGGATTCAGAGAAGTCATTCTAGTTTAGTCAAAGGATCTTAAGAGTAGAAAAGACTTATCCATATCAAGCATGATTTCCAATAATTCAAAAGAACATATCCATATAAGGAAAATCACATATCAACACTTGAATGCAAAGGAGGAAAATAACAATAGTCAAGGGTGTTACATGCTTCCCTCCTAAAAATAATCATCGTCCCGATGATTACATCCTTTATCAATTTACATCAAGGACAATCAATTCATTCACTTCTCTTATCCTAAGTCAAATATTTCAAAACCTTATAGTTCCAGAAATTAGTATTAAATAACTTTTTATTCAAATCAAGTAAATATTTGCCCAAAACTAGCTTACTTAATGTCATAAAGGATAAATTCATAAAAATTTATCAGTCAACAAATTCAATTCTATTCAAATAGATATGGAAAATTAGTTTTCATATCCTTTAGATTTTCCCAAGCTGCACTCTCCTTGTTAAACTGGCCTCACTGGACCTTACATTTACTTATTTCTCTATTTCTTAAATGCAACTGGTGAGATTCCAACAATTGAATGGACTTAACCATGATTATTCCTGGGTCTTGGAACTACAAGGAATTCCAATTTAACACATGTGATAAATCTGAAACGTATTTATTAAGGAAATATGGAAAACATCATGCATTCGTGACAAAGCGGTGGTAGTGCTAGACAATAAGCTACAGTTTGATTACTTCAAATATTTCAAAAATTCCCACATAATGAGGTGATAACTTGGCATCTTGCCAAAATTTATGGAACTTTTTTTTCGGTTTAACTTGAAGAAAAACCTTTTCTCCAAGTTTAAATTTCCTGTCAACCCGCTTTAAGTCAGCATAACTCTTTTGCCTATCTGCAGCTTCTTTCAAGTGTTCACGAATCATTTTAACTTGTTCCATTTCTGTAAGGATTTCAGGTCCAATTACCTCTCTATCCTCAATGTTATCCCAACTAATAGGGGTTCTGCATTTCCTTCCATAAAGCACCTCAAAAGGTGCCATCTTAAGAGAAGCATGATATGTATTATTGTATGCAAATTCAACTAATGGAAGGTACTCCTCCCACTTATACTACTGATCCATACAATACATCCATAACATATCCTCCAAAACTTGATTTACTCTTTCAGTCTGTCCATCCATTTCTAGATGATACGCAGAACTGAAATTCAATTTAGTGCCAAGAGCTACATTAAGCGTTTGCCAAAACCTTGACGTCATTCTAGGGTCTCTATCAGATATGATTAATTCAGGTACTCCATGTAATATGAAAATTTCATGTATAAATATTTTAGCCAAAATAGGAGAATCATCCTTTAGATTTCCAGCAATAAAATGAGCTACTTTCGTTAGTTTGTCAACTACTACCAAAATAACATCATGTTTATTTCTTGACATAGGTAATCCTTGTACAAAATCCATGCTTATTACCTATCATTTGTACTACGGTATGCTATGAGGATACAATAAACCAGCTGGATGCATATGTTCCACTTTTACTCATTGACATTCTAGACAATGAGTCACAAAATCTATAACATCCTTTTTCATTCCTTTCCAGAAATATTGTTGTTTTATATCAGCAAGCATTTTTGTAATGCCAGGGTGCCCAGAAAAAGGTGAATTGTGAAACTTTGTCAACAATTTATTCCTCAAATCATTAGGTAAGGGTATGTATACTCTGTTTTCATATCATAAGATTCCCTCATTATCAAAGTGAAAACCTTTATACCTTTCATCCTTCAGATTTGCAGCAAGTGTTATTTTTACTTACTGACAATAAGAGTCAGATTCCATAACACTTTTTACTTCATCCTTAAACTGAGTTCTTAGTGTTATAAGAGCATAAATGTGCTTCCTATGACTTAGAGAATCATCCACTCTATTCTCTTTTCCTTTGATGTAACTTATGTCAAAATCATACTGAGACAAAAACTCTAACCACCTTCGTTGTCTTGCATTCTGATTTGGTTGAGTGAAAATGTACTTTAGTCCAAGATGATCAGTTTTCAACTCAAATGGTTTACCAAGTAGATAATTCCTCCAAACTTGAAGTGCATGAACTATGGTAGCAAGATCTAAATCATGGGGAGCATAATTCAACTCATGTAACTTATTTTTTTACTTTTACTACGCAATGACATGATCATTTTGTAACAAAATACCTCCAAGACCTTCCCAGATGCATCCATTAAAAACGTGAAGTTTCCATTAGGATCGGGTATAGCTAAAATAGGTGCTTTGAAGTCAATGAATTATCAATTTTTAAAAGCAGATTCACATTTATCATTCCAAACAAATTTCTTATCCTTTTTCTATAATGAAGTTATTGGTGCAGCCACCTTAGAAAAATCCTTAACAAATTTTCTATAATAACTGCAAGGCCCATGAAGCTTCTAACTTCATGTACATTCTTTGGTGCAAGCCACTCGATTATAGCTACAATTTTAGAAGGATCTACAAAAATCCCATCTTTACTTATAACATGACCCAAATAGTGAACTTCAGTGTCATAGAAAGAACATTTGGATAGCTTACCATATAACCGTCTCTTTCTCAAAATTTCCAAAACTATTTTCAAGTGTTCATGATGCTCCTCCACACTTTTAGAATATATGAGAATGTCATCCAAGAATACAAGCACAAACTTGTCCAAGTATTCTTGAAATATATTATTCATTAAGTTCATAAAAGTTGTAGGTGCATTCGTTAATCCAAAGGGTAAAACCGTGAATTCATAATGTCCATACCTTGTCCTAAAATCTGTTTTATGAATTTCCTCTTCCTTAATTTGTAATTGATGATATCCAGACAAAGGTCTATCTTAGAATATACCGATGCTCCATGCATCTGATCAAATAGGTCATCAATTCTAGGAAGTGGGTATCTATTCTTTATTGTTGCTTTGTTTAACATCCTGTAATCAATGCACAATTTGAGTGTTCCATCCTTATTTTTCACAAAGATCACTGGTGCTCCCCAAGGTGAAACACTTGGTCTAATCAAACCCTTAGAAAAAAATTCTTGTAACTGAGCCTTAAGCTCTACTAACTCTATGGTAGTCATTCGATAAGGTGCCATAGAAATAGGTTCAGTGCTTGGCTTGATTTCAATTGTGAAGTAAAAATCCCTTTTGGGTGGTAATCGTTGTAATTCTTCTAGAAACACATCACCATAGTTCTCAGAATAAAGGATAATGTTCTATGAAATCACTATTTTCTTCTACAGATTCAATTTTTTTACTACATATAAGGTACAACCCTTATTTTTGGCCTTTTTAAGTTACATAGCTGACAATTTCCTAATAGAAATTTCTTGTTTTACACCTGAATCTCTGTTGTTTTCTACAGATCATCTAAACAACTAATATGTTTTTCAAAAAAGTCTACTTTTTCTTTATGCTCTACTAACCAATTTACACCTATGACTATATCATAAGATCCCAAAGGTGCTACATAGAGATCAACTTCTATGGAAAAGCTAGGTAAGTCAAGGACTACTCCGAAAAGACACATACTAACTGTATGAACATAATTATTACCATAATGTATAGTCCATGATTTATCCATTTTTCCATCTTTTCTTTTAAGTTTTGAAGCAAGTTTACTAGAAATAAAACATTCAGTAGCTCCCGTATCAAAAAGAATAGTTACAGGTATGCCGAATAACTTACCAGAACTTCTATAGGTGTAACTTACTTTTTAGCTTGCTTGTCAGCTACTGCAACATGTATCTTGTGCTACTAATTACAATCATCCTTCTTCAAAGGACATTGATTCACGTAATGATCTTTTCCATAGTTATAACAGCCTCCTACCAGTCCCTTTTTGGGCTCAAAATTATTTCCAGCCTTATAGTTATCATTCTGACCTCCATAGGGTTTTCGCCCGTTATTATTATTTCTGGAAAAATTGTTTCGTGTATTACCAGCAGTCTTATTCATTGTTGTCTTCTTATTAATATCGGTTGGAAACTTACTTTTGTTACCAAAATTTTTCCATGGTCCTTTCTTAGGTGCAAGAGAAGTTGAAGAAGAGTTTGGAACTTTCTTCTGTACTTCTTTGTGAGCAGAAATAGCCTTTAATTTTTGTTCCTGCCTTATGGATTTTTCAACAACCCCTTCCATAGTGGTTGGGTTGTGAACATCTACCTCTCCCCCAATAATGGGATTCAACCCCATGATGAATTTCCATATCCTGAACTTCTCATCAGTTTGATATTGAGGTACATACTTGAGTAGTTTCATAAACCGTTCCCAATACTCAGTTACAGTTAACTTCCCTTGGGCTAAGTTTTAAAATTCAGTCATTTTCTGATCATAATAAAGTTGTGGCAACCATCGTTGCCTAAAATAACCTTTAAATTTATCCCAAGTGATGTTAGTTTCATCAATGTTTAGCTCATCCTTCCGGTTTTCCCACCATGAAGAAGCTTTAAGGGAAAGTTGATATGCTCCCCAAATAGCTTTAGTCTCTTCTGAGAAGTTCCTTATTGCAAAGTACTTCTCCATCTCATGAGCCAATTCTCAGCTCCATCACCTAATGTGGTGCCATCAAACTTAGGTGGACTTATCCTTTTTATATTATTAGTGAGTTCAAGCACCAACCTAGCCTTTTTGTTTTCTGGCTGGTCAGGCACATTAACATTGTTATTATAAACACCCATATTGGGGTTGTCCTCAAGAGGTGGCTGATCGTTATTACCAGCTTCTTCTTCCTCCTCATTACCCATCACTTATTGCTCAAGCATAGTCAAATGATCTCTTGTGTCCAACAGGGCAAGTAAGGATCTCATCAAGTTTTTGGGTTATTGTTGCTCCTTCCTCAGGTGGAGCATTGTTCACAACATTTCCTCTTGTCCTAACCATTTTCTGTTACAAGAAAATTCAAGTTTTTATCAGATTATGGACACAATAGGTCCAAGAGCTACAACCTTTAGCTTTGATACCAAGATGTAACATTCCTATTTTAAGACTTTAGAAACAAGGGAATTTTTTTTTGAGTAATGTTCCCTATTCTAAATACGTAATTTAGAACACACATTCCAAAACAACCATTCTTATAACAGATAACCATATGTAGTTGTAATGACTCTGGTAAACTACCGATCTATTCATTTCATGACTCGGTAAACTACCGATCTATTCATGTTTAATATAAGTATTGAATACTTTTCTGTATACTACGTATACGTGACTCTCTTACCCTGATCTGGGTATTGAGTGATTTTCTAAGGAACCTAACTGAATAATTTTTAGCAATATTCATCTGCATCTCGATTCTTAGACTAGGTGACATAGGACAACGCAAGTAGCAACTTGCAATAATTTTGCCAAAGATTTATAACATACTTTTCAGTATTACTTATTCCTTGACGGCATACTCGTCAATTTGGAATACGTCCTTTACCCCACTCTATTGTTATCTTGAATGTCCTTTACTGACTTCCGTTAGTCCTCTTTCCCAAGGTTTATCCCAAGTTCTAGTTAACATCATAGGTTATGATAGGAAGGAGCTCACAAAGACTTAGGATAGATTGGCATACTAGGTCAACCTAAGTCAAACCGTGTGCCAAGATACCTTGAGTCCTAAAGGGATACTTTGTATCATAACTACGCTACTACCCAGTCCTAGAGAGAAACTAAGTTCAAGTCCAAAAGTGTGTAGATCTAGATGATCAATGCAGAAGGGTGTTGCCACATGTCAACTATAGTGTTGTATCCTCGAGAAGATCCTAATCTTCTCAAAGGTATAACCCTACAGTCGGTGTGTGCCAACATCCTAAAAAATAACAACCTCATTGAGATATACATACCCTTAGGAGATTATTAAAGTTAAATTAATTTGGATTCCTAAAGGTAGATTTCAGCAACCCTGCCCAGACTCTAATCCAACTCTCCCTAAGTTCTTTTCCAAATCAGGTTCCATTAACCCTTGCATAACTTCCTTAAATTTAAGATTACTTTCGATGTTCATTAACATTGGCTAAACAAACAACCACAAAGAATTACGGACAACAACCTCTTAAGTTTCATTCAATGTGACTTAACTATTCAAGGAAGTGTAACAACCACCGAGGTTGTAACTTAGTAGAATTTATTAAGTGAGGTCTAATGATTGTATTCATATCTCCCTTTTTTCTAACTTTTTTCAATAAGAGAGGAATATTATTCCTCTTTATGATTAAGTTCTAGGGTTTAACAAACCCTTTATGTCCCTTACAAATTTCATAGTTTTCATTGTAAGTTCATCACATGTTACCTTAATAATATGAATTGTTTAGATAAGAACATTGATTATCTGCAACTTATTTAGTTGCTTCACGTTTAGGGAAAATACTCTAATTCCCTTTTTCCTACTTATCCAAGAACACTCATTGAAACATATAATTAACATGAAGAAAATCAACGAATAGGATTTCATTTCTTGTGTAAAAGTACAAGATAATTACATAATCCATGCAAGTAAATTCTCATTCTAAATTTCCTTTTCAAAACTTATACATTTACAACTTATGCATTACAAACATACTGCATGATAGTAGCCTTCATTCAAAAGAGAATAAATTTTTTTTTTCAATACAACTTAAGAATAGATCAGAATTCTTCACAAGAATAAACTTAGATCAGCCAATGCATCATAATTTTTTTTGCCTTCTTTTATCACTTACAAAGTCCATCTGCAAAAATTGCTAGCACGAGTCAGTTCAATGAACTGAGCATGATAAGCACTAATCCTTAAAATGAAGTGCATTCCACTAATTGTTCCAATAAAAAAACCTTGCTTTAATGAACAACAAGTAATTCATACTCCCTAAGCATAAGTAATATCAATAAAAAGAAGAGCAATACTAAACAAGTTTAACAAAAGAAGAATAGAATATAATCTATAATACATGTCCTATAAATTAAAGTATAATTGATCCCATCAATTATCTTTACCAAACAACAAAACATAACATATCATTGTTTCCAATCTACCAAATATAATACAACTCATATCTTTACTATAAGATACGAATGTGTACAACATATTCCCTCTTGGATGTTTCATCTAAATTTCAAGTAAAGAAGAAGAGAAGGCAATCCATTTTCCAAAGTACATAATCATCAGCAAGGCTGAAATAGGTGAATATCATGAATTAAATTGTTTCTTTAAAGTAACTCTACTTTAAAATTTAACAATTTAAGGTATTCATCAAAATAGATCCATTGAAAGAAATCCAAGAAGAAGTGATGGATTAACAATCAACAACAAGCTACAATTTCTTTTTCCAACCTAACTTCAATCTTATCTACTTCATTTCAGTCAAATGACAAGTATACAAGACTAATAAACATTGAATTTCTTTTCCAATAAGAATAAAGATCAGGAGGTTCAACCAAACAAACTTAACCCAACTACACTAGAAAAGGAGACCTAATAGAATATGATCCCAATTTAATCTTTTCTTTACAACTTAATTAAATAGTTTTACCTCCTCTCATGCATATTGTTTAAGCTCTTGCAATAGTTCCAAAGAAAGAGAACAAGATCAACTTAAAGGAAAAGAAAACTAATTGCTACTTTCCCTTCCAAATCTTCACATTATAATGCCTGGATTATGCCATCCATTGAAACATTGTAATAATGAAGTTCATACACAGTCCAAGGACAGTAGGTTTCTCAGTGTATCTGTTAAAGACTTAACAATATTTTATTGGACCAAAACAACCTAAAGATAAGAAGAAAGCATGTTAACATTTCTCTTTCTTAGAACCCTTTATTATCAAGCAAATAAGTGTTATCAATCCTTACCATTAACTTTCCCTTTTAAAAACTTGATAATAAAACAGTGAAGTTCAAACACAACTATAATCAATTTTGAATCGCAATCAATCTTCCAAGACATAACATACATTTATTGGACCCAACAAGAGGTAAGAATCTGAGTAGTTGCTAACACTCAAGCCTTCCCAATAGTTCAGAAAAGTAGAACCATCTCAATGGTATGCCAACGCATCACTACAAGAACTACAGATTGGGTTTCCAACAAAAGACAAGATCAAACATAAAAATAATACGTACAGTCCAGACTCAATTACAATTCCAAGCACAATGCAAAGCATAAATGCCATCGAAGAATCAAGACCATTCAAATACATGTAACCAAGTTAGGGTAACAACATGTTCCTTCAATAGTTTATAAAATAATCAAAAGACTATAATATCTGAATCAACACAACATTCAGGTTACCATTTCAATTTAAAAACACCAAGTAACAAAAAAATTGTACAGGGATGTATCACAATTTCTCAATCATAAATCCCTAAATACACTAGCACTGTACAACTAAATCAAGTAAGAGGAGACTTCTTATAGAACAATTTAGAATAAGAAAAGAGCTTCCCTTCCCAGTTATTTATCAAATCAAACCCTATTCCATACTTGAATGTAGGATACTTAAAAAATTCATAATGAACCTACAATGATAGTTAAATAGTCATAAGGAAAATAGTTCACAAGCACCCTGCCTAAAGTGGCTTCGAACAATAGTACAATCTATCCAAGATAACAAACACAAGTTCCAAATTCAATACTGTTCCAAAAACAATCAAGTTTTCACAGGATGAAATACAAAACTAAACCATATATAGTTTTTCTTGTGCATGCAAACTATGCAATAGTCAAAGTTTCCACAAGGTGATATGAAAACAACAAGCCATATACAAGTTAATTCCCAGTTAATTATCCAATCAAATAGCTCAAACTAGTTTGTGAGTTTCCATAAGAACTAGAGTTGCTTACCATCTTGGGTATATAAAACACAACAAGTTTGCAACACTAAACTCAACAAATATAGACAAGTCTCAGTAATAATTTTAGGCCGAAAAATAATTCAAACCCAACAAATATTTCCAACCACTGAAGAAGCTAAACAAAGTTACTAGTTTTGTTCATGTATTCATAGTTCCGTTGTGAAAATGGCAATGCAAAATAAGCTTCCAATAGAATCATGTATAACCCAGATTCAAAACCCAAAATACAAGTTATACAAAACCCATCAATCAATTTACCAGATAAAGCATGAATGCACAGAACTCATCAGAGAAATTTTTTTAATGAAAACACTTAGAGGAAAGCAAGATATTTTAACAGTTAGGGCCTATCATGCCTAATAGTGTCACTATAAAATCGAAGAAGACCTCTAGCTGAGCTCGCTTCTTCCCTTCTTCTCCATGAAAGATCAAACAACCAAATACTTCTTCCACAATGCTTCATATACTCTCCATGAAACAAAAATAGATTTGAAACCTCCAAAATAGCCATGCAGTGTAGTTTAAACTATTGGTTTGAAAACCAGAGTGCATGTAGAAAGAAAATCGGAGAGCATGCAAAATGAAACAACCAAACAAAAATCCACTGGCATGCCTACCAAAGTGGTTTAGGCTCATGAAACAAAGTTCATTAATTGCATTAATTCCATATCTCCCGCCCAATCTTCCTTGCCACCACCTACCAAGTTTGGTGAGTTCCAAATCAAAAATAACATGTGTTTCCATTTCTAGTGATACTGCCACCTAAGCCTCCACCAAACCAATTAACCCCTGCCAAAGCTGGCAGTCCATATGAATTAATAAACCTTATCATCTTCATAAATGCCTTAGGAACCATCGCCACTATGCATGCGACCCCTTAGGTTCCCCTTCATGCTAATAACTTAGGATAGATTAATGGCTTAGGTTAGATCTTAGGTAGATTAAATTTTATACCTTAGGATATAAAACTAACCACTAACCCCTAACATAGGTAAGTAATCAAAATACAATAGCTTTAGGAACTAGGTTAGATCACCAAATAACCCTGTAGTATTAGGTTCTAGTTTTATTACCTAGCAACCCTTCCATCTCCTTAGTACCAAGTTTAGGTTAGAGTTAGAATTATATCAAGTAACTTAGCTTAGTTAAGAAGTACTTTCACCTAGCTTAGGATTTGTGGTTATTCCTCAATAGGATCTCGTATATCTATCTCTCGTGGCTTGTGAATAACTGCATTCCCATCTTTATCAGCAATGACCTGTCATGGTGGATCTTTAAGGACCCAAGCCAAACAACCTCCTGAATGGAAGTGCGTTCACATAGAACTTAAAGAACTTACAACAACAAAGTTCATTAGTATGTAGCTTAACTCATGGAATGTCTATTTTACCTTTCATTCAACAGAGTTGTTTTAAAACATTCCTTTGATCACCGAAATTGATCCAAGGATGAGTCGAATAAAAACAAGTTTATGACTCTTATATCAGATTGCAATATCACCTACCGTGTTAAAAATGGATTCAAAGAAGTCATTCCAGTTCACAAAGGATCTTAAGAGAAGAAAAGACTTATCCATATCAAGCATGGTTTCCAATAATTGAAGAACATATCCATATAAGGAAAATAACATATCAACACTTGAATGCAAAGGAGAAAAATAACAATAGTCAAGGGTGTTACAAGGTGAAAATTTAAAATGTGACCCACCGCTTGCTTGATCGGGATTAAAGGAAAAGTCAAATCTTGGGCCCGCCATTAGAAAATCAAAGCAAGGAGGTAGACCATCGGGAGATTTGATATTTTGATCCTCTTTGTAAAAAAAGGCAAATAGTTAAAAAGTGATCCGCAGCCCCACCAAACACAAAGGAAAAAGTCAAATATTAATCCCACATCAAAAGAGCCAAAGCAGGGAGGCAGGCTGGCAGAGAAATTTGTGTTTTTGAGCCCACATTGAAAAAAGGTAAAATTATAAAAGTGACCCATGACTCCTTCTCCAATCAAGTGAGGCCACATGTCAAGACCATATCAAAAGTGGGTAAGCGGGCCAAAATGTTCCAAAATGCCAAATCTCTATAAAGTCATAAAATACAAAAGGAATCCTCCACACCCGCTCCAATAAATTTCTCCCACGTGTATGACCCTGATTTAAAGTTTCAAAGGCAAGATGAATGGTTCAAATTCAAATTTACAAAACAAGTGTAACAATTGCATTATGAAAATTCTAGTTTTTCTGCCATTGGCATTTCTTCGTGAATCAAGAATCTAAATGGACGTGAATGATTGAAAAGAAATTGTAAACCGTTTCTTGCTAACAAAGAAGAAGTTGTAACCATTTCTTGGAGTAGATTTAGTGGCTTCTTCATGGCATTGTATGCATTGGAAATTGATCTCAAATCACGAGTATATTATACTTGGAGAGGATAGAGGAGATAGCCATCTTCTTCCATTTCTCCGCTATATACAACTTCGTTTAAGCATCAATACTAGAAGAAGGATTTTCTGTCTTTCTTGGATTTAAGGGTTTCATGATACTTTTTGTTCATCAAATTTTATTCAATCTTGTTTCCATTTGTAGGGTTGTTTCCTCTAAATTTTAGTGCATGTGATCAATTTTCTAACTAGTGCGTACATGAATTTGATTTTCTACTTGCAACATTAGTTCTCCTACCCCTCTCTCACTTCCTTTCCCACCTTCATAACAAATTCCCCTTGCAAATAACTCGCAAGCATTTGTCATGGGGTCGCTTAAGTTCCCTGTTGGATCCCTTAGCTGAAGGCCACCACAAAAATCCACCTTTTCATGCGCATGCATATATGACAACCGTACCACCAAGTAGAGGGACTTAGATTCTTAGAGCGTTGGAAAGGAATTTAAAAATTTTCCAATCACAAAAATTCCCTCACCAACAGTTTTTTATGCCCACCATGGGGCAGATTTAGTAGCATCTGCACTTGAATGCGACCACAAGGTCAAAAAATTCAAAATTTAGAAAAGAGAAAAAAATATAGAATTTTAATGGCTATATGAGCCACATGGATTCAAATCATGGCTATTCCAGAAATCCTCTTGTTAAAAGACCTGAATTTCTCTTCCACATCCAAGAATACATTGCTTCAGATTTGAGGGAAGTTATCTGGCATAATAGAAAAAGTGCCAATCACTACTTCATTGCCACAAGAATTCTGGACCTTGAAGAAGAATGCGCTACTAAATTGGAGAGGCAAAGAAAAATTCCAGCACCGCAAAGAAGAGCATAGATTTTCAAGCTGGCGGATAGAAGATACACCCTAAGAACAGAGACAAGGAGGAAAAACTAATCCCATTTTTGAGGAACTTTGAAGGACACTAGAGATACTCGGAATCTAGAGGCCTCCTTCTCAAACAACCGGTCACGTTGGGAACCTGAGTGTTGCCAATCCTTTGATGGTGAATTTCCATACATCAATGAGAACCTTGAAGATTTCACCGACATAGAGACCAAAGAATAATCTAGAGAAAGAGAAGAAAGAGCAGATGAGGACATAAGAGCTCAACTCGAAGAGATCAAGAGACTTCAAGCCGAGGCAGACAAAAGAGCAGCAGTCTGCAAGCCATAGCCTTAGCAAGGCTAGAAGATAGAAATAGACATAGAATGGGGGATCGTGATCATGAGCATGAACGTGATCGTGAGGCCCGTAGGCCTAATGTACCATGGGGAGGAAACACTGGTCCACTGGATCTTTCTCAACCACTCCATGAGCTATCGAGAGGCTCAAGAAAAAACTTCCCAAAATTTAGAGGGGATGGTTCTCAACTCCCTAAAGAGCATGTAACAACATTTATCACTACTTGCAGTGTGTTAGGTATTGAGGATGAATATGTATCAGTCTAACAATTTGTGGATTCACTTAAAGAGAAAGCTTGGAAATGGTTCTACATGCTACCCCCGAGGTCCATCACCTGTTGGGAAGATATAAGAAGTGCATTTGAACACAGGTTCAAGAGCACTGAAGATTGCCATAATTTTTTGTTCCAATTGGAACAAATGAAGAAAGAAACCTCTAAGTCAATGAGGGACTTTGTAAGAAGATATGATAGAGTGATACGAAGGATCCTTGAAGATGTGGTGCCTCCTAAAAATAATTTGAAGAGGTTTTTCATTAGTGCTCTGCCATTAGAAGTAGGTTTCTTCCTCAGAAGAGCCCAACCAAGAACATTGAGGCAAGCCCAGGACTTTGCAATAAAAACCGATGATGATCTAATCCTTTCTGGAAAGTTGAAAGGACCCAATGGGAAACAAAAGTGTAGTCAATTTTACTCCTATCACAAAAGGAAGGAACCCCATGCACACCACCTACCACCCAGCAGGTTTAGCACTCACACGAGGCATGGGTGGGTACAGAGTCTCTCTTTTATATGAGTTTAGTGATAAGCATCATTTATGATTAGTGTAAGATTTTTAATGAGGGAGGTTGAAACATACAAGGACCATAGGGCTCAGAATGGCCTCTAGATCCTTGCAGTCACCTTAGACTGAGTACTTTAATAGAACCCAGAACATGCATTATGACAGAAAGAATTATACAAGCATTCATACATAACATGAAAGGAAAGAAAACTCATATGAGAGAAAAGTGCATTAAAACCATTGATATCCATGTCTATTTATATTAGGTAACCTCATTATATTCATTGATTCATTACAGAGTGTCACAGAGAGCAGACTACAGTCATGCATATCACTAGATGTATGTAACTAAGCTAACAGAAAAATAAAAATTACAACTCCATGCTTAGTGCATTCTTTCCTAAATACAAATATCCACTTGTAGTAATTTTGTAGAGCTCGCTCACTCTCTAACCTACTATACCTCATACTTCTCTCTTTTTTTACTCCATAGGCACTTGTATTTATAATTCTCCTACACTACCAACTCACCTTCTAGCATCCTCAGATCTAGTGCCAAGTGTCAAATTTGGTCCATGCGAGCATGCTTCTTCAGGCCTGAGCTTTCCACTTTACCTCATGATGTTCTTCTAGAAGATTCCATCTAGGGCATGCTCTTTCCTGGGCCATCCTATCGCCAAGCTAGCATCTTATCCACACGTAACCAATCACACTTTTCATGTGCTTCCCTAAGCCTTTCTCTCACGTGCTTTTTCCTTACACGCCTTTTCATAACTGGGACCCTGCGTGCCCACGCGCCTTCATACTTGGTTAAGATTATAGGGGTCTAACATCACCCCACACTACGCCTGTTCTCCATCCTCGAAAATATTTCACTTGACCAAGATGCATGTTTTCCAGGGAACCAATGATATGTCTTAAACTTTACAAAAAGAATAAGTAATGAAAGAATCAGGAAAAATAATGAAGAATGGGGGAGCATCAACTCAACAAGCTAGGAAAATATTTCCGAGGTCTACCTCTAGCTTATTCCATACTTCGACCTTGCCTTATGCCTTCTAGTGGAGGTCACCCACCAGGGTGCTCAATTCATCAAAACTCAGGTGCCGACTCCCTGTGTGCCCCAAAATTTCCATAATATGCTCCATCTCTTTTCCTAGGTCCTCAAGTTTATCCATCCTTCTAGTGATCTGGGGGTATAATTCCTTTAGTCGGGCCTTAATTGAGCTCCTTAAAGCCTCAATTGCCTCTGATTTCTTCTCTACTTCGCCTTAAACTTTTCTCTCTCTGTCTTATTCCCCTTGTTCTTTTCTTGGAACTCTTTTATCTCTGCTTCAAGCATGGCGACAAAGGAGCTCGCCACCTAATCTATGTCCGCACATGTATCATATACAACTTCTACAGACTAGATAGTGACCTTAACCTCCACGAGTACTTGGTTGTACTCTGTAATGAGCGCTACCACCTTCAATTAGTCCTCCTCTTTCAAGTGTGTGGCCACTTCTTTAGTAGATTCTAGGGCCAAGGGTCATCTCTCCATAGTGAGGACATGTGTTAGATCTTCCATACACTCCAGGAAGGATGAGTACTTTTGTGCGGGTGGCACTAAGTCCGGGTGCTTTAGGAGGATGGTACCCTTGATAGACTCCATTTTCTTATATATTGCCTCGCACCTTTACTTTCTCTTCCTTTAACTCACACCTTAACTGTGTCTTGATCGCTTCCTCTTATTTCAAGCTCTTGGCCTTCCCCGCGCTTCTTCCTCCTTCTTCCCTAACTTCACCTCCAACATTCTAATCCTATCATTGTGCATGAATAATCTACCCTCGCCTCAACCACAACCTTATTCAAGTGCATTGTAGACCTGCTCATCTAAGAGCTCCTAAGCATTCACTAAGGGATTAACCCCTTTAGACTATATCAATGTGATGAGCACTCCTTGGTAGACTTCAAATTCTGGCTCATCAATGTGGGAATCAAATAACCAAGAGAGCATATTCTTGGTTGGGGCATGCACTATCCTTCTAAAAATACCCCATGGCTATGAGCCTCTCAGGGTACGGTGCTTTGGAATCACGCATGTAACACATTCCTTATATCATCAACATAGCCCATTACCTATCTCTTTTCTACATCTAGAGTTCTTTTCCCGAGTGCATGCCTTTGGGGAAGCTTACTGTCGTCGAGCGGGCCTCCCAAAGCTGTTATGTTCTTTTTCAATGTTCTCCTACTTCCCCTCCTTCAGAACTATGATTGCGTTGTGCTCCAACTCTTGGTCTAACAAGACCTCTAGCATTCTCTCAGGCTTCTCTCTTTTCCACCTCCATGATATGCTCCTTTGTAAAACTTATGGCTCCCTCCTTTTCCCTAGAAACCTCCTCATCCTCCATGTCTTTGGCATCTTCCTCATCTTGTGTGCCCTTGCACCGCATGAATACAAACTCTTGCTTCTCATCTCCACTCTCCTCTATTGAGTCATAGATACTAAACACATGTGGATCTTGGCCTTTCTCTGTCTCTTCTTCCTTGTTGCCATCTTCTTCACTTTCATCCCCTCTTCCACCCATGTATTTCTCCAAGCTTTCAATTACCTCCGAGTCAGCTTCTTCATCAACCTTCTCTGCTTTTCCCGAGAGGTGGATCCTGATCAGGGGATTTGGCCTTATCTTCTTCCTCAGGTGATTCTTCCTTGGAGATAGGTTGCTTAGGTACCTCTACCTCTAGCATCTTCTCCTTCACCGGAGACTTATTTCTCCATATGTAAGTGCTTGGCTTAGTGCTCGTGGATGGCATGCTCACTGTCTGAGTAGTCTGCACAATTGGTGCTTCTTCTTCTCCTCTCCCTCTTTTCTTGGATGTTGGCTTCTTCTTCCCCAAGGGGTCTTTAGGTATGGAGATTTCATTCTCCAAATACGCACCCTTCTCAAACTTCAGCCTTATGCACATGTACACGCGTGTCACTGATCCTCCAAAGAATGGGTAGTGTTATTGGCCTTGTCATTTGAATCTTGTGTGACACGTAATTTTCCACATACGCATGCTTTCTATTGGGGTAATTCAACTTCTTCCTCATCTTCCCGTGTTCTCGGTCTAGCTACCCGAGTTCCAGCTTAGCTTCTTTGACACATTAAATCTATTCACTCCCGCTTGGAATTATTGGGTAGTAAATGCAAAGGGGAGCTTGCACCAAAGGCTCCATGATTCATCTATTAGCTTGAATTTGTCTAGGCAAGTAGTGTTGGTAGACCATGAATTCATCTTCTCTCTCGGTGGTGTTGGGAGTTGTTTGAGGATTCTCCACTTTGCTCCAAATGCATTCCTCAGTCATGTGTACCATTTTTCTAGCCGCGCCTTATGGGGTGTTGTCATTATATCGTAGGCATATTTTTCAAACCTCTTCATGGGTGAAGGATCCTCGGCGGGGTACTCCCATAAAAATTTTCTGGTGTGTCAGGCACCCCAATATCTACAAATACAATGGTGAGAAAGATGTTGCTAAAGAGGATCCTATCCCCTTCCTTCACGCAACTGAAAATTTCCTCTGTAATGTACTGCAGATAGGTTGTATATAGTTCCCTCTGCAATATTTATATAGACATGTAGCCAAGGTTTGTTGACCTGTATCCACCTCTCCTAGCCATTTAGATTAGTCACCAAATGTGTGGCCATTTTCATTATGGGGTCCTTGATGTCTAAAATGTCATAGTACCACGACCCTTTCTTATAGGCATACTCGGTGATGGTCTCTTGAATGGCCTCCTTATCGTGAAGGTCATATTCCAAGCTATCTCCCTCACATATGAGGCATGTAAATTGTGAAATCAGCAGGGGAGTCACGTGCATCTTGCACCCTACAAAGTGGAAGTAGTCTTCATGCACCCGTGACATCAACCACTAGTACAGGTGCTCTAGCTTTCCAAAATAAGGAAACTCATAGAGTTGCAACAACCATGCCTTCTCCATTTTAACCTTAACATCGTCATCATTTATAGGCAAACCGTCAAGTCTTCATTTACTTTGGGGTGTACTAATTCCAGCACCATTTCTTTTTCTATTGTGTTCATGTGGTGATTATAGTCACTAATAGGTACACTTCTCAAGTGGGATTCCCATTCCTTCCCCATCATCACCCCATCTGGGTATTGCATCTCTGCATACCATTCTTCATTTGTGTCTACCACAGGTTCTAGTTGTTTAGCCTTGGCTTTGCCCTTTCCTTTCTTGGGTGCCATGGTCAAGGTATTTTTATCACTCCTACCCTCTCCTTGTTATTCTATCTTACTTCTTCCAATCCCCGATCTCAAATTCATGATACAACTCTTCTAACCCATGCCCTAGTTTGTCAAACCCTAACTAGGATAAAATCTTCACAAGATAGTATTTCTTCACTCTCTCCATGCCCATGTAACCCCTTCTAGTTCACAAACTCAAACTAGCTGCTTCAATCTCATAGATCTTCCTTCACTCGATCGAATCTAAAAGCCCTAATTTATGGAACTCGCTTATATCTCGACTCTTCTATTTCGCAAAGTAAAAATGAGAGTTCCCCGACCCTTTACTTATATTTTTCTCTTTTCTGAACATTAAATGCTACTTCACCTACCACCATACTTTATTCATTTAATGTGGATTTTTCAAACAAATCCCATCTTCAGCACCTTCCCTTACGCGCCCAACCTGCGTGAAAACTCCTCCAACCTTCTAGCGCGCAACCAATCCAACCTGACAGGAGACTCTTGCGCATGCGTAACCCACACCAAAGGCACTTCTTCTATCCTAATCCTTTCTCTCACCTACCTCATGTTGCTTTCAAATGCACTTTCTCCTCCTTAGTACGTGGGATCTATAAGTAGCTTTACCCTGGCACCAACCATTCTTCCATCTTCCTCTTTATATACCTCTTTCAACCCGGCTACTCAACAAGGCTTTTCAACACAACTTCCTTGGTACTTTGATCATGCACTTCTTCACCTTTCTCCACCCCACACTTAAAGCAATGCATGGTCCTCTACGCACTCACAAATTCTCCAAAAATAGCAATAAGGTTACCGGTGCCCAAGGCGCAAAACAAAACAACAACATGAAAGGGAAACACAAGAAAGGGAAAAAAATCATAAATAAAACTTCTAAACTAACGGGAAAAACTACCTCATTTACAAACACCAATAAGACTGATTTATAGTAGGGCTTTAGCCTCTCGCCATTGAGGTTTCTAGGAAACTTCATCCCATCCAGTGCTTGTAACTAGCACGTGCCCGAATCAAGGATGTACAAGATTCTGTAAGGACCCAACCAATGGACTTTCAACTTCTTAGGATGGTGCAAAAACTTAGAATCATATAATAACACCATCTTCCCAACCTCAAACTTCTTGTTTCTAATATGGCAATCATGCCAAGCCTTTTGATTTGTCTTTTCTGTTGTTTGGCTCCATCAAGCAAGTGATCGTCTCATTATCAAGTTTCATTAGCTCTTTAATACTTTATTCCAATGCTTGTTCATCAGCTAACCCTCCTATGTGTGTTATTCATAGAGAAGGCAACATAAATTCAACCGGAAAAACAACTTCCATGCCAAACACCAATTGAAAAGGTGTGGCTTTATTTAGTCTTTTATACATTTTCCTGTAAGCCCATAGTACGATGATACCTTGTCATCCCAATCTTGTCTTTTGACATCACAAATCTTGGTCAAGTTATGACTCAGTATCTTGTTGAATGCTTCTGCGGTTCCATTTGCTTATGGGTGATAGGGAATAGTCTTATGATGAGCTACCATGAACTCTGATAACAGGATCCTGACGGTCTCATTTAAGAAATGCGTACCTCTATCACTGGTAAAACTCAATGTAGACACCCATACCTCATTATAATGTTTTCCCATAAGAACCTTGCTATTGTTGCTTCGTACAATATTTAGTTGGGGTTGACTCTGCCCACCTTGTGAGATAATCTGTGTAAGTGATAACATAACATGACCTAGTCCTATGTGATTCCGGTGCAATAGATCCTACAAAGTCTATCTCCCACTTTTCAAAAGGCTTCACACTAGGAATAGGGCATAAAGGGATCTTATCTCTCCTCCCTAGTTTTCCAATGCGTTGACAATGGTCACACGCTTTACAATAATCTCTAAAATCTTTGTACAATGTTTCCCACCACAAACCTACCATTAATATCTTGCATGCACAGTGGCATCACCTACATAATTCCCACCCGCACTTCCTCCGTGTGCTTCCTCCATGATGGCTAAGTGCTCATGCTCTAAGACACATCTACACAAAACTTCATCACATCCCAATTTGTATAAGTCTCCACTAATTAACATGTAGGGCATGGCGCATATGGCCAACTGCTTCTTTTCCAATGTCTTCATTCCATTTGATGCCACACCTTCCTTTAAAAATATTACAATTTCTTCCAAATCTAAGGGCGTGCGCTGTAATCTAAACAAGCATGATTCTTGCATCTCGTATTGCTTCCTCAATACTTTGTGCATCCTTCCCCTGAATCAATTCTTGATAGATGATCAGGCCCACAGTTTCTTTTTCTAGGTTTCACTACAACGGTGAATTCAAACTCTTGAAACAACAACACCCATCGACATATGCATCCCTATAGAATAGGCTTGTTTACTAAATACTTCAATGTCATGTGGTCGGTGTAGAACACAAAGGGTGTTGCTAACAGATACTACCTAAACTTGAAGAGCGCATAGATCATTGAAAATGCCTCGTGCTCGGTTGTGGTATAATTTTGCTCTGCTGGTGTCAGCTTCCTACTTACAAAATAGAGAGGATGATCAACAATCCCTTCACCTAGCTATGCAAGCACTTGCTCCTCTAATGGCGGTCCCTGAGGCATCTACATGAACATGAAAGGGCTTGTCCCAAGAGGGAAACCATAAAATAGGTGTGGTAATAAGCCTATCTTTTAATGTATCAAACACCCTCTATTGCGCCTCTCCCCAATGGAAGGCACTTTTATGTCTAAGCAGCTCCTCTAATGGCATGGTGATCTTGGCATATCCCTTAATGAATTTTCTATAATAGCCCACATGCCCAAGGAATCCACACACTACGCTCTAGCTAGTAGGCTCCCTTAACCCCACAATAATTGTAACCTTAGTGGGATCTACCAGCAAGCCCTCCTTACATATGATATGCCCCAATAAAGTCTCAAAGTGTGTAACAAACACACTTTCTTAATGTTGAGGGATATCTTCAACTACCTACACCTCTCAAACATTAACCTCAAATTTTCACAATGGTCTTTAACCAGACCATATACTGTCTAGTCATCCAAATAGACCTGAAGAAATTTATGGATGAATTCCTGGAATGCTTGCACCACTATGCATGAAAAGATAGCTGGCACATTCTTTAACCCAAAGGGCATGACCATATATGAAAAAATTCCCCACTTGGTGGTGAAAGTTTTCGTCTCTTGGTTTTCCTTCGCAATTCAGACTTGGTCATACCCCGAAAATCCATCTCAGTAAAGGAATATATTTTGCACCCAACAACTCCTAAAATTTCTTCAGTGAAGGGGGTGGAAATGGATCAATGAAAAAAACTATATTCAATTCCCTATAATCCACACAAATTCTAATTTTCCCATCCTTCTTGATGTTGATTACCATCGGACTTATCCACTCTAATTCTTCCACTACCTCAATGATCCCAAAAGCTATCATTTTGTCTATCTCCTCCTTGACCTTTACACGCAAGTTGGGATTCATTGGTAGGGCCTTTTCCTAACCGGGCACACATCGTCCTTCGCTTTATCTTCATCTCCCTAAGGAATGGTGAATTCCTTTAAGCTCATGATACCCACGCAGAAATAAATCCTCAAATTTTCACAATAGATCAATGATTTTGATACTTCCTTCTCTGTCTAGTAATCCCCAATAATAGCTTCCTTAGGTTCTTCTTCTAAACCAATGTTAACTTTCTTCATCTTTAAAGGCTCATGGTAGGCATGCACATAAGCATCTCAGCACTGTCCCACTACCTCGCATGTCCCTACAGAATGGATAACATCTAAGCTTTCTGATTCCTCTCCATCAATCACATATACCAACTTTCCCTTTTCTTTTTCCAAACATGTGTGCTCAAGTTGTAACTCTTATGTTTCCTTTTCTTCTTCAAAATGTGCCTCCAATCCTAGTTCACCTAGTAATTCCAACCTATCTTCCATCTTGGCACTATCCCCCATGGTAAGGCACTTGATACCTTACAAGGCCTTATCAACCAATGGCTTGGTACTATGATATTCAAAGGTTTGAATAAGGTCAGCCATGAGTTCTTGCCAATTCCTTATCTAGTGGTGTGTCTCTAAATGAATGTACCATGCATGCACGCAACCCTACAGTGTAGAATACAACTTGTGCACCTAGAGGGATGGTGGAAGAGCATCCACTCCTTCTCTCAAGACCCATTCACACTCCCCGGATATGGAAATAGGTGGGTTCCTTCCCATGGTACTCCTTGACGATGGTGGGTACATTACTTCTGGAGAATCTGACAGAGAGAGAAATTCTCACCTCACGTCATTCTAAAAGGCTCTCTTGATGTGTGGCCCACCACCAAGCTATTGTGCCAAGAAATATATAACTTAACATCTCCCTTCATTCCTTCTCATCCTTCCACTAAACTTCTACCTCCTGAAAAAATATTTCAAGGAAGGCTACACCTGAATACTTGGGTAGTTCTTTTCCACCAAGGTTCCTAACCATGCATACATTTGTTACCTTGGTCACCAACCCTCTCAACTATCATCCCATTACTTTGTAAGTTCCATGCACTCAATTGTCACATGCCAGACTGGTCATATCACTCACTGACTAAGCATCTTCAAACTGGATAATCCCGTTAGTAGGGTGTATCATCTCAGGGTCTTTGATTGAGCACACATAAATCTTGTCCAGAACTTCATCTCCCAATGGTTTAATATAGGTTGTCAAATTCCCATCAACCAGATGTATAATGACCCATTCCTCCTTGTTCTCAAAGCTGATGTACCCTTTGTTGAACTCAAGGTCCACATTGTTTTTGTAACACCAAGGATGCCCAAGTAGTGCTGGGAAATTGTCCACCTCGGCAAGTGCCAAGACTTTGAAGTCCCCAGTAATCTTGGCTCCCTGGATAGTAATATCCACATCCTTCAAGACACCGATGGGAATTTCCTTAGTCTTATTTGCCATATACAACGCACATTCAAAGATGGTTGTAATACAGGTCTTCCCATTTGATGCCATGCATCCAAAGTCAGAACATTAACCTCCATGCCTATGTCAATGAGGATATTGTTGAGGATCCATCCATCTATAACTGCATTCAACATAATCTCCTTTTCATAGTCAAGGTTGTGAGGGGAAGGTTCATGTGCAAGACCTGTCTCTCACACTCTTCTTCAATGACGTGGTACCTTCTCTCTCAACCAGGATCCTAGAAAGGGAATGATATTCTCCTGCCTTAGCATTTTACACACCTCCTTGACCTCATCTAGGTCATCCTTTTGCACCTTGACTCTCCTTCCTTGTTCCTCCCTCCTGGATTTCTCCTTTAGACACTAGATCTCCCCTTGTAAGCTTTGAATAACATCCATGGTGTCCTGATATATCTCCTTTTGATGCATGGGGTCTGGATATTTTCCATGAATGACCTCCTCTCTTGAAACCAGGGTTTTCTGTCTTGGTACCTCTCTTACACGTGTAACTTCTTCCCTTGTTGTTACCAAGACAAGCTCCAAACCTTCATCCCGTGTTACTTGGGGCATCCACTGTATGTTTTCCTTCTTAATACTGACCATTGCAGTGCCCTTGTCCTTCCGGTGCTTCTGATTCATGTGCTCAAATAATTCTAGGCACTCCTCATACTTATGCTTCTTTCCACACCATGAGCACTGCAACATGTCCAAGCACTCACACTTGTAGTGTTCCGTAGATCCATATTTGAAACATGTTCCACACAGGAACTCACTCCTTCCTCCTCTTTGGTTACCTCAATTATGGAATCCTCCTCGAAAACCTCTTCCACACATGCCTCCTTCTGCGCACTCCTCATAATGGTGATCATTATCCTTGGAACCACTAGCAATGTTGGTTTGGTGCACCCCATGATCAATGGCCTCATGGATCTGATGAATGAGCCTACACCCCTTAGTGTCATCAAATGAAGAGGTGGAAATTTTGCATTAACAAGATACATTATTCCTGATCATGCATTACAAAGCAAGGGACATCTACTTGCATCATGGTCCCCATGACAAATTTCACAATCCACTATCAAAGCATGTACCATCCTCTAGGGGCAATTATCCTTAACGTGTCCCTCTATTTCACAATCTGTGCACCACAAACCACTACGAGTCTCATGGGTTGTGTTCACAGATAATTTTTCCAACTATTTTTCCATAGTAGCAATCTAAGCCTCTAAGAATGGGCTAATGCCAGTATCAATACTACCAATAGCCTCGGTGCGTAAGGCAGCTTCCAATGCTTCACGCGGGTTTGTAAAAGTTTTATGAGACAAGGCCCTTCTAAAAGGGGTGATCAATCCTCCAACAAACCACTATGCATGTTGAGAAGGATGGATATCATATGATAATTTAGACAAGAGAGTCTTAAAGTGCGCATCATACTCCCACACACTCTCTGCCATTCCTTGTTGAATTTCCTTCAAAGCGTTGATGCTCTTCTGCTCGAACTCAAGAATGTTGAACTCAACCAAGAATGCATTCTTTAAGGCAAAGTATAGTCCACCACCATTTGATGCGGGTCATACTTCCTATACCAGCTATGCACACACCCTTGCAACATGGTTACAAACTGACTAGCCTTCCATTCTAGGGTTATGATACCCTTCGTGTGCCATAGCAGTTCACACTTGTGAACATGTTCCATAGCATCCTCAATGCCCCTATAATTTGGAAAATGTAGAGACATTTCAAAGAATACTTGAGGTGGTGGCTAGGGTCCCTATCCTCTCGAGCCTAAGCCTTGGTTCCTCTCGGTGTTTCCTTTTCCGATCCATTAGGTCCTATGCCTTTAGAGCCACCAAATCCACCAGAACCACTGGGTCCAATAGGTCCTATAGGAGGTATGCCAAGTGCCCCTATGGTCCCACTAAATTGTGCACTCGATGGTCTGTGATAGCACTCCACTACCACTACTTTGTCCCGCACCACTCCCTAATGTGAGACCGAAAGCTTTTACACTTGCTCCTTGTCTAAAGAATCCTCCAAATACTGGAATATGTGTAGCCATAGAAGAAGGGACTGTAAAATTATATCTCCTAGGCATGGATCTATCTCTTCCATCGATATCAACTGGGTCAATAACACTTCTTCCTAGTTCAGAAAACCAAGCGCCAGGGCTCATTCACTGGGTGGGTTCAGATATGTGCTAATGAATCTCCTTTCTCTGTGTGACGAACTCTCACCAAAATCTGAAGGGGTCTCCCTCACATGCTTGCCAAGATGGGGTAGCATAGACTGCTTAGGTTCCACGTCCTCTGCGTGAACCTCAACTCCTTCCCGTAATGTCTATCTCTATAGATCCATCACACTAGTAGCTTCACATCATCTAGCAATCTCCCTTTCACATGCTTCACTATACTTGAGTTGTCTCTCTTCCCTCTCCTTTTCTGTCATGATATCTGCCATCTTCCTCCACCCACACTCCCTTACCCAATGCTTAGAATGGTTTAGCCAGACATTGGGAAAGCCTCTAAACTCATGGTAACCATCAATATCTTCATAACCGTGGGAATAGCATGTAGAAACATTCCTCTAGTTTCTCATAGAAATTCAAACTCAAAGAACCTATAGAAAATAATACAGAAATGGTGTATTCCAGAGTGTAACTAGTCATTACTCCTCTCCACCAATAATCTACAACACGGGTCCATGTCAAATCTGCATCTTGCAACCTTTGGTAGTCTTCTTTGGTCCGTACATGCGATCCATAATGCCAACTTGATCTAGACACATAGGCTGAAAGCCATTCATATAGTTCTACTTGGAAGCAGTAGAAAAAGGTCTTGTATAGATCATGGTAGAGGTTCTCTTCTATCCATCTACATGCATTAAAATCAGGTCCAGTGTTGTATCTCTGAGAAAATTCATCCTCTGTGCTCTTGAACCATGATTTAACAATTTCTAATGTCAATCGCTTTGTCATTACTAATTACACAGATCATGATGTATGTTATATCCCACTACAACTTTGAAAAGAGGTCATGAAAATGGAACCAAGATGTATTCAATTTAACTCCTATCACAAAAGGAAGGAACCCCATGTGCACCGACCTATCACCCAAAGAGAAGCTGAGTGCTCACCCGAGGCATGCGCGGTACCAAGTCTCTCTTTTATGTGAGTTTAGTGGGAAGCATCATTTATGATTAGTGTAAGAGTTTTAATGAGGGAGGTTGAAACATACAAGGACCATAGGGCTTAGAACGGCCTCTAGATCCTTACAGTCACCTTAGATTGAGTACTTTAACAAAACCCAGAACATGCATTATGACAGAAAGAATTATACAAGCATTCATACATAGCATGAAAGGAAAGATAACTCATATGAGAGAAAAGTGCATTAAAACCATTGATATCCTTGTCTATTTATATTAGGTAACCTAATTAGATTCATTGATTCATTACAGTGTCACAGAGAGTAGACGGAAGTCATGCATATCACTGGATGTATGTAACTAAGCTAACAGAAAAAGAAAAATTAAAACTCTATGCTTAGTGCATTCTTTCCTGAATACAAATATCCACTCATAGTAATTCTGCAAAGCTCCACTCACTCTCTAACCCGCTATACCTTGTACTTATTCTCTCTCTTTTCACTCCACAGCACTTGTATTTATAATTCTCCTACACTACCAACTTAACTTTAAACATCCTCAGATCTGGTGCCAAGTGTCGAATGTAGTCCATGCGAGCATGCTTCTTTAGGCCTGAGCTTTCCACTTTACCTCATGATTTTCTTCTAGAAGATTCCATCCAGGGCATGCTCTTTCCTAGGCTAACCTATTGCCAAGATGGCATCTTATCCATGCACAACCAATCATGCTTTTCACGTGTTCTTCGCCTTGGGTGCTCAAATTGACTAAGTCCCAAGCCTCCTTTCATGCGTCGCACATGCTATGTGCTTCCCTAAGCCTTTCTCTCATGCATTTTTTCCTTGTGAACCTTTTCATAACTAGGACCCTATGATTCCATGCACCTTCATACTTGGTTAATATTATAGGGGTCCAACAAAAAGGTTCGAATTCAAACTCTGTCACCACGATCCAATGTTCCAAAAATGGCAAATGACTCGGGTTGCCTTGAAGAAGTAGCTATCTCATATTACAATTTGAAATGTTTCAAGGATACCAAACCCTCTAGATAGGCCAAGGATTTCTCCACCTCCTTATTAGCTTTCTCTTGAAGCACCACTAGTCAATGCCATCTGTGACACCAAAGAGCTAGAGGAGGAAGTAGAAATTGATGAAACTAAAGAAGAAAATATGGAAGACTATGAAAACTATCTTGAGGTCGAAGAAGTTGATATGTAAAATGGCCTAATTGAGTACGTTGATGATGAAGATGAGGATGATGAAGAATCTCCAAGTTTCTCATGTGCTATTTTCACTCATGCATAGCCCAGGAAAGGTGCTTCATCCTCAATGGTTGTAAAGGATAAGAAGAATAAAGAAGATTCTCCTCCAGAAGTCACACAAAATAAAATCATCAACAGAGGATCACCATTACCACCTTCTATGGAGTTGTCCAAAAAAAAACTAGACTCACTAGTTTTTAAGGATCATGATACTATGCCAAGTACGTCATCTAATTCTTCTCCCAGCTCAAAATTTGCTAAGAACAATTCTCCTTTAAATGTTGTTCCTGCAAAAACATCTAAGGTTCAATCAAAAGCTACACCCAAAAAGGAGAATTCAACACCCAAAGTAGCAAAGCCTCTACCATTTAAATCTTCCTCCATTTCCGTAACCTTTTCCTCACTCACCATAACCTCATTTGACTTTGTGGAACATGTAAGAAAAACCAAAGTCCAGCTCTTAGAAATAGAATACCTACAAATGCACCCTGTCGAATTTGACAAGTTCATTAATGTAGTTCGTGGTGGTAACCCTGTATCCTCGAGTTCTAATTCTAAAGGATTATTTCCCATACCATCCACACCACCTTCCTAAAACTTGCTAGCCCTTAGTGCCTCCAAAAGAAATAGGGTTGAACCTTTCTACCCGTCACTCCTCATTAAAGTCTTCCAGATAAATAATTTTATCATAGATTCCAGAGCCTCGACTATGTGATGCCAACCAAAGTTGAAAATGCTCTAGGCCTCACCGTGACCTGGGTAAATGGCACATACTACTCAATGGAATCCAAACAAGTTCCATTGGTAGGAAGAATCAAAGATGCACAGTAGCATTTAACCATACTTGGTAGCAGACATCCCAACATCCTTTGGTATGCTATTGAGTAGGATTTTCTACACGACCTAGGTGGAGAGATAAAAATGGATTCTTCATCTATAACTATCCCAGTAAAAGGCAAGATGAAAAAGTTTCTACCAATAAGAAAGATGAAGTTCATAGTATGAAAGTCCGATGATATAAAAACAAACATTCTCTTTCAAGATTGTGGGCTATGAAACTACTTCCTCACATTAGAAAAATAGGAGAACTTACCACTTCTCATGGAGAAAGAGTAAGATCAAATTTGGACAATGGAATTAGATGGTGGTCATTCTAGAGTGGGATCAAGAGCTGGTGTAGTATTGTACTCTCTTCCAATGAGTTGTACCCATTTTCCTACAAGCTACAGTTTGATAATACAAATAACACTGTAGAGTATGAAGCACTACTCTTAGGCATGAGTCTAGCAGAGGACATGGGAATCAAGAAACTGAGATTCCAAGGTAATGCATAGGTTGTAGTAAAGAAGGTCCGCCAACAATATCAAGTAAATAATCTAGGACTCGACATTATAGAAACAAAGTGTGGGATTGCATCGAATCTTTCCATTAAATCTATTCCAAGGAACATAATGAAAATCTTGATTCTCTTGTAGTGTCAGCTTCCCTAGTGACACCTTATCCTTTTTTTGGTAAAGAAAAAGTGACCATTGAAATGGTATTCGTGCCTAGTGTACCGACATATGCAAATAATTGGCAAGTATTCAATGATGATAACCAAATTCTATCCTTTTTGGAGCAAAGGGATAATTTTAATAATCTCTTCTTTGAAAGAGGTGAAAATCCACACCGAGAAGCATTCCATAAAGAAGAGAAAAAGGAATTGAAGGGATTGATGAAGAGGGAGTAATCAAATTGAAAGGGCACAAAATTCCCAAAGGCCTAGTCTCTTTAGAAGACATCTTTGACAAACATGACAAATACATTCAAGAGAAAAAAAAATCTTCTCGGTGCCCACTGATTTTGATAAAGAAAACATTGGTACCCTGGAGGAGCCAAGGATGGTCAATATTGGAAAATGTTTCTCACCTAAAGAAAAAATAAGTTTTGTTGCATTACTCAAGAAATAATCAGATGTCTTGGCCTACTCTTATGATGAACTTGAATCCTTCCAACCAAAGTAAATTCATCACTCAATTCCTTTGAAGTAGGGTGTTAAGCCCTTCAGGTAGAAACAAAGGCCATACAACCCAAAGATTACTAATACCATCAAGGAGGAGGTAATGAAGATAATTAATACAAGGATCATCTTTCCCATCCACCATTCAACGTGGGTGGCTAACATTATGCCAGTGTGGAAGAAGAATGGTGAAATAAGGATATGTGTAGATTTTCACAACCTTGAACTAGGCATCACTCAAGGAGAATTATCCTCTTTCTATCATGGACCATATCTTGCAAGCAGTCACTAGATCTAAAATTATTTCATTACTTGATGGATTCTCAGGATACAATCAAATCAAAGTGGTAGAGGAAGACTACACCAAAACAACCTTTATAACACCTTGGGACACTTTTGCCTATAGAAAATGCCTTTTGGCCTAATCAATGCAGGAGCTACATTCTAAAGGGTGATGGATTTGGCCTTCAAAGATCTGAAGCATTACATTGTCATATATCTTGATGATCTCACAATATTTTCAAATAAGAGGGGAGATCATATCTATCACTTGGAACAGGTTACTTGTAAGGTGTAGGAAACATGGCATATCACTAAATCCTAAAAATTACATTTTTGGAGTCACAGAAGGCATGTTATTGGGGAACATTGTGAAAAAACATGGAGCACACATTGATCCTGAGAGGATTAGACCCATTCAATTATTAGCCCTACCCATAAGTAAGAAAGGATTTCATTCATTATTTGGAAAGGTGAACTTTCTTCATCGTTTTGTGCCCGAGTTTGCTAAGTTAACGAAGCACATCACATCCATGATGAAACCAAAAAAAAGTTCAAATAGAACAATGAATGGAAGGAAACATTTGAAGAGATCAAGAAATCCATTGCCAAGGCTCAATCTTGTATCTCCATATTTTAACAAACAATTCATCATGTGTTGTTATGCATCGAACATACACTCTCTTCCATTCTCGTTAAGAAAAATGATGAAGGCTTGGAAGCACTTATTGATTTCATGAGTTGTCCTTTGAAAAAGCATGAGCTAAAATATAGCCAATTAGAGAAGCATGCCTATGCGGGGTCAAGGTTGTAAAAACTTCAGGTTTTACATCCTCAATTCCCATACGGTGGTGATGGTCCCTGATAGTGCAATCAATTCCATCTTGACATAATATGATCCTGGAGCTAAAAGAGGAAATTGGATTGCAAAAACTCAAGAATATGACTTGGAGATTTGAACCTCTAATCTAGTAAGGGGAAATGGCTTGTGCAAGTTGATTGTTGAAGATGAAATACTCAAAGTTCGAATGGCGAAGAAAATTGTACTTACTTAACTTATTCGAAGACAACCCACAAGTTCTCTTTGTCACAACTACTTTGAGTGGTATGTTTATATTTCATATTACCTGAGTTATAGATAATTCCCTCCCCATCTTGATTACAAGTAGAGGAGAACACTCAAGATGAAGGTAAATAAATTTGTAATATTGAATCATGTGCTTTACAAAAGAGGCCTGGATGGTTGTTTCCTCAGGTGCATAGATAAAGAGAAACAAGAAAATTTGCTTAAAGCATACCATGACCAAGCATGTGGTGGACATTTTTCAGCAATGGTCACTGCACAAAAGATCCTCTAAGGAAGGTATTATTGGCCCACCATATTTGTAAACACTTGAGATTGGGTTTCTAAATGCAAAGCATGCCAACAATTTGTTGGAAGACCATAACTCGTTGCATTACCACTCAGGCCTGTGGTTATTGAAGAACCATTTCAACAGTGGGGGCTGGAATTCATTGGTGTTCTAAACCCTCACTCAAGTGTGGGGCACACCTATGTACTCACAGTAATAGACTACTTCACCAAATGGGTGGAAGCCATTCTAGCCAAACAAGCCAACACTGAAACAGTATGCAAATTCATCAAGGAGAATATCATAGTCCATTTCAGAGTGCCACGAAGATTGTAATAGATAATGCTACCTATTTCTCTTCAAGAGAGCTGACCAAGTTTTTCTATATCTACAGAATCTCCATAGATCATTCTTTTGACTGCTACCCACAAGGAAATGGACAGGCAAAATCAAGCAACAAGAACATTGTAACCATTGTCCACAAGCTTGTAGATGAGAATCAAAGGAATTGTCACAAAAGGTTATATGGCACATTGTGGGTGGATAGGATCACTCCCAAGAAGGCAATAGGTATTTCACCATTCCAACTACTGTATGGAGTCAAAGCAAAAATTCCTCTCACAATCGAGATGCCATCTCTCAAGCTGCTACAGTCAATAGAAGATGGTTAGTACAAGGATTCCATTGACAAGAGGATCCTCTTTCTTGAGAAGCTAGAATAAAATAAACTCCAAGTGGTGAATTGCATTAAGGAGAACCAATTGAAAGTAAAGAAGATGTTTTATAAGAAGGCCAAGGCAAGAGAATTCAAAGTTGGAGAATTCATCCCGCTATGGGACAAGAGAAGAGAAACCAAAAAGGCGAGACACGGAAAGTTTGATTCATTATGGCTCGGCCCATTCCATATTCGTGAATCTTATGGTAAGAACACTTTTCTTCTCTCATATTTGGATGGAACACCGCTGGAATTACCTCGAGAGCGGGAAATACTTGAAATTGTATCATCAGTGAAAGCAGGTTGTCCCCCGCCTTGTACCATAGGTGATTTCTAGGTGTGTTTCCCTTTTCATTTTGTGGTTTTGTTTCCCCTTCTATTGCATGTCATGTGTTTCCTTCCTTTTGTGTGCTTGTGTGTTTCATTCTTCTGATATTTCTTTCTCAAAGTTGTTTATGACTCTGTAAGGCCCAATGGATAAGGCACTGGTCATCGAATTATAGGGTCTAGAAATTGAGATTCAGGATTCCCATTTCATGTCCCCAAGCTAGAGCCGACTATTTTTCACCCTCAAAATCCCCCCCTCATTTTCTTTGTCAAATTCAAAAATTTTGAGCTCACACCCTCCAGAAGTGTTCAAGTAAAGTTGGAAGTCTGAAAAGATAGAGAAATTCATCTTGTGAAGTTGTTTAAACTCTCTAGTCTACACGTTTTGATAAATTTTCCATTTTCTTGTCTAGACACATGAAAATTTTATTGTTGTCCTCATTTGAATGAAATTTTCAATCTTTCTATGGCCATGGATCGTTGAACCTTGTATTTTTTTCAATTCCTTGGCTTGCGAAAGAAATTTGAAAATTAGGCGTGAAATGGTGGAGTTTTCTTCTTCTCTGCATTTTTTCCACAATCGGGAACAATGGGTGTTTTCTTCCCCATCAAATTTTGGCTCCGTCATCCATGGGTACATGGACATATCTAATTGGAAGTGGGTCGGTGGAGAACTTTGAGGTTTTTAGCCTCTTTGTAAAAAAAGTGAAAAGTTAAAAAGTGACCCGTAGCCCTGATCAAGCTTAAAGGAAAAAGTCAAATCTTGGGCCCGCCATTGGAAAGTCAAAGCAGGGAGGTAGACCATTGGGGAGATTTGAGATTTTGAGCCTCTTTGTAAAAAAAGTGAAAATTTAAAAAGTGACTCGCATCCATGTTCAGGCTTAAAGGAAAAAGTCAAATCTTAGGCCCACTGTTGGAAAGTCAAAGTAGGAAGGTAGACCGTCGGGGAGATTTGAGAGAGCCTCTTTGTAAGAAAGTTAAAAAGTTAAAAATTGATCCACATCCTCGTCAAACATAAAAGAAAAATTCAAATATTAAGCCCGCATCAAAAGAGCCAAAGCGGGAGGTGGGTCGGTAGAGCAATTTGTGTTTTTGAGCCCGCATTGAAAAAGGTAAAATTATAAAAGTGACCTGTGACTCCTTCACCAATCAAGTGAGGCCACGTGTCAAGACCATATCAAAAGTGGGTAAGCGGGCCAAAATGTTCCAAAATGCCAAATCTCTATAAAGTCACAAAATACAAAAGGAATCCTCCATGCCCGCTCTAGTAAATTTCTCCCACGTGTATGACCCTAATTTAAAGTTTCAAAGGCAAGATGAATGGTTCAAATTCAAAGTTACAAAACAAGTATAACGGCTACATTATGAAAAGTATAGTTTTTCTACCAGTGGTGTTTCTTCACGAATCAAGAATCTGAATAGACGTGAAAGATTGAAAAGAAATTATAAAATGTTTCTTGGAGTATATTTAATGGCTTCTTCATGTCATTATATGTGTTGGCAATTGATCTCAAAAACTCACGAGTATATTGTACTTGGAGAGGACAGAGGAGATATCCATCTTCTTCCATTTCTCAACTATGTACAAATTTTGTTTAAACATCAATACTAGAAGAAGGAATTTCTGTCTTTCTTGGATTGAAGGGTTTCATGATACTTTTGTTCATCAAATTTTATTCATCTTGTTTCCATTTGCGGGGTTGTTTCCTCTATATTTTAGTGCATGTGATGAATTTTATAACTAGTGCGTACATGAATTTGATTTTCTACTTGCAACATTAGTTCTCCTACCCCTCTCTCACTCCCTTTCCCACCACTTCATAAAAAATTCCCCCTTGCAAATAACCTGTAAGCATTTGTCGTGGGGGTTAGTGGAGTGCCCTGTTAGATTGCTTGACCAAAGGCCACCAAAAAAATCCACCTTTTCACGTGCATGCATATACGGCAGCTGCACTAGTTAAGTAGAGGGACTTAAGATTCCTAGAGCATTGGTAAGGAATTCAAAAAAATTCCACCCGACAAACTCCCTCGCCAACGTAAAGATAAAGGCATAAGTTTGCCATCAAGAGGAATAAGGATAAAACCTACACCGCCTCCATGTTGACATTTGGAACCATCAAATAATAAGGTCATCTGGTAAGTACTATCATCCAAAGAGAGGGTAGTAATGGATTCATCCAGAGAATCAAAGTTAGAGGGTTGATCTCTAGAAAGTTTACAAGTTGGTTAGTAATGGCTTGGCCTTTGAAAAAAATTGATGGATGAATTCAAGGTCAAGGTCTACTAGAAGCATGAGCCAACATGTATCACATTGATTTTGGTAGGGTTTGGCATACATGTAATGTAGGGGATCATTGTTAGTGATAACAAAGGTTTTTTGGTTGAGTAGGTAATGACAAAGTTTAGTGGTGATAAATACTAAGGATAAGATTTTTTTCACATGGGTGTACCTAGTTTTGTAGTCTAAAAGAGTACATCTTATGTAATAAACCACTTGTTCTCTGTGTTTCTCGTCATGATGAGCGAGCGTGGCACCTAAGGAATCGTCGTGAGCAGAAATTTATAGGTAAAAGGGTTAGTCATCTTTAGGAGGAATGAGCACCGGTGGTTGAAGAAGGTATTGTTTTAAGGTGTCAAAGGTTTTGTGGCATTCGTCATCCCATTTTAATGAGACTTCCTTTTGAGGAGATGATGAAATGGTTGACAATGGTTGAAAAGTTATGAAATTAATCGATCGATAGATTGCAACTTACCTTATAAAATTCAAAGTTCATGAATATTAGTAGGCAGTGGCATTTCAAGAATATCCTTTACTTTAGTAGGATCAACTTCTATGCCACGTAAAGAAATTATGAAACCAAGGAGTTTTCCTGAAAGCACTGCTAAGATACACTTCTTAGGTTGAAGGAAAATGCAATACTTAATGAGGCAATCAAAGATGACCTTAAGGACTATTATGTGTTTATCTCGATGTTTGGATTTGGAAATAAGGTCATCTACATAATATTCCAATATGCGATGCATTATGTCATGAAAGATATAAGTCATGGCTCGCTGATATGTAGCACCAGCATTTTTAAGGACAAAAGGCATGAATTTATAGCAGAAGGTTCCCCAAGGAATGATGAAGGTAGTTTTTTGTTGATCTTCTGGAGTGAATAATATTTGATTATAACTCGAGAAACCATCCATGAGTGATAGCATCGGATGGCTAGTGGTGAGATCAACCAGTTGGTCAATACCTAGTAGAGGAAAATCATCTTTGGGGCAAGCTAGAATGAGGTCACGGAAATCCGTGAAAATGCGGAGTCCCCTGTCACTTTTGTGATAAGAAAAATGTTAGAAATCCATTAGGGATATTCAATGAGTAGGATGAAGGAAACTAAGAGAAGGTGCTAAATTTCTTCTTTGACAAGAAGAGAAATGTGAGGATGCATTTTCCACAGATTTTTTTTTATGGGTTTAGCATCAGGAATGGTTATGATATTTTGGACCATAATTTTTGGGTCAATACCAGGCATATTGGCATAGGACTAAGAAAAAACATTGTTATGGTCCCAGAGGAAATAAGTAAAAGCTTCTTGTTCAACGAACATCTAAATATTGGCCTATCTTTAAGATGTGTGGATCATCTTGAGTGTTAATGTTGATTTCAATGGTCAATTCATTTAACATGGTTTACATCTCGGAAGGTAAATACTTTTGGTGAATATAAAAATCTTCTACACTTAGGTAAGAGAGAATGGAATCATTGTTCGACATTGAATGATGTTATTAGAAGGTGTATTGTTATTGATCATGTCGGGATAAAGGAAGGGTAAAAAATAAGGATCCTCACTATCACGTTCATAATTAAGAGGTCCCAGGGAAATCATTGTCACAAAAAGAAGTTACAAGGAATAGATTTGGTATCTATGGACTCTATGGGCAAAGGTGGTGATGTTGGTGAATGTGGTGGAGAAGGTTTCTCATCCTTAATGAGGTCGATGTGGGCCTTCTTGGAAGATAGGGTTGCAAATCCAATGTCACTACAATCTTTGTGTTTACGAATGGTACATAGAATGACAGTATGATGACCTTTTTCATTAAAACTGAAGCCAAATCCTTTCCATGTGCAACAGTGAAGGAAAGTGTGGGTAAAGTGGTGGTTAGTGAGAGATTGGAGGTTAGATGAAAAGGGTCATGTTTGGGATGGAGGTTTGGGTGAATAGGTGGTAGTATCAATTCCCCCATATGTTAAGTTAGTGTGAAGGTGGGGAGGACCATAAGGGAAAACCTTTCCTATGCAATATTCATAACGAGGGTGTTGGCGCAGGTTTCCATACTCTTACGGAGTGAGAAATGTGTTGATATTGTAGAGGCAGTACTCCCCTAGAGTGAGGCATTGAAAAAAACCTTCTAAGGGATCGATAGTAGATACGAGGGTAGTGGGGATAAACAAATCACTAGACGATTGGGAAAGATGGGTATTAGTTGATTGGGAAGTTGATGGGCCAGCTACAAAGGTTATGGCAATGGTAGGAATAGAAGAGTTAGGTGTGGGAGAGGTGGTGGTAGCATTGGTGGATTGAGTCATAGGTGAAGGGGAAGTGGGGGTAGTGGCGGATGCCTTGACCGGTACAAGGACATTGTTAGGTCAAGACAACATGTTACAAGTTTTGAATGGTGATGGGTCACCGGGATGGTAGAATTATGCCCTTCATGTTCAAATTTTACACATTGGTGTAAAGTTTAAGGGACACAACCCATGAAGCCAATCCAAGGTTTGTCGAGCAATAGGTCCAAGTTTCCATCTCCACTCGATCCCAAAATCACCATTCGAGGACCCACATACCCTATATTTGATGGGGCCACCCATCATACAATGATAAAGAATTACACCAATCCCCTCTAAATATGTTGATGGGATTGGTTATACTAGTAAAACAACTAGCCCGAAGGATAAGGGATTGATTGATGTGCTAGTTGTTGTTTCTTTTCCTTTGTCGGTGCGGATGGAAACTTGGACCATGTTAATATGAGGGAGGTGGTAGATGGAGAAGGTGTGTCATGAGTAGTGTAACAACATGATGGTAAAAAACCTAATGGGAGAAGAGCCTTACGAAATGAGTAGGGCACACTGGCATTTGGGTGGTGGTTTGGACAACTCTTTGATATGAACCATGTTGATATCAAATTTTAGAGGTGGAAAAAGGGTTGTGGTGGTGGAGATGTAGGTCGTTGAACAAGTGAGGGACGATGATGTGTGGTGATGTGTGTTGATATCAAAATTTTGTTCAGAGGACAAATTTGGAGAAGAATAGTTTTTAGAGCCTTCCAATTTTCTATGTCATGTCCTGGCACACAATGATAGGAACAAATCTTAGTTTCATCAAACCCTCTTGGTTTGGGTTTGAGATGGTCATAAGGTAGAAGTGGTGTTAATGTGATGACAATCATCTCTAAGAGGTTTGTTAGAACATTGGCGTAGGACCCCCAACGGATCACAATGGGAAGTGAATGTGCATTTGGGTAAAGATGTGGATGATCATGAGGGAAGAGGCATTATTGGAGGAGGAATGGGTTACACCACTAGTTTCTTAAATGGCATTTTCTTAGGTTTTGATGGCATCTACTTGGGTAAAGGTGTGGTAGAATAGCTAACAATGGAAGGTTTTATTGGTTTAACTACCTTATTAGAGGGTATTTGGTTCTTGTCTTTGGTTTGCACCTTCTTGGGTAAAGGTGACATGGGAGTAAATGATGTAGAAGGGAAATCAGATGGTGGAAGAGGATGGGTCACCCATGGAGACAATAAAGCTATCTTTGAAGTGATTAGTAGAGACTAGGTGGACGGTATGGGTTGAAGTCATATGGGAAAACTTAGGGTAATCGGTGGAGGTATAGGTGGTAATAAATGTATGGGTGAGGGCGAGGGTGTTCTTCATGTAGGTAAATGAGGTGTAACAAAGGATTGTGATGAAGCAAGAAGTTACTTACATTTTGCCTAGCCTTGGGTAGGAAACGGTTTGGCCAGGGTTGATGGATGGGTCCCTAGGATGGATATAAAGGGTGAAGGTGACAAAGGTGTGGTATGTGAGACTGGTGTATGTGGCCTATAAGGTTGGGTATTCCTTTTAGGTGGAGGGATAATTTTGGTGTGGGTTTGGGAAGACGTGGCTAAATCTAATTTGATAGGTGGATGGGTAAGGCTTGATGTCGGCATGACACCCAAGGTAGTGATGGGTCTAGATATAGATGAAGATATAGGTGTGGGTAGGTTCTTAGGCATTAGAATGGTTTTATTCATGGGTAAAGGTTCAGATGTAGGTAGAGGTGATGAAGAATAATCCATTTCGATATGCATGGTCAGGTTCAATCTGGTGCTAGAAATACCTTTGGGTAGATCGTGGAAATATCTTCAAGAAACATTTTCATTTGAGTCAAAAAGGGGAGCCAAAGACGTCCCAAAGCATGAAATTATTAACATAATCCAATAAATCATCCATCCATGAAAATAGGAATTTTGTAAGAGGAGGTGTATTTGGTTTGGTGGCAATCCCTATAAAATATGTCTATGAGATAGGGAATTGGCTAGCCTCAAAATCTATGGGTAAAATAGATGAGATCATGTCAATGAGGTCTTGGGATGCTTTGAGGAGAATTTCCCCATATAGGTAGTGGAATGTTTGAATAATCTTCCATGGGTAGGAGATATGGTAGGTGGGGTGAGGTATACTTCTCCCTTGGTAGAGGAGAAGGTGATGACGATTCTCCTGTGGATGGGAGAGTTAATATTGTTGATTGTTTGGTAGGTTACGAGGTAGACGATGGAATGGCATCAGTAGAAAATGTGGGTTCCTTTGTGAGAGCAGGGGAGATGAAGGGGACTCCTCTGTGGGTGAAGGATTAGAAGAGGTATGCTCCTCTATGGGTAGAGGAGCTTGTGCCAGAATTTCCTCAATAGATGAAATAGGTGGAATTTGAGGAATGACCAGTACGATATCAAAAATTACATGGACTTCACAGACATTGTTTTCACTAGATGAAGGTTCACTATTTTTATTAGATGATGGTTTATGGTTAGGGAATGGATTCTTAAAGATGTGAAAATTTTTATTTGTTAGCATGGTTGGGTTGTCCATGAAGAGGTCTCCATTATATATCATCTCCTTGACAATGTTCTTAAAATTTATGCAATTATCGTCACTATGGCCTTTAACGCGATGATAATTATAGTAGTTGTGTTCCTTATACCATGCAGACATAGGATGAGTAATAGGGATATCTTGTATGATTTTTATGGGGAAAGTGTAATGGCTCCACTTTAAGAAGTTTTTCCAAGACTGAAGAATAGGGCTCTCCAATTGAGGTGTACTTCATTGTTCGCCAAAACTAAAAGTTCTAGACAGGGAAATATTGGAAGAAGGTTTGGATTGATTAGAGGGATGATATGGACAAGCTTTGAGGACTACTACATTGGTATATCCTTTGGATTTTGAATAATTATTTTGGGGTTTTGAAGATGAAGAAGAATCGTTTGATTTGAATGGGGCATTCTTGTTTCATAATTGGATTTTATTTTCTTCAATGGTACAAATTTCCATCTTTCATGCCATGGTGAATGCTTCATCAAAGGTACGAAAGGTTTTTACCTACAGATTTGGTGAGATGTGTCTAGCACAAGATCTAGTGAACAACTCAATAAGTTCAGCTTGAGGTAACTGAACGTTAATTGGTTGATAAGACTTTGCCAATGAGCAATGAAATATGTGATAGATTCGTCGTCATACTATCATGTCAAATATAGGTTAGTCATGGTGAATTTTTTACTACATTGATCGAGAAGTGGTCCAAGAATGCTTGAGCCACTTGGTTGAAGGAGTAGATGGAATATCTAGGTAAACTTCTATACCAATCTAAGGCAGGTCCTGATTATGGACATGGGGAATGTTTGTAAGAGAAAAGCATCATCATGGGAAATTAGGTAGCACCCATGTTTGAATGAACACAAGTGTTGTTATGGGTCCTCTTTATTGTTGAAATGGTTGAACTTGGGCATTTCCAAATGCACAAGGTATGGGTGAATAGGAATGGATGGATGAATAGTCTCATTATAGATTGTGTCATAGATCAAGGAGTTATAAGATCTGGAAACTGATGCTTCTAATGTCTGCATATTTTCCATCATCATCCTAATGAGGTCATTGGTGGGTTGTGAGGAATGGGTGCCTCCTGCAGTAAAGGGAGGTTGATGATGGGTGTATGATGTGGATGGCATCCCAGTACATTGGGGTGTCAAATATGAAAACTATGAAGGGGGATAGATACAGGTGGAATGTACCCCGAATAAGTGATAGATGAAGATTAGGGGTTATTGGTGATGCATGTAAATAGGTGGGGTGGTTGTAATGAATCTTGTGGTAATGGGTGGTAGAGACTGAGGGATGGAAAGAACTAGGTTTTGGAACAGGGTGTGGGTTGCCGAAACTAGAGGTGGTTGTGATGCAATTGGTATATACGAGGAAAAGGGGGCAGATGGGGCCATGTTCAAAGTGGTTGGTGAAGGAACAATTGACACCATGGGTGCAATAGACATCATTGGGGCAACAATTATGGTAGAGGTGGAACCTAACTGTGAGACCACATGGGGTAATGTGGATGAGGGAAGTGCTAAGCTAGTGGTAGCTTACGTAGAAGTGGGGGTGAGGGAAAGAGGAATAGATACATGCATGCATTTATTAGCTATCCTAAGGAGTCCTAGGTAGATGAGTGGGAAAGGTAGTATTGTAAGGTCATAGGATTTTGATCAAGGAGTCTTGTGAACTCCTTGTCACCGGTAGAAATAGGGATAGGCTGAGTTGGATCCATAGGTGATAGGATGGAAGGTGTTGATGGGATAGGTGGGAGTGGCTGAAGACTAGCATGAAATATAAGGGTGTTGGCTTGGTTACGAGTCAAAACCATGTGAATTAGTGTTGACCTGGTGAAACTGTATTCTACAGATGACACAGAAAGTAGCAGGAATGGGAAAGAATAGATACTAGTAGGTAGACTTGGTCAATGTTTCAATTAAGAATTAAAATAGGGAAAAATGATGCTGGTTAAGATGACCGATGATGGTTATAGTAACCAATACTGGTTTATGGGAAAACACCAGTTTGAGAAAATGAAGTAGAACTAATGAAAAATGAAATGGGGAAACTGTAATTGATAGTAATATCAAAATATTGGGAATATGATGATGTCCAGATGACTTTAAATAGAGCAGAGAAGGTGATGAAATATTTTTTGGGTAAAATAACCAAAATATCGGTAAATAACACCAATCGTAAACCACTCGATGGTCATATGGGAACCAATGACAATCGTTAGATTGACATCGATTACTTATGAAATCTGAAGAAGTGAAGAAAAATAGTTTTTGTGAATTAAATTTGATGAAGAAATAACCTAGAAGACCTAAGGATGATAATATGAGGCCCTGACACACTCAGAAATAGTCGAATACTCCAACTATGATGGGGAGTGTGAAAGGAAGAAGAAAATGAAGAAATGTAATCCTCACAACTCAAAACACAATTCAGGAAGAAAGCTAAGAAAAACACGTAATCCTACAAGTGGATTTTATGTTACTTTAGCTTATGCTATTTGAGACTAACTTGTGAACTTTAGAACAAATTTTTTTGGTTAGGAAGGCATCTTATGAAGAGGTAATCTAAAGGTGAGGTTTCAGGTTATGTTTTGGTGGGGTGGTCCTTTCTCTAAGGTAATTACTAGATAGAGAAACAAGGCAAGGCGTCACTTTGTCAATCCTCCGATCATCCGAAAACTTGATGACTTCTTCTAGGTAAGTTATTGTTTAATAAAATGTGTAAATTCAGATTTGTGCATTTTGGCAAAGAGAGAGAAGAGAAAATGTGATTTTTATGATTCAATTGTGTCAACCATCAATTGGGCATTGAAAGAGGGTTTAAAACCCACGAGCAAGGATCGCGAGGATGACGTGCACATCAACGGATGTGTGAACGCGGCAACGTGAAGAGATCTCGGGAGGAGAAAACATCAACTGAATGTGCATGAAAATATTTGAAACATGGGAAAAACTTGGTTAAGCCATAAAACTCTCCTCTATCTCATAGATCAAAAGGGGTGTACATATAGGAGGTGCTTGAGTAACCCCAAAGCTGAAATCATGACAACTTGAGTAGAGAGGGGGAGTTACATTCCCATAATAGAAGTGTAACTCCCAATGATGCACTAACGCACCGACGTGTAAGAGAATCTCATAAATACCCCTAAATGACACATGGACCTACGATCTCACCTAACGAGATGAATCACCTAATGATGTGGAAAAAACATACACTAACACACCCTTTCATCATAACTTAGGATGAGGTGGCAAGTCAGAAATGAGAAATGAGTCCTAACACAAAGCCTGATGAGGTACCCATGCATAAGAAAAAGGTCCCAAGTAGTGAAGGAAAACCCAGTGGGAAAAACATCCACAACAAGAGAAAAAAACACTCTCTAATCTAAGAAATATGCCAAAAATGGGTCCTGCCATAGATTAGCTTTGAAAAGGTACCCATGTACAAAGAGGAAATCTCTCATAAAGAAGAAGAAGAGAGAAGAGGAGGGAGATGAGAGGAATGTAGAAGATGCTAAGGACATATCCCGAACTCCACAACTCTAGGAGGTCTCCCAGAAGAATTTCAATGATGAGATCCTCTGCCTCTAGACTAAAGAAGAGCCACCCATAACGAACTATGTGCCTACCCTTAGGAAGGATAGAAATGACGTGCTAGAAGTCCACCCACTCCACAAAGGAAATTGAAGGTAGCAACACGAAGAACTCTGAGTCTGGTGCATGAAAGTGTGACATAGGTCTAGCGAGTGAGTGCCAAGGAACTCAAAGGTAATGCCACGTGCATAGAACTATCAGAGTGAAAAAGAGGAACACCCATAGAAAGGATGTCCAAGTGATGTGAAGGGAACAAAACATCCTCCACAATAGAAAAGGGATCCATAGCTGAGGGTGGATCAATGAAGGTCTCCGGAAAAGTGGAAGTGGTAAGAATCCCAGAATGGGCACTCCCAACAATGGAGATGATGAAATCCTCTGAAACACCTGTAGATGGATGAGGGACCTGTAGAGCATCACAAGTAGACTCTACGAAAAGATGAATAAGGTCAGGAAGATACTCGTCCCAATGAGGGGGTCAAAAAATAGAAGAGCAATGTCAGATAGGTATGAGTCATCCAATGAAGGTAGAGGAGTGGAATGGGCCTCACACACTAGAAGTAGAAAGGAGGCTGGTGTAATGATGGTGTGAGACTGAGTAAGAGACTGCTTGATATCTGATGAGATGTGGGATGTGACAACACTATCTAGAATAGTGAGGGAAAGAGGAGAAGAGTCCTCTGTAATACTCTCGACATCGTAATCGGGTGCGTAATCCTCATCATCAGAAGTAGAATCAAGCAAGTATTTGTCAGCAGAACTATCATCACATGAAGAAATGGAGGAGATGACTAAATCAGCAGCAACAATAATGACTGTATTATGTGAAGGGTCTCCATAGAGGGATTGAAGAATGCTCCAGACATGGTGAGGTGGATCTGAGTCTGCCACGTGAAACTAGAGAGAATGAGAGACATGCATCATCATGTGACAAAATACATGGTCACAAGTGTCAAGGAATTCCTCCAAATGATGATGATCAGTGGGTGCAGGAACTGGCCCAAGCAAGAAGGGTAAAAGACCCTCATGGGTGAAGTAACATTCCATGGAAGCATGCCAAACTGAATAGTTCCCTCTCCCAGTGAGAAGTGGCGGAGGTTGTAAGGAAATCCTATGATGTTCAAGTCTGGAAAGAGAACTCTCCATGATGTAAAATGTAAGATGCAAAAAATCAAGACGTCGGACTCCGCCGATAATGTGTCTCGTGTGCAAAACCCAAGAGTACAATCAACCCCCTAGAATGTGGCACTTTATAAAGTAGTACATTTACAAAACTAACAATTCCATCATGTAATGTGTGAAAAATCATGCAACTTTGAATAAAGAAGTGCTCAAAAGAAGTGAGTCATGAGTCAAAAGTTATGGCATTAAAACGATTCCCACAACTGATGGAAAATGCCACTAAACGCTACAAACGCATTAAAAAAATACCTAAAATGGGTGCAAAGGGTGTCGTGTGACTACTCATTAGAAATGACATCAAATTTTAGTAGGGTTTTGTTTTGACTGTGAGGGGGGGTTAGCCTCTTGCCAACCCCGTACCTTGCCCTCTGTCTTTGAAAAGCGTAGGAGGGTATTAAATAAGCCAAAATATAGCCTTATAAAATTTACAATGCCATGAATGAATGTTTTGTTTTGTAACACCCTAAAAAATTAAAAATGTGGAAAGGAGGTGGGCCCATGTTGGAAATACTCTTTGACCAAGCTAAATGAAGGAACCACATGCCAAAATGAAGGGTCCATGTGGTACAAGGAGTCGGAGGTTGTTGTTCCACACGATTCTTTGGAGTGGGTAGAAAATGTGGTAGGCAGCTCCAAAAACATGCTAGAGGGAGGTCATGTGCTGAGACAAAGGTGTGGTAGGTTGTGGAGATGTTGCAGTTGCACAGGGAGCTGGTCAGAGACTCCAAACCACCAAAAAAGCTAGAAAAATGGTTGTGAAGACCCGATCCACATGGTGTGGCAGATTTTGAATGTGGGAGTTGTTGGAGATAAAGTAGTTAGATTTGGAGCTATTGAAGCTGGAGAATGCATGAAGATGGAGTAGGTTGGAGATGGTCTAATAGAGATCCCTAGGCGAAATCCATGATAATGACATAAACGTAAAACCTCCAATGTAACCCTCTGAAATGCAAAAAAAAAAAATAAGTAGGGAAAGAATCCAAAGACTCCAACATGGAAGTAGCTGAAGTGAAACAACCCAGTAATGAAGACCACGAACGTTTGAACCCCACATAAAAAAAAAACATTCTAATCCCACGTAAAAGATGTTGCAGGACAACGAAGAACGGTGGAGGGAAACAATGAAGGTTGCAAACATTTAAATGCAATCACCGAGGATCATGGGGAAGCAAATGAATCACCAACAATACACATCAAAAACAACAAATACCATGAGTAGGTGATGTGGATTCAACATGATACGGTGGCTCAATGTAGGTTGCAAAAAAATCCTTCGAGCCAATGCGAGTTGGTTTGAATATAAGGCAACATCCACCAAAATGAATGCACAAGCCTAAAAAACCAGTACAAAACGTCCTCGAAGAAGCCTAAAAATCTGCAAACACCAACATGACCAAACAAACCACAAAAACCCAAACAAAGGTATAAACACCTAAATTAATGCACTGAAGCACATAACTGAATATTCATTACAACACACGCAACAAAATATGTATATCACACCGGAAGCTAGAAAACGCACAAGCAACGCGAAGGAGTGCACGGATCACAAGATCCACTCGATAGCATGAAAGAGGTTTTAAAACCTCGTAAGTGAGGATCACGAGGGACAACGTGCACATCAACAAACGTATAAACGGCAACGTGAAGAGATTTCAGGAGGATCGAGCATCAACCGAATGTGCATGCAAAGATTTGAAACATGGGTAGAACCTGGTTAACCCATAAAACTCTCCCCTATCTCATAGATCAAAAGGGGTACATATAGGAGGTGCTTTGAGTAACCCCTAGTTCTGCAATCATGAAAACTTGAGTAGAGAGTGGGAGTTACATTCCTAGAATAGAAGTGTAACTCCCAATGACGCACCGACGCATTGTGGCGTAAGAAAATCTCATAAATACCCCTAAATGGCACATGGACCTACGATCTCACCTAAGTGAGATGACTCACCTAATGATGTGGAAAAAACACACACCAATAGGCATGAATTCCAACATATAGGTTTCCCTTAGTTTTAAATGTGAGCTAATAATGCAACATATAAGGATGAAATGCAACAAATTTTATAACCCAAATCGATAGTTATATTCGATGAAGAAAATGATGAATAGGAGAGAGGATGATTTTCACTAATGCAGAAAGAAAGAAGAATGATTCTTTTTAAATGTACCAAAATAAATGTTTCATTTAGAGAAATTAGAAAGAAGGAGCAGATTACTAGAGAAGAAGATTTAGTGAATAATAATTTAAAAAGGAAACACACAAGATGCAACCTATATGAATAGAAAGAAGCCCATAACTGAGGGTCCCACTGGGCATGCCAAAAATTTTGTTGATAAGTTGCGTACGTATGAGAAAAACATATAGGGTAAGGGTGAGGAGGAATACATGTGAATGAAGGTGGAAGGTAGAGTGCATGCATTTTGATTTCCCGATCTAGTGTTGATTATGAGAACTTCCTTTTGCTAGGAGGAACTACCCGTGAATGTAAAACAAGACCACAAGAAAAATATTAAACCATATATGTCGGTGAACTACCTAGCATGTGCTAGATCTGGGAAGTGCAATACTTCGTAGATGGTCACAATCCACTATTTTATACAATTCAATGAAATAAATAGCATAAGTAGACAACATCCTCATTCAAATACAATAAGAAAATTTAATCTAACATGTAAGGTTATGATCAGATCGGGAGGTGGGGCAGGTAGCCAAGGTGATTGGGATAGGTCAGGGTCAAGTTTTGGGTGATTTGGTTTATTTGGGTGAATGTTATGAGGTTGTTGTTATAGGAAGATTTACCAGATATAGAGACCAATGTTGGTCTAGTATGACCAATGCCAATTGAGAGGAAATTGATGATGGTTTAGGTTAACCGGTGTTGGTAGGGTTGGGCTGATAGAAACTCAATAAAGTTTGGTTTTGATGATTCTCTGTGATTACACAGAGAATAGATAGAGAATGGTGAGGTTGATGACATTTTGGGAATACTTAGAGATGTCTAGACGTAGGTATGCAGAGTTGGGAAGTTTTAGGTGGTTAGCTAGAGGGATTGACAAGAAAGCGAGAGATAATGGGATGTAAAGGAGACTAGGAATCCCAAACAAAGATAAATAAACTTATCTAAATAAGTATGGAAAGGTGCAGATCCAAATGCACTTACTTGTACTTACAGACCAGGTAGGTAGGATGAAGGTGATGGTTGATCTATGGAACTAGTGTTCATTGCCATGGCCATGCTTCTTGAAACGTTACTATGAATTTTTAACCTTCATATCGATCCGGTGTTGGTTCAAGATGTATGGATCTGTAATAGTGCTCAGTGTGTGCTTGCATGTAGATCTCTCTTCTCCAAACCTCGAATAATTCTTCCAACCTATGGAACAAGGTTACCAAATTGAATATATGGTAACCGATGATGGTTTAGGGTGACCAGCGTTGGTTTCGAATTGACGTCGTTTAAGGTAGGATATCCTAGGTTGCCAAAATACTAGATCTTGGCTATATTTTGGCCATTTCTATCTGTTTTTGCATATCCAAAATAGTATTTTCCACATAAGTAAGTGTGCATGTAGTTAGAGGAAGAATAGGCATCTAGTGTTAGGGTTATACTAAGTCTCAGTTAGTTATGGTAAGTAGATATTGAGTCCCGGTTAAAAGGAAACATACTAAGGATAGGTCTATGATGAGGTTTCTAGGTGATGTGGTGAGGTGAGGTGTCAAGGTGAGGTGGAAATCAATTTAATTAAGGTATTTATAAATGAATATTGTGAGAATGAGTATTAATTTAATTGTGGGTAATTACATTAATATACATGTGGAGTAAAGGGGAGTGTGACCCAAATTTGGTGTCTACACCATATTCAATTAGACAAGAGAGGATTATGTGAAGCACCTCGAGGTGATTGCAGTTCTTTCTTTCCTTATTCAAAAGGTCACCAATGTAATATTCCACAATCTTATGAATGATATCATGGAATATGTAAGTCATTGCTCATTGGTAAGTGGCACTAGCATTGTTGATAATGAACGACATGAATGCATAGTAATAAGTTCCCCAAGGAGTGATAAAGGTCATATTTTTCTAATCTTCCTCGAGAGATCCTAATTTGATTGTACCCAAAAATTCATCCATAAGGGACAACAACTCATAACTAGATGTTGCGTCAATGATAACATCAATGGATGGTAGTGGGAAATCATCCTTGGGACATGCTTTGTTTATATCCCAAAATTCAATGCAGATTAATTTTTTTCTTTTTTAGAACGGGGATGATGTTGGACACCCACATTGAGTAATAGACAGGTTTGATGAACCCCACCTATAGGAGTTTTATAACTTCCTTTTTGACCATTAGCACCACCTTTGGTTTCATAGGTCTATTTTTTTGCTTGATGGGCTTAATGTCAAACTTGGTCACCAGGTTATGAACTGCAACATGAGGAGAAATTCCTGTCATTTATTTGTAACTAAATATAAAGGATTTTGAATGTTCTTTAAGAATATTTGTGTGTATCTCTACTTCTTCAGGAGTAAGTGAAGAACCTAACTTCATAATTTTTGGGTCCTCCTCTTTCCCGATACTAATGTCAATTTTCCCTTCTATTAAATAGGCATTACCCTCTTCAAAATTGGGTGGGGTAGGAGGTAGGGTCCTCCGATGAAGAAGGATCCATCTTGTGATCACCAAAATAGGAGGAAGTGTGAGGGATGAGAGACAAACATCTCTTATGATGTTGGGGATGTAAATTTGTATAAGCATTAAGGTACCCTAAGATAGCCTCATCATTTTATTCATAATATAGGGTAGTAGGCTATTCTCAGCCTTGACATATGCCAAAACTGGATTGGTTCACATCTTGTGAACTAAGGGTTTAGCACGACTTGAAACTATAAATTTGGTATCTTCTAACTCTTTGCTCGGAAAAAATTGAGAAGAAGTAGCTATCGAATCCATGATAAGGTTTTGTTCATGTGGAATGGATTCAATTGAAATGAGGTCAAAAAATTTAGTTAAGTTGATCACAATAGCTTTATAAAACTATAAGTGTTTCGTTCTAGTCTCATACACCTCTAAAACTTGGTTCGCGACTAGCTAAGAATCACCTAATACTCTAATATTACAAGCACCAATCCTTTTGGATACTATGATACCAATAAGGAGAGCCTCATATTCTACACCATTATTTGTACATTCAAAATTTAGCTTGAAGGAAAAAGGCATGACCTTCCCCTCAGGAGAAGTGAGGATCACACCTACCCCAACACCAAAGCAGCATTTTGCTATGTCAAAATTAAGAGTCCAATAGTTACTTGGGAAGATTGATGTTGGATCATTCTTTGTATCTTCTTCCTTTTCTTTTGAGACTTCAACCATGCAAATCCCATCACCGAGAGAGATCCGAGTCCTAGAGCATGTCCTATGCCCATGGAATCAAATGGAAGGAGAATGGGTAAATCATTCTCCAACATTTTAACAATATTTGTCATGGTTCCCGTGGATACCGTCTCTACAACAATAGTTTCATCCTTAACCATAGGAATCCCTTCAATCAAACCGGTAGCTTCTAATTCCATTGTGGGAATTAATTTTGTCTTTGGTGTTGAACTCGTTGGCTTGTTTAATTGATTTGTGGGGATCTCAAACTCATAATGCACCCCAGGTTTCTTCTTTAGGTTAGTTAGGTGTATGTCAAAGGGCTTTAGGTCACCCTGTGTAATGAAGAATTTCCCCAAATGTAGGAATCTAACTTCCTAAAATAATGTGGAAGGAATCACCTTCATGTGATGTATCCAAGGATGGACAAGAATCATATTATAGTTGGTTTCCCAATCTATAATATAAAAATCTGTAAGAACCATCTTGGGCCCTAGGGTAACTGGTAGCACTATGGTTCCAATCGATGTTTCCTTGAGGCTATCATACCCTCTTAGTGTGTTTCTTGTTGAAGAGAAATTGGTTTCTTTATATCCTTACTTATGTAGAAAATAAAAGGGGACAATGTTGATTGATGCCCCATCACCGATCATTGTGCTCTCTATATAGTTGTTGTAAATCCGAACCTATAGATATAAATTATGATCACCTATATGTGTTAATTCAACATCTTTGGGCATCTTACTGATGTTGAATATGAATCCAACATCTTTTCTGTCTACCCAGGAGGATAGACATCAAAGTATATGTGATTTATTTACACTTCTGAAGGAGGAGTAACATTGATCAAATGTCCAAGACCCAATGCTTCTAATAAAGAAAATCTATGAGTAGGGGAGATCTTCCATAAATCCAAAAAGGAGATGTGAGACAAGGTCTTTGTTAAATCATTGATCAAGTCGTAAGACCCAACCAGATTCAAAAGTGTCTCACGAACATCACATGATATACATGTGTAAGGAATGGGATGAAAATATTAGTCCTAATTTCTCAAAGTGGCGTCTATTTGGGATTTTGTTTTTAGCTCTACTAGATCCAAGATACCTTAGTTTGTTGGTGACCATCTAATAGAGGTGCTACCAATGGGTTTGACGAATTCGAAGCTTCATGATCATTTTTTCCCACCGAGATACCCTTATTTGAGCCATTGGGGTCCAAATTACCATTGTTAGGGCACATTGGAAGGGGATCATTAAATATCCTAAGTGGTCTTTTTAAGGGATATAAGCCCCATGAAAGTATTATGATTCGATGTCATAGGATTTGTCAAAAACATCTCAACAAAGAGCTTCCTTTGGTCTTCTGGTAAGTATTGTAGGAACTTGTTACAATCTCGACAAGTTCTGGCATCATGTCCTTAGACCCTATGGAAACTACAATACAGTCAAGATCATAATCCTAAGGTCTTTGGTTTGTGTTTTGTTATGGTCCAAAGTTCTGATTGTTATTCAACTGTTGGTTATTGTAATTAAAGTTTAGAGGTCATTGCCCTTGATTTTGATATTGGTTTTGGTACCCATTTGGGTACTGGTTAGGGCCTTGAGCCTAAACTTGTTGTTGTTGTTGGGGTGGAGGAAAATTGACATTCACCGTGTTAATCTCGGGAGAAAAAGTTGTTACTCCTATGATTTTTACCGTTTGTGTTGGTGTTAACGTTATTTGTACTCAAGGTGTTAACAACATTTGGTTTATTTTCTTGATTTGTAACATGGTTGGTTGTAATACCAAAATTTTTGTTGAGGACCTTAGGTCCTTGGTTTTTGTTTGCATTGTTGGGATAAATTGAATTACCTTGATTGGTAGTAATCAATATCTTATTAGAGTCGTAGGTCTTTCGACCACTATATATTAGCCGTGTGATCAATTTGGAGAGTACCTTCTAACACCTCTTTGTAACTTATTAGAGGGAATTCCTGGACCTCTTCCTTCCTTCCCAGTTAAGAGAGTGAAGGAATAGATTGCATAGATCCATCGATCTATGTTGGGAGATTTTTCCAAAGATTGGAGGAATTTTTGCCATCTCTGAATGAAATACAAAGTAGACTCATTGTTCTCTTGCTTTATATGTAGGAATTCCCTTATTCCTTTCCTTAGCAACTTGTTCATGTTGAAATCCTTGATGAATTCATACATGATTTGTTTAAAAGAATGTATCAAAGCCTCGGGTATCCTATAATACCAATTAAGAATGATTGCTTAAATATTTTTAGGGAATATCTTTACAATGACTGCATCCCATGGAAGTAGCTCTTGAATGGAAGTTGCGTACACTTTGATGTGCGCATTTGGATCTCCTTCCACTTTAAATTTAGGAATGTCTGACAGAAGTCTTGGGAGAATAATGCTCCGTATGGTGAAGATGAGGGGCTCTTTAAGATATTTAGAGTAGGCCCCCACTGCATAAGACTTGACCTTTGATGATCTCCTTTTTGGGGAGGTGGAGGTGGAATTAGTTGTTGATATGGTGCAGCCTAAATATTTGTAGGGGCATAAGATGCCCCCTGTGGCTAACCATACAGACCAGGAAAAGAGTGCATGTCCCCTTGTGGCAACTTAGAATACATGCGTACGTATGGGGTAACATTACTTTGTTACGAAGTTGGAGGCACAAATCCAGGGAACATTGTATTTCTAGTAGGGATGGCATTTGAGAACACACTTCTGACTAGTGCCTGTTGAGGGTATCTGTACATAGCATGAGGGGGCATACCCAAGGTGCCTAATCTAGTGAGAAGATCCCCGGGGCTAGGAATGCCCATGTAAATGAATGATTTGGTGCATTAGGCACTTGTCCATAGCTTTGTAGGTTATAAAGAGCCCTTCCTTTCCTATAATATAAAGCATGAGTAGCTTGGGAAAGTTCTAGTTACCTAACCTTATCGACTAATTTTGAGATGACCTCACATGATGATGGCATGGTGTTTTGTTTTAGTGCACATTGTTATACCTTGTTAGGTTGTAAAGGAGTGTGATATCATGCTATAAAATCTTTGTTATTTTTCCACCCCTCTTTAGAAATGTTTTATGTTATGGGAGGAGTAGAGATGTTATTCCAAATTAATACATCAACATTTCTTTGCACCCTTTCTAGAGGTTGATTCATGTTTTAGAAGTGTTACTCACTTTTGGTGTAACATGCTAAGTACTCCTTCTCTAATATTGGGATTTGATCGGACTATATACTAATTTATGGTCCTGTAAAAACCCGAGAGGAGATGAGCTTGACTCTCTGGTGAAATTCATATTGTTAGAACTTGAGAGTTTAGGATGTTGTGTTTGTGTAATTTAATCGATCTCCTCGATCCTAACCGAGGAGCCATTGTTGGTCCCTTGAGGAGGAGGAGGTTAAGACATAAGGAAACAATTTGAGTAGTTTCCACCTTGCGCAGATAGTGAGGGTGACTATTGTTGCCTACCCATTTGATAGTAATATGCTTTGAGACCCAAAATGGGTCAGTCATATCCATCTTATCTTGATATATTCATGGTATATGAAAACCCACATAATAATAGGAGAAGGAGAAGATGGATGAACGAAATGGAAATGAAAAGAGACTAGCTCTTCACGTTGGGTTCAACAATTTATACGGATGAAAATTGACATGTGACCTTCAACCACACTCGACTCCCCAAGGTCATGCCAAGGTAGCCGATGTGGAAATTTGGATGGCTAAATAATATCAAAATGTGGTATGTGGACGAAATCATATGTAAATGGGATGGGAAAGTTGTCAAGGTAAAACAATGTCCTCAATGCACAATAACAGGATATGCTTGTCAAGGGAAAGGAAGGCCTCTCTAACCTAAATGGGTCTAATAGATGGATCCAAAAGAATGGCTACATGGAGACTCCAAACAATTTCAAGATCCATGAATATCATTTTTACCAGTTGTGGGATTTGTGGAAAACCAATGGGGGTCTCATAAATATGTCTGACAAGGTCATGAAATGAATGAGAGAGGCATGGTTTAACAAGATCATAATTCAATTAGAGGAAGTGGTCCGAACTCATAATATTTTTTAACTTTGATTTTTAGGGTGTTTAATTGTGATACAATGTTAGGTGGTAATGGAGATGTGTAGAAAACCAATGTGTGCAAGCTTGTGTCAATATTTGTGAGAAGCACAGAACGTTTAGTTGGGGACCCTAGGATCAATGCCATATGTTCTGGCTGTTGATGTCCCTTTATGGTCATGTTTTCATTTAAACTCTATTGTCGGGGGTAGTCCAAGATTCCTCGGCCTTGTCATCCGCGATGTTTAAGAGGTTTAATTTTTGAATATTCTCGGCATATCATGTCAATGTTTTGAGGACAAGAAGATGGAGGCCCGTATCTATGTCCTGTAATTAACTTGGTGTTGATCGAGAGACACTTGATAGAAAGCACACAAGAATTCCACATGGGAAAGAAGGTCATATTCAAAGGTGCGAATGGATAGGGAGAACATGCACACAGAGAAGAAGTTCATCTTTTCAGGAGTTAGACATTTTCACTCATGAAGGTATATTTTTAGAGATGGCATGCAGAGCACACAAATGAGGCAGAGACATGTGCACCACACATTGGCTATTTTTGGAGGATCAGCTACAAAGCACTTTGCATGGATACATGTTAGGAATAGGATTATCAGTATAGTTAACTACCAGTAGTCTATTGTTAGCCCACTTGTATGTGTGGATATTTTTGTAATGGTGCATGGCTAGTAAAAGCATGCGACCTATTTTTGGAATGGATAAGCGGTGAAGGGAAAGTCCCCACCCTTATATATATGTAGTAAATTGTGAGATAGAGAGACGTACATATATAGATGTGTGTACATACATAGAGAGATTATCTTTGCTAAATATGTTACGCGCATACTATTATTATTGTAATGAAGCTTCTATATACTTATTGCATTGAATATAATGGAGGATAATGGTTGAATTTTAGTGTTAGTTCTATGTGTATCTGAATATAGTATGTTTTTTATCTCGTCATGGTTAATATTAGATTATATTTTCCTTTAGAGATAGATCTGGCATGCTCTGTAGAATGATGTGTTTGTAATGGAACTACATGTGTTAAGTCTTCATCATGCTAACATCCTGCAAAAACAACCCTAAAGAGGGACCTAGTACCTTTGCGCGCTTCAGGTGAGCACTCAGTTTGGGATGAGTGATGTGCCAGTTCATCAAGGGTCTTATTGGGATTTTATTACTGAATTCTAGGTTGCATCATTAGTTCCATTGTGAGGACCTCTTTTTCAGTTGTTTTTAGGATGGTTTACAATGAAGATGTAATGGTTAACTTTAGAAAGTGTTGAGGAGTGGATACATGATTTGGAGGAAGAATAAGTAGGTAGGTTCAGCATTGGATCTGAGTTTAACGCATGCATGTGGGTGGAAAAAAATCTATATGACAGTTTATATGAGATCTTTTTCACTATCTTTCCTATAGAATTATATGAGTGGCTAATTACTTATGCATCTAAGTGGAATTAGAGGTATCACACACTTGTCTAGACGTAAGAATAATTCCAAGCCCTTTATGATGCTGATTTGATTTGGACTCAAGTTATGGATATGTGGTTCCATGGTGTCTTGAACAGTTATATCTTAGAATACTCAATTTCCACTTATTCGTGTCTAGAGGTAGCTAAATTCTAGTTCTTACGATATCTAAGGAGCTTACCTACAAGGAATTCCATTAGAAATCAAGATCCTGATGGTAACTTTGAATCTGGAGAGTAAACCAATGGCTAACTAAACCTCACCATGTGTGGGGAAGGAGTAGGTTTGGTGAAAGATGGAAGACCTAATGGAAAAAGGTAGAGAGAGGAAAAGTAGCTTAAGTATAATGAGGTTCACAAGAGGGAGATAAATAAGTAGCGTGACATTGCAGAGAGTATGGAGTTGAGGAGAGATATGGCTCATGAAGGATTTGAACCTCACGTAGAAGATGTGGAGCAGAGCATCGGAACTCCCCATCTTGGAAAGCATGATAGGGATCCTTCCTTAGTCTCACATAGAAATTCACCAAGAGATATTATCTAGGACACATGCATGCATCTCGAATCCACCTGGTAACCTTGCCCTTACATTTGGTTTTTCAGCATCTAGTACAACAAGCGAACAACAAGGTTAAAGCATTGGGAGAGTAGGAGTGATTCTTATAAGAAACATAATAGTGGAAGAAAAAATAGTTTCCTTGTTATAGGGGAGTACCTTTTGGGTGTATCATCAAAGACAAAATACAAGTGCACAAATCTTTTGATTAACTTCAGGGAGTATTAACGCTACGGACTATCGGGGTATAAGTCGGTTCTATCATTAGGACACAGGAAGTACATCTTCCGGTCTGACCCCACTATACATTTAGGATATAGAGGCATAAGTAGCTCTAGTTCAGGGAAGATTTGGAGGTTCTCGGGCAGAAACATAGGAGGTTCTAGATCAAGTGGGCAAGGTCCACACCAACCCTAGAATATTTACATGGAAATGTCTCTTTGTCTTCCAGAGTATAGGGGCATAAAAGATGTTGTTGAACATGTGCATATGTGTGAAATATTATGGCATGCAAAAGGAATCATGGCTTCTGAGTGTAGGGAAATCCAATTTGGTACTACGTTACAAGGGCGTGCACATAGCTGGTACATAAATTTTGACCCTAATTAGACTTGCGTAGATTATATAGCTTTAAAGGATGCATTCCTTAAAGAGTTTTGTATCCTTGAGTTTGAGCAGAAGAGTATAAGTGCGCTCAATGATATTAAGTAAGACACTACTGAAAGTGTTAGAGAGTATGATACATAGTCTAAAACTCTATTATGAAAGCTTTCTTATGACATACACGCAAGCCAACATGTAGAATGGTTTTTTGGGGGCTTGATTACCCCTTTTAGGAGGGCATTATCACATAAGACATACACTAATCCACTTGAAGAAATTGAAGCTACCTTGCATGCATAGGTAGTTGGAAGCATAGATAATTGGGTGAGCCCATTTTTAGAAGCACAAATAACAGCAATGGAAAAATTATTGGAGAAACTATTAGAAAATTCAGCACATGAGATGTGCACAGGGATTTGGTGCACAAATTTTGAAGTAGAAGGTCACACAAAGGATAGTTTTCCTCACATAATGGTACATTCATTTTTGATGGATTGTGAAATATTCCATTTAAACCATGATGCCACTGCCCATTATTACAACGCGTAATAAGGAAGAACATTTCAAGCTATTGTAAAATCTGCAGGTCCATGACTCATGACATAGAAGAATGTCAGATGATTTGGTAGAGCCATGATGCTATAGATATTGGTGTACGATGACAGACAGAAAATTTAGATAACTCTAAGGTCAAGAATGAGCATCATCACTGGGAGAAAAATTAGGTGCATTATGATCAGAATGAAGGGTGTTTTGAAGGTGGTCATGGAAGAGGTCGAGGATACCATGGTGGATTCATAAAATGAGGCCATGGTAGTGGAAGAAGTGAGTTTCCTCACGGAACATGTTATACATGCAGATATCCTGACCACTATATGAAGGAATGTCCTTATAATATTACATGTTATTTCTATGGAAAGAACCATAGCTATGAGGAGTGCCCAAACTTATATGAGTATTTGAGTAAGCAACATAGACAAGAAAACAAAGGTGTGGGGATGGTTAGCATATAACACACTATTGAAAATAAATGGATGCCTAAGATGGAAGTAGAATATGAGGCACTACAAGTGAATATCATGACCTGCATTGAGGCGGCACGTGCCAAGGAAGCATTACAGCAGAAACCTACCATCACTAAAGAAGAAGTTCTTCATGCATGGTACATAGATCCTACCTATCGAAGGATGTTTATCAGAAAACCATGGGAGTTCTCGGAATCTTCGTGGTGAGATAAAATTCTTGAAGGAGAAAAAGAAATCATCAAATATGTTCCAAACTGATATAGATGACTTGAGGGAAGTGTGTAAAATGTTATGCCAGGAAAACATCATTCCACTATTAGGGAGTTTGTTAAAAGGAAACACTCCATGCGTAAGTATCGAGACTAGACAAAAGATCTTGCATGTGAATCTTCCCCCATAGCCTAGATTATGACAAGGAAATAACTCTTAATTCTATTGTGGATGGGTGCTTATAGAGTAATATACCGATTGATACAGGTGTGAAGTTAATGCTCTTACCTTGGATGCATGGGTACAAATGGGAAGACCCCCATTGCATCCATCCTCTAATGTATTATTCATGGTGAACAGACTAAGGCCACTCCCATCATAGTTTTGAAGGATGCATCCATTACCATATAAGGAGCCAAGTTCACTGGAGACTTTAAATTTTTAGCGTTGGAAGAGTCAGATAACTTCCCAGCTCTATTGGGGCATCCTTGGTGCTATGAAAATAATTTTGATCTTCGGTTCAACAAGGGTTATATCAGTTTCAAAAACAAAGAGGAAAGAGTTATTATCCCTTTAACGATGGAAATTCCATGCCTGTGTTGAGCCCTTAAGTGAAGAATATCTGAATAGGATTTATGTACGTGTCATCCGAGGTCAAGAGATGATTGAACCAACCAAAGAAGGACTAATTCATTTGGAGGATGCATAATCTATTAGTGATACTACAAGTGTTTCTTGTGATAATTGGGCTCACAGGACTTATGAGTTGGTAGGGTATGAAGTAAAGAGCATATTTCCTTGAGGCACAAAACCACGTTATGTTAGGAGGATAGGTAACAAATCAGTACCTTGTTACATAGGAGAAGGGGATCCCATGGTATTCCTATGCACCATGGAAGAAAAATGGATAGATATAATGAAAATAAGAAATATGCTAGCATATACACTATGTGGGATAGTATCACGATGGTGGGTGGTCCACAGGGATAATCTTGTTGGATGGAATGATATTGGGATTTCTCTTCCTACTAGGTTCTTCAAGATCAATGAACCTACTCAACTAAGTACTTATCATGGTAATCAATTTGTTCAGTAGCACATTCGAAGTGTGAGAGACTCGGACAGATGGGTAGGAAACTCGTACCACCTTCACTATTGTAACATTCCTATTTAAGACTTTAGAAACAAGGAAAAAAAAAAAATTTGAGTAATGTTCTCTGTTCTAAATACATAATTTAGAACACATATTCCATAACAACCATTCTTATAACATAAACCATATGCAGCTGTGATGACTCGATAAGCTACCAATCTATTCATTTCATGACTCGGTGAGCTACCGATCTATTCATGTTTAACGTTAAGTATTTAATACTTTCCTATATACTATGTATACTTGGTTCTCTTACCCATTCTGCAGGTATTGAATGATTTGTCTAAGGAACCTAACTAAATATTTTTACCAATATTCATCTCGCATCATGATCCCGAGACTAGGTGACATAGGACAACATAGCCATGGAGTATTGCAATACTTTGGCCAAAGATTTCTAACATACTATTCAAATTACTTATTCATTGACGACATACTCGTCAATCCGAATATGTCCTTCACCCCCACTCTATTTTTATGTAGAATTTCCTTTACTAATTTTTGTCAGTCTTCTTGCCCAAGTTTTAACCATAGTTCTAATTAACAACGTAGGTTATGATAGGAAGGAGCTCACAAAGACTTAGGATAGGTTGGCATATTGGGTCAACCTAAGTCAACCCCATGTGCCAAGGTAACCTTTGAGTCCTGAGAGGGATACTTCGTATCATAACTACGCTACTACCCGATCTTGGAGATAAAATAAGTTCAAGTCCAAAAGTGTGTAGATCTAGGCAATCAATGCAGAAGGGTGTTGCCACATGTCAACTATAATGTTGTATCCTCAAGAAGATCCTACTCTTCTCGATGTTATAGCCTGCCCGATCGGCATGTTCCAAAGATCCTACATAATAGCCTTATCGATATATACATAGCCCTCGGAGATTATTAAAACTTAAATTAATTTGGATACTTAAAGGTAGATCCCAACAATCCTATCCAAACCCCGATCCAACTCTCCCTAAATTCTTTTCCCAAATCAGGTTCCCTGAAGAACTTCCTTAACTTAAGATTTCTTTTGATGTTCATTAATTTTTGGCTTATCAAGAAACTACCAAGAAGAAAGGACAGCAACCTCTTAAGTTCCATTAAATGTGACTTAACTATTCAAGGAAGTGTAACAACCACCGAGGTTGTAACTTAGTAGACTTTATTAAATGAAGTCTAATGATTATAATCATATCTTCCTTTTTGCTTACTTTTTAATAAGAGAGGAAGATTCTTCCTCTTCATGGTTAAGTTCTAGGGTTTAACACACCCTTTATGTCCTTTACAAATTTCATAGTTTTCATTGTAATTTCATTACATGTTACCTTAATAATATGAGTTGTTTAGATAAGAACATTGAATTCCTGCAACTTATTTAGTTGCATCACGTTTAGGGAAAATACTCTAATTCCATTTTTCCTACTTATCCAAAAATACTCATTGAAACATATAAATAACATGAAGAATATCAACAGGATAGGATTTCATTTCTTTTACAAAAGTACAAGATAATTTACACAACCCATGCAAGTAAATTCTCATCCTTCAATTCATTTTCAAAACTTATACATTTACAACTTATGAATTTAAGGCATACCGTATGATAGAATCCTTCATTCAAAAGAGAAAAACTATTATTTTTACAATATAACATAAGAACAAATCAGAATTCTTCACAAGAATCAACTTAGATCAGCAAATGCATCATATAAGATTTTTCCTTCTTTTATCACTTACGAAGTCCATTTGCAAAAATTGCTAGCAAGACGGGTTAGTTCGGTGGTATCTGAGTATGATAAGCACTAAGCCTTAAAATGAAGTGCATTCCACTAATTGTTCCAATAAAAACAACCTGCTTTATTGAACAACAAGTATTTCATACTCCCTAAGAATAAGTAATATCAATAAAAAGAAGAGCAATACTAAACCTGAAATAACAAAAAGAAGAACATAATATAATCTATAAATTGGTCTTACAAATTAAAGTATAATTGATCCTATCAATTATCTTTCCCAAACAACAAATCATAACATATCATTTTTCCAATCCATCCAAAATATAATACAACACTTATCTTTACTATAAGATACAGGAGTGTTTACAACATATTCTCTCTTGGATGTTTCATCTAACTTTCAAGTAAAGAAGAAGAGAAACAATTCCCATTATGCCAAAGTACATAACATCCGTAAAGTAGAAATAGGTGTATATCAAAACTTAAACCATTTCCTTTAAAGGTCCTCTACAATAAAATTCAACATTTTAAGGTATTCATCAAAATAGATCCATATAAAAGAAATCCAAGAAGGCGTGATGGATTAACAATCATCAATAAGTTTGCAATTTTTTTGCCAACCAATCATCAATTTCTTTACGATTCATTTCAGTCAAATGACAAGTGTAAAAAGACTAATTAAGTACTAATTCTCTTTCCAATAAAAATCATAAGATTCCAACCAATGAACTTAACCGAACTGCATTAGAAAAGGAGTCCTAACAGAATATTATCCCAATCTATAATCATTTCTTACAACTTAATTTAACAATTTACTTCCTCTTATACATACGGTTTAATTTCATTCAAGATTTCTAAGGAAAGAGAGCAAGAACCACTTCGAGGGAAAGAGAATACTAAATGTTATCTTCCTTTCTAAATATTCCCCTTATAATTCATGAATTCTACTTTCCATTAGGAACATTGTAATAATGAATCTCATACACAATCCATGGGCAAAGTAAAGATTCACGGTGTATTTTTAAAGACCTAACATTCTTTCATTGGAATAGAACAACCTCAAGTTAAGAAGAAAACATGTTAACATTTTTCTTTCTTAGAACCCTTTACTATTGTTATCCAAAATGTGCCTCTTGCTCATTTTTTGGCTAACTCCTTTCATTCTAACCTCCCTTGTGCCTCAGTCATAATTTTTTTCTTTTTAAGAACTCAAAAATTTCTGGAAATGGCACCATTGGATAGAGCTTTTCTCAACTTTCCAGAAAGGTAAATTTTTCCTCCTAACTCCATGTATTTTTGAAGTTATGGCTCGGCGGAGTTTTGTGGGAAATTTTCCCATGAAAGGCCCGCAGCCAGTAATATGGTGCCACGTGTCCAAGGAAGTGGCGGGTTCGAGAGGAAAACTTGGATTTTTTACCAAGTGTTTGGCAAAGTTTTCAAAAGGAATATTTCACCCGCAGCCCGCCGTCCAATTGGATTGCGCCACATGTCCAAAGGGGAGAAAATTGAAAAAATGACTAAGTGTTGGCGCCATGGAAAATTCAAGAGGAAAGGCCCGTGCCCAATCACATTGCACCACGTGTCCCCAGGGGTCAGATTTTGGAGCGCAGAGGTGGAGTTAAAATTTTGGCAAAATATTTTGCGAGGGCGCAAGGTCAAATTTTGCCTGCGGGGTCCACATCCAATGGCCTCATGCCACGTGTCTCAAGACCCATGGACCATGGGGGAAAACTTAAAATTTTGGCAAAGTGTTGGGGAAAAAGGAAAAGGAAAATTATTGGCTGTAGCCCCCGACCGATCGGGGCAAGCCTGCCATATGTCCATGGGCACGTGGACCAGGCGAAGTGTGGGAGGAGATTGGGAATTTTTCCTAAAAGGATTGCGTAAAAGAAAAAATGTTTGCCTAGGGCCTATATCAAATGAGATGCTGCCACATGTCCTAAAATGGCGGAAGGCGAGAAAATTTAGGAAATTTTCCCAAAGGAAAAGGAAGGAAATTTCAAAGGAAAAATCACCCCCAAACGCGAGCCAATGGAATCTCACCACGTGTCCAGGTGGCGGCAAAAAATATAGGAAAGGCCCGCAGAAAAAAGGAAAGGAAAATCCCACAACCAATGGGGTTTTACCACATGTCCAAGTCAAAAAAGGTCAAAAAGTGATGGAAAATTTAGAAGGGAAGGCTGCGGTGAATCACCTACTACCACGTGTCCTCAACTCATCGGCCCGGCAGGGATTTTTTGGAAAATTTTCCAATGGCGAAAACAAAGGAAAATGAAGCACAGAGGGCCCATGTCCAATCAAAATGTGCCATGTGGCACCTGGAATGGTGGAGCGTGGGGAATTTTTTGAAATTTTCCCAAATGCAAAAAGTGGAAAATTTAAAAAAATTCACCCGCCAATCCGATTTGGCCCTGTTTTGCCCTAAAATTTCAAATGGCCATATCTTTCGATCCAGAGCTCGGTTTTTCACGTTCTTTATATTAACGAAAGATGGTAAAATTCTATAGAATATTTTGGGGTCATTTTTTATTTTGATGTTGTTTGGAGAGATAAAATTGAAAAACAACTCGGCACATGGTCATGGATAGAAATGACGTTTCAACCACCATTTTTAATGAAGAATGGCTCGCATTCTCTCCCAAAGATGGCGAAAAATGTCGGGGGATGGGCTTGCGAAGGATGCCCATACTGTTTTACTACATTTTTGGTTGGTGGTTGAATCTCTCCCATGTTTTCCCGCTTTCTCTCTCCCCGGGTCGCTTCTTGCCTTAGTAAAAGCCAGAATGGGTTCATTTTTGAAAAAAAGGAGACACTTTTTCAGCTCTGTAACTTCCCTTTTTCTTCCTTTTGGTAGAATTTGGGGAAATTTTTACCTTTCCATGTGATCAACACCCCTTTTTACCTCTTAGTCATGTTGTAATGCATTGTATTGGATTTGGAATGATAATGTATGCTCTGTGATTAAAATCCCTCAATCCTTTCATATATCTACCATTGTTTCCTAATCTTTCATTACATCTTGAGCAATTTGTGCATGCTTTGTGTTGTGTTTTCTTGTGGATTGTGTATGTATTATAGTATTAGGTGTCTGCTACTCCTTTGGTGCATCACCTCATTAGGTAAATCTCATTTTCTTGCATTCCCTATCTTTGTCCCCTTGGAATTTAGAGTAAGAACTAGGAATTTAAACCTCTGCAACTTGTAAGTGATATATCTGATCAAGAGGAGTTGAGGAACCACCTCTAAATCTTGAGATTCCTCTCCCATTTTTCAAGTCCCACACTTGGGAGAGGATTCAATGTTGTGCAATCACACTAGATGTCCAAAATGTCAAACTAGAAGTTTGATCAACATCCAGGGGTGCTTTGCTGATTTGTAACAATAGTTTTGGCACACCCGGTGGGACCTTAGAGGTCTTCATCTTCATTGCAACAAATTTATGTGCTTTTTTGCAAGTTTCTTGCTTAAAAGAGCCCTAAATTACACATCTGGTGACTCCAAGGAAGAAGAATCAGCTGGTTTTAGCAGTGCAGACCTAAAAACTCATGAGAAGAATCACCACAAGGTCAAGAGTTGGAGAAGAAGAGGTGTTGTTTGAGTATCTATAGTTATCTCCAAGAAGAAGGAAAGAGGGAGGAGAATTCAAAGGTCTCCATCTCCACCAAACAAAACTCTATCAACTCCTCCACCTGGTAGGCCTTTCATTCAATCAACAAGGGTTCTAAGGCCAATCAAAATGGCACAAAACAACCCCTATGTCAATTTCACTGGCAGCAGCCCACTTGCTCTCAATGCACAAAATCCAATCCCAGTTGTAGCATTGAAGAACATCCCATACTTTACTGGAGAGAATCAGACCACTCCTGGTGATCATGTTAAGGATATTGCTAATATTTGTACAATCCATGAGATTAATGAGATGTAAGTTGCTATCAAATTGCTGGCATCTTCATTCAAAGGGAAAGATTTGCAATGGTTCAGGAGTCTTGCCTCAGGTTCTATCCAAAATTGGAACTAGCTATTTATAGCCCTCCATGAGTAGTTTAGAGAAAAGGGAGATAACTTGTCCCTTTTGGAACAACTAACAACCATCAAGAGAGCTCCTAATGAGCAGCTGACTGACTTCAACTTTAGGTTTCAAATGACTTGGGAGATAATTCCAGTGGTAGTAAGGCTAGCAGCAGAAGGTGCTTTTCTATATTACCTTAAAGCTTTAAATTCTGATATTTCTATGTTGATTCAATCCATGGGAGGCACAACTATCCCTGTTGCTTATAGCATTGCCATTAGAGCTGAAAATTTCTTGATTCAAGCTGACAAGCTAGCTCTTAGGCCTCCAATACCATTGTTTCCAAGTTTAGAGAGCCCAAATACTAGTCAAGTGCCTAATTTAACTCCTATTCCCACTCCTAGGAACTATAATTCAAGTGAAGCTTCTACTTCATCTTCTAGTGCCTCAAATGAACTTCAAGAAGTCATGAAGCAATTACAAAATTTAGGTAATGAGTTGGCTACACTCAAGAGGCAACAAGCCCAAGGTTTTAGACCTCCTTTCCAGCCTCAAGCTCAGCCTAACAGGTAGCCATACCAACCTCAAAGACCACCCAATCCAACTACAAATTTAAACCAAGCAAGACCTCCTACCAACAAACCATTTCAGCCCTATAATCTCAATGCTACATCTACCTCTAAGGCATTAGTGCCAATGTAAAACAACATAGCTCAAGAGTATGATTGGTGTTTCCCATGTAATGAACCTCACAACTAGTTTATGTGTTTCAACGGTGCCTTAAATCAAGCATTAATGGTGACTACAACTGGTGTGGAGGGTGAAGGTAGTCAAGGAAATAACCAACAACAAGACACATTCCAGCAGCAATCAACTCCAAATGATACTACACTTGTAAATTGGTAGGCAGAAGATTTTTGTGGCATGATTCAAACAATTCCCCAAAGTGTTGTAGCCAACACAAGGTCAAAAAGGAGAAATTTGGGTGAAGAACAATCATTGGCTCCAAGTAATCCACAATCTTCTATCACCCCACCAATTATTGGCAAACAAAACTTAGTTCCAAACACACAAGGGCTGCCTGAAACAGCTCCTAGGCCAACTCAAACGCTAGTTGTTGTTACCCATATGCAAGGAATGAATGTGCAGGCCAAGGGATAGAAAAGAGATGCTTCATCTCCATTCAACATCATTGATCAGATGAAGAAGACAAATGTAAACATATCAATGTGGGAATCACTATCTATCCCAGGCCAAAGAGATTTGCTACAAGCTACCATGAAGGACTAGTCAACTTCAAATCAGCAAGTCCAAATGCAAGAGAAGGTGCTCACAAATGTTGCCTAGCCTGAAGGGAATCATGGAGGACAATAAGGTAAAATTTTGAAGCCCCCTCCATTCTATGTTTCATTGATCATTGGAAACCATTTAGTACACAATTGCATGATTGATTCTAGAGCAAGTAGTTCAGTAATGCCCAAGCAAATAGCTGATCAGTTAGGGCTTCAATATGAAGTCATATCCAAAGGGGTAGTGCAATTGGATGGGATAGTAGTAACAATAGTTGGAGTGATAAAAACTTGAGTCTTACTTTGCATGCATGCCCCAACGTTGTTATTTTACAAGATGTCTCAGTAATAGATCTTCCACCACTCTTTTCCCTATGTCTGTCAAGGGATTTCACAGCCAAGATTGGAGGTTACTTATCTGTTGATTGGTCACACATGTTGTTTAGACAAGATATGGAACTAAAGCCACAATCAAATCTGAGCCTATTGCAAACTTTCACATTGAGCCTTACACTCCAAGCCAAATCAATACCAATTGTTCAGCGTTTGATCAAGAGGATTATCCAAGCACCGATGAAGTGACACCAAGGTTAGGAGTATCCTAGATCTAAATCTTGATGAATGGGAAAACAAGGTGCATGCTTTTCATCCTTATCAAGAAATAGAAGAATCAACTAGGAGTCTATTGCATACATGAAGAAAATCAGCCTATTCCTAGCATCACCAAGCCAAACCACAAGGATGACAATGAGGTATGGCAGTTATTTTTTGATGGATCAAGGAGTAGACAAGGTGTAGGAGGGGAGCTATGCTTGTTTCACCTCAAGGAGTTAAGTATTATTCAGCTTTTAGATTCCAATTTGTATTCTCTAATAACATTGTTGAATATGAAGCCTTGATACAAGGATTACATTGGTCAATCAAGAGAGGAATAAAGAACTTGTAAGTCTTTGGTGATAGTGAGTTGATTGTCAACCAAGTTAAGGGGCAGCATGTTGTCAAGAATGATCTACTCAAGTGCTACAAAAATAGGGTGTGGGACCTCATTGAAGATTTTGAGGGCTTTGGCATCAAATCCATTCCTAGAAAAGAGAACCAAGCTGCTTTGCTGACAGGACTTACAATAGTTGGATCAGCCTTTCACATTGTTGAAAGCATCCAAAGAGACAAGGTACAGCCAAACATCCATGTGATTGTAAGGCCTTCAGTGCTAGACAACAATGTAAGTTGGCAAGTGTTTGAAAATTATCAACAAATCATCCATTTCTTGCAATAAGAGGCCGAGTTCTCAGGTAAAAATCAGGAAAAGTTAGAACAGCAGTATGGTGACCAAGTGGTATAGCTGAGAACCAACAAACTACCAAAGGGACTTATTACTTTGGAGTCCATTTTCAATCCTAATGATCAGTTTAGGAAGGAGAAAGCAAACATCCAAGTCAAGGGAGAAGATTCAATGTCCATCTTGGTGGAAGAAGGAAAATCACTCCAAGTTGGTAAAGTGACAACTGAGCAAGAAAGGTATGAGTTCATATAACTTTGTCAAGAATTCCCTGATGTGTTTGCTTGGAGCTATGAAGGTTTGAAAGGTTTCAATCCCAAGTTAGCTCAACACACCATTGAATTGGATCCAAGTAGTAAACCCATTAGACAAAAACAAAGGCCAATCAATCCACACATGGAGCCTCTCATGAGAAAGGAATTTAATAAGTTGATAGAATCAAGAATCATATTCCCTATCAAGCATTCTAGTTGGGTAGCCAACTTGGTTCCAGTTAGAAAGAAGAGTGGGGAAATCAAATTGTGTGTTGACTTCAGAGATTTGAATAGAGCATCTCTCAAGGATCATTATCCACTTCCTTCCATGGAGCAGATTTTACAAGTTGTTGCTGGCTCTGAGAGATTTTCATTACTTGATGGCTATTCGGGGTATAATCAGATTATGGTGAAAGAAGAGGATCAGTTCAAGATAGCCTTTACAACCAAATGGGGAACTTATGCATATAGGAAAATGCCATTTGGGCTGTCCAATCTTTGGAGCTACTTTCCAAAGGGTAATGGACATGGCATTCAAGTATTTGATTAACAACATGGTGCTGATATATCTTAATGATATCACTGTTTTTTCAAAAATGTAGCAGACCATCTCTTTCATTTGAGGTAGGTGTTCCAAAGGTGTAGAATATTTGGAGTATCCTTGAATCCTAAAATTTGTATTTTTCTAGCTCATGAGGGAAAGCTCCTTGGCCACATTGTCTCCAAAGAAGGGTTATTAATTGATCCGTAGTAGAGTTAAAGCCATAAGAGCACTACCACCGTGAAGCCACAAGAAGGCCCTTCAAAGTTTCTTGGGGTTGTAGAATAAATTTTGTTTGGAGGTTTGTCCCAAATTTTATAGCCAAAGTCAAGCATATCCCAAGATGTTGAAGAAGAGCATAGATTTCAAATGGATAGTAGAAGGAAAATAAAGTTTTGAAGCAATCAAGTAAGTCATCTCTCAAAAGCCCAAACTCTCATTAACCTAGATTTCTCCAAGGATTTCATCCTCTATAAGATTTAAGGTATGATAATACTATTTCTACAATTTTCTTATCCTATCTTAGAGACAATGATGAGCAATCAAAGTTGCTTTCTTCTTGAGAGGCCAAATCTCATTTAGGACTATGAGGTGAGGTATTCATGTTATCCAAAATTCACCCCCGAAGTGTAAATTTTGATAACATGCATCATATTGTCGATTAAAGGTGTGTAGAATGATTAAGAGGTGTAATCATGTTTCCAAAGGTTCCCTCATAGTGCTTTCTGAACTCTCAAGTGATCAATAACACTTGAAACCCATGGGTGAGTTTTGAAAAATGGGAGAAATTGTAGAAAACCAGACTTTGAAATTTCAGATTTTTCATCTAAGTCCTAGTCATAGGATGGTATTCTTGTGTTAGACAGTTGGGATGTCGAGCACGAAACGGCGAAAAGCTTCGAGGTGGTCCATTAGTAACAATAACATTTGGGACATCGAGGCGTGCGGGACACGAAAATCATAGCCCATTGGTGAAAGGGAAAAAATGTCTAAGTCTTGTTTCGTGAGTGTTCATCCCATAAAGGACAAAAGTGCGCGAAAGATGTGGATCGTCGAAGGATTAGCAGCGCAAAGTCATCCATTTCGGGCGGTTCGAAGAAATTTCTCCCGGGATCCGGGGACAAATTGGGACATGATAAAGCAATCAATGCGAACCCGAGAAGCTCAAATCCCCGAAATAGAGGAATTTTGTTTGGGAAATCCAGGCCAAAGGGATGCGATGGGGCGTGAAAAGCCGCAGGAACCGAGAGCCAATCAATTCTTGCCAGTGTCTTCACTAAAATGAGGGACGGGGAAGCACGAAAGTGGCGGATCGAAGCAATTTGTCCCAATGAAAAGGCAGTGCCCTTGGGGACATCGGGCCAAAAATACAATGAGGGACGCGCGAAGACCGGAAAAGGCGCAACAAATCGTGGCGAATGGGACATGTGTCCTGATATGGAGCACGGAAAGTGCAAAGTGCAAGGACTTAGGAAATTTAGCAAAAGTCTTGGGCGAAAAATTAAAAGACAAGGATGACCCCGCGCCCGATCCTCCAACAAGATCATGCCACCCTGTCCCATGGAAAGGGTGCAGGAAAAAATGGAAAAATCTCCAAACTTGTAAAAATGTCAAAATTTCAAGGGCGACCTGTAGAGAAGTGAAAGAGAGAGAATTTCTCGGCCAATGGCGCTTGACACATGTCATCCAGTGGTAGAGCGTGGGCAAAAATTCAAAATCCGGATTTGGGCCTTTGGTGCACCTAAAATTTCAGGCCCATATCTTTGACCCAGAGCTCAGATTTGCATGTTCTTTATATCATTGGAAAGCTTATGAAATTCTATATAGGATTCCATGGTCAATCTTTTAATTTTGGTTCTGTTTGGAGAGAAAATTCAAAAACATTTCTGGTAAATCTTCACAAGGTGACATTTCAAAGAACTAAATAATACGAATGGGTCGCACTCTCCTTCCATTTGGTCAAAATGATAGGGTATGGGTTTGTAAGGTCCTCCATGCTGATTTAATGCATTTTCAAATCAAGGAGGAATGGGCTCCCATGTTTTTGTACATTTTCTCTCTCATGGGCTCGACCTCATTCTTCAATGTAAAAGCTAGATCTGGCTCATTTTGGAGGGATATGATTACAAGTTGTTCATCTTTTCTACTCGACCTCCCTTATTTTATCCTCTCCGGGTCAAAAATGGAGTTTAAACCTCCTCCCCGCTCTGTAATGGCATTTTTGCCTTTTACTATTGAAATTATGTTCTGCAAACTTCTACAGCAACAAAAAATGTGTTTCGTGATGCATCCGTCCATCCTTGCTCATTTTTTTTGCTTGTTCTCTTCTTGTCTCTCTTCATTGCAGGTATTATGCATGTTCTAATGTTTATTGCATGTTTGGAGCCGTGTTCATGGAGTTTTGGGACATTTTCTCGTGAAATATATCCTTGGGCTTTGTGATGCGTCTCGTCCATCCTTCCCATTGCTCACCTCTCTTGTTCCATGGTAGTTTTGATAGATGTTCAACATTCTCCTTCTCTGGTGTATCACCGTTTTAGTGTAGGCTTTTGTTGTTTTTCCCTTTTCTCTCTCTCTCTCTTGTCTCCTTGGCATGGTTAGATTAGGTTTAGATTAGCTTTCCTGCACTGGAATAGCTTGTGGCAGGTAGTTTAGGAGTAGGAACCAGCCTTCTCTGGAGATTCCTTTCTCATTTTACAAGTCCCACACTTGTAGAAAGGATTCAATGTTGTGCAATCACACTGGATGCTAGAGTGATCAAACTAGAAATTTGATCAGCATCCAGGGGTGCTGTGATTTTGCACTAACAGTTTTGGCACGCCTGGTGGGACACTGAGAGGTCTTCCACTTCATCTTTTGTAGGTTGGTGTGTTCCTGTGAAGATTTCAGCCTTTGGAGGCACTTGCAAACACATCTGGTGACTCCATCTGATTAGCAACCCATTTCTGAAGTTGCAGACCCATTTTCCATCCATTTCCATCCATATTTCTTTCCATCTCTTTCATTCTTTTCCATTCCATGAAGTTGTGCAATCATGACTTCATTTCCATCATGGAACTCACATTTACAACAACATCAGTATATTCCACCTCCAACATGTTTTACAACTCTTTCAAATCAACATTTTGAACAAATTCAAGATCAGCATGCATACCCATATGAGCAGCAATGCCAAAATCAGTTTGGCTATGGAGCTTTCCAAGAGCAAGAGTATGCATATAATGAAGACAATCAGATGAAAGATGGTGGTCTATTGGAGAAAATCCAAAAGATGGAGGTAAAGATGGTGCAGTCCAGAGCAACAGCTCAAATGAGAGCTTTTAGAATTGGTTACAGAATCCTTGTCCATAGGGAGGCCATTTTCCAAGACACTTCAGCCCTCGGAGAAGCTAGACTTCATGATGAAGATGCTTGCCCCAACTTGCACAATGGATGGATAGCAGAGATAGAGGCCTATACACTTGTTGTTGAACAACCTTGTCAATGGGTAAGTTTTACACCATCATCTAGCTTTTTCTCTTCCCATTACTCAAGCAACACCATCTCATTTGGAATTACAAATTATAAATTCCCCATCTCGTTGTCCCAAATGTTGATCCATGTCTCCACCTCTCGCCTTCCACCACACTCAATTCTTCTTTCCTTTTCCTTCCAAACAGTCATCCCCTCCACAAGAGCTAAATGAAATACCCAATCCTCCAAAGAAACAAGAGGTTTCACCTCCTTTACCACCACAAAAAATTCCAAATCAATTGAGTTACAACCCATCCCTCCTCTTGCATTCCCAATTCCATGTGGGGAAGAAGAAATTGCAAAAATCAATTGGCCATGAAGGACAACAAGAAGAGAGCCACGAAAAGAAGAAATGATTAAAGCTTGAAGATTTGGGCTGCCAAATTTGGGATGACAAAGATCCCTTGATGGTTAAACCTACGAAGAGGTTGGAGTTGAGAAAAATGGTGGTCGGGACTTATTTTTTTGCAGAAAAAGAAGAAATCTTGCAGTCCCAACTTGTCCTCTAGAGCAAGCAGATCGAGAGAGTTTGACTTCACAAACTTCACACTAGAGGAAGAGTTCTATCAAGAGCAAGATTTTCTTCAAACATTAGTAGAGAAGGAGAAGTTTCTCCAAATCCAAAAGAAGAGGAGCACATCCTAGTTGTGGAGGAGAAAAGTGCAGATCCAAGGGCTTTGAGCACAAAGCAGGCTACAGGAGAACCTTCAGTTCTTCTTTCTACTTCACCTCTCTCAAGTTCTAGTACTGAAGAGGAGTTTGATCTCTCAAACTCAATGTTGGAGGGAGAAAGAAACCATGGTGGTCAAGTTACAGATCAAGAAGACACCATGGAGGAAGTTGAGCATTTGCAGTAGGACAGCCATGAGGTAGTTTATCTGTCAGATTTGGAGGACTGTTTTGATGAAGAAGAGCCGGTTGAGTTTCCACCATTCTCTCTTTCATCATCCACATTCCAAACACTTGAGTTTGTTGTCATGAAGGAGAACATTCATTTGCAGCAGCCTGCATCCTATAGTAGCTCTTTGGAACCAAGATTGGAAGATTTTAATCTTTCATGTTCTTCATTGGAGGAAGAGAAAGGACAGAGGAATTTCACCATTTCTTCCACACCATCCATTCAAGAAGGTCTACAAGAAGACTCCATTTTTGGAGTTGAAAATCAGAGCTATGGGCATATCAAACGGATCAGACCTTTCTCAATCAGGTATTTGGCTTCATTAGAGCCAAAGGAGAAGTCACAACCAATCATGCTTGCTTCTGAGCATGAGGGTGAGCTACAAAGTACCAAGGATCAGCTGCCATACCTCTTCAATCCAAATGTAGAGCAACTAAAAGAGGTATTGAATTTTCCTTCAGCTGATACCTTGATGATTTGGGTGGAAGACCAGCTTCTTGTTGATTTTCCATCCATCCTAAAAGCCATGATCAGCTCCAAATCAATTGCATGGCTGCCACTTTTGAGAAAGGGAAGCTATTTCTCACAACCAATTGCAGGGTTTGTTTAGCTTGCCTTTGCTCCAGTTAGAGTAGAGTAGGTAGGTTTGCTTTTAGCAAAAGAAGTGCTTGTACACACTCTGCATGTTCCATTTGGAGCATGTATGATTTTCAGTTCTGTACATAGTTTTTGTGGTGTTGGTTTTGCTCTTACACAGTCCATTTTAGTGGCATTTTGGTGAGAACAACTCCATGTTCAGTGGGTTTCAAGTGGCTCGAGGGAGTTTTTCAAAGTTCGATCGTTTTTGTAGGTTACAACTCATGACTCCATGCCCAATGGATGCTTCAGGTAACTGGTAACTTCATCTAACAGGCAGATGACCCCGCTGAGTCGCCAAAACTGTTATCCAAAATTCACCCCCCAGGGTAAATTTTGATAACATGCATCAGATTGTCAATCAAAGAAAGTAGAATGATTCAAGGCCAAAATCATGTTTTTGGGGTCCCCTCAGTGCCTTCTAACTCTCTGTCTAAGAAGAAAACCCAAGCGTTTTGAAAAATGGGAGAAATTGTAGAAAACCGACATTTGTGCTGAAATACGCGCCAGAGAAAATCGGCTAAGTCCTAGTCTAGGCGATGCAGGGCCGAGTTGGGGCGTGGGACGCTTGAGCATGGAAACCGGCAAAAGCTTCCGATGGTCCACACAACAATGGGACATTTGGGACATCGGGAAGAAAGTGGCGCGAAAAGTGTGAACTGAAAGGGGGAAAAAATGTCTAAGTCTTGTTTCACAGAGTGTGGGACATCCGGGATAAAAGTACGCAAAAGACGTGGATCAGACGGTTTGGTGCAAGTTAGTCCATTTCGGGCACGGAGAAATTTGTCCTAGGCAATCCGAGATAGTTGGGACACTAAAATGTACGCGGAGGATGTGAAAGTGGCCGGTTCGGCAAAAAATGAGAGAGACTTTCGTTTGGGACATCCGGGCCAAAGGGACGCGTGGGACGCAAAAATCCGAAGGATCCGAGAGCCAATCAAATCTTGCCACATTTCTTCAACACAAAGAAGGACAGGGAAGCCCGAATCGGGTGGATTGGAGAATTTGTCCTAGACGGTTTGGGACATCATGCCAAAAATATGTGAGGGACGTGAAGACCGGAAAAGCCACCAACGAATCGGATATGGGACACGTGTCCTATGGAGCAGGAAGTGTGGAGCTCGGGGAGGACTTAGGAAATTTAGCAAAAGTCTTGGGCTAAAAAATTAAAAGACAAGGATGACCCCATGCCCCGTCCTCCAACTAGATCATGCCACGTGTCCCAAGTGGCGGGGGCACGGGGAAAAAATGGAAAATTCTCCAAAATTGTAAAAACATCAAAATTTCAAGGAGACCCATGGGAAAAGTGGAAGAGAGATAATTTCTTAGCCAATCAACACCGACACGTGTCATCCAAGTGGCGAGAGCGCGGAAAAAATTCAAAATCTATTTTTGGGCCGTTTTTGCCCTAAAACTTGAGACCCCATATCTTTTGATCCAAATCTCGGATTTGCAAAAATTCTTTATATCATTGGAAAGATTATGAAATTATCTATAGGATTTCATGGTCAATATCTAATTTTGGTTCAGTTTGGAGAGAGAAAATTCAAGAAACATTTTTGGTTTATGGCCATAAGTGACATTTCGCTTGACCAAATTTAATACTTGTTTTGGGTCGCACTCTCCTCCCATTTGGTCAAAATGATAGGGTATGGGTTCTAAGGTCCTCCATGCTGATTTAATGCATTTATGTTCAAGGAGGAATGGGCTCCCATGTTTTTGTATGTTTTCTCTCTCATGGGCTTGACCCATCCATCAATGTAAAAGCCCAGATCTAGCTCATTTTGGAGGGATATGATTACAAGTTGTTCATCTTTTCTACTCTTCCCTCCCTTCTTTTCTTCACTAGGGTCAAAAATGGAGTTCGAACCTCCTCCACTACTCTGTAATGGCATTTTTTTCCTTTTACTATTGAAATGATGTTCTGTGTAAACTTCTGGAGCAACAAAAACATGTTTTGTGATGCATCTGTCCATCCTTGCTCGTGTTTTGCTTGTTCTCTTCTTGCCTCTCTCTCATTTTACAAGTATTTGTGCATGTTCGAATGTTCATTACAGGTTTGGAATGTGTTCATGGAGTTTTGGGACATTTTCTATGTGAAATCTATCCTTGTGCCTAGTGATGTGTCTTGTCCATCCTTCCCATTGCTCACCTCTCTTTGTTCCATAGTAGTTTTGATAGATGTTCAACATTCTCCTTCTCTAGTGTATCACCGTTTTAGTGTAGGCTTTTCTGTTTTTCCATTTTCTTTCTCTCCTATCTCCTTGGCATGGTTAGATTAGGTTTAGATTAGCTTTCCTACAATGGAATAGCTTGTGGCGGTAGTTTAGGAGCAGGAACTAGCCTTCTCTAGAGATTCCTTTCTCATTTCTCCAAGGATCCCACACTCGTGGGTGAGAAAGGATTCATTTGGTGCAATCACACTTTGGATGCTAGAGTGATCAAACTAGAAATCTGATCAGCATCCGGGGGTGCTATGATTTTGCACTAACATTCCTTCATTGAGAAGCATGTTCTTGTAGCAATCGGGAGCTTGAAGAAATTTAAACATCTAGTCTCAAACAACAAGGTTCAATTGCTTGTTTCTCATGTGGGAGTTAAAGACTTCCTCCTCAAAAAAGACTTTAATGAAAAGGGGAAGGTTGGATTACTCATGTCATGGATTATGAAATTGAGATCAAAGTCACCAAGTTGGTCGGAGAAAAAGGGTTGTGTGAGTAGCTAGTCTTGAACAAACACAAGGAAGCATGTAATGAGAAGGATGTTGTTTTGGCGTTGTAGGACAGCCATGAGAAAGGATGCACTCAAAAGAAAAATAATGATGTCCTCACTCCTTGCTTGACCCAAGACATAACTCACTTCCTAAGCATAGGTCTATGCCCTCTAGAGATGAACAAGACCAAAAGAAGACACTTAAATTGCAGGCTATCCCATACGCCCTTGTTGATGGTGTTTTGTTCGAAAGGATGTGAATGGAGTGTTGTTGAGATTCATTGGTACAAATCAGATTCATGGGGTTTGGAAGAGTTCCATGGCGATCAGCTAGTGGTAATTTTGAACCAAGAGTGATAGCTCTAAAGATCATGAGGGCTGGCTATTATTGGTCCAATATTTTCAATGATGATTGTTACACATGGATCAAGAGGTGCAAGAATTGTGCATTCTTCACGGGTAAAGAGAGACTAGCTGCCCTTCCATTACATCCAATTTTAGTTAACCAGCCATTCATGCAATGGGGTTTGGACTTCATTGAGTCATTAATCCCTGAATTCAAGCCAAGGGCACAAGTGGATCCTAACAAAGAATGATTACTTCACCAAATGGATCAAGCAAGATAACACTCAAGGAAGCAAATGAATCTAGCATCCTAGACTTATATGAGGGAATAGTAACCATATTTGGCATACCTGCTACAATAATATCAGATAATGTATTAGCATTCATTGGGTCCAAGGTGACTGAATGGGCTGTCAAGAATGGGATCTACCTAAGCACTTCATCAAATTATTACCCTCAGGGTAATGGCTAGGCTGAATCTACAAACAAGAACTTGTTGAGGATCATTAGGAGGACCCTTGATGAAAATCATAGATCTTGGCATACTAAGTTGAAATCAGCCTTATGGGTTGATAGGATAACTCCTAAAATATCTACAGGTAACTCCCCATTCAAGCTTTTTATGGAAGAGAGGCAATTTTTCCCGTGTCACTTGAGTTTCCAACATTATAACTCATGAAATGTTGGAGTTGTTGGAGTTTGAGCCCATGGAGGTTAGATATGCAGAATTGATGGAGCTCTAAGAAATTAGAAATCAAGCATCCCAAGTAATGGAGAAGGATCAAGCTTTGATAAAGAAGACCTTTGATAGAAAGGCCAAGAATATATCTTTCCAAGTTAGAGATCTAGTGTTAAAATGGGATGCAGAAAGAGAAAAACCGGGAAGGCATTCAAAATTTGATGCCATTTGGACTGGCCCATACATGGTCACAAAGTGTAAGGACAGCAATGCTTTCCAACTATCTTCATTGGATGGCAAAGAACTACAGATTCCATTTAATGGAATCCATCTAAAGCATTACTACTGAAGGGAATTCTCAACCTTGTACATATTAGCTTAGGTTTTCATTCCTCTAAGTGCTTGTGCACATTGTTTTTCTGTAGATTAGTTTTACTTTCCCCAAGTTCTTTGGCACAAGCTTGTTGTTCCTTGAAATGTGTTTTGCAAGCCTTGCTCCAATCAGGTGATGTTCCACCCTCCATCTTCCTCCTTGTAGTGTTCTATTCAGTTGGGGTACCAAGTAGAGAATTTGATGACTCCATGCCTAATGGATTAATTCAGGAAACTGGTAACTTCATCTAGTAGGCAAATGACCCCTCTGAGTCACCAAAATTACTATCCAAAATGTGCCCCTTGCTCATTTTGTGGCTAACTCCTTTCATTCTTCCCTCTCTTGTGCCTCATTCATAATTTTTACTTTTCAAGAACTCAAAACTTTCTGGAAATGACACCATTGGATAGAGATTTTTCTCATCTTTCCAGAAAGGTAAAGTTTTCCTCCTAACTCCATGTATTTTTGAAGTTATAGCTGGTGAATTTTTGTGGGAAATTTTCCCATGAAAGGCCCACAGCCAATAATATGGTGCCACGTGTCCAAGGAAGTGGCAGGGGGTTGGAGGAAAACTTGGATTTTTACCAAGTGTTTGGAAAAATTTTCAAAGGGAATATTTCACCCTGCAGCCCGCCATCCAATCGGATCCTGTACCATGTGTCCAAAGGGGAAAAATTGAAAAAATGACTAAGTGTTGGCACCATGGAAAATTCAGGAGGAAAATCCCACGCCCAATAATGTTACACCACATGTCCCCCTGGGGGTCGAGTTTTGGAGCACAGAGGTGGAGTTAAAATTTTGGAACAATATTTTGCGGGCGCAAGGGTCAAATTTTGTCTCATGGGTCCACGCCTAATGGCCATCATGCCACGTGTCTCAAGGCCTATGGACTGTGGAGGAAAACTTAAAATTTTGGTGAAGTGTTGGGGAAAAAAGGAAAAGGAAAATTATTGGCCCGTAGCCCCGCTAACCAGTCAGGGCCCACCACGTGTCCATGGGCATGCGGACCAGTGGAGCGTGGGAGGAGATTGGGAATTTTTCCCAAAAGGATTGCGCAAAAGGAAAAATGTTTACCTAGGGCCTGTATTGAATGAGATGCCACCACATGTCTGAAATGGTGGAAGGTGGGGAAAATTTAGGAAATTTTCCCAAAGGAAAAGGAAGGAAATTTCAAAGGAAAAATCGCCCCCAAACGCGAGCCAATGGAATCTCGCCACGTGTCCAAGTGGCGGTAAAAAATACATGAAAGGCCCACAAGAAAAAAGGGAAAGGAAAAGCCCACAAGTAATGGAGTTTTGCCACGTGTCCAGGTCAGAAAAAAGGTCAAAAAGTGACAGAAAAATTCGGGAGGGAAGGCTGCAGCACTAATCACCCGCTACCACGTGTCCTCAACTCATCGGCCGTGGGAGATTTTTGGAAAATTTTCCAATGGTGAAAACAAAGGAAAACAAAGAGCAGAAGGCCCGCACCCAATAAAAATGTGCCACGTGGCACCTAGAATGGCAGAGCACGGGGATTTTTTGGGAAATTTTCCCAAATGGAAAAAAGCGGAAAATTTAAAAAAATTCGTGTCTAATTCGATTTTGGCCTGTTTTGCCCTACATTTTCAAACGCCATATCTTTCGATCCAGAGCTCAGTTTTTAGCGTTATTTATATCAACAAAAAGATGGTAAAATTATCTACAATATTCCAGGGTCACTTTTGTATTTTGATGGATTTTGGAGAGATAAAATTGAAAAACACCTCTGGCACGTGGTCATGGACAGAAATGACGTTTCAACCACCATTTTTAATGAAGAATGGCTCGCATTCTCTCTCAAAGCAGTAAAAATGTCAGGGGATGGGCCTGTAAGGATGCCCATGCTGTTTTACTATGTTTTTGGTTGGTGGTTGAAGCTCTCCCATGTTTTCCCACGTTTCTCTCTCCTAGGGTCACTTCTTACACTGTAAAATCCAGAATGGGTTCATTTTTGAAAAAAGGAGACACTTTTTCATCAGCTCTGCAACTTCCCTTTTTCTTCCTTTTGGGCAGAATTTGTGGAAATTTTTACCTTTCCATGTAATACAAAGACTCTCGTTTTCCTCTTGGTCACTGTAATGCATTGTATTGGATTTGGATTGATAATGTATGCTCTGTGATTAAAATCCCTCAATCCTTTCATATATCTACCATTGTTTCCGATCTTTCATTACATCTTGAGCAATTTGTGCATGCTTTGTGTTGTGTTTTATTGTGGATTTTGTATGTATTGTAGTAGTATGTGTCCATACTCCTTTGGTGCATCACCTCATTAGGTAAATCTCATTTTTCTTGCATTCCCTATCTTTGTCCCCTTGGACTTTAGAGTAGGAACTAGGAATTTAAACCTCTACAACTTGTAAGTGATATATCTAACCAGAGAAGTTGAGGAAATAGCCTATAATCTTGAGATTCCTCTCCTATTTTTCAAGTCCCACACTTGGGGAGAGGATTTAATGTTGTGCAATTACACTAGAAGTCCAAAAATGTCAACTAGAAGTCTGATCAACATCCAGGGGTGCTTCGATTTACAAAACCAACTATCAAACAAGAAATTTCCATCAATCCTTACCATTAATTTTTCCTTTTTAAACTCGATGAGAAAATAGTGAAGTTAAAAACACAGCCCTTAGTCAAGTTTGAATCACAATTAATCTTTCAAACTTAACATTCATTTATTGGACCCATCAAGAGACAAGAAATCGAGTAAACGCTACACTCAAAATTTTCCAATAATTAAGGCAAAACTATCTTGACAATATTCCAACGCACCACTATAATAACTACAAATTAGGTTTCCAAATAAATGAAAAGATCAAAACAACATATATAATACGTACTATCCAAGACTTGAATTACAAATCTGAGCACAATGTAAAGCATAAACTCCCTCAAAGGATCAAGATCATTCAAATGCTTATAACCAAGTTTAGATAACATCATGTTCCCTCTTTAGTTTATAAAATAGTCAAAATACTATGAAATCTGAACCAACACATCGTTCAGGTTACCATTTTAATTAAAAACACCAAGTAATAAATTGATTACACAGTGTTGCATCACAATATCACAATCACGAATTCATAAATACACCAGACTCGTAATTCTAGATCGAATAAGAAGAAATTACTTATAAAACAATTCATTCTAAGAAAAAATGCTTCCATTTTAAGTTAACATCCTTTCAAACCCTATTTCCCAACTCAAACGAGATGTAAGATGCTTGACAGAGCTCAGAAAAGATGACTTAAAAGTCAGGTTCATAAAGAACCTCCAAAACATTTTATAAGGTGATAAGAACAAGAATTCACAAGCACCATGCCATATGTGGCTTCGAACAACAGTCCAACTTATCCAAGGTAACAAACATAGGTTCCAAGTTCGATAAGAGTTCAACAAAAATCATAGTTTTCATAAGATGAAATACAAAAACCAAGCCATATACTGTTTTTCTAGTGTATGTGAGTTTCAACAATAGAAAGCTTGAACTTACTAATATTCATAAGTACTGGAGTTCTTTACCCATTGTAGGTCAAAAAACACAAAAATTTCACAAAAAATAATCTCAACAACACAGGTAGTACTCAAAGTTCCTTAAAAACTCGACAAACAATTTATCGTCAACAAAGGTGGTCAAAACAAAATAACCATTTCCAACAACCGAAAAGGTTAACAGAGTTCCAACCTTGTTCTTGCATGCATAGATATTTTGTGCCACATAATTTTTCAACAGAACCACATATATCATGGATTCGAAACCCAGAATGCAAGTTTTACTAAACCCATCAATCAATTAACCAAATAAAGCATGAAATTCACAAAACTCATCGAGAAAAGTTGCTTTAATGAAAACACTTAGAGGGAAGTGTTTTCCAAAATTCACCCCCCAGGGTAATTTTGATAACATGCATTAAATTCTTCAGTCCCGAGCAAGATAGATTGATTCAAGGAAAAAATCATGTTTCTGGGGTCCCCTCGGCTTTTTTCTAACTCTCCTGTCCAAGAAGAAAAGAGCAAGTTCTAAAAAAGGGTGAAAAAGTTGCAAAAAAACAAGCTTGGGATAGTTGGGACGTCGGGCGTGAACCGACCAAAATCTTCCGGTGGTCCACGTAGCAATTAGGACATCTAGGCCGTAGGTACATGCGGGGCGCAAAAAGTTGATTCAGCCGAAAAAGGGAAAAAATTTCCTGTCTTTGTTTCGCATAGTTGGGACAGTTGGGACAAAAGTACGTGGAAGATGCGGATCAGTGGTTTGGCGCAAGTCAATCCATTTCAGACGGTTCGAACAATTTGTCCCAGGCAGTCCGGGATAGTTGGGACAAGAGTACATGGAGGACGCGAACCAGCTGGTTCGGCTGAAATAGAGAACTTTCATTTGGGACATCTGGGCCAAAAGTACACGCGGGACGCGGAGAGCCAAAAGAGCCGAGAGTAAATGGAAATGTGCCACGTGTCTTCACCTCAAAGAGGGACAGGGAAGCCCGAATCGGGTGGATCGGAGAAATTTGTCCCAGACGGTTTGGGACATCTAGGCCAAAAATACGCGAGGGATGCGAAGACCCGGAAAAGCCGCCAACGAATCAGAATGTGACGCGTGTCACAAGGGGAGGTGCAATAAAAATTTCGACTAAGTGTTTTTGGGCCCAAAAGTTCAAAGGGCGAGGTTTGAAGGGTCGGCCCGAGCCAATAGACACAGGACACATGTCCTAAGGTGGGGGAAGTGCAGAGCTCAGGGAGGACTTAGAAAATTTAGCAAAATTTTTGGCCGAAAAACTAAAAGGTAAAGGTTTTCCCCGCGCCCCTGTCGACGAACCAAATGATGCCACGTGTCCCAAGTGGCGGGCGCGGGGAAAATGAATTTTTTTCCAAAGTGTAAGAAAAGTCAAAATTTTCAAAGGGAAACCTATGGGAGGTAGAGGAGAGAGAATTTCTCATCCAATCAGCGCTTGCCACGTGGCATCCGACCAACGGAGCGCGAAAAATTCAAATTTTTGCCCGCCGATCCGTTTTTTGGGCCGTTTTTGCCCTAAAACTTCAGACCCCCATATCTTTTGATCCAAATCTCAGATTTTCACGTTCTTTATATCATTGGAAATATTATAAAATTATCTACAGGATTCCATGGTCAATCTATAATTTTGGTTCTATTTGGAGAGAGAAAATTCAAAAAATGTTCCTGGTACGTGTTCATGGCCATAAGTGACATTTCAACGACCAAATTTAATACAGAATGGGTCGCACTCTCCTCCCATTTGGTCAAAATGATAGGGTATGGGTTTGTAAGGTCCTCCATGCTAATTTAATGCATTTTCAGTCAAGAAGGAATGGGCTCCCACGTTTTTGTACATTTTCTCTATCGTGGGCTCGACCCATGCAATGTAAAATCCAGATTTGGCTCATTTTGGAGGGATGATTACAAGTTGTTCATCTTTTCGGCTCTGCCCTCCCTTCTTTTCTTCTCCAGGGTTAAAAATGGAGTTCAAACCTCCTCCCTTCTCTGTAATGGTGTTTTTGCCTTTTACTATTGAAATGATGTTCATGCAGAACTTACGGCAACAAAAAAACGTGTTTTGTGATGCATATGTCCGTCCTTGCTCATTTTTTTCTTGTTCTCTTCTTTCCTCTCTTCATTGCAGGTATTTGTGCATGTTATAATGTTTATTACAGGTTTGGAGCTATGTTCATGGAGTTTTGGGACATTTTCTCGTGTGAAATCTATCCTTGGGCCTCGTGATGCGTCTCGTCCATCCTTCCCATTGCTCACCTCTCTTTGTTCTATGGCAGCTTTAATAGATGCTCAACATTCTCCTTCTCTCGGTGTATCACCGTTTTAGTGTAGGCTTTCTATTCTTTTTCCCTTTTCTCTCTCTCCCTGTCTCCTTGGTGGTTAGATTAGGATTAGATTAGCTTTCCTGCACTGGAATAGCTTGTGGCAGGTAGTTTAGGAAGAGGAACCAGCCTTCTCTGGAGATTCCTTTCTCATTTTCACGAGTCCCACACTCAAAGAAAGGATTCAATGTTATGTAATCACACTAGATGCTAGAGTGATCAACCTAGAAATCTGATCAACATCCAGGGGTGCTGTGATTTTGCACTAACATTTTGGCAAGCACTGGTGGGACCTTAGAGGTCTTCCACTTCATCTTTTATAGGTTGGTGTGTTCCTGTGAAGATTTCAGCCTTTGGAGGCACTTACAAACACATCTGGCGACTCCATCTGATCAACAACCCATTTCTGAAGTTGCAGACTGTTTTCATCCATTTCCATCCATATTTCTTTCCATCCCTTTCATTATTTTCAATTCCAAGAAGTTGTGTAAACATGACTTCATTTCCATCATGGGACTCACATTTACAAAAGCAGCAATGTTTCCCACCTCCAACATGTTTTTAAATCCTCCAAATCAGCATTTTGAAGAAATTCAAAATCAGCATGCATACCCATATGAGCAGCAATGCCAAAATCAGTTTGGCTATGGAGATTTTCAAGAGCAAGAGTATGCATATAATGAAGACCATCGATGCAAGATGCTGGCCTGTTGGAGAAAATCCAAAATATGGAGGCAAAGATGGTGCGAGTCCAGAGAAACCGCTCAAATGAGAGCTTTGGGGTGGTTGCAGGACTCCTTGTCCATGGGGAGGCCCTTTTCCAAGAGACTTCAGCCCTCAGGAGAAGATGGACTTCATGATGAAGATGCTTCCCCAACTTGCAAAGTGGATTGAAGAAATAGAGGTGTATGAGAGGAGTATTGAGAAACCTTATCAACGGGTAAGCACGCCATCTCATGCCTTTATTTTTCCTCTTTCCCAATCTGTTTTATCTCAATAGTGTCAAGTTCTGAACTCCCCATCTGCTGTCCCAAATGTTGATCCCATGTCTCCACCTCTCAGTCTTCCACCACACCTCAATTCTTCTTTCCTTTTTCCTTCCAAACAGTCATCCCCTCCACAAGAGCTAAAAGAAATACCCCCTCCTCTAAAGAAACAAGAGGTTTCACCTCCTTTACCACCACAAAAAAATGCCAAATCAATTGAGTTACAACCCATCCCTCCTCTTGCATTCCCAATTCCATGTGGGGAAGAAGAAATTACAAAAATTGGCCATGAAGGACAGCAAGAAGAGGAGCCCAACAGAAAAGAAATGACAGACAACTTGAAGGTTTGGGCTGCCAAATTTGGGATGAAAAATATCCCCTCGATGGTTAAACCTATAGAAGAGGTTGGAGTTGGAGAACAAATGGTGTTCAGGACTGATTTTGTTACAGCAAAAGAAGAAGTTCTTACAGTCCCAACTTGTCCTCTAGAGCACCAGATTGAAGAGTTTGACTTGACAAACTTTATGTTGGAGGAAGAGTTCAATCAAGAGCAAGATTGTCTTCAAACATTAGAGGAAGGAGAAGCTGCTCCAGATCCAAAAGAAGAGGAGCACATTCTATTTGTGGAGGAGAAAGTTGCAGATCCAAGGGCTTTGAGCACAAAGCGGTAAGCATAGAGAGAACCTTCAGCTTCTTCTTTCTATTTCACCTCTCTCAAGTTCTAGTCTCAAAAGGAGTTTGATCTCTCAAACTCAATGTTGGAGGATGAAATAAACCATGGTGGTCAAGTTACGATCAAGAAGACAACATGGAAGAAGTTGAGCATTTGCAGCAGGGACAGCCATGAGGTAGTTTATCCGTCGCCGATTTGGAGGACTGCTTTGATGGAGAAGAACTAGTTGAGTTTCCACCATTCTCTCTTTCATCATCCATCTTCCAAACACTTGAGTCTCATTGTCATGAAGGAGAACATTCATTTGCAGCAGCAGCCTCGCATCTTATAACAACTCTTTGGAACCGAGATTGAAGATTTTAATCTTTCATGTTCTTCATTGGAGGAAGAGAAAGGACAAGGGAATTTCACCATTTCTTCCACACCATCCATTCAAGGTCTACAAGAGAACTCCATTCTTGGAGTTAAAAATCAGAGCTATGGGCATATCAAATGGATTAGACCTTGCCCAATCAGGTATTTGGATTCATTGGAGCCAAAGGAGAAGTCACAACCAGTCATGCTTGCTTCTGAGCATGAGGATGAGCTACAAAGTACCAAGGATCAGCTGTCATACCTCTTCAATCCAAATGCAGAGCAACTAAAAGAGGTATTGAATTTTCCTTCAGCTAATACCTTGATGATTTGGGTGGAATACCAGCTTCTTGTTGATTTTCCATTCATCCAATCAGCCATGTTCAATGCCAAATCAATTGCATGGCTGCCACTTTTGAGAAAGGGAAGCTATTTCTCACAACCAATTGCAGGGTTTGTTTAGCTTGCCTTTGCTCCAGTTAGAATAGAGTAGGTAGGTTTTCTTTCAGTAGAAGAAGTGCTTGTGCACACTCTGCATGTTCCATTTGGAGCATGTATGATTTTCAATTCTGTACATAGTTTTTGTGGTGCTGGTTTTGCTCTTGCACAGTTCATTCCAGTGGCATTTTGGTGAGAACAACTCCATGTCCAGTGGGATTCAAGTGGTTCAGAGGGAAGTTTTCAAAGTTCAGATCAGTTTGTAGGTTACAACTCATGACTCCATGCCCAATGGATGCTTCAGGCAACTGGTAACTTCATCTAGCAGGCAGATGACCCCACTGAGTCACCAAATTGTTATCCAAAATTCACCCCCCGGGTAATTTTGATAACATGCATTAAATTCTTCGGTCCCGAGCAAGATAGATTGATTCAAGGCAAAAAATCATGTTTCTAGGGTCCCCTCACTTTTTTCTAACTCTCCTATCCAAGAAGAAAAGAGCAAGTTCTAAAAAAGGGTGAAAAAGTTGCAAAAAATAAGCTTGGGACAGTTGGGACAATGGGGTGCGAACCGACCAAAAAGCTTCCAGGCGGTCCACGTAGAAATTGGGACATCTCGGGCCGTAGGTACGTACATGGACGTGAAAATATGATTCGGCTGAAAAGGGAAAAAAATTCTTGTCTTTGTTTCGCATAGTTGGGACAAAAGTACGTGAAAGACGCGGATCGGCCGGTTTGGCGCAAGTCACCCATATCGGACGGTTCGGAAAAATTTGTCCCAGGCGATGCAGGATAGTTGGGACAAGAGTACGTGGAGGACATGAACCAACCAGTTCGGCTGAAACAGAGAACTTTGTTTGGGAAATCTGGGCCAAAAGTACGCGTGGGACACAGAGAGAGCTGAAAGAGCCGAGAGCAAATGGAAATGTGCCATGTGTCTTCACCTCAAAGAGGGACAGGAAGCCCGAATTGGGCGGATCGGAGAAATTTGTCCCAGATGGTTTGGGACATCCGGGCCAAAAATACATGAGGGATGTGAAGACCCGTAAAATCTGCCAACGAATCGAATGTGACGCTTGTCACAAGGGGGCCTATGCATAAAAATTTTGACTAAGTGTTTTTGGGCCCAAGAGTTTAAAGGGAAAGGTTTGAAGGGTTGGCCCGAGCCAATAGACATAGGACACGTGTCCTAAGGTAGGGGAAGTGCGGAGCTCGGGAGGACTTAGAAAATTTAGCAAAAGTTTTGGCCTAAAACTAAAAGGTAAAGGTTTTCCCACGCCCCTGCCGACGAACCAAATGATGCCACGTGTCACATGTGGCGGACGCGGGGAAAATGAAATTTTTCCAAAGCATAAGAAAAGTCAAAATTTTCAAAGGGAAACCCATGTTAGGTAGAGGAGAGAGAATTTCTCATCCAATCAAGCACTTGCCACATGGCGTCGCCCGACGGAGCGTGGAAAAATTCAAATTTTTGCCCGCCGATCCATTTTTTGGGCCGTTTTTGCCCTAAAACTTCAGACCCCCATATATTTTGATCCAGAGCTCAGATTTGCATGTTCTTTATATCATTGGAAATCTTATGAAATTATCTACAGGATTCCATGGTCAATCTCTAATTTTGGTTCAGTTTAGAGAGAGAAAATTCAAAAACGCCCGGTACGTGTTCATGGCCAGAAGTGACATTTCAGCGACTAAATTTAATACAGAATGGGTCGCATTTTCCTCCCATTTGGTCAAAATGAAAGGGTATGGGTTTATAAGGTCCTCCATGCTGATTTAATGCATTTGTAGTCAAGAAGGAATGGGCTCCCATGTTTTTGTATGTTTTCTCTCTCATGGGCTTGACCCATGCAATGTAAAAGCCAGATTTGGCTCATTTTGGAGGGATGATTACAAGTTGTTCATCTTTTTAGCTCTGCCCTCCCTTCTTTTCTTCTCCAGGATTGAAAATGGAGTTTAAACCTCCTCCCATGCTCTGTAATGGCATTTTTACCTTTTACTATTGAAATGATGTTCTCATGTACAAACTTCTAGAGCAACAAAAACGTGTTTCATGATGCATCTATACCATCCTTGCTCATTTTTTGCTTGTTCTCTTCGCCTCTCTTCATTGCAGGTATGGAGCTATGTTCATGGAGTTTTGGGACATTTTCTCGTGTGAAATCTATCCTTGGGCCTCGTTATGCGTCTATCCATCCTTCCCATTGCTCACCTCTCTTTGTTCTATGGCAATTTTGATAGATGCTCAACATTCTCCTTCTCTGGTGTATCACCGTTTTAGTGTAGGCTTTCTGTTCTTTTTCCCTTTTCTCTCTCTCCCAATCTCCTTGGTGCTTAGATTAGGATTAGATTAGCTTGCTTACACTGGAATAGCTTGTGGCAGGTAGTTTAGGAAGAGGAACTAGCCTTCTCTAGAGATTCCTTTCTCATTTTCACGAGTCCCACACTCAAAGAAAGGATTCAATGTTGTGCAATCACACTGGATGCTAGAGTGATCAACCTAGAAATCTGATCAACATCTAGGGGTGCTGTGATTTTACACTAACGGGAAGTAAGAGATTTTAATAGTTGGAGCCTATCATGCCTCGATAGTGTCTTTGTCGAATCAAAGAAGACCTCCACCGAGCTCACTTCTTCTCCTCTTCTCAATGAAATATCAAACAACCGACGATACTTGTTCCACAATGCCTCTTATATATTCCATGATACAAAAATAGATTTGAAACCTCAATAATATAGCCTTGAAGTGTAGTTTAAACTACTGGTTTGAAAAACCAGAGCGCATGCAGAATGAAAATCAGAGGACATGCAAAATGATACAACCCAACAAAAATCCGTTGGCATGCCTACCAAGACGGTTTGGGCTCGTGAACCAAAAACAATTAATCTCATTAATTCCAAATATCACGCTCAATCCTCCTTGCCACTACCTGCCAAGTCTAGAGAGTTCCAAGTCCAAATTAACATAAGTTTCCATTTTCAGTGATACTACCACCTAAGCCTCTACCAAGCCAACTAACCCCTGCCCAAGTCCGGCAAAATCAGTATGCATTCACCATTCTTATCTACATCATAAATGCCTTAGGGACTATTGCCAATATGCATGGGACCACTTAAGTCCCAATTCATATCCATTAGTTTAGGATAGATTAGATTGATTAGGTTAGATGTTAGGTAGAGTTTAAATTTATACCTTAGGATATAACACTAACAACTAACCCCACCATAGGCCTTAGCAATTAGGTTAGATAATTTCCACATAGGTAGATAATTTCCACATAGTTAAATAATTGAAAGTGCCATAGGTTAAAACACTTGGTTAGGTTACAATAATACCTTGTAGTATTAGGATCTAGGTTAATTTAATACCTAGTAGCCTTTTCAATCCCCATTAGTACCGAGCTTAGGTTAGGTTACAAATCAACAATTCAACCAATCAAAACAAATAAGGAGTTTTAGGTTAGGCTCATATCAAGTATCATAGCTTAGAAATATATATATATATATATATATATATATATATATACGTAGGTTAATCTTATATAAGATCCTGGATCTTTCTTATGATGTGAATAGGCTGCATTCCCATTTTTATTAGCAATGACCTATCATGGTTGATCTTCAAAGACCCAAGCCAAACAACCTACTGAATGGAAGTATGTTCACACATAAATTAAAGAACTTCCAACAACAAAGTTCAATCCAACATGTATCTTAACTCATGGAATGTCAATTTTACCATTTATTCAATAGAGTAGATTTAAAACATTCCTTGGATCACTAAAATTGATCCAAGGATGAGTCGATAAATAGATAAGTTTACAACTCTTAAACCAGATTGCAAATCACCTACCATAAGTGAAAAATGGATTCAGAGAAGTCATTCCAATTCAGTCAAAGGATCTTAAGAGTAGAAAAGACTTATCCATATCAAGCATGATTTCCAATAATCAGAAGAACATATCCTTATAAGGAAAATCACATATCAACACTTGAATGAAAAGGAGGAAAATAACAATAGTCAAGGGTGTTACATGCTTCCCTCCTAAAAATAATCATCATCCCAATGATTATATCCTTTAACAATTTACATCAAGGACAGTTAATTCATTCACTTCTCTTATCCTAAGTCAAATATTTCAAAACCTTATAGTTCTAGAAATCAACATTAAATAACTTTTTATTCAAATCAAGTAAATATCTACCCAAAACTAGCTTACTTAATGTCATAAAAGATAAAATCATAAAAAAATTATCAGTCAACAGATTCAATTCTATTCAAATAGATATGGAAAAGTAGTTTTCATATCCTCTAGATTTTCCCAAGTTGCACTCTCTTTGTTAAACTGGTCCCACTGGACCTTACATTGACTTATTTCTCTAGTTCTTAAATGCAACTGGCAAGTTTCCAGTACTCGAATGGGCTTAACCACTATTAGTCCTGGGTCTTGGACTTGCAAGGAATTCCAATTTAACACATGTGATAAATCTAACATGTATTTCTTAAGCAAAGAAGTATGGAAAACATCATGCATTCATGAAAAAGTAGACGGTAGTGATAAACGATAAGCTACAAGGTCGATTACTTCAACTATTTCAAAAGGTCCCATGTAACGAGGTGATAACTTGGCAGCCTTGCCAAAAGTTATGGAACTCTTTTTTGGTTTAACCCAAAGAAAAACCTTTTCTCCAAGTTTAAATTTCTTATCAACCCGCTTTAAGTCAGCATAACTCTTTTTCCTATCTGCTGCTTCTTTCAAGAATTCACGAATCATTTTAACTTGTTGTTCCATTTCCGTAAGGATTTCAGGTCTAATTACCTCTCTATCCTCAATGCTATCCCAACTAATAGGGGTTCTGCATTTCCTTCCGTAAAGCACCTTGAAGGGTGACATCTTAAGAGAAGCATGATATGTATTATTGTATGAAAATTCAACTAATGAAGGTAATCCTCCCACTTATACTGTTGATCCATACAATACATCCATAACATATCCTCCAAAACCTGATTTACTCTTTCAGTCTGTCATCTGTTTCTGGATGATACGCAGAACTGAAATTTAATTTAGTTCTAAGAGCTACGTTGAGCATTTTCCAAAATGTTGACGTCATTCTAGGGTCTCTATCAGATATGATTAATTTAGGTACTCCATGTAATTTGAAAATTTCATGTACAAATATTTTAGCCAAAATAGGAGAATCATCCTTTAGATTTCCAACAATAAAATGAGCTACTTTCGTTAGTTTTTCAACTACTACCAAAATAACATCATGTTTATTTCTTGACATAGGCAATCCTTGTACAAAATCCATGCTTATTACCTACCATTTGTACTACGGTATGCTATGAGGATACAATAAACCAGATGGATGCATATGTTTCACTTTTACCCATTGACATTCTAGACAATGAGTCACAAAATCTATAACATCCTTTTTCATTCCTTTCCAGAAATATTTTTGTTTTATATCAATAAGTATTTTTGTAATGCCAGGGTGCCCAGAAAAAGGTGAATTGTGAAACTCTATCAACAATTTCTTTCTCAAATCATTAGGTAAGGGTATGTATACTCTGTTTTCATATCGTAAGATTCCCTCATTATCAAAGTGAAAACCTTTATACCTTTCATCCTTTAGATCTACAACGAGAACTATTTTTACTTGCTAAAAGTAAGAGTCAGATTCCATAACACTTTTTACTTCATCCTTAAACTGAGTTCTTAGTGTTATAAGAGTAGAAATGTGCTTCCTACGACTTAGAGCATCAGCCACTCTATTCTCTTTTCCTTTAATGTAACTTATGTTAAAATCATACTGAGACAAAAACTCTAACCACCTTCATTGTCTTGCATTCAGATTTGGTTGAGTGAAAATGTAATTCAGTCCAAGATGATCAATTTTCAACTCAAATGGTTTACTAAGCAAATAATGCCTCCAAACTTGAAGTACATGAACTATGGAAGCAATCTCTAAATCATGTGGAGTAAATTAAACTCATGTAACTTAAGTTTTCTAGTTTCATAAGCTATGACATGATCATTTTGTAACAAAATACCTCCAAGACCTTCCTCGGATGCATCCGTTACAACCGTGAAGTATCCATTAGGATCGAGATACAACTAAAATAGGTGCTAAAGTCAACTAATTTTCAAATTTTTAAAATTAGATTCACATTTATCATTCCAAACAAATTTCTTATCCTTTTTCTGCAATGAAGTTATTGGTGCAAACCACCTTAGAAAAATCCTTAACAAATTTTCTATAATAACTCTCGCATGTCCATGAATATTCTAATTTCATGTACATTCTTGGGTGTAGGCCACTTGATTATAGCTACAATTTTAGAAGAATCTACAACAATCCCATATTTACTTATAACATGACCCAAATAGTGAACTTCAAAGTGTCATGGAAAGAACATTTAGACAACTTGCGATATAAACATCTCTTTCTCGAAAATTTCCAAAACTATTTTCAAGTGTTCATGATGCTCCTCCACACTTTTAGAATATATGAGAATGTCGTCCAAGAATACAAGCACAAACTTGTCCAAGTATTCTTGAAATATATTATTCATTAAGTTCATAAAAGTTGCAGGTGCATTCGTTAATCCAAAGGGTAAAACCATGAATTCATAATCTCCATACCTTGTCCTAAAATCCGTTTTATGAATATCCTCCTCCTTAATTCATAATTGATGATATCCAAATTGAAGATTTATATTAGAATATACCGATGCTCCATGCATCTGATCAAATAGATCATCAATTCTAGGAAGTGGTTATCTATTCTTGATTGTTACTTTTTTAACATCCTGTAATCAATGCACAATTTGAGTGTTCCATCTTTCTTTTTCACAAAGATCACTAGTACTCCCCAAGGTGAAACACTTGGTCTAATCAAACCCTTAGAAAAAGTTCTTGTAATCGAGCCTTAAGCTCCACTAACTCTATGGTATTCATTCATAAGGTGCTTTAGAAATAGGTTCGAAGACTGGTTTGATTTCAATCGTGAAGTCAAACTCCCTTTTGGGTGGTAACCCCAGTAATTCTTCCGGAAACACATCATTGTAGTTCCATAACAGCGGATAACATTCCATGAAATCATTGTTTTCTTCTATAGATTCTAAAATTTTTACTGCATATAAGGTACAACCCTTATTTTTGGCCTTTTTAAGTTGCATAGATGACAATTTCCTAACAAAAATTTCTCATTTTACACCTTGAATATCTATTGTTTTTTGCAAATCATCTAAACAACTAATATGTTTTTCAAAAAAATCTACCTTTGCTTTATTCTCTTCTAACCAATTTATACCTATGACTATATCATAAGATCTGAAAGCTGCTACATAGAGATCAACTTCTGTGTAAAATCTAGGTAAATCAAGGACTTCCCTAAAAAGACACATACTAATTGTATGAACAGACTTATTACCATAATGTACAATCCATGATTTATCCATTTTTCTAGCTTTTCTTTTAAGTTTTGAAGAAATTTTACTAGAAATAAAACATTCAGTAGCTCTTGTATCAAAAAGAATAGTTACAGGTATGCCAAATAACTTACCAAGAACTTCTATAGGTGTAACTTGCTTTTCAGCTTGCTTGTCAGCTACTATAGCATGTATCTTGTGCTACTGATTATGATCATCCTTCTTCAAAGGAAATTGATTCACGTAATGATCCTTTCCATAGTTATAACAGCATCATACCGGTCCCTTTTTGGGGTTAGAATTATTACTAGCCTTAAATTTATCATTTTGACCTCCATAGGATTTCCACCCATTATTATTATTCTTGGCAAAGTTGTTCCATGTATTTCCAGCAAACTTATTCATTGTTGTTTCTTATTATTATCAGCAGAAAACTTACTTTTATTACCAAAATTTTTCCATGGTCCTTTCTTAGGTGCAAGAGAAGCTGAAGAAGAGTTTGGAACTTTCTTCCGTACTTCTTCCTTGTGAGCAGAAATAGCCTTTAATTTTTGTTCTTGCCTTATGGATTTTTCAACAACCCCTTCCATAGTGGTTGGGCTGTGAACATCAACCTCTCCCCCAATAATGGGATTCAATCCCATGATGAATTTTCATATCCTGAACTTCTCATCAATTTGATACTGAGGTACATACTTGAGTAGTTTCATAAACCATTCCCAATACTCAGTTATAGTTAACTTCCCTTGAGCTAAGTTCTAAAATTCAGTCATTTTCTGATCATAATAAAGTTGTGGCAACCATCGTTGCCTAAAATAACTTTTAAATTGATCCCAAGTGATGTTAGTTTCATCAATGTTTAGCTCAACCTTACAACTGTCCCACCATGAGGATGCTTTATGGGAAAGCTGATATGCTCGCCAAATAGCTATGGTTTCCTCCGAGAAGTTTCTTAGTGCAAATTACTTCTCCATTTTTCTGATTCAATTCTCATCTCCATCACCCAATGTGGTGCCATCAAATTTAGGTGGACTTATCCTTTTTATATCATTAGTGAGTTTAGTGCAAACCTATCCTTTTTATTTTCTAGTTGACAGGCTCATTAACATTGTTATTATCAACACCCATATTGGGGTTGTCCTAAGGAGGTGGTTGATTGTTATTACCAACTTCTTCTTCCTCCTCATTACCCATTACTTGTTACTCGAGCACAGTCAAATGATCTCTTTGGTTCAACAGGGTAGCAAGGATCTCATCAATTTTTTGGGTTGTTTTTGCTCCTTCCCGAGGTGGAGCATTTTTCACAAGATTTCCTCTTGTCTTAACCATTTTCTCATTACAAGAAAATTCAAGTTTTTAATTAGATTATGGATACAATAGGTCCAAGAGCTGCAACCTTCAGCTCGATACCAAGATGTAACATTCCTATTTAAGACTTTAGAAATAAGGGAAATTTTTTTAGTAATGATCTCTATTCTAAATACATAATTTAGAACACACATTCCATAACAAACATTCTTATAACAGAAACCATATGCAGTTGTGATGACTCGGTAAGCTACCGATCTATTCATTCCATGACTCGGTGAACTACCAATCTATTCATGTTTAACGTTAAGTATTGAATACTTTTCTGTATACTACGTATACTTGGTTCTCTTACCCATTCTAGGTATTGAGTGATCTGTCTAAGGAACCTAACTGAATAGTTGTTACCAATATTCATCTACATCACAATCCTTAGACTAGGTGACATAGGACAACACAACCAGCAGCTTGCGATACTTTGGCCAAAGATTTCTAACATATTGTTCGTATTACTTATTCCTTGATGGCATACTCGTCAATCTAGAATACGTCCTTCACCCCCACTCTATTGTTATCTAGAATTTCCTTTCTAACTTCCATCAGTCTTCTTTCCCAAGGTTTAACCTAGTTATGGTTAACAACGTAGGTTATGATAGGAAGGAGCTCACAAAGACTTAGGATAGATTGGCATACTGGGTCAACCTAAGTCAACCCCGTGTGCCAAGGTACCCTAAGTCCTAGAGGGCTACTTCATATCATAACTACACTACTACCCAGTCCTGGAGAGAAACTAAGTTCAAGTCCAAAAGTGTGTAGATCTAGATGATCAATGTAGAAGGGTGTTGCCACATGTCAACTACAATGTTGTATCCTCGAGAAGATCCTAATATTCTCAAAGGTACAACCTTGCAGTCGGCATGTGCCAACATCCTACAGAACAACCTCGTTGAGATATACATACCCTAGGAGATTATTAAAGCTTAAATTAATTTGGATACTTAAAGGAAGATCCCAACAATCCTACCCAAACCCTAATCCAACTCTCCCTAAGTTCTTTTCCAAATCAGGTTCCATTATTCCCTGAAGAACTTCCTTAACTTAAGATTGCTTTTGATGTTTGTTAATTTTTGGCTTATCAAGCAACTACCAAGAAGAAAGGACAACAACCTCTTAAGTTCCATTAAATGTGACTTAACTATTCAAGGAAGTGTAACAACCACCGAGGTTGTAACTTAGTAGACTTTATTAAATGAAGTCTAATGATTATAATCATATCTTCCTTTTTGCTTACTTTTTAATAAGAGAGGAAGAGTCTTCCTCTTCGGGTTAATTTCTAGGGTTTAACACACCCTTTATCCTTTACAAATTCCATAGTTTTCATTGTAAGTTCATTACACATTACCTTAATAATATGAATTTTTTAGATAAGAACATTGAATTTCTAAAACTTATTTAGTTGCATCACATTTAGGGAAAATACTCTAATTCCATTTTTCCTACTTATCCAAAAATACTCATTGAAACATATAAATAACATGAAGAATATCAATAGGATAGGATTTCATTTCTTTTACAAAGGTAAAATAATTTACTCAACCCATGCAAGTAAATTATCATCCTTCAATTCATTTTCAAAACTTATACATTTACAACTTATGCATTTTAGGCATACTTGTATGACAACAACCTTCATTCAAAAGAGAAAAATTTTCTTTTTACAATATAACATAAGAACAAATCAGAATTCTTCACAAGAATCAACTTAGATCAGCAAATGCATCATATAATATTTTTCCTTCTTTTATCACTTACGAAGTCCATCTGCAAAAATTTCTAGCTAGAAAAGTTTTAATAATTGTTGATAAACACTAAGCCTAAAATGAAGTGCATTCCACTAATTGTTCCAATAAAAACAACCCTTCTTTAATGAACAACTAGTATTTCATACTCCCTAAGCATAAGTAATATCAATAAAAAAAGAGCAATACTAAACCAATTAACAAAAAGAAGAACAAAATATAATCTATAAATTTGTCTTACAAATTAAAGTATAATTGATCCTATCAATTATCTTTACCAAACAACAAATCATAACATATCATTTTTCCAATCCTACCAAAATATAATACAACACTTATCTTTACTATAAGATACAGGAGTGTTTACAACATATTCCCTCTTGATGTTTCATCTAACTTTCAAGTAAAGAAGAAGAGAAACCATTCCCATTATGCCAAAGTACATAACATCCACAAAGTAGAAACAGTGTATATCAAGACTTAAACCATTTCCTTTAAAGGTCCTCTACTTTAAAATTCAACATTTTAAGGTATTCATCAAAACAGATCCATATAAAAGAAATCCAAGAAGGAATGATGGATTAACAGTCAACAACAAGTTTGTAATTTCTTTTTCCAACCAATCATCAATCTCTTTCTACTTCATTTCAGTCAAATGACAAGTATAAAAAGACTAATTAAGTACTTATTCTCTTTCTAATAAAAATCAGAAGGTTCCAACCAATGAACTTAACCCAACTGCATTAGAAAAGGAGTCCTAACAGAATATGATCCCAATCTATAATCATTTCTTACAACTTAATTTAACAATTTTACCTCCTCTTATACATACAGTTTAAGTTCATGCAAGAGTTCCAAGGAAAGAGAACAAAAACAACTTCAAGGAAAGAGAAAACTAAATGTTATCTTCCTTTCTAAATCTTCCCATTATAATGCATGAATTCTACTTTCCATTAGGAACATTGTAACAATGAAGCTCATACATAGTCCACGGTAGTAAAGATTCACAGTGTATTTTTTTAAAGACCTAACATTCTTTCATTGGACCAGAACAACCTCAAGATAAGAAGAAAACATGTTAACATTTTTCTTTCTTAGAACCCTTTACTATCAAATAGTGAAGTTCCATCAATCCTTACCATTAATTTTTCCTTTTAAACTCGATGAGAAAATAGTGAAGTTCAAAACATAGCCCGTAGTCAAGTTTGAATCACAATTAATCTTCCAACTTAACATTCATTTATTGGACCCATCAAGAGACAAGAAATCTGAGTAGATGCTACACTCAAAATTTTCCAATAGTTAAGGCAAAACTATCTCGACAGTATTCCAATGCATCACTTAAGAACTACAGATTGGGTTTCCAAAAAATGACAAGATCAAAACATCATATATAATACATATTGTCCAAGACTCAAATTACAATTCTGAGCACAATGTAAAGCATAAACTCCCTCAAAGGATCAAGATCATTCAAATGCTTATAACCAAGTTCGGTAACATCATGTTCCCTCTTTAGTTTATAAAATAGTCAAAGACTATAAAATCTGAACCAACACATCATTTAGGTTACCATTTCAATTAAAAACACCAAGTAACAAATTGATTGCACAGTGTTACATCACAATATCACAATCACGAATTCATAAATACACCAACACCGTAATGCTAGATCAAATAAAAATAAATTACTTATAAAATAGTTCATTCTAAGAAAAATGCTTCCATTTTTAGTTAACATCCTTTCAAACCCTATTTCCCAACTCAAACGGGATGTAAGATGCTTGACAGAGCTCAGACTAGACGACTTAAAAGCGGGTTCATAAAGAACCTCCAAAAAATTTTATATGGTCATAAGAACAAGAATTCACAAGCACCATGCCATATGTGGCTTCAAACAACAGTCCAACTTATCCAAGATAACAAACACAGGTTCCAAGTTCGATACGGGTTCAACAATAGTCACATTTTTTGCAAGATGAAATACAAAAACCAAGCCATATATGGTTTTTCCAGTGCATGTGAGTTTCAACAATAGAAATCTCAACTTACTTACAAATATTCATAAGTACTTGGGTTCTTTACCCACTCTAGGTCACAAAACACAAAAAGTTCACAAACAATAATCTCAACAACACAAGTAATACTCAAAGTTCCTTAAAAAACTCGAAAACAATTTATTGTCAACAAAAGTGGTCGAAACCAAACAACAATTTCCAACAACCAAAAAAGTTAACAGAGTTACCAACTTTGTTCTTGCATGCATAGATCTTTTGTGTGAAACATAAGTTTTCAACGAACCACATATATCACGATTTGAAACCCGAATGCAATTTTTACGAAACCCATCAATCAATTAACTAGATAAAGCATGAAATGCACAAAACTCATCAGAGAAAAGTTGTTTTAATGAAAACACTTAGAGGAAGCAAGAGATTTTAACAGTTAGAGCCTATCATGCTTGATAGTGTCTCTGTCAAATCGAAGAAGACCTCCAAATTGAGCTCACTTCTTCTCCTCTTCTCCACAAAAGATCAAACAACCAGATACTTCTTCCACAATGCCTCTTATACATTCCACAAAACGAAAATAGATTCGAAACCTCAAAAATAGCCATGAAGTGTAGTTTAAACTACTAGTTTGAAAAACTAGAGCATGCAGAATGAAAATCGAGGACATGCAAAATGAAACAACCCAACAAAAATTCGTTGGCATGCCTACCAAGGCAGTTCGGGCTCAATAACCAAAAACAATTAATCTCATTAATTCCAAATCTCCACTCAATCCTCCTTGCCACCGCCTGCCAAGTCTGGCGAGTGCCAAGTCCAAGTTAACATAAGTTTCCATTTTTAGTGATACTGCCACCTAAGCCTCCACCAAGCCAACTAACCCCTACCAAAGCTGGTAGTCCATATGCATTCACCATCCTTATCAACATCATAAATGCCTTAGGAACCATCACCAATATGCATGTGACCACTTAAGTCCCAATTCATATCCATTAGTTTAGGATAGATTAGATTTCTTAGGTTAGATCTTAGGTAGAATTTAAATTTATACCTTAGGATATAACACTAACAACTAACCCCCACCATGGCCTTAGCAATTAGGTTAGATAATTTCCACATAGGTAAATAATTCAAAGTGCCATAGTTTAAAACACTAGGTTAGGTTACAATAATACCTTGTAGTATTAGGATCTAGGTTAATTTAATACCTAGTAGCCTTTTCAATCCCCATTAGTACCGAGCTTAGGTTAGGTTGCAAATCAACAATTCAACCAATCAAAATAGAATAAGGAGTTTTAGGTTAGGCTCAGAATTCTATCAAGTATCATAGCTTAGATATATATATATATATATATATTACCTAGCTTAGGATCCCATAGGTTAATCCTATATAGGATCCTAGATCTTTCTTATGCTGTGAACATGTTGCATTCCCATTTTTATCAGCAATGACCTATCATGGTCGATCTTCAAAGACCCAAGCCTAGAAAACCTACTGAATGGAAGTATGTTCACACAAAGAAATTAAAGAACTTACAACAACAAAGTTCAGTCCAACGTGTATCTTAACTCATGGAATGTCAATTTTACCATTCATTCAACAAAGTAGATTTAAAACATTCCTTGGATCACTGAAATTGATCCAAGGATGAGTCAGATAAATAGATAAGTTTACAACTCTTAAACCAGATTGCAAATCACCTACCAGAAGTGAAAAATGGATTCAGAGAAGTCATTCCAGTTCAGTCAAAGGATCTTAAGAGTAGAAAAGACTTATCCATATCAAGCATGATTTCCAATAATTAGAAGAACATATCCTTATAAGGAAAATCACATATCAACACTTGAATGCAAAGGAGGAAAATAACAATAGTCAAGGGTGTTACATGCTTCCCTCCTAAAAAGAATCATCATCCCGATGATTATATCTTTTAACAATTTACATCAAGGACAGTCAATTCATTCACTTCTCTTATCCTAAGTCAAATATTTCAAAACCTTATAGTTCTAGAAATCAATATTAAATAAATTTTTATTCAAATCAAGTAAATATCTGCCCAAAATTAGCTTACTTAATGTCATAAAAGATAAAATCATAAAAAAATTTTTATCAATCAATAGATTCAATTCTGTTCAAATAGATATGGAAAAGTAGTTTTCATATCCTCTAGATTTTCCCAAGTTGCACTCTCCTTGTTAAACTTGGTCCCACTGGACCTTACATTGACTTATTTCTCTATTTCTTAAATGTAACTAGTGAGTTTCAAGACTCAAATGGGCTTAACCATGATTATTCTTGGGTCTTGGACCTGACAAGGAATTCTAATTTAACACATGTGATAAATCTTGAAACATATTTCTTAAGCAAAGAAATATGGAAAACATCATGCATTCATGACAAAGTAGGTGGTAGTGCTAAACGATAAGCTACAGGGTTGATTACTTCAACTATTTCAAAAGGTCCCACGTAATGAGGTGATAACTTGGCAGCCTTGCCAAAAGTTATGGAACTCTTTTTCGGTTTAACTTGAAGAAAAACCTTTTCTCCAAGTTCAAATTTCCTATCAACCCGCTTTAAGTCAGCATAACTCTTTTGCCTATCTCATTTTCTTTCAAGCATTCACGAATCATTTTAACTTTTGTTCCATTTTCGTAAGGATTTCAGGTCCAATTACCTCTCTATCCTCAATGCTATCCCAACTAATAGGGGTTCTACATTTCCTTCCATAAAGCACCTCGAAGGGTGCCATCTTAAGAGAAGCATGATATGTATTATTGTATGCAAATTCAACTAATGGAAGGTACTCCTCCCACTTATACTACTGATCCATACAATACATCCATAACATATCCTCCAAAACCTAATTTACTCTTTCAGTCTATCCATCCATTTCTAGATGATACACAGAACTGAAATTCAATTTAGTTCCAAGAGTTGCATTGAGCATTTTCCAAAACCTTGACGTCATTCTAGGGTCTCTATCAGATATGATTAATTCAGGTACTCCATGTAATCTGAAAATTTCATGTACAAATATTTTAGCCAAAACAGGAGAATCATCCTTTAGATTTCTAGCAATAAAATGAGCTACTTTCGTTAGTTTGTCAACTACTACCAAAATAACATCATGTTTATTTCTTGACATAGGCAATCCTTATACAAAATCCATGCTTATTACCTACCATTTGTATTGTGGTATGCTATGAGGATACAATAAACCAGTTGGATGCATATGTTCCACTTTTACCCATTGACATTCCAGACAATGAGTCACAAAATCTATAACATCCTTTTTCATTCCTTTCCAAAAATATTGTTGTTTTATATCAGCAAGCATTTTTGTAATGCCAGGGTGTCCAGAAAAAGGTGAATTGTGAAACTCTGTCAACAATTTCTTTCTCAAATCATTAGGTAAGGGTATGTATACTCTATTTTCATATCGTAAGATTCCCTCATTATCAAAGTGAAAACCTTTATACCTTTCATCCTTTGGATCTGCAGCAAGCGCTATTTTTACTTGCTGAAAGTAAGAGTCAGATTCCATAACACTTTTTACTTCATCCTTAAACTGAGTTCTTAGTGTTATAAGAGCAGAAATGTGCTTCCTACGACTTAGAGCATCAACCACTCTATTCTCTTTTCCTTTAATGTAACTTATGTCAAAATCATATTGAGACAAAAACTCTAACCACCTTCATTGTCTTGCATTTAGATTTGGCTGAGTGAAAATGTACTTCAGTCCAAGATGATCAGTTTTCAACTCAAATGGTTTACCAAGCAGATAATGCCTCCAAACTTGAAGTGCATGAACTATGGTAGCAAGCTCTAAATCATGTGGAGCATAATTCAACTCATGTAACTTAAGTTTTCTACTTTCATAAGCTATGACATGATCATTTTGTAACAAAATACCTCCAAGACCTTCCCGGATGCATCCGTTACAACCGTGAAGTCTCCATTAGGATCAGGTACAACTAAAATAGGTGCTGAAGTCAACTAACTTTTCAAATTTTTAAAAGTAGATTCACATTTATCATTCCAAACAAATTTCTTATCCTTTTTCTACAATGAAGTTATTGGTGCAACCACCTTAGAAAAATCCTTAACAAATTTTCTATAATAACTCAAAGGCCCATGAAGCTTCTAACTTCATGTACATTCTTGGGTGCAGGCCACTCGATTATAGCTACAATTTTAGAAGGATCTACAACAATCCCATCTTTACTTATAACATGACCCAAATAGTGAACTTCAGTGTCATAGAAAGAACATTTGGACAACTTACCATATAACATCTCTTTCTTAGAATTTCCAAAACTATTTTCAAGTGTTCATGATGCTCCTCCACACTTTTAGAATATATGAGAATGTCATCCAAGAATACAAGCACAAACTTGTCCAAGTATTCTTGAAAGATATTATTCATTAAGTTCATAAAATCTGCAGGTGCATTCGTTAATCCAAAGGGTAAAACCATGAATTCATAATGTCCATACCTTGTCCTAAAATCCATTTTATGAATGTCCTCCTCCTTAATTCATAATTGATGATATCCAAATCAAGATCTATCTTAGAATATACTGATGCTCCATGCATCTGATCAAATAGATCATCAATTCTAGGAAGTGGGTATCTATTCTTGATTGTTGCTTTGTTTAACATCCTGTAATCAATGCACAATCTGAGTGTTCCATCTTTCTTTTTCACAAAGATCACCAGTGCTCCCCAAGGTGAAACACTTGGTCTAATCAAACCCTTAGACAAAATTTCTTGTAATTGAGCCTTAAGCTCTACTAACTCTATGGTAGTCATTTGATAAGGTGCTTTAGAAATAGGTTCAGTACCTGGTTTGATTTCAATCGTGAAGTCAAACTCCCTTTTGGGTGGTAATCCCGGTAATTCTTCTAGAAACACATCACTATAGTTCCGTAACAATGGATAACGTTCCATGAAATCACTATTTTCTTCCATAGATTCTGAAATTTTTACTGCATATAAGGTATAACCCTTATTTTTGGCCTTTTAAGTTGTATAGTTGACAATTTCCTAATAGAAATTTCTCATTTTACACCTTGAATATCTGTTGTTTTTTGCAGATCATCTAAACAACTAATATGTTTTTCAAAATAGTCTACCTTTTCTTTATGCTCTACTAACCAATTTATACCTATGACTATATCATAAGATCCCAAAGGTGCTACATAGAGATCAACTTCTGTGGAAAAGCTAGGTAAGTCAAGGACTGCCCCAAAAAGACACATACTAACTATATGAACAGAATTATTACCATAATGTACAATCCATGATTTATCCATTTTTCCAGCTTTTCTTTTAAGTTTTGAAGCAATTTTACTAGAAATAAAACATTCAATAGCTCCCGTATCAAAAGAATAGTTATAGGTATGCCGAATAACTTACCAAGAACTTCTATAGGTGTAACTTTTCACTGTTTGTTCTACACTATCGTAACATGTATCTTGTGTTACTGATTACAATCATCCTTCTTCAAAGGACATTGATTCACGTAATGATCTTTGCCATAGTTATAACAGCCTCCTACCGGTCCCTTTTGGGCTCAAAATTATTTCCAGCCTTAAAGTTATCATTTTGACCTCCATAGGACTTCCGCCGTTATTATTATTCTTGGAAAAATTGTTCTCGTGTATTTCTAGTAGACTTATTCATTGTGTCTTCTTATTATTGTCAATAGAAAAACTTACTTTTATTACCAAAATTTTCCATGGTCCTTTCTTAGGTGCAAGAGAAGTTGAAGAAGAGTTTGGAACTTTCTTCCATACTTCTTCCTTGTGAGCAGAAATAGCCTTTAATTTCTATTCCTGCCTTATGGATTTTTCAACAACCCCTTCCATAGTGGTTGGGCTGTGAACATCAACCTCTCCCCCAATAATGGGATTCAATCCCATGATGAATTTCTGTATCCTGAACTTCTCATCAGTTTGATACTGAGGTACATACTTGAGTAGTTTCGTAAACCATTCCCAATACTCAGTTATAGTTAACTTCCCTTGAGCTAAGTTCTGAAATTCAGTCATTTTCTAATCATAATAAAGTTGTGGCAGCCATCGTTGCCTAAAATAACTTTTAAATTGATCCCAAGTGATGTTAGTTTCATCAATGTTTAGCTCAGCCTTATGGTTGTCCCACCATGAAGATGCTTCATGGGAAAGCTGATATGCTCCCCAAATAGCTTTGGTTTCCTCCAGAGAAGTTTCTTATTGCAAAGTACTTCTCCATTTCACTAAGCCAATTCTCAACTCCATCACCTAATGTGGTGCCATCAAACTTAGGTGGACTTATCCTTTTTATATCATTGGTGAGTTCAGCCAACCTAGCCTTTTTGTTTTCTAGCTGAGACATGCACATTAACATTGTTATTATCAACACCCATATTGGGGTTATCCTCAAGAGGTGGCTGATTGTTATTACCAGCTTCTTCTTCCTCCTCATTACCCATTACTTGTTGCTCAAGCACAGTCAAATGATCTCTTGTGTCCAACAGGGCAGCAAGGATCTCATCAATTTTTTGGGCTGTTGCTGCTCCTTCCTCAGGTGGAGCATTGTTTGCAACATTTCCTCTTGTCCTAACCATTTTCTGTTACAAGAAAATTCAATTTTTTATCAGATTATGGACACAATAGGTCTAAGAGCTACAACCTTCAGCTTTGATACCAAGATGTAACATTCCTATTTTAAGACTTTAGAAACAAGGGAATTTTTTTTTGAGTAATGTTCTCTGTTCTAAATACATAATTTAGAACACACATTCCATAACAACCATTCTTATAACAGATAACCATATGCAGTTGTGATGACTCAGTAAGCTACCAATCTATTCATTTCATGACTCGGTGAACTACCAATCTATTCATGTTTAACATTAAGTATTGAATACTTTTCTATATACTATGTATACTTGGTTCTCTTACCCATTCTAGGTATTGAGTGATCTATCTAAGGAACCTAACTAAATAGTTATTACCAATATTCATCTACATCACGATCCTTAGACTAGGCAACATAGGACAACATAACCAACAGCTTATGATACTTTGGCCAAAATATTTCTAACATACTATTTATATTACTTATTCCTTGATGGCATACTCATCAATCTAGAATACGTCCTTCACCCCCACTCTATTGTTATCTAGAATGTCCTTTACTGACTTCCATCAGTCCTCTTTCCCAAGGTTTAACCCTAGTTCAGTTAACAATGTAGGTTATGATAGGAAGGAGCTCACAAAGACTTAGGATAGATTGGCATACTGGGTCAACCTAAGTCAACCCCATGTGCCAAGGTACCTGAGTCCTAGAGGGCTACTTCATATCGTAACTATGCTACTACCCAGTCCTAGAGAGAAACTAAGTTCAAGTCCAAAGTGTGTAGATCTAGACGATCAATGCATAAGGGTGTTGCCACATGTCAACTACAGTGTTGTATCCTCGAGAAGATCCTAATATTCTCAAAGGTACAGCCCTACAGTCATCTTGTGCCAAAGATCCTCTAGAATAACCTCATCAGATATACATACCCCTAGGAGATTATTAAAACTTAAATTAATTTGGATACTTAAAGGTATATCCCAACAATCCTACCCAAACCCTAATCCAACTCTACCTAAGTTCTTTTCCAAATCAGATTCCATTATTCCCATAAGAACTTCCTTAACTTAAGATTGCTTTTGATGTTCGTTAATTTTTGGCTTATCAAGCAACTACCAAGAAGAAATGACAACAACCTCTTAAGTTCCATTAAATGTGACTTAACTATTTAAGGAAGTGTAACAACCACCGAGGTTGTAACTTAGTAGACTTTATTAAATGAATTCTAATGATTATAATCATATCTTCCTTTTTCTTACTTTTTAATAAGAGAGGAAGAGTCTTCCTCTTCATGGTTAAGTTCTAGGGTTTAACACACCCTTTACGTCCTTTACAAATTCCATAGTTTTCATTGTAAGTTCATTACACATTACCTTAATAATATGAATTGTTTAGATAAGAACATTGAATTTCTGCAACTTATTTAGTTACATCACGTTTAGGAAAATACTCTAATTCCCTTTTTCCTACTTATCCAAAAATACTCATTGAAACATATAAATAACATGAAGAATATCAATAGGATAGGATTTCATTTCTTTTACAAAGGTACAAGATAATTTACACAACCCATGCAAGTAAATTCTCATCCTTCAATTCATTTTCAAAACTTATACATTTACAACTTATGCATTTTAGGCATACTGTATGACAACAACCTTCATTCAAAAGAGAAAAAAATTTCATTTTACAATACAACTTAAGAACAAATCAGAATTCTTCACAAGAATCAACTTAGATCAGCCAATGCATCATATAAGTTTTTTCCTTCTTTTATCACTTACGAAGTCCATCTGCAAAAATTGCTAGCATGGGTCAGTTTAATGAACTAAGCATGATAAGCACTAAGCCTTAAAATGAAGTGCATTCCATTAATTGTTCCAATAAAAACAACCCTGCTTTAATGAACAACTAGTATTTCATACTCCCTAAGCATAAGTAATATCAATAAAAATAAGAGCAATACTAAACCAAGATTAACAAAAAGAAGAACATAATATAATCTATAAATTGTCTTACAAATTAAAGTATAATTGATCCTATCAATTATCTTTACCAAACAACAAATCATAATATATCATTGCTTCCAATCCTACCAAATATAATACAACACTTATCTTTACTATAAGATACATGAGTGTTTACAACATATTCCCTCTTAGATGTTTCATCTAACTTTCAAGTAAAGAAGAAAAACATTTCCAATTATGCCAAAGTACATAACATCCACAAAGTGGAAACAATTGTATATTAAAACTTAAACCATTTCCTTTAAAGGTCCTCTATTATAAAATTCAACATTTTAAGGTATTCATCAAAACATATCCATATAAAGGAAATCCAAGAAGGCATGATGGATTAATAGTCATCAACAAGTTTGCAATTTATTTTGCCAACCAATCATCAATCTCTTTCTACTTCATTTCAGTCAAATGACAAGTGTAAAAGACTAATTAAGTACTGATTCTCTTTCCAATAAAAATCAGAAGGTTCCAACCAATGAACTTAACCCAACTTCATTAGAAAAGGAGTCCTAACAAAATATGATCCCAATCTATAATCATTTCTTATAACTTAATTTAATAGTTTACCTTCTCTTATACATACAATTTAAGTTCATTCAAGAGTTCCAAGAAAGAAAGCAAGAACCACTTTCAAGGAAAGAGAATACTAAATGCTATCTTCCTTTCTAAATCTTCCCATTATAATGCATGAATTCTACTTTCCATTAGGAACATTATAATAATGAAGCTCATACATATTCCCATGAGCAATAAAGATTCACAGTGTATTTTTTAAAGACCTAACATTCTTTCATTGGACTAGAACAACCTCAAGATAAGAAGAAAACATGTTAACATTTTTCTTTCTTAGAACTCTTTACTATCAAACAAGTGAAGTTCCATAAATCCTTACCATTAATTTTCCCTTTTTAAACTCGATAATAAAATAGTGAAGTTCAAAACACATCCCGTAGTCAAGTTTGAATCGTAATTAATCTTCCAAACTTAACATTCATTTATTGGACCCATCAAGAGACAAGAAATCTAAGTAGATGCTACACTCAAAATTTTCCAATAGTTAAGGCAAAACTATCTCGACAATATTCCAATGCATCATTGCAAGAACTATAGATTGGTTTCCAAATAAATGACAAGATCAAAACAACATATATAATACGTACTTGTCCAAGACTTGAATTACAAATCTAAGCACAATGTAAAGCATAAACTCCCTCAAAGGATCAAGATCATTCAAATGCTTATAACCAAGTTCGGGTAACATCATGTTCCCTCTTTAGTTTATAAAATAGTCAAAAGACTATAAAATCTAAACCAACACATTGTTCAGGTTACCATTTCAATTAAAAACACCAAGTAACAAATTGATTGCACAGTGTTGCATCACAATATCACAATCACAAATTCATAAATACACCAACACCGTAATGCTAGATCGAATAAAAAGAAATTACTTATAAAACAGTAGTTCATTCTAAGAAAAATGCTTCCATTTTCAATTAACATCCTTTCAAACCTTGTTTCCCAACTCAAATGGGATGTAAGATGCTTGACAGAGCTCAGACTAGATGACTTAAAATCCGGGTTCATAAAGAACCTCCAAAAACATTTTATATGGTCATAAGAACAAGAATTCACAAGCACCATGCCATATGTGGCTTTGAACAATAGTCTAACTTATCCAAGATAACAAACATAGGTTCCAAGTTTGATACGGGTTCAACAACAATCGCAGTTTTTACAAGATGAAATCTAAAAACCAAGCCATATACGGTTTTTCCAGTGCATGCAATTTTCAACAACAAAATCTCAAACTTACTTACAAGTATTCATAAGTACTAGAGTTCTTTACCCACTCTAGGTCACAAAACACAAAAAATTCACAAACAATAATCTCAACAACACAGGAAGTACTCAAAGTTCCTTAAAAAATCAGCAAACAATTTATCATCAACAAAGGTGGTCAAAACCAAACAACCATTTCCAACAACCAAAAATGTTAATAGAGTTCCAAATTTGTTCTTGCATGCATAGATATTTTGTGCAACATAAGTTTTCAACAGAACCACATATATCACAGATTCAAAACCCGAATGTAAATTTTACTAAACCCATTAATCAATTAACCGGATAAAGCATGAAATGCACAAAACTCATCAGAGAAAAGTTTTTTTAATGAAAACACTTAGAGGAAAGCAAGATATTTTAATAGTTAGAGCCTATCATGCCTGATAGTGTCACTGTAAAATCAAAGAAGACCTCTAGCCAAACTCACTTCTTCTCCTCTTCTCCACGAAAGATCAAACAACCAGATACTTCTTCCATAATGCTTCTTATACATTCCACGAAATGAAAATAGATTTGAAACCTCAAAAATAGCCATGAAGTGTAATTTAAACCGCTGGTTCAAAAACTAGAGCAGTGCATCCGAAATGAAAATCGAGGACATACAAAATGAAACAACCTAACAAAAATCTATTGGCATACCTACCAAGATGGTTCGGGCTCGTGAACCAAAAATAATTAATCTCATTAATTCCAAATATCCCACTCAATCCTCCTTGCCACCACCTACCAAGTCTAGCGAGTGCCAAGTCCAAGTTAACATAAGTTTCCATTTTTAGTGATACTACCACCTAAGCCTCTACCAAGCCAACTAACCCTTGCCAAAGCCGGGCAAAACCATATACATTCACCATCCTTATCTACATCATAAATTCCTTAGGGACCGTTGACAATATGCATGCGACCACTTAAGTCCCAATTCATATCCATTAGTTTAGGATAGGTTAGATTGCTTAGGTTAGATCTTAGGTAGAATTTAAATTTATACCTTAGGATATAACACTAACAACTAACCCCCACCATAGACCTTAGCAATTAGGTTAGATAATTTCCACATAGGTAAATAATTCAAAGTGCTATAGGTTAAAACACTAGGTTAGGTTACAATAATACCTTGTAGTATTAGGATCTAGGTTAAATTAATACCTAGTAGCCTTTTCAATCCCCATTAGTACCAAGCTTAGGTTAGGTTGAAAATCAACAAATCAACCAATCCAAACGAAGGAGTTTTAGGTTAGGCTCATAATTATATCAAGTATCATATCTTAGATAGAATATATATATATATATATATATATATATATATCTCGTGTGTGTGTGTGTGTGTGTGTGTGTGTGTGTGTGTGTATATACATATATACATACATACTATATATATATATATATATATATATATATATATATATATATATATATTATTTATTAGGTTAATCCTATATAGGATCTTGGATCTTTCTTATGCTTGTGAATAGGCTGCATTCCCTTTTTATCAAGACCCATGGTCGATCTTCAAAGACCCAAGAAAAACAACCTATTGAATGGAAGTACATTCACATAGAAATTAAAGAACTTGCAACAACAAAGTTCAACGTCTAACTTGTATCTTAACTCATTCACTCAATAGAGTAGATTTAAAACATTCCTTGATCACTTAAATTGATCCAAGGATGAGTCGATAAATAGATAAGTTTACAACCCTTAAACCAGATTGTAAATCACCTACTGTAAGTGAAAAATGGATTTAGAGAAGTCATTCCAGTTTAGCCAAAGGATCTTAAGAGCAAAAAGACTTATCTATATCAAGCATGATTTCTAATAATTATAAGAACATATCCTTATAAGGAAAATAACATTGCAACACTTGAATGCAAAGGTGGAAAATAATAATAGTCAAGGGTGTTACAACTATGGGTGCATTGGTTTTATTCCACTTTACAAGGATATGTGTGTGCTTTGTATGTATATGTATAAATCCATAGAGAAACTTGAAATTGGCATAATTTAAGCTGTAGGAATGGCCCAGACATTTGACTTCTTCTCTATAAAGCCTCCGGTAGAAGAAGAATTAAAAGTTATTAAGCACTTAACTATGAGAGATAGTTCCAAGGCTAAAGAAATCCTTTAAGATTTATTAGATAAAGAATACTCAAGCGCATCCCGATGAAGAACCGTGAGGTCAATGCAACATTACTTCAACACGCTTACTTTGAGAAAGATAAAGGAAAAATGGTCTGCATTTAGTGGATGACAAAGAATTAGATAACCTAGACGTAAACCATTCAATAGGGAGGTGTGAGGTATTGGATAGAGTGGATAAGACCACATGTGCCTATCATGAATTGATGAACACAAAGCGGGTGAATATTGGAATGGATACTTGAGCCTAAGGAAGCCATAACTAAAGACTATTGGTCAGACTCTAGAGTGGCGAAATCATATAGTTACTAAGGGATTACCAGAATTATTTCCTAGGGGTACCATGAACTTAAAGGAATGCATGAATCATTAGGGAGATGAAGATAAAGCTTAAATAAAGTGCATGCCCAGTTAGAAAGAGACCTTACATAATGAACCCCAATTTATGTTAAAAGGTAAAAGAAGAGATTGCTAAAATTTTAGAGTCCGGGATTATCAAGCCCCTTGATGAGTCATAATGGGTTAGTCCAATGGTGATCAATATTAAGAAGGATGGACAAATTAGGATATGCGTGGACTATAGTGAGATGAAATTTACATGTGTAATTGATCCATTTTCTACGCCATTCACTGAGGAAATACTAGGAGTTACAGGGCGTGAAATCTATTTATTTACAGATGGGTTCTCTGGGTATCATCAGGTTTGGATTGCCAGAGGATCAAGAAAAGACTACATTTACTACTGAATGGGGTAGCTTTTCCTATAATGTCATGCCTTTTGGTCTGAAAAATGTGCCTATTGTATTTTCACACATAGTTGTCCAAGCATTCAAGGAATTTATTCACAACTTCTTACAAGTATATTTAGATGATTAGACGGTGTATGGATTAGTTAAGGATCACTGTGACAATTTGTGCTTAATTTTTGAATGGTGTAGACAGTTGAGTATCTCTTTAAACATCAAGAAGTGCATAATTTCTACATAATTGGGATACTTTTAGGACACATAATATGCAAAGAGGGTTTGTTACTTGATCTAGCAAAGGTTGCAGTCATTATAGGCCTAAGGGATCCTACTAGTCAAAGTGAGGTGCATAGATTTTGGGTCATACAAGATATTACAGAAAGTTTATCAAAGGCTATGCCAAATTTTCCACGCCATTAGAAGAGTTACTCAAAGGGAAAGGTACATTCTCTTGGGAGAACAAGAAGAACGCACATTTGAGACATTTAAGGAGAAACTTACTATTGTGCCTATTCCACCTTTTCCTTCTTGGGAAAAACCATTTCATGTACATGTTGATGCCTCTGGCATGGCCATTAGTGTGGTGTTGGCTCAACCTAGAGAAGGTATTGTAGATCATCCTATATGTTTTGCTAGTAGAAAGATGACTCCTATAGGACATAATTACAAAACTATAGAGCATGAATATTTTTCAATATTTATACGTTGCATAAATTCCACTAGTACCTACTAGCTACACCATTCATCTTTTATACAGATCACATGGCATTAAAGTATTTGGTAAATAAACCTGTTTTACAAGGGCACATATGTCGATGGGTACTCTTATTTCAAGAATTTGATTTCACAGTTGTGGTAAAACTAGGAAAAAGTAATTTTGGACCAGACCATCTATCAAGAATACAATCAGGAGAAGAAGCATAAGAAATTGAGGATACCATGCTAGATGCATAGTTATATAGGTTATAATGTGCACCATCATAACTAGAGGACATTGTTGTCTTTCTACAAATAGGGATGGCACTAGAAGGAATGAAATCCTTAGAGAAGAAACAACTTGCTATATGTGCCACACCTTATATGTTAATCAGTGGTGACTTATATAAATTAGGCTGAGATGAGGTATTGCACCATTATATATTGGAACATGAGTGCATATATATTATGGAAGAAGCTCATGGTGGTATTACAGGTTGGCCACTATGTCGGTGATGCCACAACGTATAAGATTATACTTGTTGGATTATGGTGGGAGACCCTCTATAAAGATTGTAAGGAATTTTATAAGGCATGTGATCATTGTCAACGTCTTAGAAAACTAGGTCAACAAGATGAAATGCCTCTGAGACCTATTACTAGCATAGATCCATTTGAGAAATGGGCTATAGATTTTTTGGGTCCTATTTCACCAGCTACATGTAGAATCGGATCATGCTACATCATAACTTGCACTGAGACTATCTCGACAATGTGGGCGTAAGAAACACCTAAAAATGACCGTATAATGGCTACAATAATCCAATTTCTATGGGACAATATTTTTACAAGGTGATGTCCTTTAAGTTTGACTAGTGATAGGGGCACAAATTTTATTAATTAGAAAATCAAAATTTTATTGGATGAGTTCATGATTACACACCATAAGACTACACCTTACCATCCTTAGGAAAATGGAACTACTAAAGTTTTCAACAAGATTTTGAGCCAAACATTGACAAAAATCATGATGTTAGAAGAATGGATTGGGATGATAAAGTCTCTGTAGTACTTTGGGCATATCAGACAACATATAAAAGGTTGAACAAAGCCACACCATTTTAGTTAGTGTTTGGCATAGAAGTAGTTCTTCCTATGGAATTTATGTTACCTTATTTGCATATTTCACATGCTAGAGGTCTAGCTAATGAGCAAGATTTAGAATAACGGATCAAAAAGATAATTAAGTTGGATAAGCAATGAGCCATAGCATGTTGGATTCAGAAGCAAGAAAATTCTAGGTAGAAAGCATGGCATGACAGAAACATAAGGGACAAGAAGTTTGAGATTTTAAAAATGGTGCTTATCTATGACTCTAAGTTCTTGCACCATCTAGGAAAATTTAAGGTACATTAGTTGGGGCCATATGTTATCACTTACATCCTTGAAATAGGTGCTTTCCAGTTAGAAGCACTTGATGGAACATGGCTACCCGGTTACTTTAACGGGAGTAGGCTAAAGCCCTACTATAAATAAGTCTTCTTGGTGTTTATAATAAGGTAGTATTGCCATTTAGATTAGGTTTTCAATTCTATATTTCTTTAATGTATTTCCTTCCTAGTCACTATGCTTTGTCAATTTAGTTATTGTTCTTATGTAATAAGCATGCTTACGTGCATAAAGATAATTCCTATATGAAGCATGTTTATGAACAGAGGACTGCACATAATTTTAGTGTGGGGTGGTTGTCGATATCTAGGTATAAAATTGTGGGAATTGAAAGGTGAAAGGAATAAGTTATTACTGGTGTGCTTTTCAAGTCAAAGGATTGCTTCTAAAAACTAACCAAAGATGGTGATGAATGAAGGGACAAGATAACACAAGGTAAGTAGAGGCCATAATAACTACTAGTGGAAAGTGCAAAGTGACAAAGTACTCGAGCACAAAGAAGCACATTGAAGAGAAGTCTCGTGACCACGGGGTAGGAAGGAATGCTAGAAGGTTATAGTGGGTGCGAAGATGTACCACATGGAAAGAACAAAGTTTTTCAATAAATGAGAGGACATTGGGTAGGTGAAGGAGTAATAAATGCATCAAAAATTTAAAATCTATATAAGGATGGGATGTGAGTTCATTTTTACCATTGCGATTAAGAGTATTTGAAAAATAGCTAAGTGTAAAGAGCCGAGTGATTGAATTGAGGTGCAAAAGGTTTGTAGCTAGTCGTGATAAAGAGATCTGTGTGCAAAAAGATCTTGTGTGTCTAGTGGTGAAGGGTTTGAGTGAAGCAAGGTGATAGAGAGGAGTGAGGGCACGTGATTTCACCTAGGGCACGTTGAATCAAGGTAGGGTTTGATTTGCACATTATATAATTCAAGAGGAGAGTATTTACAAAGGATTACAAGGTAGAAATGGTACCCAAGAAAGTAGTTACAAACGGGATTGAAGGGAAAGAAGAAGGTGATCATATAAGAAGAGGAGATGGCTCCCAAGAGAAATTTATTTGAAATACAATATCCAAAGGGGATCATCGTAGGCTAGGAGTGGGATTATCACATAAGGAGAAGCAAGGTGAGTGAGTAAGACCACCATACCACATAGAATAAGAAGTAGTTTGATGCCTTTCTGAACAAAAAGATGAATAAACAAATAGTGGAAGACATGTCGGTATACAATGATGTTGGTGAGAAGCTCTTGAAGAAGATTGGATTTTACCAGCTATACAAGCTCCCTTAATTTGGGAAATATGAGACCTTGTACCAGGTGGCTCATGACCAGAGTGCACAAATATGTTTTCTATTTGCAGGATGCAAAGCTAGAATTTCAGCCATGCTAATCTCCACAGTAATAGGATTGAAGGGTAGAGGAAAAGATTTGAAAGATGATTTAATAGACAAGGCTACAATCTTGTAGACTATAAAGGAGATGGGGTACACAAAGGGTCTATGTGGCATGGATATAGATAAACTTAAGAAGTATCTAGTTGTGCAAGCAGCCACACATCTTTTTATGAGGCTAAATGAATAGGAAAGGTGATCACAAGTGAACACCATGTGGCTGCAAATTTCTAAAAAGATGTCCGAAGGGGTGGTCTACAACATTTTAGGTTACATTACAAAAACTATCATTGAGGAAGTGCACATAGGAGCAAATATTATCTTTGGAGATGTTCTATTGTGGCTGGTGTTCATGGAGATCGGATTACTTGATGGACCAAAAGATAAGATATGGGAGTATCCCATAGAACATAAGTCACCAGTGGAGCGGTTCAAAAATACCTATGTGAAGGATCCATGAAAGAACCAGTCAAGAAAAGGGATGAGAAGTGGTATGATAGGCTCCGCATGGCCTTTGAAGAAGAATGGTGCATCCCCAAGGAATTTCCTTCGGTGGTTAGAAAGGTAGTTCAATTCGTTGTATACCAGCACTTTTACATAGCACGGTTTTCCATGAGGGATGGAGCATGGAGCCCTTGGTGTAATTTATCATATGCCTTCACAACAAGGTACTTCCAGTGTCATTACATAGGTTCTCATATGTGTGACACCTAACGTTCAACATGGAAAAGGTAGATTGTGACTACCACATGCTAAAGAAGAAATATATGTATCTAGGATGGAGTGCATATATTGAAAGGCTCATTTTAGATGTATTGAGCATTAAACTAGTAAGTTTGGCTATGGGAGATGTTGGAGCAGCACTGGTGTACCTCTAACTAAAGCCCAAGATGGAAAACAACAAGTATGTGGAAGATGAGTTCGCACTTCTAGAACCACCAAAGGGTAAGCATACCATGGAGAACATTCCAGTGCCTAAGCCCACAGAGCCAATTGAAGTAGAGGATGAGGAGAATGAGCATGAAGATAGTGGTGGTTTGGAACATAGAGGTAGAATACATCCTATGAATAAGGATAAAGCTGAGTGTGCAACTACACCACCTTATCCATAAGAGGGGGATGATGAGGACTTGGATGCAGTCTAAGGAGAGCACCGATTTAAGAGAGTGTTCAGGAGAACAAGGACCCAAGGTGCTACTCTGTAAATAGTGCACAGATCACCCAGACTCTCTCCATAGAAGGAGACAACTGTGCAAAGGAGAAGGAAACTAAAATTGAATGAGGAAGCAGAAGAGAGGAAAGTGCACCTAATTCTCCTACACCTCCAGAGAATGTAGAAGAACAAAAAGATGAAGAAATTAAGGAAGGAGAATAGGAGGAAAAGGGAATAGATGAGATAGCTACCGATACTTCTCAGGACATGGAAACACAAGTCCCAAATAGGGAAGCTCAAGTTCCTAAGAATCCTAGGTCAAGAAGAACAAGCGGGAGCGTATTCCACCAGCCATGGGTTATGCTAAGGAAATAGGTAAAACTTTTCATGCCCATTTCTAGAGCATACTATCAAAAAGGAGTTATATGGATGGGAATTATTATATGAAGATATGGCTATAGTGAACAAAAGGAAGCAATTATCATGGTTGATGCACACACACATGGATAAAGCAAATTTTGATGTGTGTGAGGATTCATGTGTATCGAGGAGGTTGAAAAATACACCTCAGGCTAGACACATGATAGTAAAGCCTACTATTATGTCAAATGAACATGTGAGAAATGCATTGGTAAAAGTATCAACAGAGGTGGCAAGGTATAATATGGATAAGTCTACCACAATTACGGAGCTAAGGGAAGAGATAAAAACTAAGGATGGGTAAATAGAATGCCTAATGTAGGAGAGAGAATTAGCACAAAAGAAGAACTCTATATTTATCAGAATCGCAGAGGAAATTGGTGATAATGTCATAAGGGCTAGGCCACACTTAGAGCCAAAAGTACCGAAGATGTTTCCTTCGGTGATACACTATGTAGGTACATTGGTAGACCTAGTGCTTGAAGATGAACCTCTATGCATCTTAGCTTCAAAGGATCCAAAGCACAAGATGCAAAGCAAGAAAAGGCTTCAGTGATGTGGAAGATTACATCATATGAGGGACTGTTGCAAGCATTGTAGGAAGAACTAAAGAATGCAAACCAAGCCTTGAACATCTGTATAGCTCCAGAGGCACTCATCAACATAAAAACCCTGGAGGAGAACAAAGAGGTCTAGAAATTGATGAAGGATGACACATTGGGCTGTGCAAAATATTATAAATGGTTAAACGAAGCATGAGGCCCTAGCGGTAGCCTAAGAGCCACATAAAAATTGGCTAGAGGAGCTTGGAAAACTCATTGTGTAGAATATGTATTTTCTAAAGGGAAGGATGACTGCAATGTCCAGCATTGTGTTGGTCTTGTAGAATGAGAAAGGAGAGATTACGAAGGATGAACTGGAGTCCATTGCTATGGAAATTCTAGAAAAAGTAGAGGAAGCACTCATTGAGTGGCAGACCTTGGAGGCCGAGATAAAGTAGGAATATCCTGAATTAATTTTTCAAGTTACAAAAGAAGAAACTGTAGGTTAAAAACATTCTTTCATTCATCCAAATTCTTTCCATTCTTGTATTCTTTGATTCATTTTGGAGATAACCATTGTCGGGTGACAATTAAATTAGTGTGGGGTAATGTTGATTAGAGAACACTTGACAAAAAGCATGCAAGAAGTCTACATGGGAAATCATGTCATATTCAAAGGTGTGAACAGATATGGAGAACATGTGCTTGGAGTAGAAGTTCAGCTTTTCAAGACTTAGCCATTTTCACTCATGAAGGCCTATTTTTAGAGATGATGTGTAGAGCACACAAGCAAGGCAGAGATGTGTGTGCCACACATTGGCTATTTTTGGAGGATCGGCTATGAAGCACTTTGTATGGATATAGGTTAGGAATAGGATTATCACTATAATCAACTACCAGTAGTCTATTATTAGTGCACTTACATGTGTGTCTATTGTTGTAATGGCACATGGCTAGTAAAAGCATGCAACCTATTTTTGGAATGGATAAGTGGTGAAGGGAAAGTCCCCACCCTTATATATGTAGTAAACTATGTAATAGAGAGACAAACATATGTAGATGTGTGTACATACATAGAGAGATTATGCTACTAAATCTATTAAGTGCATACTATTGTTATTGTAATGAAGCTTCAGTATATTTATTGTATTAAATATAATGGAGGATAATGGCTGAATTTAAGTGTTAGTTTTGTGTGTATATGAATCTAGTATGTTTTTATCTCATCATGGTTAATATTTAATTCTATTTTCATTTAGAGATAGATATGACATGCTCTGTAGAATGATGTGTTAGTAATGGAACTACATGTGTTAAGTCTTCATCATGCTAACATCCTGCAACAACAACCCTAAAGAGAGACTTGGTACCTTTGCGTGCTTCAAGTGAGCACTCATTCAGGATGAGTGATGTGCCAGTGCATCTTGGGTCTTATTGGGCTTGTATTACTGAATTCTAGGTTACATCACTCAGAATGTTTGATTCTAGTACCCGAGGATCACTTCCGTATGTGCACTCTTGTTGAGGACTATTGATGGTCATGTATTGCAATGACCTATTTTAATCAAGCAAATAACAACTAATCTAATTGAATTGAAACTATTCTATTTTTTGGGTATTTTCAAGATATAAATGAAATGAAACAACACAAAGCTACTGCTCTAATAAAATAATTGTTTTTGAGCTTTTCTGGAACTTTAGAGGAAATGAAGAAATAAAAGCTTCTAGTCTAATTAATAAATCTAAACATGCAAACAACCAGATGTAGTTGATTATTTGTACAACAAAGTGTATCTAATCTAATTTAATTTAAACAAATCCTTTTTCTAATAAGTAATTGTGGATTTTTAAATCCTCTCCTATCTCAGATACACAGGAAGATTGAAAGATTCAGAATATTTTCTTTCCATGTAACTTCCCAATAGAATGCAATGAATATAAGGCAAATCACAATATATGAAAAATTTATTATCTCTATGTTGGAAAAGAAAGCTTCCTCCAGATATACTTCCCTCCAAACCCATAGGGATAGGGAAGGAATAATCTATCAACGAAACTCCTATGGAAGATGTAAAGCTTATTTGAAATTGACTAAACTATTTGCAATGAAGAAACTAGATTTTTCTACTCTATTTGATATGTATGTGCATACGATTCAGAAAAATAATATGAATAAATGAGGAAAACTAACATCAACCCCAACTTGATTGAATAGCCTTTTCTTTTGTCTAATGGACTTGATACTAGGATCAAGGTCAATGGATTGATGAGAAACACTTAGATAAAATCCTTTCACACCCTCATAATCCCATGAGAATATGTCATTGTATTTCTTGCATAGAGAGATGAAGGCCTTCTTTTCATCATTCGTGAAGCTTTACTCGGCAACAATTATTTTCCATGCGTAATGATGACTAGGTAGTAGTCTTCTTATGCCACATGCATATAATTTTCTTCACCCTTGAATTCATCATCAAGGCTGGATATTTTCTTATAAGGTAACTAATATTTTAGGAAACTTGTTTGTCTAGATTTGAATCAATTGGTCACCATAGTTGTCATGAAAGTTAGGTTACATACTTGAAGATAACTCAACTTATTTTTGAATAAACTAGACGATCTACTTGTCACGTTAAACAATTTCCAGCTGGTTTTTTTTTTTCCAAAATGGATGGTATGATTACCATCTTCACATGTTGCACATTTCCCTTGACAAAATCCTTCATAGGATAAAACTATGACCCAAGCACAGCCATCTAATCAACTTATTTTAATTTTCATTGGCACCACCTACATATTTAGAGCATCAAATCTCTCAAAGAGGTCTTAAAATCTATTTCTATAATATTTGAGAAGCTTATTTTTTTGTGCATTTGTTTATGACCTAGTGAATGACCAATTTTGTGTCCCCAAAGATCTGCATCACTTTAATCTGTCTCTTTTTAGTAATAAGCCTATGCATGAAGAAGAACTTATCATCCTTGGGAGAAATGAGAACAGCCCCTACACCTGTGCCATTTTTTCTTCTCGAAACCATCAAAGAACAACTTCGATAGACCATAATTTCCTTTATTTTTATTTAGTGCATGTGACATCATAAATTCTTCTTTAAGGATGTAATAGGTACCAAGCCTAGAATGAAAATCTTCAAGTTCTTCATCATATGGATCAAACTTGTGATGCCTTTCTTCCCACTCATCTAGCACTAAGTCAGGTACAGGAGGGGGAACATGTTGCTCTTCAGATATTGAAGCTTGTTCTTCTTGGATTAAGGAGTTATCTTGGAGAGAAGATGGGTCATATGACTTAAAATGATAGGATAATATTGGCTCAGCTTGTATGATAAACCGGGTACCATACCTTTTTTTGAGTAACATATGGGACCAATCAAAAGACATGTAACCACCCATTTTAGTAGTAAAATCCTTGACAAACATAAGGAAAACAAAGGGGAAAGTCAATGATTGACACATCTAGAGTTATATTGAGGCTTTGACATGCATGTAGGATTAACTCAAGGTCCTTGATGATTCCCAAAGTGGTGACAATTAATCCATCAAGTTGTAGGACTCCTTTTTATAAGGGGTTGTACTTAAGGCCTAGGACATCAAAAAATTTCTTAGGCATGACGGAAGTACTAGTGCCTGAGTCAATCATACAATTGTGCACAAGGTGTTTTCCTATGATCAAGGACATATAGAAGGGTGGGGTTTTGATAGCATTACTTTCTTTTCCTTTTCTTGACAAATATTGATAGAAGTGCATGGGAGTTGTGTCAGAGCTTCATGCAACTTTTCATGCTGAGATTGAATGGCCAGAGTGCCCCACATTATGACATTCACATTTTTCTTCATCTGATCCACAATGTTGAATGGAAGGCCCTTTGATTTGTGCATTTGGGGCACAAAAGAATCCTTTATTTCTTGTTCAAACACAGAGGTAGGGGCCTTATATTGTGTAGAGGCTTGACCTAACAAAGGAGGGGCACGTGTTACTTTAGGATGAGTATTGAGAGAAACCTCACACACATGAAATTGTGTGCCTTTGTTGTTAGATTCCTCTGTTGCATCACTTTGGTTTTTAGGATCTTCTTATGTTGCAGGAATTGAGACTTGCGCACCAAAATCAAGCATTATCTTATTGTATATTGTGTTTTCTGCAACATGGGTGCGTGATCTATTTGTATCATCTGCATCTTGATTAATTACATATAATTATTTGGTGTCAAAGAATATAAGGACAGCCTCTGAAGGGGATCCTAAATTTTCTTGATTCTCGGATCACTTGTGCAAGATTCACGGTTAGAAGTATCATAAATCATGTAGGCATGCTTGTGCATAGCATTGGCACAGAGATATTAACTTTGAGGCATATTACAAGGAAAGTACCATTTTGACTCTTGCACCATGTTTTTTTGAACTAGGATAAGTGTTTGGCTTGCGCTACACACTTTGGGAGAGGTTGCACCGGAGGAATAACTTACAAGGGAATATGTGCATTATCATGCCATCTATCATTCTAATGGTTTTTCCCATATATTTGATTTGCATATGGATTCCATCAAAGGCTTATTGTTTTGGTTATGCCCCTAATTAGAGTTGTTCTTGAATGCTTTTGCCTTCTACTTTTCTAAAGATATAACTTTATTTGACAATTTTATAATCATATCATTTCTTCATTTTATTTCTACTACACAGGAAAGTATGATGTAGATGCATGTAGGTTGAGCACTTTTCTTAGGAATGGGAGCAATGGAAGGTTGGGGCACATCGAAATTTCTAGGAATAAAGGCATAGGTGTCCTAGGAGCTAACTTTCCTACCTGAATGAGACTATTTTCTTCCCTTATTGCAATATTGTAAGCAATAGGTAAGGTTCTACCTCCCATTGACTGAATCATGACTTAAATTTCACTATTCAAGGCCCTTAGATAATATAGGAAAGCATGGTGAGTTATAGGTCTTACCACCAAAAGTATCCTTTCCTAGGTCTTCTATAATATTATATTAAAATCATTCATTTTCTCATTGGGTGCCCTCTTTGTTGTAGTCATTTGCTCCACCAATGATAGGTGATCTAAATTTTCATCAAAGTAATTTTATAGAGTTATTCCAAGATCATCCAGGTATCAATATATGTAGGTCTCGAGCCATGGTACCACCGGAGCACTTTCCCATTGAATGAACTTGCAAGTAACCTAATTTCTACATCATCATGTGTGATCAGATAGATAGAGCACATGTTTTCTAAATCCTAGATGTGCTCAACAGGGGTGACTTAGTTCTCACCAATGAAGTATGGAATAATCTTGAGCGCACTTGTTAGCATATAATGTTGCACATTCGAGAATAAGATGGATTTCACCAATGAAGTTAGAAAATTTCCTCAGAGGAGGAGGTGGTTATAGTTTCATAGTAGGGTTCTCGGTCTACTATGAGGAGGAGGAATGCCCGTGGTGTGCTAGAGATAGAGATGTGTGCACGGGTGTTCTACTACATATTATCCTTAGAGATAGCTGGAGGTACTAGAATTATGATTCATCTCAGTGCTTTGTCTTGTATGTAATATTCTCATGAAAGTCTCTCGGACTATTGAAAATAGTAGATCTGGATATTGGGAGTCGACAAATGTGTTAAAACAAGCCTCCAAAGGCTAGAAATCACTAAGTCACACACCAAAACTTAGTAATGATGAAATTTAAGCTTTCAATATTGGTCCTAATGGGCATGCCAAAACTATTAGGGCTCAAACTTGCACCCCATGTCTCAAATATGAAATAACTAAGTCATTGATTCAACAATGGAATTGTCTCCAATTTGTGTAATCTCACATGCTTGAGATAGACCTCCAAAGAAGTTTGGTTCCTCTACCTATTTCTACTGCTACTGCTACTCCTAATGTTGAAAGGAAAATCCTAAGCTAAACATGTCAAGGGACCAGGATAGAAGGATATGAATAAATGTAAAACTAAAACTAAGGGAGGTGATAACACCAGAAAGAAAGGGGGATGAAAATAATCAACTTTGAGTGAAAACGAAGGAGAATACATAGAAAAAGGCTAGACACATGTACCATAGACAAAAATTCGATTGCCATGATCATTTTCATGAAACAAAATGAGAAGGAGATGAAATTTATGTGAGAAGGCATCTGTAAACACACAACGTGAAGGAGAGGCAAGAAAGAAGAAAAAAACAAGCTAAGGAAGAAGATAGCCACAAAACAATGCTTCTATTACTTCCATAAATGCACAGTCAATTACAATGGCGTATGAGGCTGATATCCACATGCAAAGGACTAGATCTAAAGGTCTACAACTCAAAATGCAAGGAAATTCCTATACAAACTAAAATAATCCAACCCTTATCAATGAGAAATGATCTTACATTTATAGATGAATGAATGAGAGGAAAAAGAGGAGGAGGGAAAATCCAATTTAAAAACTCAACCACCAACAACTAGCAATGAATTCCTACAAATCCACCTACAAATCTATCAAATGCACTTCTTCATGTCTGTTTGGAATGTAGGAGAAGGAAAGGGGTGAGATCTGAATCAAATCGGGTGGTTGCAATCAGATCCTACATTAATGGCATGAGAGATGTTTTTCATCTTCTCACCTACCCAATCCCATTGAAATTTAAACTTGGTGACCTAGAGTGTAACTTACATCATCAGCTATTTTTTCATTCTCTTTCACATCTCACACTTTAGCTGGTTGTAAGGATGTTACACCATGTTGGTATGCTTTGGTAGGTTACATGTGATTCACTCAATTTATGACAATCTATGTGGCTCAATAATTGGCGCGAAAGAAGTCACCGTAGTGTACAAAGGAAAGAGCCACATAAGAAGAAAGCGGGAGGCACGTAAAAGTAACACATGCAAGAGGAATGGAAAGAATACATGCCAAAGGAATGTATGCAAGAGGAAAATTCATTACAATATTATGTGCGGTAGAAATAAAAGGGGTGCACGAAGATGCCAAGGACTTAGCTAAATTTGGGAAGCACGTGTAGTGTGCGCACAAAAGATGTATGAATTACTTATAGGAAGGAAAATTCATAGATATTGGGTATGAGGGAAAATGGAATAGAATAGAAGAAAGGAAAAGGAAAATACAGGAAGTGCAAAACAAATCAAAAGCATGAAAATGTGCGTAAGGAACAAGAGTCAAGAAACCTACCAAAAAAACAATTGAAGTTTGCGCAACCTACAATGAATAATCTCATAGCCATAATGGGATGTAAGTTGTAAAAATAACCAAGAATTATTTTGGATGACACTATTATTGACAATGGATCTTGCATCAACTTCATCTCATCTCACACCTTTGATCATATCAAGCTCCCTAATTCCATTGTCACTTAATCACTCGTAGTTCTTCGTGTATTCAATGATGTTGTTGCCCCCACTTTAGGCACAATTATCATTTCCATCTGTGTTGGTGAAAAAATCCTCCATGATGTCTTCTATATCATAGAAAGGGAGTTTCAATACAATATCCTACTTGGGTGACCATGGATTCTTGTCATGTGTTGTGTTCCTTCCACCCTTCATCAATGCATCGAATACAAACACAAAGGTAAAATCCTAACTCTTCCTTTAGATACTCCATTCAAATAATGTCATATGACTTATCATCCCCATGACGTGCTCATTTCCTTCTCAAGAATCCACTAGCTCATTTTTCTCAAAGCATTTAAACTTCTCAATGACAAATCCTTAGACAAATTGATGGATCAGCTCATGCTCGAGGAGTGTCATCTTCTCATACTTAACACTCTCCCTATGCCTCATAGACTTGGAAGACTTGTTAAAGCTCTAATGTATCAACCTAATTTTGGGTATGTCATTCCTTTCAGTTCATATCATCTTCATACCAGCCTCATCTATGGTATCATTGATCACTCTTTTTCTCACATTGACATTCAACCACACACTAAACCATACACCAATGACTTTGAATTTCTTTACAATAAATCCTTTTCCTAAACTTATCTTTGTCATTTATCCTAGAAAGGATTATGAATGGGATGTTATGAACATGGAATATATGACCTTGTCATTGATCAATCTCGTAAAACCCATGAAAAAATCGGTCTAGGATTCAAAAACAATTTGTACACCCTCTTCTACCATCTTTGGCTCTCATGGATATTGATCCTCACTCTTCTCCATCCCACGAGGTTATAGATATGGATGACACCATGTATATTTCCTATGGTTATTATTTTTCCTCCAATATCATCTTAGGACCGGTCACTTATCTGTGTGATGGCAAAGATAGGTCCCTCCCTCTTCAACATCTGGAAATTATAGAGGAATATTACCCTGCCATTGATGTTCTTCAATGCACCGATGACGAATCCATCCTTTCATACATGGGGGCAGAATATTCCTACCTTCATAAGACCTTACTGCTAGACACATCCACTCTTCTTAACAAATCCACCATCGACATTAACCTAGGGACTTTGTAGGAGCCTTATATTCTCAAAGTGGGTCAATCCCTTGATCCATAGGAGCTTGAATCTTTTACTACCTTCCTTTCTAGAGATATACAAGCCTTCGCATAGTCATACACCGACATGCCAGGCCTCGATCCTTATATTGTTTTCCATAAAATTGTTACCTTTCCTAATACTAAGTTGGTTAAGAAAAAGCTTCACCGCATGTACCCTCGAGTTTCCCTCCTTATTAAATAGGAGATGAAACGCCTCCTTTCCGCTAATTTTATCATCCACATCAGTTATCTACAATGGGTCTCTAATATCGTACTCATTTCCAAAGCTTCTAGTAAGCTTCATATCTACACTGACTTTTGAGATTTAAACCTTGTTTGCCCTAAAGATGATTTTCCTCTTCCTAACATTAATCAACTCATAGACCTTATCATAGGCTATGAGATGCTTTCTCTTATGGATTGTTTCTTTGGGTATATTAAAATTATCATTGCACCAGAAGACCAACATAAGACATCTTTCATCACTCCTTGGGGACCTTATGCTATCATATCATTCCCTTTGGTTTGAAAAATGCTAGAGCCACCTACTAGTGAGCCTTGACTTATATCTTTCATGATCTCATCCATAAGATTATAGAGGACTAAATTGGTGATCTCTTTGGTAAATCCAAAGATCATCATGATCACCTTTCTATCCTTGAGGTAATTTTTGAGTGCCTTATCCATTTTTTCCTCCATCTCAATCCAGTCAAGTGTGTGTTTGGAGTGCTTATTGGTAAACTCATTAGCTTTATCATTTCCATTAGGGTAATTTAAGTTGACCCCACTAAAATAAAATCCATCTTTGAGATGCCTCCTCCTTCTAACTTGAATTATTTTCATAGTCTTCAGGCCAACTCCAATCGATCTGTCATTTTGTCTTGCAACTTTCGATCATTTCCAACCCTTTCATTACCTTCCTCGTAAAAACATTGAATTCTCATGGGATGATAACTACCAAAATTACTTTGATGACCTAAAATATTATCTCTTATCTCCACTGTTCTTACCCCTCTATGTGAGGGGGATCCTTTCTATCTTTATATCTCTCGCCTCCGATCATACTCTAGGTGTCATGTTGGCACATCATGATGAGGAAGGAAGGAAGGGAGTTGTATATTATATCAGTTGCACCCTTCACAATTATGAGACTCACTACATTGAAGCTAAAAAGTTATATTGTGATTTTTATTCACTAATTCAAAGATCTATCATTATCTTCTCGATCATAAGACATATGATGTCACTATGTTTAATCTTCTCAAGACCATGCATTTGAATCCTTACCATAGTGATTGCATCACTCAATTTCTCATGATCATGATAGAATTTGACCTTGAGTTCATCTCATAGAAATCAATTAAGGGCCAGGATATCACATATCCATTAGTTGATGCCCCTCTTCCTGATAGCTATCTTCCTCACAAGAAATTTCTAGACAAATATATCAACAACTTTGAACAAGAATTTTCTCCCCTCAAAATGACACTCTTCTTTAATGGATCTAAGTGTAGACAAGGGGGAAGCATCTGCATCATTATCATTCCTTCTAGGGATAATTCCATTCCCCTCACTTATAATCTTGATTTAGAATGCACCAACAATATGGCTGATTATGAAGCTCTCATCTTAGGCATCAAAACAAATGGACTACTTGGCATCCAAATCCTTAACATCTATGAGGATTCCCATCTCATCATTAATCAATTCAAAGGATTCTATAAATTTAAAAATGATACCCTTCAAAATTATAAGGACAATGTTAACTTCCTTCTTAGACCCTTTGATTTCTACACCGTCCAAATTATTTTGCATTCATCTAACCACTCTACTGAGACACCATGTCTTCCTTGCCTCTCTCATCCCTTGGTCTACAAAATATTCTAATATTCCCCTCATTTTTCAGCATATTGACAAACCAACTCATCTTAGTGAGTTACTTAGCGTTAATCTCATTGAATCTAATCTCTGTGATCTTTAGTATTCTCAAATATTTGACTATACATCTAAATCTATCCTCCTCCTACGACCTAACTAAGAATGGTAGGAGGTCATTTCTTCAATTTACTAACCGTTATGTCATCCTTGGTGGCATCCTCTACAAGCATGGCTTTGATGACATCTTTCTTTGTTGCCTTAAATCTCATGAATCTATTCGAGCTATCCAAGAATTCCATGACAGATGTCTCGTGGTGTCCTTTTTATGGTTTGGCTATCGCCAAACATGTCCTTTGTATGGGTTATTATTTCCCTCTCTCAATAAAAACTAATTTGACTACATTAAGAAATGTATCAAATGCCAACAACATTCCAATCTCATATGTATTCCAAGTCGACCCTACATCCATCTTAGGACCCCGGCCTTTCTCATAATGGGGATCAACCTCATTCACCTTATCAATCTGTATTTTTCTCGACTTCTTCATTCTATCATCACTACTACTAAGTACTTCACTAAATAGGTGGAAGAAATTTCACTTACATCAACCAAATCCAATCAAATTGTTAATTTAATTTATTTGCACATCTTTTTTGCTTCGGTGTCTCTCACAAGATCATCATGGACAATGGGAAGTCCTTCAAAAATAAATATCTCAAGAATATTTATGAATTTTTCTACATTAATCTTAGTTTCTCTTCCCCATACTATCCTCAAGCTAATAGTCAAGCCAAAACCACTAATAAAACTCTTCACAATATCCTTACCATGAATATTTCCAAATTAGGTTGTAATTGGCATCTTCATATCCCTTTCACTCTTTGGGTTTATTGGACTAGCATCCTCACCTCTACAGGTGCTACTCCTTTCTCCCTCATTTACGGTTCCGAGGCCGTTCTTACTCTAGAAGTCCAAATACCATATTTTTTTATTTCTCTTCACAAATTTATCTCTTACGAGGATTATTACCAAGAGCATATAACACAACTTGAGTTATTAGATGAATGCCACCTTCTCGTTCTTGAGCATCATCATGTCTATCAAGAGCACATCAAAAATGCTTATAAAAAACACCTCAAGGAACATGAATTTAATAGTGGTGACATTTTTCTTAAATAAAATCAAAACATCACTATTCTATAAAGGATCCAACATGGAAAGTTTTCCCCCGACTTGATTGGACCTTAAATTAGCATGCATAAGTATGGGTCTAGAGCCTATCGTTTAGCCTCCGTTGATGGTAAACTAGAAATGGAACCTCTTAATGCATTGCACTTGTAGCCTTTATATTATTAACACACTTACCAATGTAAACTTAGCTATCCTAGTAATCATCCATCCATCATTATCCTCTTCCATCTTTCATTGTAATTATTTGGAATTATGTGGTCTACCGTCACTTTCCTATATATGACCTTGAATATGGGCACCATGGATCTGCTCATAGCATATTCCTTATGGATAGGTTCTTCCGTCTTGGTGAGAAATTTGTGATCATTACATCCACCTCTTTCTTATCTACCTATTGGAACCATAGTAAGGGTACACAGGTGTCACCGATACATTCTTCATCCCCACCTAAGTGGTCTACTTAGTTATCCCCAAATCTTCCATAAAAATTCAAAATCCAGGGATGCTCATCTAAAAACTATCTTATCAAAAGAAAATAGATTGCTCCCTCAAAGGACAACTCTTTATAAAGTAAAAAATTGTCAAAAATATAGATTGGTCCCTCAAAGGATAGCTATCATGCATATCTTATCCTATCATTTATCAAATAAAAATATCCAAAAGAAAAAGTATAAATGTAGACCATTCCCTCAAAGGATGGCTACCATATCATAACATGGCAATGAAGGCTTCCCGCATTGATCAACCTTATATACACTCAAAATCAAAAGTATAAATTTCAAAATCAAACATCCTAAGAAAATTTCCACATTGATCGGTTTGCATCATATTTCTCGAGAGGCGGGCATATACCTAAGAACACCCACCTATGGATAACTCATATTCACGCGTACAAGTTACATCTAAAACCCCATATGTTGCATCAACATTATGTCTATAATTTCACCTTCCATACTCTCTCTCTCTCTCTCTCATGATTTTTGAGATCACTAACTATTTATGTTTATATGGTAACATACTTATTAGTTACAAGTGAAATGCCTTGATTGGATCCTTTTCTTTTTTACCTCAAATCTGGTTTGAAGCATCATTTCTTCATACAATCCTTACTATGATCAAGTGTCATGTATATCCTTTTGGTCATCATCTATTGATGTCACACTATGATACTCTTCCTAATCTAACTATTTCGTCTTACATGTATATTTTTAATTACGCCATCCATCATCCATATCAATTATATTTAGCACATTTATATATCCACCACATTGTTTATTCCATTATTTCACCATATCTAAAACTATCTATCCATGATAGCATATAAACCATTAAACAATCTATATATCCATCTCACAACACATCCATATCATATTCTAAGTCACATCTCAATCAAATATCTAATATCAATTTACATCCAAAATCCATGACATTTACATCTACTCTACATCATATCCATAATCATCATAATCAAATCCATAACATCATGATCAAACATCTAAATCAATCATCACATTTAACTCTAATCCATGACATCATAATCAATTATCCACATACAACTCATCATCAAAACATAGGACACATAATGAACCACAACAAAATAACACACACACACACACACACACACATATATATATATATATATATATATATATATATATATATATATATATATATATATATATATATATATATATATATATATATCATCCAAGTACATATATACATCAAGTCACAGGACACTAAGGGTCTTGTCTCAATCCAAATACATCATCAAAATTATTAAACTTTACATCAAATAGTCTCAAATCTTTCCCGACCGGGGAAGGTTCATGAATCAATCTTTATTCCCATAACCTCCATCATGGCCCACATCATGTTGTGCTTATGTCACACTCATCATACTCTGGATGGCACTTGGTTGTGCTGCACCACCCACCCCCACTTCTTGTCTATAAATTCATCATATCTCAATGTCTATGACATCCTCAATGTCACAAACCTCTCATAATATCATGCCTCAATTGTTAGTTCTATGTATAGATCCGGGGTGTTGTGATTGGAGGTGTCATTTGTCTAACCCCTTATGATGGCACTAGTGCACCACTCTCCAACTCTACAGCCAATATAGGAATAATGTCTCCATATCATGCTCTATAAGCCTCTCCCTCTCCTATATTTTTCATGTTACTTATTATCCTAGTCCCTTTCCTAGCGTAGGACCATGGCCTCTTGTCATGCCGCCTCTCACTCCTAGCAAGAAGTGTCCCTCTCCAAGTGGGATAAATCATGTTTTTCACATACTCAGGATATCTCTACAGTAGCCCCTCCATCATCACCCTCATCACCTCTAGGAACTACCTCCTCCTTTTTGTATCCTCATCTCCTCCTCGACCCCCTCTGCTACCATCCGGGCTGCACATGTCCTCGTCATCCAATCTGTAGCCTAGAGCCAACTCATACATCATCATCCCATGGTGTTCCTACCTCCTCCTATGGGTCCGCCATGTCGGGACTTGGTAGATCTCTCTCAAACTCATCTTGTCTATACTTGATGGGCTCCTGGCACTATCTAAACCACTCCAAACTACCGCTAGACTCTATAAAACTGGAAAAACCTCTATCATCTCGGGCATGTACCCCTATACCAATATTTTTCATCTCATCCTTAACAAATCCACATCCACCCCGGACATGAAGGATAGTTGTGGTATGGCTTCCATCCTTATTTTGTCCCACACCGGGCTTCATTATATATCTAATATTTTTTTCTTGCATCATCCTACCTTTGTGTCCATCCTTTTGTTCCCTCTTGGGCACCATTATTTTACCTATTTTTTGTCCCACCCCCGATGTATATTTTTTATTCCTCCTATTAAAATACATCACATTCACTTTTATCCCCCTATCCTTTTTCTCATCACCTTGTTGCAACTATTTTCACATTTGTTTGTGCATATTTGATGTCTCCTTTGACCCATTGGTCCCATGTATTTCACATCCATTTGAGCAGATTCCCATTGGATTCCCTCCATTTTGCATTTTTTTTAACTCATGGGTCTGTAGGACATTTCCATCATCTCCATTGAGAAAGTACTTTTTTCCCTGCCGAAGTGATTTTGAAATCACCACCATATTTTTATTTTTACTTTTTTACTTTTTGTTTATCCTCGTCTGGGATATTTTATCTCTTCATCTTCTTTTCTCATCCTTTCCATCTTTATTCATCTATCTATTTCAAACTTTTAACTGGCTTCCTTTATGACATTGACCCCTAGTTTGAGGGGAGCACTTCATTAATCATTTTTATCAATTTCTCATTTTTGTCTTGTGGTTTTCCTAGTGTAAAACACTCAACAAAAAGGAAAAATGTAGACACCAATTTTTGGTATCATTACCCCTCACCTCATGTTCACTTTTTGTCTTCATTTCTACATACATACCTCTCTTTCCTTTCGAATTCCCTTTTGCTCCTAAATTCTATTCATCTCATCTACCATTATTTCCCGCCATTTAATCAATCTTCCTAATCACCATTAATTATCCCTAAATCTTCATTTAACTTATTTATCCTTCCTAAATCCTCAATTTTATCCTTTCTAGGCCATCATTTTATGATTTCACCTCTTCATAGCCTTTATTTAATAATTTCCATCATCCACATATCAATTTACTCATCCTAAGCAACCCTAATTAGTCAAAATCCTTCAAAACCCTAATATTGCTTCCTATGGGCTCCTTGCCTCGATCTTATCATCTTCCCACCTCCCAAAAGGAAGGGTCCCCATAGTCAATGGTGACCCATCTCGGGTTTTTATCAACCCTATAAATCCGCCCCTACCCCTCCATTTCTTAGGATGAAATTTTGGAGTCTTCAAGATTTCTTGTGATCTTTCTTTCATTTATTTCTTTCTCTACGATGCTACAACCATCTTAGAGATTTCTTGGAGATATTGTGACCATATTTGGGAGATTTGAAGCCTTCTTTCATCATTACATGTTTGGATCTTCCTTTACAACTATCATCATTAGATCTTGTGTAAGTTCAACTATCATTAGGAGATATTTGTTTTAGTCATTCCCAAGTCTACATTTATTATCTAGATGTATTGATTTCAGTCCATCCATTCTCATCTAAGTCTAGATTATCCCCGATTGTTGTCATCAACCCTATCTATTCACCATTGACCTAGCCTCCATTTTATGTGCCTATTTTTCATTCAAATACCCAGGCATCCACATTTTATTTCCATAGGCTTCTAACTCTCGAGATCCTATCATTATACCCCTTTGTTATCTCGGATCTATTCTCGCGATCCCAGTCATCATCAACCCTACCAATTCTCCATAAAATTGATCATTATGCCTTACATTTTCCATTATTTTTCATAATTTTCTTACATTGTTTTTATTAGATCTTGTTTCAAATCTTCTACACGTCCCTATCTGTTATCTTAGTGCATCATCACTCCGATCTACCTCCGCAGTCTTGATATCTACATTTTCCATCACTATTGTGGGTTCTCTACACTAATCACCATCGAATGGCCTTCTCTAAGCTCAGGTCATCGTCGACCCACCCAATTTTGATTTACTTTTCATGTATTTAGATTAGATCTACATTTTTTCATCTTCATTTCTTTTTAGTTTCTATCTTATTTCATATTCTGCTACATATAATTTATCAATATATGATTTGATCTTATCTTTATCAAAACAAGGGTTGACATCCATCCTAGGAAGTTCTTACTTCTCATGACTAACATTATCAAGCAACCTTCCCATATATCTACTAATCCATCTCATGTTGATTTTTCTTGATTTTCATGTTATCTAGCTCATTGTGGAGAATAAGCTCTCATTTTGTGCCCGTTCATCATCATCCCATCTCAAGATACCTTAAACCCTTGCATATTTAGAGTTACTTATTTTATTTAGTACTAGTTCACTAATATGAAAAGTAACGAGGAATTTTGTCAATAAGCCCCTAACATGTGTACAAAATTAGATTCCTCAGAAATGTTGTGGGATTTGTAATAGGTATTGCGCGTGCATTCATGTTACATATATCGATATGTGTAAATTTTTTTATCATAACTAGAAATAAAGTGAGTGTAAATGTTTATATATAAATTTAATGACATATAAGATATGTGTCTAGTATGTGTAATAAAGTGTACATGTAAGCATAATAAAGCAATAGTAAATGCAAAAACGATATGCAATATGTTGTGGATGAGTGAAATGTGATGGAATGTAAAGCGAATGTAATAGAAGCGAGTGTCCCCCAAGTGAATGTGTGTGCATTTGATGAGATTCATTAATAAAATAGCCCTCGAAGTCAAGAATGAATCATAGAAAAGATTTGGAAAACTCTTGGAACGAGAAGTAGGATGTTACAATCGACCCAAAAATTGTAGAGGTGTTAGAAATGCTAGGATCAAGGCACCTATGGAGGGTCAGGGGCACCTGGGACGCCAAAGACCTGTTCTAGGAACTTATGAATACTCAGAAGCTACATAACTCGATTTTACAATGTTGCAAGATGTTTTTTTTGTCTCCTTTACTTCGTTGTACTATTTTATTGTTCTCCTAAAACTTGTAATAAAAAATAAGTGCCTATGAAACCCCAAAACACATCAGGTCCTAAAATACAAATATGCAAAATAAGGGTTTGAACTATCCTCGCCAACAAAGTGAACTTAGGACCGAGTGTTACACTACATCTCGGACCAAATGTAGTTATATGCATGTGTGTTGAAATCGTGCCCTAGGTTGCTCTTGTGTGTGTCACACTTGATAGTGAGAAATAGCTAGATGTAAATAGATGTGTGTATGAAAGAATGAACTTCCCCTCCTATGGATGTATGTAGAAATGGTAGTCCCTTATCCCTTGTGTGAAGCTAGATGGATGCTTGAATGCTCTTATAATGCTCTTAGCTACAACCTTAGGTGTTGATGGCTAATGTTGTAGACACCAAAATTGGGTCACAATCCCCTTCAATTAATTAATTCAATATTATCCCATCACCATGCCCATTTACACAAATTTTAATTAATTTAATTACCCATAATTAAATTAATCCCCACCTCACCTCACAATTAATTTAATCACCTTAATTAAGTTAATTTCCACCTCACCTAGCCACATCAGCCCTCCACCTCATCCTAAGACCTATTCCTAGCCTATTAATGAACTTAGAATAAGTCCCTACTTATCCTAACCAACTAGGACTTGTTCTAACCCTAATCATTATGACCTATTATCTCTCTAACCACTCTCCTGCTACATTTAGCGTTATCTCCCACTTCTGACTCGGACCTAAAAATTCAATCATGCCAAATCGGGAGTAATCAAAGGCTAGTTGAGAAAAATTAACCATTTCTCCCTAACCGACGTCATTTATCCCTCAACTATTGTTAGATCCCTAAACATCATCAGTTACCTAAAATAACAACTTCTAACTCTTTTCATGGGTTCTTTAATTGATTCATTCACTTAATATTTGGCATTCTAACTACCAATCATTCAAGCTACCATACAAAAACAAGAGCACATCAGGTCTTCACCAACATCCAATCTCTTCCTCCACATCCTTGGATCACCCACAATAGAGAACATGTGCTCCATTTCCATGGCACTAGAAATAGCCCCATTTCATCTTTGAATTCTCATCAACCACCACCACCTTTAGATCTACAGGTTCTCAAATAAGTAACTCACTCTTATTTGTTAGTTCTAGTTTTTAATCTTAAGAATTTTATTCATTTCTATTATCTAACTCTCCTCTGTCCTAAATATCACCCTTCACCCATCTACCATCTATTCTACCAACCTAAACCATTTTTCCCATCCTAGCACCTCTATCACCCTTGTTGAGTCTTTGTATAAATCATACCATCCTTCTCAAACCCCCTCAACTCTTTGTGCAACCACAAAGAGATCCAAAACACCTACTTTTAATATTTTGACCATATTTCCCCTACCGACACCGGTCACCCAACCAGCATCGGTCATTTTATAGTACCAACATCATTTGCCTAACTGATACCTATCTCTGTGACTAGTAATTTTGCCTACAACAATGAGCTTATAACTTTGACTAGACAACCTAGAATGTAACCAAACTTCACCCAAACCTTGCCTAACACCTCAGTGACCTTTCCCAACCAGAACCATACCTTTCCTAATGCTATATTAGTTTGTACTTCAATACTTTTCTTAATATAGTGTGTTGATAATGTTTTGAGACACCTAAATCAAAGTGTTAGCAATAAGACCTCTATTTCTTGCATTTATTTTCATTAATTTGATAAAAAAGTGGATTGACAACCATCTAGGAAGTGTCACACTTCCTAGAACTAGAAATCACTAGGAAATCCACTGTCATTTGCTATTTAATATCATTTGGTGGTCTTGTTGTGTTTCTTATACAGGTCATTCCTCCTATCCAAAGGGAAGCTCTCACATTCAGTCTAATAAAATTCTACAACGCGCGTAACTTTCTCCCGACTATTCACAGGTATTCCTCCTATGCCCCTTACCTTTATCTATTTTATGACATAATTTGAGGTGAAATTTTTTTGCATGCCCGATGGGACCCTATCTTGTGGGTTCTTTGTATTATTCATTTTAGGGAATATTTTTGTGTTTCTTTCTTTTCTGAAAAGTTCACATTAAATTTCTCTTTGGTAAATCTTCTCTTCTTCTATTTGTCTAAAGGAAAATTTTCATTTGGTGTTTAAAAAGAATTCTTCTCCCTTTCTTTTACACCTACATTTTAGTGAAAGAGCATTCTCTTTTCCTATTCCCCATTTGCTACATCGAATTTCATTGTCAATTTGGGTTTTAAAAATCAGGCATTTCATCCTTGTGATTATTGTATTATATCACCTAAATTTATTTGCAATCTATATACTAGAGGTCATGACCAGTTGACAATTGGTGGGAATTAATCATAGTTCATACTTTGTGCACACACACCCCTATCCAAATCACTTTAAAAATTTACTCATTTCTTAAACATCTTCCTTCCTAGTAGTTTCCCTTAAAGGTGAATAACCTGATTGATGGTGGATCCAACTGGTGTTCTATCCATTCATCATATCGAGTTAGACCTTAGGTACTTGTGAAGTATATATTGGGGACACTTTAACCAAAACACACCTGATACCAGCCATAGAATGCTTATAGGGCACCCTCATTGATGAAAACTCTACTCTATTCATATTTAATTTTAAATGGCATAAGCCACATAACATTAAAATCTAAAGCATATGATTGACATGTTTTGTTAGCTTTTGACTGTTAAATTGCATTTTGAGGAGTGAGGTCATTTCTTCTTATTTTTCTTTTCCTTCATCCCCACCTTCATAACTGGTGTATTCCAGGTTCATTCTGGGTGTGTTAGGACTCATCACTTCCATACTTAGTTTTTGGGTTGGTGTTTTATTTGGACTTAATCACTTTAAAATTAAAATTTTCATCATCTTTTAGATTTCACAAAGAATCGGCATTGATCCGGATACTAGCATCAATGATCTCCTCATACTAGCATCAATTGAATAATTAGCATGGGTTCCCTATTATTTTGGTTATTTTTCCCAAAATAGTATTCAATTCATATCCATTCATTTTCTGTGACCTATTTCTGTCATTTTACACATTTCTGAGTCTTTATTACCATCAACAGAGTTTAGGTTCATCTGATTTACACTCTTCATCTCCAGATTTCTAAATATGTCATTTATTCTCGGAACTTGAATCAGTCCAGTTGACTAGCATCGGTTACCCTACTAACATCGGTCTCTATGTTTTGATTTTTCTATCAAAACAACAATCAATTTTCATTTTCCATATTTCTTCTATCTTCTTTTCCTAAGTTTCTACACCATTTTCAAAGCTCAAACCACCTATCTTGCAACTAGTCACATGGGTTTAACTCACGACAAGTCAATGCCCTTGTTTTCCATGCTATTTGTTACCCACTACCTCCTATTCCTTCACCACCATATATTTCTTCACCCATGGACCTCGCTTCTTCTATCACTATATCCATAGGTGACGAGAAGTTCGAAAAACACCTTGATCACAATCCTCGTAGCCTTGCAGATAACCTTTCCCATTCCTCCACTTGTAACTCATTAGGACAACCCTTATACGGGATGCATGTCTCCATTCCTCCTGCCCTTTCCCCCACTTCTGTATCGGCCACCACTAGTGTAGTGTTACTTGCTTCCACCTTACCACCGTTGCGTTTCTCATATCACCCCCACATCTTTGATATCTGTATACCTACGAATCTATCACACCTTTGACGTCCACCTCACCATCATCTATGAATCTTAGTGTAGGGATTCCCACATCATTAGTCAAGATATTACTTTGTAACCTCCATTGCATTGACCCCTTTTTTAGAGTTTAATCATGTATATACTTGCTACTTTCTACCACCTATCGCTACGAGGGTCTCTACATAGGTCCCTCCCACCTATACCTTATCTCAACCACCACCCATCACCTACACTTCCCATTCAAGGTATATGCCATCATTTTTTTCATTATTTATATCCCCCTTCTCAGTTTGCTTACTCGACACCTCTATATATTGGCGTACCTTCTACGTCCTACTCATCATATCCACCTCCTTATACCGTAGGAGGTGCACCTCAATCTAATCTAACCATGGATTTAATCAAGATAATGATGGACAAGATGCAGACCCTAGAAGCATCTATTTCCAGCTCCCATAATGCTTTGACTTATGAAGAAATTTTTAATGATCCTATTCATCCATCCATACCCATTCATTCTTATCCCCCACATTGGGAGATGCCTAAATTCAATCAGGTTTAATAGCAAGGAAGATCCACAACAACATTTTTAATCATTCAAACACGTATGTTATCTGATCACCCACAATGACATCTTGCTCCTTAGGAATTTTCCCATGTCCTTGATAGGACCTACTTTAGATTGGTACAATGTTTTACCTAGGCACTCAATATTTTCTTTCAATCAATTGCTCAGGCTTCCTTGACCATTTCTCCATCAACATCACTAAGAAGGTCACCATGACTGATTTGTATTCGATGCACCAATATGAAGATGAATCTATCACAGATTTTGTCACACGTTGGCGATCTTTACCAATCAGCTCACCTTTCAACTTCCACAAACCGAGATGATATATTTGTTCACTAGGGCTTGTGTCAGGAACATCTCTCCAACTCTTTAGGTTCAAACATTTTGAATGTTTGACGAGGCATTCACCATGGCTCAAAATTTAGAAATCAGTGTTATCGAAGAAAATAAGGTACAATTACACAACAAGAGCACTCCATTCAAATCAAATGACTCTTCTTCTTCCAAACCACAAACCAATCATTCAAAACCCAAAGGATCTACTAATGCATAGTGGTCCTGAAATTTGGTCCATCTCATCCATCTAACTAACCAAAACCACCTTCTACTCTTTCTCTTGTTCATAACTTTCAATACAGGCATGAACAATGACGATATAATCCCATAAGAGAACCTTACTCCTTGGTTTTGGAAAATATTCTAAATATAGGATCCATAACTCTTCCACCTATCAAACCACATATTACTTTTAACCCTTGCTATCCTTTTCTTGCATGGTATAAGGAGAATGATTATCAGTAACTATTACTACGTCGAGGCCATAGTGATGGTAATTGTAAAAATTTCAAAAACATTGTCCAATAAATGTTGGATAATGGAGATCTTGTCTTAGATAACCCTAATGCAACAACTAACCAAAACCTCCATATTTTTAATTATTTGTTTCTAAATCACACTTAATCATCCAACCAAGCCATAAAAACCTCAACCAATGATACCAACATTTGCGAGGTTTCATGCCATCATCAACACAAGATCGACCCCTTCGCTCGGTTTCATCACATCCTATATATTGAGGAAATTCTTACGCGAGCTCCTCCACCCACAGAGGATCATATTTCATCCAATCCCCTACCTATGGAGGATTCTACATAATTCCCTTCTCTACTCATGGAGGATTCGACCTTACACCCTATTTTACCTACCGAGTAGCTTACCTCATCTATTTCTTCATCCATAGCGACACTTACCCCACTTATTCCTCCACCTATCAAGAAACCGACACTACTCATTCTTCTACCTTCGGAAGAGCCTACCTTATCCTCTCCTCTACCTAAGGAAGAGTTTATACCACCTACCTTGTCTCCTCCTCAACCCATACATGATTCAGTCACGTCTTCACTTCCCATTGGAAAAATTCTCCAACAACCTTCGAAGGTCCCATTAACTTTCTTACATCCCTCCTCCCTACCAAGTGAGAAGCCAAAAAATTCCCCATCTCACAGACATCATAATTCTTCATAGGGATTACTACCAAATCATCATCATCCCCCTCCACTACTAAGCCACTCTTTTATTTGGCCGATCACTAGGAGTATGTTGACTACTCCATGCTTTGACGATGCCTTTGACTTCCCGTATCGAATCAAATGCAAATGTTCACAAACACTTCAATGATTTAGCCTAAAGTGTTCAAGACAACTAAATCCATCACACTTGACCCGTTATAGTAACCTCTTCTACATCATCCTCACCTACACCCAAACCTTTACTATTACCCCAACAACCACTTGCACCCAAACCTCTACCTACACCATACCTTCACATGTTCCTAAACCTTCAACTACATTAGGGGTTGTGCCAAAATCAAGTCTATTCCATTCACCTATAAAGATCAATTTAGCCACATCTTCCCAAACTATCACCAGGCTATCCCTCAACCTAAGAGGAAGACCCAACTTATTAGGTCTCGTACCCCGCTTCTCCCACTCCCCCTCTTTCACCTATGTCACTTCCATCCATCTTAGGTCACCATCCGTTAACCTTCTTTAAGAATCCTCCTACCCAAGGTAAAACTAAAATGAAGTAACCTACATCCTTATCACAACCTCCCATTCCACCCAAGCCTTCTACATTACCTACGCCTGCTCCACTACCCATTCCTTTACCTTCTCTTCAACCTACACTTTCTGTATTGCCTCCTACTACTATCTTCACCACACCTCCACTCTCACCTTGGTTGACCCATCCACTTCCATCTTCTGCATTCCCTTCTACTTCACACACTACCCCAACACCTTTACCTAAGAAGGTATAACCCAAGCTAAAAACCAAACTACCTACCAAAAAGGTAGTTAAACCTACTCAACCTCTAACTCCACCTCTAGCAGTGCCTCTTCCATAAAATCCACCCACACCTCCATCCAAATAAAATCCACCTCTAAAGAACATATATTCCACAGAAGTCACCCAAACCTCCATCCAAACCTACTCTCACTTATCATTGTGATCCCTAGGTAGGGTCTTCCACTAACATCCTCACTCAACTATTAGAAACTTCGCCATTAGATTGCCACCTCTCGGTCCTTATTATGACTCAAACCTAAACCAAGAAGGGTTTGACGATACCAAGATTTGTGCTTATCATCGTGTGCTAGGGAATGCTGATGAAAGTTATAAGGCCCTTAAAAATATTATTCTTGAACTATGTTATCCTGAAGAGCTCTTTGACGAATATGACCTTTTGGATGAAGCTCCCATTCTACCTTTGCTTGTCACCACGTAGCCTTGCCCCATATCTATTCAATGGCCTTCACCTCCACCTCCACAACCCTCTTTTCCTCCTCCAACCTTTGAAATCAATATGGTCCAGATTAGGAGATATCCCAACCCCCTCCGAAATGTCAATGCACCATACTCATTTCACAAGGCTCTTATCCCACACTAGGTTTTTGTCCCTCCTATCATTATACCTTTCACAACACATCTCCCTCTTTTCCTCTAGATAAATATGGTTCGAGTTGCCACTAGAGCACATAAAGACAAAGGAAAAGAGAAGATAGGAAACCCATCCACTATACCTTTACCCAACATTTCATCTACACCCACACCCAAGGTAACCATTCGTCATCCAAAATATCCCATTTCTGATGGAGTCACACATCGTACCATGATCAAAAAAATTCACCAATCCCCCTCAAAATGTCTTTGTACAACCTCATCCAAACCTCTGAGTCTCATTGTCAAGCCCTCATTGAGGTCCTGCAATCTATTGAGGTTCCATCTAATGATCCCAAACCTATTGCTACCATCATTACCCTACATCATGTGGCTTCCCTCACTACTCCACCTCCATATTTTTCTCCTTATACCTTTCATCAAGTCTCTCATATTATTTTCTACGACAAAGATATTGTCCCTCTCTAATAAAATAATCTTGACCCTACCCTATTCATTTCCACCTACATTGATAACACACGTGTTTGATGCATTATGATTAATGGAGGTGCTAGTATCAACATCATTTCTTCCCATGCGTACAAGAAAATGTGCATCCCTACCAATTACATGCATAATAACCCAGTTATGTTGCATTCATTTAACAATGTCATGACTTCCACCCTTGCACCATCATCCTCCACATTTACATGGGCCCCGTACCATTCATGAATTATTCTATGTCCTAGAGGGGGAATTCCAATACAACATGCTACTTAGTCGAACCCTAGATTCATACCATGGGTTATGTACCTTCAACCTTACACCGTTGTCTAAAATTTAAACATAAAGGGCACAACTACATCACTTCGGTAGATCCTTCACCTTTGAAAATATGTAATATGCTTTATCGACCTAATGTTTACCTTATACTAGTTAAAGAATCTACCACCACTGCTGCTTCTTCTTTAGTTACTATCCCATATACCACCACTATTGCTTCTTCTTCAGCCATTGCCTCATCCACCACTTCCATTACTACATCTTGCACAACCAACTCCTCTATTCCCACTACAAATGTAGTTATCCCATTAACCAACCCATCTACTTCACAAACACCTAATGCTTCCCCTTCTCAGGCTTCTGGTGATTCTTCCATTCCCACTAACCAAATACCAACTTTTGATCCCTTGGTAGGTGTTTTTCAATGCCTTACCTTAAGGGAGTATCGCCTCTACAACATCAACACCTTTCTTACTCCTCAAGAGTACGTGAAGCCTCCATCAACACCCACATTACAACCATCATGTAGGTGAGGTATTTCCATATGGTCCACCCCACCTTTACACCAACTTGACATATGGGGGATTTGACGCTTCTTTGTATACTCCAAAACCACCCACTCAAACCCTTCCTTTCTCTTCGATTTCCAATATCTTACCAATCAGCACTTCACCCACACTTTTATTCATCAATATGCTTGGAAAGGATTTGGCTTTAGTATTTATAGTCATCACATAATCATACCTTACACCACTCGAAAAAAAAAATACCGCAACACTATTGGATTTTATAAGGAACCTTTTTTCTAAGAAATATTATATCAACCTTGTAGAAGAAGAAACACCTACCCCACCTAACTCACCTACTACACCGTCTTCCCCACGAGTCCATGGATCTAGAATCCATTCCTCCTAATGTTTTTTTCTCATGAACACCATTTCTTTGGGACCTCTGACCTATCAACGTGATGGCAAGGCTCCTTATTACCTTCCCTTCCTATATCATGACATGATTGATGATGACACACCTTCTATAAATGTTGTTTAATGTCAGGATGATGATTCTATTCTCACTTATCTAGGTACATAAGATTCTTACATTCGTTGGTTGTTACCTTCTGAGACACAAACCATGCTGAATTAATTGACCATAGAGATCAAAATTCACACTCTAGATTACCCTCAAATTCTAAAGATAGGTCAATCTTTAGATTCCAATGAACAAGAAGCCTTCACCTCTTTCATTCGAGATCATAGAAACACTTTTTCTTGGTTTTATGCCAATATGCCCAGTATTGACCCTAGTATCATGGTCCACAATATCAGAACTATTTCGATGTTAAACTGTGAAATAGAAGTGTGAAAAATGCATCCCCACATTTCCCTTTTTGTGAAAAGAAGAACTCTAGTGCCTCCTTTTAGTTTATTTTATTCTACCCACAGGTATCATCCCCAATAGATTTCTAACATCATTCCTATCACCAAAGTGACAGGGGGAATCCACATCTACACGGATGTCCATAATTTTAACCTTTATTTCCCTAAGGATTACTTTCCTTTTCCTAGTATCGACCAACTTGTTGATCTTACAGCTAGCCACGAGATGTTATCTCTCATGGACAGGTTCTCGGGTTATAATAAAATATTACTCACACCAGAGGATCAACACAAAACCTCCTTCATCACCCCTTGGGGACCTTTTGTTATCGATTCATTCCCTTTGGCTTGAAAAATCTGGTGCCACTTATCAATGCACCATGACCTATATCTTCCACAACATTATGCATGACATACTAGAAGATTACATAGACGACCATCTTGGTAAGTCCAAAAGTTGTGTCGAACACCTCCCAATTCTCAAAATCATCTTTGATTGTCTCATCAAATACTATGTTCACCTTCAACCAAAGAAGTGTATCTTTTCCATTCTCTCTAGAAAACTCCTTAGTTTCATTTCTCTTTGTGGGGTATCAAAGTTGATCTCACCAAAATTAAGGCTATTCTTGAGATGCCTCCACCTACTAACCTTCAAAGCTTTGTAGTTTGCAAGGAAAATTAAAAATATTTGATGTTTTATTTCTCAACTTTTAGATTGATGTCACCCTTTTCATCATTTCCTTAAAATTATTTCTCCTTCAATTGGAATGACAAGTGTGACAAATCAAATGAAGTATTGAAGAAATACCTTCTTCAACCACCTGTGCTCATCCCACCTAAAGATGAAAAACCTTTCTACCTATACATTTATACCACTGACCATTCCTTGGGTAATATGCTCGCTCATCATGATGAGAAACATAGGTAAAAAGTGGTTTATTACATAATTCATACACTTTAAGACCATGAGACGTGATATACCCATGCTGAAAAGATTTGATTATCCCTAGTCTTTGTTGCCACTAAACTTTGGAACTACCTACTCAACCACAATACTGTCATCTTCACCAACCCCAACCCTTTGCATTACATGTATGCTAAGCCTTATCAACACTAGTGTGCTTCATGTTGGATCATGATCCTTGTAGAACTAGATCTAGAATTTTTGCATCAAAAGTTTGTTAAGGGACAAACCATTACAAATCAGCTTGTTGATGCACATCCTTCTCGGAAATAAAACTTCTAACTTTAATTTTCCTAATGAATCCATTGCTACACTCTCCCTTAATGACACCGTTTATCGATGAACCTATTTTTTATGATTCTAAATGTCAATGTGGGGGTGGCACAGAGTTACCCTCATTCCTCTTAATGATGAGCATATGCCTTTATCTTTCAAACTTGACTTCAATTGTACCAATAACGTGGCTGAATATGAAGCACTCATGTTAGGTCTCTAAATTTCCATTTCCCTAGATGTTAAAACCATTAATATCTTTGGCAATTCTCAACTAGTCATCAACCAAGTCAATGGTTTATACCAATTTTGTAACGAAATAATTCAAAAGTATAAGCATCATGTCAACATGATTTTGAATACCTTTGATAATTACGACATTCAAACTATTCTCACGATCCACTAAAAATTTTGGGATACCATGGCTTTCCTCACCTCACAAATACCTACCTCACCTTTAGACTCTAAAATATTTGAATTAGTACAATGATTGCAATAACCTTCTTATCTCATCCATGACGTCAATTTTGTGGAAATAATTTAAACTGACCCACGTGAAATATGGTATAACTAGTTTGATAATTACCTTTCCCTTTTAATTCTTATTCTATATGTGATGCCCATTAAAACAACCCACTTGAGACCCAAGAAACAACCTAGTGTTAGTTAGGAAAATTATGGAATAAATTTTTTTATTAGAAGTGTCTACAACCAAAGTCAGCAAGACAAAAGTTGACAATCACAAAGTTTTGGAACAAGTCTAAAATTACTATAACATACTTTTTATTTATTAACAATGGTCATAGGTCACATGGTCCAAATTTCAGGGTTAGAAGTTTCAATTAGGTTCGTAGGGTGAAATATCACCATACCCACTCTCTAACAAACTCGAGTTTCAACTTGATTCCTCTCACACTTAACACATTAAAAATTTCCCTAAATCATTTCCATTGGATAGGAAGTTTTCTCACCTTTCCAACGATATAAAGAAGTCCTCCTAATTCCTAGTAGAACTCTAGATATGGACCGACAGGACTTTAGGGATCAAATTTTCCCCCAAGGGGACACATATCGAGCAGGGAAGAAGAGAAAATTTCGGGTTAGCGGGTCGTGGGGTAGTGTTTGAAATTTTTATTTCATGGGATAAAATTCCCATTTGTACCTGTGCCTCCCTTGTGCTGCTAGGGACACATGTCGGGCTCCGAGCTCATGCGGGGAAGGTTGGCAATTTTGCCAAAGGGAGGGAAGGAATCCAACTGGCACCCACGTGCCTTTGGGTCCACTAGGGACACGTGGAACTCAACCAAACAACATGGAAAGGAAATAGGGAAGGGTGGGGTGGTAGGAGAGTTTGGGAGGTTTCACCGGGGAGACAAAGGGAAGAAGGCATGCAAGGGTCCGCGCGTCCGAAGAGGAGATAACACCGAGGCAAGGGCGGGAGTGAGGGGCTGCGAAGGGTTTAAGGGAAATTTTCCCAAATAAATTTTCAAAAATAAAAGGGTTACATAGGTTCTGTCCCCTCTGCTATGACCCCATGATTCCATGTGGCACTTTGTGATTGGCCATGAGCAGGGGAAAAAGGTAAAATTTTCCCAAAACTTAAAAAAAAGGCCCAAGGGAGAAAATGAAGTTGCACCTCTGCTGCTTTCCCCATGATGACATATGGCATGCTTTGATTGGTTTTAGGATAGCGGAGAAAATTTCAAAAATTTTATAAGGATTTTAACGGGAAATTTTCGGGCAGGGGCCCGCTACAAAAATTTTTCCCAAATTTTCCCGCCAAGGTAGGAAAAATTCAAAGTGCCATAAATTTTTCTAGAAAGCTCAGTTTTGGGAAAATGAGGACTTTCTAGAAATATCTCGATGCCCTCTTTGTATAGGAATCATAAATTTTACATTTTGATAAATTTTAAGGGGTAAATTTTACAAAAATGATCTGCAAGCTTTTAAATAACCAACTGGTAAATTTTAACTTATAAAATTTATTCAATTTGATCACCTCCTTCACTCAACATGCCAAACAAACATGGAGGATTACTCTAGGAAGGATTTAAAGTGTTTTAGGGAGGTAATTTCACTTGTTTGATTTCCAATTTACATTTTTCCAACAAATGACAGAAAACGACTGTGAAAGGGATTGGGCTCGATTTTGCAATGTTTAAATTGTTTTCTTAAGTGTTATTTGTCAATTTGAGTTCATTGGTGTCATAGCATGCCAAATTATATCATTTTCAAGTTGATTATAATGTGTAGGCCTGAACTATACATTTTAATTAAATAGTTGCCAGTTTTAAATTTACAACAGAGATTCATTTCTAGGAAAATTTGTATATCAATTTTATCATTTAAGTGTGATATTTTATTTCTAATATAATCTAATACATTTTTTTATAAACAAATCATTTCAAAGCTAAATTGTAAATTTTGATTTCCAATTTAATATATTTCAAAAGGAGACAAAGCAATATAATTCCTTCATACGTATTCCTTCTTTTTCCATTTTCTAAACAAAGATTTTAATCACAATCTGATATTCCAATTTGAATCAACAATGTAAATGAGAGAAGATCTTGCAATCCTTTATTGAATTCAATTATAAAACTTTACATCTTTCAATGTTTGAATGCAAATAACACATTTCACTCTCTTTCTTTCAAATGTACAGAACAAAATATAAATGTCTTTCACATTTCAAATATACACTTTCATAACCAATTACAACATCATTTCTTCACAAATATAAATATTACAATTTCATCCACATCAAGTGGGAAAGGATTACAAATGAATTTGTATAAATCACAAGGACTGGAAAAACTGTCTTCTTCTACTCTAGAACAAAGCAACATGCAAGTTTTCTTTTTCTCCAAGTTGATCACAACAAAAGTGGGGGAAAGGAAATGCTCTCCACCCAACCAAGACATCCAATGAAAGGAGAATCCTTCCTTCATCATTGGCCCTTGAGCCCCAACCAAAATACAATAAGAGGTGTGATTCAACCCATGGCAACAATTGGCTTCCACAACACACATCATTCTTTCAACATGCATAATTCATTATAAAACACAATCCACACAAAAACAACAATTTACAACTGCATTCGAAAACATTCAAAACAAAACTCAAGATTGATCATGCAAGCCAAAGGAGCAAGGACTATTGGGGAAGCTAATTATGCCTCCTAATGGGAAGTGGGCATCCACCGTAAAAAAAGCGCCAATAAATTTCACTAAACATATCCTTATGCCCCCACGATATCCTTATGCCCCCACAAAGTAAGAAATGCAAGCTATTTCTTTTCCATGGTGGATCCCAAACCCATACTCCCTCCACAAAATTCTAATGCCAATGGCATTCCCTTATGCGCCCTCACATGGATTCCCCATAGCCTTCTCCTACACCATTCCTATAGAAGTTTACCCATTCAAACAACAATTAAATAACGACATTCACCATTCAAACAACACAACAAGAAAATAATAACATAAAAGGAGAGTTAAACTCCTACCTCTCCATGGTATCTTTTGCTTCCAAACAACAAGATTCAATGCCCAAAACATAGTCCCAAAACAGAAATCTCCAAGCATGTAAATTTTTCTCCAAACTCCTTCCAAAAGCAAGAGCTCCAAACACAAGAAAAATGTGCCTCCAAAGAAGTTTTCCAAAATATTTCAACAACCCAAAACAAGCAAAGATATTGAATTATATAGAAGAGGGAAGAGAAGAGGATGATGTGGATCCAGCTAGGATTCCACATCACACACCCTCAACTTCAACACAACACAAAGAGAAAAATTTCATTCTCTAAGGCACAATAAAGAGGTGGGTGAAAATATGATAAGTTACATGCACACTCCAAAAGCCCACATCCCCAAAGGACTACAAATTAATTAAAATGTAAGAAGAGTGCAATCAAACTTGCAACATGATTAATAAGATGCATTATAAAAGTATAAAATCACCTCTCTAACCATAATTATGGTTGGTAAATTAAATTTAGAGGTATGGGACAAGTTTTACTTGTCCCACAAGCCTCCAAAACAGCCCCCAAGGACAAATTCGAATTTCCAAGGATGTGGAGTGTTTCATACTCCAAAATATGACTTACACAACTCTTATTCAACTTACACATGCCTTACATAATTAATACAAAGAGCCAACAAATTCCATAATTAATTTCCCATATCCCAATTTGATTTATTTAAATTTTAACCATGTGATTTCTCACATTAATTCTCCACAATTTAATTAAATAAAAGAAGGGAACACTTCACTAATAAAAAAATATAAAAACAATAATAAAATTTAACCACATTAATAAAATACACAAAACCCATGGTCACATATAAAGGTGATCTCCTCCCATGGGAATCCCTAACAACAACAAACAAAACATGATAAAACAAGTTTCCATGGTGACTTTTTTGAATTCACCTAGAATTCCTTTATGGTTGGTCTCCAATCCCCGATGTTTGTTGTGATATTTAACCTACAAAACACAAATACCTCCTTCGGCCTCATGGCCATATCAGAACATCCCATATGATATAAATAAAATCACAAAATCATCTAAGTATGTGAATCATAACAACATCAAATAAATTTAACAAAATCACTTACAATTTATATCAGCAACATCAAAGTAACAACTATATCATTTGCAATTTAATCAAAAACTATATCATCATCATATAATGTCCATTTTCTAGATCTACTCATAATCTCCAAAATCACATGTCCAAACAACATCCATAAAACATCCATGTCAAATAGTATATCATCATCCACATATGAGTATTGCTAATAATCATCATGCATCATAACCAAATCAAGATCACAATAATCCATGATCAAATATCTAACATCATACTAAATCAAAGCATAATAATTTCCATAACATAAATAACAAGATATCAAAATAAGCATCAAAAGGTGTCAAAGATAAGTGGGCACTACACTATATCTCACTCGCAATGGTAAGCAAGCCTTCCTCCAAAAGGTCTCTCATTATGTCATCATGGGGGTCTTCTTTACAAGTGTGGCTTTGATGGTATCCTCTTATGATGCCTCACTAGTTCTGAAATTCCATACACCATTAAATAAATCATGACAGGATTTGTGGTGGAAATTTCATTGTTCACGTTATCGCCAAACGTATTCTTGCACCTTGGCTATTATTGGAAAACCCTTAACCAAGATTTTTGCGACTATGTCAAACATTGTGTGAAGTTTCAGTAGCACACTAACCTTCACCATACCTCAAGTCATTCCTTATAAGTAGCTAGAGACTTTTGTACTTTCTCTCAATGGGGTTTGGATCTTTTCGGAGAGATTAAGGCTCATTCTTCTCAACGTCATAAATGGATCATCACAATAACTGAATATTACACTAAATGGGTATACTTCATCCCTCTCATTTCTAAAAATCTGAGAAAATATTTAAATTCATTAACCATCACATCATTTGTCATTTTGGTTTTCCTCATCACCTCATCATTGAAAATGGTAAAAATTCAAAAATAAGACCCTATGCAAACTTTGTGATAACTTCAGTATTCAACTTAGTTTCTCTTCACCATATTATCCTCAAACAAATGGTCAAGCCAAATCAACCAACAAAACCCTCAAAAAAATCATGAAATATTTTGATGATACTGGTAAGGATTGGCATACGCACATTAGTTTCACCTTATGGCCTTATTACACCAAAGATCCACACCCTCAACTGCCACCACACATTTCTCTTTGGTCTATGGTATAGAGGATGTCCTGCCTCTCAAATTCCAAATTCCATCTCTTTGTATCTCACTTAAAGATATGCTTAATGATGATGAATTTCACCAAGACCGTTTGGCACAACTTGAGTTATTAGATGAACTCCATTTAAATTTCTTGACCACCTTCAAATCTACCAAAAATGTATCAAATGTGCCTATGAAAAACGTGTTCATGAGTGAAATTTCAATATTGGTAATCTTTTCCTAAAGGAAAATCAACACGTAACCAAAGAAGAGAAAATAAAACGGGAAATTTTAATCCTAATTGTCTTGGACCCTACATTGTCACCCATACCTATGGATTAGGTGTTTATCGTTTATCTTCTCTTGAAGGTAAACCCAAAACTGATCCCCTTAATGTCTTGCATCTTCAATCATTATATTGTTGAATAAAGTACAACATCACTTTATGTGACTTACATTCTTGTCCTTGAGAGAACCTCTCCTTACATCTACCTATTTCAAGGACCAACAACTCAAACATAATCTTGTGATTATCCATCATCGTTCAACCTTATCTTTAATATGAGTATCATGGCTCTACTCATGGCATGATTCTCATGGATAATTTTTTTCCTTTCAGGATGGAATCCCATGGTCATTCGTCACTTAAAACCCCTCTTTCATAGCTAACCTTTTCGTGTTATGGTCTTGCCTTCATAAAAGAGGCCTATACTCCTTTATAGTCTTGTCCATGACTTCAAGTTCAAAAATAAAAATCAAAAATATACATGGGATAACCAAAACTCAACTCCTTGAGTCAAAATTCTCACAAATAGATGAATCCCTCAAAAGGACATCTACCTCTCTTTCTTGCTGCTATAAGTAGACTACTCCCTCGAAGGACAACTATAAAAATCCAGCCACTTATTGTAATTAGTCTATCCAAAAAGAAGACTAAACTGTATCTCTCAAATAAAATAATTCTGAAGCTTCCCGCATCGATCAGCTTCAAGAAGACCTTAAGGATAACCTTTTTATCCCATTATAGACTTCTCTCATTGATTAGTCTATATATAGCAAAAGAAAACAAAAATCAAGAAAAATGAAAAACATTTGGTCATGGACTTGCCTATTCTAGTTTTGGGTATCTTGCAGAAGGGGCATGTTGTCTCACAACAAGGTTACGCTAAACACAATCCTCCACCTTACCTCCTTTTATTTTCTTCTTCCTATTCAAGGGACAATGTAAGTACTTTACACATAGTGATCATGCCACTTATTTCAATTCTAGACCTATCCATCATGCAACGTATCTAGGGATTTAAGTTCAATAAGTCTAAAGGGTATAACACTTATGGTCTTTGCCAACTTAGAGCATTTTACTTCATTTTATTTCACTTCTTCCTCTCTTTATTATTTCTTCCATAGGAAAAGATCATAAAAAATGATTTTACCATGACACCTTCATCTATACATATGTCTAACCTCACCTTACCTATTACCTATTCAACATTCAAACTTGCCTATTTTAAAACATGTCCTACCCAAAAAACCTATCAATCTGACCTACCTATTCACATGACCTAATCCAATCTCATTCTTCCCTGGTTTATGGGAGAACTACATCATCCTAAGGCCCCTTTCACAAGGGCTATGTAGGAAGCACTCTTAGGGCATGGGGCCCTTTGAGGTTAGCTTGACCAATCTTTTTACAATCATCATTTCTAGACTTTGTTATTTAGTTTCCATCAAAACAATAACTTGGAAGTTAACTCAAACACAAATTCATACATCACCCATGCACATCATCATTTACTTTCCATAAAATCAGTAACTTGGAAATTAAATCAACAAACCATAAAACCAAACCATGCCTAATCATCTAAGTTTCCATGACATCAATAAAGTGGAAATGAAATTCAAACTTACAAATATCAACTCAATCATGCCTAATCACCTAGTTTCCATAACATCAATACAGTGGAAATAAAACTCTCATCATATAACCATAATCAAACCATACCTAAACATTTAATTTCCATAACATCAAGAACTTGGAAATTAAAATCACACCATGCCTAAACTTCTAAGTTTCCATAACCTCAATATAATGGAAATAAACTCAACCATACATCATCATAAAATCATGCCTACACATCTAGTTTCCATGATAACAATACAATGGAAATAAACCAAGTGCATCATCTATAAATATCAACATCCATCTATACATCGATAAGTTTGTATATCAATACACTAAATATATAGATATAAATACAAGTATCTCAAAACTCTCATATACATCTCACATCTTTGGAACATAGGCCTGTATATATATAAAAATCAAACATACATGTCATTTGATATATCCTTTATCATGGGTCGAACCCCTACTTCTCTCCCATCTACCCTCACCTAGCCTCACACGGGAGCCGGTAACCTCTCGCTCACCATACCTATGTGGCCGATGAATCTCTGATCTACTAGAACTATGAGTATGTGTGTTTGTCCTCATATTGGTTGTTTGCTAAGCTCTATAATATCCATAGGTCAAAAACTAGATACCACCTCCATCAATCGATCCTGATAATACCACGCTTCGACACATCATCTTTGTAACTAACCATATAAATCACCTGGGCCGGTGCCATAACTCGCACCTACCCTTGAGACCTTGTGCAGGCCTATACCAATGGTCCTTGTCCTCCTATCTATAACATGGGACCATGTCCCGATGCATGTGATTGTACAACGGGACCCTATCCCACTATCAACATCCGTGTCTATACCTACACCCGAGCCTCGAGCCTGTACTAACTATCCCCTCGTAATGTGGCAACAGTTCCCGTAATGTGGCAACTTGTGGCTATAGCCTTGTAAATTTCCCCCATATCCTTCCTTCACCTATGCCTAGGTTGCTACCAACTGGCCCTATAGAGTAGAAATCTAGGCATGTAATACAGGTGACCTATCCCCCATCCCCTACTGGTGGTTGTGTAGGAACCTAAACCTAAATCTAAGCTTACACCTGTGCCAACCGTCCCTCGTAATCTAATCTCCTTTCCCTAAAGAGTAGTCACCTAGGTCTGCGCCGAGTAATTTGTAGTTGTAACACTATCACATGACCATATAACGGGTCCCTCTCAGACTATAATTGTGGCTAGATCAAGTTATCCTAGCCTTGGTGGTGCTTCATGTAGCTAGTCTATCCACCAGTTCATGTATCCATGAGTAATACTAGTGTCGTTTATCCACCTATTAACCACCAATTCCTCTTATCTTGTAGGATCTACTATATGTGGTGGAGACAATGGTCTCTCAACATCATCCCTATAGTATTGTGGAAATGGTGGAGGCACATCTTGTCAAATCCCAAAATATTTTTTTTAATCTGGGTCTAATGGAATCATCTCATGTTCCCCATCCCTACATCCATGTATCCACCAAACCAACTATAACCCTACCAACTCCTCATCCATGCCCCCATAGGATGGAAAATCAACATATGGTCGCCATATAATATCTAAAGCATATAGCCCCTCTAGTGTCCACCGATAGTATGTCACATCTCGTGATGCCTCCTCTACTCACGGATGTGCCCCTACTAGCACCCATCTCCTATATCCAGCTCTATATACACCTATATATCAGTCCTATCATGGAAGGCCTACTGGATGTAGACACACGATGTGCTCATATGCCCAGCAATGCAGTAGATAAGTGCAACAAATACCAAACCGTTGAATCCTCCGATACGCCCACAACTCTCTATACAACTGTACCAAGTAGGTCGGTGCCCATGAAAAGCACACTCACTCCTCTATCATATCCTCCAATACACCCATCAAGGCCCAAGGAAATATCCCACCCTCTAAATCTGGGAGAGCATAGCATCTAATAACTTGTATCATCGAACTACCAGTCTCATCTTCGAGGATGTGCAACATACATATCCCTGTAATTGATACTAGCACTATGATATCTCAAGTCACCCATCACCTCACCAAATACTGTCACTATCGGCTCAACCGATGCCTCTAAAGAAATATGATATAATGGCTCCCCAAAAATTGGTAGCCACAAAATATTGTAGACATCCTCCAGCGTGATGGTCATCTCACCAGTAGGTAAATGAAAGGTGTTGATTGTTGAATCCCATCTATTGGTGAGAGTGACAATCAAAATGTGATCTCGTAAATGAGCCAATATCACCTCACAGTGCCGAGCCCAACATCCTACATATGCCTCCACTCCTCATCTATAACATTGGGTCGCATATGTACCTAAGGTGGTGGAACCATGTCTCGCATAGTCAATTGTTGATGTACTTGCATCATTCCCATTTCAACTAGTCAACCAATTAGCCTTTTCGATCATTTTATTCTATCCTACCTAATTACACCCTACCTGAAATTTTCCTAACCTAGTTACCTTCTATCCCATTCACTTGCCTACCATATATTCTACCTTTCCTAGACATTTACAATTATTCTGATTCACTCATTACACCCCTTCGCTTATGTACCCAACTTTCACCTAAAATCACCCATTCATACATATAAAAACCCTAAATCTATTTCTCCCAAACTCCTAACCTATCCACACCTATTTCACTACACATTTACCCACCTTACCCTTACCTTTTGCCATCCCAACCCCATTTTCAGGCCTAGTAACTTTTGATAGTATGACATCATCCACCTTTACCGGTACCAATCCCTATTTAGCCCCACCAACATCGGTCATGTGTTTGGCCCTAGGGTCAAACCCCAATGCCCCCATTTTTCAAATAATTAACAAAAAAACCAAAATACCTACCCAAAACCCCCTAAATTAAACCTTCATCCCTTTTACCACCTATTTAACTAACATTTTCCCCTCCCCATACCCGATTTAGCCATTTTCTACCCAAATTTCAAAATCAAATTCAAAATCCACATTTTTCAATTTTCCACTTTAGTTTTAATCAAAAACACAAATGGGGATTGACTCCTACCTCTACTCAATGTCGTCTCCATGGTGGGATGTCTAGTCTCTACACTGGAGGACCTCCAACACCCTCTCCTGCCTCTATCATGGCTCACTCACCCTCCTCAACTATCAACCAATCTCATCACTCCAAAAGATCTCATGGGTCCACTCAACTCTCTCTAACTCAGCATGGATAGTACCTCTATCCTTTTCTCCCAAGTCAACATCCCAAATTCTCTCTCCATCTTTTTCCAAATGTAGATGAGCACAAATGAAATGTTTTCAACATGGATTTTTACTTTTAATCCCAAATTGATATGACCGACGTCGATATCATGCCCTAATAGACTAAAATCATTTATCTCTTACCAATTTCAGTTCCCCTTAACTGGTATCAGTCACCTTGCCAACCCAATTATACCTAATTTACCCAAAATTTTGGTTCTAGAGCCCATTTTCTTACAACCACAACCTTACCCCATCCCTATAGGCTCACCTAATAGCCTTTTGATCTAACCCCCAACTTCAATGTACTTCGGGCATATTTTTCCTATACCTCAGCCCTACCTACAGCCTTACCCATGGCCTCACCTATAAACAAAAACCCACACCCACCCATTTAACACTCGAATTCACTTACTCGATGTACCTTGAGATGACATCACTCATGTTGTTTAGCCTATCAACCTTGCCTTTCCTTATGTCGTGATGTTTATCTTGACTAGACCAAACCTTTTGGTGCTTTGGAACCCACCTAATGATTGTTCCTACACCTAGCCTCATTATGTTTTAGGACCGTATCCTATACCTTGGATACCTAAACCACATCATCCTTGTTTGGATAAACTACCGACCTTTGACGATGTAGAGTTTGTGAGCTCTTTAACCTAGTGCCTTTTGGATTCTACACATTTGCATGTGTTTGAATTCCCTAACCTATTACCCACACCTATATTATCATTTCATATACCCACATCTAACCACTTCATCACCTACCACTTTATCAAACCCATCACCGACTCAACTTCTCACTTCATCAGTTCCTGGTTTGAGGGGGATCACCTTCACCCATACCTGGGAAAACCTCATCTCTACCCTTACTTGGGGAAACCACCTCCTATTTTTTTCATTGTCACTTATCAATACAAGCTACACAACAAAAATGGGCAAATGTAGACACCAAAATTGGGTCGCAATCCCCTTCGATTAATTAATTCAATATTATCCCATCACCATGCCCATTTGCACACATTTTAATTAATTTAATTACCCATAATTAAATTAATCCCCACTCACCTCAAAATTAATTTAATCACCTTAATTAAGTTAATTTCCACCTCACCTAGCCACATCATCCCTCCACCTCATCCCAAGACCTATTCCTAGCCTATTAATGAACTTAGACCAAGTCCCTACTTATCCTAACCAACTAGGACTTGTTCTAACCCTAATCATTATGACCTATTATCTCTCTAACCACTCCCATGCTACATTTAGTGTTATCTCCCACTTCTAACCCAGACCTAAAACTTCAATCATACCAAATCTAGGAGCAATCAAGCTAATTTTAGCAAAATTGACCATTTCTCCCTAACCAATTCCGGTTATCCTCAACCAGTTCCGGTTCCCTAACCATTGTTGGTTACCTTAAATAAGATTTTCTAAATCTTTGCATAGGTTATTCAATTCATTCATTCACTCAAGATTTGGCATTCTAACTCTCAATCATTCAAGCTATCAGATGACAAACCAGAGCACATCAGGTCTTCACCAGCATCCAATCTCTTCCTCCATAGCCTTAGATCACCCACAACAGAGCACACATGATCCATTGTTATGGCACTAGACACAACCCCATTTCATCTTCGAACACTCATCAACTACCACCACCTTTATATCTATAGGTTCTCAGATAAGTAACTCACTCATATTTTTTAGTTCTGTTTTTTATCTTAATACTTTTATTCATTTCTATTATCTGACTCTCCTTTGTCCTAAATATCACCCTTCACCCGTCTACCATTTATTCTACCAACCTAAACCATTTTTCCCATCCTAGTTCTTATATAACCCTTGCTATGTCTTCGTATAAATCATATAATCCTTCCCGAACCCCCTAAACTCTATGTGCAACCACAAAGAGGTTAAAAACACCTACTTTTAATAGTTTGACCATATTGCCCCTACCGACCACTGGTCACCCACCGCATCGGTCATTTTCTAGTACCGGACTTGGTTTCCTAACCGATACCAATATCTATGACTAGTAATTTTGCTTACAACAACGAGCTTATAACTTTCACTAGACAACCCACAACGTAACCAAACTTCACCTAGACCTTTCTTGACACCTCAATGACCTTTCCTAGCCAAAACCATACATTTCCTAATGCTAGATTAGTTTTTACTTCAATAATTTGCTTAATCTAGTGTGTTGATAACATTTTAAGACACCTAAATCAAAGTGTTAGTAATAGGACCTCTATTTCTCACATTTATTTTCATTAATTTGATAAAAATAGTGGATTGAAAGCCATCTAGGAAGTGTTACACTTCCTAAAACTAGCAATCGTTAGGTAGTACACTCGCCATTTTCAAACAATAATGCTCTAATTCATTCATATTCAATATGAATATTAAAAATATATAGGCCAATTAACTCCTATAATTAAGGATTTTGGCTCAACTATACAACAACCACTTCTCTATTTTATGTAATTTTAGTTTAACAATCAAATCACACTTAAAATAGCTATATGAGTTGTTATTACAACTTGTTTACATGTCGATATTATATTTACCAGTACATAAATATAATCAACCAATACATTATAATATAACTCTCACAATAATAATGTGAGCACTATATATATTCCCTAACATTCCCCCTTAGTGTGAACATGGGAGAAAAACAATCACACTTCTTCTGTAGCTTGTCGCCCATGCATGCTCATGATCTTGGCTCTTCGATGGTTTTGAAAAGGCTGACCAACAACCTCAGTATGAACCCCTGTTCATCTGAAATGAACCCATGTTCACTGTACGAACCCATTTTTTGACAAAAATGGACCCATGTCCACCAAAAAGAACCCTATTCTAGGTATGAGCCCCTGCTCATCCTCTTCAAGAAACATGATGTTGTTTTTTCCTCTATGCTTTCATCTTTCCATAATATCTTCACATTAGGAACTAACATAGGAAAAACTACTCACTTTATTATAACAAGAATATACTGAAAATTGAATAAAAATAGGTACACTGCAATTGAAAAAACACACTAAAACAAAATGCCACAACCTCATTTTGTGGCCTTGTCACTTGCGTGGCGAGAGGATGTTGTTTGTCCTCCATCCTCTTGTACCTCCATCCTCTAGTAAATTACATTTCTAACTCAATGGAATGTGATAATGTTTCTCAATGATTTCCACATTGTTTATTATTCCCCCATAATGTGAAATCATTTATTTTCCGGATGTCGGGTAACACCAAAATGTGTCCATAAGGAAAAAAATTATTTTTACAATATTTTGACTCCTGAATTTTTAAAAATGAAATGGATGTGACAACAATAGAATTATGATTTTAAAGAGTGACTCAGAATAGACACATGGAAGATGATTAAAATGACAATACAGACTTTGACTATGACTCTTTGCACCATGATAACAAAAACTTAAAATCACCTATTTGACTTTTACAATGACACCCCCTTTTTTAACACAATTTCATTACTCTTTTGACCTTAGAGTTCCAACATACAATACACATTGACTTGAATCAATGGCAATAGATGACACTTATGTTGACAAGAAAATGACACAACCTTATATGTAACACCTTGACAAACCGTTATATTTCCCGTTGCATTACAAGCGTTGGCATGTTATTTTCTTAAATTAGGTGTGTTCCTTGATTATTGAAAATCATGCTTGCTATGGATAAATCATTTCTACTCTTGTATTCCTTAGAAACGAGAATGATATAGATTTTAGGAATCCATTTTCACTTCTTATTGATAAGTCAGTAATATGATTTTGAAAGTTGCAAACTTATCTCTTTTACTGACTCATCCTTGGATCAATTTCAATGATCTAAGGAATGTTTTAAATCTCCTTAATAGACTAAATGGTAAATTGACATTCATTAGTTTGAGAGACATAGTGAACTTAAATTTTTATGTTACAAATTATTTGGGCTTGAGTGATTGTGTCTCCTTTCGGTTGTATGTTTTTTTGGGTCTTTGGGATTGATCTCTGCAGGACATTAAGGTGTAAAAAAATATAGTCTCTGCTTTCGTGACTATAGAGGGGATCAGAATCCTAAAACTAAAGGACTATCCTAATGGTATCCTAAACTAGGTAAGAGCACCTACTTCCTAGCTATGTCTACTTAAATGGGTTATAATCTAACCTAAGCTTCTTATTCTATTTTTGTTTGGAATGGCATCCTAACCTAAGCTCTTGTGCTAAAAGAATAAGGGACAAATTACTAAAGTAATGTTATGCTTTATTAACCTAATGCCTAATACTATATGGAAGTGAATTTAATCTAACCTAAAGTGGGTACTACCTATGGCAATGTTTTAAGACCTAAGGTGATTTATTGTTAGACTAACCTAAGTCTTGGGAAATCTAGCCTAAACTATTTAAAAGGAACCTAAGGGTCGCATGGCACTAAGGTGACAGTTCTAATGGCATTTAAGTGATTTGATTGGGTTTAATGCATGAGGTACTGCCATTTTTGGCAAAGGCTAGTTAACTCTAGTGGAGGCTTACGTGGAGGCTTCACTAAATATGGAATTACATGTTAACTTGGAAATGGCATTCGCTTAGCTTTGGGAGGCAAAGCGGCAAGGAGAGATAAGCAAGAAAATTAGGAGTAATAGCATTAATGGATCTCGGTTTTTGTGTGCAAACCATCTTGGAAATAAGGGAGGTGGATTTATGAGAGGTTGTTTGGTTTTGCATGTATCACAAATTTTTCTCTGCATGGAGCTATCTGGTTCTTTGAACCAACAGTTTGAATTCTTCTTCTTCTTAGCTATTTTTGGTTTCACCGGTATATTTTCGATCAAGGGGATGTATATGAGGCATTCAAGAAAAAAATTTGTTTTGTTCAAAGCTCATGTTTGACATAGTACTAGTATTCTTGTGTTCTTTCCTCTCTCTTTGAACTCATTTTGGGGACTTTCCGCTCGAAAGAGACTAGATAGATTAGTTTTCGTTTTAGTTTTTTTGCTAATCTCAATTGAGATCTTCTCCATATAGCTTTTAGAGTGCCCTCAGTCCCCATTTTTTTGGTTTTAGGCACTCAAATATTTCTGGAAGTGGCACCAATGGATAGAGCTCTTTCTCAGCTTTCCAGAAAGGTAAAGTTTTCCTCCTAACTCCTCATATTTTTCAAGTTATGGCCCGGCGGAGTTTTGTTGGGAAATTTTCTCCTTGGAAGCCCGCAGCCAATAGGAATGTGCCACATGTCCAAGAAGTGGTGGGGTTCGGAGGAGAATTTGGGAAATTTACCAAGTGTTTTGCCAAAAATCTCAGATGGAAAATTTTCCCCGCCTGGCCCGCCAACGAATCAGGAAACGCCACGTGTCAGGGGGAAAATGACTTGAAAATTTGCTAAGTGTTGGCCAAAATTTTCAAAGGAAAAATTTTGAAGGAAGGCCCGGGTCAATGGGGACATGACACGTGTCCGGCTCAGGCCGGAGTTCGGAGCTCGGGAGGGATTTTTAAAATTTGGCTAAGTAGCCAAAAAGTTTCAAAGGGAAAGGTTTTCCCCACGGCCCCTTCCATCCAATCGGGACGTGCCACGTGTCCTCGGAGTGGTGGGGCGCGGGGGAAAAAATGAATTTTTTTCCAAGGTAAAAAATGCAAAATTTCAAAAGGAGAAATCGGGAGGAGAAACCCATCGGCCAATGGAGGACCGACACGTGTCCAGCTCGGGGGCCCGGCGGGGTTTTTTGGCAAAAATTTCCAAAGGTAAAAAATGAAGGGAAAGTGGCCAGGAGGCACCCACACCCAATCAAATCATGCCACGTGGCACTTGAGTGGTGAGCATGGGGATTTTGAAAAAAATTCCAAATGCAAAAAGGGTCAAAATTTCAAATTTTTGCCCGCCGATCCGTTTTTTGGGCCGTTTTTGCCCTAAAACTTCAGACCTCCATAACTTTCGATCCAGAGCTTGGATTTGCACGTTCTTTATATCAATGGAAAGATTATGAAATTCTCTACATGATTCCATGGTCAATTTTGAATTTTGGTTTAGTTTGGAGGGAGAAAATTAAAAAATGCTTCTGGTACGTGGTGATGGCCAGAAAAGACGTTTCAACAACCAATTTTAATGCAAAATGGGTCACTTTTCTCTCCAGCATGGTCAAAAATGTCAGAGCATGGGTTTGTAAGGACCTCCATGCTGTTTTAATGTAGTTTCATTCAATGAGGGATGGCTCCCATGTGTTTTGCATGTTTTCTCTCTCCTAGGCTCGACCCATGGACTGTAAAAGCCAATTTTGGCTCATTTTTTGAGGGTTGAACACTTTTTTGAACATTAGACTTCTTCTTTCACCTAAAAACAAGTGAATTTTGTAAGTATCAGGCATTTTCAAGGATTGTAACAGGTTTATACCTCTTTGGTGGTGTAATAAAAGGGATTTTGGCAATGGAAATGACAGTGCAAACTCTGTGATCAGTTCTCAGTCCTTGTTTGTATTGTTTTTTACTTCATTTCAGACCTCTAATTGCATTCTATCAGCTTGTGTATGGTTTTCCATGTTGCATTTCATGAATTTGTGTCAACTTGTGTGAACAAGAAGTGCTCACCACTCCTTTGGTGCATCACCATTCAGTTTAGTTTCAATTTTTGCATCTTCTATCCCTGTCTCCTCGCAAATTAGGATAAAATTAGGATCTGAACCTCTGCAGTTGTGCAAAATATAGATTTAATCAGAGGAGTTTGAGGAACCAGCCTCTAATCTGGAGATTCCTCTCTCATCTTGCAAGTCCCACACTTGGAGAGAGGTTTCAATGTTGTGCAATCACACTGGATGCCCTAAACATCAACTTAGAACCTTGATTTGCATCCAGGGGTGCTGCTGATTTGCAACAATAGTTTTGGCATGCCCGGTGGGACCTTAGAGGTCTCATTTTTATTACAGCAAAGTTGATGTGCATCTGCTGCAATTTTCTTGCTTGAAAAGAGCCATAAATTGCACATCTGGCGACTCCAAAGGGAAGAATCAACTGGTTTCAGCAGTGCAGGCCTGAAAACTCATGAGAAGAGTCACCACAAGGTCAAGAGCTGGAGAAGAAGAAGTGTTGTTTGAATACCTGCAGTTATCTCCAAGAAGAAGGCAAAGAGGAAGAAGGATTCAAAGGTCTCCATCTCCACCAAACAGAACTCTCTCAACTCCTCCACCTGGTAGGCCTTTCATTCAGTCAACAAGGGTTTTAAGACCAATTAGAATGGCACAAAACAACCCCTATGTCAACTTCACAGGAAGCAGCCCACTTTCCCTCAATGCACAACATCCAATTCCAATTGCAGCCTTGAAGAACATTCCATACTTCACTAGAGAGAATCAGACTACTCCAGGTGATCATGTTAAAGATATTGCCAACCTTTGTGCAATTCATGAAATCAATGAGATGCAAGTGGTGTCAAATTGCGGCATCTTCCTTGAGGAAAAGCATTGCAATGGTTTAGGAGCCTTGGAGCTGGTTCTATCATGAATTGGAACCAGCTATGTATAGCACTTCATGAGCAATTTGGAGAGAAGGGAGACAACTTGTCTCTTTTGGAGCAGCTGACAACCATCAAGAGAGCTCCCAATGAGCAGCTGACTGATTTCAACTTCAGATTTCAAAAGACTTGGGAGAGAATTCCAGTGGCAGTCAGGCCAACAATAGAAGGTGATTTTCTCTACTATCTCAAAGCTCTAAATTCTGATATTTCTATGTTGATTCAGTCCATGGGAGGCATAACTATCCCTATGGCTTATAGCATTGCCATTAGGGCTGAAAATTGTTTGATCCAAGCTGGAAAACTAGCCCCTAGACCTCCCATGCCATTGTTTCCAAGTTTAGAGAGCCCAAACACTAATCAAGCACCTAATTTGGCTCCTTCTCCCATTCCTAGAAATCAGAGTTCAAATGAAGCTTCTACTTCATCTCCAAGTGCCCCAAATGAGCTTCAAGAAGTCATGAAGCAATTGCAAAACCTAGGCAATGAGCTGGTTACTCTCAAGAGGCAACAAGCCCAAGGTTTTAGACCTTCTTATCAGCCCCAAGCTCAGCCTAACAGGCAGCCATATCAACCACAAAGACCACCTAATCCAGCTGCAAATGTGAATCAAACAAGGCCTCCTGCCAATAGGCCATTTCAGCCCTATAATCCAAATGCCATATCTGCCTCTAAAGCATTGGTGCCAACACAAAACAACGTTGCTCAGGAGTATGATTGGTGTTTTCCATGCAATGAACCTCATAACCAATCCATGTGCTTCAATGGTGCTTTGAATCAAGCATTAATGGTGACAACTACTGGTGTGGAGGGTGAGGGCAGTCAAGGAAACAACCAACAACAAGAAACATTCCAACAGCAATCAGCTCCAAATGACACCACGTTGGTAAATTGGCAAGCAGAGGATTTTTGTGGCATGAATCAAATAGTCTCTCAAGGTGTGGCAGCCAACACAAGGTCAAAAAGAAGGAATTTGGGAGAAGAGCAGCCATTAGCTCCAACCAATCCACAACCTTCCTTGGCTCCACAAATGGTGGGCAAACAAAATCCAATTTCAAATGCACAAGGGCAGCCAAGAACAGCTCCTAGACCAACTCAAATACTAGTTGTTGCTGCCCACATGCAAGGAGTGAATGTGCAAACCAAGGGACAACAAAGAGATCCTTCATCACCATTCAGTATCATCGATCAGATGAAGAAGACAAATGTGAATATATCAATGTGGGAATCCCTATCTATCCCAGGCCAAAGAGATTTGCTACAAGCTGCCATGAAGGACTGGCCAACTTCGAATCAGCAAGTTCAGATGCAAGAGAAAGTGCTCACAAATGCTGCCCAGCCTGAAGGGAATCATGGAGGATAGCAAGGTAAAATGTTGAAGCCCCCTCCTTTCTATGTTTCGTTAATCATTGGAAATCAGCTAGTGCATAATTGCATGATAGATTCCGGGGCAAGTAGCTCAGTGATGCCTAAACAAATAGCTGATCAGCTAGGGCTCCAGTATGAAACCATATCCAAAGGGGTAGTGCAGCTAGATGGGACAGTAGTAACAATAGTCGGAGTGATTAGAAACTTGAATCTTACCTTGCATGCATGTCCAAATGTTGTTGTTTTACAAGATGTATCAGTCATAGACCTTCCACCACTCTTTGCCCTATGCTTGTCAAGGGACTTCACAACCAAGATTGGAGGATATTTGTCTGCTGATTGGTCACACATGTTGTTCAGAACAAGGTATGGAACCAAAGCTACAATCAGGTCTGAACCTATTGCAAACTTTCACATTGAGCCTTACACTCCAAGTCAGATCAATGCCAATTGTTCAGCATTTGATCAAGAAGATCACCCAAGCACTGATGAAGCTGACACTAAGGTTGGAAGCATCCCGGATCTAACTCTTGATGAATGGGCAAACAAAGTACATGCTTTTGATCCTTATCAAGAAGTAGAAGAATCTGAGCTAGGGGTCTATTGCATACATGAAGAAAATCAGCCCATTCCTAGCATCACCAAACCAAACCACAAGGATGAGAATGAGGTATGGCAGCTGTTTTTTGATGGATCAAGGAGTAGACAAGGTGCAGGAGGTGGAGCTATGCTTGTTTCACCTCAAGGAGTAAGGTACTATTCAGCTTTTAGGTTTCAGTTTGCATGCTCTAATAACACTGCTGAATATGAAGCCTTGGTGCAAGGGATGCATTGGGCAATCAAAAAGAAAATAAAGAACTTGCAAGTCTTTGGTGATAGTGAATTGATTGTAAATCAGGTCAAGGGACAGCATGCTGCCAAGAATGATCTACTCAAGTGCTACAAGAATAGGGTATGGGACCTCATGGAATATTTTGAGGGTTTTGGCATCAAATCCATTCCTAGGAAAGAGAACCAAGCTGCTGATAGGCTTGCAGCAGTAGGGGCAGCCTTTGACATTGTGGAAAGCATTCAACAAGACAAGGTACAGCCAAACATCCACGTGATTGTGAGGCCTTCAGTGCCGGATAACAATGTAAGTTGGCAAGTGTTTGAGAATGACCAGCAAATCATCCATTTCTTGCAAGAAGAAGTTGAGTTCTCAACTAAGAATCAAGAAAAATTGGAACAACAATATGGTGACCAAGTGGTATAGCTGAGAACTAACAAGCTGCCCAAGGGACTTATCACTTTGGAGTCCATTTTTAATCCCAATGATCAGTTTAGGAAGGAGAAAGCAAACATTCAGGTCAAGAGAGAGGATTCAGTATCCATCTTGGTGGAAGAGAACAAACCATTGCAAATTGGAAAGATGACAACTGAACAAGAAAGGTATGAGTTCATGCAGCTTGTGTCAAGAGTTCCCTGATGTGTTTTCTTGGAGCTATGAAGACTTGAAAGGTTTCAATCCCAACTTAGCTCAGCATACCATTGAATTGGATCCAAATACTAAGCCTGTCAGTAGAAACAAAGACCAGTCAATCCATATGGAGCCTCTCATGAGGAAAGAATTGAACAAGTTGATTGAGTCAAGGATCATATTCCCAATCAAGCATTCTAGTTGGGTTGCCAATTTGGTTCCAGTCAGAAAGAAGAGTGGGGAAATCAGATTGTGTGTTGACTTCAGAGATTTGAATAGAGCATCTCTCAAGGATCATTATCCACTTCCTTCCATGGAGCAGATTTTACAAGTTGTTGCTGGCTCCGAGAGGTTTTCACTACTTGATGGCTATTCAGGGTATAATCAGATTATGGTGAAGGAAGAAGATCAGTTCAAGACAGCCTTTACAACTAAATGGGGAACTTATGCATACAGGAAAATGCCATTTGGGCTGTCCAACGCTGGTGCTACCTTCCAAAGAGCAATGGACATGGCGTTCAAAGGTTTGATTAACAACATGGTGCTGATTTACCTTGATGATATCACTATTTTTTCCAAAAATGCAGCAGACCACCTCTCTCATTTGAGACAAGTCTTCACGAGGTGCAGGAGATTTGGAGTGTCCTTGAATCCTAAGAAGTGTATCTTTCTTGCACATGAAGGAAAGCTCCTTGGCCATATTGTCTCCAAAGAAGGATTAGCGATTGATCCAGAAAGGGTTGAAGCCATAAGAGCACTACCATTGCCAAGCCACAAGAAATCCCTTCAGAGTTTCTTGGGAAGGATAAACTTTGTCCGAAGGTTTGTCCCAGACTTTGCAGCCCTTGTCAAACCTATCACCAAAATGTTAAAGAAAAGCATGGCTTTCAAGTGGACAATGAGAAAGGCAAGGAGAGTTTTGAAGCAATCAAAGAAGCCATCTCTCAAGCACCAACTCTCATCAACCCGGACTTCTCCAAGGATTTCATCCTCTATGCATTTGGAGGTAATGATACTATTTCTGCCATTTTGGTACAGCAGAACAAGGACAATGATGAGCAGCCAATTACTTTCTTCAGCCAGAGCCTAGATGACTATGAGGTGAGGTATTCTTTTATTGAGAAGCATGTACTTGCAGTAATTAGAAGCTTGAAGAAATTCAAGCATTTAGTCTCAAACAACAAGGTCCAGCTGCTGGTCTCTCATGTTGGGGTTAAAGACTTCCTCCTCAACAGGGATTTGAATGAGAAAAGGGCAGGTTGGATCACTCGTGTCATGGAATATGACATTGAGATCAAGATCACCAAGCTGGTAAGAGGAAAAGGATTGTGTGAGCAGCTGATTTTGGGGAAGAAAAAAGAAGTATGCAATGAAGAAGAGGTTGTTTTGATAGTTCAAGACAGCCATGAGCCAAGTGGCACTCAAGAAGAAAATAATGTTGTCCCTACTCCTTGCTGGACCCAAAGTATAATACATTTCCTAAGCACAGGCCTATGCCCTCCGGAGATGAACAAGACCCAAAGAAGACACTTCAGATTGCAGGCTGTCCCATATGCCATTGTTGATGGAGTTTTGTTCAAGAAAGATGTGAATGGAGTGCTGTTGAGATGCATTAGCACAAATCAGATTCATAGGGTGTTGGAAGAGTTCCATGGTGGACCAGCTGGTGGTCATTTTGCAGAGAGTGACAGCTCTAAAAATTATGAAGGCTGGTTATTATTGGCCCAAGATTTTTAGTGATTGCTTTGCATGGATCAAGAGGTGTAAGAATTGTGCATTCTTCACAGGAAAAGAAAGACTTGCTGCCCTTCCATTGCATCCAATCTCAGTTGACCAGCCATTCATGCAATGGGGTTTGGACTTCATTGGAGTCATTAATCCCAATTCAAGTCAAGGGCACAAATGGATTTTGACAGCCATGGACTACTTCACCAAATGGACTGAAGCAGTAGCACTCAAAGAAGCAAATGAGTCTAGCATCTTAGACTTCTATGAGGGCATAGTAACCAGATTTGGCATACCTACTATGATAATCTCAGATAATGCATTAGCATTCATTGGATCCAAGGTGACTGAGTGGGCTGTCAAGAACGGGATCTACCTAAGTACTTCATCAAACTATTACCCTCAAGGTAATGGCCAGGCTGAGTCTACAAACAAGAACTTGTTGAGGATCATTAGGAGAACTCTTGATGAGAATCAGAGGTCTTGGCATACCAAGCTGAAATCAGCCTTATGGGCTGATAGGATAACCCCCAAGAGATCCACGGGTAATTCTCCATTCAGGCTTGTCTATGGAAGAGAAGCAATCTTTCCCATGTCACTTGAGTTGCCAACATTGGAACTCATGAAACAGTTGGAGCTGTTGGAGTTTGAGCCCATGGAGGTGAGATATGCAGAGTTGATGGAGCTTCAAGAGATAAGAGATCAGGCATCCCAAGCAATGGAGAAGGATCAAGCTTTGATCAAGAAGACCTTTGACAGGAAGGCCAAGAGTAGATCTTTCCAGGTTGGAGATCTAGTGTTAAAATGGGATGCAGATAGAGAAAAACTGGGAAGGCATTCAAAATTTGATGCCATTTGGAGTGGCCCATACATGGTCACGAAGTGCAAGAACAACAATGCTTTCCAATTGGCTTCATTGGATGGTGAAGAACTGCAGATTCCAGTCAATGGAATCTATCTCAAGCATTGTTTCTAAAGGGAAATTCTCTACCTTGTAAATATTAGCTTAGTTTTCCTTTCCTTCAAGTGCTTGTGCACATTGTTTTGTTGTAGGTTAGTTTTGCTTTCCCTAAGTGCTTTGGCACAGCTTGCTATCCCTGGAGATGTTTTGCAGTCCTTGTTTCAATCAGGTGATTTTCCATCTTCCTCCTTGCAACATTCTAAGTCGGTTGAGGTTCCAAATAGAAAATTTAATGACTCCATGCCCAATGGACTACTTCAGGCAACTGGTACTTTCATCTAGCAGGTAGATGACCCCTCTGAGTCACCAAAATTGTTAGCCAAAATGTGCCCCCTGCTCATTTTGGTGGCTAACTACTTGTGTTCTTACCTCTCTTGTGCCTCAGTCCCCATTTTTTGGTTTTCAGGCACTCAAATCTTTCTAGAAGTGGCACCAATGGATAGAGCTCTTTCTCAGCTTTCCAGAAAGGTAAAGTTTTCCTCCTAACTCCTCATATTTTTCAAGTTATGGCCGGCGGAGTTTTGTTGGGAAATTTTCTCCTTGGAAGCCCATAGCCAATAGGAACGTGCCACGTGTCCAAGAAGTGGCGGGGTTCGGAGGAGAATTTGGGAAATTTACCAAGTGTTTTGCCAAAAATCTCAGATGGAAAATTTTCCCCACCTGGCCCGCCAACGAATCAGGAAACGCCACGTGTCAGGGGGAAAATGACTTGAAAATTTGCTAAGTGTTGGCTGAAATTTTCAAAGGAAAAATTTTGAAGGAAGGCCCACGGTCAATGGGGACACGACACGTGTCCGGCTCAGGCCGGAGTTCGAGCTCGGGAGGGATTTTTTAAAATTTGGCTAAGTAGCCAAAAAGTTTCAAAGGGAAAGGTTTTCCCCCGCGGCCCCTTCCATCCAATCGGGACGTGCCACGTGTCCCGAAGTGGTGGCGGGGCGCGGGGGAAAAAATGAATTTTTTTTCAAGGTAAAAAATGCAAAATTTCAAAAGGAGAAATCGGGAGGAGAAACCCGTCGGCCAATGGAGGACCGACACGTGTCCAGCTCGGGGGCCGGCGGGGTTTTTGGCAAAAATTTCCAAAGGTAAAAAATGAAGGGAAAGTGGCCAGGAGGTGCCCACGCCCAATCAAATCATGCCACGTGGCACCTGAGTGGTGGAGCGTGGGGATTTTTTTAAAAAAATTCCAAATGCAAAAAGGGTCAAAATTTCAAATTTTTGCCCGCCGATCCATTTTTTGGGCCATTTTTGCCCTAAAACTTCAGACCTCCATAACTTTCGATCCAGAGCTTGGATTTGCACGTTCTTTATATCAATGGAAAGCTTATGAAATTATCTACATGATTCCATGGTCAATTTTGAATTTTGGTTTAGTTTGGAGGGAGAAAATTAAAAAACTTCTGGTACGTGGTGATGGCCAGAAAAGACGTTTCAACAACCAATTTTAATGCAAAATGGGTCGCTTTTCTCTCCAGCATGGTCAAAAATGTCAGAGCATGGGTTTGTAAGGACCTCCATGCTGTTTTAATGTAGTTTCATTCAATGAGGGATGGCTCCCATGTGTTTTGCATGTTTTCTCTCTCCTGGGCTCGACCCATGGACTGTAAAAGCTAGTTTTGGCTCATTTTTTGAGGGTTGAACACTTTTTTGAACATTAGACTTCTTCTTTCACCTGAAAACAAGTGAATTTTGTAAGTATCAGGCCTTTTCAAGGATTGTAACAGGTTTATACCTCTTTGGTGGTGTAATACAAGGGATTTTGGCAATGGAAATGATAGTGCAAACTCTGTGATCAGTTCTCAGTCCTTGTTTGTATTGTTTTTTACTTCATTTCAGACCTCTAATTGCATTCTATCAGCTTGTGTATGGTTTTCCATGTTGCATTTCATGAATTTGTGTCAACTTGTGTGAACAAGAAGTGCTCACCACTCCTTTGGTGCATCACCATTCAGTTTAGTTTCAATTTTTGCATCTTCTATCCCTGTCTCCTCGCAAATTAGGATAAAATTAGGATCGAAACCTCTGCGGTTGTGCAAAATATAGATTTAATCGAGGAGTTTGAGGAACCAGCCTCTAATCTAGAGATTCCTCTCTCATCTTGCAAGTCCCACACTTGGAGATTTCAATGTGTTGTCGAATCACTTCTTTTTTTTAGACTGGATGCCCTAAACATCAACTTAGAACCTTGATGATATTCATCCCTTCTCTCGCTATGAGAAATTCCACGCCTTGTTGAAAACATGATTTTTTTGTTCAAGGATTATTAGATTGTAAATGTATCTTGTTGTCAGGTTGGTTTGATATAAAGTTTGTTGAAATGGTCGTTAATGGTTTAAGATGTTTATAGAAATATAGTATGCATTTCCTTCTTGTGAACAATGTTGAAATGAATACCTTCCTATTGTAAGCTTTTTAGATAGAACTTGAGAGTCTTTTTTTTTATTCTATTTCAAATCGAGTTGGAGGTTAGATTGGGACATTACTTGATGTAGACATATATTGAGTTTTATTACTCTCTTCTAAATATTTTTAAATTGATTTCTGGATTTTATTAAAAATATGGATTGAATACCTTAGTGTATTGAATTTTTATGGAAGGATACAATATCTTTGGTTCAGATTGTTGTTATAACTGTTCTTAACTAGTTCACGAACTACTTGTTCTCATATATCAAACTGCTGAAGCTTTGTAAATGGGATTTTAGTTCTGTGAGTTCATGCACATTTTGAACTTGTTTAGGTTATACTGTTTGTGAATTTCTATTCCTTTTTGGATTCAATGAATGAATCTCTAGGTCTTTTATAGAGAAAGGAACATGTTCTCTCGGGGACATATATTGTTTTAGGACTATACTTGTGTAATTCGCTCGTAGATTTAAATTCAAACTTGTGTTTATTGAATGGGAATAGATAAACCAATTGGTAAAGATTTATAAGGGAAACTAGAAGGGTGATTTCTTCTAACTGTGTGTTTGGTTTTGTGTTCTCTTTTGGGAACTAGTTAAAGAATTTCTAAGTTTAAAATAGAAATGGGAATTCATTTTATAGTATAAATAAAATGAAATATGGATTGGACCTTTTCCATGGAGACCCCTTTTTACTGTTATTTGGATAATTTCATTTGATTGAACTTTTCTATATTCAATTCTCTTCTGAGATGGAAATTTATTGTGGACTGTTTGGTCTACTTTGTAATTCATTGGTTGTTATGATGTGGAAGGAAATTAGCTGAGTCGGTATGTTGGAAATAAAATAATAACATGCTTAGACCAACAATTTTGCTTGATTGAGTCATATTCCATTTGGATTATTAATGGAAGGATGTCTCTTTTTGCACTCTATTTTATTATGAACCCTTCTTGGATGGATTAGATAAGAGATTAATTCATTTTTATTCTAGCTTGGATTTGTGGATAGTCTAGTTTCAGATCTTTGAATTATATCTTCGACATGTAGAAGTTAGTAAGACTTTCAATTAGACTATTTTAATTTCCTATTCTTCTTGGATTAATTTGGGATTCGTGTTTAGATGTTGTCTCTTATTTATGGAATGCTTATATTGTTATCCTTGAACTAGAGTTAGGTTAGCTCTAAAAATGTTTCGTCTTTCGATGATGAAGTGTTTAACGAGTAGTATCTATTGATTCTTCTTGTTTTCTTAAGTTGTAGAATGAATCATTCTAATAAGAGCTATGTTGTATTTAACTCTTTTGCTACTTAGTAAAGATAAATGTGTATTTCAATTCTTATAGAACTATGAAACCATTGGATGATATGACCTATTGATTGTTTTAAAGTAATTGATAGGATCAATTAAACCTTATGATATAATGCAAATGTTGCGGATTATATTATGATCTTTTCTTAAAAGTGAATTCAAAATTTTTAATTGTACTTATTCTTTAGATGTTATTACTTATGATTATTTATAGGATATATTAATTGTTTCATTAAAGTAGAGTTGTTTTGATAGACCAATTAGTGGAATGCACTTCACTTTAATGCTTAGTGATTCTCATGCTCGCCATTGAATTGACCCATGCTACCAATTTTTGTAGATGGACATCGTAAGTGATAAAGGAAAAAAAAAAATTGTGATGCATTGCCTTATTTAATTCTAGATATTATGTAAAGAGTATCAAATCATTCTTGAGTTGTATTGGAAAAGAAAAGTGATGTTATTTTAACATCTTAATTCTGATTAGCATGCGAATGTATGAAATGCATAGTCTTAAAAATGTATATTTATCATCATGAATTGAAAGGTTTTGTGTTGGAATCCAGCTTTGTGATGTGAATTCTTTTGTACTTGTATGACGGAAATAATAGTGATATCTTGGCAAAGATTCTTTATATCTATTGTATACTAATGTTGCTATTAGATAATGAGTTGGATTAAGGAGATAGTATAATATCCCTTATTATAATGAACTTGTTAAATTGTAAAAGATTCCATTCTCCAACTAAAAACTATAGTTTAATAATGAAATATGCTTGGGACATACAATTAAACTATATAAGCAATGAACGATAAAAAGTTTATGTTAAACCTAACAACTAACCATGTAGAGAAACACTCTTCCTCTCCCTAAGAATGAAAGATAAAACAAATAGTGGAAATGATATTTAATATTTATAGCTTCGTTTATAAATTAAACACCAATTGAATCTAGGTGGATGACATGCTTGATTTGGACAGCTAGGTTGCATTAAGAATTAAATGTTTGATGTTTGTTGTCCTATTTTTGGGATAACTACTTGTTATGCCACGTTAATAAACAACAATGCAAACATGAATTAATGAATTTATCCATATCTAATTAGGATAATTATGGGTAAATAACTTAATAAATGATGGAATTAGGGTTAGGCATGGTTGTTGTAATCTAAATCTTAATCTAATTTAATTATGATTAATGACCACTAAGGGGTATGTACATCTTGATGAATCAATTCTAACGGATGTTGGCACATGCCAACTACAGGATGTACCCTCAAGAAGTCTTGGGACTTCTCAAGGATATAGTGTTGTAGTTGACATGTGGCAACACCCTTCTATATTTGTTCATCTAGATATACACACATCTAGACTTGAAATTACTTCTCTAGGTAAAGTAGTAGCATGTTTAGGATAAGTAGTGGCTTTCAATAAGTCGGGTACCTTGGCACATATGGTTACTTAGGTCATCCAAATATTCCCATATACCCTAAGTCATCGTGAGCATCTTCCTATAACAAATTATGTCGCTTATTGGGGCTAGGGACAAACCTTAGACAATTGGACCGATGGTAGTCGAAAGACCATTCTATATAATAGAAGAGTAAGGTGAAGGAAATATTCTAAAATGACGAGTATGCCATCTAGGAATAGTAACATGAACATTATATTGAAAATATTTGGCTAAAGTATCACAAGTTGCTGGTTGCGTTGTCCTATGTCACCTAGTTTAAAGCAACGTGATGTCAGATGAATATTGGTAATAAATATTCAGATAGGTTCTTTAAACATATCACTCAGTACCTGGAATAGGGTAGGAAACCATGTATACGTAGTATAGATAAAGTATTCTATACTTTAATACAAACATGAGAGATCGGCAGTATACCGAGTCATTACAGTTGCATATGGTTATTTGTTATGAGATTGATTGGCATGGAATGTGTGTTCAAAATGATGTTTTATTTAGAAAAGAGAACATTATGTTTTTAAAAAAATTTGCTTGTTTCTAAAGTCTTAAAATGGGAATGTTATGTCTTGGTATCGTAGCTTTGAAGGTTGCAGCTCTTGGACCTATTGTGTCCATAATCTAATGAAACTTAAATTTTCATGTAAATAGAAAATGGTTAGAACAAGAGGAAATGTTGCAAATAATCCTCCGCCTAAGGAAGGAGTGGAAAATCCCAAAAATTTGATGAGATCCTTACTACCCTATTAGAAACAAGAGATTGTTTGGTTGTACTTGAACACCAAGTAATGGGAAATGAGGAGGAAGAAGATGCTGGTAACAATAATAAACCTCCTCCCGAGGACAACACCAATTTAGGTGTTGATAATAACAATGTGAACATACCCGATCACCCGAGAACAAAAGGCTAAGCTAGCAGCACTAAACTCACTAATGATATAAAAAGGATAATTCCACCCAAGTTTGACAAAGGCACATTAAGAGATGGGGCTAAGAATTGATCAGCAAAATGGAGAAATACTTTGCAATAAGGAATTTCTCATAAGAAACAAAGGCAATATTGGGAGCATATCATCTTTCCCATGAGGAATCTTCATGGTGGGACAAATTTAAGGCTGAGTTAAACATTGATGAAACTAATATCACATGGGATCAATTTAAAGGTTACTTTAGGCAACATTGACTACCGCAACTTTACTATGATTAGAAAATGACTGAATTTCAGAACTTAGCTTAAGGAAATCTAACTATAACGGAGTATTCAAAGTGGTCTACTAAAATCCTTAAGTATGTACCTCAATACCAAACTAATGAGAAGTTCAAGATATGGAAATTCATCATGGGATTAAATCCTGTTATAGGAGGAGAGGTGGATGTTCATAGCCCAACCACAATGGAAGGGGTTGTTGAAAAGACCATAAGGTAGGAACAGAAATTGAAGGCAATTTCTGCTCATAAGGAGGAAGTAAGGAAGAAAATCCCCAACTCCTCTTCATCATCTCTTGCACCTAAGAAAGGACCATGGAATAAATTCAGAATGAAAAGTAAGTTTTCATCTTATACTAATAAGAAAGCAGCAACAAACAAGTTTGTTGGTAATGCACGGAACAACTTTGTCAAGAACAATAATAATGGGTAGAAGTCCTATGGTCCTATAGAGGCTAGAATAATAACTCTAAGGCTGGAAATAAACTCAAGCCTAAAAAGGGACCTGTAGGAGGCTGTTATAACTGTGGAAAATATCATTACGCAAATCAATTCCCTTTGAAAAAGGACAATCGTAATCAAGCAAAGATAAGAAACAGTCAGCAAAGATGTCGACAAGCAAGCTGAAAAATAGGCCACGCCCATAAAGTATCCAGTAAGTTATTTGGTTTACCTATGACTATTCTTTTTAACACCGGAGCTACTGAATATTTTATTTCTAGTAAATTAGCATCAAAACTAAAAAGAAAAGCTAGAAACGTGGATAAAACATGGACTTTACATTACAAAAACAATGTTGTTCATACAGTTAGTATGTGTCTTTTTGGAGTAGTCCTTGACTTATTTTTCCACTGAAGTTGATCTTTATGTTGCACCTTTGGGGTCTTATGATGTAATCATAGGTGTTAATTGGTTAACAAAACATAAGACTAAAGTGGAATATTTTGAAAAACACATTAGTTGTTTAGATGACCTGTAAAAAACAACAGAGATTCAGGGTGTGAAATGTGATATTTTTGTTAGAAAAATGTCAGCTATGCAACTTAAAAAGGCAAAAATAAAGCTTGTACCTTATATGTAGTAAAAATTGTAGAAAAAATTGAAGAGAATAGTGATGTCTTGGAATGATATCCGCTATTACAAAACTTCAGTGATGTATTTCCAAAAGAGTTACTAGGTCTTCCACCCAAAAGGGAGTTTGAATTCACAATTGAAATCAAGCCTAGGACCGAACCTATTTCTAAAGCACCGTACTGAATGACTACTATAGAATTAGTAGATCTTAAGGCTCAATTGCAAGAAATTTTGTCTAAAGGTTTGATTAGACCAAGTGTTTCACCTTAGGGAGCACCAGTAATTTTTTTGAAGAAGAAGGATGGAACACTTAGATTATGCATCGATTACAAAATTTTAAACAAATCAACAATCAAGAATAGATACCCACTCCCTAGGATTGATGATCTATTTGATCAGATGCATGGAGCATTGGTATATTCTAAGATAGATATTTGATCTGGATATCATCAATTATGGATCAAGGATGAGGACATTCATAAAACAACTTTCAGAACAAGGTATGGACATTATGATTTCACGCTTTACCTTTTGGATTAACAAATGCACTTACAACATTTATGAATTTAATGAATAATATCTTTCAAGAATACTTGGAAAAAAAATTTCTCATATTCTTGGATGAAATTCTCATATATTATAAAAATATTGAGGAACACCATAAGTATTTGAAGATAGTTTTGGAAATTTTGAGAAAGAGAAGGTTATATGGTAAGTTATCTAAATGCTCTTTCTATGACACATAAGTGCACTATTTGGGACATGTAATAAGTAAGAATGGAATTGCTATAGATCCTTCTAAAATTGTACCTATAACTGAGTGTCTTGCACCAAAGAATGTATACGAAGTTAGAAGCTTCATGGGGCTTGTTGGATACTATAGAAAATTTGTTAAATATTTTTCTAAGGTGGTTACACCAATAAATTCTTTACAGAAGAAGGATAAGAAGTTTCTTTGGAATGAGAAGTGTGAATCTGCATTCAAAACTTTGAAGGAATAGTTAACTTCATCACCTATTCTATAGGTACCACATCTTAATGGAGACTTTATGGTAGTAATCGATGCATCCACTAAAGGTCTTGGAGGTATTTTTACAAAATGATCATGTTATAGCTTACGAAAGTAGAAAAATAAAGTTACATGAGTTGAATTATGCTCCACATGATTTAGATTTGGCTATCATTGCTCATACACTATAATTTTGGGGGCATTACATGCTTGGTAAGCCTTTTGAATTGAAAACTAATCATCTTGGGCTGAAGTATATTTTCACTCACCAAATCTTAATGTAAGACAATGAAGATGGTTAGATTTTTTTATCTCAATATGATTTTGATATCAATTACATCAAAGGTAAGGAAAATAGAGTGGCTGAAGCTCTAAGTAGTAGGAAACACATTTATGCTCTTATAACATTGAGAACTTAATTTAAGGATGAGGTAAAAGTGTTATGGAATCTGATTCTTGCTTTTAGCAAGTAAAGACAATGCTTGTTGCAGATCCAAATGATGTGAGGTATAAAGATTTTCACTTTAAAAACAAGGGAATATTAAGATTTGAAAACGGAGTATTCATACCTTCACTAAATGATTTAAGAAATAAATTGTTAGTAGAATTTCACAATTCACCTTTTTTGGACACCCTGGTATTACAAAGATGTTTGTTGATATAAAACAACAATATTTTTGGAAAGGAATGAAAAAGGATGTTATTGATTTTGTGACACATTGCCTTGAATGTCAATGTGTTAAAGTGAAACATATGCACCCAGCTAGTTTATTGTATCCTCATAGCATACCGCAGTACAAGTGGCAAGTGATAAGCATGGAATTTGTACAAGGGTTACCTATGTCAAGAAATAAACATGATGTTATTTTAGTAGTTGTTGATAAACTAACAAAGGTAGCACATTTTATTACTGGTAATCTGAAGGATGATTCTCCTATATTGGCTAAAATGTTTGTACATGAAATTTTTAGATTATATGGAGTACCTAAATTAATCATATCAGATAGAGATCCTAGAATGACGTCAAGGTTTTAGAAAATGCTTAATGCGGCTCTAGGAACTAAGTTGAATTTCAGTGTTTTGTATCATACGGAAATGAATGGACAAACTGAAAGAGTTAATCAAGTTTTAGAGGATATGTTATGAATGTATTGCATGGACTCAAGTATCGGTGGGAAGAGTACCTTCCACTGTAGATTTTGCATATAATAACTCATATCATGCCTCTCTTAAGATGGCACCTTTTGAATCATTATATGGAAGAAAATGCAGAACCCCTATTAGTTGGGAAAACATTGAGGATAGAGAGGTAATTGGACCTGAAATCCTTACGAAAATGGATAACAAGTTAAAATGATTCATGAACGCTGAAAGAAGCAACATATAGGAAAAAGAGTTATGCTGATTTAAAGCAAGTTGACAGAAATTTGAACTTGGTGAGAAAGTATTTCTTCAGGTTAAACCAAAAAAGCTCTATAATTTTTGGCAAAGCTTCCAAGTTATCTCCTCATTATGTGGGACCCTTTGAGATAGTTGAAGTAATCAACCCTATAACTTACCATTTAGCATTACCTCCTGCTTTTGTCACGAAATGTATGATGTTTTTCATTTATTTTTTCTTAAGAAATATGTTTCGTGATTTATCACATGTGTTAAATTGGAATTCCTTGCAGTCCAAGACCCAGGAATAATCATGGTTAAACCCATATGAGTGTTGGAAAATAACCAATTGCATTTAAGAAATTGTGAAATAAGTCAATGTAAGGTTCGATTGGACCATTTAATGAAAAAGTGCAACCTAGGAAAACTCCTGGAAGATATGAAAACTATTTTTCCATATTTATTTGATCGAATTGACTATGATGACTGATAAAAATTGTGATTATATCTTTATATGTCAATAATTCTTCCAGCTTTGGGCATATAACTATTTATTGTTATTTTTAAATAAAAACTATGTGAATGCTGATTTCTCGAACTTTAAATTTGGATATTGTTGCAAACATATGTTAAAAAAGTGATTAAATTGATTATCCTTAATGCAATGATCAAAATGAGATAATCATCGAGATGATGATTCTTTTTAGGAGGGAATTATGTAACACTTTGGATAAACTGTTATATTTCCTTTGCATTACAAGCGTTGGCATGTGATTTTCTTAAATTAGGTGTGTTCCTTGATTGTTGAAAATCATGCTTGTTATGGATAAATCATTTCTTCTCTTGGATTCCTTAGAATAGAATTATATGGATTTCAGAATCCATTTTCACTTCTTATTGATAAGCTACTTTCTGAAGTTACAAACTTATCTCTTTATCGACTCATCCTTGGATCAATTTCAGTGATCCAAGGAATGTTTTAAATCTCTTTAACAGATGGTAAATTAACATTCATTAGTTTGAGAGACATAGCAGACTGAACTTTGTATGTTACAAATTATTTGGGCTTGAGTGATTGTCTCTTTTTGGTTGTATGTTTGTGTTTGGGTCTTTGGGATTGATCTTTGTAGGAAATTAAGATGTAAAGGAAATATAGTATTCTTCGTGACTATGGAGGGATCAAAATCCTAAAACTAAAGGACTATCCTAATGGTATCCTAAAATAGGTAAGAGCACCTACTTCATAGCTATGTCTACTTAAATGGGTTATAATCTAACCCAATATTTTTATTCTATTTTCATTGGAATGGCGTCCTAACCTAAGCTCTTGTGTTAAAAGAATAAGGGATAGATTACTAAAGTAATATTATGCTATATTAACCTAATGCCTAGTACTATATGGAAGTGAATTTAATCTAACCTAAAGTGGGTACTACCTATGGCAATGTTTTAAGACCTAAGGTGATTTATTGTTAGACTAACCTAAGTCTTGGGAAATCTAGCCTAAACTATTTAAAAGGAACCTAAGGGTCGCATGACACTAAGGCGATGGTTCCAATGGCATTTAAGTGATTTGATTGGGTTTAATGCATGAGGTACTACCAGTTTTGGCAAAGGCTAGTTAAATCTAGTGGAGGCTTACGTGGAGGCTTCACTAAATATGGAATTGCATGTTAACTTGGAAATGACATTCACCAATTTTGGGAGGCGGTGGCAAGGAGAGATAAGCGGGAGAATTGGGAGTAATGGCATTAATGGATCTCAATTTTTGTGTGCAAACCGTATTGGAAATAAGGGAGGTGGATTTGTGAGAGGTTGTTTGGTTTTGCATGTCCCACAAATTTTTCTCTCAGATGGAGCTATTTGGTTCTTTGAACCAACAGTTCAACTTATTCTTCTTCTTGGCTATTTTTGGTTTCACTGGTCTATTTTCAATCAAGGGGATGTATATGAGGCATTGGAAGAATAGTTTTTGGTTATTAATCTGTCATGGAGAAGAAAAAGAGTTGGAAGCTTGGCTGGAAGTCTCCTTCGAATTGGCAGAGGAACTATCAGGAATGATAGGCTCTACCCATTAATATTTCTTGTTTTCTTCTAAATGATTCATTAAAACAATTCTACTCTCATGAGATAAATATTTGCATGATTTTTCTGGTTAATTAATTTCATGTTTTTATGAATATCTATGGTTTTGGAATGTAAATCCATTATTAGTAATGATAGTTTTTGGGAAACTTTCTCTGTGCTAGTTTAATGGTGACATGCATGTGAAACTTGTATTGGAAGCTCTGTATTTCATTCTAAAACTTGTATGCAAGGCTGGTGTGGTTCTGAACTGGAATTAGTTTCTTTGTGTAGTCCTGAACCTTTCTAGGAGCATTATGTTTTATTCTGAACTATTATTTAGAGCTTGTGTTTTTTCTAAACTTGTATTTGAGCTTCGTGTTTCGTCGGAATGTGTATTTGAGCTTTGTGTTTGATCTGATCCTATATTAAAGCCTTATGTAGTTCTGAACTTTTGTTTGAAGCTTGTGTTCGACATAGTACTAGTATTCCATACTTGTGTGTTCTAAAATTATGTTGGAATCGATGTGTTTGATTCTGTACTTGTATTCTAAACTAGAGTTTTACTCATGTTCATGGATTTGAAAAGTCTTTGAAATTATTTTGGGGACTATCTCGCTCAAAAGAGACTAGAGAGATTAGTTTTCATTTTAGTTGTTTTGGTAATCTCTTTTGAGATCTTCTTTGTGTAGCTTCTTGAGTGGGAATGGTTGTAGTACTTCTGTCTTTTAGAATGTACCGTGTTCTTGAACTAGTAAGGGCATGTAAGTTTGGGGGATATTCTTCCCTTCTCTACTTTAAGAAATCCCACGTCTTGTTGAAAGCTTGACTATTTTGTTTGAAGGATTATTAGACTGTAACTATACCTTGTTGTGGGTTTGGTTTGATATAGAGTTCATTGGAATGGTCTTTAACAGTTTAAGAGGTTTATGGAAATACAATATGCATTTCCTTCTTGTGAACAATGTTGAAATGAATACCTTCTTGTCGCAAGCTTTTTAGATGGAACTTGAGAGTCTTTGTTGTGATTCTGTTTCATTGAGTTGGAGGTAAGATTGGGACATTACTTGACTTAAACGTATATTGAGTTTTATTACTCTCTTCAAATCTTTTAAATTGTTTTTGGGTTTTATTAAAAATATGGATTAAATACCTTAGTGTATTGAATTTGTGTGGAAGGATACAATATCTCTGTTCGATTGTTTGTATAACTATTCTTAACTAGTTCACGAACTACTTGTTCTTTGTATCGAATCACAAGCTTTGTAAATGGGATTTCATTTTGTGAGTTCGTGCATATTCTGAACTTGTTTTGCTTATATTTTTGTTAATTTCTATTCCTTGTTGGATTAAGTGAATGAATCTCTAGGTCTTTTATAGAGAAAGGAACATGTTCTCTTAGGGACAGTATACTATTTTTGGGACTGTACTATGTACTTCATTCTAGAGATTTGAATTCAAACTTGTGTTTAATGAATGGGAATAGATAAACCAGTTGGTAAAGATTTATAAGGGAAACTAGAAGGGTTCTTTCTTCTAAATGTGCATTTGGTTTCGTGTTCTTTTTTTTTGAACTAGTTAAAGAATTTCTAAGTTTAAAATAGAAATGGGAATTCATTTTATAGTATAAATAAAATGAATTATGGATTAGACCTTTTCCAATAGAGATCCCTTTTTCCTGTTGTTTGGATAAGTTCATTTGATTGAACTTTTTTGTATTCAATTCTCTTCTCGAGATGGAAATTTATTGGGACTATTTGGTCTACTTTGTAATTCATTGGTTGTTATGATGTGGAAGGAAATTAGTTGAGTCAAGATGTTGGAAAGAAAATAATAACATGCTTAGACCATCTGTTTTTCTTGATTGAGTCATATTCCATTTGTATTGTTATTGGAAGGTTGTCTCTTTTTGCACTTTGTTTTATTATGAACCCTTCTTGGATGGACTGGATAAGAGATTAATTCTATTTGAGTCTAGCTTGGATTTGTGGACATTCTAGTTTTAGACCTTTGAATTATATCTTCTAACATATAGAAGTCAGTAAGAATTTCAGTTAGACTTTTTAATTTCCTATTCTTCTTGGATTGATTTGGGATTCTTGTTTAGATGTTGTCTCTTATTTATGGAATCCTTATATTGTTATCCTTGAACTGAAGTAGTTAGGTGAGTTCTAAACCTATTTTTATCTTTCAGATGATGAAGTGTGTAAGGAGTAGTATGTATTGATTCTTCTTCTTTGCTTAAGTTGTAGGATGAATCATCCTAATAAGAGCTATGTTGTATTTAACTCTTTTTCTACTTAGTAAAGATAAATGTGTATTTCTATTCTTATAGAACTATGAAACAATTGGATGACAAGACTTGTTGATTGTTTTAAAGTAATTGATAGGATCAATTAAACCTTATGATATAATGCAAATGTTGTGGATTATATTATGCTCTTTTCTTAAAAGTGAATTCAGACTCTTTAATTGTACTTATTTTCTTGGATGTTATTACTTATGATTATTTTTATGATATATTAATTGTTTCATTAAAGTAGAGTTGTTTTAATGGAACAATTAGTGGAATGCACTTCACTTTAATGCTTAGTTCTTATCATGCTTAGTTTATTGAACTAGCCTGTTGCTAGCAATTTTTGCAGATGGACATCGTAAGTGATAAAGGAAGGCAAAAAAATTTATGATGCATTGGCTTATTTAATTCTGGATCTTATGTAAAGAGTTTTAAATCATTCTTGAGTTGTATTGGAAAATAAAAGTGATGTTCTTTTAAGATCTTAATTCTAATTGACATGCATAATGTCTGAAATGCATAGTCTTGTAAATGTATATTTATCATCATGAATTGAAAGGTTTTATGTTGGAATCCAATTTGTGATGTGAATTCTTTTGTACTTGTATGATGGAAATAATAGTGATATCTTGGTGGTATTCTTTATATGTATTGTTTACTAATGTTGTTATCAGATAATGAGTTCGATTAAGGAGATAGTATAATCTCCCTTATTATAATGAACTTGTTAAATTACAAAAGATGTTGTTCTCTAACTACATAACTATAATTTAATAATGAAATATGCTTGGGACATATAATTAAACTATATAAGTAACGAATAATAAAAAGGTTATGTTAAACTAAACAACTAACCATGTAGAGGAAGACTCTTCCTCTCCCTAAGAATGAAAGATAAAATGAATAGTTGTTATGATCTTTAATCTTTATAGCTTCGTTTATAAATTTAACACTAACTGAATTTAGGTGGATGACACACTTGATTTAAACAACGAGGTTGCATTACAAATTAAACGTTTGATTTTTTTGTCCTATTTTTGGGATAACTACTTGTTATGGCATGTTAATGAACAATAATACAAACATGAATTAATGAATTCCTCCATATCTAATCGTGATAATTATGGGTAAAGAACTTAATAAATGATGGAACTAGGGTTAGGCATGGTTGTTGTAATCTAAATCTTAATCCAATTTAATTATGATTAATGACCACTAAGTGGGTATGTACATCTCTATGAATCAATTCTAATGGATGTTGACATATGCCAACTACAGGATTGTACCCTCGAGAAGTCCTAGGACTTTTTGAGGATACAATGTTGTAGTTGACATGTGGAAAACCCTTCCGTATTTGTTCATCTAGATCTACATGCATATGGACTTGAACTTAGTTTCTCTCTAGGTCAAGTTAGTAGCATGTTTAGGATAGGTAGTAGCTTTCAATGACTCATGGTACCTTAGCACATCTACTTGACTTAGGTCAGCCAAATATGCCCATATACCCTAAGTCATTATGAGTATCTTCCTATAACAAATTATGTCACTAATCGAGGCTAGGGTCAAACCTTAGACAAGTGGATTGACCGTAGCCAATAATAACCATTCTAGATAACAAGAGTGAGGTGAAGGAAGTATTCGAAATGACGAGTATGTCATCTAGGAATAGTAACATGAATAGTATGTTGAAAATGTTTTGCCAAAGTATCGCAAGCTATCGATTGTGTTGTCCTATGTCACCTATTTTAAAGAAACATGATGTTAGATGAATATAGGTAACAAATATTTAGATATGTTCTCTAAACAAATCACTCAAGACTGAGAATAGGGTAGGAAACCATGTATACTTAGTATACATAAAGTATTATATACTTTAATACAAACATAAAATCTCGGTTTGTAACCGATTCATGGAATGAGAGATCAGTAGTATACCGAGTCATTGCATCTGGATATGGTTATCTCATATGAGATTGATTGGCATGGAATGTGTGTTCTAAATGATGTTTTATTTTGAAAAGAGATTATTATTTTAAAAAAAAAAAAACCCTTGTTTCTAATGTCTTAAAATGGGAATGTTACATTATACTTTGTCAACAAGACTATAACGGTCACACTTTTTAACAATACCAAATGACCCCTCAATAATCTTCACTTCCTAACTATTATATAAAAGACTCTCCTTACAAATATTTAAACACCAATATTTTAACTAAATGGTGAATATGACAGAACCAAATACTTTACACAATAAAACTTTACTTATATAATAATAAAACCACCTTGCATATACTTAGCTAATATAGATGCACATAGTGGAAACGTAGTACTTTGGATAGCAAGGAGATGCATGAGAGGTCTCCACGCCGTTGAAAACAAGGTGATAAGATTTGTGTATATATGGATATGATGTATTTTCCCTTGACTCACTGCATGTATTATCTGATCCCTATTTTTCAAAATATACAAACATCTATGTTGCATCTAATACTCCTTTCTATGTGTCAATTCAAAATAATTTGAATGGATAAATGACGTAGATGTCCAAGGAAAAATTTTCTTGCTTATGATTTTTAATGCTACACAATGATTTTACAATAGTTGATATTTTCATCTCCTTCTCGGGTTCTTATGTGGTCCTTGAAATTTACAGTGGTAGTTTGAATCTCTTGCTCATCCACTACCTGTTGATCAGGCTCCTCATAGAATTCACATCAACTATACTACACTTCTAATCTAATAATATGTGTCCCTGATAATTTTGAATGGTCTTGTTGATGTGGGTAACTCTTCTCAAATAGACTTTCAGAGAGTTAAGCTCCTCTAAGCACAGTGGTTGAAGAGAGCATGATGATCAATGAACAACATCAGAGGTATGCTGATAATGATATATGCACCCGAAAATACACTCTTGGAAAAATGTGAATATATATGGAAAAATGTTGTTAGGGTATGCCAATACACAATGATTCAACGCAGATCTGGCTAAATGAAGTTCGGTTGTTGAAAGGATACAAATTGAAATTCCTCCAAATATTAAATTCTTCAATGCAAATGATGATAATTCTGCCAAAGGTCAATCAAACCACAACTTCTTTATTGTTCCAAATGTTGTGCCTTCATAGAATAGAAGAATATAATCTTGTTTCCTGCAATGGACTAGGGACGTTGGTCGAAATTCTAGAATGAAATCACATAGCTGTTTTGAACCACAACGACGTCTGCTTCTCTTTTACCTACTATTATGGCATATAAATTATCTCATCATAGTTTGGGGCATTTAGGAAGCATGGATAAATACCCTTAAATACTCTCACAAGGATCTCATTTCTCTGGTACCAATTGAAACAATAATGCTATGATTCATTCATATTCAATATGAATAGTACAAAATATATAGGCCAATTAACTCCTATAATTAAGGAGTTTGGCTCAACTATACAACAACCACTTCTCTATTTTACGTGAAATTGTTTTAACCAAATCACACTGAAATAACTATATGAGTTGTTATTACAACTTATTTACATTGCAATATTATATTTACTAGTATGTAAATATAACCAACCAATACATTATAGTATAACTCTCACAATAATAATGTGAGCACTATATATATTCCCTAACACATTTGATATTTAATATCATTCGGTGGCCTTGTTGTGTTTCGATACAGGTCATTCCTCCTAGCCAAATGGAATCTCTCACATTCAATCTAATCAAATTCTACAACACGCACAACATTCTCCCAATTATTCATAGGTATTCCTCATACGCCCATTATCCTTATCTATTTTATCACATACTTTGAGGTGAAACAAATGCTTAGTGTTTGTTCCTTTATTATGATCGCATACCTTTGTATTTTATTGGCAATAAAATTTATTGGGGAAAAATTGGTGGGTTTCTTACCAACAATCTATGAATCTAAGTCCCTTTACTTAACCATTGAAGCTATCATTGATGGGTGTCATTATTCCCTTCATTTAATCAACTCTTTATTGATGTCATATTCAAACTAGGGGTGGTGTCCAAAGCTATATGCAACAAGAAATATTAGTGATCTAGTAATTGATTGTAGGTATTTTTTTCTTTTTATATTTTCTAGGGGATTTTCTCAATGTCTTGAGGATTCCTTGGCTAAAACCTTATTGAAATCAAACTATGAAAACTTGTTGGAAGTAAACACTCTCTGTAGAAATAGATTGTTGGAAATAAACACACATTTGCATAATGGAATAGATTTTTGTAAGTAAACACGTGTTACGAAATAAACACACTTTCTTTGGAAATAAACACATAATTTGAGAATGCTGAAATTTGATTGCAAAGAAAGAAGAATCTAATCTAGAACACCTACAAGAACAAGTATACAACAAATTTCAACTTGAGTAATCAAAAGCATTTACAGAATTAATAGATCTATATTATTTTCTCTGGAAATATAAATACCAATAAAATGAAGATCCTGGTTCTTGGAAGAGTGGGCCCTTGCTCCACCTTGAAATAGGATTTGACAACTTAATATACTCTCAAAACAGAATGGCTATTTTATTGATAAAATGTTCTCGCATTACAAAAACATATTGTCTCTTTCTATCTCTCTGTCTTTATCTATGTATACATATATATCTCCCCTCTATCTATCTACAAGTCTACATATATATACTTCTTCCACAGTGCATTTATATCCATAGATGTCCTACCAATTCAGATAGAATAGAATCATGCCCAAAATAGATGTTGAATTGAATCATGGCTGGACATACTATTGTTTGATAGTTATCCTGGATCTCATGGGATGAATCGTAAATCTTCCAATCTGCTCCTGATTGAAAGGATCATTGATTGCTAAATCACTAGATGTTATTGGAATAAATAAATTCTCATTGGTTTCAGAACTTTAGAGAAGTTCCGGAACTAAAGGAAATCATTCCAGATCTAACTGTGAGGGTTCCGAGAGCTACATGCAGGAGTTCTAGAACTAAGTCCGAAAGTTCCAAAACTAAGTGATGGAGTTCCAAAACTAAGTCTGAAAGTTCCAGAACTAAGTGATAGAGCTCGTAACTACATAATGGAGTTTCGAGATAAGTCTGGAAGTTCCAGAATTGAGCCGTATTGAAACCAATGCTTCCAAAAACATGTTGACCACTTCATACTTTGTTCTTTCGATTGATTGTGACCTGTTTTATTACAAAACTAATTTCTAAAGCACTTAGTTAGGAATTACATATTTTTAAATATTAGAACTACAATCAACAAAATATGGACAATTACATCCTAACTTATATTAGATCAAACAAAAGTCACAAAATGTAGTCAAACTTGATAAAAAGGAGAGTAAAATAAGATCATTTATTGTACATTAACGAGACATATTCTAGCCTCATCATCTCCCCGTACTTACTTATTTGTAATTCCTCTTACAAACTTTACTCTTCAAACCTTGGGTTGTGTATTTTACATTCCAATTGACTGCTTAGGTCAAATGGTTGAAAATATCCTAGTGTTTTAGTTCAGAAACACTATACCTTGATCCTGTTTCTACTTTCCTCTTCCATTCCTCAAATTGAGTGGGATCTTGAGGTTATCTATTTTTCCATGGAGACATGGGAGTGAGAAGAAGGGGAGGCCTTTTTCTCATTCCCATCCATATGCCCCTGTGCTTTTCATTGATCTAAGGGATTAGTGTGCATAAAGATTTTTCTCTTTCCAGACTCCAGATCAAATTTTTGGGAGATATTACTTCCCTTCTCCTCAAGGAAACTATAAGAAGCTCCCATATTTTCAAACATCCATCATAAATCTCCTCAAAATTTTCCACCTCATAAAAGGTAAAGGCATCAATACTTTTTGTAAACTAGCAAGATAATGTGTCTTGAACCGTCTATCAAAGGCATGGGTTCTAAAATGTTTAACGAAAGTAGATGGTTTACCATAATGAGTCCTCATGCAGAGACCAAATGAGATAAATTTCAATAGATTCTCGATTCCCTTTCCTTCCATGCAATCTAATTTTGAAGAACAAAAATAAATGCATTAAGCTAGATTTCTCCCACATACAAATTGATCATGAAGTCTCATGTGTTATTTTCTAACATAATATTACAGAGATAGAATTCATAGAGAATATTTTTATGCTTTGCACTGGCTGAAGAATAGGCTGTCATGAACTCAGATTCATCTTTTATTTCATGTGGAAGGCCACATGCAATTCTTGACAGCTATCAGCGAATGAATTATTCTTCTAGAAACACACTATATGCAGGAGAAGGTCTCCTACATGCAAGAAATTTTTCACTCATTATGCAAACCATTTGTATTTTTGCAAGAATTTTAAATTTTTCTCCCTCTTCTTTGTAAAACATTTCTTCCCATTCCTTTCTTGATTTCTTTTCATCTTCCATCTTGCTTCTCAAATCCTCATTGGATGTTTTGATTTCACTGAGTTCCCTGCAAGTATCATCCCATAACTGCTTGAGTGGCCAATAAGTTAATTCAATTTGTGCAGAGATTGTTGACATAATACTGTCTTCTAGAAATTTTACATTCTTCCTCTTTCTCCATCATCTACCATTTAACTCTTGTTAATTCCCAGATCCTATCTATGAGCTGAGTTGTTAGTTCCCCAATGAGCATCTCTCTCTGTTCCAACTTGAGTTTGAGGAAGTTTAACTCCTCATCCTTTTCTTTGATAATGAGTTCTACTCTGGAAAAGAACAGATCCTATCTAACCTGTTGTTTCTCTTCTTTCTCTAAAAGTTCTTTAGGGGTTAAGCATTCTTCTTCTACCAAAGGAAATTTCCCTTTCCATCTCCAAGATGCCAACTCTTCTTCTTCATGTGATAATGTCAGCTGATTCACCCAACTCTTGAAAAACATGTTCCTCAAATATCTCATCTTCTTTTTCCATCTCATTTTGGCTTGGTCTAGGAGGATTCATGGCCATGCTGCCCAAAATATCAGCAGCTTATTTTTCCAACTTGTCCTATTCTTTCATCTCCTCTAGAATTTCTCTAGACCTCTTATGAATTCTTCTTCTTTGAGGAGCTTCAGTATGTTCAGAAGTAGGTTTCCTCCTAGAGCTTCTTCTAATTTTCACTTCTTGCTCTTTCCTAGGTGAACTGTCACTATCAGAGACAGATATTAGCTCTCCTGTAGCTACTGTAGAGGAAGGAGTTTCTTTTAAAGGTACAATAGGTTCTACAATTTTAATTCTTCTTCCAGATCTTCTCCTTTTTGGTATAGTCTCCCCACCTATTTCCTTCTTTTCCTCTGTAGGGGCACCAATTTCCAAATTAGTTGTAGGAGAAAAAGGAGTTGATATTACCCTCCTGATAATATCAAGGTTTTGCTTAAACTTGTTAAGAAATTTCTCCCATATTTCTTCTCCATTTTTCTTTGCAAGAAAATGGTGTTGGCACACCAAATGAACTAACCCATGATGTCTGATTGTTCCAACACCCTAGGAATACCTCTGGGCCATTGTATGAATGGATTCAAAAAGAAACCCTAGAAGGTTTACTATATATTCTAGTTTTGTAGCTCCATATCTAAGATGTATGAGCATCTTCAGGACTTCTCTTCCTACCGACCCAAATTGACCATCACAAGTTAAATACTTGACTATCCAAAATTTCACTCTATCAAAGGGTTTGGGAAAGCTAGCCCTTCTGACCCCTTTTATGATTTTCTTAGTGTTGTAAATATATTGGGGTTCCGTTTCCCCCTCTTGTAGTAGGGTTTCAACTAATTCTTTTAAGGTCCCTTTGACAAGATTTGGGACATGCACAATTGGCACACCAGATACATTGCTTATTGTATTCATAGAAAAAGGAATTACAATATTTCTAAAATTTATTTTGGATTGTTATAAATTTATAACAAATTCTCTTACCAATTTTGGTTATACTTCGAGAACTTTTTCAGGAATTCCAACCACCTGCTGTTCAAAGATAACTACCACTTCTTCATCTGCAAGAAGTTGGGTATCATCCTCAAGTTCTGAATTCTTTTTAATCCCCATGGTAAAGAGGAGATTCAAATTATTTCTCCTTAGAATTATTTCTCTTACCAGATTGGCTAAAAACTCTTTACTTAACTGTAGAATGGATGGGTTTAGCTATGGAACTGCTATGCTTAGCTGTGGAACCTATTGTGTTTAGCTACGAAACACAAATTTAATTTTTTTGCTTCTTCCTTGAAGTTTTTCTACAACTGCTTCTTCACTTGTTTTATTCTGTACAAATGATAGATCATTATAAATATGATGCCACTTTTATTCAAATGACATCACCCTCATGATTACTCTCTTTTAATCATAATGTACAATAGATGACTCATCATACCACTTTTAAATCAAATCCAATCACACATGCAAACTTTTAATCTAACCTTTAATAATTTAAAGACATAATTACCATCTTTGATGATGTGATCCCTCCGTCATGATGACTCATCATTCCTAAAAGTGAAACAAAAAAATAAAACAGTTAGAAAAGACAACTGGAATTTCAAGGAAGTTCCTTTTATTTTGGATTAGCCATTTATTTGAGGAGATCAACCACCATTGTTGGTTTTCAATTGATCTCTAAGATATTTTTTTTGGGGGAAGAGAACACCATTTACTAGTTTTCATTCCTTCCCTTTTATTATTTTTTTAATTTTTATTTATTTATTATTTTTAGGGAAAGAGAACACCATTTACTAGTTTTCATTCTCTTCCCTTTATTCTAGATTTATCCATCTGATTATTTGATCATTTTGGAAGAAGCTGGGTTCTTCCATATGATCAAATTCTTTATGTCTGCTTCAATCTGCCTCAAGAATTCATCCTTAGTAGGAGGCTTCCTATAAATTTTTAGCCTATGTCCATTGACCAAAAGTGTCCTTTTGCTGCCATCAATGGGAAGTAACTAAATAGAACCATTTTCAAATATCTGCTCAATCTGATAGGGTCGCAACCATATAGTTCTCAACTTTCCCTTGAATTGGTGGTACTTAGAATCAAACAATAATGTCCAATCTCCTACCTTGAATTTCCTCTTCTTGATATGTGTTTCATGCCATTGCTTTCTTTGATTTTGGATTATATTTGTCTACTGAAGTGCTTCCATCCTTAACTCATCCAACTCATTAAGTTGAAGAATTATCTCCTTTTTTTTACATCCAACTCAATACCTATTTTAGCTAATGTCCTCAATGTTTGTAGTTCAAATTCAATAGGTAACAAGGGATTTTTCCCATAGAATAACTCATATGGTGAAAATCCTGTTATAGTCTTCCAAGTTGTATTATAGGCCCAGACAACTTTAGGTAGTCTCTTTTCCCAATCTCTTCTTCCTGATTCAACTATTTTGGTAAGGATGTTTTCCAATTCTCTGTTTATTACTTCAGCTTGTCCATTTGATTGTGAGTGATAGGGAGATGAATTCCTATGATTGATCTGATAATGCATTGTGAAGGTTTAAATCATATTAGACATGAATTGTGGACCTTGTTGGTACCCAAATTTTTTCTCCTTTTCAATCTGAGCAACATCAAAGATATGGCATGAAGCTTGAAGATAGATAGATCTTGATGTATGCCATTTTGTAGCCATGGATGTTATCTAACTCGGCACTTTCATTTGTGGAGAGATGAATAGCACTAAATAGGACTTGATCTTTTCCTAAATGTTTTAGGTTGTGCCTTTCAACCAAGGTAAGAGGACCTATTTTGTAACCCTCAAATGGTGAAGGAGATGAAGATATCCCTCAATTTGTGCAAATAGTATAAAGGGGCCTTGGGAAAATATGATCAACACTCCAAATATGACTTTCAAAAGTTGTCACTTCCAGATTATGGAGATACTTTGAATGAAAGGAAAGGGTTCTGGAGACATTTTGAAATCTTGATCTATTCTACATACTTTAGCAAATGGATTTTGATCTTTTATGGGTATACAAGTCAAAAAAGGGTAGTATGGGGTAGGATTAGTTGTTTTAGAATGATTTTTAGTGGGATATTGACAAGACAAACTTGACTATGCCAGATCTTTAACAACCTCTACAACATTTGAACAACTATCGGATAAAATGCTTCAAAATAGTTAGGATGTTCTTTCAACCAACAGAGATACACAAATGGAGTCCCAAGTTTGCACTCTATACACAATCTTTGAGACCTCAACACAAAATCTTGAGTTAAAGGACTCAATTAATTAAACATCAAAATCTCTAATCAAATCATGCCTAAGGTACCCCAAAGACTTATAAGTAATCTCTATCAACAAATGAAGGTGAAGTTATTTTAAACTACTTATTTTCAATGCCGATGAAAGATCTTCTGACGGATGAAATTACAAATTCCACTAAACTATCAATAAGGATGAGATCTGTGTGATTCCATGTTGGTTGTCAAAAAGGACTTCAAGAAGAGCAATAGTCAGGGGACAAGAAGTCCCTCCTCTTTAATGGGAGAGGTTCCCTTATTTAGAAACGAACCTATTTACACATATACAAAGCATGATTTTCTTGTGGAACTTGGATATTATGAAAGTGTTTTCTATAAGGATCATCAATCACAAAAGGACTGAGGAATGAAAATGTGAGAACGAGCGAAAATCATCATTCGATTTATAGATGAAAGAGTAATTCCTTATGCATGCGAGGGTACAGCGAATTGGAATAAGATCATTTGTATCACATTAATAAGATGAAATTTGAAAAGACACAAAGTTCTGTAAATAACATCTGCAAGAATACAAAGCTTCTCAGCATAATACAGAAAAGTGATCTAACAAGATTAAATGAATAGCTTAGGAATAAAGGAAACCAGATAGACAAAGAATGAAAAATCCTTTTGTATTGATTTCTTTAAGATTTATTTACACTTTCAGAAATAAGCCAAGTTCCTTCCTCTTTTTCAAAATGGCGAGGAGAGGCCATTATATAGTTTACAAATTAGTTACTCCCGGTAACTACTTCTTTTAACTAATGATTAGTTAAAGGGCTGCAAATTGCAATACCCCAACTAAATACGATAAATTGATGATGAAGAAGAGAAGAACAATAAGAATCGGGAGAAGAAGACAAGCGTTCAAGATTGGGAGGGACCCGCTGATTTAAGGATCCATTGTTTGAATCTCTTCAACGCCTCGGCTATGTCTCTACCACGTGGGACCGATGTGTTGGCGGTAAACCGAGTCCAAAAGCCCCAAAATCAAGGTGGCGAACTTCACTGTCCCCGATATTGGGAACGGCAGACTCGAGTGGTGAAACTTGTTCCTGCCCCTGGAATTTGATCTTCATGTTGATAGTAACTTAGAGAGCAAAGCTGCAAGCTAGACTTGGGATGGAATTGCAAGGGAAATGGATATGCGTGCAAAAATTTTGGTTGCAAGGGTTTGAGCAATAGATAGCATGAAAGAAGTGTGCAAAAATGCATAGGGGGTAGTTCATTATATAGTCGTTTAGGAGAGAGAAAGGCAATAAATGTGCATTAAATACATATCTACCAAATTGAAAAGCAAGATATTTGGGTAGAGCAAGAAAAATTAGCACAAATGGCACTTGGTTCGTTTGGGACACAAGGGATGCGAAAGCGCGAAGTATGCGGTTCGGCCGATTCGGGTGATGCGGGAAAAGACGCACAAATGCTTTTGGGACATGCGGGACGAAAGTATGCGGAATACGTGAATCAGCCAAATCAGATGAAAAGGGAACAACGGGTCCAGGAACTTGGGACATGTGGGACAAAAAGTTCCAATGGGCCCGAAAAGAATGGACTTCGGGTAAACCGCCGATCGGGGAATAGAGAGCCTAAATGAACCTGGGACACGTGGGACAAAAATGTCCGACAGGCCCAAAAACACACAAAATGACCCAAAAATGTAGATTTTCCCAATTTCTTGACTTTTCACATTATCAGGACAACAGAAAAGACACTTAACCTCAAAATTTTAATTTTCAACTTCTTAAAAGCAGGGGAATTTTGAGTGGACAACAGCTGGCTCCTTCTGGGGATGACTTGGCATAAATTCAAAGAATGAGACAAGGCAAGAATTTAGAAAAACTCAGGGAAGTAGACCAGTACCTTATCCATTGGGCCATGGAAACAAAAATCAAACCGATACTAAGACAACACCACAAACAACACACAAAAACAAGGGAAGGAAAGTAGGACACACACTATACAAAATATACACAGGACTCCCTAATCACCTACGGCTTAAACAGTTTCAGGTACTGCCCACTATAAGGAAGTGGGAGAGAAGAACCATCCATATAATCAAGGTAAAAAGAATTCTTACCAGCGAAGTGTCTAATCTTGAAAGGTCTCGAGCCAAAGGGAATCAAACTTGCCATGACTGCCATGAGCTTCATGCCTTTTATCCCACAACAAAACAGTGTCTCCAATTTTGAAATCCCTGAACCTAGCTTTCTTATCAAATAAGACTTTTACTTTTTGTTGGTGAGTAGATATCCTATCAGCAACTTCCAATCTGTCCTCATTCAATTTGTGAAGATACATGATTCTCTTATCCAAAGAATCATTGAAACTGGTATCTTCAATGGCCTTCATTAAATGCAGGGCTGGAAGCTCCACTGTAACTGGCAATTGGGCCTCCACTCCGTATACTACCTGAAAAGGAGACATCCCAATGGCTCTCTTAGGTGTGATCCTATCTACCCAAAGAGCATCATAGAGTTTCTTGTGCCAGTTCCATTGGGATTCATTGACTAATTTCCTTATTATGGCCACCAGATTTTTATTTGTTGATTTTGCTTGTCCATTTCCCTGAGGATAGTAATCTGAGGAGTGAGCCAGGGAGATGCCATATCCATAGCAAAAATCCATCATCTTAGTTGAAGAAAAGTTTGAAGCATTATCTGTCATGATCTTGTTTGGCACACCATACCTTATCAAGATGTTTTCTTTGATAAAACTGCATACTACTTCTGAAGTAGTACTCTTTACTGGAATGGCTTCTACCCATTTGGTGAAATAATCTGTGGCAGTTAATACATGGGTATGACCAGCACTAGAAGAGGGATTAAGTGTTCTAATGAAATCTAAACCCCATTGCTGAAAAGGTTCTTCGATCACAACTGGTTTAAGGGGCAAGGAGGCCAATTTGGGTCTACCCACGAAAGTCTGACAAGCCTCACATTTATCAACCCATTTTGATGCATCCTTGAACAAGGTAGGCCAGTAATATCCTCCATGAAGTATTTTATGAGTAGTGACAGTTGATGAGTAATTCCCTCCACATGCCTGATCATGAAAAGCTGAGAGTAGCTTCTTCTGCTGCTCCTTGTCCACACATTTCAAAAACCTTCCATCTAACCCACGTTTAAACAAGGCGTTTTCCCACAACACATATTGGGTTGACCTTAGTTTAATGGATCTCTTCTCTTTGGTAGTAAAATGAGAGGAGCATTCTCCATAGGTGAGAAAGTGAGTGATATCAGCATACCATTCATCAACTGAGCTAAGAAACAAAATGGTAGGAAGACCAACTTTATCCTCCAGTATCTCATGTTTAGCTCCTTCAGTGATGAGTTCACACAGACCTTTTCATCGGACGAGATTGGTTGGTTTGATGTCAATATCATATTCTTGAACCTTGGCCACCCAGTTCCCTCTCTTGGATCCAAATTCCTACTATGTGAGAATTGACTTGATAGTTGTATCTGGTACCAACACCGTGGAGTGAGAGTTAAGAATGTAAAAATGAAACTGCTTGACAACTTTAACCACTACAAAAGCATGTTTTTCCATTATGGTGTATTTTAACTCATGATTTTTTAGAATATATCTCATAAATGCAATTGGGATTTCATGCTCATTACAATCTTCCTGATTCAAAACAGCAGCCAAGGTGTTATCCGTGGTGTAGCAATAGATAATGAAATCTTTGCTGAAATCTGGACATGCTAAAACAGGAGTTTTAGTAATGGCCCTTTTAATACCTTCAAAGGATTCTTTAACTTTAGGAGACAAACCAAATGTTTTCTTTCCTTTCATCATTTGGGAGATATTCAAAGTTAGCTCTGCAAAATCAGGATGAACCTTCTCAAAAAGTTGATCTTACTAAAGAAAGAGTGCACTCCCTTTTTGCTGGTTAGAAGAGGAATTTGCTGAATAGCTTGAACTCGCTCAGGATCGATTTTTATACCATCTTTGGAGACAACATGCCCCAATAATTTCCCCTCTGTGACACAAAAATAGATTTCTTAGGATTCAAAGAGATTCCATGTTCTCTACATCTTAGCAAAACTGTCTCTAGATGCTGGAAATGATCCGCCCTTGTTTTAGAAAATACAGTCAAGTCATCAAGGTATACGATGATACACTTTCCTTTCAAACTTCCAAAGGCCAAATCCATAGCCCTCTAAAAAGTGGCACCGGCATTGATGAGCCCAAAAGGCATCCTTTTGTAAGCAAAGGTACCCCAAGGGGTAGTGAAAGCCGTTTTGTGTTGGTCTGTGGTATTAACTTCTACCTGGTTATATCCTGAGAATCCATCAAGCATAGACAACATTTCGGATCCCGTTACTGCTTGCAAGACCTGATCCATCATAGGTAAGGGATAATTATCTTTCAAGGAAGCTTGATTTAGATTCCTGAAGTCAACACAGATACGAATCTCACCATTTTTCTTTCTAACGGGCACAATATTGGCAATCCATGTTGAATGATGGATAGGAAAAATGATTTTGGCTTTCAATAACTTCTGTATTTCTTGAAAAATGGTGTCAGCTATTTTAGGATTATATTGCCTCTACTTCTATTTAAAAGGCTTAATCCCAGGTTTGAGAGGGATAAAATGTTGCATCTCCTTTGGTTGGAAAGCTTTTAAATCTTCATAGGAATAAGCAAGAACATCCTTATACTTTTTCAAAAGACTCATTACCTTCTTCTTTTCTTCTGAGGTGCAACATTTTCCAATGTTCATGAGTTTAGGATCAGTAGAACTCCCAATATTGATTTTGTCATATTCGGCTGATTGTTGGGGTCTAGTAGAAGCTCTAAACTTTACATACCTGTCGTGTTTGTCAAACAGTTTTTCTAAACTCACCAATCCTTTTGGAATCTTGTTTCCTTTGAGTTTGATACATCCATCCTGATTTGCTTCTTCTTCTTAGGTGGATTCTTCATTAAAGGGCACACTTTCACGAGGTAAATTATCACTTCCTTCAAAGTACAACTGTTCAAAATTATCCTTGAGTTCCAAGAAAGAAAGTAAGTGTTGATCGTCATTGAAAACTTGCCAGTTACTTGTATTATCAGGTACACTGGGTCTATGAATCATTTCAATGGTGAACTTATCTTGAGAAAAGTCAGGATGAGGAATAAGCAATGACCATGAGACTACTAGAGAATCATCCCTGGTATTCTTCTCCCTAGGCACTGCTTCGATGGAGAAGGCGTCAAGAAATTCAATGGAGTCCCAAACCTTATTCCTATAATGTTTCAACCTTCCATTCTTTACCTGGAAGAGGTTTCTAACTTGCTTGACAATTAATTCCGCATCCCCACGAGCTAGAAGATTCTTCACACCCTATTCTTTTTCCACCTGGAGTCCAAGAATGAGAGCTTCATACTCTGTTGTATTATTGGTATTTTCAAATTACAACTTGAATGAGAAAGGATGAATGCTTCCTTCAAGCGACACCAATATGACACCAGCTCCAGAACCAGCTAAAGAACAACTTCCATCAAACTCTAATATCCAAACATCGTTAGGATCTTTAGGTGAGACTTTGGCGAGTTGGATTTCTTCTGGAGACATAATCATGTAGTTTCCATGCCCCATATCATCATAGAGTATTTGTGCTTTGGGATCATCATTTTTTTGTACAATATACTCAGACTGCTTCTCAGGTAGTAGCTTCTTCATTTTCCCATTAACAGGTATGAGGGAATGTGACCAATCCATTTGAAGTTCTCCACCCACATCCTTACAGAAGTTTCTGCTTAGCAAAATTCCGTATGAAGGAGGAATATCTGCTACTAAGATAGTAGCCAAAACTTTCTTCTCAGGCAAAGTAGAAAAAGCCACTTGTGCGTCCTTAATTCTTCCGACCAAGGGCACTTCCTTACTCTCCATGGAATAACAAGATCCGTAAGTGTGTGTGAGAGTCAAGCCTAAGGCGTGAGCTACTTTGGCAGGCATTACATAGTTTGATGCTCCTGAGTCTATGACACAATTACTGAGCCTATGGCCAGCTATAAGGAGTGTTACATAAAATGGTTTGATTTTTTCATTGGGTGAGGTGACAGTGGCTACCAGATTAGGCTGTGGTGTAGAAGAAGGAGTGGGTAAAAGGCCTTTAGAGGTAGTTTTAGAATGGGAATTGACAAAGTGAATCATTTTAGCAAAAGCCTTGGGATGAGTTTGATAATATTCAGCCTCTGAGATTTGAACCTTAGTCTTTTTAAGTGATCAATAATATCAAAAGACCCAGAAGTGGATGGGTTATCATCACTTGAGATCCTAGTTTTATCAATTTTAGGGGAAAAAGAAGTAACTTTAGTAGCATAATTGACAAGACTCACCTTTGGTGTAGATGAAATGGGGATCAAAGATCCTCTTTTTGCAATTACAGGGATAGTTGTCAGCTGCTCCTTAGATTTCTTGGTGGGCTGCATCACTTTCTCCCTCTGATTTGTCTACTCTCGAGTCATGACAGTGTATGATTCGCTATTCATGTCTACCACTACTTCGTCATAATCATCCCCTTCATCAATGCCTTCAGTGGTGAAGAAATTAACTCGAGATCCCTCAAGTTCATCTATTTCATCATCAACCTCTTCAACAAATTCCTCACAATCTTCATTAACCTCCTCATCCTCTGGTTCCTCAACTTCACAGGTTGCATTGACAGGAACTTTAATAGGAGGTCCTTCAAGCGCTAGCCTTGTTTGAGAAGTAGGAAAATGATTTTTGGGCTGAAAATTCCTCCTTGGAACGTCTACATAGGGAGTATGCTGAGCCAGTTGTTTCTTAATGGCGATAAGTTTTTGTACCAATGGATCAGTATTAGGTCCAGGAGTAGAAGAGGAGGAAGAAGCAGACTTAGATTTAGAAGGGTCTCTCCTCAACTTCCCTGACATGATTAAATCATCTTCAACACTAACAACAAGAGTTTGATCCTCGGCCAATGTTGCGAGATTATCCCTTCTCAGTGCATAACTAACTTCAGGCAATTGGGCATTTAGGAAGAAGCATTTTTGAATTTGATCTACAGGTTGAGTATTTGGTGGAATTTTTTTGATCAACCTGTTGAATCGAGCCACAAATTCTCTCATGGGATCTTGTGATTCCTTATTTATTTGAGAAATTTGGGCTAACAAAGCATGCATGTCTTTTGCCGGTTTGAAACGGTTTCCAAACCTATTTCTCATTGTGTTCCAGCTAGTGATAGCTCTGGTCGAAGGTGATAGAACCAATCAGCAGCATTATCTTGTAAAGTCTCAACAAAAAGTCTTACGGAGACATCTTCATGTTCAACTCCCAGAACTCCACATGCAACTATGAAGGTTGCGATGTGTTCATCAGGATATACCTTACAATCACCTTTGAATTTAGGAAAGTTCTTCCGGTTACCTCTGGGTAACTCATGCAAAGGCTGGAAGGGCAAGAGGCCCAACACAATGGCCTCAAGGAAATGGTACCGCCATTCTTGGAAAATGGCTTCAAGAGGAACTGAAACACCAGCAAGAATCAAAGCTTGAAGATTAGGACTGATTTTCTCTAAAGGAATACCACCAGTAGGGATTCTATCTTGGACAGGTGGAGTGCTTGTTGAATGAGCCTTTCTATTTCTCCTTGTTGAAGGGAGAGGAAAACCTTGTTGTTCCAAAAGTTGAAACTGAGAATCTTCAATACCAAGGGCCCTTCTCCCTCGAGTAAAACGTGGAGTCGCCAGATCAAAAGATGATCAATAAATGATTATAGAACTGGAATATGATTCCCCAGCAGAGTCGCCAAAAACTATTGGTCATCAAAAAGGACTTCAAGAAGAGCAATAGTCAGGGGACAAGAAGTCCCTCCTCTTTAATGGGAGAGGTTCCCTTATTCAGAAATGAACCTATTTACACATATACAAAGCATGATTTTCTTGTGGAACTTGGATATTATGAAAGTGTTTTCTATAAGGATCATCAATCACAAAAGGACTGAGGAATGCAAGAACAAGCGAAAAGCATCATTCAGAATTATAGATGACAGAGTAATTCCTTATGCATGCGAGGGTATAGCGAATTGGAATAAGATCATTTGTATCACATTAATAAGATGAAATTTGAAAAGACACAAAGTTCTGTAAATAACATTTGCAAGAATACAAAGCTTCTCAAAGATAATACGCATAAATGATCTAAGAAGATTAAATGAAAAGCTTAGGAATAAAGGAAACCAGATAGACAAAGAATGAAAAATCCTTCGTATTGATTTCTTTAAGATTTATTTACACTTTCAGAAATAAGCCAAGCTCCTTCCTCTTTTTCAAAATGGCGAGGAGAGGCCATTATATAGTTTACAAATTAGTTACTCCCGGTGACTACTTATTTTAACTAATGATTAGTTAAAGGGCTGCAAATCGCAATACCCCAACTAAATACAATAAATTCATGATGAAGAAGAGAAGAAGGAGAAGAAGACAAGCATTCAAGATTGGGAGGGACCCACTGATTTAAGGATCCGTTGTATGAATCTCTTCAATGCCTTGGCTATGTCTCGCCATGTGGGACCGATGTGTTGGCGGTAGGCGTCCAAAATCCCCAAAATCAAGGTGGCGAACTTCACTGTCCCCGATATCAGGAACGGAAGACTCGAGTGGTGAAACTTGTTCCTGCCCCTAGAATTTGATCTTCATGTTGATAGTAACTTGGAGAGAAAAGTTGCAAGCTAGACTTGGGATGGAATTGCAAGGAAATGGATACGCACGCAGAAATTTTGGTTGCAAGGGTTTGAGCAATAGATAGCATGAAAGCAGTGTGCAAAAATGCATAGGGGTAGTTCATTATATAGTTGTTTAGGAGAGAGAAAGGCAATAAATGTGCATTAAATACATATCTACCAAATTGAAAAGTAAGATATCCGGGTAGAGTGGAAAAAATTAGCACGAATGGAACTTGGTTCATTTGGGACACGAGGGACGCGAAAGTGCCGAAGTACGCGGTTCGGCCGATTCGGGGGATGTGGGGAAAAGACGCACGATGCTTTTGGGACATGCGGGATGAAAGTACGTGGAATACATGAATCAGCCGAATCGGACAAAAAGGGAACAACGGGTCCGGGTGAACTTGGGACATGTGGGACAAAAGTTTCGACGGGCCCGAAAAGAATAGACTTTGGGTAAACCGCCGATCGGGAGAACAGAGCCTAAATGAACACAGGACACACGGGACAAAAATGTCCGATAGGCCTGAAAAACACACAAAATGACCCCAAAATGTAGATTTTCCCAATTTCTTGACTTTTCACATTATCGGGACAACGAAAAAGACACTTAACCTCAAAATTTTAATTTTCAACTTCTTAAAAGTAGGGAATTTTGAGTGGACAACAATTCCTAAATATTTCAATGCAAGATTGCAACAAGAACAAGGAAAAGTGTTTATAAAATTTTAAACATGATAACAAACATCATATTTCCCAAAATAACATAGATTAATTCAAAATCTTGTTATATTCATCACAGGGAGAGTTTCAGAACAATCTCGAGCCAGTGATGGCTATACACTTGTAACCAACTCAACATGAATGAAGATCTAACACAAAAGACATTAACCAGGTTTTTTGGAGGGTTTCTCAAAAGATGAGCTTCTCTCAAAATTTTCTCATGATTTTCAATTTCCTAACCTTTTGCATGTCTCAAAACATGTATTATATATCTCTCTATTACATTTGATCCTTCTTTCCCAAGAAAAGAATATCCGATGGCATCTTAGTTTGTTACAAATTCACTCATGACTTTCTGAAAGTGACACTTAACCAATTTTGCGAGGAGGAGATGTCAGGTATTCAAAAAAGTAAATTATTAAAAATATTCATCATTCCTTGTGATGGGAGCATGTATTCTTCCTTTGGTGCTCGCAGCATCAATCTCTTCCATCATTTCACCTTTACACTTTCTAAATTTGCCTCTACAACTTTTGGATCTGGTATTTCATGTTTCTACTCGAGCCCAAAAAAAATTCATTTTTAAAGTACCTCAGATCTGTAAATTGAATTTTCAAATTGATTCCATTGATCCTTGAAGGTAAAAATGACATGAATTCACCGAAAATTTGGTGAAAATTGATGCAAAAATCGCATCTCCAAGCTTCCTGGAGCTCAAATGGTGGCCAAACTGAAAAATGCACAGTTACCATTGATTTTCCTTTCTCCCTTCAATCTGAGCCCTCCACGTGTCATAATGTGATTAGAAATGGGCTTGGGATCATTTTATATTTTAACACTTTTGGAAAAAAGTAAAAATTTGACATTTTTCTCCGCCCCTCCACCCTATGAAAACGAGCTTGACACGTGTCCCAAAGTGGGCCCCATTGGAATCGCGGCTCGATTCTTCACATTTCCACATTTTTTGGAAAAAGGAAAATTTTCACAATTATCCCCATGGACCCACACCTCCGCTTTTGTCCCGACATGTGGCGATCGTTGATTCGTTGCGGGGCCATAACTCCCTTTTTGCTTCATACTTCCTTAAAAAAATTTCAAAGTTTTCAAAACTCACCGAGGCCCACACTCCCCTCTTCCATTACTTTTGACACGTGTCTCCCTCTAATTCATTGTGGAGCCACACTTTAAATTACCACTTTAACTCATTTTTCCAAAAAGGAAATATTTCCTTTTTTCCTCCAGGGCCCGCCGACCCACGCAAGCCTTTAATTTTCTTCTTTGTCAGGCCATGCCTTCTTTTAAGACTTTAACCCTTTTTAGGAAAAAGGTTAAAAATATCAAACTCTCCCAGGACATCCACCGCTCTACCTTGCCTTTCAAAACAAAAAGGACTAAGGCATTAATTTACTCTAGCGGGCTTGCGGCCTTGTTTTGCATTTTAGTACTTTTCGCCAAAAAGGCAAAATTTCTCCAAGTCCTCTCCTGGCCTTCCATCCCACTTTTGATGAAAACATGACATGTGTCCACCTCTAATTCATTGAGGGCCTACGCTCTAATTTTTACCCTAACTCCTATTCACCAAAGGAAATTTTTTCATCGTGCCTCCACAGCTCCACTATTTTGACTTTTTTAACTACCACGTCTCACCCTCTCGATTGGTGAGAGGGCCAGTAGACCTACGGGGACAATTTAGACCTTTTTCCAAAAACACAAAAATGCTAAGTTACTCGAGCAAACCCGCTGAATCATGTCCAACCACAAATGGCCACGTATGAGAAGATGTTTGAGCTAAAATTTGATGGGAAAAGGACACCCATATGACCGTCAAACAATGCAAAAATTGCCAGCGATGCCCTAGAATGCTAAAGATGAAATTTGATGGGAAAATGACACCCGTCTAACCGTAAAAACATAGAAAATGCTAGGGATGCCCTAGAATTCAATTTTTCACTAAGGACGACAAATTTCTTAAAATTGAACCAATTGAAACATGTTTTTAAAGCATTTTTTATCATGGAATTGGATTTTTAATGGCATACAAGTATAAAATGAACAATTTCAAGCTCCAAAGGCTGAGAAAACATGAGAAAAATGGTAGAGGTGTTTGAATGGGAAAAATTAGGGCAAAACGTAGGGAAAACTTAGAGATTCCTTCAAATGGTGCAAAAATGGAGAAAAAATGAACAACTCAAAGCATTCAAATGCAGATACAAGTTGTTTTTTCACCAAATGTGAAGGATGGGAGAATCCAAAGCCATTTTTTCTCCAGGAAAATAACACACTTCTCCTTAGAAAATTAGGGAAAGGTAATTGGTTTTCAAACAATCCAATGCACAAGAATGGAGCTACAACTTCACATCATCGATTTCATGAGGAAAAAAAGTTTCGAGCATAAAGAGCAAAGATGAGACATGGAAAAACAACAAAGGATCAAAATGGTCACCAACAGCTCCTAATCTAAAACTATATTTCTTGGTGTGCCAAACTTTACCATAATTCTGTGCCAAAGGAAATCAAAAACTACTTCTTCAGTGGCATTTGTTAAAGCCTACACTTCTTCCCACTTTGTCACATAATCAATACACACAAGAATGTACTCCTTTCCTTGTGAAGGAGGACTAAAGGGACCAAAAAAATCCAACCCCATCTTTCAAATGGTTCAATCACCACTTGAGGTTGCAGAGGAATTTCATTGGTAAAATTTGGTTGTCCCATCCTTTGATAGGGATCACACCGCTTGATATATCTCTTCACATCCTTGTACAGAGATGGCCAATAATAGCTAGTGCCAAGTATCTTGTGAGCTATTATTTTCACTAAAAAGTTTCCTCCACTTGGTTCATCATGACATGCCCTTAGTATGTCAAAGATTTCATCTTCTCTCACACACCTGCATAAAACCAAATCAAGACCACATTTAAACAACATTCCATTTAACCATTTAAATTGTGCACTAGTTTTGATCAACTTTTTCATTTGTTTCTTAGTGAAATAAGGAGGAAACTTCCCTGTTGTAAGATAATTTTCCATATCAGCAAACCATGGTGTATCAGCTGAAATAGCAAACAATTGTTCATCTAGAAAGTTATCCTTAATTGGATCTTGCTCCCCTGTAGTGGTCAGTCTTGACAAGAAATCAGCTACCACATTAGATTTCCCTAGATTATCTACTATGGTAATATCAAATTCTTATAAAAGTAATAACCATGTAATTATCCTACCTCCAACCACTAGTTTTTTCATTAATTACATAACTGCTGAGTGATCTGTATGTACACATATTTTTTACCTTGTGATATAATGTCTAAATTTATTAATTGCATAGATCACAACAAGAAATTATTTTTCAGTGGTAGTGTAATTTCTTTTAGTGGGAGTAAGATTTTTACTGAGGTAATAAATAGCATACATCTTCCCTTCTTCATCTTTCTAGCCCCAAAACTACACCAATGGAGTTATTTGAGGCATCTGTTTGAATGTGAAAAGGTTTTTCCCAATTAGGTCCTCTCAATATTGGGGCAGTGATTAATTTTTCTTTGATTTCCTCAAAATCATGTTGACATCTTTCATCCCAAAGAAATTCATAGTCCTTGGTAAGAAAATTAAACATGGGGTAGAAATTTTACTAAAATCCTTGATAAAGTGCCTATAGTATCGGCATGCGTAAAAATGATTTGATATCTGTGGGGGTTTGAGGAATAGGTAAGTCTAAAATAATTCTAATTTTGTTTTGGTCAACCTGAATTCCTCTTTTTGAAATTTGGTATCCTAATACAATCCCCTCATCAACCATCACAAAAAACTTATCAAGACTAAGAGACATATGGTGTTGCTCACATCTTGTTAATACTTTGTCTAAATTCCTCAAAGCATCATCAAATGTGTCTCCATATACAGTGAAATCATCCATGTATACCTCTACACAGTCATTTGTTAGGTCTGTAAAAATTACTAATACAACTCTTTGGAAAGTTGCCAGAGCATTACATAATCCAAATGGTAATACCCTGTAGGCAAAGGTACCCCATGGACATGTAAAGGTATTTTTTCTTGATCCTCAACAGTAACTCTGATTTGATTATATCCACTAAATCCATCCAGGAAGGAAAAGTATTGCTTACCTGTAAGGTTTTCTAGGACTTGATCTATGAATGGTAGGGGAAAATAATCTCTCAGTGTGGCTTTGTTTAGTTCCCTATAGTCAACACAAATTCTCCATTTTCCATTATTTTTAGGAACAATTACAAGAGGAGACACCCACTGACTATCTGAGATAGGGTAGATAAAACCTACTTGTAATAGTTTTTCAATTTCTTGTTTGACTATATCTCTTAAGATTGGATTGATCCTTTTCTGAGGTTTCCTACCTAGTCTAATGTTTTCAGTATAGATGTGATGTGTGCAAATACTTGGATGGATTCCTTTCATATCTTTGTAGTCCCAAGAAAAATATCTAGTATGATTTTTCAGAACATCAAACAATTTAGCTTCTTCATCATTCTTCAACCATTGTTTATGTTCAAAATCTTACCCGGCTCAATCTCAACATGTTTGGTTCCAATGTGTGATGAAATAATTTTTTGAAAGGGTTCCATTAAGGTATTTAGTGGGCATTCATGTGACAACATATGATATGTAGCAACATCTCCAAAATTTCCTTGAGAAAAAATATTGGAAAAAGTACAAGTAGGCGAGAGTTATGACACTTCTCTTATTAGTAGGTCAAAATCCTCATCACTACTGCTTTCCAGAAATTCTTCACCATTTCCTAATATCTTAGAAACTGAAGCTACCGATTCTTCCTCCCCCAAGAGAAATCTCATTCCTCCGGAGTGAAATTATGTACAGTCACAGGGAATTATTGTTGGTGTGGTTCCGGAACTAAATGTGATGGTTCCGGAACAAAATCGGTGATTCCGGATAGAGTCTATAGGTTTTGAAACTATTCCCAATTGCTCCAAGGACAATTGGTGTTCATTCAATGGTTGACTAATCATATCTTCTACCTCACGTATGTGATCCTGCAACATGATCATGGCCAAAGAAGATAGGTTTTGCTTATTAGTATCAGGAGTATCAACCCAAAATTGTTCTTGATAATCAATAGAAGGTCATGTAGAAGGATATAAGGAGATTTTCTTAGAATTCTTACCATTTGAGATAGTCATATCACCTGATCTATAATCAATTAAAGCAAAAATTGTAGCTAACCATGGTCTACCCAAAATAATGGGATAACCAAGTGTTTTACCTTTTGGCTGTAATATAAGGAAATCAACTGGATATTCCCATGACTCCACCATAACTACCACATCTTCAATAACTCCTGTTTTGCTACAAACTGATCTACCATCTGTAATATGGTGTTAGTAGGTTATATACCATTAATGGTAATGTTTTCAAAGTTTCCATTGTCATCACATTTATAGCCACTCCCAAATCAACCAAAACATTATGTATATCTTTATTCCCTATAGAGACATAAATAACAGACTTCCAGGATCTCTCGTATTTGGGAAGCAAAAGTTTTCTTGCTAATAAATCAGCAAGTTTCCCATCTACCTTAATAGTCCTAGGGTACTACTTCTTCCTTCCAGGTCTTTTTAAACATAGCATTTTGATTAACTTGTTTAATTCTGGAATGTCCTTAATTGCTTGTAACAATGGTATTTCAATATTCAATTTCCTTAGTTCCTGCACCAACTCAAATTCCTTAGTTTCTATGGCTTCTTTAAATCTCTCTGGAAATGGAGTCTCAGTAGTGTTGTTATCTAGCTCCTTATATTTTTCTTTTTCATCCTTCTTGGGAACAACCGTACTAGGGGTTTCAGTTTCTTCTATCATCTCAGTGATTATAATAGGTGGACTGTTGATTATTTTTCTAGATCTAGTTTGAATATCCTTACAATCCATGGCATTCAGATCAACTAATTTTTCTGGTTTTGTTCTATAGACAGGAGTTGTTTGTTTGTTTCTTGGGTTTGCTACTAGTTGTGCTGGTATTTGGGTTTGGACCACATTTTCATTTTGTGAATTTTGTGCTAGGGAACCCATTATGGCTTGTTGATTTTGATTGGGATATGTCCTCCTTGAACATAATTATTAGGGCTCCACCTAGGTTATGACCAAGCATTCGGGTTTCCTTGACTAGACCATGGTTGTTGGTGTCCTTGGGCATACCAAGATTGACCTACCCAATCCTGAGGATTCCATGTTGGTTGAGGTGCCCAAGGTGGTTGTCCCCAATTTTGTGGCACTATCTAAGCTACCCATGGCATCATCTAGGGGTTAGGAGCTGACATGGGCATGAACTACCCTTGGCTAGGTTTTCTCTGGACAAAATTTATTTTCTTTCACTTTTAGGAATGATGATTCATCATGACGAATGGATCACATCATCAAATATGGTAATTATGTCTTTAAATTATTAAATTTTAGATTAAAATTTTATGATGACATAGGGAAGATCCTATAATTACTAGATGTATGATTGTTACTCTTATTGACACCTAATTAGACAATTCTAACTATTGGTTCCCAAAACGGCACCAAAAAATTATGGGTGTCGTTATTCCCTTCATTTAATCAACTCTTTTTTTTTTTTATGTCATATTCAAACCGGGGGTGGTTTCTGAAGCTATATGCAACAAGAAATATTAATGATCTAGTAATTCACTGTAGGTATTTGTTTCTTTTATATTTTCTAGGGGATTTTCTCAATGTCTTGAGGATTCCTTGGCTAAAACCTTATTGAAATCAAACTATGAAAACTTATTGAAGTAAACACTCTCTATAGAAATAGATTGCTGGAAATAAACACACATTTACGAGAATGGAATAGATTGATGTAAGTAAACACACATTACATAAATAAACACACTTGCTTTGGAAATAAACACACAATTTGAGAATGTTGAAATTTGATTGTAAAGAAAGAAGAATCTAATCTAGAACACCTGCAGGAACAAGTATACGACAAATTTCAACTTGAGTAATCAAAAGCATTTACAGAATTAATAGATCTATACTATTTTCTCTGGAAATATAAATACAAATAAAATGAAGATCCTGGTTCTTGGAAGAGTGGGCCCTTGCTCCACCTTAAAACAGATTTGACAACTTAATATACTCTCAAAACAGGAATGGCTATTTTATTGATAAAATGTTCTGCATTACAAAAACATAATGTCTCTTTCTATCTCTCATTCTTTATCTATGTATACATCTATATCTCCCCTCTATCTATCTACAGGTCTACATATATATACTTCTTCCATAGGTGCATTTATAGCCATAGTTTTCCTACTGATTCAGATAGAACCGAATCGTGCCCAAAATAGATGTTGAATTGGATCATGGTTGGACGTATTGTTGTATGATAGTTATCCCTAGATCTGTGAGTATGAAGAATTAGAAATCTTCCAATATTCTCCTGATTGAAAGGATCATTGATTGCTAAATCACTGGATGTTGTTGGAATAAATAAATTCTCATCGGTTCTCAGAACTTTAGAGAAGTTCCAAAACTAAAGGAAATTATTCCAGATCTAACTATGAGGGTTCTAGAGCTACATGCAGGAGTTTCGAACTAAGTCTGAAATTTCCAGAACTAAGTGATGGAGTTCGAATCTAATTCCAAAATTTTGGAACTAAGTGATAGAGCTCGTAACTGCATAATGGACTTCTAGAGCTAAGTCTGGAAGTTCTAGAACTAAGCCATATTGAAACCAATGCTTCCAAAAACATGTTGACCACTTCATAATTTGTTCTTTCAACTGATTGTGACCTATTTTATTACAAAACTAAATTTCCAAAGCACTTAGTTAGGAATTACAAAGTTTTTAAACATTAGAACTACAATCAACAAAATATGGACAATTACATCCTAACTTATATTAGATCAAACAAAAGTCACAAAATGCAATCAAACTTGATAAAAAGAAGAGTAACATAAGATCATTTATTGTACATTAACAAGAGATATTCTAGCCTCATCAGTTGTATATCCATGTGAGAGTAAAAGGTGGATTTCTATGGTGGCCTTTCGACCCAGGATCCAACAGGGGGCACTCCATTCACCCTACGGAAAAACTAGAATTTTCTTACTAAAGAGGAATTTATATATAAAGTGGGAAAGAGGAGTGAGAAATGAGATAGTATAACTAATCTTGTAGGTAGAGAATCATATTTCTACACACACTAGTTAGAAATTGCAACACATACATTTTTGAGAAGAAATAACTCTACAAATAGCAACAAGACCGACTAGAATTTATGAGCACAAAGTATCAATAAATCCCTTAGTCAAAAAAGGGTAGAAACTCCTTCTTGTATTGATTTCTTAAAAAAAATTGTACATAGTGTGGGAATGGAGGAAAACTAGTGAGGGGGAATGGAAGAAAATGGCTATCTCCTTTATTCTCTCAAAGTACAATACACTCTTGAGTTTACAAAATCAATCACCAACCCTTTGAAATGGGAATGGATTTACAATTTATAGGAACATAAATGAATCTTCTCATACTCCCCAATGACTCTTCATATGTCTCAACATGACTTAAGACTCTTCGCCTTCCTATGAAAACGTTAAGTCCATTTTTATAACATAAAGGTGACTTACTACATTAGAAAAATTAGGACACAAAAAGTGCAATCCAACACAAAATTAGAACATTTACAAGAGATATAAAGTTGGGGGAGAGGAGAGAGAGAGAGAGAGAGAGAGAGAGAGAGAGAGAGAGAGAGAAGAAGGAAGAATGATGTTGATGAAAAAATATTTTGCCTCCGATAAATTATGTTGATCCTTCTAGATGACTCGATCAAATCATCCAATGTGATCAACTCTAAATCTCTTAATCCTTCACACCTTGAGAAATTAATTTGGATGGTTCTAGGACACCTTGGGTTATGTGTTTAATAACTCTATTGAATGAACTGTTATGCCGATGATCGTAACTTCCACCTTCCACATGATATACCTGTGACCATAATCATGAATCGGGTGTTGAAAGACACTGTCATGTTCCTGGTTGGATCTTGAATTTCCTATGAGAAATTCCCGTAGATGATCTTGAATGATGATGTTCCCCTAAATGATCATCCTTCTATGTCCCATTGTGCCAAAACTTCCCTTTGAGTGTAACTTACTATTAATAGTAAGTGCCTAGATGGAAGACTTACTATTTTTAGTGAGAGGTGATTTTTGCCTCTTCTTGACCATCTTGATGTGATGAACTCCCTTTATGCTCTTACGCATACTACCTTTGCATTGACCATATAGGGGTTTACTATTTTTATTAAGTGTTCATTTTTAGTGTTTTTCTGTTTCAAACAATCGTTACGCTTCCCCGGTGATCTTTAGTGCACACTGCCTTTGCCATAGCCACTTTTGATGGTGACTTCCCAAACATAGCAAGTTTGTATAGGAAAACATACTATTTTTAGAAATTGGACTTACACTAATTGTTTTGTGAAGAAAATATTTTTTCGAGACTCATCTCATTATCGTCATATCATGTCCTCTTAATTTCACTTGATTTCACCCATTAGAATGCTTGGAAATAAATTTTCAAATTTTCATCTGGCGGTGGCTTTGGGCATAGAGCTGCCATCATGGCATTAATGGAGATAAAAAAATTCAGGTCTGGTTTTTCTCGATTTTGATTAAATCAACTTCATTGTGATTGGTTTCTCATTTACACGATCATGTGCAAGTTTTTAGCTTGATCCAATCATCGATTATTGAGAAATACAATAAACGTGAGCTAGGGAATGAAATGGGATTTCTGTTTGAACAAATGATTCAGGAACTATTTGACCTCACGTTTGTTGCTTCTTGATCATCTCAAAAAATGATGAATTCTACAAAACATGGCATCTCAATCCAACTTGTATTTTTCAAGATATGAATATTTTTTCATTTGGAGACTTCGTAGTTATCTAGAAAAAATCTTCGTTTTCTCTTTGTTCTTCATCGTCTCAATCCATTTTTCTCTGATATTGCTGTGTTTTTTTAATTTTTAGATGAAAAAGGATTTCATGGATTTTATTGAATGCAAAAAACCTCACTTTCAAATCTGTAAAAAATTCAACAGAGTTTCGACAGGGATATGGATGCATGATGGAAAAATGAGTGAAAATGCACTAAGTGTCGTATTTATATCTTGAAAATGGAAAGAGGGAGAGGGGAGGGAGATTTTTTTGTCTCTTTCATCCCTTTTTTCCAAAGTTATTAAGGGGAAATCAATTTCCACTTCACGCCTCATCGTGACACTTGGTGGAGATCCAACAGTGGAGTGTTTGGCTTTGCTAGATCCTAGGGGCTAGAAATTTACATTGGAGAGGATCACATGGATGACCTTAGGGCTTCCAGGGGCTAGGAATATTTTTTTCCCTTTGTAAAATGGGACAAATGATACATCATTTTTCACATCATGCCTTCATGAGACCCTTGGCAATGATCCATTCAGTGAGAGGTAAGGCTCCAACTAGCCCCCGGGGCTTAACTGGAAATGTGTGAGGTCATATTAGGGTCCAGGAGGCTAAAAGGGCTGGAAGAAATTTTATGTCCCTCATTTCCCTTTTCTAAAGGTACAAAAGGGACATCAAAATGCACCAGGCTCTTGGAGCTAATATGTGTCCTCTTGAAAAATTGGCTAAGTGTCGAACCTTGAGAGCGAACTTGTGAAGGTCGTATCTAGAGTTCTCGATGGAGTTTTTGGAAAAAAATTATATGAATTTAACTAAAAATATCCTTATGAATCCATTGGTGTGGGTATAATTTCTTTATTATTCCATTTAGGCTCTAAAAAATAGGATTTTTTTAATCTAACTCCTAGTTGAGCATGGAAAAAACTAGATATAAACCTATTACGCCAAAGTATTGTGAAATATATTATTTGATAATATTATATATATTTTAATTCCCTTTCTGATGATATATTTTTGACTCCTAACTCCATCCACAGCTCTCAAAATCACTTCTCAAAGTTTAGTTGTGTTTTTGGCCCTCTCCAATGCGTGGGCCTATATAAAACCGATTTCATACCTAATACACCAAGGCATTGTGGAAATTTTTATTTTACTATCTCATATTTATTTGAATTCCCTTTACGATGCTATCTTTTTGGTTCCTAAATCCATTCATATCTCTCGGGATCACTTCTTGAAGCTTGGCAACTCTTTTGACCTTGTGTGCTGACTAGGCCTGAGAACCCTATTTTTAATGAAACCGCCCAAATCCAACAAACCTTTCCTAAATCTTCCAAAATAAATTCCATGATGTTTTAAGGCCTTTGATTCACTTCCATGTCTAGTTTTGATTCTATGTTCTACTCCATGGGGTTGCTCCAGTCCTAGGAAGGCTAGTGATAACCCTTCCCACAACTGCCCAAAGTTTGCATTTTTCAATGAAATCCTAAAATCACCTAGGAGTTTTGAATTGAATTTCCTAAATCACCTAGGGGACTGATTTGACATCGATTAGGATCTCACTAGACTGACTGGGTAGACTCAGGGTGTCTTTGAAGGGTAAAAGTTGTAATTTTTGACATAGGGGTATAGTTTTCATGCTTGGAAATTATCAATTTCCTTGTTACACATTTGCATGACAACAACTGGATCTAGCTTGGGGACATGGTATGGACTGAGTGCGAAAAAACATGGCATGATAACTCAAATAATCTTATCTTACAAAATATTGACTAGTTCCTTATCCATTAGGCCATGTGGAGTCATGTATAACTTACAAGAGAGGGATAGTGAAGAAGGAAACACATGCGAAAAAAAGAAGAAAGGAAACACGCAACACACACAGGGAAGGAAAAAACATGGGTAAAGGGGGAGATAAGATTCATAACAGAAATTATAGTATCCTAGTTAGGTGAGGAGGATAACATCACCTATGTTTTGGATGAATACCCTAGTGAAACCCCTACCCAGAAGGAATCCTCTCAAGACAAAGTCAAGGGGAAGCAGAGAGCAGTGAGGATGTGGTCAGCATAAAAGAATAGGAGTCTTCTGAGGAAAAGCATTCCGAGAACACCGAGGAAGCTATCCACAGTCTACATAATCTTAAAATAGCTCAGATGGAGCTTTTCTCCCAGGAATCAGCTATTAAAACCTATGCCTTCATGAGAGAGTTTGAAAATTGTAAATCGAACACGGATATCAATAGGCACAAAATCAGCTTAATCACTATGGACCTTAAGGAGCTGCATGAAAAAGTGGATAAAATGTCTTCCCTTATCCTCAGGGAAAACCTCAATAATACCAATGCCAAAAGCATGGAAATGGAAAATGAGTTGCTGAAAATGAAAGGAATTATTATGCAAATCGAGGATGTACATATCCTTAATGTGAAAAGTACTATTTACCACCTCAAACTGCTGGCCAAAATGATCCAGTCCATGGAATTGGCAAAAGAAAAGGAAAAGGATGGTATAGGGCCGAAGGTGGTGATCAAAGAACCTAACTACAAGTACTGGAAGGAGACTATAGCAACTATGGTCAAAGAATGGAACGGTTGTATGGAGATGGTGGAAGATTTGGTCAAAGATTAATGAAATTCAATGGTTTGGAATCTACTATTTGTTTACCTTTATGCTGTTAGTTTCATCCTTCAGACTGTTATATATTGTAAATGCTATCTAACGGATATCATATATTGTTGTCTTTGTTTTTGAAATTTTGGAACTGGAATGTCCTTTTAAGGTAAATACTTTGGCTAATATGTAAGTATGCTATAACTCTTTGTAAGGGGGTAGGGTCCCCTCAACCCTACTTTTACCTCTAATCAAAAAAGAAAAAAACACGAAGAAAAGGGAAACACACCTAACAAATCACCTATGGTACAAGGTGGGGGAATAACCCACTTTCACGGAAGCAATTTACATTCCTCAAAAGTTACCCCTGAGTGGGAAAAATTGAGTGATCTTATTCTGTGAAGCCATTGAATGGTTCTAAAACTAGCCTCCTCTCCTTAAATGTTAATGAAAGCCAAGTGATTTCATGATTGTTTGTGTTTTTTGTAGGAGTGATTCCATGTGAGCTTCTTGATTCTCAAGACTTTGCTTAGAAATTCCACAACCTTCATTCCCTTTGAAATTGGTCTCATAGTACCAGTTGCATTCAATGTTTATCCACCTAGTTGATTCTTTATTGAGTGTCTCCTTATTGCCCCAAGACCGAATTTTGTTCAAATTTCTTGAATATTCTAAGTTATTTTCTTTCCTAGGTCTATGTTCATTTCCCTCTTTTCCATGAGAAACCTCAAACTTATCTTTTATCTCTACTCCATTGTGAGGTGCTTGAAGATTGAATGGAGGATCATAAGTAGCATCATCCATGTGTTGTTTGGATTTTTCACGAGCTAAGAGATCAATAATTATCTCATAGTCTTTTGTACTTTCTACTACATCAAGTATTTTTGCATAGATTTATACTTTTTTCCTATGGTTCGTCTTTGTACGTCTTTGAAGAATCTTCATTTTGAAGCTCAAGGAAACTATCTGGATGGATTAATTCATTTCCCTTAAACTTATTACATTCTACTACTTCTTTCTCAAGGGGATATTTTTCTTCAATAACTTCAACACCATCTATTTCAGATTTTTCATCATAAAAGATTTTTCTTCTTCAAATGGGAAAGAAAATACCTCCTTTTCATTGTTGTATCCATCAACTATTATCTCGGGAGAAACATCGGATTTCTCATCTTTCTTCATTTCAACATAGCCAACCTTTACACTAATTAAGGCTTCCAAATCAGATTCAATCTTGTCTTACATATTCATGGATTTCATCAGCCAGTTTGATACTAAACTTAGGATCTTCTATCTCTTCGGTGGCTCTTAGGATATCTTGCACATATTCTTCTTTCATACCTTTCATGGGATCATCACAAGTTGGTCTTATCGTCCCATGGATGGAATCATTAAGATCATCTTCATCTCTAAATGGGAATGAGAACATCTCCTCTTCATGGATAAGCATAAAAGCTAATTTCTTCATTTATAAATCATAAAGAACCATTTCCTCTTCTTCTTGGCTCACATCATTTAGCAAATCAAGTATATCCTTTTTGAATTCAAAGTTCCTCAATGCTTCTTCAAGATCCATACTCCTTTGGAAAGGAATGTCTAGACCTATCAAGATGGGAATATCATCTTCCTCCTCAATTGTCACAAAGTAATTCATCCGACTACCATCTTGATACAAGATGTTGGTTCCTAGACTTCTAGACTTTCACACTGTGTACCTCATCTTCTTCTCTAGAAACAATTTCTCCATGTCTCCCTTCACTGGTATGGTTTTGGAAGACTAATTCATCTGAATTTTCCCTCCCAAGTCTCGAAAAATATTTGACCTAACAACATTCCAAAGGTTTCTGGATGTTTGCTACCAAAATAGTCATTGATATCCTTTTATCTAGAAATTCGGCAAGAGCCACATGTGCATCTTTAATCTTCCCCACAAGTGGGACTTCCTTTGATTCCATGGAGTAACAAGAGCCACTAGGTGGAGTCATGGGGAGTTTAAGATCTTTGGAAACCTTCATGGGCATGACATTATCTGAGGCACCTGAATCTATTATGTAATTGTTCAATACATATTCCCCAACTAGAAGGGAGACATAAAAAGGATTGACCTTGTCTATCTTTGATGCACTCATGGCTAGCATGTTTCTATGAGGGAGGTGCAGGTGGGTTTGGTAGTATTCCTTTAGAACTAGGTGTTACAACATTGGGTGTCAAACTACCATTCCTGATATATTGCACAACCTCTTAAATTATTCAGGGTGAGTCTCGTAAATATTCCATTTCAGTAATTTGTACTTTGGCTCTGTTCACATATTCTATGTAGTCAAAAGGATCTTACGTGGGAGAGGGTGATGAAGGGAATTATTTTGGATTTAGTAAAGGTTTGGAAGGAGTAGATTTTTAGGAAAAGAGGGTATTTTGAAAGGTACACTAGGAAAGTTTAAAGTACTATATTTTACAAGAGAAGATTTAGACTTAGAATTAGAAGAGGCATTGGAAGACTTACTTGGAATTGTGGGAGCCTTCTTACTCGCTATAGGATCAGGTTTCTCAAATGCGGACTCTATGCAAGGTGGAAGTGGAGATCCTTGACTGATTATTTTGTTTTGAGAGTTGCTATGGGGGATATTTATTCTTTCTATTATTATTGGTGGTTGAGGAAGAAGCTCCCTTCTCAGACTAAGAATGAGTGAACACCACACATGAGAAACTAGGTGCATCTTCTTCGTCATCTTCATCACCTCTATAATACTCACAAAATATGATTTGTGTATCATTCTCAAGTTCATCAACTTCTAGGAAATCACCACCTTCACTTTCTTGTTTAAGATCTTCTTCATTCTCTTGACTCCTACAACTTGCATTGATAGGTGGGGCCTCCAAGGCAAGCCTTTAAGGTGCTCCTACAATCAGATTTTTTGCTTCTTGTAGAAGAAACTTGTTCAAATATTTACCTCAATGATGCCATTTCATTTTCCATTTTCTATAAAAATGGATCATTTCTCTCATTTCATGGACATTGGGCCTTTCCCTTTGAGGTTTTATTTATATTTCCAGAGAGAATAAGGTCATCATCAATTTCAATGGCCATTCTTTATGCTTCGTAATATTCCTTGGTTGAACTCTTCATAGGAAAAATACTACCTCGGTGCTTGATAATTTATGAAGAATATATTGACATTTTTTTAGATGGCGAATCTTCTTTTGGTATGTTGTGAAGAAACTAATCAAAAAAGCCATGAATTATCTCATAGTTTCACTTTCTCCTTTCTTCATTTGAGATAACTACACCAAGATGTCCTGATAGTCTTCAGTTGATTTAAATATTTCCTCGAAGGCTGCCTTGATTTCATTCCAATAAGTTATGGATTGAGGAGGTAGGAAGTAGAATAATTCCATTTATTTTTCTTGGAGAGATTCCACAAAAAATCTTACTAAAATGTCATCATGTGAAACTCCAAGAATTCTCGAAGATATGGTGAAAGCGTGATGTTTTCTTTAGGATGTTGTGAGCCATTTCCTTTGAACTTTGGAAATTTCTTGTGTGAACCTATTGGTAGATCATGAATAGGTGGTTCAAGAGCGAGTGTTCCTATATTTATTCCCCATGGAACAATGGGTTGAGGTATTTATGTTTCATCCATCATTATTTCCACTTCATCTTCTACTTCAGAAAATTCTTCTTCAAATTCTACCACTAAAAATATTTGCAATAGGAATATGAAAATACACTGTGGAATATGAAAGATCATTTGCAAGAATTATTATCGTGTCTTTCGGAAATGGATTTCCATCAACTCCAACTTTTATTTTTTCAATTTTTTGATTTTTTTAGATAATTTTTTTTTTTATTTTTGGACCATGCGGTCATATTTTGTGTATAGATGCTGCTAAATATTCTCCATGGTGGGTGCCAAAAACTGTTGGCGAGAAAATTTATTAAGGAAAAATTGGTGGGTTTCTTGCTAACGCTCTAGGAATCTAAGTCCCTCTATTTAATAGGTGTAGACTTCATATATACATGCGCGAGTAAAAATTTAGATTTTTGTATTGGCCTTTCAACCTCGGGATCCAACTGGGGCACTCCACGACCCCTGTGGAAAGCCTAGAAATTTCTTGCTAGAGAGGAATTTTTCTATAAAGTGGGAAAGGGGAGTGAGAAATGAGATAGGAGAACTAATGTTGTAGGTAGAAAATCATATTCCTACACACACTAGTTAGAAATTTCAACACATGCATTTATGAGAATAGAAAAAGACATATTATACTTTATTAGAAAAAAGTATCAATAAATCCCTCGACCAAAAAAGGATAGAAACTCCTATTTGTTTCTTAAAAAAGTTATAAATAATGTGGGAATGGAAGAAAATGGCTATCTCCTTTATTCTCTCAAAGTACAATACACTCTTGAGTTTACAAAATAAATCACCAATCCCTTGAAATGGGAATGTATTTACAATTTATAGGAAGCGAAATTACTCTTCACATACTTTCCAATGACTCTTCATATGTCTCGACATGACTTAAGACTCTTCGCCTTCCTAGGAAAACATTAAGTCCCTTTTTATAACATAAAGGTGACTTATTACATTAGAAACATTAAGACATGAAAAATTGCAACCCCAATGCAAAATTAGAACATTGAGAAGAGAGAGAAAGTTGGGGGAGAGAAGAGAGAGAGAGAGAGAAAGTAGAAAAGAGAAGAAGGAAGAATGATGTTGACGAAAACATGTTTTTCCTCCGATATAGACCGTTAATCCTTCCATATGACTTGATGAAATGATCCAATGTGATGAACTCTAAATCTTTGAATCCTTTGCACCTTGATAAATTCCTTTGGATGGTTCCAGGACACCTTGGGTTGAGTGTTTAAGAACACTATTTAATGAATTGTTCTATCAATGACCACAACTTCCACCTTACACATGATATACCTGTGACTAGAATCATAAAGTGAGTTTCGAAAGACATTGTCAAGTTCCCTAGGATGGACCTCAAATTCCCTATGAGAAATGCCCATAGATGATCTCAAATGATGATGTTCCCCTGAATGATTATCCTTCTATGTCCCATTGTGCCAAAATTTCCCTTTGAGTGTAACTTACTATTAATAGTAAGTTCCTAGATGGAAGACTTACTATTTTTGGTGAGAGGTGATTTTTCCTCTTCTTGACCATCCTAATGTGATGAAATCCCTCTTTCTCTCTTACGCACACTACTTTCCCATCAACCACTTCTTAGGGTGACTTACTACTTTTAGTAAGCACCCATATAGGGGGTTTACTATTTTTATTAAGTGGTCATTTTCATTATTTTCTACTTCAGACAATCATTATGGCTTCCTAGTGATCTTTAGTGCACACTACCTTTTCCATAGCCTCTTTTAATGGTGACTTCCCAAACATAGAAAATTTTTATAGGAAAATTTACTATTTTTAGAAAGTGGACTTCCACTACTCAATTTGCAATGGAACATATTTTTTTGGACTTTGTTCACCGTCGAGGTCACGTCCTCTAAACTTCACTTGATTTCATCCATTAGAATGCTTGGAAATAAAATTTAAAATTTGCACTGGCTATGGATTTGGGCATGGAGCTGCCATGGCGGCCATTAGTGGAGCTCAAAATTTTTAGGTCTAGTTTTTGTCTCTAATCATGATGAAATCAACTGCATTTTGATTGGTATTTCATTTAGATTATGTGTGTAAGTTTTTAGCTCTTTGATTGATTTTTTTTTTTTGTCAATTCACCATAGGAGGATCTTCGGTCTTCTTATTTTTAGTAGTGGTGGATGAACAAGCTCCCTTCTCGGACCGAGAACTAGTGAACACCACACATGAGAAATTGGGTGCATATTCTTTTCATCTTCATCACCTCTAAAATACTCATAAAATCTGATTTGTGTATCGTTCCCAAATTAATCATTTTCTAGAAAATCACAACCTTCACCTTCTTGTTCAGTCTCTTCTTCATTCTCTTGACTCCTAAAACTTGCATTGATAGGTGGGGCCTCCAAGGCAAGCCTTTGGGGTGCTCATGTAATCTAATTTTCATTTCTTCTTTGAGAATAAACTCATTCAAATATTTCCCTCCTCAATAGCGCTATTACATTTTCCATTTTTTGTAAAAAAATGGATTAGTTCTCTCATCTCCAGGACGTTGGGCCTTGCCCTTCGAGGGATTCTTGATCTTTCCAAAGAGGATAAGGTTGTTATCAAGCTTAATGGTCATTATTTTTCCTTCTACAATGTTCCTTGGTTGAACTCTTCGTATGAAAAATCCTACCTCTGGTGCTCTAGAATTTACGAAGAATCTCTTGACATTTTTTTAGATAATGAATCTTCTTTCGGTATGTTGCGAAGTAACCGATCGAAATGAACCAAAAAGTCACTCATAGTTTCAATTTCTCCTTCCTTCATTTGACACAACTACACCAAGAGGACTTGATATTCTTCAGTTGATTTAAATATTTCCTCAAAGGTAGCCTTGATGTCATTCCAACAAGTGATGGATCAGGCGGGCAAGAGGTAGAACCATTATGTTACTTTTTCTTGGAGAGATTCCACAAACAATCTTACTGCAACGTCCTCATGTGCAACTCTAAGAATTCCACAAGATGTGGTGAAAGTGGCGATGTGTTCTTTAGGATGTTGTGAGTCGTCACCTTTGAACTTTGGAAAGTTCTTGCATGAACCTATTGGTAGATCGTGAAGAGGTGGTTTAAGAGTGAGTGGGCCTGTATTTCTTCCCCATGGAACAATGGGTTGAGGTCTTTCTTCTTTGTCCACCATTATTTCCACTTGATTCTACTTCAGCAAATTTTTCTTCAAATTCTAGCACTAAAAAAATTTGTAATAGGAATATGAAAAGACACTATGGAATAAAAAGATCAGTTGCAAGAATCAACATCATGTCTCTTAGCAATGGATTTCCATCAACTCCAATTTTTGATTTTTTCAATTTTTGATTTTTTTAGATATTTTTTTGTATTTTCTATCCTTGCAGTCATATTTTGGGTGCGAATCTTTGCTAAATCTGCCCCATGGTGGGTGCCAAAACTATTAGTGAGAAAAAAATTGGGGAAAAATTGGTGGGTTTAATGCTAACACTCGAGAATATAAGTCCCTCTACTTATCTTGCAGACTATCATATATGCATGCGCAAGTAAAAGGTATATTTTTGTGGTGTAATTTTGACCAGGATCTAAAAGGGCACTCCACTAACCCCGTGGAAAAATTAGTGATTTCTTGCTAGAAAGGACTTTGTCTCGTAAAGTGGGAAAGGGGAGTGACAAATGAGATAGGAGAACTAATGTTACAAGTAGAAAATCACATTCCTACACACACTAGTTAGAAATTTTAACACATTCATTTATGAGAAGAAATAACTCTACAAATAGCAATAAGACTGATTAATATTTATGAGCACAAAGTATCAATAAATCCCTCAGTCAAAAAAAGGCTAGAAACTCCTTCTTCTTATATTCATTTCTTTAAAAAAAGTTGTACATAGCATGGGAACGGAGGAAAACTACTGAGGGGGGAATGAAAGAAAATGGTTATCTCCTTTGTTCTCTCAAAGTACAATACACTCTAAAGTTTACAAAATCAATTACCAACCCCTTGAAATGGGAATGGATTTATAATTTATAAGAAGATAAATGACTCTTCACATACTCCCCAATGACTCTTTGTATGCCTTGACATGACTTAAGACTCTTCGCCTTCCTAGGAAAAATTAAGTCCCTTTAATAACATAAAGGAAACTTATTACATTAGATACATTAGGACATACAAAAATTTCAACCCCAACAAAAAATTAGAACATTGGCAAGAGAGAGAAAGTTGGGGGAGAAGAGAGAGAGAGAGAGAGAGAGAGAGAGAGAGAGGAGAAGAAGGAATAATGATCTTAACAAAAAAATATTTCACCTCCAATAAATCCCATTGATCCTTCCAGATGACTCAATGAAATGATCTAATGTTATGAACTTTGAATATTTGAATCCTTTACACCTTGAGAAATTCCTTTGGATGGTTCCAGGGCACCTTGGGTTGAGTTTTTAAGAACACTATTGAATGAACTGTTCTGCCAATGACCCAACTTCCACCTTGCACATGATATACCTGTGACCAAAATCATGAACAGAGTGTCGAAAGATGCTATCAAGTTCCCTGGGACGGACCTCAAATTCCCTGTGAGAAATTCCCATAGATTATATTGAACAATGTTATTCCCCTAAGTGATCATCCTTCTATGTCACATTTTGTAAAAACTTCCTTTGAGTGTAACTTACTATTAATAGTAAGTGCCCGGATGGATTGCTATTTTTTCCGAGAGGTGATTTTTTCCTCTTCTTGACCATCGTGATGTGATGAACTCCCTCTTTTCTTCTTGTGTACACTACCTTCACATCAACCACTTCTTGGGGTGACTTACTACTTTTAGTAAGCACCCATATAGGGGTTTACTATTTTTAGTAAGTGGTCATTTTTACTATTTTCTCCTCGGACAATAATTTGAGCTTCCTAGTAATCTTCAATGCACGCTTCCTAGTAATCTTCAATGCACACTTCCTTTGCCATAGCCACTTTTGATGGTGACTTCCCAAACATAAAAAACTTTGTATAGGAAAACATATTATTTTTACAAAGTTCACTTCCACTACTCAATTTGTGATGGAACATATTTTTTTAGACTCATTTCTTCGCTATGGTCACGTCCTCCAAATTTCACTTGATTTCACCCATTAGAATGCTTGGAAATAAAATTTGAAATTTTCACCTAGTAGTGGCTTTGGGCACAGAGCTGCCATGGCAACCATTAATGGAGATCAAAATATTCAGGTTTGGTTTTTTTCTTCGATCGTGATGAAATCAACTCCATTGTGATAGGTTTTTCATTTGGAGTCTATGTGCAAGTTTTTAGCTCGATCCGACTATCGATTGTTGAGAAATCCAACAAACGTGAGCTAGGGCATGAAATGGGATTTTTATTGAAACAAATGATTCAGGGCACCATTTTACCTCCCATTTGTTTCATCTTGATCATCTTTAAAAATGAGGAAGTCTATAAAATATGGCATCTCAATCTGACTTGTATTTTTCAAGATATGAATATTTTTTTATTTGGAGACTTCATAGTTATCTGGTGAAAAACTTCATTTTAACTTCGTTCTTCATCATTTTGATCCATTATCTATGATATTTCTATGTTTTTTTAATTTTTTTAGATTAAAAATGATTTCATGGAGTTTATTGAATGCAAAAAAACCTCACTTTCAAATTTGGAGAAAATTTGGCAGAGTTTCGGCAGCATTTTTTTGTCCATTTCATCCATTTTTTCCAAAGGGATGAAGGGGTCATCAATTTCCACTTTGCGCCTCATTGCAACAATTGGCGGAGATCTAACGATGGAGTGTTTAGCTTCATTAGCTCTGGGGGTCTAAAAATTTTCACTAGAGAGGGTCACATGGATGGCCTAAGGGATTCAAGTGGTTGGGAACGTTTTATTTTACATCATGTCCCTTTGGAAAAGGGGACAAATGAGACATCATTTTGCACATTGTGCCTCCATACGACACTTGGTGATCATCCGTGCAATGAGAGGTAAGGCTCCAACTAGCTCCCGAGGCTTAACTGGAAATGCGGGAGGTCATATTAGGGTCCAAGAGGCTAAAACATGGCTGGGCACAATTCTATGTCCCTCATGTCCCTTTTCTAAAAGGAGGAAAGGGACATAAAAATGTGCCAAGCTCCAAGAGCTGATACGTGTCCTCTTGAAAAATTGGGTAAGTGTTGAACCTTAAGAGTGAACTTGTGAACGTCATATCTTGAGTTCCCAATGGAGATTTTTGGAAAACAATTATATGAATTTGACTAAAAAAATCCTTTTTAATCCAATGGTGGGGTTCTCATCTCTTGATTATTCCATTTATGCTTTGAAAAATCATATATCTTATCTCGACTCGCTAGTTTAGCATGGAAAAAACCATTTATAGACCAATTGCACCAAAATTTTTAAATATATTATTTCACCATCTTGTATATATTTCAATTACCAATCTGAAAATGTATTTTTGAATCATAAATCCATACATATCTCCCATAATCACTTGTCAAAGTTCGAGTTCTTTTTGGCCCTATGTACTTCCCCGGGCCTGTGAAAAACTAATTGCAAACTTGTTGTGCAAAGGTGTTGTCGAAATTTTTATTTCACCATATTGTAGGTATTTTAATTCCCTTTCTTATGATTTCTTTTTGGTTTCTAATTCCATCCATATCTCCCGAGAATCACTTCCCCAAGCTCCACAGCTCTTCTAACCCTATGTGTTGACTAGGCGTGAGAACCCTATTTTTGATGAAATTGCTCCAACTCCTCCAAATCTTTCTTGAATCTTCAAAAATTACTTCCATGATGTTTCAAGGCCTTTTATTTACTTTGAAGTCTAGTCGACTTCTCTTTTTCACTCCATGGGGTTGCTCCAATCCTAGGAAGGCCATTAATAGCCCTTCCCACAACTGCCCAAAGTTTACATTTTTCAATAAACTCCTAAAATCACCTAGGGGTTTTGAATTGACTTCCTAAACCACCTAGGGAACTGATTTGACATTTGTTAGGAGCTCACTTGACTAACTAACTAGACCTGTAGTGTCTTGGAAGGGTAAAACTTGTAATTTTTGACATAGGGGTATAGTTGTCATGCTTGAAATTGTCAATTTCCTTGTTACACATTTACATGAAAACAATTGGCTACAGCTTGGGGACATGATATGGATTGAGTGCAGTGAATACATGGCATGAGAACTCCTATAATATCAACTTACAACATATTGACTAGTGTTTTATCCATTGGGGCATGCAGATTCATGTACAGCTTACAATAGAGAGATAGCGAAGAAGGAAACACACATGAAACAAAATGAAAAAGGAAACACGCAACACACATAGGAAGGAAAAAACACACATGATAGAAAGGGAATCACACCTAAAAAATCACCTATGGTATAAGGTGGGGAATAACCCGATTTCACTAAAGCACTTTTCATTCCTCAAAAGTTACCCCTGAGTGGGAAACACTGAGTAATGTTGTTCTACGAAGACATTGACTGGTTCCAAAAAGTAGCCTCCTCCCCTTAACTGTTGATGAAAGATAGGTGCTTTCATGATTGTTTGTATTTTTGGAGGGTGAGTCCATGTGAGCTTCTTGATGCTCAAGTTTTTTCTTAGAAATACCACATCCTTCATCCCCTTTTAAATTGGTCTCATAGTACTAGTTGCATTCATTTTTTATCCACCTAGTTGATTCTTCATTGAGCATCTCATTGCTTCCCCAAGACTGATTTTTGTTCAAATTTCTTGAATATTATGAGTTATTTTATTTCCCAGTGTCTATTCTCATTTCCCTCTTTTCCATGAGAAACCTCAAACTTATAATTTTATCTTTGCTCCACTATGAGGTTCTTGAAGATTGAATGGATGATCATAAGTAGCCTCATACCTATCTTTTATAGCCATGACATGAGCTAAGAGATCAAGAATTATCTCAGGGTCTTCCATTCTTTTCAATACATCCAAAATTTCTTAGACAAAGTTATACTTTTTGTTTCCTATGGTTCATCTTTGTACGTCTTCGAAGAATCTTCATTTTGAATCTCAAGGAAACTATCTCGGATTCATTAATTCATTTCCCTTAAACTTATTAAATTTCACTACTTCTTTCTCAAGGGTATATTTTCTTTCAATAACTTAAACACCATCTATTTTAGATTTTTCATCGAGAAAAGATTTTTTCTTCAAATGGGAAATAAAATACTTACTTTTTTCATTGTATCCATCAACTATTGACTCGGAAAAACATTGGATTCTCATCTTGCTTTATTTCAACATGGCCAACCTTCACACTAATTGAGGCTTCCAAATCAGATTCACGCTTGTCTTGTAGATTCATGGATTTCATCAGGAGTTTGAGACTGAGCTCAGTATCTTTTGTCTCTTCAATGGCTCTTAGGAGATCTTGCACAGATTATTCTTTCAGACCTCTCGTGGGCCCATCAAAAGTTTCTCTTGTCCTCCCATGGATGGCATGATTGAGATCATCTTCATCTCCAAATGGGAATGATAACATCTCCTCTTCATGGATAAGCATACAAGCTGATTTCTTCATTTGTAAATCATCAAGAACCATTTCCTCTTCTTCTTGGTTAGCATCATTCAAAAAATTAGGCATATCCTCTTCGAAATCAAATTTACTCAATGCTTCTTCAAGATCCATAATCCTTTGGGAAGGAATGTATGGCCCCATAAAGATGGAAATATCATCTTCCTCCTCATTTGTCACAAAGTAATTAATCTTATTGTTATCTTGATACAAGATGTTGGTTCCTAGACTTCCAGACTTTCACACTGTACCTCATCTTCTTCTTTGGAAACAATTTCTCCATATCTCCCTTCACTGGTATGGTTGCAAAAGACCAATTCATCTAAATTTTCCCTCCCAAGTCTCGACAGAAGCTTCAACCTAACAACATTCCAAAGGTTTCGGGATGTTTGCTACCAAAATAGTCATTGATATCCTTTTATCTAGGAAATTCGGCAAGAGCCACATGTGCATCTTTAATCTTCCCCATAAGTGGGACTTCCTTTGATTCCATGGAGTAACAAGAGCCACCAGGTGGAGTCATGGGGATTTTAAGAGCTTTGGAAACCTTCACGGGTATGACATTATCGAGGCACTTGAATCAATTATGTAATTGTTCAACACATATTCCCCAACCAGAAGGGAGACATAAAAAGGATCGACCTTGTCTATCTTTGATGTACTCATGGCTAGCATGTTCTGTGAGGGAGGCACAAGTGGGTTTGGTAGTAATCCTTTATAACTAGGTGTTATGACATTGGGTGTCAAACTACCATTCCTGATATATTGTACAAACCTCTCAAATTGTTCAAGGTGAGTCCGCAAATATTCAGTTTCACTAATCTGCACTTTGGCTCATTTCGCATATTCTATGAAATCAAAAGGAGTTGACTTGGGAAAGGGTGATGAAGGGAATTCTTTTGGATTCGGACAAGTTTTGAAGCGGAGTATATATTTGAGGAATAGAGTGAATTTTGAAAGGTACACTAGGAAATTTCAAAGTACTAGATTGTACAAGAGAAAATTAAGACTTGGAATTATAAGAGGCATGGGAATACTTACGTGGAATCGTGGGATCCTTCTTACTCACTATAGGATCTGGTTTCTCAAATGGGGACTCCATGCAAGGTGGAATTGGAGATCCTTGACTGATTATTTTGTTTTACGAAGTCACCACCATATGATCTTCAGTCTTCTTATTTTTAGCGAAAGGAGGAGGAAGAAGTTCCTTCTCAAATTGAGAATGATTGAACACCACACATGAGAAACTAGATGCATCTTCTTTGTCATCTTCATCACCTCTAAAATAATCAGAATATGATTTGTCTCTCATTCTCAAATTCATCACTTTCTTGTTTAGGATCTTCTTCATTCTCTTCACTCCTACAACTTGCATTGATAGGTGGCATCTACAAGGCAAGCCTTGGGGTGCTCCTGTAATCTAATTTCCATTTCTTCTTTAAGAAGAAACTCGTTCAAATATTTCCATCCTCAACGATGAAATTTTATTTTCCATTTTATGTAAAAATGGATCAGTTCTCTCATCTCCATGAGATTGGGCCTTTCCCTTTGAGGGGTTCTTGATATTTTGGAGAGGATGAGCTCATCATCAAGTTCAATATCCATTCTTTTATCTTCTGCAATGTTCCTTGGTTAAAATATTCGTAGGAAGAATCCTACCTCCAATGCTTGAAATTTTATGAAGAATATCTTGACATCTTTTTAGACAATAAAATCTTAGTCCGGTATTCTCGTGAAGCAACCGATCGAAAGTAGCCATGAATTCTCTCAAAGTTTAACTTTCTCCTTTCTTAATTTGAGCCAACTGCACCAAGAGGTCTTGACAATATTTAATTAATTTAAATCTTTCCTCGAAGGTATCCTTTATTTCGTTCCAACAAGTGATGTATCGGGTAGACAGGAGGTAGAACCATTCTTCTACTTTTTCTTTGAGATATTCCACAAACAATATTACTACAATGTCCTCCTATGCAACTCCAAGAATTCTTCAAGATGTTGGTAAAGCAAAGTGATGTTATCTTCAATATGTTGTCATTAGTTGCCTTTAAACCTTAGAAATTTATTGTGCAAACCTATTGGTAGATCGTGAAGAGGTGGTTCAAGAGAGAGCTGGCATGTATTCCTTCCCCATGGAACAATGGGTTGAGGTATTTCTTCTTCATCCACCATTGTTTCCGCTTCATCTTCTACTTCAAAAAATTCATCTTCAAATTCTAGCACTTTGAAAAATTTTGTAATAAGAATATGAAAAGACACAATGGAATATGAAAAATCACTTGCAAGAATCAACATCATGTCTTTCGGAATGGATTTCCATCAACTCCAATTTTTCATTTTTTCATGTTTTTTATTTTTTTGTTTAAATATTTTTTTGTATTTTTAGACCTTGTTGTCATATTTTGGGTGCAGATGCTACTAAATTTGTCCCATGGTGGGTGCTAAAAACTATTCGCAAGAAATTTTTTCTTAGGCAAATTGGTGGCTTTATTTCCAATGCTCTAGGAATCTAAGTCCCTCTACTTAACCGGTGCAGTTGTTGTATATGCATGCACGAGTAAAAAGGTGGATTTCTATGGTGGCCTTTCGACCGAGATCTAACGGTGGCACTCTACTTGACCCCGTGGAAAAGCTAGTAATTTCTTGCTAGAGAGGACTTTGTCTGTAAAGTGGGAAAGGGGAGTGAGAAATGAGATAGGATAACTAATTTTGCAGGTAGAAAATTAGATTCCTACACATACTAGTTAGAAATTTCAACACATGTATTTATGAGAAGAAACAAATATGAAAATAGCAACAAGACCAATTAGAATTTATGAGTACAAAGTATCAATAAATCGCTTAGTTAAAAGAAGGCTAGAAATTCCTTCTTATTGTATTGATTGCTTAAACAAAAGGTGTACATAGTTTGGGAATAGAGGAAAACTAATGAGGGGGAAATGGAATAAAATGGCTATCTCCTTTGTTCTCTCAAAGTAAAATACACTCTTGAGTTTACAAAATCAATCACTAACCCCTTGAAATGGGAATGGCTTTACAATTTATAGGAAGAGAAATGACTCTTCACATACTCCCCAATGACTCTTTGTATGTCTCGACATGACTTAAGACTCTTTGCCTTCCTAGGAAAACATTAAGTCCCTTTTTATAACATAAAGGTGACTTATTACATTAGAAACATTAGGACATATCAAAAAGTACAACCCCAACACAAAATTAGAACATTGAGAAGAGAGAGAAAGTTGGGGAGAGAGAGAGAGAGAGAGAGAGAGAGAGAGAGTGAGAGAGTAGAAATGAGAAGAGTAAAGAATGATGTTGACAACAAAATGTTCTCGCCTCCGATAAATCCCGTTGATCCTTCTAGATGACTCGATAAAATGATCCAATATGATAAAATCTGAATCCTTTGCACCTTGAGAAATTCCTTTAGATGGTTCCAGGATACCTTTGGTTGAGTGTTTAAGAATACTATTAAATGAATTATTTTATCGATGACCACAACTTCCACATTACACATGATATACCCGTGTGACTATAATCATGAAGTGAGTGTGGAAAGACATGAGCAAGTTCCCTGGGATGGACCTCAAATGCCCTATGAGAAATGCACATAGATGATCTAGAATGATGATTTTCCCTAAATTATTATCCTTCTATATCCCATTGTGCCAAAATTCCCTTTAAGTGTAACTTACTATTAATAGGAAGTTCCCAGATGGAAGACTTACTAATTTTGGTGAGAGGTGATTTTTGCCTCTTCTTGACCATCCTGATGTGATGAACTTCCTCTTTCACTCTTGCACACACTACCTTCGCATCGACCAATTTTTGGGGTGAATTATTACTTTTAGAAAGAACCCATATAGGGCATTTACTATATTTAGTAAGTGGTCATTTTAACCATTTTCTTCTTCACACAATCATCCTTGTTTCCTAGTGATCTTCAATGCACACTGCCTTTGCCATAGCCACTTTTGATGGTGACTTCCCAAACATAACAAGTCTGTATAGGAAAACTTACTATTTTTAGAAAGTGGACTTCCACTGCTTGGTTTGTGATAGAACATATTTTTTTGTACTCGACTTTTCATCGTGGTCACGTCCTCTGAATTCACTTGATTTCACCAATTAGAATGCTTGGAAATAAAATTTAAAATTTTCACCTAGCAATTGCTTCAGGCACGGAGCTGCCATGGCGGCCATTAATGGAGCTTGAAATTTTCAAGTCTATTTTTTGTCTATGATCATGATAAAATCAACTCCATTGTGATAGGTTTTTCATTTGGAGTATGTGTGCAAGTTTTTAGCTCGATCCAACTGTTAGATTGTTGAGAAATCCAACAAACATGAGCTAGGGCATGAAATGGGATTTTTGTTGGAAAAAATGATTTGGGGAACAATTTGACCTCCTGATTGTTACATCTTGATTGTCTTGAAACATTAGGAAGTTTGAAAAATATGGAATCTTGATCTGACTTATATTTTTCAAAATATGAATATTTTCGACTTGGAGACTTTATAGTTATTTCTTTGAAAAATCTTCGTTTTCTCTCCATTCTTCATCATTTTGATCCATTTTTCTCTGAGATTGTTTTTTTTTCTTATTTTTAGATGAAAAATGATTTCATGGAGTTTATTGAATGCAAAAACATTGCTTTCAAATCTAGAGAAAATCTGCCAGAGTTTTGGCAACATATGGAGGTGTGAGGGAGAAATGAGCAAAAATGCACTAAGTGTCATATTTATATCTTGAAAATGTAAGGAAGGAGATAAGAGGGTGCATTTTTTTCCCTTTCATCCTTTTTGGCCAAAGGTATAAATTTTAAATCAATTTCCACTTGGTGCCTCATAACGACACTTGGCGGAGATCCAACGGTGGAGTGTTTGGCTCCACTAGCTCTTGGGGGAAGGAAATTTGCATTGGAGAGGGTCACATGGATGACCTGAGGGATTCAAGGGGATGGGTACATTTTATTGTCCCTCATGTCCCTTTGGAAAATCATATAAAGGGGACATCAATTTTCACATTGCACCTCCATGCAACACTTGGCGATCATCCGTGTAGTGAGAGGTAAGGCTCCAACTAGCTCTCGAGCTTAACTGGCAATGTGGGAGGTCATATTAGGGTCCAAGAGGCTAAAAAGGGGATGGGAAAAATTTTATTTCCCTCATGTCCCTTTTATAAAGGGACCAAAGGGACAGCAAAATGCGCCAAGCTCTGGAGCTGACACGTGTCCTCTTGAAAAATTGGCTAAGTGTCGAACCTTGAGAGCAAACTTGTGAAGGTCATATCTAGAGTTCCCGATGGAGTTTTTTGGAAAAATTTTATATGAATTTGACTTAAAATGTCCTTATGAATCCAATGGTTTGGATCGTATCTCTTGATTCCTCCATTTAGGCCCTGAAAATTGGATTTTTTATCTTACTCCCTAGTTAAGCATGGAAAAAACCATTTATAAACCTATTGCGCCAAAGTTTTGTGAAATATATGATTTCAGCATATTTTAGATATTTTAATTTAGTTTCTGATTATGTATCTTTTAACTCTTACTCCATTGAGATCTCCCATAATCAATTCCCAAGGTTTAATTTTTTTGGCCTGTGCATTTCTTGGGCCTCTTAAAAACGTTATTGCAGACCTATTGCACCAAGGTGTTGTGGAAATTTTGATTTCACCATCTTGTAGGTATTTTTATTCCCTTTTTTATGATGTTATTTTTGGTTCCTAACTGCATCCAAATCTCCATGAATCACTTCTCGAAGCTCAACAATTCTTTTGACCTTGTGTGTTGACTAGGCCTGAGAACCCTGTTTTTATGAAACTACTCCAACTCCTCCAAACCTTTCCTAAATCTTCCAAAATTACTTCCATTATGTTTTTAGTCCTTTTATTCACTTCTATTTCCATTATGGATTCTTTTTCTAGTCCTAGTAATGTCAATGATAGCCCTTCCCACAGCTTCCCAAAGTTTGCATTTTTCAATGAACTCCTAAAATCACCTAGGGGACCGAGTTGACATCAATTGGGAGCTCACTGGACTGATTGGGTAGACCTGGGGTGCCTTGGAAGGGTAAAACTTGTAATTTTGACATGGGGGTATAGTTATCATGCTTGGAAATTGTCAATTTCCTTGTTTCACATTTGCATGACAACATATTTATATAGTTCCCTTGTTTGAATTTCATAATTAATCACTAAAAGGCCAACTAGTAAAAATCAATATGCCTAAATGGCTAGAAAAGACCCAAAAGATGTGAGCAAAGTACAAAGAGGTAGGGGCACCCGGGAGGATTGGAATGCCCGACACTAACATCCCGATCGGGCGCTAGTGTCCAAAGTGAGAAATGCCAAAGTATGAAAAAAATATTGGGAAAGGAGTGTAAGACCAAAAGAGGAAACAGAAGGTAAGGAAACAGAAGGTAACGAAATATGTCCAAAGAAAGTGGTCAATTAGTACGTTTCTTACTTAGGAATCATATGAATAGTGGTATGTGATCAGGAATAGAAATATACCCAAAGTGTGTGATTTAGTGTCTATAGTGACTTTGTGTCTACATTTTCCCCACTTTATGTTAATAATTGAATACTCAATAACATAAAGTAGACATAATATGTGTTCCTTATGATCTTGTAGAGTGTAGGTGATAGCGTGCCGAGTGGACAAGTGAAGAGTGGAGACAAAGAAAGGGAAGTGGACCTTAGGGGTGAATCATATATGTTGTAGTTTTTTTTTGATGTGATTTTCTTCTTGTGCGAGAAGACCAGTAAAAGAAGAGAAATACGGTAGTCAAAGTTTTGTATATGATATACTAGAGAAACATGTGTATAAGTATGTAAAGAGTGTAAAAGTGAGTACAAAGGAAAGTGTGCACCAGATATGTAAGAGATTAAAATATATAAAAATGTATTGTTGCTTGAATTTTTATGATTTGAATGTTGAAGGTGTGGTTTTTGGGATATCATGCCAAGAGCGATTTTTTTGGGTGATCTCACTCCAAGTGCAAGTGTTTTGGGCAATCTCACACGAGAGAGATAGTTTTTGGGTGATCTCACACCAAAAATAAAGTGTTGGGGAGAGATTTCTAGTTTTATCCTCCTTCTATGACTCTACCCAATAAGCACCACTTGTAGATGGTAAGTCTTGATTTGTTCCAAAAAAATTATTGTATTGAATGTAGGAGATAGAATGCATTTTATGACTAAAGGCCGGTGCCTATTACTTGTAGAACTACTCTTTAAATTGTTGTAGAATTTTTGTACTGATAAATTGAATTTCTCTACCCACAGGACATTAGTTTCCATGGGAGGACAAGAGCACCCAGATGCTAGTGTCGGTTGCAGGCACTAGTGTCTCATTTCTATATGTGAGGTCCAAGTCTCTTTCTTCACCGTTATATGATTGTGTTCCTTGTTTTTTTGTATTGTTTTGATCTGAATTATAGATTTTAGTTGTTTTATGGGTTATTTATTCACCCAATGTATGTTCCCCATCGTTTTTGGTTCATGTGATGTGTTTTCAAGTGTTTTTTCAAGGGAAAAATTCAACTTGAAAATATGACAACTTTACCCTAGTGTCATAATTTTTACTTGTAAACCTTCCTAAGAAATTCTCCATATCAGTTCTTCACATGTGTCATGTTTATCCTTACCCTCCATGTGTTCATATTTTTGTAAAACCTTTCCCTAAGTGTTTGAAATCTGAAATAAATCTCATGAGGTTCTTCCGATAAACCGCTTCTCAAGGCAGTTTTTTCAGTGAACCTAAAAAGGCTATTTCTAGCCTTTTCGGGATAGTTGTGTAATATCTTAGACATATTTGAAGGCTCAGATTCATAAATAAGTGGTATTTAGGATATAATATCATATTGCAAGGGATTTAGGAAATTTTAAGGAATATTTTAAGGTTTAGGGACAAGTTCAGTGAAAGTGAATTTTCAAAGGTGAAAGAACTTGCAGTTCAAAATAGTGTGCAAGCTTTGGAAGATGATTGTGGGAGCTTCGTAAGGAGTTAGATTTCAAAAAGGATGTCATTGGAAAGATAATTCATTTATCTATTTTTTTCTTTCAAATTTTTAACAAGACCAAAGAGATTCTTTCCATAGTCTATTTTTGGCAAGTACACTTTGTGGTCCCGAGAAAAAGGATATTGTGGGTGGTGTTTTAGGCCAAATTAGATCATGGGACCCATCTCATTCTTCTCAAATGTATTTTTGGATTCAAAATCATATAATGAATTTCCAAACATTCCTTCAGAGCTCTGGAAACTTCATCTTCAAGGTATCTCTCAACGCAGATTAGAAATTTTTTCAGTGTGGACACATGTCAGCCAAAGGTTGAAGTGCACTTTTTCTCCCTTCTATCCCATTCCTTTGGGACATTTGGGACAAAAAAAAATTCCCATAATAATTTTATCCCTCTGGTCCACCATATGACCCCAAAAGGCTTCGTAATGCAATTTAAGCTCTTTCTCATGTCTTTCTAGCCCTCTCCATCATACAACCACAAAGTGACACTTGTCAAGCTAGGGTGAGGGTGAATTTTTTATCCCATTTGTCCCATAATTTTGGGACACTCGAGAAATAAAAATTTTCCCATGCACATGATTATCCCTTGGTTCACCACATGACCCCGGAAGGCTCTGCAAGCCATTTTTCAGCCCATTCTCCCCTCCACCTCATCAAATCACATAATGCCACTTGTCATGCTCGGTGAGAGGGAAAATTTTTATACCCCATCTATTCCATCCCCTTGGTATAGTTGGAACAAAAAAATGTGCCCATGTGCAAGATGATCAAAACCAAAAATTGGCTAGGTCTTTAAGCGTCATGTGCTTCCTCTTTTCCTCTCCCACTCCATAAATATGTTGACTCATGCTCACCACCACTCACAACTCAAAATATTAACTTAAAAACATAAAGAAACTTACTTGGTATCCATTAAAGAAATTTTTAAGATGGTTATGACATTCAAACTCGAAAAACCCTCTTTTTCCCTAGTCCTCCCAAATCAAGTTTTGCTCATAACTCATGTTTTTGAAATACAATAGCTACCAAATTTTAACCATAGAATACTTGTGTGAAAAACTTTAAGAATATTATTTGCATGCCTTCATTCATTCCCTCATGTATTTTTATATCCATGTGAAGTTTCTAGGAAAAAATCACATTTTCCCATATCTATAAATGTTAGGTTAATTATTATTTACCTGTATATTAATTATGCATTTCATATTAATTAATGTATTTATTTTTATATGGGTATATTTAATTATAAACCATATTATTGTTTTTATTCAAACAATACGGGTGTTGTTATGTTGTTTTAACAATATTATTTTTGTGCTTCCCGGGATGTAATATTGGAAGCTACTTTGTATTTTAAATTGGTCGTTGCATTGTTGTAACTCCTCATTTATTTGTATTCAGTTGTACAATACCTATAAGTATTGTATTTCATTCATATGTAATTTGGTTGATTGAGTTTAATATATTTTATCAGGCTTCCCCCTGTTGCTCAATCTACATTTGGTACCAGAGAAATTGAAGCTCCTGGCAAGGTTGGAGAAGGTTGCAGAGGAAGGAGAATTCATGGAGAATAAATCTACAACAACGAAGAGCCAGTGTTGCCTCCTACAACTTCCCACAACCCCCTGTAAACTCACAACCTCCTATGCATTCTCTAGATAAATGAAAAGCAAATTTTTTTACCTTGGTGCTCTCTACACTAGGAAAATTTGCTTCTAGAGCATTTTTTTCTGGTTTATAACAATTAGATTTTTTAAAAATATTACTTAAGTTGCTTTTGCAAAATACTTGGTTTGTTCTACATTGGCATATTGCATTTGAGTTAGACTAAGTTGTGCATTCATAAGGACCGAGTTCCTTCTCAAACAAAATTTGAGCTCTCACTACCAACCGAGCGATTGCCAAATCCATCGATCTGAGGATCTCGAGTCTATAGTATTGACCATTGTGGGTCGATCAGAGTTACATTGCCTACAACAAAACAACACTCAACACAATGGCATTTCAACAAAATAAATACGGTGGGCACGGAAAGTCTTGAAGTGGTCAAAGCCATGTAAATACCCACACCGACTCCGCACATAGAAATAGAGAATAATAAAAAACACAGAGAAAAAAAGTAGATGCAAATCAAACACATCGGCCATATCAGGTCTTCAATCACAAACTTGTAGATCAATCGAGCTCTATTGTATTCGATTGGCAAGTTGTATTGGTATTGATTTCAATTGTTAAATTGTATTTCCATTGTCCACACTCCTGTCGGTGACACACCCGAGCATAAACCTCCACGTAGACCTACAACAAACAACGAAGCTCCAAAGAACTCCGCATAGTCAAACAAGCAAAAGTCGTGTGAGACTATCCAAGCAACAACAAAAACAAACGTAGGCAACTATTAAAAAAATGGTGGAATAAAAAAATCAACATAGTGGCGGCCAACAGAGAAGAAAAGGCTCGAGATCTACATTTCTCAAGAATCCTAATTTGCATGGACTTCCAGGTTAAAGAACCAGTCACATTTTTAAAAGGTTAGTAATTTGTGACTTTATTTAAATTTCAATTGCTTCATTTTTATAAACAAATGCTCATTGAGCCTAGTTGGATAAGTGGAAATGAATTGGGAGTGGGAAGTGCATGGTTTGAACCCCACCCCAAAGCATTTTTTAAAAACCAATTTGAAATTTAGAGGTGAAATTGGCAAAAATGCCTAATGTGGTGGTGAATTTGGTGGAAAAATCACCTCTAAATAGCTAGTTATAACCAAACAGGTCTCTAAATATTTTAGTGAGAAAAACCCTAATTTAGGGTAAAAAAATAAAAAAAATCTCCTATTATGCCTATTTTTTATTTCGGGCAACATTTACAAAAGGAACACTATGCAAAAACTTCATTTTGGGCCACTTTTTAATGGTTTCTAACATTAAGGGTCATTTTAGGCTCCCAAGGCCACCAGGGACCACAAAAAAAAATATGCATGCCATTCACTTTTTTCTAAATTTTTGAATGTAATTGAATGGTTCAATATATTATACTAATTTTTCATGTTTCCATAGTCAACCAAAAATATTGTAATCGCTTTCGAAAACTGTAGAAATTTGTAATCAAAAATAGTAAAAAATTGGTTTTGAAACACTCACGAGATCCTAGATCTCATTCACGTGTGTTGGTATATACAGTGCCTCTAGGAAGTGCTTACGGTAAATCCATCACGACTACTACTACACTTAACACCTAATATAGCTACAACAACATCATCTGGGCATCGACCCTTTAAATCAATGGGGAGTAATAAGGTCATAGTGCACACACTATGAGCCATCCCATCCGTTTGTGAACGATTACATGACTTAAATCTGGAATGAGAAATTATCCAAGTATATAGTGAAGTTACGCACGTGTATGAGGATATTTCTTTGAGCCGTGTCAATAATCGCATAAACCCCTTTCAGTACTGTCTTGGTACCACGTATTAAATTATTTCACGTATGTTAACACCTCTTTCGCGTACCATCGGGTATATATAAAGGGTGATCTTCTTCCACATACCACCGGGTATATAGGAAGGAAGCATATATAGAAAGGTTCGGTATATCGATGACAATATATAGATTGGGAGACCTTATACCTAGAGTGATAAGAGCCAAACCCTGTCAGTGATTTTTGTAAAATGGGCACCAATGCCCCAAAATTCTTTCTTCCAGATTCACAACTACTTAGAGGAAACAACTATGCTACATGGAAGACTAAAATTAAGACACAACTTGAGTTTGAAGAGATCTGGACTGTTGTGAATGGTACTCTGACTAGATCAACTACTGATACAACACAACAATGGTAGTTTGATAAAGCAGATCAGAAGGCCAAACTCATCATCTTGTTTAGAGTGTCTGATGATGTGTAACCCCACATTTGAGATGCCAAAATAGCTAAATAAGTGTGGGATAAATTGCACACAATATATGAGGCCAAAAATAATAATGTCATACTAAATTTGCAAAGTCATTTACATACACTAAAGTTTAAGCAGAATGAGATAATTGAAGATTTCTTAACAAGAGTTACAGAGTTGAGGGCTTCACTTCTAGCCCAGGGAGAAGTGGTCACAAATGATGCTTTCATTCCCATTATTCTAAGAGCACTCCCTTCTTCTTACCACATTTTTGTCACAACACTAAACGTGTCGATATGACAGTTAGTTTTGACAAGTTGGTAAACCTACTACAACAAGAGGAAGCTATGCACAATAAGGATGATGAAGAGGAGTAGGAACTTTCTTCACATCAAAAATAGAAATGAAAAGGTAAAGGAAAACCTAACTCCTATCAAAATTTCCAACATTAGAATCAAGATCACGGGAGAAAAAAATAGAAGAAGCAATGTCCAATTTGTAAAAGAGGACATGACTTGAAATATTGTTAGTATAATAATTACAAGAAAGGTTAATCAAGAAACTCTAAACCTCCACAACAAAAATCTCACAAGGGACATTCAAAATACAATCAAGGGTAGAAAAAGGGGAACTGGAAAAGAAGACCCCATCAGTAAGGAAATATTGTTGAGCAAGAAGAACATTTATATAATGAAGACTTCTTGTACACTGCTCGATCAAGTGAACCATACATGTCATCTAGTGATGTCTAGTATGTTGATTCGAGAGCCACTCAACACATGACTAGCCACAGAGACTATTTTACCTCAATGAGGGACATGCCTTCGAAAAACCATTTTTTGTTGGGTGATGATTCTTCATATTCTATTCGATTGGGAAAATTTCTCTACCCCTTGGTTCACACAAATGTAGACTATCAGATGTCTTATATGTCCCTAGGTTGACAAAGAATCTACTTTCAATCAGTCAACTCCTAGATCAAAACCTAAAAATTGACTTTGATACTCATTCCAATAAGAAAAATGTTTGATTTGAGACAAATCATGAGGCTCAAAAATAGTTTCAAAAGCCTCCAATGTGGGATGCATGTTCCAACTTGATTTTGTTCACAGAGATAATCAAGAACTTGTGGCTAAGAACTCTACCTCAGCACAGTTGTGGCATCGGAGACTTGGTCATGTTAGTTTCAAGTATCTCGAGACACTTCGCTGGCATAATATGGTACATGGGATACCATCTTTTAGAAGGATACATACAAATGTCCTCACCGACTTGTAGGAAAAAAAAACAGAGCTTCATTCTAGAATAATACATTTTGAGCTCATGGAAAACTTGACGTGGTTCATACCAATCTTTTCGATCGATGTAACCAAGTCATTCTCGGGTTCCAGATACTTATGCTTTGTGTTAACGATTATTCAAGAAAAATGTGGATTTTTTGTCTTTGCAAGAAAAGTGAAGATTTTGAAACAAGTTCAAAGTAGTAGTTGAGAATGAAACTGGTCATCACATCAGAACTCTCCACTCATATTGAGGGGGTAATTCACTAGTGATGAGTTCAAATACTACCTACAAGCTCACGGGATTTGTCGACAAATGCCTCCTCCACACACACCGTAGCAGAATGGTGTTGTTGAGAGAAGAAATCATACTATCATGGAAATGGTGTGATGCATGATCGATGACTCTGGACTTGCAAAGACATTCTGGGAAGAAGCAGCAAAGACAACAATGTATTTTTTGAACAAAGTTCCCATAGTTTCTCTTGAAGGAGTAACACCACAAGAAGCATGGTCAAAGCAAAAACCATCTATTGCACACCTTAGAGTATTTGGGTGTAAAGAAAGTATGCACATACCCAAGTAGAATAGAAATAAATTGGACATGAAGTCATAGAAACTCATCTTCATTGGGTATAGTGAAGAGACTCTTGGGTATAGATTGATGGATCCAAAGACTATAAAAGTCTACACCAGCAAAGATGTTGAGTTTTTTTAGAAGAATGAATCATATTCTCCTCCTCCAGACTCACTTAATGTAGATTCTTTACCAGTTGTAAAAATTGATGTTGATGTTCCCATAAATGATGAAAGTGACGATGGGGATGATGGTGTTGATAAGATAAAACCACGACCCACTGGAACAATTTAGCATATGCCCAAGTGTTGTACTAGCACATTATGAGATGCAATAATGGATGCTCCACCGGATACATCCACCCCTGGACCACAAAATCGTAGTAAAGCAAGAGAAGAAGTTAACTTTTCTTTGATGAGTAGAGTTATTGAGTCTGATGATCCCTCTACATTCTAGGAATCCCTACAGTCAAAAGCTTGGAAAGATGCCATGGATTCTGAGTATCAATCAGTGATGAAAAAAAATACCTTGCATCTTGTTGATCTTCCACCAAGGAAGAAACCCATTGGATGTAGATGGATATTAAAAAAAGTACAAAGTAGATGGGATAGTGGACAAGTATAAAGTGAGACTAGTAGTAAAGGGGTATGCACAAAAAGAAGGCATTGACTACAAGGAGAAATTTTCTCCCACAGCTAAGATCAAAATGATCAGGATGATCTTTACTCTAGCTGCATAGTTTGGATGGAAAGTCCATCAAATGGATGTAAAAAGTGCCTTCTGAATGCAGAGATTTATAAGAAGAAGTCTACATGAGTCAACCTAAGGCTTATGTAGTACACAGGTCAAGAAGCAAAGGTATGCAAACTTAGGAAATATCTTTATGGCCTCAAACAAGCACCTCGGGCATGGTACATCAATATTGATGAGCATCTCATACAACATGGATTTGTTAAAAATCCATACAATCCCAATATTTACCTCATAAATCAAGGGGGAGATTGTGATTATCATTTTCTATGTTAACAATATAGTCATCATTGGTAGTTCAAAGTGAGACTGATCAATGCAATGAAGAAAGATCTTAGTCGATTGTTCGACATGACTGATCTCAGGATGATGCATTATTGTCTTGGATTGGAAGTATGGCAGAAAGAGAATTACATTTTTGTTTCTTAAATGAAATATACCAATACAACACTCGAGAAATTTAGGATGATGGATTTCACACTAGTTTCTACACCTATGGAGAATAGATTTTAGTTATATCATTCAAATCTATGTCTTGAGGTAAGTTCCACTCTCTATCGATAGTTGATTGGGAGTTTCATTTACCTGACCTACACTAGACCAGATATCAGCTTTGCAGTGAGCTATCTATCTAGGTTCATGTAGGAACCCAAATTTTTTCATTGGAAAGCAGCAAGGTGCATCTTGAGATATCTCAAAGGATCAAGTGGATCTTGGTCTAGAATACAAGAAGAATGACAACTTCTTCTTGTCAGGATATTCAAATTCAGATCATGTAGGAAATATTGATGATAGAAAATCCACTTCAGATTTGTATTTTTATGGGATCTGGACCAATATCATGGGGAAGTAAGAAACAACACTTCATTTCTCGTTCTTCCATAGAAGCTAAGTATCATTCTATAGGAGAAGCTTTCTATGAAGTGATTTGGCTACATCACATACTAGGACTTAGAATACCATAGGACAAACCGACCACCATGTATGTTGACAATGAAGGTGTTCTCAAACTTGTTTGCAATCTAATGTTTCATTAAAGAACAAAGTACATTGAGGTAAAGTCTCATTTCATAAATAAGCATGTGTTGAAGCACAACATCCAGCTTCAATATTTTCCAATAGCTGAACAATGAGCAGATATCTTCACAAATTCACTTGCACATGACAAGTTCAAGTTGTTCAGAGAGTTCCTCTCCTCATCCCTTAAGACAATGCATAATTAAGGGGGAATGTTAGGTTAATTATTATTTACCTATATATTAATTATGCATTTCATATTAATTAATGTATTTATTGTTTATATGGTTATATTTAATTATAAACCATATTATTGTTTTTATTCAAACAATACGGGTGTTGTTATATTGTTTTAACAATATTATTGTTGTGCTTCCCTGGATGTAATATTGGAAGCTACTATATTTTAAATTGGTTGTTGCATTGTTGCAACTCCTCATTTGTTTGTATTTAGTTGTACAATACCTATAAGTATTGCAGCTCATTCATATGTAATTTGGTTGATTGAGTTTAATATATTTTATTAGGCTTCCACCCCCGTGCTCAATGTACAACAAAAACTTGGCGATTGGAATCTCTTAAAAACTGGAGCAAAGCCTTGAAATGAAATATGTAAACTTTTGCAATTGACTTAGTTCTAATCAAACCTACAACATAAATTTACACTTATAGTAATTACCTATTATGTATCTTACTAAAAATAGTAAGTTTAAATAAAATATGGTTTCGGTACTTCAAGACATTCCTTTAAAGTGAAAAACATCCAAGAATGGAAAAAATGATAAATTTGGCAAAATGGCCAAAACGGGACAACGATAATAGATATTCTAAAAATAGTAAATGGGTGAAATGAACTAAAAGTGGTCACATTTCATTCCACACATTCTCAAATGATCCTAGTATTCACGAACGTATCCCGCTCAATCTTCAAGCCAATTCTCACATTTCCCAATGTGGTGAGAAAAAAAGTGCAAAAATGGGAAAATGTAAATTTTGTCCTGAAGTATTTTCAATTCGTTTCACATAAAGTTCATGATAAGGAGATGGATGGAATTGGTTTTGATCTACTTCTTATTTCCTTTCTTCATGATTATAATAATTGTGTTGCATGCTTCACTCATCGTCGGTACTCCCACAGTGGTAGAATCAAGATCATGGTTGGGTGAACTAAATGCATCCAATCTCTCCCATGTGAATGGTGGATCATGAAGAGGCAACAATGTCTTAAGGATCAAAAGGATTTTATCAATGAGGGATTTATCTTTTAATTTCCTCGGTGGTATACTTATTAAGTGTTCATCACTCCTCTTCTCGATGCATCAAGCAGTGTGACAAAGGTTCAATAATTCAAGAGTTTTCAAATGGGGCAAAGTTTTCAAGGGTCTTCATCAAATCTCTTTGTTAGTGAATTATTATGAAGGGTCATCATGGGTTAGGATGTCATCTTTAGCATCGGGAGTTGATCTTCATTAAAGGTATAGGCATCTTCATCCATGCTTTAGATCATTTCTTCTTTCTTCTACTCTCTCATTATTTATCCTCTTCTTTGCCTCCTATATAATTATTTATTGTAAACAATCATGACTTCTTGTCTTATCCATTAAAGTGGATATGAAATACTTATGCAACATAAAATTCCCTTTTGAAATTATAAAAAGGGTACGTATTTTATGTTTACTTAGTGTTGACATTTCTTGCACATATGCAAGAAAGCCAACTACAAATATTTTAGATCACATGAAATTTTTATTTTTGATAACTCAACCTCAGCCATTTTTAAGAGGTAAAATATGTTCAAAGGGTCATCAAATTCCACCTTTCCAAAGCACTAATCACTGGCATTTAAAAACCCATGAGAGGCTAAGTTATAAATCATTAAAGGGTTATATTTAAAAAGGTTGTGTGACTTTCATTTTTCCATAAAAATAAATGTTAGGAATCAACGAGACCATGTGACATAAGATTAGTGGTCAAAGTAGGGACACGTGTCACCATTCCATAAAACTTTAAGGCGAGATCCATTATGCGGACATCAAGCTTGTGGAATAAATTGGTTTCATAATGATGTCGAGTCTAGGTAAATTCAAAAAAGGTAAAAAGAGGCCATGTGGCATAAAATCAACAACCAAGGAATGGATACATGGTGGCATTCTATCACATTTTGAGTAGATGCACCTCAAAGGACATCAAGCCCCGAGAATGAGTTACAATTGTAAAAATTTTGGGCCTGATTTTGGTCAAAGGCAAGCGATCAACGAACACATGGTGGAGTTTAAGACCCATAAATGGTAGAATATTGATGGATCGGGAGGACACATGGCAAAATTCCAAAATTCTTTAAGGAAGATGCATCCATAGACTTGAAAACCCTAGAATGAGCCACAATCGTTAAAGGATTCAGGTCCGAGGGAGAAGGCAAGGTGGTTGGAAAAGTCAATTGGAAATGTGGTAAAGATAGGGGTTGACTCATGGCATAAAATCAATGATTAAAATAAGGACATGTATTTCCATTCGGTGAAGCTCAAAGCGATTGACTCTGGAAGACTTCAAGCTCACAAAATGAACTATGTTTGATAGAAGGCATTGGGTCCAGTTAGGAAAAGCGGTCAAGGTGGGTACGTGGGGATTTTTCATTTCTTGCACTTTATAGTGAATCAAAGGCCCGACCCCACACCAATGGTATACCGATACGTGGAAATGAAAAAGCGACACACAAGTAGACAATGGAAATCTCTGAGACTAATCAAATACCACCACATGTCACATTCTTGTGCTCCAAGACTATACAAATTTTTAAATGACCATATCTATTGATATACAACTCTAAATTCAACAAATTTGGTCTTGTGGGAATATCTCGTCCCTCTCTGCATGTTGGCATCAAGAAAATCACAAATCGATGGCATCTAACAAGAGAAAATGGAGAAAATAAGCTCATCCCCCATTTTAAGGCTTAGTTAACTCAGAGTCATGTCAAATTCGATTGTGAAGGCCAAAAATAGATAATTTTGTATAGAAAAATATGGATTGCATGGTAAAATATATTTATTTAAATATTTTTTAAGGCTAAGTTTAAATTATGATTATTTTCAATCATTTTGTTCAAGGATAATCGGCTTAGACTATTTCTCAAAGTTATCTTTATTTTTTGCATGTCATTGTTATCCAAAATTCCCCCTCCAGGTAATTTTGATAACATGCATCGATTGTCGATCCAGAGCAAGTAGATCGATTCAAGGCCCAAAATCATGTTTTGGGGCCCCTGCATTCCATTCTAACTCTCCCATCCAAGAAGGAATCCCAACAGGTCGAGAAAATGGAAGAAATGCAGAAAGCCAAGCTTGAGGCCGAAAAATGAATAAAATCGGCTAAGTCCTAGTCCGGCGATCAGGACGGTTGGGACATCGGGCGTGAATCAGCCGAAGAGTTTCCGGGCGGTTTGTGGGACAGGTTGGGACATCGGGACGCCTTGGGGCTCAAAAGCCGAACCGGCCGAAAAAAATGAAGAAAATTGTCTAAGTCTTGCTTCGCAGAGTTTGGGACATCTAGGCCAAAAGTACGTGAAAGATGCGGATCAGCCGGTTTGGTGCAAGTTAGTCCATTTTAGGTGGTTCGGAGAAAATTGTCCCAGGTAGTCCGGGACAGTTGGGACGAGAGTACGCGGAGGACGCGAATCGACTGGTTCGACCGAAATAGAGGACTTTCGTTTGGGACATCCAGGACAAAAGTACGCGTGGGACACGAAAAGCCAAAGGAGATGAGATCTAATGAAATCTTACCACGTTTCTTCGCCGCAAATAGGAACAAGGAAGCCCGAATCAGGTGGTTTGGAGAAATTTGTTCCAGACAGTTTGGGACATTCGGCGCTAAAAGTACGCGGAGGACGCGAGGAGTGAAGAGCTGCGGTTGAATCAGGAAATGCCACGTGTCCTAAGGCGGGGGATTTCAGAGCCAGGGAAAGACTTAGGAAAATTTGACAAAATTCTTGGGCCAAAAAAATTAAAAGACAAGGATGACCCCGCGCCCGTCCTCGAACCAAACGATGCCACGTGTCCCAAATGGCGGGGCGCGCGGGGAAAAAATGGAAAATTTTCCAAAATTATAAAAATATCAAAATTTCAAAGGGAAACCCATGAAAAGGTGGAGGAGAGAGAATTTCTCAGCCAATCAGTGCCTGACACGTGTCATCCAAGTGGCAGAGCGTGGGAAAAAAATTCAAATATCCATTTTTGGGTCGTTTTTGCCCTAAATCTTCAAACGATCATATCTTTTGATCCAGAGCTCAGATTTTCACGTTCTTTATATCAATGGAAATCTAGAAAAATTATCTACATGATTCCAAGGTCAATCTTGAATTTTGGTTTAGTTTGGAGAGAGAAAATTGAGAAATGCCTCTGGCACGTAATAATAGATAGAATCGATTGTTATCCAAAATTCCCCCAAGGTAATTTTGATAACATACATCAGATTGTCAGTCCTGAGCAAGTAGATTGATTCAAGGCCCAAAATCATGTTTCTGGGGTCCCCTCGGTTTCTTTCTAACCCTCCTGTCCAAGAAGAAATCCCAACAGGTTGAGAAAACGGAAGAAGTGCAAAAGCCGGGCTTGGGGCCAAAGAACAAGAAAATTGGCTAAGTCCTAGTCTAGGCGGTGCAGCATGGAATAGTTGGGACATCGGGGCACGAATCGGCCGAAAATCCTCCGGGTGGTCTCACGCAATTGGGACAGTTGGGACATCGGGACGCTGCTGGTGTGAAAAGCCGAACCGCTAAAAATGAAAAAAATTGCCTAAGTCTTGCTTCGCAGAGTGCAGGACATCTGGGACAAAAGTACGTGGAAGACACGGATCGGCCGATTTGGAACAAGTCAGTCCATTTCAGGTGGTCGAAATTATTTGTCCCGTAGTCTAGGGCAGTCGGGACAAAAGTATGGGGAGGACGCGAACCGGCCGATTCGGCCAGAACAAGAAACTTTCGTCTGGAACATTTGGGCCAAAGGGACGCGAGGGACATGAAAAGCCAAAGGAGCTAAGAGCCAATGGAAATGTGCCACGTGTCTTCACCGCAAAGAGGGAAAAGGAATCTTGAATCAGGCGGTTTGGATAAATTTGTCCCAGACGATTTGGGACAGATCGGGCGAAAGGGATGCGAGGGACGCGAAAAGCTGAAGGAGCCGCCAATGAATCAGAACATGCTACATGTCCAAGTTTAAGGGCCTGAAAGGAATTTTCAGAGGGTGAATCCATGGATGAATCAGAGTCTGACACGTGTCATCCAAGTGGCAGAGTGTGGGAAAAAATTTAAATATCCATTTTGGCTGTTTTTGCCCCGAATCTTCAAATCACCATATCTTTCGATCCGAGCTCCGATTTTCACGTTCTTTATATCAATGGAAAGTTGGTGAAATTCTCTACACTATTCTAGGTGTAGACACCAAATTTGTGTCCTGACAACCCCCTCGTGCCCCGCATCTCATTTCACAACCTAACCTCATCACCTAAACCTTACATAATTATTTATTAATTACCTTATAATTAATAAATCCACATCACCATACCTGCCACCTCATTTTGCCACCTCATCATGACCTAGTCTTAACCCTAAACTAACCTAATTAAGACCTATAACTTGGTCTACATCCACACCCATGACTAATGACTCCTCACCCGCACCTAAAACCAACCTCATAATGACTTGACCAAGCCCGCAACTAATCCCTCGGGAGAAAAGGAGGGAAGGCTGGCTATTTTACTAAAAATAGCCCACCTTGACCTGACCGATACCGGTTCCTACTCGACCGCCGTCGGTTACGTAACCGCCATCGGTTCCCTATAAATGACCACTCCCAACCAAAAACAAAGGGTTGGATTTTCATGGATCCGAATCAGAAGTCATTGGAAGGATCCGGAATTTACTTGGCTGAACAGAGACAAGTGAAGGAAAGAGAGGAGTTGGCAGAGAAGGACATCAAGCCCAAGACTGCAACTGAATAACCAGAGCCCAGTGACACTCATCCAAGCATCAGGAGAGGAGATAGCTCATCTTGGATTGTCAGATCATCCCACTTGAGCTCTGTCTTCACCATCGCAGTCCCAGAACCTACATTTTCATCAGGAATTAGTAAGTCTTATATGTTCTTTTAGTAATATTTCTTGGATTTCTGAATCACAGTAATTACAAGTCTACCCCCAGATCCACTACCCGGTAACACTCTCCACCTAACTTACATTCCTTTACCCCTATTTTGCTCCAAGAACAGCCCCCATACCCTCTGAGTCTTCTCCATCACCTCATTACCTATCCCCAGTTATTCTACCAGCCTTATAAACACCATAACTATCATATAGCCATCTTATAGCCAACCTTCACCCAACCCCTTAAATCACTACCCCTACCGATATCGGTTATCATCAACCGGTACCGGTGACACTGACCGGCGTCGGTCACCGTGATTCTAAACCAAGACCAGCCCTTTCTCTATTGTTCTAACAAGGTAAACAAATTGTAATTGGACAATAGCTTATTTGTTAGAATTTGTGTTAATTCATATTAGCGAGGGAACCACCACCTTTGAAAGGAATTTTTATATTTCACGGGCCCAAGGCGCGTTCTCCTCATTTCTTGTCTAATTAAAATTTGGTGGTCTTGTATTCTTACTTGCAGGTAGTCCTTCCAAGACAAAAAGGAGTTCTTCGCAGTCAATCTGATCTCTCTCTCTATGGTACGCGCACACCCTCTCGACATTCAATAGGTATTCCTCCTAGCCCTAACCCTTATCTGTTTCTCAAAGGAATGAAAGGATAGAAGCAAGTCTATTCCAAAACTGGAAACATTCTGTGCGAAACACTGGGGTCAATCTCACATTTTGATGGAGTTTGGAGAGAGAAAATTAGGAAACGTCTCTAGCACGTAATAATAGACAAAAGTGACGTTTCAACAACCAGCTTTAATACAACACACGCTTCTTTTGCTTCTCGCTGAAATATCCACCGTTTTGCCAGGATTCGCCCCTTCTGCCATAATGAGATGAGTTAAATGCAACATAGAAGTGGTTGGGGTAGATATAGATTTCCTCTCTCTTCCCTCTCTCATCTTCCTATAAATTGTAAGGAGGGGCTTCTTTCTAAAGGTCAAACATTCCTATTTTGCTCCTCCCTTCTTCTCTTTATCAGGCAAATTTGTGGAGTTCAAACCTCCCATTTGAAACTGTAAAGCGACTCTACCTCTGTGCATTTTGTAGTGTATTGTATCAATCCTTGGAGCAAGTAATGCATGTCTGTGGATGATTCTCAACCCTCTCTGTGTTCATTTGCATCCTCCTGGTCTTTGGGAAAGAGGCGTGTGCCTATATCATTAGAATTTCCAGCATTGGAGCTCATGAAGCAGTTGGAGTTGTCTGAGTTCAAACCAATGGAGGCCAGGTACGCAAAGTTGATGGAATTGGAAGAAATAAGAGAACATGCAGCTCTGATGATTGAAAAGGATCAGACCTTAGTAAAAAGATGGTTTGACAAGAAGGCAGGAGCAAGGACCTTCCAGGAGGGGGACCTAGTTCTGAAATGGGATGCAGATCGGGTGAAACCTGGAAGGCATTCCAAGTTTGATGCCATTTGGAGTGGCCCCTACATGGTCACGAGATGTAAAAGTGGTAATGCCTTCCAATTGTCTGCATTAGATGGAGAAGAACTCCCGATTCCAGTTAACGAATCTATCTTAAACATTGCTACTAAAAATAAAAAGGTTTACCCTTGTAAATATTAGCCTAGATTTCAGTTCCTCTAAGTGCGTATGCACATTGTCTTGTTGTAGTTAGGTTTCTTTTTCCCTAAGTGCTTTGGCACAGGTTTTGTCGCTCTCAGGTTGAATTTCTACAGTTCAGAGTGCTCTCGAAGAATGAGTTGCGGTATCAGGATCGGGATCAGAGATCAAGTTGGCTTCAGGTTATTACTCCATGCCCAATGGATTGTTAAAAGGCCACTGATCTTCTACCTAGCAGTAGGTGACCCCAAAATTCACCAAAACTGTTATCCAAAATTCCCCCAAGGTAATTTTGATAACATGCATCAAATTGTCAGTCCCGAGCAAGTAGATTGATTCAAGGCCCAAAATCATGTTTCTAGGGTCCCCTCGGTTTCTCTCTAACCCTCCTATCCAAGAAGAAATCCCAACAAGTTGAGAAAATGGAAGAAATGCAAAAGCCAGGCTTGGGGCCGAAGAACAAGAAAATCAGCTAAGTCCTAGTCCAGGTGGTCTGTGGAATAGTTGGGATGTCGGGGCACGAATTGGCTGAAAATCCTCCGGGTGGTCCGCACTGTGATTGGGACAGTTGGGACATCAAGACGCGCGGGGCGAAAAGCCGAACCGGCCAAAAAATGAAGAAAATTACCTAAGTCTTGCTTCACGAGTGCGGGACATCTGGGACAAAAGTATGTGGAAGACATTGATCGGATGGTTTGGAACAAGTCAGTCCATTTTAGGTGGCCGGAAGTATTTGTCCCGGTAGTCCGTGACAATTGGGACAAAAGTACGCGGAGGACGTGAACCGGCTGATTCAAATAGGAACAAGAAACTTTCATCCGGAACATTTGAGCCAAAGAGACGTGAGGGATGTGAAAATATAAAGGAGCCGAGAGCCAATGGAAATGTGCCACGTGTCTTCACCGCAAAGAGGGACAAGGAAGCCTGAATCGGGTGGTTCGGAGAAATTTGTCCCAGATAGTTTGGGACAGTCGGGCCAAAGGGACGCGAGGGACGCCGGTGTCGAAGGAGCCGCCAACGAATCGAACGTGCCACGTGTCCAAGTTTAAGGGCCCAAAAGTAATTTTCAAAGGGTGAACCCTCGATGAATCGAGTTCGACATGTGTCATTTAAGTGGTAGAGTGTGGGAAAAATTTAAATATCTGTTTGGCTTTGCTTTTTTCCGAATCTTCAAATTGCCATATCTTTCGATCCGAGCTTGGATTTTCACGTTCTTTATATCAATGGAAAGTTAGTGAAATTCTCTACATGATTCAGGGGAAAATCTCACATTTTGATGGAGTTTGGAGAGGGAAAATCAGGAAACGTCTCTGGCACGTAATAATAGATAGAAGTGACGTTTCAACAACCAGCATTAATACAACAGACAGTTCACCGTTTCTGCTGACACAGATCCGCCGTTTTGCTGGATTCACCACTTCGCCATAATGAGATGAGTTAAATGCAACATAGAAGTGGTTGGGGTAGATCTAGATTTCCTCTCTCTTCCCTCTCTCATTCTTCCTATAAATTGTGAGGGGCTTCTTTCTAAAGGTCGAACATTCCTGTTTTGCTCCTCCCTTCTTCTCTTTATCAGGCGAATTTGTGGAGTTCAAACCTCCCATTTGAAACCAGTAACTCAACTCTACCTCTTGGCATTTTGTATTGTATTGTATCAATCCTTGGAGCAAGTAATGCATGTCTGTGGATGATTCTCAACCCTCTCTCGTGTTCATTTGCATCCTCCTGGTCTTTCACTGCAAATTTTGTTATCTGTGCATGATCTTGCATCACATTTGAATGGTCTGTGTTTACTGGCAAGATAGGTGTTCTTCATTCCTCAGGGCATCACCTCTGTTAGCTTAGGTTTATTTTTATGCATCTTATTACCCTGTCTCCTTGGCAAGTTAGATTAGGTTTTGAGTAAACCCTCTACGTTTTGGTGTGCATCTCAAACAGAGGAATAGGAACCACCTTCTCTGGAGATTCCTTTCTCATTCTTACAAGTCCCACACTTGGAGAAAGAATTAAATGTTATGCAATCACACTAGATGCTAGTATGATCAACCTAGAAATCGATCAACATCCGTGGGTGCTTTGTGATTTTGCATCTACACCGACGCTTCAACAACCAGCTTTTAATACAACAGCATAGACGGTTCACCACCGTTTCTGATGACCCACCATTTTTCTAGGATTCGCCGCTTCTGCCATAATGAGATGAGTTAAATGCAACCTAGAAGTGGTTCGGGTAGATCTGGCTTTCCTCTCTCTTCCCTCTCTTATTCTTCCTATATATTGTAAGGAGGGGCTTCTTTCTAAAGGTCAAACTTTCCTGTTTTGCCCCTCCCTTCTTCTCTTTGGTAGGTGAATTTGTGGAGTTCAAACCTCCCATTTGAAACTGTAATGTGACTCTACCTCTTGGCATTTTTTAGTGTATTTTATAAATCTTTGGAGCAATTAATGAATGTCTCATGGATGATTCTCAACCCTCTCTGTATTCATTTGCATCCTCCTGTATTCATTTGCATCCTCCTGGTCTTTCACTGCAAATTTTGTTATATGTGCATGATCTTGCATCACATTTGAATGGTTTGTGTTTATTGGAAAGATAGGTGTTCTTCATTCCTCGGTGCATCACCTCTGTTAGCTTAGGTTTATTTTTATGCATCTTCTTACCCTGTCTACTTGGCAAGATTAGATTAGGTTTTGAGAAAACCCTCTATAATTTTTGTATGCATCCAACGAACAGAGAATAGGAACTAGCCTTCTCTAGAGAATCCTTTCTCATCTTTGCAAGTCCAACGCTTGGAGAAAGGATTCAATGTTTTGCAATCACACCGGATGATAGAGTGATCAAACTAGAAATCGATCAACATCCGGGGTGCTTTGTGATTTTCACTAATAGTTTTGGCACGCCTGGTGGGACCTTAGAGGTCTCATTTTTATTTGAGAAAAGTTGATGTGCATCTGCTGCAATTTTATTGCTTGAAAAGAGCTATTATTTGCATATCTGGTGACTCCAAGGGGAAGAATCAATCTGTTTCAGCAAAGGCAAGCCTGAAAACTCATGAGAAGAATCACCACAAGGTCAAGAGTTCGAGAAGAAGAAGTGATGTTTGAATACCTACAATTATCTCCAAGAAGAAGGCAAAGAGGAAGAAGGATTCAAAGGTCTCCATCTCCACCAAAAACCCCTCTCAACTCCTCCACCTGGTTAGGCCTTTCATTCAATCAACAAGGGTTTTAAGACTAATTAGAATGGCACAAAACAACCCCTATGTCAACTTCACAGGTAGCAGCCCACTTGCCCTCAATGCACAACATCCAATTCCTATTGCAGCCTTGAAGAACATTCTATACTTCACTGGAGAAAATCAGACTACTCCAGGTGATCATGTTAAACATATTTCCAACCTTTGTGCAATTCATGAAATCAATGAGATGCAAGTGGTCATCAAGTTACTAGCATCTTCATTCAAGGGAAGGCATTGCAATGGTTTAGAAGCCTTGGAGCTAGTTCAATCACAAACTGGAATCGTTGTGTATAGCACTTCATGAGCAATTTGGAGAGAAGGGAGACAACTTGTCTCTTTTGGAGCAGCCGACAACCATCAAGAGAGCTCCCAATGAGCGGTGACCGATTTCAACTTTATATTTCAAAAGATTTGGGAGAGAATTCTAGCGGCAAATGGACAACAAAGATATAGGTGCTTTTCTCTACTATCTCAAATCTCTAAATTCTGATATTTCTATGTTGATTCAGTCCATGGGAGACATAACTATCCCTATGGCTTATAGCATTGCCATTAGGGGTGAAAATTGTTTGATCCAAGCTAGCAAACTTGCCCCTAGACCTCCCATGCCATTGTTTCCAAGTTTAGAGAGTCCTAACACCAATCAAGCACCTAATTTGGCTCCTTCTCCCACTCCTAGAAATCAGAGTTCAAATGAAGCTTCCACTTCATCTCCAAGAGCCCCAAATGAGCTTCAAGAAGTCATGAAGCAATTGCAAAACCTAGGCAATGAGCCGGTTACTCTCAAGAGGCAACAAGCCCAAGGTTTTAGACCTTCTTATCAACCCCAAGCTCAGCCTAACAGGCAGCCATACCAACCACAAAGGCCTTCTAATCTAGCTGCAAAGATAAATCAAACAAGGCCTCCTGCCAATAGACCATTTCAGCCCTATAATCCAGATGCCATATCTGCCTCTAAGGCATTGGTGCCAACACAAAACAACATTGCCCAGGAGTACGATTGGTGTTTTCCATGCAATGAGCCTCATAACCACCCATGTGATTCAATGGTGCTTTGACTCAAGCATTAATGGTGACAACTACTGTGTGGAGGGTGAGAGCAGTCAAGGAAATAGCCAACAACAAGAAACATTCCAACAGCAATCAGCCCCAAATGACACCACATTGGTAAATTGGCAAGCGGAGGATTTTTGTGGCATGAACTAGGTAGTTTCTCAAGGTGTTGCAGCTAACACAAGGTCAAAAAGGAGGAATTTGGGTGAAGAACAGCCATTAGCCCCAACCAATCCACAACCTTCCATGGTTCCACAAATGGTTGGCAAGCAAAATCCAATTTCAAATGCACAAGGGCAGCCAAGGACAGCCCCTAGGCCAACTCAAATACCAGTTGTTGCTGCCCACATACAAGGAGTGAATGTGAAAACCAAGGGACAACAAAGAGATCCTTCATCACCATTCAATATCATTGATCAGATGAAGAAGACAAATGTTAATATATCAATGTGGGAATCCCTATCCATCCCAGGCCAAAGAGATCTGCTGCAAGCTGCCATGAAGGACTGGCCAACTTCGAATCAGCAAGTTCAGATGCAAGACAAAGTGCTTACAAATGTTGCCCAGCCTGAAGGAAATCATGGAGGACAGCAAGGTAAAATGTTGAAACCCCCTCCTTTCTATGTTTCATTGATAATTGGAAATCAGCTAGTGCACAATTGCATGATAGACTCCGGGGCAAGTAGTTCAAGAATGCCTAAACAAATAGCTGATCAGCTAGGGCTCCAGTATGAAACAATATCCAAAGGGGTAGTGCAGCTAGATGGGACAACAGTAGCAACAATTGGAGTGATTAAAAACTTGAGTCTTACCTTGCATGCATGTCCAAACATTGTTGTTTTACAAGATGTATCAGTCATAGACCTTCCACCACTCTTTTCCCTATGCTTGTCAAGGGACTTCACAGCCAAGATTGGAGGATATTTGTCTACTGATTGGTCACACATGCTGTTCAGAATGAGGTATGGAACTAAGGCTACAATCAGGTCTGAACCTATTGCAAACTTCCACATTGAGCCTTACACTCCAAGTCGATCAACGCCAATTGTTCAAAGCATTTGATCAAGAAGACCACCCAAGCAATCGATGAGGTGACACCAAGGTTGGAAGCATCCCGGATCTAACTCTTGATGAATGGGCAAGCAAGGTACATGATTTTGATCCTTATCAAGAAATAGAAGAAACCGAGCTAGGGTCTATTGTATACATGAAGAAAATCAACCTATTTCTAGCATCACCAAGCCAAACCACAAGGATGACAATGAGGTATGGCAACTATTTTTGACGGATCAAGGAGTAGACAAGGTGCAGGAGGTGGAGCCGTGCTTGTTTCACCTCAAGGAGTAAAGTATTATTCAGCTTTTAGATTTCAGTTTGCATGCTCCAATAACACTGCTGAATATGAAGCCTTGGTGCAAGGGATGCATTGGGCAATCAAGAAGAAAATAAAGAACTTGCAAGTTTTGGGGATAGTGAATTGATTGCAAATCAGGTCAGGGGATAGCATGCTACCAAGAATGATCTACTCAAGTGCTATAAGAACAGGGTGTGGGACCTCATGGAATATTTTGAGGGTTTTGGCATCAAATCCATTCCTAGGAAAGAGTATCAAGCTGCTGATAGGCTTGCAGCAGTAGGGGCAGCCTTTGACATTGTGGAAAGTATTCAACAAGACAAGGTACAACAAAAATCCACGTGATTGTGAGGCCTTCAAAGGCGGATAACAATGTCAATTGATAAGTGTTTGAGAATGACCAGAAAATCATCCATTTCTTGCAAGAAGAAGCCGAGTTCTAAGCTAAGAATCAAGAAAATTGGAACAAAGAAGATATGGTGACCAAGTGGTACACCTAAGAACTAACAAGCTGCCCAAGGACTTATCACTTTGGAGTCAATTTTTAATCCCAATGATCAGTTTAGAAAGGAGAAAGCAAACATTCGGAGTCAAGAGAGAGGATTCAAAGATCCATCTTGGTAGAAGAGAACAAACCATTACAAATTGGAAGGATGACAACCGAACAAGAAAGGTATGAGTTCATACGGTTGTGTCAAGAGTTCCCGACATGTTTGCTTGAGCTATGAAGACTTGAAAGGTTTCAATCCCAACTTAGCTCAAAGATACCATTGAATCTGGATCCAAATACTAAGCCTCGCCGTCAGTAAAAACAAAGACCACCAACCCACACATGGAGCCTCTCATGAAAAAATAATTAGACAAGCTGATTGAGTCAAGGATCATATTCCTAATCAAGCATTCTAGTTGGGTTGCTAACTTAGTTCCAATCAGAAAGAAGAGTGGGGAGATCAGATTGTGTGTTGACTTCAGAGACTTGAATAGAACCTCTCTCGAGGACCATTACCCACTCCCTTCCATGGAGCAAATATTACAGGTTGTAGCTGGTTCAGAAATGTTCTCATTGCTAGATGGATATTCAGGCTATAATCAGATAATGGTGAAGGAGGAAGACTAGTTCAAGATAGCCTTCACCACCAAATGGGGCACATATGCCTACAAGAAAATGCCATTTGGCCTATCAAATGCTGGAGCCACTTTCCAAAGGGCAATGGATATGGCATTTAAAGGGTTGATCAATAAAATAGTTCTGATATATCTTGATGACATCATTGTCTTCTCAAAGAATGCAGCAGACCATCTCTTTCACCTCAGACAAGTATTTCAAAGGTGTAGAAGATTTGGGGTATCATTGAATCCCAAAAATTCATATTCCCGGCTCATGAGGGAAGGCTTCTAGGCCATATTGTTTCAAAGGAGGGATTGACGAATGACCCGTAAAAAGAGTTGAAGAAATTCGAGCATTTCCATTGCCAAGTCACAAGAAGGCTCTTCAAAGCTTCTTGGGAAGAATCAATTTTGTCCGCAGGTTTGTTCCAAACTTTGCAGCTCTCGTAAAGCCAATAACGCTGATGTTAAAAAAGAGCATGGCATTTAAGTGGACATCTAAAGGCAAGGCAAGTTTTCAGGCAATAAAAGAGGCCATATCTCAAGCCCCCACTCTCGTCAATCCAGACTTCTCCAAGGGTTTCATGCTATACGCCTTTGGTGGTGGAGACACAATTTCTGCAATCCTGTCACAACAAAACAAAGAAGGATTTGAACAACCATTGCTTTCTTCATCAAGGCTTGAGGAATACAAAACTACGTACTCTTTCATTGAAAAGCATGTACTTGCAATGATCAGGAGTTTAAAGAAATTCAAGCACCTAGTCTCAAACAACAAGATCCAATTATTGGTCTCTCATGTGGGAGTCAAGGAAATCCTTCTAAACAAGGATCTAAATGAGAAATGTGCAGGATGGATAACCCGTGTCATGGAATATGACATTGAGATTAAGGTCACCAAACTAGTACGTGGGAAGGGACTATGCGAACAATTAGCCTTGAGTCAAGCAAGTTGGGCGGTAATGGAAAAGGCTGGTCTTTGGTACTACAGGATGGTCAAGAACTGGAAAATGATGATGTGCCCACTCCCTGTTGGACTTAGAATGTGATACACTTCCTACAGACAGGCCTATGCCCTCCAGAAATGAGCAAAGCAAAGAGGAGATACTTTAGATTACAAGCCATTCCATATGTGTTTGTTGATGGTGTTTTGTTTAAGAAAGACATCAATGGAGTTCTACTGAGGTGCATTGGGACAGGTCAAATTGAGAGGGTGTTACGAGATTTTCACGATGGAGATTCCGGAGGACATTTCACCCCATGAGTAATAGCTCTCAAGATAATGAAGGCAGGGGTATTATTGGCCCACATTGTTCAATGGATCATCATACATGGATAAGAAATTTCAAGAAATGTGCGCTCTTCATGGGAAAAGAAAGACTAGCAAGTGCTTCCATCGCACCCAATTTTGGTTGACCAACCATTTATGCAATGGGGATTGGAATTCGCCGGGTCATCAACCCAAACTTAAGCCAAGGCCACAAGTGGATTCTCACGGCGACGGACTATTTCACCAAGTGGACCGGAGCAGTAGTGCTCAAAGAGGCAAGTGAGTCTAACATACTAGACTTTTATGAAGAAATAGTGACTGTGTTCGGTGTGCCGCCACTATCATATCAGATAATGCATTAGCATTTATAGGTTCAAAGATTAAAGAATGGGTTATCAAGAATGGAATCTATTTGAGCACCTCTTCAAATTATTACCCACAGGGTAATGGACAGGTAGAGTCCACGAACAAAAAGTTGCTAAGGATCATCAGAAGAACTCTGGATGAAAACCAAAGGACATGGCATACCAAGCTAAAATCAGCATTATGGGCTGATAGGATAACACCAAAGAGGTCTACAGGTAGTTCTCCCTACAAATTGGTCTATGGGAAAGAGGCAGTATTGCCTATATCATTAGAATTTCCAGCATTGGAGCTCATGAAGCAGTTGGAGTTGTCTGAGTTCAAACCAATGGAGGCCAGGTACGTAGAGTTGATGGAATTGGAAGAAATAAGAGAACATGCAGCTCTGATGATTGAAAAGGATCAGACCTTAGTAAAAAGATGGTTTGACAAGAAGGCAAGAGCAAGGACCTTCCAGGAGGGGGACCTAGTTCTGAAATGGGATGCAGATCGGGCGAAACCTGGAAGGCATTCCAAGTTTGATGCCATTTGGAGCGGCCCCTACATGGTCACGAGATGTAAAAGTGGTAATGCCTTCTAATTGTCTACATTGGATGGAGAAGAACTCCCGATTCAAGTTAATGGAATCTATCTTAAACATTGTTACTAAAAATGAAAAGGTTTACCCTTGTAAATATTAGCCTAGATTTCAGTTCCTCTAAGTGCGTATGCACATTGTCTTGTTGTAGTTAGGTTTATTTTTCCCTAAGTGCTTTGGCACAGGTTTTGTCGCTCTCAAGTTGAATTTTTATAGTTTAAAGTGCTCTCAAAGAATGAGTCATGGTATCGTGATCGGGATCGTAGATCAAGTTGGCTTCAGTTATTACTCCATGCCCAATGGATTGTTAAAAGGCCACCGATCTTCTACCTAAGAGGCAGTGACCCCGAAAGTTGCCAAACCGTTATCCAAAATTCCCCCAAGTTAATTTTGATAACATGCATCGATTGTCGATCCTGAGCAAGTAGATTGATTCAAGGCCCAAAATCATGTTTATGGGGTCCCCTGGTTTCTTTCTAACCCTCATGTCCAAGAAGAAATCCCAACAAAGTTGAGAAAATGGAAGAAATGCAAAAGCCGGTGCTTGGGGCAAGAACAAGAAAATCAGCTAAGTCCTAGTCCAAGCGGTCTCAGGGACATTGGGACATCGGGGCATGAATCAGCCCGGAAAATCCTCCGTGCGTTCCACACAAAGCAGCTTGGGACATTGGGACATCGGGACGTGCGGGGCGCGAAAAGCCGAACCGCCGAAAAAATGAAGAAAATTTCCTAAGTCTTGCTTCGCGAGAGTCCAGGACATCTGGGACAAAAGTACGTTGAAGACGCAGATCAGCTAGTTTGGAACAAGTCACCATTTCGGGTGGTTCGGAAGTATTTGTCCCAGGCAGTCCGGGATAGTTGGGACAAAAGTACGCGGAGGACGCGAACCGGCCGATTCGCCGGAACAAGAAACTTTCATCCGGAACACGAAAAAGCGAAGGAGCCAAGAGCTAATGGAAATATGCCATGTGTCTTCACCACAAAAAGGGACAAGGAATCCCGAATCCAAGGCGGTTGAGAAATTTGTCCCGCATGGGCTTTAGGACAGTCAAGGCAAAGGGGACGCGAGGGACGCGAAAGCCGAAGGAGCCACCAAAAATCAGAATGTGCCACGTGTCCAAGTTTAAGGGCCTGAAAGGAATTTTCAAAGGGTGAACCTATAGATGAATCGAGTCCGACACATGTCATCCAAGTGGTAGAGCACGGAAAATTCAAATATCCGTTTTCGGCCTGCTTTTGCCCCGAATCTTCAAATTGCCATATCTTTCGATCCGTGAGATTGGATTTTCACGTTCTTTATATTAATGGAAAGTGGTGAAATTATCTACACGATTCTCGGGGTCAATCTCACATTTTGATGGAGTTTAGAGAGAGAAAATCAAGAAATGTCTTTGAGTACGTAATAATAGATGATGACGCTTTCAACAACCATCTTTAATACAATAGATAGTTTATCGCTTCTGCTGCTATACCCGCCATTTTTCCGTGATTCACCCTTCGCCATAATGAGATGAGTTAAATGCAACATAGAAGTGGTTGGGGTAGATCTGGATTTCCTCTCTCTTCCCTCTCTCATTCTTCCTATAAATTGTAAGGAGGGGCTTCTTTCTAAAGGTCGAACATTCCTGTTTTGCTCCTCCCTTCTTCTCTTTATCAGGTGAATTTGTGGAGTTCGAACCTCCCATTTGAAATCAGAACACGACTCTACCTCTTGGCATTTTGTAGTGTATTGTATCAATCCTTGGAGCAAGTAATGCATGTCTCAGGATGATTCTCAACCCTCTCTCGTGTTCATTTGCATCCTCCTGGTCTTTCACTACAAATTTTGTTATCATCAGGCATGATCTTGCATCACATTTGAATGGTCTGTGTTTACTAGCAAGATAGGTGTTCTTCATTCCTCGGTGCATCACCTCTGTTAGCTTAGGTTTATTTTTATGCATCTTATTACCCTCGTCTCCTTGCAAGTTAGATTAGGTTTTGAGTAAACCCTCTGTGTTTTGGTGTGTGTATCTCGACAGAGGAATAGGAACCACCTTTCTCTGGAGATTCCTTTCTCATTCTTACAAGTCCCACACTTAGAGAAAGGATTCAATGTTATGCAATCACACTCAAGTTGCTAGTATGATCAACTTAGAAATCTGATCAACATCTAGGGGTGCGGTGATTTTACATCTACACCGACGTTTCAACAACCAGCTTTAATACAATGCAGGGCTTCACCGCTTCGCTAGACAGTCCGCCATTTTGCCAGATTCACCGCTTCGCCGAAATGAGATGAGTTAAATGCAACCTAGAAGTGGTTCGGGTAGATCTAGATTTCCTCTCTCTTCCCTCTCTCATTCTTCCTATATATCAGTAAGGAGGGGCTTCTTTCTAAAAGTCAAACTTTCCTGTTTTTCCCTCCCTTCTTCTCTTCTTAGGTGAATTTGTGGAGTTCGAACCTCCCATTTGAAACCGTAATGTGACTCGCCTCTTGGCATTTTGTAGTGTATTGTATCAATCTTTGGAGAAATTAATGCATGTTTGTGGATGATTCTCAACCCTCTCTATATTCATTTGCATCCTCCTGGTCTTTCACCGTAAATTTTGTTACTCGTGCATGATCTTACATCACATTTGAATGGTCTCGTGTTTATTGGCAAGATAGGTGTTCTTCATTCCTGCATCACCTCTATTACCTTAGGTTTATTGTTATGCATCTTCTTACCCTGTCTCCTCTTGGCAAGATTAGATTAGGTTTTGAGCAAACCCTCTATAATTTTTGTATGCATCTGAATAGAGGAATAGGAACCAGCCTTCTCTGGAGAATCCTTTCTCATCTTTGCAAGTCCAACGCTTGGAGAAAGGATTCAATGTTTTGCAATCACACTGGATGATAGAGTGATCAAACTAGAAATCTGATCAACATCCAGGGGTGCTGTGATTTTGCACTAACAGTTTTGGCATGCCTGGTGGGACCTTAGAGGTCTCATTTTTATTTGCAGAAAAGTTGATGTGCATCTGCTGCAATTTTCTTGCTTGAAAAGAGCTATTATTAGCATATCTGGTGACTCCAAGGGGAAGAATCAACTGGTTTCAGCAAAGGCAGCCCGAAAACTCATGAGAAGAATCACCACAATGTCAAGAGTTGGAGAAGAAGAAGTGATGTTTGAATACCTACAATTATCTCCAAGAAGAAGGCAAAGAGGAAGAAGGATTCAAAGGTCTCCATCTCCACCAAACAGAACCCTCTCAACTCCTCCACCTGGTAGGCCTTTCATTCAATCAACAAGGGTTTTAAGACTAATTAGAATGGCACAAAACAACCCCTATGTCAACTTCACAGTAGCAGCCCACTTGCCCTCAATGCACAACATCCAATTCCTATTGTATCCTTGAGAACATTCCATACTTCACCGGAGAAAATCGACTACTCTGTGATCATGTTAAAGATATTGCCAACCTTTGTGCAATTCATGAAATCAATGAGATGCAAGTGGTCACAAGTTACCGCATCTTCATTCAAGGGGAAGGCATTGCAATGGTTTAGAACCCTTGGAGCTGGTTCAATCACAAACTAGAATCAGCTATGTATAGCACTTCATGAGCAATTTGGAGAGAAGGGAGACAACTTGTCTCTTTTGGAGCAGCTGACAACCATCAAGAGAGCTCCCAATGAGCAAACACCGATTTCAACTTCAGATTTCAAAAGACTTGGGAGAGAATTCCAAGTGGCAAAAAGGCCAACAACAGAAGGTGCTTTTCTCTACTATCTCAAAGCTCTAAATTCTAATATTTCTATGCTAATTCAGTCCATGGGAGGCATAACTATCCCTATGGCTTATAGCATTGCCATTAGGGCTGAAAATTGTTTGATCCAAGCTGGCAAACTTGCCCCTAGACCTCCCATGCCATTGTTTCCAAGTTTAGAGGGTCCAAACATCAATCAAGCACCTAATTTGGCTCCTCCTCCCACTCCTAGAAATCGAGTTCAAATGAAGCTTCCACTTCATCTCCAAGTGTCTCAAATGAGCTTCAAGAAGTCATGAAGCAATTACAAAACCTAGGCAATGAGCTGGTTAATCTCAAAAGGCAAGGCCCAAGGTTTTAGATCTTCTTATCAACCCCAAGCTCAGCCTAACAGGCAGCCATACCAACCACAAAGACCACCTAATCCAGCTGCAAATATGAATCAAACAAGGCCTCTTGCCAATAGACCATTTCAGCCCTATAATCCAAATGCCATATCTCGCCTAAGGAATTGGTGCCAACACAAAACTTAATTGCTCAAAAGTATGATTGGTGTTTTCCATGCAATGAGCCTCATAATCAATCCATGTGCTTCAATGGTGCTTTGACTCAAGCATTAATGGTGATAACTACTGGTGTGGAGGGTGAGAGAAATCAATAAAACAACCAACAACAAGAAACATTCCAATAGTAATCAGCCCCAAATGATAACACATTGGTAAATTGGCAAGAAGAGGATTTTTGTGGCATGAACCAGTAAGTCTCAAGGTGTCAGCAGCCAACACAAGGTCAAAAAGGAGGAATTTGGGTGATCCCACCAATCCACAACCTTCCATGGCTCCACAAATGATTGGCAAGCAAAATCCAATTTCAAATGCACAAGGGCAGCCAAGAACAGCTCCTAGACCAACTCAAATACCAGTTATTGCTGCCCACGTGCAAGGAGTGAATGTACAAGCAAAGGGACAACAAAAGGATACTTCATCCCCATTCAACATCATTGATCAGATGAAGAAGACAAATGTTAATATATCAATGTGGGAATCCCTATCTATCCCAGGCCAAAGAGATCTGCTACAAGCTGCCATGAAGGACTGGTCAACTTCAAATCAATAGGTCCAAAGGCAAGAGAAGGTACTTACAAATGCTGCCCAGCCTGAGGGAAATCATGGAGGACAGCAAGGTAAAATGTTGAAACCCCCTCCTTTCTATGTTTCATTGATCATTGGAAATCAGCTAGTGCACAATTGCATGATAGACTCCAGGGAAAGTAGCTCAGTAATGCCTAAACAAATAGCTGATCAGCTAGGGCTCCAGTATGAAACAATATCCAAAGGGGTAGTGCAGCTAGATGGGACAGCAGTAGCAACAGTTGGAGTGATTAAAAACTTGAGTCTTACCTTGCATGCATGTCCAAATGTTGTTGTTTTACAAGATGTACCAATCATAGACCTTCCACCACTCTTTGCCCTATGTTTGTCAAGGACTTCACAACCAAGATTGGGGATATTTGTCTACTGATTGGTCACACATGTTGTTCAGAATGAGGTATGGAACTAAGGCTACAATCAGGTCTGAACCTATTGCAAACTTCCATATTGAGCCTTACACTCCAAGTCAGATTAATGCCAATTTTTCAACATTTGATCAAGAAGACCACCCAAGCACTGATGAGGCCGACACCAAGGTTGGAAGCATCTTGGATCTAACTCTTGATGAATGGGCAAACAAGATACATGCATTTGATCCTTATCAAGAAGTGGAAGAATTTGAGCTAGGGGTCTATTGCATACACAAAGAAAATCAGCCTATTCCTAGCATCACCAAGCCAAACCACAAAGATGACAATGAGGTATGGTAGCTGTTTTTTGATGGATCAAGGAGTAGACAAGGTGTAGGAGGTGGAGCTATGCTTGTTTCACCTCAAGGAATAAAGTACTATTCAGCTTTTAGATTTCAGTTTGCATGCTCTAATAACACTGCCGAATATAAAGCCTTGGTACAAGGGATGCATTGGGCAATCAAGAAGAAAATAAATAACTTGCAAGTCTTTAGGGATAGTGAATTGATTGTAAATCAGGTTAGGGGACAGCATGCTACCAAGAATGATCTACTCAAATGCTACAAGAACAGGTGTGCGACCTCATGGAAGATTTTGAGGGTTTTGGCATCAAATCCATTCCTAGAAAGAGAATCAAGTCACTAACAAGCTTGCAGTGGTAGGGGCAGCCTTTGACATTGTGGAAAGTATTCAACAAGACAAGGTACAGCCAAACATCCACGTGATTGTGAGGCCTTCAAAGGTCGGATAACTATATGTCAGCTTGGAAAGTGTTTTAAAATGACTAGCAAATCATCCATTTCTTGCAAGAAGAAGCTGAGTTCTCAGCCAAGAATCAAGAAAAATTGGAACAGCAGTATGGTGACCAAGTGGTACAACTGAGAACTAACAAGCTGCCCAAGGGACTTATCACTTTGGAGTCCATTTTTAATCCCAATGATCAGTTTAGAAAGGAGAAAGCAAACATTCAAGTCAAGAGAGAGGATTCAGTATCCATCTTGGTAGAAGAGAACAAACCATTGCAAATTGGAAGGATGACAACTGAACAAGAAAGGTATGAGTTCATATAACTGTGCCAAGAGTTCCCTGATGTGTTTGCTTGGAGCTATGAAGACTTGAAAGGTTTCAATCCTAACTTAGCTTAGCATACCATCGAATTGGATCCAAATACTAAGCCTCATCAGTAAAACAAAGACCAATCAATCCACACATGGAGCCTCTCATGAGGAAAGAATTGGACAAGCTGATTGAGTCAAGGATCATATTCCCAATCAAGCATTCTAGTTGGGTTGCCAACTTAGTTCTAGTCAGAAAGAAGAGTGGAGAGATCAGATTGTGTGTTGACTTTAGAGACTTGAATAGAGCCTCTCTCAAGGACCATTACCCACTCCCTTCCATGGAGAAAATCTTGCAAGTTGTGGCTGGCTCCGAGAGGTTTTCACTACTTGATGGCTACTCAGGCTACAATCAAATTATGGTGAAGGAAGAAGACCAGTTCAAGACATCCTTCACAACCAAATGGGGAACTTTTGCATACAGGAAAATGCCATTTGGGCTGTCCAACGCTGGTGCTACCTTCCAAAGGGAAATGGACATGGCATTCAAAGGTTTGATTAACAACGTGGTGTTGATTTACCTTGATGATATCATTGTTTTTCCAAAATCCAAGAGACCACCTCTCTCATTTGAGACAAGTCTTCACGAGGTGCGAGATTTGAAGTGTCTTTGAATGCTAAGAAGTGTATCTTTCTTACACATGAAGGAAGCTCCTTGGCCATATTCTCTCCAAAGAAGGATTAGCAATTGATTCCGAGAGGGTTAAAGCCATAAGAGCACTACCATTGCTAAGCCACAAGAAAGCCCTTCGAGTTTCTTGGGAAGAATAAACTTTGTTTGGAGGTTTGTCCCAGATTTTGCAGCCCTTTTCAAGCCCATCACCAAAATGTTAAAGAAGAGCATGGCTTTCAAGTGGAAAACAGAAGGCAAGGAGAGTTTTGAAGCAATCAAAGAAGCCATCTCTCAAGCACCAACTCTCATCAACCCGGACTTCTCCAAGGATTTCATCCTCTATGCATTTGGAGGTAATGACACTATTTATGCCATTTTGGTATAGCATAACAAGGATAATGATGAGTAGCCAATTACCTTCTTCAGCTGGAGCCTAGATGACTATGAGGTGAAGTACTCTTTTATTGAGAAGCATGTACTTGTAGTAATCAGAAGCTTGAAGAAATTCAAGCATTTAGTCTCAAACAACAAGGTCTAGTTGCTGGTCTCACATGCTGGGGTTAAGGACTTCCTCCTCAACAAGGATTTGAATGAGAAAAGGGTAGGTTAGATCACCCATGTCATGGAGTATGACATTGAGATCAAGATCACCAAGCTAGTAAGAGGGAAAGGATTGTGTGAGCAGCTGGTTTTGGGGAAGTAAAAATAAGTATGCAATGAAGAAGAGGCTGTTTTGACAGTCCAGGACAGCCATGAGCCAAGTGGTAATCAAGAAGAAGACAATGTTGCCCCCACTCCTTGCTGGACCCAAGGTATTATACACTTCCTAGGCACAGGCCTATGCCCCCCGGAGATGAACAAGACCTAAAGGAGACACTTCACATTGCAGGCTGTCCCGTATGCCATCGTTGATGGAGTTTTTTTCAAGAAAGATGTGAATGGAGTGCTGTTGAGATGCGTTAGCACAAATCAGATTCAAAGGGTGTTGGAAGAGTTCCATGGTGGACCAGCTGATGGTCACTTTGCACCAAGAGTGACAGCTCTAAAAATCATGAAGGCTGGTTATTATTGGCCTAAAATCTTCAGTGATTGCTATGCATGGATCAAGAGGTGTAAGAATTGTGCATTCTTCACAGGAAAAGAGAGACTTGCTGCCCTTCCATTACATCCAATCTCAGTTGACCAGCCATTCATACAATGGGGTTTGGACTTCATTGGAGTCATTAATCCCAATTCAAGCCAAGGGCACAAATGGATTTTGACAGCCACGGACTATTTCACCAAATGGACAGAAGTAGTAGCACTCAAAGAGGCAACTGAGTCTAGCATCTTAGACTTTTATGAGGGGATAACAACCAGATTTGGTATACCTACTACAATAATCTCTGATAATGCATTAGCATTCATAGGTTCCAAGATTACAGAATGGGCTGTCAAGAATGGAATCTATTTGAGCACCTCTTCAAATTATTACCCGCAGCGTAATGGACAGGCAGAGTCCACAAATAAAAATTTGCTAAGAATCATCAGGAGGACTCTAGATGAAAATCAAAGAACATGGCATACCAAGCTAAAATCAACATTATGGGCTGACAAAATAACACCAAAGAGGTCTACAGGTAATTCCCCTTACAAGTTGGTCTATGGAAAAGAGGCAGCATTGCCTATATCATTAGAACTACCTGCATTGGAGTTCATGAAGCAGTTGGAGTTGGCTGAGTTCGAACCAATGGAGGCCAGGTATGTAGAGTTGATGGAGCTGCAAGAGATCAGAAATTAGGCATCCCAAGTAATGGAAAAGGATCAAGCTTTGATCAAGAAGATCTTTGATAGGAAGGCCAAGGATAGATCCTTCCGAGTTGGAGATCTAGTGTTGAAATGTGATGTGGATAGATCAAAGCCGGGAAGGCATTCAAAATTTGATGCCATTTGGGGTGGCCCATACATGGTCACGGGATGTAAGGATAGTAATGCCTTCCAATTGTCTACATTGGATGGAGAAGAACTCCCGATTCTAGTTAACGGAATCTATCTTAAACATTGCCATTGAAAATAAAAGGTTTACCCTTGTAAATATTAGCCTAGATATCAATTCCTCTAAGTGCGTATGCACATTGTCTTGTTGTAGTTAGGTTTCTGTTTTCCTAAGTGCTTTGGCACAGTTTTGTTGGTCCTAGGTTGGATTTCTGCAGTTCAAATGCTCTTAGAGAAGGATTTGTGGTATTAGGCTGGATCGATATTAGGATGGCTTTAGGTTATTACTCCATGCCCAATGGATTGTTAAAAGGCCACTGATCTTCTACCTAGCAGGTAGGTGACCCCGCTGAGTCGCCAAACTGTTATCCAAAATTCCCCCCCTAAGGTAATTTTGATAACATGCATCAGATTGTCAGTCCCGAGCAAGTAGATCGATTCAAGGCCCAAAATCATGTTTTTGGGCCCCCTCTGTTCCATTCTAACTCTCCCATCCAAGAAGGAATCCCAACAGGTCGAGAAAATGGAAGAAATGTAGAAAGCCAAGCTTGAGGCCGAAAAATGGAGAAAATCGGCTAAGTCCTAGTCCAGGAAGTCCGGGACAGTTGGGACATTGGGGTGCGAATTGGTCGAAAAGCCACCAAGCGGTCTCTGGGATAGTTGGGACATCGGGACGCGCGGGGCGCGAAAAGTCGAACCGGCCGAAAAAATGAAGAAAATTACCTAAGTCTTGCTTCATAGAAATCAGGGACATCTGGAACCAAAAGTACGCAGAAGATGTGGATCGCCGGCTTTGGTGCTAGTCGACCCATTTCGGGAGGTTCGAGAAAATTTTCCTGTAGTCCTGCAGGACAGCTTGGGATGAGAGTACGCGAGGACGCGAACCGCCAAAGCCGGCCAAAACAGAGGACTTTCATTTGGGACATCCGGGACAAAAGTATGCATGGGATGCGAAAAGCTGAAGGAGCCGAGAGCCAATGAAATCTTGCCACGTGTCTTCACCGCAAAGAGGAACAAGGAAGCCCGAATCGGGTGGTTCGGAGAAATTTTTCCCAGACAGTTTGGGACATCCAGGCCAAAAGTACGCGGAGGACGCGAGGAGCCGAAGAGCCCGCGGATGAATCAGGAAACGCCACGTGTCCTAAGGTAGGGAGTTTGGAGCTAGGGAAAGACTTAGGAAAATTTGACAAAAGTCTTGGGCCAAAAAATTAAAAGACAAGGATGACCCCGCCCCCGTCCTCGAACCAAACGATGCCACGTGTCCCAAATGGCGGGGGCGCGGGGAAAAAATGGAAAATTTTCCAAAATTATAAAAACATCAAAATTTCAAAGGGAAACCTATGGAAAGGTGGAGGAGAGAGAATTTCTCAGCCAATCAGTGCCTGACACGTGTCATCCAAGTGGCAGAGTGTGGGAAAAAAATTCAAATATCCGTTTTTGGGGCCGTTTTTAACCCTAAATCTTCAAACGATCATATCTTTTGATCCAGAGCTCAGATTTTCACGTTCTTTATATCAATGGAAATCTAGAAAAATTATCTACATGATTCCAAGGTCAATCTTGAATTTTGGTTCAGTTTGGAGAGAGAAAATTGAGAAATGCCTCTGGCATGTAATAATAGATAGAATTGACCTTTCAACAACCAGCTTTAATATGACAATGCCACCATTTCTGCTAGATACCCACCGCTTTGCCAGATTCACCACTTTTGCCATAATGAGATGATTAAATGCAACCTATAAGTGGTTGGGGTAGATCTGGATTTCCTTTCTCTTCCCTCTCTCATTCTTCCTATATATTGTGAGGGGCTTCTTTCTAAAAGTCAAACTTTCCTATTTTTCCCCTCCCTTCTTCTCTTCTAGTAGGTGAATTTGTGGAGTTCGAACCTCCCATTTGAAACTGTAATGTGACTCTACCTCTTGGCATTTTTAGTGTATTGTATCAATCTTTGGAGCAAGTAATGCATGTCTGTGGATGATTCTCAACCCTCTCTGTATTCATTTGCATCCTCTTGGTCTTTCACTGCAAATTTTGTTACCTGTGCATGATCTTGCATCACATTTGAATGGTCTGTGTTTATTGGAAAGATAGGTGTTCTTCATTCCTTGGTGCATCACCTCTGTTAGCTTAGGTTTATTTTTATGCATCTTCTTACCCTGTCTCCTTGGCAAGATTAGATTAGGTTTTGAGTAAACCCTTTGCATTTTTTGTGTGCATCTGAATAGAGGAATAGGAACCAGCCTTCTCTGGAGAATCCTTTCTCATCTTTACAAGTCCCACGCTTGGAGAAAGGATTCAATGTTGTGCAATCACACTAGATGATAGAGTGATCAAACTAGAAATCTGATCAACATCCGGGTGCTTTGTGATTTTGCACTAATAGTCATCTTACATTGGAATTGTCTCAAATTGGGTCTTAATCGACGTTGTAAGTGATTTTGAAGATAAATTGAGCTCCATCTCATTTTCTTATATATACTAATTATTTTGAAGCATTAAGAGAGTTCAGTTGATGTAACTAATTGCTATAAAAAAATTAGCAAGTTCCCACTATCAATAAAGTGTTTTTCCTTTCCAGATATTCTTTGTAATTTTGTGCATTAAGATAGTTGATTCTTGTGTTTTCCTAAGTCTTTTAAGTTAATTTCTTATGTTATCTTCCCTTATTGCAAGAAATTAGTCATTGTGTGTTATTTTAGTGTGCATGCCTATTGAAATCTGTATATTGTGATTTATCCCTTAGCATATTTCTATTACTTTACCTTGAAATTTCACCCAAGATATTTTGGTTTATGTAAGTTGTTATTTCATTATCATTTTTGTACATCTCTATATCAAAATTCTCCAAAAATTCATGTTGTATCACCCCAATTTTTATTTAAGCTTTCTTTCTAACCTTTACCCCAATTATTTTAGCTATTGATTCACTGAAAGGGAATCAACCATTTTCAAATCTAGAGATTCACCTCACATTTTGGATAACCATAGCCCGTGAGTTGTTTCAATTGTATATTCGTAGAAGTGGGGAGAGAGAGAATAGAAAAATCTAACAATCCTCATAAGGGTGCACTTCTGCTAGATAACACTAAGGTCATGTAAAAATTCACTTGTAATGGGAATATGAAAAATTATGTGGAGGGTAGATGAAGAGATGGATTGTAAAGCTATAAATTGGGAGAGCCTCCTCATTTAAAATGTTGGTTAATATTTTTTACTAGCTCCCATACTCTCTCTAGAAATAAGTGATCAAATTTCCTCTATCCATTTTTCTTTTGTTTTGTAATGCCCATTCCCGAGACAACAAACCAAACCAAAGATACTAAAAATTTGGGGCAATTTTTTTTTTTTATTTAAAAGGGGTTAATTAGTACTACTCCATCACAAATCCCATTCTCGATAATAACTAATTTGATGCAATTTTAATTTACATAATTTAACTGAGTTACTGGTCCTAATCCTCGTCTTCGACTATTTACTTATCTTTTAAATTTACTAAGGCCTTAAAAATCAAAACTACACCCTTCTAATTTATTCACCCTCTTCTAGTTTACTTATCTCATCACACTCTTTTTGTTTAAAATTTATGTATCCTTCCCATTATATTTCCCTTATCCAAAGTATGTAGGATCTTATTTGAGCCCTAGGATCGACCAATCTCAACCCTAGATCGACTTTGACCTAAAACCCTTTTATCTCATTCTTTCCTTTTCATTTCCATGTTATTTTCTCTCATTTGCATTGTTTGTTAGTTACATGTAGAGGACAGGCCATGGAAGCTTGAGAATTCCTTATGCATTCCCCCTTTGGTGTTAGCCATATCTCACCATTAATTTCTTCTTTGTTTTTAAAATGGATATATGTATTTATGTATCTATTTTTGTTTGTTTGAATGGGGGGCGGATCTGAGAAAAAATGGCTGGCCACAAGAGTGAAGGAGGTAGAAGGGGTGGCGTGGGGAGGGTGGTGCTATACAGGCACGAGAGGTGGATGGGTGCTAGTGTGGAGGGGTGGGTCGGGGATGACACAAAGCGGGGAGGCGGTTGTGGGTGTAAGAAGGCCCGTGGGAGGTGGCGTAGGGGTGGGGAGTCATGGTGAGGAGGTGGCGTGTGGGGATAGTGGTGCCCAAGGAGAAAATGCAGGGGTGGGGATTCATGGTGAGGAGGTGGCATGTGGGGCAGCGGCACCCAAGGAGAAAATGCGGGGGTGGGGGGTTCGACCCCCCCATAGTTTTGTTTTTTTGTTTGAATGCACAGGCGTGGGGTTCAAGCACTTCCCCCACAATTTTTTTTTAATTTCTTTTTTTTTAAGAAAATACGGTGTTTTTTTTTTTCTAATTTATTTAATATCAATACGAATATATATATATATATATATATATATATATATATATATATATATATATATATATATATATATTGATTTTAATACCGAACATGCTTCAAAATATAACAAATTACTTTATATATATATATATATATATCAATATACATTCATATATCATATTAATTGATATAATTAAAGGATTCAAATAATAAATTCCAGGATATAACATTTAATATGAATGACAACACTAATAGAAAGTTATTTCATGAGGCATTATAAAAAAAGGACTTGTATGGTTTATATATATATATTGTTTTTTTTATAAAGAAGTAAGAGTATTGTGAAATATACATAAATATGAGATGAAAATACAATTTCTAAAATTTCATAAATAAATAGATAATATCTACTTTTTTATATATATCAAATCCATGATACTTTTTTTTATAAGGGATGTTCCATTTCAAAAGGATAACATTTCCTTCTACTACTAAATACTTTTGACTTCACGTAACAACCAGAATTTCATTTCCAAAGCAAGGCATATTTCTTATTTTCAGATTTGCACACACTAACAAGATACCCAATAATCTTGATATTTTCTTTTGAAGGGCGTGCTTTCAAAAAAAAAAACAGCTTTTCATTCCAATAAGGGTTACCAAAATTTCACTTTCAAGAGTCTTAAATTCAATGTTTAACATGCTTTCACAACATACATAACTACTCCTTAAATGAGTTACAAGTCTCTTATAAGGAGTTTTAAGGAGATTGCTAAATCAATAATGACTCACATTTATAAGAATGAAAATTACAAAATAAGAGTTTTACAAGAAGTGCAAGTTTCCACAAAGCCTTGACCAAAAGATACAAGGAGGTAATGTCCCCAAAGAGAGAGAAGAAGCCAAATAGGACTCCAACAACACCAACTATCAACCTTGAGCTCCAAACTTGATGCCTTCGAGAAAACCAACAAGGAGAAAGAGCTTGTTTGCCACCCAACCATAGGCATCATTACATGCCTCTCCCAAGGTTGGGATGCATGCTAGCCTCCCCCAAGCCCATGGGAAAGAGGTCAACTAACCAAAACTTGCACAAGATGGAGGGTGAACTAACAATGATACAAGCACACAAAAATGGGATAAATACAAACAAAACTCTAAAATTTACAAGGAGGAGAGCCCGTGTTCTTCCTCAAAAGTGGGGAAGAGAGGAGAAAGTTCTCCAAAGTTATATATCAAATTGCTTTCTCAAATCAAAATCTCCATACCCTCCTTATTGCTCCTAAATTCAATCAACACCCTCCTTATTCCTCTACCCTTTCTCCAAGTCCTTCTTGGAAGGATTTTCAAACCCTAAAGGGGCTTCTTACTAAGAATGGGGAAGGAGATTCAAGCCAAATGAATCAACTTCCCGCCTCAACCATTTGAGGGGAAACACTAAGATCCTACAAGGCTTGTCCATCAAGCCTTGAGGATAGAGAGGAAAAATCCCTCTCTCCTCCCCCACAACTCCAAAACTCCATCATGCCATATGATGGAGGGAGTAAAACAAGAAAGCAACCAAAATCTACATACAACAATAACAATTTCAAGTAACCAATCTAACAACTAAAAAGAAAACAACACAACAATAAGACATAAGATCCTACCTCAAGGAAAGCTCTCCAAAAGCTTTCCAACTTCAAGTTTCTCCACTCTTGACTCAAGCAAATCACAAGCTCCAAATCACCCAAGCATCCAAGAAAGAAGTTCCAAAGAAAAAGTCCCTCTCTTTTCCCATGAATGGGAATTTGAAGAGGAGCAAGCAAGCATCCTCAAAAATGAGGGGGACATGTGTCACCCTCTCCTTCTTCAAGGTCAAAGATGCCGAGAACAAAAGAGAGAAAGGGTAAAATTGTCTTTTGCCCTCTTCTCCCAAATTCCCTAAATGTTAGCAAGACAAAATTAGTGAAACTTTTAATAAGCACTCAAATCCACACCCATTACATGGATGTGACCAAACAAGAGGTAAAAAGGAGGGAAAAATCTCTCTAGCCTTGAAAATAAGCCACCCTACCCATTAGGTAGGGTCCAAGGACTCATTTTTATGTTAGGGAACTCCCAAGCTAAAAAGGGGTCCCCAAAATTCCCAAAATAACCTAATTTCGGGTTTTGCATTTTTGGCACAAGGGTAGAGGATGTGGGGACCACCCAAGGGTCTCACATGTGACCCTAAACCCTTGTGATTAAGTGACTCATTAAACAAAATAAAAGTTTTTAATGAAAGTGGGATTATTAATTCCCAAAACAAGTTTACAACTCTACTAGTAACCTTAAACAAAATTAATAATTCAAGGTTCAATACATTACAAAAATTGGGGTCACTCATAGTGCCCAAAATAATAATCTCACCTGAACCCCCACGCCTATGCATTCAAACAAAAACAAAAAAAAACTATGGGGGTGGGTGGGGTCAAACCCCCCACCCCTACATTTTCTCCTTGGGCGCCGTTGCCCCACATGCCACCTCCTCGCCATGACTCCCCACCCCTACATTTTCTCCTTGGGCGCCACCGCCCCCATGCCACCTCCTCGCCATAACTCCCCACCCTTGCGCCACCGCCCACAGGCCTTGCTGCCCCTCCCTCACCACTTGCTACTGCACAACACCCATGACTACCTCCCCTTCCGCATCATCCCCGACTGACTTCCTCCACACCGGTGCCCATCCACCGTTGTGCCTATACAAAGACCACCCTCCCCACGCCACCCCTTCTACCTCCTTCACTCTTGTGGCCACCATTTTTCTCGAGATCCGCCCCCCATTCAAACAAACAAAAATAGATACATAAATACATATATCCATTTTAAAAACAAAGAAGAAATTAATGGTGAGATATGGCTAACACCAAAAGGGGAAGGCATAAGGAATTCTCAAGCTTCCATGGCATGTCCTCTACCCGCAACTAAAAACAATGTAAATGAGAGAAAATAACATGGAAATGAAAAGGAAAGAATGAGATAAAAGGGTTTTAGGTCAAAGTCGATCTAGGGCTGAGATTGGTCGGATCCTAGGGCTCAAATAAGATCCTACATACTTTGGATAGGGGAAATATAATGGGAAGGATAAATAAATTTTAAACAAAAAGAGCGTGATGAGATAAGTAAACTAGAAGAGGGTGAATAAATTAGAAGGGGTGTAGTTTTGCTTTTTAAGGCCTTAGTAAATTTAAAAGATAAGTAAATAGTCGAAGATGGGATTAGACAGTAACCAGCTAAATTAGGTAAATTAAAATTGCATCAAATTAGTTATTATCGAGAATAGGATTTGTGATGGAGTAGTACTAATTAACCCCTTAAAAAAAAAAATTGCCCCAAATTTTTAGTATCTTCTGGTTTGGTTCGTTGTCCCGGGAATGGGCATTACATTTGGTATCAGAGCTTGAGGTTTGCACACATGGACACTCTAGGTAACTAATTAAGATAGTTAATGGTAATTTTAATAACATTAAATTAAATAAATGAGTAAAAATAATTAGTTAAAAATCATCCGCAACCATTAAAATTTAAATTAATAACTTCTTCACTCACCTCGTGCGCAAGATGGCACCCAAGTGAGGATGATCAGCTAGAGGTTTAGGGTGTATTGAATCTACGCGTGAGCGATCAAGACTTTGAATTTGGGCCTCAGATATTAGAGGCCTTGCACCAGCTGATAGGCGTTGTGGAGCAGCGTCTACCACCACCGCAAGAGATGAGAGTGGAGACACCATTGGGAGATGAGGAGCCGATAGACAAGGACATGCATTCAGAGCTGCCGAGCATGATACACTAAGCTAGGAGAGGTCATGTAGCCCTTCCATCCATCAAAAGAGGGTATCCTCGTTCCGTCCGTAGCCACTCACACAGTCTCGAGGGACCATTCGAGGATAGGCAACCCCTTTGCCTATTGGACTACATCGCTAGAATCAAGATATAGGTAATGTGATCAGGGATCTTCTTCACTTGCAACCACCCACTTACACCAGTTCTACAGATGGCTTTAGGGCTGAGTCATGGCTCCTTAGCTTAGATAGTTGCTTTGGCTTGCACTCTTACGAGAGCAACATCAAGGCGAGGTTCACTATACACCTCCTTTGAGATGTAGCAGGCGTTTGGTGGAGGAATGAGGAGCAAAAGCTCCATTTGACTCAAGAGACAGTGACCTGGGAGTTGTTCAAGGAGTGATTCAGGGCTCGTTATATGTCAGAGAACTTTGTGTAAAAGAGGATAGATGATTTTCATGACTTACGATGGGGATCTCGCAGACAGAGCACGCATGAGAGCAGGTTCCTGGATCTTCTATAGTATGTGGACTACCTGCAAGATGAGAAATTATAGGTTAATAGGTTTATTCGAGGCCTTAATGTAGATATAGTAGGAGTAGTTAGGATGTTATCTCCTCCCACACTTGAGAAGGCTGTTGAGAAGGCCTACTTAGCTGAGGAGAATAGGACCAAGGCACAGGAGCACCGTGATAGAAACAAGAGAAAGTTTCAAGAGAGGATATAGGCCTTTCAGAGTCAGAGGTCATGGGGTACTACACCACCCCTAGAGGAGGATTTTGGCCTCCGCCAACAGCCACGAGGGCTCCACCGCACCCACGCGATAGACACACCGAGCGGGCCACCCACGTAGGGGCTAGGCAGGCACACGGGGATTTCGTAGAGAGGTGGTTCTAGAGGTGGTTTTGGTGGAGCCAGGGATAGGAGGCAGGGTACTCAATAGGTATAGCCAGCTTGCACACAACAGTCTACTAGGGTTGGGTGGCAGGATCAAGTACACCCGTAGTACGGAGGGACCCCATCTCAGAGGGGCATGGGATGTTTTATTTGTGGATCTCCTGATCACTATGTGCGTATGTGCCCGCACAAACCCAATACCATGGATACATAGAGAGCTGCTAGATCTGAGTAGATGGTGGGTGATGTAGGATGCACTCATCATGTATATGTAGCGGTTGAAAACCACCAGGCCGAGCACCAGGCCACGGTCATTGAGACAACAGGTACTATCAGGGGTATTTCTGTCTCAATACTTTTTGATTCAGGTGCTTCAGATTCCTTTATAACACCTTCTAAAGTGGACCAGCGTGGGTTGGTGGTGGCTAGGCAATAGATAGTTGATAGTTTGAGTTGGCCTCTGGGGCCAAACTCACCATGGACTCGTATGTGGAGAGTTACGTACTTGATTTAGGAGCCTTCTCCACTACTCTTGACCTATGAGTTTTCCCTCTAGGTTCCTATCAGGTAGTTTTGGGTATGGATTGGCTTGAGACTCATTGAGCTAAGGTGGATTATAAAAATAAATTCATTGAGTGTCAAGATGATCTTGGGAGTGCAGTTGTGATATCAGGGATGCAGAGGCCTATCTCCTTGCGCATGATATCAGCCAAGAAACTCAAACGGAGCATGCGTAAGGGTTGTCAATTGTTTGCTATCACTATCAGTGATCAATCTGAGAGCACTCCAGAGCACTCACCCTTAGATGATCATGCAATTTTGAGGGAGTATGCAGATGTGTTTCTAGGTGAGCTTCCAGGTTTACCACCCCGTAGAGAGGTAGATTTCACCATTGACTTAGTACCTAGATCTGTACTGGCTTCTGGGCACCTTATCGGATGACGCGACTCCAGAGCTTCATGAGCTCAAGATTTAGTTAGAGGAATTTTTAGATAAGGGTCTCATTCACCCTAGTGTATCTCCTTGGGGAGCACTAATCATATTTGTGAAGAAGAAGGATGGTTCTCTCAGACTTTGTGTTAACTTCAGAAAGCTCAACAAGGTCATAATAAAGAACCATTATCCGCTCCCTAGGATTGATGACTTATTTGATCAGATGCGTGGAGTGAGAGTATTCTCCAAAATTGATCTCAAGTCAAGGTATCATCAGTTGCACATATCAGATGCAGACATTCATAAGATAGTGTTTCGCACACATTATGGGCATTATGAGTTCACAGTGGTCCCATTTGGTTTGACCAATGCCCCAACTGTCTTCATGAGCCTCATGAATGGAGTATTCAGGACATTTCTAGATCACTTTGTTTTAGTGTTCCTTGATGACATATTGATTTATTCTCATTCCAAGGAGGAACATGAGGAGCATTTGAGATAGGTACTTCAGGTTTTGAGAGAGCAGAAGTTGTATGGGAACTTGGAAAAATGCAGCTTCTTTCAGACAGAGATTCAGTACTTAGGCCATATCATTTTAGGCGAGGGTATCTCCATAGATCCCTCTAAGATGTAGGCTATCTTGGACTGGCCAGCACCCACATCAGTTACTGAGGTAAGGAGTTTCATGGGGTTAGCAGGGTATTACCGCAGGTTCGTACAGGACTTTTCTAGGATTGCTCACCCTATCACTTCTCTTCAAAGGAAAGGGAAGAAGTTTGATTGGTCAGAAAAGTGTGAGCAGGCCTTTCAGTTGCTTAAGGAAATGTTAACCACGGCACCCATCTTGGAAGTTCCAGACCCGATAGAGGTTTTTGTTGTTTGTACTGATGCATCACTAGAGGTTTTGGAAGTAGTTCTTATGCAAGAGTGTCGGGTTATTGCTTTTGAGTCTCGTAAGCTCAAGGACTACAAGCTTAATTATCTTACTCATGACTTAGAGCTTACAGTAGTTGTTCATGCCCTAGTGCATTGGCGACACTTCCTTTTGGGTAGACCTTTCATTTTGAGGACAGACCATCATAGCTTGCAGCATATTTTCTCACAGCCGAACCTCAACGCTCATCAACGACATTGGATGGAGTTCTTATGTGAGTATGACATGGAGGTTCAGTATATCAAAGGGAAGGAAAATGTTGTTGCAGATGTGCTTAGTAGACGATGACATGTGCTTGCTTCTTTGACACTTCAGTTATATTTGAGAGGCAGGATTCTTGAGCACCTTCCAAAGGTAGATTTTATGAGGGAGCTAGACATGATGTTAGAGTCTTAGGGTTCTTTAGAGGGTAGATATTCTAGGTGTGTTTTTGAGATAGATGGTTTTCTTCAGCCCATAGGTGTATCTACGTTCCTAAGTCGTGTGATTTTTGTAGCTTCATCCTCACATAGGCTCATCGAGCCCCATATGCGGCACATCCAGGAGTGAAGAAATTACATGGCGATCTCGAGGGAGTTATATTATTGGCCAGGTCTTTGACGGGACATATCAGATTTTGTTGCACACCGCCTTGAGTGCCGGATGGTCAAGGTAGAGCATTCTTATCCCGTAGGACTTTTACACCCTCATGATATTCCTGAGTGGAAATGGGATGTAATTTCCATGGATTTCATAGTCAGAATTCCTATGTCTTCTTATCATCATGACGCCATTATGGTCACTGTGGATAAGTTGACCAAGGTTGCACATTTTTACCAACCAAGGTCACCTATAATGCACAAGCCATTGCCAAAGTGTTTATGGAGGACATTGTTAGGTTGCATGGGATTCCGAAGACCATCATCAATGACAAGGATATTGTTTACACTTCAGTTTTCTGGACTTCTTTTCAGGCCGCTCTGGGTACTCAGATTAATTTCAGTTTAGCTTATCATCCAGAGACAGATGGGCAGACAGAGAGGGTTAATCAGGTGTTAGAGGACATGTTGAGGATGTATGTGATGGACCAGTAGAAGAAATGGGAAGATTATTTACATTTAGTTGAGTTTTCTTACAACAACAGCTATCATAGTTCCATTAGTATGGCTCCTTACCAGGATTTATATGGATAGCCTTGCAAGACATCTATGAGTTGGGATAGACTTGATGACAGGATTATTCCGGACCATCCTACCTTCAAGATTTAGAGTAGTAGGTTGTGCTTTGATTAGACGTGTCTTGAAGGCCGAGAGCACGCTAGAAGGCATATGCAGACACTAAGAGGATTGATCGTCACTTCTCAGTGGGTGACAAGGTCTTCTTGAGGGTTCATCCACATAAGAGTCTGATCCATTATGGAAAGGGTTCTAAGCTATTGCCTCGTTTTGTGGGGCCTTTTGATATTTTAGAGGTCATTGGTCTAGTTGTCTATCACCTAGCTTTGCCATCATGCCTTGCATGGTCCCACGATGTATTTCATGTTTTTGTACTACGTAGATATGTACATGATGCTTCTCATGTTTTAGATTGGTCAGCATTACAGGTAGATGACGGAGGATAGTGGAGACTGGATCCCGTATGCATACTAGAGCACTAGAGGTTGGCCCTTCGGGGTCGAGACTTGGACCAGGTTAGAGTGCAGTGGGACCGGTATGATGAGACAACAACGACCTAGGAGGATGCGATACCTTTGAGGGCTAGATATCCCTATCTCTTTCAGTGACTTCTAGGAGGAAGTCTAATTTTAGTAGAGGGGGATGTAGTGCCCACACTTTTTATAGCTCAGTAGCTTGTTGTTTCTTTGCTCATAGACATGTTTTGATAGATTTTTGTTATATCATGGACATTATATTAGAGATTGGATCTTATTAGACATGTGTGGACATTCAGGTGTATAGCGCCAATTTAGCTTAATTTCTATGTTGTCACATTTTCTTATGATGTCATGGATACTAATGGATATGATGTTGTGTTTGGAACATAATTATATTGATGGATAGTTGTTGCATGTGGAAATTCCATGGTTATATGTCACTTTATCATCTTGTCTAACTTTTGGAATATTGAGTATAATTGTGCACGTTGTCGCATTTTGATTTCAGTAGGATGTTAGGCTAGTTTAGAACTTATTGATATCTTATTGTGTCATTGTTTTATATTTTATTGGATAGGTACAGTTAATGTGTGCAATGAGTGTGTAGGTGACAGGTTTACAGGAGAACGTGGGAATTCAGGCCAGCTACACAATCTTGCACAAGCAGCCCACGGGCTGAGTCCTAGCCATGTTCATTGTGTGAAGCCTTAGTATAGGAGATTATTATTTTGGGCACTATGAGTGACCCCAATTTTTGTAATGTATTGTGCCTTGAATTATTAATTTTGTTTAGGGTTACTAGTAGAGTTGTAAACTTGTTTTGGGAATTAATAATCCCACTTTCATTAAAAAAATTATTTTGTTTAATGAGTCACTTAATCACAAGGGTTTAGGGTCACATGTGAGACCCTTGGGTGGTCCTCACACCCTCTACCCTTGTGCCAAAAATGCAAAACCCGAAATTATGCTATTTTGGGCATTTTTGGGGACCCCTTTTTAGCTTGGGAGTTCCCCTAACATAAAAATGAGCCCTTGGACCCTACCTAATGGGTAGGGTGTCTTATTTTCAAGGCTAGAGGGATTTTTCCCTCCCTTTTTACCTCTTGTTTGGTCACATCCATGTAAGGGGTGTGGATTTGAGTGCTTATTAAAAGTTTCACTAATTTTGTCTTGCTAACATTTAGGGAATTTGGGAGAAGAGGGAAAAAAGACAAGAGGAAAAAGACAATTTTACCCTTTCTCTCTTTTCTTTTGGCATCTTTGACCATTAAGAAGGAGAGGGGTGACACATGTCACCCCCTCATTTGTGAGGATGCTTGCTTGCTCCTCTTCAAATTCCCATTCATGGGAAAAGAGAGGGACTTTTTCTTTGGAACTTCTTGCTTGGATGCTTGGGTGATTTGGAGCTTGTGATTTTCTTGAGTCAAGAGTGGAGAAACTTGAAGTTGGAAATATTTTTGGAGAGCTTTCCTTGAGGTAGGCTCTTATGTCTTATTGTTGTGTTGTTTTCTTTTTAGTTGTTAGATTGGTTGCTTGAAATTGTTATTGTTGTATGTAGATTTTGGTTGCTTGCTTGTTTTTACTCCCTCCATCATATGGCATGATGGAGTTTTGGAGTTGTGGGGGAGGAGAGAGGGATTTTTCCTCTCTATCCTCAAGGCTTGATGGACAAGCCTTGTAGGGTCTTAGTGTTTCCCCTCAAATGGTTGAGGTGGGGAAGTTGATTCATTTGGCTTGAATCTCCTTCCCCATTCTTGGTAAGGAAACCCCTTTGGGGTTTGAAAATCCTTCCAAGAAGGACTTGGAGAAAGGGTGGAGGAATAAGGAGGGTGTTGATTGAATTTAGGAGCAATAAGGAGGGTATGGAGATTTTTGATTTGTGCAAGCAATTTGATATATAACTTTGGAGAACTTTCTCCTCTCTTCCCCACTTTTGAGGAAGAACATGGGTTCTCCTCCTTGTAAATTTTGGAGTCTTGTTTGTATTTATCCCATTTTTGTGTGCTTGTATCATTGTTAGTTCACCCTCCATTTTGTGCAAGTTTTGGTTACTTGACCTCTTTCCCATGGGCTTGGGGGAGGCTAGCATGCATCCTAACCTTGGGAGAGGCATGTAATGATGCTTATGGTTGGGTGGAAAACAAGCTCTTTCTCCTTGTTGGTTTTCTCGAAGGCATCAAGTTTGGAGCTCAAGGTTGATAGTTGGTGTTCTATTTGGCTTCTTCTCTCTCTTTGGGGACATTACCTCCTTGTATCTTTTGGTCAAGGCTTTGTGGAAACTTGCACCTCTTGTAAAACTCTTAGTTTGTAATTTTCATTCTTATAAATGAGAGTCATTATTGATTTAGCAATCTCCTTAAAACATCTTGTAAGAGACTTGTAACTCATTTAAGGAGTAGTTATGTATGTTGTGAAAGCATGTTAAACATTGAATTTAAGACCCTTGAAAGTGAAATTTTGGTAACCCTTATTGGAATGAAAAGCTGTTTTTTTTTTAAAGCATGCCCCTTAAAAGAAAATATCAAGATTATTGGGTATCTTGTTAGTGTGTGCAAATCTAAAAAGCGGACATATGCCTTGCTTTGGAAATGAAATTCTGGTTGTTACGTGAAGTCGGTGTTTAGCAATAGAAGGAAATGTTATCCTTTTAAATTGAACACCCCTTATAAAATAAAAGTATCTTGGATTTGATATAAAAAAAAAAGTAGATATCTTGTCCATTTATTTACAAAATTTTGGAAATTGTATTTTCATCTCATATTTATGTATATTTCACAATACTCTTACTTCTTTATAAAAAAACTATATATATATATATATATATATATATATATATATCCTATTTATATATATATATATGCCTCATAAAATAAAAGTCTTTTTTATTAATGTCATGAAATAACTTTTTATTAGTATTAAATGTTATATTAAATGTTATATCCTAGAATTTATTATTTGAATCATTTAATTATATCAATTAATATGATATATGAATGTATATTGATATATATATATATATATATATATATATATATATATATATTCTGTATTTATATTAAATAAATTAGCAAAATATATGTACGTATTTTCTTTTTTAAAAAAAAGAAATTTAAAAAATATATATTGTGGGGGAGGGGGGGCGAACTCCCCACCCCCGCATTTTCTCCTTGGGTTCCACTTCCCCACATGCCACCTCCTCGCCATGACTCCCCACCTCGCGCTATCGCCCACAGCCTTCTGCCCCTCCCTCACCGCTGCTGCGCATGCGCGACACCCATAACCGCCTCCCCTACCGCGTTATCCCCGACCCGACCCCTCCACACTAGTGTTCGTCCATCGCTATGCCTGTATAGCACCACCCTCCCCACACCACCCCTTCTACCTCCTTCACTCCTGTGCGACCATTTTTTCTCGAGATCCGCCCCCATTCAAACAAACAAAAATAGATACATAAATACATATATCCATTTTAAAAACAAATAAGAAATTTATGGTGAGATATGGCTAACACCAAAGGGGAAGGCATAAGGAATTCTCAAGTTTCCATGGCCTTTCCTCTACCTGCAACTAACAAACAATGCAAATGAGACCAAATAAATGGAAATGAAAAGGAAAGAATGAGATAAAAGGGTTTTAGGTCAAAGTCAAATCTAGGGTGAGATTGGTGAGATCCTGGGCTCAAATAATATCCTACATACTTTGGATAGGGAAATATAATGGGAAGGATAAATAAATTTTAAACAAAAAGAGTGTGATGAGATAAGTAAAATAGAAGAGGGTGAATAAATTAGAAGGGGTGTAGTTTTGCTTTTTAAGGCCTTAGTAAATTTAAAAGATAAGTAAATAGTCAAATACGTGATTAGGCCGGTAACTTGGTTAAATTAGGTAAATTAAAATTGCATCAAATTAGTTATTATCGATAATGGGATTTGTGATGGAGTAGTACTAATTAACCCCTTTAAAACTGGGAATGGGCATTACATGTTTCCTCTTCATCTCAACTATACTCCATGGGCAACGTGCTTGTTGAATTTTATGCATTAATACTTTGTGATTTTTGTATTTTGTTCCATGTTTATTTTCATGGTGTCTTCTCATTTAATTCATGGATAATTTGCTTGTTTTGAAACAATAAACTGTGTTTAATTATTTATTGTACAAAACCCCCCTCATCGATATTCTCTTCGCACCTTTCTTTAAAAAAATTCCTCCGTTGTAGTTTCTACAAGAACTTTACCACAAGTGTAGGAAAGTACCCTTGTGTGATCCCCAGTTGAAATACCACCCTCGGTTGATACAATAGTGTATATAATTTCATTTTTTTAAATAAATGGAGCTACCCATTCAAGCAAAGGGACCTAGTCCTAGAGATTTGGTGAAAATCAACTGATTTTTCCTAGAAACAAATCATTTAGCCAATAGTTTTGGAACCTTCCGTGGGGAAGATTTAGGATATCTGCACTCAATATTGATTCCAAAAATTAATAAAAAAGTATATATTAAAAAAACCATAAAAATAATAAAAATAAAAATTGAAAACCCATTGCTAAAAAAACCCCTTTGTTGATTTCTCGCAAGTGACCCTCAATATTCCATAGTGTCCTTTCATATTCTCATTGCAAAATTTTCCCAAAACTAGATGAAAGAAAATATACTAGGATGAATAGGTTGAGAGGAATTTATTATCTTGCTTTTGAAACTTTGAAAATTCATCAAGAACAAATCTGAGATAATCCATACTACTTCTCTCAAGCCTCATCTTCATCTGATTCTTCAAGTGGTACACCTATAAATCTTATACAAACTCCCATTGATACTCCTCCTAAAAATTCTTTCTATTCTCCTTCCTTCCACTAACCATTAAACATTGAATTCCCTAGTGAAGAAGAACAAGAACCAGAGGAAGAATGTAGAGAAAAAGAATTAGAAGCAAATCTAGAAGTAAGGATGGAAAAATTAAGAGAAATGCCTATGCCAATTATACCATGGGGCGAAACACGAGTACGCTTGCCCTTCCTCCATCTATTCATGAATTACCAAGGGGATCCCATAATATTTTTTGTAAATTTAGAGGAGATGGCACATAACTCCTTGAAGAACATGTAGCAGCATTCATCATAACATGTGGTGTATTAGGAGTAGAATGAAAGATGTGTTGGTGAGGTTGTTCATAGAATCTCTGTAAGATAAGGAAGCGGAGTGGTTCTATCTCTTACCAGCTAGATCCATCACTAGTTGGGAAGACATCAAAACTATTTTTAAAGAAAGGTTCAAATCCACTAAATATTGTCAAGACCTCCTACTACATATAGTTCAAATGAAAAATGAGCCCGACGAGGCTATGAGGGATTTTTTATCCCATTATAACATGTTTCTCAATAGGATGCATTTTAAAGATTTGCCATCCGATGACAACATAAAAATATTATTCATCAATGCTCAATTTCTTGAGGTAGGATTCATCCTTTGAAGATATTTTCCTGTGGATCTCACACAATATCAAGGAATTTCCATTGAATTAAAGATGACCTCATCATATCAAGAAATATTAAAAACCCTTTAAGGAAGGAGAAGGCCTAGTATCCCAAAGATGATAGAACTGATCCTTTGTTGTATAAATTGGTAAACAAATTGATAATGTTGAAGAGGAGAGTTTCCCAAAAAATCATCCCATCAAATTCATAACAGAAATCAGATTGCATGAGCACCTCGAAGGCTTTCCTTGGAGGCTCCACCTTTCAATGTAATTTATAGAACTCAAGAAAGTGAAGGACTTGAACAAGAAAGTGCAGTGCAAAGTGATTTCCTAGAGATTGAAGAAGTATATAATGATGCACAAATCAGATTCCATGAATATTCCATAGGTGAAGACTATGGTGAAGAAGATGATCTGAGATTCTTATTTTCATATTCACCTATTATCAATCTCAAAAGGAGCTTCTTCCCTCATTGGAGTGAAAAATAATAATATTGAATATCCTTATGTGGTGACTCTACAAAATAAAATAATCAGTCAAGGATATCCAATTCCACCCTCTATGGAGTCTACATTGGAGAAACTAGGTCTCGTGGAAATTCAAAGGTCACCTTTTATTCCAAGTAAGTCTTTCAATACTCCTAATTCTAATTCTTTTTCTATAAAAACTAGTCCTTCAATATTTTTTAATGTACCTTCATAATCAGCCTCTATTCCCCAAACATCTACTCCCACTCCCAAGTATATGCTAACTTCAAAAGAAGTTTCTTCATCCCCCTTATCTACATATACTCCTTTTGATATCATAGAACATGTGAACAAATATAAAGTTCAAATTTCTGAATATGACTATTTGTGGACTCATCCAGAACAATTTGAGAAACTTGTATGTCATATCAAGGGTAGTAGTTCAAATCCCAATACTTGTGACTCCTAGTTATAAATGACGACTACCAACCCCACCCACACATCCATAGTAGAACATGATTTTTATGAGTGCATTAAATACTGATAAGATTTATCCTCTTTGTGTCTCCTTTTTATTGGAATATCTTGGTTGGATAATTACATAATAGATTCAGTCCTTTTAACAATGTAATGCCCATAAAGGTCACCAATACTCTTAGAATTACCTTAACACAATACAATGGCTCTTATTACTCCATGGAATAAAATGAAGTCCCACTTGTAGGGAAGATTAATGATGCACAGGTGGCTCTTTCCAAATTTCTAGACAAGAAGGTTTCACTGACTATCTTTGTAGTAAACATTTCGGCTTCATTTGGAATGTTTCTAAGTAGAATCTTCTGTCAAAACTTAGGAGGTAAAATATAGATGAATTAGTCTTCCACAACCATTCCGGTTAATGGAGATATGGAAAGTTTTCTTCCAACAAAAAATATGAGATATAGGGTGCAAAATTCAGGAAATCCATGAGATAACATCTTGTACCAAGATAGCGGGAAGATGAAACATTTCATAACATCCAAGGAGGCTAATGATATTCCTATATTGATAGGACCAAACATTCCTTTCTCGATGGGGTATTGATCATGAATAATTATTGACAAATCTTGAGTTGTAAAATGATAGCCTCATTTTTCCAGGTGATACAAGCCATTATAGACACAAAATCACAAAGGTTGGGTAATTATCTATTCATGATTACATACTAATATTCATATGATTCCTAAGTACAAATAGTACTAATCAACCCATATATTTGACCACTTTTCTTTGATTTTTATTGATACTTTTAGTCTTACACCCTTACTCAAGTATTCCTTTTCAATCTTCATCATTTTTCATCCTGGACACCAATGACCGAGACTAGGATGCCAGGGCACGAGTTCCTCATCCAACTGGGCACCCTTGTCCTCTTTGTACTTTACTCACACTTTTCGGGTCTTTTATAGCCATTTAATCATCTTATATTTTTGTAGTCATCCTTTTTGGGGTTGATTATGAAGTTTTAAGTAAGGGGATCATATAAATATAAAGTTATGTGATCATAATAAAGGACCAAGCACTAAGCATATATTATCTCCACCTAAGGTTGCATCCTTCAAGGAATATAAGAGCTCCATTGCATCCATCTAGCTCCATCACAAGGGAAAAAAGGGATAGTTCATATGCATACACTTCATAGGATGGAATTTCATTCTATTCCACATACACATTTATTACATTCTACATCTAGTTGTTTACTCATTATCCACGTAAGGCGTCGGCACAAGAGAAATCGAGGGCACAATTCCACACACATAGAACTACATTGGAGTCCGAGATGTAGTGTAGCACTAAAATATAAGTTTGCAATTGTGGCATTAAGGACAGTTTGACCCCTCATTCTCGCATTCCTTTTTTTGGGATTTGATGTCTATTTAAGGGTTTTACATGCCTATCTTTCATTACGGAGTTTACGGTGACTCCAACGATCATTGTGTGAATCCATAGCGATAAAAGGAGAGCATCGTAAAAACATATTACAACCCCGAGAATTCATGTTTCGGGTATTTCCACAAACCTGTGTGCCTAAAATCAATACTTGGGTGCCCCTAAGTGCCCTTGTCCCTCCCAGAACCCCGCCTAGCTTATCTATCTAGATCTACATTTTTTTGTACTCTAGTACCCCTATTAATGCTTTGGATTTTTCTAGTATTGTACAACTCCCGCAACATTGTGAACCAAATAAGGATTCTTACTCTCTCTTTTCACTTAGGGTTTACATATTTATTACTTATTTTTCTTTGGTATAATTATGTATTTCATTATTGCATTCATTTACTGCTACTATAACATCAGATTAGGCTTATATTTCACATTTTAGATTAATACTTTTGGTAAATCTGACTAATTCAACACATTACTTTTGATTATGTCTTCACCGTATCAAGTTATGACTCAATCATCTTATCCCTCTTTCACTCCCACTAGGGTTTCTGGTATAGTTACTACTCCTGTTGATTTCATGCAAGTTTGTACTCAACATCCTCCTCACTTTTTTATGCCTATGGCTGATTCTTCTATCAATGTAGTAACTACTCAACGTACTCACCCTCCTATGGCTACACCCATTTCTATTCCACCACTTATTACTTTTGTGGCTCCTCTAACTATAGTTTCTTCTAAAGGCTATGATATCATTGAACAACTTAAGAATATGCTAGCCAAAATCTCTCTCTCTATGACTTATTGTGCAATGTGCCAATATAGTCATTATTTTACCCTCGATACTTCTTTCTAACCCCAAGTGCATCACCCTATCATCTATCATATTTTGACCGCTCACCCAAGGCACGTGTGGGCGCTGAGCCCCTCGTTTATGTGATATTTGGAAGAGATATCTACCGTTAATGGAGGATTATTTGTAGAAACAAAAGTATATTCACTTATTTTGAAAGCTAAAAGATGTGACTAATATATCTATACATTAATGCATCATAGAATCTAAATGACATTGTAAGATGTATAATAAACCAGATGTAAGTCATGATAAGTCATATATCACAAGGGTTTACACCCACAAGCAAGATGTATAAAATAGATCCATATATATTGATTTAACAAAATCTCTGGTAGCCATAATACATTCAAAAGGGTTATCTCAGACCATATATATTAAATGATATAGACTTAACTTTGGTAAACCTCTCTTATCTTAGATCCTAACTATATTTTTCTCCATTCTATCCTCTTGTTACGATACCATTACCTATACATATGCTCATGGTATCATTTACAACCCTCTAGGCACTAAGTACTCTAAACCCTAGCATTATTGCAGCACTTCGTTACTCTCTTTCTCTTTCTCTGCATTCCCTTCGTGCCTCCATGTATTTCTACATGTGTGTTCCATCTATCTCTCTATATGTTCCCGACCCAAACACCTATTTAAATAGAATCATCGACCGTTGTCATGACTTCTTTTGAGAATATTACGGACCAATTGTCAATGTGGTCCTCCATTGGTGAATGTGTATCCTCTTTGCAAACCTTCCACTAAAATGATGTCTCTCGGGAATATTCCCTATGGGGATCATCCTTTTCTTGACCTCTAAGGTTCCGTGCTAGCACCTTATCCACTCGTCATAGCTATTCGGGTTCTCAGGTTTTTCCTCAAGTGACCCCATCATGTCAATTATGGCTAGGTCTTTAAACCCTTTTTCTACCTCCCACACGCACATTGGTTTCACTTAAACCCTTCTTAAACCCCTTTTTCCTACATGCTTTTCCCTAAGCTCCCTTCTATCTACTGATCCTGCACATGTGTGCCTCTTGGTACTTAGTCAATATTTTGGGGTCCAACATCACCCCACACTATGTGTGTTCTCCATCCTCGGAAACATTTTTCTTCCTCAAAGAATAAATAATAGAGGTATCGAAATAATAAAAGAATGGAAGGATGAAAGAAATGGAAGAATAGAAGAATGTTTTACTACTGCATGAGGAGTGGGAATTCCTTCTTCATGGATGCCTAAATTTTCTCCCATGTGCCTACTTCTCCCACGCACCGTTGAAGTAGGTCACCCACTAATATACTTACTTCATAAAAACCAAGTTCCTCTCTCTTAGGTTTCACCGTATCAACAATGATCTCTAGCTGCTTGCTAAGATCACCTAATGCATCCATCCTGCGAGTGACTTGGGGTACAGTTCCTTTAGTTTACTATTAATCAAACCCTGCAAGGTCTTGATTTCTTGCAATTTCTTCTCAACTTCATCTAGGATCTTTTCGCACTCCTCTCTATTACCTTTGTACTTTTCTTGAAATTATTTTAGATCTGTCTCATGTGTAGAAACCAATATGTTCTTCTACCCTATCCCTGTTGGCACAATTATCATACAAAGCTTCAGCCATTTGTGTGGTGGTCTTTACTATGGAAAGGAGCTCAAAGTACCAAGTCACTATCTCCCCAATCTTCAGCTTTTTCCTCCTCCTTCTGGTGTGCCATCACCTCCTCTATTGACTCTAGTGTGAGTGGTCACCTTTCCATGGTGAGGATGCGGGTTAAGTCTTCCAAGCATTGCATGGTTGACTTGTATTTCTACTCAGGTGGGGCCAAGTCTGGTGCTTCAATATTATGGCATCTGAAATGACCTTTATCTTCTTATGGATTTCACGCACCTTTTCCTTTTCATCCCTCGGTTTCTCCTTAACTGTGCATTGATCAATTCCTTTTGTTTTATCTTTTTTCCCACTCAATGATCTCCTCATTCTTTTTCTCAATCTCTTCCTCCAAAACCCTTATTCTATTGTTTCTACCAAATATTCTTACTTCTACCTCCACTGATAATTTGTTGAGCACATTGCAAACTTTCTCATCGACAATTGTTGGGAATTCGCTTCAGAGGTTTACTCTCTTGGCATCTAGTATCTTCATCAATGCATCTTGGTTGACCTCAAATTTGGGTTCATCAACATGGGACTCAAAACCCCAAGATATCATTTTCCTCGTTTGTGGGTATGAACCCTCTTTGTCAAAAGAATACCATGCAAGGATTTGATTTATAGGCACAGTACTTTAGAAATGTGCACACAGTGACTCTTGTCTGGATCATTAATGTTATTCATTTCTTGTTCTTGCCTCATTGCTACTATGCCCTTTCCACCTATGTTTTTTGCCTTTGGGAATCTTACTACTAAGATGGGGTTTATGCCCATGCTTCCATACTCCTTTCCCATGCTTGCACTTTCCTCTGTTTCCTTCAATACTTCCTTGGTGCTTCATTCAATTTCATGCTCTACTAATTGTTGGATAATTCTTGTTACTTCTCTCATTATGGTATTATCCATCTACTCCTTGGTCGAGGTCGAGGTCCTCGATCCTTCATGTTTAATTCCTCACTCCCACCTTTTTCATGAGTGCCTCCTTCGTCCTCATCCTTCTCTTCATTTCCTTCTTCCTCTAACTCATGTACATCATACACAAGATGGTTCTTGAGCCTCATCATGCTCTTCATCATCTTCATCACCCTTGTCGGCCTCCATGCTTTCTGTCTCATCTGATTCTAACCCTTTAGTCACCCTCTTCTTCTTCCTTACTAGTGATTCTAGTTTAGGGGACCTCTCCTTTTATTCTTTCTCTGGTGACTCTTCCCTTACTGGAAACTCTTCCTTCTATGGCGACTTCTCCTTTTTTGGTGACACTTTTCTCATGGGAGAATTTTTCTCGACGAACGTAACTAATGGTTCCCACGCTTGAATTTTGTGCCCCTCTGTTGCCGTCTACATGCTCAAAGGCATTTTTCTCAAAAGTTTCTCCTCTATTTCTTTTCCTTCGTGCATTCTTCTTCCATGCGGTTGGGTCTTCAAGAATGGAGACATCATCTTCAACATAAGTTCCCTTTTCATACTTAGGCCTTATGTGTAAATACACCCTTGTTGTTGTCCTCCCTGCAATAGGTAATGTTACTAGTTTTAACATGTGTACGTCATGGGAGACATACTTCTCCACATAGGCACACTTCTTGGGGTATATTAGTTTCTATGTAGCTCATGGTAGTCTTGATCTACTACACTTAGATCAAATATAAGTTTCTTTTCCTCTTTAAAATGATTGACCCTAGCCTAGAAGTACTACATTGTGAAGGAGAAAGGAAATTTACACCAAGGAATTTTGGTGTCATCTACCAAAGTAAATTTGTTGATGCAAAAATGTTGTTATATAGAGAACTAAGCTTCTCCTTACATTAGTGAAGGAAATTGTTTGATTATTCTCCATTTTACCCCAAATGCATCATGCATCCACTTATACCACTTTTCCAAGCATGCCTTATGAATGGTTGTCATGGTGTCATAGGTATATTGTTCAAACCTCTTGCAAGGGAGGGTTCTCATATGGGTATTCCTAAAAAAACTTTTCCGGCCCATCGGGAACTCTAATATCTGAAAAGAAAATGGTGATGAGGAAGTTACCAAACATGATCTTTTCTCCATCACGCGCGACATCTATGATCTCCTCTACAATGAAAGTTGAGAGGTTATAGATGGTTCCTCTCGAGATCTTACGGCACACATTAAACTAGGCCTTATTGATATGTGTCCATCTCTCTTGCCCATTCAGCTTTGTAACCAAGCACTCAGCCACCCTCATCACCGGGTCAGTAATTGTAGAAATGTTGAAGTATTGAGAACCCTTCTTGTAGTCATAAGCCTCAACGGTCTTCTTAATGGATTCCTTTTCTTCTAAGTCATCCTCTAATGAATCCCCTTCATAAATAAGGTCGGTGAACTTAGAAATTAGCTAGGGGGTTATGTGCATCATCTAACCTATGAAATAGAAGTGGTCTTCATGCACGGGTAACATCGACCATTGTATAGTCACTCAAGATTTCTGAAATAAGGAAACTCATAGAGTTTCAACAACCCAACCTTATCCATTTTTACCTTTACCTCATTGTAATAGATGGGGATTCCATCTGGTGTCCTCTATTCCATAGGGTATACCAATTCTAATTTCATTTCATTCTCTTTGGTTCTTGTTCAATGGTTGTAATCATTGATGGTCATCTCCCGATGTGGAACACCCATTCTTTACCAAAAAATATGGAATATGGGTACTGAATTTCTATGTACCATTCTTCATTGAAACTGGTGGAGACGGCTTATTTCCCTTGCCCTTTCCCTTCTTTGGTGAAATGATTGCTACTTTCCTTGGTGTCAGTTCTTTGTCGATCCTTAAAATTTCTTCCTTTCTCCCAATCCTATCTCTACTAAACTTTACACTCCACTCTTTTACAAAAATTCCTTCAAACCTCATTCCATAGCTTATGTAACCCTAACCTAGATAACCCTTTTTCCATAAGATAGTGTAATCGCCACGATATTCTTCCACACAACCTTTTCTCGATTACGCTTGTGTTCTTCTTTCCACTCTAGTTTGATGATAAAACTAGCTATGTACACAAATATTCACAACTCTTCTAAAACTTTCTTTACAAGGATGACCTAGTTCATGAGAGATCTTTTTTAAATGCAAGGTAGAAAATAATGCACCCTCAATCTTCTATTTATAACTTTTTCTTTTCTCCGCAATAAATGTCATGCCACCTACCAATGTAATTTTACAATAAAGGCAGATTTTTTATTTCCAATGCCAACCTTCAGCGCTTTTCCTCTGTGCTCAATCCTACGCGAACACTTCTGCAACCTTTTGGCATGCAACTACCTTGACCATATAGTTCTTCACGCTTTCTCCTGCACTGAAGTCAATTCTTCTTCTATGTCTTGGACCAAGTTCTTTCTACTACCTATCTCATGTTGCTCTTGTGATTTTTACCCTTGTATGTGGTTTCTCAAAGCCTTTTGACACCATCCTTCCTTTATGTTCACCTTTTCTACGTGTGATCTTCCAATCCACGTGTTTTTGATTTTTCAATCTGGGTCATCCACAATCATAACTTCTAGAACTTGTCACATCACTCTACCCCACACAAAATTATATGTGTAGTCCTCTACACATAGAAAAATTTTGGAAATAGTAAGTGGCTACCAGTGAACAAACGTGCACAACACAAAGCAACGAGAAAGGGAAACACAAAGAAAGGAAAATGCAACAAAGAAAAGCCTAGGCTAACTGGCAATATTGCCTTATTTAAAGACACAAGGAAAACTTATTTATAGTAGGGATTCTACCTACTCCTATTGAAATGGTCTGGTAACCGTGTTTCATCCATCGCTTATAACTGTAAAGCACCTAAATCAAGTATATAGTATATAATGTATGGGCCCATCCAATGGACTTAGAATTTCCTAGGATGGCATAGAAACTTGGAATCATATAATGGAACCATCTGCCCAACCTCAAATTGTTTGTTCTTAATGTTTCTATCATGTCATGCCTTATGCCTATATTTTTTTGTTTTTGAATCCATTGAGCAATAGCCTACCTCTCATCTAACTACATTAACTTATCAATACTCTTCTCAAGTGCTTGTTCATCATCTAATCCTCTTGTGTGCACTATACACAATGATGGTAACATGAATTCAATAAGTAACACCGCTTCTGCACCAAACACCAATTGAAAAGGTGTGGCCTTGTTCATTCTTTTATAAGTAGTCTTATATGACCATAACACAATAGAAAATTTATCATCCCAATCCTTTCTTCCCACATCACAAATCTTGGTTAATGTGTGATTCAGAATTTTGTTAAATACATCAGTAGTCCCATTATATTTTGGGTGATAAAGGGTAGTCTTTTGGTGGGCTACCATGAATTATACCAACAAGATCCTAATTTTCTCATTCAAGAAATGCATACCCCTATCACTTTTTAAACTCAACAGGCATCCATATCTACTGATTATGTTTTCCCATAAGAACTTGGCTGATGTTACCACTTTGTGCAATCCCTTATAGGTGTCACTTATGCTATAACATTCCCATTTTAAGACTTTAGAAACAAGGGAATTTTTTTATGAATAATGTTCTCTGTTCTAAATACATAATTTAGAACACACATTCCATAACCACCATTCTTATAATAGATAACCATATGCAACTGTAATGACTCGGTGAGCTACCGATCTATTCATTTCATAACTCGGTGAACTACCGATCTATTCATGATTAACATTAAGTATTGAATACTTTTCATATACTATGTATACTTGGTTTTCTTACCCTGTTTTGGGTATTGAGTGATCTGTCTAAGGAACCTATATGAATATCTACTACCAATATTCATCTGCATCATGATCCTTAGGCTAGGTGACATAGGACAACGCAACCAACAACTTGCAATACTTTGGCCAAAGATTTCTAACATACTGTTCATGTTGTTATTCCTTGACGACATACTCATCAATCTAGAATATGTCCTTCACCCCACTTTATTTTTATTTAGAATGTCCTTTACTGACTTCAGTCAGCCCACTTGCCCAAGGTTTAACCCTAGTTCAGGTTAATAACATAATTTTTGATAAGAAGAGGCTCACGAAGACTTAGGGTAAATGGGCATACTAGGTCAACCTAAGTCAACCCCATGTGCCAAGGTACCCTGAGTCTTAGGGGGCTACTCCCTATCCTAAACATGCTACTAACTAGACCTAGGGAGAAACTAAGTTCAAGTCCAGATGTGTGTAGATCTAGATGATCAATGCAGAAGGGTGTTGCCACATGTCAACTGCATCGTTGTATCCTCAAGAAGATCCTAATATTCCCAAAGGTACAGCCTGTAGTTGGCGTGTGCCAACATCCTATAGAAACAACCTCATCGAGATGTACATACCCCTAGGAGGTTATTAATATAATTAATTTGGATTATTAAAATAGATTACAACAACCTTGTTAAACCCTAATCCAACACTCCTTAAGTTATTTTTCCATATCAGATTCAATTAATTGTTAAATAAATTCCTTAACTTAAGCTTTCCTTTTAAGTTCGTTTATCCGGCTTGATAAACAATTAACCAAAAACAAGACAGCAACATCATAAGTTCCATTATAATGTAACTTAACCAATCAAGGAGGTGTAGCAACCACATAGGTTTAACTAGGTAGACTTCATTGAATATGAAGTCTAATGATTAACAATCACATTACCTTTCCTTTTTGTTTACATTCATTTTTTGAGAGGAATATTCTTCCTCTTCATGAATTAGCATTAGGGTTTATCATACCCTCCTTATCTTTTACAATTTCTATAGTTTTACTTTTGCATGTTCAACACACATTACATTACTATGTTAAATTTGTTAGATATAGAACATCATATTCTACAATCATTATCCAAATGTGCCCTCGCTCATTTTTTGGCTAACTCCTTTCATTCTTTCCTTCTATTGTGCCTCAATCATAAATTTTTACTTTTTAGGCACTCAAAACCTTCTGGAAATGACACCATTGGATAGAGCTCTTTCTCGACTTTCTAGAAAGGTAATGTTTACCTCCTAACTCCACGTATTTTTCAAGTTATGGCTCGCAGAGTTTTTGTGGGAAATTTTCCTTGCAAGGTCTGCGACCAATCGAACTCACCACGTGTCCAGGTCAAAAATATCAAAGCGATCCATTTTGGGCCTGTTTTTGCCCTAAATCTTCGAATGGCCATAACTTTCGATCCGAGCTCGGATTTTCGTGTTCTTTATATCATTGGAAAGCTGGTAAAATTCTCTACATTATTCTATGGTCAATTTTGAATTTTGGTTCATTTTGGAGGGAGAAAATCAAAAAAAGCTTCTGGTACGCACCCATGGATAGAACTGACGTTTCAACAACCAATTTTAATGCAAAATGGGGTGCATTCTTCTCCAAAGATGGTCAAAAATGTCGGGGGATGGGTCTCAAAGTCACCCATGCTGTTTTTAATGCATTTTGGTTAATGAGGAATGGCTCCCACGTTTTTCATGTTTTCTCTCTCCTGGGCTCGACCCATGCACTGTAAAAGCCAGATTTGGCTCATTTTTCAAAGGGGAACACTTTTTTGCACAGCAAGCTTCTGTTTTCACCTTAAGCAAGTGATTTTTGCAAGGATCAGACCTTTTCAGGGATTGTAACAGTTTTCTACCTCTTTGGTGTTGGAATGCAAGGATTTTGATGTTGAAAATCACAATACGTGCCTCGTGAATGCTTTCAATCCTTTGTATGTGTTGTTTGTTTCATTTCAAACCTTTGATTACAGCTTATCAACCTGTGCATGATGTTTTATGTTGCAATTTTTTATTTGTGTCTATTTGCATGAGAAAAAATGTTCACCACTCCTTTGGTGCATCACCATCATTAGTTTAGTTTCAATTTTTGCATTTCTTATCCCTGTCTCCTTGCAAATTAGGATAAAATTAGGATTTGAACCTCTGCAGTTGTGCAAATAATAGATCTAATCAGAGGAGTTTGAGGAACCAGCCTCTAATCTGGAGATTCCTCTCTCATTTTTACAAGTCCCATGCTTGGAGAGAGGTTTCAATGTTGTGCAATCACACTGGATACCTAAAACATCAACTTAGAACCTTGATTTGCATCCGCATCCGGGGTGATGCTGATTTGCAACAACAACAACTTAACAAGCTACATCTTAATTAGGGAAATTGAACTAAATCCCTTTATCCAACTTATCAAAGGATAATCAATTAAGCATATAAATAATATGAAGAATATCAACAAGATAGAATTCCATCTCTTTTATAAAAGTACAAGATAATTTACACAACCAATACAAGTAAATTCCCAACTTTCAATTCATCTTTAAAACTTATACATTTACAAGACTTATGCATTTTAGGCATACTACATAACAACAACCTTCATTCTAAAAAGAATACAACTTTTCTTTTTCAATACAACTCAAGAATGAATCAGAATTCTTCACAAAGAATCAAACAATGCATCATATAAGTTTTTCCTTCTTTTATCACTTACGAAGTCCATCTACAAAAATTGCTAGCACGGGTCAGTTCAATGAACTGAGCATGATAAGCACTAAGCCTTAAAATGAAGTGCATTCCACTAATTGTTCCATTAAAACAACTCTACTTTAATGAAACAATTAATATATCATACATATCAGTATAAGTAATAACAATTAGAAAATAAGTACATTAACCAATCTAAATTCACTTCTAAGAGAAGAACATAATATAATCCACAACATCTGCCTTACAAAATTAAAGTTTAATTGATCCTATCAATTACCTTTAAACAAACAACAAATCATAACATCTTATTGTTCCCAATTCTATCATAATAGAATACAACATTTAACTTTACTATAAGACAAAGGAAGGGTTTACAACATAGTTCCCATTAGGATGATTCATCTAGCTCCTAAGCAAGGAAGAAGAATAACCATTCCAAACTATGCCCAACACAAAACATCTGAAAACAGAAACAGGTTCATAACATGAATTTAACTGTTTCATTTAAAGGACAACTACCTTTAAATTCAACATTTAAGATTTTCATCATAACAGAATCCCATATCAATCTAAGAAGGAATATAGAATTTAAACAGTCTACCAACAAGATTATATTTTCTATTCAACAAAACCGAAACATCAAATCTCTTCCTACATCACTTCAACAAATGATATGAACAAGGAAGACTAAACAATTATAATAAATCTCCATTTCACAAGAGAACTAATAATATAAGGGTTCAATCAAATGAACTTATCCCAATAGGTTAGAAAAGGAATCTTATCAGAATTTGATTCAATCCTTAAATCATTTCTCTACACTTAACAACAAATTCCCTCTTCTAATCCAAACAATAAGCTCATACACTAGTTCCCAGAAGAGAGAACAAAACCAACTCATTGTAAAGAAAACATACTACAAGTCTCCCTTACAATCCTTATCATTAAAAAGCATGAGTTCCAATTTCAGTTCAGAACAACATAAACAGTAAAGTTCAAAAACAACACATTGTCCCTAAGGATTCTCAATTTCCTTTTTCTTTTAAAAGACTCAAGTATTCACTTATTGATCCCAACAAGAATAGAAAACCCGAAACCTTAAACTAAACTAGTTCAGGAGTATCCTCGAACTCAAAATTGAAGTTCCTTTAAAATGCCTCCACAACATTGTACTTAAGAGTAAGTGGTTCATAATTCTTTTAGAACTATAAAACAAAATCAAACTGAACAGAGTTAAGTAATCCTTCCACTACAATTTCTAAGCACTGGTACAAAACTCATCTTTAAAATAAGTTCCAAATCCACTATCAAATGAAAGCATTTCCAGTTAAATCTCCAAGATATATTCAAATAGCTCAGTCATACTACTTCCCCAAATTTACTTTGAGTAAGTAGTTTGAATTAAAAGAGTTATAAGCTTTCAACTTGAATGTAATTTAAAACCAACTCACAAATACCGAACAAAACCAACACATCATTCAAGCTATAAATTCCAAACACTAAGTACCAAATTACATGTACAGTGTCAAATCACAAAGTCTCAAACATGAGCACATATATACACAAATATCATAATACAAGACAGAATATAATATGAACAACCTTAACCAGTTTATAACATAAACAAGAAACCTTATTTCCAACTCAAAATGAAACACAAGTTTCTCACAGAAGAGTTCAGAACCATTCAATTAAATATTCATAGGTTTAGGGCAACAACAAGTTCCCATTCCAGTTTGTATTTTAAACAAAGAAAACTCATACTAGCTCAAAATGAAACACGAGCTTCTAACCAGAGTTCAGAACCATACACGTAATAAAATATGAGTGTTGTGTACATTATGAACTTCCATTAACATCTGAATAACACAAGAATAAACATGAGTACAGAGCTACATACGGACTTCAAAAATAGTCTAGGATTACCCAAGATTCCAAACACGGTTTTAGGGTAACAAGAACCTCCAACACAAATTCTTATGAAAACACTAACCCTGAATCAAGCTCAAACTAAACATGAACTCGAATACAAGCTCAAATGAAACACAATCTCAAATAAAATCTCAAGCGCAAAACAAAACATGAGCTCTAATGTAAGATCAGATGGGACTCAAGGTTCCCAAAAACTTAGAACCAAATAAACAACAATGAAGGTCAGTTAAAAACACAACTCTTCGAATACCGGTTCAAGAAATGACAAGAAGAGCTACAAAAACAAGTTTCTCATGCATGTTTCATTATTTAACCCATACAAAGAAATTTTCCAAGATTTAACATTAATTTTCCATGGATTCATACCCAAATTTCTAGAGATTTGTAAAACCCAGGAAGTAAATAACTAGATAAAATATGCAAACCAAGAATCTCATAAGAGCAAAGTTGTTTTAATGAAAACATTTAGAAGAAAGAAAGAGATCTTAATGGTTAGAGCCTATCATGCCTGATAGAACTTCTACAAAATTGAAGGAGACTTCCACCAAGCTTCAAACTCCTTTTCTCCTCCATGAAAGATCAACCAACCAATAACTTTCCTCGAATGCCTCGATACCCGCCCATGATCGAAAATAGACCAGGTGAGTTACAAATAGCAATGAAGTGAAATTCAAACCATTGGTTTGAAGAACCAGTTTGGTCCATGCAGAGAAAAATTTGAAAAGCATGCAAAAACCAACAACCTCCCACAAACTCGTCTTCTAAGTTTCCCAGATGGTTTGTGAACAAAACCCGAGGTCAATTAATTTCATTAATTCCAATTGTCCCACTTATCTCTCCTTGCCACCACCTCCCAAATCTAGTGAATTTCAATTCCCATTTAACATGAAATTCCATATTTAGTGGAACTTCCACATAATCCTCCACCAAGTCAACTAGCCCCCACCAAAATGGGCGATTTCTTAATGCCTTAAAAACCTTATCAACAAATTCAATGCCATTGGAACTATCGTCATAGAGGCATGCAACCCCTTTAGGTTCCCATTTAAATAGCTTAGGATAGATCCCTTAAAACTTAGGTTAGTTTACGAATAATTTCCTTAGGCCTTAACACATTACCTTAGGTAATTCCAACATTAGTTTAGATGAATTCACAACCTTTTAGTTTTAGGAAATCGGTTAGATCATCTCATAACCTTGTAGCATTAGGTTTTAGGTTAATTTAGATAGCCTAGCAACCTTTCCATATTCCCTTAGAAAAGGCTTAGGTTAGGACACCAACCAAACAAAGTAGAAAGGAATCTTAGGTTAGAATAAAAATTCAATTAAGTAACATAGCTAGGTAGTAAATATTCTTACCCAGCTTAGGATTCCATAGGATAATCCTTTAGTTTTAGGATTTTGAATCCTTCCTATGTCATGAACAGGTTATATTTCATTTACGTCAGCAATGTACTGCCAAGATCGATCTCCAAGGACCCAAGAACAACATACAACTGAATGGAAACACATTCACACAAGATTAAAGAACTTGTAATAACAAATTTTAGTCCGCTATGTCCCTCAAATTATGGAATGTCAATTTACCATTCATTCAACTGAGAAGGTTTAAAACATTCCTTGGATCACTGAAATTGATCCAAGGATGAGTCAGATAAAGAGATAAGTTTGTAACTCTTAAACCAGATTGCAACTCACCTACAAGAAGTGAAAAATGGATTCAAGGAAGCCATTCCATTCCAGTCTAATGATCTTAAGAATAAAAAATATTTATCCATATCAAGCATGATCTCCAACAATCAAAAGAACACATCTTTAGAAGAAAATCACATGTCAACACTTGAAATGCAAAGGAGGAATATAACAATTGTTGAGGGTGTTACATATGCCCACCTTGTAAGATAATATTTACATGTAATGATATGGCATGAACATGTCCTTCGCATACTAGGGAAATAAGTTCTATGAAGTCAATCACCCACTTCTTGAATGGTTCTGCACTTGCAATTGGTCTTAATGGAATTTCATCTCTTTTCCCTGGTTTACCAAGATGTTGGTAGTGGTCACAAACCTTGCAATACTTGATACAATCCTTGTAAATTGTTTCCCACCAAAACTTGCTATAAGGATCTTGCGCATGGTTGCATTCCCTGCATAGTGTCCTCCTCTGCAATTCCACCATGTGCTTCCTCCATGATTGCAACATGTTCATGTTCTAACATGCACTCTGCACAAAACCTCATCGCAACCTAGCTTTTATAAATCTCTACTAATTAACATGTAGGGTGTGGCACATATGGCTAATTGCTTCCTTTCCAAATTCTTCATTCCTCCGGCACCACACTGTCTTGAGAAACACAACAATATCTTCCAAGTTAGAGGGCACACACTATAATCTAAATAGTTGCACATCTAGAATTGTATCCTCAATGCTTTATGCATCCTCCCCTGAGTCAATCCTTGATAAATGGTTAGGTCCCAAATTACTCTTACCTGGTTTCACAACAACCGTAAACTCAAACTCTTGAAACAATAGGACCCACCTACATATGTGCCCTTGTAAAATGGGCTTGTTTACCAAGTAATTCAATGCCATGTGGTCTATGTAGAATATAAAGGGTTTTTCCAACAAATACTTCCTAAATTTGTGTAGTGCATAGATCATTGACAATGCTTTACACTTAGTAGTTGTATAGTTTTCTTCTGATGAGGTTATATTTCTACTAGCAAAGCACAAGGGATGGTCAACAATTCCCTCTCCGGGTTCTCAAAATATTACCCCAATCACCACTCCTAAAGTATCAACATGTTCATGGAATGGATTATCCAAATAAGGAAAGCATAATATGCGCGTAGTGATAAGCTTATTCTTCAATGTATCAAATGCCATTTGGTGTGCCTCTCCCTAGTGAAATTTACTTTTGTGTTTTAAGAACTTTTCCAATGGCACGTTGATCTTAGCATATCCCCTAATAAATTTCTAGTAATACCCCATATGCCTAAGGAATACATGCACTCTGCTCTAGCTGGTAAGCTCCCCCAATCTCATAATAACTGCAACTTTGGTAGGATCCACTAGTAAGCCTTCCTTACATATGATATGCCACAAAAGGGTTCCAAATGGAGTAGTGAAAACACATTTTTTAATGTTTAGGGATATCCTCAACTCGCTTTGACATCTTTTAAATTTTAGTCTCATATTTTCACAAAGGTCCTCACTAACCCATATATAGTCCAATCATCAAGGTAGACTTGAAGAAACAATGCGCAAAAACACAACGTATGTATTCTTCAATAAAAAAGGTAGGATCTGTAAGAAAATCTTCCCATTCAAGTGGTGAAAGTTGTATCTTCTTGGTCCTCCTTTACAATTATAACCTGATGATATCATGACAATCTATCCGTGAAAGAATAGATCTCATTCCTAGTTACTCCTTCCAGGATCTCCTCGGTGAATGGGGTTGGAAAAGGGTCAATAACACATACCACATTCAGATCCCTATAATCAACACAAATCCTTATCCTCTCATCCTTGTTAATGTTGATGACCATCAGACTTATCCAATCTGATTTTTCAACAGCCTCAATGATTCCTGATGCGATAATCTTTTTTATCTCCTCCTTTACTTTGACACGTAGATCCGATTCATTCAATATGGTCTATTCCGAATTAGATGTGCACCTTCCTTTAACTTGATATTCATCTCTCCCAAAGAGTGGTGAACTCCTTCAAGCTCATGGTACCCGCATAGAAATAAGTTCTAAAACTCACTCAATAGATCATTGATATTCGAAACCTCCTTTTCGTCTAGTAATCTCCAATAGTAGCCTCATTAGGTTCTACCTCTCGAACCGATGTTAACCTTTTTAGTTTTCGAGGGGTTGATGGTAGGTGCATTATTTCTCATCAGCACTATCCATAACCTCGGGTGTACCTACACATATGGTTAACATCCAAATTTACCACTTCTTCACCATTGATCACATAGACCAATTTTTCTCGTCTCTTTTTCCATGCATGCGTGCTCAAGTTGTATCTCCTCCGATTCTTCCTCATAAAAACACACTTCTAATCCAGGTTCAATGAATAATTCCATTATTCTAACCTATTCCATGGAACTATCTCCCATAGTTAGGTGCTTAACAACTTGTAATGCCTCATCTACCAATGGCTTAGTACTGATATTTGAAATATTGAAGGAGGTCACCGTCAACTCATACCAGCTTCCTATCGAGACAGTGCATCTCTCGAGTGAATGTACCATGCACACACATAGCCTTGTAAGTTTTATTATAGCTTATGTACCTATAAAGAAGGTGGAAAGGCTTCCACACCTTCCATCCAAGCCTTCTCACATGCTTGGATGTGAAATAAGGTGGGTTCCTTCCCATGATAATCTTGTATGATAGTAGGTGCATTACTCGACAAATCTAATAGAGAATGTAATTCTTACTTCATGCTACTCTAGAATTTTATTACAATGGGTCACCCACCAAAATGTTATAGTCCCAAGAAAGGTATAGCTAAACATCCTTCTCCTTTCGATCTTACATCTCCATTGGGTTTTCATGTCTTTGGAAAACATCAAGGTCACTCCCTAGAATAACTTGGAAAATTCTTTCCTCCTAAGCACTTGACTCGAGTGCACTTTGTTACTCTCATCACACTAGTTTTATCACTTATAGATTGAGTGTCTTCCCACTGAATAATGCCCTCTTTTATTGGTTTCACAACTTCAGGGTCCTAGATAGTGTACATGTAAATTATGTCTAGGTCTTCTTCTCCTAAAGGCTCAATATAGGGCGTTGACTTCCCATCTATCAAAGGAATGATAACATGTTCCTCTTTGTTCTCAAAACTTATATACCCCTTATTAAAACATAAGTCAACATTGTTCTTATAGCACCAGGGGCGCCCAAGTAACGCTGGAAATTTTTCTACCTCAGCAAGCACTAAGACTTCGAAGTCCCCAGTGAATTTTTCCCCTTGGATAGTGATAGCAGCATCCTTTAAAACACCAATGGGAATTTCCTTTGTCTTATTATCCATATACAACACATTTGAATATGGTTGTAATGGAGGCCTTCCCATTTTATTCCATGTGTCTAGGGTGAGAACATTAACTTCCACACTTGTGTCAATCAAAATATTGTTTAGGATTCATCCATCAACAACTGCATTCAAGTTAATCTCCTTATCATAGTCGAGGTTGTGGTTAGGAATGTTATCATGTAAAACCTACCTCTCGTGCTCTACTCCAATGCTTTGTATCTTATCCCTCAACCATTCTCCTAACAGAGGAATGATATTCGCTTAGTACAGCATCTTACACACCTCTCTGACATCATCTATATCTGACTGAGGCACCTCAGCACTTTTCTTCTACTCTAAATTCCTAGATTGCTCCTTTAGATATTGAATTTCCCATTGAAGACTCCTGAATACATCTACGGTCTCTTAATAGAATTCTTTCGATGGGTAGGGTCTAGATACATTCCATACACCACCTCTTCTCTTTTAATTAGTGGTCTTTTCTTTGTTATTTCCCTGGCACGTGCATCTTTAGCTTGCATTGTCACGATAAAGGTTCTAATTCGACTCACGTGCCACCCTTGGAATCATCTCGTGATTCTTCTTTCTTAATGTTTACCATCCCAACACCCTTTTCTTTCTATTTTTGCTGGATCATGTGTTCAAATAGCTCGGGAACTCCTGATACTTGTGCTTCTTCCCACACCATGAGCATTGTAGTAGGTCAAGAAATTCACACTTGTAATGCTCCATGGACCCATAATTATAACAAGTTTTGCAAGGGAATTCACCTATTTTTCCTCCATGATTTCCATGGCCTCTCAATCCTCCTTGAAATCCTCTTTCGCGAGCTCCTCCATCCGCACATCCTTCATAGTGATGACAATCATCCTTAGAATTATTTACAACACTAGTTTGGCGCACACCAATATCAATGGAATCATGTAGCTGGTCAATTAATCTACAATCCTTTATGTCATGAATAGTAGAGGTGAAAATATTGCAATATAAAGACACATTCTTACGGATCACGCACTATATTAGTATACACCTACTTGCATCATGATCTCTGTGGAGAATTTCACAGTCTACCATCATGGCTTGTACCAATCTCTAAGGAAAATTGTTCTTCGTATGCCCCTCTACCACACAATCCATGCACCATAGGCCACTTCGAGTCTCATGGTCCAATTGTGCAAATAGTTCTCTAGCTTCTTTTTCATTGCAGCAATTTGAGCTTCAAGAAAAGGACTAACACCGGTATCCACACTTCCCATAGCCTCAATGTGCAAGGAAACCTCCAAGGCCTCGTGTGGGTTTGTGAAAGTCTTATGTGAAAGTACTCTCCTAAAGGGCATTATTAGTCCTCCAATGAACCATTGAGCATGTTGAGAAGGATGAATATCATAATATAGTTTTGATAAGAGAGTCTTAAAACATGCATCATACTCCCACACACTCTTTGCCATACCTTGTTGAATCTCCTTCAGTGCACTAATGCTCTTCTATTCAAACTCAGGAATATGGAATTCAACTAAGAAGGCATTACGTAGCATGGTATAATCTACTATTGTCTAGTGGGGTCATACTTCCAAGAATAACTATGCGCGTGACCTTGTAACGTTGTTGCAAACTCACTTTCCTTCTCGCTCCAAGGTAGTGATCACCTTCACGTGCCATAGTAACTCACATTTGTGTGCATATTTTACAAAGATCCTTAACACCTTTGTAATCTTGAAAATGAAAATACATTTCAAAAATACTTGATGAGGCGGTTGAGGTCCTTGTGTACCTATTCCAAAACCATGATTCTCTCCAATGTTTTCTCCACCACCACTGATCCACTAGATCCAAAGAGCACATATCCCTCCAAGCCCACCATATCCTCCGAGATCTTCCAAGTCCACCAGTCTGCTAGTTATTATTCCACCGACCCACCATATCCACCTCCTATAGCTGGAAAGGGTCCTGAAGTGGTCGCGCCTTGTGTCCCCGTTGTCACACTAAAATGTGTGCCAATAGTCCGTGATGTTACGTCACTACCGGATGTTTTTCCTGTGCCACTTCCAAACGTGATACCCAAGATTTTTGTACCTATAATTTACCCAAATGGCATTCCATAAAATATACCTCAAAACACAGGAAATGATTGTGGAGCCATAAATGTGCCAAATGAAAATTTATACCTCCTAGGTGTTGGTCAGTTGCTTCCACCAATACCAATTGGGTTGGTAATACTTATCTCTAGATTCAGACAACTAAGTGCTATGGTTTGGTCACCAAGTGGATTCATATGTGCACAAATGAATCTTCTCCTTTCTTCATATGACGAGCTCTCTCCAGAAGTTAAGGGGGTTTCTCTTCCATGCTTGAAAAGATGGGATAGCACAAACTGCTCAGGTTCCACATCCTCTGCATGAACATCAAATCCTTCCCGCAACATCTTCCTCCATAAATCCATCACTCCCATAGCTTCATGTTGTCTTGTCAACTCCCTCTCCTAAGCCTCATTATACTTAAGCCATCTTTCTTCCCTCTCCTTTTCAACCGTAAGGTCTGCCATCTTCCTCCACTCTAGCTTCCTCACCCAGTGCTTAGAAGAAGCTTATTCAGCCATAGGAAATGCTTCCAAACTCATTGTAATGATTATTATATTTATAGATAAAGGGATAACATGCAAAAATGAATCTCTTGGCTGCCTCATGAAATCAAACTCAACAATCTCTAGACAAGAATACATAAAAATCGCATACTCAAGGTGTAACTCGTCAACACTCTACTCCACTAATGATCGAGCATGTATCCAAGTCGATCAGCATCATGTAACCTCTAATGCTCATCTTTGGTCCATACATGAGGTCTATAGTACCATCTTGATCTAGATGCATAAGCCGAGAGCCATTCATATAACTCCATGGAAAACAACAAAATAAGTTCTCATACAACTCATGATATAGATGTTCTTCTACCCATTTGTGTGCATCATACTCAAGTCCAAGAATAAATATTTGAGTAAACTCATCCTCTGTGCTTTTAAGCCATGGTTCGACACTTTCGAAGGTCAAGCACTCTTTCATTCACACCATTCTCACAACAATTTCAAAAAGAGGTCTTGGTAATAGAACCAAGATGTAGTCATTATTTTACCCTCAATACTTCTTTCTAACCCCAAGCATGCCAACATATCATCCAAAGCATATGTTGGGCACTCACATGAGGAATGCATGGATGTCGAGCCCTCCTTTATGTGAGATTTGTAAGAGATTTCTACCATTAATAGAGGATTATTTGCAGAAACAGAAGTACATTCACTTATTTTAAAAGGTAGAAGATGTAACTAACAGATCTACACATTAATGCATCAAAGAAACTAAATGGCATTGTAAGAGGTATAATAAACCAAATATAAGTCATGATAATTCATATCACATGAGGGTTTACACCCATAAATAAGATGTACATAATAGATCCATGTATATTGATTTAACAAAATCTCTGGTAGCCATACTACATTTAGAAGGGTTATTTCAGACCATATATATTAAATGACAGAGACTTAACTCCTGCAAACCTCTCTGATATGAGATCCTGACTATACTTTTCCCCATTATATCCCTTGTTTCAGATCCCAGTACCCATACATATGCTCATGGTATCCTTTACAACCCTCTATCACTAAGTACTCTAAACCCTAGCATTATTGTAGCACTTTGTTACTCTCCTTCTCTTTCTCTCGCATTCTCTATGCATTCTCTCTACATTCCCTTCATACCTCCATGTATTTTTTCCCATGTATTGCGTATATCTCTCTCTATATGTTCCTAACCCAAACACCTCTTTAAATAGGATCATCGACCACCACCATGACTTCTCTTCTAAGCAGATTGTATGCCAAGTGTTGATGTGGTCCTCCATTGGTGAATGTTTATCCTCTTTATAAACCTTCCACTAACTATAATGATGTCTCTAGGAATATTCCCTATAGGGAATATCCTTTTCTTGACCTCCAAGGTTCTAGGTTGGTGTTTACCATTTTTTCCCCTAAATAAAAATGAACAACGAGGGTCTACAAAGCATAAAATTGTCAAAATTGGTGTATAAAATTTTCTAGAGTTCTTCTATACCTTCATGATGCCTTTGAAGGATCTTCAAACACATGGCAAAAAGGATCTTCAAACATAACTTGGTCGAGAAAAGAACGATCTCGACGATTCTTGGCCATGTTGGTGAATTAACCATAAATGAGCTCGAGTGATTCGATCAAGGACCGATGCTAAAAGAACGAGCTTGATGTAAACAGAGCTCAATGGAAAACTCAACTTAGATTTTCAAGTTAAGGGAGAAATCAAGTGAATCATCACGACATAAATCTATTGCTAAGAGATAAATCGATGAGCTTGATTTGAGACGGTCATGATTTTCATTAGCAAGTTTCTAGATTGAGGGAAGGGGATTGGTAACTCATACACATGGCTTGAATAATGATTAACTCGGTAGCTTGGTAATTAGGGGTATGTGACTCAAGTGGCTCTACATAGGCATTAGTTGTGAGATGATTTGGCCAGCTCATTCATTTTAACTATCAAGTCGTATAGGAATGGGAAGGCCAAGCCATCACATTGAACTCAGCTCGGGTCGATCAAATAGGGAGAGTTTTGTTCTTTCTCAATACATTGACAAGCTAGGTCAGAGATTACACATCGGGTTTTAATATGCAATTTTCCAAGAATGTGGGGACTTCAAGAAATATAAGTGATACAACCATGTTGATGGATGGCCAGATGGTCTTTACATTCCTAGTTTTGTTATGCCAAATGCATAGATCCATGGGTAATTCACCAGGTGGGGTTCTAACAATGACGGGCCAAGGTGCATTCCCCACGCACGAGGTTCATGCAAGTGTGGCTGAGGTGTGCCGATTCCTCCACTAAGATTCCATCCAAGCCAATTTAAGTGGGAAGTTGGTAGAAACCTAGAAACTCTGCATAAGACCCAGTCATCAAATGAATGTAGGGGAAACATACCTCTAAATACATGGTTGGAGAAAGTGGTGCATTGGTGTGATAATATTTTTGTGAAAGGAGAGTCATAGGAAATAGTCTTGAGCATGATGATTTATAGATGGAGGGGCTTGACTTAATAATTACAGTGATGAAGGGTGGTTGGGTCCGGCAGAAATCTCGCTTTTGAGAATTTCATGAAAACCACACTTCCATGTGAGGTCAACACAATATTAGAGGATATCTTAGAGGATATCTCTATGCCAACTGGGTGTGAGCTTAGATGTGTGCTCAGAGGTCAGCTCTGCGTGATCTTGAAGATACAATAGGAGCTTGATGTTGACACAGAGATAGCTCTCTGAGTCGAAGGGAATTAAACCTAGTAAGAGCTCGATGAGGAGCTCAAGGTAGAGCTCAATATAGAAGAAGGGAACTCAATGTGCACATAAAGGAGAGGTGGTCTAAGGGCTAGGAAAGTCAACAGCCGAGCTCAATGTTGACACGATCTCTCGACAATTGAAGTAACTCATGCTCAAGCCGTGGATAACAAGCTCGATGGCTCATGTGTGAAGAACTCCATGGGAGAGAGGGTGAGCTTGATGGTTGGGTGACACTAATAACTCAAACTGATGTAAGGTGATGCATCGGTGTGAGCCAAGCCGAGAGGCCAAGTCAGTAAAAGGAGCTCGTGAGGGAAGCTCAGAGAGAGTGGCTTGACCATGAATACGTCATAGAGATAATTCAAGTATGGTTGTACATTATAATGGAGCTCATTTCTATAGACAACTCGAAGAATGAAGGAAGTGGATCTCGATTCTTAGTGCATGGTGAGGTATCCACAGTGAGAAAGGGGTTCAAAATGGAATGACTCAGAACCAAGCTTGGGAGTCAAAGCATTAATTACTTTTGGAAATAAAGGAAATTGAGAAAACTCTTGGGCACGGGGAAAGCTACAAATTTTCGGTCACATTACATTCGATAGGCTTGGGTTGAGATATAAGTCATCATAGGTGATCATAGAAAAGGAAGGACTGTGGTGAGTTCTAACCTAAATCGAACCGGCATGGTGATGAACTCATTTTCACATAGGAGATTAAGGATGCATAGGAAGTATTATGGTTCAATCTCATGGATCATCTATGAGGTCATGGATGCATCAGATGGTTGAGCTCGATGCTAAGCAAGTGAAGTGAGGTACATTCAGGTTACATTTTTGGATGTAACTCAGGTATCCGAGTTGAGGCTAAGTTTTGGCACATTGTCAAAGTATCTTGGGGTGTTTGAATGTTGGAAAGTGTAGCATGAAATTCATAAGGCCAAGGTATTCCACTAGTGAGAAATTTGATGATGGCTAGACCTTCACCTCTAGCTCGAAAATGAGGAACTCATTGAGTAAATTGACACTTAACTCGTGAAATTCAATGCAAATGAGAAGGGGAGATCATTAAGGACCAAGCAAAGTCGGTGGTGGGATCAACATGATCGATTCGGAAAGGAGTTCAAGGTGATGATAGGGAGAGATCGGAAAAGATGATACATCAATTCTACATTAATCTCAATGCAGAGTCGGAGTGCGTCAAGATAATGGAGCTTGGTAATCTTGGGTGATTCAAGGCCCTTGGTCAAGTGATAGCGGTAGCTTATTGAATAATTGGGGTGGTGGTAGGATCTTAACTCAGTTGTAGTGATGGATGGAGGAGCTCAACCCCAACTTGATGGGTTGGCTTGGTGAGCCAACCACCGAGTTGGGCTATTTTTTGACCATTTCTCAGTTAACTCCCCTCCTCAAGTCAAAACATGACGGGGAACCCACCATTATTTTTTAATTAAATTAATATTTTTATTTTAAATATTTTATTAATAATATTTATTATTATTATTAAAATATTTTATTTAAATATTCTTTTAATTAATTGAGAAGACTAGGTCAACAAGTAATTAATGACACATGATGGAACCTTCTCAAGTGGTTCAACCAACTGTAATAAATGAACATCATGTACCTTCAATTTAGGAAGGGAATTTATGACTCCTCTCCTCTCTCTCTCAATTTCTTCTATAAATGTAAGTTGGAATCTCATTCCAAGGGTTCCAATAGGTTAGATAGGTTGGACAATTAGATATCTAAGACAAGTGCAAATTTTTCAAGAGTCCTCTCTCTTCTGCAAGTTGTCCTTGTATGTTGAGGGAACTTTCAAGCCTCCTTTTCAAGATTGTAATGGAAGCCTATTCCTCTTTTGAATGTATGATGCACTGTTCATGTTGTTGAAGTAATAAAAGTGTCTTTTTTGTGACTAATCTCGGTCCTTTCATCCTTCTATAATTTTTTGTGCCTTTTCATGCATGCTTGCACATTATGTGAGTTCAAGTTTCTATTGTAGGTTCTTAGAGTTATTTGTTTATCAAGTGGTGGAGTATTGCATGCAACTGAGTTGTGGTGTTTGTTCACCCTTCTCAAGTTCATCCTTCTTCACCGGAAGACTATAATTTATTTTTCTAATCAAGTTTAACAAAGGGAACACATGCTTCCTAGTTTGTGGTATTTTGTTACCCTCTCTAAGTTGCAGTAGGTGAAGTTGACTTGTGGTGCACACACCTCTTCAAATTAACCCTTCCTGAGTTTGGAAACACCCTTTTTTTGGTGCATCACCATCCCTAGTATAGTTTCATTTCTGCAATCTCTTTCCCTAAAACCCATGAAAATGTTAGCATATGTCTAGATAACCATTTTATTGCACTAGGAGTAGTACAACACTTAGTTTAGGAGAGAAATCTGGCCTTCTCTCAAAGGTTCACCTCGAGCCCAAGTCCCACATCTTGAGAGGTGATCCCATGTGTCCCAATCACACCAAATGTCTTGTTCCCATTCTGGCCATTCCAAGGGTGAAATGATTTAGCAACAACAATTTTTGCACACACTGATGGGAAAGAGTTGGTACTTCTCTTCTCATTTTCCTTCACAAGTCAAAGTACTTGGCACTCTCTATCTCTCTAAATTTCAAATCTCAGTGTATTAACTTATGCAAATAATTCAAACAAGAGCTTCTTCAAAGTAAAGGAAATCATCAACATATCAAACTTTCCTTGTCTCCTTCAAGGAGAAGGAAAAGAGGCATCTCAACATCACCCGTTGTAGCATTACTTCATTTCATTAAGTTGTTGTGCTCTTAGTGAAATTTCATCCTTACGAGGCATACCCAAGAACAACTGGTGACTTCATTGGTCAAAGTGACCCACTCTATGTTGCAAGATTTTAGTTTTACCCATTTCCATCTAGTTTTCTTCACATCTTTCCATTCATGAAGTGGTTTCATCATGGCTTCATTTCCACAGTGGGATTCCCACTTGCAGCAGTGGAATTTATTTCCATCTTCAAGCTATTACAATCCACCTCCAAACCAATTTCATGATGAATATCAATTTGAGCATGCATGTCCACATGAGCAATATGTAGATCAATTCGGTTATCCACCAAACTAGGGGCTAACTTTCCAAGAACAATGGCATGCATATTCAGGAATATATTCCACACCTAAAGAAGACCACTTACAGAATAAGGTTCAAGTTGGAGCATAACATGATGCAAATAAGGATCATCATGACAAAAAGCATCCCAAATTGGCTTTAGCATTCCATACCCATGGGTTGGCCCTATACCATGTGAGCTTAATCCTCAACAAAAGATTCAATTCATAATCAAGATAATAACTCAAGTTGGAGAATGGATCAATAAGAGGGATACCCACAAATATAATGTTCATCAATCTTGTCAATGGAAGGTCCCTACATTACCACCTTACAACCCTCTTTCCATGTCTCCATCCATGCAGTTTCAACTTGAAGCACATGATCCTAACCTTCCAGTTGTTACCCCTGTGGTGGAATTCAATACTTCATCTTCTATTCCTCCATTCCATCATGAATCTTCCATGCCTCATTCTTCTAAATTTCCTTCTTTTCTATGAAGGCCACCAAGACAAGAATTTGAATCTCTTCCACTTCCTCAAATGGTGAGTAAATCAATTGAATCCCAATTTGTCCCTCATCTTGTAGTCCCAAATCCATTTTGGGAGGAGCATATTCAAGAAATGAGTGAAAGGGAGGAATATATGGTCTAGGAGACTAGAAAAGGATATCATGCAAAGTGTTTGAAGGAATGATGGGCTACAAAAACTTAACATCAAGTTGAAAATTCATTCCGAAATCTAAACCTCCTACAGTCCCAAATTTGAGGCTCAATAATAAACATAACAAACTAGTTTTGTACCAGAAAAAATCCAGAGCTAAATGAGGAATACCAAAAATTTACCTATTCAGAATGTAGCATTCATATTGGCTCCATATATTCAGAGGAGGTTGAATCACCACAAGTGAAAAACCAGTTGTAGAAAAGCAAGATCCAAATCCAAATCCGCCAGGAGAAGAGCATGTGCAAGTTAAAGAAGAAAAACTCTCAAGTGTACAAGATAGTTCTAGTGAATGCAATGATCCTAATTTCCATGCATGTCAAGAACTTGCAACACTTCTGGAGGGTGGTAGCATCTTTCCAAGGTCATCATTAGATGTTACAATCAGCCACAAGGAGTTTCATGAGACTAAGGTAGATTCAATAGTCATTAATGTAGATGAGACCATGTAGAGGTTTTCAAATCCTTCCCTTTCTTCATTCTTACAAAACTTTGATCTCCTAGATGAATTTGATCTTTCTAATTTCATGTTTGAGGATGAGGACAATTAGGATAAACAAAATTCCAATCCAAGAATACCATGGTGGAAGAAGTTAAATCTTTTCCATAGCCAGAGAATGGAAAAACAAGCTATTTTTCAGATGTGGAGGAATTGAATCTTCCATGCGGCTCGATGAATGAAGGAAAAGAGGAGCACACAGAAATACTAAGTCAGATTCATAATTTGACAGAGATGATGTCATTGAGAATTTCTTGCTCTCAATTGGGGAATCTAACGTAGTTGATGAACCAGTGATGAAGGAAGGTTTTATGTTGAATGAGGAGATTGATAGTGAAGGTCAATCAAAGGAGGAGGACTTTTTAGATGAGCAACACATTTTAAACATTTACAGAGGTTCAACATTGGAAACTACAAACAATCAAAAGTTTAGTTTCATGTCATGAAAGAACTCATTATTTTTCAAGGGAAAATAGGTACAAAGAGGGCATCACTTCAACACCATTTATCTAGGAATGTCTGCATAGGACTTCATTATCAAAGTTGAATCTTGGGGTAGTGGGAAAATTCAAAGGATGCAACCATGTCCCATTAGGTACCTGGCTTCATTGAAGCCATAGAAGAGAAGCCAAAACTAGTCACATTCATTCTATAATTTAAGGATGAGTTTCATGATTCTGAGGATCAGTTGCAATGCCTCTACAGGAAAAATGCAGAGCAACTAAAAGAGGAACTCTTTCTCTTTCCAGTTGATGCCTCGGTGAACCAAGTGGAGAATTGGGCTTGTTTCAATTTTTTACTCTCATTCTCAACCATGTCCATTGTCAAATCATTTGCATGGAAATCCATTATGAGGAAAGGGAGATATTTTGACAAGCCATTTCCAGGGTTCATTTATCTCACATGTGCCTCCGCTAGCATAGAGGTAGGAATAGGTCTGCTTTCAGTAGAATAAGTGCATTGCACACCTTGCATGTTCCACTTGAAACATGTATGGTTTTAGTTTAGTTTGTGTTTTTCATTGTGTTTTTGTGTTGCTCTTGCACATTTTGTCATTATTGGAGGTTTTCAAGGAAGAAATATTCAAAGTTTCAAAATAATTTTAGGATAATCCCAATTCCTCAAGTGCTCTTCCAAGAGTCAAGTATTCATCAAGTTCAATATACTTCATTTTAGCATTCAGGGAGGTCCAAGATCGGTAATGCTCATGAGGATTTAAGGATCCATCACAAAGAACTAAATCAGTTTCGAGATTCCAACATTCAAATCCATGACCAATGGATGAATTAAGCTCTTTGGAATCATTCTTAGCAAGTAATCATCCCTGAGATATTTCCAAAAAAAAAAAAATGTTCCATTTTTTCCCCTTGAGTAAAAATGAACAACGAGGGTCTACAAGCTAAAATTTTCAAAATTAGTGTATAAAATTTTCCAGAGTTCTTCTATACCTTCATGATGCCTTAAAAGGATCTTCAAACACATGGGAAGAAGGATATTCAAACATAACTCAGTCAAGAAAAGAACGAGCTCAGCAAGTCTTGGCCATGTTGGTGAATTAACCATAAACGAGCTCGAGTGAGTCGATCAAGGACCAATGTAAAAATAATGAGCTTGAATGCAAATAGGGCTTGATGGACAACTTGGCTTAGAGTTTCAAGTTAAGGAGAACTCGGTGAATTTTTGGGATATAGCTTGATTGTTAAGAGATAAATTGGTGATCTTGAATCGAGATGGTCATGATTTTCATTGGAAAGTTTTCTAGATTGAGATAAAGGGAGCTCATAACTCATACTCATACACACGGCTCAAATAATGATTAACTTGGTAGCTCGATCATTAGGGGTATGTGACTCAAGTGGCTCTACATAGGCATTGGCTATGAGAATATTTGACCAACTCAATTATTTTAACTATCAATTTGTATAGGAATGGGAAGGCCGAGCCATCACATTGAACTCAGCTCAGGTCAATCAAACAGGGAGAGTTTTGTTCTTTTTGACAATACATTGACAAGTTGGATCAGAGATTCCACGTCAGGTTTTAATATGCAATTTTCCAAGAAAGTGGGGACTTCGGGAAATATAAGTGATACAACTACATCATTGGATGGATAGATGGTCTTCGGTCCTGAGTTTTGTTATGCCAAACGCAGAGATCAATGGGTAATTCATCAGGTTGGGTTCCAATGATGACGAGCCAAGATGTATTCTCCTCATGTAGAGATTCATGCGAGTGTGGCTGAGGTGTGCCAAGTCCTCCACTAAGATGCCATCCAAGCTAAGTTAAGTGGGAAGTTGGTAGAAACCTAGAAACTCTACATAAGACCCAATCATCTAATGAATGTAGGGGACACATAGCTCTGAATATGGTTAGAGAAAGTGGTGCATTGGTGTGATAATATTTTTGTGAAAGGTGAGTCATAGGAAATAGTCTTGAGCATGATGAATTACATAGATGGAGGGGTTCAACTCAGTAATTTCAATGATGAAGGGTGGTTAGGTTTGGTAGAAATCTCATTTTTAGTGAGTCATGAAAAACCACACTTCTAGGTGAGCTCGATGCAATATTAGAGGATATCTTGCAGATTAGAGATCTCTATGCCAACCTAGGTGTGAACTCAGATGTGTGCTCGTGAGGTGAGATTAGCATGATCTTGAAACTCAGAGACAAGAGGAGCTCAATTTTGACATAGATAGCTCACCGAGTTGGAGGGAATTTGAAACCCAAGAAGAGCTCGGTGAGAAGCTTCGTGTAGAGATCAATATAGAAGAAGGAACTCAATGCACACAGAGAAGGAGAGGTGGTCTGAGGGATAGGAAAGTTGGCAATGAGCTCAATGTTAACATAGATCTCTTGGTTAATGAAGTAATTCATGCTCAAGTTATGGATAACAAGCTCAATGGCTCATGTACAACAACTCGATGAGCGAGAGGGGGATCTTGATGGTTGGGTGATGCCGAGAACTTGCGCTCATGTGATTCGATGCATCGGTGGTGATCCGCTCGAGAGCAAATTTGGTAAAAGGATCTTGGAGGGAAGCTATGTATAGAGTGGCTTGACCATGAAGACAAAAAGAGATATTTTGGCATAATTTGACATTATAAAAGAGCTCTTTTCAGTAGGATGATGCGAAGAACGAATGCAGTGGAGCTCAGTACTTGGTGCATGGTGAGGTATCCACAATGAGCAAGGGGTTCAAAATGGAATGACTCAAAACCAAGCTTGGGAGTCAAATCATCACGTACTTTGGGAAATAAAGGAAAACAAGCAAACTTGGTGGCACGGGGAAAGCTGAAGCTTGTCAATCGCATTATATTCAATAGGCTTGGGTCAAGCTATAATTCATCACAGGTGATCATAGAAAAGGAAGGAATTATGGTGAATTCTAACTTGAATCGAATGAGCCAAAGACAATGATTAACTCATTTTCACATAGTAGATTAAGGATGCATAGGAAATATTAGGGTTCAATCTCATGGATCGGCTCTAAGGTCACGAATACATCGATGGTTTAGCTCGAAAAAATTAAGCTAAGCAAGTGAAGTGAGATACATTCGAATTGCAAAGCCATTCGTGGATGTAAATTGAGTATCTAAATTGAGGCCAAGTTTTGGCACATTGTCAAAGTAGCTTGGGGTGTTTAAATGTTGGAATGTGTAGCATGAAATTCATAAGGCCAAGGTATTCCACTTGGGAAGTGAGAAATTTGGCGATGGCTCGACCTTCATTCGGCTCGCTCAAAATGAGGAACTCTTTGAGTAACTCGACACTTAACTCATGAAATTCAATGCAAATGGGAAGGGAAGATCATTAAGGACCAGGTGGGTCAAGAGTGGGTTAAACATGATCGAGTCGAAGTGAGCTCAAGGATATGATAGGGATAGCTCGAAAGATGATAGATCAATTTTGCGTTGAGCTCAATGTAGAGTTGGGAGCTCATCAAGATAATGGAGCTCATGAATATTGGGTGAGTCAAGGCCCACTCAAGTGATAGTACTAGCTCGTTGAAGAAATGGTTGCAAAATTAGGAGCTCAACTCGGTTGTGGTGAAGGCTCAATGGAGGAGTTGACCCAACTCGGTGGGTTGTCTTGGCAAGCCAACCACCGAGTTGGGCTATTTTTTTTTTTCTCGAGTTGACTCCCCCTTGTAGTCAGTCAAACACGAGTTCAACTCAAGGGACCACCATTATTTTTAATTAAATTAATATTTTTATTTTAAATATTTTATTAATAATATTTATTATTATTATTAAAATATTTTATTTAAATATTCTTTTAATTAATTGAGAAGAATAGGTCAACTAGGCATTAATGACACATGATGGAACCTTCTCAAGTGGTTTAACCAACTGTAATAAATGAACCATCATGTACCTTCAATTTAGGAAGGGAATTTATGACTCCTCTCCTCTCTCTCAAATTCTTCTATAAATGTAAGTTGGAAGCTCATTCAAGCGGTTCCAACAGTCGGATACCTTTTCAGTGTTGACAAGTTAGATATCTAGACAAGTGCAAATTTTTCAAGATTCCTCTCTCTTTTACAAGTTGTCCTTATATGTTGAGGGAACTTTCAAGCCTCCTTTTAAGATTTTAATGGAAACCATTTCCTATTCTAAATGTATGATGCATTGTGCACATTGTTTAAGTAATAAAAGTGTGTCTTATGACTAATCTCATTCCTTTCATCCTTCTATACTTCTTTGTGCCTTTTCTCATGCTTGCAGGTACACTATGCAAGTTCAAGTTTCTATTGCAGGTTCTTAGAGTTATATGCTTATCAAGTGGTGGAGTATTACATGTAGTTGAGTTGTGGTGCTTTTCCATGCTTCTCAAGTTCATCCTTCTTCACTGGAAGACTAATAAATTGTTTGTCTGATCAATTTTAACAAAGGGAATGCATGCTTCTAGTCTGTATATTTCGTTACCCTCTCTATATTACAAAGAGGTGAAGTTGACTTGTGGTGCACACACCCTCTTCAAATTAATCCATCCCGAGTTTGGAAACACCCTTTATTTGGTGCATCACCATCCCTAGTATAGTTTCATTTCTACAAATCTCTTTCCCTAAAACCCATGAAAATGTTAGCATAGGTCTAGATAACCATTTTATTGCACTAAGAGTAGTACATCACTTAGTTTAGGCCTCAAGTGACCTCATGATTTCAGTTAAGCCTAAGTCCTTTAAACCATTTTTCTACCTTCCGCACGTGCCATGGTTTCACTTAAATCTTTCTTAAACCCCTTTTTCCCGTGTGATTTTCCCTAAGCACCCTTCTATCGACCGATCTTGTGCACGTGCATCTCTTGGTACTTAGCCACTATTTAGGGGTCTAATAGCTAGACTTTCATCAAACATTAGAGGCTACCCTTCATGTTATCCATATATAAAGTGATAATTCCATGGTATCTTTCACACACCTCATTCAGTCTCTCAAAATATGTCATGTGTTATATCATTCACTAATGAGGACATATCACCATTTTCTCATGACAATTCATGTGCATCATTTCTTATCACTGTTTTCATCAACACCACTTGCATTAAATGTGTTCTTATCGATAATGGATTGGCCATCAATCTATGTGCTCATTCCCTTCTAAAACAAATGGGAATTAACAATAATCTAATTTCCAAGAACTCCACTCTCATTTGAGGATATGATTCAACTACTCACACATGCCTAGGAACTATTTCATTACATATTCAAGTTGGGCCTAAGACTATCCTTACTGAATTATTTGTTATAGATGCTTCATTTTAGTTCAACCTATTACTAGGTAGACCTTGGATTCATGCAATACAAGTGGTCCCATCTATTGTACACCAATGCATCAAATTCTTACATGACGACTATGAACATACTATTATTGCAGGTCATGAACCCTTCAAATTAAGTCATATAGACCACGTCACTATCGTGCATATTCCTCCTACGAATTTTATTCCATATAGTAGTATCAATACATATGACGTTGGTCAATCTAGCACTTCACACTCTTCTTCTACCACCTTAAACTCCAGTTATTTCTACTCATACTATTGCTACCATTTCACCCACAATGCCTGCTCTTATACAAACTACTAATACACCCACTAGCACTCCTCTTACATCTAGTGCATCACCTAACAATGTATGCGATACAACAACACAACATGACAATACGCATACACTAATGATTCGGATGACTTAGACGATGAAGTTGATCATGTTGACCTTACTAATGAAGCATTAGTCAAACTCAATTTCACTCATATTGATGTAGATGACTCTTATTTCAATGACACTTTTGTGGTCGATGGCCCTAGTGAATAAAAATTCAAGACCCCTCCTCTACTAATGTTATGGTACTTTATCAGGGGTCTGTCCATACTTTAGACATTGTTTCACCCTCTCCTGAGCATTATACATCTACACCACCTCCTTTCACATGCACGCTCTTAATAAATAAGTCATATTGGCATCATATTCCAATGGACCATACTTTCTCTGATACTATTTACACATATGATGGCTTAGCTAAGCTTGGATTGAAACTTAATGATATCTTACCACCACCTCATTCACCTCATCTTTATCATGGTTATTTTCACCTTACGGCTGCCTATGGTCTTCGAGTATTCCATTTAGCAATCTTCATTGTGCGTACTCTTTATAATTCTCTATTGACACTCAGAAATCTTGGCTTGACTATATTGGGGGCATGTTAGATTCCACTCACACGTTTATCACTTTCCCCATGTCCTTCGGAAATATTACTATTAGTAGTGATTCATCCCCTAGTCATTCTCAAAATATCACCCATTGGTATGCTCATGATTGTCCACCAACACCTTTCACTAATGAATAATATGTAATGATTATATACACCTTACATCGTAATGACTCTTTGTATGATCCACCTCATAGTATTGCCTATCAAGTATCCAATGCAGCCCCAATTGGCTTTGATCCAGACAATGACAATATTTTAGACCATGGCACTTGATCACTCTCTTCCTTCACACACTTAGGGGGCATCATGCTCATTCCCCCACCCCATAACATCAACAAACTTATTACTCCCTTTGGCTCTAGAGTTACACAAATAACATGCACATATCACCATTTCCCAATGACACACTCTTGTGCTTTCGTTCACACTCAACTTGAGGGCATATTAGACACATGTTTGGGAATCCTATACACATGAACCTCCCACACCGCATAGTAAAAACTACACATTACACATCCTCACACATTATACACCTCTATACATACACATCATCTTCCTCTTACATCTACTATGCATAATTCATATTTTGTGCTTTATACATCTATTCATCGTACACATTATACACCCTACACTATTATACATTTTACATCACATGTGCTTTGCACTTCCACACTTATATAATCTACACATATTAAATTTGTAAACTACACATTTTACATTGCACATTACCTACCTTACACATCACATGACATATTTTCACCATGACAACTAGTATACATTTTACTCATTTGCTTATATGCACTACACTCACTACCCGATGAAACACTTTAGTCCCTTAGTCCATACTCAAATGCTAAGGGTTTACCAATCAAATGGACCTCATCACACTCACACATTTTCTCAACCAATATTTTTATCATATTATGTGACATTTTTAGCCACCACATTCTTCACACATATCATGATATATGCTCTTAGGCTAAATCATCACCCCTTTCTAAGCATCTTATCCATACATTTTGTGATATACGATTTTTGCTACATCATCATGTTTTCTACCATCTTATCCATACATTTTGTGATATAAACTTTTTCTACATCATCACGCCTCTTATCATCCTACTCATACATTTTTATATATGCTTTATTCTACATCATCATGCTTTCTATCATTTCCATCCACATTTCGTGATATATGCTTTATGTTAAATCATCATACTTTTTCCTCACACATTTAGTGATATACACTTTAGGCTAAATCATCACACATTCTACCACCTCATCAATTTTAATTTTCACATTCAATCCTACACATCACACAACACCTTACAATCACCATCTTTCTTCTACACACATTTCAAACCATTTCCTAATGACGCACTCTCGTTTACGGTTCATTCTTGACTACTGAGGGGGCATAAATAAATGAACCTCAATGCATACATCCACATTCACTCGGGGGCATGCTGCTCTTATCATTCACATTGTATTGCATTCCACCTAATCCACATCATACCGCATATATTTTTTTCATTTACTCTTGCTTACTTCTATTTTTACATATTCATCTTATTACACATGCTAGATAGATATCTTGTATGTAATTATATTTATCATACACACATGTGCATTCACTTGCTTTCTAGTTGTAATCACAAATTTTATAAATCCATTACATGCAAAGCAGGAATGCTTGGCGCAAGACCTATTACCAAATCCCATAGAGGCTCTGGGGGCATCCACTTTCATACATTACAGGTGTTATTGTTTCATTTTATTTCATAACACATTACTTTATCAAATTATACATGCTTTGACATACTTTTTATCTTTCTAACATGCTAATGGGTGCTTCATGTGCAACATTTGTTATGCAAGACTATTTTCTTCCATGGTTATTTGTTACATTATTTGTCATTTCTTGTCATTGTATGCTCTTGTTTGTGGGATTTTCCCTTTGTCTTGTGTGCACACTTATCTACTTATGGCCATGATGGCCTTGACTATCTTGTGACATCATGAGTGATGTCCCATGTTTGCAACCCACTTTTCACGGTCTACATTGTCTTCTTGTGTGTTTACACATTGTCTGCATAGCTTACATTTCATCTTATACATGAGTGTTTGTCTTTGATTGTACTAACACTTGTTTTTCCTAGCCACTTGTTTGTGTGTGCCTTGGTTTCTACCAAGAACATTCCCTTCCCCCTACAAGGCACATTTTTAACACAAGTGGTCAGTCCTCTTTTGGGCCACATACTCCTTCAACAATGTCACATACACCCCAAATGAGGGGGCATCATATGGGTGAATCAGTCACCTTATATAGAGTTACACACATAACGGTACTAGTACAAAAAAAAATTTAGTTTCGACAAGGCTCAAAATCATACTTGGGTCCTTAGCACAATGACCTTACCTGATTTCTAAAACTATGGGTAATATAGTGGTCTATCCTAGAATACTAACAAACAGGGAAAATTACACAAATCTTCAACATGTCACAAAGGCTTTTGACAGGGCAGAGAGTCCTTTAGCACTGGAAATTTACATAGTCTTTTACGGGAAGCAAGAGTCCTTAGCACATACACACCATCTATAGTGATATTTTACAAAGTGGGAAGTAGTTAAAGGTTAGCAGATTACACCATATAGTTCTCCCTACACTTCTTCCATTACATTGGCATGAGATTTCCCAAAAAATCTCAACGTGCATAGACATCATCTTTGGGATCCTTTATACACCTCTTTTCTCATCACAGATCAGATGCACATTTTCTGTTTTCACATTTTTATGCTTTACATACTTTCCTTACACACTTTTTATATATTTTGATCATATACATGCGTATTTGACTATGTATCAGATTCTCTTTTGTAGGTATATCCATATGGGAAGTGGTATTCAACATCACCACAACAACATCACACACATCGACATTGCAACATGTACATCATGACATATGGACATATTTTTTCCACCCTAGGTTTATTTTCATTACTTTTTTATATTGTCTCCTCCTTAGCATCCACGCTTCACATTTTTATCACTCCACACTTTGTCTTGTCCCTCCACATATTTTCTACATCAATCTACATGGATATCAGTGCACATATCTATATATTTTATGTCACCAATCTTTCGCTCACCAACATAAAGTGGGGGAAATGTAGACACAAAATCATGCACTTTGGGTAATTATCTAGTCCTGATTACATACTACTATTCATATGATTCCTAAGTAAGAATGATACTAATTAACCCATGTCTTTAGCCACCTTTCTTTGCTTTCTATTACTACTTTCATTCTTACACCCTTACTTTATTAGTCTTCCTTTTCAGTCTTCGATATTTTTCATCCTAGACACCAGCACCCAAACCATGACACCAACACCAAATGCCCTCCTCCAATCTAGGTGCCCCTATCCTCTTTGTAATTTACTCACACTTTGTGGGTCCTTTATAGTCATTTGAGCATCTTATCTATTCATAGTCATCCTTTTTGGGGTTAATTACAAATTTCAAGAATCCATCTTATAAAGGACCAAGCACTAAACATATACTATCTCCACCTAAGGTGTTATCCATCAAGGCATCTAAGAGCTCCATTATATCCATCTAGCTCCATCACAAGGGATACAAGGGTTGGTTCATTTACATACACTTCATAGGAGGTAAGTTCATTCTATTCCATGCATACATTTATTATATTCTACATCTAGCTAATTTCTCACTATCCACGTGCGACTAGAACAAGAGAAACCTAGGGCACAATTCCACCCACACATAGAACTACATTAGGTCTAAGATGTAATGCAGACTTAGTTATAAATCCACCATTGTTGCAGTTGAGGATAGTCTAAACCCTCATTCTACATCTTTATTTTTTGGGATTTGATGTCTATTTGAGGATTTTGTAGCACTATCTTTCATTGTAGGTTTCCGTGACTCCAGCGATCATTGTGTGAATCCATAGCAACAAAATTTAAGTATTAGTGAACATCTTATGACCCTGAGAATTTGGGTTTCTAAGCATTTTCACAGACCCGTGTTCTTGTGGGTACCCCTGTCCCTCTCTAGGCACCCCACCCAATTTATCTATCTAGATCTACATTTTTGTACTCCAAAGGTGACGGTCAACACTTCAAATTTTTCCAGTTTCTAGTATTGTACACCTTTAAAAACATTTTGAATCAACTAAGGCTTCATAATCTCTCTTTTCACTTAAGCCTTACATACTTATTACTTATTTTACTTTGGTATATTTCTTCATTATTGCATTCATTTACTGCTATTATAGCATCAAATTAGTCTTAGATTTCACATTTTACCTTAATAATCCATAAGGAAGATGAAATGGTTCTTGATGAGTTCCAAGATGAGAAATCAACTAATGTGTTTTCCTATGATGAGGATGTGTTCTCGTTCCCATTTGAATATGAATATTCTCTTGATCATGTTGTCCATGAAGAATAAAAGCCAACTTATGATTTACCTTTGAAAGTTTTGAAAGAAAAATCTATGTATGAAATGATAATAATTGCAGAGGAAACAAAAAAACCCCCATCTCAGTCTTGAACTCCCGATAAAAGCCATGGATTTGCAAGACAAGTATGAATCTAATCCTGGATTCTCAACTAATTTTAACATTGGTCAAGGTGAAATAAGGCAAGGTAAAAATCTAATTTCCCTCTTGAAATAATGATTGATGGATGTAATGATAAGGTTGAAGTTTTATCTTTCCTATTCGAAGAGGAAGATTCTTTCTATGGTGAAAATTTTGAAACAAATAGTTTTGATTTCCTTGACTCCCCTAGGAAAGGAAGTAGCAGAATGTAATGAGCTTTGGGATGATGAATCAATTCGTCTAATTTTTTCCTTGAACTTCAAAGTGAAGGTTATTCAAATGAATGTAAAGGTGAGATTTTGGTAATTTCAAAGAATTATTATGTCCATGAAATCTTGAAATTTTCAAAAGGAACAAGATATATTGAGCTAATTCTTGACCTCTTGACTCATGTTATGGCCATACAAGATAGGTATGAGGTTATGTTTGATTATTTATCCAGCTTTCTAAACACCTCATAATGAAATAGAACAAAAATATGAATTCAAGGCCTCTTATGAAAAATATTTCAATAAGCATGAACATGGGAAAAAAGAGAACTTGGGATGTTCAAGAAATTCGATCAAAAATCAGCCTTGGGGAAATGATGAGATGTTAAAATATAAATCAACAATGTGGGTGAATGTAGAAGATAATTTGAAATCTAAAATGGATAGAATTTGTAGACAAATACTTAAACATCAAAAATATCATGTAGGCTCACTCCTCCCAAGCATACAAGCACTCATGAAAAACATGGATTTCATAAGAAATTAAGAAAAGGAGGCTACTTCCTCGAACCTATTAATGGCTTCATGAAACATCATCCCTCAACATTACCGAGTTCGAGGTAACTTTCAAAGAGAAAATTACTTTAATGAAAGCATGTACCATATGTGAATATAGCTTTTTGTGTTTCCCTTTTACATTGTGTGTTTTTCCTTTTTGTTGTGTTTTTATTTTTGTCATGTGTTCTATTCAATAAATAAGGTTTTGATGTATCCATCCTTGTTATGTTGAGACTCTGTCAAGCCCAATGGATTAGGCACTAGTACAAGTTGTATATTGAGATTCTATAGTTCATTCTCATATTTTATGCACTTTGTTTGATCTATAATGATTCCCCAAGTGAGAGCTAGTTGTTTTCATGTGTTTTTGCTAGGGAAAAATTAACTTGAAAATATGACAAAGGGAGCGGGGAAGCAAAATTTTGAGTGCAATGAAGGCAGGAAATCCTAGTTTGAATGGTAGAAGTAGGAGTGATGGAAGCCATGTTGTGTATTTAGCAGAATCTATGAATCCTCATGGACCATTACAAGAGAATGTGCCTCGGCCGAGGTAAGGACAATAGAGTGGAGCCAGTGGTGGAATCCACATGGGTGGAAATATTGGTCAAGAAAATCTGGACAAAAATGCCTTAGAAGGATTGGAGCCTTCTAAAGATAAGGGCCTTCGGCTCTTAAAATACCAGACTCTCTCTTAGAGTGAGCCAAGGAAAATATGGAAGGAGATTTATTCACCAAATTCTTGGGATCTCGTCCCAACATTGATTTCTTCCACAGTTGGGCTAAGAGAAGATGGGTGCAAAATGGATCTATTGAGGTAACTACATATGCGAATGGTTTTTTCTTAATTTCTCTTCCTAGTAAATACCATGTCTTAATAATTATTTGAAGGGCCTTGGTTCATTGGTAAATCCCATGTGGTGGTGTAACAATGGGAACCGACCTTCAACCCCTTTGTAAAAACCATCTCTAAATATCCTATCTGGGTGAATCTCCTGGCTTACCTCTTGAGTTCTAGGAACCTGAGGTCCTGATCGGTATAGCCAAAAGTTTGGGAACCCCGATAGTGATTGATCTTGTTACTAAATCTAGAACCAGGCTTACACATGTGAGGTTTTGTGTTAATATGAAAGAAGTTGTGTTGGAAGAAACTATCACTTTGATCTCAAAGTTTGGGGATTGGGTGCAAATATTTGAGTATGCTTCATCCCCTTTTTTGTTACAAATGCAAATATATAGGGCATGATCCTCAAAATTTCCCAACATAGAAGAATAAGTAGAATCAGGTCCAATATCTCATTCTACGGTCCTAATAAAGATAACATAGAATGGAGAAAAGTTGGGAAAAATGGAAGAACTTTCAGGCAGGACCCTAGAAGGGATCAAGAGGTTCCAAAGGAGACTATAGTTGTTGAAACACAAATTGTGGTTGAGGCTGAAGCTGAAGCTGAAGAAGATGATCTAAAGAACAAGGTTGAATGGGGTAAAGAATAAAATGAGAAGATGTGTGAAGAGGATTTTTCCCCAAATATAAAACAGAAGGAATCGAGTATCTATCTGATTTAGAAGGGAACTATGCACTGAAAGTGGCTCAGGGTATTTCTCTGAAGATCTATCCATGATTGGACAAATCTCTTTTGGCCAAAGACAGGAGGAAGGCATCTCGACTTCTAATGCTTTTGACCTCTTGATGGGAGGTATTGTTTTGGATTCTATTGATCCAGTGTCCTCCCTGTTACTCCCGCAAACAGGGTCCAAGCCTATTACTAGAAGTAATTTCAGAGTTGATGTGGGTAAATATTTAACTCCTAAAGGGAGAAAATCTAACAAGGAGAAGAGGGAGACCTTGGTTAAGAAATACATGGATAAAGGGATATAGAAACCACTTAGGTTTCCTCAATCAAAGAATAAATGATCTTACTCTCTTGGAATATTAGAGGGTTGAATAACCCCAGTAAGAAAAGAATCCTGAAATATTTTAGGAACAAATACAAACCTGATATCCTGATGATACAAGAAACAAAGATGAGTACGGAAAGATTCAAAGAAGTGGGAAAGATGGTCTAGAAAGATGGCCTTTGGGCTGGGGTAAGCTCAGAAGGGGATTTAGGAGGCATTGTCACCCTCTGGAATCCCCTCTTGGTTAAAGGCATGGTGCTCTTGTCATCGTCCAACCACCTAACCATGGGTTTTACTGATTTAACTTCAAACAAGTCCTGGATTGTTTCTAATATCTATGCCCCCAACTCTATGATTGGTAGAAGGAATATTTGGAGAGAAATTTCTAAGGGGAGGTCCCTTTTTAAATATGGTGATTGGATTGTTGGAGGATACTTCAATACCCCTCTTTCCCTGGAAAACAAAAAGGTGGAGCCATTTCCTATACGGATAACATGGATGAGTTAGCTAATTTTTTAGTTAATAATGATCTTGTGGACCTCAAGCTTGGAGGGTCCAAATTTACTTGGGCTAACAAAATAACTGGATAGGACCTTATATAGATCAGACTAGACAGATTTTTGGCAAGCCATTCTTGCATGATTAATCAAATCTACTCTCTTTCCACCTTACCCAGAATTGGATCTGACCACAACCTAATCATCCTCAAGCTAGGTATGGCTATTCCTAAAAATATAGACCTTTCAGATTTGAAAAAATGTGGCTCCAACATCCTGACATCCTCTTGATAATTCAGGAGTGGTGGGGATCATGGTCCATGGGGTACTAATGTAAAAATTAAGTTTAAAGTTGAAGCATGTTAAACAAAATATGAAAACTTGGAATAAGGAAATTTTTGGGAACATTTTTCAGTCTAAGAGTATAATAGAGGAATACTTAAGGACTATTAAGGAAATGATGCAGGAATATGGGCTCTACCAAGCACTTAAAAATCAAGAGAAAGCTCTCCTCATTGAATACCATGATATCTTAACCAAGGATGAATTCTATTGGAAGCAAAAATCTAGAGTTAAATGGCTAAAGGAGGGTGATAGACACACTAGATTCTTCCACTTCTCTGCCACGTCAAAGAAAAATCATCTAAAGATCAAGGATATTAGGAAAAATGATGGTACTCTCACAAAATATGAAAAGAAATCAATGAAGTTATTGTCAATTATTTTAAGGACCTCTTCCTCCCTATTCCCGATCCAAAAATAACATCTTGGGATAAGGCCCTCGAATCTTCCAGAATGTGATTTTGAATCAATGAAATAGAGATATCATGCTCATTCTAGGGAGGAAGAAATTAGATATGCCATGTTTGACATGGAACCAGATAAATCTCCTAGACCATATGGGTTCCCAACCTTATTTTTCCAATAGTTCTAGGAAGTGGTCAAGAATGAGGTCATTGAGATGATCTAGACTTTCTTCAAGAATGGTCGATTCTCAAATAGATCAATAGCACTTTCCTAGTCCTTATTCCCAAGATGATAGGGGCCAAGGATGTGAAATATTTTAGACCCATCAGTCTATGCAATACCAACTACAAATTGATTACCAAAATTATCACTTTCAGGCTCAGGAAAGTGTTGTCCAATTTTATCTCTCCTAATCAAGGAGATTTTGTTCCTAGGAGACAAATTATTGACACCATTGTGGTCATCTAAGAATCCATTCACTCTGTCAAAATTTTAGGAAGATCTACCATGTTTTTCAAGTTGGATATGCACAAAGCATATGACAGAGTTTCATGGGCCCTCCTCCGTGCCATTCTATCCAAGTTGGGGTTTGATGCCTTCTTCATCAATATGGTTATGGTCTGCATTTATTCTGCTAGTTTCTCTATGATCAATGGTAAACCGGAAGGCTTATTTCAAGTTGGTAGAGGTCTCATACAGGGATACCCCCTCTCTCCCTTCCTCTATATGATTGTGGTGGAAACTTTAAGCAAACTCTATAATCAGGTTGTTTCCCTTAACCTCTTGCAAGGTCTCAAAATTTCTAATGGCCTTTAGCCTACCTACCTCAACCAATTTATGGATGAAAATTTCTTGATGGGGAAGGCATCTATACAGAATCCTATATCTTCAAAGAGGTTCTGAATGAGTATGAGGAGGTCTCTAGTTAGCTGGTCAACTTCCTCAAAAGTGTTATATTCTTCATAAATGTGGAAGAGCATTTCCAAGAGAGACTGGCCCACATTTTTGGCTGTAAGATAAAGAATTTTCCTGAATCCTATTTGGGAATGCCCTTCATATACAAAAACATAATCATTCCATATGGAACACTCTACTCAAGAGATTTTCCAATAAGTTATCTTCCTAGAAAGGGGTTCTCCTATCTCAAGCTAGAAAAATTCAACTCCTCCAAAGCTCTCTTCAAGGTGTTCCAATCTATGTCATGTCCCTTTTTCAACTTTCAAGTAAGATTTTGGAAGCTCTTTAAAAAAATTCAAAAAGGTTCATGTGGGCGGGGCTAAGAGAAGTTCAAATTTCCTCTTGTGGCTCTAGGAAAAAGTGACCAAGCCTAAGGATTGTGGTGGGATGGGATTAAATAATATGAGACTCATGAATGAAGATCTTGTGGCTAAAGTTGGTTGGAGAGTGATAAAGGAAGAGGGCCTATGGATTGATATCATCAAAAGGTCCTATGGATTGATATCATCAAAAGGAAATATTTAAGGAATACTGGAAGAATAGAGACTTTCTTTTTGCAGGACAATATCCCTAAGGGATCCTTCTTTTGGAATTATTTTCTCTCTTCTAGGGAGATCCTAAGCAGGGGTATTAAATGGAACATTGGGAAAGGTGATAGAATTCTCTTTTGGAGGGATTGTTGGATCTTTGATAAACCTCTTGTGGAGGATGATCCTAGGAGAACTGTGGTGCAGTTCTTTGAAGACAATGGTAAAGTTTGGGTTAAGGAATATTGGAGCTTCTCCAATAATCTTGTTCTTTGGGAGAAGGTGCTTCCCCCTCCCAAATTCATTGGGGACACTTAGTTTTTGATGACCTCAACTCAAAGTTAAAGAACATGTATATTCCTCTTTTCCAAAAAAATGAGGACTCTATTATTTGGAAGGAAGAGGATTCTGGAAATTTCTCTGTTAAATCTGCTTACCTCCTTAACTTCAAGAATTCTAGCCAAAAATATTACTAGAGTAAACTTTGGGTAAAAGATATTCTACCTAAAGTTAAAATTTTCTATGGTTGGCTACTCAATAAAATCCTCACTATGGAAAATTTCAGGAAACATGGCATGCTCCTCCCTAACATGTGTTTCCTTTACAAAAAAGAGGAGGAAAGTGTCAACCACCTCCTCATCTCATGCCCCTTTTCTCAAGTGGTGTTTTCCAAGGTGTTGGATATTTTCAAGGTCCAATGGGTTTGTCCTAAGTCCATTGAAGAATGTTGGTTACAATGGGATTTCCCTTTTAGGTATCCCTTTCTTATGGCTACCTAGAAAATGGCCCTGCCACACTTCTTCTGGAGCTTATGGAAGGAAATAAATGCTCTCATCTTCAGAAATTAGAAGGCCAATTTTAGAAAGGTCAGTGCTAGGCTGATTTCCTCAATTAAAGAGAACTCCAAACTCATTAAGGTGAAGTCTAAAAAGGCTACTTCTAGTAGAGAAGAGGAATTTATCAAATAGTTTGCCTTCATTCCGCCTCAAGTCAATTTCCCATCCACTAAAATTAAATGGTCCAAACTTGAAAGGGGAAAATTCAAACTTAATTTTGATGGGGCTTCTAAAGGTAACCCTGGCCTGGCTGGTGGAGGAGGCATAATTAGGGATCATAATGGGGATTGGATCTTAGCCTATGTTGGTCCTTTGGGGACTCAGAGCAATAATGTGGCTAAATCTCATGCTCTTCTCTGGGGTGTTAGTCTTACAAAGGAGAAAGGAATTAAACATATCCTTATTGAGGGGGACTCTCTTCTCATTTTAAATGTAATCAATAAGACTAGCCACAATAATTGGATCTTGGGAAATATTATTAATGATACTAAAGAACACCTTAAGTAAGTTGATTCCCATATCATTACTCATATCCCTCGCATAAGCAATGCTTGTGCAGAGATTAGCAAATGAAGGAGTTCAAAATAATGAATACAGGTGTGGTAAAAGGAGAGGTCATACTGCGCATATTAGTGATATTATCAATCACGAAAAATTTTAAACACTTCACATTAAGCGGACGAGGAGAATAATGGGTTCATTTTCCAATATTGCAAAATCATGTCTAGCTTAAGCTATTCTTGGAAAGACAAGTCTAATTTTAAAAATTGTAGACCTCAAAGTGTTGTGCATTTTTTGGCTTCCATGGGTGGTGATAGAACCAGAGTCAAGCTCATCCAGCCATGGGCATATTATGGAGATAAGTCTATGTGGCACATTTTTTGAATTGGGGGTTTCAAGAACTTTATCACCAAACTCCAAGGGCATGATCCCTCACTTACTATGGAGTTCGAATGGCATGGAAGGAAGGGAAAGTGGTGATTTGTGGCATGGAAATAGAAATTTCAGAGGAATCCATAGCCCGTGCTACTGGAATGGACATGGAAGGTTTGAAAATCTTCAAGGATAGGAATCAGAGAGAGCATGAAATCAATACTTTATTTTTTGAAAGGAAATTGTCCATTACTTCACCGATGGTATTGCTCATACCTACATTCCTGGGGTGTGGAGAGAGGTCTTCCTACACATCATGAAATATCTGACTCTGGAGGGTAAGTATCGCAAGATATATACCCACCACTTGTTGTTTCTGAACATGTTTAGACATAATAAGTTGCTCAATATCCCCTTCTATCTTTTTATGTCTCTAACCACCTCGGTGAGGGATTTCCAATGAGAGTAAGGTGGAGTCTCCCATCCACAAGGGCCTCATTCTTCTCCTATTTTGCAATGGGAATCTGGCCCGGATAAACAAATGCCCCCAATTGAAGAGGAGGAGGATATTACCCTAGCTGAGTGTCTGATCCAAAATGAGGGAAGGAAATCTAGGTTCTAAGAAGATGGGTGATGGGAAGAATGGGGAAGGGATGGAAAATCAGGAAGTTATTCCATCGAAGGGGAAGGATAAAGTTACCTTGGAAGGAGAGCATGGTATTGATATGTGGAAGAACAAATTTCAATACTTGGAGACGGTTGTCTAGGTCCTGGAAGAGACTAACTTGGTGGTGAGAAAGGGCATGATTGATAGTATCGAAGCCACCAAGAAAATATGCTTGGCCTAGAAGAACATCCATGGGGATATCAAGTAGTTGGATTCTCTGGTTCACGATTTGGGCGTTCATTTGGATGTTGTGGAAAAAGAGAAGCAGAAAATGAGGTGGATTAGTTCTGATGAAGAGGAAGAGGAGTCTGAGGAGGAGGAGGCGTCTGAGGAGGAAACTAAGGAGGATGTCAAGGAAACCCCCCAGATGAAGTTGAATTCGGATTCTAGCATGAAAGAGGATACCAGGGAGGTTAATCCCTCTAAAAAAAGTAAAGCTAACTAGTGGAACTTCTTCCGAACTATCTCGCAGACTTTCGGGAAATTTTTCTATTTTTTCTTGTTTAATGGCTTAGTTCTATTCTACTTGTTGTTTCTTGGAACCCCTTATCTATTTTGGAGTTAATTTTATTTAACTTTGGGGTTCCTTTTCCTTTTTCATCCGGATTTTCTTCTATCATGGTGTAATTTTTGTACTCGGCCTCTGGGAGCCTATCTCGCTTTTTACCCTATCTAATAAAAACAAATTACTTGTAAGCCCTCCTAAGAACTTCTCAAAATCATTTATTCCCCCTATGTTTCATGCCTATCCTCATCCTCCAAGTGCTCATATGTGTTTTAATACCCTTCCCTAAGTGTGTAAAATGTGAAATCAAGCTCATAAGGTTCTTCCGATATAATGTTTCTCAAGGCGGTTTTTTTAAGAAACCTAGAAAGGCTATTTCTAGATTTTCCAGGACATGTATGCAATATTCAAGACAAATTTTAAGTCTTAAATTCATCAATAAGTGGTATTGAGGAGCTAAAATCATATTGTAAGTTATTTAGGAAATTTTAGGGATTATTTGAAGGTTTAGGAACAAGTTCAATGAAAGCGGGTTTTCAAAAATGAAGGAGCTTACAATTCAAAATAGGATCTAATCTTGGAAAGATGTTTTTGAGAGCTCCATTAGGAGTTATAGGTAAAAAAATATATTATTATAAATCCAATTCAATTATATAAATTATGGTTATTTTAATTTTTTCACAATACGAAAGAGCTTCTTTCCACTCTCTATTTTTGTAAGCATACCTTGCAGTCCCGAGAAAAAGACTATTTTTGGGGTGTTGCAAGAAAATTTATATCATGGGACCCATCCCATTATTCTAAAAAGTATTTTTGAGTAAAAACATATAAATAAGTGCTAAAATAGTCCTTCGAGAGTGCCCGAAACTTCATCTTCAAGGTCTCTCTCAAGGTACACTCTCGGAGTTAGAAATTTTTCAGGTGGACACATGTCAACCTGAGGTTAAATCACATTTTTGTCCCTCTTTTCCCATTCCTTTGTGAAATTTATGATAAAAAAGTTCTCCCATGAGCATTTTATCCATCTAGTCCACCATTTGACCCCGAAAAGCTCGAAATGCAAGTTAAGCTCCTTCTCACCTCTTTCTAGCCCTCCCCGCAGTGTATCCACAAAGTGACACTTGTCAAGCTAGGTGAGGGCAAAAAAATTTTTCCTATCCCCTTGGGATAGTTGGGACATAAAAAATTTCACATGCACATGTTTATCCCTTGGTTCACCACATGACCCCAGGAAGGCTCCCCAGGCCATTTTCAACCCCTTCTCCCCTCCGCCTCATCAAATCATATATTGCTACTTGTCATGCTCACATGAGGGAACATTTTTACCCCATATATTCCATCCCTTGGGATATTTGGGACAAAAAAATTCCCATGTGTAAGATGATCAAAACCAAAAAATTGGCTAAGTCTTTAACTGACATGTGTTTCCTCTTTCCATTTCCCACTCAATAAATGCATTCACTCATGCTCACCACCACTCACAACTCAAAAACACAACTTAAAAATAGAAATAAACTTACTTGGAAGCCATTGAAGAAATTTTTAAAGTTTTTTATGACATTCAAACTCAAAAAACCCTCTTTTCTGCCCTAGTTCTCCCAAATCAAGTTTTGCTCATAACTCATGTTCCCAAACTTCATTTGCCACCAAATTTTAACAATGAATTCCTTATGTGAAAACACTTTAAGAAGAGTATTTACATTCCTTAATTCATTCCCTCATGTATTTTTATATCCACATGAATTTTCCAAGAAAAAATTACATTTTCTCATATTAACAAAAACCTGACGATAGAAATCTCTCGAAGATTGGAGCAAAACCTTGAAATGAAATATGTAAACTTTTGAAATTGGTTTCATTTTTATCCAACACATATAATACCACTTTCTAATTTTAATAATTAAATACCACGTAGCTTACTAAAAATATTAATTCCAAGGAAAATATGGTTTCTGGTACTTCAAGACATTCCTTCAAAGTGCAAAACATTCAAGAATGGAAAAATTGACAAATTTGGAAAAAATGGCCAAAATGGGGAAATGATAAAAGATATTCTAAAAATATTAAATGGGTTAAATTACCTAAAAAAATTCACACTTCATTCCTTCACACATTCTCAAATTATCATGGTACTCACAAAGGATTCTTACTCAATATTCAAGCCAATTCTCACATTTCCCAATGCGGTGAGCAAAAAAGTGCCAAAATGGGAAAATGAAAATTTTTTCCCGAAATATTTTCAATTCATTTCACATGTATTTTATGAAAAGGATGTGAATAGAATTGGTTTTTATATCATTCTTCTTTCCTTTCTCTGTGATTGGAATAATTTTGTCTCATGCTTCACTCATCATCAGTACTCCCATAGTAGGCGAATCAAGATCATGGTTTGGTGAACCAAGTGCATCCAATCTCTCCCATGTGAATGGTGGATCATAAAGAGGTGATAATGTTTTAAGGATAAAAATTAGGTTCTTAATGAGGGGATTTATCCTTCAATTTCCTCAATGGTATACTTCTCGAGTGTTCATCACTCCTCTTCTCGGTGCATCCAGTAGTGTGACAAAGGTTCATTAGTTCAAGAGTTTTCAAAAGGGGAAAAGTTTCTAAGAGTATTCATAATATCTCTTCATCATTTCATTATTATGGAGGTTCAACACGGGTTATGAGATCATCTTCAACATAAGTTATTTTTATCTTCATTGAAGGTAGAGGCATATTCATCCATGCTTTGGAGCATTTCTTCTTTCCTCTCCTCTCTCATTCTTTATCCTCTTCTCTACTTCCTTTATAATTTTTCATTGTAAAAATCATGACTTCCTGTCTTATCCATTAAAGTTATTATGAAATACTTGTGCAATGCAAAATTTCCTTTTACAATTATAAAATGGGGACCTATTTTATGTTTCCTAAGGTCGTGTTAAGATTCACTTTTCATGGGAATAATAAAATTCATTTAGAGGGTATATGAAGATATGGATTGTAAAGCTATAAATTGGGAGAGCCTCATCATTTCAAAGGATGGTTGATCTTGTTTATTAGCTCCCAAAATCTCTCTAGAAATAAGTGATCAAATTTCCTCTATCTAGTTTGCTTATGTTTCCTCTCTATCTCAACTATACTCCATGAGAAATGTACTTGTAGAATGTTATGCATTAGTACTTTATGTTTTTGTATTTTGTTCCTTATTGATTCTCATGGTGTCTTCTCATTGAATTCATGGATAATTTTCTGGTCTTGAAACCAATAAACTCTGTTGAATTATTTATTGTGCAAAATCCCCTCTTTGATAATCTCTTTGCACATTTCTTTCAAGTTTTCCTCTCTTGTATTTTCTACAAGAAATTTTCCATAGGTGTAGGGAAGTACCCTTGTGTTGTCGTCGATTGAAAGAGCACCCCCAATTTATATTATAATATTGTATATAATTTCCCTATTTTCAATAAATTTATCTTCCCCATTCAAGCATAGGTACCTAGTCCCAAATCATTGGTGAAAATAAACTAATTTGTCCTAACAAAAATTATTTTGTCGACACGATGATAGTAATAAAATGTGGCTCAAATGAGAGGACTTGATTTTGATCTAAAGTGGATAACAATAGGGGGTAGGGTATGTGCATGGTATAAACCATGCAATATGCAAACAAGGTGGGCTAGTAACTATTAGTAGTAGTAAAAGTAGATAGCATGCAAAATAAGACAATGTATCAAGTGTGCAAATAATAGAGACCACAAAAAGTGGGTTTCAAATATGTACATCGCTCACAATGTCACAAGAAAATAAGGTTTGAAGCGTAAAAATAATACAATGATCACATAAGATGTAGGGCATATCCCACAAAAATAGTATATAATAGCAAACAATAGCAAGAAAAATGTTATAGATAGCCATGGTTGTACATAGTCCTGTAAGGTAAATGCTACATATGAAGCACTTGTTATCATGTTAGAAAAATAAATAGTATGTCAAAGTGTGTATATGTCGGTAAAAATCAAGTGTTAGTAAGAATAAGTAGTAAATGATGAAACAATAGAAAATGTAGTTAATGAGAGTACTAAAGATAGATACCACCAGAGCCTCGGTGGGGCTGGTAAAAAAGTATAGTACCAAACATCATTGCAGCATGTAAAAACATGTAAGATATATGTATTCACCTCAAAATACCAAGTTAATGTGCATGTTTGTATGTAGAAAAATGATGATATACTAAAAATCATTCTAGCATGGAAAACAGAGTGTAACATGTAGATAGAATAAGCTATCAAGAGTAAATGCAACCGAGATATACGGATGTTGTGGATAAGTGTGATAATGTGGTATGAAAAATGTGAATATGATAAGAGCATTGTTCCCCGGTGGATGTGTATGATATGAGGTTCATTTGTAGGAACCCTCAATAGTCAATAATGAACCATAGAACAAGAGTGTGTCATCGGGTAATGTGTTACATGAGATTAGATGCTAAAAATGTGTATCGTTAAGCACGAGATCATGAATTGTAGTGTATGTGAGGCTCATTTAATAATTATACCATAATCAGTCAAGTATGAAAATTGGAACTAGAGTGAGTCATAGGGTAATGATCATACAAGGTGTGTATCAAAGGGTTTAAGAGTACATAGGAAGATTAGTTATGATGCACGGAGTGTAAAGTGTAGTAGTAGACACTAGGGAGAATTAATAGAGATGGGAGGGGGAAACATGTGATTCCCCCTAAGTGTGCCGTGTTGGAGATCTATGTGATGACATGAGACAGACCATGTTGTTATGGAAAAAATGTTATTTGTGTCATGAGAAGAGAGAGAGTCATCACAATGGTAGGCAGAAGCAATAGTAGGACTAGGGTTGGATTTTGGGTTGACAAGAGGAATTTTAAAGAGGTTAGTTATGATAGGGTGAATTAGTTGGGTTTTCTTTGTTGGTGATTGCTAATTTAGAATTAATAACGTCATAAAATACTTGATAGTAAAAGAGGATGGAGGATGGATTTTGATAGGTGGTTACATTGTTTGAATTGGTAATGTTGTAGAAGACTTTCTAGGAAGAGGGGATGGAGGATAGATTTTGAGAGGTGGTTGTTTAGTTGGAATTAGTAATGTTGTAGAAAATGTTCTAGGAGGAGGGGATGGAAGATGGATTTTTAGATAAGGTTTCTTAGTTGAAATGGGTTGGTGTTTAGAGATTTTTTTACTCTTCTACTCAAATTAATGTGGTGAAATAATTTTTAAAAACTACGCTCAAAAGATGTGGGGTTTACCAATACCCGTGGAGATGGATGTTGTAGCTGATGGATGAAAGATCCTTCCTTCTTTCGTTGATGGAGGAACCTGTAGATCATAAACACTAAGAAGAAGATGGGATTAGATAGATATATGGTAGATTTCTTGGCAAATTCTAATCCCTAGAAGTCAATGGAATTCCTTGCAAGGATGTCAATCTGCATTCAAGAAATCAATCTGATAATGATAAGATAAATTGATAAAATAAATGATATAACCAACAATAAAAGGTAAAGGAACTAACGCGGTCTAAGGATATATGATGGTCTAATGGTGATACCTAATCCAAAGGGAGTCTAGGGATCACAAAATGGCTCAAAGGAGAAAGGATATAGATAGTTGTGCACTCACAAAGGTGAGTAGGGTGATAAATTTGATTTGTATAAGTAATAAAGTACTAGGAATGGCTTAAGAGAGCTTGATATGATTGGACAATCACATGCAAGGAAATATTAGTGACAAATGATGGGATATAAATTCTTGAAGGATGATATTGTGGATCAAATGGTCTAACAGATAGGGATCGCCAGTGATTGAGGATGATCACTAGCGATTGGGGCGATCGTCGAAAATTTGGAGAATCATTAATGATTGTTGCGAGATGTGTAGGTTGATAAGAAATGAGATATATTTGATTAGATCTTGCAAAATATGAATGAATGAGATAATAATATGAAGGAAAAGGTTTTTAACCTTTTCGATATGATAGATGGAGGTAGGAAGATGACGTTACCCAAGAGAGGGAGGTTATAGATGTATAAAGATTGATGACTTGTTTCTGGATGCTTAAATGGCCTCCAAATGCTAAAGAAGAGATGTTGATATCTTTATTGTTGTTGTGATTAAGGACTATGAAATAAAAAGATTACAATGCAAGAGGAATGTTCAACTAATAATTCAAGATGAGAGCAGCTAACCTAAAATGAAGGTTTGAAACACGTTTATATAGGTTTGTGTCAAAAAAGAGAGAATCATCGATGATTGGGTAGAATCACCGATGATCAGAAATATGGGAAAATAGTTGAAACAACTTCCCAAATCGAGGTTTTGTTGATCTTTGTCAAAGTATGTGTGTTAGAAAGGGGTTATACAGACCAAAGAGGTAAAATGGTTGAGAAGTATCTGATTTTATTTTTTTATTTGATTTTAGTTTGTAAGTGGTTTGAGTGGTTTTAGGAGAGGATAAAATAGGATTTAACAACTGTAGAATGACATTTACAGAGAGTAAATATAAAGTGGGAGGAATAATACTTAGGATAATTATTTAATGTATAATATGATAGTGATGTGATAATGGATTTAATGTATAATATGATGGTGATGTGATAATGAAGGGGAGATAGCGGATGCGGACATGAGGATTAGCGGTGATAATTTTAGGTGTCTACATTTTCCCCTTTTTGTTGAGTGGTTTCATGTGGGCAAGCCATGAGACAAAAATGAGATGTGATAGATACAAAAATATGTAGAATTATATGATGAGTTGCTCTACCTCGAACCGGGGATTGATGAACTAAAAGGGAATCGATTACAAGTTTAAAAGAGGTAGATGGATGAAAGATGAAATGATGGGAAGATGAGAGATGATGCCCCAAGACGAGGTATAGAAACAAGATGGGTGCCATCAGAAAATCAAGTGATAGGGGAACCAAAGGTTTCATTTCCTATAGACGTATGATTTAACGATGGTAAGGGGAAATAAAAACAATGTTTTGACGAAGTCAAAGGACTAAAGATTGATGTTGCCACAAAATTGGGCTTACAAGGCAAATAATTCAAGTGATAGGGGAATCAAAGGGTTTGTATCCTGTAGACATATGACTTAACAGGGAAAAATATGATGGTTTGATGAGGTCAAAGGACCAAAATTGATGTTGCCACAAAAGTGGGCTTACAAGACCAAGAAGTCAAGTGATAGGGAAACCAAAGGGTTCATGTCCTAAAGACATATGAATTAATGACAATGAGGGATGACATCACAATTTGATGAGTTCAAAGGACCAAAAAATTATGTCACCAAAAGGTGGGTTTACAAGACCTAGAGGGTGGTCCTAATGGTGATCGAGAGGTGTAGCACTTGAGCAGAATCCAGTTGACAAATGTCAATTTCACTAAGTAAATGTGATGTTTTTGATGCAATGATGGAATTTTAAGATGTCTTTGCGGATTGTGGGGATATTGATAGATGTCAAAATCATGATAGATGTGGATTTGGTAGCATTGGCAGCCGTGAAATTTATGTTGTGTATTTGATATTGATTTTAAAGTGATCTTAGTGTATGTCATAACCATGGTTAAGAATGAAATGAAAAATGATTTATTTTGTACTAGATTTGATACATATGTGATGGGAAACAATAGAGTGAAGGATCTTACACTTTTGGCCTTTACAAAAATGTTAACACATGACTAACAATGGGTAGTCACATGTAGGATCTTGGATATAGAGATGAAGTGATAAGATGTACCTTCCTAGGAAATGAAATAGGTTTGACATGTGTAGGTTGATGTGGGAAAGAGGGTTCTCCTTTTCAACAGTTTTATAGAGAAATGCCCAGCTATACATATTATTTTTGAGGCAAAGCCGATTGATGCGAGAAGTTTTCTTTAATGGTAAAGCTAATCAATGCAGGAATATTTCCTAGGATGCTTTTGATATTTGAATTTTTTAAAGGTTGATCAATGTGAGAATCCTTTTACATGGGTATCCATCCTTCGAGGGAGTGGTCTACAATTTTGACTTTTGACTTTTGATTTTTTATTTTTACAGATAGTCATCCTTTGAGGGATCAATCTATGAATTTGATGGCTAGTTGTCCTTCGAGGATATGTTTATTATTTTTTGAATTTTTATAGGAAGTATCCATAGATATTTTTGAATTTATTTTAAGTGAGGAAAACCCTAATAGACCATTTCAAGGAGGGGAAGAAATGTGTACACAACCTACACATACATTCCCCATGACATGTCTTTGGTTGGTATAAGTCTAGATGGATGTAATGATTGTGGGGTTCCTACTAAGGAGAAACTTATCCATGTGAAAGATGTGATGAACAGATTTGTGGTGCTCATCTTTAAGGTTTTGAGGATAGTGACAGAAAACCACATTCTTTCAAATCATTACAATGATAAGATGGTTGGTTGATGATGGGATAAGATATTTAATATTGTTATGGTCATGATAGTCAAAATGTTAATAGTAGAAAGGTTGCAAGTGTAAGGCATTCAAAGGTTGACCCATAATGTATGGACCGATCCAACTAGGGGTAAACTTTCCATGTTTACTCTTTTCCAGAGTAGAGACATTTTTACTAGATTGATACGATAGGTTGAGTGAAGATGCACTAGGGGATGTGTGTAAGGTAATACTTTTGAAGTATCAGTAGAGAGGATTCCCCCTAGCATGACATTGTGGATAGAGATAACATGCACTTAAAGGAATGAAAACTTTCATATTAGGATGATGGAATTTTTGATCTTGATTGATTGAGTATATGGTAAATAAATGAGGATGTGGAACCTTTGACATAGTAACCATTGAAATTTGGATGGGATATGAGAGGGAAAATGATGAGGAGGGGTAGATGACGAAGCTTTGATTTTACCTTTTCTTCATGTATGAAAATTTCAGATTTGAGTAGGTGGTTGAACCGTACTCATTTGAGATGAGGGACCTCCACTTTGGAAGTGATGAGAAGATGTATGAGAATGGTTTTTCAATATCTTATTTATGATGACCCCCTTTTCCTGCAGATTTCGATGAGGACACTATTAATGACTTGGGTGTATATGTTGACAAGGTTGAATGACCTTCAAGGGAAGGTGTGGACATTCATGAGATTGAGAGACTTTCAATGGAAGGTTCCGATGATATTCCTGACAAATGTTTGATAATATGAGATTGAGGATGTCCCCCTTGTCCTATAGATGTCTATGAGTACACTAACAAGAGTGGAGGTGTAGGTAATATTGATGATTGATTGGGATGGTCCTCTCAGGGATGTCGATGTAAGTCCCTTTTGGAGGGTTTAAATTAATGAATTTTTATTTTGATTTTGATTTACAAGAATGCTTGGTAGGATGCATTTTTATTTGTGTATGGGGTGGATTCATAGATGGCGTATGGTCTTGAAAAATCATAGGGAAATTGTGAGGTTGATAAGAGAGAGGGTATGATGTGGGATTGATATAATTAGATGATGGATGAGGTCTTAAAATGGATGAGGAGGGATGGATTATATATGAGATAAGGTACAATTGTCGACATGATATCAAAATAAAGGATGGGGTCTCAAAATTTATGGTAAGTGTGGTGATTTTCAATGTGTGATAAAGATGTGTTCTTTTGATGAATAGGTCTCTTGAAGATCATGCTTGATAAGGATAAATCTTTTTGTTCTTAAAATCATTAGACTAAAATTATATGGTTATCAAGAATTCATTTTCACTTTGGAAAGATGAGTTGCAATCTAGTTTTAAGAGTTACAGACTTATTTCTTCTTCTGACTCATCCTTGGATCAATTTTAGTGATCCAAGGAATGTTTCAAATCCTCTTCATAGACTAAATGATAAATTGGCATTCAGTAGTTTAAGGGACATAGAAGACTAAACTTTGTATGATACTAATTCTTTGTCTTATTTGAATGTGTTTTTGTTCAGCTTTGTATGTTGTGCTCGGGTCTTTGGTGATTGATCTTGGTAGGACATTAAGGACTTAAGAAAAATTCAATTCTCTGAGGAGAAGTTTGGAGTCCTAAAAAAATCTAAGGATTATCCTAATGGTAACCTAAGCTAGGTAAGAACAACTATGTTCTAGCTATGTTTACTTATTTGAATTTTGTTCTAACCTAAGCCTCTTATTCTAATTGTGGGGTTGGCATCCTAACCTAAGCATTGTGCTAAATGGATTAGGGAAGGGTTACTAAAGTGATACTAGGCTATTTTAGCTATTACCTAATACTAAAGGGTTATGAATTGAACCTAACCTAAGGTGGGAATTCTAATGGCTAATGTTTTAAGACCTATGTTGGTAATTGTTAAACTAACCTAAGTTCTATTTGAATCTATCCTAAACTATTAAAGGGAACCTAAAGGGGTCGCATGACACAAGGGTGATGGTTCCAATGGCATTTAAATGATTTGAAAGGGTTTAAATGATGAAGTACTACCAGATTTGGCAGGGGGCTAGTAGACTTGGTGGAGGCCTACGTGGAAGCTCCACTAAAGATGGAATTGTATTTTTGTATTGAATTGGCATTCGCCAGATTTAGGAGGTGGTGGCAAGGAAATATAAGTGGGAATTTTGGATTGAATGGAATTTATGGAATTTATGAGCCTCGGTCTTTGTGTGCAAACCATCTTGGAAACTTAGGAGGTGGGTTTGTAGGAGGTCATTTGGTTTTGCATGCATGGTGGATTTTTCTCTGCATGGAGCTAACTGGTTCTTTGAACCAGCAGTTCGACCTTCACTTCAAAGCTATTTTTGGTTTCTTTGGCCTATTTTTGATCGAAGGAAAATATATTGAGGCGTAGGAGGAAAATAAGTTTGATTGTTGATCTTTTGTGGAGGAGAAAAAGAGTTGGAAGCTTGGCTGGAAGTCTCCTTCGATTTGGTGGAAGCACTATCAGGCATGATAGGCTCTAACTATTAAAATTCTTTGCATTCTTCTAAATGATTCATTAGAACAACTCTGCTCTCATGAGATTCATGTTTTCATGCTTATCTGGTTATTTTTTCTTGTTGGGTTTGGTGAATCTTTGTGTTGTTTGGATTTGTATCCATGGAAAAAAAAATAGTGATGTTTGGAAACTACCTTTCTTGTGCAAGTTTTATGACCTACATGCAAGTGAAAATGGTATTAGAAACTTGTTTTGTATCTCTTTTTTCTCTCTAGATCTTGTATTTGAAGTTAATGTGCTTTGAACTAATTTTCATGAAAATATATGGATCTGAGCTTAAGGGAAACTTGAGTTCTATTTTTATTTGATTTGCATTTTTGGATGGTTGACTTGTTTTCTTTTGTTTTGATTAAACTTGTGTTGGAGCTTCATTTTGATTGGAACCAATGTTTGGAAAACTTATGCATTGCTTGAACTATTGCTTGGAGTTCATATTTATCACTGTACTCACATTATTTTGTTAGTGTAGTTCTAACATTTTGTGTGAAGCTCGGGTTCATCTCTGTACTTCTATTTAACACTTGAGTGTTATGAGCTTATATTTTGGTCGATTCATTCAATTATGTTCTTGGTATTTTGTATTGGGTTATTCTTTTATTAAATGACTAAGCTTATAACTCTTTATTTGAGTGACTACTCACCAGGGAATTAGGTGAAAGCTTGTTTGAGTCATTTAAAATCTCTTTGATATTTGGAACTTTAAACATCTGGCTTAAGAAATGTAGAACTTCAGTTCTATGATTGTAATCGACTCCTTGAGATGGTATTGGTGTGAGAATAGAATGGGATGTTCTTTCCCCTCTGTTTGAGGAAACCCATGTTCTGGTTGACTGTATTGTTTTGTAACTAAGGCACCACTGTCGCAATTTTGTGGTTGTGAGGTTTTGTTTTTTGATATTTTGTTCTTGTTGCTTTGGAATTTAAGACTGAGACAACTTTTATATTGGGCGTTTTGGGTTCTAGCTCTCCCTCTCTTTCTGTCTCTTTAAATAAATTTGGGCCTTAGTGGAAGATTTGGGTTATTACCTTGGACACTGAAATTATCAGGAAGGATTCCTTCTCCATTCAGTTGTAATGAGTTTGATTCTTTTGAATTACTACTTACCTTTTGTATTTAGTGGAGAGGCATTTGTAAGTCTCCAGTCTTGGGTTCATAGGTAATTCTGAACCTTATCATTTGTTGTTTGGGATGTTATTCTCGATTGATACAATGAATAAGACTTTGGTTTCTCTTTGAGAAAGAAATATATATATATATGTGTGTGTGTTCTTTTGTGAGTAGTATATTGGTTCGGGTCTCTGCAGTATGCTTTCATCCTAAATTGGTTTGAAACTAGAACTTCTTGTTCAGTTGAATGAAATGATTTATCATTGGTTCTTTCCTTATTTGAGTTACCATTCCTCTGTCTTTGGATAAGCTCATTGTTTGAACTTTTCTGTACTCGATTCCATTTCAAGATAGTGATTTCTCATGACCTGTTGGTCTACCTTGTTCAATCATTGATTGAAATAATGTTGAGAGCTAGTAGCCAGGAGGGTTCTTGTTGTTAAGTAAATTGATACTTATGGGTTTGACTATTGTTGACTAGTCTTGCCTAGTTTATATGGATAGGAGTAGGTTTGTCTCTTGTACTCTTTATCTTTTGTGAAGAACTTGAGTAGAGATTAACTCCTCTTTGGGGCTACTTTGTTTGTGAACATTGATTTTCTGATCTTTGATTGATAACTTCTAACATGAAGAGTTGGAATTGGAATTATAGTTGGACTATTCTGATTTTCCTTACCTTCTTGTATTGTTATGGAATTTTGTTTTGATGTATATTCTAATGTTGAATGTGTAAGGTTGTTACCCGAAAAGGAACAGGTAACTCATGTTATTAATCTGGTCTATTTTTTAGATGTTATAGGTTTGGGCATGGTATATAATGGTTCTTTTTATTCTTACTTATGATTTAGATGAATCATCCTTGAAGGAACCATGTTGTATACATTTATTTTGTCTCTTAGAAAAGATAAATGTGGTATTCTATTAGGATAGAATTATGAGACAATGGGATGGAAAGATATATTTTTGTTTACAAGCCATTGATAGGATTAATAGAACTTTAAGATCTTAGGTAGATATTGTTTATTATATTCTGCTCTTCTCTTTTAAAGTTGATCTAGATTTATTAATGTACTTCCTTTCTATTTGTTATCACTTATGTTGATTGTATGATGTTTTAATTATCTCATTAAAGCAGTGTTGCTTTAATGAAACAATTAGTGGAATGCACTTCATTTTAATGATTAGTGCTTATCATGCTCAGTTCATTGAACTGACTCATGCTAGCTATTTTTGTAGATGGATGACTTAAGTGGTAAAAGAAGGCAAAAACTTATATGATGCATTGGTGATATATGTGTATAATTCTTAGTAAAGAATTTTGATTCATTCTTTTGTTGTATTGTAAAAAGAAAAAAGTTGTATACTTTATAGAATGAGGGTTGTTGTTATGCAATATTGCCTAAAGTGCATAGTCTTGTAAATTTTATAAGTTGTAATGATGAATTGCGAGTTGTGATTTATTTGCATTGGTTGTGTAAATTATCTCATACTTTTATAAAGAAGATGAAAGTTCCATCTTGTTGATATTCTTTATATTATGTTATGCTTATCTTGTTATCTTTGATAAAATGGATAATGGGAATTAGTTCAATTTCCCTATAATGAAGCAACTTGTTGAGTTGCATAATATGATGTGTTTTATCTAAACAATTTAACATAATAATGTGATGCATAATGAACATGCATTAAGAAATATGGATATTGGGAATGATATACCCTAATACTTAATCATGTAGAGAAGACTCTTTCTCTCTCTCTCAATTGAATATAAACCTAAAAGGTTTGGAGATATGATTACTAATTATTAGACTTCATTTTGTATGAAGTCTACTTTAATTGGATATATGCGGTTGTTAAACCTTCCTAAAAGTTAAAGTACATTTTAAATGAAACTTATGATATCACTGTCCTGTTTTGGTTAACTATTGGTTAAACTAAGAAAATGAACATTAAAAGCAATCATAAGTTAAGGAAGTTCTTCATGGACTAAATGAAACAAATTTAGGAAAGAACTTATGGAGTGTTGGATTAGGGTTTAGTAGGTTGTTGTAATCAAGACTTAATCCAAATTAATAATTCATTAATGATCTCCTTGGGGTATGTACATCTCGATGAGGTAGTTTTTGTAGGATGTTGGCACACACCAACTGCAGGGCTGTACTTTCGAGAAGACTTGGGTCTTCTCGAGAATACAACATTGTAGTTGACATGTGGCATCACCCTTCCACATTGATCATCCAGATCTACACACAATAAGAACTTGGACTTGAACTTAGTTTCTCTCTAGGTCAGGTTAGTGGCATATTTAGGATAGGAAGTAGCTTCCAATGGCTCAGGGTACCTTGGCACATCCGGTTGACTTAGGTCAACCGAGTATGCCCATTTACCCTAAGCCATTGTGAGTGTCTTCCTATAATAAGTTATGTTTCTAACTAGGGCTAGGGTTAAACCTAGGACAAGTGGACTGATGGTAGTCAGTAAAGACCAATCATGATAATAGAGGAGTGAGGTGAAGGACGTATTCCAATATGATGAGTATGTCATCTAGGAATAGTGACATACACAATATGTTGTAAATCTTTGGCCAAAGTATCACAAGCTGCTTGGTTGTTATTGTCCTATGTCACCAAGTTTAAAACAACGTGATATCAGATGAATATTGGTAACAAATATTCAGATATGTTCTTTAAACAGATCACTCAATACCCGGTGTAGGGTAGGAAAACCAAGTATATGAAGTATACAATATGTATTCAATACTTAAGATAACATAAATAGATCGGTAGCTTACCGAGTTATGGAATGAATAGATCGGTGGATCACCGAGTCATTACAACTACATATGGTTATCTATTTGAATTCAATTGGCATGGAATGTTTGTTCTAAATAATGCTTTATTTAGAATAGTGAACATTATATTATAAAAAAAAAAAAATCCCTTGTTTCTAAAGTCTTAAAATGGGAATGTTACATCTTGGTATCAGAGCTGAAGGTTATAACTCTTGGACCTATTGTGTCCATAATCTAATGAAACTTAAATTTTCTTGTAACAAAAAATGGTTAGAACAAGAGGAAATGTTGCAAATAACCCTCCACTTGAGGAAGGAGCAACAACTTCCTAAAACTTGATGAGATCCTTGCTTTACCTGTTGGACACAAGAGATCATTTGGTTGTACTTGAACAACAAGTAATGGGTAATGAGGAGGAAGAAGAAGCTGATAACAATAATCAGCCACCTCCGGGGACAACGCCAATGTGGGTGTTGATAATAACAATGTTAACATACCTATTCATCCTAAGAACAAAAAGGCTAGGCTAGTAGCTGAACTCACTAATGATATAAAAAGGATAAGTCCACCTAAGTTTGATGGCACCACATTAGGAGATGGAGCTGAGAATTGGCTCAGCAAAATGGAGAAATACTTTGCAATAAGGAATTTCTCAGAAGAAACAAAGGTGATATGGGGAGCATATCATCTTTCTCATGAAGCATCTTCATGGTGGGACAATCCGTAAGGTTGAGTTGAATATTGATGAAGCTAATATCACATGGGATCAATTTAAAGGTTACTTTAGGAAACGATGGCTGCCACAACTTACTATGATCAAAAAATGACTGAATTCCAAGAACTTAGCTCAAGGAAAGCTAATTGTAACTAAGAGTACTGGGAGTGATTTACAAAACTCCTTAAGTATGTACCTCAATACCAAACTGATGAGAAGTTCAGGATACAAAAATTCATCATGGGATTGAATCCCATTATAGGGGAGAGGTGGATGTTCACAGCCCAACCATGATGGAAGGGGTTGTTGAAAAATCCATAAGGCAGAACAGAAATTAAAGGCAATTTCTGCTCACAAGGAGGAAGTAAGGAAGAAAAATCCCAACTCCTCTTCATCATCTCTTGCACCTAAGAAAGGACCATGGAAGAAATTCAAAATGAAAAGTAAGTTTTCATCTGATACTAATAAGAAAACAACAACAAACAAGTTTGTTGGTAATGCACTGGAACAACTTTGCTAAGAACAATAATAACGGACAAGAAGTCCTATGGGGGTCAGAATGATAACTCTAAGGCTGAAATAAACCCGAGCCTAGGAAGGGACCTATAGGAGGCTGTTATAACTATGGAAAGATCATTATGTGAATCAATGTCCTTTGAAGAAGGATGATCATAATCAACAGACACAAGATACATGCTGCAGTAGCTGACAAGCAGGATGAGAAATAGGCCACACCCATAGAAGTTCTGGGTAAGTTATTTGGCTTACCTATAACTATTATTTTTTATACGAGCTACTGAATGTTTTATTTCTAGTAAATTAGCATCAAAACTAAAAATAAAAGATGGAAACATGGATAAAACATGGACTATATAGTATGGGAATAATGTTGTTCATACGGTTAGTATGTGTCTTTTTGGAGCAGTCCTTGATTTACCTAACTTTTCCACTGAGGTTGATCTTTATGTTGCACCTTTGGGGTCTTATGATGTAATCATAGGTGTTAATTGGTTAGTAGAACATAAGGCTAAAGTGGACTATTTTGAAAAACACATTAGTTGTTTAGATGACCTATAAAAAAAGAGAGATTCAGGTGTGAAACATGTGAGATTTCTGTTAGAAAACTGTCAACTATGCAACTTAAAAAGGCCAAAAATAAAGGTTGTACCTTATATGCAGTAAAAATTACTAGAATCATAAAAGAGAGTAGTGATATTATGGAATGATATCCATTATTACGAGACTTCAGTGACGTATTTTTGAAAGAATTTCTAGGTCTTCCACCCAAAAGGGAGTTTGATTTCACGATTGAGATCAAGCCTAGAACTAAACCTATTTCTAAAGCACCGTATCGAATGACTACTACAGAATTAGTAGAGCTTAAGGCTCAATTGCATGAAATTTTTCTAAAGGTTTGATTAGACCAAGTGTTTCACCTTGGGAGCACCTATAATTTTTGTGAAAAAGAAGGATGGAACCCTTAGATTGTGCATTGATTACAGAATGTTAAACAAAGCAACAATCAAGAATAGATACCCACTCCCTAGGATTGATGATTTATTTGATCAGATGTGTGGAGCATCGGTATATTCTAAGATAGATCTTTGATCTGGATATCATCAATTACGAATTAAGGATGAGGATATTCATAAAACAACTTTTAGAACAAGGTATGGACATTATGAGTTCACGGTTTTACCTTTTGGATTAACTAATGCACCTACAACATTTATGAATTTAATGAATAATATCTTTCAAGAATACTTGGACAAATTTTTTCTCATATTCTTGGATGACATTCTCATATATTCAAAGTATTGAGGAACATCATGAGCATTTGAAGATAGTTTTGGGAATATTAAGAAAGAGACGGTTATTTGGTAAGTTGTCTAAATGTTCTTTCTATGACACAGAAGTACACTATTTGGGACATGTAATAAGTAAGAATGGAATTGTTGTAGATCCTTCAAAAATTGTAGCTATAACAGAGTGGCCTACACCTAAGAATGTACATGAAGTTAGAAGCTTCATGGGACTTGTTGGCTACTATAGGAAATTTGTAAAAGATTTTTCTAAGATAGTTGCACCAATAACTTCCTTACAAAAGAAAGATAAAAAGTTTGTTTGGAGTGAGAAATGTGAAATTACATTCAAAACCTTGAAGGAACAGTTAACTTCAACACCTATTCTTGTAGTACTAGATCCTAATGGAGATTTTATGGTGGTAACTGATGCATCAGGTGAAGGTCTAGGAGGTATTTTGTTACAAAATGGACATGTCATAGCTTATGAAAGTAGAAAACTAAAGTTACATGAGTTGAATTATGCTCCACATGATTTAGAGCTTGTTTCCATTGTTCATGCACTACAAGTTTGGAGACATTACCTACTTGGTAAACCTTTTGAATTGAAAACTGATCACCTTGGACTGAAGTATATCTTCACTCAGCCAAATCTTAATGCAAGACAACGAAGGTGGTTAGATTTTTGTCTCAATATGATTTTGACATCAGTTATATAAAGGGTAAAGAAAATAGAGTGGTTGATGCTCTAAGTCATAGGAAGCACATTTCTGCTCTTATAACATTAAGAACTCAGTTTAAGGATGAAGTAAAAAGTGTTATGGAATCTGACTCTTACTTTTAGCAAGTAAAAGCAACACTTGCTGCAGATTCAAATGATTTGAGGTATAAAGGTTTTCACTTTGATAAAGAAGGAATCTTACGATTTGAAAACAAAGTCTATGTACCTTCACTAAATGATTTGAGAAAGAAATTGTTAGCAGAATTTCACAATTCACCTTTTTCTGACACCCTGGCATTACAAAAATGCTTGCTGATATAAAACAACAATATTTCTAGAAAGGAATGAAAAAGGATGTTATAGACTTTGTGACACATTGCCTTGAATGTCAACATGTTAAGGTGAACATATGCACCCAGCCGGTTTGTTGTATCCTCATAGCATACCACAATACAAGTGGCAAGTAATAAGCATGGATTTTGTACAAGGGTTACCTATGTCAAGAAATAAACATGATGTTATTTTAGTAGTTGTGGATAAACTAACAAAGGTAGCACATTTTATTGTTGGGAATCTGAAGGATGATTCTCCTATTTTGGCTAAAATATTTGTACACAAAATTTTCAGATTACATGGAGTACCTGAATTAATCATTTTGGATAGAGATCCTAGAATGACGTCAAGATTTTGGCAAAATGCTTAATGCAGCTCTAGGAACTAAGCTGAATTTCAGTTCTACGTATCATCCAAAAATGGATGGATGACTGAAAGAGTAAATCAAGTTTTAGAAGATATGTTACGGATGTATTGCATGGATCAACAATATAAGTGGGAAGAGTACCTTCCATTAGTTGAATTCACATACAATAATACATATCATGCTTCTCTTAAGATGGCACCTTTCGAGGCATTATATGGAAGAAAATGTAGAACCCCTATTAGTTGGGACAACATAGAGGATAGAGAGGTAATTGGACCTAAAATTCTTACTGAAATGGAACAACAAGTTAAATTGATTCATGAACACTTGAAAGAAGCAACAGATAGGCAAAAGAGTTATGCTGACTTAAAGAGGGTTGATAGGAAATTTGAACTTGGTGAGAAAGTCTTTCTTCGGGTTAAACCAAAAAAGAGTTCTATAACTTTTGGCAAGGCTGCCAAGTTATCACCTCGTTATGTGGGACCTTTTGAGATAGTTGAAGTAATCAACCCTGTAGCTTATCGTTTAGCATTACCTCCTACTTTGTCATGAATGCATGATGTTTTCCATATTTCTTTGCTTAAGAAATAACATTTAGATTTATCACATGTGTTAAATTGGAATTCCTTGCAGGTCCAGGACCCAAGAATAATCATGGTTAAACCCATATGAGTGCTTGAAACTCACCAGTTGCATTTGAGAAATCATGAGATAAGTCAATGCAAGGTCCAATGGGACCAGTTTAATGAAGAGAGTGCAACTTGGGAAAACCTTGAGGATATGAAAACTATTTTCCATATCTATTTGAATAGGATTGATTCTATTGACTAATAAAAAATTGATATTTTATCTTTATAATACAATAAGTAAGCCAGTTTGGGAAGATATTTATTTATTTTGAATAAACAACTATGTAATGTTGATTTTTGGAACTTAATAATTTTGATATGTTTTTGACATATGGTAAGAAAAGTGAATAAGATGATTTTTCCTTGATGCAATCTGTTAAAAATGAGATAATCATCGGGATGATGATTCTTTTTAGGAGGGAAGCATGTAACACCCTCGACAACTGATATATTCCTCTTTTTGCATTCAAGTGTTGACATGTGATTTTCTGGATAAAGATGTGTTCTTTTGACTATTGAAGATCATGCTTGATAAGGATAAATCTTTTCTATTCTTAAAATCATTAGACTAAAATTATATGGTTATCAAGAATTCATTTTCACTTTGGAAAGATGAGTGCAATCTGGCTTTTAAGAGTTGCAGACTTATTTCTTCTTCTGACTCATCCTTGGATCAATTTCAGTGATCCAAGGAATGTTTCAAATCCTCTTCATAGACTGAATGATAAAATTGGCATTCAATAGTTTAAGGGACATAGAAGACTAAACTTTGTATGATACTAATTCTTGGTCTTATTTGAACATGTTTTCATTCAATTGTATGTTGTGTGCTTGGTCTTTGGTGATTGATCTTGGCAGGACATTAAGGACTTAAGAAAAATTCAATTCTCTGAGGATGAATTTGAGTCCTAAGAATCTAAGGATTATCCTAACGGTAACCTAAGCTAGGTAAGAACAACTATGTTCTAGCTACATTTTACTTATTTGAATTTTGTTCTAACCTAAGCCTCTTATTCTATTGTTGGGTTGGCAACCTAACCTAAGCATTGTGCTAAATGGATTAGGGAAGGGTTACTAAAGTGATACTAGGCTATTTTAGCTATTACCTAATACTAAAGGGTTATGAATTGAACCTAACCTAAGGTGGGAATTCTAATGGCTAATGTTTTAAGACCTATGTTGGTAATTGTTAAACTAACCTAAGTTCTATTTGAATCTAACCTAAACTATTAAAGGGAACCTAAAGGGGTCACATGACACAAGGGTGATGGTTCCAATGGCATTTAAATGATTTGAAAGGGTTTAAATGATGAAGTACTACCAGATTTGGTAGGGGCTAGTAGACTTGGTGGAGGCTTACGTGGAAGCTCCACTAAAGATGGAATTGTATTTTTGTATTGAATTGGCATTCACCAGATTTAGGAGGTGGTGGAAAGGAAATATAAGTGGGAAATTTTGGATTGAATGGAATTTATGGCATTTATGAGCCTCGGTCTTTGTGTGTAAACCATCTTGGAAACTTAGGAGGTGGGTTTGTAGGAGGTCATTTGGTTTTGCATGCATGGCAGATTTTTCTCTGCATGGAGCTAACTGGTTCTTCAACCAGCAGTTTGACCTTCACTTCAAAGCTATTTTTGGTTTCTTTGGCCTATTTTTGATCAAGGAAAGTATTTGAGGCATAGGAGGAAAAGAAGTTTGATTGTTGATCTTTCTTGGAGGAGAAAAAGAGTTGGAAGCTCAACTGAAGTCTCCTTCGATTTGGTGGAAGCACTATCAGGCATGATAGGCTCTAACTATTAAAATTCTTTGTTTTTCTAAATGATTCATTAGAACAACTCTTCTCTCATGAGATTCATGTTTTCATGCCTGTCTAGTTATTTTTTTGTTGGGTTTGGTGAATCTTTGTGTTGTTTGGATTTGTATCCATGGAAAAAAAAATAGTGATGTTTGGAAAATGTCCTTTCTCATGTGCAAGTTTTATGACCTACATGCAAGTGAAAATGGTATTAGAAACTTGTTTTGTATCTCTATTTTTTCTCTCTAGATCTTGTATTTGAAGTTAATGTGCTTTGAACTGACTGTCATGAAAATATATGGATCTGAGCTTAAGGGAAACTTGAGTTCTATTTTATTTTTCTTCTAGGGTTGTGTTCTTTGGATGTAGACTTGTGTTGGAACTTTGTTTTGATTAAACCCATGTTGGAGCTTCATTTTGTTTAGAACCAGTGTTTGGAAAACTTATGCATTGCTTGAATTGTTGCTTGGAGTTCATATTTTAGCACTGTACTCACATTATTTTGTTAGTGTAGTTCTAAATGTTTGTGTTTGAAGCTTGGGTTTATCTCTGTACTTATTTAACACTTGAGTGTTATGAACTTATATTTGGGTCGATTCATTCAATTTGTTCTAGTATTTTGTATTGGGTTATTCTTTTATTAAATGACTAAGCTTATAACTCTTTACTTGAGTGACTACTCACCAGGGAACTGTGTGGAAGCTTGTTTGAGTCGTTTAAAAATCTCTTTGAGATTTGGAACTTTAAACGTCTGGCTTAAGAAATGTAGAACTTCAGTTCTATGATTGTAATGACTCCCTTGAGATGGTATTGGTGTGAGAATAGAATGGGATGTTCTTTCCCCTCTATCTTGAGGAAACCCGCATTCTGGGTTGACTATATTGTTTTGTACTAAGGCACCACTATCGCAATTTTTGTGGTTGTGAGGTTTTGTTTTGATATTTCATTCTTGTTGCTTTGGAATTTAAGATTGAGACAACTTCTGTATTGGCATTTTGGGTTCTAACTCTCCCTCTCTTCTATCTCTTTAAATAAATTTGGGCCTTAGTGGAAGATTTGGGTTATTACCTTGGACACTAAAATTATCAGGAAGGATTCCTTCTCCATTCAGTTGTAATGAGTTTGATTCTTTTGAATTACTACTTACCTTTTGTATTTAGTGGAGAGGCATTTGTAAGTCTCTAGTCTTGGGTTCATAGGTAATTCTAACCTTATCGTTTGTTGTCTTGGGATGTTATTCTCAACTGATACAGTGAATAAGACCTTGGTTTCTCTTTGAGAAAGAATATATATATATATATATATATATATATATATATATATATTCTTTTGTGAGTAGTATATTGGTTCGGGTCTGCAGTATGCTTTCATCCTGAATTGGTTTGAAACTAGAACTTCTTGTTCAGTTGAATGAAATGATTTATCATTGTTTCTTTTGAGTTACCTTTTCTCTCCTTTGGATAGGCTCAATGTTTGAACTTTTCTATACTCGATTCCATTTCGAGATAGTGATTTCTCATGACCTGTTGGTCTACCTTGTTCGAAATCATTGATTGAAATAATGTTGAGAGCTAGTAGCCAAGAGGTTCTTTTATAAGTAAATTGATACTTATGGGTTCGATGTTGTTGACTAGTCTTGCCTAGTTTATATGGATAGGAGTAGGTTTGTCTCTTGTACTCTTTATCTTTTGTGAAGAACTTGAGTAGAGATTAACTCCTCTTCGGGATACTTTGTTTGTGAGCATTGATTTCTCGATCTATTTGATTGATAACTTCTAACATGAAGAGTTGGAATTGGAATTGTAGTTGGATTGTTCTTGATTTTTCTATACCTTCTTGTATTGTTATGGCATTTTATTTGATGTATATTCTAATGTTGAATGTGCAAGGTTGTTACCTTACCTCTGAAAGGAACAAGTAACTCATGTTATAATCTGGTCTATTTTTCAGATGTTATAGGTTTGGGCATGGTACATAATGGTTCTTTTATTCCTTACTTATGATTTAGATGAATCATCCTAGAATGAACCATGTTGTATTCATTTATTTTGTCTCTTAGAAAAGATAAATGTGGTATTCTATTAGGATAGAATTATGAGACAATGGGATGGCAAGATATATTGTTGTTTACAAGCCATTGATAGGATTAATAGAACTTTAAGATCTTAGGAAGATATTGTTTATTATATTCTTCTCTTCTCTTTAAAGTTGATCTAGATTTATTAATGTACTTCCTTTTTATTTGTTATCACTTATGTTTATTGTATGATGTTTTAATTATCTCATTAAAGCAGTGTTTCTTTAATGAAACAATTAGTGGAATGCACTTCATTTTAATGATTAGTGCTTATCATGCTTAGTTCATTGAACTGACCCGTGCTAGCTATTTTTGTAGATGGATGACTTAAGTGGTAAAAGAAGGAAAAAACTTATATGATGCATTGGCTGATATATGTATAATTCTTAGTAAAGAATTTTGATTCATTCTTTTGTTGTATTGTAAAAGAAAAGTTGTATACTTTATAGAATGAGGGTTGTTGTTATGTAGTTTCCTAAAGTGCATAGTCTTGTAAATTTTATAAGTTGTAATGATGAATTGTGAGTTGTGATTTATTTGCATTGGTTGTGTAAATTATCTCGTATTTTTATAAAGAAGATGAAAGTTCCATCTTGTTGATATTCTTTATATTATGTTATGCTTATCTTGTTATCTTTGATAAAATGGATAATGGGAATTAGTTCAATTTCCCTATAATGAAGCAACTTGTTGAGTTGCATAATATGATGTGTTTTATCTAAACAATTTAACATAATAATGTGATGCATAATGAACATGCATTAAGAAATATGGATATTGGGAATGATATACCCTAATACTTAATCATGTAGAGAAAGACTCTTTCTCTCTCTCAATTGAATATAAACCTAAAAGGTTTGGAGATATGATTACTAATTATTAGACTTCATTTTATATGAAGTCTACTTTAATTGGATATATGCGGTTGTTAAACCTTCCTAAAAGTTAAAGTACATTTTAATGAAACTTATGATATCATTGTCCTATTTTGGTTAACTATTGGTTAAACTGAGAAAACAAACATTAAAAGCAATCATAAGTTAAGGAAGTTCTTCATGGACTAAATGAAACAAATTTAGGAAAGAACTTATGGAGTGTTGGATTAGGGTTTAGCAGGGTTGTTGTAATCAAGACTTAATCCAAATTAATAATTCATTAATGATCTCCTTGGGTATGTACATCTCGATGAGGTAGTTTCTATAGGATGTTGGCACATGCCAACTACAGGGCTTGTACTTTTAGAAGACTTGGGTCTTCTCGAGAATACAACATTGTAGTTGACATGTGGCATCACCCTTCCACATTGATCATCCAGATCTACACACAATAAGAACTTGGACTTGAACTTAGTTTCTCTCTAGGTCAGGTTAGTGGCATATTTAGGATAGGAAGTAGCTTCCAATGGCTCAGGGTACCTTGGCACATCCGGTTGACTTAGGTCAACCGAGTATGCCCATTTACCCTAAGCCATTGTGAGTGTCTTCCTATAATAAGTTATGTTTCTAACTAGGGCTAGGGTTAAACCTAGGACAAGTGGACTGACGGTAGTCAGTAAAGACCAATCATGATAATAGAGGAGTGAGGTGAAGGATGTATTCCAATATGATGAGTATGCCATCTAGGAATAGTGACATACATAGTATGTTGTAAATCTTTGGCCAAAGTATCACAAGCTACTGGTTGTGTTGTCCTACGTGTCACCAAGTTTAAAACAATGTGATATCAGATGAATATTAGTAATAGATATTCAGATATGTTCTTTAAACAGATCACTCAGTACCCAATGTAGGGTAGGAAAACCAAGTATATGAAGTATACAATATGTATTCAATACTTAAGATAACATAAATAGATCGGTAGCTTACCGAGTTATGGAATGAATAGATCGGTGGATCACCAAGTCATAAGGCACATGCAGAGATAGAACAAGGGTTTAAAGGACTTAGCCATATTTGTAATTCTAGAGGAACTTGAGGAAAAGTGTGAGGACACGACTAGGTGTGATAAGTGGATAAGGTTCCAATCTAGAATCTTAGAGGCTAAGAAAAGGATATTCCACATAGGGTGATGTATCTTAGAATTTATCAATAAAATCCCAGCACACCGGCATATCACTCACCTAGACCGAGTGCTCACCAAGCACACAAAGGTACCATACCCCTCTTTAGGGTTACTATTATAGGATGTTAGCATGGTGAATACTTAATGCATTCAGATCCGAATTAATATAACAAACTTAAATGATAACCATGATGAATTCAAACATGCAAGAGCCAATTATACTCATGATTAATACTTTTATTCAGCCAATACACTCCATTATATTAAACATGATAAATACAGAATCTCATTATAATAGATAATACCATAGATTATGCGCACATCAAATTTGGCAATAACTTCACAAGAATTCAGTTCTTACACACATGTATACTACACAAATCATTACATATTTATAAGGGTGGGGAATTTCCCTTCATCACTTACATAACTCAAAAAATAGATCGCATACTAGAAATAGACACACGCCTTTACAAACACAACCACACATGTAAGTGCACTAACAATAGATCTCTTCTAGTTAACTATCAATAGTAATTTTATCTTTATCCCACATCCATCTAAAGCACTTCGTAGCCACTCTTCCAAAAATAGCCCATCCGTGTCACGCAATTCTTTTCTCATTTTCTATGCTCTACACGCTATCTCCAAAAATATCCCGTACATGTGAAAATGGCTAAGTCCCAAATCTGCCCTTATATTTTGCATGAGTGTGTTCTCCACTATCCTCTTGTGCTTTTGATCGCACCCTGTTCTCTTGCACAAACCTATTATGTGCCTTCTCCTAAGTATTCCACTTTGTCTTCTCAACATTATCCCACACTAAACTGCATTTCCACCCCAACAATGGCTACTCCTTGAACAATAAAGAATAAAGTAATGGAAATAATGTGAAAGAATTTCTATACAAAGAATAGTTATTTACTCTACATCACCCTCTATTTCAACCGGAAGAATGGGATCTAGATATTCTTCCTTTATATCTACCTCTAAGGTGTGCCACTCACTTAGAGAGGCCTCTACCTTTTTAGGATATTCACCGCGATAGACTCCATCTCATCTTTTGTGATTTCTCCTTCTCATTTTTTAATACTAACATAATGTTTTCCATCACAGAGACATTACCTTCCAAAGATCCATTTTATGTGCTATAAGTTTTCCTAGCTCATCCAACCTCATCTCCTGAACCTATTCTTGTGGGGCTCCCGAGCCACCGCACCAGGGCCTTACATGACCCAATGTTTCATCCTTCATAGATTTTAGGACTTCATTGTCCTCTACCATTGTCCTTATTTTGATGATCTCTTCTGAGTTGTACAAATATATTCAATGCTTGATCTACTTTATTCAGCTCCTCCCATAGATTTTGAAGCAACCCCTCATATGATGAAATATTTCTAATCACTGCAACCTTTTCCCTCTCTACCTCCTATTCAGGGTCTTTTGGCATTGGCATCCTAACTAGTCCCTCCTCAAGCACCATATCAACCAAAGTATGCACATAGTGCATAGCCGAAGGAAACTTTTTGGGTATCTTGGGATCTAAATGTGGTCTTATTTGAGGACATGATCTCCGATATCCTTTACCATGCCAATAATAACCCCATTCTTTTTCTGCTCCAGGTCCTTTTCCTATTTTAAGTGCGTGATCTCTGCATCCTTGGAGTTAATCTCTTCCCTCAGTGCCTTGATAGTGGAATATTTTTCTATGTTCCTTCACATCACCTCTATATATACCTTCACCAAGGCATTGCTTACCTTCTCATCGACATAACAATGGGTTTTACGGTTATATGTCTAGCCTGAGGTGCCTTCTTTAACCTTCTTGACACACAGGATTCTTCACATATGTCGAAGTCTAGCTCATCCATGTGTGTGTGCATACACCAGATAGTTGCTTTCTTGTGTGTGTGGTGGTCATGTCCTCATCCATCAGCTCTCATCCATATAACTCCTTAGGGCTCACCGTGCTCTAAAAATAGGTGTGTATAATTTTTCTTGTGTCCTCAGCATAGCCCAAAGATGGAACAATAAACTCTCCACTTGTCTTTTACTTCTCGGCCTTAGAACTCGGCGCGCCAAGATTTATAGTTGGATCTTCAATATTTTGAGCAATATCTTGCTCTATCTCTCCTTCCTTTACTCCTCCTTCATTCTTCACATCTCCATCTTTCATTTCTTCATCCTTTGGCTCTTCCATGTCCTCTGGTGGTGTAGGAGATTTGGGCATGCTCTCCTTAGACTCTTTTTCCTCCTCATCCAACTTCAATTTTCTCCTTCTCTTTCAATTATCTCCTTCTATGGAGAAATACACGGTGATCTCCGTACCGATTGGGGAGTAGTACCTTGAGTCCTTGTTTTCCTGAACACCCTCTTAAAATGACATTCCTCAGGGTTTGCTCCAACCTCCAATTCTTCATCCCCTTCTTCTTGTGTCTAGGGGTGGAGTACTTACGCACTCAGATTCTACCTTATCCAAGGGCTACCTTTGTCCCTTATGCACCAAGACATCACTTGTCTTCATGCTCTTCCTCTTCATCATCTACTTCTATAGTTTTAGTGGGATTTAGAGCTAGTACATTCTCCACTGTATGCTTTCCCTTAGGTGGCCTTGGGAGCGCGAACTCATTCTCCACATATTTGTTTCCCTCCAACTTGGGCTTAAGCTAAAGGTAGATAAGCATGGCCCCACTATCTCTAATTTTCAAACTCATGGGCTTCATGTTTATCATGTCTAAAATCAGCCTCTCTATGTAGGCGGTCTTCCCTAGATAGACATAGGTCTTGTGTAGTGTGTGGTAGTCACAGTCTACCTTGTCTGCAACAAATTTCAGGCATCATGCATTGTTGAACCAATGGACTACTTCCTGGAAGTAACGTGTTATGAAGGCATATGGAAGCTTACACCAGGGCTCCAAGTACCATCCTTCATCACAAACCCATGCAATACAAAAGTGTTGATACACTACAAATGGGATTGTTTGCCCACCACCGAAGGTAAATCCTTGGGGATGCACCACTCCTCTTCAAAATCCATGTGGAGCCTATCATACCACATCTCTACCCTTTTCTTGAATGACCCACTCATTGACCCTTCACATAAGTACTTCTCAAACCTTTCTACCAAGGAATTATTCTGCATGGGGTACTCCCATATTTTGTTCTTCGGCCCATCAGGCACCCCGATCTCCAAAAATACTAAGGAAAATAGGAAATTACTAAAACATATTCTCTCACATGTGCACACTTCCTCGATGATTGTGTCTGTAATGTAGCTTGCTATGTTGTAGATTGTTCCCTGTGACATTTTCCTTACAATGTGTAGCCACATTGTGTTCACCTGGGACCACCTCTCTTGATCATTTAACTTAGTGACCAGATGTGCAACTACCTGTACGATGGGATACTTCTTCATTTTATCTATATCCATTCTACATGGACCTTTGGTGTATCCTAACTCCTTCCACATCTCCAAGATGGCTACTTTATCTGTCAAGTCACCATTCAAGTCTACTCCTATTCCCCTTAACCATGTCATAGTGGAAATCATAGTGGTTATAATCCTTACCATGCGCCCGCTAAAGTAGAAGAAATCCTCATGCACCCTACTCATCAGCCACTAGTATAAAGGTTCATACTTGCCAAAATATGGAATCTCACACAATGGTAAACTTCTCTCCCACATCATCATCATCTACACCGGCATATCCTCGCTTATGTGATTGTTTTTTTCTTCTTATTCAATAGCATCTAATTCCTTTTTATTCTATATGTGTGGTGGTTGTATTCATTGATCTTGCATTTGCAAACGTGAGATTCCCATTCTTGTCCTACTATTACGCCTTCTAGGTATCGCATTTCTGAAAAATTTCTCTCAGGAGCAATTTCAACCTCTCGCTTCCACCTTCTTCTTCTCTTTTTCTCCTACGGCAGGTGCTTTCTTTGGTGCCATCTATAAATCACAACATTCTTTCCTCAAATGCTCATTTTCTAGCTTCTGCAATGTGCAACCTCAAACCCTAGCTTGAATCCACATGCCCTAGTTGAAAAATGTGTGCCCTAGCTCTTTCAAACTCTCTACTTCACTCAAACACTTCACCAATGGGGACGTAAGCTTCTCCTACACACAAATCTACTTTTCACATCTAGTTTCACACTCTTCACACCTCAACACTCTTCACTTGCTCAATCACACTTAGCTCTTTCAAATTTTATGATTTACAATGGTAAGAATGAACTCATATCCCTCCCTAATATAGATTTTCAAAAATTTAGTGCATTTATTGCTCCTTCACCTATCAACAATCCTCATTAAGTGACTCTTTTAACAATTTTTCCATGGTACATCTTCACATCTTATTCATAACCTTTAGCATGCCTTCCTACCTTCTAGCTACAAGCTTCTCTTCAGTGCACTTCCATGCACCTGAGTACCTCATCACTACACCTTCTCCTAGTAGTCTCCACGATCATTGCTTACCTCATGTTATATTGTTCCTTCATTTATCTCCATCCATGGTCCTCATTTGGAAGAAATTTTTTTTCACCAACTCTTCAAACTTTGAATAGCACCTGTAGTAGTTTGTTCCTTTATGTGTACCCATTTCTCAATAACCACCCCACACAAATAGTATGTGTAGTCCTCTGCGCATAAAAATATTGCAAATGGTAATTAGCTTCTGGCACGCAAATGCACTTATTTCACAAAAACAACTAAATTGACAAAGCATAGCAATGAAGAAGGAAATACATTAAGGGAATACATAATTGAAAACCTAATCTAAATGGCAATACTACCTTATTACAAACACCAAGAAGACTTATTTATAGTAGGGCTTCAGCCTACTCCCGTTGAAGTAACCGGGTAACCGTATTCCATCAAGCATTTATAACTGACAAGATCCTATTTCAAGTATGTGAGTGATAACATATGGTCCTAACTAATGTACTTTGAGTTTTCCTAGATGGCACAAAACTTAGAATCATAGAAAAGCACCATCTGTCCTATCTCAAGCTTTTTATCCTTAATGTGCCTATCATGCCATGCTTTTTTCCTTGCTTTCTCTTACTTCTGACTCCAAAGTGTGATTTCTCATCACTCATCTAACTTAATTAACTTTTCAATCCATTCTTCCAAATGCTTTCTCATCAGCTAGACCTCCAGCATGTGTAATACACAAAGAAGGTAACATGAATTCCATAGGAAGAACTGATTATGCATCAAACACCAATTGAAAAGGTGTGGCCTTTTTAACCACTTGTATGTTGTTCTATATGCCCAAATACTGTAGAAACTTTATCATCCCAATCCTTCCTTCCAACATCACAAATTTTTGTCAATGTTTGGCTCAAAATCTTATTGAAAGCCTCAATAGTCCCATTTTCCTAAGGATGATATGGTGTATTCTTATGGTGTGTAATCATGAATTCATCCAATAAAATTTTGATTGTCTCATTCAAAAATGTGTTCCCTATCACTAGTCAAAATCAAAGGACATCCATACCTTGTAATAATATTTTCCCATAAAACCCATGTTGTTCTAGTCATTGTACAATCCTTTGTAGGCACTACTTCTGCCCACCTTATCAGATAGTCTATGCAAGTAATGATATAGCATGATCCATTTACACGTGTGGTTGGTGAAATAGGACCCACAAAATCTATAGCCCATTTCTCAAATGGTTATGCACTAGTAATAGGTCTTAGAGGCATTTCATCTCATTGACCTAGTTTCCCAAGGTGCTAACAGTGATCATAAGCCTTGTAATATACCTTACAATCTTTATACAGGGTATCCCACCATAATCTAGAGAGTAGAATCTTTCATACATCGGCATCACCTACATAGTGGCCACCTACAATACCACCATGAGCTTCCTCCATGATATCTATGCGCTCATGTTCCAATACACAACAAGGTTTAATACTTCATCCTAGCCTAACTTGTACAGGTCATCGCTAATCAACATATATGGAGTCACGTGTATAGAAAGTTTTTTCTTCTCTAAGGATTACATTCCTTATAGTGTCATACCCGTTCGAAGAAAGACATCAATGTCTTTTAATTTTGATGGCATGCCTTGTAACCTATATAATTGTGCATCGGGAATGGTATCTTTAATTACATATGCTTCTTCTCCTGACTGTATTTTGGATAAATGGTCTAGTCTAGAATTAATTTTCCCTGGTTTGACCACAACTATGAAATCAAATTCTTGAAATAAGAGTACCCATATGCATATGCACCCCTATAAAATGGGCTTATTTACCAAATACTTCAATGTCATGTGATCTGTATAAAATACAAATGGTGTAGCTAGCAAGTACTATCTAAATTTATGTAGTGCATATATCATTGACAAAGCTTCATGCTCTGTAGTTGTGTAATTCAGATCTACAGAGTTAACTTTCTACTAGCAAAAATAGATAGGATGATCTATAATACCTTCTCTAGGATGAGCCAACATTGTGTCAATGGTCATGTCATAGGCATCCACATGTACATGAAATGGTTGGTCCCATGAAGGAAAGCACATAATAGGCACGGTAGTAGTAAGTTTCTCCTTCAATGTCTCAAATGTGCAATGTTGTGGTTCTCTCCAATAAAACGTACATTTTCCTTTCAATAATTCCTCCAAAGCTGCGGAAACCTTGGCATACCCATTTATAAATTTCCTATAATACCCTATGTGACCCAAGAATCCATGCACCTCACTTTGACTAGTAGGATCTTTTAGGATGATAATGACTACAACCTTATTGATCAACCAACAAACCTTCCTTGAAGATTATGTGTCCTAAAAAAAATCCAAATGGTGTATCAAATAAGCACTTCTTAATGTTCAAAGAGATACTCAATTGTCTACATCTTTCAAACATTAAGTGCAGATTGTCACAATGATCCTTAATAAGTCCATACACCATCTAATCATCTAAATAAACCTACAAGAAGTTGTGAATAAAATCTTTAAACACCTGAACAACTATGCGTGAAAATATAAAGAAACATGTTTTTCAATCCAAAAGGCATCATAGTATAGGAAAAGCTGCCCCATTCAGTAGTAAAAGTAGTATTTTCCTGATCCTCCTGGGCAATCCTAACTTGATGATACCTAGAGAATCCATCTGTAAATGAATATATTTCACGCCCGCAACGCCTTCTAGTATTTCCTTAGTGAATGGCGTAGGAAAGGGATTAGTCACACATGCAACATTCAACTCCCTGTAGTCCACACAGATCCTAATCTAACCATCCTTCTTGATAATGATCACCATTGACTAACCCATTCTGACTCGTCCAGGGGCTTCATGATTCTAGACTTCAACATTTTTTCAATCTCTTCTTTGACCTTTTCACGCAAGTTGGGGTTCATCCTGTATGGTCTCTTTCTAACTGGGTGCACACCCTCTTTAAGCTTTATCTTCATCTCCCCTAATGATTCATGCATGCTTATAACTTCATGGTACCCTTGAGGGAATAATTCCTAATAATCCCATAGCAACTCAATGATTTTATCCACTTCAGAGTCAGACCAATAGTCTCCAATTATGGCCTCCTTAGGCTCAACATATGATACAATATTCACTTGATTTGTCTTCATAGGTTCATGATAGGAATGTGTGGTCTTATGTGCACTTCCAACACCTCACGCCTACATGTTGAATGGTCTACATTGAAATTTTCTACTTCTTCATCATTCACTAAGTAGACCATTTTTCTTGTTTCTTTCTCAAGGTAAGCGCATTGAAGTAGTGTTTCATCGGCCTCTATTGCTTTCATAAAATGCACTCTTGAGTCTCCTTCATCAAATAACTCCTGAATGAGTTCTTCCACCTCGGCACTATCCCCCATAAATAAGCACTTTATAACCTTTAATGTTTCTTCTACTAGAGGTTTAGTAGAGAAGAATTCAAACATCTGGATCATTCCTATAATTAAATCCTACCAATTTCAAGTCTCTCTATGGATTTTTGCATATACATACCAAGCACATGTGTAACCTTGTAAAGTGGAATAAAATTTGTGCACCCAGAGAGAAGGTGGTAAAGCTTCTTGCCCCTCTGTCCAGAGTCTCTCACACTGTTATTAAACATGGTGTTGAATAGGTTGATTACCATGATAATTGCATATTTGAGTAGGTGCATTTCTCCTGAAAAACCTAGTAGTAAGAGAAATCCTAATTTCATTCCATCCTACAAATATTATCCTTGTGAACCACCCACCAATGCGTTGTTTTCCCACGTAGGGTATATGCTAGCATATTCCTTCTCTCTAATTAGTTTATCCATTGTTCCTCCATGGTGCACAAGAACACCATAGGGTCTCCTTCTCCAGTGTAACGAGGTACCGAGTTGTTACCTATTCTCCTAATACAACGTGGTCTGTTGTCCCTAAAAATATAATCTTTACTTCACACCCTACCAACTCATAAGTGTTATGAGCCCAATTATCACAAGAAACACTTGTAGTATCGCTAATAGACTATGCATCCTCCCACTGAATGATTCCTTCTTTAGATGGATCAAGCACCTCTAGATCCCAGATGGCACATACATAAATCCTATTCAGGTCTTCCTCACTCAAGGGCTCAACATAGGGCATGATTTTCCATCTGTTAAAGGGATAATAACTCTTTCCTCCTTGTTTTCAAAGTTGATATAACCCTTGTTGAACCGAAGATCATCATTATTTTCATAGCACCAAGGATACCCCCAAGTAGATTTGGGAAGCTATCTGCCTTTTCCAATGCTAAAACCTCAAAATCTCCAGTGAACTTGGCTCCTTGTATGGTAATGGATGCATCTTTTAAAACTCTAATGGGAGTGGCCTTAGTCCGATTAGCCATGAACAATACATTAGAGGATGGCTACAATGGAGGTCTCCCCATTTATACCCATGCATCTAAAGTAATAACATTGACTTCCACACCTATATCAATCAATATATTACTCAAAATCCACCCATCCACAACAACATTTAGAGTGATTTCCTTGTCATAATCTAGGCTATGAGGGGGAAGATTCACATGCAAGATCTATCATCTAGTCTCAATACTTACGTGCAGAGTGTTTCCCTTTAACTAATTCCCTAATAGTGGAAAAATATTCTCCTAGCCCAACATTTTGCACACTTCTTTCAAGTCATCCATATCAGATTGGACTATATCTGATGATTTCTTTTTCTCCATATTTCATGATTGCTCCTTTAAATATTGTATTTCACCCTAAAGATTTCTGAGTACCTCCATGGTTTCTGATAAACCTCCTTCTAATGGGCAGGATCTGGGTACCATGCATGTAGAACCTCCTCCTTAGTGATGGTAGGCCTCTGTTGCAATGCTTCTTTGGCGCGCGCCACTTCAACGCAGGTAGTGATCTTTACTTGTAATGCCTCGGATTCTGGTTCCAACTTGGGCATCCACTAATTTTCCACAATGCGTTGTATCCTAACCATCCTTGCACCTTTATTTTCTTGTTTATGTTGCTTGCTAAGATGCTCATACAAGTCCAGGAATTCCTCATAACTATGATTCTTTCCATAGAAATAACATGTAATATTCTAAGGACATTCACGCCTATAGTGGTCAGGAGATCCGCATGTATAACATGTTCCATAGGGAACTCACTCGTCCACCACCATGGCCTCATCCTCTAAATCCACCATAGTATCCTCAACCTCTGCCATGACCTCCTTCAAAATTCCCTTCATTCCGATCATAACGCACTTGATTGTGATCCCGATCCTGATGCTTGTTCTTACCTTTAGAGTTATCTAAAACTCATGTCTGTCATACACCAATATTATATCATCATGGATCTAACCAATCAACCAGTTAGTCTTCTATTTCATGAGTCGTGGACTTGTAGATTTTATAGTAGCATGAGATGTCCTTCCTTATCATGCATTGTAATAATGGGCTAGCATCATGGTTTAAATAACATATCTCACAGTCTAACAATAATGAGCGTACTGATTTGTGGGGACAAATATCCTTTGTGTGACCTTCCACTTCACAATTTGTGCACCAAATCCCCATGCGCATCTCATGTGCTGAATTTTTGATAGCTTCTCCAACTGCTTCACCATAGTTGTGATATGTGCTTCTAAAAATGGGCTCACCCTAGTGTCTATACTTCTAACTACCTCAACGTGTAAATTTGTTTCAAGTGCTTTGCATGGATTAGTGTATGTTTATGTGATACTACCTTTTAAAAGGTATAATCATACCTCTAACAAACCATTGTGTATGCTAGCTTACATGAATATCATAAGAAAGCTTGATAATAGTGTTTTGAAATGAGCATCATACTCTCTAACACTCTCAAGTAGTGCCTTGCTTAATATCCTTGAGCGCACTTATACTCTTCTACTCGAACTCATGGATGTGAAAATATTTAAGGAAAACATCTTTTAAAACTATATATTCTATGTAAGTATGATCAAGGTCAAACTTTATGTACCAACTATGTGTGCACCCTTGTAACATAGTGGTGAATTAACTTGCCCTATGCTCATAAGTCATGATTCCTTTTGCACACCATAGTATTTCACACATGTGCACGTGTTTAGTAGCATATTCTATGCCCCTATACTCTAGAAGACAAAGATACATCTCCATGTAAATATTCGGGGTTGGTGTGGACCCTTCCCACCTGATCCAAAACCTCTTATGTTTCCTCTACCTCTAGAACCACCAGATCCACCGGAACTAGAACCACCTATACCTCCTGATCCTAAACCTATAGCCGAGTCGGACTAGAAGATGTACTCCCCTATGTCCCAATAGTAGTACTGAACTACACCCCGATAGTCTGTGAAGTGTTACTACTCCCAGAAGAGAGTCCAAAATTCAAGCATGCTTTGAATTTTATATGGATGATACACCTAAAAAGGTACTTCCATACAACAATAAAGAAATTCGTTTGCTGCCATCGATGTGCTTTTTATATGACTCACTCCTACTCTCCCACTACCTAAATTATCTTGCTGACTATTTTTTGTACTAGATACTGGAAGACCAAGCGTAAGGGAAAGGTTGTTAGGTGGATTCAGATGCATGACTATGCCCAAGTCATCTCTATTGGCATCCTTCTACATGAGGTGGGGGGTTCCTGTCATTCTTTCCCAAATGGGGGAGTTCCTAATGCTCAAGTTCCACGTCTTCTACATGAACTTCAAATCCTTCATGAGCCATCTCTCTCCAAAATGTTATTCGCTCTACAACATCTCACTACTTATCTATCTCCCTCTCGCACGCCTCATTATAATTAAGTTGCATTTCCTCTCTCTACCTTTCTATCGCTAGGTCTACCATCTTTCACTAAACCTTCTCCTACCCCCATGTGTGGTGGGGTTTAGTTATCCATTGATTTTCTCTCCAAGCTTAGGGTTACCATCAAGATCTTGATCTCCAAAGGAATTCCTTGCAAGTAGGTTCCCCCTAGATATCGTAAAAATTGGAATTTCGCTACCTCTAGGAAAGATAAGTGGAAATTGATTACTCCATGGTATAGATGTTTAGAATACCATGAAACCAAGCATCCACATTGTGTGTCCAAATTAAATCAGCATCATAGAGGGCCTGAAATTATTCTTGCATCCAAACAAGTGTGTGATACCTCTAATCCCTTTTAGACGTATAATCAATAAGCCACTCGTATAGCTCTACTAAAAAAATAACAAATAAGCTCTCATATAAAATTTCATATATTTTTTCACCACCCATGTGTGTGCATTAAACTCAAATCTGGTGTTGAACCTCCGTGTGTATTCTTCTTCTAGGTCATGTATCCACTCCTCAACACTTGTTAGGGTCAACCTGTATGTCTTCATCATGGACCATCCTGAAAACAACTAAAAAGAGGTCCCGCAAATGAACTAATGATGCATCCTAGAATTTACCAAGAAAAGCCCGCACATTGGCACATCACTCACCTAGATTAAGCACTCACCCAAATCACACAAAGGTACCAGGCCCCTCTTTAGGGTTATTTTTACATGATGTTAGCATAATTAATACTTAATGCATTCAGATCCATAATTAATATGACATTCTACAGTGCATGTTCAAATCTATATCTAAAGAATAAAAACTTAAATGATAACCATGGTGAAATCAAACATGCAAGAGACAACTATACTCAGGATTAATACTCTAATTCAGCCAATACAATCCATTATATTAAACGTTATAAATACATAAGCTCATTACAATAGATAATACCATAGCTTATGCATGCATCATATTTGGTAGTATAAATTCACATCATTTTAGTTATTACACACACATATACTACGTAGATCATTACATATTTATAAGGGTGGGACTTTCCCTTCACCGCTTGCATAACTCGAAAAATAGGTCACATGTTGGAAATAGCCATGTGCCTTTACAAACACACCCACACATGTAAGTGCTCTAACAATAGATCTCTTCTAGTTAACTATCGTAGAAATTCTATCTTTAACCTACATCCATACAAAGTGCTCCATATCCACTCTTCCAAAAACATCATATTCATGTTGCACAAGTCTTTTCCCAGTTTATCTCTTTGCACACTATCTCCAAAAATAGCCTGTACATGTGAAAACGGCTAAGTCCCAAATCCTCCCTTATATTTTGTGTGTGTTATCCCTTATCCTCTCACACCTTTGACTACACCTTGTTCTCTCACGTGAACCTCTTTTGTGCCTCCTTCTAAGTATTCCACTTTGTCTCGCTCAACACAGGAATATTCCTAGAGACATTATTATAGAGAGTGAAGGGTTTGCAAAGGGATAAGCATTCACCTATGGAGGACCACAGACACTTTTCACATGATCTTCTCGTAAGATAATTCATGGAGGTGGTCGATGATCTTATATAAAGGAATACTTGGGCCAAGAATAGTGAGATAGATAGACATAGACACAAAAAGATACATATAAATACATGGAGGCACGAAGGGAATGCAGAGAGAATGCAAAAGGAGAGTAATGAAGTGCTACGAAATGATTGGTTTTAGAGTACTTAGTGTTAGAGGGTTGTAAAGGATATTGTAATCATATGTATGGGTATTCGGATCTATAACAAGTGATATCATGGGGAAAATTATAGTTAGGATCTCGATAAAAGAGGTTTGCATGAGTTTTTTCTCATTTAATTTATATGGTCTGAGATGACCCTTTTGACTATAATGTGGCTACCATAACTCTTTTAAATCAATATATATATGGGTTCATTCTGTATCTTGTTTATGGGTGCAAACCCTTCTAATATTTAGCATGTTATAGCTCAAATTTGTTTTCCTATGGTTCATTCAATGTTTATCTACCTTCTCTGATGTATGGGTGTGTGTGTGGATCTGCTAGTTTTATGTTCTTATTTTAGGATGCATGTATTTCTATCTTTGCAAATAAACCCCCATTAATGGTGGAACCTTCTCACAAATCTCACATAAAAGAGGGGCTCGATGCCCGCACGTGTCTCAAGTGAGCAACCAATGGCCAATAGGTGATAAGCTAGCATGCTTGGGATTAGAAAAAAGTATTAAGGGTTAAATAAACGACTACATCTTGGTTCCCTTTCCATAATATCTTTTAAATATATTATGAGAATGGTGTGTGATGATAAAACGTTTGACCTTGGATAGTGTCAAAGCATGGCTTAAAAGCACGGAGGATGAGTTTTCTCAGAGATTTAGTATTGGACCTGAGTTTGATGGACACAAATGGGTAGAAGAACATTTGTATCATGAGTTGTATGAGACCTTATTTTACTATTTTCCAATGTAGTTGTATGAATGGATCTCGGTGTATGCATTTAGATCAATTTGGTACTAAAGACCTAGCGTATGGACCCAAGACGATTATCAAAGGTTGCATGATGTTGATCTGATATGGACACATGTTATTAATCATTGGTGTAGTAGATTGTTGATGAGTTACACCTTAGAGTATGTGATTTCTACGTATTCCTATCCATAAATTATTGAGTTTGAGATCTTGAGGGAGCTAAGAGGATTGTTCTTGCATGTTATCCCTTTAGCTATAAATATCTTGATCATTACATTGTGTTTCAAATAATTTCATATGGTTGTCTAAGTTTATTCTAAGCATTGGGCAAGGAAGCTAGAGTGGAGGAAGATGGAAAACCTTGTGGATGAAAAGGAGAGGGAAGAGAGATGACTCAAGTATAATGAATCTCGTGAAAGGGAGTTAGATAGACAACACAAAGTTACATGAGCAATGGATTTATGGAGGAAGACATTACGAGAAGGAATTGAGGTTCACATGGAGGATGTGGATCCTAAGAATTTTGTGCTACCCCATCTTGGAAAGCATGGGAGAGAGACCCCTTCAGCTTCTAATGAGAGCTCATCACTTAGAGAAAGGAGAGCCATCAATGTGCATTTGAATCCACTTGGTGACCAACCCTTGGCACTTAGTTTTCCAAATCTAGAGATAAGTATTACTAACCTAGTTGGTATTGGTGGAAGTAATCGATCAACACCTAGGAGGTATAAATTTTCATTTGGCACATCTATGGTTGCACAATCATTTCCTATGTTTGGAGGTATATTGTCTAGAATGACATTTGGGAAAAGTATAGGTACACAAAGCTTAGGTATCACATCTAGAAGTGACATGGGACACACATCTAGTAGCGATGCAATATCGCATATTATTGGCATATATTTCAGCATGACAATGGGGACATAAGGTGTGACCACTTAATGACCCTTTCCAGCTACAAGAGCTATATTTGGTGGGTCGGTGGAATAGAAACTAGCAGACACTGGTAGACTTGACGAATCTAGAGGATCCGGTGGGTTAGGAGGGACAGGCATTGGTTGATCTAGTGGATCCGGTGGTGAAGGAGATATTGGAGGGAATCAAGGTTCTTGATCAAGTGGACAACGGCCTCAACCACCTCAAAAAGTTATTTTTGAGATGTCTTATGATATTCATCCTTCTCAGCATGCTCAATGGTTTGTTATAGGATTAATAACACCCTTCAAGAGAGCATTGTCACATAAGACTTTCGCAGACTCGTGTGAGGCCTTGGAGGTTACCCTATGTGTTGAGGTTGTGGGAAGCATGGATACTGGTATTAGTCCTTTTCTTAAAGCTCAAATTGTTGTAATGGAAAATCATCTAGAGAATCTATCTATGAACTTAGCCCATGAGAATCGCAGTGGCCTATGGTGCATAGATTGTGAGGTAGAGGGGCATATGAAGGATAGTTTTCCTCAAAGATCAATACCTACCATGATGCTAGAGTGTGAAATTTTCCATGGAGATCATGATGTAAATAGGTGTCCACTTCTACAAATGATGCAATCTGTAAGAATGTGTCTTGCTATTGCAAAATTTGTACCTCTTCTACTCATGAAACCAAGGATTGTAGATTAATTGACCAGATACATGATTTCATTGATATTGATGTGTGTCAGACCAGCGTTACAAACAATTCTAAGGATGATGGTCATCACTATGAAAGATGTTCGGATGGAGGAGCTCGTGGAAGAGGCTTTTACAGAGGATTTATAGGATTTGGAAATCGCGGAAGTGGAAGAGGTGAATTCCCTCACAAAACTTGTTATAAATGTGGGTCCACGGAGCATTACAAGCATGAATTTCCTACCCTAATACACTACTCATGGTGTGGGAAGAAGCACAAGTATGAGGAGTTCTCGGAGCTATTTGAACACATGATCTAGAAAAAATAGAAAGACAAGGGTTTCATGATGGTAAGCGTTATGAAAGAAAACTCATAGTGGATGCCAAGGGTGGTGCGTGAGTCAGAATTAGAACCTTTACTAGTGACAACATGAGCTAACATTGCACGCACCAAGGAAATACAAAAGTAGAAACCACTGATTATAATAGAAGAGGTGGTGTATGGGAAGTAGGACCTACCCATTAGAAGGAATTCTATCAAGAGACCATGGATGTAATCAGAGTCTTCAAGGGGAAATTCAATGTCTAAAGGAGAAATCTAGGAAGTTAGAGCAGAAGAAAAGTGTTGAGGTCCCTCAGTCAGATATAGATGATGTTAGAGAGGTGTGTAAGATGTTGTGCCAAGAAAATATCATTCCTCTATTAGGAGAATGGTTGAGGGATAAGATACCAAGCACTGGAGCAGAGCATGAGAGGTAGGTTTTTCATGCTAACCTTCCTCCCCACATCCTTGACTATGATAAGGATATTACCTTGAATGTAGTTATTGATGGATGGCTCCTAAGTAATATTCTGATTGACACGGGTGTGGAAGTTAATGTTCTCACCCTGGATTCCTAGAATCAAATGGGAAGGCCCCCATTACAACCATCTTCAAATGTGATATATATGGCTAATAAGACAAATGTGATGCCCATTGGTGTTTTAAAGGATGTTGTTATCACTATCCAAGGGGTGAAATTCACTGGAGACTTTGAAGTATTAGCGCTTGGCACGAGGCGTAAACCTTTCTAACGTTACTTAGGCACCCCGGTGCTATCAGAACAATGTTGACTTACATTTCAATAAGGGGTATATAAGTTTTGAGAAAAATATGAATGTGTTATCATTCCTTTGATGGATGGGAAGTTAGCGCCCTATATTGAGACTTTATAATAAGAATACCTAGACAAGATTTATGTCTGCACTATCCAGACCCCCAAGTTATACAACAACCAAAAGAGGGAATTATTCAGCGGGAAGACACTTAATCAATAAGTGATACAACTAGTGTGGCATGTGACAACTGGACACATGGGATATATGATTTAGTTGGAAGGAACTTAAGAGGATCTGTGAAGAGAGTAACAAAGGCATGCTCATTACCAATCACCTAGGAGGGAAGATGTTACCAAGTTATTCTGGGAACCGACCATCCGATGTTTTCCTACGAGAAATGGAGACCTGGTGGAGATGTGAGATCGAAAGGAGAAGGATGCTTAGCTATACCTTTCTTAGGACCACAACATGTTGGTGGGAAACCCATTGCAATAACCTTCTATAATGACATGAAGTAAGAATCATGTTCTCTGTTAGATTTGTTTAGATAAATGCACCTACTATCATACAAGATTATCATGGGAAGGGACCCACCTCGTTTCATGTCCAAGCATGTGAGAAGGCTTGGATGGAAGGCACGAAGCCTTACCACCTTCTTTATGGGTACATAAGTTGTACTCCACCTTATAAGGTTGTGCACGTGCATGGTACATTCACTCATAGATGCACTGTTGTTAGATAAGAAATTGGAAGGAGTTGACGGTTGGCCTCCTTAAAATTTTCAAATATCGAGTACGAAGCCATCGGTGGATGAGTCGTTATGAAGTTGTGAAGCACCTAACTATGGGAGATAGTGCCATAGCAGAGGATAAAATACTGAAATTTTTGAGTGAACTCGGCTTAGAGGTGCACTTTTATGAGGAAGAATCGGAGGAGATATAGTTTAAGCATGCATGCATGGAGAAAGAGAAAGAAAAATTTGTCTATATGATCAATGGTGAAGAATTGGAAAATTTGGATGTTAACCATACTATGGGTACATGTGAAGTTATGGATAGTGCTGATGAACAATCACTTGAGGAGAGGATTCATAAGTTAATCCAGCTTAGATGAGAGGTAGGATATTACTCACATGAGTTAGAAAATAGAAAAATCTAGGCAAAAAGCATGATATGATAGACACATCAAGAACAAACAATTTGAGGTTGGGTAGATGGTTCTATTATATGATTCCAAGTTTTTGTGCCATCCTGGGAAATTCAAAGTCTATTGAATGGTCCCATACATTGTATCCTATATAATTTATTCAGTGCCTTCCATTACAAGTGCTGGATGGAACACGATTTCTAGGCCATTTCAATGGGAGTAGGTTAAATCCCTACTATAAATAAGTCTTCTTTGTGTTTGTAAATAAGGCAGGATACCAATTAGCCTAGGATTTCCCTTAATTCTTTTCCCTTCTCTATGTTTCCCTTTATTTTCTTGTTCCCTTTCTTTTTCTTTTTTTTGTGCATTGTGCATCCAGAAGAACTTACTATTTTTAAAAATTCTATACACAGAGGATCGGGCATCTATTTTTGTGTGGGGTGAAGTGATGTGACAAGTACTGGAAGCTATGTTTTGATGGCCCAGGTTGAAGGATCAAAAGTGTGTAGTTTGGAAGAGTGCACATAGAAAAGGTGAACATGAGGAGTTTGGTGTCAGAAAGGATTTACAAAACCCTAACAAGGTTGAGAAGCACAGGAACAACATGAGGTAGGTGAGGTAAAAATCAGGATAAGGACATAGAAGTTCCTTCAAGTTGAAAGTGTCTACATAAGGATCTTTGGTCAGTAAGGGTTTTTTCACACCTAAAGGTTTTAGAAATTTTCACATAGGATTTGGCGTGGGGTAAAATCGTTTAAGGTTGGCATTAGGAAAGTTATCACATTGTTGCAGACTCACAGACCCCGGATGCAGATCAGGCTTCTAGGTTGATGTTCAGGCATCCAGTGTGATTGCACAACATGGAATCCTTTCTCCAAGTGTGGGACTTGTGAAGATGAGAAAAGATTCTCTAGAGAAGGCTGGTTCCTATTCCTCTGTTCAGATGCATACAAAAAATGCAGAGGGTTTACTAAAACCTAATCTAACTTGCCAAGGAGACAGGGTAAGAAAATGCATAGAATAAAACCTAAACTACAAAGGTGATGCACCGAGGAATATTAGACATTTGTTTTGCAAATTTAACATAGACCACATAAATGCAATACAAACACCATGCACAGGTAACCAAACTGCAATAAGAGATCAAAACGACAACAATGAATACATGAGAGGGTTGAGAATCAATCACAAACATATATATTATTGCTCAAAAGTCAATACAGTATATTGCAGTGGCCAAGAGGCAAAAGACTAGCATTACAACCTATATGGGAGGTTTGAAAACTCCACAAACTCTCTTGCAAGCGAGGGAAGAAGGGAGGATGCAAAACAAAAAATGTCCGCTCTCTTAAAAGGGCTCCTCTTTACAATATATATCAAGAAATGAGAGAGGAGAGAGGGGAAATTCAGAATCTACTCCAACCACTTCTTGGTAGCATTTAAATCATCTCATTATGATCCAAGTGGCGGATCCTGGCAAAACGGCGGGCTGTCTAACAGGAGCGGCGAGTCTGCTTCACTGTATTAAAGTTGGTTGTTAAAGCATTACACGCGTCAGAGACGTTTTCTTAATTTTCTCCCTCCAAACTACACCAAAATGCAAGATTGACCCCATAATCATGTAGATAATTTCAACATCTTTCCGTTGATATAAAGAACGTGCAAATCTGAGCTCTGGATCGAAAGATATGAAGGTCTGAAGATTTAGGGCACAAAACAGGCGAAAACGGATTTTTAAATTTCTTTTCCCACGTTCTGCCATCTGGACGACACGTGGCAGGCTCTGGTCCACTGAGCAATTCCCTCTCTCCATCTTTTCATGGGTTTTTCTTATGGGCCCCTTAAACTTGGACACGTGGCACTATTTCATTGGTTTGGATCGTGCTCAAAACTCGCCTTTGACTTTTGGACCTTTTTCCTTGGCGACACGTGTCATGCTGTGATTTTCCACGGCCTGCCGGATTTTCGCATCCACCGCGTCCTTTTGTCCCAAATGTCCCGGCTTCGCAGCCAAAATCCTCCGATCTGCCCGAAATGGGCTTCCTCGCCCTTTTTCTCTGTCGCCGACACGTGGCGTGATCTCGATTAGCTTTCTTCATACTGCTATCCGCGTCCCGCGCGTCCCTTTGTCCCACTTGTCCTTGTGCTTCGCTTTCTGTTTCGCCAAACCGCCGGTTCACGTCCTTCACATCTAAATGTCCCACATGTTTAGTATGAAAGTTCTTCATTTCGCTGATCCGGGTGGTTCGCATCCTCAGAGCCCAAATGTCCCGAGCAATTAGCCATTTTTCTTCTCCTTCAGCCGAACCAGCTTTCCGCGTCCCTCGCATCCCAATGGCCCAATTGTCCCTGTGCTAAAATTTCCCTTTTCGGCTGAACCGGCCTATTCATGCCCTCCGCGTACATTTGTTCCACTTGTCCCAGTGCTTCGCGGGCCGCCTGGAGGCGTTTCGGCCGAACTGCGCCTTGGTGTCCCAAACGTCCCAAATATTTCTGGGACAAGGACTTAGCCGATTTTCACAATTTTTTTCTAGTCCATGCTTATTTTCTCAAATTCTCACATTCTCTCAGAGCTCGTTCTTTTTCAGACTGGGACTTGAGAATCCTAATGTATGTTATCAATTCAACCCTAGGGGGTGAAGTTGGATAACAATTTGGTGACTCAGCGGGGTCATCTGCCTGCTAGATGAAAAGACCAGTTGCCTTTTTGTGATCCATTGGGCATGGAGTCATAAACAATGACCTGAAATGAGCCTGATACTGCAACTCCCTCCATGAGAGCACGCTGAACTGTAAAAACTCAAACTAGGAGTGACAAAACCTGCGCCAAAGCACTTAGGGAAACTGAAACCTAACTACAACAAGACAATGTGCATACGCACTTAGAGGAATTGAAATCTAGACTAATATTTACAAGGGTGAACCTTTTATTTTCAGTAGCAATGTTTGAGATAGATTCCATTTACTGGAATCTGCAGTTCTTCACCGTCCAATGAGGCCAATTGGAAAGCATTGCTGCTCTTGCACTTTGTGACCATGTATGGGCCACTCCAAATAGCATCAAATTTTGAATGCCTTCCCGGTTTTGCTCTGTCCGCATCCCATTTCAACACTAGATCTCCAACTTGAAAAGATCTATCCTTGGCCTTTCTATAGAAGGTTTCTTGATCAAAGCTTGATCCTTTTCCATTACTTGGGATGCCTGATTTCTGATCTCTTGCAACTCCATCAACTTTGCATATCTCACCTCCATGGGCTCAAATTCAAGTAACTCCAGCTACTTCATGAGTTCCAATGTTGGTAACTCAAGTGACATGGGCAAGATTGCCTCTCTTCCATGACAAGCCCTCGAATGGATAGTTACCTGTGTGGATCTTTTGGGAGTGATCCTATCAGCCCATAAGGCTGATTTCAGCTTGGTGTGCCAAGACTTCTGATTCTCATCAAGAGTTCTCCTAATGATCCTTAACAAGTTCTTGTTTGTAGACTCGGCCTGGCCATTACCCTGAGGGTAATAGTTTGATGAAGTGCTCAGGTAAATACCATTCTTGACGGCCCACTCAGTCACCTTAGATCCAATGAATGCCAATGCATTATCAGAGATTATTGTGGCAGGTACACCAAATCTGGTTGTTATTCCCTCATAAAAGTCTAGGATGCTAGACTCATTTGCCTCTTTGAGTGCTACTGCTATCCATTTGGTGAAGTAGTCGGTGGCTGTCAAAATCCATTTATGCCCTTGGCTTGAATTGGGGTTAATGACTCCAATGAAGTCCAAACCCCATTGCATGAATGGCTGGTCAACTGAGATTGGATGCAATGGAAGGGCAGCAAACTTCTCTTTTCCTGTGAAGAATGCACAATTCTTACACCTCTTGATCCATGCATAGCAATCACTGAAGATTTTAGGCCAATAATAACCAGCCTTCATGATTTTTAGAGTTGTCACTCTTGGTGCAAAATGGCCACCAGCTGGTCCACCATGAAACTCTTCCAACACCCTTTGAATCTGATCTGTGCTAATGCATCTCAGCAACACTCCATTCACATCTTTCTTGAACAAAACTCCATCAACAATGGCATACGGAACAGCCTGCAACCTGAAGTGTCTCCTTTGGGTCTTGTTCATCTCTAGGGGGCACTGGCCTATACCTAGGAAGTGCATAATATCTTGGGTCCAGCAAGGAGTGGGGGAAGCATTGTCTTCTTCTTGATTTCCACTTTGCTCATGACTATCCCGACTTGTCAAAACAACCTCTTCTTCATTGCATACTTCCTTTTGCTTCCCCAAAACCAGCTGCTCACACAGTCCTTTCCCTCTTACCAGCTTGGTGATCTTGATATCAATGTCATACTCCATGACACGGGTGATCCAACCTACCCTTTTCTCATTCAAATCCTTGTTGAGGAGGAAGTATTTAACTCTAGCATGTGAGACCAGCAACTGGACCTTGTTGTTTGAGACTAAATGCTTGAATTTCTTCAAGCTTCTGATTACTGCAAGTACATGCTTTTCAATAAAAGAGTACCTCACCTCACAGTCGTCTAGGCTCTGGCTGAAAAAGGCAATCGACTGCTCATCATTATCTTTGTTCTGCTGTACCAGAATGGCAGAGATAGTGTCATCACCTCCAAATGCATAGAGGATGAAATCCTTGGAGAAGTCTGGGTTAATGAGAGTTAGTGCTTGAGAGATAGCTTCTTTGATTGCCTCAAAACTCTCCTTACCTTCTGCTGTCCACTTAAAAGCTAGGCTCTTCTTTAACATTTTGGTGATGGGATTGACAAGGGTCAAAATGGGATAAACCTACAGCACAAAATTGATCCTTCCCAAGAAGCTTTGAAGAGCCTTCTTGTGACTTGGAAATGGCAATGCTCTTATGGCTTCAACTCTCTCTAGGTCAATTGCACACCCTCTTTCGACACAATATGGCCAAGGATCTCTCCTTCATGTGCAAAAAATATGCACTTCTTGGGGTTCAAAGAAACTCCAAACTTTCTACACCTCTAAAACACTTGCCTGAGGTGAAAGAGATGGTCTACTGCATTCTTGGAGAATACAATGATGTCATCAAGGTATATCAGCACTATCTTGTTGATCAAGCCCTTGAACGCCATGTCCATTGCCCTTTGAAAGGTAGCACCAGCGTTGGACAGCCCAAATGGCATCTTCTTGTAAGCATATGTGCCCCATTTAGTTGTGAAGGCTATCTTGAATTGGTCCTCTTCTTTTACCATCACCTGATTATACCCTGAGTAGCCATCTAGGAGAGAGAATCTCTCTGAACCGGATACTACTTGCAATATTTGCTCCATGGAAGGGAGTGGATAATGATCCTTGAGAGATTCCCTATTGAGGTCTCGGAAGTCCACACACAACCTGATTTCTCTGCTCTTCTTCCTGACCGGAACCAAGTTAGCAACCCAGCTTGAGTGCTTGATCGGGAATATAATGCTTGCCTCTATTAGCTTATTTAGCTCTTTCTTCATCAGAGGCTCAATGTGAGGGTTGACTGGTCTCTGCTTCTGCCTGATGGGCTTAGCATCTGGATCCAATTCTATGGTATGTTGTGCCAAATTTGGATTGAATCCTCTCAAGTCTTCATAGCTCCAAGCGAAGACATCTGGAAATTCTTGGCAAAGCTGAACAAAATCAGATTTCTCTTGTGAGGTACTTACTTTGCCAATCTACAATGTTTTGCCTTCTTCCACTAAAATAGGCTCTGAATCCTCACCCTTTACTTGAATGTTTTCCTTCTCCTTCCGGAACTGATCATTCGGGTTGAAGATTGACTCCAAGGTTATGAGGCCTTTTGGTAATTTGTTAGTTCTCAACTGCACCACTTGGTCACCATACTGCTGATGCAACTTGTCTTGATTCCTGGCAGAGAACTCAGCTTCTTCTTGTAGGAAATTGACGATTTGCTGGTCATTCTCAAACACTTGCCAACTGACATTGTTATCCGGCACTGAAGGCCTCACAATCACGTGGATGTTTGGCTATACCTTGTCTTGTTGAATGCTTTTCATAATGTCAAAGGCTGCCCCTACTGCTGCAAGCCTGTCAGCAGCTTGATTCTCTTTCCTGGGAATGGATTCGATGCCAAAACCTTCAAAATCTTCCATGAGGTCCCACACCCTATTCTTGTAGCACCTGAGTAGATCATTCTTGGCAGCATGTCGTCCCTTGACCTGATTTACAATCAATTCACTGTCCCCAAAGACTTGCAGATTCTTTATTTTTCTCTTGATTGCCCAATGCATCCCTTGCACCAAGGCTTCATATTCAGCAGTGTTATTGGAGCATGCAAATTGAAATCTAAAAGCTGAATAGTACTTTATTCCTTGGGGTGAAACAAGCATGGCTCCACCTCCTGCACCTTGCCTACTCCTTGATCCATCAAAAAACAGCTGCCATACCTCGTTGTCATCATTATGGCTTGGCTTGGTGATGCTAGGAACAGGTTGATTTTCTTCGTGTATACAATAGACTCCTAGCTTAGATTCTTCTACTTCTTGATAGGGATCAAAAGCATGTATCTTGTTTGCCCATTCATCAAGAGTTAGGTCCAGGATACTTCCAACCTTGGTGTCAGCCTCATCAGTACTAGGGTGATCTTCTTGATCAAATGCTGAGCAATTGGCATTAATCTGACTTGGGGTGTAAGGCTCAATATGGAAGTTTGCAATGGGTTCGGATCTGATTGTGGCCTTAGTTCCATACCTTGTTCTAAACAACATGTGAGACCAATCAGCAGACAAATACCCTCCAATCTTGGCTGTGAAGTCCCTTGACAAGCAAAGGGTAAAGAGTGGTGGAAGGTCTATGATTTATACATCTTGTAAGACAACAACATTTGGACATGCATGCAAGGTAAGACTCAAGTTTTTAATCACTCCAATTGTTGTTATTGTTGTCCCATCCAATTTACTACTCCTTTAGATATTACTTCATATTTGAGACCCAGCTGATTAGCTATTTTCTTGGGCATAACGGAGCTACTTGCCCCGGAATCAATCATGCAATTGTGTACTAGTTTATCCCCAATGATTAATGAAACATAGAAAGGAGGGGGCTTCAACATTTTACCTTGTTGTCCTCCATGACTTCCTTCAGGCTGGGCAACATTTGTAAGCACTTTGTCTTGCATCTGAACCCGTTGATTCAAAGTTGTCCAATCCTTCATGGCAGCTTGCAGCAGATCTCTTTGGCCTGGGATAGATAGGGATTCCCACATTGATATGTTAACGTTTGTCTTCTTCATCTGATCAATGATACTGAATGGTGATGAAGAATCTCTCTGCTGTCCTTTGGTTTGCACGTTTACTCCCTGCACGTGGGCAGCAACAGCTGGCATTTGAGTTGGCCTAGGGGCTGTTCTTGGCTGCCCTTGTGTATTTGAAACTGGACTCTGCTTGCCAATCATTTGTGGAGCCATGGAAGGTTGTGGATTGGCTGGGGCTAATGGCTGTTCTTCACCCAGATTCCTCCTTTTTGACCTTGTGTTGGCTGCAACACCTTGAGAAACTACCTGATTCATGCCACAGAAATCTTCTGCTTGCCAGTTCACCAATGTAGTGTCATTTGGGGCTGATTGCTGTTGGAATGTTTCTGGTTGTTGGTTGTTTCCTTGACTGCCCTCGCCCTCCACACCGGTAGTTGTCACCATTAGTGCTTGATTGAGAGCACCATTGAAGCACATGGATTGGTTGTGAGGCTCGTTGCATGGAAAGCACCAATCATATTCCTGAGCAATGTTGTTCTGTGTTGGCACTAATGTCTTAGAGGCAGATATGGCATTTGGATTATAGGGCTGGAATGGTCTATTGGCAGGAGGCCTTACTTGGCTTTGATTTTGATTCATATTTGCAGTTGGATTAGGTGGTCTTTGTGGTTGGTATGGCTGCCTATTAGGCTGAGCTTGAGGTTGATAAGAAGGTCTGAAACCTTGGGCTTACTGCCTCTTAATAGTAACCAACTCATTTCCCAAATTTTGCAACTGTTTCATGACATCTTGGAGTTCATTTGAAGCACTTGGAGATGAAGTGGAAGCTTCATTCGAACTCTGATTTCTAGGAGTGGGAACAGGAGCCAAAGTGGGTGCTTGACTAGTGCTTGGATTTTCTAAGTTTGGATACAAGGGCATAGGAGGCCTAGGAGCCAGTTTACCAGCTTGAATAAGACAGTTTTCAGCTCTAATGGCAATGCTATAAGCCATAGGGATTGTTGTGCCTCCCATGGACTGAATTAACATAGAAATATCAGAATTCAAAGCTTTAAGGTAATATAGAAAAGCACCTCCTGCTGTTGGCCTGACTGCCACTGGAATCCTATCCCAAGACCTTTGAAATCTGAAGTTGAAGTCAGTCAGCTGCTCGTTGGGGGCTCTCTTGATAGTTGTCAACTGCTCCAAAAGAGACAAGTTGTCTCCCTTCTCTCCAAATTGCTCGTGAAGTGCAATGCACAACTGATTCCAGTTTGTAATAGAACCAGCCCCAAGGCTCCTAAACCATTGCAATGCTTTACCCTTGAATGAAGATGCCAATAATTTGACAGCCACTTGCATTTCATCGATTTCATGGATTGCACAAAGGTTAGCAATATCTTTAACATGATCACCTGGAGTAGTCTGATTTTCTCCAGTGAAGTAGGGAATGTTCTTCAAGGCTGCAATAGGAACTAGATGTTGTGCATTGAGAGCAAGTGGGCACTACCTGTGAAGTTGACGTAGGGGTTGTTCTGAGCCATTCTGATTGGTCTTAAAACCCTTGTATATTGAAAGAAAGGCCTGTCAGGTGGAGGAGTTGAGAGAGTTCTATTTGGTGGAGATGGAGACCTTTGAATCCTTCTTCCTCTTTGCCTTCTTCTCGGAGATAACTGCAGGTATTCAAACAACTTCTTCTTCTCTGACTCTTGACCTTGTGGTGATTCTTCTCATGAGTTTTCAGGCCTGCACTGCTGAAACCAGTTGATTCTTCCCCTTGGAGTCACCAGATATGCAAATAATAGCTCTTATAAGCAAGAAAACTGCAGCAGATGCATATCAACTTTGCTGCAATAAAAATGAGACCTCTAGTGTCCCACCGGGCGTGCCAAAACTGTTGTTGCAGACTCACAGCACCCCTGGATGCAGATCAGGCTTCTAGGTTGATGTTCAGGCATCCAGTGTGATTACACAACATGGAATCCTTTCTCCAAGTGTGGGACTTGTGAAGATGAGAAAAGATTCTCCAGAGAAGGCTGGTTCCTATTCCTCTGTTCAGATGCATACAAAAAATGCAGAGGGTTTACTAAAACCTAATCTAACTTGCCAAGGAGACAGGGTAAGAAAATGCATAGAATAAAACCTAAACTACAAAGGTGATGCACCGAGGAATATTAGACATTTGTTTTGCAAATTTAACACAGACCACATAAATGCAATACAAACACCATGCACAGGTAACCAAACTGCAATAAGAGATCAAAACGACAGCAATGAATACATGAGAGGGTTGAGAATCAATCACAAACATATATATTATTGCTCAAAAGTCAATACAGTATATTGCAGTGGCCAAGAGGCAAAAGACTGGCATTACAACCTATATGGGAGGTTTGAAAACTCCACAAACTCTCTTGCAAGCGAGGGAAGAAGGGAGGATGCAAAACAAAAAATGTCCGCTCTCTTAAAAGGGCTCCTCTTTACAATATATATCAAGAAATGAGAGAGGAGAGAGGGGAAATTTAGAATCTACTCCAACCACTTCTTGGTAGCATTTAAATCATCTCATTATGATCCAAGTGGTGGATCCTGGCAAAACGGCGGGTTGTCTAATAGGAGCGGCGAGCTGTCTACTGTATTAAAGTTGGTTGTTGAAGCATTACATGCGTCAGAGACATTTTCTTAATTTTCTCCCTCAAAACTGCACCAAAATGCAAGATTGACCCCATAATCATGTAGAGAATTTCAACAGCTTTCCGTTGATATAAATAACGTGCAAATCCGAGCTCTGGATCGAAAGATATGAAGGTCTGAAGATTTAGGGCACAAAACAGGCAAAAACAGATTTTTAAATTTCTTTTCCCGCGTTCTGCCATCTAGACGACACGTGGCAGGCTCTGGTCCACTGAGCAATTCCCTCTCTCCACTTTTTCACGGGTTTTTCTTGTGGGCCCCTTAAACTTGGACACGTGGCACTATTTCATTGGTTTGGATCAGTGCTCGAAAACTCACCCCTTTGACTTTTGGACCTTTTTCCTTGGCGACACGTGTCATGTTGTGATTTATCCATGGGCCTACCAGATTTTCACATCCACCGCGTCCTTTTGTCCCAAATGTCCCAGTGCTTCGTGGGCTGAAATCCTCCGATCCGCTTGAAATGGGCTTCCTCGTCCCTTTTCTGCCGGTGACACATGGCGTGATCTGATTGGCTTTCGGCTCCTTTGGCTATCCGCGTCCCGCGCGTCCCTTTGTCCCACTTGTCCTTGTGCTGCAGTTTCCTGTTTCGGCCGAACCGGCTGGTTCACGTCCTTCACGTCCAAATGTCCCACATGTTTAGTATGAAAGTTCTCCATTTCGGCCAATCCAGGCGGTTTGCATCCTCAAAGCCCAAATGTCCCGAGCAGTTAGCCATTTTTCTTCTCCTTCGGCCGAACCAGCTTTCCGCGTCCCTCACGTCCCGACGGCCCGATTGTCCCTGTGCTAAAATTTCCCTTTTCGGCCAAACCAGCCGGTTCGCGCCCTCCACATACATTTGTTCCACTTGTCCCAGTGCTTCGCGGGCCGCCTGGAGGCATTTCGGCCGAACCGTGCCTTGGTGTCCCGAACGTCCCAAATATTTCTAGGACAAGGACTTAGCCGATTTTCACAATTTTTTTCTGGTCCAGGCTTATTTTCTGCAACTTCTCGCATTCTCTCAGAGCTCGTTCTTTTTCAGCCTGGGACTTGAGAATCCTGATGTATGTTATCAATTTAACCCTGGTGGTGAAGTTGGATAATAGTTACCTTTGATGTGAAAGTACATTGGTAGGTGGCATGACATTTATTATGGAAAAAATCAAAAGATATAAGTAGAAGGTCGTGCATTATTGTTTACCTTGTATTTTTGTTATCAAAGAGATATCGCAAACTAGGGCATCCTTGAAGAAAATTTATGCAAAATAGGGTTGTGAAGATTTATGTGCATAGATAGTTTGATTAGTGAACCAAAGTGGAAAAATAGTACATGGGTGTGAGCAGAGAAGGTCATGTGAGAGGATCCCATGGGTATTATGTCATCTTTTGGAAAAGGGGTTTTTCCAGGTTAGGGTTACATAGTTAGGGCACGGGGTTTGAAAGAATTTTCACAAAGGATTGAAGCCACAGAGTTGAGAAGAGCAAGGATCAAGAGAAATGAATAAATTTTAAAGACTTGACGAAGAAATGGCACTAAGGAAAGTAGCAAATGTTTCACCGAAGAAGGGCAAGGGAAAGTGGAAATAAGTTCTCTCCACTAATTTTAATGAAGAATGGTACACGGAAATGCAAAGTACCCAAATGGCATATTAATTGGTTAGGAATGGGTATCACATATTATAAAGATGGTCGTAAGTGACTATAACCATCAAACAAGCACCACAAAGAATGAGATGGTATTGGAACTGGTCTGCCCTATAGATAAGACGACACTAGATGGAATGCTTATCTACGATGATGAGGTAAAGGTGAAAATGGAGAAGTTCAGGTTATTGCAACTCTATGAGTTTCCCTATTTCATAAAACCTAAGCGACTATACCATTGGTTAATGTCGTACATGTATGAATACCACTTCTACTTCGTAGGATGAAGGATGCAAATAACTCCCCAGCTGATTTCTAATTTTACCAGTCTTATCTGCGAAGGAGAATCATTAGATGATGACTTGGACGATAAGGATGCCATTAAGAAGATTGTTGAAGCTTATGACTACAAGAAGGGTTCACGTTACTTTGACATTTTTACAATTTCCAACCCTATAATGAGGATGGTTGCGCACTTGGTCACAAAGTTGAATGGGTAAGAGAGATGGACACGAATCAACAAGGCTTTGTTGAACGTTTTCCATAATATCTCAGAGGGGACCATCTATAACCTATTGGCTTTCATAGTAGAAGAAATCATCAATGCCATGTACGATGAGAGAAGATCATGTTTGGTAATGTCCTCCTTACCATTGTCTTTTCGGAGATTAGAGTGCCTAATGGGCCAGATAAATTTGTTTTGGAATACCCATATGAGAACCCTTCCCCACCAAAATATTTGAGCAATACACTTGTGACACCATGACGGCCACCCACAAGGCACACCTAGAAAAATGGTATAAGCAGATGTGTGACGCATTTGGCATTGAATGGAGAATACCTAAGAAGTTACCTATTTTACTGCAAGGTGAGGTTGAATTCGCCATATACCAACATTTTTTTATTGGCAGGTTTACTCTAATAGATGGCGCCAAGGGTCCTCAGGTGCAAATTGTCATTCTCCTTCACAACACAATACTTCCAGGCTAGGTTCAATTAATTCAAATAGGTAAAGAAGTTAAGGTTTGACCTCAGTACGGTAGACCAAGATTACCGCGAGCTGTGTAGAAAATTGATATATCCCAAGAAGTGTGCCTATGTGGAGAAGTATGTCTCCCATGATGTACATATGTTGAAACTAGTGACATTACATGTTGCTGGGAGGACCGTAGCAAGGGTATACCTGCGTATAAGGCCTAAGTATGAGAAAGGAACTTACATTGAAAATGATATCTCTATCTCGAAATACCCCACCATAAGGAAGAAGGCCATTCCAAGGAAAAGGGAGAGAGAGGAGGCTCCTGAGAAAAAGGCACCAAGCACACATATAGTGCATTTTATAGGTGTGTAGGAGTCAGGTGCAAGACCAAACACCTATGCACGAAGGAAGAAGTCCCCATAGAAGAAAAAGAGAAGACACCTAGAGGAAGAGGTGCTAGAGTAAGAGAATTCCCCTACAAAATAATAATCATTGGTGAGAAAGGAATCACCTAGGGAATAAGAAAAATAAAAGTCTCATATATTAGAATCACCAGTTAGGAAGAAGCAAAGACTAACAAAAAATGTGGACTCATAAGGAACATAAATCTTGGAGGATGACAAGGGTAGTGATGAGGATGAAGAGAACAAGTGAGGCTAAGAATCACCATGTGTATGATGTACAGAGGATTTAGAGGAAGAGGAAATAAAGAGAAGGATGAGGAAGAATGAGGTGCTCACAACAAAGGGGGAGTGAGGAAGTAAGCATGAAAGATCAAAAGACTCCAATCCTGACTAAGGAGTAGATAGAGGATGCCACAGAGATGGAGGTAACAGATTTATAAAGGACTTAGTAGATCAAGAGGTGGAGCACGGTGCGAGGAATTATAAAACGAGACAAAGGAGAGTGTGAGCATTAGGAAGGAGTATGGAAGCATGGGAAGAGACCCCAAATCAGAAGTAAGCTTCCCACGGGTAGCACACATAGTTGGAAAGGGCATAAGATCTTGGTGCACAAATAATAAATGACTTACATCAATGATCCAAAGAAGGTACTGTGAGTGCATTTCCAAAGTATTGTGCCTTCAAACCAACTCCTTGTTTAGTCTTCTTTCGATGAAGAGGGTGTATACCCACGCATGAGGAAAATTCTATCTTAAGATTTTGAGCCCCATGTTGATGAACCCAAATTTGAGGTCAACCGAGATGCATTGATGAAGATACCAAATGCCAAGGGAGTAAACACTATGTTGAATTCCCAAAGAATCGTATGATAAGCAAGTTTGTAACGTACTCAAAAATTATCGATGGAGGTAAAAGTAACGCTCTTTAGAAGTAACAATAGAATAAAGTTCTTGGAGGAAGAGCTTGAGAAAAATAATGAGGATATCATTGAGTAGGACAAAGAAATAAAATTGAAGGAATTGATCGGTCGCAATTAAGATGCAAACTAAGGGATATAAAGTAAAAGGTGCGCAAAATCCATAAGAAGATAGAGGTCATTTCAGATGCCATAATCTTGAAAAACTTGGACCTAGCCCCACCTGAGCATAAATACGAGTCAACCATGTAATTCTTGGAAGACTTGACTGCATCCTCACCATGGAAAGGAGGTCACTCGCATTAGATTTGGCGGAAGAGGCGATGGCGTGCCAGAAGGAGGAAGAAAAAATTAAGATTGGGGAGATCTGTTACTCAAGTATTCCAAGCTCCTTTCCGCTATAAAGACCTCCGCGTAAATGGCCAAGGTTGTATATGACAATTTCACTAACAAAAACAGGGTAGCAAGAATATTGGCTGCTACCAATGAGGTGGATATAAAAAGGAATTTCAAGAAAAGAACAAAGGAAACAGGGTGGAGCATGATAAGATCTTGGATGAGGTTGAGAAAATTTTGGAAGCAATCAAAACCTTGTAGGGTTCGGTTAAGAATCGGCTTAAGGAGCTATATCCCCAGGTCACTCGCAGAATGGACACACTGGGTGATCTTAGCAAGCAACTAGAAGGCATTGTAGATACACTGAATGCTAAGAGCAATGAATTGATTTTTTATGAAGTAAGTGCTCTATTAGGTGACCTACTTTAGTAGGCATAGGGTGAGGTAGATGCTTGGGAGAATATTGAGGAAACCGTGAAGAAGGAATTCCCACTTCTCCTACAAAGTAGTAGCATTCTTCTATTCTTTTGTTCTTTATTTATATTTTCCTAGTTCCACTATTCTTTATTCTTTGAAGAAGCAAGTTGTTTCTGAGGATGGAGAACATGTGTAGTGTGGGGTGATGTTGGACCCTAAAATATTGGCTAAGTACCAAGAGGCATGTGCGCATAGGACCAATGAGAAGAAGGGTGCTTAGGGGAAAGCACGCAAGACAAAGGGGTTTAAGAAGGGTTTTAGTGAAACCAAGGCACGTACGGGAGGAAGAACAAGGGTTTAAAGGACTTAGCCATATTTGGCATTCTAGATTCACTTGAGGAAAAGTGTGAGGACCTCGACTAGGCATGATAAGTGGATAAGGTGCCAACTCGGGAACCTTGGAGGCCAAGAAAAGGATATTCCACGTAGGGAATATTCCTAGAGACATCATTACAAAGAGTGGAGGGTTTACAAAGGGATAAACATTCACCTATGGAGGACCACATCGACACTTGGCATGTGATCTGCTCAGAAGAAAATTCATGGTGGTGGTCAATGATCTTATATAAAGGAATGCTCAGGCTAGGAATAAAGAGATAGATAGACACTTGACATAGAAAGATATATAGAAATACATGGAGGCAAGAAGGGAATTCAAAGATAATGTAGAGGGAGAGTAACGAAGTGCTATAGAAATGCTATGGTTTAGAGTACTTAGTGTTAGAGGGTTATAAGGGATGTTTTAATAATATGTATGGGTACTAGGATTTGTAACAAGGGATAGTATGGGGGGAAATATAGTTAGGATCTCAGATAAAAGAGGTTTGCAGGAGTTAAGTCTTTTCATTTAATGTATATGGTCTGAGATGACCATTTTGACTATAATGTGGCTACCAGAACTCTTTTAAATCAATATATATGGGTTCGTTCTATATATGTTGTGTATGGGTGCAAACCCTTCTAATATTTAGCATGTTATAACTCATATCCATTTTAATCTGGTTCATTCGGTGTTTATCTACCTTATCTGATGCATGGGTGTGTGTGTGGATTTGCTAGTTTTATGTTCTTCTTTTAGGATGCATGTATTTCTATCTCTGAAAATAAATCCCCAATAATGGTGGAACCTTCTCTCATATATCACATAAAGAGGGGCTTGACACCTACGCGTGCCTCGGTGAGCACCCAAAGTGTCTTCTCAATGATAGGATGGTGTGTTTGGGGTTAGAAAGAAGTATTAATGGTTAAATAAATGACTATATGTGACTACATGACTCGAGGGATGTACAGTATCTATATGGACTGAATCTATCGAGGGTGTTGGGTTAGGAAGACAAGTAATGGCATCATGCATTGTAGTTTCATCTAGCTCATAGGAATACCTAAGGGAATAAAATGGGAAATGTGTAGATTTAGGATCAAGATGGCCTTCTTTGAGGGCTTGGATTTCTAGCTTTCTGGTCATGGTGAAGGCTTTGTCAAAATTCTGGAATGTGTGGATCTGTAGGGTGTATGAGATATGATGGGAACATGATCTAGTAAGTAACTTGATCAGTTCTTATTGAGGCAATGAGGATGTCAATTGATTGATAATGCTTTACCACCTAGTGACAAAGTTGACAAGGGATTCGTTTTCAGATTGTTTGATGGTAGAAAGATCAAAAATGGTGATTTTATGAGTAACGCTTTATATCAAATTTATTGATAAATAACATGGCTAGCTGAGTGAAAGAGAGCAAAGAGTGTCGAGGAGGGAGTTGTACTAATCCAAGGTAGGTCCTACCAATGACATGGGAAATGTTCTAAGCATGAGATAACATGCATGTCTAAAGGCTAGTATGTGTTGTTGAGGATCCTCCTAGCCATGGAACATGGTAAATTCTAGTAATTCCCAATGTGGAGGATAGGATTATATGGTATTGATGGATGGATGGGTTCATTACAAACTTGATCATAAGTGAGGGTGTGTTTGGGTCCCTTGGTAGTGGATTCCAAATTTTCTAATCTATTTAATAGATCTTGCACAGGATCATTTGTAGGATTAGATGTGAAGGAATTAACATGTGAGTGCGGATGAGCATGTGATTGATTTGATTGATGAAAATGTGGAGTAGGATGGTTTTTTTGTGGATGGGCTTGATGTGGAGGTTGATAAGGGGTAGCTTGAGAGGATATTATTTGTAGAGTAGGTTGTGATAAAGGGATGTTGGGGTACATGTAGGGATGTTGGATATGTTGTTGTTTTTGGATGAGAGGGATAAATTAGGTCCGAGTAGGGATGTTCATATGGTTTTGGGATGTTTGAGGTAGAGAGAGAGGTATTGAAGTTAAGATAGGTTGATTAGATAAAAGATGGGGATATTAAGATTCTCATGATTTTTTACTTTGAAGGAGGGGATGCGGTGAAGATGTATTGATGGGATATCTTGGACATGGGCCGAGGAGCAACAGGTTTGAAGTAGTTTGAACATAAAGGATAGCCATATGTTTTTAGATGGGGTTGTTATAGGGTTGTATGATTGGATAAAAGATAGAGGTTCCATAGGGGACAAATTATAATCTAGATGGTTCTAGAAAAATGTCATAGATAATCAAATTTGAGTGGAATGTGATAGGTTGATAAGATTGATAAGGACTAGATCCTGTGTAGGGGATATTTTGAAATTTATTGGGATGAAAAGATGTAGAGGTAGTGGATGAAGCAACTAAAGATGATTGTAAAAATGACGTATAAGGGGTAAAATAATATGTTGATGTAGAGGGTTGATCCATATTAAATGATAGTCAACTGATGATGATAAAAAAATCCCTAAGAGAGATACAAATGTAACAAAAAAGTCAAGCAGAAAGAATTTTAATTATCTTGATTAGAATTTATATGTGGGGAAGAGGCTCAAAGGGAACCTAATGATATGGTTGTTCTAAGGATGGTTTCAGTTTTTTAAGGTTAGAGTCCTTTATATACCCGAAGGTATGTGAGGCCCGAATCTTTGTTGGTGTTAGTATGGGGCCTAGTATTAGGGCCTACCCCCTCACTTCATGGTCCCACAGAATAAGGCAATTGGGGGCTTAGCCAATATACCAAAAACCAGTTGTTTATACTCATCCATAACACCGATTTAATTTCCCTATTAGGTGATGATATACCAGTATTTATCACCTGGATAGGAGTCTTTGATGCAAATTTGATATTTGATGTGGTTTGGCTGTGTGTGAGGGAGATTAAGTGAATGCAATAAATTAACCCTTTAATTAATCTATGTGATCAAGAAAGATGCAAAGTTCATTTTAATCCCAAAAGAATGATTTATTTTGATGAGGGAAAACAACAAAATGTGATGTGGAAAATGAAAAGAAAGAGAAAAGACTCACCTCAAAAATGCTTCCTTTTTAATTTTTCAATATTTGGATTTTTTAGCAAAACAAAAGTGTAGCAAGAAAAAGGCTACAAGAGTAGAAACCTACAAAAAGGTTAGTAGAAGACAAAATAAAACAAGAGAAGATGATGTTAGAGGTAGACTAATTGATTAATTAGAAGTAATCATAGAGATCATCAATGATTGATAGAATCACTAGCAATTGTATTGGATCATTGGTGATTATAGAGAAGAAGTCCTAAAATGTAAAAAAACTAAATGAAATAAACACAAATGAAGAAGGGACTAAGTGTCCCACTAGGCGTGCTAGAATGTTCATATATTTTTTTAATTTTCTACTCAAATTAATTAAGTGAAAGAATAAAAACAAAATTGACATCGGAAGACACAGGGTTTACTCGATACCCATAGAGATGGATATTGTAGCTAATGGATGAAATCTCCTTCTTTATTTCGTTGATGGAGGAACCTATAGATCACAGACACTAAGAAGAAAATGGGATTAGATATATAAATGGAAGATTACCTAACAAAGGTTAGTCCCCAAAAGTCTATGGACTTCCTTTCAAGGATTTCAATCTGCATTCAAGAAATCAATCTAATAATGATAAGTTAAATTCATAAAACAGATGATATAACCAACAATGCAAAGGCAAAGGTACTTACGCTGTTCAAGGCTATATGATGATCTGATGGTGATACTTGATCCAAAGGGAGTCTAGGGATCACAAAATGGCTCCAGGGAGCAAGGATATAGATAGTTGTGCACTCGAAAGGTGAGCAATGTGATAGATTTGATTTAGATAATCTGATAAAGTACTTGGAATGGCTCGGGGAGATTGATATGACTAGACAGACACCTACAAGTTAAAATTAGTGACATATTATGGGATCTCGAATGCTTTAAGGTTGATATTTGAGATCAAATGGTCTAATAGATAGGGATCACCGATGATTGAGGACGATCACCGGCGATTGGGGCGATCGTCGATGATTGGGAGAATCATCGAGTGATTTCTACAAAGATGTGTAGGATGATAATAAATGAGATAGATTTGATTGGATCTTGTAAAATATAAATGAACAAGATAATAATATGAAGGGAAAAGGTACATACCTTGTCTGAGATGATAAATGTAGGCAGGAAGATGACATTACTTGAGAGAGGGAGGTTGTAGATGTATAAAGATTGATGATTTTTTTGGATGCTTTAATGGCCTCCAAGGGCTAAAGAAGAGATGTTGATATCTTGATTGTTGTTGTGCTGAAGGACTATGATACAACAAGATTACAATGAGAGAGGAACATTCAACTAATAAGTTAGAGTGAGAGAAGCTAACCTGAAATGAAGGTTTAAAACACATTTATATAGGTTTATGTCAACAAAGGAGAATCACTGGTGATTGGGTAGAATCACCAAGTGATCTAGAAAATACGGGAAAATAGTTTAAACAATCTTCCCAAATTTATTTTTTGTTTTTATTTGTCGAATGATATGTGTTGGAAAGGTTTTATATTTTCCAGGAGGTTATAAAATGGTTGAGAAGTAGCTGATTATATTCATTTTATTTTATTTTGGTTTTTAAGTGGTTGGAGTGGTTTTAGGAGAGGATAAAATAGGATTTAAGAATGTGTAGAATGACATTTACAGAGAGTAAATATAAAGTGGGGAGGAATAAGACTTGGGATAAATGTTTAATTTATAATATGATAGTTATGTGATAATCAATTTAATGTATAATATGATGATGATTTGATAATGAAGAGGAGCTAGCGGACGTGGACACGGGGATTTTAGGTTTCTAAAGTTGATATGCATCTCTTGACTTACCGAAGAAGGAACATTAGTGATTATGGATTGATGCTCATTAGACATGGAAGGACTAGATTTAGGAGCCCATTGGGATTTAGCAATTAGAGATGTAGCAGAATGTTGTGAAGTAAATGAAATAAAACCCTGATGATCAAGGTTCTTAATTATTTTTTTTAAAGCATAACAATGATTATCATGATTTCCATTAAATTTGTGATGATTACGAAATGGGAGACCTATATGTTTGGCAAGTCGGTAAGGAGGGTAACGATGAGTATTTGGAAAGGTTATCAATTGGTTATTGAGGAGCTCTAGAAGAAATCATGGTGTTTAGCATTGAGATAAAACTTAAGAGGTTTTGGTAGAGGTAATACTTAGGGTTCACCGATATGAGCATTAGTAGAAGAAATAGGGTTGGGATGATGTTTAGAAGAAGAACTAGCATGGGATTGAGAAGCATCCAAGAGATGTTGGATTTCAGTTGTGAGAGATATAATCATGGCTTTCATAGCTTTAATTTTATCTTGAAATAAACAATGTAAAGCTTGGATTTATTTGCAAATGGATTAGTTGGTTGTGGTATCATGATCAATACATTCGTTAGAGAGATTATCGAAGATGGCACTTACCTATGTAGGTGGCATATTGTGAGGGAGATACATAGTTTCTAAGGATTTTGGAGAATATATTTAAAAGGTGGGTACATTTTAGTGAGTCATGAAAAGATATATGAGGAATTTTAGGAGCCATGAAAGAGGATCATATAGAATAGGCAAAACAAGGATCCAAGTATTTGATCACGAGTGGGGTTCATCAAAGATTTAATTTAATTTGAATTAAATCTGATTGCAAAGTAACTACTATAATAACTGATGTAAAAATGCTAAAATAAAGTAATGACACAAGTAATCAAGCATGTACAATATGAAACCCTAAGCAAGAAGGAGAGATGGGAAACCTTAGCTGATTTTTGAGTAAATGGGAAGTGATCTAAGTAGGTGAAATTTTTGAACAGGATGCAAACAACATTGTTAATGTTCGCTGTAAATTCCGAAGTCAAGAATGGTGCAGAGACAGGGGAACCCATGAGAGGGTAGAGGCACCTAGGTTCTGGTGACTAGATCTAGGAATTGATGGTCATGCAATTGCTCAAGAACTATTTTCTTCTGTGTCATAATGGTTTTATTATTGGCTCATGTTTGTTGCTTGATATTTTCTCTTTGATTACCTAGGGTACATGTAACCTATAAAATAGAATGTCTACTTGCACATGTCCATAACGTACATCAAATCTAATAAAAAATGTACAGAATGTGGAGTTGGACTAACCCCAATGGTCACCCGAAGAGTGAACTTACTGCCAAGTGTTGTACTACATCTCATACCCCATGTAGTTCTTGTGTGTGTGTATAAATGATGCCCTAGGATGCCCTTGTGCAAGTTACACAATGATAATAGGCTAGATCTAGAATGTAGCAATGTATAGTATGTGTGGATGGAATAGAATATACTTCCCCTCCTATGTAGTGTATGTATAAGTGATGCAACCCTTATCCCTTATATGGATGTTAGATGGATTCCTTTGAAGTGTTTTAGTGCCTTTATAATGCAAGCTTAGGTGATAATAATAATGCTTAGTGTTTGGTCCTTATTTTTGAGAAGTAACTAAGTATATATATGATTACCTTGTTTGAATTTCATAATTGAAAACTGGAAGGCCAACCCATAAGTGAAAAATATGCCCAAAAGATAAAAGAGACCCAAAAAGAGAGAGCAAAGGTAAGAAAGGGTCTAGAGTGCCCAAGGTATAGATAGAAGCGTGGGCGTTAGTGTCCTCACCGGGTGTTATTTTCTCGAGGCCATAAAGGATAAATCAATCAAGTTTCTATCATATTTGTAGGTTGTGTAAGACTAAAGAGAAAACAAAAAACAAATAAAAGAGGCCAAATATAGTTATCCACCACTAGTTTTCTTTCATAGAGATCATATATACATTAGTATGCTTTTGGACTTAGAAGTGTACCAAAATGTGTGATTTTATGTCTACAATACTCTATATTGAAACATTGCTCCTAATCATGAAGATACTTTGCTTTGAAATTTATGAGAGTGGAAAAGTTTTAGATATTTCCTCCTCTCAAAACAGATAACTTGTGCACACGATCATCATCCAAGAAGCAACAAAAGAGTGCATGCAAGGGCATGAGATAGAAAGCAAACCTATACCGCCAACAAAACACTATACGCAAGTGTCCACTTGGAGGAATTGAAACTACTCTAATATGTACATGATTTGGTGGAACAACTTAATGGAAATGTTTAAGATAATCCCGTTGACTAGGATTAGTTATGCATCTCTATCCGGATGAGACAACTCAAAAAAGTTGGCCTCTTTATAACTACTTGATGATATATGGACCACTCCAAAGTACATCAAATTTCAAATGGTACCATGATTTATCTCTGTCAACATCCCATTTTAAGACTAGATAACCCACTTTGAAATCTTTATCTCTATCCTTCCTATCAAACCATTATTTGTTTGACCTTTCATATTGCTCCAATCTAATCATGGTAGAGTTCCTTATTTCTTCAAGTTCAACCAGATCTTCCATTCTGATTTCTCTTTGATTTGTGCCCTCAAATTCCAGCTAATGCGCCAACTCTAATGAAGTTAATTTTAAATATAAAGGAATCCTAACCTCCATTCCATAAACAATTTTGTAAGGTGAATTACTAATTTCCTTCTTCATTGTGATTATGTCTCGTTTAAAGAGAACATGAGAACTTTGTGTTCCACTACCTCTCGTTGATGTCCATTGTCTACTTCATGATTTTGGTCGATTCTTGTTAGTGAACTCTACCAAACCATTACCTTGATTGTAGTAGTTAGAATATGTCTTCAAATATATTATAATGCTAAGAGCCCAATCAAAAATTATTTTTCCTAGAAATGCTTTTTCATTATGAGAGATAATGGTTCAAGGAATTCCAAACCTAGTCATAATATCTTTGAGAAATTCAAGGATAGATTACTCATTGTTTCCTTGAGTGTAACAACATATGTCCATCTAGTGAAATAATTTGTTGTTTTAGGAGGATTAATCATACCAATGAATTCAATACCCCATTGCATAACAGGCTGATTTGCTCAGATTGGAAGAAGGGGAAGCACGTTCAATTTATTTTTTCTTATAAATAAAGTGCATTTTTGATCCACTTTGCGCATCAGCAAATAATGTAGGCCAAAAGTATCCTACCTTAATGATTTTCATTATTGTTTCTTTGGCATAGAAGTGTCTTCCAAAGAATCCATCGTGAAATTCTTATAACACTTTGTTGACATGTGTGCCATCAATGCATCTCAAGAGCACACTTTTGACATTTCTTTTGAATAGAACACCATCTATCAAAGTGCAAAAGGAATAGATTGCAGCCTCATATTTCTTCTCTTTACTTTTCTTAGGATAGGAGGGTATGCACCGAAGATAGAAATGTTATCATGATATCAATATAGCTACACACGATTATATTTTTATCTTGCTCAACTTCACCACACAGAGTTCCTCTTCCATAAACAAATAATTCTCTTGATCATTATGTGCATCTAGAGAAAGTTACTTACATAGCATATTTCCTCTTACAAGCTTTGAGGATTTCATAGTCACATCGTATTCCATGATTTTGGTCACCCATCTAGCTCTTTTCTCACTGATTTTTTCTCCCATAATGAAGTCTCTCACACTAGAGTTTGAAACTAGAACTTTGAGGTGATTAGTGGAAAGAATACTTTTGAACTTCTTTAGTATGCACATGATGGAAAAGATCTATTTTTAGTGTGACTGTATTTCAATTTATAATCCTTTAGTGTTTGACTAAAGAAATCCACTGGTTATTCCATTCCTTGATCATTTTCTTGTGTCAAGACAACAACAACACTAGTATCAACTCCATAAGCATAAATGATGAAATCCTTAGAGTAGTCTAGATTGATAAGTGTTAGGACACGAGTAATTTCTTACTTGATCTTGATAAATATTTCATTTCCTTTTGTTTTCTATGTGAAGACTATATCTTTCTTGAGCATGAGGGTGATAGGCCTAACCAAACCTGTAAAGTTAGGAATGAATCTCCTAACAAAGTTGATTTTTCCTAGGAATGATTTCAAGGCCTTCTTATATATTGGCAAAGAGAGAAAGAGAATAGATAAGATTCTTTCTCGGTTCAATTACAATGTCATCCTTTGAAATAACATTGCCCAAAAATTTTCCTCAGTACAACGGAAAATTTACACTTCTTGGGGTTGAGAGACACCCCAAATTCTATGCATCTCTCACATACTTTCTCTAGATGAATGATGTCATATGCACTCTACTTTGAGAATATAGTTATGTCATCCAAGTAAACAAGGATGAATTCATTGATGTTTCCTTTAAAGGTAATTTCCATTGCTCTTTGGAAGGTAGAACCTACATTATACAAATGAAAAGGCATTTTGTTATAGGCATATTTTCCCCATTTGGTTGTAAATGCGCCTTGAATTGATCCTCTTCCTTGACCATGATCTGTTGAAACTGAATAACCATCCGACATAGAGAACCTTTACACACCAACCACAAAAGATGCAAAATTTTCTCCATGCCTCTATGGCGATGGTTCCAATGGCATTGAATTTGTTGATAAGGTTTTTAAGGCATTAAGTACTACCAGTTTTGGAAGGGGCTAGTTGACTTGGCAGAGGCTTATGTGGAAGCTCCACTAAGATGGAATTGCATGTTAAATGGGAATTGGCATTCGCCAAATTTGGGAGATAGTGGTAAGGAGAGATAAGTGGGAAAATTGGAATTAATGAAATTAATTGACCTCAGGTTTTGTTCACAAACCATCTTGGAAACTTGGGAGGTGGGTTTGTGGGATATTGTTGGTTTTTGCATGCTTTCATTTTTCTCTGCATGGAACAAACTGTTTTGAACCAAGAGTTCGACTTTCACTTCATTGTTCTTTTTAACGACTGGTCTATTTTCGATCATGGGAAGGTATACGACGATTCGAGGAAATTTTTGGGTGGTTGATCTTTCATAGAGGAGAAAAGGAGTTGGAAGCTCGGCTAGAAGTATCCTTTGATTTGGTAGAAGCACTATCAGGAATGATAGGCTCTAACCATTAAGATCTCTTTCTTTCTTCTAAATGTTTTCATTAAAACAACTCTACTCTTATGAGATTCTTGGTTTGCATGTTTTATCTAGTTATTTGCTTGTTGGGTTTTATAAATCTCTGGAAATTTGGGTATGAATCCATGGAAAATTAATGTTAAGTCTTGGAAACTTTCTTTGTATGGGTTAAATAACGAAACATGCATGAGAAACTTGTTTCTGTAGCTCTGCTTGTCATTTCTTGAACCGGTATTCGAAGAGTTGTGTTTTTAACTAACCTTCATTTCTATTTATTTGGTTCTACATTTTGGGAACCTTGAGTCCCGTCTGATCTTACATTAGAGCTCATGTTTTTTTGAGCTTGAGCTTGTATTTGAGATTGTGTTTCATTTGATCCTGTATTCGAGTTCATGTTTAGTTTGAGCTTGATTTGGGGTTAGTGTTTTGATAAGAATTTGTGTTGGAGGTTCTTGTTACCCTGAAACTGTGTTTGGAATCTTGGGTAATCCTGGACTATTGTTTGAAGTCCGTATGTAGCTCTGTACTCATGTTTATTCTTGTGTTATTCTAGACTATTAATGGAAGTTCATAATGTACACAACACTTGTATTTTATTATGTGTATGGTTCTAAACTCAAGTTAGAAGCTCGTGTTTCGTTTTGAGCTGGTATGAGTTTTCTTTGTTTAAAATACAAACTAGAATGGGAACTTGTTGTTTCCCTGAACCTGTGAATATTTACTTGAATGGTTCTGAACTCTTATGTGAGAAACTTGTGTTTCATTTTGAGTTGGAAATAGGGTTTCTTGTTTATGTTATAAACTAGTTAAGGTTGTTCATATTATATTTTGTCTTGTATTATGATATTTGTGTATATTTGTGCTCATGTTTGAGACTTTGTGATTCGACACTGTACATGTAATTTGGTACTTAGTGTTTGGAATTTATAGCTTGAATGATGTGTTGGTTCTGTTTTGGTATTTGTGAGTTGGTTTTAAATTGCATTCAAGTTGAAAGCTTATAACTCTTTTAATTCAAACTGCTTACTCAAAGTAAATCTAGGGAAGTAGTATGACTGAGCTGTTTGAATATCTCTTGGAGATTTAACTAGAAACACTTTCATTTGATAGTGGATTTGGAACTTCTTTTAAAGACAAGTTTTGTACCAGTGCTTAGAAATTGTAGTGGAAGGATTACTTAACTTTGTTCAGTTTGATTTTATTTTATAGTTCTAAAAGAATTATGAACCACTTACTCTTAAGTACAATGTTGTGGAGGTATTTTAAAGGAACTTCAGTTTTGAGTTCGAGGATACTCCTGAACTGGTTTAGTTTAAGGTTTTAGGTTTTCTATTCTTGTTGGGATCAATAAGTGAATACTTGAGTCTTTTAAAAGAAAAAGGAAATTGAGAATCCTTAGGGACAGTGTGCTATTTTTGAACTTTACTAGTTTATGTTGTTCTGAACTAAAATTGGAACTCATGCTTTTTAATGATAAGGATTGTAAGGGAGACTTACAGTACATTTTCTTTACAATGAGTTGGTTTTGTTCTCTCTTCTAGGAACTAGTGTATGAGCTTATTGTTTGGATTAGAAGAGGGAATTTGTTGTTAAGTGTAGAGAAATTATTTAAGGATTGAATCAAATTCTGATAAGATTCCTTTTCTAACCTGTTGGGATAAGTTCATTTGATTGAACCCTTTTGTTATTAGTTCTCTTGTGAAATGGAGATTTATTATAATTGTTTAGTCTTCCTTGTTCATATCATTTGTTGAAGTGATGTAGGAAGAGATTTGATGTTTCGGTTTTGTTGAACAAAAAATATAATCTTGTTGGTAGACTATTTAAATTCTATATTCCTTCTTAGATTGATATGGGATTATGTTCTAATGAAAATCTTAAATGTTGAATTTAAAGGTAGTTGTCCTTTAAACGAAATAGTTAAATTCATGTTATGTACTTGTTTCTATTTTCAGATGTTTTGTGTTGGACATAGTTTGGAATGTTTATTCTTCTTCCTTGCTTAGGATCTAGACAAATCATCCTAATGGGAACTATGCTGTAAACCTTCCTTTGTCTTATAGTAAAGTTAAATGTTGTATTCTATTATGATAGAATTGGGAACAATAACATGTTATGATCTGTTGTTTGTTTAAAGGTAATTGATAGGATCAATTAAACTTTAATTTTGTAAGGCAGATGTTGTGGATTATATTATGTTCTTCTCTTAGAAGTGAATTCAGATTGGTTAATGTACTTCTTTTCTAATTGTTATTACTTATACTGATATGTATGATATATTAATTGTTTCATTAAAGTAGAGTTGTTTTAATGGAACAATTAGTGGAATGCACTTCGTTTTAAGGCTTAGTGCTTATCATGCTCAGTTCATTGAACTGACCCGTGCTAGCAATTTTTGCAGATGGACTTTGTAAGTGATAAAAGAAGGAAAAACTTATATGATGCATTGGCTGATTTAAGTCTGATTCTTTGTGAAGAATTTTGATTCATTCTTGAGTTGTATTGAAAAAGAAAAGTTGTATTCTTTTTAGAATGAAGGTTGTTGTTATGCAGTATGCCTAAAATGCATAAGTCTTGTAAATGTATAAGTTTTAAAGATGAATTGAAAGTTGGGAATTTACTTGTATTGGTTGTGTAAATTATCTTGTACTTTTATGAAAGAGATGGAATTCTATCTTGTTGATATTCTTCATATTATTTATATGCTTAATTGGTTATCCTTTGATAAGTTGGATAAAGGGATTTAGTTCAATTTCCCTAATTAAGATGCAACTTGTTAAGTTGCAGAATATGATGTTCTTTATCTAAACAATTTAACATAGTAATGTAATGTAATGTGTGTTGAACATACGCAGTAAAACTATAGTAATTGTAAAAGATAAGGAGGGTATGATAAACCCTAACACTAATTCATGAAGAGGAAGAATCTTCTTCTCAAAAAAGGAATGTAAATGAAAAATAAAGGTAATGTGATTGTTAATCATTAGACTTCATATTCAAAGAATTCTACCTAGTTAAACCTATATGGTCACTACACCTCCTTGATTAGTTAAGTTACATTATAATGGAACTTATGATGTTGTTGTCCTATTTTTGGTTAATTATTTGTTAAGCCAGATAAACGAACTTAAAAAGAAAGCTTAAGTTAAGGAATTTCTTTAACAATTAATTGAATATGATATGGAAAAAGAACTTGAGTGTTGGATTAGGGTTTAGCAAGGTTGTTGTAATCTATTTTAATAATCCAAATTAATTATATTAATAACCTCTTAGGGGGTATGTAAATCTTAATGAGGTTGTTTTTGTAGGATGTTAGCACATGCCAACCGTGTGGGGTTATACCTTCGGAATATCGGATCTTCTCGAGGATACAACGATGCAGTTGACATGTGGCAACACCCTTCTACATTGATCATCTAGATCTACACACATCTGGACTTGAACTTAGTTTCTCCCTAGGTCCAATTAGTAGCATGTTTAGGATAGGGAGCAGCCCCTAAGACTCAGGGTACCTTGGCACATGGGGTTGACTTAGGTTGACCCAGTATGCCCATTTACCCTAAGTCTTTGTGAGCCTCTTCCTATCATAAATTATGTTGTTAACCTGAACTAGGGTTAAACCTTGGGCAAGTGGGCTGACAAAAGTCAGTAAAGGACATTCTAGATAACAATAAAGTGGGGTGAAGGATGTATTCCAGATTGACGAGTATGTCATCAAGGAATAACAACATGAACAGTATGTTATAAATCTTTGGCCAAAGTATCGCAAGTTGTTGGTTGTGTTGTCCTATGTGTAAGGATATTACTTGTATAAATCAGAAAATATACAAAAGGTAGAATAACATGAGAGAACACAAAAATATAGATAAATGATGACATCATGCTCATATAATAGCTTTTCCACTTTGAGGGGGCAACCTCCAATACCACTTCAAGGGGGTAACCTCCAAACCATACAATAACACTCCAATACTCAATATGATGATTAACTATAACCTTCTAACCCCTATATATACCATTCTAACCTATGGCCAATACTGAGGCCGACCTCCTAAGCATAATAAATCATAAATGAATGATATAATAAGATAAGGGGATGTGTGCCACATGTCGGCATCTCCATCAACCCATATACATTATAATATTATATCCCAAGGTACATAGCATTGCCTCCCTCTTTGACATGTTTCGTCCCCGAAACATAAGAAGAAGCCATATAATGAGTGTGCTTTAAATTATTGCACACTTGTCGCCAAGCTCGATCATCCAACCACCATATGAAATCCTATCCTGTGTAGCAGCTTCATCATCAACATCTTCTTCTTCTTCTTCTTCTTGATGTTGCTTCTACTTCTGATTCTTCTTCTTCTACTTCTTTTCTTTTTCTTTTTTTTTCTGCTTCGTCTTCTTCTTCTTTTGTTGCCCATCTGTCCATGAAAACTTGTTCCAGTTCCTGCAAAGACCAATTAGACTTTTCCTTTTCTAACTTAGAAAAGAAAATCTGTGTAGGGCCACTAATCCACAACTTGAATAACCAAATATCTGATGGTTTAGAGAATTTATCCCTGAATTTGTTCCACCATTCTCTAGCATCAATCCTGCCATCTCTAAAAAAAGCTACCATCCCCATGATCCACAAAACTAGGGTTTTGGAATTCTGAAAATATTTCGGTAGATGGATAAAAACACAAAGAACAAACCCTAACTGAAATTTCAAGAGCTTTCCGAAAATATAAATTTTTCTAAAAAATACCACAATTTGCTTCCTGAAAAGTGAATTTATGAAAAACCTAAAACACCAATAACATCCGCAAAATAGATCCAATGGAGCTGAATTTTTCAGATATTCTGACTTAGAGTGTTTCAAAATTATGATGCAAAAATTGGGAAAAAATTCGATACCCTCTTCAAGATATACGCGAAACAAAAAATTTAGGTTTTTGCCCTAATTTTGGCCGAAATCGCTGCTCTGATACCACTTGTAAGGATATTACTTGTATAAATCAGAACATATACAGTAGAATAACATGAGAGAACACCAAAATATAGATAAATTATGACAATATGCTCATATAATATCTTTGCCACTTCGAGGGGGCAACCTCCAATACCACTTCGAGGGGGTAACCTCCAAACCATACAATAACACTCCAATACTCAATATGATGAATAACTACAACCTTCTAACCCCTATATATACCATTCTAACCTATGGCCAATATTGAGGCTGACCTCCTAAGCATAATAAATCATAAATGAATGATATAATAAGATAAGGGGATGTGTGCCACATGTCGGCATCTCCATCAACCCATATACATTATAATATTATATCCCAAGGTACATAGCATTGCCTCCCTCTTTGACATGTTTCATCCCCGAAACATAAGAAGAAGCCATATAATGAGTGTGCTTTAAATTATTGCACACTTGTCGCCAAGCTTGATCATCCAACCACATGTGATCCTGGTAGATGATACATATCTGAACTAATATCCATATTCCGTTGCGCTACTCTGATTCCATTCATGACCATAGTTTATCATCCTTGGATTCCATGCATAACCAACATAAGGATTTAATGCATAACCATAATAAGGATTCCATGTATAACCATAATAAGGATTCCATGCTTCATAATTGTTGCTCCATTGATCCCCTGTATAAATAAAGTGATTATTCCTCCAATTACCTGTATATCTATATTGGTTGGAAATATGATGTGCCCTGGGACATCTCCATGATTTTTTTCTCTCATGTTGACGTGGATTTCCATATGCTGCAGTTGTAGTATCCTCAACCTTATGAACCTGTTTCTGAAATTTCTTTTCTTCTTCCACCTTTGCATTTGATATTTTCTTTTTCTCTTGAGTAGATGAATCATCATTTCCTTCTTTTTCTTCATGTTCCTCTTTTGAATCATCCTTATTCCCTTCTTCTCCATATTCTAAATCATCCTCATGGTCTATATTGACTTTTCTTTGATTTCCATTAAGCCTGATATCCTGTAAAGTGACCTTCTTCTTTTTGTACCAAATCTTCATAAACTTATTTGTCATATTAATATTAATTGTCCCCAATGTCTCTAACCAAGGATGCCCAAGAAAAATATCCAAACCATCCATATATAAGGCAAAAAAATTTGAATGTAAAGTATATTTGTCCATAGTAAGTTTTAAATCTTCAAAAACTTGAATTTTCTTACCATTCACTTGAGCTTCTTTGATATTACTTTCTTGAATATGTAGATGTCGAGCCATATCCTTGTTGATGAAGTTATACTTGCTGTTAGGGTTTATGGAAACAATTATCTTATTCCTTTGAATGCATCCATGAAACTGAAATATGGTATCTTCCTTCTTGGGAGCTATAATATCTTCTTCTGCATCAATATCTTGTTTTTCTTCCTCTTCTTCATAGTCTTCTTCAACTTCTTCTGCGTTAGATTCTTCAATATATGCTGCACCATCATCTTCTCTTGAATATTCTTCACCTTCCTCTTCATCTTCTTTCTCTCTTGATTCTTCAATATATTCTTCCCCATCATCTTGCTTTGACTCTTGTTCCTCTTTGTGGTCCCATCTATCCATAAAAAGTTGTTCCATTTCCTCCCAAGACCAATCCTTCCTGTCATTTTTAATCTCAGAAAACCAAATCCATGCAAGACCACCAAGATAATGTGAAAACCTATTCCTTGTCATGAAATATGAGAAATATGTATTCTTAAATTTTATCCACCATTCTTTAGCATCCATCTCACCATTTCCATAAAAATTTTCTATCCCCGTGACCATGATTAGGGTTTAGGAATTCTGAAAATATTTCGGTAGATGGATAAAAACACAAAGAACAAACCCCAACTGAAATTTCAAGATATTTCCGAAAATATAAATTTTGCTAAAAAATACCACAATTTGCTTCTTAAAAAGCGAATTTATGAAAAAACATAAAACACCAATAAAATCCGCAAAACAGATCCAATCGAGCTGAATTTTTCATATATTCTGACTTAGAGTGTTTCCAAATTATTCTGAAAAAATTGGAAAAAAATTCGATATACTCTTCAAGATATACTTGAAACAAAAAATTAGGGTTTTTGCCCTAATTTTGGCCGAAATCGCTGCTCTGATACCACTTGTAAGGATATTACTTGTATAAATCAGAACACATACAGTAGAATAACATGAGAGAACACAAAAATATAGATAAATTATGACAATATGCTCATATAATATCTTTTCCACTTCGAGGGGGCAACCTCCAATACCACTTCGAGGGGGTAACCTCCAAACCATACAATAACACTCCAATACTCAATATGATGAATAACTACAACCTTCTAACCCCTATATATACCATTCTAACCTATGGCCAATACTGAGGCCGACCTCCTAAGCATAATAAATCATAAATGAATGATATAATAAGATAAGGGGATGTGTGCCACATGTCGGCATCTCCATCAACCCATATACATTATAATATTATATCCCAAGGTACATAAAGACTATGTCACCTAGCCTAAGGATCATGATGCAGATGAATATTGGTAGTAGATATTCAAATAGGTTCCTTAGATAGATCACTCAATACCCAGAACAGGGTAAGAAAACCAAATATACATAGTATACGAAAAGTATTCAATACTTAATGTTAATCATGAATAGATCGGTAGTTCGCCGAGTTATGAAATGAATAGATCGGTATCTCACCGAGTCATTATAGCTACATATAGTTATCTGTTATAAGAATGGTGGTTATGGAATGTGTTTTCTAAATTATATATTTAGAATAGAGAACATTATTCATGCAAAAAAAATTCCCTTGTTTCTAAAGTCTTAAAATGGGAATGTTACATTGATGCTTTTTCTTTTTTTGTCGATGGGCTTGATGTTAGGATCAAGGTCAATGGAGTGTTGAGAAACACTTGGATCAAATCCTTTCAGGTCTTCATAGTCCCATGATAATATTTCATTGTAATTTTGACATAATGAGATGAGGCACTTTTTTCCTCTTTTTTATATATATATATATATATATATATATATATATATATATATATATATATATATATATATATATATATATATATATATATATAGATCCAAATAGTAGCTCTTTGTCACACTCAATGGTGACTGGTTAGTGGTCTTCTTGTGTTGCACACATGTTCTTTTATTCACCCTTGAAATCATCAACGGACTGAAAATATGATTTAAGGTGACCTATCCTTTTGGTAATTTTTTTCTTCATCTAAATAACTTGATCATCATAGTTGTTATGAAAATCGATTACATTTTTAAGGAAAATTCAGCTTCATTTTGAATGAATTACACAATTTGTGCTTCATTGTCAAACACTTTCCAATTGGTTTCATTTTCTTGAATAGATGGCTTAGCAACAACCTTGATGTGTTGTGTATTTCCTTAGATAATTTCATTAGTGGTGATAATTACAAAGCAAGGGCGCATTTGATCTACTTTTTTGTTCAACCTCCTTGCACCACATGTAGATTGAGAGCATCAAATCTCTCCAAGAGGTCCCAAACTCTATGTTTATAAACTTTAGAAGGTTATTATTTTTGCATATTTATTTGTGACTTGGTGAATGATCAATTCAATTTCCTAAATACCTGCAATGTCTTGATTTGTCTAATTTTAGCAATAAGAATACCATACACCAATGCCTTGTATTCTCGCTACGTTTTTAGAGCATGCAAACTATAACTTGTGTGCAAAGAAGAATTTCTCATCCTTAGAGAGATAAAAAACACTTCTACCTACACCATTTCTACTTCCTGGAGCCATAATATAACATCTTCCATAGTCCATAAGTATCATTTTCTTGTTTGATCCGTAGAACAATGACTTCTTCTTCAATAATGCAATAAGTTCCAAGTCTAGTTTCAACAGTTGTATCATATGGATCACATTCATAATTCTCCTTGGCCCATTCATCTAGTAAAAGATCAAGTATGGAAGGAGGAATAGGCTACTCTTATGAAATTAGATCTTTTTCTTTGTCTTATTGGATTGTGTAGTTTGATTGGAGAGGAGAAGGGTCATATGACTCAACATGATATGAAAATATAGGCTCAACTTATATGGTAAATATTTTACCATATATAGTTCTTATAATCATATGAGACCAATCTAAATATAAGTAACCACCTACCTTGGTTTTGAAATCTCTTGATAGGAAAATGGAAAACAAAGGAGGAAAGTTAATGACTGACACATCTTGAGTTATGGTTAGACTTGGACAAACATGAAGGGTTAACTCAAGATCCTTGATGACTCCTAGGATGTTAACAATTGAGAAATCAAGTTACAAGACTACTTTGGAAATAGGGTTGTACTTAAGACCTAGGATATGAGTAATTTTATTAGGGAAGAAAAATGTACTAGCCCCTAAGTCAATCATAATGTGAACATGTGAAACTTTTGCAATAGCTAACTAAAATAGACTAACACCTAGTAGTCTAGAGATAATCTCAAATTTATCATAGAACCATCAAGATCATAGCTTATTGAAATGCCTACAATGAATTAATATGAAATTTTTCATCTAATCACAAAATTTCTACTTAGTATATGATTGCATTCTAAAAATGGACCTAGAAAGATCACAAGCAATCAAATTAGATGTTTCTACTTCAATATGGTGAAGAGATCTCACTAAAATGGCAACAAAGCCATGTTTAGGTCTTCTCTTACTAACCAAGCATGAAGAATGGATGCAAATGGATGATGTAAGTTATTCCATTAATGGAGTAAGGCTCTTGATCATATGTTTTAAATGAGATACTATTTAAAGTATGGTGTAAGGTGTGAAGGTAGGAGCTTGGTCCCTTATATAGCTTTCATATTTGGGAAATCCTGAATCCCAATGAATGTGGGATAAAGAATAAAGTAGATTTATCTTAGCTAACTATGATTAGATTATTTAACTAGTGGGTTAACAACTCATGGAGGTTGAAGATGCTTTAATTAATCAATTAGGATTAATTAATATGCTATAATAAGCGTTTTAGGCTATTCGGAGGTGATTTAGGAGTAATTTGATATGATTTGAAGCATTTGAAAGAGGGATTTAGCCAATAAGAGGGTTTATTAATTAAATAAAAGGGTAAATCGGCTTAATTAGCTAATAATAGCTAATTGTTTGATTTGAAGAGGATTATAACTAAAGTGTCGTTAATTGGCATCCGAATGTGATAGGAGCTAGTTAATTAATGAAGTGTCGTTAATTGACCAAAATAGAGGGAAACATTAGTTAATTAGTAAAAATCACTAATTATAACAGAAATGATGAGATAGAGGATAATTAGTACCACTTTAGCATTAAAAATGCATAAGCAGATTTTAGGTGTCTAAATTTTCCCCTCTTTGAGGTGGCGTAAGTAATGCCACTTCAAATATAGTAGACAATTATAACCAAGTAAATTTTGAAGAAAAATTAGTAGAATGAAGGATGCCCTCGAGTGTCGATGGGGTGATAGAATAAGTCAATCGACGATCAAAAATATGAAGGAAACAGATAGAAGAATTAGGTGGAAGAAACTTTGTTAGTAATGAGAATTGATAGATGAAAATGGAAATAGCTTGTGCATCCAACTCATTCAATAAACAACTTTGTTTCATCACTTTTCTTAAATGATCGACATCATTGACCCTTATTAAAATGTACACATACAATAAAAGTGTAAAATAACATGAAAAGCTATAAGACTAACTTTTGTTCATTGCTAAAAATGCTTAATTCGATGCAACATACATAATGTAATGCAATATAATAAAATAAACAAGCTAAATTGACAAGGAAATAAGTAAAAACAAAAATACTAAACAAACAATGTTCAATATAGTTGCACCAATGTTTTTGTTATCAAGCTTCAGTTCTCGAATGTTCATGTTTAACGAAAAGGGTTAAAAATGGTGCCCCAAGTAAGGATACATGCAAGGGGAATAACGAAGGACACATGGGTCCTATGAAAAATAATTCGTGCACTATGAAATAGTACTGGGTAACTCTGTTGTGCCTATACAAAGATGCATATAGCAAAAAAACTAGCTTTGTTAATGGAGGTAGATCAAAATGAATCAGATTCGTTGTGCGAGAATAAGTGAGAACCTAAGAAAGATGTTTTATAGGACACTTTTTTATGTTTGAGGAAAATGCACTTGATACATGCTTCATTTTTGTGCATGTCATTTAAAAAAATTTGAAAAATGTTGAATTTTACAATTTTTTGGATTTTTGTGAATTTTGTGGGATTTTTTGGATTTATTTGAAAAAAAATTACCAATTTTTTTGAAAATTTTGAATTTTGCAAATTTTTTGGTTGTTTAAATGTTTGTGAAGAAAATTTTGTACAAGAAATGATGGAGTCATGTAACATCGACAAAAAATGTTGGAAAGTAAAAATATGCCCTAGGTAGCAGAAAAGGGTCATCGGGAAGCAAAAACATGCCCCAAGATAAAATGAATATTTATGAAAAATTATCATCATGACTAGTGCTAGAGGAATTGAAAATTATCATCATGATCACCTATCCCATTGGGAATGAAAAGGGATGCGAGGGGTCAAAACGGCTATAAATACCAAGCCACGGGGGGTAAAAACCATCGCGGCTAGTTATTTTCTATTTACCCCTATTGAAATTTGTGAGATATTTGATCTACCCTTAAAGAGAAATGGCATGGATTCATAACCATGCATACCAAGTCCGAGAGTTCGAGAGACCTACCACGGACCCTACACTGGTATGTACACTTAAAATTTTGAATTTCTAGTGCATTTTTTTAGCTAGGAAAATTTTTGGGCTCACGGTAGTGTGATCCCTTAGGCGCACTAGTGCGAGGTCTCACGCTAGTGTGGATGTGAGGGGCATAGGCACAAAGGGGGCGTATAGGTGCAACACTATATTTTTTGTTTTCTTGGGTGCACGCAAGCACGATTAACTAACAAGTGTGTGTGAATATGGCCACACAGTGTGAGAATAAGGGCATGCATACATGAAAGGGAATGTGTAGGCACGAAACTAAACACTTAGGTGCTAAAATACGCACACTAGTGAAAATAATTGTGTCTTAGGCCACTTTGAGAAGAAAATCTAGAAATTTTTGACCTTAGTAAAAAAATTAGGAAGGAATAGAAGAGTAGAGAATTGTATGCGAACACCTTAGAAAGATGTTTTTAGAAGAAAATGATGTTAATGATGTTAATGAATTGTTTTGAAATTTTGTAGATAAAATTATGCAAGCTGGATACGCATGAGTGATTGATTGGGAGACTCGAGCCTTGAGTAGACTTTTAGATGATGGGAAAAGCAAGGGCTGATTGTTATGTTATAGGCTATGGGCCTAAACCATGTATCCCATATGCCACATATCGACTAGATCATGCCTTACTCACTACTTTAGTAGAGAGATGGCGTAGCGAGAGCCAATGCTTTAGATTACCTACTAGTGAGATTATCATTACACTATAGGATGTTTGGTGCATTCTCTGAGTACCAACTTGAGGTGAGTTGATAGATTATGATGGAGATTAAGTTTGGATCTGATCTTGCCTCTATGACATGTTTTTAAAGTGATACATACCTCGACAGGGTATGGTAGTAGATATTTATATGATGTTTCATGATTGACAATATGTTAGGATATCATTCTACTTGATGGCTCTTGTCGGCGGCATCCTGTTTCCTGACAAGATGGGTACACATTTTCCCATAGGGCTGATTAGAGTCATATGCAGGTTGATGGATGGTGATCAAATTTGTTGGGGCTAGTTTATATTAGCTAATTTATATTAGGATTTACATTTGATAACATATCAAGGTTAGAATAACCTCATATCGGGGACTATGCACTAGATATGGGCATGGGACCACATAGCTATAGGTCACCAACATGGATTACTTTGAGACAAGGGAGTACATGATCCCTCTATTTATGGATGAGAGCCAAATGGTGAGGATGTGCAATCACATATGGGAGATACTCTATATTACAAGAGATATTTTGATGACTCAGAGTTTGGATGGTCACATGGTGTCCCTACAAGTTATACAAGTGGAGATGATGGCCTACACTTGGCACTACTAAGATATATCATTTTATCATTGGGAGTCGGGGCTACATCGAGAGTGGTACCAAGTAGACCAGGTTTAGACATAGTTTAGCCATGTTTAGGGCATCCCGGTGGCAAGATGTGGTACATGCACATGGCGCATGAGACTTTGATAATGGGCCATGGATTAGGCAACATCAAGTTATGGATAGCTTTCTTTATACTATGTCGCAGCCATGGGTTCTATTTCCCATGTAGTTGACCCTGGATGACAATTGATTATGGAGGGTGGTATGCTATAGTTTTTCCCCTACATTTGACTATTTTATAGGTTGGTATACATATAGGGATAGTCACAACAGTACAGGTTTATAGGGCTAGGCTATTAGATCTAGAGATAGATTAGGCCAGCAGGAGGCCGAGGCTACATTATAGGGATAGGGCCCATAGATTCCATAGGTTCACATTCCCGCATAGCCAAAATGATAGGTTCCAAAGGTTCCCTTACAAAGATGCCATCACATAGGTTCATATCTAGATTTTGATGGTATTAAGGTCACCTCCACATATATTAAGTCCATCAAATAGCACACTAAGGGATGGACGGGATGGAGGAGATGGATATGGTGGAGATAGCAGAGATGGTTGGGATGGATGGGGATCACCACCACATAGTTTAGTAGGTAGGGTATTGAGGGAAGATGGCAGGTTACTACTAGGATGATCACCGCGAGATAGTCTATGTACGCCCAAGTGATCTATTTTCCTTGATGCGTGAGTTACAACATGTGATAAAGACACACGGGATTAGGTCACTGTGAGAGGGATTAGCTAGTTGCCGAGAGATTACAAGAGATGTAAGAGAAGACACAGTCTCGTGTCAATATAGCTAGGCTTACAAGAGAGTGTGATGCTCTACAACATTCTCATGGCATCGTGTACACACGTACTTAGTTATGGATTTAGTCAGAGCTAGCAAAGAGGTCGCATACTGTAGGGATTTATACCATGGGGTCAGAGCTAGCTAGCTATCGCATGTCCATATATGGATCTTAGAGGACATCACAATCTATTAGATCAAGTATAGCAGCCATCTCCTCATCATGGAGGATCGCAATACATGCCTTAATGCACATGTGAGAGTGCAGCACCATCTATAGGACCATCTCAAGATGCCTCCACCTAAGCACTAGGCTAGGTGGTCTAAGCATGGGAGAGAGTCATGGTTGACTCATTGTATTGTCCTAGATGTATAATTTTTATGTATGCCTCATGACAAAGCACCCTTTTGTACATATGTATGATGTATTATTTTTTATTATACCTCATGATGAAGGCACATTTTTTATCCATGCCGATGATGGCTTATTGTATCTGATGTATTATCGAGACATGTTTTTTTTGTACATGGATATTTTTATTTATGGATATATGATGATGATGGACTTGTTTATTTTATCACATTTTGTGTTATATGAGATAGCATGTTTAGCCCATGTTTTTATTATGGTCTATGTTTGAGGGGGATAGAAGGTGATCCCTCTTTCCCCTCTTGGTGATATCATATTATGTTATCTTATCATACATTTTTAATTTTCAGTTTCATGATGATGTAGCTTAGCATTTATTAATATATGATGTATAGATGTGATGATAGATTATATGATGATGAGTCGACAACAATATGTACAAGAAAACAACAAGCATAATTTAATCAAATATAATCATAACAACGTAACTATGTACAAGTATGCAAGATAAAAATGAACTCAATGAACTCCACAACATATTAAAGTAACACTTAATCTAAGTAAGTAAATGAATCCAATTTATAGCACACAATACGAAGACGTGACGAAAATAAAACTATGTATAATCAAACAACTAAGTAAGCAAACTACTACTTTGTTTTTGTGGGACAATTCTAAGATGTTTAACACTATTTTTGGTATTATCTCAATAAAATGTTCTATTATTTTTTATTTTTCTACAAAATGCATTTGAATGTTTTTATTTTTCCAACTAACATATATGAATTTTTTGGGAATTTCAAAATTTATATGCATGTTTTTTCAATTTTCTAGAAGTTTTCCGAAGCTATGTGCAAGAAAACAAAGAAAATGTGGATGACGCTAGTGATAGATGGGATGCACAAGGAGAAAATTTCATACATATTTTCAAGAATTGACAATGCAAAGTTTCCCCAGCATTAGATAAATTTTAAAAAGGAAACCTATTACATATAGAAATAGGATTAGTCGGATCAAGGCTAAGGGGATTAGCTAAAAATTATCTCAAACACAGGAGAATATTAGTTTAGGATAAAGCCACTACAATCCTATACATTGAGATGCTTATAAAAATGGACACTCTACTAGGCCAAAAACTAGTTTTCACCAAAGGACTTGTCCAAAGTGCCACAATTGCATGGTTTTCACACTTGGATGCATTTATTTCTCTTTACTTTTTCTGATTTTATATTTTTTTTGTTGATTTTTTGATATTTGAGGGACCCCATACTTAAGCATAGAAACACTTGAGATGCATGGCATTCATAGGTTCTCAAAGTTCATCACCATCTAAATGAGCAAGCTTATATGCACCTGAACCAAATTTAGCGACCACAACATATGGCCCTAACCAGTTAAGCTCAAACTTTCCTTTCTTTTCATGGTCCTCGTGGTATTAAATTGATTTTCTTTTAGGACTAGGTCTCCTACCTCAAACTGGTGAGGTATTACTCTTTTTTTTATAACTTTGACACACTCAATTTTGATACACTTTGAGGTGATCAAGGGTATGAAGGTGCTTCTCATCCAATAGCTCTAGCTCTGCTAGCCAAGCCACTCTGTAGTCCTCCTCTTTATCCAAGTAATCTCTTAGCTCTATGCACAAAGAGGGGAGCTCAATCTCAAGGGGTAATATGACTTATGTGCCGAATACTAGGGAATATGGAGTAGCACCCTGTAGGGATATGGATGGATGTTCTTTATGCCTAGAGGGCGAGATGAATTTGCAAATTTAAGTATGGCCTATTGTATTCACAATATTCTCCATAATACAAGACAAGTTCTCAGCCTGCCCATTACCTTGAGGGTAATAGGGGGTTGAGTACCCGAGGGTGACTTGAAAGCATTGACATAACGCATTTATAGTTTTTTTTAAATCACTTACCACCATTGTTAGCTACAATGGTAGAGAGGATGTCGTATCGGTAGATAATATGGTTCGTTATAAACTTTGATATTTGCACACCTTTAACATAGGTTAGAGGAACAACCTCTACCCACTTTATGAAATACTCAATGGCATTAATAATGAACATATGGCCATCAAAGGATGTAGGGGAAATTTTACCGATGAGATCGATTCCCCACTTTGAAAAATTCCATGGTGTCATAATAGGCTATAATGATTATGTTGGCACATGTATCAAGTTGCCATATTTTTGACATTGCAAACATTTCTTCACATACTTGTAACAATCAATTCCCATGGTAGGCCACTAATAGCCTGTTCTTATTATCTTTTTAGCCAGGATGATACCATTTGTATGGGCCCCACAGATGCCTTTGTGCACCCCTTAACTACTAAAATGGATTCATTCAAATTGAGACAATAAGAATAGATTCTCGTTCTAGCATCTACGGTAGAGAGTTCCTCAAAACAAAGTGTAGTGGGCTATATGCTAGATAAGGATTTTTTGTTATAGTAGGAAATGTCTAGAGGAAAGGTTCCATCATGGAGGTAGTTGAATATTTCACTATACCAAGGGGAAAAGGGACCAAAAAAATTAGATACCAAATAGGATTTTGGCATGTCATACTTTGGTATTCGTAGATGCTCAGCGAAGAGCGGCATGTCATTGTTCCCAAGTGGGTTATGTAGCATAGACCCAACCATAACCATAGCATACGCTACTCTATTTTTCCCCTATGGATCTGTTCAAATGTAATTTTCTCAAATAAATCCTTCAAAGTGTCAACCATTTTTGTAAGGAAGAATTTTTTCATCCTTAACTTTATACTCATCAGTTACCTATTTGATGATCAACATAGAATCACCAATTATGTTCACTTGTCTAATGTCCCACTTGATAGCTAGTTTCATCCCTACAATAAGGGCTTCATATTCTATTATATTATTTGTACATGGGAACCCGAGTCAAAATGCTTGAGGGATCAAATCTCCTGAAGGAATGATAAGCACAACTCCTACTCCTGATCCATGAAATGTAAAGGAGCCATCAAATTATAGTTTCCATATAATAGATTTCTCAAGGTACATTGTAGAATCATCTGGAATTTCCAAACTCAATGGTTCAAGATACATGGAAAAATGGCATTAGCTAGTTGATCTACCAAAACCTCGTCCTTTAACCGATATTTGGTGAATATAATCGATATCAAATTTATTGAGTAAGATGATCCAATTAGCCATCTTTCCTATAAGTGTGGGATTTGTTAACAAGTATTTCAATGGATCCACTTTTGATATGAGATTGACCTTATTATTCAAAAATAATGACAAATTTTTTGAAACACAAAAACAACGGCCAAGCAAGCGTTCTCAATCTGTGGGTAGTTGAGCTCGTAAGAAATCAATGTGTGACTAAGATAGTAAATAAATTTTTCTTTCTACTCTATGTCATATTGGGCCAACAGTGCACCAATTGCAAATTGCATAACAGAAATGTATAGTAACAATGGTTCACCTATAATGGGTGACATTAGAACAGGGGGTTTGGATAGATATTCCTTAAGAAAATCAAAAGCATGTTGTTGTTCTAGACCCCAATGAAAATCAACATATTTTTTCAAAAGATGTGTGAATGAGTGGTACTTATTTCTGAGCTAGGAGATGAATCGTCTGATTTCTTGAATCTTCCCCTGTAGACTATGTAGTTGCTTGATGTTCTTTGGAGGAGGCATTTCTATTATGGCAGTAACCTTTGCATGATCTACCTCAATTCCTCTCCATGATACAATGAATCCTAGCAATTTTCCTGAGAGCACACCAAAGACACATTTATTTAGGTTAATTCAAACCTTAGAATATCTAAGACAATGAAAGATGCACTATAAGATAGTTGGGTGATATTCTCTAGTCCTAGATTTACCCAATATTTCATCCACATAGTCTTCCATTATGTCATTTAGCATATCGTGAAAGATTACAGTCATAGCCTATTGATATGTTACACTTTGCATTCTTGAGGCCGAAGGGCATGACTTGATAGCAAAATGTCCCCCATGGGGTTGTAAAATTTGTCTTATGTTGATCTTCCTCAGCAATTTTAATCTAGTTATACCCTAAAAATCCATCCATGAGTGATAACATTTCATAACAATTGTTGAATCGACAATCATGTCGATGTTAGGAAGAGGGAATTTATCCTTAGGAAAAGCTTTATTTATGTCTCTAAAATCTATACAGATTCTAATACCAATGGGTTTTTTCTATACAAGGACTATGTTTGAAATCCATTCTAAATAATCAATAGGCCTAATGAATCCTACTGCCAATAATTTTTCCATCTCTTCTTTTACCAATAAATCGGGGCAAGGATGCATCTTTCTAAGCTTTTGTTTTATAGGATTTTCCTCTGTGCATGCATAATAATGTTATACACTACTAATGTCATAAATAGACCTTGCATTTGCATGTAGGACCAAGCAAAGATATCTATAAATTCACGCAAAAGAAACACAAAGGTTTTCTATTCTTGGGTCGAGAGCGAAGCTCCCAACTTGACCATTCTAGGAAATTCCTCTGTACCAATATTGACATCTATGGTCTCCTCCACAAGAAACTTGGATTATTCCTCCATGTGCATAGGATCAGGGGGATTGAGATCTTATTCCTTTAAAGGTGTCTCAATGAAATCTTCATCTTTAAGTGGGTCAACTTTGTTGTCCATTGATTTTTCTTTTAATTTTTCTGTCGGTTCCTCAAAAAATTTTTCACTGTAGGACTTGGACTTATTCTTTTTATAAGGATTCTTTGTGGAACTTTTTCCCTTGCTTATTTTTTTTTACTTATATGACCACATAACTTAGCCTCATCCCCTAGATGCGTGCATGCATTGAGGTTGATGGAGAATCTTTCTTATGATCACCCAATGGAATGTCATCACGAAGACCCATAAACTCACCAATAGCTTTGTCATTTTCAAAAATGTTGATTGGTACATGTTATTGTTGGTCCCAGTTAACAAGTGATGGGTAGACAAGATCTAATGTTGGAATGATAGGGGATATGACAAGGGTTATAGTTAAGATAGTCATATCGGAGGACGGGTTCATGGAGGCAAGGTCTTCATAAAGACTACACAGAATCTGTTTTGCTTTCATATTCAGATGAACTATCCTCACATTTAGAAGAGGAGGCCTTAACTTCTAGGGGATGAGACCCATACGGGTGAATTCCAATACCATATTTATAAAAAAATTGGTGGGGTATCGGAAGAGCTTACCACATACCTTGTTCGTTAATGTCACATCCATATCCTTTTTATCCCAGAGCATGCATCATTTTATTTGGGATAAAAAAGTAAGGTGATTGATAGCATGGAGCCATTTCATCATCTGAAAGATGAGATACAATATTGTTAAGTAGATTTTCATCTGCTAATAAACTTCGCAGAGTAAAAGGTTTGACATTATAATTTTCTTTTGACCATTGATATTTGTAACAAGGCCTACCATGTACTTTGGGTGATAGGGGAAGGTTAGAAACTAAGAGGGCCTATTAGAGATCATATTCTCCACAGCCATTTGTAACAACTTTCATCTCCCATGAAGCAAAAGGAGAATTTGATGTAGACATGCCATTATCATTGGTAGACAAGGTATCTAGATCAACTCGTGAAGTGAGTACCTTTGATTGAATTGGAATGGCCATATCTGTAGAAGGACATTCATAAGTGGTGGGAAAATAACCCGAAAATGCTTTGCAATGAGAAAATGGTTGAGAATCCCCATAATAGTAATAATTTGTCCTTCATGGTATAACTTCAACACTAATGATACGTAGAAGGTATGGCCTTCATGGCATGAATCAATGGGCAACCGAGAAATATGTTGTAAGGAAGATCCAATTCTAAGATGTGGAACTTAGTATCATAAGTAGTAGGCCCTACACTCGGTGAGAAAGTGATCATGCCAGCTGATTTCCACTCTTCATTTTCATACACCTTGATGGTTATGACCTTTGTTTCTATATTAGTTTCAATGCAACCTAGTTACCGAACCGCCAAGGTACAAATATTCAAACCTGATCTATTGTCTACAAGCACCCATTTTATTTTCTTATGATTAATAATGACTTCAATGTGTAAGGGTAAATTATGGCTTGGATCCTCTTTATGAATCTCTTCATAGATAAAGGTTATGTGCTCCATTGGAGCAATTTATATGACCATGGCTTGGAATCATGTAGGTTCAATATCAACCGACACTCCTAACCCCGTAATGTTTTATAAAGGATTTATTTGTGAAATTTGGATATTTTAAGAAGATATAAGATCAAAATATTAGCAGTAGTTTTCTCAAGTTACTTTAAAACATCACAATGATTTTCCCGAGTGATAGGAAAAGGAGGTTCGAGATAACAAGGTGAGAACGATTTGTTTTCATGGCACACTCCATTTTAATCTTAAGCATGTTGATATGCTCAAAAGGTTGGTTAACACAACCAATTAGGGCATAAAAATAATTATTTGTTCTTGCAACATAATTGGAATTATTAGTTTGAGACAATGTCCTTGATCTAAATTTTCCTTTCCTTTGTTATGCTTAAGGAAAGGTTTTGTAAATCCTAAGTTAGCATTGGCAAATTTAGTACGTGCAAGAATCCATTTCCACATCACCACTATCAATTAGGTCCTGGATATAGTGCTTTAGTTTTAGGCACTTATCAGTTTTGTGACCCTTAACATGATGAAACACGCAATATTCATTTTCTCTAAACCATGATGCCTTAGGTGCATCATCGGCATAGGGGATTGTTTCTGGGTATTTGATCATGTTAACCACCTATAATTATTTGAGTATTGATGACATAGATTCAAATAGAGGGTTAAATACACATCATTTGAACTCAAGGGCTAGAGGTCCCTTAGCTAGTTTCAAGGGAGCACGGTTTTTAACCACCTACACCCATTTAGAATCAATAATACTGTCACCTATGAAATTTTTGTTCTTGTTTGGAGCAAACTTTGATTTTTCAATAGGCTTTGAATCATGATTAGGTTTTGAATTGTGGTTGTCTCGCGATAAGGGTTTCAAATTCCCTTTTGTCAATTGTTACCTTATTCTATTACCTCCTCAAATGTATTACCACAATTCATTTGCAAGTGGAAAGCAATCTCATGGTGTAAGTTAGGTACAAAGATGTTGACTAACTATTTCTCTAGTATGGAGAAAGGGAAGCAACTAGCTAACCCTCACCATCTTTGTAAGAAACTAGAAAAGTTCTCATTATTACGTTGTTTTGTGTTGCATAAGTCAATCATAGTAACGTCATTCTCCATGTTGAAGGAGAAGTGGCGTACAAATATTTTTGCCAATTGTGGCCATGTAGAGATGGATCCTTTTGGTATATGCAAGAACCACTCGAGTGCTTGACCCCCTAAACTATGCAGAAAATGTGTATAAGATAGTTGTCACTAAACACGAACTCTTGGAAAGCCATGAAGAAGTCTTTGACATGATCCCTTAGATCACCCTTGCCCTTGTATTTGTCAAATTTTGGACAATCAAAGTGTCTAGGGAAAGGAACTTGTAACATATCCCTATCGAAAGGATACGAGACACAACTCTTCAAATTGATATTTCTTATTAGGTCCTAACTTACCTTCTTATAAGGTAGTAAGGGTGTTCTTCATGGATAAGAACTCTTGATTAAATATTTGGTCTTGTGTCAATGGGTTAGGCCTATATAAGCTATTAATTCTAATTGTTTTTTGCCTTTTCATCTGTATATAACTCTTCATAACCCCTTTTAGGTTTGTCTTGTTTAGGAGTTTTGGTATAAGACTCATAATATGATGCTTTTGGTTTTTCTTATCTAGGAGTTTGGGTATAAAACTCTGAATATGAAACTCCGGTTTTTCTTGTATACGAGTCTTCATGGATTCCTTATTAACATGTGAATCCAAAATTTCCAATTGCGAGAAAGAGCTTATATTTGTTCCTCTAAAGTAACCTCTTGGGGTGGTATCTCTTTATGACTTTTACAAGAGGGAGGTTGCTCATGATTAGTATGTTCTTCATGATCCTCATAATTTATTTTGACAATGGAGATGCGATATCCACCATCATTTTGAGAAGGAACTTTTTCCTCATTCCTTTGGCTAGAAATAGAAGCATGTCCTGGGTTTAATATTTCATCAACACTATGCAGAGGACACTCTACTTCTTCTTCTCCTTTAATTATGTTGGAAAGGAGATAAGGATGAACCGTAGATGGTAACTTAGTTCCTAACTCTACAATGCACATAAAACCCCCATTTATATTTTGGAACAAGAAGTTATTGATTTTGGTGGGGATACATTCAAAGTACGCCCGAGGAGAATTCTCCTCACCACCACTATGATCAACCATAACATTGTCTTCAAAAATTGGATTTAACTTATCATCTATAAAGGGATTTGACCCTAATTTTAGATGCCCCATCCTTTTCGTAGGAGGCATAATGAGAAGGTTTTACTAAGGTTGATTTAAAATGGACCCTAGGACAAACCAAGTAGTGTAATAATGTCAAATCATCACAAATAATGTCAATCAAAGAATGGTAACAAGTCCAAAGGAAATATGAACTAAGGACACCAAAGAATAAATAATGACACACCAATAAGGTATGTGTAGTAACAAGTATCTAGGACACAACAATCAAGTACAAGACTATGATCCAATCACAAGAATAGTTACTCCCTACGTTTTTCAAGTATAGGTTTGGTGCAAATAGTGACAACACAATATCACCACTTAGGTCAAGTTTAAAATAAACAAGACCTAAATACTAAGAAGGTGTTGACGCGATCTCCCAACAAGGTATACTAAAACAAGTTTTAGAAACAAAAAAGTCCAAGTTATGAAAAAGGAGGCTACAAATGCGAGCAGTGCAACAACACTATTTGGACACATTAATCAAGCTTTATGGAAAAAACAAGATTTTAGTATCAAAATGATGTTACCACAATGCGAGCAAAGTGTAATGACACTTTTCAAAAATCAAGGAAATGTTGGGATAAAAACTAAGTCTAAGTATATCAAGAATTTTTATTTATGCAAGCAACATAACAATACAACTTAGAGACTTAGATCAAATTTCACAAAGGAAACAAGACATAAGTATCAAAACTATATTGATATGATACGAGCAACGTAATAACTCAAAGGAAGTCAATGATGAGACAACCTAACTACAATGAAGTCTTGATATGGGTATCGAGATGATGACTACCAAGATATAAAGACATACCAACACACTTTAGACACTTACTATCGTAATCGAATAAGGATGTAAGTGGGTGCAAAAGTGGTGGACACAATCTCTAATAGTGTTATGTATGTATGTTCTCTTTGTTGTCCCAAAATGGACAACAAGACAACAAAGGCTAACCAAATGTGAACATGTGAAAAAATTTCAATAACTAAATAAAATATACTAACACCTAGTAGTCTAGAACTAAGCTCAAATTTATCATAGAACCATCAAGATCATAGCTTATTGAAATGCCTACAATAAATTAACATGAAATTTTTCATCTAATCACAACATTTCTACTTAGTATATGATTGCATTCTAAAAATGGACCTAGAAAGATCACAAGCAATCAAATTAGATGTTTCTACTTCAATATGGTGAAGAGATCTCACTAAAATGGCAACAAAGCCATGTTTAGGTCTTCTCTTACTAACCAAGCATGAAGAATGGATGCAAATGGATGATGTAAGTTATTCTATTAATGGAGTAAGGCTCTTGATCATATGTTTTATATGAGATACTATTTAAAGTATGGTGTAAGGTGTGAAGGTAGGAGCTTGGTCCCTTATATAGCTTTCATATGTGGGAAATCCTGAATCCCAATGAATGTGGGATAAAGGATAAAGTAGATTTATCTTAGCTAACTATGATTATATTATTTAACTAGTGGTTTAACAACTCATGGGAGTTGAAGATGCTTTAATTAATTAATCAATTAGGATTAATTAATATGCTAGAATAAGCTTTTTAGGCTATTCGGAGGTGATTTAGGAGGAATTTGATATGATTTCAAGAATTTGAAAGAGGGATTTAGCCAATAAGAGGGTTTATTGATTAAATATAAGGGTAAATAGGCTTAATTAGCTAATAATAGCTAATTGTTTGATTTGAAGAGGATTATAACTAACGAAGTGTCATTAATTGGCATCCAAAATGTGATAGAGCTAGTTAATTAATGAAGTGTCGTTAATTGACCAAAATAGAGGGAAATATTAGTTAATTATTAGAAATCACTAATTATAATAGAAATGATGAGATAGAGGATAATTAGTACCACTTTATCATTAAAACTGTGTAAGCATATTTTAGGTGTCTACACATACAATTATGAACAAGATCTTCTCCTACTATCGAGACATATAAATGGGTGGTGTTTTAACAACTTTAATCACTTATTTCTCCTTTGTTTGGCATAGATTGATAGTAGTATGATTCTCTTAAATGATTGGATCAGCTTGAGGGAGTTACACAAGAGCGTCATGTGAAGGTCACACTATGACAAAAAAGCCAAGGCATCCCACATTGTGACATTTACATTTTTCTTCTTCTTCATCCGTCAATAATGTTAAATGGAAGACCCATGGAATTTTTCATTTGAGGCATATAATTGTCTTTTCTTAATTATTCTAAAGCTAAAATAGGTGCCACGGGTCACACAACAACTTGATTTCAAAATTAGGACGTGTACGTGTAACCTCATTTATAACCATGCATATAACCTTATGCGCACCAGCATGTGTGCTAAAAATTTTGGCTAGAATTTCATCTGCATCCCTCTATTTATGAAGTGGGTCACTTTGACTGATAGAAGATGAAGGTTTTGTGTTGGCTTCTAACATTCTCATCTTTTCCCTTGTGTTGTCAGCAACTTTCACATGTGTTCTATTTCAATTTTTCATGGGATGGTGCATTGCGTAAAATTCAACTTGAAAGAACATAAGGTTGGTCACAAGAATAACTTTTGACACTTCTTCATTATCAGGTTCACACACGCTCATGGATGGCTCATAATTAGAATTATTTTAGATCATGAAGGCCTACGTGTGTAATGCATTTACACAATTGTATTGAATGTGTGGAAAGTTACATAAAAACACCATACCGACTCTTGATTCATATTATTATGTACTCGGAACCAAGTGTTTTGCTTGAGTTGGGTGCAGGAAGAGGTCAGCATGAGAGAAACCGTCTAAATAGGAAGGTGCGCATTATGAACCTCTCATCTATCATTTTGTTATTTTTTTCCATACTTCTTATTTCAATAATTATATTTGAATGGCTAATTGCTTTGATTGAATCCTTGAATAGAGTTATTTCTAAAGGATTGTGCCTATTATGTTTCTAAAGATATGACTTTATTAGACAAGTTTCTAATCAAATCCTTCATCTCTTTATATTTTTTCTACTTTTTAGGAGAATAATATGTGGATTTAATTGACTAGGAACTCTTCTCGGGAATGGGATCAATGGAAGGCTAAAAATATTAAGGCAACTTAGAAACAAAGGCATATGTAATCAAGGGGCTATTTTACCAGTTTTAATTAGATACTTTTCTAACCTAATGGCTATTGGATAAGAAACAAGAAGTTGTATACTACCCATGAATTGTATCATAATTGCAATATAAAAATTTAATGTTCTTAATAAATAAATTAAAACACCTTGTGGAGTTGGTCTCAAGAGAAGAGGAATTTTGTCCCATGTTTTTATAAATCTAAAGTTGAAGTAAGCAATGAGCTCATTGGGATCTCTTTTTATTGTTGTGAGTTATTCTAATAATGATATATTATCTTATTTCTCCTCATACTGATTATAAAGTGCAATGCCAAGCTCATCCCAATTGTGAATAAAGGCAGGTTTCAAGCTTATATACCATTGAAGTGCTTTTCCTTTGAGTGAAGAAGCTAGCAGACCTTTTTACTGACTACATCATCCTATATAACTAGATGAGTTGATTAGACATTTACAATGTCCCGAATATGATCAAAGAAAGGTAGTTTATTTCTCACCAAAGTGAAAAAGGAGTATTTTTAGTGTAACCACTAGTATATCATATTGCATGCCAAGGGCCAAAGGACTACCACTATTAAAGCTTACAAAGTGAAGATTTGTCAAATGTGCCATAAATATAATGGGCCTTAGAATTTAGGATGAGTGCATGAAATTTTTACCATGAGGAGGAGTGGAAAGCACTCTACACATAAGAGATAGATCTTTACACATGACTCGCTTCTTCTTCTTCATGGAGACAAGTGCAAACACTCAAAGGGTTCACAAACTAGTGCAAAATGCCCGGTTTGAATCCTTATCATGAAAGAGGGTGTTTTAATTACTTAAACCAATAGATATGATTATGGGAGTCACCATATGTGTTAAATGATCCTCCAAAGGTTGGATGTCACCAAGAACACATCAATCTTGTTAAAATGAAGATGTAAAGCTCTTTAAACTTGTCCCATCGAGCATGCCAAAAATGTTGGAGCTCAAAATTACACCCATCCCGAATCGGGATGATTAAGGTATTTTATGTAGCATGGGACTATCTCTAATTTGTGGAACCTTGCAATTAAGATAGACCTCCGTAGAAGTATGGGTTTCTCTATTTATTTCTACTACTACAACTACTCCTAGAAAGGAAAATACAACTATCTAGCTCTACTCTATGATTCCATAAGACCATGGTGAGAAGGAGATGCATGAAATGAAATCCTAACCTAAAGGGAGGTGATAGCACTAGAAAGAAGGGGATAAACAATCTCAAATTGGTGATAATGATGGAAAATGTGCAAAAATGGCAAACATGTGTGCCACAATCTAAAATAGGATTCAAGAGCTCATTTCCATGGATCACAATAGAAAATAAACCCTGAAAGAGATATAAAACATGCACAACATACCAATATTGCAAAAAAAAGGTAAGAAACTGCAACAAAATGTGAGCTAGGGTAGAAATTAGCCCCAAAATAGATTTTTATTTATTCCAATAAATAAACTCTTGATTACAATGAGAGGAGGTAAGAATCCACATGAAATGAGCCAAATCGATGCCTACAACTCAAAAATTAAAAGAAAACTACTCTAAATAATACTCTTATAATCTAAGAGGGTCCAACCTTTACAAATGAGCATTATTCAACAATATATAGAAGAATAAGAGAGAAGAGGAGGGAAGAGAGAGAGAGATAAAACTTGGTTTTTCAATCATAACCACCAACATCATGCAATAAATGCCTATAAATCCACCTGTAGCTATGTCAAATCTACCTACCCATGTCATTTTTCTTGTGGAAGAAGGAAAAGAAGCTAAATCCCATGAAATTCGAGTATTTGAGTCAACTGGAAGTGTACAATAATGACATGAGTCACATTTTTGCACTTCACATAGTAAATCCCTCCAAAATCTATTTTTAAGAGCCTAGAATATAGCCCATGTCAAAGATCTTTCAATTATACTAGGCATGCATAATTTTGAGCTCTGTGGAGGAATTTATGGTGATTTGAAGTTTTGTAGTGCAAGAAGAACATGCAAATCATGTGACATGACTTGATTGTTCATAAGAGTCAATTAATTTTCTATTAGTTTTTTCTCACCATGTGTCACACATTCATTTTCCATAAGGATTTGTTGCACATCTGTCACTTTTCCATTATTCATGTGAGGTGTAGTTTATCGAAAAGTCCCCATAATTAGACATGTTGCACACAAGTGATTGGCATGGAGGTTTCATCCTTGGGCACATGTGTGGAAGCATGAGGTGAAATATAAAGATTCAGAATTCCAATAGTGCACACAAAGGGTACGTGAGGAAAGGAGGAAAGGTGCATATTTTCTAAGGCATGCAAGTATGTAAGAAGGAATGGAAGATATGGTAAGGGGAAGCATGGAAGCTTAGAAGAAGTTGATATGTGTGAGGCATGCCAAGATGAGATAGCAGGTGTGTATCGCGAGGGTGTGCGGAAGGACACATGAATGCATGAGGATGGGAGCGCAGGAAAAATTACGTGAGGGAAGAACACAAATGAGAATGAGCGCACATGCGGTGATCCACGAGAAGAAATTATGTGTAGGGAACATGTCAAGGGCTTACAAAAGGTAAGGAAAGTCTTCATGTATGCGTGATGAATTTTACACTAGCTAGGAAAGGTAAGTAAATGCGTGGAGGATTGTGCGTAAAAGGAGGAGGTAAGGAAAATGGGAAAGATAGTGCAATATAATGGAGGAAAGCGAGAGCACATGAAAGATGCACAGAAGAAAGTAAATGAAAGGAGAATAGTAAGGGAAGCATGTGGGGGGCTTGCAAGAACATATGACCAATGAAATGTACCAAGGAAGCAAACTAGTAGTGCGTGCAACCTGGAAACATGGTGCCAAAGCCGAATGGAATCAAGTTGCTAAAATAACCAAAGGGGGTTATTTTGGGAAACAAGTAAATTACAATTCTCTTTCAACTGCTTTTGATAAATTCTACTATTTTACGATCTTTAATGACATTCTATGACATTGTCTTGCAACTTCCCTAATCATTCCTATCGCTTACACATGGTCTCAAATTATTAAATATTTTCATTATGGACCTTATTACACTCATATCCCATTCCTAGGATTAATTAATTAATCTTATCACTCTTATTATTCATCACATATCCCATTAGTTAATTTTATTAGCTAATTTAAGTATCAAAACAATTAAATAAATCCTAAACTATCCATTTACATCTCATCCCTTATCCACTTTCACTTCTCAAATCATGCATTTGACTTAACTAACAAAATAAAACAATTAAAGAACAAATAATCAAATATATGCAAGAGGAAAAAAATTATATTAATTCAAATCATGTATTTGAGATAACTAAACATATCTCCCACAAAAGCGTGGCATTCCAAAATTAAAGCAAATCATTCTAAAAGCTAAAAGGCACATCCCTTTTTGGGGTAATAAAATAAAATACATGTAATTAATATTTAATTCTAAATATACAAAATCATGTGCAAACTTGGCCAACTCAAAAATAACTCATCCATGCAAGCTCAAGATAAGTATTCAAATCCTCAAATAGATTAAAAACTCATTTAAACAATTTAGTTTTACTTCGGTTAACTTATAATCACACAAGTTATTCACACAAATCAAGGATTTTAGATTCTCTTCCCTCATCTATAAATAATCACTCATTCTTCTCTAATTATCATCTTTGGAAGCTTTGAGAATTGCATCATTATTGTTTTGGATTATCATTCAATCTCACATGTGTTACATTGTCGAAATGATCATGAATCTACAATCAAATCATCCATTCAATCCCTTTGCTCAACTTCCATTCAGAACATCTTTGGAGCATCCACAAAAAAATTGATCAAGAGATTCAACAAGTTCAATGCTTCATTCCAAGCTTCAATGATCTCATCCAAGGATGCAAGGAGATACAAAGGAATAAATTATTTGTTTTTATTTGTTTTGTTTCTTTCGTTATGTAGTTTTTCTTTATATACATTTCTGAAGCATGCCCAAAGGGGACATAACCACATGTTTTTAATTTCTTCATTATTTTTCTATGAAATTAACCTTGTTTTTGTATTCTTCTATCTATTTTAGAGTCACTGGCCAATTTTAAGGGCCATTCATGGGGTAATTTGTGAGTAGTTTTTAACAAAAACTAGTTTGGCCATATTTTTGCTTTTTGTGCATTTACAGTTACTTGTGCTACCATATCACTACTTTCCCTAGCATAACACACAATTTTTGCTACAATTCAAGTAGGCATGATACCATCATCATACATGTGCTACCATTTTCATTCACGCACTACCATTCAACTAAGTGTGATATCATTATCGTACACACATTATTGTTCTCATTCACGCGCTATCATTTAATTAAGTGCACTACCATTTCAATTCACATGCTACATTGTATTATTGTATGTATTATTATATCAATATATGTGTTATCATATTAGTACATACACTAGCATACTATGGTAATTATTTACTTCAATTTTTTAATATTTCAGCATTTTAATCTTTATTACTTTTTTCAAAGTCTTTTTATCCTAATACATTTTTATCAGTTATAATAGTGCTAACATCTTAGATTTTCATATATCCATTTGTTTTTGTTTCGATCAAAGCCATGTATGCTCTTTTCTCACACTCTTGAGTGGTCTTGAAAATCATAAACAATTGTAATTATTTGTTGTTTTTTCTTATATTATTGTGCTTACATGGAAACTACTAATCAATTTTTTAAGGATCACATCATTTGGAAATATTACTAAAATCAAGCAATAAACTACTAATACTTTGTATTCATGTTGCCTTAGCCAAATAAAAATTAGACTTTTCTAAATTTAAAACAAAACTTTTATGTCATGCAGTGTTCGATAAGGTCTTAAAATCATCCACTTAACTATGGTAAGTACTTGGACATAGTCCTAAAATTCATTATGAGGAGTACCACAGGAACACCAAAGTAGTTGGCACATTCAGAGGACAAACCAATGAAATAGGTAGTGCCCCTTCCTACTTGACTAGTAATACCCATGAGGAATAGAAAAAGTTATTCATGGTGACAACCCTATTTTTAATTGATTATGAGGTATACTGAGCTTAAAAATTTCAAATACATGTACTCATTCCGAAAGTATGGGTGAGTTAATTATCTAAATCCTTGGGAAGCTTAACAAACCTAGGCCAAATTTTCCCTTTATTGTTTTGATTGTTCATTCAAAACCATTTTAAAAATTCTTTCTAAAAAATCTTATTGTTTTGATTGTTCATTCAAAACCATTTCAAAAATACATTCTAAAAAAATCCTATTGTTTTGATTATTCGTTCAAAACCATTTCAAAAATCCATTCTAAAAAATCCTAGTTTTTCGTTATTGTTTAATTTTTAGTTTACAACAATTTTGAAATTCAATTCTAAAAAGATCGTATCTTCTATTTTTTTAGATTGTTAGTTTGAAACATTTTGTGTTCCACTTTCATATCATCCTAATTCAATCCAATTTGAAAATTAGTTACAAAAAAAATCCTATCCTTTCCAAATCCAAAATTAAAATTAAAAACTTGTATGAATCTATCAAAGCTTGATCAATCAAATTCATCCTATCAAACTATCAAAATTTCAATCCAAGTCTTATATCTTGAGTACCCATATTCAAATATAAGCCTATCAAATCTCAATCAAAGTCTTATCTTTTGGACATTCACTTTGTCCAAATTTAATCCTATCATATCCTATCAATCAAAACCTTATCTTTTGGACATTCACTTTGTTCAAATTTAATCCTATCATATCTTATCAATCAAAACCTTATCTTTCGAACATTCACTTTGTCCAAATTTAAGCCTATCCATCCTATCAATCAAAACCTTATCTTTTGGACATTCACTTTGTCCAAATATAAGCTTATCAAATCCTAATCAAAGCTTTATCTTTTGGACATTCACTTTGTCCAAATTTAAGCATATCAATCCTACCAAATCCAAGTCTTATACTTTCATATATTCACTTTATCTAAGTTTAAGTAAAAACTCAAATTTGAATTCATATCGTAGTAAACATTAGGAATCGATTCATCCAAACCACCTATTACCTCTTTTTTTTTCCCTTTTTAGTACAAAATGGTGGAAACTCGAACCAAAAACTATAACATCTTTGAAAAAATGGACAAAATTCCTTTTAACATAAATAGTTTTGATGAATAATAATTTAAACAACCTGAGATTTTAGAATACGAACATGCACAAATTAATGAGATTTTAAGACAAAACAAACATAAATTTCATTTTCGTCTCCTAGAAATAGTAGCTAAACTACCCTATGACGATTATGAGAATTTGAGACATCTTATAGACAAACCTGAATTCAGCAAAAATAAAGAAAAATCTAGCACTCTCATGAACACATCAAACGAATTCTTATTCACTAAAATTCAAGAGATGACAAAATAAATTTCTAATATGGCTTCTAAAGTTGTTGAAGGAAATGAAGAAAATGTTCGAACACGTAATGAAATAGATACAACAACCAATATTCATCTCATGAATTCTCCTTTCGCTTAAGAATGGAAAAGTATGAAAGAAAAAATAATGGGGATGAAAAACACACAAAACAATTCAATTTTTAAAAAAATTCCCTTATCCATTTGATAAAGAAATGTTCCATACACCATATCCAAAATCTTTCAAAACACCTAAATTTGATAAGTATAAAGGAAAGCATGACCCACAAGAGCACGTTAAAAAATTCTTCATGGCATGCCAAGAGGTATCCTATAATGATGTTTATCTCTTTTGTATTTTCCCAAAGAGTTTACGAGTAAAAGCAATAGATTTTTTCTTACATCTCCCAAAAGGCTCAATCACAACCTTCGCGTACCTATCAAAGAATTTTGTTAAAAACATCTCCTTTAATTTAGATTTATAAATCACAATGATGTACCTTTGTAATACCAATCAAAGGAGTAATGAAACATTCACATCATTTCTTCAACAATGGAGATGAATCACAAGTTGGTCTCTTTTTTCTATACCTAAAAAATAATTAGTGAGCATTTTCATTTCAAACCTCACTCCGAACTATCATCCATATGCAAACTCGTTGTTTAACAAACTTTGAGAAAGTCGTTGAAAAAGTGATTTAATATAAATTGAATAAAATATAATTTCGAGTAACTAATGTAACAAATGATAATATACAACAAATATAAAAGTGTTTAAGTACGTAAAAATATAAACCCTAAGTAAATAAGAGGGATAGATGCCTTATCTATTTCCTATGCAATTTGGAGGTAGTGGACTGTGTACCTATGGGATCTAGATGGAAATGATGTAACGGTGGTTAATCGAGAGTTCAAACCTCGTTATGTGTAGAACATGAGTGTCCAAGGGAGGACATGAACACTCAAGCGCTATTATATATTCTAGGTGCTAGGGTTTGTGTAAATCTTTTGGATCTACTCTTTTCTAGGTGTGAGGATCTTTGCTCCAATATCTACCGTTTCACTCGACTTTGTTATTGGGATTTTCATCACACTTATAAACTACATGAAAACCCTAGCTACCTGCATAATCTCACAAACACATTAAATATAAATTAAATATCCAAAATGTGAAGTCATACTGACCCTAGTGGTCATCTGATGATTGAACTTAGTACCAAGCATTGCACTACATTTCAGAATAAATGTAGTTTTGTGCTTGTGTGTGAAATAGTGTCCTTAGGTTTCCCTCACACTAATGATGCCAAGATAGTGGGCTATAGCTAGCTTTGATGCAAATGTGTGGTATGGAATTCAACACTTCCCCTTCCTATGTAGTGTATACAACCCAAAAAATGTAGTCCCTTTGATAGTAGTGATAGTATGTAGATGTGATAGCCCCTTTGAATTGTCATCCAAAATAATAGTGTGTATGTTGTGTATATATATGAATCTCTTGTTTGAATTTTGACACTAGTGACATAAAAGGATGACTATGAACATGGGATAAGGATAATAAAAGTCAAAATTCCAACGAAAAATGTCAAAATGTGAAAAATAAATAAACAGGATAAAAGCACCCAAAATGGACACAAACACCGGTTCTTTGTGTCAGAGTGGGCGTTAGTGTCCTGGGATAAATGATGAAAAATGTGAGAATACAGACAGACATGGATCCCTATGACCTGAATAGAAGTGGATATAAAAGTGATAGATGTGGAAGAGAGTTACAATAGAAAATAATCAAAGACATGGATGGACAAGAGATAGTGTCACCAGTGAATACTTTTCTTACTTAAGATTCATGTATATAACAACATATCAATGACATAGTAAAATAGTAATATGTGCATGATTTTGTGTCTACATTTCCCCCATGTTATTTGAATGAAATTCAAGTAGTGTAAAGGAAGTAATAAACATACTTCTATAGAGTCTGAATCCATATTACAAAGTCCACGTAGACTCAAAAAATTGTAGCATGGAGAACCATGGATTAGCTTTTTGACCCACGTGGCCTAAGAGGATATAATAATTATCATAAGGAGGAAATTTTGGAGCTCAAAATTGTACCCTACCCTGAGTCATAGACAATCTAGGATTTTGAGGCAACATGGGATTGTCTCCAAGTTATGGGACCTTACAAACTGTGATACACACCTCTCGAAGAAGGTTGGTTCCTCTACCTAAATCTAATGCTAACACTACTCATAGGAAGGGAAATGCAGCTAACTATCACTAACCTACGCATTCCAAGGGACCAGGATTCGAAGGAGATGCATGAAAAGGGAAATCCTAAACTAAAAGGGGTGGTGATAGACCCGAAAAGGGGTGAATTTCTCTCCATAAGGGGAAGGAAAGATATAAAACATGAGAGAGAGGGAAAAAATGTGTCATAGATCCATGACCATGCATACTAAACTTTCCCACGCATTGACAAAACAAAGCAAAAAGGAACCTACAATTAAAAAATAGACACAACATGCCAAAAAATGAATAGAGAGACAAGACTGAAAATAACATGAGATAGGGTATTAAAAATGTGCCAAATTTGTTAGGAATTGAAGGCACCATGGTGGTTAGGATACATGCCTATGAAATATAAATCTTTCAATATTGTTCCCACCAAGCATGCCAAAACTATTATAGCTCAAACTTTCACCCTACGCCGAGTCATAGACAACCTTATTTTTGAGACAACATGGGACTGTCTCCAAGTTATGGGACCTTGCGAACCGAGACAAACCTCCAGAGAATGTCGGTTCCTCTACTTAAAAATACTGCTAACACTACTCTTAGGAAGGAAATGCATCTACCTATCACTAACCTACACATTCAAAGGGACCAGGGATAGAAGGAGATGCATGAAAAGGGAAATCCTAAACTAAAAGGGGTGGTGATAACATGAGAAAAGGGGTGAATTTCTCTCCATAAGGGGAAGGAAAGAGAGAAGAGAAATGTGTGAGAGAGGAAAGAAAAACGTGCAACAAATCTAGATGCTCCGCAGATCGAATTTTCCCATAGATTGACAACACAACAAAAATGGAACCTATCTTGTCAAGAAATACACACAACATACCAAAAACAAATAGAGAGGTAAGATCAAATAAAATGAGCTAGGGCAGACAAAATGTGCCACAAAATAGATTTTATTGCTTAAAATATGCACAACTTCATTATATTCATGGAAGAAGGCGTGAATACATTGTAGAGACCAAATTCGAGGTCTGGAACTTATGGAAATTTGGCCACCATTTTGGCATGGTGTCGTTACAACAAATAGCACTCTCTCGAAAGAAGCATCAATTTACAATATATAGAGAATGAGAGAGAGAGAGAGGAGGGAAAAGAGAGGGAAAGAGATTGGATTTGATCTTATCATTAATGAAAATCTCTATTTTTCCTGTAATATGGCTTTCAAGCTTCAACCACCATCAATCATCCATTAATATTTTAAAAACATCATGGGCACCTGTCAAACTCATTCCCCAATGTCCTTTTTCTTCTAGGAGAAGGTAAGATCCCCATACTTCATCAATTCGAGTGGTTGAGCCATCTGTAACTACACATTAATGCCCAAATTGTTTTTCCTATTTTTATCCCACCAAACACCATCAATTTCTGAATCAAATGATGTCAAATCAAAGGGATTGAGGAGACCTTTCCAATGAGACCGAGTTTGCATGATTTGGATCTCTAGAGAAAAGTTATGGCCATTTGAAATTTTGCATGTCGAGATGAACATGAGAGTTACATGTGATAGTGTTTGATTGGCTTGGGAATTACCTTTGTTTATGTGTGCATTGATTTTCCTTTTCCATGTGTAGTGCCTTGCAGTACTGCTCCTTTACATTGTGAATTTTATCTAGGTGGACTCCATTCTTGGCTCCGCATGAAATGTTTCCATGTGTCCCTATTGACTGTCAAATCACCTAGACACAAGCCTTTTACCAAATTTTGTTCATTTCGGGGCTTGAGATCCACCCGATTCCATCACCTTAAAGTGTGATGGAATGCCACCATGTGCCCACTTTGGACCATTGATTTTGTACCATATTGTGCCTTCTGTTTGCACCACTTATCCTGTTCACCCCGCCGACCGCTCAACTCTTAACCGGACCAGAAATGCTATCAACCTTGGTTGATTACATGAACCTCACATTCGTCGGGCACATCTTCCTCAAGAGTGTCAAAATGGTTATGTGTGTCCACCATCAATCATTGATATTGTTCCACCTATCATCCCCTAACTTCACCATGTTTCTCTCTAACCGTGTTGACTATTTTTGCCTCATCGTGGACCCAAAACCATATTAAATTTGGTTCATTCCATGGATTTAAAGTTTGTGGAACCCAAATGGCTCAAAGAGGCTCGAATGCTAACATGTGTCTATTTGATACCTTTTAACCGCTGCGTCATGTGTCACCTCTAGCTTTAGTCGTGTGTCCCATTGACCTTTCAACCTTTCCCATACCGAATGCCCTTATGAAACTCGGTTTATCTCGTGAACTCAAGGTCCGCTGAATTCATTGGCTATGGAAAGTGTCAGAATACTTCCACGTGTCCTTCGGGCATTTTTGAATTTCTTGGCGGTGTAGACCTTTCACGTGCGTTTGAACGTCCCAGATTATTTAAATGGCTAAGCCCATTTTAAATAAGTTATCCAAATTAATCCAAGAGGGAGTTAATTATGGATAACATGAACTTGGAGAAATAGTTGTGATGTCGTTAGAGATATTGAATTGTGTGTAAAAATTGATAGAGGGGGCTAGGGAGTGATCAATTTTTGACCTGATTTGTTTAATAATGGGATAATTTGGGCATCATGCTACCAGAGGAAGAGTGTTAGGGATAGAGGTCCATTTTTCACTCCTTTCATGTCACTTCCCCAAAATTTCCTACTACATCAGACATATAGGGACCGAATTGTTCCTTGTTTAGTTCTCGATTAGTCTCGATTAGTTCTGATTGTAACATATTTGTTCTTGATTGAAGAACCCACATAGGAGTGGTATAGGAAAGGAAATGACATCTCATTTCCCTAATCCTATAATAATGGGTGTTCTAATTTGAATAGTGTTAGATGTATTCCAATTTAGGTCATCTGGAAGTGATGATAATGTAGTACGACTCTTAAGTTAAGTCATCTGGGAGCAATAGTAACTGTGATCATTATATTGATTGATTGATTTGAGTGATAGTAGTTGATTGAATAAGATGTATTTAGAAGATTAATCACAGAGAGGTTTTTCTTTACTCCTAGATTGGGTCATTTACAGAATAGCTTTGAAATAGCAAAGTAAGTATTGATTGTTGTATAGAATAATTGTAACCATTTTTGAATGAGATCAGAGAAATTTGTGATAATAACGAATTGGGAATGTCGATCAATTGGTTTGTATCCCGAGAGGTATTATATGATGATCTTGATTATATGCCCCCTTTCGGAGAAAGGGTGAAGGGTGGAGAAATGAGCACTAAGCTAAAAGTAAGGTTGTAAAAAGTTGTAATAGTAAATGAGAGACAATGTAGAAAAAATAGTAACTGACAAAGTGTGTGTGTATATTAATTATTACATGTGTCGGATTGGAATATGAGATAATGTAAGTTATATAGTATTGTGCTAGAGGAGAGTGTGATCTATATGGTGCAAACATGAATAGAAACAAAGTAATGATGCTCAAGATATGATCAAAAACATGTGACATGTATTAGTTGCAGGAATAGTGGCAAATAATAACTATAGTATATGGTAAATTCGATTACTATATATAGTAATAGTGAAAAAGTGAATAGTAATTTCATTTGTACTGAGAGTAATTAAGATTTGGAGTTCTAAGCTGTGAGGATGCCACATGTTAGAGTAGCTAGTTTGACAAGATTTGAGAGATTAGCGGTGGTCATGGCTTTGCAGACGATCGAGAAGCTTGTATGTGTGCTTATTTTTGGAAAATTTTGTCAAAATTTCTTGATTTGATGATTTTTAGTAAAATTTGAATTTATGTAATTTTTAGCTTTTCGACTGTGATGTAAGCGGACGGGACGTTTCTATCCTTCAAGAAATGAGCGCCTAGTTCCTAGCACTAATGACCTTCTCCTAGCCGCTAGTGTCCAGCTCATGGGTGCTAGTGTGTAGAGGAAGGCTTTTAGCATTATAGTGTGAAATGAATGTATTTTGATGAATTTGAAGTTATTATAATTGATTTTGTAGTATTATATTGTGCTAATAGTATGATTTGTTTGTTTTTGGTATTATACAAAGAGATATACACTCGAGGGAGTTTTGGGTGGGTCATCACATGAGTACACTACTTGGTTTGGGGTTGTCAGATGTAGAGTGAGATATATTGGACAGTGTCGGCCTACGGCACATTACTAGATTAGGGTAAATACCTCATAATATGCCTCTATCGACTTCTTTGTGTGAAATATGGTGTGAAGATGATGCAAAGCAATTACAAATTTTATTCATTCACCCAATAAACAAGGTTTCATACCAAAGAACCTCACCTACTCTGTATTTAGAGGATCTTATGTAAGCCAACAATGGCTTAAACTACAATATTTAACCCAATCTTAGTATAGATGGCTTATGATCCATATAACCTACTTCTATACCCTTCTCTAGATTCAATACATCAACCAATTTGATCTCATTTCATGAAAGCAACAACAACTCTCACCTTGATCCAGTTGGTCTTCACCTTCTCACAAGATTCTTGAATCTAAAAAAGAAACCTTTTGGTCTTTAGTCCTTAATCACCACTCTACTATCTTGCACCCTATTATGCATTTCAAATCATGTTAGAATCAACAATAGTGTTGATTTGTGGAGCTCAATTACTTCATATTAGCATGAAATGTAAAACTTGTTGAAAAACACATTAACTTTCATTGGTTAGGGGAATCGCATCGGTCACCCAGGACCAAGATCGGTCGGGAAAGGAGGAACCGACATCGCTTAGGGTGAACCGAAATTGGTTACTCGTGCGCAGAGTATTTAATTAACTCTCAAGAATTATATCTATTTTAGCATTAAAGAAGATTTATTGATTGTAATTGCATGGCTAAGTGCCCTAAGTTTATAAATGACTATATAAACATAAAAGATAGGGTTTAGAAGTAGAGAATTAACAAGAACTAAGAATAGTTTGTGAGAGAGTGAATTCTTGGAGAAGAAGTAAAAGCTTGTGAGAAAGAAAGTATTGTACATCTTAGAGGTGTGGAAGATTTTAAATCTTCAATTATATATCTTATCAAAGCTTTGGGTAATATATTGGCTTGTTTCTTTGTGGATGTAACCCATATTGGGTGAACCACATTAAATCTGTGTTAATTTATATCTCTTGTTTTGTATATTTCTTTTGGTATAATATCCATTTTTATTTGCATGTATGATTAGATCTCGGTATATTATATATACAACCGTGTGTTTACCCCAACAACCGGTATCAGATCTTTATTTGAGGGTTTTATGTGTTGACATATTTACTCACAGAGGGTTTTCTGATTGAGTGGGAGCTACAACAATGGTAGAAGAAAAAAATACAAGGTAGAGAATTTTGACGGCTGAAATTATCAATTATGGAAGATGCAGATTGAGGATTATCTATATCAAAGAGATTTGTATTTACCGTTGGATGAGAATTCTAGACCTACGAAGATGATTGATGAAGAATGTAAGATTCTTGACGTAAAGGATTTGAGATCTATAATATTGATCCTGGCAGCATCCGTGGCTTCCAATATTATAGAAGCGACTTCTACGGTAGAGTTAATGAAATCTCTTGCTAATTTATATGAAAAACCTAGTGCTTCAAATAAATTTTATTTGATGAAGAAACTATTTAGTTCTAAGATGCATGAAGGTGGATCTACATCTAGTCATTTGAATGATTTTTGATCTATTGTAAATCAGTTAAAATTGGTTGTTATACCATTTTATGATGAAGTAAAAGAACTTTTATTCTTATGTTCTTTGCCTGATAGTTGGGATAACTTGGTAATGGTTGTTAGTAATACAACATCTACTAATAATATTTTGAAGTTTGATGATGTGGTTAGTATAATATTGAATGAAGAAATTCATAGGAAGAGTACAGAGGAATCATCATCTAGGAATGCTTTGAATGTAGAAAGTAGGGGCATGTAGAAGGAAAGATCCAAGAGTAAGAGTAATGGGAAATCAAAGTCAAGAGATAGCAGATCTAAATCCAAAAGTAATGGAATTACTTGTTAGAAATTTGGAAAGAAAGGACATGTAAAGAAATATCGTTGGTCAAAGGACAAAGAGAACCAACAACCAGATAAATTTAAATAAGCAAATCTTGCAGCAGCAAAGGTAATGCAAGATTCTCTTATTCTTTCTTTAGATAATAGAATTGAATCATGGGTTTTAGATTCAAGAGCTTCTTTCCATGCAACCCCTAATAAGGGTTATTTCATAAATTATGTCCAGGAAATTTTGGGCATGTTTATTTGGGTGATGATGAACCTTGTAGTATTACTAGTAAAGGGAAGTTCATCTAAAATTGCAGAATGGAAATACATGGGTATTGAAAGATGTGAGGCATGTGCCAAGCCTCAGGAGGAATCTTATTTTTGTAGGGAAACTAGGTGAATCTGGTTGCATGGTTACTTTTATAGGAGACTCTTGGAAAGTCACCAAGGGTGTTCTTGTTGTGGCAAGAGGTAAGAAGGTAGGAACATTATATTTATCTACATGTGTTATTGATTCCTTTTCTGCATTATCTACTTTAGATTCAGATGCATGCATGTGGCATAACCGGTTGGGCCATATGAGTCAAAAAGGAATGCAAATCTTAAAGGCTAAGGGTAATTTATCAGATTTGAAATATTTAGATCTTGATTTCGTGAGCATTGTGTATTTGGAAAGTAAAAGAGAGTGAGATTTCTCAAAGTTGGGGCAACTAAGAAGGAGTAGAAATTGGAGCTTGTACACTCATATGTGTGGGGACCAGCTCAGGTAGCTTCTCATGGAGGATCCCAGTATTATGTTACTTTCATTGATGATGCTACAAGAAAGGTATGGGTTTATTGTATTAAACGTAAATCTAATGTTTTTGAGACTTTTAAAAGATGGAAAGCCCTTATTGAGAATGAATCAAATTCAAAGTTAAAGTGCCTTAGATCTAAAAATGGTGGTGAATATTGTAGCAATTCTTTCAATTACTATTATTCAGTGAATGGGATACATAGAGAAATAACGGTTCCAAGAACACCACAGGAGAATGGTGTTGCGTAAAAAAATGAACAGGGACAATCGTGGAACATGCTAGAAGAATAAGGATACATTCTCATTTCCCTTGTAGTTTTGGGAAGAAGTAGTTGATACAACAGTTTATTTGATTAACTGTGGGCCTTCAAGTTCACCAAATGGAGGAATACCAAAGGAAGCTTGGACCAAAAAGAGGTAGATCTTTCTTTTCTTAATTTTTTTGGTTGGTTACACAAGATCCAAACCGCACGCATTAGCGAGCGAATCGACGTCGGTTACGGTGAGCGTATGATGGAAAAGTGACAAGCGAGCGTGGGAATCTACAAGTAACTTTTCCTCACACCAGACCTCCCAAGGTCGTGCGGAGACAGCCGGTGGGGATTGAATATGTGTGGGATGTAGAAAAACTAGTTAGGCAATCTGATGTCTTCAACGCGCACTAGTGGAAATTGTGAATCTAAGGCAAAGAAGGCCCTCCTAACTTGAACTGGTGTGATAGATTGATCAGTAAGGATGAATTCTCAAAGGATCCAATCAATATCAAGCTCTGGCGTGATTCGGTCTATGGGTTGTGGAATATGTGGAAAATGACCTAGGATAGTTTCGTGTATGTCTCCAGATAAGGTCATAGGGCGGATGGTAAATATAATTGACTCTATGGGTGATTCTCTGGCCTAGTCTAGAACTCCTTAGCTTTGTTAGCTATTATTTCTAACAAGGATAACTATTTGATGATGATAGGTGGAAGTGGAGTAGATCTGAATACTAATGTATATAGGCCAACATCTATGTCTAATTCACCTATGGACTCGTTGGGCTGTGAGATTTGTGGGTCATAACCATAGATTCGTGTTTGTTGTGGTCCTACTATGGTCATGTGTGGATTCAGTCCCTAATCCCTAGTATCCAATAGTCATATGCTTTCTTAGCCTCTATATTCAGAATTAACAATTGTGTGATCTTTTCAGAGTATCTCACAAGCGTTTGTGCAACTTGAATTCTTAAGCTGGTATCTATATCTGTGAGAGTGTCTCCTGCGTCTGGCTGTGGGACCAAAGGATCACAACCAAAGGTCTACTCTCTTTCAAACCCTTCCACAGTCATGCGGATATGTATCTAGGGTAATCTGTAGTTTGGTTGATTTGACCAAAACGTGTGTGCTTGGTCGTCTTCTATGTTTAACCCGTGTAGTTGGAAACTGATTTGTTGTAAGTTTACCGTTGTTCGGAAGACTTGGATCCTAAGATTCTGATCTATATCAGTTATGGCTGTGATGAGATTGGGTTGGGGCACGATTGGCTCAATATGTATTCTCTGGCTCTCTAGGTCCCGTGATTGTCATACAAAAGCAACAATGTAAACTAAATGCAGCAAAGTAAAATTAACTATGTGAAGTATATCTATAACATATATGACTTCTATATTTTTGTATTTTTCTGATGAATTTTATAAATGAATTGAAGGGCAGCTATTTTAATATATCTAGAAATTGACGATTAATCTAATGATGAATTTAAAACAAACAAAGTAACCGAGTATAGCTACTTTCCTGTGCAGTTGTAAATCTATTCTAAACAATGAAATAACTGATCTAATCTATTTGAAAGACCTCGATCCTACCTCAAAAGTGAGGAATGAATCATAGTTTCTCAGAAACTATCAATCCTCATAACTTCCCTAGCAATATCGAAAGTAAAATTGACTGAAATAAAGTGATTGGCTACTCTATTTGATATGCTTCTAATTTAGAACTTTGAAAGCTAGAACCTGGATTCTATAGAACAGTGGCGAATCCGATGATGTGTGTGATCTTGTCCCCTCAGTGTGACCTCCTCACTCCTTCGTGTTCACATGGATCCAGAAAAGTGTGTAATGCTAGCATCAACAGAAGTAGATATTGGGACAAAGGCAGCTTAGGATACAGACTGAATACAATGCGAGTAGGAGAGAGATAGCGCAAGAGTATAGAGCTTGGCTTATGCAATTCCTAGCGGGATTTATTGTGAGTCATGCAACATAAAACGTCCAGAACCTGAAACTATCCTGCTTGAAGAACAAAACCTGCAACTTTAATGGCTTCCTATTGAAAACAAACTATTCTACTCCAATGGATTGGATGAAATATCAACAACACTTGCACAAGATGGATATGTGGCTTCCTAACAGCAAAACAACACTAACTAAGCATGCAATGAATGAAACTAAGAATTCTAAGAAAAATGAAAGACTAATCTATTGCAATGAGAAATTTAGAGGCAAATTTGAGGGGCCATTTGCTTGAGCACAAGCCAACTATTTATAGCATTTGCATTTACCCAAGGTAAAAACCAAATTGAACTCTTAAACTATAAACAATGGCAAAACACTATTCCAGGGAACCAAAATCATTAATGCAAGCCCAAGGCGGTGAAAAAATCTAGTAAAATTGAAATTTATGTGAGTCGTGTTAAAAGAGAATTCTAGAAAATGTGTAAAGGACCTCTACCCCGAGGTGGCGAGCGGGTTCGAGACCGTCCGCCACATCGGGCGCGGCGGTCACGAGCCGCCACCCAGGCAGAATCAAGAGCAAAAGGCAAAGAAAAGAGGGGAAAAGAGAAAAGCAAAGCACACGGGGGCTAAGCGGGGCATGCGGGATGATAACGCATACTTGGAGAGCTTTTCGGATCCCGAACACCTTGCGAGGAGACCTGTATCATCATTGGGGCATGTTATGTTGTTCTGATGGTGCAGTACCCTACAATTTTGGGTACATACATATTGCCCCCTCGGAGAAGCAGTTTTAGCCATGAAGAGGCGTAAAACGGTGGGTCCGAGTATGGTGGTCCCGAAATGGGAAGTTGGAAGTTATACCTGATACGTCCGTGTGTCGAAATGATGCCATCCAAAATTCCCGCTCCCTGTAAAATGAAAAGAGAACTCAAGTGCAGATAGACAAGATAGATCCCAATAAACCCAAAATAATGGGAAATGAGGACGTGGGGGGTAAGAACTTACCTCCGTCGGCGCTCCAAACTTGCGAAAAAAACATTCAAAACAAGTCAGGTTGTTATATATATGAAAGTGGGCCCATTTTCCTATTCATTTGCGCGTGTTGATTTGATTGATTCTGAGCTCTGGGACCCATGGTGATGGTTTCTTATGAGAGTAGAGTCAAAACGTCCGTGACGAGATAGTGATCATGCCTCCACGTGCATAGATCATCGACCCGCGAGATCACAGGTTAGTTCTCCTCAATTTATTGTTTTTACCTCCAAACTTTTAAAATGCTAAAATCTTTGTCATGGGGGGGTTATTTTTGAAAATGTTAGGTTCAAAAGGTCCATCTAGGGGGTGCCTACTGGGTAGGCTTTTTTTTAGTTAAAATGGTCCTTTTTAGTGTTTTTGGCCTTTTTAGGATATAAAACCCGCGTGGGTTTTCGGGACACGACCGCCACCCTGCCTAGGGTGGCGGTTACACGACCGCCGCCTTATTCATGGTGGTGGTTACAAGACCATCGCCACCCTTAAGGTGGCGGTTGCGAAACCGCCGCCCTACTCAGGGCGGCGGTTCTTCACAGAATGTCAAAAGAACACTTGTTTGAGACTGTTTTTGCATTTTTAGCATTTCTATGTGTTTTCATGATTTTTCTAATGTCATTTGGATGCTAACTTGCTTTGTTTTGTGTGTTTTTGGGTGTATGTAGGTGAGAGAGGAGTACATTCGGTGGAGCCGAGAGAGGGAGTGTGACTGGCTCCCAGCAGTGTTAGACGCCCTTTCACAGGACGAGCAGGATACTCTTCAGAGGGTTGGTATACTACGTATATCGTGGGTTCCACATGTTGCACCATCCAGTCACATACTCTGTGACTTATTTTCCTACTTGGGATGCTGATCGGAACACCTTCCGATTACCAGGGGTCCGAGGTGAGTGGACCATCACACTGGAGGATGTTTACCGTATCTTGGGGGTCCCGATCATCGGGAGATGACTCACCCTTGAGACAACAGGTTCACGGGCCTAGATAGCATAGTGGGCTTCTTACATGGGAGATGCAGTCATCTCCACGGGTTCGAAGAAGGGGGTCAGAGTTCGGTCTATTCCTAGTTTTCCCATCCCCTTGCTTCGCCAGGCTATTATGGGGATCCTTGCCTCGAGATTGATCGGGGACAAGGGAGGAGACACACTGCTATATTGTTGGTCCCCCATCATTGCACAGATCAAGGGTCATGGCTAGATTTACGCCTGGGGAGTAGATATACTTGGGACTACCTACCATGACTTATACAGGGTAGTCCATTTACAGGGGCAGTCTTTGAGCCACCCGACCCTAGTTATGAGTTGGGTCTATGAGCACTTCATCCCCTATGGCAGAGGTGTAGAGGTGACAGATCCGGAGCTGTGAGGGCAGCCAGATGGACAGATATGTTGGTGCTCAGAGCACCTCATCAGCCAGTTGCTTCTCTGACCACCGATGACATGGAGGCCACACCATATCAGACCATGGCAGGCATATGGGGTGAGGAGGCTCTTACTTTGATCTCCTGCTCCACCACAAGGCAGCTTATTGATAGAGTAGGGCAAGTGGAGATACACCCCTTTGGCCGAGTTCCTCAGCAGTTTGGCCTACCTTACATGGGCATGCTTCCCCAGTAGTGCCAGTATACAGGTCAGTTTGAGAGGCCAGAGGGGGTCCTAGAGGCCGGGGTTGGACAGTTGTTACACCTAGCATTCCTATTGCAGCCAGGAGGGTAGTACATGCCCGAGGGAGAGCCGGTGCTCCTCAGGCACCCCTACTTCAGATTTCCACGGGTCCTGCCCATAGCAGCGATGACCCCATCGACATAGACTCCGAGTCCGAGGAGTTCATAGGGGGAGAGACAGAGGAGGAGACTAAGGAGGATAGTGATCCTGAGTGGCATGACACTCAGGATATCATGCAGGCAGAGAGGGCAGAGCAGAGTGCAGAGAGAGTGACTCTGGTTTCAGAGGAGCCACTCTCCCAGGGCCATGGTGGGGAGGATGAGTCCATTGTAGGATGCTACGTCGCTCTAGCCACGGGGGAGCACCTCAGTCAGCGGCGGCATCTGTGGTAGGTGCCGACCCTAGAGATCCATCCTGAGGCTCGGTGATCCGAGTAAGTTACCACCCTTCCTTTTCTTTTGTTTTTAATTAGGATTGCTTTAATTGCTATCTCTCCTTTTGTTTACATTTGTGTTTTATCTCTTGTTTTATTTCTAATTCATTTTCTCCTTTGTTTGTAGAGACCGCCGATGAGTGGCGAGACTTGATTCCAGGTATGCACCGATACCCTGATGATCCCCATGGAGAGGACCCGTGTAGAGCTGTCTGTGGATGTTGGGGAGCCCTCGGCCCATGTGGAGACATACTGACATCTTTTCCCCTGTCTGCATGTGGCCAGGATGGTATCGACTCTCCGTACGGAGCTAGCGGGGTATAGGACAGCCGAGCACCTGATGAGGAGTCATTCTCGTGGCGAGACTGCAGCTGCCCCTTGGGATCCTGAGCCCTCCGTGCACTCAGAGCGCCGGCGTAGCCGAGTCCTAGGCATGGGTGTGTACCTTCAGAGGGGTCTCATAGGGATTGAGAAGCCACTTGGCTCTCCTAGATTTTTGTATGATATTTTTGTATATCTCGGGCTCTTTGAGCATTTTGACCATGCTTAGCGCATGATGGCATTGTACAGAAATTTTGATCATTTATATATATATATATATATATATATATTTTTGGATCAAACTCTTGGTATCTATGATTTTGCTTCCATTTCCATTTCCTCATGTACATTATGATGTTATGCTTATATGCTTTTTAGAATGTATGCAATGGAGAACAAATGATACAAATGTTTACTCTCTTTTCATATTTCATGATGCTGATATATGATAATGTAGATACAATGTGATTTTGAATCTTAGTTTTCTGTAAGCAATTTTGGGTACTTCATATTTGTTTTGGCAAAGTGGTGAAGATAAGCTGGTATGATGAGTAGATAGACTTGCCCCTCTCCTAACCCCATGCAACTAGTAAGATGCGAGGGCTCATCACCGAGAGCTGAAAAGGGCACAAGTTATGAAATGTGTTGAAATGATAGTGATGAAAGATAGACAAAGCTTTGGTGGAACCAAATTAGGATGCTACAAGCCTACTCCACTCGAGTGACTTCATAGTTTTGGGATGCAACTTGCTTTGCGGTTTATCTAGACTTAGATCCGTGGATGGCCACATGGTAGACAAAATCTGGTTTTAGGATTTTTAATTCTCTTGGAATTTTGGACATCCGATTCATTTGTTTTTGACTCAAGACTTCAAGATTTGAATTGTTTGTTTATGACCTTTTACGTTTGTTTGTCAAGAGGACCCCCTACACCTTGCCCCATGCTACTAGTAAGAAGCATGGGTTTATCACCTTAGGCAAGGCATAGGCGAGTAAGGGCATTTCCATCCTTTCCCAACCCTACGTCACTAGTAAGAGATGCAAGCTCATCACCAAAGGTTGGTGGGGCAAGGAAATGTGTAAATTTAAAATTTTTGTTTGATTTATATTTGACTTGTTTACTTTTTGAGTAAAATGTCAGCATGCTCTTATTTCCAAAGAGATATACATACGGGATAGATGTGACACCATGAAGCTTCTAGAACAGACCATAGGCAAGACACCTATCCTAAGAAGAAACCAAAAGTGAGAACAAACATGTAGATCTTGGTATGGTTACCGTTAAGACCTTGTCATATCTAGCTTTATTTGATGAAATGATTCCAAAATAGTTTGATGATATCATGGAAATAGAGAAGTATGATTAGAGTGTTTATGCCAACAACATCATGAGTTTGTAATGAATTGCTTTGAGAATAAATTCCTTGATCACAAATTTGTATGAAACAAGTGGACAAAATGATCCTAACTATATGAAGATGCAATGTAGATATAATTATACAAGTAGTACTAGTTGCTTACGCGTAGAATCATTTGAGGTGTAGGGAATTGACTGTTTCACCAAATTCCTCACCTTCCAGCGTACATAGGAGATATGCACCATTTCCATAGTCCTTCATGACTCGGTATGGGCCCAACCATTTGGGCCAAAACTTCCTTCCTTCGCTGGTCTTTTTGTCGATCCGGCTGTCTAGCCTTAGAACTAGATCACCTTCATATATGTCACGTTCATAGACTTTCTTGTTATACTACCAGCACATTCGGTCAGCATAGACTCTATGTGCCATTGTTTAGCATCTATCCTAGCTTCATCTAGGCTTTCTAGTTGGGAGAGACGTGCTTCTCTGTAAGCGTCTTCATCTAGAATCCCTTGTAATGAGATACGGAGACTGGGTATTTCAACCTCAAGCGGGAGAACTGCTTCTGCCCCGAATACCAATGAAAAAGGAGTGGCTCTGTTGGTGTTCTTATTGAGGTTCGGTGGGCCCATAAGGCCGGATATAACTTCAAATGCCAATCTCATTTGTTTTCTTTCACCATTTTAAGGAGAATGGCTTTTAATGTTTTGTTTGTCACCTCAGCTTGTCCATTGGCTTGAGGGTAATACAAGGAGGCCGTATGATGGCTTATTTTAAATTTATTGCACAATTCATGTGAACTTCGTCATTCTTAAAAGAAGTCCCATTATCCAAGATAATGATTTGTGGGATACCGTACCTGCAAATGATTTGGTTCAAAATGAACTTGGCGATTACAGAACCCGGCACAGTAGTAAGAGGCATAGCCTCTACCCACTTGGTAAAATATTCGGTGGCCGTGATTATGAAATTATGGCCATCATAGATGAGGGAGAGAATTTCCCTATTAAATCTAGGCCCCACATAGAAAAGGGCCATGGAGTAGCGATTGGTTGTAGAGCTTGTGTCGGCATGTGAATCTCATGAGAGAATTCTTGGCACTTATGACACCTTCGTACAAACTCTATTGCATCGTGTTCTAGAGTAGGCCAGAAATAGCCCATTCGATGTATTTTATGAGTGGTGGCATGGCCACCGAAGTGGCCTCCACACATTCCACTATGAGATTCGTGGAGAATCTTCTTGGATTCTTCTGTGTTGACACATCTTAAAAGCATTCCATCGAATGCTTTTCGATAGAGCACTTGCTCTATAATGACGTATTTGGCTACGATAATGCGTAACTACCTTCTTTGTTGTGGTGTAACACCTTCCAGATACATATGATCCATGATATAATTAATAATATCAGTACCAAGGACACTCAGAGATGGGAGGTCTGGTTTTGATGTAGTATATGCATTCATCGGAAAGTCCAGATCTACTAGATCACCTCCGTCTAATGGATTATCAGCTAACCAATCCACGATGATTTGTCCTTTAATAGACTTCTGATTTACGAATGTTAATTCAAATTCACCCATTAAGGTTATAAAGCGTCCAGCCTTTTTAGACAAGGACCCTTGCGTGAGGAAAGTTCGTAAATGTTCTATCTTTACAATGACCTTTGTTTCTTGATTTAACATGTAATGTCTTAAGCGTTTGGTTGTAAAGACTATGGTGAGGCATTCTCATTCTGCTTGTGTATAGCATGTTTCATAGTCGAGCAATGTCCAACTAATGAAATAGATCGCACATTCTCTCTTGTCATCGTCTTCTTGAGCCAACATACAGGCTAGCGAGACATTGGTGGCTCATGCGAATATAAAATTAACGGGTGATCCGGCTTAGGTGGCATTAGCGTAGGTGGTGATAACAAGAAATGCTTAACTTACATTGAAAGCTTCATTGCAATCTTTGGTCCAATCAATGCTATAATCTTTCTTGAGTAGATTGTTGATTGGATGAATGGTGAAACTTAAGTCCGGGATGAATCTCCGGATTGCACCAAGTTTTTGAGAAATGACCTGATTCCAGATTCATCCGAAGGTGGCACCATTTCAAGAATAGCCTTAATTTTGGTTGGGTCAACATCAATCCCATGTGATGATATAATGTAACCTAGGAGCTTCCCTCCTGTTACACCAAAGACACATTTTTCTAGATTTAGCGTGACTCCGTATTCTATCAGACGTGAAAGAATGACATGAAGCACTTCCGGATGGTCACAACGCTTCTTGGCCTTGGCCAACAAGTCATCTACATAGGATTCCACAATTTTATGAATAAGATCATGAAATATATACGTCATAGCCCGCTGGTATGTAGCGCCAGCGTTCTTGAGACCGAATGGCATAACAACATAGCAATAGGTTCCCCAAGGAGTTATAAACGTGGTTTTAGCTTGATCTTGTTTAGATATTCTGATTTGATTGTATCCCGAGAATCCATCCATGAGAGATAAAATCTCAAATCCAGCTGTTGCATCAACAATGACATCTATAGATGGTAATGGGAAGTCATCTTTAGGACATGCCTTGTTAATGTCTCGGAAGTCTACACAGATGCGTATCTTTCCATTTTTTTAGAACCGGAATGATATTAGATACCCACTGAGAGTAATCGACTGGTTTGATGAATCCTACTTGGAGGAGTTTCATTACCTCCTCTTTCACCATGAGAGCTACCTTGGGTTTCATTGGTCTCGATTTTTGTTTAATCGGTTTTGCATCTGATTTAGTGATGAGGTTGTGCACCGCAATGTGTGGTGCAACCCCTGTCATTTCTTTATAATTAAATGCAAAAGCCTTCTGATGTTCCTTGAGGATCCGAGTGTGTATTTCTACTTCTGATGGAGTTAACGAGGATCCTAACTTCAATATTCTTGGTTCATCTTCCATTCCGATGTTAATATCAATTGTTTCTTCGATTAAAGAAGCGTTACCTTCTTCAAACTCAGGCGGGGCTGGAGGTAGTTCCAGATCATCTCCATTCTTGACTATGTATATGTTGAGTTCCTTTTGTGGGGGAAGTTCTGTCATGGGATTCCCAAAGTAAGAAGATGAATGTGGGATTAAAGACAAATCTATTACATGATGGGTGAGATGTAACGCCGCATAGGCGTTTAAGTAATCAAGAGTGATTGTATCACTATCAATGTGGTTTAGGATAGTAGATTTGTTCTCATCTCTATTCGTCAAAAGAGGGTTTGACATTGTTTTTATCAATGGTTCAGTATGAAGGGATACCATGAAACGGGTGTCCTCTAACTTACTATTTGGAGTAAAGCGCGATGCTAAGGTTGCTATTGAATCGGCGAGAAGATTTTGTTCTCATGGGATTGCTTCAATTGATATGAAGTCAAACTCCTTGCTTAAATTCAATATAACTATTTTGTAGAGTTATAAGTGCTCGGCTCTGGTTTCATACATCTCAGCAACTTGATTTGCTACCAATTGCAAGTCTCCTAACACTCTGATGTTATCAACACCGATTCTCTTAGCTAAGATGAGGCCAAGGAGGAGGGCTTCATACTCAATGCCATTGTTTGTGCATTCAAAATTTAGTTTAAAGGCAAAATGGTAGGACTTTTCCCTTGGGAGAAGTAAGGATTACGCCTACCCCAGCTCCGTAACAACATTTAGCTCCATCAAAATGGAGAGTCCAATACTTAGCTGGAATATGGGCACTGGGATATTTGTTGTGTTAACATCTTCTACCTCTACCATGCAGAGATCTACTACTGGGAGAGAACCGACACCTAGGGTGTACCCCATGCCTATAGAATCAAATGGTAGGAACATTGGTAGATCCTGTTCTAGTAATTCAACAATTTTTGCAGTAGTTCCTAATGATACTTGTTTCTACAATGTTAGCCTCATCTTTGAGGGCTGGGATTGTCTTGGCTAGGCTCATAGTTTCAAGATCTGTCGTAGGTACCAAATTTTCTTCTGGTTTCACGTCGGTAGGTTTATTAAGTTGGTTTGTTGGGAGTTCAAACTCTGAGTGCACACCTAGTCTTTTCTTTAGGTCAGCCAGGTGTACATCAAATGGTTTTGGATCACCTTTGGCTATGAACACCTTTCCTAAATGCAAGAATCTTACTTCTTGAAATAACGTAGAAGGGATTGCCTTCATACGGTGTATCCATGGTCGGCCGAGGATCATATTATAGTTAGTTTCCCGATCTATAATATAAAACTCAGTCAGGATTGTTTTGGGTCCTAAGGTGACCGGTAGTATTATAGTTCCAATCGAGGTGGCTTTAAGGCTATCATAGCCTCTTAGTGTATTTCGAGTCGTGGAACAATTCGTTTCTCCATACCCTAGCTTTTGAAGGAAAGAAAAAGGGACTATGTTAACTGCTGCCCCATCATCAACCATCACGTGTTTCACATAATTGTTATAAACCCACACTTGCAAGTGTAAGGCTGGATCACCTCGGCATGCAATCTCAGCATCTGTTGGCATTTTGTTTATTTCAAATATGAATTCGGTGTCCCTATCCGGCTGCCCTAGAGGGTGGATATCAAAGTCTATATGGTTTACCTATGTTTCGGGAGGTGGAGTGATGTTAATTAGATGACCTAAACCCAATGCTTCTAAAAGAGCAGCCTTGTGAGGGGGTTCTTCAATAAGTCCAAAAAGGAGATGTGTGAGAAGGTTTTTGTTAGATCATTAATTAAATCGTAAGCACCCATGGGTTTTATTAATACTTGTTGGATATTGTCTATTTCTAATGGGTAGCTTGGACTTAGCTGAGAGGAATACTCTCGTGTCCTTGTTACAGCTTCTACGGGTAGTTCGGCATCTAACTCCACTAATCCAACTATCTTAGGTCGTGGCTGACTTCCTAATTGTGGCACAACTAATGGATTCAGTGAAGTTGAGGCTTCATGATCATTGTTTCCTATAATTACACCCTTGTTTGTCCCATTTGGATTTAACTTGTTATTGTTGTGATTTGGGAGTGGATCATTGAAGATCTTGAGGGGTGCATTTTGAGGGGAAACTACCCCTGTAAAAGTATTTGGTGCTGGTGACGTAGGATCTGCCAAGAACATATCTATAAAAAGTTGTCTTTGTTCCTCTGCAAACATTGCATGAATTTATTGTAGTCACGGCATGTTCTAGTGTCATGGCCTCGGATTTTGTGAAAACCACAATACGAGTTAGGATTGTAATTCCTAGTTTGTTGGCTTGGTGTATATTGTGGCCTAAAACTTTGATCAAACCGTTGCCTATTAAAGTTTTTGTGTTTGTTGTCTTTGGTTTGAATTCTGGTTTTGATACCCAGTTGAATTTTGGTTTGGATCCCATGTAGGGCTTCACCGTTGTTGTTGTTGTTGTGGATGATTAAAATCCACTGTATTGATTGTTGGAGTAAAGTTGTTGTTTCATTGGTTGTTTATTTGTGGTGGAGTATTCACAACATTTACCTTTCTAGCCTGATCAGTTACTCCATCTGTTGTCACTCCACGATTTTTATTAAGGATTTTAGGTCCTTGATTGACATTCGTGGTAGTAGGATAAGTTGTAGTGTTCTGGTTGGAAGTGATTAACCTCCCATTTGCTCCATATGTTTTGCGACCACTATCAATTGCCGCTTGATCTATTCGGAGAGCACTCTCAAGTACTTCATCGTAAGTTCTTAGTGGGAACTTCTGGACTTCTTCCTTCACTTCTCTGCTGAGAGAATGAAGGAATAAATCACATAGTTCCATTTGGTCCATATTTGGAGCACTTGCCGAAGAATAAAGAACTGTACACCACCTCTGGATGAAATGGGCGACAGATTCATTGTGTTCTTGCTTGATGTGTAAGAATTCCCTGATTCCTGTTCTTAATAGTTTGTTCATGTCAAATGCCTTGATGAACTCTGAAATGAGTTACTTGAATGAATGGATGGAAGCCTCAGGTATTCTATAATACCAATCGAGAGTGCGATACCTTCCAAGGTTTTGGGAAATATTTTAGCAACAACCCCATCCCAAGGGAGTAGTTCTCGGATGGCTATGGCATAAGCTTTGATATGTGCGTTCGGATCTCCCTCACCTTTGTACTTGGGAAAATCGGGAAGAGGTCTTGGAAGCATGATGCTTCGTATGGTGAAATCTAAGGGCTCTTTCAAGTATTTTGAATATGTCCCTATCGCATAGGTTTCGACCATTGATGGTGCCTGTTGAGGGAGTGGAGGTGGAATGGGTTGTTGATATGGCATAGCGTACACGTTGGTGGGGGCATAAGGAAACCCCTGTGTTTGAGGAATCATGCCGGGAGAGGAGAACATATCCCCTTGTGGTGATTTGGAGTACATGTTTAAGTATGAAGGGGTATTGTCCAAAAATGGATTATTTTGTACTAGACCGGGAGGTGTCAGAATGGTGTTAGAAATGACGGTTCTAGTCGGCGTTTGTTGTGAATACTGAGGGGTCATGCCTAACGTACCTATTCCTGTGAGGAGGTCTATTTGGCTAGGATTAGAATTTCCTACCTGCATGAGTTGAGAATGGTGATTTTCCTGAGCAAGTTCTAACCCCCTCACTTTTTCTACTAACGTTGAAATGACTTCATTTGGTGAAGTCACGTGATATTTTTCCTTAGTGGCATTTGTTGTATATCATGGTGTTGTATAGGCATGTGATATCCTGCTATGAACTGATCGCTTCCCTACCAAGTTTCCCGAGGGCATTTCCTATATGTAATGGCATGGAGGTATTTCCTTGAAAAGAGACCTCGGGTTGTGTTTGTAAACTCCCTATAGGTGGGTACATACCTTGGGAACGTTGTTCATTCCTGGCATAACGTATCGAATGTTCATTATCTAAAACTAGGTATGGGTCAGCTTGTCTACTAATTTGTGGTCTAAGTAGTACCTGAGGAGACGAACTAGACTCTCCTGTGAGCGTCATATTGTTCGAGCCTGAAGGCTCTATTTGTTGTGTTTGAGTGAATTGATCCAACTCCTCTGTTTGGAAAGATGAGTTATATCTGACCCTTGGAGTTTGTGTTGATGACTGGTTAGTTGAGTAGTTGTCACCCCATACTGAGAGTGAGGGTGATGATTGTCTATTCAGTTGAGCGTAGTATGCCTCAAGACCTAAGAGAGGCCTACCATATGCATCGAATCCCGACATATTCGGGGGGTATATGAATACCCACAGAATAATGGGAAGGAGCGAAGGTGATGGTGAAAGATGATGAGGTAGTAAAGATGAAAAAGGTCATTTAATTTAAAAGAACTAGTAGAAATCTGACTCCAAATCAGAAAGTAGAAAGGATTTCACGTCGGGTTCACCAATTTTGTATGATGGAAAAGTGACAAGTGAGCGTGGGAATCTACAAGTAACTTTTCCTCGCACCCGACCTCCCGAGGTCATGCCGAGACAACCGGTGGGGATTGAATATGCGTGGGATGCAGACAAACTAGTTAGGCAATCTGATGTCTTCGACGCGCACTAGTGGAAATTGTGAATCTAAGGCAAAGAAGGCCCTCCTAACCTGAACTGGTGTGATAGATCGATCAGCAAGGATGACTGCTCGAAGGCTCCAATCAATATCGAGCTCTGGCATGATTCGGTCTATGGGTTGTGGAATACATGGAAAATGACCTAGGATAGTTTCGTGTATGTCTCCAGATAAGGTCATAGGGCGGATGGTAAATATAATTGACTCTATGGGTGATTCTCTGGCCTAGTCCAGAACTCCTTAGCTTTGTTAGCTGCTATGTCTAACAAGGATAACTATTCGATGATGATAGGTGGAAGTGGAGTAGATCTAAATACTAATGTATGTAGGCCAACATCTATGTCTGATTCACCTATGGACTCGTTGGGCTGTGAGATTTGTGGGTCACAACCATAGATTCGTGTTTGTTGTGGTCCTACTATGGTCATGTGTGGATTCAATCCCTAATCCCTAGTATCCAATAGTCATATGCTTTCTCAGCCTCTATATTCAGAATTTAACAGTTGTGTGATCTTTTCAGAGTATCTCACAGGCGTTTGTGCAACCTGAATTCTCAAGCTGGTATCTATATCTGTGAGAGTGTCTCCTGCATCTGGCTGTGGGACCAAAGGATCACAACCAAAGGTCTGCTCTCTTTCAAACCCTTCCACAGTCATGCGGATATGTATCTAGGGTAATCTATAGTTTGGTTGATTTGACCAAAACATGTGTGCTTGGTCGTCTTCTATGTTTAACCCGTGTAGTTGGAAACTGATTTGTTGTAAGTTTACCATTGTTGAAGACTTGGATCCTAAGATTCTGATCTATATCAGTTATGGCTGTGACGAGATTGGGTTGGGGCACGATTGGCTCGAATATGTATTCCCTGGGCTCTCTAGGTCCCGTGATTGTCATACAAAAGCCACAATGTAAACTAAATGCAGCAAAGTAAAATTAACTATGTGAAGTATATCTATAACATATATGACTTCTATATTTTTGTATTTTTCTGATGAATTTTATAGATGAAATTGAAGGAGCAGCTATTTTAATATATCTAGAAATTGACGATTAATCTAATGACGAATTTAAAACAAACAAAGTAACCGAGTATAGCTACTTGCCTGTGCAGTTGTAAATCTATTCTAAACAATGAAATAACTAATCTAATCTATTTGAAAGACTCTCGATCCTACCTCAGAAGTGAGGAATGAATCATAGTTTCTCAGAAACTATCAATCCTCACAGCTTCCTTGAAATATCGAAAGTAAAATTGACTGAAATAAAGTGATTGGCTACTCTATTTGATATGCTTCTAATTTAGAACTTTGAAAGCTAGAACCTGGATTCTGCAGAATAGTGGAAATCCGATGATGATGATGTGTGTGATCTTGTCCCCTCAGTGTGACCTCCTCGCTCCTTCGTGTTCACGTGGATCTAGAAAAGTGTGTAATGCTAGCATCAACAGTAGATATTGGGACAAAGGCAGCTTAGGATACAGACTGAATACAATGCGAGTAGGAGAGAGATAGCGCAAGAGTACAGAGCTTGGCTTATGCAATTCCTAGCGGGATTTATTGCGAGTCATGCAACATAAAATGTCCAGAACCTGAAACTATCCTGCTTGAAGAACAAAACCTGTAACTTTAATGGCTTCCTATTGAAAAAAAACTATTCTACTCCAATGGATTGGATGAAATATCAACAGCACTTGCACAAGATGGATATGTGGCTTCCTAACAACAAAACAACACTAACTAAGCATGCAATGAATGAAACTAAGAATTCTAAGAAAAATGAAAGACTAATCTATTGCAATGAGAAATTCAGAGGCAAATTTGAGGGGCCATTTGCTTGAGCACAAGCCAACTATTTATAGCATTTGCATTTACCCAAGGTAAAAACCAAATTGAACTCTTAAACTATAAACAATGGCAAAACACTATTCCAGGGAACCAGAATCATTAATGCAAGCCCAAGGTGGTGAAAAAAAGCTGGTAAACATTGAAATTTATGTGAGTTGTGTTAAAAGAGCATTATGGAAAACACGTAAAGGACCGCCACCACCTGAGCGGCGGCGGTTCTGAGCACCGCCCCTGATCGGGGAGGTGGTCACGAGACCACCGCTTAGGCGGGCGGCGGTTTCAGTAATCTAAGAGCAAAAGGAAAAGAAAAGAGGGGAAAAGAGAAAAGCAAAGTACGTGGGGGCTAAGCGGGGCATGTGGGATGATAACGCATACTTGGAGAGCTTTTCTGGATCCCGAACACCTTGCGAGGAGACCTGTATCATCATTGGGGCATGTGTTACATTGTTGTTTGGATACAAATGTCTAGGAGGTCCAGAATGTGCCTCCGGTACCCCAAAATCCTATAAGAAGGTCACAAATGGTAAGTAAACCTACAGAAAGATTTACGCCTTCTCTATTTTATTTATTATTGATTGATAATGGTGAACTAGAAATTTTTGAAGAATCAATGTAGGATAAGACCCATGTCCATTGGGAGCATTGCATGGATGAGGAGATGGACTCCTTGGAACATAACTAGACTTGGGATTTGGTTAAGTTGGCGGCGAAGAGAAACATTGCGAAACAAATGGGTTTACATGATCAAGGAAGAAGAGGGTGGATAGAAAAGGTACAAGGCAAGGCTTTTAGTAAAGGGATTTTCATAGAAAGTAGGTATTGACTTTTGTGAAATATTTTATCCTGTAGTAAAGATGACGTATATTCATACTTAATTGATTTTAGTTACTGATAGAAGATTTTCATTTAGAGCAACTAGATGTGAAGACGACTTTCCTTCATGGTGTTTTGGATGAAGAGATTTATATGCAGTAGCCACTTGGGTATGAATTCAAGGGTAAGGAGAAATTAGTGTGCATGTTGAAAAAGAGCCTATATGGGCTCAAGCAAGCTCTAAGGAAATGGTACATGAGGTTTGATAGTTTTATGCATGAGCATGGTTACTTGAGATGTGAATCTGACCATTGTGTTTATTTCAAGAAGATTGAAAATGGGAGCTATATTATTTTGTTATTGTATGTGGATGATATGCTTATTGCAAGATCTAGTATGTAGGACATTGGTGAGCTTAAGGGAAAGCTAGCTCACACATTTTCTATGAAGGATTTAGGAGCTGAAAAAATAATCCTTGGCATGCAAATACATAAAGACAAGAAAAACAAGAAATTGTATTTTTCTCAGGAGGATTATATCTACAAGGTGTTAGAAAGGTTCAAGATGCAAAATGCAAAACTTGTTAGTACACCTATGGTTGGACACTTCAAATTGAGAAAATATTAATTTCCATCATCACATGAGGAGGTCAAATACATGACACGAGTGTCATATGCTTCAACATTTGGGAGTCTCATGTATGTTATGGTTTGTACCAAACCAGACATTGCATAGGCAGTGGGAGTTGTGAGTAGATATATGGCCAATCCAGGTAAAGAGCATTGGAAATCAGTCCAATGGATACTCAGGTATTTGAAAGGGACATCTAGCATGTAGTTATGCTATGGATGTTTGGATATTTCATTATGTGGCTATATGGATTCGGGTATGGTGGCGATCTGGATGGTAGAAGAAGCACTACTGGAAATATTTTCACAATAGGTTGGACAGCAATTAGCTAGATTTCAAGATTGCATAAGGTTGTGGCTTTGTATACTATAGAGGAAGAGTATGTTGTAGCTACAGAGGCTAGCAAGGAGATGATATGGATGATTAGGTTCATGGAAGAGTTGGGAAAGGAGTAAGGTGATTGTAAATTGTTCAGTGACAATCAGTGTAATTCATTTGGCAAAGAACTCAGCATTTCATTCGACAATGAAACACATTCAGTTGAGGTATCACTTCATACGGCAGGTATTGGAGGATGGACAGTTGAATCTGGAAAAGATTCATACAAGTGAGAACCCTGTGGATATGCTAACAAAGCCATTAACAAAGGAGAAGTTGGAGCTACACTCCACTTCTATTGGTCTTTAAGTTTAAGACTTGAAGAGGAAGAAACAAAGCTAAGGAAGGATCCAAGAATGATGTTGTACATGTATGGTGCAATAATTAATCTCCAAGTGGGAGATTTTTGAGTTGTAGAGATCAATTACTTTATATTATCATGCAATGTAAAACTTGTTGGAAAAAACAATAACCATAATCGGTTAGGGGAATCAGTACGACGTAAAAATCAACACGTGACCTTCTTCACACCCGACCTCCCGAGGTTGTGCCGAGACAAATAGTGTGGAATTGAAATGGGACTGAAAGTGATGGTGATGACCAAGCTAATTAAGAAACCTTATGTCTTTAACATGCAATAATGGAATATGCGAATCTAAGGCAAAGAATGCTCTCCTAACTTTGAAGGGGTGTAATGGTATGGTCTAATATGATAGAAAGTCGAGAGACTCCAATCGATGTCTAGTTTCGCCAAGATTATATTGATTGCTCATGGAACACATGGAAAGTAACCTACGGTTCCTCGTATGGGTTTCTAGAAAGGTCATGGAAATTGACACAAGAGATGTAATGGAGCTGCATGAACTAAGGGTGATTTTCTCGGTCTTGTCCATAAATTTTTAGCCTTGATCGGCTACTATATTCAACAATGAAAGCTATGTAATAATGTCAGGTGGAAGCGGTGAAGATATTAATACCAAAGGTGTGAGTAAGCTAGTGTCGATGTCTAACTGACTAGTAGGCTCGTTGGGTTGCATGGGACACTGTGGGTCACAACCAAAGACTTGTTGAGGTTGATGCCCTTGAATGGTCATGTATGCAATCAAATCCTATTTCCGGAGCAGATCCAAAAGTCGTAAGCTTGATTAGCAGCTATGTTCAATGTCTCTAACTGTCTTATTTTCTCTACGTATGTGGCGGTGTACGTAATATTGTTAATCACAAACTTGTGTCAATGTCGATTATTAGCTCGCCCGTTGGGTTATGGGACCGAGAGGATCACAACTGTAAGTATTTCCTCGTTGTGGATCGTTGATGGTCATGCAAGATGAATTGATTTGTTTTCGGTAAATAAACTATCTATCAAAGGAAATCTAAACTATAATTTTGGTATTTTCTCAATATATCATAACAAAGCAAAGAAAACAAGCTAATCTAAGGAAAGTAAATATTTTTGTTCTTTTCTAACTTTTCGAGACAATGCATCTAATCTAATAAACTAGTTTAAAACAAATAATTAGCCGGATGTGGCTAACTATTTGTGGAGATGTGTGAATATAAACCTAAGATCTATTCCAACTCAAATAAAATATTTCTAATCCCTACCTTAGAAGTGAAGAACAAATCATGACTCTAATAGAGCTATTATTCCCCCACAACTTCCCTGGCAATATTGAAGAGAAAAATTCCTATTGACTTGATCTACTTGTAAATATCTAGCTAATTGAAATGAATTGTTTCTCTACTCTATTTGATATGCAATTGAAACTAATGATTCGTAATTGAAAATTTGATAAGCAAAGAAAACAAATACACAACTCCAACCTTGAAGATCAAGATCCTTGGCAAATCTAGTAGCAGCAGTATCTATCCCCTCGGTTCTTTCCGTTCTTTCTCTAAGTGTTCATGTGAGTCCAAGGGATTGGGAATGCAAAGAACAACAACAAGAGGATGGTGCTTGAGTGATGGCATCTTAGAATAAATCTAGGCGTAATGCAAGTAGAAGAAAGATAGCACAAGAGATTTAAACTTGGCTATGCAATTCCTAACAAGATTATGGCAGCACAATAATGCAAGATACACAAAATTCTCAGGCAAGCCTTTTGCTTAAATACAAGCATGGAATATATAGGAATGAAGGATAGAAGGTTACTTCATGCACAAGGCAATCAAGAGGCAGTTCCACTCATTAAATCTATTTAAAAATAGAAGGAGCAAGGAGAACCAAGAAAATGAAGCTATTTTTAGCAAATTCGGCTCATGGATGCGTTCAAAATCAAACTTAAGTAAATTGTCATATGTAATTTTACGCATGAATATTTTGGATAAATTGATCAGGGACCACCGCCTTACGCACATGGCAGCATTTTTAGGACCATCGCCCTACCCGGGTGGCGGTTTGCAAACCTCCACCCAAGCGGTGGGGGTTTCGACACTTAATGCCAAAACGAGCACAGAAAGAAGGGGGAAGCTGGAAAAATGCAAGGAAAATTTAAGTAAGGCTATATAGGTTACAAATATATGCTACGAATGGGTTTTTCGAGCTCAAACACCTTCTTGAAAGGATTTTGAATCATCACTAGGGACTTTTATAACCGTTTCCTGACAATATAGCACGTGTAATTTTGGGTATGTACATATTTCCCCCTCGAAGAAGCGTCTCAGCCATGAAAGAGGTGTAAAACTTAGAGTCTGAGTATGGTGTTCCCAAAATGGGGAGTTAGAAGCTATACCTGACATGCCCGTGTGTCGAAATCTCACCGTCCAAACTCTCGCTACATGTAAGAGAAAAGGAAGACTCAAGTGCAGATAGATAAAATATCGAAAAATAAACATTAAATTAAAATGATAAGAGGACTTACCATTTGTACGGGGATGTAGAAATATATTTGTGCCAATGTTTAGGCCCCGTAAGACAAACACACTCAAAATGAAGTTAGAAATATCATATATATATCAAAACAAATTCATTTCTCAATTCATTTGTGCATTGTTGATTTGGTTAGTTTGATTGATTTGGAGCTCTGGATTTACAGTGACCATTCTTGATGAGAATATAGCCAATACGTTCATTCCAATATCGTGATCATGCCTCTATAAGTGGGAGATCGACCAAAGGTGTGCTATCAAAGTTAGTTATTTCCTTCTTTGTCTTTTTGTACCTAAAAGTTTAAATGTTGAAAATTTCACTTAGGCGAGAGATTTTCAAATTTTCTTGTCTTGAACGGGTTTTTAGGGGGCCACCCATAGGGCATGCTTTTATTTTTTCGAAAATGGTCAATTTCATTATTTTTGGTCATTTCTAGGGTTAAGGGCATGTTTTGAAAATTGGTTCAAGACCGCTGCCCAAAGTAGGGAGGCAATCACGGACCGCTACCCAAAGCAAGGCAGTGGTCCATGAACCGCCACCCCGCACCGGGTGGCGGTTGCGAGAATGTCAAAACATGCTTGAAACTTGACTTTTTTGGATTTTTGAGAGTTTACTATGTTTTTTATTAGCTTATTATGTGATGTACTTTACTAACTTTCTCTTTTATCATGTTTTTGTGGATGTAGAAAAAGGTGGAGTGCATATGTCGGAGCAGAGAGAGTGTGTGTGATTGGCTCCCTATGATTTTAGACCAGGTGACCCAAGTGAGATAGATCTTTTACAGCGGCCAAGCATCTGGAGGATAGCCCAGGTGCCCCATTTTTCTCCCGCTCATATTTTGTGTGACTTATTCTCTTACTAGGATGCGGACTGAGAACACCTTCCGGTTTTTAGGTGTCAAGGGGGATGGGCTATCACTCTGGAGGATGTATACCGCATTCTTGCACTCTCAATACTTGGTAGGAAACTTACATTGGTGATAGCGGGGTTCTAGGATGTGATGACATAGTAGGCTACATACATGGGAGACATTATTGTCTCAAATTGGCTGGCTTGAAAAGGGAATGAAGGTTTTTCTATTGCTACTACTCTCCCATCCCTATCCTTCGAAATCCATCATGGGTATCATGTCCTCGAGACTAATTGGGGACAAGGGAGGAGATACACTCTTATACTTTGTTAGGGCCCCATTATTGCACGTATCAAGGCTCATGGCCGTAAATACGCCTGGGGAGAAGATATTCTAGGGACTACATACCACGACTTATATAGAGTTTTCGAGATTACAAGGATAGTCCTTGAGTCACCCTACTCGTTATGAGTTCGTTACTATGAGTGTTTTATCCCGTATGGAAGGGGGTGTAGGTATTAGATCTAGAGGTTATCCGAGAAGCTAGATGGACAGGCATATTAGTGCTCCGGACTCCACATCATTCAAAGTGGCCTCGCCGACTATAGTAGACATGACCACCACACCCTATCGGGACATGGCGAGGATATAGGGTGAGGAGACTATGATGATGGTAGATTGCTCTTCCATGAGCAAAATAATCGACAAATTTGGGAGATTAGAGATTCACCCCTTTGACCGAGTGCCTTAACAATTTGGTCTTCCATACCCTGTCATGCTTCCTCCAATGGTGCTTGTTTACGGGACTATTCGGGAGGCACAAAGGGGTCCTAGAGGGATCTTGGTTGGACAGATTGTTACCCCTAGTGTGCCCATTGCGATTAGGTGCATAGTTCAGATTGGCAAGTAACTAGTGCTCCTCAATCACCCTTACTTCAAATTGGGAAACCCCGCTCATAGTGGGGAGGAGGTAGAGCCAATCAATTTGGACTCGACTCAGAGAGGATACGGGAGATGCCACGAAGGGGGAGTTTTTCGGAGAGGAGGATAAGGGGCAGGACCTTCGAGGGGGCTAACAGTGACCCTGAGTGGCATGATACTCAGGAGATCCTCAAAGCAGCGCATGAGGAGGTGAGCATGGAGAGAGAGAATTTGGTCTCGGAGGAGACACTTGGAGGGGATGATGAGTCTATGATGGGACAACACCATGCCTTCGGATTCGGAGAGGCTCCACAACCACCAACAGCTTCCCCACTGCAGCCACTGATCCCACATGGATGCTTGGAGACCCGAGTATGTTCAATACTCCTTTCTCAATTTTTTCTATCGATTTTCACATGTTTAGTTTAGCATTCTCTTTTGATTTGCATTCTTTGGTTTTCTCTTAGCTCACTATCTCTTCTTCTTCTTTTTGCAATGTTCACACATGAGTGGCGAGAGTGCATTCGTCGGGTATGTGTAGATATCCTATTGATCCCCTCAGGGAAAACCTAGGTGAGTTGACTATTGATTCAGGCAACCTTTAGCTGCCAACCGACACACCGATGTGTTCACTCCCATCTGGAAGGTTACGGAGATAGTGTCTTCCCTTTGTACCATAGTAGCTAGATACGATACTATTGAGCACTTGATGAGGTGAATCCATTCTCATAGTGAGGCTACATGTAGTGGGTACCACCATGAGAATGCACACCATTCAATTCATTCTCAAGCATCGTCAGTAGCAGCAAAGAACTACCCTAGGCTGTAGTTGCGCGCCATCTAACATTATATTATTTTTTTATATGTTTCAGTGCTCGTTGTGAGCATTTTTTACCGTGCCTAGCGCATGATGAAATTATATACAACTTGATCCACTATGATATCTATCGACTCTATTTTTGGTTTGTAATTCCATTGTATCCAAGTTGACTCTCTTTTTCTTATCTCTCATGTGTACTCTAGATGTTTAGAAATTCTGCTTTTCTATGCTTTTGGAATGTATGCAATGGATGTGAAATGATAACGAAATGATTTCTTTTTGTATTTTATAATGTTGATATATGATGATGCAAACACAATGTGATCTTAAACTTAGTTTCTTTTGCAATCTTCGGTACTCCATATGTCTTAGAAAAACATGATGATAAAATGATATGATAAGTAGATATGCTTTCCTCACACATAACCCCACACAACTAGTAAGATGTGAGGGATCAACACCAAGAGTTAGAAAGGGCATAAGCCATGGAACATTTTGAATGACAAAGAATGAGAGAAAGACAAAGGTTTAATAGAACCAAATTGGGATGATACAACCTTACCCTACTCATGCTACCTCATAGTTTAGAATGTGAATTGCTTTGCACTTTATGTAGACTTGGATCTGTAGATGGCCACTTGGTTGATAAAATATGGTTTTTAGGGTTTTAATTCTCTTGGAATTTTGAACATCTAATTCACTTTATTTTGACTTAGGATTTCACAATAATTGATTTAATTGTTTATGACTTTCAAATTTGTCAAAGAGACCCCCTAAACCTTTCCTCATGCTACCAGTAGGAAGCACAAACTTATCACCATGGACAAGGCATCAGTGTGTAAGGGAATTTCCTTCCTTTCCCAACCCTACGTCACTAGTAAGAGATGTCACTCACCACCGAAGGTTGGTAGGGCAAAGAAATGTTTAAAATAAAAAAATTCTGTTCATTTGCATTTGACTTACTTATTTGGGAAAAATGTTTAGAATGTTCTTATTTCCAAGTAGATGTATGTGGGATAGATACAACACCATGAAGCTTCTAGAACAGAACATGAACAAAAGACACCTATCCTAAGAAGGGACCAAAAGTAGAACCAAGTATGCAGAGGCATTGGTATGGTTACTATCAAAACTTTGTCTTGCCTTGTTTGGATTGATAGGCAATACTGAAAATAGTTGATGATACAATGAATATTTGAAGAGACGTGATTTGAATGTTTTACCAATATTTTCAGAAATTTTTAGGAATTACTATAAGAATAAGCTCCTTGATCACACTTTTTACAAAATGAAGAAACACATGAAGAATGCAATGCAGATGCAATAATGTACATATGAGAATGCTAATGGATCATGCATAGTACCTCTTTAGGTGTGGAGAGTTTATGGATTCACTAAACTCCTCACCTTCTAGTGTACACAAGAAAAATGTGCCATTCTTATAGTCTTCGACTACTCGATATGGACCCAACCACCTAGTTCTAAACTTTCTTCCCTCGCCTCTTTTTATATATTTTTCTATCGAGTCTTAATACCAAATCTCCTTCATAAATCTCATGTTCATACACCTTTTTATTGTATTACCGAGCCATGCGGTCAACGTACACATTGTGTCATTGCTCAACGTTTAGTCTAGCTTCGTTGATTCTTTCTAATTGGGAGAGACGAGCTTCTCGATAACCCTCCTCTCCCAAGATCCCATGCACCGAAATGCGGAGGCTGGGTATTTTGAATTTGAGTGACAAAACTACCTCAACACCGAATACTAAGGAAAAGGGGGTTTCCCCATTAGTGTTCCAATGACGTTCGGTAGGCCAAAAAGGCCGAGAAAATCTTTAGATGCCAATCTTGTTTATTCTCCCAAATGGTTTTTAAAAGAATGGACTTTAAAGTCTTATTGGTAGCCTCAGCTTGTCCGTTAGCCTTAGGGTAGTAGAGAGAAGCCGTGTAATGGCTTATTTTGAACTTTGTACACAACTCACGCACCTTGTCATTTTTGAAAGACATGCCATTATCATAAATAATGACATGTGGCACCCCATACCTACAAATGACCTGGTTCATGATGAACTTAGTGATTACAGAGCCAGGAACAGTGGTGAGGGGCATGGCCTCTACCCACTTGCTAAATTACTCTGTTGCTTGTGATTATGAAATTATGGCCATCTATTATGAGGAGAGAATTTCCCTATTAGATCTAGGCCCCATATGGAAAAGGGCCATGTAGTTGTGATTGCTTGTAAATCTTGTCTTTGGTATGTGGATCTCATGGGAAAACTCTTGATACTTGTGGCATCTACACACAAAATCTACTACGTCATGTTCTAGTGTGGGCTAGAAATATCCCATCCGATGTATCTTCCGAGAAGCGGTGGCATGACTACCAAAGTGGCCACCACATACCCCACTGTGTGACTCATAAAGAATCTTTTAAGACTCTTCAACATCAACACATCTCAATAGCATTCATCAAAGGCTCTGCAGTAAAGCACCTGTTCCAGGATAATGTACTTAGCAGCAATTACACGTAACTACCTTCTTTGTTGTGACATTGCCCCTTCTGGGTGTGTTTGGTCCATTAAAAAATTGATGATGTTAGTGTACCAACTGCATACAGAGATAGGGTGCTTGGTTTCAATGAAATATATGCACTCATCAGGAAATTCTAAGTCTACCAAATCCCCCCCACCTAATAGATTATCACCAACCAATCTGCAATAATTTGACCCATAACGGATTTTTTATTTACAAACATTAACTCAAACTCACCCATTAATGTAATGAAATACCCAACCTTTTTAGATAAGGATCCCTACATGAGGAATGTTCATAAGTGGTCTGACTTGACGATAACCATTGTTTCTTTATTGAGCATATAATGTCTTAAGCGCTTGGTTGTGAACACTATAGAAAGGCATTCTTTTTCTACTGCGTGTAGCATGTCTCATAATCAAGTAGTTTCGATCGATAAAGTAAACTATCAGTTCTCACTTATCCTCATGCTCTTGAGCCAACATATAGGCTAGTGAAATGTTTGTAGCCCACGAATATAAGATCAAAGGGTGATCCGACCTAGGTGGCATTAGCATGGGAGGGGACTGTTGGTATCCAAATTTGTTCTCCTTTTCGGTTTGAGCCAGCACCACGCTTATGTCATGGAGCTTAAAGAAATATTAGACAATGTTGTATGTCATTGCTAGCTAGGGATATGGTCTAGCTAGCACTCATGTTTGTGGAAAAATGGATAGCACTCTAATCGGACTTGATCTTGTCCTAGTTGTTTTAGGTTGTGCCTTGTAACCAAGGTAAGAGGACCTATTTTGTAACCTTGTAATGGTGAAGGAGATGAAGATTTCCTTCTCTTTGCTTGAAATTCTATGATGGAGGCCTTGATGAAAACATGATCAACACCCCGGATCTGAACTCTCACAAGTTGTCATTTCTCAAAACATGGGTATGTTCTCAAACAAGGTAAAGGCTACTAGAGACATTGGAAATCATGATCTATTATGTGTACTTTTGCAAATGGATTTTAATCTTTTGTGGGTATACAAATTCAAATCAGGGATAGTATATGATAGGATCTTTTTGTTTAGGTGATTTTTGGGGGGTTGACAAGAAAAACTAGGATAGATCAGATCTTTGACAATATATACAATACTTGAACATCTATCGATGAAATGTCTAAAATAATCGGGATGTTCTTTCAACTAGAAGAGGCACAAATGGAAGCCTGTGTTGCACTCTTCACACAATCTTTGAGAAATGACCAAAAATATTGAAGTAAAGAACTCAATTATACACAAAAATCCATGATCAAACCATGCCTAAGGTACCCCTAAAGGCTTACAAGAAATCTCTACAATCGAAGGAAGGTAAAGTGATTTTAAATTTGTTTATCTCCTTATCAGATGAAAGCTCTTCTGAGTATGAGATTGCAAATGCCACTAAAATATCAACCAGAAATGGAGATCCTGTGTGACTTCTAAATATTTTCAATGCAAGATTGCAATAAGAACAATAAAATTTATTTACAGGCATTTAAAATTGATAACAAACATCATATTGCCCAAAGAAAAACACATATTTAATTCAAAACTTGTTAGATTCAATAGCAGGGGAGAGTCATATGAACAATCTCAGAGCTATGTGGTGGATATACACTTGTAACCAACCCACATGCATGAATTTTCCAACACATGAGACATTAACTGGTTCTTTGGCAGATTTTCTCGAGAAAATGAGTTTTTCTCAAAATTTGCTCATGATTTTCAACTCCCGACCCTTTACAATTTCTCCAAAATGCATTATATACCTCATACCACATTAGAGTCTTCCTTCCCAAGAAAATAATATGCTATGGGATCAAATTTTTCATAAAAAACCTCATGATTTAATGACAAAGTGACACCAAACGAGAAAAATAACTCGAAAGTCGGTATGCACAAAAAGTTAAATCATTACACAAATTCAGATCATTATCCACCCCAGGGGCATGCTTTTATCATTCGGGCATGAAATCATATTTCATTCATCATTTTTAACCTTTTCCCTTTTCAATTTTACCTCTACAACTTTTGATTTTGTCATTTTGACGTTTTTTCTGAACAGCCCGAGCAAAAAAATACATCAAACACCATAGATCGAAGAATTAGGTCATGAAAATGATGCCAATGTTCTCAAAAGGCCAAGATGACACAAAATCATATAAGATTTGATGAAATTTGATGCAAAAACGTGATTTCCAAGCTTCTTGGAGCTCTCATGGTAGCAAAACAAACGAATGCACAGTAACTCGTCGATCTCATCCACCTTTTAATATCAGCCCTCCATGTGGAAAATGCCATTTAAAAATAAGCTCAATATTACCTTTTTAAACTTTGGATCAGGTGGGACACATGTCAAAAAATGATTAGATCGGGCCCATGCCTTTAAAAAATGCATTTGCGACCTTTTGAAAATTTGGAAAATTTTGCCACTTTTCTCTGCCTGCCTTCTGGGCCCGCCACGTGTCCAAAGGTGGGTCCCATTGAAACCACGGACCAATTCTATCAATTTTGCCTCTTTTGTGGAAAAGGAAATTTTTTTCACAAAACCTCTCATGGGCCTCGGACGCTTGATCTTTCTCTGCCACATGGTGCTCTTCGATTCGCCACGAGGCCAAGCCTCCTATTCTACCTTCAAACCTTCCTACAAAATTTGAAAAATTTAAAACTTACCGTGGCCTGCGCTCTTCCTTTGACTTCTTAGAATGTGCCACGTGTCCATCATGGATAGGCTACGAGAGGCATGCTTCCCATTTACACTTTAGCTCCTTTCGCCAAAAAGGAAAAATTTTACTCTATCCCCGAGGTCCGAACCTCCACCTCCATTTTTCTTCCTTGGACATGTGTCACTTCCTAACTTGTTGCATGGGCCTTTGGGCCAAAAATTTGATTTTTACCATTTGAAGTTAAAAACTTCAAAGTCATTGCAAAAACCACTGCCCCATCCTATCCTTTCCTAGACATGTGTCCACCGATGATTTTCCATGGGCTTTTGGGCCAAAATCACACTTCATAATTTTGAGCCAAAAAACATCAAAATTCTCCAAGTCCCTCCGCCATCCGCACGCCCTCCGTGCCATGAGTCCTCTCCTATTTGTTGTGGGCCTTTGGGCCAAAATTTGATTTTGACAATTTTGCATAATGAAAGAAAAATTTCCTAAGGAAAGCCCACCACCCGCCAATCCCCTAGCCAATCAAAATGTGCCACGTGGTGCTCTATTGCAGAAGGCAAAGCCACGGATCAAAATTTTCCCTTTTGCCAAAATTTCAAAAAATGATAAGTTAGAGACATTTCCCAATAACCCTCGGCCAATAGGAACCCGCCATGTTGCCATTACCTTGCGATGATAAATTTGACGGGAAAATGACACCCATATGACCGTCAAATCATGAAAAATTTAAAGGATGCCCTAGAAATCAAATTTTTCAACAAGGATTGCAAATTTTTTTATTTTAAATCAATTGAATCATGTTTTGACATTATTTTCGACCTTAGGATTGGGAAATTAACCCATATAATTTAGATTTGATCAATTTCAATTTTTTGCACGATTTGGCAAAGGGAAAACGACACAGCCCAAAAATTGGAAAAACCTAGGGCACAAATAAGAGCACACATGGATTTTTCTTTTAAACCAAGGTAGAACAACAAGTTTATGGGAATTTTTGAAGCATTTAAACCGGGGGAGAAATTGTAGATCACCAATTTGAGAAATAAAACATTTCTGAACAAAATCGAGACATGAAAAATTAGGGCACACAATGTAAGCTCGAAATGGCACTAATATGGACAACAAGAATCATTTAACTACCTCGAAGGCCTCATCGCATTCCTCTATCCAATCAATGCTATAATCTTTCTTCAACAAATTGTTGATTGGATGAATGATGAAGGTCAAGTCAGGGATGAACCTTCCGACGATTGCGTCGATTTTCCTAATAAAATATCTAATACCGACTCTTTTGATGGCGGAACCATTTTTAACACAACCCAGATTTTGGCCAAGTCAACATCAATCCCTCATGAAGATATAATGTAACCCAAGAGCTTACCTGTTACACCAAATACACATTTTTCTCGGATTCAATGTGACACCATACTCAATCAAGTGTGAGAGAATGATACAAAGCACCTCTGGGTGATCGCAGCACTTCATGGCCTTGGTCAGCAAGTCATCTACCTAGGATTCCACAATTTTATGAATAAGATCATGAAATATGTAGGTCATTTCTCGTTGGTATGTAGCACTAGCATTCTTAAGACCAAATGGCATGACGGCATAACAATAGGTTCCCCAAGGAGTTATAAATGTATTTTTAGCTTGATCCTCGGTAGATATTTTTATTTCATTATATCCTTAAAACCCATCCATAAGAGACAAAAACTCAAATCTAGTTATTGCATCAACGATAACATCAATGGATGGTAGTGGAAAGTCATCCTTGGGACAAGCCTTGTTAATGTCTCGGAAGTCTATGTAAATATGGATTTTTCAATTCTTTTTTAGGATGGGGACAATGTTAGATACTTATTGTGAATAATCAATAGGCTTGATAAATCCTACCTAGAGAAGCTTCATTACTTCTTCTTTTACCATAAGGGCCACCTTTGGCTTCATATGTCTTGATTTCAGCTTAATTATTTTGGTGTTCGGATTAGTGATGAGATTTTGAACCGTGATGTGTGGTGTAATTCCTATCATTTCCTTGTAACTAAATGCAAAGGCTTTATGATGTTCCTTGAGGATTTGGGTATGAAATTTTACTTCCTCTCGAGTTAAAGAGGACCCTAGTTTTAAGATTTTTGGTTCCTCCTCCATTCCAATGTTTATATCAATCATTCCCTCAATTCAGAGACGTTACCATCCTCAAACTCAAGCGGGGCTAGAGGAAACTCCAAATCCCCTTCTTCTTCATCATAAATCTCAAGATATTTTCCCGAGAGAGGACTCAATCATTGGATTACCAAAATAACAGGAGGAACATGGAATTAGGGAAAAGTCTACCTCTTGACAAGTAAGTCAGAACTCCACCAAAGTGTTTAAGTACCTTAAGGTTGACTCATCCCTATCAACAGGGTCCGAAGAGTCAAGATGGTCTTTAGCTTCCACATATGTCAACATTGATGTTACTAGAACTTTGCAAATCAAGGATTCGGTTCGGATTGAAACCGTGAAGTTAGTGTCCCGTAAATCACTACTTGGGGTGAAGCGTGAGGCGAAGTCTCTATAGAGTCCGCTGAAGGTTTTTTTCATGTGGAACTTCCTGGATTAATATAAAATCAAACCCCTTAGTTAGGCCTAACACAACGGTTATGTAGAGTTGTAAGTGTTCATCCCTAGTCTTGTATACCTCGGATACCTAATTTGCGACTAGTTGTGAATCACCCAACACCCTAATCTTGAGGATGCCTATTCTCTTAACTACAATGATGAGACATAGCGGGAGAGCCTCATATTCGGCCCCATTTTTTGTGCATTCTATTGGTACCCAAATTTTTATCCTTTTCATCAAGCAAGCATTAAAGATATGGCATGAAGCTTGAAGACGATAAATCATGATGTATGTCATTTTATAGTTGGGGATGTGATCTAACGGCACTCAGTTGTGGAGATATGGATAGCACTCAAATAGGACTTGATCTTGTCCTAACTATTTTAGGTTTTTCCTTTCAACCAAGGTAAGATAACCTATATTGTAGCCTCTGTTTTGTGAAGGAGGTGAAAATTTCCTTGTACTATGCGAGATTGTATGGAGATGGTCTTGAGAAAACATGATCAATTTTCCATTATTCAAACTCAATAGAGCCGACACTACTAAATGATGGAAATTCTTTCAAGAAAAGGCTAAGGATACTATAGACATAGTATGATCCCGATTTGCGTTGTGCATTTTTTTAAATGGATTAGATTTTCTTGTTGATACACAGAGCAAAGCAAGGGTAGTATAGGGTAGGATAAGTTGTTTAGAGTGATTTTTGGTGGGATATTGACAAGACAAACTTGACTCTTCTAGATCTTTGACAACCTCTACAACATTTTAACAACTATCAGATAAAATGCTTCAAAATAGTTAGGATGTTCTTTCAACCAAAAGAGATACACAAATGGAGGCCCAGTTTGCACTATTCACACAATCTTTGAGAAATCAACAAAAATATTGAGTTAAAGGACTCAATTAAACATTAAAATCTCTGATCAAATCACGCTTAAGGTACCCCCAAAGGCTTACAAGCAATCTCTGTCAACAAATGAAGGTGAAGTGATTGGAAAGTGCTTATTTTCAATGCCAAATGAAAGCTCTTCTGAAAAATAAAATTACAAATGCCACTAAACTATCAATAAGGATGAGATTTATGTGATTCCTAAATATTTCAATGCAATATTGCAACAAGAACAAGGAAAACTGCTTTTACAGACATTTAAACATGATAGCAGACATCATATTTGCCCAAAATAACATAGATTAATGCAAAATCTTGTTAGATTCATCAGCGAGGAGAGTTTCAGAACAATCTCATAGCCGTGTGTGATGGTTATACACTTGTAACCAACTCAACATGAATGAAGATCTAACACTCAAGACATTAACCCGTTTTTGGAAGGTTTCTCAGAAGATGAGCTTCTCTCAAAATTTTCTCATGATTTTCAATTTCCTGACCATTTGCATGTCTCAAAACATGCATTATATATCTCTCTATTACATTTGATCCTTCTTTCCCAAGAAAATAATATCCCATGGCATCTTAATTTGTTACAAAATTCCATCATGATTTTCTGAAAGTGACATTTAACCAATTTTGTGAGGAGGAGATGTCAGGCATGCAAAAACAAATTATTACAAATTTTCATCATTTCTTTTCATGGGAGCATGTATTCTTCTTTTGGCACTGCAGCATTTTCCTCTTCCATCATTTCATCCTTTTCCCCTTCAAATTTCCATTCTACAACTTTGCTCTGCAATTTGGATTTGATATTTCACGTTTTACATGAACTAGAGCAAAAGCATTTTGAAATGTGCCTTAGATCTATAAATTTACCCTCCAAGATGATCGATTTGAATCATGCAAGCCAAAATGACATGAATCCACAAAAAAATTGGTGAAAATCGATGCAAAAATGCATTTCCACACTTCCTGGAGCCAAAATGGTGGTAAAAATGTCAAAATGTACAGTTGCCATCGATTTTCCTTTCTCCCTTTAATTTGAGCCCTCCACATGTCAAAATGCAATTGGAAATGGGTTTGGGATCACTTTTTGAAATTTTAACACTTTTGGAAAAAAGTAAAAAAATTGACAATTTTCTCCTCACCCCGCATCTCCGCCTTTCCCTGCCACATGTCACCTTCTAAATCACTAAGGATATACAGGCTCATTTCACATTTTAACTCCTTTTTTTCACCAAAGGAAATTTTCCCACTTTTCTTCCGTCGACCCACCACTCTACGTAGGATTCAAATTCCTTCTTTGTCGGGGCCACGCTTTATTTTAAGACTTTAAGTCCATTTTGCCAAAAAGGAAAAATTTCCTAATTTCCCCCAAAATCCTAAACCTCCACTTTTCCATTATGAGAAAAAAAAAAGTGAACAAGGCATTAATTCAACTTAGTGGGACCATGGCCTTGTTTTGCATTTTAGTACATTTTGCCAAAAAAGGCAAAAATTCTCCAAGTCCACCGCCGATCTGCATCCCCTCTGCCAATTAGAACAAGCCACGTATGAAAAATTATGTGAGCTATAATTTAACGTGCAAAGGATGCCTATATGGTTGTCGAAAGACGTAAAAGTTGTCGGCGTTGCCCTAGGACATTAAAGATGAATTTGACAGCAAATGACACCCGTATGGTCACAAAACACGAAAAAAATGCCATGGATGCCCAAATTCGATTTTTCTTCACGGATGAAGAATTTTTGGAACAAAGGATAGATGAAACATGTTTTCAAACATTTTACGACCATGGAAAAGTATTTTTGAATGCATACAAGTAAAAATTGATTAATTTCAAGCCTCCATGGTTGAGAAAAATGGTAGAGCCCACAAACTTGAAACATTTAGGGAAAAAACAAGCAAACTCAGGATTTCTCTTAGAAAGGGGCAAGGCAAATGAGTTTGTGAACAATTCAAGGCATAAAAATGGAGACAAAACATTATATCATCCATCTCAAAAGGGAAAAACATTTCAGGGCATGCAGAGCAAAGGGAAAAACATTACAAAATGATGGAGGGTCAAAATGGGCACCAACACATTCAAAATTCAATTTGAAAGGAAAAGGTAAAACCATTCCTTTAGGTGAAGTAAGGATTGCACCTTCCCCAACACCGAAGCAACACTTGGCCCCATCAAAATGGAGGGTCCAGCAATTACTCAAAAAGATAGATGTTGAGTCATCCTTTGTGAGTTCTCCTTTTATCTCGATTTCATCTACCATACAAACCTAATGCATTGGAAGGGAACCAAGCCCCAAAGCATGTCCCATACCCATGGAATCAAAGGAGAGAAGGATAGGAAAATCCTTTTCTAATAGTTCAACAATCTTTGTTGTAGTTCCTAATGATACCGTCTCTACAACAACATTTTCATCCTTGACCACCGGAATACCCTCGATCAAACCTGTAACCTCTAATTCCATTGTGGGAACTAGCTTTTCTTCCGAAACGTACTTGACAGTTTGTTTATCTAGGCTGGTGGGAAGCTCAAATTCGAGTGGACCCCATGTATTTTCCTCAAGTTGGCCAAATGTATATCAAAGGGTTTTGGATCACCTTGAGCGACAAAGACTTTCCCTAAATTCAAGAATTTGACTTCTTGGAATAGGGTGGAGGGGATTACTTTCATGCGGTGGATCCAAGGCCGACCAAGGATAATATTATAGTTTCTTTTCTTATCTATAATATAAAACTCGATAAGCACCGTCTTGGGTCTAAGAGTGACTAGTAATACTATGGTTTCGATCGAGATTGCCTTGAGGCTATCATATCCCCTCGCGTGTTTTGCATTTAGGAGCAATTAGTTTCCCCATATCTTAACTTCTAAAGAAAAGAGAAAGGGACTATATTAATCAAGTACCCCATCGTCGATCATTGCATGCTTCACATAGTTACTGTAGATCCAAACCTGTAAAAAAAAGGTTGGATCACCTCTACGAGCTATTTCAGCATCTGTAGGCATCTTGCTTATGTCAAATACAAACCCAATATCCCTTTCGGGCTTCCCTGGAGGGCAAATGTCAAAGTCTATATGGTTTATATGTGCCTCGGTAGAGGGGTAATGTTAATCAGATGGCCAAGACCAAGTGCTTCTAAGAGAGCGGCTCGATGAGCAGGGGAATTCTTCAGTAGATCCAAAAAGGAAATGTGTGAAAAGGTCTTGGTTAGATCACTGATCAAATCATAATCCCCTACTAGCTTGCTTAGCATGTCATGAACACTATTTGACACAACTGGATAGATCAAGATTGGCTGTGATGAATAGTCTTTGGCTCTTCTTGCAGTGTTAATTTGGGGTCAGCATCTAACTCAACCAAACCTACAATCTTCATTTCTTGACGACCATCCAAAGGAAGTGCCACCTATGGGTTTGACGAAGTTGAGGCTTCATGATCATGATTCCCTATTATAATGACTTTATTTGAACCGTTAGGATCCGGTCTACCGTCCTTTGGACGCATGGGGAGAGGATCGTTGAAGATTCCCAATGGTGTGTTTTGTGGAGACACCGTTCCCATATAGGTGTTCTGACTAGGTGCAGTTGGGTTGGCTAGAAACATGTCGACAAACAACTGTCTTTGGTCTTCTAGAAAACGCTGCAAAAACTTATTACAATCACGACAGGTTCTTGCGTCATGCCCGTGGACCCTATGGAAACTGCAATATAGGTCAAGATCATAATCTCAAGGCCTTTGGTTTGTCCTTTTTGTTGTCCAAAACCATGGTTGTTGTTTGGTTGTTGACTGTTATAATTCACACTTTGGAGCCCTTTCCCTAGTTCTAGAATTGATTGGGGTATTGACTAGGGCTTGGGGTCAAGCATTTGTTTTTGTAGCTGAGGTTATTGCTTATTGTTGGGGATGATTAAAATCCACAACGTTCACCAAGGGTGATAAATTGTTGTTCCTCCGGTTATTTCCATTGTTGTTGTTATTCCTTGCACTTGTATCGGTGGGATTAACAACATTAGGATTTTGGGATGGTCGAGTTATCTTTGTTGGTCATGACTCCATGATTATTATTAAGGATATTTGGTCCTTGATTGTTATTTGTATTGTTGGAGTAATCGGGAGTTCTTTGGATTGGAGTGACTAACTTTCCCATTTGTTCCATAGGTCTTACAACCACCGCCAATCGGCCGTTTGGTCGATCCGAAGAGCACCCTCTAGCACCTCTTCATAGCTCCTTAATGGGAACTTTTAGACCTCTTCCTTCATCTCTCTATTGAGGGAGTGAAGGAACAAATCACAAAGTTCCATTTGATCCATGTTTGGAGCCTTTGCGGAAGAGTAGAGAACATGTCACCACCTTTGAATGAAGTGGGCTGCAGATTCATTATGTTCTTGTTTGATATGAAGAAATTATCTGATTCTTGTTCCCAGCAACTTGTTAATATCAAAATCTTTGATAAAATCTGACACGATTTATTTGAACGAGTGTATTGAAGCCTCTTGTATCCTATAATACTAGTTGAGAGCAATACCTTCAAGTGTCTTAGGGAAAATCTTTGCAACAACTACATCCCATGGGAGCAGCTCTCGAATGGCCATTGCATAAGCCTTGATGTGGGCATTTAGATCACCCTCCCCTTTGAACTTTGGGAGATCGGAAAGGGTCTCAAGAGCATGACTACCCGAGTGGATAAATCTAGGGGTTCTTTGAGATATTCAAAATAAGTCCCCATTGCATACATTTCCACCATTGAATACCCTTGTTAGGGAGGTGGGGGCTATATTGGCTACTAAAATGGGATAGCATGGACATTTGGTGGGGCATATGACATCCCTTGTGATTTTCCATATGTACCAAGGTAAGAGTACATGTCTCCCTGTGGAGATTTATAATACATGTGTATATAAGGGGGTTGATTACCTTGATATGGAGCTGAAGGTACGAAGCCAAGGAACGTCACATTTCTAGCTGGTATAGCATTTGAGAATGCACTTCCAGTTGGCACCTATTGTAGATATCCATATGTGGCTTGAGGAGGCATACCCAAGGTACCCATCCGGTTAACAAGTCTCCATGGTTTGGAGTATTCAAGTAGATTGGCAGATTTTGTGCGGTCGGCACTTGCCCATAGTTCTGTGGGTAGGAAGGAGCCCATGCTTGCCCGACATATGAATTCTATGTATTCTGGGAAAGCTCTAACTCCTTGAATTTATCAACCAAAGTTGAAATGACATCACCCATTGATGGGGTGATACCTTGCTTAGATACCTTTGGTTGAACCCTTGGAGGTTGTTGAGGAGTATGGTATCCTGCTATGAATTGCTTACGATGTTACCACCCCTCATTAATTGTATTGTTAGTTGGTGGAGGGGCAGCACTATTATTCTAAAGCAAGACATCACCTTGTCCTTGCAACTTGTCGAAAGATCAGTTCATTTGTTGGAATTGCTTCTCACTCCTAGCATATCACACTAAATACTCCTCATCAAGATGGGGGAGTTGATCAGATTGCACGGTAATGGGCTATCGAAACAATACTCGAGAGATGAACTCACTTCACCAAAGTGAATTTCATGTTATTTGAACTTGATTGTTCAAGGGGAAAATTCTAAGTGACCTGATCTAATTCTTTGATGCGTACGGAAGAACCAACATTAGTTCCCTAAAATGGGCGGTTTTGAGTGGATGAGCGGTGTTCCGCCCATGTTAAAAGTGAAGGTGACTATTGTGGTATGTTTGATTGGTACTGGTACATGTTGAAACCTGGGATGGTTCAACCATACTCATCATATCCTGACATATTTTGGGGGTATGAGAATACCCGCGGAATAAAGGATGGATGAAAGTGGAAACACTTAGAGACTAGCTCTTCACATCGAGTTCACCAATTTGTAGAATAGAAAATCAACACATGACCTTCTTCACACCCAACCTCTCGAGGTCATGCCAAGACAGCCGGTGTGGAATTGAAATGGGAGTGAAAGTGATGGCAATGACCAAGCTAATTGGGAAACCTTATGTCTTCAACATGTAATAATGGAATCTGTGAATCTAAGGTAAAGAATGCTCTCCTAACTTGAAGGGGTGTAATGGTATGGTCCGATATGATAGCTACTCGGAGACTCCAATCAATGTCTAGTTCTTCGATATTCTATTGATTGGTTGTGGAACATGTGGAAAGTAACCTACAAGTGCCTTGTATGGGTTTCTAGAAAATGTCATGGAAATTGAGACAAGAGATGTAATGGAGCTGCAGGAACTAAGGGTGATTTTCTAGTCTTGTCCAGAAAGTCTTAGCCTGATCAGTTGCTATATTCAACAATGAAAGTTGTGTAATAATGTCGGTGGAAGTGGTGAAGATATGAATACCAGTGTGCATAAGCTAGTGTCGATATCTAACTGACTAGTAGGCCCGTTGGGTTGCGGACCTTTGGGTCACAACCAAAGACTCGTTGAGGTTGAGGCCCTTGATTGGTCATACATGCAATCAAATCCTATTTCCAAGAGCATTCCAAAAGTTGTAGGCTTGATTATCTACTACGTTCAATGTCTCTAATTGTCTTATTTTCTCTGCGTATGTGGCAAGTGTACGTAATATTGTTAAGCGCAAACTTGTGTCAATGTCGATTATTAGCTCTGGCCCATTGGGTTGTGGGACCAAGGGATTGCAGAATCGTAAGTCTTTTCTGTTGCGGACCATTGATGGTCATGCAAGATGAATTGATTTGTTTTCGATAAATAAACTATCTATCAAAGGAAATCTAAACTATATTTTTGGTATTTTCTCAATATATCAAAACAAAGTAGTAAAACAAGCTAATCTATGGAAAGTAAATGTTTTTGTTCTTTTCTAACTTTTTAGACAATGCATCTAATCTAATAAACTAGTTTAAAACAAATAATTAGCTGGATGTGGCTAATTATTTGTGCAGATGTGTGAATCTAAACCTAAGATCTATTCCAACTCAAATAAAATCTTTCCAATCCCTACCTCAGAAGTGAAGAACAAATCATGGCTCTAACAGAGCTATTATTCCCCCACAACTTCCCTAGCAATATTGAAGAGAAAAATTCCTATTGATTTGATCTACTTACAAATATCTAGCTAATTGAAATGAATTATTTCTCTACTCTATTTGATATGTAATTAAAATTAATGATTTTTAATTGATAATTTGATAAGAAAAGCAAACAAATACACAACTCCAACCTAGAATAAGAAGAACCTTGGAAAATACGGTAAGAGGCTGCGATGATCTGTCCCTCGCTTATTTCTTTTCTTTCTCTAAGTTTTCATGTGAGTCCAAGGGATTAGGAATGCAAAGAACAACAACAAGAGGATGGAGCTTGAGCGATGGTAGCTTGGAAGCAATCTAGGTGTAATGCAAGTAGATTAAATATAGCACAATAGATCTGAACTTGGTTATGTAATTCATAGCAAGATTTATGGCAGCACAACAATGCAAGATACACAAAATTCTCGGGTAGGCCTTTTGCTTGAATATAAGCATGGAATCTATAGGAATGAAGGATAGAAGGTTACTTCATGCACAAGGCAATCAAGAGGCAATCCCACTTGTGAAATCTATTTAAACATAGAAGGAGCAAGGAGAACTAAGCAAACGAAGCTTTTTTTAGCAAATTTGGCTCACGGATGTGTTCAAAAAGCAAACATAAGTAAATCGGCGCATGCAATTTTACAAATGAATATTCTAGAAAAATAGATCAGGACTGCCATATTGCGTAGGGCAGCTATTTCAGGACCGCTGCCCTACTCAGGCGGTGATTTGCAAACCGTCACCTGAGCAAGGCGGTGGTTTCAACACTTAATGCGAAAACGAGCACAGAAAGAAGGGGGAAGCTGGAAAAATGCAAGGAAAAGTTAAGTAAGGCTATCTAGGTTACAAATATATGCTACAAATGGGTTTTTGGAGCTCGAACACCTTCTTGAAAGGATTTTGAATCATCATTGGGGACTTTTATATCCATTTTCCCAACAATATAGCACTTACAATTTTGGGTGCGTACGAGAACCTAAGATCATCGGTCAGCAAGGGCGAACCGACATCGGTTACTTGTGCGGGAGTTTTTAATTAACTCTCGGGAAGTAGATTCATTTTTAGCTTTAAAGCATATCTATTGATTGTAATTTCATGGCCAAGTCCCCTAAGTTTATAAACGACTATATAAACATAAAATATAGGGTTTAGAAGTAGAGAATTAACAAGAACTAAGAATAGTTGTGAGAGAGTGATTCTTAGAGAAGAAGCAAAATCTTATGAGAAAGAAAGTATTGTACATCTGAGAGGCATGGAAGATTGTAAATATTCAATTGTATATCTTGTCAAAGCTTTGGGTAATAGATTGGCTTCTTTCTTGGTGGACGTAGCCCATATTGGGTGAACCACGTTGAATCTGGTGTTGATTTATATCTCTTGTTTTGTATATTTCTTTTGGTAGAATATCCACTTTTATTTGCATGTATGCTTAGATCTGATATATTATCTATACAACTGGTGTGCTAACCCCAACAAATAGTTTGTCTCAAAACCAACTCAAGCATTAACTTTTACCAAACTAGTTCCAAAACTGCCCTTAGTCCTTCTACACTAGCCTCTAGTCCTTATAAGAAAGAATTGGCTATTTTAGTCTTTAATGACTTCTTCCATTGCATACACCCTATTCTTCATGAAAAATAATTTTATATCACTCATAAAATGCACTCAAGATAATCAATTACACCAATCTTTCTCCTTCTTGCAAGATTGCACTCTTATACCCTTAAGACCAATTCCATTGCTCAATCCATAGTTGGGATGATTTAGATGTTCCCAAAACAATTTGTAAACTTCATTAGCATACTTCAGTAACCCAATAGTTCATGCCAAATTTTGGAACCTAACTCTTTGACTTGCTCTTCCTACCTCAATTTTACTCTCTAAGCTCACGATACTCTTAGTAGCCTTGGGAAAGTCTTGTTTTCAAATTTTGGTGCCAATGACTTCAAGCCACAAATTAGGTGTTTTTGAGCACCCATTAAGCCTTTCCATATACCCCTAAATTTTTAGTCTTTAACTCAATATATAAAGGAAACTTCCTTTGTAAACTAGCCCTCTATACTACGTTTCCAAACCGTAATATCATCTAGAGGCCTAGTAAGAAGATATCATATTTTAACAAATGAAACTCAAAATTTATTTTTAATCTCCTTTGGGATTCCCTCAAGATTTTTCTACAAACTTTTAGGAAAAAATACCACATCTAAAGGTTTCTAACTCACATTTTCGTTTTAAAACACTAGTTAGTGCCTGACAATGAACCCAAGAATTTTATTTTTGCAATAACTTTCACTATAATTATATTTTGGGTCCTAGATTTTGTCTATGGGACTGTCCTATCATCTTGCACAAGAATATATTAACATTTTCTCTTTATAACAAGTGTGTAATGATCATCCAAAGTATGACCGCCTTACATGCATGTGAAAGACAGGTATGAAACCCTTAAGGCAATAAAGAAAGTCCTAACATTGTTCAAATGAAATGATCTATTTCTTAGTTATATTATGCATCTAAGACACTCCTTTAATGTTGTCACACTTAATACAAATTTAAAACATGTACAAACTTAGACTTAATCCCAAACATGCAAGTACAAATCACAATTTTTTTGTTATTGAAGTTCTTTAGGTATGTTACAAATAATAACATTGAACACATCCCTAGTTATAATGCAAGTGTCACTTCATAGAATTCTTCCACATGATTCCCAATGAGGGTTCTCAATCTACAAACTAAAATATCAAAATAATCCTTGTAACTTCCCCAAGATCATTGTCACACAATTATTAAACTCAACTAAAACAAACTATGTATTCCTATCGAGATCTCTAATGACTCAAGAAAAAGCAATACATGAATGAGAATTCAAATACCTTCACAAAAAACACACATTCATACGATAAATTATGAATCAACAAACAAGATAATGCTCTTTCACACCAAACAAAGCTACATAGACTCACACAATAGCATTTCTTGCAAAATTCATACTTTCATCTCTTTTTTTCTCTTTCTCCCATCCTCCATCTCGAGGAATCCCCCTCAAAATTGAATCCTCTCCATATTCAAATTCCTTATGCATGTAACCCCCTTTTTATGGAACTTCCCTTCTAAGGTTTCATGATGACTCATTATTGCCTGTTATCCCCTTTTAGGCACTTTTACATTATTTTTGCACATTTTTACCACTCATTATCACCTAGGACTCTTATAACAAGCCTAGACACCTTAGCTTTTCCCTCAAACCATCTAGAATAGCTCTATTTCCTTGACAACTCATTTTTAACCCTTTTTACATACTTTGAAATTTGAACTTATAAATGGAGGGAAAGCTTGGATTTGAAATTTTGAATAACTTGTTCACCTAATATCCTTCCCTGTGACCTTAACTCCTTCAGTCATGCTTATATTTCCCTCCTTGGCCATGGATAAATATAAATTTACACATTTGAAGTTCATGGTTTGATTCCATGCATCAATAGATACATGTACATTTTGGTTGCCTACAAGTGAGATGACGGTGACATTAGAGGATGTATATAGGATATTGTGGTTGCCTATAGTGGGAGAGAGAGTACATATCATGGCCATATTGTATTCTCATAGTCAAATGAGGGTAGAATGATGATATTTTATAGGGTATCGAGTACAGGCCAAGAAATATATCAGCTTGGATGTGATTGTGAGATCCATGGTTTCGCAATTACGGAAATTTATTGCAGTGGTTCTAACTTCATCGATGATATTGGAGGGTGGTAGAGTTGGGATTTTGTACCAGATGCATGATATTTTCATAGTATTGAGTAGTATGGTACTGATTTAATGTAAATTCAATTATTAAATTTAATTGTAGAGTAACTATTGTTAAGAATGATGTATAAATGTTAATGTACGGTAAGACATAAGTAAACAAGCATGTAAATGTGAAACTCTAAGCTAATGAGAGGGGAAAGTGAATTAACGATTCTATGTGATCCGGGAGTTATCGGGCTAAGTACCTACTAGAATAGGCTATAAATAGCATCACAAAGGTTCAATGAAGATTCAAGATTATATAAATATGAAGGAAAAAAACATCCACAAGAGGACAAGGCAAGAGTGCTAGTGTCTATTTAAATGATAAGGCTCTAAATTTTTTTGGTACGGAAGGTGTTTTCTCCAATATTATTTTTTTCTCGACTTCGATGTTAGGGTTTTGATTACACTAGTAACCTACAAGAAATAAGTTCACTGCACGTACTCACAAACTACATCAAACATAACAAGGAAAATACAAAATGGGGAGTTAGATTGACCCCGATGGTCACCCAAAGAGTGAACTTATGACTGAGTGCTGCACTACATCTATGACTCCATGTAATTTGTGTGTGTGTGTAGAAATGATTCCCTAGGATACCCTTGTGCAAGTTGCATAAATGATAGCAAGCTAGATCTAGAATGTACAAGATGTATAGAATGTGTGGATGAAATAGAATAGAACTTTCCCTCTTATGGTGTGCATGCAACAATGATGCAACCCTTGTCCCTTGTATGAGTGCTAGATGGATGCCTTTAATGTTATTGTTCCTTTGAATGCAAGCTTAGGTGGTAATATGTAATGTTTAGTGTTTGGTCCTTATTTTTGAGAAGTAACTAAGTATATATATGATTCCCTTGTTTGGATTTTGTAATTGACAACTAGAAGGCCAACCCATAAGTAAAAAGAATCCCAAAAGATAAAAGATACCCAAAAATCAAGTAAAGGAAAGAAAGGGTCAGGAGCACCCAGTATGGACATAAGTGCTTGGGCACTAGTTTCCTAAATAGGAGCCGATGTCTAAAGTCATACAAGATGAATCAATCAAGTTTTTTCAGGGGTGTACGGTGTGTAAGACCAAAGAGAAAGTAAGAAACAAATAAAAGAGGCCAAAGATAGTTGTCAACCACTAGTTTTCTTACTTAGGAATCATATATACATTAGTATACTTTTGGACATAGAAATGTACCCAAGTGCATGATTTTTATCTACATTTTCCCCTACTTTATGCTTTTGAGTTAATAATCAATAACATAAAGTAGATAGAATTGTGTACCTTATGATCCTATCGAGATTGTTGGATATAGCATGCCAAGTGGATAAGTGAAGTGTGGAGTGATTGTAAAGTGAATCGTGGAAACTAGGAAAGGGAAGTGAACCCCAAGGGTGAATCGTGTGTGTTGTAGTGTGTTATTATAGCATGTGTGAGTTATTTCTTGTAAGGACAAACCTGCAAAAGGAGATCAAGAAAGTAGTTAAATTTTTGTATATAATAGATTAGATAAACATGTGTATAAGTATGTAAAGAGTGTAAAAGTGTGTACAAAGGAAATTGTACACCTCATGTGTAAGAGAGTAAAAGATAGAAAAGTGTAATGTTACTTGAAGATTGCTGATTTGGATGTTGAAGGTGATGTTTTTGGGTGATCTCACTCCAAGAGTGAGTTTTTGGTGATCTCACATCGAGTGCAAGTTTTTCGGGTGATTTCATGTCGAGTACGAGTTTTTAGGTGATCTCACACCAAAGAGAAAGTGTTGGGGAGAGAGCTCTAAATTTAATCCCCTTCCATACATCTACCCAAAAGCATGACTACGATGGTACGTACCAATTTTTTTGGTTGTCCTGATTTGTTCCAATTATTTTTGAATTTTTCGATTGTATTGATTGTAGGAGATAGAATGCACTTTGTGGATGAAGGCCAATTCCTGTTCTTGTAGAAATTCTCTGTAAATTTTTATAGATTGTGTTGTACCTAGAAAATTATTGTGTTTTCCTAGGTCATTAGTTCCCAAGGGGGACATGAGCACCAAGATGCTAGTGTTTGATGTTGGGTGCTAGTGTTTGCTTTGCTTTGTGTGTGAGGTCCAAGTCTATTTCTTGGACCGTTTTGTGATTGTGTTCCTATTCTTTTTCTATATTGTGTTGATTCGAGAATATAGAAACTAGGAAAGTGAATCATTGATCTGGAAACTAGGAAAGGAAAGGGAAGTGAATCCTTGATCTGGAAACTAGGAAAGGGAATCGATTCTATATTGTGTTGATATTCACCCAATATATTTACCCCCTCGGTTGGGGTTCATGCGACAATAGTAGGATAATTCAGCCCAAAGAAGAGGATCCGATGTTGATCTCAAGCAAATACCCGCAGGGGGTAGTAGGGAGTGTGCATGGTAGAAACCAAGGCACATGCAAACAAAGTGGGCTATAAATATTTGTTAATAGTAAAAAGAGCTAGCACGTAAAAGAAGACAATGTAGCAAGCAAGTGTGCAAACAAGATAGACTATGAAAATCAAGTTTCAAACATGGGACATCGCTCACAATGTCATAAGACAATCAAGATTGAAGTGGCTAAAAGCATACAATGATCACACAAGACATGCGGCATAGCCTACAAACAATATCATATAATTGAAAACAATGTCGGGAAAAATGTATCAGATAACCATGATTGCATATAGTCATACAAGGAAAATTCTACACATGAAGCACTTGATAGCATTTTAGAAAGATAAATAGTATGTCAGGGCATGTATATACCATCAAAAAAGTAGATTAACTTGTAATGATAAATAGTGAATAATGTAGCAATAGAACCTGTAATATGTAGAATGTGAGAGTAGTAAAATAAGATGCCCCAGGAGTCTCGCAAGACCGCTGTCAGGGAGTCGGTGTCGAGAATCATGCATAATGTAAGGATATGTAAGAGATATGTAATCACTTCTAGATACCAAGTGAACACACATGTGGATATGATAAATATAATGACATACTACGAATTTTTCTAGCATAGTAAGCAAAGTGAAAAATGTAAGTAATATAAGCTAGCAAGAATAAATGCAACCAAGATATGTAAATTTTGTATGAGTGTGATGGTATGGTATGCAAGAGGTGAAGATGGAAGGAGCTGCATTTCCCCCTAGTGGATGTGCATGAAATGAGGTTCATTTATAAATGCCCCTCAGCAGTCAAGAATGAACCATAGAATAAGAGTACGTCATTAGGAAATGGGTTTTTCATGTGTGAGTAGATGCTAGAAAAGATATGTCATGAAGCACAAAGTGTGAAGTGTGTAATGCAAGGTTCAAGGATGTAGTGTGCCCTCAACAATCAAGTGTGAACCATAGAATGAGAGTGCCTCGTAGGGTAATGATGGTAAAATTTTTGTACCAAGAGGTGAGAATGCTTAGAAAATTTAGATATGAATCACGGAGCGTATAGTGTAGTAGTAAACACTAGAGATAATTGATAGTGCTAGAAGAGGGGAGAAAATGTGATGCCCCCAAGTGTGTGAGTAATGGAGATCTATGTGATGGGGTGAGAAGGAGCATGCCATGGGTCATAAGAAATCATGTGGTTGTCACAATGGTAGGTAGGAGAAAGAGTAGGACCAATGTTGGGTTTTGGGTTGACAGGATTAATCTTAAAGAGATCATGTAGAGTTTGTTGGTCTAGCTTAGTGAGTATTTGCTTATTTAGAATTAGTAATGTGGTAGAAAATTTGATAAGAGGAGGGGAAGGAGGATGGATTTTGAGAGGTTGTTTCTTAGTTTAAATTGGTAACATTATAGAGGACTTGATAGGAGGAGGGGATGGAGGATGTATTTTAAGAGGTAGTTGCTTAGTTGGATTAGGTTGGATAGGAAAATCTTGACTTACCGGACAAGGAATATTAGTGACTATGGAATTATGTTCATTGGACATGGAAGGATAGAACTTAGGAGCCCACGGGATTTAGCAATTGGAGATGAGCATGTAGCAGAATATTGTGTAGCAAATGAAATGAAACCTTGATGCTCAAGGTGCTTAATTCTTTGTTTTAAAGCATAGAAATCATTTTCATGATGTCCATTAATTTTGTGATAATTAAAAAATGGGATACCTATGTATTTGGCAAGTCGATAAGGAGGGTAGCAATGAGTAGTTGGAAAGTTGATCAATTGGTGATTTAGAATCTTGGGAAGAATATCATGTTTCTTAGTATTTAGATCAAACTTGAGAGTTGTTGATAGTGGTAAGACTTGGGGTTCACTTATATGAGCACATGTAGAAGACATGGGATTAGAATGAAATGGAGAAAAGAACTAACATGGGAATGAGAAGCATCCTTGAGATGCTTTGGATTCCAACATGAGAGAGATGTAATTGTGGTTTCCATAGCTTGAATTTTATCTTGAAATAAACAATGTAAATCTTGAATTGACTTACAAATTGATTGATTAGTTGTGGTATCAAAACCAATAGAGTCATCAAAGAGACAATCGAAGATGGAACTTACTTGTACATGTGGCGTATTGTGATGGAGATACATAGTTTATAGGGATTTTGGATAACATATTTACAAGGTGGGTGCATTTGAAGTAATTGATGCAAGGAGACTTTAGGAGCCATGAAAGAAGATCAGATAGAATAGGAAAAATAAGGATCCAAATGTTTGATCATGAGTGGGGTTCACCAAATGATTTAATGTAAATTGAATTATTAAATATTATTGCAGAGTAACTATTGTAATGAATGATGTACAAATGCTAATAAGACACAAGCAAGCAAGCATGTAAATGTGAAACCCTAATCTAATGAGAGGGAAAAGTGACTTAGCTAATTCTGTGTGATCTAGGGGTTATCTGGGCTGAGTACACTGTTGGAATGGGATGGAAATAGTGTCACAAATGTGTAGAAATATAAATGACAAAAACGTCCACAAGAGGACAATAGCTGCAGTGTTAGTGTCTGATTTGGGCATTAGAGTCTGTTTAGATCCTAAGGCTTTGATTTTTTTGTCGAAAGGTATTTGCTCCAATATTCATTTTTCACTCCGACTTCAATGTTAGGGTTTTAATCATACTTGTGACTGCAAGAAAGAAGTTCACCTGCACATACCCATAAACCACATCAAACCTAAAAAATAAAATGTAGAATGGGGAGTCGAATGACCACGAAGATCACCCAAGAGTGAACTTATGACCGAGTGTTGCACTACATATCGACTCTGTAATTCTTGTGTGTGTGTGTGTGTATAAATGGTGCCCTATGATTCCCTTTTGCAAGTTGTATAAATGATAGTGGGCTAGATCTAGAATGTAGAATATGTATAGGATGTGTGGGATGAAATAGAATAGAACTTCCCCTCCTATTTTGTGTATGCAGAAGTGATGCAACCCCTGTCCCTTGTTTGAGTGCTAGATGGATGCCTTTGATGCTTTTGTGCATTTTAATGCAAGCTTAGGTGGTATTAAGTAATACTTTTTTTTCCTTATTTTTTAGAAGTAACTAAGTATATATATGATTCATGTTGTCTATTTTTACACCGTTGCAAAAATTAAACAAATTAAAGAGACGCAGATCGAGGAGTGAAGACCACGGAAGAGTTTAGGCATGCCACGGGATGAAGGTGTCAAAGTCGCGGCTAAGGATAAAATACCACCAAAAGTTACTAAGGCCATGAGGTGAAAGAAACAAGCCATGGAGGCTCAAATCCATGGGAAAAAGCAAATACAAAAGTCACGGGGTAAAGAATAGGAAAAATTTGGAAGTCGGCATGAGGTCGCGTCATATCGGTGCGGTGGAGTAAAGTGGAGAAGTTAGTAGAACTGTGGAATGGGAGACAAAGCCGCAAGCCAAAAAACGTGTAGAATGAAATAGAAAATCATGCGTATCGAAGGAAAGCGATTTTTCCAGATTACCAAAATGAACATGAATTTCAATCTTATTATGATATTATTTGAAGGGATATTAGCCTTCTCTATGTGAGGAAATCAGATTTCATGGATTAAATGGTAGTAGGTGGGCAAAGTGAAGGAAGACATCTCTAGCATGTAAAAGGTCTATTCAAGATGGCTCAACCACCAGAATTAAATATAATATGGGCATCATTCCTTCTTCAACAAATAAAATGGTATGGTGAGGCACAATTGCAGAAATAATTAGATCTTTTCAGAAAATTAAATGCAAATGATTGGCTAGTGGAAGGAGAATTCAAATTTTCCCTCTCTTTCTTCTTCTTCTCCTTCTTCCATTTTTATATATATTGTAAAGTGATGCCTTGTTTTAATGTTGGATACTTTAGGAATACAAGGGCATCATTTTATGTTACACAAGTGTTCTAAGAGTCGCATGCCTTGGGCTATATCTATGTAAATTTTTGCATCTTCCTCTTGTATCGTGATGATCTATGCATGATCTTTAAGCAATAAAATCTTTGGTTTTGTGGTTTGTTTCATCCTTAGCTATTATTTTATGCATTCTCTTGCCTCTCATTCATTCGTAGGTGTGTTGTATGTGTTATTTCAAAGGTCTGTATCTATTGTGCATCATGAAAGTGGAACTCTAAATGCAATTTTGATCTATGGCTTTCATTTTGGTCCTCCTCATCATCATTCTCTTCCATTTTCACTCTTGCTTAAGTATTCATCCCCTTATTTTTGGTGCTATCACCTTCTCTAGTTTAGGTTTATGTTTTTGTTTCTCCTTCTCACCCTAGTCCCTTAGAAAGTTAGAGTACGGTGAGATAGTTGTATTTTAATTCCTAGGAGTAGTTTAGCGTTAGGAGTAAGTAGAGGAAGTCAGCCTTCTCCGAAGGTCTGTCTTATTTCGATTCCCACAACTTGGAGACAGTCTCGTGTTGTCTCAAATCTCAAAATTTCTATGATTCAAGCATGGGTGCATATTTGAGCTCCAACAATTTTGGCACACTCGATAAGACATTGAAATTTATATTTCTAGTTTTATCAAGTTTTGATGTGTATATTGGTGAAGCTCTAGCCTTTGGAGGCTTTACAATAACACATCTGACGACTTCATTCAAATTATCTACTAGTTTTAGTAATATTGGTGACTTAAGTGTCCTTGATTCATGAGAAGGATCCAAACATGGTCGAGAACAAGAGAAGAAGGTGTATTTGAGTATTTGCAGTTATCCCGTGCAAAGGCAAAAGAGTAAGATAGGTTCAAAGATCCCCATCTCCTCCAAATCGAACTCTTTCAACACCTCCTCCTGGTAGGCCCTTCTTGCAGTCAACAAGAGTTCTTAGACCTATTAGAATGGATCAACCACAACAAAATCCATTTGTAAACTTCACAGAAGTAGTCTGCTTGCTTTGAATGCTCATAATCCTATTCCAGTAGTAGCCTTGAAAAATATCCCATATTTTACTAGAGAAAATCACACTACTCCAATTGACCACATTTAAGATATTGCAAATGTCTGTGTTATCCATGAGATTTTTGAGATGGACGTGGCAGTCAAAATTTTGGCTTCATCACTTAAAGGAAAATCTCTACAATGGTTCAAAATCCTAGGGGTAGGAACAATTCAAAACTGGGATCAGTTGTGCATAACCCTTTGTGACCAATTTGGAGAAAGAGTAGACAACCTATCTCTATTGGAGCAGTTAACTACAATCAAGAGAGCACCTAATGAGAAAATGACATATTTTAACTTCAGATTCCAGAGAACTTGGGATAGAATTCCAGCTCTTGTGAGACCTGCAATAGAAGGTGCCTTTCTTTACTTCTTAAAATATCTTAACTTTGATATATCTATTATGATACAATCTATGTGAGGAACAACTCTACCAAATTTATGTAATTGTAATTAGAGCATAAAATAGATTAATTTAAGCTAGAAATTAGCTCCTAGACCACCCATGTCATTGTATCCTAAACTACCTAAAGTTTCTCAACCTTCTATTGCTCCTATCCCTAAGCCTAATTTGTAACCTATTGCTTCCACATCACAAACTCCTACTCAAAGAAAAGGAGGATGAAGAAATGAAGGATTTGATTAGAAACTTGACAAATAAAATTATATCCCTAGAGAAACAACAAGCCCAATCCTATAATAATTATCAAAATCAAGGGAAATCTTCTAATCGGGGTATCAACCATGGAGAAATCAATAGCCTAATCAAAGATATGCATAGAACCAAGTAGAATAATAGATGGTAGGCTCAAAGTGTTCCTCTTCCATTGGCAATAATCCCTCCTCCACAAGAACTTCTTGCCCCCAGTTCAAGTCAGACTTTAGTTCATGTGTAAAATAATATGGCATAAGAAACAGTGGTGTTTTCCATGTAATCGACATATAACCAACTTGGTTGTGAAAGGGAAATGCATCTTCAAGCATACATGGTTCAAGGATCTTCCAAATACCAGGAATTGCTACTAGAGGCACCAAATCCAACCACAGAAGTAAGTCAAGAGACCAATAATGACACTAACCTAATGTTCTTTGGAGCTAAATATTTTTACATGGCCAACCAAATAGCAAGGAAATTCTAACAGACCATCAATTAGCATTTTTGATAACACACGGTACAAGAAAAGGATGTTAGAGTTAAAATCTTTGCCTTCCGCAGATCAAGCCAATGTCACGGGTATGGAAAAGGAATCTGTGGTGAGAAAAAAAGCTGCCTAAGCTTCATGTTAAAGTCATGGCCAAGGAGGATACTCTTTAGTTAAAGCCACCAAGTTAAATGTCACCACAACATAGAAAAGAAGATAACATGCCGCAGATGTAGAAGTTTGTGGGTCTTCCATTTAACATTGTTGAGCAAATGAAAATACCAATGTCAACGTCTCAATGTGGGATGCACTTGTTATTCCATCACAATGTGATCTCTTATGTGAATCCCTCAAGCAATTACCTCTCATGGATCCAATAATAAAAATTCTCATGTTGTGGTCCATGTCTGTCAAGAAAAGGATGATCAAGTAAAACTATCAAAACCCCACCCTTTTACATGTCGATAATTATGGGTAAATACCTAGTTCATAACGTATGATTGATTCAGGGGCTAGTACCTCTATAATTCCCAAGAAAATTGTTGATATCCTAGGTCTCAAATATAGTCCTGTGTCTAGGGATTTTTTCAACTTGATGGGTCAATTGTGAATGTCTTGGCATAATAAAAGACCTTGAGTTGACACTTCATGCCTGCCCAAGCCTCACCATAACCCATGACATTTCTTTTATTGACTTGCCTCCTATGTTTTCCATCTATTTTTCTAGAGACTTCATTGCTAAAGTAGGTGGCTATCTATCCTCATATTGGACTCACATGCTTCTGAAAACCAGATATGGTACCCAATTCACAATAAAAGTTGATCCCATCTTTTCTTACCATATTGAGTCATATGACCCCACTCCCATCCAATCAAATTGCTTAATACAAGAAGGACATGAGCAAGACTCAGCTCCTGAGGAGCAAGTTATCCCTCCTCCCATGCCTGATTTGTTGTTAGATGAGTGGGCTGAGAGAGACCACAATTTTGATCCTTATGATGAAGAGATCAAAACTTTTGAGACTAGTCTAGGAACCTATTGCATTCTCCAGGAGGAATTTGTGATACTCATGGCATTTAAACAAGAAAAATAAATGTTTCTAGACTATGGTGAATGTTCTTTGATGGTTCTAGAAGCATAAATGGAGTCAGGGCAGGTGTTGTACTCATTTCTCCAAAAATGAAAAGATCTTCTTTACTAATAGATTACAATTTGCATGCTCTAATAATGTAGTAGAATATGAAGCATTAGTGCTTTATCTATTAATGGTAGAAAAGAGGAAAATAAAGGAGTTACAGGTCTTTGGAGACACTAATTTGGTCATTCACCAAATCCATGACAGATGTGTGACAAAGAAGAAGTCATGAAAAACTTACAAACATAGAATTTGGGATCTACTAGAAATCTTTGATTCCATTAACATACAGGTTGTGCTTAGAAATTTTAACAAAGAAGCAGACCAGGATGGCAGCTCTTAGATCTCAATTCTCACCTATTGAGGATTTGATCAAGGAAAATGTGTTGCATGTGAAAATGGTGGTTAAGACATCTATTCCGGATAACTAGTCCTATTGGAAGGTATTTGACAACTATGAAAAAATTGTGTAGTTCATCCAAAATGAGGCAGAGTTCTCCTCGAAGATGCAAGATAATTTACAAGAAGTCTATGGGGATAAGATTATTCAACTAAGAACAAACAAGTTTCCAAAGGGATTAGTCACTCTGGAGTAGATCTTCAGTCCAGATGATGAGTTCAAAGGAATGGAAAATAACATGGTGGAAAAGCAAGAAGATTGTCATCCAGTTTCAATTGCTCCAAGAAAATAACTTCTACTCGGAAAGGTATGTGATGCAAATGAAAGGAAGTTTTTATTTCCTTGTGTCAAAATTTTAGTGATGTATTTTCATGGGATTATGAATATTTAAAAGAATTCAATCCAAATATAGTCTAGCACTCCATTGATCTTGATCCCAACATCAAGCCAATTAGACAGAAACAGAGGTCATTCAACCCCAAGATTAAACTCATCATGAGAAGGTAGCTCTCTAAAATCATTGAGGCCAAGATAATTTTTCCAATCAAATATTCTACTTAGGTGGTAGATCTAGTTTCGGTAAGGAAGAAGAATGGTGAAATACATATATGCTTAGATTTTTAGGATTTAAATAGGGATTCTCTCAAAGATCATTATCACTTGGCTTCCATGGAACAAATTTTGTAGACGATGGCAAGAGTAGAGATGTTCTTCATGCTTAATGGCTATTCTAGTTTTAACCGATCACATTGAAAGAAGAATACCAGCATAAAACCATGTTCACCACCAAATGGGGAATGTTTGCTTATCAAAACATGCCTTTTGGTTTATCAAATGAAAGTGCTACCTTCCAAAGAGAAATGGATGTGGATTTCAAAATGTATATCAATCAGTTCATCTTGGTTTACCTAGATTACATTATTTTTTTTTCCAAGCAAAGCGTGGATCACATGAAGCACCTGGAGAAGGTATTTGAAAGATGCAGGGAGTTTGGTGTATCTCTTAATCATAAGAAGTGCAACTTTGTAGTCCTTAGAGGCAAGCTATTAGGGCATGTTGTCTCAAAAGAAGGTATTTCCATTGATCCAAAAAGAATTGTAGCTATTGTGGCTCTTTCCTTGTCACTCACAAGAAGGCTCTGCAGTCTTTCCTTGGAAAGATAAAATTTGTTAGGCACTTCATTCCTAACTTCACGGGTTTGATAAGACCTATTACCCTCATGCTCAAGAAGGATACAACATTCAAGTGGACCATTGGAAGGGAAGGAAAACTTTGAAAATATAAAACAAGAGATTTCTCAAGCCCCAACATTGATTAACCCATATTACACCAAGGATTTCATTATTTATGCTCATGGAGTAGAATAAAGCATAGTTACAGTTTTGACACAACTGAATGATCAAGCAATGGAGCAGATGTTGCATTTTTCAGTCAAACACTGAAGAATTATGATCTCAAGTACAATCACATTGAAAAATAGGTATTTTCCATCATGAGAGCCTTAAAGAAATTCAAAAGCATGATTATTGTTAGCCATGTAAAGGTTTTAGTATCACATTCCAGTGTCAAAGACTTCATTATGGGAGAAAAAATCAGTGAGAAATGAGTTGGATGGGTGACTAAAATCATGGAATATGATGTGACCATTAAAGCTAAAAAATTGGTAAGAGGAAGATCACTTTGCAAGCAATTGGCCCTAGATGTTGTGGAATCTCAAGAAAATGCCCTCATAAATGAAGTGCCCTCAAATGATGAGTTGTCGCATGATGTTGAATGGTAGCAAGATGAAAGGAATGTATTCAATGATCACAACTAGATTTCTAATATGTCAAAGTTTTTTTCTATTGGTGCATACCCTCTTAGTTTGAATAAAGAAAAAATAAGACATTTAAGGTTGCAATTCATTCCTTATGTATTGATTGACGGCATATTGTTCAAAAGGAACATCGATGGAGTACTACTAAGGTGCATTTAAGGTGAATAATGTGACAGGGTCCTGAATGAGTTTCATGATGGTTTCTTAGGTGCAAATTTATCTACTAAAGCTATATCCATGAATATTATTAAAGCAAGTTACTTTTGTCCTACGTTGATCACGGATGCTCACATGTGGGTTAGGAAGTGCAAAGAATGTGTGCTCTTAACTGGAAAGAAAATATTTGTGGCCCTACCACTTCATCCAATTCAAGTAGATCAGCCATTTGCACAATGGGGTCTTGACTTCATTAGTATGATCAATCCTCCATCTAGCACTTTGGTCACAAATGGGTCCTTACAAAGAACAAATTATTTCACCGGGTGGACCGAGGTCATGTGTCACCAAGGAAGCCACTTTGAAAGAATTATTTAGGAATTTCTTGAAGAAATTTTTACAAGGTTTGGCATCCCTTAGACCATCATTTCTGATAATGCTAAAGATTTCTTAGGATCCAAGATTTCTAGTTGGGCTTTGGGACTTGGGATTTATCTGAAAAATTCTTCCAATTATTACCCCCAAGGTAATGGATTGGCGAATCTACTAACAAGAACCTAATTAGAATCATGAAGAGAACAATGGACATTAATCAAAGATAGTGGCACATAAAGGTAAAAATGCTCTTTGGGTAGACATGATAACAATGAAGAAGGCAATTGGCACTTCTCCCTACAAATTGGTATATGGTAAAGAAGCAAGATTGTCATTGTCACTTGAATTGCCTTCATTTGATTAGCTCAATAGTTGGAATTTGAAGGCATGGATCAAAGGGAAATCAAAATGGTGGAATTGGTGGAACTAGAGGAAAATAGAAATATCGCCATGGTCAGGATGGAACAACATTATGAATCAACCAAACAAAGTGGTTTGACAAAAAATCTAGAGATCGACATTCAAGGTTAGAGATTCTATTTTGAAGTGGGATGCGGATCAAGCTAAAATGGGGAGACACTCCAAATTTGATGTTATTTAGAGTGGACCATACATCATCACCGCTTGTAAGGCGGCTAACTCATTTGAGTTGTCTGATCTTGATGGGAATGTATTTCAAATCCCAATCAATGGGATTCATCTTAAGCCTTCTCATTAAGATTTTTCTTACATCTTGTACATAGTAGAGTATAATTTCAATTCCTCCAAGGTATTTCAGCACATTGCATGGTCTGTAGTGTAGTCTTCTTTCCCTAAGTGCTTTACACAGTCTTGTTGCTTGAGATGTTCTTGTGCATTATTTCATCATGTTATCTGGTTTGTTGTTAAAGGGAAGGAGATTCAAATATTATGGATTGGTTGCATTGTCTCAAAAATCAAATGCAAAGCAACTAAAAGATCGAGTTAAGGAATTTTAAGATGACTCCATGCCCAATGGATGTTAAGGATATTGATCGTCTCATCTAGCATGCAGATGGCCCCTATGAGTCACCAAAACTATTGTCTATTTTTGTACCCTTGCAAAAATTGAAAAACTAGAGTAGCCACGACCGAGGAATGAAGATCACGGAAGAGTTTAGGCATGCCGCGGATGAAGGTATCAAAGCCATGACTAAGGATAAAATGTCTCCGAAAGTTACTAAGGTTGCATAGGATGAAATAAACAAGCCATGAAGGCTCAAATCTATGGGACAAAGAAAATACAAAATCCACAGGGTGAATAATAGGCATTCCACATAAGTCAACATGAGGTCGTGCCATATCAGTGTCGCGGAGTAAAGTAGAGAAGTTAGTAGAACCGTGGAATGGGAGACATAGTCAAAAGCCAAAAGCAGTAGAATCAAAACAGAAAAATCTATGTATCAAAAGAAAGCAGAGTTTTCCATGGATTACCAAAATGAACATGAATTTCAATCTGATTTGATCTTTGCAAATCTGATATTATTTGAAGGAATCTTAGCCTTCTCTATGTGAAGGAAATCAGATTTCATGGATTAAATGTTGGTAGGTGGGTGAAGTGAAGGAAGACATCTCCAACACGCAAAAGGTCTATTCAGGACTGCTCAACCACCAAAATTAAATACAGTATGGGCATCGTTCCTTCTTCAATAAAGAAAATGGTGTGGGGAGGTAGAATTGCAGAAATAATCAGATCTTTTTAGAAAATTAAATGAAGATGGTTAGTTGGTGGAAGGAGAATTCAAATTTTCCCTCTCTTTCTTCTTCTTCTCCTTCTTCCATTTTTCTATATATTGTAAATTGATGCCTTGTTTTAACATTGGATACTTTGGGAATACGAGGGCATCATTTTATGCTACACAAGTGTTCTAAGAGTCACATGCCTTGGGCTATATCTTTGTAAATGTTTTACATCTTCCTCCTATATCGTGATGATCTATGTATGATTTTTAAGCAATTAAATATTTGGTTTTTGGCTTGTTGAGGCCTTAACTATTGTTTTATTATATTCTCTTGCCTCTCATTCATTCACAGATGTGTTTTATGTGTTATTTCAGAGGTATGCATCTATTGTGCATCATGAAAATGGAAATCTGAACATGATTTTGATATGTGGATTTCATTTTGGTCCTCCTCATCATCGTTCTCTCCCATTTTCACTCTTGCTTAAGTATTCATCCCCTTATTTTTATGTTATCACCTTCTCTAGTTTAGGTTTATGTTTTATGCATCTCCTTCTCACCCTGGTCCCTTGGAAAGTTAGAGTAGAGTTAGATAGTTGCATTTCAATTCCTATGAGTATTTTAGCATTAGGAGTAAGTAGAGGAAGTCGGCCTTCTCTCTTTGGTCTATCTCAGTTCGATTCCCACAACTTGGAGACAATCCCATGTTGTCTCAAATCCTAAATTGTCTATGATTTGGGCATGGGTGCATATTTGAACTCCAACAATTCCCTTCTTTTAATTTCATAATTGACAACCGGGAGGTGAATTTGATAAGTGAAAAAAAAAGGCCCAAAATATAAAAGACACCCAAAAAAAGTGAGTAAAGGAAAGAAAGGGTCAAGAGCTCCCAATGTGGACAAAAGTGCCCGAGCATTGGTGTCCTAACTAGGTTTCGGTTTCTAAGGTCATACAAGATAAATCAGTCAAGTTCCGTAAGGTTTGTAAGGTGTCTAAGACCAAAGATAAAGTAAGAAACAGAGAAAAGTGACCAAAGATTCTTCTTGCTTAGGAATCATATATACATTAGTATACTTTTAGACCTAGAAATGTACCCAAGTGCATGATTTTGTGTCTACATGTACTAGATATGCATGGGCACGGTGTGTGTTGGCCCATTTTTATAGGTACTTATACATATTTAATCGGGAGTATCATTGAGGTGGATTAGGAGTTACTACTTTGTTACATGTCTAAGCATATGAGCATATTTTTATATTGAGGCCACTTAGTGGGCCATAGGAAGATTGGGCTTGACCAAAGATAGTTACGATGAGGTGAGTGGGTGCCCATAGTAGGAGGATGGGCATGACCACATATAGGTCCATGATATATCAAATGGGTCCTGGGGCCATTATATGGAAATCATATAGAGACTATGGATGCTAGGTGGAGGAGGGTGTGGAGTTGCGGTGCATACAACGCAACATGTGGGTAGAGGACCGCTTCCTAGGGGTAGCATATGTGTTTCAAGGTGAGAAAGTATCTATACGATTCGACATGGCTCAAGATGTGTTGTCAGAGCCATATATATGGTGTCGATCTACAAGGGTTGCAAGGTGACCGGGGGTCGAGACCGGGCTCGATGGGAGCATAGTTGGTCCATCCGGACCGGATGAGTAAGATCGGACCATAGAGCCTATATAGGTTGATGACACAGAGTGAACTCGGGCATGTAGTCGGTGGTGTGCATGATGTGAAATTGATATATTATGTAATATAAATAAGCAAAAATTACATTATATAATTGTACAAATCAATAAGAGACAATGTTGCAAAATGAAGATAATAACATAAACACAAAATTAGAGCACGGATATATAATAAACATGCTATATTATTGATTGAATAATTTTGGAGAAAATTACATAGAGAGTAAGCTTACAATATATAGGAGAATGACATCCTTAATACAAGGATTCAACTCCAATCTTTAATTTCTTATCTCTCCTAGAATCACTCACAAACCCATAAATCTCTCAAAAACACTCAAATAGCTACGTGAGTTGTTAATTCAACAAACTCACAACTAATACAATATCCTATATTATTAATAATAAGTTGTTTATGGCTCGTATTAATAATATTACAATCTTTTATTTTTCTCATAAAAATATAATATTAATATCTTACTAACACACTAACTTACTAATTTAATATATGAATATTACATTTAACTATTACAAACAATAATGTGAGCACTAATCCAAATATTATTCCTAACATTCCCCCTTAGTGCGAACATGGATGAGTTTTGTCTAGTACTCGCATGATATGATGGTTTTCAAAGAGTACCATCAACTCCAACAGTTTTCTAGTGGAACCATTAACCACTTTGTATGTGATTTTCTAAGAGATTCACAAACTCTCAAATTGGTTTTCTAGTGGACCACCAACCACTCCATAGCAGCGTACATGTTTCCCCACCCCCATCCTTACATTCAAGGGAAAATACAAGAAATATCGCTCACGCAAGAGCTCACTTATTACAAGATTGAACAGGAATAAATCATTTGTTCTTATTACAACACACAATGAAAATTAAACACAACAAAAATAAATGCCACAAATTCATTATGTGGCCCCTTCACTTGCAGCTAGCGAGAGGTCACTGATTAACCTCCTTCCTCCATTTCCTCCTTCCTCCATCGTGATGTTGCTAACTCAATCAAATTTGTCTTTGAGGCTCATTTTACAATTTTATTGGGTCTCGGTTTCATCGATAATGCACCCTTATAATAATAATCAGCTTTATATTTAACCAAAATAATAAAGCATATTAGAGTTTTATTGTTGGAAATCACTCACTATTTTTTTTACAGAATAATCAGAAACATCATAATTGTTTCCATGATTTCTCTTAAAATATGAACCGGGTTTCGTAATTGTTTGATAGTAGTTTCCCATAATACAAATAAACAAACACTGAAAATTTTCACAAAAATCTGAATCTAGATTTTTGAGAAAAATTGAATTACAAGTCATTTCTTTTGAAGATCGAATCTAGAAAATGGCAATTGAAGCTTTAAAACTCTTAGATATGCATTCTAGAGGCTGCGGTTTTGTCCTGCAATGACTCTCATAACTCATCCTATCCTACTCTGATACTAGGTGATGTGAAATTGATAGCTTATATAATATAAATAAGTAACAATTACATTATATAATTGTACAAATCAATAAGAGCCAGTGTTGCAGAATGAAGATAATAACATAAACACAAAATTAGAGCACAAATATATAATAAACACACTATATTATTGATTGAATAATTTTAGCACAAATTACATAGAGAGTAAGCTTACAATATATAGGAGAATGACATCCTTAATACAAGGATTCAACTCCAATCTTTAATCCCACAATATCATATCTTATCTCTCCTAGAATCACTCCCAAACCCATAAATCTCTCACAAAACACTCAAATAGCTACGTGATTTATTAATTCAACAAACTCACAACTAATACAATATCTCACCTCCAAGTTGGAACATCAAATATTTTATCTCAGAATCCATTAGTATATGCCAAACCTTCAATAACATTAGGATCATGCATACTTATCGGAGGGTAATAAATTGGTAGATGCATTGGAAAATTATGGCATTAATGTTAACCATATTGTTTGGGATAATAATAGCATTCCTAAACAGCTTCAAAGCAGCATTCAAGTGGATATCTATACACATGCAAATTCTTGAGTTGGGATATGATTATTGGGAGTGGGTTAATAAAACGCCCACATGTGCTGTCTTTAAAACTAAGCTTTTGCAAATCTTGTCAAACAATCAAGATAGTATGAAGTATATGGATAAGTTCAAGTGGAGTTATATAGAAAAGAAAGGCACGCATGCGGGCAACATTATGCTCTCTACAATCTGGTTATATGACTCCACGGATCTCAAAACAATAATGATGTCAATGATGATAGGGAGTGGGCTAGCAAAAGGGCCGTAGTTCCCATGCAAGCTTCCACAGGTCCAGATCAGTAGTCACACGGCTATTCGTGGGAAATGCAACGGCTATTCTACTCAGTATTTTCACTACACGGATTGTAATAGTGGTAGGCGGACTGGCATTAGAGCTATCAAGGATTCTAATATTTGTTACAAGCAGTTAAGCACAGTGACAATGGGGGCCCCCTTGCCAGATTGAGCCCAGCGTGGATCCAGATTGGAAGGATAATGCGGAGCTTTGGAGTATACTCAGCCAGGGAGGCATTACCAACTTTATGGAGAAGGTTCAGGGCCACGATCAAAGCATTTTTGTGCATTTTGCAAAGGATTGGAAGGATCGAACAGTGGATTATGGGGGGCAGAAGATTTCAGTCAACGAGGAGTTAATTCTTAGGTAGACTGGCCTAGGCATGGAGGGATACCATTTTTTTAACAAAAGGGTCGACAGAGAAGCTAAGGAGAGGAGATTCATGGAGGGATCAGAGAAGTTGATCTTTGTCATGGTGGGCCTGCTTGGTAAACTCGATCCCTTCACCTTATGATGAGGTAACCCGGATGATGGTGCACTTCATTTCTTTGGAAGGAAGGTTCGTAACAGTGCCTGCTAAGCATCTTGTCTTCCTCAACCATTTTCGCAGGAATCACGCGGTATGTTTCCCCATTATTTTCTTAACTCTCTGGAGTGCTCCATTTTGGAGTTTTAAAAACATGCTCGTGTGGTTCCTTTGCACCAGGGGCTTATTTTCTTGCTGCATAAGCTATGTCTCCTCCGGTCTCCTGGTCTTCCTTCCTCCCCGGCTCTTTTCCCCCTCGCCCGGTTCAGCGGCCGCTAGCCCCATTTCTCCACATCCTATCCCCGCCACTACTACTGTTACCCTTCTCAATCTTCTTAGGCTCCATCTTCCATTCCCACCACCGCTGCTCCCACCCCCTTCGCTTCCACTTCGACCAGACCTATTACCAGGTCCTCTAGGAGACTGAACCTTGATACCCCTGCTGTGGAGAAGGGTCCTCAAGAGCTTGAAATTGCCCACAACCTCTTGCATATCAGTAGTGCTAGTTCTCAGGATGCACATATGGAGAGCTCTCTGAAAAAGGCTGGAAGCCTTAGAAGCTGACATGAAGCTGTTGAAGGAGGAGGTTAAAAACTTGGCAAAACAGAAAGGCAAGAGGAAGAAGGAGGAGGAGGGGGCTATGGATAATAGCCAGATGGAAGATATATACAAGAAACTGAACTCTTTAGACTCTGTTTAGGGAAGGCCAAAACTCGCCATGACTATAGTATGGCCATTTTTAGTGCAATTGAAGAGTTCATTGAACAACATGTCCGCAGTGTTTCCAATCTCAGCGGGGTTCCGACATCGCTTTGGGGCACTGATAAGGAAAGCAAAAGGACCATTGATCAGCTGGATATAACTGACTCTACCCACATGACGACTTTGGGGATGTTCAAATCTTGGCAGAATATCAAATCCAGCATTGACAAAGCTGCCAAGAAGTAATTGTGGGTGCTTCTGCTACTTTTCTTTGTAAATATTGTTGTTTTTTTGCTGTCCTTTAGCTGCTTTTCTGTTGTGTTTGTACTGGTTTTGTTTTGTTGGGGTAGCTGCTCTCTGGCTACGTTGGACTTCATTGTCATATTTGGATTTTGATCCTTTTTGTTCTGGTTCTCATTGTTATTCTGGCTTTTAGGCCCTCTTTTGTTCTCAAGGGTATAGTCCCTTTCAAAAAACTATTTTCCAATAATAAAAAATAATAATGAGTTCTTTATGACTCATATTAATAATATTACAATATTTTATTTTTCTCATACAAATATGATATTAATATAACAATATTGATATCTTACGAACACACTAACTTACTAATTTAATATATGAATATTACATTTAACTATTACAAACAATAATGTGAGCATTAATCCAAAAAATTCCTAACATTGCAGCACACCAATGGGTGTTGTTATTTACAATAGTTCTAGATGTGGCGGTGGGCGGCACTTGGAGGAGAGGATGGTTAGACACTTGCTCTTGAGGTAGACAATGTAACAAATGGGTGAGAGCGGAGCATAATTATCATTCTTAGTTACTTGTTGTTTGATTAATATAATGGATGAATGCAAAATGATTAGAAACTAATGTTTTTGTGTGATTATAGGCAATGCCTATTGGATGTTGATTGTAGATACCTCTATATGCATGTTGGCACGGAATGTGCCTCTGGATGTGCTCATGGGAGAAGGGATGCTAAAGCGGGTAGACACGATTGTAGAGATTGAGATTTGGTGTCACTACCCTCATCACCCCGTGTTCGCTTCTTTTCACCATGGTCACCTATCTAGACCCCTTTTATTTTAATTCATATTTTTATTAATATTCCCATCTTTTCCATCTATTATCCTATCCATTTTAATTTATTGTTAATTCTCATCAATTATCCCTAATCCTCATCTCATTATCTAATTAATCCAAAACAATCCCAATTTCTCCTCTAGGTTTTTATCATGCCTAAACACCCTATTTACTCATCCCTAGGTTCCCCTTAGCCTTTATTTACTCCATTTCATCCCTCACCTACCCATTTCACTTCCCTATGCAGCCCTAACCTGCTTAAGCCTTCCAAAACCCTAATCCTGCTTCTAATGGGCTTGATGCCTCGAGCTAGGCATCCTCCCACCACCTAAATGGATGGTTCCCTATGGTTGGCGGTGACCCACCTAGGTCATCGTCAACCCTGTAAAGCCAAATTTACCCCCTCCCATCCAAAGTATGCATCATCATAGCTTTCGTGTGTTTTGCAACCTTATCTTTGTGCTTGAGCTTCTCTACAGTTGTTTCAATCTTCTTAGAGTCTGTTTGAGCTTGTTTGCATCATTTGTGGAGACTTTGGGGAGTTTATCTTGCCCTTGTGTTGATTTATTCTATTGTTGCATCATTTTTATTGTTATTATCAGTCACTAACATTTTGCAGGTCCAGTATCATCGAGCTTGAGATCATGCCTTTCATTCATCCATTTTGTGTGTAGGTTATCAATTCAATCCATCCATCTTGACTTCACCTATATCATTCCAAGTTGTCATCAACCATGTTAGGTCACCTCCTACCCTGTCCTTGTTACATCACTTATCCTACCATTTAGATCCATTATAGTCTTCTTTTTGTTTTTGATCCCATTCAGCTCCTATATCCATCATTCGGTCACTCTATCGGTCAAATCCACTCTTCCAATCTTTGGCCACCACCAACTTAGCCCATCACCATTGACCTAAGCGAGTTCCATCCTACCCATATAAATCCTTGTTTTCTTACATCCTTTATGTTTCCCCTATTTCAGATCTTTTCTGCGGGTTAGTATCGCCTTCACGGGTGTTCAAAGCATCCTCAAATTTGCACACGAGTTATTTAGATCTGGATTTTTGGTGTCTGCATTACGATTTATCTTCTCCATTTTTGTTGACTAGACCTTTACATTTTGGGTTGCCAATGACCTAGCCTTGACCCGGTATATTTCACTTTGTGTTGATCTAGATTAGTTTTTAATGTTCTTCTAATTCTGTAATTTCATATTCTATTTAGGTTCATATTCTACATGTTAATCAATCATTTGTCATTCATTTTATCCTCTTTATCGAGATACGGGGTTGACATCCACATAAGGAATCATGCACTTCTTGAACCGACTTCGTCAGAAAACCCCACATCTACCATCTAATCCATCTTCCTTTTAGTTATCTTTTTTACACATCCATCAAAATTGCAGCAAGGAGTCCACTTTTTGCTTGTCTATCATCACCATCTTATTTCAAGGTACCTAAAACCCTTGCATGTTTTGAGTTGTTTGATTTTATTTAGTAGCTAGTTCACTAATATGAACAAGAAAGAGAAATTATAGTCCAACATTCTGCATGCACATGTGTAGACACCAAAAATATACACTCCCTCATTATCATTGTCTCAAACCCATTCATGATCAAAATAATCCACTCAAAATATTCCACAACATTGGTTCACCCATTGGTCCCATTTAATTAAATTAATCTAATGATTACACCACCACATTCCTAGGGCTAATTAATTAAGTAATTTATTAAATCAAAATAAATATGCCCGTACACCTCACCATGCTAACTCGAACACATCCACTAGTTATAACTAGCTAATTTGGAAACCTTTTATTACTATCACCCAACTACCCCTAACTTAAACCCTAACCACATCCCGACACGTAACTAGTTATAACTAAACAAATTTCCAAAATGATCCCTATCTCATCTTAACCAACTTAGTCTTAGTTCAAGTCTCTCCCACTTCACATCCTAACCTCCTTCGAAATCATTCGAAATAGTAGGAAAATCACTTCACTTGATATCCTAACTCAGATTTTCCAAAATCACCAATGATTATCCCAATCGCATGTCGAGATCTATATAAACATGTTAGCCTCCTTTGATGGAGGATTTTCACATTTTGCAAGAAAATTATGTTCTTCTACAGGAATTCTAGAGATCAATCACCACTAACAAAGATCCACTACCATTATGCTGCATTAAAATAATCAACTTGATCATCGTATCACCCATTGTTATCTTCAAACCACTCTCGTTTCGTTTACCATCTGATTTGATCATTCATACAAGGTGATCATTCATTTTCGTTAGTTTTTGCCTCCACTAACATGTAATTTTGTTTGTGTTCCAATTATCATTCCATATTGCTTTGAAAATCCTTTGAAACCATAGTTTAATTTAGTTTTAATCCCTGCTTCTATGGTCTACTAGAATTTACAGTGATGTCGCTTGTGATTGGCCTAATCCCTGGCGATTCCTACATAACATTTTTCTATCACATATTTCTTATAATTTGGTTAACAATTCTTGCTTGTTTCTGTTATTTTCTAACATGTTTCCCAATATGATGATGTTCAATGGCTTTAGTAGGTGATAATTATCATGTTTTCGGCATTGACTCTTTTCCCATTATCCATCATCCTTTATACTAGGAGCAATATGATCTGCTTCATGATTTAGAACTTTGTTCCATTCAGGTTGCACCCTTTGATCATATGGAGGCAATTTTTGCATCAACTCAGCACATCTGTGAAGCCATAAAGGAGTTTTGGAATGTGTACTATGAGGTTTGAAGAATCCAAGATGACCCCTGGGTAAGTGCAACAAGTTGGGGGACAATTAAGTGGACATCAAATCCTAATTTTACATCAAAAATAACAAAACATCAAATTTAGTCTTCCACGGACTTGAACCATGCCGAAAAGTCAAAAATATGTCATAAAAATGGTACCATCGTGTAGGGGATACTGTTAGCTTTGTAGAAATATTGATTTTAAAGTGAATAGAATAGGATAAATATCATTTTATAATTTTTTACTAATAGTAGGTCTTTAAGACACTTTTTCCCGTGAATGTTTATGTCTACGTTTAAGACTGCAAATTTTGTTTCACTTGTCAGAATGTGATAAAACTTATACCATCCCAACTATGGTGAAATTATATATATGTTCAATAAAAAAATTAATTAATTTCAATATTTTTGATGAAGTTATGGTGGGAAAACAGAAAGTGCTCCATTTTCTTTATGTTTTTAGACCACTTTCATGGAAAAAATCATAAAAATAAAATATTGCTCAAAAAATACAAAATAAAATCTATCCCAAGATAGATAGAGGCATCTAACTTCTCACAAAATTAATATATATATATATATATATATATATATTTTTGGTCATCCAAATCATTGGTAAATGACTTTCTGAATCTTATAGGTGTTTTTGAAAAAAACCAAGTCACTGAATTTTGAGTGTTTAATATAGCTAAACTTGTCCATTTTTAAAAAAATAGTATTTTAGAAACTAGATTTTGGATGCTACGGTTCATATTGATATAAATTTTTCTAATTTTGAGTGTATGCATTGCTAATAATCCTGAAAATTGATATTATGTTGTCATTTACAATATGACATCCACTTATGACCCCTTTCTTGTCCCCCAACTAGCTTGCACTTACCCCCTCCCAATTCAAGTACAACTATGAAACCGGCTTAGACATTCCAGGAGGATTACCATACCACATCTGATTTCGATAACAACAGCCATATCAAGCATCCCCAACAACGACAAGCACTCTTGCATACCTCTACGATACTCGGAAGAGGTATTTGACTTCTTTGTAGACAACTATATCTACAAACCTAAATCATATTTCACTGAGGAGGAAGACCTATTTGGTTCTTTAGGATCGTAAAAATTTGATAACTAGTACACGTGATCAAGAATCGATCTTTGGTTCTAGGCTTATTATTATTCTCTTATGTATGTATCCACCTAAATAAGTGAAATCAGCTGGTCATATTTTTCACTTTATCACATTGTACTGCAACATTATTATCAATAAAAAAATTAATTGTTTCATAAGTAGGTTGATATCCGTTTAAAGGAATTCTTTGAGCTTCTGGGGACTAGCTTTTTCCAGACAACTTTCCCACTTATTTTACTAACTCCATCTTGTTTGAGTGTTTTGATTTGTAGGATTTCTTGCGGAAAAGGAAGCTTTGTTTACATTCTTCACGGAGCACAAAAACACCATCACACATCACGGGTATCCTAGAAACCCATCCATACTGAGGTTGAGTTAGGTTGTTACCCCTTGAGACATCAAGTGAACCTAGGGTTGAAACCGAGTTTGACATTCTAACATGCCGGATGGGACACTTTCCCTTCTTTCTTTGTTTTATTTTATCAATAGTTTATCTAATGTTTTTAACTATCGATAATCATCCATGATTAGGCTATTTGCATGCGATTGGCCCAATCACCGTGATTTCTCTGTGTAGTTTTTATTTTAATTTCATAACAAGTTTTATGATTCTTGTTTTCTATTTTATCTTACGCTAATTTGATTATAGGAGTTTCCTTGTTGGAAATTTTGTTTTCTCGATTTGCTAAACACGCACTTTGGAAATTTTCTAAAAAACATTAAAACAAAAATAAAATAAAATCACTCTCACAGTAAGTTTTAAAACCATTTTTACCTTCCATTTTTCATTCTTTTTTGTTTGTCCTCATTGAAATCAAACTTTTTGTTTTGGGTCTTAAAACAAACCATCTCATACTTATTGATCATCTAGTTTTAATTAGGGAGGTAAAATCATTGCATTCACTTATATTTCCTCACACACAACCAAATCACTATCAAATTAAAAACACATTTAAAAAATTCCCACCCATGTGAAACTAATTGGGATTTCATCACCCAATAGGGAAACCAACTCGGTGTTTTGGCCAAGTATAATCTCATGTCTGTCAGTATATTTTGGCTCAACCTGACTCCCTTATCACAAATGGGACCATGAAGTGAGGGGGTAGGCCCCAATATACATGCCCATACCGCGATTAGTACAGAGTTTGGCCTCACGTACCTTTAGGTATATCAAGGACTTCACCCTTAAACATACCTAAAACCATCCATAGCTTACCATTTCCTAGGACCCTTGTTATCCATCTTACACATTTCACTTTTTCTATAATTAATCAAGATTAATACAAAACAAAACTTTGCTTGCCTTTTCTTATTGTTTGTAAATCAACCCATCTAGTTACTTTTCATTTCCTAGGAGTTTGTGTGTTTGCTTATCATGGTACTTACTAGACAACAAGTTCATAACCAGACTTCTAAAAATATGTCTACTCTACCCCTTGCATTTTAAAAACAAATCCCTTATTATCAAACAAACATCCAATCCATTTTCTGACACCCAACAAACTTGGAATGAATTAGGGATCAACCATAACAATGAAATAGAATAACAATCATTTTATTCTCACATCAATATCATAGTCAAATCCCTCATACACTAGAATCAGAATATTCATTCTCTCCTAGAGCATCTGAACCTCCTTTCTACAATAAGGGAGATCCCATTTTGAAGAAATGATAGACTGAAATCCCATTGCCCTCAATGCTTATTTAGTGGTGAGGAATGTTCAAATGCAACCATTCACACCCCAACCTACACCACATACCTATAATCCCTTATCTTCCATTGCACAACTCATTGATCAAAACCAAGACCATGTTGTCTAGCAACTATATCCATACACTTCAAATCAACTTGAAACACCAAACAATAGTCAACCCTAGATCTCTTCCAACTCTACTAACCCATTTGAAACATCGAATGAACAATTCTCTACCAGTCAACCTAAATCACTCAAGGTCTCTATGGTCCCTATTTATGATCTCCATATGATTTCATCACAAAACACATCTACTCAACAATCTACATCTTCACCAGGTCCTTCTACAAGATCCACACCTCCTCTAAGTAGTATTGTTGCTTCCTCTTTACCCCTCAAGATTCCTCACAAGTACAAAACACCTCCCTTGGGTTTCGTTATTGTATCTTCCCAACAGGTTACTAGTCCCATTCAGAACATCACTATGTCTATTCCCACAACTACACCCCTGGTCAATACCAGTGTCATTTCTAGCACACATCCCATTTCACAATACATACCACAACCTTCACAACCATTGATCTCTATGCCACAATCCACACCCCTACAAAACATCCCACAATACAATATCTCACAATGAAGTATTTCACAATAGGCACCATCCTCTACCGCCTCTTTCCATGTAATCTAAGCAAAACCCACGTATTCATAGCCACTCACTTTTACATCAATGCCATTACAATATCAATATATTTAATCCTCACATCCTCAGTAGCTTGGAAACAAGGTTTCTCATCCCATCAAAACATCCCACAACAAAACATCCCTTATCATCAAAACATCCCTCAACAAAACATTCCTTATCAATAGAATGTATCACAAAAAAACATTCCTCAATATGGAGTACCTCAACAATACACACCTCAACAAAACGTTCCACAATACCATATCCCTCAATAAAACAACTATTATCAACACAATGCTTCATATCAACAAAATCCCCCAACAAAACATTCCCTACCAGCAAAATGTTCCTCGGTAATACCGAGAATATCCACAACATATCCACTCCTTATTTCAACATGGCTCTTCCTTACAACAAAAACACAACCTGACCCTCTTGGCCCTTCTAAGCCACATATCTAGTCTGGAAGCTACTTCATCCTCATCCAATAATACACTCTCTTATGATCAAATTTGCAAAAGCCCATTCACCCTTCAGTACCATATAAACTATATCCACCCCACTGGGAACTTCCTAAGCTTATCAAATTTTACAGCAAAGAAGATCCCCAACAACACATATGTACCTTTCATCATGCATGTTATTTAATAGCTCATGATCAAGATTTGATGCTAAGGACCTTTCCCATGTCCCTCACTAGTCCCACCTTAGAATGGTACAACAACATTCCGTAACATTCCCTATTCTCCTTTGCACAACTTGCATAACTCTTCTTAGACCACTTTTCCATCAACATAGCCCGTAAAATCACTATCAATTACTTATATGCCATTAAACAATTTGAGGATGAATCTATCACTAACTTCATCACCCGTTGGAGAGGTGTGACTAATCAATTGTTGTTTACATTACCAAAAATAGAGTTAATTGAGGTCTTTTGTTGTGCATGTGCTAAACACATCTCATCTACATTACAAGATCCAATCATTTCAAACTTTTTATGAGGCTTTTACCATGGCCCGTAAACTAGAACTATGAGCTCTGAAGATGGATGGGTAAAACTTCATCCTAAGAAATCAAAAGTTGAATTCCCATCCAAATCACCATCCAATAATGATAAGTCAAAAATACCACCAATGCCATCATAGTCAAATCCACTCCCAAGGAAAAACTTTGTCATCAAGCATCCTTGTCAACAACATAACTATACACCCATAGGAGAGACTTATAACGCACAGTTTTTGATAAATTGTTTACTTCTAACATGATATCTCTCCCTCCCATTCGACCCATCGACATATCGTAGTATCCAAGCCCATTTGGTACGAGATAACGACTATTATAAATATCCATAGGGTCAATCGACATGACATCAAAAGATGTTGTACATTCCACAACATGCTTCAAGATTTGATCGAAAAAGGTGACCTTCACTTAGACAATCCAAATGCACCTTCGAATCAAAATCTTGACATATTTAAAAACCTTTTCCAAATCATCCTTCGTCTTTCGACTAACCAAAACAAACGTTGTCCACACCATTAATACAATAACAAAAATTGATCCTATCCCTCAATCCACCTTATCACTTAATGAAAAAAATCCATAGAATCAACGCCAACAACAAATGAGCCTAAAATTATAATTATGAAGCTTCCATCTATTGAAACCATCACTCAAACCCTTCTTGCATCCTCGTCATTTACCAAATCAGCACCCATAGAATCAACACATGAAATCAACAAGCTCAAAGTTATTGAACCACCACTTATTACTAAAATCACTCCTATGTCCTCATCACACACCAATACCAAACCCATACATGTATCCCCTAGTACATTCATTCCTACACCTACACCTAGATTCACAAATATAACTATGATACCTCTTGAAATGTTCTTAGCACAACTATCTCCACCTAAGCCAACTATGGGTTGTATTCATCCTCAATCCACAAAAGAAAATGAACCAAAACCTAAAATCATTTAGAATACATTAATCGTATCATCCAAACTCCTCTTCCTTCACTAGCATCAACTTCGACAAATACACCTAGTTCATCCAAAACCTCAAAGGGGCCTAATAAATAGGGTGTCATTTAGGTCTTTAGAAGTCCTTATTATGATGAAACATATCATTTCCATGGTCCTCCACCTTTTTATCCACCTCCTCCTACAAGGGGCATTCCCACTTTTGGAGACCCTCTTGTCATGCCAAGACCAGGCCTACAAGACCTTCTAACCAAGACACCATTCGATATTTTAAGGGCCTCATTATGTCCCTCCAAATCAAAATTCCCTACATGGTCCTCGCTCTCTCATACCGGTTAATCACCCTATTATTATAGGTGCAAATCCATCCACCAAGCTCCCATAATGAGTCCATACTCTACATCTATTATTCCATAAAGGACCTCCACACTAGACCCTCACCCTCCATCTCCTCTTGCATGACCTCTACTATTCACCACGTTGTCACCTACATAGGATCCTTGTTCATCCTCCATCTTGTTTGATAGCTAGAAAACTCTATGCCAACAAATAAACAACCCATTGTTAAACATCTTGTCCCTATTCTTCCCAAGAGGATGAAGGCCCACCTCATTTCCATCTACATCTGCAGGCTAAGGGACATTACGCCACCATATTAGATGACCTCCTTCAATGATCACTTATTACGCTACCACCTCCTAAGCCATTAGATCATCACGGTGGAAACCTGCTTGGTACGATTTCAATATTTTTTGTGATTACCATAGGACACATGGTCACTCCATAGAAAGTTGTAGAGCCTTTCATTTGAAAGTATAGGAACTTGGAAGTGTACTCTTCCTTCCTTCTCAATCAAACATAATGCTAGCATCAACATCATCATCATCAAAACCTAAATCATCCCTTCATGAAACATCTACCCTTCAAATCGATGTTGTGCATATCACCACCCATTCACAAGATTACGACAAAGAATCACCCAATCCTAAGAAGGGTAAGACCTCTGTCGCTATACCTCCATCTCCCAACTATCAGCTTCCTCAAATAAGCCTAAGGTTTCTATTTCCTTAGCTCATGAAGATTCCAATCAAACGTCATCATCAAAAGAAAAAATTTCTATACAAGCAACAAAACCACCATCCACTGTGATACAAAAGTTTTTCAAACAACTACACCAATCCCCTATTCGGATGTCACTTTATGAACTCATCCAAACATCTCTTTTTCATAAACAGGCCATGATAGAGGCCCTTCAATCCATCACTATGCCCACTAATGACCCAATTCCATTTACTAACTTTTTGGGTGCTCTCAAATCATCTACCTATATATCTTTTGAACCATCTAAAATACCCTCTCTCAGACCAAAAGACCACGATTTACCATTATTCATCACCACTTAGATCAATGATATCACCATCAAAAGGGTCATGATTAATAGTGGTGCTTCCATCAATATCATATCATCCCTTGCCTTTGACTAACTCAAATTATCCAACACCATTTTCACAAAACTCTGGTTCTTTTTGATCCTTTAACGACACTATCACACCCACATTAGGCATTGTCATCCTACCACTCAAATTTGGTGTCAAAACCTTACCAGAACTCTTCTATATTATTGAAGGAGAATTCTAATATAATATGTTATTAGGAATTCCCCTAGATATGTATCATGTGTTGTGTTCCTTCCACCCTTCACCATTGTCTCAAATATGAACATGAAGGACATACCTATATTGTTCTTGTTGATCCAAATTCATTCACTGATTATTACATGATATACCATCCAAATGATGTCCTTGTACCAAAATCTACACTCGAATCATCTGATCAAGCATCTCATTAGCATGTCTATCCCCTTCTTCTAATTACTTGGATGATTCTCTCTTGGTGAGGCCGTAAAACATGCCTTACTCTTGGGGAGTATCATCTTCTCATGCTTAACTCCATCTCTTCACCCAAAACATATGGTTACCCTGACAAAAGCAACCCATGTATGACCCAAACATAGGAGATGTTATTTCCTATGGTCTTGCTTATCTCAAATCAAGTCTCATTTTTAAGGACTCGATAACCCCATCCCATAATATCATCCACACCACACTGCTTATGCCATTTGCATCAAACTTATAATATCTTGATAATCTGAACTTCACTTGCATGTATCTTAATCACTTCACATGGAGAGGTTTAAGCATCGGATGCTATGAATAGGGAACCCATGATCATCCTATCTTATGATACTTAAAGATCATGAGAGGAGTGGATTAGGCTATAAAAGATTCACCTCCGACATGTATGAAGCCACTACATCCAAACTTGCTACATCCCTAACTATTTCCGAACTAGAACCGACATTATCAACAAATCTTGAGATCCCATGGACACATACTGACATTATACACATCCTTCTAACTTTTTTTTTAATTAATGTTGTATCTCTAGGACCACTCACTTATCAATATAATCACTCCAACAAATCATTACTACTTGTTTGGCTAGAAATGGTTGATGAAGATTCTGCCTACTATAGATATCCTTCAGTGTCATAATGACCATGATATTCTTTCTCACATGGATTTGGGGATCTTTTTCTTCATAAATCCCTACCATCTCTATACACCAAATCTTCTCAATGAATCAACCATTGATGTTAACTTAGGCTCCCCTCAAGATCCCCACATAGTTAAAGTTGGTCAATCCCTTGATCCACAAGAATTACAATATTTCACTACATTCTTAACAAAATATCATCAAGCCTTCACCTGGTCATATAGTGATATGCCGGATTGACTCCAACATTTTCATACAAACATAATCACATACCTAATGCTAATCTAGTCAAACAAAAACTTCATAAATGCATCCTCATATAGCTCTCCTTGTTAAGGAAGAGTTGCAATACCTCTTAGTCATTAACTTCATCATACCCATTGACTATCCACAATAGGTTTCCAATGTCATCCCCATTACTAAATCTTCAGGAAAAATACACATCTATATAGAATTCAGGGATCTCAATCTTTCTTGTCCAAAGGATGATTTCCCTCTCCCAAACATAGATCAACTTATCGACTTAACAACAAGCCATGAAATGATTTCCCTCATGGATGACTTCTCTGGTTATAATCAAATCCTCATCATGCCCGAATATCAACACAAAACTACTTTCATCACACCTTGGGGACCTTCTATTACCATGTCATGTCATTTGGTCTTTAAAATGTAGGAGCCACTTACCAACGCACTATGACATACATTTTTCATGATCTTATCCACAAAATTATTGAAGACTACATTGATGATCTCTTAGGAAATCCAAATCATGCAAAAACCATCTTGATGTCCTTGAGTCAATCTTCACTTGTCTCATCCAATTTTTCTTCATCTTAATCCTACAAAGTGTGTCTTTGGTGTCCTTACTAGAAAAATTTTGGGATTCATCATATCCATCTAAGGTATTGAAGTTGACCTGGAAAAATTAGAGAGCAATCATTGAAATGCCTCCTCCATCCAATCTTAAGTAACTACATAACCTACGAGTAAATTATAGTCCATTTGATATTTCATATCATAACTCTCTGATTGTTGTCAACCATTTCACCACCTACTTCGTAAAGACATAGAATTTTATTGGGATTCTAATTTCCAAAAATCCTTTGACAAAATCAAACAATATCTATTATCACCACATGTGCTTACTCCACCTCGTGAAGGGGAGCCATTTTATTTATACATATCCACTTTTGAGCATGCTCTAGGAGCTATGCTCACCCACCATGATAATCAAGATCGTGAAAAAGCTTGTATATTACATTAGCCACACACTCCATGAATATGAGACACGCTATACTAAAGCCAAAAAAGGTGTTGTGCATTGTATTTCACCACTTCTAAACTTTGACATTACCTCCTTAATCAAAAAACATACATCATCACTAGTTTTAATCCACTTAAAGCCATGCATGTTAAACCTTATCACAATGATCACATAACTTGATGGATTATGCTCATGACTAAATTTGATCTTGAAATTATCTCACAAAAATCCATTAAATCAAGCCCTCACTCGATCAACTCTCACTAAAGCACCTCTTTCTAGATAATCAACTACCCTATGAGTACTTTCCTAATGAGTCCATCAATAACATCAATGAATCTAACAACTATGAATCAGATTTCATCCCTATCAAAATGATCCTCTTCTTTAACGATGCTAAATGTCAAGAGGGTGGAGGAGCGGAGTTGTTATCATACCACCTTAGAATATTCCCATTATGTTATCATTCAAACTCAATTTTGAGTGTACCAATAACATGGCATAATATGAAGCCTTAATCATGGGCTTACAAACTATTATTCTCTTAGGTGTCCAAATCCTTGAAATCTACAAAGACTCATAACTCATCATTAGTCAGGTAAAGGGAGAATACTAGTGTAAAAATGAAGTAATTCAAAAATATAAAGTTGTTGTCAATTTTCTCCTTGGTGCATTCGATCATTACACTATTCAAGCCATTCCATGGTCTTCTAACAAGTTTTGCAGACACTATGGATTCCCTCATATCCCTTGTTCCCTTTGAAATAGAAAAATCAAAAGATAAAACCAAGATGTCTATAGTTATTCAATGCTTGGATCATCCTTCACATCAAAATGAGTTTCCTTCCATCAACATCATTGATGAAAATCCACCAGACCTATGGTACACTCAAATATATGATTATCTCATGATTCCAAACTCCCATCGGATTTTTACAATTTGTTACAATAATCTTTCCTTCAACATGTGACATGTTTTGTTATCTTAGGAGGTATTCTTTATAAATGCATCTTTGACATAATTTTTATTACGATGTCTTAAATCACATGAATCAATCAAAGAAATTGAATAAGTTCATGATGAAATCTATGGTGGTCACTTCAATGGCAATGCCATTTCTAAATTCATCATACGGCTTGGGTTTTACTGGCCTAATATCACCAAATATTGTTGTGCATATGTAAAGAAGTGTGTTAAATGTCAACTCCATTTTGATCTCATTCACATCCCTAGTCAAGTGTTAATCAAGCGGCTCATGACCTATGTGGCCTTTCTCTCAATGGGGTTAGACCTCATTGGTATAATCAATCCAAAAACATCACAACAACATCATTCAATCATCACCACAATTTGAATACTTTACTAAATGGGTTGAAGTTATTCCTTTAACCTCAACAAAATCTAGACCCATCATCAACTTCATATATCATAACATCATATGTCACTTTGGCATCCCACACAAGCTCATCACAGACAATGGAAAATCCTTCAAAAATAAGGAAGTTAAAAATATTTGTGATACATTTAATATCAAACTTAGCTTCTCATCACCATATTATCCTTAAGAAAATGGACAAGCTGAGGCCTCTAACAAAACACTCAACAAAATTCTCATGAAAATAGTAAATGATGTAAACATGAATTGGCATCTCCAAATCTTGTTTTCCCTTTGGGCCTATCAAACTAGCATCCACACACCTATCGGCACTACACCCTACTCACTTGTCTATGGATCTGAAACCATTGTACCCCTTGAAATTCAGATTCCATCACTTTGTGTATCTCTCAAATATTTCATCCCTGATGAAGAATACCACCAAGATCACTTAGCACAACTAGAATTGTTAGACTAAAAGTGTCTAGCAGCTCTAGAACATCATCAATTTTATCAACAATGCTTTAGCAGAGCATATAATAAGCATGTTAAAGAATGTGACTTTAAAATTGGTGATCTTGTACTTAAAGAGAATCAAAATGTCACTACATTAGAGTAGAGTAAATGTGGAAAGTTTTCCCTCAATTGGATTGGATTTACATTATCACTCACAAATACGGGTCAGGAGCATATCATCTCACTTCTCTTTATAGGGAACTTGAGGTGGAACCCTTAAATGTTTTTCACTTTTTCCCTCTCTATTGTTAAATGATTGATCATCATGATGCCATCGGTTTTAGTCAAATCCCATCATTCTATTATTGTAAATAACAACTTCCATTACATCAATTCCTCAAAATCATTCCACCTATCTACTAATATCATGACATGGGGCATGTGGGTGTAGGTCACATATACACTTATCCCCTCCTTAAAAATGGTTTATCAGGGTTTTCTACCCTTATCTCAACAATATAAGTTCATTGGATGCTTATCTTGTCAAAACATCTAGTTATAATAGATTGATCCCATGAAGGACAACTATTTACAAATATATCAAAAAGTGGATTGCTCCCTCAAGGACATCTACCTATCAAACTCATGGACTAATCCCTCGAAGGATGGCCATTCCATTCAAAAATAAAAAATGTAGACCATACCCTTGAAGGATGGCTACTCACATAAGGCTTCCGCTTTGATCAACCTTCAAAATATATCAAAATCAAAAGCATCTAGGAAATCTTCCCACATTGATCAAATTTCCCATCATAAGAAAGCTTCCCGCATTAATCAGTCTGCTTTAAAATATTACAAAAAGCTAGGGCATCAATTCTCTATAAACCCGTTAAAAAGGAGAACCTTTTTTTCCCATACCACATACACCCGCAATGACCCTTCTTTTTCATTATCCTGATACATTTCACCCAAATCCACTGTGATTTGCATAAACTATCCATTGATGGTCTTATTTAACATCTTAAAAGGCTATAAGTGCAAATGTTATTTTAAACCCATTGTGTATACATGTCAAATTTTATAGTGGGGCGTTCTTTCCACTTTTACTTCATTTAATTTAGTTACATTTTGTTTGGTCACATTTTAAAAGCTCTAAAATCTATTAAACATCAATAACCATAATCAAAACATTCTAAATCCATCTAAAACATCAAATGTATATAGCATACAACATATATGAATTAAATCACAAGGATAAATCATGAATCATAAATCATCATCATCATCATCATATATATATATATATATATATATGAAAGTCTGAATGCATCACAAATGTCTAAAAAGATCAATGTATCAAAATGAGCTTCAATGAGCCTATAACATCATATACAAATCATGTGGTAAAATCCACATCTCCCAGATTATATTAGCACCACCCTCTCCTCTAGGAGCGAGTGCCTCTTTGCCGCACCATATCTCCACCATCTCTGCAAACACACTGTTTCCTCGGCCTCACCACCAAATCCACCCTTTGCTCTCTCCATCCTCCGTGGATAACCTACACACGTCATGCTCACACTAGGCCTCGCTTCTTATGGCTACCCCTTGGGCCACTACATGATCACCATATAAAGTGACACCTATATAGTTCTTAATGATCATGTCTACATAATAATCCATCTCTACTCATACGACCTCATAATGTGACACTTTGAAATCATGCTAGGAGTAGGTACTAAAGATGCCCCCATCTATCGAGCCCATCGCTGAAAACTCTGTGCCATAAATGGAAGGCCCAATGATCCCCGAGGTCTTCCTCAATGTATCCCTTTGTCCCTTATACTTGTTTCTATCAAAAGAGACATGTACAAGTTGCACCTAGATACCATCATGCTCAATAATCAGACCATCCCTCTCTGTAATAAGATTACCACAAACTCCCGCTAGATCATCACACTCTCTCTGAGCAGTACCTCTCTTCATCTCCACCGCGGCCTTCTCGGCGTTAGTAGTGCAATGGGCTTTAGTGTAGCATTATCACCCTCACCTATCTCCTCATCTAGCTCATGTGCTCCTCCTACCACCCAAGCACGCACTCATCTGACTATCTATGAATCCCTTTGTGCTTCCCTTTCCCTCTCAAAAGTCCTCAACAATCGGGCTCATCATACATAAAAGTCAAGGGTCACCCCGATGTCATCAATCAGAATCATTTGCCCATCCTCATCAAGACCCATGGCACCCGAGTGCTCATCGATAACCATAGGCCTCAACACCACATCCACCTTGGGGTATCGTGTCCCCATCCTCCCATTTGTATTGTATTATTTCCTTAGGTATACCCTGAACCAAACCAAATTGTATCCTGATTTGGTTGAAGTGTAACAACTCATCCTCCTCATCTCGATGACCCTAAATCCAAATGTCCTGCTGTAAACTCAATAATTCCTAAGGGAACTCATACCAATCATAAAAATCTAGATATGGTCTCCACACTACATCACCCACATGTAGCCCTGATATCAAATCTCTATAATAAATAGGCCCCTTGGCCTTCCTCGCTCGACCAAGACTTTGACTCCATCTCATGAAACTAGGGTTTCTCACCTCAATGTCACATGGCACTCCCAATGGATGATCAATATAAATGTGCTCATGCACCCAACACTGCAATAGAAATCTAACATCAATCCCATAACGCTTGTGGGTAGTCCAAGCCCACAACTCTCTAAATGTCTGTGCTAACAAATTAGGAGCCCACTCAAAATTGTGCGGTGCTCCATCATCTTTGTAACTACACCGGTCATCATCCAAGGGAAACACCCACCTCCTGAATCTGTAATGCAAAACATGAAATCCCTAACATCATCATGGTCATCCGAGGACAACCAGCTCTCTGAGGCTCATATAAAACAGGTAATTAAAATCTCTTGATGAGTATCTCACATCTTGAGCATGCCCACCATATAATCTCTACATGGTATCAGCCCTCTCCTCATCCATGATGTAATAAATAGCCTATCCATAAATTGGCGGTCTTGTAATCCATGAAAATCCTCTAGGGTAATGGTCATCTCCCCTATAGGAAGCTAGAAAGTGTTGGTGGAAGGATTCCACCTCTCTAACAATGCCAATATCAAACTACGGCACCTATGGACCTACCTGTAAAACTTCATACCACAAAACCCCACTTCCTCTAAATGCTCCCAATCCTCATCAGATAAATCCTCTTGCACCTCATCTAACATCAAAGGTATCTAGTTACGGATGCGTCATCTATGCATCCACCTGCAAAACACAAACACACAAAACCCACATCAATATCATCACACCGGTATGAAAAAACAACGTTCATTTCGAGAAAATAAATCAAAACAAAATATCCTTACTAACATTAACACCAATATCCAAACATACACCATGCATCAAAAACAAACCTTAAATATTTCGTAAAAATTAGAAACTTTCATCAAAAGCCTTAACTTTTCATTCAAAATACAAACTATTTTTGGTGACGGGTGAATAGCTAGCGATTCACCTCAATCATTAGCGATTGGATGAATCATCGCGATCCTTGCTAAAAACAAAACTAGGGCATCCGCGCACCCTAATACTGAATTAACCCCCTAAAATCATTAAAAAATAACAAAAACTAAGCAAAAGAGGATTAAAACTTACCTCAGCTAACATTGGATTGTGTTTCCATTTCAAAGACGCCATTCCCACACTTTTTTTCTTCAAAAACACATTTTCTGCACTCACGGGTTGCTCACGAAAAAGTCACTTTTGCCAAAATGCAGTCAAGTTATATGGTAAAAAACAAAACCTTTGGGTTATTTATAACCCCTTTTTCAAACGATGCAATCGTTGGTGATTACACTTATCACCGATGATTTCCCCAATCGTGGATGATTTGATGTTTTGGGCCTTTTCTCTATATTGCCTAAAATCATGTCATTGTTACCCTTTGCACAGATGTGCCATATTTTCAAAAGGTCTTAGCCCTCAAAATCTTTTATCAAACCAACATAGTAAAAAATCGGATTTACCATTTGTTAGTGGGAGATGAGCCCTTTAGCCCCCATCACTTAGTTTTTCCATTCATCAATTTACAGTAAGATTCATACATCCACAGTGTCAAACCCTTTAACCACCTAACAATTGATTCTCCAGTACTTATCTCTTTACCCCCTTGAATGGGACAACCATTTTGAAACAAAAAAAATGGTGTTCATTGTATTTCTTTATAGTTAAATCACCCATACCAACACAACCTTCTCATCATTTTTGTCTAACGATTTGCCAAAATTGCTAGATAAAAAGGGGAAAATGTAGACACCAAAAATCTACACTCCCTCATTATCACTATCTCAAACCCATTCATGATCAAAATAACCCACTCACAATATTCTATGACATTAGGCCACCCATTGATCCCATTTAATTAAATTAATCTAATGTTTACACCACCACACACTACAACCAATTAATTAATTAATTGATTAAACTAAAATATATATGCCCTCACACCTCACCATGCTAACTTAGACACATCCACTAGTTATAACTAGCTAATTTGGAAACCTTCTATTACTATCACCCAACTACCCCTAACTTGAACCCTAACCACGTCTCCACACGTAATTAGTTATAACTAAACAACTTTCCAAAATGACCCCTATCCTCATCCTAACCAACTTAGTCTTAGTTCGAGTCTCTCCCACTACACATCCTAACCTCCTTTTAAATCAGTCAAAATAGAAGGAAAATCACTTCACTTGATATCCTAACTCGGATTTTCCGAAAACATCGGTGATTATCTCGATCACTGACGATCTATATAAATAGGTTTGTTAGCCTCCTTTGATGGAGGATTTTCATGTTTTGCAGAGAAATTGTGTTCTTCTATAGGAATTCTAGAGATCAATCACTACTAACAAAGCTCCACTATCATTATGTTGCATCAAAATAATCAACTTGATCAATGTATCACCCGTTGTTATCATCAAACCACTCTTGTTTCATTTACCATCCGATTTGATCATTCATACAAGGTAATCATTCATTTTCGTTAGTTTTTGCCTCCATTAACACATAATTTTTTTGTGTTCCAATTATCATGCCATATTGCTTTGAAAAATCCTTTGAAATCATAGTTTAATTTAGTTGTAATCCCTATTTTTGTGGTGCTCTTTAGAATGTACGGTAATCACCGATTGGCTTTGATCCTGGTGATTCTGCATAACATTTTCTTATCACATATTTCTTATAATCTACCTAACAATTATTGTTTATTTTCATTATTTTATAACATGTTTCCCAGCATGGTGATGTCAAATGGATTTAGGAGGTGACAATTATCTTTTTCCATCATTGACTCTTTTCCCATTATCTGTCATCCTTTATATTGGGAGCAGTATGACATGCTTCATGATTTAGAACTTTCTGTCATTCAAGTTGCACCCTTTGATCGTCTCTGAGGCAATTTTTATATCAACTCAACACATCCATAAAGCCACAAAGGAGTTTTGGAATGCATACTATAAGGTTTGAAGAATCCAAGATGACCTCACCCAGTTCAAGTACAACTATGAAGCTAGCTTAGACATTCCAGAGGATTACCACACTGCATCCGAGTTTGATACCAACATCCATATCAGCATCCCCGACACCGACACCACTCTTGCATACCTCTATGATATTCGGAAGAAGTATCTGACTTCTTTGTAGAGGACTATATCTTTGAACCCAAATCCTATTTCACTGAGGAGGAAGACCTAGTTGGTTCCGTAGGATCAAAATTTTCTGAGAACTTGTACACGGATCAAGAATCCGATCTTTGGTTCTAGGCTTATTATTATTCTCTTATGTATGTATCCACCTAAATAAGTGACATCATCTAGTCATATTTTCCACTTTATCACATTGTACTACAACATTATTATCAATAAAAACTTAATTATTTCATAAGCAGGTTGATATCCATTTAAAGGAAGTCTTTGGGCTTCTGGGGACTAGCTTTTGCCAGACAACCTGCCCACTTATTTTACTAACTCTATCTTGTTTAAGTGTTTTTATTTGTAGGCTTGCTTATAGGAAAAGGAATCTTTGTTTACATTCTTCACGGAGTGCAAAACACCATCACACATCACGGGTATCCTAGAAACCCCACCATACTAAGGTTGAGTTAGGTTGTTACCCCCTTGAGACATCAAGCAAACCCAAGGTAAAACCGTGCTCGACAACTGACAGTGGGACAACTCTTTAATTGAGTCTCTTGTATTTTGTTTCATTTTCTATATTGCTTCTATTTTTTACTAACATAATAGGTAAAGGATTTTCTTTTTCTTGTTCGTGTTCGGCTTTTAGACTGTTTGGCTTTTCCTCTTCACTTGTTTTATCTTGAAGATCATATAATAAGTAAAGTTAAAAAACCAGGCATTCCCCTTTTGTCTTATTTTTTCCTTTTTGCATCACATTTTCCATTCCTTATGTGGTTGTTCTCATCAAATTTCCATATTTGGCTTTGGTCTTAAAACGAACATCTTTCATTCTTGCTTACAAATCTATTATAAGTAGGAGTTTAATCAATTATATTTCACATTCCATCACACACATCCAAACACACAAACCAATTTACACACCGAAACAATCCCTTACTGGGTGGACCTAATTGGGATTTCATCACCCAATAGGAAATTAACCTTTGTGTTCTAGTCACATCATAAATCCTATACATACTTGTGTTCCTCATGTACCTTTAAGTATATTGAGGACTCCACATCCACAACTACACGAACTAGTCTTAAACTATTTTTTCTTATGTACCCTCATTATTCACTTCCATTTTTATTTTTTCACATCTTTTAGTTAATCAAGATAAATAAAACATTACTTACTTGACTTGTTTTCTTTAATTAGCATAGTCATTGTTTTCTTATTTTGTTTCATGCCCATTATCACATGCTCTTTAGCTAGGAAAATGGAACAAAATCTTGCATCAAACAATCCCATCATGCCATCCCAATCAACTTCCTCTTTGGCCATTGTCTCATCCATGCCTTTGGTCACCTCTTCCATGGTCACCCAACCTTTGATCATCAATTTACCTCATCAAGAATCTCTTGTCCAAACCACTACTCATGATGAGACCAATCCCTTCCTATATCATCATTCCATCCCATCTAGGTCATCCATGCCTCAATTTGTTGTGCCGTTTGAAGCTTTTTGGCCTACCATTATCTCTCATGGGAGTGTGGAGTTTCAAGAGCTACTCAATGCTAATCTAGTGGCCCTCCATGATTACCTTCTTAGGAAATCAACCCAGTTTCCTATCGATGGGCGCCTATTCAACAACTCTATGCTTACCATTCCAATCCCGAAATAACCCAAGTTCTATCTTCACAACTTGCAATGTTTTTCTAGAGTCTGTGGATGAGCTCCTTATGGCCCAACATGAGCTTGATTCATCTTCTTTTGATAATCCTCATCAAACTACCCAGCTAGTCACACCCATTCCTCTTAATCTTTCTCTCATAAACACAACTATTGCTACCTCCATTCCAATCACTTATTCATCCATTATCAACACTAGTGTCCCCATCGATCTTTTCAAAATCCCAACCATTTCCCATCCTATCTAAATAGCATGATCAATATTTACCTCTCACCTCTCACATTCACGCAAATGTCATCACTTCCCAACCTCCTCCTAGGAGTGCAAATTAGTATATGATGTCTAATCCACCTCTTCAATAATCTCAACCCATCAACACCCATACCCCCACTCATCATATACCTCAACAAGTCCACATCCCCACATCACAACAACCCATCCAATCTCAAAAATCACATCACATCCATATTTCTCAACATCAATCATCACAACAACCAATCAAATCTCGATCGATGACCTACATCCCTCTTTAACATGTAATTTCTCAAACACCCACTCATTCACAAGCATACCAATAACCTTATCAAGGTACTTCTCACATCATACAACCGCAACCATTCACTTCTCATCCAACCATTTCAAATAACCCCATGCATGCCTTAATGAATAGGTTGGCTAGCCTCGAAGTTACTACCTTGGGACCCAAGGTCACATTCTCTTATGAACAATTTTGAAATGGTCCTATTCATCCATCGGTACCAGTCAAACCTTATCCTCCTCACTTTGGGAATTTCCAAAATTCACCAAATTTAATAGTAAGGAAGATCCCCAACAACACCTTTGTGCATTTAGGCATGCATGTTATCTCATTTCCCATGATCAAGACCTCATGCTTCACACTTTTCCTATGTCCTTGGTCGGTCCCACATTGGATTGGTACAATGGCATCCCCAACACTCATTGTTCTCATTCACCCAACTTTTGCATCTCTTCTTAGAACATTTTTCAATCAATATTGTGTGCAAGATCACCATTACATACTTATACACCATTCAAAAATTTGACAATTCAATGATGAGTCATGCGTCAGAGACTTTTTCACACAATGGTGTGGAATCATAAATCAATTATCATTTTCCCTTCCACAGATAGAGCTTATCAAATTATTTTCATGCTCTTGTGCAAAGCATATCTCATCCACCCTACAAATCCAATCATTTCAAACATTTGAAGAATCCTTCACTATGGCTCGTAAACTTGAGACTCATGCCCTTGAGCAAGGCCAACTTAAGCTTAGATCAAACAAGCCAAAGTCTAAGTTTACTAAGCCATCTACACATAGAAAAAAATCAAAAAATTCAGCTAATGCCATAGTGGTTAAGTCTTCTTCCACATTCACTTCTAACACTGGCCTCAACAAAGAGCTCCTAGACCACCACCCAACTACACTCCCCTTGGATAATCCTATAGATCTATATTTGAAAAATTGATGGTGGTCCATCTCATCACACTTCCCCCATTCAACCATTTGATGAATCAATACCTAAACTAGTATGGTATCATGAGGATAACTTTTATAAATACCACCAATTTCATGGACATTGTATATAAAAATGTCAAACCTTTAAAGATATTGTCCAAAAACTCATTGACCAAGGTGACCTTCAAGTGGATAACCCCAACGTACCTTCCAATCAACCACTTGATGTCTTTAAACAACCATTCCCTAATCATGCACCAACCAATCAAAATGCCCCTCCTACGTATCAACCACCCAATGTTCACAATATTAACACTATCAACACCATCGATCAAGATCTCACCCCATCAATGAATCCACCCACCTCACCAACCATCACATCTACCCCTTCTTTGGGCATCATCCCTATATCTACACTTTTACCAACACTCATCCCCATCTCTACACCAATCATATCCACACCTATATCAACCTCCCCCATTGATTTTGTGTCTAAATATACTTCACCACTTGTCACATCTACATCAAATTTGACTATACCCACTACCTCACCTACATATATTTTGTCCTAACCCATCTCACTTATTCCATCCTTAGCATCTATTCCAATTCCACTTACTACACTTATACCCACACCAATCATATTAACCATTATAACCATATCGACATATACACCATCTTCTCCTCCTACATCGCTCTCATCATTTGAAGAATTTTTGAAAGCACTTTAACTCATGCAATGACTTCAAATGATCTTCCCATCTCATCCACAAAATCAGACACTTCCACATCAACCCAATCTTCACCTTCTTTAGATCTCATCAAACACAAGTTACTCCCTCCACCCATACTAACCTCAACATCACAATCTATAGACCCTCTGGTTGAAACTGTTGTCAGGGGAACCTCTTCACAATTAAAATATAATACCCTTGGCATGATTCCTTGAAGGTCTCTCTCACATTCTCATAAAAATATAGACATCCCTCCTCCTAAGATCAAGAAATTCAATGCCACATCATCTATCTTAGGACCATCCTCATCTCTCTTGGGCCCAATCCCTTCATTTAAAACATCACAATCTACCAATCAATCCAAATCAAGACAATCCAACCCTTCTTCAAAATCTAACCTTTCAACCAAGACATCAACCACCACTATATCTGAAACTAAGACATTCAAATCTCGAAACACTAATACTACACCTTCAACATCCACATCCCAAGCATCCACCTCTTCTTCTAAATCCAAACTTGAATATAAGACCCACAAAGACAAAGCACTTGAAAAATTTTGGTCGAATCATATGCGAGAGGTCCTTTGACATTTACTTTATATTTTCACCATCACACTTCCTCATATCAAGTCCTTCAATCGACATAGTAAACAACTATCATGGTTTGACTCTAACCTCATTTACGTTCATCATCGCACCCTTATACATGACACGTAACATTGTAAAGAACTTCAAACCATTATCCACAACATCATTGACAAGGATGCCCTTATTCTTGAAACATATCGATCTCCCTCTCCCACCTCCTCATCCATGACCATTTCAACATCTACATCATCGACCCCATCCACCAAAGAACACAAGTCCCCCATTCATTGCGTAATTTTTCACCATCCCACTACTAAACAAATACTCTAAGGATGTTCCCCTATATTCATCAATATTTTTCAGATAGCTACTCATTCTGGCCCACATGACTCCAAACCAACATCCCAATCAAAATCAAATACTTTTGTTGCCATCCCTCCTCCTAAGGAGTTCACCTCATCCACATCTTCATCAAAACCTTAAGATTGTTATCGTCACTCCTTCTAATGAGCCCATTTTATCCCAATCATCATCGAAACCCAAGTTTTTCATCTTATCCACCCTTAGGCCTATTGAGAAAAGTATTTTCAAACAAATTCATCAGGCCCCAGTTAATATTTCACTTTATGAGATTATCTAAAGCTCCCTAGACCATGAAAGCTCTCACTTTGAAGCCTTGAAATGTATCCCAACATCTAGTGATGAGACTCACTTTTTCATCTCTTGTAGGAGCACTTGTGGCTTTTACTTCCATCTCCTTTGACGATGTTGAGATCCCAAACATCTCACTTGAGGACCATGACCTTCCCCTTTTTATCATGGTTAGAATCAATGACACTTTCATCTTACAATCCATGATCGATAATGGGGCAAGTATCAACATTATTTCATCACATACCTTTGATCAGCTCAAGATCCCTAACTCCATTGTCAACTAATCACCCATGGTCCTTCACGTATTCACTGATGTTATCTCCCCCATTTTGGGGATGGTTGTCTTTCATATCTGTGTTGGTGAGAAGCTCCTTCATGAAGTGTTCTACGTCGTAAATGGGAGTTTCAATATAATGTCCCCCTTGAATGACCATTGATATGTGTTATGCATTGTGTACCTTCCACACTTCATCGTTGCATCAAATATGAGCACGAGGGAAAAATCTTGACCCTCTCCACTAATGATCCTCCCTTAAAATCATACAACATGACCTATCAACTTAATGGTGTCCTCATTCCCAAACATGACCCATCTCAACCATCCACTAGTTCATCCAATCTTCACAATAATGACTCCTTAGACAAGGTCATCAACAACCTTATGATTGGGGAGTATCACCTTCTCATTATCATCACCTTCTCCATGCCTCATCACCTCAGTAGACCTAACAAAGATCTAATGTATCATCCTGATGTTAGGGATATCACTCATTTTAGCCCACCTCATATTCACACTAATCTCATCTATGGTGATGTTGACTCTCCTTTTTCTCACATTAATGATAATCCGCACTCCAAACCATATAACAGTGGCTTTGGCTTCCTCTACAAACCATCCTTCACCCACACATACCTTCATCATTTTGTATGGAAGGGATTTGACATAGGACATTATGAACATGACATGTATGATCTCGTCATTGATCAATGTCGCAAACCTCATGAAAAATGTGTGCTTGGTTACAAAGAATAATTTTTCAATCCCCTTACACCATCTAAGATGCTTACATACATGCCTTCTCCATCTTCTCCATCCCACAAGTCCATGGATACAGATGACACCATGTCCATCTCCTCTAGCTTTTTTTTAGTCTCCACCATCACCCTAGGACCGGTCACTAGAGTGTGAAAATCAGACTAGGTCCCTTCCCCTTCACCATCTAGAAATGATAGAAGAGGATTCTTCTACCATTGATGTTATTCATTACGTTGACGATGATTTCATTATTTCCTATATGGGGGTAGAATATTCTTATCTTCATAAGTCCTTACCTTTTTACACATCCACCCTTCTTAATGAGTCCACCATAAATATCAACATTGAGACTAGACAAGAGCCTTGCTTCTTCAAAGTGGGTCAATCTCTTGATCCACATAAGCTTGAGTCTTTTTCCACCTTTCTCTCTAAGCATAGTCAGACCTTTGCATGGTCATACTCTGACATGCTAGGTCTTGATCCTTCTATCTCCATTACTAATATTGTCACCTTTCCTAACACCAAGCTGGTTAAGAAAAAGCTTTGTCGCATGCACCCTCAAGTTTCCCTCCTTATCAAAGAGGAGTGTAATGCCTTCTTTCAACCAACTTCATCATTCCTATTGACTATCCTCAATGGGTCTCTAATATCGTACCCATCACTAAATCATCTGGAAAGCTTCGCATTTGCACTAATTTTTGAGATCTTAACCTTGCTTGTCCTAAAGATGACTTTCCCTTCCATAAATTGACCAACTTGTGGAAGTCACCATCGGTCATGAGATCCTTTATCTTATGGATGGTTTCTCTAGTTATAATAAGATTCTCATCATGCCAGAAGACCAACATAAGACCTCCTTCATCACTCCTTGGGGACCCTTTGCTATAGTATCATGCCCTTCGATTTAAAACACGTCGAAGCCACCTATCAACAAGCCATGACTTACATATTTCATGATCTCATCCATAATACAATAGAGGAATATGTCAATGATCTTTTGGGTAAATCTAAACATTGATGTGATCACTTCTATGTCCTTAAAGTCCTTTTTGAGTGCCTCATTCATTTCTTCCTTTGTTTCAATCTAGCCAAGTGCATATTTGGAGTGCTAACTAGTAAACTCTTTAACTTCATCATGTCTATCGGGGAATTGAAGTTTACCCTAAAAATCAATGTTATCATCGAGATGCATCCTCCTTCTAATCTTAAGTGACTTCACACTCTCCAAGGCCGACTTCAATCTATTCACCACTTCATCTCTCAACTTTTGGATCATTGCCAACCCTTTCATTACCTTCTTCACAAAGACACATACTTCAATTAGGATAATAACTGTCAAAAATATTTTTATGATCTTAAACAGTATCTCTTGTCCCCACCAGTGCTTACACCTCCATGTGAGGGGGAGCCCTTTTATCTATATGTTTCTGCCATTGGTCATGCTCTAGGAGCTATGTTAGCACATCGTGATGACCAAGGTCATGAGCAGGTTATTTATTACATCAATCACACCCTTCATGACTATGAAACTTGCTACACTAAAGCTGAAAAGATGTGTTGTGCCCTCTTCTTTTCCACTTCTAAGCTTTGAAACTATCTTCTCAATCACAAGACTTATGTTGTCACTAGCTTTCATCTTCTCAAGATGATGCATTATAAGCCTTATCACAACAATTGCATCACTAGATGGCTCATGCTCATGACCAGAGTTTTACCTTGAGTTCATCTCTCAAAATTTTATCAAAGGCCGGGCTATCACGGACAAACTAGTTGACGCCTCTTCCCGACTCTCATCTTCCTCATGAGAAGTTTCCAAATGAGTCTATCAACCACTTTCATCATGAATATTCCACCCTTAAGATGACCCTCTTTTTCGACAGTTCTAAGTGTCAGCAAGGGGGAGGCACTAGCATCATTATCATTCCTCCTTGGGATACTCCTATTCCCCTCACTGAAAATCTTGATTTTGAGTGTACAAACAATATGGCGGAGTATGAAGCCCTTATCTTAGGTCTTGAAACTACCATCTTTTTAGGTGTTCAAATTCTTGACATCTATGGATATTCTGAGCTTATCATCAAACAAGTTACGGCAAGTATCAATGTAAAAATGATACCCTTAAAAAATATAGGGACATTGTCATCCTTCTCCTTGAGGCTTTCGATTATTACACTATCCAAGACGTTCCTTGATCATCCAATCATTTTGTTGATACGATGGCTTCTCTTAGATCTCTCATCCCATGGACAATAGAAGAATCCAAACTTTATATTGTCATTCATCATCGTGATCGACCATCTCATGAGTTACCTCACATTAATCTTGTTGAATCTAGTATGTCAGATCTTTGGTATTCTTAGATCTTTGATTATCTATCTAAATCTATCATTCCCTCTAATCTATCTAAGAATGACAGGAGGTATTTTCTTTAATGTGTTAGTCGTTATGTTATCCTTGCGGTATCCTTTATAAGTGTGGATTTGATGGTATTATCCTTTGATGCCTTAAATCCCATGAGTCTTCTCACACTATCCAAGAAGTCCACGATGGAATTTGTGGTGGGCACTTTAGTGGCTTAGTTATCACTAAGCGTGTTCTTCATCTTGGCTATTATTGGCCTTATCTCAATCATTACTACTATGAATACATTAAGAAGTGTGTCAAGTCTCAACAACATTCCAATCTTGTTAACATTCCTAGCTAAGCCTTATAGCCAACTCAGTAAAGTTGGCCCTTCTCACAATGGGGCCTTGATCTCATTGGCACCATTAACCCTCATTCTTCACAAGGTCATCATTTTATCATCACCACAACTGAGTATTTCACCAAGTGGGTGGAAGCAATTCCACTCACCTCAACCAAAGCTAATCAAATCATTAACTTCATTTACCAAAGCACATTATTTGCCGCTTTGGCATCCCTCATAAAATCATCATGGATAATGGAAAGTCCTTAAAAACAAATATCTCAAGAAGATTTGTGACTCATTCAATATCAATATTAGCTTTTCTTCTCCTTACTATCCCTAAGCTAACGGTCAAAAAAATGACTAAAAACTCTTCGTAACATTCTTGCTAAGATTATTGACAGATCATGTCATAATTGGCATTTTCATATCCATTTCGCTCTTTAAGATTATCGGACTAGCATCCAAAACTCCATGGGTGCTACTCCCTTCTCTCTTGTTTATGGCTTTGAATTTTTCTTCCCCTTGAAGTTTAAATTCCATCCTTGCACTTGTCTCTTCACAATTTCATTTCTTCTCCTTACTATCCCCAAGCTAACGGTCAAGACAAAACGACTAAAAAAACTCTTCGTAACATTCTTGCTAAGATTGTTGACAAATCATGTCATAATTGGCATCTTCATATCCATTTCGCTCTTTGGGATTATCGGACTAGCATCCACACCTCCATGGGTGCTACTCCCTTCTCTCTTGTTTATGGCTTTGAATTTTTCTTCCCCTTGAACTCTAAATGCCATCCTTGCACTTGTCTCTTCACAATTTCATTTTTATGAAGATTATTGTCGGGATCATCTAGCATAGCTTGAATTGTTAGATGAACACCGCCTTCTAGCTCTTGACCATAATCATATTTATCAAGAACATATCAAGTGTGCTTATAATAAGCACCTCAAAGAACATGACTTTAATGTTGGTGACCTCATCTTTAAATAAAATCGAACGTAACTACTCTAGAAAGGATCCAACGTGGAAAATTTTTCCCTACTAGATTAGACCTTACATTATTATGCATAAGTATGGGTCGGGAGCCTATCGTTTGGCCTCCCTTGATGGTAAAATGAAAGTGGAACCCCTTAATGCATTACACTTGCAACCATTATATTGTTAGCATACTTACCAATGAGCACTTAGTCATATCCTTAGATCATTCCTCCATCATTAGCCTCTTCCATCTATCATCGTAATGATTTGGAATTATGTGGTCTTCCATCACTTCCCTAGTCATGACCTTAAATATGGGAACCACAGCTCTAGTCATAGAATTTTCCGTATGGATATATTCTCCCTTCTTGGTGATAACTTCGCAATCGTTACATCGATCATCCTCTTGTTTACCTATTGCAACCATGCTAAGGGACCAAAGGTGTCACTTGTACATTCATCATCCCCTTCTAAGTGGTCTACTTAGCTATACATAGCTATTCCCCACGTAAAATTAAAAATACATGGATGCTCTTATCAAAAATTAAAAAAAAATTAAAATAGAAGTTGTTCCTCGAAGGATAGTTGTTCATGTAAAAAAGTCAAATAAATAAACCAATCCCTTGAAGGAAGGCTATCATGTATATCACTCTTATCATTGAAATCCTAAAATTTATAAAGTATACCATACCCTCAAAGGATGGCTACTCTCTCATATTATGACAATGAAAGGCTTCCCACATTGATCACCTTCTATCTTATCAATGTCGAGAAGATGTGCGCGTACCGTAGAGAAAGATCAGGCTGACTGCGAAGAACTCCTTTTTGTCTTGGAAGGACTACCTGCAAATAAGAACACAAGACCACAAGATTTTGATTAGATAATAAATGAGGGAACTGCCTTGGGCCCAGGAAGTATGAAACTTCCTTTCGAAGGTGGTCAGTTCCCCTGCTAATATGAATTAACACAAAATACTGTAGAGTACTAATTAAATTGTTTCGTGGAACTAGGTAGGGAAAAGGCTGTTTTCCTTGGTTTTGATCAAAGGAACCGATGCCGGTTATCTATAACCGATGGCGGTCACTGATAACCGATACCGGTTGGTTCCAGGATCTTCTGGGCTGGTTGTGGTGTTTGTAATGGCTGGTTTTTGGATAGTATTGAGAAATGGGATGGTTAGAAGCTAAAGAATGATGGTTAGAGGCAATGGTATGTTAGATAATGGATTCAGGAACGGATTTGGGAAGATTACAATTCCAAAAGCACAAGAAATGTTATAATGGAGGACATGCAAGATATAACTTACTGGTTTTTTTGATGAAGGTGCAAGTTGATCTCCTTTGCTGCCAACTCTTCTGGTTTCTTTACTCGTCTCTGCTTGGTCAAGTGAAGTTCTGGACTCTGCTGATCGCTTTGGACTCTCCTTTGATTAAAAATCCTTCGACTGATCTCCAAAAATGAAATTCCGATCCGTTGTTTTGGTTTGGGAAGCCCATTTACAGGGAACCGATGGCGGTTGCGTAACCGACGGCGGTCGAGTAGGAACCGGCATCGGTTAGGAAAAAGTAGGCTATTTTTAGTAAAATAGCCCACCTTCCCTGCTTTTCTCCCGAGAGATCAGTTGCGGGCTTGGTCAGGTGGCTAGAAGGTCGGCTTTGGGTGCGAGTAAGGAGGCATTAGTTATGGATGTGAGTCTAGACCAAGTCATGGGTCCTAATTAGGTTAGTTTTAGGGTTAGGGCTAGGTCATGATGAAGTGGCAAAGTGAGGTGGTAGGTAAGGTGGTGTAGATTTATCAATTACAAGGCAATTAATAAATACTTGTGTAAGGTTTAGGTAATGAGGTTAGGTTGCGAAATGAGATGCGGGTCACAAGGGGTCGTAAGACACAATTTTGGTGTCTACATTAGCCCCTTATTGTCGTGTAGCTTGTTTTGTAAAGCTGCGCGGACAATAATATGAAGTGGTTTCTCATGTTAAAGATATAGGTAATCCCCCTCAAATCTATCACAGATTGAGTGAACGGGAAATCAGGGATAGGGTTGATAAAGGTAAATGTTGTAGAGAGGATGGTAAGGTGGTGCGGTAGGTCGAGGAAGCGAGCGCATGTTGAAATGCAATAGTACGACTAGGGTACATGATTTGACTAGGCAAACCAGCAATGTATAGGCAAAGGCCGATAGTTTATCCAAACAAGGGTGATATAATCTGGGTATCAAGGCATAGGAAGTAGCTCCAGGGTATATAACGGGTAAGGTGCGAGAGCGTTTAGGCATGTTCGGCGGTACGAATGGTTGGTTTGGTTGAGATAAACGTCACGGTCTAGGTCTAGGCAAAGTTGGTCGACAGATCAAGTCAAGGACCCTAATCGTGCTAAAACACGAACAGGTGAGCTCGATTGAACACAAGGTACATGATGGATGGATAAAATAAAACGTTGATTGTGGGTATGGTATGGAAGTGATACGGCCTTGGGTCGGGCCAAGTTGTTGGGTTGTGGCCTTGGGTCAGACCATAACGGTAGAGTGAGGCCTTGGGTCGGGCCAAATTGGTAGGGCGAGGCCTTGGGTCGGGCCAAATAAGTAGGTTGAGGCCTTGGGTCGGGCCAAATGGTTAGGGTGAGGCCTTGGGTCGGGCCAAATAGGTAGGGCGAGGCCTTGGGTCGGGCCAATTGGTAGGTTGAGGCCTTGGGTCGGGCCAAATGGTTAGGGTGAGGCCTTGGGTCGGGCCAAATAGGTAGGGCGAGGCCTTGGGTCGGGCCAATTGGTAGGTTGAGGCCTTGGGTCGGGCCAAATAGGTAGGGCGAGGCCTTGGGTCGGGCCAAATAGGTTAGGCCGGGCCAATGAGGCCTTGGGTCGGGCCAAATAGGTAGGGCGAGGCCTTGGGTCGGGCCAAATAGGTAGGTTGAGGCCTTGGGTCGGGCCAAATTGGTAGGGCGAGGCCTTGGGTCGGGCCAAATAGGTAGGTTGAGGCCTTGGGTCGGGCCAATTGGTAGGTTGAGGCCTTAGGTCGGGCCGAATGGTAGGTTGAGGCCTTGGATCGGGCCAATAGGTAGGTTGAGGCCTTGGGTCGGGCCAAATGGTAGGTTGAGGCCTTGGGTCGGGCCAATGGTAGGTTGAGGCCTTGGGTCGGGCCAAATAGGTAGGTTGAGGCCTTGGGTCGGGCCAATTGGTAGGTTGAGGCCTTGGGTCGGGCCAATGGTAGGTTGAGGCCTTAGGTCGGGCCGAATGGTAGGTTGAGGCCTTAGGTCGGGCCAAATAGGTAGGTTGAGGCCTTGGGTCGGGCCAATTGGTAGGTTGAGGCCTTAGGTCGGGCCGAATGGTAGGTTGAGGCCTTGGGTCGGGCCAAATAGGTAGGTTGAGGCCTTGGGTCGGGCGATTGGTAGGTTGAGGCCTTGGGTCGGGCCGAATGGTAGGTTGAGGCCTGAGGTCGGGCGGTCGGGCCAAATGGTAGATTGAGGCCTTAGGTCGGGCCAAATGGTAGGTTGAGGCCTATAGATTATGGTGGGTAGCAGAACTGCGAGGTGTGCGTGAGCGCCCTGACACAGCGGTGATTACAGCAGAGAGGGATCGTCTGCAGCGTTTGGTTCAGCAGCTCCAAATGCGTAGGTGAATGAGACAAGAGGATTGTTAGTGGTTGTGGAGTCACGGGCGGCGAGACTAGAGGCTGAAGTCCTCCATGCGAGAGGGCGTATTCATATGTTACGGGAGAGATTGGCGAGATCGGTGGCGGTACCAATAGCCGTGGTACCTTTGAGGCGAGAGGGCCGGCGAGAGGGTCGGCGATCACGATCATCACCTAGTTCGGGATGAGGCGTGATGGTCTAAAGTAAATGTTAGCAAGGTATAAGAATAAATAAGGATGCCGACTTGCGTGTCGATGATAGAGAAGATGTATTTGTTTAACATCTAAATAAAAGCTGAATATGTATGTTGATTTGAGTTATGATAATAATAAGATTGTTTGTGTTTTGATTTTCGGTGTTTTGAAAAAGGATAAAGAGGAATGTGATTAAATAGAAATACACCAAAATATTTATATTCACCACACAGATAGGTTATGGTAGGGGATGGTCGAGCTAACCTTGGGAGACCCCATGTCTCCAGAAGTCTTTGCCTACATAGCCCATTGCACAAAGCAAGGAGGGCCTCGGACCGATGTAGTTCTCCCTTAGGACCGGGGAGGGGGTGAATTTAGGCAATTTGGTATGGTTTAGGCAATTTGTCATTTGGTAAAAATTTGATGTTGGTAGGGTAATGTTGTTGGTCTTGATAGGATAATGTTGTTGGTGTGGTATAGGTATAGGTAAAGCAAAGTTAGCATACCCAGTAGTAGGGAATAGTGTCCTGATTAAGATCAACACACAATTCTAGATGCGAGGCAAAGCGGAAAGAGTGCTCCGTAGGTGAAAAGAGATAAACAAACCACACAACATAGAACGAGCCTGAAGCCCTAAGTGCCGTGTATAGACGAGAAGTCCATAGGTGAAAAGAGTTGTATTATCACAATATATCAGGTGTACGTTACGTCCCTTGAGTTGAACAAATGGTGAGGTGATGTGGATGATATAGCTGAGGTACAAAGAACTTGTTACAACGAAAGAGAACCTACCCTAAATAGACAAGTCCATGACCCAAAAAGTTTCTTTTGTATGAGGCTTTTATTTTATTGAATGTAGACTGATCGATGCGGGAAGTCTACAAGGGATATTGATTGTTTTATTCTTGAGGTCTTCACGAAGCTGATCAATGCGAGAAGCTTCTGATAAAGGCTGGCCCATGTATAAATGTCCTTCGGGAGCGATCTATTTATAGTAGCGAGAGATGATTTTAGTGCATAGCTGTCCTTGAGGAGAGCGATCTATTTATAATGCTTGCAATAGTTTGGCATATAGCTGTCCTTCGAGGGAGCAGTCTATATTTAATTTTAGATAACTAGATGTTCTTTTGGCGTGAAGCATCTAGTTTAGTAGGAAGTTTGACTCAAGAAAATCCCATAAGAATACGGCTTATTTTAATACTTTGAAGTCATGGACTAGACTAAGAAGGGGAAGGCATCGTAAGGGGAGGTGAGGGGTGAGCTTGATTTTATTCGGAGATATAGAAAACAAAGTGTATGTAGCGGTAAATGAGCTCAAGGGACGAGCAGTAGGTAGATAAGGAGTGATATAACACTAGATTCAACAGTAGAATGGTCGAAGATGCAAGGCATTAAGGGGTTCAGGCTCAGGTTTACCATTAAGCGAAGCTAAACGATAAGTGCCTGATCCATAGGTGTGAGTGATTATATAAGGCCCAATCCAATTGGGAGCAAATTTTCCACGTTTGCTCTTTTCTAGTTTGGTTACATGTTGATTCTCTTTGAGGACAAGATCACCAACCTTAAAGGTACGCTCATGAAGTCGCTTATCATAAGCACGCTTGATGCGTTTTTGATAGATTTGGAGGTGATCGAGAGCTGTAAGACGTCGTTCGTCAAGAAGCTCTAATTGGGCTAACCGCTCTTGGCGGAAATCATCGTTGGTGAGAATATCCTGAAGAGATATTCTAAGGGAGGGTATTTGTATTTCGAGAGGCAAAACAGCCTCGGTGCCATATACCAATGAAAAAGGTGTGGCATTAGTGGAGGTACGAATGCTAGTACGATAAGCCCAAAGGGCAAAGGGAATGTGATCGTGCCAATTTCTTCCAGATTCATTGACGACTTTCATGAGGATTTTGGTTAGAGTTTTATTAGAAGATTCGGCTGACCATTGGCTTGTGGATAGTAAGGTGACGAGAAACTAAGTTTGATACCAAAGTTGTCACAAAGGTCTTGTAACAACTTATTTTTGAAAGATTTACCATTATCTGTTATTAGGCGATGAGGAATACCAAAACGACAGATAATGTGATGGTTAATAATTAACAATTTTTTTTTTTTGATTGAAATGAGTGGAGCGGCCTCACACCCATTTTGTGTAATATTCGGTCGCTGTGATTATCCAACGGTGACGTTGTGAAGAGGTCGGGTGAATCTCACCAATAAGGTCTAAACCCCATTGTGAGAAAGGCCAAAGATCTCGTGCGACCTGTAGCGGGTGGCTAGGAGTATGTTGAAGATTGGCATGTTGTTGACACATGACACAGCGCTTAACATATTAAATAGCGATCGTTATTGAGTAGGCCAATAATAACCTAGGCGAAGGATTCGTTTAGCCACGGCAAGGCCGCTAAAATGTCCACCACAAATACCGTCATGGACCTGTTGGATGGTATGAGTGATTTCTGCGCCGGTTAGACAGCGAAGGAGGATGCCATCAAAGCCACGTTTATAGAGGAGTCCCCCCATGACAACATAACGCGAAACACTTTTAAGAAAAGCACGTTTGCCGTTACTAGTAAGATCAGGTGGGAGGACAGAGATTGTAAGGTAGTCATGAAATTGGTGGTACCAGGTATCCTGTGAATTAGTAGACACAGTATTTATCATGCAAACTACCGGGGTTGAATAGGATGGTGCAAAAAGTTGCTGAACCACAACGAATAATTCAGAGTCAGTTGGTGCGGCGGGAATTTGCGAGGCTAAGCAAGCCATAGTATCCGCAAATTTGTTAGTGGAGCGGGGAATGGTTTGTATAGAATAGTGGGTAAATAAGGCTAGAAGTGACTCCACGTGGTGTTTGTACTTCTGAAGTTCCTCGTTTTTACATTGGTAGATGCCCGTAACTTGATTGACTACCAATTGGGAGTCGCCAAAAATGTTGATAGATTTGATACCTAAATGTAACGCAACTTGGAGACCTAGAACAAGGGCCTCGTATTCCGCTGTATTATTAGTGCAAGGGAAATCAAGTCGGAATGAAAGAGGCATAGGTTCAGCGTCAAGAGGGATGAGAACAATGCCGGCTCCTCCGCCGCGCTGGCACTTAGATCCATCGAAGAAGAGGGTCATTTGATACGACACTTCTCAGGCGAAAGAGTGGCGATGAGTTCGTCGGGAAGGTAAAATTGGTAAATTGTTCCCGGGTAGAGGGCCTCCATGAGTTGATCTGCGAGAGTTTGTCCTTTGATTGATTTACATTGTATAAATTCAAGGTCGAGGTCGGCGAGGAGCATGAGCCATCGAGCGATGCGTTGGTTTAGGTGTGGTTTGGCGTACATATAATGAATGGGAGTGCTGTGTTGGTGAATGGCGAAAGTTTTGTGATTCGGGAGGTAATGTCGGAGTTTGGTGGCGACGAATGATAGGGCCAGGCACAATTTTTCTACATGTGTATACCTAGTCTCGTAATCCACGAGGGTACGACTTATATAGTAAACGGCCTGCTCTCGGCGTGCCGGGTCTCGATGGGCGAGCATAGCTCCTATAGCATGGTCAGTGGCGGAAAGATAAAGGTAGAAAGGACGGTCGTCCTGGGGTGGGATAAGCACAGGTGGCTGCAAGAGATATGTTTTGAGAGCTTCGAAGGCTTGGTGACACTCCTCACTCCATTGAAAGGCAACGTCCTTTTTTAGAAGGTGATGAAAAGGGTGACATCGATCCGAGAGTTGGGAAATGAAACGCCGGATGGATTGAAGTTTACCCTGTAAACTACGCAATTGTTTAAGGTTTTTGGGTGGGGGCATTTCTAGGATAGCTTTTACTTTAGATGGATCGACCTCAATGCCACGTAAAGAGACGATAAAGCCCAGAAGTTTCCCCGAAAGGACACCAAAGACACATTTCTTTGGTTGAAGACGGACAGAATATTGTAATAGGCGATCAAAAATAATGGTTAAAACATCGAGATGTTCACTGCGATGTTTAGACTTGCCCAGAAGATCATCAACGTAATCTTCGAGGATAGTGTGCATAATGTCATGGAAAATGTAGGTCATAGCCGGCGATAGAGTCGCACCACATTCTTAAGGCCAAAGCGGCATTACGGTAAAAAAGTTCCCGAGGAGTTATGAAGGCGGTTTTGTTGATCGGCGAGGCGGCCAAAATTTAGTTGTAACACGAAAAGCCATCCATGAGAAAGCATTTCACCCCTTGATGAGATCAACAAGTTGATCAATACTTGGGAGAAGTCATCCTTAGGGCAAGCGAGGTTAAGATCCGGAAATCCGTGCATATCAAAGTCCCCGTCGCTTTCGTGGCGAGTGCGATGTTAGAAATCCATTGAGGATAGTCAATAGGCGAGAATGAAGGAAACGAAAGAGTCGTTGGAGCTCCTCTTTGACCAAGAGAAGCAATGCGTGGATGCATTTTCTCAATTTACTTGCTTGGTACTGGTTTGGAATCGGGGTTTAGAGTGATGTTATGGGCGGCGATGGTAGGATCAATTCTGGCATGTCGGCGTAAGACCATGCAAAGCTTGGTTGCGAGCACGGAGAAAAGGTAGTAAAGGCGGCTTGTTACGATGTGTCGAGGATTGTCCAATCTTCACTATGTGAGGATCTTCCTCCGTGTGGATGTTGATTTCTATAGTAGATTCGTTCAGCATAGTTTGGGTTTCAGATGGTAGGGCGCGTTGAATATAAGAATCATCCGCGCCCAGGTAAGTGAGGATGGAGTCGTCATCCTGGCATTCAACAACATTAATCAAAGGTGAATCCTCTTGATCATATGCGGATACGAAGGGAAGAAGATGGGTCCTCATTATCGCGTTGATAAGTGAGAGGACCTATGAAGATAGCATTTATGAAAAAAAAAAGTTAGGAGGGATAGATTCAGGGTCCATCGATTCTGTGGGAGATGATGGCAAAGTGGGTGATGATGGTTCGGTAGGGGCGACGTCCTCTTCTTCCAGGATACAGCTGACAGGAGGTGTCTCCTGCGTAGGTGTTTCGGAAAAACCAAGACCACTGCGATCATTATGTTTGCGTGTGGTGATGGGGATGAGAGTATGTCGGCCTTGTTCGTAAAGGCCAAAACCAAAGCCTTTCCACGCACAGCGAGTCAAGAAGGTGAGGGCAAAACGACGATTTGTCAAGTATTGAAAATCGGATTGGAAGGGAACCACACCAAGAGGAGGTTCAGGGGTAATGGAGGATGCGTCAACACCCCCATATGTTAGGTTAGTGCGACAATGGGGTGGTCCGTAAGAGATTATCTCCCCCACGCGACGGTCGTAGGTGGGGTGTGCATGTAATTGTCCGTACTCCTGCGGGGTAGGGAAAGAACTAACGTTATATAGGCGATACTCCCCCAGCGTAAGGCGATGAAAAACGTCTACTAAGGGGTCGGAGGTTGGGATGTTAGCTGCGGGAAGAGAAGTGGTTTGTGCGACGGTGGTTTCATCAGTTGTAGGTGCAGTTGAGGTGGACGGTTGAGGTATATTGGAAGAGGATGGTTGGGTTGAATGTATGGGTGTCTTAATTGGTATAAGCACATCGTTTGGGCGGTATAACATATTGCAAGTTTTGAAGGGGGGAGGATCAGCTTTTACAGTGTAGGACTTCCCCTCGTACTCAAATTTTATACATCGATGTAATGTTGAGGGGACGCATCCCATGGCCCGGATCCAAGGACGACCTAGCAATATATTATATTGGAACTCTCCTTCAAGGACATAGAAGAGTTCGGGTAAAGTACGTGGTCCTACGCGAATGTTGAGGATCACGGTGCCCAATGTAGAAGTAATAGCATCATTGAATGACCGCAACATGATGGGGTTGGCACACATGCAACTAGAAGGGATGTTCATTTGTTGGAAGGCTTTTGAAGAGATGATGTTTAGGCTAGCGCCCCCGTCAATCATAACCCGCGTACTCGAATGTCTCGGACGTAGCGGAAATGAAAAGAGCGAGGGTCGGGGTCTTACATGCCAAAGTCGATAATTTCATCTTAGAAACTAACATGACTTGTTGTTTTGAGACAGAAGTGGTGGGGGAGATGGATTGTTTGGTGAGAGAGGCAACGTGATTGGGTGTTAGAATGGAGGTAACAGGCAGGGTTTCGTTGGGTAAAACCTCTATCCCTTGAAGGATCTCAACGAGAGCTTGTCGATGAGATTCAGAGGTCTGAATGAGATCATATAGTGTCATTTTTACGGGCGATTGATGAAGCTGTTTGATCATGGTTCGGTGGGCAACTCCATTAGAGACGGGATAGGCGGGTCCGCGAATAACCACTTTAGGTGGTGGTGTAATCGGGATGGTTGAAGGAGAAAGAGATGTCGTAGGTGTGTTTTCTTTTGCTTTCCCATTGTTTTTCTGTCCTCGAGTAGCGACACTAATCATATTAATCTCGTAGACCTGAGATGAAGAAGATGGTTGGGATAATTCATGGTCTTCAAGAGGTGGGGTTGTAATAATGATCGATCTTGGTGAGGCGGGGACAGATGGTATAGTAGAGGAATTGGCTAGAGTCTCTCCTGCGTAAGTTGTTTTTCTTAATCTTTCGATCCGGAAGAGGTGACTGGCGAAGGATGGTTTTTAGAGCTTTGCATCCTTCTACATCATGTCCAGGTGTGCGGTGATAGGCGCAGATTTTAGACTCATCATAATCCACAGGTCGGGGCTTAGACGGGTCATAAGGTCGAAGTGGGGGTAGAGAGATGGTCGCATTCTCCACCAACATAGCAAGGATTTTGGCGTAGGATCCTTTGAGTGGGTCAAAATCAGAAGAAGATGAGGGTATTGATTGTGTGGGTTGTGGTAATGTTTGGGCGTGTTTAGTTCGTATGGGTGGTGGTTTAGTCGAGGGGTGCTGACACATGTTTTTCACTAAACGTGGTTTCTTGGACACAGAAGTTACGTTCAGCTGGTTAGATGATGAGGCTACAGATGGCATGGTAGCGGGAAACAACCACGGAGAAAGGGGAGTGACAGAAAATAAATCCTTTGATGATGGGATTGGTTTAGGGTTGATAGGTGGACCGGATACGCGGGGTAACGATGTTGTGATACCCTTTGATCTCTGTATAGGTGTAAAAGGCGTAGGTTGTTTTGCAGAAAACAAAGGAGGTATGATATATTGATGTAAGGTGGAGGGATGAGGTCCCAATATGGAAGGTGGGTGTGAAGATGGGGGTTTTGATAGAGGCCCGGATTGCGTTTGTCTCCTAGGTGGCGGGGCGGGTTTATTTTGGGATAAATCGAGTCGCTTAGGCGGGTGTGTTAGACTGGGCATTGGTGAGGTCCCAAGCATAGGGGAAGATCTGGTTAAGTTGATAGAAGTGGACGGGGAATTTGGTAGAGGTGAGGGGGGTGAAGGCGAGAACAGGGGCATTTTAAGCTTCTGTAAGCACTTCGGGTAGATGGTGGAGACATCAGGATTAGTCATTTGCATTTGAGTAGGAAAAGGGGTACTCAAACGTTCCCATAGGGCCTGTCTATCTTCTGTGGAATGACAGTCTCCAGGTGTGATTTGTAATTTTGGTATGGAAGAAAGGTGGGTTGTAATTCCAGTCCATTGCGGGTGTGACACAGGAGGTAGATGAGGCACTGTATCAATAGATGTTAGAAGGTCAACCGGTCGTTGAAAAGATTTAGGCGATGAGGGACTAATAGGTAGGAGGGCGTGTTCGAGGGGATCTGTCATGTTAAAAGAATGTGGTGATGTTAGTGTAAGAGATTTCTCGTCTAAGGATGTCAAAAGGAGTGGTGAGCCTTCCTCTTGTGTAGCAAGAGTGGTAGAAGGGGACGTTTGGGAAATAGATAAATTAGATAGCATCCGCTCACAGTCTTGTAGGGATGTGGTGTAAGAAGACTCGTTGATGAGAAGAGAAGTCCGGGCAGTTAACTCTTCTATGGGTAAAGGAATAATTTCACTTTGGCTTAATGGTGGTGAAGGAGATTCAAACTCCTGTGTTGGTGGAGAGGCTTGATTTAAAATTTTTTCAATAGAGGCTTTTGGCTGAGAATCGAAGACTGCATGGATCTCATGAACACTCTCCTCAGCTAAGATATCTTGGTTCACGTTCTTTGCTTTGGGCGAGTGATTCGGGAATGGCTTGTTGAAAATTTTCAGATTTCGGTTAGCAGGGGCATTAGGATTATCGAGTGTTATATCCCCTGCATCAACCATTTCCTGCACTATGTTTTTCAACATCTTGCAGTTTTCATGACTATGTCCTTTTACGCGGTGAAAGTTACAAAAGTCATTTTCTTTGTACCAGGAAGGTATTGCGCGGGTGGAGTCAAACCCGTGAGTGAGGTTTCACGAGGGGCAAGGTGATAGCCCCAGCTTTGAGCAATTTCTCTAGGATGACGCCATAAGTTTCTCCCAAGGGAGTGTAATTGGTGGGCTCAGCTTTGTATTTATAGGTGGTTTTTGGTGGAGTATTGGACGGTGGTTGGGATTTGACCATCACCGCGTGGACAGCTCCTTTTGATTTAGAAGAGGTTGACGCGTGAGGAGTGGTGGTATTTGGTTTATTGGTAGAATCAGGAGTTCGGAAAGTGGAGTTCTTGTTGCGCACACCGAATTTCTCTTCCTCTAAGGCTCGAATTTCTAATTTTCGAGCCATAGTAAAACCTCGTCGAATGTACGGAAAGTTTGAATTTGGAGGGTAGGGGAGATGTGCTTAGCGCATGCCGCGTAAAGAGTTCGATAAGTTCGGTTTGAGGCAAGGCATCGTAAGTTGGTTGATAAGGCCCGCCATCGTCCAGCGAAATCTGCGATAGATTCGTCTTGGTGTCGGATGGCATAGAGTCGATGATAGATACTTTCTTGGCAATGTTAATGGAGAAATGATCCAAGAAAGATTGGGCTAGTTGGTTAAAAGAGAAGATTGAGTCTTTGGGTTAAAGCCTTTGTACCACTCAAGCGCAGGCCACGATAAGGACATGGGAAAAGTGCGGAGTAAGGCATCATCATGGGCAATCAAATAACAAGCATGTCTAAATGATCGCAAGTGTTGTTGAGGATCCTCTTTCTTGTTAAAAGCAGAGTAAACTTTGGCAACTCCCATTGAGGAGGATATGAATGAAGGGGACGAAGGGTGAATGGGCTCCCGACAAACTTGCTCGTATGTCAGCGCTACGACTTCTGAAGCGAAGCCTCCGGGTTTTGCATTTTGTCCATCATTTGCTTGATGAAATCTGTGGTTGGATGAGGTGATGGTGCCACGAGAATAGGGATGTCCCATATAAGGTGTTGAGGTTCTTTGGATACGTGTATGGGAATGAAAAGGTAGGCGGAGCTTGAGAAGGAAAGCTCGTTTGAATAGGTGGCGAGAGAGTAAGTCATGAATGGAGTGGTGCGAAGAGAGCGAGATAGGGGCGGTTGGTGGTGGCGATACATGGGGTCCAAGATTAACAAAAGGAAAGCTAATCGGGGTCGTATGAACCTCTGCATTGTCGGATTGGGAGACGCAGGGCTAGTGATGCGGGAAGTAAGGTATTGTTATCGGGAGGAGTAGGAGCTAAATGAGCAGCTATACTAATAGGCATGCCCATAAGGAGGCTGACCATCGGGCGCACGGTCGGGGGTATGAGACAAATAGTATTATGCAATGTGGGATTAGCATCCGAAACTTGGCAAAGTCCTTGTCTCTCTACGAGGAATTTGGGGATCTCACTTTGGTGTCAGTAGGGTTTCTATAGAATGTGAAGGGGGTGATTCGAGGCGAAAAGCAGAGCAAGCGTGTGAAACCATGGCGGCTTGCTTAGAGTGATGACAACCATAGACCCGAGAACACGGGAAAGTTTCAATCTATCAAGGACAAAAACAACCTCAGAATGGTGAATTTAGCAAGTTGCTGGTTTGTCAGGGGCTGAGAGAGACAGTAACCGATATCGGTTTGGTAACCGGTGTCGGTCACAGGGAAAACGACGTCGGTCCCTTAACCGATGCCGGTGTCAAAAATCTAGAATAAGAAAATACAAAGGGGTTGCTAATTTGATTTTTAGCAACGTTGTGTAGTTTAGCAACTTATTGATCACAGAAGACAAAGTATGACAGAGAAAACAGGATTTGAAAACAAGCAAGAGGCACACGCAAATGCAGAGATTAACCTTAGGGTTAATTTTAATTATTGTGGGCTTATGCCTTTAGACGTAGAATGATGTCAGAATCCTAAACAACAAGACTTAGGGGAAATGTCAAGTTTGTTTTGGCTTATAAGGTTACCTCAATCGGGCGGAGGAATACCGCGGAAAAGGGGGGATGTTTGAGATGTTGTGTTAATTGTGAAGTGATTCAGTATGTGTTGTGCAGTGAAACTAAGGTTAATTTCCTGTCAATACCGTGGATATCACCCCCACGTGTACGACCTGTTACTTAATCTATGTTCACTAGAATTGAAAAACAACAGGCAGGAATGTAATGCATGTGTTTTAAAACCCAAATCGAAAGTGATATTCGATGAAGCAAAAGAGATGACTTTTACTAATGCAAGATGCAAAAACAAAGCAAGTTCTTTTACCAGAATAATAAAATACCCTGTGAATATCTCTAGAAGAAGAAAACAGCAAGTATGAAATAAAGAAAAACCCAAAATGGGTCCCACCGGGCGTGCCAAAATGTTTCACTCGGAAATGCTTCGTTCCTTGTAGAAACAGATAAGGTTAGGGTTAGGAGGAATACCTGTAGAATGTCGAGAAGATGTGCGCGTACCGTAGAGAAAGATCAGGCTGACTGCGAAGAACTCCTTTTTGTCTTGGAAGGACTACCTGCAAATAAGAACACAAGACCACAAGATTTTGATTAGATAATAAATGAGGGAACTGCCTTGGGCCCAGGAAGTATGAAACTTCCTTTCGAAGGTGGTCAGTTCCCCTGCTAATATGAATTAACACAAAATACTGTAGAGTACTAATTAAATTGTTTCGTGGAACTGGGTAGGGAAAAGGCTGTTTTCCTTGGTTTTGATCAAAGGAACCGATGCCGGTTATCTATAACCGATGGCGGTCACTGATAACCGATACCGGTTGGTTCTAGGATCTTCTGGGCTGGTTGTGGTGTTTGTAATGGCTGGTTTTTGGATAGTATTGAGAAATGGGATGGTTAGAAGCTAAAGAATGATGGTTAGAGGCAATGGTATGTTAGATAATGGATTCAGGAACGGATTTGGGAAGATTACAATTCCAAAAGCACAAGAAATGTTATAATGGAGGACATGCAAGATATAACTTACTGGTTTTTTTATGAAGGTGCAAGTTGATCTCCTTTGCTGCCAACTCTTCTGGTTTCTTTACTCGTCTCTGCTTGGTCAAGTGAAGTTCTGGACTCTGCTGATCGCTTTGGACTCTCCTTTGATTAAAAATCCTTCGACTGATCTCCAAAAATGAAATTCCGATCCGTTGTTTTGGTTTGGGAAGCCCATTTACAGGGAACCGATGGCGGTTGCGTAACCGACGGCGGTCGAGTAGGAACCGGCATCGGTTAGGAAAAAGTAGGCTATTTTTAGTAAAATAGCCCACCTTCCCTGCTTTTCTCCCGAGAGATCAGTTGCGGGCTTGGTCAGGTGGCTAGAAGGTCGGCTTTGGGTGCGAGTAAGGAGGCATTAGTTATGGATGTGAGTCTAGACCAAGTCATGGGTCCTAATTAAGTTAGTTTTAGGGTTAGGGCTAGGTCATGATGAAGTGGCAAAGTGAGGTGGTAGGTAAGGTGGTGTAGATTTATCAATTACAAGGCAATTAATAAATACTTGTGTAAGGTTTAGGTAATGAGGTTAGGTTGCGAAATGAGATGCGGGTCACAGGGTCGTAAGACACAATTTTGGTGTCTCAGCGAAGCAAAGATAAATCAAATAATCAACATCATACAAATGATACATACTAGAATACCACAATCAAAATCATATATATATATATATATATATATATATCAAAATAAAATGTCTTAGTACATCATTTACCTCTAAAGTTCTTCTCTCAAAGTAGAGATACCATCAAAATCAGTAAATTTAATATCGAGAGCCTAAATTATTGCCCTCCCGAGGCAAGTCCCTCGGTTTGTCTCTCGGCCTCATCTCCTCTGCCTTGGCCTTCCTCTGGATGTGGTTGAACCACACTCCTTGTGCACCCAAATGGTCCTCCTCCAGGTCATCACTCATCGAGCACATACTCCCAATACCTCAAATTATGTGGTAATTTTTTTACCACTATTTTATCATAGTACTTACCCTCCATGGGTAGTGCTCTATATCAGTCCATGGATATGGTGTCAGGAGGTGCCATTTTTCCTGCTCCCTATAATGTCGTTGGTGCACCACTCACCGATTTTGTGGCTAGAATCAATGCAAGGTCTCTTAATTGGGATCTATAGGCCTCCCTCTTCCTATGATACCTATCCCTATCATGGATGGCCCCATCTCTCTCTTGATTCACTCAATCCTTCTCCTGCCGAAGGGTTTAGGCCTCTTATCGCGTTGTCTCTCACTCCTATTGAGCGGTATATCTCTTTCTGCTCACCTGAGCTAACTCAACGTGTAGCTGCGCCATCTCTGCAAACTCTCCTTGCTCTCCATCTCCACCATTTCTAGGAGTAACCTCTACCTCAACCTCCATCTCCTCCTCGTCATCATCATCTCCTCTCTCTCGGCCATCTGTGTCACCCAAGTAGTGGTCATCCACTCTATGAATCCTAATCCAACTCCCACATCATCATCATCATCCCATGGCTCCTAGGCCTCCTCTATCAGATCCACCATGTTAGGAATAGGCAAATCCCCATCTATCTCCTCACGCCTATAGGAGATGGGTTTCATGGGTACTATCTAGATGACACCAAATTATCGTCAAACCCTATCAAATTGTACAACCTCAATCATCTCTATTCTACATCCCCGTACCTACCTAGTCCTCCTCATCCTTATCAACTTTGCATCTACTCTAGGTCATACAAGGAACTCTCTATATGGCCACCATTTAATATGCTCTCCCTCGATCTCTACAAATTTGTCATTGTACCAATCTACATCTCTCACCCCTTTATCCCCATGATCTGGTTGGCTCACCATCTCGGAACCCAACCTGTGGGGTCTATGTGATCCCCTATGACCCATGGCATCCCTGATGGTCTAATAATTGTTATATGCTCGTAAACCCAATAGTGTAAGAGGAAGCCTACATCCAACTTGGTCCTCCTCCCGATCTTTCCATCACTAACTCATGGTATACCTACGCTAGTAGTGTTAACTGAATGAAAATATGATATGGTGATCCACAATGTCACCAAGACCCCACTAGTGTCCATGGGAATTTGTCTCCCCTTGAGTCAAGCAACGCATAACACGATATCACCATCATAATAAGACATATCAATCTACTCCGAGCACCTCACACTCTTATCTCATCTCATATGAAAATGCACCTAAAGTAAATGTAATGTGTGGTGCATCGACTCCAAATAGCCATGTCAAGACTACTAGTCTGTTATCCACTATAATGGGAACTATCTGATCCCCCTGTATAGGAAATCTGAGAATCATATACATGTCCTCTAGGGTGATCATCATCTCACCCATCCTTGAACCAAAAATTGCATGTGTGCATGTCCCATCTCTCTACCAATGTGATCATCAAACCCACATCTTGTGGGATCCTCTAATAATATCTAAATCCACCCAACCCCATGGCCGCTAAGTGAACCCACTCAGCGTCTACTATGTCCCCCCTGATCTGATCATATAATTTTGATACTCTCTCTCTCAAATAAAGGGTCTCTCGAGCCTGTAATCATCATTACAACAAGTATCCATTAGATCCATCATCATTATTTTCATCCACTTTCTCATCAAAAATACTAACTTAATCAAATCCATCTCTTCCTTCCTCGGTCGATGCACACCTAGGTCTAGGTTGACGCATTTTAGGGATAAATCAAAAGAGACCCTACCTAGTCTCCACCAACCACCCTTGGCACTAATCCAAAATCCAAGAAAATGCAAAAAAAATGAAACATAAAATTAAATCAAAATAAATGAGGGTTTTGTTACTCACCATATGCATACCCTTGGGTGTTTCTTGGTTGTTCCTTCGGTCTCCATCTCTCTCCATGTCTTGATCTCCTTTTATAGCTCTAAGCTCTCTAATCGTCACTTAGCACCATGAAAATGGGCTTTTCGGTTGACCAGTGGACTTATATAGCCATTCCCGATCAACGCTAACCCCCTTGGGTCACCGCCAATCAGCCTTAGTCTTCATTAACTCACCTTGGGTGTCGTCAAGTCATGTTTCCTTCCTTCCTTGTTGTGTCCATTGTTGGGGCACCATATCATCACACATACTTTCTTTCAAGTCCACCTTTGTGGCCATATTTTTATTCCCTTTTCAGGGCATCCTATTTCATCATTTTTCCCCACTTTTCCTTTTTGGCCATTCTTTTGTACCTGTGTTGGGTCACCATTACCCTTGTCCTTTGTGGATGCATACCTTTCAATCAATTCCTCATGTATGAAGGATTTTGCATTATTTTCACATTTGGTTGCACATAGTTTTGATGTATGCCTATGACCCGTTGGTCCCCATGGCTTGCATCCATTTGAGTGGTTTCCCATTAGATTCCCTCCATTTTGTAGTGATTTTTCGACTCACAAGCCCGTAGGACATTTTCATTATCTCCCTAAAGACATTGCCCTTTATTCCCGCCAGAGTGACTCCTAAAATCACCACCATATTTTACTTATTTTTTATTAAATCCTTCTTGCTTGGGGCATCTTTCCTCGTGTTCTCTTTTTCCCAGCCACCCTACTTCATCTATCTCTTTCAAACTTGTGATTGATTCCCTGTTATGTCATTAATCCCTAGTTTGAGGGGGGGTTTATTATCAATATTATGTCATCCTTCATCTTACCCTTTGTTTCTCAACGTTTTTGTCTCATGGATTACTTGCGCAAACCACTCAACAAAAGGGGCAAGTGTAGACACCAAAATTTGGTATCACTACCCTTGTCTCCCCACGTTCACTTCTTTTCACCATGGTCACTTATCTAGACCCATTTTTTTAATTCATATTTTTATTAATATTCCCATCTTTTCCATTTATTATCCTATCCATTTTAATTTATTATTAATTCTCATCAATTATCCCCTAATCCTCATCTCATTATCTAATTAATCCTAATCAATCCCAATTTCTCTTCTCTAGGTTGTTTATCATCCCTAAACTCCCTAGTTGTTCATCCCTAGGTTCCCTTAGCCTTTATTTACTTCATTTCATCCCTCACCTACCCATTTCACTTCCCTATGTAGCCCTAACCTACCTAAGCCTTTCAAAACCCTAATCCCACTTTTAATGGGCTTGATGCCTCGAGCTAGGCATCCTCCCACCGCCCAAATGGATAGTTCCCGTAGTTGGCGGTGACCCACCCAAGTCATCGTCGACCCTATAAAGCCACATTTCCCCCATCCAAAGGATGCATCATCGAGCTTTCATGTGTTTTGTGACCTTATCTTCATGCTTGAGCTTCTCTGCAGCTATTTTAGTCTTCTTGGAGTCTCTTTGAGCTTGTTTGCATCATTTATGGAGACTTTAGGGAGTTTATCTTGCCCTTGTGTTGATTTATTCTATTCTTTGGATCATTGTTATTGTTATTATCACCACTAACATTTTGCAGAGTCCAAATATCATCAAAGCTTCGATCTAGCCTTTCATTCATCCATTTTATGTGTAGGTTATCAATTCAATCAATCCATCTTTAGCTTCACCTATGTCGGTTTAGGTCATTGTCGACTCTATCAGGTCACCATTAACCATGTCCCTATAACATCACTTATCCTGCCATCCAAATACATTTCAGTCTTCTTTTCTTTTTATAATCCCATTCAGCTCCCAGATCCATTGTTTTGTCACTTTATCACTCCAGATCCACTCTATCAATCTTTGGTCATCGCCAACTTAGCCCAATCACCATCAACCCAAGCCTGAGTTCCATCCTACCCGTATAAATCCTTACTTTCTTGCATTCTTTTTATTTCCTCTAATTTAGATATTTTCTATAGGTTACTAGTATCGCTTCTATAGGCCTTTAGCATCCTCATATTTTCACATAGAGTTATTCGATCTACATTTTTATTACTCGCTCTGATTTGTCTACCACAGTTTCCATTGACCGGACCTCTACGGCTGGTCGTCGTCAACCCAGACTAGGTATATTTCACTTTGTGTTGATCTAGATCAAATTTGTACATTTCTCGCTATTTTTATAATTTCAAATTGTATTTTGGTTTAAATTCTACATGTTCATCATTCATTTGTCATTTATTTTATCCTCTTTATCAAATATAAGGGTTGACATTCACATAAGGAAGCCCACGCTTCTTGGAACATAATTTTTTGAGAAACCCCCTCATCTACCATATAATCCATTTTCTTTCTAGTTATATTTGTTGTGCAGATCCATCAAGCTTGCAACAAGGAGTCCACTTTGCGCCCATCCATCATCACCATCTTATTTCAAATGTACCTTAAACCCTTGCATGTTTTGAGTTGTTTGATTTTCTTTAGTATCTAATTCACTAATCTAAATAGGAAAGAGAAAATTTATTCCAACAAATGATTATGGGCGAGCAAGCCCATTTTTTTGATTTGGTGGCTATAGCGGTAGCCACATGTACAGTTTTCTTGGGTGAGCGTGATGAGGCTCATGTAGAGGCAGAGCAAGCGAGAGACGTTGTAGGAGGAGGAGGCCTAGCTCAGGATATATTTACAAAATATGTAGAGTTAGAAGTCCAATATGCGAGTAGACAACGGAGGTTTCGTGTTACTAAGCCATCTTGATAGATATAGAGGCCAAGATCAACAGTGTAGGATTAGTGGTGAAGCTTCGAATTATAGATCTCCCATGATTTTGGAGAGTGATAACGAGGATGATAGATGATGTATTATATATGATGTATTGATGCATGGGGGCTTTCCCCATGATTATATTTTGTAACTTATGATTTTAATGAGATATATAGATACGTTTTTATGTCATATTGGTGGTTGATATGCATTGGTATACTATTTGATGGTTATGATTTACATTTTAGTTTGTTAGAGTCTATATACATTGTTGGAATGGTTAATTTAATATATATTGTTGATTGGGTGAATGTGTTAGAATGTGGAAAGAATAGACAAGTAATGGACTAACAAGGAATTGTATGTGAATAATAATGAATAGGATAACATAAGGGAAATATAAATGTATGTATGTGGTATAATGTGGTAGATAAAATGGCAATTATAATGTGATGTAGATGAGTTAAGGGAATAAATTAATGATGCGTTGATAATTGTGTAATAAGAAGATGTAAAATAATGTTCATAATCACATGTGATTAGGATGAAAGGGGGAATAAGAGTGAGTGCCCCTAGTGTGAGAATGAGGTTCATTTGAGTAACAATTCCCTCAACAGTCATGTATGAACCTTAAGAACACGAGTGTATCGTCAGGTAATGAGATGGAAATGTATGTCATGCATCGGAGGTGAAGTGGCCTACGATGTATGAGACGAGCATGGGGAATAACAACAACATGTGTATAGGTGTCAAATTAGATATCGATAAAATTAGATATCGATGAAATAGTGCTCTGTGAAGAATGGACCAAGCTCCTTTCCTGTGACTAAATTTGTAAACACAGACACTACATGAGATGGAATTACTAATATGGGTAGTGGATTGCCTAGAAAAGGCTAGTTCCCAGAAGCCAAAGGACTTCCTTATGTGGACGTCAACCCACTTTCAAAACAATCAAGTTTTATTTATGAAAATGGGATACAATATAAGATATATGAAAAATGTGATCAGATGTCTATCACTTATTTAGTTTATTAAAAATATTAGCTAATAGTGATGGTATGAAAGAAATGCATCTAAAACTTGAAATCTAAATCCAGTGTCAAGATTCTAGATTCTCAAAAAAATAGAGCCCAATGAACAAGTGATGTCATCCTCCTTAGTGAAGTATGAGCCAGGTTCTTTGATGTAATTGTCAATGAAGAAATCTGAAATATCCTCCTTCGTATCATATAGATGTGCAAGATAGGAATGAGATTCCATAAGGCTAACTGCACTCTCAATTTCTAGCTCAGATTCAGTGTTTGTGTCTTCAGGGATGTTAAATCTCACTTTGTGTTAGTACTCGAACCAGGCTAGATCAGTTTGGATATATTTTACTTCGTAGTATGCTTCCCAGAACTCTTCAGTGGCTTCTCGAATCTTCTAGGTAGAATCAAATATGGTTTCTAGTCTATTAAGAGAGGCTATGTGTATGGCACACAACTCTAGATCATGTAATAGGTCGTATTGTTCCCAGTGTAGAGAATGTTGAATAATTGGCAATGAGTTGATGTTGGTGATGGGATGGTTAAGTCCTCTTATGGCCATCTACAAAATCCATTCTTGACCAAAAGATTAGTAACACAAAAGTATAAAATAATTGATGAAATCTTCTAATGAAGACTTATTACTAAGCAGATAGAAATCCCAAGTGATTAGGCTAATCACAAGCGATTCTCGAAATATTATGAGACTGTTAAAATAAATTATTAGAATAGCTAACATGAAAGTATGGCTTTCTGAAATAAAATAGTGAGATTGAGAATGACTAGATAGGTATGTTTTATATGAAAGAATGAAATTACAAGGTGAAGACGAACCTTTGAATGACGAGGGATGATGATAGGTTGATTGTGGTTATGTTTGGATGATGGACGAGGCTCTTAACGACTCCCAAATACTTGGATGAGACATGAGTGTGATGTGTATGGATGTAGGACAACATTGATAACACTTCTAAATGCTTGATAATGCCTTACAATTCTCCTAGATTCATTTGAATGATCATGAATGGTCTGAAGAGAGGCTAGAAAACTAGTATTTATAGATCATCGGCGATTGAGGAAATCACCTAATTATCTGTCGATTAGAGTTAGGGAGAGATATGAAGGGATAAACCTTCTAATTTGAACTTTGGTGCTTAGGTATTTCGAGGATGAGAGTGGAGTGTTGTTAAGATGTCGAGGGGGATGGGGTTAGGGATAGAAGTAATTAGGATAGATGTGGTAATGATTTTAGCAAGTTCCCTATTTTAAACTAGTTGTAACTAATGTGAAGTAGGGGCTTTTCATAGGGATGAGGATAAAAGTGGTTAGGATAGGTTTTTAGAAGGTTTCTTCTTTAAATTAGTCGTAACTAGTGAGTCAGGTTGAGTTCACATGGCGAGGTGTGAGGGTGAAAATGGAATAACCGATTAAATAATTAATTAATTATTTAGTCACGGGAGGGGTAATATGACCTAGGAAACGTGAGGTGAGGGATTAATTAATTAATTAAAGGCGGTATATGAGTAATGACCTAGGTTTAGGAAGGTTGTAATGATGCAACAGTTGGCTTGATTAATCGAATGGATGACTTAGATTATGAAACAATGTCGGGATGTGGTTGATTATTTATGTAGGAACGGGTGTGTAGATTTTTGGTGTCTACAACAATAGCAATATGAGGACATTGAGATGATGTGGCTATATGCGGGTCGGTTAGAGGACGTGGGTGGATGATAACCTTAAAAGGTGGATGCATGATAACCTTAGGCAGAGGTGAGTGAAACAAGCTAATGGCGGTAGATGCACACTTATGTGGAATAGGAGAGAGATAACACTCGTGAGAGTGAGAATGGAAATAAATGACACCTTTATCTTCTAATTGTTGTAGTTGGTCATGGAGAGCATGGAAATCATTGTCACGGTGGCCATTGATGCAGTGAAAATTACATAAAATATGCTCACAATGGCAAACAAGGATGAGGGGAATGATGTTGGTTGTAAGGTAAACAGATTAACCATTTATCAAGTAAGGTACGTAAGAAATCATGTGGTTTAGCAAAGTATATGGAAAGTGTAATGGCTCAAGGGTAAGATGTGGAGAAGACTTAGGTTAATTCGACGTGGTGGTGGGGAAGGGAGACACTTGCGCGAGGGAGGAGAGGGTGACCATGGAGGAGGCTCAATATACGGAAGAGGGGAAGACTTACTAGGCAAGAGAGGAATATAAGAAGTAGAAGGGGTGTTATAGTATGATCTACAAGTAAATCCTTTTCCAAATCAATAAACTTGTAACACAAAAGAATAAATTAATCACATGTGTCATATAATAGCTTCTCTTTTAATGGAGGAATTAAGCCATGAAAAATATAAATTACATTTCTAAATCCGTATGCTGAAACAATAATTGATGCATGTAAGAATTAAAGTGTAAAATGTAATCTACGATTGGTTCATTCTTTCCTTAATACAAAGACAATGAGCATTCATATGTAACTTTAGGACCATTGTTAGAAATAAAATGTCTAAGAAAAGCATCTTCCATATCATAATAAGTACTAATAGAGCCATTAGGAAAATGAGTATACCATTAGAGAGCATGATCAAAAAGGCTATTACGAAAGGATTTTAGTAACAATCGATCATTGGAATAAGAAGCCATGGCTAATCGGTAATGCTTTAGATGTAAATAGGGATTTCTAGTGCCATCAAAACATGAGAAAGTAGGCATGATGAAACCCTTAGGGAAAGTGGAATTGTGAATCTTCTTAGGAATGGGATTTCCAGGAAGGGAATTATTATCAATGGAAGCATAATAGGCTCTACTCTCAAGGGTAAGGGTATGAACTTGGGTTTTTAAATTACCAACATCATGCATGAGAGAGAGGATATCTTATGAAGGGATGGTTAAGGAAGTGAGAGGCACATTAAGGGGTTGAAGCTTACTATTGTGAATTATCATGGGGCCCTAAGAAGGGGGAGTGGATGTGGAAGGAAGGGATGGAGGTGTGAGGGGAGGATATGGATGTGGAAGCTCTACGGATATACTAGGTGTAGGATCATGAGACAAAATGAGAGGTACATTAGGAGTAGGATTGATGTCAACATTGGCATCAATATAAATAAATTCAGAAGGAGGAGAAAGAGGAGGTGTAGATTCACATTCAACAATTTTAATGGAAGAAACATCATCATGAACATGTGTAGTATCATTATCAAAATCTAAGTCACTATCAGTCATATTTTCACAAGCAAGGATTTCACCAAGAGTATCATCAACATACAAAGAAGTAGTAGGAGAGCTAACAGTAGAGCTATCATGACAATCATTGGTAACATTTTCAGAAGTACAAATGATAGGAGAAATAGATTCACATTCTACTTGACTAATAACAAGAACATCATTATAAAAATAAGAACATCATCATGTAAAAAAATTATATTAATGTTATCATTTTCCAAAGTACATGAAGAGTAAGATGGAGGATCATGCATGGCAATGGGAAATGAGGGAGAACATGTAGTAAAGTTTTGGTCAGGGGAAGCTATGCAAATTTTAAAGTTTTTAAAACCAATAAGAAGATAATTTTGGAAGTCAAGGAGTTGTTGGAGGACCTTTGGATCATATTGAGGATTGTAGGTGTGGTCATGAAATTCAAATTATATAGTGACATTATCAAAAAATGATTGCATGTTCATATAGGTCATATCATGCTTAGGAGATGGGTACCTTTTTCTAGCCATGAGGGTTTGGGATCCTAGGGAAAGGAGTTTGAATGAGAGTGGGGTTCACCAAAATGATTTAATATAAATTGAATTAAATATAATTTTAGAGTAACTAATGTAACAAATGATAATATACAACAAATATACAAGTGTTAAGTACTTAAACAATATAAACCCTAAGTAAATAAGAGGGATAGATGACTTAGTTATTTCCTATGAAATCAAGGTATTCAAGATAGTGTACATGTTGGATCCGACTAGAAATGATGTGACAGTGGGTTGAGAGAGTTATAAAACCCTATTCTATGCAAGACAAGAGAGCCCAAGGGAGGACAAGAGTACCCAGGTGCTAATGTCTATTTTGGGCACTATTGTATGTGTAAATCTCCTGAATCTGCTCTTTTAAGGGTCTAAGGCTCTTCACTCCAATATTTGTTTTATCACTCGACTTCATTGTTGGAATTCGATCACACATGTAACACGTAAGCCAAACCCTAGCTACATGCACAAGCTCACCAACACATTACATTTGAATGAAATATGAAATATGTGAAGTTGGACTAACCCCGACGGTCATCCGATGAGTGACCTTAGTATCGATCACCGCACTACATTTCGATCGCATGTAGTTTTGTGTGCTTGTGTTTGAAATAGTGTCCTTAGGTTGCCCTCGCACTAATGACACCAAGATAATGGGCTATAGCTAGATTTGATGCAAATTTTTGGCATGGAATTCAACACTTCCCCTTCCTATGGAGTTTATGTAGCCCAAAAATGCACTCACTTTGATAGTAGTTGTTGGAGCTCAAAATTTCACCCGTCCCATATCAGGATGAACTGGGGATTTGAGGCAACATGGAACTGTCTCCAAGTTGTGGGAATTTCACTTGAGACAGACCTTTGGAGAAGGTCAGCTTCCTCTACCTATTTATACTACTAAAACTACTCCTAGGAAGGGAAATGTAGCTACCTATCACTACTCTAAGATTCCAAGGGACCAGGGTGAGAAGGAGATGCATGAAAGAGAAACCTAAACTAAGGGGAGGTGATAAGAATGAGAAAGATGGGGATGAACACTCTTAACTAAGTGAAAATGAGGGAAAATGTGCATAGGGAGGGTAGGAAAATGTGCCATAGTCTGAAATAGCACTCACACACTCACTTTCATGGAGCACAACAAAAAAGAAACCTGCAAGGGACATAAAAATGCACAAGAAAACCAATAATACAAGGGAAAGGAAAGAAGATGTAATAAAATACAAACTAGGGTAGAGAATAGCCACAAAATAATACTTTTCTTGCTTATAAAATATGCATGGTCGTTTATAATGGTGAAAGAGGCAAGTATCCACATGCAAAGAGACATATCTGAGGTATGCAACTCCAAATGAAAAGAAACAAATGCTCTAAACAATGCCCTTAGCAAACCAAGTGTTGATCATCAGTATGGTTTTGTTTTCATTTATGTCAACCCCCATTTATGGTAAAGGGTGTCATGGTGTTGTATGAGTGTCTATGTGATGTTATTCAGTGGTAAAATATTAAGGTTGCTTGGTAGTGTCAATTTTTTGTGAGTTCAAGCAATGTTTTGGTGCATGGTTGAGTATGTTGAGTCTTAATATGAGTTTTCCCAAGTGCGGTGTTACATGTCATGAGGTCATACACGGTGCATATTATGTTTCATTTGTGTATATGGGTTTTCATAAGTTCAACATGGTCAATTCTTTTTGATTCAAGTCATTCCATGCATGTTTCTAGCCTTGGAACATCTAGAAATAGGTAGAGGCATGAGATTAAGATCAAATAAGTCATGGTGGAGCATGGGAAGCTATAGGTGAGAAAAAAATAGTTTAAGCACAAGTAAGTCATTGTGGATGGAGATTTTGGGAGATATATGAACTATGTGATGAGTTTTACATGTTATAGGATGTTGTCATGGTACGTCATGCCAAGTTTCAGTCAATATGCTCAAGGAATTTCAAGCTATGCAAGTTTTGGTGAAACTGGGTAAGTTTCAAAATTGTTTTTAAAGCAAAGTTAGACCTTCTGATGCTTGTTGTGAGCTGTGTGATTTTCATGGGGACCTTATCTATTTTTCATAGCTTCTTAGGTCATTTATGCAGCTTTCACAAAAATAATGAGATGGTTGGATAGTCACATTTTTATAAACGATAGTTAAGAAGATAAAGTGGTTTGAAACCCTAGCTAGGAGCAGACATTGCGAAAAGTGAGTGAATCAACACTATTTTGATTCCTTTTTCAAAATTAGTGATTGGATGTTGTAGAGGACTCTTCAAACTTTCAAGAAAGGTATGCTTGAGTATGTGGCCATATGTGGGCCCCACCTAAAAATTCAATTTTTTGAAGAGCTTCAGTTTGTGGAAAATTTGTCAAAATGAGGTATGAACAAAATTAGTGTTGTGTGATTTATGAGATTTTTTCTTGATTTTTATGAAGGTTTTAGATCATTTTTTTGATTAAAAACTATAAGTTGAGCTCCATTTAGGTTGACTAGACAAAGGGTAGTTTTGAGGCCTTAAAAATAAGTGCTCAGTAAAATGGTTATAACTTGAACTACTAGTGGAATTTAGACATGAAAAGAAATGTGTTGGAAATATGATTCAGATATATTTCCAGTGATATAAATAATGTCTCATGATGAGGTGTTTTGATGAGGTTTCTAGGTCATTCTTTGGATAGGAAGTTTTTTCCAAAGTGGAGGACAGGATGTGTTTTTTCTTTGAAAGTTTTGAGTTGGTCAAGCATGATATGAATTAGGTGACTCTTTATATTACCTAGAATGTGAAGATGGATGAATTATTCATCCAATTAATCCATTTATAGGTATTTATTTTTCATATAAATGTTTTAATGAGCTAATCTTTGGAAACAAATTTTTTGGTGTAACATCCCTATTTCATGATTACGAATAGGGATTTTTTTTTTTAATAATTCTCAATGTTCACTATTCTAAATTCAGCATTTATAACCATATTAAATCTGATAATCAATCATACAATAGTAACCATATGCAGATGTTATGACTCGATGTAAAACCAATCTCTCATATTTCATTTCGTTGTATAATTGTGGTTCCCTTTTTCATTTAAGGGTTCATCAAGTGCAATTGACCAAGGGCTTATCTAGGTATTTGTTATGAATACCCATCCTATATCTAGCACCTTTAGTCCGATGAATTTAAGACAATGTAACCAGCAGCTTACGATAATTTCTCCAAAGTTTCAGACATGTTTTCCATGCCTATATTCCAAGATAACATACTCATCATGAAGGAATATGTCTTTCACCACACTTGAAACTATTATCTTGATTAGACTTTCTTGACTTATGTCAATCCTTCCCAATTCTATGTTAACACTAAAAAGAGATATACCACATGGACTAGTGCATATAGTCCACCTAGAGTGACTAAGGGTAAACATGTGCATTCTAATCGACCCCGTCGCTTCGAATCTGCTTCCTCACCCATAGTCAACGCAAGTTGACATTGGCCACAAACCATAGCTCATCACTACCTAGAGTGTAACAATGATTTGGGATCCCACTCAAATACGGTATCACTTAGAGGAGCTGAATGGATTATTGTGACATAATGACTACTCCACAGTAACCATCTATTGAACCCTATCAATAGATGGGTATTGTGTAGCAATGATTATGTTACAATAGCCCATTAAGTTCCAATAAATGAATCCTCCTATTTTAACAAGTTCATTAATCCCTTTAATTCACAACTTGTTAATCCCACCCTAGTTATTTTCAGTCATTAGGTGTCATTCCTAAGGACTAACTCAGGTTCCATCAACATTCCAGATAAGGAACGTTATGTTTCCACTTAATCAATAACGAGGATCTACAGATTAATTCTTCTCTTAACTTAATCACTTTAAGCATGTAATTTCCTCCAGTTGATTAAGTATCCTAGAAACATATTACAAGTATATTATAGGGAAGCAACCACACATATCCATATACACTTTAGGAGTAATAGAAATTTCATTTCTTAGACTCCAAATGGGTTCCATACTTTCAACCCGCAATAGTTTTCTTGACTTAACATTCATTTTCCTTTAATTCATTTGACCATTCGAACTGTTATAACTTAGTTAATCATTATCCCCTAAGTATAACTCATATATGATGGGAGGGTATTCCACATCCACCTTATATTCTATCCGAAAGGTTCATTTTGTTACCACATAGTGAACAACCCCTTTCTTTAAGGTTTCATAACATGATTACATTATGGATATAAAGTCAAATATTTATCATATTAATGACCTCATCATCACAACAAGAAGAACTTTGTTCTTAATGCCTTAAGGATTAGTTCAAGCTATACACCTAATCCCATTATGTCATTCTTATCCTTTCCTAAGTACAATTCCATTTCCTTATTGTACTTAGTTCATGTCAATTAGGATAGGTAGGGTTGCATTTTAGTATAATCACTTAGACCCCTTTTTACAAGGTATATTCTTATATATGTACTTAATGAGATTAATTACTCTTTATGATTATTCCCTACATTTCTAATCTTTTAATTTTAATCATGCATCCCATACTTGTTTTATAACAATCCTTATAAAACAATGTAAGTATTGACTTATAATGTTGTAAATAAGCATAATCATTTATAACTTTATTCCCACAACAATATAACTTATTTTATCACAACTTATTCATTGTTATCTTAATCAAGATGAATTCAGTAAATAGAAGTATATAAGTCAATAACCAACTTATATTTAAGTTCTTTCCAATCATACTTTTCATATAAGTCTAATCACAAAAGATGATTCCTTATATCTTTCCCTTAAGCTTACATTTTTATAAATCAACATTATCATTCACTACTGCAACAGTGGTGTGAAATATATTTAAAATTTCATTTGACATCATTCAAGTTTACCAAACAATATCAAGGAATAAGACATTGCATATCAAGTTGATTCCCTACAAGCCTACATTCCCAATGAAATATTTGAAACCAAAATCTTCATTTACACACAACTTAACCAACCAAGACAAATGATTCAAAGCAACAACTTTCCTTTAATTCCATAATAATATGCCAATTCAAGTAAACAAGAATAAATCATATCCTTTTCAACAGTTTACATAATTGGCCACAAGCCTTGATTACTTCAACACAAAAGTAAATCAATAAATGAAAACATAATATTTTCATCAAACTACATTTCTTCAATCAATAGAATAAATGTAGTTTCCATAAGTCTTCCTCTTTTCTTCTTTCACAAAGTTCATCTGCAATATTGTTAGCATCTGTCAGTTCATTTGAACTGAGCATGATAGAGCTAAATCCTTGAACCATATGTTCTAACTAACAACTTCAAGAAGGAACATTGCTTATTAATAGAAAATAGTCAAGGGTTCAGAAACATCCTTTTTCTTTTTGAACACTTCCAAAAGAACATTACTCAAGTGTATCACAAAACCCTGTAGATGTCAACACCTAATATTCCAACCAAGTATGAATTCTACCAAATAGAATACATTCAACAAATAGATAGAACATTCATTTGTTGTACATCTAAATAAAATAACCTATTGCATTACAAGCATACATTCTCACTTTAAGAAGTATTATAATAATAGTGCAAAGCCAAGTATACATAACAATAGAAGACAAGGCGGAGTAGAAATGCCTTAATCATGTAGCCCATACTACATGATTAACACATAGTACTCGATTTCAAGATAATTTCTTTTAGATAAAAATTCAATTCCAATAGACCTTCAACCTACAGGTTTAACAAGAATTGGATGCAAGCTAGGCAGAGAGAGAGACTATCTAACAACAACAAGACCCTTAAAAACCATAACCCATTTTAGCTTAACACACAAGCAATCCATACATTAGCAACTTGGCTCTAACTAATTGGAATGCATGTAAGTCCTTGGAATACACAACACAAATATTCTTCAAAAATATAGTCTTTAATCAAGACAAGTAATCCATGCCATGACCGAAAAAGTCCATACCCTAACCAATACATCACTTAGGAAAAAAACCAGAATGATCCAAACCATGAATAGAGAATGCTCACAAAATATACAGCCTTCTAAACATGGCTAATTGATATCCTTGATCATCTTTGAATGATCAAGGGTATCGATAAGAATTTAATCGATTTAACTTAGAATAAGGGTAAACATTGTAACCCCTCCTAACAGTTCTAGGTTAGGATCATAATCAGTGTAGACTTTCCAAAAAGATCAAACAATAACTATGTTTGAAACTTATTCATACCAGAAGCTAAGATAATTCAGTATACCCTTAAACACTAGTAGTCTTACCCATGTAACCACTAAATTCATAGATTCAAAAATGAACACAAGTTACAAGTCAAGCTTACTACATCCATTCCACATTGTTTAACAAAATGTTATACCAAACCGTCTACCGACAATATTAAATGATGGAACAATCATAAAGATAAAGGAAAGAAACCAAATTCATACAACCATGAAGTGGTTAAACCCACACGATTTCAAAGAAGCAAGGTCAAATGCTAAGTCTCAAATGAACAGTCAAAAGTCCATTTCAAATGAGGACGACGTGTATATATTGTCATAGTGGGTTATAAACAACATCCAGAAAGTTAAATAAGTTGAGCCCGACTGGGTTATCAACATCCAAATGGATCTTACCTAACCATTCCAATATTACCTATAGGAAAATCATGTACCCTCCTAGTGAATGAGCTTTAACTCCACCAAAACAAGATTGATCCAAGTAAGCATGCAACCCAACAAACTTATAAGTGCTAGATCTCAAGAGTTCGAGTATTCAAACCATTTTAACAAATACAAACCCAAACAAGTCAAACAAGGAAATCATTAAATAACACCAGTTCAACTCGACTGGGTGCTCGAGTTCTAACTCAACCCATCAAACACAAGGTCGTCCTTAAAAAAGTATGTAACAGTCAGGTTTAGTATACAAACAATCACACAGAGATTAATAACCCAAATTGTTGGGTTTGATTATAAACCACATAAACATGCAACTCAAAATATAAATTTATTCTTTCCATTATAGTCATGGTGAGTCATTTTACAATCACCCAGACAGATAGAGTGGAAAAGATCGACATGTAGTTCATATAAAAGCATTCAAATAAAAGCTAGAAAAAAAACCAGTTCATAAACCACTTACCAAGCAAGAGATTCCATTTTAATAAACAATAGCAAAAACCCATAATCCCAAAAAAAAATCTATAACAAGAAGAGGTCCTTTTGTGAACTAATTAAATAGAACAAGTTTTTTTCAAGGGATTAGAGCCTATCATGCCTAGTAGAGCTTCCCAAAGTCTTCTTCTAGCTCCCAGTTTCTTCCTCTAACTCCCATGATAGCTTCAATAGTTGAAGCAATCCACCTTCAAAAAATCCCCATAGTCCTTCTCCACTGAAATCTCCTCCAACAGTCTCTCCTCGAGACCCAAAAGTGAATCTTTCAATACAAAATCGAAACCAGACCAAACACCCTCAACCTCGACATGCAAAATGAGAGAGAGAAGAATGGAAAGAGTAACAATGAAACCAAAACAACCAACTCCTTTCCAAATCTGACATATTTTCCCCCAAGATGGTTTAGAATGATTTTCAAAATCATTAATGTTAGACAGGATGGTTCATCTATCCTACCAACCCACCAACCTTCTCTATTCCATTTTCCATTCACTAATAGTTCAAATGATCATGCAACTAATTTTAGTGCAATTTTTTAGCAACTTGCTAATTTTAAATTTGCTTACTACTAAGGAGTGGTGGTAGCCACCATTAATTTTAACCATTAAAATCTTCCAAGTACATGCAAGGGTGGCGGAAACTACAAACCCCACCACTTGACCATGCATCCACAAAATTCGACTAGGGTTAGTCTTGAGTTAGGTTCCATATTCCTTTCCCAACATAGGTTAGGATTTAATTGATAATATTTCAATACCTATCAACTTAGCATAGGTCTTAGATTAGGTTCACAAGCCACCATAGTAATTCATATGCCTTAGGTCTAGGTTAGACCTTTAGAAATTTTAGTGTTATCAAAACATTAAGCATAGGCTAGGTCTTAAGTAACTACACAATAGAGACCTTACCAATCTATGCAACATTTTTCAAATGGAGTAGTGCTACAACGAACCGGATCTCAAACAATTTCCAGTCCTTAACATGGGACTAAGAATATAGGAAAACTGGAACAAAATCATCAAGATCAATTAGTATAAGATTGATAATCCATAATCAAAGAATGACTGCAATCTCTTACATTCAATCGTAATTGCAGATCGAATTAAGAGAATGCCTTGATCAATGAAACTAATCCAAGGTATTTTCTTAATCGATTCTCAATACCAATAAATTGATTATTCCAAACTTAGTGTAATTTCCCAAATTACCAGCTTACCCAATAGTTCTAAGAATAGAATTCAAACTTTCCACAAGTTGAAGACATCCAGTTCATTTCACAAACCAATTAAGTAAACATTACAATTCAAGAGTACATTGCAAATAAATGGATGATTAATTACACAAATATCTATTGAGATAAACATTAATCTAGCAACATGATTTAATCAGTTCTATGGAGCAACACCTCAAGAATAACCACATGTCAAAGTTGCAATCCACTTCACAATAAGCAAGTATATATGAAAGGATGGCAAAGGTGTTACGTTTGGCAGGTTGATTTAGTAAAGACAAAAGTGGTTGTTGTTTAAGAAGGTGGTTGATTCAAGGCTTAATACTTATTTAAAAGTGTTCTACAAGTTCTTCCATTTCCATTTAGTGGTCACCTGGAATGGTTTGGTTTAGTTTAATTGATTTGGTGGCATAATGAAGTTTCCAGTGTGTTGAAGGGTGTAGAAATAATAATTTTGAGAAATACAAAGAGTATTGGGCCCATTAAATGAAATAATTTGATTGGTTGAGCTAAATTGCGACCATGTATGAATGTTAAATAATATTCTAATCATGTTTAATGCATTATTGGTCATGACTATGTATGGTTTTGATGTAAGGGCATTTTTAACTTTGTGCACATGGGATTTTGAGCCATTTTTAGCACATATAATGAAGTTTTTAGATAGGTCGGACTACTTGGGTCATATGTGACTATTGTAATGAATTTATTTGAATTTAGTGAAGGTTTATGGGTTGAATTTTTCATGGGGATTGACCTCCTTTGGGTTAGAAAGAAGATTTGCATATAAAAGTGATGTTTTGGCTCATTTGGTGAGCTAGTCTTACATGGGGAGTAGTGCGACCTAGAGGAGAGTTGTTGGTATGAAGGCATGTGTTAAAGGAAGATAAAGTGTGTTTCAGGTTGAATAATTTATGGCTACATAAGAGCAAGAGTTTAAAGGCAAGACAATTGAGAAAAAAAAGAAGAAAGAGCAAGGTTGAAGACATAGGGTTTGTCCTAGGGTTTGTGAGTTGAATTAGTGATCTCCATCAGTTGTGGCAGCAGAATTATTAGAGATAAAACAACTTTAGGTAGTTGAGTTGGTTTTTGGTCATCCTAGGTGGTTATAGCCTCCTTATGGAGTTGGTGCTTCACTAAATTAGGGGTTAGTGCTCCTTGTAGGGTTGGTGCTCTACTAAACTAGGGGTTGGTGCTTCACTAAATCACTTTTATTTGAGTAATATAAGTAGAGTTTCAGTGGTTTTCTTCTCCATGAGGGTTTCCCAATTATATATGGTGTTCTTGTGTTGATTTCTTTGTTTCTTGCTATTGTGGTTAATGTTACATATCTTATTAAGCACACATGCTTATGAATGTTGTATGACGATCTAATTGATGAATGTATGGTTTGGTAAATAAAAGAAAATTAATTATAGGATTGATTCACCCCCTTCAATCCCTTGTTCTTCCAACACCAAGAGGTTCCAACATTTTACAATGAGCATTATTCAACAATATATAGAAGAAGAAAGAGAGAAGAGGAGGGAAAAGAGAGAGGGAAACTCATATTTTCAAATCCAACCACCAACAACCCATATTGAATGTTTGTAGATGTTCTTGTAGCACTTTTAGATCCACCTCCTCATGTTTTCTTTGACTTGTGGAAGAAGCAAAGAGCCGAGTCTAATCAAATCGAGTGGTTGGGTCAATTAAATCTATGCATTAATGTCTTGAGTCATATTTCCTATTTTCTACCTACCAAATCCTACTAAAATATGATTTTGAATAGCCTAGAGTGTAGCCCAAGTTGGCATATTTCCAACAAGACTAGAAGCGCATGAATTTGAGCTATGTAGCAAAATTTATGGTGATTTAAATGTTTATAGTACAAGATGAACACGTAGAACATGTGTCATGGTCTAGTTGGCTAAAGTATTCAACCGACTATTGGTTTGTTTTATCTTTTTTACCATGTCTCATACATTCATTTGATGTAAGGATTTGGTGCATAGCTGGAATTTTCTCGATAGGTTGTGTGTTGTGCATGTTACTAATAAGTTGACACATACACTCAATGACTAGCATGAAGGATTTTGTTTAGCGCATGCGCAAGAGAAAGAGGCATTAGAAGGATGAATGTAGATGTCTTCAAGTGTGCATGTGGGTGCATAAGGAGTGGGAAGAAAAGGTTCAGATCTGTAAAGTATGCAAGCATGTGAAGAAGGGGAAATGCATAAGACAAGGATGCACGAGAAGCAAATTTGTGTGAAAGTGCACGAAGGCGAGAGTGGAAGAGAAATGAGTGTGTGTGCGAGGAGGTGCACGGGACTCAAGAAGGAAGGGCATACACACAAGGCATGGAAGGGACTTATGGATGCACAACTTCTAGAAGGAAAGGGAATGCGCAAGGAGTGTGCGCTAAGGATAAATGAAAGGAGATAGAAGAATAAAAGAGGAATGTAGAAGTGCGCAGAAGGAAGCGAAGGGAAGAGAAAGCACAAGGAAAAAGTAGGAATAGCATGCAAGGGTGTGTGTGAAGAATTGTAGCTAGGAAAATGTTCCAAAGTACAAAATCATGAGCGCACGTAACCAATAAGCTTGATGTCAGAGCTAGAATGGAACTGCATGTTGTCTGAATAACCAGGGTGGTTATTTTGGACAATAGTTTGGTGAATTTTGGGGCCATCTAACTACTATATTAAAGATATCAGTAGCCTTGAAGCATCCATTAGGCATGGAGTTTACCTAAAAACATGAATTTCTGATTTATAACTTGAAGAATATCCCTGAAGTCACTTGAAGAACTATTTAGACTCTAAATATGACTACTACAAAATTGTTGTAAAGTATCGCAAGCGAAAACAACCCCTTTGAACATGTGAGCACATGGGCTGCAACTTGGAAGCAACAAAATAATGTGTGTGAAAGGAAAGAACTATGTACAAACAAGACAATGTGTGCAAAGCACACTTGGAGGAATTGAAACTACTATAATATTTACATGATGCGAAAACTTAATGAAATTTTGTAATATAAATCCCATTGGATGTGATTGGTAACTCATCTCCATCAAGTTGAGACAACTCAAAAGAGTTATCCTCCTTACAATAATTAATAACATATGGGACACTCCAAAGTGCATCAAACTTTGAGTGGCGGTTTGGTTTAGCTCTATCGGTGTCCAATTTTAAGACTAGGTCACCCACTTTAAAACCTTTAACTCTAACCCTATTGTCAAACCACTTCTTGGTCGATCGTTGATGTTGTTCTAACCTGATCATGGTAGAGTTTATTAATTCTTCAAGTTCAACTAGCTCTACCATTCTGATTTCTCTTTGATCTGTGCCCTCAAATTCTAGCTATTGGGCCAGCTCTAATGAAGGCAACTCAAGTGATAAAGGAAGCCTTACTTCTTTACCATAAACAAGCTTGTAAGGTGAAGTACTTATTGCCTTCTTCATCATGATTTTGTTTTCCCAAAGTGTGCCTAAGACCTTGGTGTGATATTGCCTTTATTTAATGTCCATTATGCCTTCATGATTCTAATTAGGTTCTTATTAGTAGACTCAACAAAGCCATTACCTTGAGGGTAGTAATTAGACGAAGTCTTCAAATAGATTCCAAGGCTAAGAGTCCAATCAAAAATTATTTCACCAAGGAAAGCTTTTTCATTATCAGAGATAATGGTTTGAGGAACACCAAACCTTGTTACAATACCTTCGAGAAAGTCAAGGATGACCGACTATGTTACTCCCTTGAGCACGACAGATTGTCCATATGGTGAGGTAATCAGTAGATATTAACACCCAATTATGACCAATGCTCAAAGGAGGGTTAATCATGTCAATGAATTCAAGACCCCATTACGTAAAATGTTGATTCGTTTGGATTGGGTGGAGGGGAAGTGTAGCCAATTTCTTCTTTCCTGCAAAGAAAGCACATTCTTTGCATTTCATGACCCACTTAAGTGCATCGAGTGAACAAGGTAGGCCAAAATTATCTTGCCTTGATGATCTTCATTGTTGTTTATTTGGTAGAGAAGTTTCCACCAAAGAATCCATCATGAAATTATGCTAACACTTGGTTGATCTCGCATTTCATCGATACATCTAAGCAAAGACACCATCAATGTTTCTTTTGAAGAGAATCCCATCAATGAGTGCATAGGGAATAGACTACAACCTCATATGTCTTCTCTTTACTTTGTTTAATCTATGAGTGTATGTACTAGAAGAGAGAAATGTTACCATACCCTACATCTATTTGCATGTACCAGGATCTTCATTTTGCTCAACCTCGGCCGCGTGGGAACTCTTCATCCAAAAACAATGAGGACTCTTGATCATTCTATGCATCCTCAATAAGTTTCTTACTGAGTGTGTTACCTCTAACAAGCTTTGTGGCTTTGATAATCACATCATATTCCATGATTTTGGTTACCCATCTAGCTCTTTTCTCATTGATTTTTTCTCCCATGATGAATTCTCTCACACCAGAGTGTGAAAATAACACCTTGACATGATTTGTGGCGAGCATACTCTTGAATTTCTTAAGAATGTGCATGATGGAAAAGACATATTTTTCCATGTGACTGTATTTAAATTCATAATCCTTCAGTGTCTAACTAAAGAAATCCATTGGCTGCTCCAATCCTTGTTCATTTTCTACAAAGTATGGAAGCATGCGAAAAGGGTAAATGCGCAGGACAAGGATGTGTGGAAGAAAATGCGTGAGAAAGTGTGTGAAGGTGGAGATTGGAAGAGAAATGAGTGCACATAAGGAGGTGTACATGAATCATGAAGGAACGGCATGCATGTAAGGCATGACATGGACTTATGGATGCACAACATCTCTGCAAGGAAAGCAAACGTGTAAAGAGTGCATGTTAAGGATAAATGAAATGAGATAGAAGAATGAAAGAGGAAGGTGGGAGTATGCTGAAGGAAGCAAAGGGAAGAGAAAGCACAAGGAAAAAGTGGGAAGAGCATGCGAAGGGTACGTGCAAAGAATTGTAGCCAGAACATGTGTCAAAGTATAAAATCATGAGCGCGCTCAACCTATAAGCTTGATTTCAAAGCCATAATGGAATTACAAGTTATCTTAATAACCATGGTGGTTATTTTGGACAATATTAGTGATAGTGTGTAGATGTGATAACCCCTTTGGATTTCCATCCAAAATAATAGTGTGTGTGTTTTGTATATATATGAATCTCTTGTTTGAATTTTGACACTAGTGACACAAAAAGTGACTATGAACATGGGATAAGGATAAGAAAAGTAAAAAGGTCAACCAAAAATGTCAAAATGTGAAAAATAAATAAATAGGACAAGAAGCACCCAAAATGGACATGAGCACTTGGGTACCCGTGTCCAGAGTGGGTGCCAGTGTCCTAGGATAAATGACAATAAATGTGAGAAGACTGATAGATAGGGATCCTGTGACCTAACCAAAAGTGGATATAAAAGTGATATATGTGGAAGAGAGTTACAATGAGAAAATAATCAAAGATGTAGATGGACAAGAGATAGTGTCACCAGTGAATAATTTTCTTACTTAAGATTCATGCATATAACAACATACGACGGTGTAGTATATGTGCATGATGTTGTGTCTATGAGCACAAATCGAAAGGGCTCTCATTTCCAAGGGTCTAATCAAAACTCCTTCAAAAGATCAATCCAATAAATATAATCAACGACATCAAGATAAATCAAAATTCTTTAATCAAAATTAGAATGTTGTAAATGATGCAATCGATGATACTTGTTGTGTTCAAAACATGTAAAATCAACCATAAAAATAACCAAATCAACCAACCAACCAATCACAATCTCTAGCAAAGAAACTACTTCCCGTGAAGTAAGACAAAGAAAACACACACCTCTTAGAGAAAGTCTTTCTAGTGTCCTTCGTCAATTAGCAAGTGTTAATATGGTTGCATATCCAATCACAAAACCCTTCAAAGAGGGGCAACCGAAACCCAATTGGTACAAAGAATTCGAATATTACGAGTATCACCGCATCAACAGTCATTCTATTGATTGTTGTATAAGACTTTGTCATTACATTCAGGATTTAATCAATCATAGAGATATTGAAATAAAAACTAAGCAAATACAACCGCATTTAATGAGATACTAAAGGTTTTGAGGATCCATTTCCGAAGCATGATACAAATGATAAAGCTCAAGATAAGGGACAATCCTCTAACAATGTTGATTTTAGTTCCATTATTTCCTTCATTAATCAAACACCTCGTTTCGTAGCCATAAAAATCAATACTCCTACTTATGCGGTGACAACGCGATAGAAAATGGTTTGGGTACTTGTGACCAATCTACCCTCTACATCCACTTTACCTCCAACACCTAATCCTCAACCTACCATTGATCAAAAACCTCCAATGCTAAGTCTTCTTCTCACTCATATGATATTATCAAAAAAATGGAGAAGACAAATGCACAAATATCCCTCATGGACTTACTCAAGTCAAGTCATCGTCAATGCTTCAATACATCCTTACTCCTACACTTTAAGAGGCACATGTTCCTAAGGATATCAATAAGCAACAATTTCAAGCCTTAATTGTCAATCTCTCACCAAATAGTCCTATCCTTTCATTTGGTCCTCATGATCTTTTGAATCCAAACTTACAAAATAAAAATTCATTTTATATCAAAGTGTTTCACCTCAAAGTAATGTGATAAAATAGATAAGAAGGTAATAGGTGTAGGAGGAATACCTATGAATTATAGGGAGAAGGTTGTGTGCATTGTAGATGTTGAATTAGATTGATTGTAGAGAGCTTCCCTTTGGCTAGGAGGAATGACCTGTATAAGAAACACAACAAGACCACCAAATAGTATTAAATAGCAAGAGTCAAAGGACTACCTAGCAAGGCTAGATCCGGGAAGCATGACGCTTCCTTGAATGGTTGTCAATCCTCTATTTAATACAACTTAATGCAATAAGAAATGATAAACCAATTATTCCTATTGTAGTTGATAAGATTTAGGTATCTCCTATAACATATAATAAGTGAATTTAACTTAACATGCAAGGTCAGGATTAAATCTGAATGGTTGGTTGGCTAGTTTGGGTCTGTAGATCTGATAAAGGCTATAGGTGAGGTCTGGGTAAGACTGGGAAAGGTTCTGGGTTGTTTTGGAAGAGTTATGAGCTTGTTTTTATAGAAGAAATTGCGATCTTAGAGACCAATGTCGGCTTAGGTGACCGATGATGGTTAGGAAAGTAGATCGATGATGGTTAGGGAAGTAGATCGACACCGGTTGGGTGACCAGTGTTAGTAGGGGCAATTTGGTGATAATGTCAAAAACTGAGAATTAGGCACTCTCTGTGATTACACAGAGAGTGATGGGGATTTGGATAGGTTCATAAGATTTTTGTTAAGACTCAAAGATACTTGATATGTGGGTTTAGTCAAGGTATGGAAGGTGAAACATGTAGAAGGTTGGCAAGAGGTACTGGGGAGTGGATCAAAGGAAGGTAGAAAGGTGGTATCTAAAGTAGATGGCTTGATAAAACATTCGATCTATTAGAAATGACAACGGAGAGATAACACTTACTTGTTGAATGTAACTTGGAGGTGGGTGGTGGTGGTAGTTACAATAGGTGGTGATCCAAAGTGAATATGACAACATGGTGGCAAGATGCTTCCTTCCAGTGCCTATGTTGGAGCTCAAGAACTTGTGGATGAACTAAATGACATCCGAATGCTTTGAAAGGGGCTCTGTTAGTCACAAGGTTGTAGGAGTTGTTGAACTTGTGAATGTAAGAAGCGTAAGCCAAGAAATCTAGATTTATAACCTGATCAAAGAGTTAAAAACTCTTATTTAACCTAACTGATGGCGCTTAGGTGACCGACACCGCCAAGGGATAACCGGCATTGGTTAAGGTGAATAAGTCCAAGTTGTCAAAAATATCCTGATCTTTGCTATTTTTGGTGTGATTTAAGTCCTCATTCCGGGTCTCAAGTGGAGAATAGTGCTTAGATAAGTAGGATTGTTTTTGGAGAAGAAATAGGAAATTAATGTTAGGGCTAGACTAAGTCCCAGTTAATTGGTATAAGTAGGGACTTAGTATTAGTTAATTACTAGGCTAGGAATAGGTCTCTCGATAGGTGGTTGGGTGAGGTGTAAATCAACTTAATTAAAGTAATTAAATCAATTGACAATAAGAGGGTGAATATTAATTTAATTAAAGGTGATTAAATTAATATCAATGTGGGGAAAGGGGACATGGTTATGTGCATGTGTGCAATTGATGATTTGAAAAGGGTTAAAAGGGGTAGTGACCCAATTTAGGTGTCTACATTTACCCCTTTTGTCACATAGTTTGTATTAATAAACGACGCCGAAAAAAACATGACGTAGGTGTTCCGGTATGGGTGAAAGTTAGGTTACCCCAAGTATGGGTGTGTTATCCCGTAAAATTAAATTTTACCGATAACCATACCGAATTTTGTCCCGATCCTCGTTAGGGATCCTCTTGCGCTCAAACGTTGTAAAATCCCTTCCCGGGAAATCTGGTTTTTCGAACTTAGTCTTTTGAGCCTTTTTTGGCTGGGCGCATGAAATTGCTATGTAACACCAACTTTTGGTGTGCCCCCTTTAAAACCTTTGGCGCGTGATTTTCAGTGTTAACACGACTTTCGGTGCGCCAAAGTGTGTTGAGCCTTCCCTGCGTGCGCCAAGGCGCATGCGCCATTGTGTTGGCACAACGTTTGTTGCGCCACTTTTTGGTGCGCCAAAGGGCGCACATAATCTTATTGCAACACAATGCTTTGGTGCGCCAAAAGGCGCACATAATTTCCTGTCGAGATAGCGTTTGGTGCGCCAAAGGCACGCTTTATTTCATGTTGGCAGGCGTTTTGGTGCGCCAAAGGGCGCACGCTTTTTCCTGTCGACAGCAGTTTTCATGCGCTTTTCAAAAGTGGGTGGCGCATTAATGTCCAGCTAACCTATATATATATGGTTTGCGCGCCCAAATGTCATTTTCACTATTCGCTGTGCACGTGATTTTTCTGAGCCTGTCAGCCTCTGCCTCGTCGTTTTCAACACGTTGTGGACCCGTGCTCGAGCTTTTGTTATTTATCCGGGTAAGAGGTTCTTTTCTCGTCCATGTGCTTTATTTTCTGGTTTTTGGCTTGCTGGTTGGTTTGTTGATATGCATTTGTTGAGCTAGCCCTCCCCTGTGCCGTCTTTCCTTATTTGTTTCCTCCCATCCCTCTTTCCAGATCTGCTGGTAGAGGGTGTTAGTTTGAAAGCTTGGTCTGAAACCCCTTTGGCTTGAACCATTGAATATCCCAAGGCAGCCTTAGAACTGAAAAGAAAGAAGGGTTGAGCCATATGAAAAAACCTATTTTTTTCCTTAGCGCACTACAAGCGTCAGTGCAACATCATAAATTAATTGCGCCCCCATGGCGCATCTCGTCCCTCTGCAAAGATAACTAGAACCCACGCCAATGGCGCACCCATCATGCTTGTTGCATCAAGTTTTCATACGCCCTCAAGGCGCGCCTCTTCCACATGCTGCACAAGCTAAACTTGCGCTCTCCTTGGCGCACCATCATTCAAGGCCGCATCGCTTTCCATGCGCCCTTACGCGCCTCGCGCCTATGCAACACAAGTTATATCTCACGCTAAGTATAGTCGTAAAAGCACAGCGCATCGCTCCTTTCAATAACATTCGTGTTGTGTAAACCCTCCGTGCGCCGCGCCATATTTCCTTCGCGCACGAAAAGTCCCTCACACGCTTTTCCCATGCGCCAAAGGGCGCACCAAATCCCAATGTAACATGCAAGGTCCATGCGCCTTTCGCGCATCCCGCTCCATGCAACACGATTTTCTCATGCGCCTTTACTAAAATGCACTCGCAAGATGATGCGCCATGCGCTTTTCGCGCCGCTTTAACCTTTCAGCAACAACCTTTCCCCGTGCGCCCGCCTATTTAGCCCCGTAAGCTGCATTTTTCCTGCACCCTGAGCCTATAAATCTCTAACTCTTTCTTCTAGCTAACATTCCAATGGAAGATCAAATGGCTCATTCAACTTTTTCGGATTGGGTCTCGCTTCTTCTTCATGCAGATCGCAGATAATCTTAGAAGAACATATGTCTACATCCAAAGAAGAGACCCACCAAATCAAAAGGGAAGGCTAAGCTTACTGAGGAAGAGATGAAGTATAAATATCAAAGGGTCGAATGCCCGAGTCACAGCCGAATGCAAAGATGGATGTCGAGACTCGGGAATCGGGGCATGTCGACATGGAGGAATTCTCGGGCCGAACTCGTAAAGTTACAAGGAGTCCATGGATGGACAAATTGATAGCAAAGGTTCTCGCACTTCACCGTGAGGAATCCCCACAAAGACAAATAACAATGAATTTATAATGGTGGTTGCTCGGGCCTTTACAACAAAGACACCGATGTGTCGAAAACAAGAAGAAGGGCGAGGTAGTCATTAACCTCACCGCCCGTCATTTTGAGATGATACTGCATCCTCACCACCGCACTTCGTGGCCAGCGCCACCAAGCAGAGTGCATCAAGGCCCGGGAGGACAATGAAGACCAATGCATGCAACTAATGAACGAAGTCTACTTGAAGAACAAGAAGGTGGTAACCCGGTGGCCCCAAATCATCCACCGCAGCTGACTTCTCGTAAGAGCTCAACGATACCATTACCTTCCCGAAAGGTGGTCTTCGCTTTCGACGCCCATTACTTCCATAAATGGATGCCGCGCTACTACTGGAAACAATGAATAAGAATGTGCCTCGAGCAACGCTACTGGGGGAAATTATAAGCAAAGACCATTTCCGAGCAGCTACAACAGCTTCAAAGACAACGGGAGTATTCCATATGAACTCCTACGTGGTCTACGCCGCAAAGATCGAGAGGGATTATCCAGGCCTAGCACGAAGTGGAGTTTGGCCTCAGGTCAAAATATATGAGTATTATCCAGAGTTGAAGCTAGAGAATAGCATCGCCCAATTTGCCAAAATCAACGATGCATTCTTTTATCACATCATCTGCCTATTGAGGCCAAATCTGACTCATGGTCGTATGACCAAAAACATAGTGGCAGCCACGGAGAAATGGGGAGCCCTGTTCACCCAATTTCCTACATTCACCTATCTGAGGGCTGCCAACTTTTTGGGAGAGCCAACCAGGCTACCAAGGTATGCCGGGCCTAAGCTGATTCTGCTGGAGCTGTCAAGGCAGCTAATCACATATCACGAAAAGTGCCTGAAAAGAAAGAAGGGTGGAACTCCTTTCCCCCTCACAGTGGGCCGATACACATGCTCTACCCACCACAAGGCAAAGGAAATGTTTGCAGAGCTGGAGTTACTCAATTTGAAGCATGACTTCCCAGCCAGGCCCACCTTCGACCCAAGGGGCTTACCCAAGAGCAAAGCTTGATCCAATCCACGTTCCTCAGATCGAGGATATTTATATTGACGTCCTCCATGAGGTAGAGCTCAGAAGAAAGGATCATTCTCGCCTAGCATTGCGTAAATTATCCAAGATGGGGTAGCCATTGTCCCCAAAGGCTACCAAACAACAAAGATGAAGTGGACAAGGTATATAATGATACAGATGGGGACGATTGGCCCTTTCCGCCATCGATAACTAAGGCTCCTCGACAATTGAGGAGAGGGTCAAGGAAACTCGCGTAGACAGAGCACCGGTGCCGATGAACGGCCTAATCTACCTCGGGTAGATTTCACAACCTCCCCATTGGGCAACGCACCTTCACGGTCCAAAAGCAACTTAAAGGCAAAGGTGTAGAAGGTGAATCCAAAGACCATTCAGAAGAAGCCCCCGAGAGTCCTCTTTCCACAAACTGCAACAAGTAATAACTCGGATTCGCCAAGAAAGAAGTAGCAGCAGGGATAGTCCAATTGGCCCATCCACTCAGATGTCGGCATTGCTACCACAACAGAGGTCCCTTTCTATCCCTTCTTCTTCTCTTCCTTCCTCCTCGAGTGACTCAAGCGACCATCCCTTTGGTCGTGTCCTCCGCCCCTTCTTCTACTCTTTCCCCGCTTCTTCGCTCTATCTTCTCTCCCTCACCGATCTTTCCTCCTCCATTTCTTCCCTCATCTCCGAGCTCCCTTCCCTTCCTATGTCTTCCACAGCTGCAGCTTCCTTCCTCCCGTGGACACTTCTTCTGGCTATTCTCTCAATGCCGCCCGCGTGTCTCCACGTTTTTCCTCTTCTACCGCAGCTGCCCCTCCTTCGCTTCTCGGTCCTTCTTCCATAGACCAGCCTGATCTCTCAAAGAAATGAGCCAAAGAAAAGAGGAAAGTTCCCATCACTCCGATGGACTTTTCAAAGTGATCCCAACCAAAGGGGCAAAGAAGCTGAAGCCTGTTGCACGCTTCTCTAAAAGTGCTGCAGGTGAGAGAATCATGGAAATTGCATACCCCGATCCCCTCAAAGAGAAAAAGGATCTGTCTCCGACAGATTTTACCGTGACCCAAGTCACAATGGGGACATCTTCTGAAAGTCTCCAGGGGGAAGCTCTTTCCGTGGTCGACGCCCTCTGTCAAAAGCTTCAAGAAACAAAAGAAGAGAAAAGGCTACTAAAAGAGCAAAACAAATATCTGCTCCAAGCCTTACAGAAGATGGGTAGTGCGCCTCCCACAACTGCCGCCGAAACTTCTGAGCTTCTCAGCCAGGAGAAAATCAACGAATATACCAAGATTGGCGAGCAAGGTATGGCCGTTTCTGCTTGGAGGAGCCAGATCCTCAAGGACAGTGAAAGAGTGATCGCCGAGTTTGTCAATTTGTATCTGAGCATCGGAAAGGCGAACAAAGAGCTCCAAGCATTAGCGGGGCCCATATCAGAAGAGCTAGATCATGCTAGACTCCAACACGAGACCTTTCAACAGATGTTCGACTGTTCAGTCGAAGATCTGGTCAAGTTCGGTGTCTTCGGCCATCCAAGGGCCCTCAACAAAACCATGTCCACTCTGGACTACCGGGTGGATCAGCTTGAATTTATTCTGGAAAAAATCGACAAGGTAAAGGAAGCAGCCCTGGATGCAATGCACCAAATGGAGCGAATTGTTCTCAACATGTCTCCAGGGTTGCTCACTCCTTCCTTTATCTTAAGGTCAGCTGATGAAACCATCCGGATCTTCAAGGAGATCGCTTCTCAAGGAACAGGGCCAGAGGTCACATTTGACACTGAATCTATCAACAACCTGCTGGCCTGTAGGGACTTCATCGGGTTCCTCATTGAGGCGGAAAAAGATTATTCCAAACTCCCAGAGAAGCTCATAGATGAGCGGGAGACTTGTGAGGCAATCAGTGAACTGCACAAGGATCCTTCTCAGGATCAATTTGGGCCGATGATTAACAAGTTTTTGGAATACCGCGCTCGCCCATATCTCATCACCTCGAGCAAAGATCAAAAGCAAAGTGCTACTCCTTTCGGCATAGGATGATGACGACGAGTAGCTGCTCCTCCTCCTTCTTCTTCTTCTTCTTCTCTCTCTTCTCCGACTTTCTTGTTGGAATGTCTGAAGTATGTTGATGCAAACGATGACATCATCCATGTTGCATCATGGGATGATGTCATCCATCAAGTTGTAAAAAGTCAACATGACTTTTAGATATTTTGTAAATATCTTTGTAAATAGTTGTTGGCTCCTTTTTGCCTTCTTTTCTCCTCTTCTTCTATAAATACCCCAACACTTGTTGTGTTGAAGATGGATGAATATCTTTCGATGAGAAATAGAGTAAGGAGAAAAGACTTTGAGCTTTTTTGTAATGTAACAAATTAGTAATACAATATTTGGACTTTGTGGTCAATACCTCGTGTTATATACATTAGATCTTTCTTATGTTAGATCTCGTATTTATTCTCTTGATCTCGCTTTCTATTTTATTGTCATTTATTTATCATCAAGATTGCTTTGTTTATTTATGCAAGTAGGTTTGGCTCATTTACTACCAACCCAAAAACATAAATCTTCCGACCTTTCTCGCTTTGGAATTCATTTCTTTTCTCCCTTCGACTGCTCCTTCTTCCTCCTCTCTTTCATTCCTTTCTCTTCGCAGCTGAAATAAACCTACCGGGATGAGATCCCAAACCCCGAAGGCAAAAATCTGTGAGACTTGCATAGATTCCTCGCCGTAGAATAGCAATAAACCGCCACGCTTTGCGACTCAAAGAGGGCTATGCCCCGCACACTCGTTGGCTCGCTTATCCATAGATCTCGCCTGCGACAATTTTCGACCAACAGCTTTTGGCTCCACTGGGGATCGAATAGATCTCACAGATCTACGATGGTAGTAAGATAAAAATCAAAAAATCGAAGATTGTTGCTGCTTGCAAATCAACTTTTGTTAAAAATCCAAAAATTTGCAAAAGTGCTCAAATTGAAAAAATTTCTTCTCGAGAGTCATAGATCTCGGTCCAGCTTAAAGATCTTTAGTTCACTGAGTTTTTACAAAAATCAGTATTTTGCCGTAGATCTGAGTTTTGACTGTTTGCAAAAAGTTTGAAACCCTCTGAAAAAAGTTAAAATCAGATCCGAAAATCAGCTTACTAATCTTCCCTGCCATCTTATCCTCGTTGTAATTTGTCATTTAACCGCAATCGGTTTTCTGAAGAGGATAGTTTTAAATATTTAGAAAAGTATTTGCTGCTGGTTTTTGTCAGAAAAACCAGAAAATCAGCAAGTACAACCAAAAAGAAAGTTTGAATCTACGCCATAACATCGCAGATCTAGAAGGAACACTGGCGAGTGAACCTTTTACGCGCAGCAGGAGAGCCCGTGGAGAAGCCGATCCTACTTTCGATCTGCTTCAAAGGCACAATTTCAGCGTAACACACGCGCGCTTTTCAAATAAGCTCAAGCTAATAGCCGGCCATCCAGAGTGTCTCACCTTCACGAAGAAAAAGTCTTTTAGGGGGCATCCACATCCCTTTGTAGTGCCTTGCTACTCGCCGAACCACACTTCCACTCATGTTCTCTTCCGGCTTTTCGATGGCGGTACCATGGGGAAACGCGATGGGTCCTTTGGCTTTACCACATCCAGTTCACGCTCTCCCTCACGGAAATCGAAAGAATTTTCCCAAATTCGACGGGAGCGGAAATCAAAGCACGGATTCCCACATATCTGCATTCATCATGTCGTGCAGTATTTTGGATGTGACCCACGAAGATGTGTCGGTTCGCCTTTTTCTGGAAACCCTACAAGGGCCTCGCACCAATGGTTTCAGATTTGCCGGCCGGATCTATCACCACCGGGGCCACCTTACGGATGCTTTCAAGACAGATACAAGCCTTCGTGAGGATGCATTTGCATTATTATCACGATCACTCACCCAAGAAGGAGGCGAATGAGACCATGCGCGATTTTGTCACCCGCTCAATGCACTAATCAACCGTGTCCCCGCTGCCATGCTTCCAACGCCGAAAATCAAAAGTGTTTCTTCAGAAACGCTATGAGCTCGAAAGTTAGTTTCGCTCCTTCAGAACGAGTTGCCACCTTGGTTCTCGCCTGCCAGCCGCCATTCACATAGAGGATAATTGATAATATCCGCGAATTAAAAAGGAATCACCAAGCCTAAATCTTTGGCCCTTCGCCCACCACTTCGCTCCGATCCAAAGATTCCAAAAGATGGCGAACGATTTGCTTGCATTAAGAAGCAAGCTGCCCAGTGCCTCTCCCCGCCTCATACCGGATATTCCGCGAGGAATTTCGCTCCTAACAATGTTTCACAAAGACCGCGCTTACCTACAAATTGCTCCGCGGTTGGCACTGAGGCCCTCCTGGCCAATGCTCCGCTGAAATCAAGAAGAAGAGCAAGATATGAAGAACCTTCATCTCAAGGCGAAGATGATCAAGATGTCGGTGAACCGACCGCGACTCTACTATCGGGTATATGGAATTTGATGAGGAAGAATCGATGAAGAAGAGGGTACCTGTGGATATGCAAGTGACAAATATATGCTGTTTTTACTCGCCGCAAGGAAAAGAAGCGGAAGTTGCTGCCCATGTCCAGCAGGAGAAGGCCGTGTCAAACGCGCCTCCGATCATTGCTAAAAGAGGTAATCCTCTTCCTGCTCAACTCCCTGGCAAATCTTTTACAAGGAAATCTTTTCCCCCTATCTCTCCTCCAAATCAATCCTCTCACATTCCTACTAAGACCACCAATCCTATTCCATCATCGCGAGGTGAGGGACTCATTCCTTTACCAACGCAACCCTTGGCCGCGTTTGATATTATAGATCATGCAAAAAGACCAAGATCCAAATGTCCTCAAGCCGAGTACCTTCACCAAACCCCGAACAAAGTAAGATTGACTAAGTATATCCAAAGTCAAGTCATTATATCTAATCGTGTTTCCCAAAAGGAATCCTTTCCATTCCCCCGAATCTCATATAAATGTTGCTTCAACATCTCATCGCAAAGATAGAGCCTTTCTATCTCTCCCTCCGATCAATGGACACAAGCTAGTAATCGCATAATTGATTCCGGCTTCGATAACGCCATGCCGGCAAAAGTCACCCATGCTTTGGGCCTCACTTTACCAAGCCTTTCGGCAGTGTTATTCCTCGAAACTAAGCAAGTTCCGTTGGTTGGCCAAATCAAAGACGCGCAATTTGCATTTGCGCCTTCCCGATAAAAGAGTAAAATGATAATTCTCGTTTGCTACGACATTCCTAGCAAATTTCTATGGAATTTTGTCGGGAAGAAGTTTTTGCAGCAAGTTGGTGGAGAAATTCATATGGACTGGTCTAAAGCTAGAATTCCAAATCAAAGGCATAATGCAAACTTTGGAGCCTAATCCCAAAAGAAGTACTTGGTCACTAGCTCTGAAGACCCCAAAGCTCAAATCCTTTTTGAATCATCAGGGATGGGGAATTACTTCTTATCTACTGAGATGGATAAAACGGGTGTCCTCGTTCAAGAAGGAGATCTTAATAAAATCTGGACATTGCAATTCGATGGGAGCTATGCAACTAGTGGATGTGGCATCGGGGCCGTGCTGATATCTCCTGAGGAAGAAGTCATTCCTCTCTCTTTCAAATTGCAGCTTTTTCAACACTAACAATACACTGAGTATGAATCTCTCTTACTCTGATGCAAGCCGCAAAAGAAAGAGGAATTAAAAATTTAAAAGTACAAGGTGATGCTTGAGCTAGTCAGAAATCAGGTCAAAAGGATTTACCAAGTAAAAATGAAAGGCTCAGACATTACCGTAATGCGGTATGGGACAAAGATCAAGAATTTGATGCTTTTTCAATAGAGGCTATTCCAAGAGCCCAAAATGACATGGCTGATTCATTGGTCAAGCTTTCAAAGATCTCTCATGCTCCCACACCTGTGTTTGAAAACGAACAAGTACACCATTGAGGTGGTTTTCCGCCCGAGCGTACTGCATAAATTCTCAAGATTGGCAGTGTTCAACGATGATAATCAACTCATTGCTTTTCCGAGAAGGCAGAAAATTTTAAAGAATTACACTTCGAAGGGTCTACTTCCACTTGCCGTGAGTCAGTCACCGACCAAGGCAATGAATCTGAAGGTAACGATGGCATATGTCAGCTCAAGGGAAATAAAATTCCAAAGGGCCTGGTTTCTCTGGAACGCCTGTTCGACAGGCATGACCGTTTTGTAAAAAGAAGAAGTGGACGACCCTAGCTCATCCCCTAAACCGAACTGGCCATATAGGTTCGATAGAACACCCGCAATTCGTGAACATTGGCAAATGTTGCACGCCTGAGGAGAAGCGAAAATTTGTCAAGTTGCTAAAAAAATATATGGATGTATTGGCATGGTCCTATGCCGATTTAAAGTCCTTCAAGCCAAAGGACGTTCAGCACGATATTCCGTTGAAAGACGATGTCAAAGCCTTCCGCCAGAAGCAGAGGCACTATAATCCCAAGATTTCGGTACCATCCAGCCAAAATTCAAGATGCCGGACGCAAGAATCATCTTCCCTATCCATCACAAAGACTTGGGTAGCAAATATTATGCCAAAGACGCAAGAAAAACGGCGAGATACGCATATGCGAGACTTTCAAATTTGAATCAAGCTTCACCGAAAGACAACTACCCTCTTCCGATAATGGATCAAGTTCTCGCAAGCAAGAATCGGATCGTAGATGTTGTCCATGCTTGACGGTTTTTCGTGTTACAATCGATTGAAGTTTCACCAAGATCAGCTTTAAAACAAAGATTCACTACTCCTCGGGTACATTTGCCTACAGCAGATGCCTTTCGCCTAACTACGCCGGTGCCACTTTTCAAAGGGGCCATGGACTTTGCATTCAAAGGTATGATGGGGAAAGTCATCAGTGGTTTATTTAGATGACTTAACCGTGTTCTCTAAACAAATGAAATGATCATTGTGATCATTCGGAGCAAGTGTTGGCAAAGCCGAGAACATGGGATTTCCCTAAACCCAAAAAGTCTGTTTTTGAGTCACGAAGGGAAGTTACTAGGCCATGTGGTTAGCAAAGAAGGAACAAAGATAGATGCCGAAAGAGTTAAGGCTATTCAAAGCCTTACTCTACCTACAAGCAAGACCGGTGTTCATTCTTTCTTTGGAAAGGTGAACTTTCTCAGCGCTTTTGTTCCCGACTTTGCTGAAAAAACCCCGTCACATATTGAACATGATGAAGGGGTCACCAACTTTCGATGGAGTGAAGAGGGGAAAAGGTCATTTGAAGAAATAAAAGCTTCCGCTTGCTCATGCACTATCCCGTATGTCCAGATTTCTCCAAGGACTTCATCATGTATAGTTACGCATCCGAGCATACCGTGTCCGCAATCTTAATGCAAAAGAACTCTGAGGATGTCAATCTCCAATCGCGTTCATGAGTTCTCCCCTCAAGCCTCACGAACTAAAAATGACTCAACTGGAAAAGCATGCCTTTGCCGTTGTCAAAGCAGTGAAGAATTTCAGGTATTACATTCTAAACTCGCATACGGTGGTGCTGGTCCCTGACACGGCGGTGAAATCAATTCTAACTCAGCAGGAGTTAGGAAGCTTGCGAGGAAATTGGATCGCAAAGGTCCAGGAGTATGACCTGGATATTAAACCAACCAAGCTGGTAAGGGGCAAGGGCCTGTGTCAGCTAATGGCTGAAAACAAAGATTCAGAAAACCCTGATGAAAGGGGTGACTACACCGATGAAACACAGGACCGGCAGGAAGAGCCTGATTCTCTGCCTCTGGTTCTATTTGTTGCAACTAGTGATGAGTGGTACTCCGACATCGCTTTCTTCCTTACCTACGGCGAATGCCCGATGCACCTAACTGCAAAGGAGAAGCGCACTATAAAGCTTAGAGCGGCTAAATATGTCATCTGGGATGACGGCTTATATAAACGTGGGATAGATGGCATCTTTTTGCGATGTGTTGACAAACCCCAGCAAGTAAAACTACTAGAAAGTTTTCACAATTCAGCTTGTGGAGGGCATTTCTCTTCCTCCGTAATTGCACACAAGATCATTCGAGCTAGGTACTATTGGCCGACGCTCTTCCAAGATACAGCCACCTGGGTGGCGAAATGTGAACCCCGCTAACAATTCGCTTCGTCGCAAGCCCAAGTTGGCTGCCTTTCCCTAAGGCCGGTCATTATCAATGAACCATTCAGCAATGGGGAATTGATTTTATCGGCGCACTCAATCCTCAATCGAGTGCCGACATAGCTATGTCCTTACAAAGAACGGATTACTTTACCAAGTGGGTGGAAGCCATACCGCACAAGCATGCCACTTCGAGGTGGTTTGTAATTTCATTAAAGAAAATATCATTGTCGTTCAAGCGTTCCAAAACAAAATCATCACGATAATGCTTCTAACTTCTCCTCACGAGAGGTTATTAGTTTTTGCTATGAATATGGTATAACTTTGGCTCACGCCTCGACTATTATCCTCAGGGAAATGGTCGTGGAATCCAAGAATAAGAACTTGGTGACCATCATACTAAGTTAGTAGATGAGAATCAGCGAATGTGGCACAAGTCTTTGTAGACGACGCTTTGGGCCGATCGTATTACTCCCAAGAGATCTCTCGCATGTCACCTTTTCAAGTGTTATATGGCATCGATGCCGAGCTTCCCATTTCTCGAACTTCCCGCTCTCGCGCTGGCACGAGCTATCAAGATGAAACTTTCAAAGTTCTCTTGAAAAGAGAATCATGTATCTGGCAGAACTTGAAGAAAAGAGAGTGAGGGTGGTCGATAGGATCACTGAACATCAGAATCAAGTTAAGAGGCTTTTTGATAAGAAAGCCAAGCAAAGGGATTTTCAAGTGGGAGATCTCATCCTTTTATGGGACAAGCGAAGAGAACCAAAGGGCATGCATGGAAAGTTTGATTCCCTGTGGAGAGGGCCCTTCAAGATCAAGCACCAACGGAGAGAATAGTTTCTATCTCTCATATCCGGATGGAACCGAACTCCCGCTTCCTTATAGCGGCAAAGATCTCAAGATCTTCGTGAAGTAGAGCTTGCTCTCTCTTCTTTGTACAGCTTTGCTTTTGTTGTGTGTTTGCTTCCGTCATGTGTTTGCTTTTGGTTTGTTGTGTGTTTTCTTTTGCTCCTCCTCCGGGCCGCCCTTGTTTTTGACTCTGTTACCCAATGGATAGGCACATGAGAACTGGGATTCTCTACCCCCGAGTTCACTCAGGGATAGTCCCCAGAAAGAGCCAGCTGTTATCCCGTAAAATTGACAAGGGCAATTTTACCGATAACCATACCGAAATTTTGTCCCGATCCCTCGTTAGGGATCCTCGCGCTCAAACGTTGTAAAATCCCTTCCCGGGAAATCTGGTTTTTCGAACTTAGTCTTTTGAGCCTTTTTTGGCTGGGCGCATGAAATTGCTATGTAACACCAACTTTTGGTGCGCCCCCTTTAAAACCTTTGGCGCGTGATTTTCAGTGTTAACACACGACTTTCGGTGCACCAAAGTGTGTTGAGCCTTCCTCATGCGCCAAGGCGCATGCGCCATCATGTTGGCACAACGCTTGTCATGCCACTTTTTTGTGTGCCAAAGGGCGCACATAATCTTATCAAACACAATGCTTTGTGCGCCAAAAGGCACATAATTTCCTCATGTCGAGATAGCTTTTGGCGCAAAGGCGCGCTTTATTTCATGTTGGCAGCATTTTTTGGTGCGCCAAAGGGCGCACGCTTTTTCCTATCGACAAAGCAGCTTTCATGCGCTTTTCAAAAGTGGGTGGCGATTAATGTCCAAATACCTATATATATATGGTTTACGCGCCCAAATGTCATTTTCACTATTCGTTGTGCACGTGATTTTTCTCGAGCCTCGTCACCTCGCCTCATCGCTTTCAACACGTTGTGGACCCGTGCTCAGCTTTTGTTATTTATCCGGTAAGAGGTTCTTTTCTCGCCCATGTGCTTTATTTTCTGGTTTTTGGCTTGCATGGTTGGTTTTTGATATGCATGCATGTTGAGCTAGCCCTCCCCGTGCCGCCTTTTCCTTATTTGTTTCTCCCATCCATCCCTCTTTCCAGATCTCGCTGGTAGGGTGTTAGTTTGAAAGCTTGGTCTCGAACCCCTTTGGCTTCAACCATATCAATATCCTAAGGCAAATTTTAACTCGAAAAAAGAAAGAAGGGTTGAGCCATATGAAAAAACCCTATTTTTTCCTTAGCACACTAAAAAGCATCGTGCAACATCATAAACAAATGCCTTTCACGGCGCATCTGTCGTCTCTCTCAAAGATAACTAGAACCCGCGCCAATGGCGCACCCATCATGCTTGTTGCATCAAGTTTTCATACGCCCTCAAGGCGCGCCTCTTCCACATGCTGCACAAGCTAAACTTGCGCTCCTTTGGCGCACCATCATTCAGTGCTGCATCACCTTTCCATGCGCCCTTAGCGCGCCCTGCGCCCATGCAACACAAGTTATATCTGCGCCAAGTATAGTCATAAAAGCGCAGGCGCATCGCTCCTTTCAATAACATTCGTGTTGTGCAAACCCTCCGTGCGCCGCGCCATATTTCCTTTGGCACACGAAAAGTCCCTGTTACACGCTTTTCCCATGCGCCAAAGGGCGCACCAAATCCCAATGTAACATGCAAGGTCCATGCGCCTTTGGCGCATCCTGTCTCCATGCAACACGATTTTCTCATGCGCCCTTTACTAAAATGCACTCTGCAGTATGCATGCGCCATGCGCCTTTGGCGCCAGTTTAACCTTTAACAGCCCTTTCCCGTGCGCCCTGCCTATTTAGCCCTGTAAGCTGCATTTTTCCTGCGCCCTGAGCCTAAAAATCTCTAACTCTTTCTTCTGCTAACATTCCAATGGAAGATCAAATGGCTAATTCAACTTTTTCGGATTGGGTCTCGCTTCTTCTTCATGCAGATCAATAGATAATCTTAGAAGAACATATGTCTACATCCAGCAAGAGACCCACCAAATCAAAAGGGAAGGCTAAGCTTACTGAGGAAGAGATGAAGTATAAATATCAAAGGGTCAGAATGCCCGAGTCACAGGCCGAATGCAGCATGGATGTCAGAGACTCATAATTGGGGCATGTCGACATGGAGGAATTCTGGGCCAGAACTCATAAAGTTACAAGGAGTCCATGGATGGACAAATTGATAGCAAGGCCTCGCACTTCACCGAGGAATCCCCGTCACAAGACAAATAACAATGAATTTATAATGGTGGTTGCTCAGTCTTACAACAAAGACACCAGATGTGTCGAAAACAGTAAGGGCGAGGTAGTCATTAACCTCACTGCCCATCATTTTGAGATGATACTGCATCCTCACCACCGCACTTTCGTGGCCGCACCCAAGCAGAGTGCATCAAGGCCTGGGAGGACAATGAAGACCAATGCATGCAACTAATGAACGAAGTCTACTTGAAGAACAAGAAGGTGGTAACCCGGTGGCCCCAAATCATCCACCGCAGTGACTTCTCAGAAGAGCTCAGCGATACCATTACCTTCCTGAGCAGGGTCTTCGGGCTTTCTGACGCCCATTACTTCCATAAATGGATGCTGCGCTACTTGGAAACAATGAATAAGAATGTGCCTGAGCAACGCTTTTGCTGGGGGGAAATTATAAGCAAGACCATTTCCGAGCAAGCTACAATAGCTTCAAAGACAACGGAGTATTCCATATGAACTCCTACGTGGTCTACGCCGCAAAGATCGAGAGGGATTATCCAGCCTAAGACGAAGTGGAGTTTGGCCTCGTGTCAAAATATATGAGTATTATCCAGAGTCAAGCCGAGAATAGCATCGCCCAATTTGCCAAAATCAACGATGCATTCTTTTATCACATCATCTCGCCTATTGAGGCCAATCGACTCATGGTCGTACGACCAAAACATAAGTGGCAGCCACGAGAAATGGGGAGCCCCGTTCACCCAATTTCCTACATTCACCTATCCGAGGGCTGCCAACTTTTTGGGAGAGCCAACCAGCTACTACAAGGTATGCCGGGCCTAAGCCGATTCTCGCTGAGCCACAAGGCAACTAATCACATATCACGAAAAGTGCCTCGAAAAGAAAGAAGGGTGGAACTCCTTTCCCCTCACAAAGGGGCCGATACACATGCTCTACCCACCACAAGGCGAAGGAAATGTTTGAGAGTGAGTTACTCAATTTGAAGCATGACTTCCCAAATGTGCCCACCTTCGACCCAAGGGGCTGCCTACAAGAGCAAAGCTTGATCCAATCCACGTTCCTCGATCGAGGATATTTATATTGACGCCTCCATGAGGTAGAGCTCAAGAAAGGATCATTCTCGCCTAGCATTGCGTAAATTATCCAAGATGGGGTAGCCATTGTCCCCAAAGGCTACCAAACAACAAGATGAAGTGGACAAGGTATATAATGATACAGATGGGGACGATTGGCCCTTTCCGCCATTGATAAACTAAGGCTCCTCGACAATCGAGGAGAGGGTCAAGGAAACTCACAGAGTAGGACAGAGCACTCGGTGCCGATGAACGGCCTAATCTACCTCTGGGGTAGATTTCACAACCTCCCCATTGGGCAACGCACCTTCACGGTCCAAAAGCAGCTTAAAGGCAAAGGTGTGTAAGGTGAATCCAAAGACCATTCGTGAAGAAGCCCCCGAGAGTCCTCTTTCCACAAAGCTGTAATGTAATAACTCCGATTCGCCAGAGAAAGAAGCAAAGCAGGGATAGTCCAATTGGCCCATCCACTCAGATGTCGGCATTGCTACCACAACAGAGGTCCCTTCTATCCCTTCTTCTTCTTCTTTCCCTTCCTCCTCGAGTGACTCAAGCGACCATCCCTTTGGTCGTGTCCTCCGCCCCTTCTTCTACTCTTTTTCCCCGCTTCTTCGTCTATCTTCTCTTCCTCACCGATCTTTCCTCCTCCATTTCTTCCTCATCTCCGAGCTCCCTTCCCTTCCTATGTCTTCCGCACAGCCTGCAGCTTCCCTCCTCCCGTGGACACTTCTTCGGCTATTCTCTCAATGCCACCTCCGCGTGTCTCCACGTTTCCCCTCTTCTACCGCAGCACTGCCCCTCCTCTCGCTTCTCGGTCCTTCTTCCATAGACCAGCCTGATCTCTCAAAGAATGAGCCAAAGAAAAGAGGAAAGTTCCCATCACTCCGATGGACTTTTCAAAGTGATCCCAACCAAAGGGGCAAAGAAGCCAAGCCTCACTGCACGCTTCTCTAAAAGTGCAGCAGTGAGAGAATCATGGAAATTGATACCCCGATCCCCTCAAAGAGAAAAAGGATCTGCCTCCGACAGATTTTACCGTGACCCAAGTCACAATGGGGACATCTTCTCGAAAGTCTCTGTGGGGAAGCTCTTTCCGCGGTCGACGCCTCAAAAAGCTTCAAGAAACAAAAGAAGAGAAAAGGCTACTAAAAGAGCAAAACAAATATCTCGCTCCAAGCCTTACAGTAAGATGGGTAGTGCGCCCCCCACAATCGCCGCCGAAACTTCGAGCTTCTCACCAGAGAAAATCAACGAATATACCAAGATTGGCGAGCAAGGTATGGCCGCTTTCGCTTGAGGAGCCAGATCCTCAAGGACAAGAAAGAGTGATCGCCGAGTTTGTCAATTTGTATCTGAGCATCGGAAAGGCGAACAAAGAGCTCCAAGCATTAGCGGGGCCCATATCAGAAGAGCTAGATCATGCTAGACTCCAACACGAGACCTTTCAATAGATGTTCGACTGCTCACCAAGATCCGGTCAAGTTCGTGTCTTCGCCATCCAAGGGCCCTCAACAAAACCATGTCCACTCTGGACTACCGGTGGATCAGCTTGAATTTATTCTGGAAAAAATCGACAAGGTAAAGGAAGCAGCCCTGGATGCAATGCACCAAATGGAGCGAATTGTTCTCAACATGTCTCCAGGGTTGCTCACTCCTTCCTTTATCTTAAGGTCACCGATGAAACCATCCGGATCTTCAAGGAGATCGCTTCAAGGAACAGGCCGAGGTCACATTTGACACTCGAATCTATCAACAACCCGCTGCCTCGTAGGGACTTCATCGGTTCCTCATCGAGGCGGAAAAGATTATTCCAAACTCCCAGAGAAGCTCATAGATGAGCGGGAGACTTGTGAGGCAATCAACGAATCGCACAAGGATCCTTCTCAGATCAATTTGGGCCGATGATTAACAAGTTTTTGGAATACCGCGCTCGCCCCATATCTCATCACCCGAGCAAAGATCAAAAGCAAAGCTACTCCTTTCGCCGCAGATGATGACGACGTAGCTAGCTCCTCCTCCTTCTTCTTCTTCTTCTTCTCTCTTCTCCGACTTTCTTGTTGGAATGTCTGAAGTATGTTGATGCAAATGATGACATCATCCATGTTGCATCATGGGATGATGTCATCCATCAAGTTGTAAAAAGTCAACATGACTTTTAGATATTTTGTAAATATCTTTGTAAATAGTTGTTGGCTCCTTTTTGCCTTCTTTTCTCCTCTTCTTCTATAAATACCCCAACACTTGTTGTGTTGAAGATGATGAATATCTTTCGATGAGAAATAGAGTAAGGAGAAAAGACTTTGAGCTTTTTGTAGTAATGTAACAAATTAGTAATACAATATTTGACTTTGTGTCTTAAATACCTGTGTTATATACATTAGATCTTTCTTATGTTAGATCTCGTGTATTTATTCTCGTTGATCTGCTTCTATTTTATTGTCATTTATTTATCATCGTATTGCTTTGTTTATTTATGCAAGTAGGTTTGGCTCATGCTTTACTACCAACCCAAAAACATAAATCTTCCGACCTTTCTCGCTTTGGAATTCATTTCTTTTCTCCCTTCGACATGTTCCTTCTTCCTCCTCTCTTTCATTCCTTTCTCTTCACAATGGAAATAAACCTACGGGATGAGATCCCAAACCCCGAAGGTAGAATCATGAGACTTGCATAGATTCGGAACTCATGAAGTGATAGACTCGAGTCGGTGGGTGGTTTGATAAAGTGTTAAGTGATGAATAATTAGGTATAGGTGGGGTGTAGGTAATGATGATGTTGGTGTGGGTAATAGGTAGTGACATTTGGACGCACGCACACATATAAAATGTGACAAGGTACTAGGCTGAAGAGCTTACAAAATCTACTTCATCAAAGGTCGATAGGCTTATCCAAACAAGGTTGATGTGGTCTAGGTATCCAAGGTATAGGATATGGTCCTAAAACACAACTAGGTGAGGTGTAGGAATGGGTAGTAGGTATGTCCCAGAGCACTAAAAGGTTTGGTCGAGATAAACATCACGGCATTTAGGTAAGGTAAGGTCAGTAGGAAAAACAACACAAGTAGCATCATCACAAGGTATAACAAGTAAGTGAATTTGAGTGGCCAAGGGGTGAGTTTTGGTGAGGTCGAGAGGTAAGGTCATAGTTATAGGAAAAAATTTTCCCCAAATGAAACAAAGGTCGTGTATTAGGTAATAAGGTGATAGGGTGAGCCACAAGGGCTTGGGTAAGGGTGGGGTAGCAATAAAAATTGTAGTAGGAAATCAAATGTGATTAAATATTACACAGTGGGTTCAAGTTGGGTGACCAACACCGGTCAAAGGTAAACTAATACATATCAAGCAAAACTAATACCGGTCAATTAGGTCACAAGATTGATGTTGGACGAGTCATATTTGGGGTAAAAAAGGTAAAATCCATCGTGACAAAAGTTCAATTGAGATTTTTTCCTTTCTGAAAATGACGTTATGAGCATATTTTTTTGCCGAAGAATCAAGCAATAGTAGGAGGAGGTTGAGTTGGTGATAGGAGGATAGATGATGTAGGTATGACGGATGGTTACGAGATGTTAGTGGGTAGCCTAGCTATATGCATTACCACCACGACCGTGTCGGCCCAGAGACTTGGCTACTTTTTGTGATAGTTCGAGAGGATGCATTACAGGGGCAAGTCATTGATTTACAAAGATTCTGGTGACTCAATCTCGCACAAGTGACTACCCTCAAGGACATGTGGCTAGGATATAGCACAGTAGCTACACTACATACCCACTATCACATGCATGGGTAGGTGATGGGGATAGGTTTTCACATTGTAGCATAGGTTTCCATACTACAAAGGGCGTAGGTTGTTACCTTGCGGGGGCTAGTTAGCGGTTATGACAGTGCTCAAGTGCAGAACATGTATAAGTTTAGGTGCGGGGACCACCTCCATAGGCACCAAGGCGGGTCTGTATTGCAGAGATAGTAGGGCGAGGGACCATTGATACCAGCATAGGGGCTACAAGTATATGTCGAGCTATGGCACCACCACGATGATAGCCATCACCATGTACAAAGATTTGATATCGAGGCAAGATATTATTAGGACCAGTTATTAGAGGTTGGTATATAGGTTATATCATATGCCAAGTACAAGGCCCATAAGCTTACAGCCAGGGGACTCATAGTACAAGATCGACAGATAGTCATTGATCTCGTGGTCATGGCGAGAGGGAGGTAACAAGCTCACGAAGGCCGAGACTAGACGAGAGGGTACATGCAAGATGATGAGCGGGAAGATACTCGAGACCGATGAGGGTACCGAAGACAGAATAGAGGTGTTGGGCCCTCACATGGGTGAGACAAAGATGTTATCTGCCATTGTATTTTGATTTTTTTATATGTACCAGCCTGCATGCCAAAGATGCGAGATTGTACATGAGAGGTTTTGAGATACTTGTATTATTTATATCTGTGTATACATGTATTGACACATAGACCTTCCATTTATATAGTTGATGATGAGATGATATGTGAGAGTATATTTCCATTATATTTATTTCATGGAAACTTGATTTGATTAATGATGTATGTTTTGATTACAGTTAGTATATTGATGTTATGGAAACTTAGAGTTTTAAGCAAGGTTAAGGTCAGATGTAGGCATGGTGGAGTCAGGTATAGGCATGGTGGAGTCAGGTATAGGCATGGTGGAGTCAGGTATAGGTATGGTGGAGTCAGGTGTAGGCATGTTTGAGTTTGAAAATTTCCAAGTTATCATTTTATGGAAATTAGATGATTTTGGCATGATGGAGTCATTGATGTATGATGTGATTGTAGTATGACTTGGTTGATGTTGTTTTGAAATGAAATGATAGTATGTTAAATAGTTTAATTTCCAATGTATTGATGATATGGAAACTAGATCATAGGCATGGTTAAGTTTGTTTTGTTTTAATGGAAGATGAGATATATAATGGATGTATAATTTTGGTTTGAGTTAACTTCCCGAATTATTGTTTTTATGGGAACTAACGAAGTGTTTGTTTGATGGGGAAATGATGATGGGGTAAAAGAGTGTTTGAGCTAACCTCGAAGGGCCCCATGCCCTAAGAGTGCTTTGCCTACATAGCCCTTGCGAAAGGGGCCTCAAGCCGATGTAGTTCTCCCATAGGATAGGGAAGAATAAGATGAGGTAGGTGAGTAGGTTGGTGAGTTTAGGTATGGGTAAATGGGAAAGGTAATTTAGGCATGGTTGTGTCAGATTAGTTGATTGAAGTAGATGATGAATGTAAATATAGGTGAAAGGAGAAGAAATCCCAGAAAATTAATGTCGAAGGTCTTGTCCTGTGTAAAATAATTAATAAGTAAGCAAAGGTGTAAATGGTATAAGAGGTGAAAAGACTCCATAAGTGGCAAGAACCATTATGAGCATACCAAAGATAGGGTTATGAACTTAAGCCCCTAAAGGCATTGCATGATTGAACTTTCTAAGGGTGAAAGAAGTTACATGATCACGAAGTGTCACATGTGTGCCACGTCCCTTGAGTAGGTAGAAGAAGAGAAAGGGAAGAAGGTGAGGTGGAGTGGTTTTTTTAGTGTAACCTTGTTGTGAGACAACATGCCCCTTCTGCAAGATACCCAAAACCAAAATAGGCAAGTCCATGACTAAAAATTTGTATTGTATTTTCTTTTTGCTTTTTGTTTTATAGACTAATCGATGTGGGAAGTCTATGTGGGATGAATAGAATATCTCCTTGAGGTCTTCGTGAAGTTGATCGATGTGGGAAGCTTCATAATATTTTTATTTTATTTTTGCAGAAATAGTCTTCTTTTTGGATAGACTATGTACAATAGGGCTAGATTTTTATAGCTGTCCTTTGAGGGAGCAATCTATTTATAGCAAAGATATAGAAATATAGATGTCCTTTTTGAGGGAGTCATCTATTTACAAGAAGTTTGACTCAAGGATTTGAATTTGAAAATCCCATATATTACTTTTGAATTTTTGGACTTTTAGGTCATGGACAAGACTATAAAGGAGTATAGGCTTCTTTTATGAAGGCAAAACCATAACACGCAGAGGTTAGCTATGAAAGAGAGGTTTTAAGTGATGAATGACCATGGGATTCCATCCTAAAAAGGACAAAAAGTATCCATGAGAATCATGCCATGAGTAGATTCGTGGTACTCATATTGAAGATAAGGTTGAAAGGTGATGGATAATCACACAATGTCGTTGGTCCTTAAAAGAGGTAGATGAAAGGAATGGTTACTCAAGGGACGAGTGTGTAATAAACAAAAGGTGATATAGTACTTGATTCAATAGTAGAATGGTTGAAGATGCAAGGCATTGAGGGCTCAGGCTCGGGTTTACCTTCGAGAGAAGATAAACAATAAGCACTTGATCCATAAGTATGAGTGACGATATAGGGTCCAAGCCAATTAGGAGCAAACTTGCCCCGTTTACTTTTCTCCACTTTGGTTACATGTTGATTTTCCTTCAGACAAGGTCATCGACTTTGAAGGTTCATTCATGGACACGTTTGTCATAGGCACGTTTGATATGTTTTTAGTAGATTTGAAGGTGATCGAGAGAATTTAAATGACATTTGTCTAGAAGCTCAAGTTGGGCCAAACGGTCTTGGTGAAAGTCGTCATCATTGAGCATGTCTTTGAGTGAGATATGAAGAGATGGAATTTAGACTTCGAGAGGCAAGACAACCTCTATACCATAGACCAAAGAGAAATGTGTAGCAATAGTTGAGGTGTGAATACTAGTGTGATAAGCCCATAAGGCAAAAGGAATGTGCGTGTGCCAATCCTTACCAGTATCGTCAACCACTTTCATAAGAATTTTGTTAAGAGTTTTGTTAGTCGATTCAGCTTGGCCATTTGTTTGAGGGTAATAAGGCAAAGAAAAACTAATTTGAATGCCAAAGGCATCATAGAGTTTATGTAGGGTTTTGTTTTTGAATTATTTTCTGTTATTAGTGATGAGGCGGTGAGGAACACCAAAGTGACAAATGATGTGATGGTTGATGAATTCGCTTATTTTCTTGGATTTTACAGAAATGAGAGGAATAGATTATGCCCATTTAGTGTAATATTCAGTCATGGTTATGATCCATTGATGACGTTAAGAAGAATAAGGGTTAATATCTCCACGAGATCCAGACCCCATTAGGAGAAATGTCAAAGGTCTCTGACGACCTGTAAGGCATGACTAGGGGTGTGGTGAAGATTAGTGTGTTGTTGACATTTTACACACTATTTGACATAGCCACAACAATCTTGGTTTAGGGTTGGCCAGTAATAGCCGAGGTGAAGAATGCATTTAGTGAAAGTGAGGCTACTAAAATGACCACCGCAAATCCCATCGTGAACTTATTTAATGGTGTACGGGATTTTAGAACTTGTGAGGCATCGTAGGAGGATACTTGTCAAAGCCACATTTGTAGAGAAGACCCCCCATGATGACATAGCGAGACACTTTTGAGGAAGGCTTGTTGTCCATTGCAAGTGAGTTCTGGAGGCATAATTGAGAGGGAAAGGTAATCAGTAAACTGCTTATACCAAATGTCATGTGGATCAATTTCAATTCTTCCTACAAAGTTAACGTCTCAAAATAAATAAGAGGGTGATTGCAACCTTTGTACTGTGAAAAATATTTTTGAGTTGGAAGGTGAAGCGAGTATTTGAGAAGCAAGGCAAGCCATGGTATCCGTGAATTTTTAATGGAGCGTGGAGTGGTTTGAAGTTCATAATGATCAAAGGTAGTCAAAAGTATGTCAACGTGATGTTTATACTTTTGAAGTACCTCATTATGACATTGGTATAAACCATTGACTTGGTTCACAACTAGTTGGGAGTCACCAAAGATATTAATGGATTTAACGTCTAAGGCTATGGCGGTCTGAAGACCTAACACGAGTGCTTCGTATTCAACAATGTTATTAGTGCAGTTGAAATCTAGTTTGAAAGATAAAGGCATAGGCTCACTATCAAGAGGAATAAGGATGACCCCTACACCACCCCACACTGACATTTAGAACCATCGAAAAATAAGGTCATTTGATAAATGGTGTCATCAAGGGAGAGGGTAGCATGGATTCATCAGGGAAATCAAAGTTAGAAGATTAATTTCTGGAAAGAGGTGCGTCTGCAAGTTGGTCGGCGATGGTTTGTCCTTTAACAGACTTTTGATGGATGAATTCAAGATCTAGGTCTATGCAAGAAGCATGAGCCAATGTGTAGCATGTTGGTGTTGGTAAGGCTTAGCATACATGTAATGTAAGGGATCAGTGTTGGTGACAATGAAGGTTTTGTGGTTGAGTAGGTAATGGAAAAGTTTAATGGCGACAAAAGACTAGGGCCAAACACGCTTTTTCAGCGTGAGTGCATCTAGTCTCGTAATCTAAAAGAGTACGACTTATATAATAAATCACCTGCTCCCTATGATTCTCATCGTGATGAGTGAGTATGGCTCCTAAGGAATGATCAGTGGCAGAAATGTAGAGGTAAAAGGGCTTGTCATCCTTTGGTGGGATGAGCATAGGTGGCTAGAGGAGGTATGCTTTTAACACCTTAAAAGCTTTATGACACTCATCATCCCAATTGAAGGAAACATCCTTTTTAAGAAGATGATGAAAAGGGTGACATCAGTTGAGAGTTGAGAAATAAAGCATCTAATAGATTACAACTTTCCTTGCAAACTACGAAGTTGTCAAAGGTTAGTAGGTGGAGGCATCTCAAGAATAGCCTTGATTTTGATAGGATCGACTTCGATACCCCACGAGAGATGATGAAACCAATCGAGTTTTCTAGAGAGGATGGTGAATACACACTTCTTTGGTTAAAGGTGAACACATTATTTGATGAGACGGTCAAAGATGACTTTAAGAACTGCGAGGTGGTCGGTGATACTTAGACTTAGCAAGAAGGTCATTAACATAATCTTCCAAAATATTATGTATGATGTCATGAAAAATATAGGTCATGACACGCTGATATGTGGCACCAACATTTTTAAGGCCAAAGGGCATGACACAATAATATAAGGTCCCCAAAGGTCTGATGAAGGCATTTTTATGTTCAACTTCTAAGTATTTGAGTAATATTTTATTATAGCCCATGAAACCATCCATGAGTGATAGCATCTCATGGCCGAAGTGAGATCAAAAATTTGGTTGATATTAGGTAGAGGAAAGTCATCCTTGGGGCAAGCTAGGTTAAGGTCATGGAAATCCATGCAGATGTGGAGTCCCCTATCACTTTGGTGATAGGAACTATGTTAGAAATCCATTAGGGATAGTCAATGGGTAAAATAAAAGAAACAGAAAGGAGGCACTGGAGTTCTTCTTTCACAAGAAGGGCAATGCGACGATGCATTTTTGTTTCTCGATTTTGTTGTCAAGAATAGTTACAATATTATTGACATTGATATTTGGGTCAATACCGGGCATATCAGCATAAGACCAAGCAAAAGCATTGCTATGATCTCGGAGGAATGAGGTGAAGGCTTCCTGTTCAACATATTCTAAATATTGGCCTATCTATAAAATGTGGGGATCATCCTAAGTGTGAATTTTGATCTCTATAGTTGATTCATTTAACATGGTTTGCGTCTCAGAAGGTAATGACCAAATATAAGAATCCTCCACACCTAAATAACTGAGAATGGAATCATCGTCCTGACATTGAAAAATGTTGATAGAAGGTGTGCCATCATCAATCATGTCGGGATACATAAAGGGAAGAGAAGAGGAAGCCTCGCCATTGCACTGATAGGTTAGAGGTCCCAAGGAAACAATGTTCATGAAAAAAAAAAGTTAGGAGGAATGGATTCTAGATCCATAGACTTTGTAGGTGAAGGTGGTGAGGTAGGTGAATGAGGTGGAGAAGGTGTATCTTCCTCTACGAGGTCGATACAAGATCTTTCTTAGAAGAAGGTTCCTCAAAAATCAAAGACCACGGTGATCCTTGTGTTTCCAAGTGGTGCAAGGTATGACCATGTGACGACCTTGTTTGTAAATACCAAATCCAAAGCCTTTCCAAGCACATCGATGAAGGAATGTGTGGGCAAACCAGCTATTGGTGAGGTATTGGAAATCATATGAGAATGGACGGATTTGAGTAGATGGTTCTGGAGTATATGAAGAAGCATCTAGTCCCCCATACATCAAGTTGGTGTGAAGATGGGATAGATCGTATGGAAAGAAATCACCTACACGCTAGTTGTAATATGGGTGTTGATGAAGGCTCTTGTACTCTTGAGGAGTAATGAAGGTATTGACGTTATAGAGGCGATACTCCCCCAAGGCAAGGCGTTGAAAAACACCTACCAAGGCATCAGAAGTTGGTATTTGATTACCAGGAATGGAAGAATCACCATGATTCTGAGAAGAAGAAGAATTTGGTGCTTGAGAAGTAGATGGGTTAATGATGGGCTAGTTGCGCGACGGTAGGGAATAGAGGAGTTGGTTGTGGAAGATGTAGCGGCAAAAGTGGTGGATGAGGTAAGCGGTTGAAGAAGAAGAGGTAGTAGTGGTAGATGGGGTATCAGCTGAAGAAGAAGTGGTAGTTGTGGTAGATGCCTTAACTAGTATAAGTATATCATTAGGTCGATAGAGCATGCCGCAGAGTTTTGAATAGTGAGGTATCTCCTAAATGGTGGATTTATGCCCTTTATGTTTAAATTTTAAACAACAATGTAAGGTAGAAGGGATATAACCCACGGTGTGGATCCGGGAGTGGTCACCAAGTAGCTTATTATATTGAAATTCCCCCTCTAAGACATAGAATAATTCAGAATAGTATGGGGGCCCATGTGAATGTGGAGAAGGATGGTACCGAGGGTGGAAGTCATAGTGTCGTTAAATGAACACAACATAACTGGATTATTATGCATGCAATTGGTAGGGATGAGCATTTGTTTGTATGCATGGAAGAAAATGATGTTGATACTAGAACCTCCATCGATCATAACGCATCGAACATGTGTATTATCAAAGTAAACAGAAATGAATAAGGTGGGGTCAATATCTTCATCAGAAAAACTAACAATAGAGACTTGATGAATGGTAGTGGGGGAAAATATGGAGGTGAAGTGGTGAGAGCGGCCACATGATGAGGAGTGATAATGGCAGCAAGGTGTGGGGTCATTAGGTAGAACCTCAATAGATTGCAAGACCTCAATGAGGGCCTGATGATGAGACTCAAAGGTTTGGATGAGGTCATACAAAGACATTTTGAGATGGGAAAGTGCGATCGTTCGATCATGGTATGATGTGTAACTCCGTCAGAAATGGGATATGTCGGCCCACGATGGTGATTTTGGGTACAGTGTAGATGGAATGTTGGGTAAAGGTGTAGTGGATGGTTTTTATGTCTTCTATTTTCCTTTGTCCTTTTGTACGTGAGTGACAACTTGAACCATGTTAATCTGAGGAAGAGATGGAGATGAATCGTGAAAGGTATAATGACAAGATGGACAAAAACCTAGTGCGGGATAAGAAATTTTTAAAATTAGTATGGCACACTGGAATTTCGTAAGGGGTTTAGTGAGTTCTCTAATCTGGATCATATTGATCTCAAAGGTCGAAGGAGGAAAAGAGGGCTACGGAGGTGGAGGTGAAGGTCGTTGAATAGAAATGGGGCAAGGTTGTGTGGCGATAGGTAAGGGCGAAATGGGAGCTTCATCCAAAAGGTCATCTTCTTCCAAGAGATCTTCGGGAGAACATAATTAAAGAAGAATATTCTTAAGGGCCTTACAATTTTCAACATCATGTCCTAGCACACGATGATAGGCGTAAATCTTGGTATCGTCAAACCCTTCTAGTTTAGGTTTGAGTGGGTCATAAGGCTTGAGAGGTGGTAATGTGATGAAAAAGGTTTCTAAAAGGTTAGCAAGGATGGTAGCGTAAGACCTTGCCAAGGGATCATAATGAGAAGTGAGAGTGGGTTTGGATGGAGATTTGGGTGACTTCTGTGGAAGGGTTACTGCTAGAGGTGGAGTTGGAGGTTGAGTAGGTTTAACTACCCTTTTGGTAGGTAGTGTGGTTGTGGACTTGGGCTGCACCTTCTTGGGTAAAGGTGTTTAGGGAGTGCGTGAGGTAGAAGGGAATGCAGAAGATGGAAGGGGATGGGTCAACCATGGTGAGAGTGGAGGTGCGGTGAAGGTAGTGGTAGGAGGCAATATGGGAAGTGGAGGTTGAAGAGAGGGTAAAGGCACAAGTAATGATGAGGGCATGGGAAGTGGAGAAAGTATGGGAGATGGAAAAGGCATAGGTAATGCAAAAGGTTTAGGTGGGATAGAAGATTGCGGGAGGATGTAAGTTGTTTTGTTTTAATTTTACCTAGGGAAGGAGGCTATTTGACCACATTTGATGGATGAGGACCTAAGATGGATGGAAGTGGTAAAGGTGAGAGAGGAAGAGTGGAAGAAACTGGGGTACAAGGTCTAGAAGGTTGGGTCTTCCTCTTAGGTGGGGGGATAGGCCTAGTGATAGTTTGGGACGATGTGGCTAAATCAATCTTAATGGGAGGATGGGCTAAACTTGGTGTCGACACACCCCTATCAGTAGTGGTAGCTTTGGGTACAGAGATGCGGTATAGGTGTAGGTAGAGGTTTGGGTGTAGGTGGTTGTTGGGGTAATGGTAAAGGTTTGAGTGTAGGTGAAGATGATGCAGAAGAGGCTACTATAACTAGCTTAGGTGTGACGGATTTAATGGTCTTGAACACTTTAGGATAAATCATTGAAGTGTCTGTGGATGACATTTGCATTTGAGTCGAGACAGAAGTTGAAGGCATCCCCAAAGCATGGAATAGTCGACATAATCCAAGCGGTCAACCAAATGTGAGAATGGCGCAGAAGTGGAGGGGGATGATGTTGATTTGGTAGTAATCCTGTAAAGAATGTATGTGAGATAGGGAAATGGTTAGCTTCAGACTCTATAGGTAGAAGAGATGATAAAAAATCGACAGGATCTTTAAAATCCAGTGGGCAATTATCGCCAACAGAAAGAGATGCCACTAGAGGGTCCTTTGTGGGCAGAGGAGGAGGCAAGGTTGATTGTATAGGATATTCCTTTGGTGAAGAAGAGAGTAATTTGGGCTCTTTCGTGGGTAGAATAATGGGTAATGCGGGTTGCTTGACAGTGGTGAGATGAGTGGGGTAGATGCATCCGAAGAGTAGGTGGACTCCTCCATGGGTAGAGGAGCAGGATGAAATAGGTTCCTTTGTGGGTGGAGGAGCTCATGCAAGAATTTCCTCAATAGATGGGATGGGAGGAAATTGAGCGGAAGGAGCCAGTATGATATCAAAAACAACATGAACCTCTCGAACATTGGTATCATTAGTTGAGGTTTCACCGGCTTGGTTGGATGATGGGGTGTGATTTGGAAATGACTTCTTGAAGATGTGGAGGTTTTGGTTAGCTGGTGCATTGGGGTTATCCAAGACGAGATCTCCATTATCTAACATTTCTTGGATGATGTTTTTGAAAGTTATATAATTACCATCACTATGACCTCTAACACTAAAAGGAATGATAACTAGATCGTACCAAGCCAAGAACACAGATGCTAATCAAACACCACGATCATTAAGATGAAAGCAATTCGCCAGAATAGCTTTACATAAAACCTTTGCAAACAAATGAGCAAAGAATATCATATATTATTATGGAACTCAATGCAATACAATGAGAATGGGCCTTGCTTAAATAGGTAAGGAATAACAATTTAAGAACCAAATCCACTATGTCATAGATCAAGCCATAAATCAAGGAAATAACTAGTCATCAAAGAACTAGTCAAGACCATAGATTTAGGAGAGAACTAGACATCAAGGATCTAGTCAATACCATAAATCAAGGAAAGAACTAGTCAATATCATAGATCAAGGAAAGAACTATACCTAACAACTAGATAATATCTCCTAATATCTAAATAAGATAAAAGAAATATCCACACACATAAGTGGGTGAGGATAAATACAATAAAGGTAAGTAAAGTACCTAGGTGAACCTGAGATAAGGTAAATACCTACTCTAACACCCCCTCAAGTGAAGCTAGGGGCCAAAATAGAAGTGGCATGTCCACGGTATGAGTCCCAAAGAACTAGGCCTAATGAGGTACTCATGTATAATAATTGGGAAAAAAAGGGAGACCGCAAGGTACCCAAAACTAGTAACAATAAAGTAAATAGAGTAAAGACCCACTCCAAGGCATCCCAAGAATCTTAGCTCAAAAACTTGTACAATGCTGAAGAATTTTGGTGTGCATTGTGGTCTAAATCCATGGCTCGATCATAGAACTCAAAAACAACTGACACTGGGCTTCACCAGAATAGCTCCATATAAGGAGACTGTTAACGGAGTGATGTCGAAAGTGTAAAAAAACACCAAACATAATTCGATCAACTACTGCAAATAGGTGTGCCATGATCCAAGAATAAAAACCAAAGTAACAAGGCAAGGACACAAAATCCAGAGTGTCACGATCCAAGAAAAGCCAAGGTAATAAGGCAAGGACACAAAACCCGAAGAAGCAGGATCAACACCACACCCTCCCATACTTTGTTGAATGGGTGGAGTGATGCTACAAATCTATATGAGTTGTCAAAACAACTACTCAAACACTGAAAAACTAACACTGGAATGCACTAGAATAGATCCCCATAAGAGATACTATCAACATGCCAAAAGTGTCGAAAATATAGATACAAAATCTCTCAACAAACAAGAGAGATACACTACACCTGCTAAAGAAAAATGCTCAAAACAAGAAGCATCGCAATGCATAAGGTATAGAAAGTGGAGCAAGAGGCCTAATGGTGGAGGAGTCATGCCTGTAAAGTCCTCTCAATGAATGCCTATGTTGCCTCCATGAGTGATCAGATATCCACCCCAAATCAACACGGATGGATGAAGAAGATGTTTGCATATGACTTGGTGCAAAATGCACAATGGGTGCATGCAAAAGAACATCAAAATGTGTGTCAAGTTGATCATGTTTGATAGATGAAATCTTAGGTTTCTCAAGCCTGAGTGAAGGTGTAGAACTCATGTGTTGCTCATGATCCTCAGAAAGAGTCGAGCAAACAAAAAAAGGAGCTCTGTCAATGTGTGATCCCAATGAAGTATCTGCTTGAAAACCAATGTCATGATGAGAATTCCACTTAACATGTGGAATAGAGGAAATAATACCCTGAATGTCTGCCAATGACTCCGCTAGTGAGACCCATAGAATGAGAGCATGCGAGAACTGAATGCAGTGGTATGCTTCTCAAAAAAATCCATACAAAGATTAAGGTAGTAGGATACACAACATGTGGTATTGTAATAGGCACAGATGTGGAAGAGCATGCAGTAACAAGCTTCATAGGTGTATGAGCATCAAGAGCAGGAATAGACTCAAAGACTGATAGATCAATGTCAGTGGGTTCAGGAGCAATAGCTACAAGTGGACTAGGAGCATGGATATGGTTGTCCATAATATGATGGTGATGTTGTAGGCTAGCAAGTTTATTCTGCAAGGAGTGTATTATTGTATCCTTATCGTGAATGAGTGATTGTAGAAGAGAATTTCACTTCTTGAGTAATCTATTTTCTTCCACAAATTTTACAATATCCTCTTGAAGTCCACATACTTCAAAGAAAAGCATATCATTCTCAGAATCCATGATAGGTACAAACTGCAACTCCTAAAAGTTTAGGACATCGGGCTCAACTGAAATTGCGTCCACAATTGATTACAACACTCCTCCATATTTGGCACTTTATAATTATAGTGCAAGTCTCAAAATAAATAACTCCAATGGAAAGAGCATGAAAAAACAAGCACTTTTGCAAAAATGGCACTCAAAACCAAGTTACCGATCAAAAGTTACAAGCTTTGCAAGATTATGCTCTACTTATTTATTTTAGTTGCCACTAAAACAAAATAAATTGTTGTTGCCTTCATCACACAAATAAAAATAAAGGGGGCTGAAGTTAAGCACCAACTAGTAGGAATCACAATCTTTAAGCCCTCATATGACCATGCCATATGACCAAGGGCTAAGGATTTTAATGGGTGTTTACACAACTTACTATTCTGGGGGTGTCGCGTGTTTTCAAGAAAGTCACATCCAACTGCCTATTTTGGTAGAAATTACTATTTCTTGACTGTGTAGATAGTAACCATTAATTTCTAAAAATAGCAACTGCATGGATTTGTCCGATATAGCAAAAAAATGTACACAGCATCCGTGGACCCCTGCCAAAAAAGGAAAGATCCGAAAACCATCCTACGCACAAACCAAAATAGATACGCCGTAATGTAACAGAAAACGCCCTATCGCACTCTTGAGAAATCCAAGACCCAATGAAGAATTTTACGTTTTCTTTTCTTTTCGGCCTAAATCTCGAGGTAAATCAGTGTGCTTCCCTACACCAATACAAAAAACCTATAAAACCGAAAGCCTCCAGAAATGGTCGGGTTTATAGTCAATCTTAGGGTTTTCCCACCTTCCGGATCCAATGGAAGCCTCTGTTTTTCATAAAAATGCATGCAGCAACAAAATACGACCAAATCCCAAATATATGAATATATAATGAATTTATTTACAAAATAAAACTTATAGACAGATATTAACAAAGAATCTCGACTACGATACCATGAAAGGAACGATAATCGTATCGTATCAAGCCAAGAACACATATGCTAATCAAACACCACGATCATTAAGATGAAAGTAATTTGCTAGAATAGCTTTACATAAAACCTTTACAAAAAAAATGAGCAACAATATCATATATTATTATGGAACTCAATGCAATACAATGAGAATGAGCCTTGCCTATCAAGGAATAACAATCTAAGAACCAGTCAAGGTCGTAGATCAAGCCATAAATCAAGGAAATAACTAGTCATCAAAGAACTAGTCAAGGCCATAGATTTAGGAGAGAACTAGACATCGAGGATCTAGTCAATACCATAGATCAAGGAAAGAACTATACCTAACAACTAGATAATATCTTCTAATATCTAAATAAGATAAAATAAATATCCACACACATAAGTGAGTGAGGATAAATACAATAAAGGTAAGTAAAGTACCTAGGTGAACATGAGCTAAGGTAAATACCTACTCTAACAAATACGATGATAATTGCAGTAATCATTCTCTTTGTACCATGCAAGCTCAGGGCGGAAGGGTCAAAACTAGTATGTGGTTTAATGGGTGGAAGGGTGATTGCTCCAAATTTTAGAAGCTTTTCCAAAACTAGAGGAGTAAGGTTCTCCAATGGGAGTATATTTTCGTTGTTCTGCTTGAACTGGAAAGTCTGAATAGGTGAAAGATTAGAGGAAGGTTTTGATTGGTTTGATGGATGAGAAGGGTCAACTTTTAAGACCACTGCGTTGGTAGATCCTTTCATTTTAGAATAATTATTTTATAGTTTGGAAGAAGAAGATGTTTGATTTGATTTAAACAAATCTCTTTTGTTGCGCAATTATAACTTATTCTCTTCGATAGCATGGATTTCAAGTTTCTAAGCCATGGTGAATGCCTCATCGAATGTTTGGAAGGTTTGAACTTGGATAGTTGGAGAGATATGTCTGGCACAAGATCTAGTAAACAACTCTATTAGTTCGGTTTGAGGGCAATTAGAAAGTGAGTTGATTAATAAGGTTCCACCAACACATGACAAAATCCACAATAAACTCATCCTCATGTTGGCATAACAAATACAAATCAAGCATGGTAACCTTCTTGACAATGTTAATGGAGAAATGATCAAGAAATGCCTGGGCTAATTGATTGAATGAGAAGATAGAGTGCCTAGGTAAAGCACTATACAAGTCTAAGGTAGGTCATGTTAAGGACATTGGGAAAGTTCGAAGAAGCAAGGCATCATCATGGGCAATTAGATAACATACATGTTTAAAAGATCACAAATGTTGTTGTGGATCTTCATTGCTATTAAATCGATTAAATTTTGGCATTTCCCAATGTGTGGGATAAAGATGAATTGGAATAGAAGGGTGAATAGGCTCATTACAAATCTTGTCGTAAGTCAAAGAATTGTGGGAGCCGGAAACAAATGCTTCTAAGGTCTGTATCTTTCCATCATCATCTTAATCAAATCATTGGTTGGATTGGATTGAGGCACACCTCCAGTGGTATAAGGAGGTGGATATGATGAGTAGGACATAGAAGGTACACTGTATATGGAGGTGTTGAGTAAGCAAATTGAGAAGGGGGATATAAGTTGTGGCAGATGATGATGGCATATACCCTGAATGGGAAGTGTAGGTGACGTGTGGTGGCTAAGATAAGGCAATGCAGTGGGAGGAATGTGTGTAAAAACCCTCGTGGCATAGGTGGCGAGTAGTAGGTATAGACATGACCAAAATCTGAAAAGGGGTCAATGTAATTGGATATTGTGAGATAATAGGAACGATGAGGTGGAAATCCCTACACTAGGGGTCATAAATGATAGCGAGGCAAATGTCAAAGATGTGATAGGTGTTGTAGGTGTGGTAGATATGGAAGATGTGGGAGTGATCTAAAAAATGACAGTGGTAAGGTGGAAGTAGGTTCCTCTACATTAGTGGTTCCCGACATGGATGTGGGGGTCAAAGCGGGAGGAATACATATGGGCATATCGTAGATAGGTTGTCTGATGAGTCACGGGTAGATGAATGAGAAAGATAATACTATAGATTGTGATCAAGGAGTTTTGTGAATTCCTTGTCACCTATGTGTATAACAATAGGTGAGGTGGGGTCCATGGGTGAAGAAATAGAAGGTGGTGAAGGACTAGGTAGTAGTGGTTGGTGGCTAGCGTTAAAAATAGAGCGTTGGCTTGTCTGTGAGTCAAAACCATGTGAATGGTGGTATAACAGTAATCTGAGTTCTGCAGATGGTATAGAAACACATAAAAAGAGAGTAGAATAAATCTGGAAAGTGGAATTTGGTCATTGTTTTGATAGAAAAATCAAAACACACAGACCGATGTCGGTTGGCTAACTGATGTCGGTAGAGAGGGGTAACGATGTCGGTCGTTGGACCCAAGACGGTTAATGCGAATAAATGGTAGATTAAAAATATAGAGATTAAGAGGTGAAAATCAAGCAAACCTAGACTCTGACAATGATACCAGAGACTCAGAAATATGATGAAGTGACATAATAAGTCATAGAAAGTGTTTGTTTATGAATTGAACATTGTTTTGGGAGAAATAACCAAAACAACAGGAACTGACGCCGGTTAGTAAACTGATGGCGGTATGAAGAGGTAATTGATGTCAGTCACTAGGCCGATACCAAATCACCGTGAAAATTTAAAAGGAGATGAAAATTTGAATTTTTGGTAATTAAGTCAAATGAAAATACCAACCCAACAACTGAGTATGGCAGTGATGAGTCCTAACACACCCAGAATTAACCAGAATACACTAGTTGTGATGGTGGGGCGTGAAGGATAAGAAAAACAAGATGAAACAACCTCACACCTCAAAACAAAATCAGTCAAAAGCTAACAAAACACGCAATCCTATGTTGTAGATTTTATGTTGTGTGGTTTATGCCATTTAAAATTGACTATGAGTATAATAGAGTTTTTGGTCAACGAGGGTGCCCTATAAGCAGTCTATGGCTGGTTTTAGGTATGTTTTGGATAAAGGGACCTAATATACCTTTCAGTATGTGTGGTACAACTCTGATATGATGACTGGCCAGAACACCAGTTGGATCCGCCACTAATCCGATTATTAGTCGTTAACGGTAATTTTTGGGAAGGAAGATGTTTAAGAAGTGTGTAATTTGTTCAAGTGATTCGGTTTGGGATGTGTGTGTAAGAAGTGAGCTATGCTTAATTCCCACCAACCATCAACTGGTCATGACCTCCAACATATAGGTATAAATTTTAGGTGATTTAAATGCAACATACACAAGGATGAAATGCAAAGATTTTTAAGCCCAAATTGAAAGTGAAATTTGATGAGAGCAATAATGAATAGGCAAAGAGTATGTCTTTCACTAATGCAATACATAATAAAAAGAAGTGTTATTTTTAACCCAAAATATGAATTTCACTTAGACAAGTAGAAGAAGAAGAATGTTCCCAGGGAGAAAGTTTAATGTGAACTCTTTCAAAAGAAATAGACACACAAAGATTCCCTAAGAATGAACAATGCAAAAGAACCCAAATGATAGGGTCCCACTGGGTGTGCCAAAATGTTTCACCTCAAATTAATGTGATAAAACAGATAAGAAGGTAACGGGTGTAGGAGGAATACCTGTGAATTGTAGGGAGAAGGTTGTGCGCGTTGTAGAAATTGAATCAAACTGATTTTAGAGAGTTTCCATTTGGCTAGGAGGAACAACCTGCATAAGAAACACAACAAGACCACTAAATAGTATTAAATAGCAAGAGTCGAGGAGGACTACCTAGCAAGGCAAGATCCGGGAAGTGTGACACTTCCTGGATGGTTTTCAATCCTATGTTTAATACAACTTAATGTAAGAAGAAATGATAAACCAATTATTCTTATTGTAGTTGATAAGATTTAGGTATCTCCTATAACATACAACAAGCGAATTTAATTTAACATGCAAGGTCAGGATTAAATCCGGATGGTTGGTTGGCTAGTTTGGGTCTATAGATTTGATAAAGGCTATAGGTGAGGTCTGGGTAAGATTGGGCAAGGTTCTAGGTTGTTTTGGAAGAGTTATGAGCTTGTTGTTATAGAAGAAATTGCCCGGTCTCGAATACCGATGTTGGTTAGGTGACAAATGACGGTTAGGGAAGTAGACCGGCACCGGTTGGGTGACCAGTGTTGGTAGGGGTAATTTGGTGATAATGTCAAAAACTTGAGAATTAGGCACTCTTTGTGATTTCACAAAGAGTGATGGGGGTTTGGATAGGTTCATAGGATTTTTGTTAAGACTCAAAGATACTAATATGTGGGTTTAGTCAAGGTATGGAAGGTAAAATGGGTAGAAGGTTGGCCAAAGGTACTGGGGAGTAGATTTGGGTAAGGTAGAAAGGTGGTATCTAAAGTAGATGACTTGATAAAACAATATGAGCTATTAAAAATGACAACGAAGAGATAACACTTACTTATTGAATGTAACTTGGAGGTGGATGGTGGTGGTGGTTATAGAAGGTGGTGATCCGAAGTGAATACGAAAATAGGGTGGCACGATGCTTCCAAGTGTATGTGATGGAGCTTTGAAGAACCTATGGATGAACCAAATGACATCCGAATGTTGAGAGGGGCTTTATTTGGTCACAAGGTCACAAGAGTGCTTGAACGTGTGAATGCAAGAAGCGTAAGCCAAGAAATCTAGATTCAGAACCTGATCAAAGAGTTAGAAACTCTTATTTAACCTAACTGATGGCGGTTAGGTGACCGATGTCATCCGAGGGATAACCGACGTCAATTAAGGTGAATAAGTCCAAGTTGTCAAAAATAACCTGATCTTTGCTATTTTTGGCGTGATTTGAATCCTCATTCCGAGTCTCAAGTGGAGAATAGTGCTTAGATAAGTAGGAGTGTTGTTAGAGAAGAAATAGGAAATTAATGTTAGGGCTAGACTAAGTCCCAGTTAGTTGGGATAAGTAGGGACTTAGTATTAGTTAATTACTAGGCTAGGAATAAAGGTCTTACGTCGGGTGGCTAGATGAGGTGTGAATCAAACTAATTAAAGTAATTAAATTAATTGATAATGTGAGGATGAATATTAATTTAATTAAAGGTGATTAAATTAATATCAATGTGGGGAAGGGGCCATGGCTATGTGCATGTGTCGAATTGATGAGTCGAAAAGGGTTAAAAGGGGTTGTGACCCAATTTAGGTGTCTACACAAAGCATATATCACCCATCACAAAATCAAATGGGTTCTCATCGATAATGGGGCTGCATTAAATATATGTCCCATGAAATAGTTAAGATGCCTCGGTCATAATCAAGAAAGTTTAGGAACCAATATCATCATTCTTTGTGGTTATGATAATAGTGAGAGACAATCTTTAGGCACTATCATGTTATTGATCAAGGTTGGGCCTCAAAATTTGAATACCTTATGCCATGTTGTAGATGTTGAAACCTCATATAACATTCTATTAGGTCGCCCTTGGATTCACATTATGCAAGATGCATCTTCCACTTTCCATAAGTGTATAAATTTCCCTTACTAAGGCGGAGACTTTACCCTACCGGGCTTAGTACAAACCCCTTTAAATATTACAAGCTCCTAGAGGGAAGGTATAAGCTCGTGAGTTACTGTCCTTTTGTACATAGATCTACATCTCATTGTACCATTCCTTTTACAAATAAAAATTCTATTGATCCGAGGCACTTTCAAAACTTTAACCTTCTACATCTAATTCTCTACCTGAACTTAAAATCCTTGACAAAGGTATTGGTGAATATGAAATCCATAATACCTTTCATATTGGTAAACTAAATTTATTACCATGAATATATGGTAAAACTAATGTTCCCCATCTCATAGAAGATCCCATTTACAATCTTGGTACAACTCGTTGGAAATGGTTTGGATATCTAGAGGATGAACACATTCAGGGTTCTACATGCTCTTAGTTATACGAAGATCGACTAGTTACTGTTATCCAAAATGTGCCCCCTGCTCATTTTGTGGCTAACTCCCTTTCATTTTTTCTCTCTTGTGCCTCAGTCATAATATTTTTCTTTTCAGGCACTCAAAACCTTCTATAAATGACACCATTGGATAGAGCTCTTTCTCATCTTTCCAGAAAGGTAAAGTTTTCCTCCTAACTCCATGTATTTTTCAAGTTATGGCTCGGTGGAGTTTTTGTGGGAAATTTTCCCCTAGAAGGCCCGCAGCCAATCAGGACGTGCCACGTGTCCTCAGCTCACCGACCCGATTTGGTCCTGTTTTGACCTAAAACTTCAAATCGCCATATCTTTCGATCCAGAGCTTCGGTTTTTTGCGTTCTTTATATCAATGGAAAGCTGGTGAAATTATCTACAAGATTCTAGGGTTAATTTTGCATTTTGGTTGAGTTTGGAGAGAGAAAATCAAGAAACACCTCTGGCACGTGGTAATGGCCAGAAATGACGTTTCAACAACCAGTTTTAATGCAAAATGGGTCGCATTCTTCTTCAGCATGGCCAAAAATGTCAGGGCATGGGTCTGTAAGGATGCCCATGCTTTGTTTTAAGACATATTCATTCAATGGGAATGGATTCCATGTTTTTACATGTTTTCTCTCTCTTGGGCTCGACCCATGCATTGTAAAAGCCAAATTTGGCTCATTTTTTTGAGGTGGAACATTTTTTTGGACAGCAAGCTTCTTCTTTCACCTTCAACAAGTGATTTTTGCAAGTATCAGACCTTCTTCATGATTGTAATAGGTTTCTACCTCTTTGATGTTGCAAATGCAAGGATTTTGACAGTGAAAATGATAGTGCAAACTCTGTGATCAATTTTCAGTCCTTTGTTTGTATTGTCTTGTTTCATTTCAGACCTCTAATTGCATCTTATCAGCTTGTGTATGATGTTTCATGTTGCATTTCATGAAATTGTGTCAATTTGCATGAACAAGAAGTGTTCACCACTCCTTTGGTGTATCACCTATTAGTTTAGTTTCAATTTTTGCACTTTCTATCTCTATCTCCTTGGAATTTAGAGTAGGATTAGGATTCAAACCTCTGCAATTGTGTAAATAATAGATCTAATCAGAGGAGTTTGAGGAACCAACCTCTAATCTAGAGATTCCTCTCTCATTTTACAAGTCCCACACTTGGAGAGAGGTTTCAATGTTGTGCAATCACACTGGATGCCTGAAACATCAACTTAGAAACCTGATTTGCATCCAGGGGTGCTGCTGATTTGCAACAACAGCTTACATGCTACAAATCTCTTGATTACAATAAAGCACATAAAATGATGATAAACATGCAGTGGAAAGGAAGAGGACTGGAAAAAAATGAACAAGGTCATCTTGATCCAGTTGAGTACACAGAAAATCTCTATCACCATGGCCTAGGTTTTAAAATATTTGAAAAAATGTCACTAATATTTGATGTAACGACTAGTGGTGAGAATACTAACTCATACATTGAGACATGTTCCACACATATCCTCTTTGATGACTTAGCTAGTACCTTTCCATCCATATCATTGACTTCAACATCATACACTTTTTCCTTATCAATCATGATCAGAAAAATCATATATCAATGGAACTCTTTCAAAACGATGAAGCCGTCGAAAGAGTTCCTTAGGAATCAAGACCCTATTCCCCTTGTCGATTATAAGAAGGGTTTCAATATTGACCTAAATGCAAATGCTTATTTTGGTGAACAACTCAAATACTCCAGTCCACAAAAGAAAGAAAAATAGATAAATCAAAAAATGAAAAACAAAATTTCTCATAGTAAAAACCTCATCGAGGCGTTGTCTAAGAAACAAAAAAACATTATAATAAGCCAAAGGACATGTCTTGTAGTGAAAACATTTCTGAGGCACTAAAGAGAGGGGAATCTCCTTCAAATATAACAGAAGATCAAAATAGGATCTACATCAACCTACAACATCTTTTCAAGAAATAGACACATCGAAAATGCTAGTAGAAGACACCATCAACATCAATATTGGTACAAGTGAGCATCTTAAGCTCCTACAACTCAACACAAGCTTAACATAATTGAAATAGAAGCATTCATAGTAGTACTCATTTAATTTCAGGATGTCTTTGCATGGACATACAATGATATGTCTAGGATTGGATCCTTCTCTTGTAGTTCATCATATTGTAGTTTTTCCGGAATGCATCTTAAAGTTGTGTTACTCGTCAAAGCGAAATTATAGAAACTCTTAGAAGAAGATATCATCAAACATATTGACTACTCATAATGGATATTTGATATTATAATAGTCACCAAGAAGACCCAAAGTATTACAATCTGCATAGATTTTGGTGACATATAAACAAAGCATGTTTGAAAGATGACTTCCCATTACCAAATATCGACATGATTATTGATTCAACAACATGCCATGAAATTCTCTCCTTAATGGATGGTTTTTCTGGTTATAATCAAATAATTTTTTTGAAGAGGATCAACCCAAAACAACATTTACTACACCGTGGAGTATGTTTTGTTACAAGGTCATGCCTTTTGGCCTTAAATACACATTAACCACTTATTAAAAAGCCATGATAGTTATATTCCGTGACATACTATATGAAATTATGGAAGACTACATAGATGACATCCTATCAAAGTCAAAATCATGAGTCAATCATCTAACTGTCTTATGATGCATCTTCGAAAGGTTTTGTGAATACAAATTTGAGCTCAATCTAAAGAAGTGTGTGTTCGGTGTAACTTCGGAAAACTCCTAGGTTTCATTGTTTCATGACGAGGTATTGAAGTTGACCTGCAAAGGTCAAAGCTATAATGGAAATGTCTCCTCCACAAAATATTTGAAAATTACAAGGTATTCAAGGTAAGATACAATCATTTAGGCAGTTCATATCTCAATTAGTCGAAAAGTGTCATCACTTCAATAAATTACTCAAGAAACATATATAGTTCAAATAGAATCAAGATTGTTAATATTATTTCTACAAGCTAAAAGAATATCTATCTAATCCTTCGATGCTCATGTCATCTATTCCATAAAAACCAATGCTTCTTTATACATTTTCTATGAAATTTGCAACATGAGCACTTTGTTGGCCCAACACAATGATCAAGGAAAGAAAATGTTATTTATTATCTCAGTAGAACATTGATACATCATGAACTCAAGTATTCACAAGTAGAGTGGGTATGCTTAGACGCAATATTCACGTTTCAAAATCTACGTCACTATCTACTCAATCATACAACTAAACTTATCACAAAAATAGATCCACGCAAGTATTTACTATCCAACCATGTACCAACCGGTTGGGTTGTTCTACTCAGTGAATTTGATATCGAATATGTCAATCATAAAGCCATCAAGGGAAAAGCCCTTGCTGATCAATTTTCTACAACACCACTACCAAGTTCAAAACCTCTTCACTTTGAATTTCCAGATAAAGAACTCATGTGTGTTGATGCAATTCCCTCTTAGACTCTTTATTTCGATGGATCTTGTAAAATTCATGGATTAAGAGAGGGAATTCTACTACTAATGCCAAATGGTGATGTTATTATGAAATATTTTTGTATCATCTTCCCTTGTACTAACAATGTTGTAGAATATGAAGCTCTTATTGTTGGTCTAAAGTTTGTTATTTCATGGAATCTTAAGGAATTGATGGTTTACAGTGATTGCCTCTTAGCCATTAATCAAGTCAATGGTGAATATCAAGTAAAAGACGATAAATTAATCCCTTAAAAACGTATAGTTGATAGCCTCAAAGGTTATTATTAACTTACAAAATGTGAACAAGTTCCTCACATAAATAATAAATCAGCATGTCATGACAACTATTGGATCCCTTCTTGAGTTTGGTCCAAATCAAACACACAATGAGTTTCTCATAGAACATCTTCGATTCCAACTTACGATTTTCTTGAGACCATTATGATATGTGAAATTTTTGGTCCTGATAACCCTTGGTATCATGACATTTACACCTTTATCCATGATAAAATCTTTCCACAAATATGACTTAGTGAAATAAACAAGCCCTAATAAAAAGTGCTTCATGCTACATTATCCTCGCCGACACCCTATATCGAAGAGGTTGTGATGGAACTCTCCTAATATGTCTCAATCAAGATGAAGAAAACCAAACACTAATGAAAGTACATGTTGGTATATGCGACACACACACACACACACACACACACACACACAGTGACATGGTTCTTGATAACACCCCAAAATTAAAGCAAATAATATGACTAACTAGGAAAGGCTAACACCATTGCCACCTATAGTTAAGCTCTAATTATAGGAATGGAACATTAATGATCAAAGCTTAAAAATATGCTAAGAATGTAAACTAAATGGAATTAAACATTAATCTACAAAGCATCTTTACTATGTATTGAATTGCTAAACTAACAAAGACCTAAATAGATCCAAACAAGGTGAAATGGTATCTCCAAATGACTACAAGGTCATTTTGAATACCCATCTACTAACCCCATTGAAGACTTTAGGCAAGGATTGAGCTTGGCTATAAATCATATTTCTTATATGAGATGCAAATCAAAGCATGGTGTAAAGTTGGAAGGTAGTACTTAGTCTTATTTATAGTTTTTCCTTTGAGGAAAACTTGCATCTTGGTGCATGTGGGACTAAAAGTACAAATAAGATTAAGACTTTCTAATCATGATTAAGGATTTACTAATCACAATTAGTGAATTAACAAGTGATTAAGATGTGAGGAGCCTTAATCAACCACTTAGGGTCAATTAGGAGGCTAGGATAAGCTTTTGAAGCTTGCTTTGAGACGTTGTGGAGGGAAGTGGGGTGATTTTGAGTGGTTGGAAGAGGGGTTTGAGCAAATAATAGGGTATATTGACCAAAATATGAGCAAAATAGACTTAATTAGCTAATAATCACTAATTGTTTGTTCGGAAGAGGATTTTGACTTTCGATTCGTCGTAAAGAGGCATACTAAATGTGAAAGGGGTTAGGTAATCAACAAAACATTGTTAATAGACCAAAATGGTAAGAAACATTAGTTAATTAGTGAAAATCACTAACTATAATGAAAATGGTAAGAATGAGAGTAATTTACTAATGCGTTTGGCAATAAGATTGCAAAAGTAGAATTTAGGTGTCTACAGATTCTAGCTAAAAATAATTAGCACATGGGTTATTATTGGCCCACTATGGATTTTGATTCTTGAAAATTTTTCGAAAGGCATGTCAAAGAACATGGAAATCTAATTCATGCACCCTCACAAGCTCTTTAACCTATCATTACACATTGGCCTTTCTCTCGATGGGGGCTCAACCTTATAGGAAAAATAAAACCCACCTCCTCCGATGGTCATACATTCATAATCACAGCTACCGAATATTTTACCAAATGGGTACATTCATGCCTATTACCTATGTCAACGGTAATAATATTTCCAAGTTTATATTTAACCATATCATTTTTCAATTTGGTATCCCTTCATCCCTTGTTATAAATAATGGTACATCCTTAAAAATAAAATTGTCAAAGAATTAGTCAAACACTTTCAAATATGCCTCAAATGGTCTACTCCTTACCATCCCCAATGTAATGGCCAAGCAAAAGCATCTAATAAAACTATCAAATCCATTTTGGAGAAAATTGTTGACAAACATGGTCACAAATGGCTCACACAACTCTGTCTTGCCCTATAGTCCTATCATGCATCCTTCCGTACTCCAAAAGGAGCCCCACCATTTTCACTCATATATGGCACTGAAGTTGTGTTACCACTCATATATATAACTAAAGTCTTGTTACCCATATAGGTCTAGATCACGTCACTCAAGGTATATCCCTTAAATACTTGATCAATGAAGATGAATACAGACAGGCTCATCTTGCAAAACTTCACCTCCTGGATGAGAAGAGGCTTAATGCCTTGGATCATTTGAAAGTGTATCAAAATTAAATCTTATGGAACTACAACAAACAGATAAAACCATGATAGTTTGAAATTGGAGACCTTGTTCTAAAATAAAATTAGAAAAATACAACAAAAGATCAAGAAAAGCAAGGAAAAATTGAACCTAATTGGTTAGGTCCTTATATTATCACTGTAAAATATGGATCTGGTACATACAAACTATCCACTGAAGATGGCCAAGAGCTTAAATAAACCATGAATGTGGTTCATCTAAAGAGATTCTATTCTTAAATCAATGATACCAACCCTTTGTGTTGGGGGCATTTTGGCACATTCACTTGTATAGTTCCTCAACCGTACTCTTCTAACCATTTAATCCCAATTCATTTTATGTCATTTGTTCTTATAAATAGGACATAAAAACTTGTTTACATTCCATATCCACTCATGTTCATCCCTTGATCTTGTAGAGCTCTTGTGTTCTTTACACATGTTTGGATGGGTCTTACTTGATTAACTAAAATATGAAATTTATTCTATCTATCTGAGTTAATCTAAGCAAGTACAACAAATATAATAACTGATATGAACTGAAATATGAATGCTAAGTAATTTTATTTGATATTTAAATGAAATGAAATAATTGAAATAAGATGGATAAGATACTAACCTGAAAATGACTTACCTCATTAAGATTCGGGACTAAACAGGATGATGTGTGGATGAAACAGAGTATGATGGTACAACCTAGGAAATTGTAGTAAATGAAGATTTGACTGGATTGGGGCACCTGGAAGAGGATCATGGCATATGTGGGCTCCTAGTCTATAATATGGGCACTTTGGTCTGTAGAACAACTCAAGACCTAAATCTGGAAGCATCACTAGATCTTCGCAATGTCTCGATCTTTGTCGTGTGATTATCGCAAAGATAACTTGATGTTGATGTCGATCTTCAATGAATAATCTCCTACAAAACCCCACACAAAATCATCAAACCCTAAAAATAAAGATGCAAATGAATGGGTCAAACTATCCTCAACTGCCAAATGGATGGACTTGCATGACTGAGCGTTGCACTACATCTTAGACCTGATGTAGTTCTATGTGCTTTGTGTGTGCAATGATGTGCCTAAGGTGTCTTAGCGCCAATGACACAAAGATAGGGGACAACATATAGATATAATGCAAAATGGTGGATGGAATAGAATAGACTTCCCTTTCTATGTAGTGTGTGTGATGTAATTATGCCCAAATGTAGTCCCTTGCCTTAGTAGGTAGTTAGCCCTTAGTAGTAGATAGTCCGCCCTTAAGATAGTGTGTATGTTGTGTTTATATAGGGATCTCTTGCTCAAATTTTGACACTAATGACTGACATGTTGACTAGTACCTAGGGGAATGAGAGGGAAAATTACAAAGACCAACCTCAAAACTCTAAATTAGACGCAAGTGCTATCGGGACAAGGGCACCTAAAATAAGGACCAAGGCACCTATGGGTGCCCGGTTCTACCCTAGGCACCTAGTCAAATACTAGAGATGACAAATGACCAAATAATGACACCTGAGACTCCCGGGAGATGACCAAAATTGTGCAAACAACTGACGATGGTGCAAGAAAAATGATGACAACAACCAAATAATCAACGACAGGACAAGAGGATGGGTCATTAGTGAATACTTTTCTTATGCAAGATCCATATACAAAACAACATACTTTGTGGTATAATTATAATAGCAAGTGTGTGATTTTGTGACTACATTTGCCCCCACTTTATGTTGGTGAGTGGAAAGCTCGGTAACATAAAGTAGATAGAGATGCGTACTTGAGAGAAATCTAGAGAAGCCCATGTTATAGTAGAACGCACAAATGTGTTAGTAAAATCATGTTGAAAGAACCATATAGCATGTCAAACCATGGATCAACATGTTGATCCATGCAACATAGTGAAAAGTGTAATGTTGTGATGAAGTGTACTAAATGAGAGTGATGATTGTAATTTTAGATGATTGATGATTTTGAATGCGTATGATGATGATAAGATGGGGTAGGGAGTGATCAGTTCTGACCTAAACGTATGTACGAATAATCGACCATAGGATTTGGGTGTCCTATTGCCAAAAGAAGAGTGTAGGGAGAAAAGTGTGTTATTCTCCAATCTCTAGCTACATCCTCAAGATCTAACCATTGCAGATGGACTCATATCAAAAATTTGTAGTTTTTGGATCCAAATAATTTTGATCAAACAACTGACCCATATAGGGGTGGTGTGGGAAAGACACTCTTACCCGGACTCCACGGGTAACATTGCAATGTGATAGCTTCCAAGTTAGGTCATCTGGAAGCAAACGCCAAATGGATAGAATAACTTCCCATGTTAGGTCATCTGAGAAAGTAATGGATGTAATCTCCCAAGTTAGGTCATCTGGGAGGAAAATTGTGTTGAATTTGTATTGATGATATGATTTTGATTGTTAAAAATTTAAATACATTAATTGATTGATTGATTGATTGATTCGATTTGATTTATTACTCGTAGAGAGATTTTATGTTAGTTTCCCTAGGTTAGGTCATTAGGGGGAATCGATAGAAATTGGTGAATGATCGCATGGAAATATTTTAATTTACATGCTTGTTGCCCCCAAATTAGGTCATTAGGGGAATTAATGGTGAGATGTCGTGTAATGAATTAATAAATGTTTGAAAATGATGGATTGGTAGTATAAACGCATAGTGATATAAGGGGAATTATAGGATGCCCCTAATGATATGCCCTCCTTTGGTGAAAGGGGAAATGATTATAAGAACTAACGCTAAGCCGAAAGTAAGCACAAGATAGATAGAAAGTGATAAAAATCACAAAAATGTGTAAAAATTGGATGGAAGACAATGTCAAGGAAATAAAATGTGTGCCAATGCACAATGTGTATGTATACAACGGTGGTAGGTAGAATTCTAAAAAGAATGTCATAAATGGGGTGTAAATCGAGTAAAAACACTCAAGATATGACAAAAATGGTGTGGTGTGTATTAATTGTGAGAATAAGCATGAAATAATGACTATAGTAAAGTAGGTGAAAAAGTAACTATAAGAGGTGAAGTGAAAAAGTAACTATAAGTCGTGAAGTGAAAACGTAACTATAAGTGGTGAAGTGAAAAAGTATTTAGTCACTTCATTTTTTGTTTACGTGATTATGAGATTGAGTGCGAAGTGATTGAAAATCTGCAAGTGAGAGAACATGTCCTAGTCAGTTTGAGAGGGTATTGACCGGCATAGCATCACGCACGATCACGAATTGGTAAGGGTGTTGTTTGTCAAAAAATGTATGGTGTAGTAGTTGTTTGTTGAATTTTTGTAATTTTGAGATTTTTAATTTTCTCGGCGTTTTGGACCTAGAAAATAGCGGTGAGGTGCTAATGACCGTGGGGACAGGAGCGCATAGATCTAAGTGCTAGTATCCTGCTCTTGGGCGCACTAGTCTTGCATCTGGGCACCCTAGTCCAAAATGTGTGTATTTGGTGTATAATGATGAAAAATCATATTTCTAATGTAAATGAATGTGATAAGTAAGTGTATTTGTACTTGTAATGTGTTCTAACGTTGTGTTTGTTGTCATTTTGTGGTGTGCAAAGGGATATTCACTCAAGGGAGTTCCGTGGTGAGCGTCACATGAGTAATATACTTGGATTGGGCCTATCAGATGATGATTGGGATGTTATAGACCATGTCGGCTGCATGGCACATAGCACAAAAGGTGGATGTGCCTCACAATATGCCTATGTTGACTACATTATGTGAGAGATGGTGTGCGAATACGTGTACATTTTGGTTACCTACGGGGAGATGATTGTGACTTTGGAGGATGTGCATTGCATATTACAATTGTCGATTATTTTAGGGAAAGTACAAGTGATATCATTGGAGGATATGGAGAGGCAGATGTGATCTACTAGATGGTATTTTGTGGGGACTTGAGTACCTACCAAGGCCCATATCATTCTAGATGTTATCTTATGGTATGGGGTTCCACACTTGTGGAAGTTCATAGCAGTTGTGATTGCTTCATCTATAGCAGTGGAGGGAGGAGGTGTAGGCATCTTGTATAAGATGCATGATATATGTCGGAAGATAGAGGAGGGTATTATATACGCGTGGGCATAGTGTGTGTTGGCCCACTTATACAAATATTTATACCAATTTACTCACGATGAGCATGGTGGTGGGATAGAGCCACTACACTATTGCACATATGGGCTTATGAGCATATAGCCATGTTGAGACCAGTTGGAGGTCCATAAGGAGAGTGGGCTAGGCCAAAGATATATGCGAGGAGGTGGATTAATATTCATTGGCATAGGATGGACACATATACCTACATGGCACTGATAGATAGGATGGGGCCCGAAGCAATTACATGGAGGCCATACCATAACTATGGAGGATGACCCAGGATGTTGTAGAGTTACAGTGTATTCATAGGACTATGTGATTGGAGGATCAATTTCCAAGAGTGGAAGAGAAATTTTAGGTGGAGAGATTGACACGAAAGTTCGGCATGGCTCGGACATGCCCCTGTGAGCCATAGATATGGTTGTGAGCGATTAGAGCACCTTTGAGGAGGGTTACGACTAGACCAAGTCCCACAATAAAGTAGCTAGTACCTCCCGAGCCGGATAGAGGTAGACACAACGATAGAGTCAATAGAATCAAATGATACGGGTTACATAGAGGAGTACCGCGCATGGTGGGTGGCACATCGGTGGGTATTGTTGTTCCCATTATTTGTAGGTCCAACAGGGTTACCGCATGGAGGAGGAGGAGGAGAGGGGGAAGCCCATGCCCCTAACGATAACGATGTAGCGCGGTTATAAATGAGCATAAGTATTTGTATAGTTTTGTTGTGTACTTTTTTTTTCCTATGTTATAGCAATAGTTATCTAAGTCATTGTGTTATTTTTTTTGTAGGTGATGCGTATTGGTCCCTAATAGTAGACACATTTATCTGCACATTGACGCGGAATGTGTCGACCGATGTACTTGGTGGAGGTATACTTGAGCGAGTGGATGATATAGTGGGTGAGCATGCCCATTTGTTTGAGCTAGTGGCCATAGCAACAACGACATGCATTGTATTGCTAGGTGAGAGGGACGAGGCATGTGAGGAGGTTTGATGAGCCTGAGAGGCATTAGGTGGTGCTCCTTAGTGTAGGTATGTATTCGTATGATGCGTGGATTTGTAGCATCATTTTCAGAGCAGTCTACAGAGAACACCTTATTACGTAGGCAAGTGGAGAGATATCGAGGCCGCGAACAACGACGAAAGTTAGTGGAGAGGCATCTAGTTCTAGGGCTCTTACAGTACCCAAGAGCGATAATGATGATGATGGTTAATTAGTATTATTGTATAAGATGTAAGGGTTTCCCCGGTGATGAATTTTTTTGATGATGATTATATTTTGCGATATATGTATGGACATATGTGATTTATACATGATGATCTTATTTTGTGGTGTATTAATGTTGTAATGTGATTGATGATATATGATTTGGTGATTAGTGTTGGAATGTATGTGATGTTTTTGTATATTGTTAGTGTTTATTGATGTAATAGATAACATATGTAATGTGAGTGATGAGCTAAGTGAAATGTTTATTAAATGGAATTTGCAACACATAGTTAGTGTGATGATGATAGTAGAATGAATGTAAAAAGAGATGATGTATGATTACCGAACTAATGTGTTATGATGAATGTGTGTCGTGATAATGTAATTTAATATGTTAGTGTGATAAATGGAGGGGGAATTAGCGATGCCCCCAGTATATCGATGATTAGGTTCATTTTAATTAAGACCCTCAGCAGTCAAGAATGAACTACAGAAAGAAAGAGTCTGTCACTAGAAATGATTGAGTGCGCTAGATGAAATGACGAAGCGCGTGATGAAAGGATCTTCTAGCAAAACCCTCAACATTCATGTAAAAATATAATAACACAAGTGCGTCATAGGGGATAAGGTGATAAAAATCACCTACCAAAGACCGAGGTGGCATGAAGTGGTGGAAGCATGTGGTATAGAAGCACCATACAAATATGTGTGAAATTGAATGTCATATAGAGTTGTGGTGGTATGCATGAAGGTGGAGGGATGTGGAAGCCAATGTGAAGGAGAAGCGTGATGTGGTGGATAGCGTGAATGCGATGGATGAAGTGAATGTGATGATGTAGCAATATATGGACGTAGTGGAGAGTGTGCATGAGTAACGAACTGTGGTGGTGGACGTACCATGACCCACCAGATGGATGAGATGACTCAACTGTAGTAGAAACTCTCTGACGAGGTAGAGAGAGATGGATCACTCACATGAGCAAGATCCAAAGGAGATGATGCCCTTATCCTCTAATTTTTGCAATATATCATGAAGGGAAAGATAATCATTTTCCTTATGGTCATTTATGCGATGATAATTATAATAAGTTTGGTCACACTAACGTTGTAGCATGTGTTGTGGATGATGTTAGTTAGATGGTAAGTGAATTAGGCACTTTTCAAGTAAGGAAAACAACACATCACAAGGTCTAGCATGATGGGATAAATGTAATGGCTCACGCGACATAGATGGATTGGAAGGAGAAGTGGCATGTCGTGGAGGAGGAGAAGAAGTACACTGTGGTGGTGGAGTAGGTTGAGCTTGTTTTCTTTGCTTGTGAGGCAAAGGTGGAGACTGTGTAGGACACTCAACCACTTTCAACAGAGGACTAGATGATATAATAAAAGTAGATGTATGTGGAGGGTCAATGACATTTGCTGAAATAAGATCTTGCTCTAGATCTAGGACTTTGTAGCATAGAAGAATGAATGACTCACATGTATCATATTGTAATATTTGTTTGAGTGTAGGAATCAAACCACAACAAAAATGAATTGCTTCTCAAGGTCTATAGGTTGGAATACCATTTGGTGCATATAAGTGTTAAATCATAAGATATAATCCTTAATAGATTCTAATGAGCCCTGATGTAAAGTAGGTATGCGGTCATAAGTAACCTTAGGGACATTGTTGAGGATGAAACGATGGAGGAAAGCGTCCTCCATGTCATAGTAAGTACTAATAGACCCAAAGGGAAGATGATTGTATAATTGCAACGCCCATCATCAAGTAAGACTGTATCAGAAGGCCTTAAGTAATAGACTATCATTAGAATAAGAGGTCATAGCCATGTGGTAATGTAGAAGATGAGCATGAGGATCACCAAGTACCATCAAAGCAAGTGAATGTAGGCATGATAAAGTCCTTAGGAAATGCAAAATTATGAATCTTCCTAGGAATAGGGTTACCATGTAATGAGTTATTAATACAAGCATAGTAAGCCCTACTTTCTAGAGTAAGAAATTGAACTTGAGATTGTAATTAACCTATGACATGCATGAGAGAGATGATATCCTGTGAAGGAATAGTGGAAGATGGCAATAATGTATTAAGAGGTTGTAATTTTCCATTATGAGTGATCATAGGAATATCAAGAGATGATAAAGGAGATTTTGATGCTAAGGGCACACTAGGAGTAGGTGCCAAAGAAGCTATAGTAGATGATGTAGATGGAATATCCATAGTAGTGGTAGGACTAGCATCGAAACATCCCTAATAGGTGAGGTGACTGATGGAGATACATCTATATGAGAAGATGAACTAATGGGTGTAGATGATGTAATAAGAGGAGATGAAATGGTAGGAGAAGAAGAAGTGATAGATGGAGGTGACTCATGCATAGTGCTAGATGTAATCTCAGGAGAAGATAATGATGGAATAGGAGATTCACACTTGGTAGTATGAAAATAAGGAGAACCATGGCTATCAATCGCCTCATCAACATCAGATAAAGACTCGAAATGAGAATGTCACTAAGGATATTATCAATAGGATCATCAACATAGTATAAAGAGGATGCAAACTAGCATGAGATGTATCATGAGAAGCAATATCAGAAGTAGGAGAATCGTGAGATGAAACTATAGAGGTGTTCTAAGTAGAATAAGAAGAATCAACATGTACATGTGAATGATGATCAATACCAAGCATATAATCAATAAGAGAATCGTCTAAAATTTCCTTATAAATATCATAATAAGGATCACAAGTAGTGCATAGCATGGTGTACAATGAGTGAAGGCTATCGGATCCTCAACAATACTAATGCCAATGGGAGAATCTTCAAAATGAGTAGGCACATATTGTTGACCATCTAGAAGTTATTGTTTGATATGAGTTGGCATAGGAGTAGGATTACCATAGAGAGTCATGAGCTCAACGATGGAAGCCTCATCATAGATAGGGTTAACACTAAAATGAGACATGATGGGTGAATAAGATGAACTATCCTTAGCCATTAGGGTTTTAAGCGGATCCTAGGAAAAATATTCTAAAGTACGGGTTCACCAAAATGATTAACTAAAATATGAAATTTATTCTATCTATCTGAGTTAATCTAAGTACAACAAATATAATAACTGATATGAACTGAAATATGAATGCTAAGTAATTTTATTTGATATTTAAATGAAATGAAATAATTGAAATAGGAGGGATAAGATACTAACTTGAAAATGACTTACCTCGCTAAGATTTGGGACTGGACAGAGGATGACGTCTTTCGAAACAAAGTATGATGGTACAACCCAGAAATCATAAGCAGATAAAGATTTGACCAAACCGGGCATCTAGAAGAGGATCAGGGTGCCTATGGGTGCCCTAGTCGTAGTATGGGTGCTCTAGTCTGAGCAATGTACTCGGGACCTAAATCTAGAAGCGTCATTAGATCTTCACAATTTCTTGATCTTTGTTGCGTGATTATTGTAACAACTTTTTTTATGTTGATGTAGATCTATGATGAATAATTTCCTATAAAACCCCACACAACATCATCAAACCCTACAAAATAAATATGGAAATGAATGGTTCAGATTGTCCTCAACTGGCAAATGGATGGACTTACAATCGAAGCGTTGCACTACATCTCGGACCGATGTAGTTCTATGTGTTTTGTGTGTGTAATGATGTGCCTAGGGTTCCCTAGCGCTAATGACATAGAGATAGGGGCAATAGCTAGATAAAATGCAAAATAGTGGATGGAATAGAATATACTTCCCTTTCTTATGCAGTGTGTGTGATGTAATGATGTCCAAATGCGGTCCCTTGCCTTAGTAGACATTTATCCCTTAGTAATAGATAGTCACATGCAGCAAGATAATGTGTATGTTGTGTTTATATAGGGATCTCTTGCTCAAATTTTGACACCAATGGCCCGCCATGTTGACTAGTACTTAGGGAATGAGAGGGAAAATTACAAAGATCACCTCGAAACTCTAAATTAAACACAAGTGCTTCCATGATAAGGGCACCTAAAATAAGGATCGAGAGTGCCCATGGGTGCCCCATCTTTACCCTAGGCACCCTAATCAAAGACTAAAGATGATAAATGACCAAATAATGACACTTAAGACTCCCTGGGAGATGACCAAAACTGTGCAAACAAGCGGCGATTGTGTAATACAAATGATGATGATGACCAAATAATCGATGACAGGACAAGAGGATGGGTCATTAGTGAATACTTTTCTTATGTAAGATCCATATATAAAACAACATACTTGGCGGTATAATTATAATAGCAAGTGTGTGATTTTGTGACTACACTAGCTCAACTAAGGTCTCAAAACATTCAAAACACTCAAAAAATTCAAAAACATTCAGAACACTCAAAAGATCCAAAAACATTCAAAACATTCAAGATATTTCAAAATATAAAAAAAATTCAAAACATTCCAAATCCAAAAACATTAAAAAAATGTTCCAAAATCTCAAAGAACTATCAAAACAACTCAACAATATTGAACTTTCAACTCCTATCCTACGACTATAAAAAAAAAAATCTTACCCATATCATGTATCCTTGTTTGGGGAAAGTTAAATCAAACCCTTGCATGTATCCTTGCTTGGGAAATATCTTCTCTCATGTTCTTCCTTATATGTATCCTTGCTTGGAGGCACTAACCCATTAAATCTCATATAAATCTTTAATAAGATCTAACAAGAGTGTCACTTGACCCCACTCTTTAGTCTGATTCAATCCCTTGCATGTATCCTTGTTTGGGGGCATTCAAATATGCTTAATCCTCACTATGGAACACATTAGGGGCATAGTTAAATGTCTTTATTTAAAGTTGTGTTGCATGGTTGTTGTTATTGACCAATTACAAGTATTTTTGTTTTCATCTTGGTTTATTCATAGCCTTGGTGCATACATTTATTGTGTATATTGGGTTTGTTTTATTTTGTGTCATTTGTTTTTCTATCCCACCAATTACAAGTTTTTTTTTTTTACATCTTGGTTTATTCATAGCCATGGTGTATCAACTACTGTGATAGTTTATTTTTATTTTTGCTACATTATTTTCTTTGTGTTTTTACGTGCATATGGGTTGCTCATCATGGTTCTTCAATAATCAGGATGCTAAATTTATTGTGTAATAACAAAACATGTTGCTCCAAAATACAAAATCAAAATGGGATCTCAAGCTACAAGCAATGTTAGTCATATTGTCATTACATTCATTCATGCATCTCATTCAAAATTAAAAAATCATATCAACAAAATTCATTAATCATAAACATCATTGTATGTCTATCACGTATCGTACCATCATCTTAACTATAGCGAAAAAAATGACCAATGGTTTTTTCTCCCACCTAACCCTCTATTTAGGTCTGAAATCCTAATTTTGACCTTTTACCTATGTCTCTCCTTTTCTCGAGCTTGATTTGTCTCATTACTCCTCCACTAGTCTTTTATTCTACTTAACAATTGATTGTCAACCACTTTGTTGTGTTACCCACCCACTCAAGGGGGTACTCCTCGTACTAATCCGGACTTATTGGGGCATCCAAGCGCTTGACTAGGGCAAATCGATAGTCCATCACACTTTCCTATCATTTGTTCACCGATATGTGCATCTACTATCTTTAAAGTGCTATTACTTCATAATAACACTTAAAAATGGGGAAATGTAGACACCCTAAAATATCATATTATGCATTCCAAACCTCTGAAATTATACCGTAATTACTTCACAATACATTACGACAATTTTTTACCACTTTTGATATATTCCGCTATTTTACAACCTTTAATGACATTCTACGACATTGTCCCACAACTTCCCTAATCATTCCTATCACTTATACATGGTCTCGAATTATTAAATATTCACACTATGGACCTTGTTACACTCATATCCCATTCATATGACTAATTAATTAATCATATCACTCTTATTATTCATCTCTTATCTGATTAGTTAATTTTATTAGCTAATTTAAATATCAAAATAATTAAATAAATTCTACATTATCCATTTACATCTCACCCCTTATCCACTTTCACTTCTCAAATCATGCATTTGAGTTAACTAGAAACAAAACACATCAATTAAAGAACAAACCATTAGATATATGCGAGAGGACAAATTTAGATTAAATCAAATCATGCATTTGAGATAACTAAACATATCTCCCACAAAAGCATGACATTCCAAAATTAAAGCAAATCATTCCAAAAGCTAAAAGTCGCGGCACCTTTTTGGGTGAATAAAACAAAAGGCATGCAATTAATATTTAATTCTAAATATACAAAAGTATGTGTAAACTTGGCCAACTCAAAAATAACTCATCCATACAAGCTCAAAACAAGGATTCAAATTCTCAAATAGATTGGAAACTCAATTAAACAATTCAATCTTGCTTCAGTTAAATTTTGATCACATAAGTTAATCATATAAATCAAGGATTTGGTATTCTCTTCCCTCATCTATAAAAAATCACTCATTCTTCTCAAATTATCATCTTTGGAAGCTTTGAGAATTACATCATTATTGTGTTGGATTATCATTCAATCTCACACACTATTACGTTGTCCAAATGATCACGAATCTACAATCAAATAAATCAATCAATCGCTTTTCTCATAACTAATCTACTTCCATTCGGAAGATCTTTGGAGCATCCACAAACAAATTTGATCATGATATTCAACAAGCTCGGTCCTCCATTCCTAGCTTCATTGATCTCATCCAAGGTTGCAAGGAGATACAAAGGAAGAACTGGTTTGTTTTTATTTGCTTTGTTTTTTTTGTTATGTAGTTTTTCTTTGTATACAATTAGTTAACAAAATTAAGGGGGAATTAGATAACTACTCTGCCACTATTTTGTGTTGTATTGTGTATCCAATGACATTGCAATGAGGAAAATATTGATGTATTGGAAAAAACAACACTTTATGCTTTCATCATCATTATATTTTTTTCGATAGTAATTTAATAAATTCCTCATTGTTTTTTTGGGGTGAACAATTAGTTAACAAAATTAAGGGGAATTAGATAATTACTCTGCCACTTTTTTTTGACTGTATCTAACAATATTATGAACACCATATCGATAACAAGAGATGGCTTCTTGAAAAACAAGATCTCGGTAATATCAAATTTTTAGTGATTATATATTTTAATTCATAAACAACAATTTGTTGTTAATACGAATACAACAATATTAATTTGTGTTGTGTTAAAGTATATGTTACACATGCGATTAATGGAGAAGGTGACATTATTAGCTTTGGAGTGTTTCTTATTAAGATTATTAATGTTTTCCAAAACATTGATCTACTTGTTTTTCATAGAGGTTTTTCCTTCTCGAATGAGTGTGCAAACCTACTTTAATTGGTTTAAAATTGTGGGAATTTATAGTGGTTTTTAAAAATTCTAAGTAATTTTGTAATTTTATATTTAAAATTTTATCTAAATAAAATTACTTTTGGTTGAATGTGTTAGTTGCATTTTCCACTTAGTTTCTTATACTTTCTTTGGGTTTAAATAATCATAAGCAAGAAATAGTTAAACATGAATGCAAGTTTACAAGAGAAATATACAAAATTTTCTATTGAATTTTTGTCTATGTAGGGCGGACCACAAATTTATGTCATTCAATATTACAATATTGTTGGGGATCACTTGCTTCCATCCATCATTATCCATCTCGCTTCTTAGTCCATCCATCCATTGTTCTTTTATTTAGATTCAACCCAAATAGGGTAAAACCATAACACTTCCTTTTTCTATTATTATGTATTTGTGGTACAAGAAAAATATTTTTATTTAGATAGTATTTTAATTCATATATTTTAGTAATATCAAGTTACTTAGCATTTTTTAATGATTTCCTAAATTATTGATTGTAAAGTAGGAAATAATATTTTTAGAAAGACAATTATATTAATCAAATGTAATATTGATTGTGCCTTAATAAGGAGCTTCTCAATAATTCTTTTTTATGCTTTGAAAGGTGCCCCTGTGAGAAAGAGCCTTTGTTTGTTCATGAAAAGAATCCTTACCGCTGATTATATTAACCCTTAGTTATCTCCATCATTCGCAGTGGAATTCCCCTCTCACAATATCCAACACTCGCATGCATCGTGGTCACCATGTTTTGATAGCGATGACTATGAGGCCCATCCAAGCATGACGTCGTCTCCGCTAGAGCTACACATAATATTGCCTGTAATCTCTTCTTTGTTTATGAGACATCATGACTTTATTTTTGATGTTCTGTTGCTCACTACATCATGATATAATTCCCTCTACCCATAAACCATGTACAAACACTTTCCTTCAAGATTTAAATCAGCACATTTCATATGTTAATAACTCACATCTAACTTGACAAGAGACACAAAGCCACTTATTGAATCCGGAAGGTGTTGAAGCACCAAAATTGTAATTGCCGCTTAGGATTTGAAGGTTAACTAGGTTCTCCATGTCGGTTGGAAGATACCCGAGCTTGTCCATGTGAACGTCTAGAATGCATAGAGATTTCATGTGAGAGATGGAGGTAGGGAGGTATGCCAACTTGTTTGATCAATCGAGAGCTTTTAGATGTGCGATTTGCTTTCTGAACACACACATTTCCCATCTGTGGTCACAATTTTCTGATTAGGTCTCTTTGATCAAACTATAAACTAAACGTAACATTTCTATGTTTTTTCCCAAAAAAAAAAATTAATATCGGTGTTCCCTAGTGTGTAGGCAACATATAAAGTGGTTTTCCATTTTGGATTCCATTCATGGTAGATGTGTATTCCTAAGCCAACAATTGGGCATTTAGTAGATCTGTTTTTCTTTTTAATAATTAAAGTTCGGTGGACTGATTTTTGTTGAATTTTTCGAGGGCTCAAATTGATAGGAAATATATCTTATCCAACAATTGGGTATTTTGTTTTCATCTGCAGAGGGTATTATTATCTAAGATTGAGTTCGAAAGTGGGGTTTTTCATAAAGAAAGATCAATCATGGATATTTTGTTTGGAAGGCCTCTGCGTGCCAAGGGAAATACAATGTTTAGGAGAAATAATAGGGAAGGTGTGAATTTCACGGTAAAGGGAAATGTAAGGGTGATGGCCTCTGTTGTGTCTCCTGGATGAAGAGGAGTATAACCTACTCGTTGAAACCTAGTGCTTCGAGAGAAAGAGGTCAAAAGGGCTTACCGTAGTCTTGCTTTGCAGGTAAAGAAATATGTATTTATCTTAATGATTCGATTGATGTCTATACAACTATTTTCATCAAAAACTTTTTTTTTTACACGTAAAGTAAAAATCCTATTATTTTTGGGGTAAGTTCTTGTGATTTTTTGAAATGGGTATTTTGAAAATTGTGTAAAGATCTAGGGGTTTAGTGTTATATTTTAGAAGGTTGTTCCTCTTTTTTTTAATTTGAGTTTTGGAAGGATGTTCCTCTTCTTTTTATTTTTGGTTTTGGGTAGATGTTAATTTAAATGGGTAAGAGGGATTTTATTTTTGATTTTGGGTAGATGTTAACTCAAATCGGTTTGAGGAGGAACATCGCTAAAAGATAGATTTTAGAGAGATGTTAACCTAAATCAATAAGAGAAGGAGTAACCTTCTAAAAAATACCACTAAACTCTCAAATCTTTAAACATTTAGAGTTTTTAATGGTTCTATTCAATCTTATGGTTTCATTTTATAGTTAATAAAATTCTTTGCTTGTCGAGATGAATTGTGTACTTAATTAATAATTATATTGAAATAATATTGTATGTTTTTAGTATCATCTTGATGTTTGCAAAGGATACAATTGCACTATGAGGTTTCACAAGATCAATGAGGCCTATCAGGTAACTAAACGTTTGATCTTATGAATTTATGACTTTTGACCTATGGAAATTACTCTTTGTAAGCCATCAATAGATTTGTTGGTGTCATGGATGGATGAACTAAATTTTCACTCTTATATGGGATTGTTATATATGCCGATGGTTTTGTAATTCTAATACAAACTGTAATTTCCAATTTGGAGAAGAAAAATGAGTAGAAGAAATACCATGCAGATAATTATTATACATATATGAATAATGAGTGGGAAGAATGGATAGGATTCGAAGGTGGTTGGCCAAACAGAGATTATTGCAACCATATTAACAATGATGCTTGATTAAAAACAATTTATAATGACAGCCTTTGACTCTTGATCATTTTGTCAAGTTTAACTATTCAATTCAGGTCTTGCTCTTTGAATGCCTAAGAAAAATTTGTTTCCTGTATATACAACTTTACCTCATTTATCTTTCTCACTTATGATTCTGCCCCTTTTCAATTGTATTGTAGATATTTGATTACTCTATATATTCATCTTTACATTTCATCACAACCTCTGGCTTTTCTGATTAGAAGGTGGGTGGTTGCTCTTCAATGAAGAGCTCTTAGTTATTGTTGTTGCATTTGTAGGCTACTTAATATCAATGGAATCATTATTCTAAGAAAAGGATGCACACTAGTGTTTATCACAACACATGTGGCTATTTCTTTTGCATAGTTATGGATTTATACATTTTCTAACTAGATTCATACTATTAATTATTGACTATAGTATCTCTAATTTTATTACGGTGTTGAAACCTATTTTTCAATTTTACATAATGTTTTTCTTCTAGATCAAAATATGGGTTTCAAACTCCTCCCATGCCCTTTCCAATAGTGGGAAGAAAAAAACTTCAGTGCAAAAATTGAATCATAACAGTTTTGAAACTATAATAACATCTAACAAAGAGGAAGTTGCAGATCTTATTCATGCACTTTATAATTGCTACATGTGCCTATGGAAAAGAAGTATCATTTTGCATACATGTTTAATATGTCATATCAAACAAATATCCTCTTTTAACTTTTTGATCCACAAGTTAGGGAATTTTGTTCATAAACCTTCAGATATTTAGAAGCATCATTTGTGACAATCCAAAAATAATCAGTCTCTCATAGACTCATATTTGCAAACCTAATTCAGGCCAATCCAGCAAAATAACATGTCCATGGGGCTTATGTCAATGAAGCTGTCAATATTGTCAAGAGCACTAATTTATGCAATCCTTATTAACACCACTAAATTAAAGAAGTTCTGGCATTCTACCAATTTTACCAACTTCCAAAAATTGGTGTCACCAAATATGATATTACATCTCCACATTGCATTTTTTTAATCTCAAGGTTTTAGGCATATCAAGAATGTTCCAATTTTTTTGTAGCAACATGTCCTTCTATTAATTTTCAAGCTTGGTACAAGAACAAATAGAATATTATTCAGGAAAATAGGAACCTTGAATTTCTTGCCCCTAATTTTAAGTTGTTGGGGAGGGAGGTCTGATGTTTGCCCCTAATGTTTAGAGTTTTATACGTCTAAGGGTAACTAATATGCTTTCTTGTTAGTCCGAACAAAAAATTAGACTATTCAACTATAAAAACATCAAAAATAATATATATCTCACGTATTGTTGAATAAATTTAAAAGAAACACAGGATCGTATAGATGTTAAAATGCCCTTAAATTTTTACAACAACAAATGTTTTAAAAGCCCCCTCCATGAATATTTTTTATGGAACATCAAAACCATAAACAATTATTTCAAGAGAGGTTGAATCCACTCTATGCCTATTCATTCACCAATCAAGGCAATCATTTTAAAGGTTTTAAAGTTTCCACAAGAACGCCACTATAAGTAATTCATGGAACAACATAATAACTTTGATTAAAAGTCTCCATGGAAAGATCACATCCCAATGAGAAGGATTAAAATCTCCCCAAGACCACCAATCTTTACACATCCTTTTAACACAACAACTCAAAGAAGTTGATACTTTAATAGCACCTCCACTACTACTTTACTCAACACTACTTGTATCCAAAGTGCAAGTCTTCATGTATTCATATGTTTACTGCAATAAACTCGTCCACAAAAGGCTTCCACACATGCTATGTAATGCCCATATATTACACACACAAATACAACAATAAAAATCCAGGATAATTTTTTTGAATTACATTGTAGTATACACGACACTACAAGAGATCACTCGGACGACGCACAACACAAGATATGTTTGCACAAATAATAACCCACATAGGTAACATGAACCACATGATGCACAACAAGATCTTTTTTTTTTACAAGGCACAACATAACGATTCAACTACATGACACACTTATAGATAGGGTCTTCCCATGACACAATATTTTAGGATTACACATTTATTACAATCATGTTTCAATCTTTAACTTAAGTCCTAGAAAGGTTCATAATATGTGAATCATACATTCCCTTTTCCTTTTTGCTAGATTTCCTCTATATTGTTTAACATTTAAATTTCGAGTATCTCATTAAATAAAGATCATCTACATTATTTCAATTACTTATTTAATTTGTTCATTCGTTAATAGGGTATTTATTTACACACAAGGCTAATTACATACACACAAGGCTACTAGGTATTATCCCTAGGATTCACTCCTAAGGGCATGCATCTTGATCTTGTATAACGGAACAAGTATGAGCCCAAAGGAGGGAAGGTTCGCATCTTTTCTCAAGGATTTAGGGTCAAGTTTCTTTCATTCATTTATAAATTGATAATTGAGTTAGTACACAATAAGTATTATATGAAATAGGTTCTTTATCCATAGCAAGAGGGTTTAATCACATTATAATGAAGATCATGTTCCACCTTACCTGTGGAATAACATCTCACGATTATACTTCCCAAGGAAAAACGTCAATTATAGTTTTATTATAATTATGCTCCCATAATTAGCTAAGGATTCGAAGGCACTTAACATGACAACATACTTCTTTATTTTTTTCTAGATTAGGTTTCTGAATATTGTTTTACGTCTGACTTAAGAGGTTTTATTCTTCCCTAACTAGGTTCATATACCCTTTGTAATGAATTGTGTAACCTATTTGTTAACACGACATTTGTATCCTCATGAGACTACTAGTCCATGTCTTAAGGGATTTGTCTCTAAGAACATGATCACATAGTTTCACATCATACATCCATTACATACTAGGACAAGTGGAAGAGCAAGATGGAGTAGTCCATTGTTTAAAAGATTAAGGCTTGCATTAGATTTTACACAACGTGGGTCCCTTTTCTCACCACAAGATGGTTTAAACATGTTATATGAGCGATCTAAAATTTCACTTTTCTCCTAGCACACCATATTATGGTTACATTCACACAACTAATCATAGATTGAAATGTTGTTAAGTTTCATAATTAACTCTTAGTATTGTGCCATAAAACCCAAATGATAAATGATATTGGGTATCGAGTTCATTTATGATCCCAACTCTTAAAGGTGACTTCCAAGGTTAGTTGGTGATCTTCGCCACTCAACACGAGTGTCAGTCCAAGAGGGTTTTACACTATGTTTAATGTTGGTTTCCCATGGAGTACTAACTTAAGAGAACACATTCTCCTTACTACACACATGACTACCAATCCTAGGAGGGAACCACATACCCAAGACAAAGTTTGACCATGTCGTTCTATCCGTTGGGTTCATAATGACATCATTAAGCATACATGCTATGACAATAAACTCAAACTTGGGCTCTTATTTACTTAACTAGAAGGTGTCATAGAGTGTAAATATTTAAGTTCATCCTAAGGTTTTAGTTTTCTATGCTACAAAGAATCACACATGAAGGGTAGTTATACACAAAGTTTATACTAGGGTGGACTGTTTTTGTTTAGATCTCTTTATTACATTTTTAAGGTAAGAAACACAACACACCAATTATTTAATCATCAATTGCACACTTGGAATTACACTATAAGATATTAAATTCAATTTCATTTAACACATATATCCAAATTTTACAATACAAAACTTGGGATCAAAATAACACCCATGTTTAGATGAACATTTCCCTTAAACACTAGCATCTTAAAAATGTTACAAAACTTCACTAATAAACCTTTCAATACTTCAAAAATGTTGAACTATCCTCTACAATTTCACTTAACATATATATCTAACCCCCTTTTTACCATATGCAAATCTGAATCAAAAGAACACTTATAGTTAAATGCACATTTCCCAAAACACCCCTAAAACTAGCATCTCATTCATATTGCCAAATTTCAATAATAAGTCTTTACTATTTTTAGCAATACATACATACATACATGCATGCATACATACATATATGCATGCATATATACATACACACACATATTTCATTAACATACATAAATTACAATAATACAATGAATTACAACCACACCATTTCGCTATATTACTTGCATCTTGCAAAACCATGTGAGCATGAAATCAACGATAAATCGCTGACATGACATCCACCTAAATCTATCATAATTAACATTTTTAGTTTTCCATTTACATAATAATAATAATTTGCACTTGAAAAGAGAGGGTTAGAGACATATATTCATTTCATTTCATTTCACTTCATTTCTTAACTAAGGAGAGAGAAAGAGGTAGGGAAGAGAGAGAAACACTATTTTTCCAAAAGTCTAATTTCACACAAGTCATAAGATAGAGTTCCAAATAGTTATTTATAAGTGTTAATAAGTTTCCACGATGGTTTTCTAACTTGACTGGGGTCCTACAACTTTCTTTTTACATTTTCCTGCTAGTTACAAAATGCCCAATTTAGGCTCGGAGGCTAAGAGACCACATTCAAAAGCAGCCTTCTATTAGGCCATACACGACGGGTCCCCTTATATACCAGAATTCATAAGAAGTGATGGAATTTAAAACAAGTGGATTGTTTTCAATTGGTGGCTAGTTTTAGGGCCATCGGTCATCGTAATTGGGTTAGTTGCAACATCAACCAATTTTAGCTCGAGGGCTAAGAAAACCTCATCCAAAATTGACCTTCGATAAATGAACGTGTAACGGAAAATTTCCTACATGTTCTCATATATATGGACAATTCACTGGAGTTGATGAAATTGAGAACTGACAAATGAGTTGCAGTAAAACGACAATGAGTTTTCTGAAGCCACCGGTAGTAGTTAAGTCTGTTTGACCTAGTCAAACAGTGACTGAGGCCTACAAAATGCCTTTTCCAAACTATCTAGAAGAGTGTTTTACCCCAAACTGAAGGTTACAAGCAATTGTCTAGTAAAAATACTAGAGGTTTGTGAAGGAGGATAAGCATTTCGTTGCTCAGGGTTCAAACAACGAGCCAAAATGAAACCCAACTTTTTAGTTTTAACAACTTCCTAAAAGTGCAAAAAGAGGTAACATGGCTCTAGAAGGGTGGCGAAGAGAGCACCAACAATCGATCGAGGTTTATCTAAGGTTTAATATGACTCCCCACATAAAAAGGAACATGGGAAGAAGATGACATCTCTTTTCTGGGTTCGGAAGGTTATTTTGTGAGTCTCTAAAAATTTACGTTTTTAACCTAGCATGGTAGACATAAATGGTTATTTTATTTGACGACATCAACTAACCCTCACCAATACCGATGGACATGAGTGCCTAATTATGACACCCTAGGTTAACAATGTGTGAGGTTGTGGGAGCAATCCGGTTGATGGTCGAGGTGTAACTTGGTTACGCAAATCACAAGGTGGAGTTTTTGTTTTAAACTATCTAGTTTGGTTAAATATCCAAATGTATAATTATCCACTGGTTTACTATTTCTATTATATTGCAAATGAAAGAACCAAATTATAAAAATTATAAAATATTTCAGTAAGGAGACCATGCCTGTCCATGAACGATGTGGTGAAAGAGGGGCTCCATGCAAGTCCACCAACATTTCATGAGACTCCAAATCTCCTTTAGGAATTCCATCAAGTAAGAAAACAATAGATAATACCCATGCCATTTGCTACCAATTGGAAAGAGATGGTACAAGTTACGGAGGCAAATTTCCAAGAAGCATTACATCCAACAGTTTTCTACCCTAAGCATAACTTCATGCCCCCTTTTTTAAAAAGGTGCGGTAAGAGGAAACAAAAACCATTGTTCATTGCATTTGCTTAAAAGTTTCTAAGCCTTTTCAACAAACCATTTTGTGCATATCTTGCAGCCAATGTTGTCCACAAAGTCACATTTTTATTTAATACATTATGTTAAACAATTCATGTGCATGTCTATGCTTCCACATTTTGCATACATGTCTACTAGGGCCATTGCAACTACAACATCTGACAATATTCCTCTACCACCATAGTGAGAAGTGATAAATTGTGTAACATTCCCATTTTAAGACTTTAGAAACAAGGAATTATTTTTTTCCTAATGTTCTCTGTTCTAAATTAACATAATTTAGAACACACATTCCAAAGCCAATCAATCTCATAACAAAAACCATATGCAACTGTAAATGACTCGATGAAACACCAATCTCTCATTTCATGACTCAGTATCATACCGATCTCTCATGTTAACTTTATAATGTGTATACTATGTATACTTGGTTCTGTTACCCCTTTTAAAGGTATCAAGTGTTTTGTTTAAGAGGCCTATCTGAATATTTGTTACCAATATTCATCGAAATCCCGCTTTTTAAACTAAGTGACATAGGACAACGCAACCAACAACTTGTGATACTTTGGCCAAAGATTTTAAACATATTGTTCATGTTTATATTCCTAGATGACATACTCATCAAACAGAATACGTCCTTCACCCTACTTGATCTGATTATCTAGAATGGTCTTCACTGACTTTTGTCAGTCCACTTGTTCAAGGTTTAACCCTAGCCAAGGTTAGCAACATGGCCTAGTGTGGAGGACTACTTACGGTGACTAAGGGTACTTAGACATACTCAATCGACTTATGTCGATTGGGTGTGTCTATTTATCCTAAGTCAACGTGAGTTGACCCCAACACTAGGTCATGCCCCTATCTCTACCTAGGGCAGAATTGTGATCAAGTCAGAATTTATGTTAGTCTAGTTGAATAAACTTGAAAGGGTGTTGAAACATGTCAACTACAACATAGTATCCTCGTGAATACCCTAGTCATCACGAAGGTACTTTACTACAGTTGGCGTGTGTCAACATCCACCTGAGTTTTCCTCATCTGGACAAACATACCTTAGATAGAAATTTATATCTTATTAGTTTCCTCTTTATAGATTAATTACAACAACCCTACTGAACAACTAGGTTCCTTAATCATTAAGATTCAAATTTAAGATTGCAATAAATGAAGTTATGTAGATAAATCTACTTTCTATCTAATTCATATGCCATGATTTAAACTATTAACATCCTGATTCATGTTTTACATAAAAGGCCCAACACACATGGAGGTGTCATTTAATTACTCACTTAATTCAGCCCTAGCTTATATAAGATTTGAGTAGGTCCTTTTCCATAGTAGACTTCATTGAAATGAAGTCTAATTCCCTTTTTAATTATCTTTTCCTACATTCCAATTTAGTAAGGAAGTCTACATGAGAAAGCACACCTTCACTAACTACCATAGTAGAACAGGATTCATATCAATAAGGTCTTAAATTAAGACTATGATTCATTTCAAGGGATTTGTCTTTCCTTCCCCTTATTGAGGATTAAAGTTCATTTATAATCCCTTGCACTTTTTAACTTATATCCAAAGTCTAATTCTCAACAATCATTTGTTTAATTTATAGCCTAATGAACTGTTGAAAATTAGTGCAAGAATGTCAACTTTACAAGTTGCCTCTTCACTTAGAGAAGATAGTACAACATTATTTCAGATCTATGTTTATTCTATTCCAAACCATAAGGTAAGTTACTGATCTGAAAAACAAAGTATTACTTAACATTTCCATTCAATTCATACCAAAAAGAATTATATCAAGTGCAAACAAATATCACACATATTTTATTCAACAAGGAGGATTCATACATTTACAAGTCCAAACACTTTAGACATTGCTAATATCAAACAACAACATTAAATCAATTTCAGATACAACTTCTTTTCCATCAAGTACATTTCAGTAATGAACCATTTTTCATCATAAAAAGATCCAGTCTCTTGATAAACAAATGTAACTTCCTAAAATCTTTCTCCTTTCATCACTTACGAAGTCCATCTGCAAAATTGCTAGCACGGGTCAGTTCATTGAACTGAGCATGATAAACACTAAACATTAAAACAATGTGCTTTTAACTAACTATTTCATAAAAAGAAATCATTGTTATGAAACAGTCTGAAGCAATTCAAAGACATAACCAAAAGGAGTTACAATAATCAATAAAAGAGAGAGAAAGAGAGATTTACAACAAATCAAAAGTAAAGTTAGGTCATAAGATATAACAACTTCAACCTTCCATGCTATTGACTTTATATCAAAAGAATTAAAACAGAATTCAGATAAGAAACATTTCATCAGAATTTCACTACTACTTTCTTACATTTCTTTTCATGATTACTCATTCAGTTAAAACCATTTAATAAAAAAAGTAACTATCCTAACTATCTTTTAGGCATAGTTCAATAGTAGATCAATTACAACATTACTTCCATCTCAATATTTCTTTAACCTAAATTCATCCTAAAATCTGAGCTGCCATAAATGAACTTAAATATCATAAGAAATAAGTTAGGATAACCCAAATCATCGTAACATTTAAGTGTCTCGGATTAAAGTGTCCTTAATGCTCAAACTCATAACTAGGAACCAATTCAAGTTAAAAACCAAACAACTAAATCAGACCTCCTAAAGAGGTAAGGTTACTCCCAACAAGAAAAAGAGTTACATTCTAATCTAAAAAAGATACACCATTTCTATCAATACCTTAAGTGGTTAGAATGGTTAAGTTTAAACTCTAGACAAACACATTAACCATCCAAATACTTCCAGCCAAACATAACATTTCATCCAATTAATTTCAACTTCAGCTTATACTACCCTAACAACATTCTAGCAATCATTCTTACCAGACAGTCAAGAAGTTGCATAACAAAATAGACCAGAGGAAGACAACATCTTCACCAAGTTGAAGCTAAAGAAAATTAAATGGAGGGGAAGAGAGAGATCACTACCCCACAACTCTTGTATGATCAAAAGAGAACCATAGGAAACCAATGACCTATATTGACACGGTCCTTTATCTAATGTAACAAACCAAAATTCCCAACAGAGATCTAATCTAGGTTCAAGTTGAATGAACAACAAACCAGGAGAATGGAAAGAACGAAGAGCAACACATTCCATTACCTTCCATCATCCAAGGAGATGGTACAAGATAGCCTAGATTACCACAAGATAACAATTAAACCATCTCCCAAAAGATACAGAGATGTAAAGAAGAAATTAACATAAGGGTAAGTTTGAACCATCTTCCTAACTTAGACCCATACAAAAAAATAAGTGAATTGTACGATTGAACAAAAACATGAGCAATTGATTCCATTTTCACAAAAACATTGCCTAAGATCTGAAGAATCGAAACCGGGTTTAATGGCTCAAGATCGAAGAAATAGGCTAACACAATATATCAAAACAATGTCAATAGTACTATCAAGAAGTTCAAATTGACAACCATAACCAAAATACAGTAAACCATACCCGAAGGAGTTTTCCCCTCTTATATTGGCCAAGTATGAAAGCACTTAGGTGCCAAGGTCCCGATTATGGAAAGGTGTGCAAGGCAAAAGCGTGCAAGAGAAAGGTTTAAGGAAGCACATGCGACATGCGAAAGGAGGTTTCGGACTTAGTCAATTTGAGTGCCCATGGCAGAACATGTGAAAAGCATGATCGGTTGCACATGGATAAGATGTCAGCCTCGCGACAGGTTGGCCCCGATAGGGGCATGCCTTGGAATCTTCTAGAAGAACATCTTGAGATAAAGTGGAAAGCTCACACTTGGAGAAACATGCTCGCATGAAGGACCACATTTGACACTTGGCACCAGATCTAAGGCGCTGGAAGGTGAGTTGGTAGTGTAGGAGAATTATAAATACAAGTGCCTACGGAGTAAAAGATATACAAGTTTGAGATATAGCGGGTTAGAGAGAGCGGGAATTGATATATAGATCTAGAGAGTGAGCGAGCTCTGCTGTAGAGATCTTTGTGAGGACTCATTAATGGATAATTGCATCCAGTGAGAATGTCTTGGGCATGGAGTTGTAATTTTTCTTTTGATAGCTTAGTTACACAAGTCCAGTGATATGCATGACTGCGGTCTACTCTCTGTGACACTCTGTAATGAATCAATGAATGTAATGAGGTTACCGATATAATATATACGTGAATATCAATGGTTCTAATGCATATTTCTCTCTTATAAGTTCTCTTTCCTTTCATGCTATGAATGAATGCTTGTATAATTCTTTCTGTCATAATGCATGTTCGGATTCTGTTAAAACACTCGATTCAAGTGACTGCAAGGATCTAGAGGCCATTCTGAGCCCTATGGTTCTTGTATGTTTCAACCTCCCTCATGAAAACTCTTACACTAATCATAGATGATGTTTCCCATTAAACTCACATAAAAGAGAGACTCGGTACCGCGTGTGCCTCGGTGAGCACTCGGCCACTTCATTTGGGTGATAGGCCGCGCGTATGGGATTCCTTCCTTTTGTGATGGGAGTAAAAAATGACTACACACGTACAACTACAACCTCTGAAAAAATTCCTCTATCTTTTATGCTTTGTTGGATGTCCATACCTGCTCCAGAGCTCGTATTTTGGCATAGGCTGGGAGTGCGTAGGCAAATGTAAACTGATCTGGTTGGAGACTTGTTTGCTGCATAGGTGAAACAATGAGACTATCTGTGAGGAAACCCATGTCTTTTGTACACTGTCGTAGTCATCCATGAGAAGCTGCCTCGTTCTTTCATTTGGTCAAACACTATAACAACATTAATGCCAATGCCATCCACTGCCAATCTCCATCTCACATTGCCCTTGTTGTAACTATCCATTATTGCTAAACTTACATGTTGACACGTGGTTTCAACGTGGTTAATGCCTTTGGATCTCAAAATAAAGTGCAAATATTATTATGCGAGGGAAATGACAGTCAGTAGGCCTTTTTCAAATGCCCGTGTGCCTTATTAGGGCTCCTCCATATGCCAACCTCCTACCACACATCCGCTTCCCCGCCCCATCTAAGAACAAAACCAGTCTATTCCAAAGAGTATATTTGTTCTTATGAAACACTTAAAAAACAAAATCAAGAATCTTAATGGGTAGAGCCTATCATGCCTGATAGCACTTCACCTTCACCGATTCACGAAGTATCCAAGCAGAGCCTCAATCCTCTTTTCAAAATGTAAAAACCACACAAAAACTTCCTCTATCTCCTCCTTATAGTCTCACAGTGCCAACCCCTTCTTCCACACCATGTAAGGAGAAAACTCATGCATTGACACATTGCATGCAAAAATTGAACAGAGGTTCAAAAACAAAACAACCTCATGTAGAGCTCCAAAACCAAATGAATCAACAAAACCAACCCTCTACCTTTTTCCTAGGTAGTTTCGCCAAGTTCCAAAAATTAAATGCAGAGTAGGATTGTCAGTCCTTTCCTTCTTCCCACCACCGCCATCTCCAAATTTGGAGTGGACTTAATTCAAACAAAACATGCATCCTAAAACTTTGGCGAAAATGCCAACTCATCCATCATAAGTTTCTAACTGCCTTTGCCAAATTTGGTGAAGAAAGAGATAAGGCTTAATAAATTTCCTTAAATTCCTTGAATTCGCTGCCTCCCACTTGCCTCTTTCCCCATGTCATTTCATAGGCCCCCTTAGGTTAGCCATTCCCTTAGTTAGGTTAGACACTAATTTAGGAAATCAACATAGGTCCATAGTTTTAGTCTAGGTCCCTCTTAATTCTTTTTCATCCCAATTACATAAGAACATATTAACTTAGGTTAGGTTTAACCCTTAGGATAGAGTCACTAGTTTTAGAACATAGTTCTATTAGGTCCCAGGTCCCCAATGAAAACTTCATCATACCAGAATAGAAAATAAGAACCAAATTGTTCTTGAATTAAATACGAAGCAAAGATCCATGAAGAGGGTCATTCATAACCTTCACACACTCCAAATCCAAAACTCTTCCATCTGTCCAAATTGGACATCATGATAACAAGACATGTAAATTAGAAGCATACCTTGGATCAATGGAATTGATCCAAGGTAATGTTGTTTGATTCCTCTTAAATTATGAAAACTAGAAACTCAAATTCATAATCCCGAAAGCAGTGAATTTATCCTACATAAAAGAGATGGATTGCTTCATTTTTAATTAAGCAAAAACACGATAGAATGTACCTATTCCCAACAGATAACTTCTTATCTTCTGCAAACATGATTTCCTAAGTCATAAGAGTACACCGTCTTAAGACAAAATCACCTATCAATGTTTGAACCTTCTATAGTAAAAGTCATCATAGGTACCAGTCATGTTAGAGGCGTTACACATTGCATTTCGATTGTTAAATCGTGCCCCTGTGACAACTATTTGAGTTGTCAAGAACCTCCATGTATGTGTTGGCTGCCACACTGCAACCAACTTTATCTCCAAGATTATTGTAAGACAAATTGTTGTGGGAGATGCAAATCAGTTCCATCGTTTCAAAAAAAAGGTAATGTTCTTATAGAGATTATTGACAATGCCATGTAAAGCAATATGTGAATATAGCCTGGCACTACAATGAGGTGCACCGTGTCAGACCAACAATAATCAATTACTTGTGCATAAGATCCATATGTAACTTGTGTGTTTCAAACTTGGCTAAGCAACAATATTTTCTTAAACCATTTATTTTTAAGGCTTCATTGTTACCAACACTGCTACATTTTATTGAGATGTTTTGTCAAATAGTTCACATACCTTTCATATGCTCCCACATTTTCATACATAACTACTAGCGCACCTTGTTGGACCTCTCGAATATTGGCCAAGTATGAAGGCGCTTAGGTGCACAAGGTCCCAGTTATGGAAAGGCGTGCAAGGCAAAAGCACGCAAGAGAAAGGTTTAAGGAAGCACATAGCACGCGCGGCATGCGAAAGGAGGTTTGGGACTTAGTCAACTTGAGTGCCCAGGGCAGAACATGTGAAAAGCATGATCGGTTGCGCGTAGATAAGATGCTAGCTTGGCGACAAGTTGGCCTCGATAGGGGCATGCCTTGGAATCTTCTAGAAGAACATCTTGAGATAAAGTGGAAAGCTCACGCCTGGAGAAGCATGCTCGCATGAAGGACCACATTTGACACTTGGCACCAGATCTAAGGGCACTGGAAGGCGAGTTGGCAGTGTAGGAGAATTATAAATACAAGTGCCTGTGGAGTAAAAGATATACAAGTTTGAGATATAGCGGGTTAGAGAGAGGGAATTGATATATAGATCTAGAGAGTGAGCGGAGCTCTGTAGAGATGTTGCGAGGACTCTGTTAATGGATAATTGCATCTAGGCGAGAATGTCTTGGGCATGGAGTTGTAATTTTTCTTTTGATAGCTTAGTTACACAAGTCCAGTGATATGCATGATCATGTGCTCTTTGTGACACTCTGTAATGAATCAATGAATGTAATGAGGTTACTGATATAATATATACGTGAATATCAATGGTTCTAATGCATATTTCTCTCTTATGAGTTCTCTTTCCTTTCATGCTATGAATGAATGCTTGTATAATTCTTTCTATCATAATGCATGTTCTGGATTCTGTTAAAACACTCATGGTCTGAAGTGACTGCAAGGATCTAGAGGCCGTTCTGAGCCCTATGGTTCTTGTATGTTTCAACCTCCCTCATGAAAACTCTTACACTAATCATAGATGATGTTTCCCATTAAACTCACATAAAAGAGAGACTCGGTACCCGCGTGTGCCTCGGTGAGCACTCAGCTTTCACTGGGTGATAGGTGTGCGTATGGGATTCCTTCCTTTTGTGATGGGAGTAAAAATGACTACACACGCTGACAACTACAACCTCGACAAAATTCCTCTATCTTTTATGCTTTGTTAGATGTCCATACCCTGCTCCAGAGCTTGTATTTTGGCACAGGTATGGGAGTGCGTAGGCAAATGTAAACTGATCTGGTTGGAGACATGTTTTTTGCATAGGTGAAACAATGTGACTATCTTATGAGGAAACCCATGTCTTACGTACACTTTGCCGTAGTCATCCACGAGAAGCCGCCTCGTTCTTTCATTTGGTCAAACAACTGTAACAACATTAATGCCAATGCCATCCACTTTGCCAATCTCCATCTCACATTGCCCTCGTTGTAGACTATCCATTATTGCTAAACTTACAACGTTGACACGGGTTTCGGCGTGGTTAATGCCTTCGGATCTCAAAATAAAGTGCAAATATTATTATACGCAAGGAAATGACAGTCTGTAGGCCTTTTTCGATGCCCATGTGCCTTATTAGGGCTCCTCCATACGCCACCTCCCGCCACACATCCGCTTCCCCCGCCCCATCCCCCTACTGCCCCCCCCCATTTTTTAAATGGTGGCACTACATGATATAAGATTTCTAAATGTATATGTATGAATTTGTAACTAATTTGAAATGTACTGATGGAACCTTTCAATGTAATGTTTCATCTATATTCCTACTCTTCCATTATCAATCACACCTCTTATCAACATTACAATTAAGACTTTTTCAAAAAAAAGTCAACCAAAAAACCGATGCAACCACCGTCTCAAACATGCTGCAACACTAACACAATTTCACCCTAAATAATTACAAACCACATCAACTACAAAAATAATCAACTTGTCCTTCTAAATCAAATAACTTATACGGTTTGAAGTTCACACTACGTTGTACACATGCGATTGCTATTTGTTACATGTTATTACAAACACCGCCATTAAAATGTATGGAAATGTTGAAACATACCCCTAGAACACACAATTATTTGACCAGAGAACACGCTGACATATAGAGAGACCCTTGGCCTCTTGAAAATAAAATGTGACATTCCTTGGGCGGGCGTACTTCGCAACATATGTGCAATTGCGTGTTAAAATCTTTCATTCATTTACCAGGAGAGGCGGTCATCTCGCACATCTCAGCAAAGAATAAAGGGTAAGAGAAAGAAAGAAAGGCACTTCAATGTTATATATTCCGTGAGTGGTGAAGAGAGCAGTGGTTTGTGTAATCAAGGTAGGGAGGGATACTCATTTTGTTTTGTAAGACTGTTAAGTATCAAAGGCGAGGGCTTTTAAAACAGATCGGATGCATGGATTATTTGTCCAGAAGGAGGTGAGGGAGGTGGGGGTTTTATGTGTGAAATAATTGTGTATGGAAACGCGCAGCCGCAAGCGGGCGGAGGCCTCAGCCCCTCCTCACTCTTCCTTTTCCCATTCCTCCTCCTCCTCCCGTGCTGTTGCTGCTGCTGCTTCCAAACGAGCTCGCCTTCTCCTTTCTTGTACAACATCATCTCAATTTCCAGCCATGGACTCTTCTTCGGCGTCTGCATCTGCCTCCCGGAGAGATTCTGGTGGAAAACATAGGAATTCGGTGGACAAGGGTAAAGAGAGGGAGAGGGAGAGGGAGAGGGAGAGGGAGAGGGAGGGATTGGAGGAAGAAGACAATGAGGAGAATGGGGAGAATGAGGAGGGCGTGAGAAATAACAGCAACAGTAATAACAGCATACTGCATCAGAATCTGACATCAGCGAGCAGTGCGTTGCAGGGACTGTTGCGGAAGTTGGGGGCGGGGCTGGACGATCTATTGCCGGGGGATGGCAGCAGGGTCAGGGTCAGGGTCAGGGTCAGGTTCAGGGTCAGGGTCACATGGGCGCGTGAAGAGGATTCTGTCGGGGCTGCGGGCGGAGGGAGGAGGGGCGGCAGGTGGAGGCGCTCAGTCAGCTGTGCGAGATGGTGTCAATAGGGACTGAGGAGTCGCTGAGCAGCCTGGCGGTGGATGCGTTTGTACCGGTGCTGGTTGGGCTGGTTAACCATGAGACCAACGCAGACATAATGCTGCTGGCCGCGAGGGCATTGACTCATCTCTGTGATGTGCTGCCTTCATCATGCGCCGCAGTAGTACATTATGGAGCTGTTCCCTCTTTTTGTGCCCGCTTACTCACCATCGAGTACATGGATCTCGCCGAACAGGTAATTGCCTTTTTCACAGATGTATCTGTCTTTTGCATCACATTACTTATTATTATTTTTTCAAAACTTCCGTTTTCTTTTTATCTTGGAATCAAATCGTCCTTCCTTTTGTCAAATGGATCCAGACAATTCCATTTTAATGCTATAGAATACATTTTATGATTAATGTTTCAAATTTTATGGGTTGAATTTAGTTACTTGGTTAACGTGGCAAACTATCTGGAACACTTATTGCCCTGCCATTGGTGGCAGGAACGGCACTTCTAGCATGTGGGGGTCAATCTGACTATTGTATGTGGGGCAATTGGTCGGCTGCATCGTTTCCTCCCTTGGTTAATTGCTCACAATCTTTTTCTTTTTTCAATAATGAATGTTTTATTAACAGCAAACAATTCCCAGGCTCCTATAGTTCTATGGGGGCGGCTATCTATAGTTTCTAGTTGGCACCCCCTCTCCATTATACGGCGCCCCCTTTCAGTATCTAGGGGATCTATCTGGAGGGTTAAGGAATGCCTGGGCCTCCTGAGCAGAATTATACTCCCAAGTATAACTATAGCCCCGATCATAACTGTAGATAGTCCTGTCGGTACCCTCCCCTCTCTCCCCTTAGCGGGGGTTGGTAGTGGCTAGCCATATACCATATATATAGAGGACGTGGGGTTGCGGGTGACCCTCTGTATCCTATCTATAGTTACCCTGGTGTTCCTTGTTGTCCTCGTCTTGCTTGACGTACTCTGGTCAGTCGAAGCCCATACAGAGTAGAGCGCTGTCCCCAAAGGCAGAGCACCCTGCCAATGGACTATATGGACTCTAGATAATAAGGCATCGGGAGTGCTCTCCGGAAGGTTGAGAGCTGTATAGAGACCTATATACAGTAGGTTGCCCATAGTTCTAGAATGGAATGTCTGGTGTAGCATATAGCATATCAAAATTTCTCCTCCCAAATAGCTTTCCTTGTTGACCGGATTCATAGTAATACAAAGCTAGTTCATCAAAACGTTTGAAATATTATATTTTTGCCCTTATATTGTTTTATGCATGACAATAAGTTTCATGCCATTTCATAACTAACACAATATTTCTAATGAGTTGCAGTCCTTGCAAGCACTGGAGAAAATTTCCCATGAACACCCAACTGCTTGTCTCCGTGCAGGGGCTCTTATGGCGGTTCTGTCATACCTTGACTTCTTTTCTACAGGTGTTCAGGTAATTTATCGAAGGTTTTTGAATATTAAATAAACAACGAGCAAATAATATATCATGTCCACTGTTAGTTGTTCCAATAGGCACATCTACATGAGCTGGCTGTACCTGAACAACAAGTAAAATTGCAAAGGCTATTTAAAAAAGTGAAGGATACTAAAAGTACAATCAAGCACAACACCTGTCAAAAGAAATGGGTCAAAATTCTGGGCCCAACATAGGCCATCATCATGTGTACGCTAGTGATGCATATCAAAACTAAGTTTATGAGCGCCTTTGCTAGAAATGCATTTAAAGTATGGTCTGTAAGTGAGTGATGATCTTTATAAAAGAAGACACACAGATACCCCTCATTTTTGTTAGCCATATACTTATGCCAGTGATCCATAGGTGTCCTACCTTTGGCAGGTACCTTAGTTTTTTTGTTATTTGGATTGTCGACAAATGAGTGAGTACTGTTTTTAGAGGGAGATATGTACTCCATTCTTATATGGATGTTAAGCATTTTTATTAGCCATACGGTTATGCCAGTGATCATTAGATGTCCTGCACTTGGTTGGCATTTTCAATTTTTGTTATTTGTATGTTTTTTTTTTCTCAGGATGGAAATTTATAATTCATAATCTAAAGATGAAATGATTGTTGAAAAACATCAGAGGGTAGCATTGTCGACAGCAGCCAACATGTGCAAGAAACTACCATCAGGTGCAGCCGATTTTGTGATGGAAGCTGTGCCCTTGCTTACAAATCTTCTGCATTATCATGATTCCAAGGTAAAGTTTAATTGGCGATTGAATTTACATTTTCCTTCTTTGTTATATCTGTTCTGAAATATTGATATTTATATTTATATTTAGTCTGTCATTGGTTGCTGTCCTAATGCTACATTCTGCAGGTATTAGAACATGCCTCTGTTTGCTTGACTCGAATTGCAGAATCGTTTGCATCTTCTCCTGACAAACTGGATGAGCTTTGCAATCATGGTTTAGTTGCACAGACTACAAGGCTTGTATCAGTCAGTAGTTCAGGTGGTGCCCAGGCATCTCTTAGCACTCCGACTTATACGGTATTCTTTCAAAGAGCTATTGGGACTTTGCTCTCTATATTTAAATAGTCCAAAGCTAATGTGTTTAATGTGGATTCTCATTTCTTTTATGGGGTGGGAGTATGCAGGGCCTGATTAGACTTCTTTCAACGTGTGCTAGTGGTTCAACTTTAGCAACAAAAACCCTTCTAATCCTTGGCATCAGTGGTATTATTAAAGATATTCTTGCTGGCTCTGGCGTGGTTTCAAGCATTTCTGTTTCACCAGCTCTAAACAGGCCCCCTGAACAGGTATTCAAACCACTTTAACTCTGATATTGATACGGTTTTGTCCTAGGTGTTATAAGAAAAATTCCTGATATACTGTCTTTAATAGATATTTACATACTAATATTTATAGTCAAAGCATGTCTTGATTGTAAGGTCATACAAGAAACAATTATTGGAAATGTAATCACCTTGACCCATTCCATCCCCTTGGAGAGGGATCATTCTCAAACTACGTACTTGCATGCTCTTTTGACATGGAAATGGGTGCTGCATTGGGCACTATACATACCGGCTATAGGTGGGAATATGGGTTGCCTAAAATAAGGCCAAAACATGTCATTATATGTATTTGGAATGAACAGCAATAGGATACATTTGCCTTGAACATCTTATGATTCTATTTAGTTACAATGTAAATAATATTACATTTAGAATGATGAGAATGTTTCACAAATGCCATCATGTGAGCATCATTAGAAAATGCCTGACCAATGAACCACGAAAAACTCCAGTATAATGTGTTTGCTTCATAGTTTGATGATAAGAATTAGAGTTTTAGGCGAATGAATCTGTAAACTAGTTCTGATTTGGAACACTTAGATAACTTTGCATCAGTCTGAATTGCCCTTAATTTGGCGGATTGTTTGATGGCCACCTTTAAATATTTGGCTTTGAAAATTTGAATCCATATCTAGTTGGCCAACCTTTCATTTGGGAAGTCAAATCAAAGCCTAAGTACACATAATTTCTTCTTTAGATCCCAGCAAAGAATGCTTGTCATATTTTTAATCAATAATCTTATATTATGACTGAACAGTGGTAATTTCTTCCAAAGATAAATGCAACTATTCTGATAAGAGCTAATTGAGAAAACTGTGCAAGGAAGTTGAGGTGATGTCACAAAATAATCCCTATTTTCCTACCATTCAATTGGTAAGCAAAATGCAAGTCTAAGTACACTTAGTTTCTTCTTCAGATCCTAGCAATGCTTGCTTGTTATATCTCTTATCGATAATCTCATATAATGACTGAACAGTGTTAAGAGCCAATCAAGAAAACCATGGGAGCAGGTTGAGGAAATATCACAAAATATTTCCAATTTGCAGTAATATCTGTGCACGACTTCAAAGATATATAAAGGATAAAAATGTGAAGAAATATAGATATATTCAATCTACAGTTTAAATCTTAACCAAAGCTGGCAAGATTGAGAACTTTGTTTAAGATTACTGCCACACACTCCTTTTGTGTGTCAAAGGGATAGAAGTAATGCCATGATGTAGCAGATCATGTAAGTGAGCATTGCGTACCAAAATTAAATATAAAAAATGCCATGTCAGATGTGAAGTGACAACAAGAAATGATATATTGCTTACAATTGATTTTTTTGAAATTATATGCTGGAGTATATTCTCCAATCTGGATTGTCAAAGACGAATAACTTTGGAAGACATGTAATGAATTTTGTTCAATGGACGGAACTAGAGAATCATCAGCATGACGCCACTTCCTCAAGGGAAACAATACATGAAAGTTTGTTTGATGGGGACCCATAGCACCGTAAGTCTTAAGATACAGTGCGCAATATCAGACCAGAGATCTGGTATCTTATTAGATTAATAGTGTTCAGAATAGGAAGACATAAGTGGCAAGATTATTCAAAGGCAGGCTGTTTCTTAGCAACTTCATCATTGCTCTGTTGTCCAGACTCCCACTGCAAAAGGTTCTATTATGAATGCTGACAAGGATTGGAATTTGGACCTCCTTTAATGAGATTTTTAAATCTGGACAGGGCTTCCTGGCTCTGGACAGATATATTTTTTGTTGACTACTGGAGTCCTGGAATATCTGGAAAGCAGGGACTAAAGATGATACAATATTAAAATGAATTTACAATTTACAATTATTGCATTGAGTGAAAGAAGAGTTAGCATCCACCCGTGTTTGAAAAATAATTTTTCAGCGTGCTAATATAAGAAGATTTGCATTAGAAGGACAACACTAGTGATTTCAATTTACAACCTTACTCCTTTTATAAATGAGGGACACAATTTTTCGCTCGTGGCTATCACGATTCACAACTAAGGATGTAGGCCCAAGGTATGGTCCACTAGTTATGAATAGTAAGCCAATGAAATTATATCACATTGGGTGAACAACCCCTTTGGTGGTAGTAATCATATAGAAAGATTTCCCTAGGTAGCAGAAAGCTGCAGTTATTTTTCTTTATTTTACTTGGAGCGGTACTTCCTAATCATTGTTAAGCTTCATGTGAAGTCAACAGAGATTCACGGCTATCAGATAAATACGGGTAGTGCAACATCAAGCTTAGAGCCCCTTTTGGCTTACATGACATGTTCGAGGTGTTTCTCTTCCACTGAAAATCACTTGGCACTTGCATCCGTCCTACAAACTTGCTACATTGGGTAAAATATGATGAGATATACAAACTAGTCAAAATTGGAAGGTTACAAGAAAGACATGATGCAGATTGTGATAAACGTGAAAAATAGGACCAGAAGAAAATTATAAAAATAAAAAAATTGTATAACACTAGAATTCAGTAAAAGTTCAAAGAACAACATCAAGTAATTCAAGAGCTGAAAAAGAATTTGGGGAACAATGTCAAAGAACTTAGACCGTACACTCATTCAATAAGTTAAGAGCTTATGCCAAAAAGGTAAAGAATTGAAAACCATTGTGAAAGAATGAAAATAATTCAAGGAGTCTTGGAATAAAGAGAGATCAAGAGTTGCAGGATAACAATCAATACCTTATTGAGAAAGTAACCATAATCAAAGAATAAAATATTGCAATTGGAGATATATCTTGAAGATGTTGAAAGACAAGATTGTAAAGCTCTAAGGAAGCCTAATCAAACTTTTCTGCATAGGTCAACTTAATGTAACAAAATAGAGGCTATCAAGAGAGTTGAGACTACGTACAATAGCCAAGGTGAAAGCCACAAGGAATATGAAGTGTACTCTAAAAGCCTTGGAATCTTGCTTATTGAATCAAGAAAAGACTGAAGCATGGAGGTCCTGTGTGCAATGAAAATTGAAATGATATAAATTTTGGAAACAAAAATATGTAAACAAAATTTATGAGTTCCAAAAGAAAAACTAATTTATATAAGAACTTTATACTGCAATAAAACTCGGTTATGATATGTCCAATGTACAGGACAACAAAGCCCTTAGGTGAGCCACTCCCAATTGCGAAGACAACCAATTCTCCATTTTATTAAAGTGGTAGCTAAGCCAGATTACACAATTTTTATGGAGTCATCCCCTTATTACATGAAGTTTTATTAAAATTACAGACAAGTATCTTAAAAAATAACACTATTCCCGCTTTATTCTCCTAAAGCTATTTTAGAACTATTTTTTTAAAACAATCTATACACTTCCCATGGATTTGTTTGCTTTATCCTATTTCCCTATAACTGACTAATGGTTTTTTCTCTTTCTATTTTTCTTTTAATAGCTTTATGCTTTATTCTCGCTCTACTACTTGGAATTGCTTTATGCTTTATTCTTATCCTATTTCCTAGGATAAACTTTTGGCTATATTATTTCTTTGTGAAATAATAGGCTCATTACTGAGCCCAATTCTCGTAAGTTGCTTTGCCCCAAAGCAATTGAAGTGATTTCCTTGCCTCTGTCTCATGGAAACTTATGACACAACTTAATGAACACATTGAAAACTCATTAATCATATGATGCACTTCATTTTATCTTGTTGGTTGTTGCGCTTTGGACTTGACATGAAATACCTTAATTATGCCGATAGGCATTCTACAATGGTAGTGAGAAGTGGAGTGTAATGTAGTGAGTTATTCACTTTTACGTTCGACCTTAAATTTGACGTCCATTTGACAATCAAATGGTTATTTCAACCTTAAGTTTGAGGCCATTTGACCATCAGAGTATCTTCATTTTGCTTGGAGAAGTCAATTGAAAAATTGTAATATCTTGGCCATAGAGTGGAGTTTGCAAACTGTTATTTTTTTCACCAGAAATATTTTTTTCAAGCCCACCACAATGGTGTGGCTAGATTGCTGTCATTTTTTAGTTTTTACCAGTCAGTGGAAAATTGGCAGAGAAGGTAATGGAGTTATTAATCAATATGGTGTATGAAAATTCCAAGATAAGAACCTTGAGATTGATGTATCTCAGCGTATTTTAGATATATGTATTTAAGATATTTGTACTAGTGGTATTACATTCAAGCATAAAACCCAACTTAAGTTGGTTGTCCATCTTGAGTGCTGAGATCCAAATTTCTTGCACTCATGAATAGACCTTTAATTGCAACCATTTATTTATCTTGGTCTTCTTCGTTCATGATGTGCTTCTAAACTGATGGTAAGTCCTCTTGATGGCTGCCAACTACTTTGAGGAGTTCAACAATAATTGTTGACAAATGATGATGGCCACAATGATTGGGCAAACTTTTTACCTTAACTTTACTGTCAGCCCCCTTTTCATAAGGAATGTCTCCAAGGCCAAAATATTTTCACAGCAGATACGACTCGGCGCTTCGGATATGGCTTGGATACCGTACCCAGCCGTATCCAAATACAGACCTGTAACTGTGCAGTATTAGATACAGCCAGATGTGGCAAGCAAGACAACTATAGCCGTATCTGATTTATCAGTTAAAAAATATACAAAAACCCTTCGAAAAGCTAAAAAGATGCTAAAAACTGCAAATGATCTTCTATAATGCATTTTAGTAGCAACAATTGAGGACATGGAGGTGAGAGTGTTGATTCACTTTTTTACTTCAAGCTTTCACATTGGCTCTAATCAACCTGCAATTCTTTTGATCTGTTTCTTTTGGCCTACTCTACTTCTTTTCTTTCATTTCGTCTATTTGCCGTCGTCCTACTCAACTCAACCTGCAATTTTTTTAATCGAATACCGAATTTCTTACATTTTAATCTAATGTATAAGTTCGTTTATAATTTAAATTTGATAATTATTATTAATATATTCTTAATTTATAATCTAGATTATTATTGATAATTATTATTAATATATTCTTAATTTATAATCTAGATTATTATAGTATTTAAAATATTATATATTATACCGTATTCATATCAGGGGGCATTATAAACTAGTTGTATCTGTATCTGATACCGTATCCGTATCCACATCCGTATCCGTATCCATGCAATTCTTCTCTTAACCCAACTATATAGACAATCACACAAGTATTTATACAATTTCTCCACCTAAGTCTGTCATAACAATCTGCAATTACCTATTTCATTATTAACTTTAATATGTGCTAGTGGCTGACTAATTAAGTACGAAGTATATCATTTACTTGTGCTTGATCTTTCTACTTACAATACATTACAAAAACATGCTTTGCTTATATTACAATATGATTTTAGTGCTTTATGCACTACTTCACCTTCTGTCTTGCAAAGTATATTTTTGTGTAGTGAAGCTCTGTTTTGTTCTTTTCAATCTCTGGGCTTGTGAAGCATTTTCTAGTTTTGCAAAGCTTTTTGTTATCTCATATACTTTGCATAGCATATATACATTATAACTTCCTAACAATATCAATATGGCTGAACAAAATTGTTGTCTTGCCCGAGACATCGGCAAGTAGAAAAATCCTCTATGAATCTCAACATTTCTACATCATTTTTCCCATAAAATGTACTTGTGGGTTACATTATAATTGCCATTTCGGTTGTGGTGCCCTCACAAGTTTTCATCATTCCCGCTCCACCTAAGATGCTAGAGCTCGGTTTTGCTTCGGTGGGAACACAAAAATCACACGCGTGGTTTTTCAATTCCTTGGCGAAGGTCCCCTGACTACCCTTGAGATTTTGTTCCGAATTTCCTTAGCCTTTTGATCACGAGCAAACAAAATCTTGGGAATCTTCAATTTTGGCCTTCCCCTAAATCAACAAGATTTGGAAACACCACCTCAAAAATTACTTTGAATCTGAAGCCTTGATAGGGGGCAGCTACAAAAATACAATTCTGAGGCACCTAGGAGGGTAGAGACATACTATTCACTAGCTTTTATGACTGAATGGAATTCACATAATTACAATATGCTGATCTACATTGAGTTTACTTCAAAATGACAGTTCTGAAAACTTAATGAAGCTTAGAATTAGTTTAATTTGTTGGTGAAAACTTAATAGTACTGAGAACATTAATGTAAACAATATGAACAACAAATAAAAATCATGAAACTATTGACACGAGAGATTTTGGTTTGGAAAACCCCAAGATCCCTAGGAGAGTAGAGACGTGCTATTCACTAGCTCTATGACTAAATAGAATTGACATAATCCTATTGACTAGCTCTATGACTAAATAGAATTGACATAATCACAATTTGTTCTACTTCGAGTTTACTTCAAAATGGCAGTTACGTTAATTTTGGTTGGTGGAACCTTAATGTTACTAAGAACATGGATGTAAACAATATGAACAACAAATAGAATGCTATGTCACAAGGTATGCCGAATTTTATCGAAAAGGTTTGAATTTCGCCAAACTTTATTCTTATCGAACATGAACTTGAACTTTATCCATTATTTTTGCATGGGAAGTTTTTGACATGATTTTGCATTATTTTATAAATGTGTGTGTATATGTACATATACTGATTGAAAGCAGAGGACAGAAAACTCTCTCCAATCTATCCCTCTGACATATTTATGCATTTTTTCAGAATATAAAAATGATCGAAAAAATGTATGTTTGAACTTAAAAGACTTTTTTTTCACAAACATTGACCCTTTGGCGAACTTGATCCGAACTTTATCCTCATCAAACATGAACTCGGACTTGAACCTTTGTGACTTAGACAGAAAGCATGAAACCATAGATGCAAGAGATTTTCGTTTGGAAAAATTTCAAGACAAGGAAAAACCAATTGGAAGCAGCAATTGCGCAGCTTCCTGTCTTTTTATGGCCAAAGATGGATTACAAAAAGTTAAAGATAGTAAATACAATAGCCTTACTATGTTGCTCACTCAGCTTCTCTCTCTATTCTTGCAATCCAATCCTTTTCTTGCAACCAATTTAACACCAAATTTGATCGCTGATGCCTTCTCTTCACTTGATCCTCTTATTTATCTTGTTGGGAGATGACTTCTGTGCACTAAAGAATCCCAAACACCTGAGAACCGAATACATTGCTTTTCGCCCGTTACTTGACTTGTACGGTCACAACGGATTAAACTGCTGGTTCGTGCAGACCGATGGTTGTGCAACCACTGCTTTGCAAGTATTGGCAGCTATGCAATTGCCCCGACGGTTTTGCAAGTGCCACTCTTCATGAAGTGACGGTTTTGTAACCTGCTAAGAATTACTTCATTTGGAGCCCTTATGCCGACTATCATTTGGTTTTTTTTGGTTTTGGATTGGTTTTCTTGACCTTGTGGATCATACCTCCCTTTTGGAAGGCTTTTGATCGCACAAAAGTTTAGTGGGGGAGGTGTGGGAACAATTCTCCCACTTTCTCCTCGAGGTACCATCTTGCTTGCCTTGGCGTCTTTCACTTGGTGCCAACCTGCCAAGATTCCTGTCATCCCTTGCAAATTTACCTGACTTTCCACTGCAACACCACACCCTCCTTCAACTCTCCTTGTGCATCCAAGACAAAGTCTTTTAATGCTAATTGCTGTATCCTTGAGTCCCATTGACCTACTTGTTGTAACCTCTTATCAGCTGTACCAAAGTCCTCTTTACAACTTTGGTTTTCCCATTGATTTGAGGATGGAACATTGTCTTTCTTTGGAGTTTGATATCCATCTTATACCACAAGGTGTTCCAAATTTTTCCAAAAATTGGAATAGATGTCTAAAACAACAAACACAACCCAAAATGCACCCAAGCATTTGAAAAGAATAGTTTAGCTGCTTCATGTCTTCTTATTGCCTTTTTACACAATCAAAACACACATCTTGTTGAATCTATTTACGACCATAATTACCGGAAGACGTGGGGTTTAAGTACTAATATAAGGATTGGGAAACTATTCATATCAAGAAATGTGAGTAAATGAATAAGAGTACTACTATATTGTATATAAATGTTGTCACCAAAAATGTGAGGACGAGGATGGGGTTAGGGACATAGTCCCCGTCCCTATATTGGAGTTTCTTGGTAACAATGTCTACAAATGCTGAGAGGAGTTTATCGAAGAAACAACTCAAAGTTTGTGACCAAGGTCGAGATGAAGGATTTATTCTCTGATTTTGGTAAGGAGGTTTGACGGGAAATTCGTTCATTCGGAAAACAATTAGAGTTTACAAATCCAAGATAATCAAATCCTCATGGGACATCCATTGAGGATGAGGAAGAGGAGTATATCAACCCTTGGGGGATATTGATCAGGTCCCACTAGACGATGAAGAGGATGAGGTAGAAAACTCCCACAATATGACTTTGAAGGTGGTATGGAGGTCCACACATGACCGAGTGAGCTCAAACATGATTTTAGGGTGCAAGAGGCTATAAGGCAAGATGACAAGTTGAATGTTGTCCCTACAACATTTGGAAAGCACTTACCACACAAGGGCAAATAGATGGGTTTTTCAAATCCCAGTGAGGACTTCACTTATTTTGCTGATGCTTTGATGCAGGGTCAACTAGGATGAGCCGTATGTTACTTTATTGATGCACTTTTTGAAAAATATGTCTATGGTGGAGTACATGAACAAATTCCAAGTTTTGAAATCCAAGCACAAGCTTTCTTGAAGTTGGTGCCAAAGATCTATATTTTGAACCTATTGGCTGATATTTGATTAGATGTAAGGACGTTCGAACCAAACTCTTTTGAAAAGGCTATTATTGTAGTTAGATGAACTGAAAAACATGTTGATGCCCTAAAAACGAAAATGGTAGGAAATACATCTTTGAAGGCGTTTACTTTTTATAGGAAACCTAAGGATGAGGGAAAATTTGAGTCTTTATTGTTTAAAACACCTGGGCGTCAATCTGCCCCTATTTCCACTATTGTAAACCCATGTTGTAGGTGCTCTAAACCAAGGAGCAAGGGTCCTATATGCGACGCAAAAAGTTCTATATGGTAGATAATGTGTGTTTGTCTGAGTTTTGATCAAGATAATGTTGAGTGTGAACCAAAAATATGTCTCCTTCTGTAGTAGAAATCGAGGAACCATTAGTACACATTCTGCAATGATAGGGTTGGACCGTCTAGACACCTTGAAATTCTTTGCCGATATTAGGAAATTTCGAATTTTGGTCATGGTTAATCTATGAAGCACACTTAATATTCTAGATAAGAAACAAGTCCACAGACTAGGTCTCCATTTAGACACTTCTGAAAGTTTTCCGATTTGGATGTTGGGTCGTCAAAGTATTGATTGCATAGTAGTCCATAATATTGAACTTTCAGTTGCAAATTATGTCCTTAGAAATAAAATTCATGTGGTTAATATTCAGGGCGTGGATGCTATTTTAGGGCTTTAGTGGCTATACTCACTTGGAATATACTCAATCAATCATCAAAAACGATTCTTGACATTCAGGTATGGGGATTGTGTGTATACTATCAAGTCCTTGCCCTTGAGGGAAATCAAAAGCTGTTGAGTCCAGTGAGAAGAACAAAATTTTGAAGGGAAAGTTTGGGTTTATGACTCATTTTTACAATATGGATGTAGAATCATCTTCCCCACGTGAACAGTCTCTAGGGATTTCATAGTTGCTATGCAAATATAAGGTAGTTTTTCAAGACCTACGAAAGAGCCTACTGCCGGTCAGGGAACTGAAGCATTTTATTGAGCTTGATCCTTTAAGGGACCAATGGTGGTACACCCCTACAAATATGGGCATTTTGCAGAAGTCAGATATAGAAAAATTGGTTAGCAATCTCTTGGAGGTTGGTATCATTGTCCCTAGTGATAACCCATAGCCTGCTCTAGTGTTGCTTATAAGAAGGATATGTTGTATAGACTCTGTATTGATTGCAAGTTCTTAAACAAAATCGCAGTCAAAAAATAAATATTAAATGCCAAGGATTGATGATCTGCTTGATGAGTTGAATGCATGGGGCTAAGTATTTCTCCAAGATAGATGTCATATCTGGATAGTATCAATACCAATTCGGATTCAAGAGCAAGACAAGGTTGTGTTTAGGATGCATTAGAGCCACTACCAATTAAGGGTCATGCTCTTTGGTCTCAGCAATGCTCCAACCACCTTTTAGGCATGATAAACAAGGTGTTTAGTAATTTTTGTGTAGTTTTGTTCTATTATTCTTTTTGATGACATCCTTTTCTATAGTAATTCATTGGCATCCCATCCTAAGCATTTGGATGTTGTGTTGGATATACTGACTAACGAGAAGTTTTATGCGAAGGCGCCTAAGTGTGAATTTGCAAAGGCCTCTTAAATAATTTGTGTGCAATTTTGTTCTAGTATTTTTTGATGACATCCTTTTATGTAGTAATTCATTGGCATCCCATCTCGAGCATTTGGATGTTGTGTTGGATATTCTGACTGATGAGAAGTTTTATATCAAGGCCTCTAAGTGCGAATTTGCAAAGGCATCTTTTGATTAACTTGGTCACACTATTTCCGTTGATGGGGTTCACACTGATCTTGCAAAGATCAAGGCTATGTGATTGACCTGTGCCCAAGACTCTTAAGAAACTTCACGGTTTCCTTTGCATGGCAGGATTCTACAGAAGATTCGTATGGAACTTCTCAATAACAACACGTCCTTTGATTGACTTTAATATGTCAGATTCCTTTAAGTGGTCCACATAAGCACAAAAATCCACTGATGATATCAAGCAACCTTTGGTTTCTATTCAGTTTTAGCTTATTTCTCTAATTCTCTTGTCATTGAATGTGATGCTTTTGGATCTGGAGTGGGTGTGGTTCTTTATTAGGATGACCATCCCGTCACGTTTGTGACTAGGAAATTGAATGAATGGCAACGAAGGATGTGTACATATAGTAAGGAGATGCTAGCCATCTTACATGTAACAACCAAATGGCATCAGTTTCTGCTAGGGAGCAGGTTCTTTATTAGGATTGACCACCTCAACTTAAGCACTTGTAAACCTGGGAGATATTGACACAGGAGTAACATAAATGAAATGATTGCTTCCAAGCATATGACTTTGAGATCCTTTACAAGAAAGGAAAGGAGAACATGGTGGCAGATGCACTATCCCACTGAGAAGAACCACCAATATTTTCAAGCCATGTCCATCAGCCAACCTGCTTGGTTACATGTCTTTGTACATGACTATTCAACTCACCTTGCCTCAACCAAACTCATGCAAGAAATTGAAGATGGGGGAAAGGGGAATGCTTGGTCAATATATAATGGCATTATCTTTTCCTGAAGACACATATACTTGAGGGTTGTCTCTCCTTTGTCTAGAAGGCCCTAAAGAATAAGCACGAGTCTCCAATTGTAGGCCATGTTTGGTTCCATAAACACATAGAAACATTAATAGTAATTAATAGTAGAAACATTAATAGATGCCATAGACTTCTTGGATGCCTCTTGGGAACGATTGTAGGGATGCAAGCTCAAGCACTTGGCACTAGTACGGACATCTATACCACAATCGTTGTTTGGATCCTTACAATTGTGTAAAGCGGTGGCATTTCTCTTTTCTTTCTACATACCCTTCTTGTAAGGCTGTTTTTTATCTTTCTGATTTGTAGGATGATTTTGCTTTAAGGGATCTCCCTCTTCTTGCCTTTTCTCTTCCTCAATGTAGTATGCTTGCACACATGCCTCATCAAGATTATTTTACTTAATAATTGTAAAGCGGTAGGCATTTCTCTTACCTTTCCGATACCCTTCTTATAAGGATGATTGAGCTTTGAGGGATCTCCCATTCCTCTTACATTGTAGTATGCTTGCATGCGTGCCTCATCAAAGTCCTTTGGCTTACTTTAGATGACCGATCTCCTTGGGCGTGTATGGAGACCTCCTAAGTACTTGGTCAAGTTGTCTTTGTCCTCCAAGTCCAAGCTCATCAACATGGCTTGTCTATGGAATTCCATGGTATAATCCTACACTCTTTGATCACTCCCTTGCTCGAAATATTGCCAGTTGATTATTCGATTAGTTTTATGCCAAATAGGATGAAAATTCTTATGTAACAATTTATTGAATTCATGCCACCTAACTACAACAAGTTACTGTTTTTTTCAGAAGATGCTGGATAACTTTTCCATCAAATTAGAACATGACCTTCCATTTTGAGACATGCAAAATAAATCATCTGATTCTCAGTAACCTTATGCATGCTTAAATATACCCTGAATTGTTTCAACCATTTTCTAACCATTCAACGTCTACTTGTCCTTTAAACCTTCTAATTTCAACTCTGAAAGTATGTCTAGATGATTTTACCTCGGTCTATTGGATTTGTGTTGAGAAATTTCACACTTCGGTAATAATTCCTTTATATTCTCCCATTTTGAATATTCCTCATCTCTTATTCTTACTATCCCTTAAAATGGTTATGTAGGCCAAAATCCTATATAATGGTTCTTAAGGCTAAAAGCCTTTTCATAGTTCTTAAAGTTAAAGGCCTTATTTTAATTAGTGGGCTCTCCCACTAGATAGAAATATAGTTCATGCATTTAATAAGAGAACGAAACAGAATATTCACATGCATGGATGTAAATTAAAGAAAAAGCATTTTCTTTCCTTAGAGAGAGAACTAAAATCTTTTACGTTTACATTTGAATATTTGCGGGTAAGAGAATTAAAAGCATTGCCTGTGAATTTGGAAATTTAAAAGTTTATTTGAGCTTTATATTTTGAAGAGAAACAACAAAGAATTAGAATAATATAATTTGGAAGAGGATGATTATTATTTTGAAGATGATAGGGAATTTCTAGGAATTTTGCATGCAGCTCAGGCAGGTGTTGCATGAGATCAATTGTCTCAAATCGTGGCTTGTTGACCCCTTCTTCTCTTTTGTAATAAATAGCGTGTCTCTATTTTTGGATCTTTTCCTTGGATCTGTTTTGATCCCTATTTAATTTTACATTGTTTTCCCCTTAGCTATTGTTTGCGCAACGAATGTTCAGTGTGGCCTTTTCTATATCAAGTTACAATTGTTTATCAGTTTCAAGCAATCAATTTAAGGTGTTGTGATTTTTAGTCATGAACTTTGTTCTTGTGGATTCCTAATCTTTAAAATCAGTGTTAGCGCTTACCTTTTTTTTCTTATTCATATTATTGTGCCTGAACATATATTCTTACATAATTCATGGTTTTGTGTGAAACACCGGTAAAAGAATCAGACCAATCTATTGTGCTGTATCACCTCTTCATTTAGTTATCCCTCGTTTTCCCTTTTCCCCTTTCCCTTAAGACATTTCATTTGAGCACTAGGATAGAAGAAAACTGGCCTACTCCAGAGGTCTTTCTAAAGAACAGTTCCCAAATTATAGAACTTCTCATGTATGTTCTGACTGCAGGTACAATTTAAATCAGACATTCAAAAGCATCAACATGCGATTCATGCTCATCCATGGGCTTTGCTTCCTAATGGGATTCTTCCTCTCCTATGACAAACTTTTTGGCAAGAGCACGAACCACCATGGCCATGGATTCTGGGATACTAGCTACGAGCTCTTGCTGTTTGGTTATAACATATTGGAATTTCATTATGCTGTCCATGCACAATTCTAATGCTGCAACTCTCTTGGCAAGATCTTCTTCGCCTTCTTTTGCCCTTCCTTTCACCCTCTAATTCCACCACCTTGTAGATATACCAGGATCACAAGGTAGCGGCGTAACGCTTCTTTCTCTTTTGATCTTGTCACTGGGTACAGATCTGTCAATACTTTTGACAATACCCGAAGATGTAGTAAGCACTCCCAACAACCTCTGCTCGTAGTGCAACTTCCAATGCCTCCCTTGGATTAGCTTCCTATACTCCCAACAACTTCTGTTCTTTGCAATTTCAATGCTTCCTGGGATCAGCTTCCTATAGAACAAGTACAACAATTTTGATATCATGCTCACTCAGCTTTTCTCGTTGTTCCCTCAATCCAACATTTCACCTACAACTAACTGATTCAAGAACTGTTGTAATCCATCTTTGGCCATAAAAGATGGGAAGCTGGGAATTGCCATTTCCAACTGGTTTTTTCCCATCTTGGGGTTTTCCAGATGAAATTCTTGTGTCCTTATAGTTTCATGCCATCTGTTTGTTGTTCATATTGTTTACATTCATGTTTCTAGTACTGTTAAGTTTCTAACAACAAATTACACTAGTTCCAAGTTTCATCAAGTATTCAAAACTGTCATTTTGAATTAAATTCAATGTAGAACAACGTATTGTGATTCTGTGATTTCTAGTCAATCATAGAGCTAGGAGTTTACAGGTCAATGTAGAAGATAGAGAATGAGGATGACATCGCCCATGATGCATATAGTGGAGGACTGGCTTGCAAATGAACACTCTTGCACATTAGTTCTGGAAAAATCTATAAATATGTGGATTGGTTCTCATTTGGTCACTTTCTTTGGCAATAATTTAAGCCTTTCTGCGATTTGAAGACACCAAGCTTCCATTCTAAAACGAGAATCTTTGAAAAGAGCAGGATTATTAAAACTTGCAGTGTTTTAAAAACCAGCCAAATCGGAACTGGAACTGCCGGATTCAACTGGTTCAATAGTAAATGGAAGGAATTGGTAGAAAAACCGGCTTGGGGGACTGGTTTTGTACTGAACCAGTCCTGAACCAGCCCGAACCAGTCTGAACCGGCCCAAATTGGCCTGAACTGGTCTGTATCAAAATAAACACCAATTTGACATTTAAAACACTTTTTTAAATCCAACTTTCTAGTTGGCTTTATTCTAGTTTGATGATTGATGATTTGATCATTGATATCATAATCAGACATGTAGTAGCTTGTAGCATATTGTTTTTGGACTCTAGGAGTCTAGAGGTCATTTAGAGCCTCATTGTTTATGTATTTTGTTTCGGATATGTAGTGCACTTGGTGCCATTTTGCTATATTTACCCTTACATGGTATATACATGAGCAAATTTTGCATATTTTGTCTCTAATTGTTTGTAATCATGGTTTGGAAATTGGAATCTTTAAAATATATTGTTTTCATTAAAATTGTAATATTTTATGTATTTTTTAGTAAACCGGTTCATAAATTTCAAATCAGTTTGGGTCCGGTTCAGTTTCGATTTTAAAAACATTGATGAAAAGGGAGGAAATCCAGTTTGGAGCAATGACGAGGTCGAGGAAGCAAAATTACGAGAGATGACGAACTAGAGGAGCAAAGACCCTAGAAGGGAAGAAATAATTTTCCATTTGTATTGCTGCTAACGCTACACCCATATATTGTTGAGGTTTAAGAGTTGGAGATCAATCTAGGGTATTCAGATATTGAAGATTTCAATCACCCGACAAAATAAATACCATAATCCCTTGATGGATAAAGTGCACCAAGAAATTGGTGATAGGAATGTGGAGCGATGATTAAAATGCGTGATGACACAATGCTGAAAGAGTTGGAGGTGGGTGGGGTTTTGCAGATTAATATGCTCCGTTATTTTGGCAAGCCACAAGAGCTCATCAAGTTTTAATTGTCCCGAACTCATGGTGGTTGTTTATATATTACGGGGTGGTTGATGAGGATTTCTTTTGAAAGAATAAGTAGTGTTACAAGGCTGCAAGATGTGCACATGACAATGGAAGCTCTTGAGGTGAAGGATGCACACACCTTGATTAGAACCTTGTGGGGGAGTTATACTTATGATCTTGCATTCATTCAATGTTGCACCACACTTGTCATTGTGCATATGAAGAGTGCAAAGCTAACATCTACTAATAGATGCTACCTTGCCACAAAGGAAGTCCTACACATGTGACAAATTGACATGAACAAAACCAAGTATAATGTTGCGTAGAGGAGATATTGCATGATGTGAACGAGGGGTACTTGGGCGGCCCCAAGTTCAAATGGGGAGCAAAATTTGATTTTGATGGTGTTAGATGTTGTGGGTGTGCTAAAGTGACCGGGAAATTCCCTTATGTGGCATGGCGAGTCTTCTCTTGTAGAGATATCAAATGCATTTATGCACAATGCAAATTGCGCCTCCTTGGAAGGAAAAATTGAAGAAATAATATAATAACCTAGTGGAGATTTTTTGCTTATAGCGGTCGTGCTACATACCCCTCAAACATTTTTGGGTTTCTTTCAAGTCTATGATTATGTAGCATTGCATCTTGTTGAAGATGAAGGTATTCAATGAAGGATGGATGGTTTGTATAGGTTGGCTATGCCATATCAACCTAATATATGATTGGCATTCTCAACACTTAATTGCGATTCATTGCCTAAATGCAATTCAGTTCTTTGTTGATGTTGATATCCACTAGCCGTGATTGACCTTTAAGTGCATTAGAGAAATTGCCGCATTAAAGCAAGAATGAATTAGAGTATGACAATATTGTTGTAAATTTGGAAGAGATGATGCAAGTAAAGAGTGAAAATAACAAGGCATTTAAGGCTTGCATAGATGGTGTAGAAACAACCCAAGCACAAATAGTGGTCCGGTAAAAAATAGGTCGAGATAGATTTAGTGAAAGCACTATGGAAAGTTGAATGCTTCGAGCATTTGCAAGGAGAACAAGGAGCGAGGCAATAACAAAGAGAAAGTGACCATTGTGGAAGAGGAGGTAGAATTTAAATCCTCAAGTCAAGAGCCGACAAGGAAAGGTGAAATAAAAGAGAGGAAAAACGATGGTGATTTCCTATGCCCCCATGCACGAGGGCCGAGTACATCGCTAGGAGAGGTGGCACAAATAGGGGAACCGCATGATATAACGAGTATACTCCAAGACATCCTTATTTGGATATGGTGGGTACTATGGCCAATGTCGAGCAAACCCAAGATGGAGGAAACACTAGCTAGCGAAATGGCCATGACATTGCACACACAATAGGGGCCCAACGAATTCGGGAAACTTTTATGAACACCATGCAGCCAAAAAGACCATATACAAAAGAGGGTTTGGATGTGCAAACCATGTGTTCCCGAGCATTGTACCACTAGAAGTTAATGGAAGCATATCACATATGGTTTCGTAGGAGACAAGGGTTGAGAACATTGTCTAAGCTGACCCATTTCAATAGAACACCTCACTAAGGAGAGGGTAAGAAGAAGCAACAAAAGATGTTCTTATAAAGGGAAATGAAGTATCAAAGGAGGAAATTGAGATGGGTGGTGCACATGATATAGGGTTTCACCAAGCCTTGTCACTAAAACCTCACTAACAACATTTTGAGGATGAACTGTGTGCAGCAAGGCAAATGACAAAAGTGATGACCAACATAAGAAGCAAGAGCAAACCCAAGTTGTTCATCTCGTGAATGGGGAATGCCTTCGACGATGACCAACAATTGCAAAACCTTGAAATGAACACATGGCGAGTCCCACTTTAGGATTGCCTAGAGATAGTGTCCAAGGGCTGGAAACAATGTTGCCGAAGATAATAATGAAGCAAGAAGTATTTGTTGGTGCAATCCCGTAACATTTCATTGAGGAAAGTATAGAATCAATGGAATCACCGATCTTGTTCAACATTGATTACGATGAACTAGACAAAACATTGCAAAGTAGAGTCACAAATTTGGAAAGGGAAGTCAGTATAGATGTGCATGTTGTTAGATAGGAGAGGTTGGCGTTGTTGGATGTTCTTAACACAAGTGAAATGGAGCTGATTGTGTGCTTGTATTGATCCACACCGAGCTCAAAGTTTGTGCGGAGGACAATGCTGCATGTAGTTAAGCTAGTTGGGCTTGCTTAAGTAGAATTGCAGTTTGTAGAGCATGCAGTGGAAACTAGTAAATAGATGCGGAAATAACTATTACACATTCAACAAATGAGATTTGGTAGAATAATGCCTCTTCTATTTAAATGAAAGAATAGGGTAGAGTACATATGTGTACAATGTGTAGTAAGGCAAGGAAAGCAAGCTCCTATGATCATAATGGGAATGCATCCTTGCTGATTTGCCTAGTAACTAGAAAGATGAGGAGAGCAAGCTCTGTGATTAGAAAGGGAATGCATCCTAACTAATTTTTCTAGAATGGGAGATGACCATTCAAATTTTAGATATGCAAAATAAGCAAACATGTGGGAAAGATGGCCGATTGATACAAGATGTGCGAAGCATGCAAGTATCAGGCTGTTTGGGCAGAATCAATTAGGAAAGGGGGCAATGGCCTCTCTTTTCCCTCGGATGCCTTAGAATATAACGAGCTAAAAGAAGTCGGTTACAACAACTTGACGGTTAAAAAAGGAATAGTAACAATTTATTTCATCTTCCAAGCTAAGTGACGATTGAACTTCTTGAAATGTACTTGGTGGTTGAGCTTTTGTTGCTGACTTACGCAGTGAGATTCTTGACATGTTGCGGAATTGGGAAGATACCACCGGGAAAGCTGCATAGAACTTGGGGAGCTCCACTTGGATGCCAAGTTAGGTGCTAAACTAGATTGATGTGCAATATGTTTCAAGGTGTTGCGAGAAGGACATGAGAGTGTTATGAAATTGTTGTTTGGCATGAGATACCACAAAGGCTTGCGCGACATTACAAAAGCTATGAATGCAACTTGGTGATGGATTGTATGCGCAAGATTGCAAAAGTTGTGAAGGTTGCATGGTCTTTGCCGCACAAGACAGGTGGAGTCTTTGCGTGAGTTGTGAATCAAGTGCGTGGGACACAAGGGATTTTACAAAGTAAAGTGCCAAGGTGTTGTGGGACTTAGCGGAGATGCTCAATGTTGGGCAAGCTATGGAGAAGTAGGAAGTTGCACATAATGATAGAAAGAATTGTGCTCAATGTTGCAAGGATGCATACTCGCCATGCGAGATGCTATGGAGGATTGTGCGACATTGCAAAGCTATGAGCGCAATGCGGAATGCTTTGTTGATTCGTAAACTAGGTGGATATTCCACGCTAAGTTTCATCAACACGGATCTTATGAATTCCTAATAATTTCCTTCATTAAATAGCTTGTTGTTTGCTTGTTAATTTGCATAAACAACCATTAAATTTGCTTTAAAATGAATGTAAAGTGTTGCATAATCAAAGGAATATTGAACAATGAAATAAAACAAAACAAATTTAAAGAGACACAAGATTACCCTAGAGAAACTCAAGTTGAGAAAAACAACAACAAGAGTGAAGACATGCTTCCCCATCTCACTATCTCATTCTTCAAGTACAAGTTTACGACCCTCTAAAGGCCTCCATGAACATGCCTTTGTTCAAACACTCATACACACTCTATAACTCACTCACTGTTTCCTTTCACACCCCATTTCAAAAAACCACATACGACCTAAAATGAAATTGCTAAGAATCTCTTTCCTCATTACAAAGACCCTCATCATACATATATACAAGTTTTGATGCCAAAGAGAGCTCAAATCAGAAGCCCAAAAGACTCAAAAGTTGAAGAGACACTCTTTGCAGCCATTACTCTTCCAAGAACATTCCTGCGTGCCAAAATCGCCACTTTATGCAAGAGGCAGCTTCAAAACATCCGTGATAAATGCAAAACCGCCAACGACAATCACAAAACTGAAGGGTCGGTTGTGAAATCGCCACTTCGACCTAACCAAAGGGTTCCGTCACCATAGAAAGTCCTCTACCTTTTGGAGGCCATAACTTTTGCAAACAAATTCAAATTGGGTGTTGTGTTTTTGACCTTGCATAATTTTTTAAGAGGAACACAAATATGCAATCAACTTTTGATTGTGATGACATATTCATAGTGTTTTTTTCTTTGATTGAAACCTATCTTATTTGAGGTCTCATGGTTTTACAACTTCCTCTTGAACCTTGTTCAATGGTTACATCTAACAAAGAGCAATAGAAAGAGTGTTTAAGTGATTCAAAATTACATAATCACAATAGTGAATTAGTTAGCTCATGTGGCTAACATTACTGATCCAAAATTTAGATCATGCCTCCCAATTAGAGGCTTTTGGTCCCCAAAAGCTTAGGAACTCATATGGTGAGGAATTTTCTTTCCCCACTTCTTGAACCTCTCTTGTACCTAGAGGTGTATATGCTGAATGAAGTTATCAGCCTTGTGAACTTCTTGGTCCACCTTTTCATGCCCTTTGTGTGGGTCATTTCCTTCCTTCCATGCTTGTGGATAACCTGGTAGAAACTGCATCTCATGCTCCTTGTTAGTAGAACAGCTATGGATATCCTTGCATTCTTGCTTATCTTTCAAAATGAGAAAAGAAACCTTCCCACTAGCATTAAGCAACTGATTACCTTGAGTGGCACTTACCAAGGAGAGCTTAGATTTGCCTTCATAGGAGTTTATGGTGGAGTTTTCCCATCCTCTTGAAATAGCATCTCTAACATACATATAGGGGCAGCCAAAAACTATACCACAAATGTCAATAAGTGCAACATCTACAACAACTTCATCAATGAAATGTTCATTTATTGCAAACTTGACTGCATTGTTTGGAAACCCTTATCTCTATTCCTTGTTTCACCCATCCTAGAGCATAAGGATTAGGATGATCATACATTTCCAACCCAAGTCTATGTACCAGCTCTTTGTTAATCAAATTTGCTTGAGAGCAAGCATAAACAAGAACATCAAATTTTTCCATCTTAATTTGCACTTTGATATGAAAAAGATTAGAAGGTTCACCTTTGTCTTGAGCATCATTATTACCCAAACATACATTTTTTGAAGGTTGGTAAAACACAACTTCTCATCCACATCTGAGTTGCACTCAATTGCTTCTCCTTGAAGTGATGACATGACCTACTTTTCTTTTTCTTGTTCTTAAACGAATGAAATTCCGGATGCAACTTCTAACCTGGTCTCATCGGTATATGACCATCAACATCATATTGCCCACAATGCTTGGTAGAATCCTTCATGGCAATAGTAGAAGTGGCATTGACCCCACCTTTCTTCTTTAGAACATTGGAAGAATTTGAAGAGGAAGATGGACCCTTTTTCTCATCCATCTCAAGATGGTGGGCTTGAGAACAAGCCTCGTCTATGTCTTTTGGCTTGGGAAGTAGAACGGGCCTCCTTAAGTGACTATGCTGTCCTCCAACATACTTCCCGAGGATATCATGATCAAATGCATCTTTCCCCAGCTGAATCTCCTTCTTTAGAAACTTAGTTGTATAGACCTGCACACTTTGCTTTTTGCCTCAAAAATTGCCAATCAATAGACCTTTCCTCTTCATAACAAATAGGATAAAATTGCTTCTTAATTAAAGTCTTAAATTCATCCCATTTACTAATTGGGGTAACCTCTTAACATTCAAAGAATTAAAATAACTCTCAAAACAAGTTAGAGCATGACTTGCTAGCTTCAACCTTGCAAAGCAATTCTTTGCTCTTCATAATTCAATGCAATGAAAGTATAACTTAATTGAGCCAACCAATGATCATGGTTATCCTCATTCACCTCACCTTCACATGGTTGAATACAAATTTTTGCCTTTTCTTTGAATGGAGGTGGAGCTTGGCTAGAATGGGGCTGCTCTTTCGCATGGTGGGATGATTCAAGCTCCTCACTTGCCTCGAAGTATCTAGAGAAACTCCCAACTTTGCCTTGACAACCTTCAAAATCTTCCCAAGCTCCTCCATGGAGAGAAATATGTGGGCAACATCCTCCAATCTGCAAAATCTTTCTTCACCATCTTTAGGTCTCGTCTCATCTTCATTGGCCATACTACTCACCTCTCTTTGAATTCCTTGTGGAGATGTCTTGTTGAATAGAGACCAAATCACCTTTTCCATTGCACTGTGTTGCTCTTGTAATGGGCATATATCTACACAATGGTCACCAAACAAACCGAGACACTATGGAATACTTGATATGCTTTGATACCAATCTGATCCGTAAACTAGGTGGATATTCCACACTAAGTTTCACCAATATGGGTCTTATGAATTCCTAACAACTTCATTAATTAGCTTGTTGTTTGTTTGTTAATTTGCCTAAGTTGTCATTAAATGTGCTTTGGAATGAATGGAAAGTGTTGCATAATGAGAACAATGAAATAAAACAAAACAAAATTAACGAGACACAAAATTACCCTGAGAAACTCAAGTTGAAAAACTCTAGCAAGAGTGAAGACATGCTTCCTCATCTCACTATCTCATTCTACAAGTACAAGTTTATTGCTCTCTCAAGGCCTCCATGAACATACCTTTGTTCAAACACTCATACAAGCTCTGTAACTCACTACCTGTTTGCTTTCGCAATCTAATTCAGAAAACCGCATCCAATTAAGAAGAATGTTTGCTAAGAATTTCTCTTCTGTTGCAAAGACCCTCCTCATACATATGTATACAAGTTTGACAACAAAGAGGGCTCAATTAGAAGCCCAAAAGACTCAAAAGTCAAAGAAACCTCGTTTGTAACTGTTACTCTTCCAAGAACATTCCACTGTGCCAAAATTGTGGATTTATGTAGGAGGCAATTGCGTAACTACCATGACAATTGCGAAACCGCTGTGATGGTTGTGAAACCGCAAGTAAAATTGCAAAACCGGCGGGGTGGTTGTGAAACCACCATTGTGGCTTAACCAATGGTTTTGCCACCATAGAAAGTCCTCTACCTTTTGGAGGCCATAACTTTTGCAAACAAACTCAAAATTGGGTGTTTTTTTATTGAACTTGCATAATTTGTCGAGAGGAACACAAATATGCAATCAAGTTTTGATTTTGATGACATTCATAGTGTTTTTTTATGGAAACTTATCTTATTTGAGGTTTCACGGTTTTGTAACTTCCTTTTGAACTTTGTTCAATGTTTACATCTAACAAAGAACATTAGAAAGAGTGTTTACGTGATTCAAAGTTTTATATCACAATAGTAAATTAGTTAACTCATGTGACTAACATTATTGATCCAAAATTCAGATCATTTGTATAAGATTGTGGAAGCCACGAAGGTTGTGTGGTGCTAGGACAAGACTGCGAGAGCGGACTGGTTGTGAGGCAAGTGCACGAGACACAAGGATTGGCACCAAGGTACCTACAAAACGAAGGAATTGGGAAAATTGCGGAAGTAAATTACATGGATATTGTGTAGAGCTAGGTTGTCGGTGCACATTTTTGCGAGAATGTTTCCCAGATGCCAAAAGTAATTGTATGCTTTCATAGAGTCAGAGAAACTGCAATTAGTGCGAGATGAGTTGGTGCAAGATCTGTAGGGACTGCAAGTGTTATGTCTTGCTTGTGTCGAACTACGAAGCCGTGAGCATTGTAAAGAAAATGTGCGATATTTTAGAAGCTATGAATATTGTGAGATGCATGCGATGTTATGCGAAGACTTATGAGATGTGTGTACGTGAGATATTGAGACATAGCGATGTGCGGAAGAGCACAAGCATGTGCGACATTATGGGGAGGGCCCAATGCGTCCTTAGTGCTTTGCCTCAACTCGGGGTGGACCAATTGAGCTAAGTGATGCCTAGGAAGCCCTTGGTGTTGTGCACTACCTCGGGGTGTGTCGGTCAAAGTGGAATGTCGAATAAGGAAAGCAAACTATTATGCTACCTATCCCGGTAAGCCAATTAGATGGCGCAAGATAGCTTGAAATGTGCATAAGTTTTTGCGTATGCTTTGATATAGAAAGATAATACCTTTTTGGGAAGCTCAACTCATAATCTAGAGGTCCACAACTTGAAGGGATTGTTTCGAGATGTTGTGAGCTCTGAAAACACTTGGAAGCTTCCAAAAGTGCTATTGAAGCTATGAAGGCATGCAAAAAGATAAGTTGCATAGCCCGATGCAACTTGCGCATAGATCAATACGCTTCCATCGTCTCCTAAATTCTAATTCAAACGACCATTTGTAGAAGAGGCGTGCTTGTGCAAGGAGGAACTAAATAGCCTCATCGCAAGCACATGACATAGAATTGGTCAAGATCATAAAGAACCTCCAATAACAAATTCTACTCACAAACAAAATAGATACAATACTTTTAGGCGTGTGCAAGATTATTGAGAAGAGATTTGTTAAAGATGAGAAGAAATATTAATAAATGATGAACTAGCTTCAAATAGTAAAGAGGTCAAATGAGTGCAAGAAGCTAATGGAAGCTTAAAAAGTCAATCAAACTACAAAATTAAGTCAATGACGAGGAAGCAACCTTACACAAAGCATACAAATCCTACTGCTAGGAGTTCCTCAAGATGCACCTCGAATTTGAGTATAAACCAATTGACATCGACATTCTTAATTCCTTAGTGCAACGAGTGCAAGAGATGATAGACTTGGCAAATGTTATGCATTTGCATTGGTGATACTTGAGGACTATCAAGAACACCTATCACACCACAAGTTAGAGCAGAAATAACAACACAAACTTGTCCTTTCACCTCTCCCGAGGATCTTTCTTTACAAGCCTAGTTAGGCTCAAAACAAGAAAATTTTGTTCTAGAGACCTTTAATGAGTCAGGGACTTTAAAAGCTCTGTTTTCATGCTATATAGAGACCTTTATTGAGTTAGGGACTTCAAAAACTTTATTTTCATGCTATATAGATGCAATCTTATCAATCAAATAGGTTGGGAACAAAAGAAAGATTCACCTTTTGTCAATTTCCTCAAAACTGCCCTATTTGCTTTCTTAAGAGCAATTCCATCCATGAAAACTGGTTGGGAACAATGTGTAAAGCCCCAAGACAAGCTAAAAGTTGATTTGAGCACCCATTTGGCTCCCCAAGCTCATTACCAAATTTTATAGCCCAACTCACGAGTTAACCCCTTCATTCATCATCATCTCTTTTACAACTAGGTCTTGTTTTAGTAGCCCTGTCTGAGAGGTTTTCATGACATAACTTTTGACTGTGAGGGTTTCAAATCAAAATCAAGGGCTTTTCAGACACGCATTAGGCTGTTTTACTTGTCCAAGAAGTTTCATGACCAAATTCTCAATCTAAGCCCCTTTTTCCACTTAATGTCTCTTTCAAATTAGGCCTTTCCTGACACAGTCCTCTCTAGATGCAAACTGTCAGCAAATTTGAGCAAATGAGGACTTTTAAAGCAGAGAAATATTCATATTCAGTAAGAATACAATCTTCAGATGTTATCTTGTGAGTTTCAAACACTGACTCAATGCTTAAGTTTATCAACCCCTCACATTTAGGTCTGTACTGGTCTTTTGAACACAGTCAGCTTTCTTCGCTTGAAACTGTCAAGGAGATCTAATAAATGGAAACATATTAAGGCTTAAAACTTGGAGATTATCAAAACAGAGATCCCTCAGAAGCATCATTGAGATTTTCAATTCCTAAATCCTTGGTTAAGATCTTCAAAAGAAGACAACTCATCTAAACCCTATCAAGGGTTTTAGCAAGCCCGGCAAGAGACAAATTTGTGTTTTAAACCTCTAAACAAACTTCCAAGCCACCATACTTCTTCAGGAGGTCTGTGCAGGCATTATTCTCATTCCTGAGCAAACTTATTCAAGAAATATAATAGAAATTTCATGACAAGAAGGATTCTACTTCGCTAAAACACGGTTCTTACCTTATATCAGGTCTGTGGTTAGTTTTCATACAATTTCTTCATATTTGCAATCTTCGTAGCTTTGAAACAAACAAGAACATGCTCCCATGGAATAGAATGAATCAACATGGCAAGGAAATGTCAAGCAACACAAGACTACTCAGGTTTTCGTCAACTATCTTCTTTATTCGACTGTTATTCCAAAATATAGTCTTTCCCTCTAGGAAACAAGATCATTCATCATTTTCTATGCCTCCCTCACGTAGAATGCTCTTCATTCTTTCTCCTCCTCAAAAACTCCTTCCTCATTGGAATATATCTCTACCAATAACTAACTTTCCATAGTTATGAACCTAACTTGACTTAACATCCACTAACTTGCCTGAGTTAAGAGTTAACAAGTTGTTTTTCATATCAAAACACCTTGATCAACAGATTTTTACCTTCAAGAAGGGTTCATACAATATATATGCACTACTAAAACATCCTAGGCCCCCATCAAAACACTAATCAAGTTCACAATTGCCAAAAAGGGGACAAAACCCTACTTAGGAAATTCAGATATGAAATTTGGAGGAAAATCCTAGAAGCCATAATTTGAATTTTCAAGCTCTCTAAAGACTCTAGGCACATCTACTAACCTAATTTCAATCCTCCAAACATGCACACAGTGTTATTTGACATCCAGGAAGCTTTATAGACTGATGCTCCTGCATCATACTTCCAGGGAACAAAAGAGCTGTCCACATGAACTTCTGTTTAGGCAAAAATATCTTCTTCTTCCTGACCTTCCAATTGTATCTGATCTCCTTGAGCTTCTTCTTTTGCTTCCATACCATGTGTATAATGTCTTTTAATGCTCTCCATACTTTGCACTTGCTTGCTTGTCATGTGAATGAGTTCTCTTCCTTGTATAAGCATTAATTTTGAATAGAAGGTCTTCATTTTCACCGTTTGATCACTCCACCACTGCTCCAGCTGTTGATAAACTGATATTTGACTGTCCATGGCTATGAAATCATGTTCCTTTCTCTGAATTTGTCCTCCTTGGTGCATTGTAATCTGAAGAACTGAGAATGATGACTTTTACTCGCACAGAATTCTTGTTTTCACTTGTTTCTTTATCACCTTTTCAACTGGTTCACCTGCACAAACATCACTCAAAGAAATGTCAGATTGAAAATCCCGAGCCTGAACAACCCTCATGGTCTTCTCTTTTTTCATCTTTGTCCTCTTCAACTAGATCTTCTTCTTGAACTTTCCATACATTATTCTTCTCTTGAATGCCTTCATATCTAGCTTTCTCTTCTTCAATCTTCTCAATATGCTCATCCACCTGATTTAACTCTTCATCTGCTGTATCACACCTCCTAGAAGATTCAAACAACTCTTCCAACATCCTCTTTTTCTTTTTCAATGAAAGATCATCCAACTCTTCCTTGTCTTCATCAAACCTTGGGACTGTTTGTCTTTATTCATCTTATAAATTCTTCTCTTTACCCAAGATACCTTAATCCTCTTCCAACCTTTCATCCTCGTTTTCCTGTATGACATTTGTACTCTTCTTTTGCCACACTTTCTTTGTCACCTTGTGCTTGGTTTGTTTCTCCATGAAATCTGATCTGTCCCTCTTGCTCTGCTCTTGTCTTCCACTTGAATTTTCAGTTTCATCAACCACTTTCTTAGGCTTTGCTTTCTCTAATTCAACTGCTGGTTTCTTAAGCCATTTAGGCATTCTGGTATCCATGATCCTTTACTGGGTTTGTGAATTTAACAAGACTCTTCTTAGCACCCAACTGTACATCAGCAAACTCATTCTTAAATACATGATTAGAATCAAAATTCAAAGTTTCATTTACCTTCTCAATGCTCTGCTGCTTGGTCACATCCTTTGTCATGCTTCCATTGCTTGCAATCTTCTTGTTTGTACTTCCTCTCTTGTCCTCCTCTGCTGCAGTACTTCCCAAAGCATCACGAAACTCTGTGTTTTCTTCATCTATTTTTTCATTAGTATGCTGATTGACTTCAATTTCTTCCTCAATAACCTGCTTCCGTCCTTCATCACATTCATTTTCCTTCATGGATGCTTTTCTTGATCCATTTCTTGCAAATTTCAATGCCTTGTCCTTGATTTTCTTCCCAAGATTATTCATACCTGTACACAAGAATTGAAACACAACATTAGTCAATAAAATAAGAGACCAAAATGTCTCAAAGAGTGCCTCTTTCCTAGACACTTTCCTCTTTTCTTCATCTCATTCTCTAGTGCTTCTTTATGCACTTTTCCTCTTCTCATAACAACCATTCTTTGTCTTCTTTTTACAAGTAGCTCTATTGGCCACTTAACCTTTCTATGTTATGGATTTAGCTTGTGTTGCCTTATTATGTTTATTCTTATAGTACTACTACTTTTTCCAAGTAAATTTGTCGTTTTTCTCATTCATTCATGAACTTATTTAGAGTAATGGTGTGTTGGATATTCATTGTCACAAGAGATGGATACTTAATAATTTCATTTCGCCTTGGTTAGTGTATTGATATTCATTGTGCCATGTGATATGTCACTATTGGGTAACATTTAAGAATTGGTATCGCTTTGTCTGCATGAAGACTAAGAGTTGTGCAAAACTACCACCAACATTTATTTTCATTGTCGACACTCCTTCAACAGATGACTCGAGGTTCCTTAGAGCAATGCCGCCTCGGATCACTCGAACGTTTTGAAGAGTGGTTTGATGAGCAAAACCTTAGGATTTGTGATAAATGCGCCATGTCAAGGAAGTGTAGATGGGTTGATTTTTTGAAGAAAAAGGATATATAGATATAGTGAAAGTCATATAAATAGGAGATGTTATGTTTTTAGGTCCGTATTCCTTGTGGAATTAATAGACGAGATGGATACTCAATAGTTTCATTTCGCCTTGGGTAGTGTATTGGATATTCATTTTCCCAAGTGATATGGTGCCGTTGGGTAACGTTTAAGTTTTGGTATCTCTTTGGATGCAAGATTAAGAGTTATGCAAAACTATCACCAACATTTAGTTTTGTTGTCGATACTTGTTTGCGGATGATTGAGGTTCCATAGAGAGTGATGGATACTCGATAGTTTCATTTTGCTTTGGGTAGGGTATTGGATATTCTTTGCACAAAGGATATGTTGCCGTTGGGTAACATTTAAGTGTTGGTATTGCTTTATCCGCGAAAGACTAAGAGTTGTGAGAAACTACCACCAACATTTAGTTCCGTTGCGACACTCATTTGGCATATAACCGAGGTTCCTTAGAGCAATGAGCAAGCCTTGGAATTTGTGAGAGATGTGTAATGTCAAGGAAGTGTAGATGGGTCGATTTTTGAAGAAAAAGGAAGATCTAGTGAAATTCGTAGGAATAGGAAATGTTATGTTTTTAAATCTGTATTCCTTGTGGAATTAAGAGACAAGAGGAACTCGCTTGGAGAGAATGGGGTTTGTGGAGCTCTAGCAGTACAAGATTTTTTTCAAAAGGAGAAAGCGGGTTTCTGAGGAAGACCCTTTTGGTGCAATACTTGTTTTGATTTGAATGCATACTCGGATTCTTTGGAAAATATTTGTAGGGGCCCATGTTTTAATCGTCTTGAAATTTGAGTGTTTTAACCTCCAAATTGAATCTTGAAAGTGGTATACCTACGATAGAAGGTATTAGTGCTTTTTCACATAGGCTATCATAGGCTAGAGTAGAGGGGCTAAGGTGGAGTGGTAGTGGTGGCCACAACATGTGATCACATGATTGAGGGTTTAATGAAGGTCAGAGGTTGGTGGATTTGGGGTGAAGGGTTGTTAAAACCCTATTAAGCCCTTTTAGATTGAGATCGTGAGTATAGCCCTCTTGGTGCGAAGGAGTGAGGGGATGGAGGTTAGGGTTTGATCAATGTCAACCTTCTACCTTGCCTTTTGCTTGGGAATGCATTGTGGTTGTGGATAAAGGTATTCAATGGTGATTTTCTTGATCGCAAGTGGTTTCCGTGGCGATTAGTTTGACTTGGAATCCGACTTGGACTTGACAGATTGGACATGCCACGTTGCACTTTGTATAGTTGTATGAATGACAGAAACTCTAAAATGCTCAAAATTTGGGTTAATTTTGTCTACAAGTGTTTGAATGTCATTGGAGGCCAAATATTTAATATTTATGCCTTTTTGAATAGTCAGTTTCGAATAAATCTCAAGAGGATAAGTGGCAATGTGTCAATGCAACCAACACACAACCAATGAGGAGGATTTGCACAACCAATGTATTTGGGCATAACAAGTGGCAAAATCAAGTGCTTTCTCACCAAAAATTAGTGTTTTTGGATTTTTGATAGTTTTGAATTTTGTGTTAATTTAAGCTAAAATTAGAGTTAGTTATCAATACTTCAAAAGTGTCAAGCTAGGAATTGGATGGAATACAAACGATAATGAAAATGAAAATAGAATGTGCAAACCAAACTTTGTATAATTATTCCACAAGAATAAATAATAGGATTTACAAATATAAAACCATTGGAATGGTTGTTACATTTCATATTCTCCATGATTGTTCATATTCTAGACAAGACTTTTCACCTAACACTATGGAGCAAAAGGGATCTTACATTGGATTAACAATATAAGGTATAATAATATTACATCCCCACTTAATGTACATGGGCAATTGTAAGACCAAGCATGCCAATGAATTTTTCAAAATTTTCTCATCCAAGTGCCTTTGTCAAGATATTTGTTGGTTGCTCTGTATTTGGACAATGTAGGATTTTGACAATGTCTTCTTTTACATGATGCCGAATCATGTGGAATTTTGTATTGATGTGCTTGGTTTGGTCGCGAAAGATTGGAGTTTTTGCCATTTAAATTACCAATGCGTTGTCAACAATGAGTGGTGTTGACAAAAACTGTTGTTCTTGCAAGTCTGAAAGAATCCTTTTGAACCACAAATTGTCTTTGGTTGCCTGCAATGTATTATGCTTTTGCTGAAGATATTGTCGGAACAAATTGTTTCTTTGACTTCTAGTTGATCATTGTTATTCAATTCATTAGAAAACCCGTAGTGGATTTCCCATCTTTAAGATCACTATAGTCAGAATCAGAGAATCGATTTTTGCCTTGGAGTATTTGAGCTCAAGAATCTGTGTTCCTTTTATATATCAAAGAATTCTTTTTGTTGCTACCCAATGACTTTCTCTGGGTTGTTGCACGAATCAAGAAAGAACACCAACAACAAAGCAAATGTCTAGTCTAGTTGTGGTCACATAAATCAAGCTTCTAGTCTAGTTGTTGCTACCCAATGACTTTCTCTGGGTTGTTGCATGAATTTAGTGACATCAACAAATTCTGTAGGATCGTTTGATGTCAACTTCAAATTTTGTTCCATAGGCGTGCTAAGAGGCTTACAATATGTGTCAATTCATTATTACGTGTGATGAGTAGATTATCCACATACACTACCAAATATACAACTGTCTTGTCAATGGTTTTGACAAAAATAGTTGCATCTTAAAACTCAAAATGCTTCAAGTTCATGTTCAAAAGGTGCTTAGTGAGCTTTTCATACCATGCTCTAGTGGCTTGTTTCAGACCATACACCAACTTTTCTGGTTTGCACACTTTGTGCTTGTGGCCGCAAACTGCAAAACTTTCAGCTGAGTCATGTACATTGATTCTTTAAGATCACCATTCAGAAAAGCAATTTTCACGTCCATCTAATGAACTTGCCACTCGTTTTGTGTTGCCAAAGCCAACAACGTTTGAATGGTAGCCCACTATGTTGTTGGTGCTAAGGTTTCATTGTAGTCTATGCCTTTCTCTGCAGAGCAAACCCTTTCGCAACAATCCTTGGTTTACGTTTGTCAAGTGAGCCATTTGCCTTGTACTTGTTGCAAAAGACCCACTTGTAGCCAATTGGTTTACAATTTAGTGGGGAATCCACTAATTTCCAAGTTCCATTTTTGACAAGAGCATCAAATTCTACCTTCATAACTTTTCTCCAGTCTCACTTTTCACAGCTTGTTTGTATGAGGTTGGTTCTAAATCAAACATAACATTGAGTTCTTCTTTTGGAGGATCATTCAAGGTGAACTGTGCTAGCTTGTCCTAGACTTCTTCAAGGAACTTGTCTAATTTGTGTTATTTTCTTTGTATAGAGACTTTGAGTGCCCATTTTTCCTACTTCATTAGGTTCGACATCTTTCAATGTCTGAGCGGCCCATTTTGGAATCCACTAATTTTCAAGATCCATTTTTCATAGCTTTTCTCTAGGTCTCACTTAAAGCTTGTTTGTATGAGGTTGGTTCGAGAGTTAAACATAACATTGAGTTCTTCTTTTGGAGGATCATTTAAGGTGAACTGAGCTAGCTTGTCCTAGACTTCTTCAAAGAACTTGACTACTTCTTGTTTCTTTGTATAGGCACTTTGAGTCCTTGTTTTTCCTACTTAATTAGGTTTGACATCTTTCAATGTCTAAGTGGCCCATTTTTGAATCTTCTTTTGTGAGCTTTGCATAATGGTGGTGCCTCGATTTCCTAATTTGAAGTTCCTTCACTCTCTGACTTCTTTTCTTAGGCCCTTGTTCACTTTCTCATGAAGTTTCACCTTTTCGTTGAGGAATTTCATTTTCTATTGTAGGAGACAAGATGTAACCAATTGATTCCCAATTGCTCGACTCCCATTCACTGTTTGGAACATCTAAATCCACCTCCTTATAGACGTTGAACTTGGTGTACTTCTCTAGTAGACTCAATTGGTGATTGATGCTGGCGTCATTCTTTGTAGTTTCACAAAAGACAACATCCCTTGCAATGAAGAATTTGTTGTTCTTTTCATCATAGAGCCGGTATGCCTTGGAAGATTCATAATATTTCAAATAAACGCATTTATGACTTGTGTGGTACATCTTATTCCTTTTTTCTTTGGGATCAATGTGTAACACGCAGATCCGAAAACCTAAAGATGATGCACTAAAGGAAGACAACCACACCACATTTCATATAGTCGCTTTTTAAATAGTTGATGATGGTGACCCGTTATGGAGATATATTGCTATTTGAGTTGTCTCTGCCCAAAAATTAAAATCTCTCCTTGAAGTGCAACATTGCTCGGACCATGTTCATCACAGTTTTGTTCATTCAATCCACAACTCCATTTTTTTGGGTAGTGCGCACAATTGTGAGATGGTGTTAGATCCAAAACCTAAGGATGATGCACTAAAGGAATATTACAACACCACATTTCATATAATCTTTTTTTTAAATAGTTGATGATGGTGACATGTTGCGGAGATATATTGCTATTTGAGTTGTCTCTGCCTAGAAATGAAAATCTTTCTCCTTGAAGTACAACATTGCTTGAACCATGTTCAATTTTGTTCATTCAATCCATGACTCCATTTTGTTGGGGAGTGCGTGCAATTGTGAGATGGTGTTTGATCCCATTTTCTTTGAGGTATGCCTCAAAGGCTTTTGAAGTGTATTCACCACCATTATCTAATCTTAGAGTCCCAATACGGATTTGAGCTTCATTTTCCACCATCATTCAAAACTTTTTGAATGTCTCGAATGCTTCAGATTTATGTTTGAGGAAATAGATCCAAGTCATCTTATTGTAGTGATCGATGAACAACATGAAATACTTATGACCACTGACAAAGAGAATTGGTAGAGAACACAAGTCTGAATGAACCAATTGCAACTTTCTATTGGCTTTCCACTCTGACTTTTGGAATGGTTCTCTTTCATGTTTAGCCAATATGCAGGCCTCACACTTTTCTAGTTTCGTGGGTAGGGTAGGCAATCCTGCTACACCTTTCTTCTACATCAAGTGAATGCTTTCATGATAGGTATGCCCAAATCTTGCATGCCACAACATACTTGTAGACATACCTTCTTCAATGAGATGAGCAAAATTCCTTGACACTGATGGCTCACCTGTGAGTTTTAACAATTTGCCTTCCTCAAATCCAGTCAATACGGATGCATTGTCACCTTTTCTTCTGATAGTGACCTCCCTGTTGTCCAGCAAACTGGAGTTGGTCATTGAGCACCAAGGACAACAAGTTTCTTTTCAACCGAGGAAGGGTATAGAACATTTTGGAGGATGAAGTCTGGAATACTTGAGTCTTATTGTTTGTTTGCCTTTTGGTCATAAACTTGATCTGTTTGTTGAGTATACTGAATTACAACTTTATTCGTGAAACTCCTCAAAGAAGTCCTTTCGAAAAGTCATATGTGTGGCTTTAGTATCTAGGACCCAAAATCAAACCTAGTTGTACTACTCGAGGCATTATTTACTTCATCGCAGTTGGAAAACACATTCATTGGTGAACTACTTGGTTTGTTTCTTTTCTTTTCTTTTTTATGTTGACTGAGGCTTCAATTTTCTTTCACGAAGTCTGACATTTGTGAACCTCATGGCTCTCTTTTTTTGCCACATCATTTGGAAAACAAATGTTGTTTTTTATTTTTCTTCTGTGTACTGTTATTGTTATTTTTGCTTCCTTGACCCTTATTCCTCCCTTTGTTCTTCTGACTTCATTTTTGGAAAATGAGGCCTTGGAGGAAGAACCCTTGAAAGAATTGCCTTTTTGATTGGCATAACAATTGCTTTTGCCTGACTTCATAACAAAGGCCTTTTCTCTTTTGGCCATCTTTTCAACCAATTGATCAAAATTTAGAGTCTTCAACTGATTGCTCACTTACAAGGACTCCAAGTAGGTTGAGTAAGTAGGAAGAAGGGCCTTTATGAAAGCAATCATATATATGTCAATTGTTACACCAGTGGCTTCTACATCATGCTTGATTGCATGCATTTTTGAGGCCAAACTTATGACACCACTATTCTGCAACTCAAGATTGAATAAGGGCTCTTATGAAAGCAGTCATATATATGTCAATTGTTACACTAGTGGCTTCTACATCATGCTTGATTGCACAAATTTCTGAGGCCAAACTCATGACATCACCATTCTTCAACTCAAGATTGAACAATTTTAATTGCAACTGTATGAACTCCAACTTTGAGTGAGAATCATACAAGTCCTTCAACTTATTGAATGCTTCCCATGCAGTATCATACCCTTGAATGTGACAAAAACTTTTGCATCAACTGAGGCCCTTATTAAGGCCAATGCTTTAAAATTCTTTTGCTTCCAGATATTGGCTTCTTTTGCATTTGTAGGCGGAGTTGGCTTTCTGTCCTTTTCGCAAATGTCGAACCACATCTTTGAAGATAAGAGTGTTCTCCACTTGCCGAGGTCACTCTAACCATGTATTTTTACTTGTAAAAGTTGTGCCAACAATCAAATTTATAGAAGTCAGTTTGTAACGGGAGATGGAGGGGTTGCTTATCACTCCAACATGTTTTCTTTTTGATATACCACCGACCAATATACTAGACCTCTCGATATACACATCCTTCCTATATACCCGTTGGTATTTGGGAGAAGCTCACACTTTCGACATACTTGTCACTATGTGAAAGAGGCGTTAAGGTACATGAGAGCAAAATGGTATGTGGTACCTAGGTGGTATGTGAAAAGGATTTGCTCTGTCAATGACACCCGCTTAACAAGAAAACCTCATATGTGGGCATAACTTCCTATATAGTCAGTTTTTCCTGTTTTCGGATTTACACTTAATGACAAATGTGAATGTGTAACAAAGGGAAGGGAATTGAAAAATAAATGTTTCCTTAATACTTGCTGGCAAATTATAGGGACGATGTCACAAATGCCGTTGTATTTATATTAGGCATACCGTGCAGTAGTTCGAGCGCAACGACTTTACTCGTAAACACAAACCGAAGGCATGATTTATACCAAATGCTGTGATTTTCTTGGTTTTGCACAATTTGATGTCTTACAAAAATTTGCTTGAAAAAGAAATCTGTCTTGAATTGGTTTGCAAAAAAAAATGACTTATTTTTAATTTATAAATAAATAAAAAATATTCCTCCTGTATTTAATCACTAACTGACCTCTACATAAGACTATTATGTGTTTTAAAAAAAACTTTATAAAAAAAGATAAATTTCCAAAAATTTAGAAATTGAAACTTTGTTTTTTTTCTTTATTTATCCCTTGAAGTGGAAGTCTAGCTACCGTTGAAGTTAGTGGAGAGGAGAAGATGGCCCGTTTGAAAGAGACGCTGCTTGGAAACCTGTGTGCAATGGCAAATGGCAATGTGGAGTAGTGTTTTGAGGAAGCGAGCGTGAATCTTCAGCAGACAATGCTTCACACCAACAAAAATTCCCCCCAAAAAATCAGGCTCATACAGAATGGCTGCTGGGACAGAATTGCAGCATAGGAGGGAGTAAAAGGTGCTTATGACAGTTATTTCCACACATAGTTCTAAAGCTTCAGACTGATGTCTCTGCACTTGGCTGGAAGGAACACGGAGACCAAAAGCATTCAAACAACAGGTCTGTGCGAGGTCGGCCATTCAGCAAGTTCTCCATAAAAACAAATTTAAAATATATAACAGACCATGATGACTGTTCAGTTCATCATAGTCAGGCTGTATGGTTTTATTTAAGAAAATGATTTGCTGCCTATGGAGGAACAATGGAGGCTGAAAATTGAATGAAGAAGCCTGTGCTCTAATACCAATGCCAGGCCATGCTTTGGGTGGACTGCAAAAGAGAATGAAAATGGAAATAGAATGTGCAAACCAAACTTTGTATTATTATTCCGCAAGAACAAATGACAGGATTTACAAATATAAAGCCATTAGAATGGCTGTTACTCTTCATATTCTCTATGGCTGGGACAAAAGAGATCCTACCCTAGGATTAACAATATTATGTACAATAATATTTACAAAAGGGCCATAGTAGTGTCATACAGACTTTATTTGAGTCTGTTTTCAAAGAAGTGGAAAACATTTTCAATGCTCTTCAGAGTGGTACTAATGTTTCAACTTTTACACACCTCTGCGTTGGTCTTGGAATCCTGGCAGGTGAAGGCGAATTGTGGTGTCGTCTTAATGTGGCATAACTATCAGTCTATCACATATTTCAGAGTCCTTCACTGAGACTGCATTGAAGTTCATGGGCCTATGTGGGATTACTCTGGAGGATGCATACTTAAATATGGAAGATCAAGCTATTAGGTTAATGATGACTCATATTGTACTTGAGCTTCACTTGCACATTAAGGGATCAAAGAACCCAAAGTAGACGCCGGATGACCCAAAAAGATTGTTCGGGCAGGTTGATTCATCAAAGATTCAAAATTTGAATCCAGAGCTGAATACGATTGATCCTTAGTCATTTTAGTGGTTCGAGGATACATCGCTCATGTGAAGTGTATGGCAAGTCACTGGTGGTCAAGGTCCATGACATCTTTATGGATTTCTAGGTCTTCAACCTTCTTGTTGCTGATTATTTCAGGCGGCTTGTGATTTTGGTTGCAACCTCCTTGGGTCCGATTCCATGCACCTTGTTGATTCCAATTCCATCAAACTTGTTGTGTTGGCATTGATTGTGCGTGCTGCTGTCCTTGCTGATGAGGCAGTGCTAATTGTGTTACTTGTTCCTAGATTTGTGTTGCAAGTTGTGTTTGCATTCCGCACATTTCTTCTTTATACTCTTCTTATTTTGTCGGTGCTTGACAATCTTGTGTGTTGTGGTGGTTGTTTTTCCAAACCCACACTATGTAGATTTCTTTGCATCCTGTAGCTCCTTCATCCTTTATCATCATATCAACTTTGCTTTGCTTGCTGATCTTGAAGAGGTAGCATCTTGTGCTTCTATCCTCTCTACGGCACAAGCTTCGCCAAAAATTCTTTTATTGGGCTCGTGCCGAACTCAATCTCAATCTTCCTCTAAACCCTTATAAAAACCAAGCTGCTTTCTAGTCATTGTCAAACTTGAATCTCATCTCGTGCAATCGATTTTTCCCATTCCTTGTATATTGGGATTTTATGCTCCTCCTTCGCAAGTCTATTTTCTTTGTGTGCCAATATGATCTGTGTTTTGCGAAGCTCTTACCGAGCACTACCGAAGCTTTCAACAAGACCGGTTTCACCTCTCTCTTCTCCAAGCTTTATCCTCAATCTCTTCCAAACTCGAGACATCGGTATTTCTGAGACTCTTATTATTGCCATCATGCGCCTCTATGAGTCCATCCTTGGTCGTCTTCGTACTGCACACGGATTGTCTGATCTCATCAGGAGCACCATTGGGGTTAAACAGGGGTGCCCCTTGTCTCCTACCCTCTTTGGCATTTACATTGATGAGCTGGAATCCTTTCTTCGGGATCACATTCAGGAAGGGGATGGTTGCCTTCTTCACCACGTCTTGATTTCTATTCTCCTATTTGCCGACAATATTGTTCTACTCGCCTCTTCTCCTGAGGGGCTTCAGAGACAGCTTGATGCACTTGCTTTATTCTGTGATCTTCGGCATTAGACAGTCAATCTGGGTAAGACCAAGGTATTTGATGTCTTCAACGGGTCATGCGGACATCACACCTCCACTTCTTCTTCAAGGGGCAGGAGGTTGAAATTACTAATACATACACTTACCTGGGAGTCCAGTTCTCAGGGCCTAGATTTAGTATGAGGCATGCTCTCCAGCCGAGAGTGAATAAAGGGTATGGGTCTCTTGCCATTCTCGAGAGACAGTGTTTTCGGCACCACTTCCAGGACGTCTCCTCCAAGATGTTTATTAAGAACTCCCTCATCTGCCCCACTGCTTGTCTCTGTGGGTCTATCGTCTGGGGCCCTCCTTTTGACACCGATTGGGCTTGTGCCGAGAGGATTCGAGACTCTCCTCCTTTTCTGTTTCATCAGATGCAAATAGACGGTCCCCCAACATCTTATTTTGGCAGAGTTCGGAGCCCGACCTTTCCGTCTGGAGACTATATTTGACATATCATCCTTTCTTCACCGTATCAGGAGGTTTGGTGATCTCTCCGATGAGCAGGACAAGTATCCATATCTCGCCTATTGTTCCTCTATGAGTATTGCCCAGGACTATGGGCCGTTGTTGGTTTGCCGAGACTTCTGCCTTGTTGGACTCAGTTGGTATACAGATTGATCGTCTCCCCCTTCTAGTATTCTCTGAATGCTCCCAGTCATCTCTTGCCCACCAAGCAAGTGTTGAACAGGTCCATCCGGGAGGATATCTATAGGAGCTTCATTCGACTACTTGGGTGAACCCCCCGGGGGTTTGTGCCCTAAGATGTCCTTTTATGCAGAGCACTTTCTTGAAATCAGAGATGGACTCATCATCCGCCCTCAGTACACCTCTCGTCACTGGGTGCATGCCCTCCGTATACCTTTGGGTCAGTTTCGAGTCGGCTCCCATAGACTTCGGTGCGAGACTGATCACCACATTGATCGGGAGGATAGACTTTGTAGGCTCTGTAGCCTTCATGAGGTGGAGACAGAGACTCATTTCATCTTCCGCTGCCCCATATACTATGAGATCAGAGGACGTTTTCACTGTCTCTTCAGAGGGATTCAGACTCTCCCGGCCTTCTTCAGATATATCGACCAACGGTGTCTTGCCCTTTACATCCGTGAGTCTTTGCTGCTACGAGACCGGATTCTTCATCCCCCTCCGAGAGTCATCCCCACGAGACGAATTACAACCTTCTTTCCGGTTCTACCCGCAGGTGGAGGAACTAAACGACAGAGCCTTTTTGACCCAGATACGTGCATAGATCGCCTCGTCCTGTTGGACCTTCACTCTTCCCTCGATCACCGCCAACAGAATCGGATGCACACACGTACTAGAGGGCAGTCCAGCTCCATTCGTCCCCCTGGCCGTCGCGTCAGTCTCAGATCTCAGCAGGGAAGGAGGTTTTCACCCTTTCTTCGGTTGCGCCCATCAGAGCTTCTTTTCGTCGGCCTCTAACTGTTAGGAGGGGTGTGGCTACCATTCTTGATTAGACCATTGGTCCTCGTTTGCCCCCCTTCATTCCCTTCTTTGCTTCCCTCGTTTTCTCCCCGCTTGCTCCATTGCCCCCGCATGTGGGGGTATTGGCTTCGGGTTTCCTTTCTGTTGTCTTTTCTCTTCTTTTTTGTTTTTGGGAACTCGTTTTGAGTTGTCCCCGCTCGCACTTTGTATATTGTTTGGGCTGCAGTCCCATTGACCTACTTTTGTGGTCATTCGTTGGACATTAATATATTTATCTTTATCTTATCTTATCTGCAATTTTTTAATCTAATTGTTGAAAACCTTTAAGCATACTGATCTAATATTCTTTCTGCTGGTTCTTCTCTTGAGATTTGTGTTCTTCATTTTTGAAATTCGCTCTGCAACTTTCTTAGTGTCTCTCCTGCAAATTGGAATCTGAACTTTTGCTTCTCTGTGTTTGCAAACTCTCTTACTCATTCTTTTTCACTTGCTTCAAACAGCGTAGAGGACAATGCTTCTTTTGATAATCTTATGGGTCCATGTTGCTCTTTCCTCCTGGACTTCGCACTTCAGGACGAAATACTGATGTGGAACCTGTTATCTTTCAACAAATTTTGAACAATCATTTTCTGCACTTTTTAATTGCTTCCACTGCTTTCTCTTCCTATGCTGTTACCTACTTGATTGCTACCTTCCAACTCATCAATAGATCTTTGTATTGCCATTTCTGCTGGTACAACCTAATGTTCTTCATCTAACTTCTCTTTTCTTTTGGCCCTCTTTTCACTACTCATCTTTCTCTTCTCTTCTTTCTCCTTATTCTCTCATTCTTTTTCTTATTCTTTTAATTTTATCTACAACTTCTCTCCTACATCTACATGCAACTTTATGAACTTTTTATAGTTCTTGCAAGCAAATGTTTCTTCTCTCTGCAGTCTTCCTTTTTTAAATTGACAAATTGTTCTATGTTTCACTTTGTTCCTTTGTTAGGGATTCTCTTCCTAACTCCCACTTGACCAACACCTATTTATCCGTCTCATTTTCTTCATCCCACATTCTTGAACACCGACTATTCCATCATTGTAGGAAAACACCCTTTGCCATTGCCAACATCTTGATCAACAATGATAAGTGTCTCAAGAACTTTGCGTTATATCTCGTGAAGAAATGGTAATATGTGATGTTGAACGATTTGTTTCGTTCAATTCCAAATCCAGCTATGTAATAATCATCTAGAGTTTATCTTCTTTTTCCAAACAACTTTTTGTTCACAAAAAACAAAATTTGTCATGATCTCCTAATTGTTCGGATACCAAGTTAGGGAATTCACGCTATAAAATTTTGTATATTTTTTCCATAATTATAATGAAAACAATAACATACAGGATCCTTGCCAATTCTGGTCGCCTCACACACTGCAAACTCCTGGATATTGTCGTTGAACCAAGCTTCCAATTCTCTGCCTCGTTAACCATTGCAACTTCGACATTACATCTGATTTTTTATACCACCAATGGAACCATTGCTAGATTTTCCTTTGGCATGTCTCTCCAAAGTAGGAATAAGGTTGTAGGCTTTTCCGAATTATATAGAAATGAACAATAGAATGAAACCATCAAAGGACACACATTAAATTTTAGTCATTATGTTATAAATTGCAAAGGTGAAGACAAAGGAAATTAAAATATTAATTCTCTTAGAAGAAAACATCATGGGGTTGAACAACTAAAAGAAAGTTAAAACCGAAGGAAATTCATTTCTTCCCATTGAATTCAGTTAATGCACATATAGAATATCCTCACATATCACTCCCAATCTCTTAACCTTTTCGCATGAATATTAATACAATTTCTCTACCTAAGCTGGTCATATCTACCAACAACACCCTATATCATTATTTACTATAAAGTATAAACAAAATTACTGGCTATCTAACCAATTACGTAATACATCATTTACCTGTTCTTCAACTTTGCACTTACAATACATTACAAAAACCTTCTTTGTGAACATTACAATGCATTTTTAGGGCTTTGCACACCTCTTCTTCACTTTCTAACTTGGGAAACATCTTCTAGTGCTGTGAATATCTGTTTTGTTCTTCAGTCTTCGGGCTTGCGAAGCATTTCCTAAGTTTGTGAAGCTCTATATTATCTCATATACTTCAGGGAGAATATCTATCTTTTAACTCTCTAACAAAAGTAATAGTAGTCTACTTGTTATTTCAATTATATGTTGCGAGAGTGAGGCTATAAGTGTTCCACGGGGACGTATCCCTTGCCTTTCGGGGACATTGAGTGGCCCACCAATGTGTCCTGTTTTTCTGTTTTTTTTTTTCGATGTCCTAAGGACATTTCTGGTTCTTTTGGTGCCTCAGAATGTTTCTTATTTTAGGGTGGTTCTCGGGGACATCTTGATGTCCTTGAGAGATCCCGAGACCTTCTCAATTTGTTGGAGGCGTACCTTTGTGTCCACCAAATTAACAAATGTTTAAAAATACAAAAACTTAGTTCTAAAATTAAAAAAGGAAAAATTAGGGGCATTTTCAAACCTTTATTTTCCTTATTATTGATAATATAACAATTAGGTATTCACATTAACAATTTCTTATTCATTTTTATTGTGTTACATAAAATATTATTTCAGTGGCAAATGTTGAATTTTCATTGTTCAATGTGATAGATTTTATTTGAATTTCAGCTCTATAGAATGCCTTGTTTATTGAAAAGTCATAAAACATGTTTTTTTAATAATTTTCTTATTTCATATATTTATTCAACATCTCCTGCCAATCTCTCGGGATGTTTCAATTTTTCGGTGTCTCAGCAATATTTCTTTTTTAGGGTAGGTACCTGGGGCATCTTGATGTTCTTGAGAGATGGAGAGACCTCAGCAATTTGTTAGAGATGTACCCGACGTCACCCTCATAAAAATGGTTTAAGAAGACAAAAAAACATAGTTGCAAAATTTTAGAATAAGGAAAAAGAAAACGGGTGGCATTTTCAAACATTTATTTTCCTTATTATTGATAATATAAAAATTAGGTATTCATCTTAACAATTTCTTATACATATTTTAGCGTGTCACTAAATTTTTCATTTCGGCAAAGTGAACACTAAATTTTCATTGTTCAATGTTCAATGTTCAATGTGATAGATGTTATTTGACTTTCAGCTCTATAAAACACATTATATAATTGAGAAGTTATAAAATATGTTTATTTTATAATTTTCTTATACCGTATATTCATTGATATTATTTGAATTTCAGCTCTATAGAATGCATTATACAATTGAAAAGTTATAACATTGTTGGCGAAAAATTTGTTGGGTAGACAAATAGGTGGGTATCTTGCCAACGCTCTGGGACTCTAGGTCCCTCTGCTTAGATGGTGCAGCTCCATTTTATTGTGAATGAACAAAAGGGAAATTTGTTGATGGCCAAGAGGCCGGGATCCAATAGGCACACTCTACTGTACACACGGCAAATGCTTGCAATGAATTGCAAGGCAGAAATTTTCTGAATGACGAGGAAGAGGGAGCTAGAAATTAGGAGGGGGGATTAGCTTTGCAAGTAGAAAATCAGATTCTTGCAAAAAAATAGTCGACGTATCACATTCACAACTTATAGGAAGGAAACAACAATGCTTAGAACATCAACGATGAGAGAGAACCATGCACACAAAGTTGCACACATTCATGCATCATGAAAAGAAGAAACTCCTTTCTTTATTGACATCTTCACAAGCTGTACAATGCTAGAGAATAGAGGAAAATAGAAGAATGCTAACTCTTTTGCCTTGCTCAAATAGATCTCTATTGAGTACACACAATTGACAACCCTTAAGAAAGAGGGTGTCATACATTATATAGAATTTCAGAAGACTTTTCATCTACCCCCCATGTGACTTTTCGTATGTCCTACACAACACGTGACCTTTCAAATTCCTAGGAAAGAACATTAAGTTCCCTTTTATCAATTAAGGGCAACTTATTACATTTTAGATTATAGTCACCTTAATGAATAGGACGAATGTCATGATTGCTCACAACGAAGAATTAGAAAGAGGGGGAGAGAGGAGGAAGAATGAAGAGAGGAGGAGAATGCTCCATAGCATGAATGGGGGAGCGTACCTACGCTTTCGATGAAGAACTTGCTAATGACGACGATGCATGGATATCTTGGACCACAAAATAAGTGTTTAGAAACACTGTTTCAAGACTTCCCAATGTGAGCTCGGGATGAACAAGGGCAATGCTCACGATGATCCTCTTTGACACTTGATTGACGAACCTCTTTAGCTCATTGAACTCACCCTGATCGACTCACTTTGACTCACCCAGCTCCCTGAGTGATGAAGATGGATCCATCCGCTGCGCCCTGTGATGCTTTGCTCTTCTTTTAAACACAACTCAACTCAGGATGGTGCTTCTAGGATCCTTGTGAAGTTCACATTCCTCTGTTTGAGCCATGAGGTCATCTTACCATCCCATGAAGAGTCCAAAAGCAAAAAGATGAGTGAAAATAGAGCCATCTCACGACTTTCTCACGTACTCAAAATGAAACTTTCTATTTTTAGAATGTGAGGCCATGACTTGCTATTTTAGGACATATCACCCATGTTGCCCCAATTTCACCTTCTGAACCTCCTGGCACATTCCATCCTCTTCCATTACTAATGCATTACTATTTTTAACACATTTCTATTTTTAGTAGGTTGCTTTTGGGGACCTGCTATTTTGGGAAAATTGTCGTTTTTGTCCTGTCTTTTATTTTGCATCTTTCTGATTGTCTTGAGTAACCAAACTTATAATTCGGGGGACTCACTATTTTTGGCATGAAGAAAAAGATGGAATATGCTATTTTTAGTAAGTGGAAAAAATGGTCTTGGTTTGCAATGGGAATGATATTTTTGGATGTCTCTTCGTCGCGATCTCGTGCTCCAAATTTCACTGTGTTTTGCTCATTGGAAAGCTAAAAAATAAAAATGAAATTTTTGCTCTCAGTGAGAGCTTCAGTGCTACGGTTACCCGACAAGCTTTTTGACAAGCTCTTTTTCCACCTCGGATTGATGAGAAATTAACTTCTCTGTGATGGGTTTTTTCTCTAGATGCTCTGTCCAAAATTTTAGCTTCACCCGCTTTCCATATCAACAACGAATTGCAGAAGGGTCTAGGGCATAAAATTTGAAAACGCTGCCATTAATGATCTGAGACACCTTTGCAACTTCTGTTTTTTGCAGCATCAAGGTGCTTGTGAGAGGAAGAGATGCTCCAAATTTCACGGGAATCTGACTTGCAGTATGTGAGATACGAGCACTTCACTGTTTTTGTCCTCGGAAGCTTTAGCAAAATTTTGGCATAGTGATGGCTGGAAAACAAAGGGTTTGGGTGCTATGGCAGCAATAGAGCAAGCGAAAGGACGTGCGATGCAAGGGTGAGGTGTTGGGAGTAGCATGAATGGAGAACAATGGAGATTTCCAGTAGTAGGGTTTTGTGCACGCACGGGCAAGATGCAACATAAGTAGCAATAGAAATGAAAAAAGTTGATTTTTTCTCATCTTGGGCATGGGCGCACTTTTTTGTCCCAACCGTCCCAAATGTGCCCCTCTCCCATTGGTCCAAGTGTCGCTTAGTGATTTGCCGTTGAGTATTTGCCCAAAAATCACTTAAATCACCTGGGGCCAAAACATGGTCATATGGGTGACCTGGGAAGGGGCTGAGCATGGGTGAGAAAAGTGTCATGCAACCGTCCCAAACGTTTGGGACAGCTTGGTTCAAAAGTGCGCCCTCTTTGATTGGTTGAGGCAAAGAGGTGAGTGGGCTAGAAAAAAATGGTGTAGAGGGGCTTAACTGGGCAATTCGGGCTCCAAGAAGGTCGTATCATGGTCCAAGGCGCTACATGGGGGTGGACGGCACTTTTGTGTCCCAAACGTTTGGGATGGTTGGGACAAAAAGTGCGCCACCATCTAGGTTTGACATGTGTCCACCCGAAATTTGACTAACTCCTTGATCTTACCTTGGCTCCCTGGATGGCTTTTCCCACACTTCTTTATATGAAATTGACTGGAAATGACCTTTTTAAAACAATGGGAGGGGTCTCATACCTTGATTCTGCCTGCAACCTCCTAAAAATAGGCTTTTCTTTCGGGCTCATAGGTTGTGCTTGCTTAAATCAGTCTATGGGCAGAAATGCTTGTGTTTTGTGAAAGATCTGAAACCACGATCCTCTAGAGCTCTCAAATACCTTTCCGACGATATTTCATTTGACCTCCAACTCCTTACGGAGCTCCCGAATCACTTCCCAAAGCTCAGGGGCTGTTTTTGCACTGCAAGTTGCTTCACCCTCTAGGACCCGCTTTTGCTGAATCTGTCCCAAAACCTCTCGAAACTTCCTAGAATCTTCCAAAACCAGTTAAATGTTCTTAGCTCTTTGATATACCTCCTTGATGAGTTTGAGCCTTTCATTCCGCTCCGGGGTGCGCACCAGCCTTAGGAAGACCAGAAACTAGCCTTTCTTAAGCTTCTCAAAGAGCCTGTCTTGAAGAATCTTGTCTTGGAAGTACTTGAATGGACTTGATACCCTAAATCACCTATGGAGCAAGTTGACACAACACATATGACCACTTAGAATGATAGGATAAGACTGATACGGGGTTTAGGATGATCTGGAGTTTAGGATGATGAGTTTCAAGCAAAAATTTCACAGTAGGGTATGATTGTCATGCTTTCAAGTTTGAATTTTGCCCTTGCAAAAACTCATGACAACAAACCTTTGTTTTTTTTATAATTTTTTTATTCTATATATTCATTTGGCATCTCCCCGCTGTCCCCAAAAGCCAGATTTTTTTGGTGATCCCCAAAATGCTCTATACCACATCCTAGAAACTCGGAAAAGCACGGCTTGTTCTTTTTTTGAGTAGGTTGCTACAGGTGCTCAGCCATTTTGAACATGAACTTCAATTTGTGTTGTTGGATGTCAAAGCACATTCTCAAACTTTGAGGCATTTGTTAACAACCTTTGTTTATCCATCTGTTTGAGTGTGGTAGGTTGTGCTCATAATAATGGTGATGCTTGTCAGCTAAATAATTCTGGCCAAAAGTGGCTTTGGACTTTAGTATCATGATTAGAGACAATCTAGAGTACACTTGGTGAATGTGTATTGGCAAGGTTTAATGTACTTCCAATCTTGGTCGGGAAATCAAAACTTAGGAGCATAAAATTTTATCAATATTCAAGGTAAAGCAAAAGAAATCACTTTTTGGGCTTCCATAAGGACGGCCTCATAACAACCTTAACCTTTTACTTGTAATTATGTTAACATCCTGGTAGAATAATGACAATAAGTATTATTGTGGCATTTATATTGTAGGACCTGAAATGGGAAGATTTAGTAAACCTATCCGCCACTACAAATATTGTGTTTTACACTTTAGAGAAAAACATTCCACGATAGAGTCAATAGAGATCATCTCCCATTTTTGGTGGGTTGAATAGCAGTAGATTGCTAAAGACCTGAGTGGGAAACATTCTTTACGTTTTCTTGACGCTGGTCACAAGGTGGTTGATAATTGATCAGTTAAATTCAATCATATTGAGGAAACATCATTTATATGACCATTAGGACACTCAAATGATACCTCATATGAAGGAATCTATCTTGAAGTGCTTAAAATAAGGAACAATTTTTGATCCTCTTGCGAAACTCAAAATCCTGGTCACAACTTGATGTAACCTACAAAAATATTAGAGCTCTTCAATAGCTTTACAATGCCCCAAACTGGACGAAAAATAGAGCACACACAACAAAGTTATGGCCTTTGGATATTTGCCTTTCTAATCCTGGCCGAAATTGTCACATATGCATCAATGATTGGTCTGGCTGAAAATGTAGATCTTAGCCAAATCTGTAAAACATGTGCACCAATGACATATTTTGGCCTTGCCGATAGTGTAAAATCTGGCTGAAGCTGTCACTTATGCATCACTTACGGATTCGTGCTTGGCTGAACATGTCACTAGTAAAACTGTAATGTGATGAATATAGACCAGCACCAACCATCACCTAAAAACCAGTTACACGTTTGGGCAATGTTTGAAGCCATCCAAACGTGCCTGTCATACTTATAGACCTCCCAAATTGGAAGATGAAATACTTAGCCTTATGATTGTTGAGGTGATTTTTCTGTTCGAGTCTCCTGTCGTTTTACTGACCCAATCTATGAACAAATATTTCCATTGGGCCCTTGTAATGCCATTCAAGGAAATGGATTGATAGGATCTTCACCTAGAGCTATTAAAATATAACGCATTATATAGCATGTAAAACAGTTATGTAGTTGTTCGGTTGGTAGCTGTACAACTACCTCTCTTCTCAATAAATAAACCTCTGCCTGTGTCATTCCAACAGTGCAGTTTGCTCTCTTGTTTCCATCTGTATTCTTTCTTCTCTTTGCTTGTTCTAACATTGGTATCAGAGCAAGGTCGGTTCGCAGTTCGAGGAAGCCTTGTCAACAGGCACGAACTGGAAGTTTGGGGAAGCCCTGGTAGGGCACAAACTGAAGTTATTCCATCTAGTGCAAAGAACAGTCGTGGGAAGAAAAACGAAGGGTGCAAATACACAGTCGTTTTGCACAAAATCGTGGAGCAAACAGCAGAATCGTCGGTTCCTGTTGCTGCAGAAAATCGTGGGCAGAATCGTGGTCCCATTGGAAGGCAGAGTCGCTGGAGGAAATACGTGGGAGAAAGAAAATACGTGGGCAGCACCAGCAAAAACCGAGGGCAGAATCGTGAAAACGTGAGGCAGAATTGTGAAAATGTGGAGCAGAATTGTGAAATACGTGGGTTTTTCACCAGAAACGTGGGCAAACAGCAAAGCAACCAGAAAAACGTGGGAAACCAGAAAATCGTGGGTTACAGCAAAATCCTGCAAAAATCGTTGGGCAAACAGCGCTGCAAAAATCGTTCACCAAAAACGTGGGCAAAAATCCTGGCCATTTTCACTAGTATCGTGGGCACTAGCATGCAAAGTCGTGGAGAGAGGAGCAACCAGAGCAAAATCGTGGCAGAACCAAAGAAAAATCGTGGTAGAGGTAAAACTTGCGAACAACAAAGTCGTGGAGAGATTTATTTTTTTATAAACCTATTTGGTTTGGTGTTGTAATATTTCTCTGCTGCCACGTATATGCATAAAACACTAATTAATTTTGATATTTTTAATATTACTTATTGGAATAAGTAATACTTTTGGTGGAATAAGTATTATTTTATTGAGTGTGGGCAAAACTATTATTTTATTATTTTCGTTCTTTCGGAATAATAAAATGGCAAATATATCACACTTGACTTTGTCGGAGACACAAAAATTAACGGGCACTAATTTCAATGTATGGAGCCATAAGATTTTAACAGTCGCGAGTTTTGTGATTGTGATAAAATAATCAAGGGTGATGAAAGTCGACCAACGACGAACTTTGAGGATTATGACAAACGTCATAAGGAAGCATTATTGCTTCTCAAGTTATCGGTGTCGGATGATTTGATACCGGAAGTGCGGAATGCCACTGTGGCAAGCACGTTGTGGGCCAGTCTGAGGGATAAATATCAGACGTCAGAAAAGAGTCGGGTTTTATACCTGAAAAATATGCTCTTTTCCGTGAAGTTACAAGAAGGTGGATTGCTGTCTGAGCACCTACTTCGGATGAAAGATCTTCGAGACCAATTATCTTCCATCAATAAAAAGGTGGACGATGATGATATGGTGGCTCTGGTTTTGAATAGCTTACCTTCTTCGTATGAGTCATTTGTGGAGGCACTCCATTTAATGGCTGAAAGTCAAACACTCACGTTTGACAAGGTGAGTTCCTACTTGTTGCAAAAGGAGCGGAGACAACTTCAGGCAGAATCTAATTGTGACCATTCAGAGAGTGCTCTTGTCACTCAATCAAAGGGAAAGTGGAAACATCAATTTGGTGAATCTTCCACTTGGTATCGTCACATGCTATTATCATTGTCAAGGTTGGGCACCTTAAGAAGGATTGCCGGAAGCGGATGTATGATCTTTCAAGCGTAACAAAAGCCATGTAATGAGGAACATATGGCAGCAGCTGCAGAAGAATGGGATTCGGATGACGGGCATGCTCTTTATTGTCTTACGACATCATGCTCGAATGATAGTGGTACCAATTGTTGGATCATTGACTCTGGTGCATCCGCACACTTTTCATGTTGTAGGGATTGGTATGTTTCATTTACTGCAAATATCTGTTTTGAATCAGTAGTACTAGCTGATGGAGAATCACTTGCAGTAGAAGGGATAGGAGATATATGCATTGTATTGAATAATGCTCATAGATTGTTGGTATGGAATGTTAGATATGTACCTTCTTTACAAAAGAATCTTCTATCTATTTGTCAATTGACTGAAAATCCCAATATTTCTGTGGATTTCCATGGAAAGAAGTGTGTTGTCTCTGATGCGAAACAGAGACGGATAATTGCCCTTGGTATTGGGAAAGGAGGTCAATATCGGCTTGTTGATCCGGTTGCGATCAACATGAATGCACATATGGAGGACAACTCCACCATTCAGGATGTGCAGGAGGTTGCAATGCCTTGGGAGGAAACCATTCCCACAAACCATGCGACTTGGATAAAGTCAACTTTCATGCACCGATTGTGGAGGAAATATCCACTATACTGGGTGTACGAGAGGCGGACATGCCTTGGGAGGATGGATTTCCTCATTCTGAAGAACAATTTGTTGTGGACGGAGACTCCACTATTCCAAATGCATTGATGGTGCATGGTGAGATGGCATGCCCAACCACTCACTCAGAGGTCCTTGCTCGAAGGACAGTAGAGCATGACCAATTTGCTCATTGTGTTGTGAACAATCTTTCCCAACAGAGGGGGATAGATGAGCAAATAGATAAGACGGAGGAGTTGGTTCTCACTCCTACCGCTGTGATGGAGATGGTTATTTCTCCTGTTGAGACGGAGACCATTGCTGAGACAGAGATGGTTATTTCTCCTACTATTGCGGAGTTGGTTCTAACTCCTACTGCACAGATGGTCACATTTCTCTTCTTGAAAAAGTTGGATGAGCACTACATGGTGGTGCAAGGACGTGATCGAGGTGACTTCGATTGCAGGATAATTGAGTCTTTGTACAGACTCCAGCAGGCTACACAAGCCTGGAATAGATTTTTCAATCCACATCTTCGAGGTTCTGATTTCAGTACTCTGGAGATGGGGCTGACACTCTCAGCCATTGGTGATTCATCATTGGTCAATGAATCACGTAATAGAGAACCAATGGACCACTTGCCATATCTTTTGTTCATGGGACCAGATTTTTGTTTTGTGGTTCTTCTTCATTCGACAACTACAACACAGTCATGGACTGCTGATTTTAAAGTACAACTTATGGCACAGTCTGTAGATGTAATGACTAAACATATGGGCTTTAGGAAATTTGTAAAATTTCGGGACAAACTTTGTCTTGTTTCCGGTTTAGTCATTAAGAGGGGGTGTTAAAATATAACACATTATATAGCATGTAAAACAGTTATGTAGTTGTTCGGTTGGTAACTGTTCAACCACCTCTCTTCTCAATAAATAAACCTCTGCCTGTGTCATTCCAACAGTGCAGTTTGCTCTCTTGTCTCCATCTGTATTCTTTCTTCTCTTTGCTTGTTCTAATAAGAGCTAGTTCTGAAAATGCTGTATACTTTCTGGCTAAGTGTGAAGCTGTTCAGAGTCAGTTTTTAGAGCTGGACAAGCTTACGAGAACGTGTTAAATGATTATATTTGTTCTACGGTGTTTTGGAAGCTCCATAACGGTATCTGTCTTGTAATATTGCTGATTCTAGTTGACTGTAGGAGGCACAATCCCATTTCCATGGTGGATTTTCTGCCATTAGGTTTTTCTAGGGTATATCTTGTTTGCCTCTTAGATTGGGTTTTTTTCTGTGTTCTTTACTTGCTGAATTGTTCATTTCTTGCATGCTGTTTTAATCTGCAGCATTTAAGTAAGCTATCAAATTTCATGATAACTTGATTTTAAGCACAGTTCCTAATTTACAGTAGCAAATATAAGATAAATCAATCATACACCATCGAATTTGTGTATCAGAGAATCACACAAGTAATTGAGAGAATCTCCTTTTTGTATTAAACACATAGCTCAGGATTTGTACATTGTGGGGCTTCCTGGGAAGGTCACCCATCCTAGTTCTATTGTAGGCAGAGTCCACTTAAGAGTTTTTACTAGCTTGAGGACCAAAGCTTTCGAAGGGAGAGGTTGTGTTGAGTATTAAGTCTGTGGTATCGTATTAGCCTTAGGGATTAATATTATGTTTGAGTAACTAATGGTTAGTGTTTAATTAAGTGGTTATGCCACTGTGTAAATAGAGCTTCTCTGTCGCTCTCTCTGAGTATAAATTGAAGTGTATCATTTTGCATTTCTATTATTCTAATTAAAGTGTTGCTCCATCGAGACATCTTGTGTTGAACACCGCAATTTGCAGGTGTAAATCCTATCTGCCAATTTGAGTGTGCAGGTTATCGTTGTTTTTTTCCATTTTTCATCATCCTATCTACATTGCAGCATCTTTTCCTGATCTTATTTTGTAACGCTGCATGGACTTTGACCAATATATTTAGGTAGGCAGTTCTGAAAAGGAAATGAAAGAAATGGAGAAGCATGAGAATAATAAGCGTTGAAATTTAATCACAAATTCTAGAATGGAAAAGCTTGTCAAATCAGAAGAAACTAAATAGAGATTATTCCAGACAAAATATTTATCAGACTTCAAAAGATAAAATTGATCAAGAAATAAATTTTTTGACCTTTACAAAACTATTAAAATTGCAATAAACTTGTCAAGCACACTTGGGCTAACTGCGATTGTCATAATAATAGTAATAATTTCACAAAGTTGGAAGATAGAATGGAGAAAGAACCCAAGGACAATAAGGGGTATATTCAATTAACTATGACATTATCATCAATGAAAAACAATCAGACTACAATAATTTAAAAATATGAAGGAAATTTATAAATTTATCTTTGGCAACTATAACAGATAACGCTCCTTGTAAAAGTCTAAGGGTCAAAGGAGAAACTAAGAATATTTTTTTAGCAGTCATTAGTTGTTGTGATAGTTGACATAATTATAACTTGAGATCAATAATGGCCAGACAGCAATAAAGTCCCGTCCTCTGGGAAGTGTGATATGGCCAGTAAGTCAATGCAGGCATATTCTTTACTGATCTCGACAAACACGATTACATTAAATGGTCTCGATGTCACCCATGGCACTGACTGATAAAAAGGTTTGGATGGTTTTGTGTTTGTTGGCTCGGCTCCTCTCTTTCCACTACCAGTTTCTTATTAATGCTAGACTCGCTTCTCAGCCCTAGATTAATTCAGAAAGACCTGTGCGATTCCATTATTTTGTCAACAAGTAAGATAACCTTGGTTATAGAATAATCAGTTGACATCTATCAGAATGAAAATGCTCAGTAACACTTCAAGGACAAAGTTTCACAGGAGAGTAGGACATATTATGTACTAACATAAGAATGATGTATTAGATATCAATAACACAGTGTATGATAACCAGTTCAGTAAACAACAAAATCGTCAAGTTATCAAGTGATATGGCCACACATGTCTTTTTCATTCATCATATTAATGAGTGACACTTGGGACATTGATATCAATTTTCAAATAAATTTTTTCTAGCACAATATGTTAAATTTGTTCTGTAGCCATAACAAAATCATTTTTGATTTAGAGTTTTGTCAGCTCTAGTAGTAGTTAAAGTAACAACAGAGATTTATTGCCATATCCTGTAATTTTTGCTCATGCTGGCTAACTGCTAGAAGATGCCAAGGTTAATCTAGCAAATCAAAAGGAAATTCACTTGTTTCACTGCTCACTATAAAGATGGGTTTGCAATGTATTCAGCATTCTGAGTTACTGGCACCTATTTACCATGTAGATAAGTGAGGGCTTGTGTTTGAGCCCTGAACCTGATCAGCTCAAAATCAAAATTTTAATTTTGTTCTGCACGACCTTGAGAATATGTGATCAGTTATCAGTGAGAAATGTATCCATTAATTCCTCGCAGGAGGCTATATTTCCTGGTCATGGCTAACAGCTTTGTAGCCATCACGGAAAGCTATCCAAGGTAATAACATAAAATTTGATGGAATCCGTTTTAGTCTTTTAGATGATTCCACATTAAAGTGTCTCCTTGTCAGAGATTTGAATTTTTGTACCAAGAAGTCTGGAAATGTTTAATGCTTATGCATGCAATGCTTCTGAAAATGGGAGGGACCAATTACTTATAAAGAATTACATATTTTTGCTCCCGAGGTGAACTTCTGCAGCATATATTAGTCATTTACGAAATTGGTTTGTTTGGTGTTATTACCAATGTTGACTAAATTTTTCAAGTTTTGTGGATCTTACGTGCTTATCTATGTTAATCTTATTCTTCCATGTTAATGTTCAGCTTATAAGGTTTTATATTATTTTGGTAATATCAGTGGTAACTGCTTGTGCTCTGGACTTGCTAAATCCTACAGCTTATAAGTGCATGATGTTTTTCTGTTTTAAACAGATGTATGAAATTGTTTCCTTAGTGAATGAGCTTCTTCCACCCTTGCCACAAGGAATTATCTCTCCCCCATCACTTATGGCATAAAATCAAAGGTTGCTTTGGGAAAGCAGTCTCTTGGAAGCAATACTGGAAAACAAGAAGATATAAATGGAAGCATTCCAGAGATATCTGCCCGGAAAAACTATTCCGTGACCAACCAGAGCTTTTGACACAGTTTGGGATGGATCTTTTTCCAGTTCTAGTACAGGTCAGCCCATTGAGCACATCTTTAGAACTGTTAGCCTTGACTTTTTAAAACTAGTGGTTTACAACACATGGCCTTCTTCTGGTAAAACAGGTCTATGGCTCGAGTGTGAATGCTCCTGTCCGGCACAAATGTCTCTCTGCTATTAGCAAATTGATGTATTTTAGTACTTCTGATATGCTGCAGTCTTTGCGTCGAGTGACAAATATATCAAGGTATTATGCACATTTTGTTTATTATTGCCAGATTATACAATTGTAAGCTTTAAAGTCTGTGACAAAAATGATTGATTTTAAGTGCAGCTTTCTTGCTGGAATTCTGGCATGGAAAGACCCACAAGTCCTGGTACCTGCTTTGCAGATAGCAGAGGTTCTCATGCAAAAACTGCCTGATACATTTTCCAAAATGTTTGTTAGAGAAGGTGTTGTTCACGCTGTAGATGCACTGATATTATCAAATCAGTCAAATACATTCTCAATGTACGCAGGGAAGGATCAAGATGTTTCAACAGGGGCAATGGCAAAAGCCAGACGTATCAGGCGACGTGGGTGGTGGACCAAACAGCGAAACAAAGGGAATGGAAGAGGCTAAAAGTTTAACAACTGGAAGTGTTGGTTCACCCTCATCTTCTGGGGATCCTCCAACCCTTAATTCTGGTCTCCGTGCAGCTGTTAGTGCTCATGCTAAACGTTTTAAAGATACATACTTCCCTGCTGATTCAGGTACTGTTGATGCGGGAGTTACAGAGAGACTTTGTAGTTTGAAAGCCCTATGCATGAAGGTAAATGGTAATTTTTGGATTCAAAGAGGAAATCAAAAGGCAAGGGTAAAGCTGCGGGTCATACTTCTGCTATTAATGACGAGCAATCCATGAGTGTTGTAGGTGATATTCTTGACGAACTTAGAAAAGGTGATGGTGTATCAACTTTTGAATTTATTGGTAGTGGAGTCGTAGAGGCTTTGCTCAACTATTTTTCATGCAGTGCCTTCTCCAAAGAAGGCATGATAGAAGTAGATTTCATGAAGCTTCATCAGCAGGCACTACGAAGATTCAAGTTGTTTGTTGAACGAGCTCTTCCTTCGAGTAATGAAGGAAGAGAAGTTCCCATGAAATTCTTAGTCAACAAACTACAAGATGCATTAGCTTCCTTGGAACGTTTCCCTGTAATCTTGAGCCATGCTCCAAGATCATCTAGTGGAAATGCTAGTATTGTAGCAGGACTGAGTGCATTATCGCAGCCTTTTAAATTGCGGCTTTGTAGAGCGCAAGGCGAAAAGTGTCTTCGTGATTATTCATCCAATGTTATTCTTATTGATCCTTTAGCTAATTTGGCTGCTGTTGAGGAATTTCTTTGGCCTAAAATTCAACGAAGTGAACCTGTGCAAAAATCTTCATCAGCAATGGGTGCTTCTGATAGTGGTGCAGGTACACCTGACATAGAAGGAACATCATGCCTGTTGACATCAACTCCAGCTGGATCTGATCACCGTGCTTCAACAAGGTGTAGGTCTTTTGTGGGGGTTGGTAATGCTGCTGGTAAGGAATTGGATGATGTGCATGCTAACTTATCAAAGGGAAAGGGAAAAGCTGTTTTGAAATGTGTACCAAGTGAATCAAGGGGTCCACAGACAAGAAATGCTACTCGTAGAAAAGCAGCTTCTGAGAGGGAGTCACACTTGAAGAAATCACTGGGTGATTCGGCATCTGAGGTATGTTTAAAAGAGTGTTGTATATGATAAGGGAATTCGGGAGCTGTTGAAGTTTCACATACCAGTTGGATCTGAATTTTCTTATCCTTTACTTCTGTGGAATTTATGTTTGTAACAAAGATCTCATTTGCTAACAATCCAGGATTTAAGATATGTTTGATGATAGCATTCCATTTAGTTACTTTAAACTTTAAATATATAACTAGATAAGTACATGAAAATTTATGTATGTTTCTCTTTTGGCATTTGCTGAATATATGTTTCTGAGGCATATGCTTATGAAAGTTTTTATATGGGAAATGAAATATGTATTTTACCTTTTAGAATATAAATTGTATATGGTGTCTCGGCTATATATATTTCTACATCTGTGTATTGAAAAATATTGTTGTCCACATAGTTTGACAATTGTCTGTATTGTCTTGTTTGATGAAGTGGTTTGTATGTATGCCCCTCCCAGAAATACCAGTTTGTTTGGCGTACTTTATGTTAATATAGGAAGGAGTTAAACCATATGAAAACGTAGAAGACATCAGTTGTCATTACAGTATTAAGAGATGTCATACATTCAAAATAATTACAGAAGAAAAACTCGGGCTCAAGCTAATTTATGAAAGTGAGTTCTAGTAATTATTACTTCAATCTCCCCTTGCCCCTCCTAAGTGAACTGTATTACTGAAATGATGAATATATCCTGACCTTGGTTTCAATGTTTTGCCCAGACGGAGGCAGAGTTGATTGTTCAACTGTTACATTTTTGATCTTGGAGACAGATATAGACGTACGTGTAGTTCAATGGTAGAGTGAGAAAATGCTGGACTTTGATTTGTTTTTCTGGTAGCTATGGTTTTTGGTTTATGAGAACTGGTTAGTAAGCATCCTGAAGGAAATTGATTTGTGTCTGCAGATTGAATCTTCTCTCCTTAATTATATGTGCTTTGTAATAGTCCTCATAAATTGCATCGTTTGTTTTCTGTTTTGTTTAGATCTTTTAAATTTCTTGAGCACTGTTCTAGTATGCAGTTACTAACATAACATCAGAAACAAGTGCTAAAATGTTTTGGTGTTCAAAGAAGCAAATCATGGTGACATTGGTAGCGAGGAGTACTAGAAGACGGGTTATGGATGATCCTACAAATTATAATAAAAACGGTATGTGATGCAAAAATGTATAGGTTAGATTTAGACTACTAGAAAGGAAATAACAACAATGCAAATCCTAATCTAAATCAAACCATACCTCCGATTAAGCAAAAGAGGAATAAATATTACCCACACTAACCAAGCGTGGATAAACCTCATTGTATGGATGTGCTCAAATGGATTGTGGATGCTCTAAGGGTCCTTGTTGAAGAATTCCGGCAACATGCACCTATGAGGATGATTCAGATATTTGATTTCTTGATGGTTTTAATGAATGGCTTGAATGATAATCTTGTAGAGTAATGCTACGTTAGATGATCTGTGGGAATGAAGGTTTGAGGGATCTGTTATCCGAAATGAGCCCCCTACTTATTTTGGCTAACTTGCCTTCATTCATTCCTTCCTTGTGCTTCAATATCAAATTTTGCACATTTCAAGCACTCAAAGGATTTTGGGTATTGCTTCATCGGATAGAGAATTCTTTCCCCTTTCCCCTTCCGTAAAGGTAAAAATGTCCTCCTAACTCCTTATATTTTGCAAGTTATGGCTCGGCGGAGTTTGGAGGGGAAATTTTTCCTAGGTAGGCCCGCAACCAATGAAATGGTGCCACGTGTCATCGGAGAGGCTCGGGCCGCAGAGCGAAGTTGGAAAATTTGCCGAGAAGGTTGGCGGAGGCGCAAAGGAAAAAATCAGCTTGTGAGCCCGCGGGGAGATTAGGAAAATTTTGGTTAAGTCCCCGTCGAGCGATGAGAAGGTGCCATGTGTCCTGTTAGCGGCGGGAGTCGGGGCGGCGGAAGGTTTTAGGAAATTTTGCCAAAATTTCCTAAGGCGCAAAGTCAAAAATTGGCCCGCACGTCCGCGAAGGAGGAATGGAGAAAAGTTTGTTAAGGCCCCATCGAGCAATCGCATAACGCCACGTGTCCACGTTGGCAGCGGAGGTCGGGCCCGTGGAGGTAAGTTGGGAAATTTTCCCAATGAAAATTTAAAAGGCACAAAGGCAAAATTTTGCCCGTGGGCCCGCGGAGGAGAAGGAAAATAAATTGTTTGAGGCTCGCGCCTAGTCAGGATGCGCCACATGTCTTGTCGGCCGCGGGAGTCGGGCGGCGGAAGGATCTCGCGAAATTTGCCAAAATTGTCAAAAAGTGCAAAGGGCAGAAATGGAAGCGCATTCCCCCAAGCAATTAGAAGGTGCCACGTGTCACCAAGAGAGCGGGGCGCGGGAAAATTTTGGGAAATTTTCCCAATGTGAAATCAAAGGGAAAGAGGCAGAATGTTATTCTGAAGCTCGTGATCCCATCAGCGAACCCGGTGATGCCACGTGTCTCGGAGCGGCAGAGGCACGGAGAGTTTTGGGAAAATTTTCCAAAGGGGAAACTATTAAAGTTTGACCCCGCCGACCCATATTTGACTCTATTTTTCGCCATTTTTGCCCTAAATCTTCAAAGGGCCATATCTTTCGATCCCGATATCGGATTTTCATGTTCTTTATATCATTGGAAAGCTTGTGAAATCCTCTACACGTTGGACCGCTCAATTTTGTATTTTGGTGAAGATTCATGGGAGAAAATTGGAAAAACGTCTCTGGCACTGGAAAAGGCAAAAATTAGATTTCCATCTACTAGATTTAATGAGGTATGGGCAATTTCTTGTTCTGCGGGCTTGAATGCGTTGGGAAGTGGATTTACAGAGGTGCCCTTGTTGTTTTAATGAATCTTGTCGGTGTTTCAAATCAGATTTGCCCGTGTTTTTACCTTTCTTCATTCTCGCTTCATGGTAAAAGCCGATTTGGCTCATTTGTAAAAAGTTGTTCATCATTCTTCGCTGCCTCTACCTTCTTTTCTTCCCCAGGGTCGAAAATGGAGTTTGAACCTCCTCCCCTGCTTTCTGTAATGACATTTTTGCCTCTTACCCATGAAATGATGTTCTGTGGAAACTTTTGGAGCAATAAAAACTTGTTTTGTGATGCATTTGACCATCCTTGCTCGTTTTGCTTGTTTTCTTCTTGCCTCTCTTCATTGCGAGGCATTTGTGCATATTTGGATGTTCATTGTAGGTTTTGGAGCCGTGTTCATGGAGTTTTGGAACATTTTTTGTGTGAAATCCATCCTTGGTTTTGTGATGCACTTGTCCATCCTTTCCATTTGCTCACCTCTCTTTGTTTCCATGGCGCTTTGATAGATGTTCAAAATTTTCATTCTCCGTGTATCACCGTTTTAGTGTAGGCTCTGTTTTCCCTCTTTTCTCTCTCTCTATCTCCTTGGCATAGTTAGATTAGGATTAGATTAGCTTGCTTGCACTGGAATAGCTTGTGGCAGGTAGTTTAGGAAGAGGAACCAACCTTCTCTAGGAGAGTTTTCCCCATTTGCAAAGGTCCCACACTTTGGGAAAGCTCAATGTTGTGCATTCACACCAAATGACATTGCTTTAGAAAAGTAGATCCATAGGTCATTTTGGGGTGTTGTGAATTTGCACTAACATGATCTAATTATAGAATATTTGGGATGAACTAGTGAGATTTAAGGTGGATTATTAAACTATTTGTTTGAAGATAGTGGGGAATATTTTATTATCAATAGTGGTGGTAGGTGTTGAATTTGAGATGAGTGGAGGTTAATTTTATTCTTGTTGGTGGAGGTGGGTGTTGAATTTGAGATAGTGAAGGATGATAGTGGATGTGGGTGTTGAATTTGAGATAGTGGAGATGGGTGAATACTTTGAAGTGATGGAGGATTATTTAATGGCCGATAGTGGAAGTTGGTGAAGATAGTGAAGGATTATTTAATTGCCAATAATGGAGGTTAGTGAAAACTATTCTTGTTGGTGGAGGTGGGTGTTGAATTTGAGATGGAAGGATGATAGTGGAGGTGTTTGAATTTGAGAGTGGAGATGGGTGAATACTTTGAAGTGACGGAGGATTATTTAATGGCCGATAGTGGAAAATGTTGAAGATAGTGAAGGATTATTTAATTGTCGATAATGGAGGCTAGTGAATACTTTAATATAGTGGAGGATTTGGTGGAGATAACGGGAATCTTGAAAAATGGAGGAGAAATAGAATTTGAGGTGGGAGATGAGGTGGATGAGATAATGGGATTTGGTGGAGATAATGGGGAATCTTGGAAAATGGAGGAGAAAGTAGAATTTGAGGTGGATGAGATAATGGGATTTGAGGTGGAGGATGAGGTGGATTATTAAATTATTATATGAATAGTTGGTGTAGGATTTGATTAAATGGGTGAGGATGTGATTAGTCAATTAATAGTGATTTATTAGCTTAATTAAATTGTCATGGGATGTTGTGGGATCAAAATGGGATAGATGGATTAAATTAATTGATTTGGTGGTGTTAGGATCTGTTTGGCAGATTAGTGGCGGATTTGGGGTGTTTACATTTGCCCCTCTTTGAGACGGTGTTGTGATTTGCAACGCCTTTTCAAAGTAAGTGGACAAGAAGATGCCCCTAGTGGTATGACCTAAGTAGCCGGTTTGGGTGCGATTTGGGTACAATTACAGAGTACTTGATATGTGAACACGCTGATATTTTTGCGTTGGGTGTGTCCGTACAAATATATATATAAAATAAAAAACATAGAAATTATAGTCTAATAAATAAAAAATTAGAGTATAAAAAACAACATAACCACAAAATGAAAATACTATCCGAAGGTCAATTGTCATAATAATTAAATATCTCAAATGTCATGTGTTGATCATAATTAAATACATCAAAATTAATATTCACTTTATCGACATCATGTGGTGCACTAGAACCGCTAGCTCCACAACTTCCATTAGCTCCACTACTCTTGCCAAGTATACTTTGCCTCCCGGAGAGTCAATGTCAAACAATGAGTGGTGTGAAAAGGAAGAGTTTAGGTCAACATCTTCGTGATTTATGCCCCAATGCTTTGACTACCCCTCATTGTCTTGTGGATTCTTGTGGTAGATAAGGTGCAAGTTTTGCTTTTGTCTTTTGTGGTCTTTTTCTTTTTTTTTTCGTTTGAGCTACATTTTAGGGAGAAATAAATTTTAATTATTTTTTAATGTTTTTTATGTTGACTTTTCAATGAAAAATCAATTTCTTTTTAAAAACTAATTTTTGGATGTTAGGTACCCTCATGGTACATTCTAGATGCACGGTACACCTAGGTGTGTCTAAAAGGACATTGTCTTTCATTGGAACACAATGCCAATAGGCCTTTGACCATTTCAAGCAATGCCTATCCAAATCGCTAGTCCTAGTTTTGTCCACTCCGAAAGAACCTCTCTTACTCTACATATCAGCGATGCAATTTGCCTTGGGAGCTCTCTTGGCTCAACATGATAAATAGGGACATGAATGAGTAGTTTATTACCTCGGTGGTAGTTTGATAGTGTATGTCTAGCTGCTGTCTTTTCTTTCCAAAAGTCAAGGCATTACTTTCTCAACAACAAAACCAAACTCATCACCTCAAGTCGACCTTCTCAAGTATCTTCTATCCAAAACTTCTCTCACATGAAGAATGGAAAACTCGATTTGTTTTACCAAGTGAATTTGACATTGAATATGTGAATAAAAAAACTATCAAATTGATTTAATTTAAATTGAATTAAATCTTAATTGCAGAGGAACTTTACTTTAACTAATGATATACAAGTGATAATATATAGTAAGACACAAGCAATAAGCATGCAATAATGTAAAACCCTAAGCAAATGAGAGGGGGGAATGACTTAGTTGATTCAATGTAATGCTGGAGATGATCTGGATTGAGTGTTGGAAACAACGTCGTAAAGGCTCGATGAAGATTTAGAAGTACAAAAATATGGACAAAAACACCCACAAGAGGACAAAGTAGTGCCCCGAGTGCTAGTGTCCGATCTAGGTGTTAGTGTCTGCTTAGATGCTCAGGTTTTGAATTTTTGTGAGTTGGAAGGTCTTCGCTCAAATATTCGTTTTGTCGCTCCGACTTCGCTTGTTAGGGTTCCGATCACACCTGTAACCTACAAAACAAATGTCTACTCGCGTGTCCACAAACCACATCAAATCTAATAAGTAAGATGCAAAATGTGGAGTCGGATTGACCTCGACGGTCACCCAAAGAGTGAACTTACGATCGAGCGTTGCACTACATCTCAGACTCCATGTAGTTCTATGTGAATGTGTGTAATGATGCCCTAGGTTGCCCTTGTGCAAGTTGCACTATGATAGCGGGCTAGATCTAGATTGCTCCAAGTATGCAAATGTGTGAGATGGAATAAAATGAACTTCCCCTCCTATGTTGTGTATGTAGAGTGATGCAACCCTTGTCCCTTGTATGGATGTGCTAGATGGATGCTTTGTAATGCTCTTGTGCCTTTGAATGCAAGCTTAGGTGATAGTATGTAATGCTTAGTGCTTGGCCCCTTATTTTGGAGAAGTAACTAAGTATATATATGATTCCCTTGTTTGAATTTCGTAATTGACAACTGGAAGGCCGACCCAAAAGTGTAAAAGATGCCAAAGAAGTAAAAGAGACCCAAAAAGTGAAAAAAAGGCTAGGGAGGGTCGGGAGTACTTGGGTGATAGTGTCTGAGGCCATAAAAGATAAATAAGTTAAGTTCTGACAAGGTTGTAAGATGTGCAAGACCAAAAATACGACAAGAGATAAAGCAATGAGGCTAAAAGGAGTTGCATCAACCACGAGTTTTCTTGTTTAGGAATCACATTAGTCTACACAAATGACAAGCCATTGCAAAATCAGCTCGTAGAAGCACCTTTACAAGACACTCAACCTTTGAACATGGACTTTCCCGATGACTCAATCATGATAGTTGATGAACAACTTACATGGAAACATTACTTTGATGGCTCCTTTACCACTCATGGCTCGGGGCAAGAATCCTACTTATCACACCAAACGATGATCTTATCTCAAGGGCTTTCAAAATTGGTTTTCCTTACGAACAACATCGTCGAGTATGTAGCCCTCATCTTAGGTTTAAAAATTGCCATTTAGTGGAACATCCAACAATCGGTAGTTGTAGGTTATTTATAGCTAATCATCAAACGAGTTATCGGTGAATACAATGTTAAGGATGAGAAATTGATTCCTATAAACACATGGTTGATAGCCTAAAGGAATACTTTGCACATATCAACTTCGGGTTCCTCGAATCCAAAATAGAGTTGTAGATGCTATGGTCACCATTGTTTCGCTCCTCGAAATACCAAATGACAACGTGCAATATCAATTTTGGTGGAACATCTCTCGACTCCTACCTATGATGTTTCGAAACTTTCCGGCATGTGAAATTGTTGTTCCCTTTTCCCCTCGTACCATGACATTTACAATCACCTCCATGATAACACTATCCCATTAGACCTCTCACATAACCAACACAAATACTTAATCCAACGTGTCTCCCGATACACCCTCCTTGTCGGCATCCTTTATCGTAGGGGCTATGATGGGACCTTGTTATGTTGTTTAAATTGGAAAGAGGCAACCTTAGGGTTGAAAGAGGTACACAGCATTTACGAAGCACATATTAGTGGCATGGTCCTTGCCAAGAAGTTCCTTTCGTCGCGATACTATTGGCCTACCATTGGCCCGATGCTTGTCACTTACCGTGTTTGTAAATGTGTTGCATGTCAGAAACATGGAAACCTCATCCATGTGCCATCACAAACATTGCACCCGATCACCACTCCATGGCCCCATCTTTACATAGGGGCTTGATCCCATCAGAAACTCAAGCCTCCTCCTCGATGGCCACAAACATTATTACTGCAATTGAGTATTTCACTAAGTGGGTCGAAGCGATTCCTCTCAATTATGTCATTGGTAAGCAAATTTCCAAATCAATACCAAATCACATCATTTTCTGCTATGACATCCCTTTCGCCATCATCTCAAATAATGTAAATCCTTTAAAAACAAAGAAGTTAAAGCCTTTGCATCCAATTCTCAGTATCAAACATAATTCTCCACACCCTATTACCCTCAAGGTAATGGTTAGGTCGAGGCTTCCAACAAAACCTTTATTAAGATTATTGAGGAAATCAACACTTCTAGCAAAATGCACCTCTAGATATATCCCGATTTATGGGTGTACCATATTTACATCCGCACTCCCACATAAGCCATTCTTTACTCCCTTGTCTTTGGAGCTAAGGCCATCATCCACCTTGAGATTGAGCTACCCTCTCTCCACACCTCCTTCGCAAAACTCCGATTGATGATGAAGAATACAGAGTGGCCTGTCTTAATGAACTGGAACTCCTAGATGAGAAATGGTTTCATACCTTGGACCACTTAAAAGTCTATAAGAACATACTGCGCCGATACTATAACAAGTGCATCGTCTCCGCAAAATTTGACATTAGTGACTTCATTCACAAGGAAAATAAGTGAAACACTACCAAAGAGCAAGAGAAGAAAGGCAAATTTGAGCCTTATTGGCTGGGCCCATATGTCAACATTGCAAAATATGGATTGGAGCTTCAAGTTAGCCACGAGGATGGCGAGGAGCTTGATGAACCCATGAACATCATGCACCTTAAACACTTCTACACCTAAAATATCAAAAATTCCTAATAAGAAATAAAAAAACTCGAAAAGAAAGAAATAAATTCATCCCATGGTGAAAACCTTGCTTATGGCGGCTTGGATAGGTACTATGATGGAAACCAATTTTTGGCGTCATGTGTATGCCATGTTGTCTACAAGTACCCTATATTTGGGGGCATGACCGCTCCATCCTACTTGAATCCACCCATCCATTGACCCAAGCTGGCTAAGTTTGACCTTGATCTTGCATTGGACTAGTTTGAGAAACTGTGCAGGAGAACATCTTGGTATATCCGAGATTTCATTGGGGCACATCATAGCGTAACCCGTGGTCGTTGGATTTGTCTTGTAAGTAGCCCAAAACATTAAAAAATTAAAAACATGTAGAAAACCCAAAATTTTGACAATAGAAAACTCAAAATCCAAGGGACCAAAAGCAATAGAAAACCCAAAATTCCAAAAACAATGGAAACCCCAAAAATCCGAAAAAACAATAAAAACTCCAAAAATTTAAAAACAGTAGAAAACATAAAAATTCAGAAACAACAGATAAAAACCAACAATCGCTTGTCTTGTCTTTAAGCATACCCCAAATCAGTTCATGACAGGTGTAGCAAATCATCATCATCATTTTTAAGAAATATCATTCCTAACTCAACTCCCCTGGCATGGCTATCATTGTCATCATTTACAAGGTGAGTTTCATGTTAAACAAGACAAACACAATTAATTTTTATTAATTCGTGTGTTTTATTGTTCTTGTTTGTGTTTTGTATGTGTGTTATTTGCTTATTGAGTCAAAAGTCCTTCGGCATATTACGACAATGTCATCATGGGACATATTATCTCATGGTGCATCTGTCATACTTTATGTCAAAATCAGGTTACTCAAACAATTGGACCTCTCAGGCAAGATATATAGTGTACACTTATCATCTCTTTGACATTATTTCCTTCATGCACATTCATCTACCATCTATCATTCTACATGACTAAGGTTTCATCACAAATAAAGTAAGAAGCTATCCATACTGACATCATAAACATAATCCATCATAAAATCTATTTAGGGTAATCCACATTCACAAGTATCATCTCACCCATTCAAATACCTCCTCAACGTCCCTCCAAGGCTTATAATTCCTTTCAACCCACACACAAAGTCCCCCTTGTTTGAATTGTTATACACCATTCTCCAAAAATTACCCTACGCTTAGTCGATCACTCTATGACCTATTCAGCTTGTCAATCCCAATCAATTACCATCCTTGTAGCCAACCTCCATTTCTGCAAGTACACAGGAACAACGCTTTTTATCATCCCCTTTGACTAACGCTACTCCCATATTGTCCCTCTTGTCATCTCTACAATCACCACCTCATCCACAACACCACCTATCACCGGCCTCACCATATAATGAAGTGTTATCCATGTTGGCATATCTAAGATCATCATCCTCCCATATGTCATCATTCTTGTTCTTCTTCACTTCACTCCCCTCTCCAACAAAACCTTCATCATCCCCACCTTTGACCTCATGCATTTGCCCTATTTCTGCTTCTGTATTTTTCCACACTATCATTTTCTATGCCCCCACATCACTAGCATTGCTTGTTTACAAAGCCTTTCTTTGCCCTCCCATCACCCATTATCTACACCTCCCCCATCAAGTTCTTGGACCCATCCGAAGCCATTTACCTTTTCGCACATCTTATCCTTCAACATACTGAGAGTTACCCTCATTATCACTAGTTTTGGCATCGTTCCTACCGCCACCCATTCTGATTCCTCCATATCTCCAATGTCTTCATTGTCTTCACTCCATGGCCATCTCCAATTCTCCAATCCCCTTTTACTCAAACACCTCACACCTTGGACCTCATTCTTATCACAATCTTCCCATATTCTCTTTGTTCTACTTCTGTCCCGACCTTCCCACATTTACCTCCCATTATAGACTTTGCTCACCTATGAATTCCATTACTCAAAACCGTGCCACTTGCTACCTTTTGTCACTACAACTACTTCCATGTTGCACATATGTTACCTCCATTCATCTCTTCATCAAGCATCTTCCTCGCTTGTCACCTAGACTCACTCTCACACATCCTCCTAACAATGACTTGTTCTTAAAACCTTGCTTTCCCCACATTCACTCCCATAAAATTTATCCTTCACCTCAAGCCTCTTTTATGCACTTTCATCCTCTCCCAATGACTCTTCTTCACACATCCACAATGCTCCTTATGCTTCCTTTTGACATCAACTTGTTCTCAACACCTTGTTGACCAAACATCGTCATTTTCTTAACGCTTCATCACACCCTCTCTCTGACAAGGACTTGTTCTGAGCCCTTAGTCGCCCGACATTACTTTCCCCTAATTCATCTTTGAAATTGCGTTCTCCACTCACCGCCATCATTGGGTTCACTCTTTTCCAACACTATCAAACACTTTCCTATTATACACCCCATCACCCAACTTCTCCTTTACCTCATTCACTTTCACATTTTCACCACGGATCACATTTCATTCTAATTCTTCGATCCCTACCACATCCTTGATTTACAATTGATTTACAATTGGTTAGCATGTATCCACTCACCGTCACATAAGCCTTCATTACAAGCAACATTCATCTCGCATACAATATCATCTTATGGACCTAGTTAAATTCTTCCTCCTTGTCGTTGATCACCTTATGCACTATTGGTTCATCTTCTTTATCACCATCCCCATTTCTCTCATCATTTTTTCAACAAACTCAAAACCAACACGTTCTAGTAGATTGATGGCTGCACATAAAGTTCCCCAGTAGAAATTAGGTCACCAACAATAAGGGTATGACCACTGATTATACAACCCCTAGTTGCATCTCCATATGGTTTGTTCCATACTCCAAGAACAATGCATACTCCGCCGTGCATGCTCGCCTATCTTGTTTTTCAATTTTCCAGGCAACCTCCTCTCTATTCCTTCAAACAACGCGTTCCTTGGCACCAAGGCCACTTTTTTACCATTTATCAATTGCCACTTTTCGTATCGATCTCATACATTTCTTAATGACACTAAAATAGCACGTTTCACGCCCTTTTTTAGCATCTATTCTCTACCCACCTTCATCCATTCATAGACCAAATCTACCCATCTCATATTCACATCGATGCAACCACCATCACCGTGTAAACATCCATAGCTATCCATTCTAACATCATCACACCATCATTCATCATAGCACCTACTCAACATAGTCCCCATCCAAAAGGATCAACCCTCCATTTTCAACTTATCCTTTTCTTTATTGACCCCTCTTTTACATTTGGGAGTCCCTTTGCCTCTTTCATCCCTACACATCCTCTCGAGGGGGCATCATATTACCAAATCAATCATTAATGTATCAATCTATCAATGTTATCGACTAACTATTCATCTACATTGTGAAATCAACCTATCGATCCATTCATATAATGCGTGCGGGGCGCCGATTAACATTTCCAAGTGTCATCTACCTTGCAAAATCAACCTATCAATCCCTTCACAAAATCCGTTGAAGTATTCCATCCATTAACGCAAGTCACTTTATATTCCTATTAGTCATGCCCTATGTAATCGATACAACCCCCGTGCATGAATCCCACTAGGTACAACACCGAGTATGTCCAGGGTGCATGTGTACGCCTGAATGCGTCTGACGACGCACCGAGCGTACTTGTGCATCCAGGATGTAACCCCGAACATACCTAGGGGTACTCAATGTCCAAAAACAAGTTTTTTAAAAAGAAATTGATTTTACATTAAAAAGTCAACATGAAAAATAAGTATAATAAAAACTATTTCTAAACCTAAAATGTAACTCAAACACAAAAAACAAATGTAAAAGACTATAAAAGACAAAAGCAAAACTTGTGCATTATCTCCCTCAAGAATCCAGAGTACAATGAGGGGTATCAAAGCATTGAGAAATAAATCTCGAGGAAAGTGGTCTAAATTTTTCCCTTTGGTTTTCACCTCTAATTGGTTTTGTGTTGTGGGAATGCATAACACTAAAAAAGATGAAAGGGTTTGTAGAATAGTAAACTATTTTGATTAATTAACTTTCGACATTAATTATTCACAATTAAAATAATACATTCATACTTGAAATGATTGATAAATGACAAGTGCTTGCTCAAATACACAAGAGGAGAGAGAAACTTAGCCATACGTCTATATAGGACAAAACAAGGATGATCTAGATGTGCAGGATAGTGGAATAGACTGATCAAAACTTGTAAATGCTTCGATAAAAGTTCGAACTTCAAACTCCACAAGGGCGTGACCATACAATTATGTGCGGATTGGTTCGCTTTAGATATGTACGGTCTTGGACCCAATGACAATATGGATTTGTAGCTTTCATGTGTGCTTTGCTTGTTTGGAAATGGTCTTTGTTGTATGCTGCTCTTGCTTGCACAACTTCAGGATGACCTGTAATTACCTACAACAAAGTGGGAATGCTAACAACCCGCAAAACTCTTTATCGAGCATTAGCAAACCAAAAGGTAAAAACATGTGTGGTGATACTAGACTACCCTTGACGGTCAAAATCCCAACTGCTGAACCAATTTAATTGCTGCATTACAAGCCCTCGCTGCAGGATCAAGCCTCATGTAGTTTTTCTATGTGACTTTGCAAGTGTGAATGGCTAACCAACCCCTAAGGGTGCATTTGTGTCTTTTGACACCAAGATAAGCAGTTAAGCGCATAGTATAGAATGCACCCAACGTGGTAGTAGTGAGATGTGGTGTGCTTCAGCTATGTGATCTAACCCTTTGTTGTTTGAAACCCTTGGGCAATGATTGGAGTGACTTTGCTCTTAATAAACAAAGACTTTATGGCCTTTTTATGCTGGGAAATGGAGGAAGCTAGACACTTTCACCTGGTTGAGTGCTTTAGACTTGTAGTAGGGATTGCTCTAGACGATGAGCAATTGATTAGGATAGATTTAGGAACTCTTTGAGTGCTTTTGGAATGATATTTGCAATAGGAGCTTGTAAGAGTGCTAGGTGAGTTATAAAGTGATAATGACTTACTTTTATAGCCTTTTGTAGGTGAAATATTCTAAAAGGTCAATCCCAAGAAGATGAAATGACCCAAATAGGATATTGAAATTGAAAATCGAGTTGAGAATGGGAAGGGGGTGGGACCGTACATGTTGGCCTGACCAAACCTCCCATCCCGACCCTTCCCTTCCATATGTTTCAGATCGGAGAGATGAAAACCAAAACTGAAAAATTGTGTTGTGAATAATTAAGGTTTTATACTACTTTGATCAAATAATATTCTCATAATTGACGACAAAATAGAGTGTAAAGATAAATAAGTTGTAGAAGAGCTAGAGAGATGATGTGAGTGGATTTCGAATGCATTTATCTTATCAACGGAACACAATCAAAATTGGCATTACGCAAAGACAAGTTAACCAAATTTTAGTGTCTACATTTTGCTTCACATTTAAGTGTGTAATTGAAAATTGGATGCTCAAAGGAAAAACATACTTGAGTGTGCACACTCACTTTACCTTTGCGTTCTCTTATGTGTTGGTGTTGGCATTCTCCATGATTAAAACTACAACACATCGTGTTGTCAATGTCTATAATAGAACTTGAACTTTAACTAAGAATATAGATAATGCATGTAACTTTGAACTTTGCAAAAAGTAAGTAAAGAGATGCAAAACATGGAAGGAATACACCTGTTCATTTTGCGGAGGGAGGAGCTCCCATTTTGTGCCATGCCTTGGAGAGTTGGAGTTGTTGAAATGTGGAAGGATTGGGGCGATCAATCCCCAATGTTGTGCCAAAGGAGATACTTGAGTGTCAAGTATCATAGATTGTGATAAGAGGATCTAAAATGTCCCCATTTTGAAACTTCGTAGAGAGGAAGGTATAGACTACAAAGAACTTAGTTATTTTGACACCTTCCCCATTTGGGAATCTTGTGAGACAAGTGGAAAGATCAGTCTATGAAGAACTTAGTTTCCTCGACACTTTCTACTAAACCCACAGACCACACCGTTGCAAATAGATGTAGGCCGGATTTGTACCAACCTGAAAATTCTGACCATTGGAAGGAATGGACATTGCTAAGCCCCCACAAGGTGATACTACAATTGAAACTGATCATGTAGAATTTTTAAAATTGAAGGGAAGAAGGACGCCTATGCTCCCAAACCCTGTTTTTACAACAAAATTTGAATAGTGTTGTGAAGAAGGAATGAAGTACTCATGCCCATGTAACTTGATATGAATTGTGTCATCTGTATCTATAACTGTGTGAGATTTATGTAAATAGTTTATAGAATATATGGAAATTGAAAAATCCAGTGAATTTGCCCTTTGTATGGGAATGTAGAAAATGATCAAGACTGTACCACTGTCCTCACTGTACTGTACAGTTTTGATCTTGTTTGAATTTTGCAACATTTCAGTATTTGTGACCTTTTCTGAGAATTTGAGACTTGTAAAAATTTGATCCTGTATATTGTATCCTGTATGTTACTTTGTAGAAATAACTCGATGAATGCGCGTGATAAAGCATTCTGCAGCAGAAATAACTATGTAATCTTTTGAGGTGCGTGTGATAAAGCATTTGAGCACGCGACTCAAAAGAATAGATGTGTACCTGTTGTCCATTTTTGAACCCTTGCAAAAATAGTTTAACTTAAGTAGCCGCGAGTTGAGGAACAAGAATTGCGGAAGAGTTTAGCATGCCGCGAATAAAGGGGACAAAACCGTGGCAAGGGTGAAATATCGACGAAGTCTGGGAAGCCGTTGATGTTTTAGCAAGCCGTAATACACCAAGCAAAGCCGTGGATAAAGGAAAAATGGAAAAGAAGTCCGTGGATGATGACAAAAGCCATGCCACATTGGATACGACCACGGAATGAGTAGAAAAGGAAGCAAAGCTGTGGAAGTCAAAAAACCGCGGAGACCTAAAACTAGAAAGCCGCGTATCAAAGAAAATGTCGACATTCCGCACACACTAAAATGGATATAGTTTCTCAATCCAATTAGTTGATCTTTGCAAATCTTATATCATTGGACAAATCTTGGCCTCTACGCAATAAAATCAGATTTCTTGAATCAAATGGTGGTAGGTGGGTGAAGCAAAAGGGAGGCGTCTCCAACACGCAAAAGGTCTTTTCGATGGCGCAACCACTAGAATTAAATGTAGTATGGGCGCCTGCTCCTTCTTCAACAAGGAAAATGGCGTGGGAAAATGGGTTTTCAGAGGCGCAGTGCAGACCTTTTCAGAGAATTGAATGAAGGTGTTTGGTTAGTAGGAGGAATTCAAATTTCCCTCTCTTTTCTTCTTCTTTCTTCTTCTCCTAATTTTCTATATATTGTAAAGTGATGCCTAGTTTTAATGTTGGATGTTTTGGGAATGCAAGGACACCACATAAGTGCTGAAGTGTTCAAAGGGTCAGCATGCCTTGGATGTGGTTTCTGTAAATGTTTTGCATCTTCCTCCTGTATCATGATGATCTGTGCATGATCTTTAAGCAATAAAATCTCTGGTTTTGTGGCTCGTTTTTGCCCTAGCTATTGTCTTATTGCCTTTTTTGCCTCTCATTCGATCAAGTGTGTTGTTTCGAACTTGTTTCTATTGTGCGTCGTAAAAATGGGATTTTAGATGCGCTTTGATCCGTGGCTCTCGCTTCTACCCTCTTCACTATCACTTTCATTCATTTTCGCTCTTTTAGAAGTATCTTTCCCTTTATTTTTGGTTCTATCACCTTCTCTAGTCTAGGTTGATGTTTTATGCATCTCCTTCTCACCCTGGTCCCTCGAAAGTTAGAGTAGAGCTAGATAGTTGCATTTCAATTCCTAGGAGTAGTTTAGCATTAAGAATAAGTAGAGGAAGTCGACCTTCTCCGGAGGTCTGTCTCAGTTCGAGTCCCACAACTTGGAGACAGTCCCATGTTGCCTCAAATCCCTAGATCCTTGTGATTTAAGACGGTGCAGATTTGAGCTCTAACAATTTATGGCACGTCCTGGGGACCTTGAAATTAATATTTCCAGTTTTATCAAGTTTGGATGTGTATCTTAGTGAAACTCTAGCCTTTGGAGGCTTTGCAACAACACATCTGGCGACTCCATTCAAGAAAATCAATTGGTTTCAGTAGTCCAAAGTGTCCCTGATTCATGAGAAGGATACAAACACGGTCTAGAACAAGAGAAGAAGGCATATTTGAATATTTGCAGTTATCTCTAAGTAGAGGAAGAAGAGGAAGACAGATTCAGAGATCTCCATCTCCACCAAACAAAACTCTTAACACTTCCACCAGTAGGCCCTTCTCAGTAACAAGAGTTCTCGAGACCAATCGTAATGGCTGCACAACCAAATCCTTTTGTAAACTTTACAGACAGCAATCCGCTTGCCTTGAATGCTCAGAATCCCATTCCAATAGCAACTTTGAAGAATATTCCATTCTTCACAAAAGAGAAAATCACTCTACTCCAAATGATCATATCCAAGACATTGAAATGTCCGTGATATCCATGAAACTACCTTGAAATGGATGTAGCTATAAAACTTTTGGCTTCACCATTTATAGGAAAAGCTTTCAATGGTTTAAAAGCTTAATAAAGCAGGCTTAGTTCGAATTGGAATGAGTTGTGTACAACTTTGTGCAATCAATTTGCAGAGGAGTAGATAACTTATCTCCGTTAGAGCAACTAACTACAATCAAGAGAGCACCTAATGAACAAATGGCAGATTTCAACTTCAGATTCCAGAGAACCTGGATAGAATTCCAGTTCTTGTGAGGCCTACAACAAGATGCATTTCTTTACTTTTTAAAAGCTCGTAAATATGAAATATCTCATTATGATACAGTCTATGGGAGGGATAACTCTACTAAGACCCTATGCACGGTGCAATTAGAGCTGAAAATAGTTTAATACAAGATAGGAAATTAGCCCCTAGGCCACCTATGCCCTTGTATCCCGAGTTACCTCAAGCCACCCAACCTTCAGTTGCTCCTATTCCTGAGCCAAGATCACAACCTGTTGCTTCCACATCTCAGATCCCTGCACAACATAAAGAAGATGAAGAAATGAAAGCTTTGATTAGAAACTTGACAAACAAAGTTATATCCCTAGAAAAACAACAAGCTCAATCCTATAAAAATTATCAAAATCGAGGCAATCTTCAAATTAGGGATATCAACCATATAGAAACCAACAGTCTAATCAAAGATATGAACAAAATCAACAAAACGGTTGATGACAGGGTGAAGGTGCTCCTCTTCCATTAGCAACAAGTCCTCCGCCACAAGCACTTCCTGCTCCCAGTTCAAGTTAGGCCTTAGTTCTTGTACAAAACAATATAGCACAAGAAACAAAGTGGTGTTTTCCATGCAATCTTCCGCATAACCAACTTGGTTGTGAAAGGGCAATGCATCTTCAAGCATACATGGTTCAAGGTTCTTCCAGTCAGCAAGAGCCACTTCTAGAGGCACCCAACCCAACTCGGAAACAATTCAAGAGACCAATAATGTCGCCAATCTCATGATCTTTGGAATTGAGGATTTCGTGTTGTCAATTAAGTGGCGGAGGCTCTAACAAACCTCAAATCAGCGTTGCTGATAATACGCGACACAAGAAAAGGATGCTAGAATCACAACCTTCATCTTCCGTGGGTCAAAACAATGCCATAACAAAGGAAAGAGAAGCCGCGTTAGACAAAAACAAGCCGCCCGAGGTACTTGGTAAAGTCGCGGTGGATATGGAGGTTATTGTTCAATTAAAATCACCAATTCAAATGTCGTAACAACAAAGGAAAGAAAATAATGTGCCGCAAAATGCAGAAGTCAACGTCTTCCATTTAGTATTGTTGAGCAAATGAAGAAGACCAATGTTAATGTGACAATGTGGGATGCGCTAGCTATTCCATCACAACGAGATCTCCTATGTGAAGTCCTCAACCAATTACCTTAGGCGGATCCAAGAATGCAAAAGGCTCATGACGCGGTTCATGTCCTGCATCAAAAGAAGACCAAGTAAGTAAAATTGTCAAGACCCCACCTTTCTACATGTCATTAATTATGGGCAAACACTTAGTTTATAATTGTATGATAGATTCAGGGGCTAGTACCTCTGTAATGCCCAAGAAAATTGTTGATATTCTGGGTCTCAAATACAGTCCTGTGTCTAAGGGAGTTTTGCAACTTGATGGGTCAACTGTGGGTGTATTGGGAGTAATAAAAGATCTTGAGTTAACACTTCATGCCTGTCCCAAGCCTCACCATAACTCATGACATATCGCAATCAACCCGCCCCCATGTTTGCCATTCGCTTGTCTAGAGATGTCATTCTGCTAGGGTCGGTGGCTACTTGTCTTCAGATTGGACTCACATGCTTTTGAGAACTAGATATGGTACAAGATTCACAATACAAGTTTGAGCCCATCTTTTCTTACCATATTGAGTCATGTGATCCCACTCCCATCCAATCAAATCCTTAATATAAGAACATGAACAAGATTCGTGTTCGAGACGAACAACTTATTCCCCTTTCCATGATTGATTTGTTGTTAGATGAATGGGATGAGAGAGACCATAAGTTTGATCCTTATGATGAAGAGCTTAAAAATTTTGAGACTGGTTTGGGCACCTATTGCATTCTCCAAGAGGAATCTATGATACCTGCGGCATTCAAACAAGAAGAAGAAAATGCTTCTAGACTATGGCGGATGTTCTTTGATGGTTCAAGAAGCAGAAATGGAGTCGGGGTGGGTGTTGTGCTCATTTCTCCAAGAAATGAGAAATTCTTCTTTGCTCACATATTGCAATTTGCATGTTCTAACAATATGGCAAAGTACGAAGCATTGGTCCATGGTCTTCTGATTCTTTGAGAGGAGGAAAATCAAGGAATTGTAGGTCTTTGGAGATACTGAATTGGTCATTCACCAAGTCCGCGGAAAGTGTGCCACGAAGAACAAGCTATTGAAAGCTTACAAACATAGAGTTTGGGATTTGCTAGAGAGTTTTGATGCCATCAACCTACAAGTTGTGCCTAGAAAGTTGAACAAGGATGCAGATCAAATGGTGGCTCTTGGTTCTCAATTTTCACCGGTAGAAGACCTTGTCAAAGGAAATGTACAACATATCAAAATGGTGGTCAGCCATCCATTCCAGACAATCAGACTAGCTTGAAGAAAGGTATTTTACAACGATGAACAAATTATCTAGTTTATACAAAATGAAGCGGAGTTCTCCTCAAAGATGCAATTTGATTTGCAGGATATCTATGGTGATAAGATAATTCAACTAAAAACAAACAAGTTTCCGAAAGGATTGGTCACTCAGAGCAGATCTTAAGTCTAGATGATGAATTCAGAGGTGATGATAAGAACATGACAATAAAGCAAGAAGATTGCCAATTGATCACATTTTCTTCAGGCAAAGAACTTCTATTGGGGAAGGTATGTGATGAAAGTGAAAGAAAATATTTTATGTCCCTGTGCCACAAAATTAGTGATGTATTTTCTTGGGACTATGAAGATTTAAAAGGATTTTCTCTAGATATAGTCCAACATTCTATTGATCTTGATCCCAACGTCAAGCCAACTAGACAAAAATAGAGGCCGTTAACCCCAAAATTGAGCCCCTCATGAGAAAGGAATTATCCAAACTCATTGAGGCCAAGATAATTTTTCCTATTAAGTACTCTACTTGGGTGGAAAATCTGGTTCCAGTGAGAAAGAAAATGGAGAAATCAGAATTTGTGTCGATTTCAGGGACTTGAACAAGGCCTCTCTTAAGGATCATTATCCTTTACCTTCCATGGAGCAAATTCTACGGACAAAGGGCGTAGGCCGAGAGATTTTCAATGCTTGATGGCTACTTTAGTTTTAATCAGATCAAAGTAAAGGAAGAAGATCAATAAAAGATCGTTCACCACCAAATGGGGAACATTTGCTTATCAAAAGATGCCCTTTGGCTTATCAAATGCAAGTGCTACCTTCCAAAGAGCGATGGACATTGCTTTCAAGGGGTACATCAATCAATTCATCTTAGTCTACCTAGATGACATTACTGTTTTCTCCAAGCAGAGTACGGATCTTATGAAGCACCTTGATCCGTAAGCTTCTACTTTGGAACTCTACAAATCACAGAATTATGTTGTTCTACTTTCTTTTGGAAAATAACAGCTTTGAGCTTTAGTGATCGATTAACTAGTGCTTAGGATAAAATTGTAGAGAAATGCTGAAGGAATTCCACACACAAATGTAAGAATTTTATCCTGAAACCCCAAGTTGAGGGAAAACTAGTCAGGAAGGGCAACTGCTCTTTCTTCCCATTTGTATTGGCTAATAATCAAATTTTACTTATGTACAATAACGGGGACGCGTCCCTTGCCCTTTTAGGGCCGTCCCTGGATCGGGACGCGTTTGAAACTTGGGGACGGGGACTTGCAACCCTTGGGCATTTCAGTGTAATTATTATTGTAATTAATACTTCAACCTTATGTGAAATTTCAATTCAGCTCCAATTTTATGTATTAAGGTTCTATATTTGAAATTTTGTTGTGTGTGATGAATGATTTATCAATGTTATCATATAAATATTTGAAATTTTCTATATTTTTTATATTTTCTTTTATTTTTAATAAATTAATAGCCGTCCCCTAAAAAAAAAAGGCCTCCAAAAATTCCGTCCTCAAAACACATGCCCCGTCCCTCGCTGTCCCCATCCCGGAAACTTGGTGGAACATAGAATTTTGCAGATTACAATAAGTATGAAAAGAAGTAATAAGGTAAACCTTCTCTCCAATTACTTGCTCTGTTTTCTTACACCTTGCTCCTACAATTCCACTCCAGAGATCAAGAATCTCTCGCTCACTTGCTCTTATATAATTAATACTTTATTTCTTGACCTCACTAGATCTTTGAATGGCTTAATTCGCTTGCTCCTCCTTGTATTTATAGCCTTCTCCCATGTCCTCTAGTGCACTGGAGAATGGGAAAGGTCAGAGAGGGAAGAGACACAGTTGGGCGCTTCAAATACGCGTCCATTCGTGCTACATTTCTATTTTCTGTTTGAAAGTGTTAGGACAACCGCCCTGAGCAGACCGGTGGTTTTTGGACCGTCCACTGGGCCGGGCGGCGGTTCTGAGACCACCACCTGCAGGGCAACAGATTCTGCAAACGCCACTCCGCACAGAGCAGCGATACTTTCCAGAACCTTCGTTTACCTCATTTTTTCTTCATTTTCTTCAATTCTCCTTCTTGGTGTTGATGGAACTGATGAAGTGGTGTGTTTTTCTGATCCCTATGGATCATACCTCCCCTGCTTAGGAGGCTTTGGTCCCACAAAAGCTTAGTGGGGGAGTGGTAGAGGAATCAACTCCCTCTCTTGCTCCTTTGAATGCCATTGGGTTTGCCTTGGTGTCTTCTCTCATCCAATCTGTCGAGGCTCCTGTGGATCTTTGGTTTCTTTGCTCCGCATCTACATCCTCCTCCGAGTTGCCTCGAGTACAATCCTCTTTGGAAGGCAACTTCTGTATGTTTCCTTCTTTGTCATGCATAGATGGCTTTAGTAGGTGCGAGCTCTTGCAACTTGCTATCACGTGCATCTGCATGAAGTGTGGCTGAAGGTTTCTTTTCCAACCTGATCAAGTATGGCGAAGGTCCCATATTGTAGTGGTTTAGTCCTTGCTTGTCTTTGTCTCTTGAGATGGATTGGCCGAATCCTCTCCATGTACGCTGCTGCTATAGTCACCACTGTTCCCTATCTCCTCTTCTCTCGCTGCCCTACGGTCAGTCCAAAGTGAATCGGTAGGTGGATACGGTGATCGCATAATGAAGTTTGTATTGCTCCTTGAATGAGCAGCTTGTGGTGGCTTCTTCTGCAAAAAACTGACAAGTGCTATCCAAATTCTCCATCCTTTGGTTAGAAACATCTATGCTCTCTACTCCATTTTTCCTTTCTTCCAATGAAAGTAAACAAAACTGATGATTTGCTTGAATAAGTCTTTGTGCTTGGTTGACACTTACCATAGCCTTCTTTGATTTGCTTTGGTGTGCCCAAATGTTGAAACTGACTCCGTCCTTGACCCATCTGTATCGGTTCTCCCTCCTTGTGAACACAACATCCCTGGCATACAAGTAAGGACTTCCGAAGACAACATCAAATGCATCAAGTGGAATGATATCAACCTCTAATACATCAATATATTGGGTATTTATCCCAAATTGAAACTTACACTTTCTTGTAACTTGTATTTCTACACCCTTCTTCACCCATCCCAATGGGTATGGATGTGGATGCGCGTAAGTTTCTAGACCAAGCTGTTCTACAACCGCATCAGAAATCAAATTTGACTGAGAACCAAAATCTACTAAAGTGTTTACCTTAGTCTTCTTGATTTGGATTCTGATTTGAAATAGCTTACTCAACTCTTCTTCTACACCCCGTACATGTTAGTGGCCGTGCATCCCAACCTCTTGTCTACATCCGAATCATCCTCAATCTCCACCTCTCCTTTTGTTTTCACAGTGGCCATGGATTTCTTGGAATCCTTGGTTCAATGCTTTGGGTGTAATTCCGGATGCAACTTCCAACATGTGGCGTCAATATGTCCATTTATATCACAAATCTTACATAAATTCTTAGGATCTTTACAAGTATGCAAAGCAATAGCGGCATGTTTACCTTTCCATTTACCTTTGCTACTTGTCTTTCCTTGTCCTTTTCCCGTGGATCTATTGATTGGTCTCCCTTTGGCTCTGCTTTTCCTTGCTTCTTCTTGTCATCAATGTAGTATGCTTGTATACAAGCTTCATTGAGATCCTTGGGCTTCGTGGAGATTACCTTCCTCCGAAGGTGAGTTTGAAGTCCTCCCAAATACTAGGAAGGTGAGTGTGAAGTCCTCCCAAATACTTGGTTAGAATGTCCTCATCCTCCAAGTCAATATTAAGCAACATGGCTTGTCTCCGAAATTTCGTAGTGTAGCCTTGCACGATTTGACCGTTGCCCTGTCTAAAGTACTGCCACTTAATCATCATGTTAGTCTTATGGCCAATAGGATAAAAGCTAGCTCTAAGCAATTCTTTAAAACCTTTCCAAGTACTTGACAATAGGACGTTTCTTCTTCTCACAAGTGGCTAGATGGGTTTCCCACAAAACTAGAGCATGACCTTCCATTTTGAGACGTGCAAAGGTAATCCTTTGTGCCTTAGTAACACTATGCACACTAAAATAGACTTCCAATTGTTTTAGCCACTTATCAAGCAATTTTGCATCTACTTGTCCTTCAAAGTTCTTTATTTCCACTTTCGTTTCAACTTTAAAAGGTGTATGAGCAGATTTTACCTTCTCGCTTATAATTGGCGTCTCTTCTTCATGCTCTTCCCATTCTTCCTCTTCGTGGCTCTTTTCGATACCAAATTTTTCGGCCAGTGCTTGAACCACTGAGTCCATGGAATCTTGCTTAACCAAGCCGTCTTTTGCAGATCTGAAAGCTCTTCTTGTTTTCTATGCAACCTATCCATCATGGTCTCTAACATTTCGACTCTACTGGACCAAGTTCTCTTCCTCCATTTGAGCTCGAATTCTTTGTTTCCACTTCTTCGTAGAAATATCTGGCTCGCAAGGTAAAACTTCTTTGCCTTTGGACCTTGTCACTGTCATACAAATCACAAGAAAGAATCAAATTCCACAGTCCTGGATATATAATCAGCTCTGATACCAGAATGATCCGTAAACTTCTACTTTGGAACTCTACGAATCACACAATTATGCTGTTCTACTTTCTAGTTTTGGAAAATGACAGCTTCGAGCTTTAATGACCGATTAACTAGTGCTTATCACATAATTGTAGAAAAATGCTAAAAGAATTCCACACACAACACAAGAATTTTATCTTGAAACCCCCAATTTGAGGGAAAACTAGTCGGGAAGGGCAATCACTCTTTCTTCCCATTTGTATCGGGCCTAAACCATTCATCAAGACAATCAAGAAATAAAATATCTGAATCATTCTCATAGGTCCATGCTACCAAAATTCTTCCACAAGGATCCTTTGAGCATCCACAATCCATTTTGAGCACATCCATAAAACGAGATTGATCCACGCTTGGTGAGTGTGGGAAATATTTATCCTCTTTTGCTTAATTGGAGGTACCTTTTGACTTAGATTAGAATTTGCATTATTATTTCCTTATTTGAAGTCTAAATCTAACGTATACACCTAAGTAGCCGGTGTAGATGCAATTCGTGTACGGGTACAAAGTACCCGATATACGAGTATGACAATTTATTTTGCCTTGGGTACATCTTCAATAGGTGAGTACAAGAAGTATTTAAAAACTAGAAATTATAACCTAATAAATCAGAAATTAGAGACATTAACCATATAGAATGCATATAAAAACTAAACAACAAAAATGAAAATATTATTTGAATGCCAAATGTCATAACAATCAAATATCTCAAATGTTATCTCATCAATCATAATTAATTTCATCAAAATTAATATTCAGTCTTCTTGCTCTTCATCAAGAGCATCAATATCAATAACATGTGGTGCACTAGACCCACAAGGACTACCACTCCCACTAGCTCCACCACACCCGCCAACTATACTATGCCTCCCGGAGAGTCAATGTCAAACATTGAGTGGTGTGAAAAGGGTAGACACTAAAATTTGGTAACTTTTCCTTGGGCAATACCAAGTTTGACCATGTTCCTTCTAAGACATATGCTCACCTTCGATTGCAATCACCTCATCTCTCTTGCTCTTCTACAACTTGCTTATCTTTACACTTTGCTCGTCCTCAATTCCCGAGAATATTATTTGATCAAAACAATATAAAACCTTTGTTATTCACGACACAACTTTCAGTTTTGGTTTTCATCTCTCGTTTGAAAATGTAGGAAAGGGCCGGGTTGTGAGGTTTGGATTTGGCCGACTGTGCGGTCCCATACCTTCACATTCTCCAACTCAAAATCTTATTTAAGTCGTTTCATCTTCCTAAGATTGGCCTTTTTAGAATATTTCACCTACATAAGGCTATAAAAGCAAGTCAATATCACTTTATAACTTACATAGCACTCTTACAAGCTCTTATTGTAAATATCATTCCAAAAGCACTCAAAGGGTTCCCAAATCTGCCCAAGTCAGTTACACATCATCTAGAGCAGTCCCTACTACAAGTCTGAAGCACTCAACTAGATCAAAGTGTCTAGCTTCCTCCATTTCCAAGCATGAAAAGGCCATAAAGGCCACAAAGCCGTATTTTAGCAAGAGCAAAGTCACTCCAAGCATTGCACAAGCATTTCAAACAACAAAGGATTAGGTCACATAGTTCAGGCACACCACATCTCACTAATAATGTGTCGGGTATATTCTATACTACGCAGCTTAGCCTACTATCTCGGTGTCAAGAAACACGAGGGCACCGCTACGTGGTTGGTTAACTATTCACACTTGCACAAGCACCTAAGGGAACTACATGAGGGTTGATCCTCAACGAGGGCATGTAGTGCAACACTAGGATTGGTTCGGGGTGGGAGTCCGACCACCAACAATAGTCCAACCTCACCACACATAATTTCTCCTTTTGGTTTGCTAATGCTTTGATGAAGGGTTATGCAGGTTGGTAGGGTTTTCACTTTGTTGAAAATAATTACAAGTCACCCTGAAGTTGTGCAAACAAGAGCAACATATAAAGAAAGACCATTTTCAAACAAGTGAACTCAACAAAAGTTTTAGATATAAACTATCACAAGGCCCAAGACCGTATGCATCCAGGGGTAGAGTCGTACATATTGAGTCTAGATTGTACTTTTGTTGTATGGTCCTCTCGCCTTGTTGAGTTTGCAGTTCTAGAACTTTCATCGAAGCATTTACAATTTTTCGATCACCCTATTCCACTATCCTTCACATCCATTTCATCCTTGTTTTGTCTTGCAACTAAGTTTCTCTTTACTCTTGTGTATTTAAGTAAGTACTTATCATTTATCAATCATTTCAAGTATGAATGCATTATTTTGATTGTGAATGATTAATGTCGGGTTAATTAATCGAATAATCTACCTATTACAAACCCTTTCATCCTTTTCGTGTTGTGCATTCCAATAACACTTGTATATAAAACCAAATAGTGTGAAACTATTGGTGAACCCGACGAGCGATTAAATCTTGCACCTTGTTTCAAACCCTAGTTGCCTAGGATTCCATCTTTCATTGTATATTTATATTTAGATTTAAACCAGATTTAGGGCTACCCTACAATTAGTTCATCTTTATAAAATGATTTTCACTTACAAATTCAAACTATGACTCACGAGGTCCAATTTCTCAAGGATAAGATAGCATATCTAAAGGATTTCTCCCATGCCTATGTCAATCATGATAACTCTAGTTCTAAAGCTACCGAAGAGCAATGTGATACGATGTTATGCATGATACATGTCCTCATACAAATGAAGTGAAAGTCTTACATAGAGGCACTAATGTGTGTGTTCCAAAAGATCAATCTCACATACTTAACCGCACCAAAAAGCACTTATTTGGTTTGACAAGAATGCTCGAAAACACGGTATTCTTTATGAGTTACTTGATACTCGGTTAATCACTTCTTACCTACTAATTACACCAGAGGTGTCTCTTTTGAAGAGAGCTCTGCTGGAAAACGTCAAATACCGGCGGGCCTCTTCACGGGCAATATTTTTGGCAGTTTTTCCCGACCATCATTTTCTCACTGGAAACCAACTGTCCTCGGCAGAGTTTGTTTTACAAGGAAACAAAAAAACCAGAGCAGAAAATGGAATTCCAAGCTTAACAGACGCAACTTGCATCCGTACTACAAGACAAACGATTTCGTGCTCCATACTAGATTGAATTTACTGTGCAAATAAAAACCCTCACCTTCACCCGCGGGATTTCAAGGTCACCGACTCCAACGATAACGTCCTCCTCAATTGAGCCATTATTTCTATCTCTGAGCGGGACGTAGTCTGTTTCCAGCGGCAGAGATGAGTGCTACAGAGTGAGAGAGCTTGTGAGAATCGAACCTTGAACTTCCTGCAATCAACTTCTTAAATTGTTTCACCTGTTCAAAATGTTGTGAAACTGTAAACTTGAAATATTCTGCTACCCCACTGCAAAATTCACTCCTTGTCTAATCCTCTTTGCATCTTGCTTCACAGTCATGATTTTTGAGCAACTCGTAAGATACAAGACAAGGAAGCCCTAATATATCCCCTGTACAGAGTACATACCGCCACAAAAAGAAAACCATGAATTAAGTCATATAGCTTTAAAAATCTGTATAATATGATCTGCAAGTAGAAGCAAAGGTTTACCCCAAAAGTCTGTCTGGATTTTTCTCGAGGAAACTGCATGCGGGAAAGTGTTTTCTGTTGATAGCTATTTCATGCCAGGAAAACGTGAAACTAGAGTAGGTCATTACGTTTCTTGCTATCAAGCTCCAAACCTGCGCTGTTGAAGGCTACCACTGTTCAACTTTGAATTTGGGGTTCTACAATAGATCCATTGATTAATTTATATGCAGGGTTTAATTGTCAAAGTTCATTGCAGACGTTTTTTGATGCACTGCAGATGGGAAGCATTTAGAGGGGCCGACTCTAATGATAAGAATTTTTCCTTCCCCGCCAAGAAATCATCGTTGTTTCAGCTGAAGATGACACTTGAAGTGTTCATGGCGGGTAATAAGGACGAAAAAGTGAGCGATTTCCATGTAAAGGGAAGCTATTTCGACTGATCCTGCACAATATATCAAGGCGGGCACATCCTTGCAGAGGTACACATCCATCATCCATACACCAAAAGAAAACAATAATTTGATGATTACGCTTTATTTAATTTGGGGATTAATCGGATGTTAGATTTTTTGATATTGTGAATCAGATGAGGCATAAATACACGGTGAAAAATGTATTGTGGGGAAGGATAAGTTTGCAATGATTATGCAGCTTGGTGTCGATTACGCCTTGGTAGTTCCTGTTATTCACCGATTGTTTTTGTTGGGAAATGTCAAATATTTTTGGCACCTCTATTTTTCCCAGCCATCATCTCTAAATGACAGCCAACTTTCAATTAGTTGTCCTCAACACAATTTTTCTTTTGGCTTATTTACATGTGTCCACTGCCGTAAACAACTGAATAACCATCAAAAGGTTTATTCACCCTTATTAGCTACATGTCGTTTTAGTTGGTGACAATAGTAATGCAATATTTCCCTTTATGATTCTTGTTTCTTGATTTATCTTTGCCTATATCGTTTAGTTGCATAACTTGCATCGATAGCTTGGCGATACTATTTGGCTAATATTTCTAGCGGTATCATAAGGATGTTCAACGTGAAATTCATTCTCATCGACATTGTGATTTCTCGAGACCATAATATTAATGAATACATTGTTATGTTTGACCAAATTATCATAGTGCTATACATGTATAGATAGATTTTATATTGTAAAATTTATAAAAGAATATATTGATAATAATAATACTATTTATTAATATTAGTATGTGTTTATTTTGGGATTTTTGTTTCTAGAAAGTTTAATGTTGTACATGACAGATTTGAAAGTAATTACATGTAATTTATATAGGACATGGGTACCTTCAATAGGTATTGTCGTTGTTTCACTAAATACAACTAAGTGTCCATGCGATTGATTCATATTTATAAGTGTAGTCTCAGGCTATATTAAAATAGGAGCTTTGACACTTGGGTAGGGACATACTCCAAAGCATAATGGAGATGGGACACGACTTTTAGCATATGTTGTACTTGTATGTGCTTTGGTAAACATATAAGCAAACTCGGAAGCATACAATTGGCATGTCAACTATTGGCAGTCGGTGGATGGGCCGCATATCCTTCTGCTTGCCCACCTAGTAAACGAGAGAATCAATCAATCATGTATAATTGTATATGTTATTGTGACTGGTTTGGCCACATAATGTACTGAATCGTCAAATTGTTCCTCAAATTGTATACATATAACACGCATAATATGCACGGCAAGGGTTTTTAGTTCAAGTTTTAGTGTTTCTGCATTGGAATTTGCTATGTTTCAATTTTCCACCCGAGGTTAGAAATCATATGAAATTTGTTGTGTATTTTTTCACATTTTCTAGGATTTGAGTGCATTTTATGGCGATGGAATCAGTAATTTATGTCATCACTTCATGTTGGATACGTAACCATGGACAACATTGTTTTGTCCATCTGTTTGTTTTTTCACACTCAACAAAGTTCATGCAGATTGAAGGGCTCATTTTTGTATCCTCTCCTTTGAGGCTCAACGTCATTAGTCATTCTCTTACCTTGTGTCTTGTTCAACCTTATAACGGTCCGCAACTTCGTTTCATTGGTCACTTGGCTCGGACCACGTCTATTTTGCCCAGAAATCTTCCTACTCTGCATCGTGGCATTGGTGTTGCACAACCGATGCTGTAAATATTGGTTCATGGGTTGGGAGGATGTTGCAAATAAAGTCTTTTAATGTGTCTACATTAATCATTCACTTTTTTTTTTTTAGGTAATTTCCAAGCTTTATTACTCACATTGGTTGCATGTTTTTTCTAAACATTTTCTGCTTTGGGATGTTTATTAAGGGACATTTTCGTGCTAAGTTAAAAGATCAGAGACAAGTTAGGGTAAAATGAATAATGTGGATGTATAATTGGAAAGTTATATAAGATTTCGCGTGTGCATGTGTTGGATTTTGAGGTCAGACTGAGTGAAGTGATAGTTGCCTGTCCATGCAAATAAAAGTGAAAACAATCCAAGTGATCACTGCCTATGTCTACGATACTCATAATTATCAAGAATTCTCTAACTTTTCTTTGTATGGTTAATCGGATCCCACATGACAATGTCAATGCCATCTTATCCTTTCACTGACATTTTGATATTTTTAACTGGTGTTGCTTTTGCGAATGGCACTCCAAACTCGAGGCCCTCTTGAGTTGTCACACTTATCATAGAATGCACCCGCTTCATGTCTGCTCACAATACTTTCACTTGGCCGCCATTAATCATCAACATTATCATCACCAACAAGATCAACTTCACATTTTATCATTATTTTATGTCATTGTCATTGCAACGCAATATGTCTCCATCTAATTAAGACCCACAACTATAAGGCGTAGTTAATATTACTATGATGAACACGACAATAGATAATTTCCATAATTGGCATGTCTATGCCATGCAATTCTACAACCTTCGCTTAAGAGAGGTTGTTGACTTATTAATAGCTATTGTTTTTATTATAGAGAGTTCCTTTCAATTTGTTAGTGACTATTTTATTGATTATTTGTTCCTTATTTTTTTGAATAAGTTAAAAATGTTAAAGAAGTAATGTCTTGCCCATACACATTTTGTCTCCCCTTCGATTTTAATATTTAATGGAGGAAGATCCAATATTACTTAGGGCATTACCTCTCTTCCCCTGTCATATATGTATGTATGTTTATGTCACAAATATAATATAAATCATTTAAACTATTCATCTATTTATATAATGTCTAGACTCCAGTTTAGGCTCCCTATCATCTGTACTTTTGCCTCTAGGGTTAGGATTCCAAATGCCCCTCCCTTTCAAGACTTCAAACATTCATGTGGAAATGCATTCAACACCGTGACATTTTTTGATTTCTTGGCATACCTTTTTTGTTTCAAGTTATCTCTTCCAGTTATAGCAGTATGGCATTGACATGGTAGAAAAGAAACCACCTTATTGGGTTACTAAGACACTTTCTCAAAGATATCTCCAAAATGCATTGCCTCGACACCTGCACACACCACCCACTTTCTCCTTCAAACGATTAACACAAATGTCACATGTTTCATATAGGGGAGAGGACCCTATAACCGAGCATGCACCAAAACATGTACATCTTTTTTCATCATAGGTTGTTAACAAAAGTACCAATAGTTGTTCACTTTTTGGTTAGTGACACTTTTTAAGAGTCAATGAAAATGTGACACATAGGGCGCTCGGTCATTGGTCCCTCTTTCAAATGCTTTATTGTTTAGATTTTATTTATTGATTTTCATTTGTAATTGATTTTTTTATTTGTTTGATTATTACAAATAAATATTAGATACTGGACTTGATGCATTGGATTTGAGATTTTGCAAGATCGTTGAAATTTGAAGATTGAACTTGCCTAGAAGTTGGAAGTTTGAATAACTCATTTTCTACAGAATTATGAGTCATTTCTATCATTTTCTTCAATAATTTCTGTTTTTTAATTGTAATTTGAAAATATGTTTTAAAATTCTCATAAACTTTAATGATACTCATGGATCTTTAAATTAATTAGTACAAATTAAATTTTATGAGAAAAAATGAATCTGTGATAAACTATGAAATTGATTATTCCGATATATTATCTAGAATTAAATAGAAGTCAATAATTATGTGAGAATATTTTAAAATCAACAACATCCATATAAAATTTAACTTATTTTATGTGTTCTGTAATTTGTTAAAAAAACAAATTTGGCGTGCATATTAAATTTTGAACGTCAAATGACATCCATATAAGTTTTTAGACCATCAAATAATTTTATTGTGACGTGTAACATTGAACGTCAAAATCCAACACTGATCATATGTCATGTAAATTTGTGTGTGTCTTATCAAGCACCCCGTTTGGTGTTTTGGTGTGGACTTACATTTAGAAGTTAATTGACCCGAGATCAAATTAATTATAAGAAATATCATAATATTCTCCATTATTGCTTGTTGCAGGCTTTGTTTAGTTCTATTAGATGCTAATCTTTGTTTCCTTCATTCATTGTTGTACTTGATGGAGATTTGTTAGATGTATATTTTGGACGCTAAAGAAAAATTTGATTATATCCTCTTCGTATTTCATTAAATCAAAATGGTTTATTTGGAATTTATCAAAAGCATGCCCATAACATTTAGGTAAGATAAGAGTTTTGGAGCAAGGTATGGACATCCTTCACGATAAAATAGGAGGTAGTTTTCATCAAATTTTGTAGTTGTATTACATTTGTCTCTCCTCTCCATCACAAAAAAACTTAAAAACAATTTTAAAAACATATATTTCACTCAAAATCACTACTCCAACAAATAGGATATTGTCATTCTTTCCGGTGTAATTTGCAACTCATGTGCAATTGCTAGTTACTATCCCTTATTTGCTTGAAAAAATCAAAGGTAGGCCATTTTACAATTATCATGGAATTAACAGACATCGTGACAACGATTGTTATGCTTTACAATAAAGAATCCAACAACTTGAACATAAGGGCTTTATTTCCTTTGATACACGACATTCAACTATGCAATCATTTCAAGTCCCTAAATCTACACGGGTTCCTAAAGTTTATACATCTATGTCTAACGAGCATAATGTAATACTTGACCAATACAACTTCGGCTATACTACAAGTGCCACCTCTCAAAATAGATAAGAATGAAATACCTCCTTCAGAAGAGCCACTATCAGTAAAAAATTTACACCCTAATAATGTACAACCGGCAATGGAAACAATATCAATAGAACATGAGCAATTACACATGGCCTCGAGCATTTACAACACACAAGTTCCATCAAGGGGCAATGCAACAATGGCCACAACAAACTGGGACAAATTCTGATTTGGATGATGATATCGATTGGGACACTAAGTATCATGCAATTTTGAATGATCTTGATTACAATGAACAGCTTTGATATGACCGATGAGTCATTGCAACAATCAAATTTCAATCCTATTGATGAGGAAAAGGATACCATTTCGATAGAAGCGCCATGCGTATTTCTCAACAACTTATCAATGAGCATCTAGTTGCACAATGCATAAAATCTTATATGTAACAAGGTACTACACTTCATTTTCCACAAATCATTAACAAGAGTACATATTCGGGATCTAGACTGATCATACGTCCTCTATTCGATTAGCTTACCCATCATAACACATCTTTGGACTTAGTCATGCAACTTTATCAATGGTCACCTAATATTCAATCGTTGGCTAGACGCACTCACGGAAACTCCTTCTCGAATAATTAAAGGCATATGCGGATATCCCTTCCTTTTTTCCGAGAATAGGGTTCCTTGCACTATGTATGCCCCTGTGAACTTTGGTAAGGGAGATGCTTCCAATGTATTTTACTTTTGATACTATCCCTAGCTCTTCTACGGCACATGACATGCCTTCTACACAGATTATACATGAGGATCCTTTGTCATTTACATGATACTTGGCGAGACAACACCCCCTCCACCAATTGAGTGTAACATGCCTCTTCATAAGGCCCTTAACAGATAGCTCTTGTGTTATTCCCCTTTCTTATAAATAGTTATTTTCAAAACACTTAAAAAGATGCAAATAATCACATAATACAAAAACATGCAAATATGTGCAATAATACAAGATCAATACTTGTTTATGGTTTACTTGGCTAACTTGTTACTTTTTACATGTTTGTCACGTTGGTTTGATAGATAACGTATTTAATCTTAACATGCATATGTTCACGAGGTATCTTGAGCTTGATATAGGACATTTATAGTTTGTTACACAATGATAGGAGCCACCTTGGTTCCTTACACTACTCTTTTGTAAGCTTCCCTCCACGCTATACAAGTGTTTTTGTTTCATTACTTAAATAAAACCATTTGAGACATAAATAAGATGAAATAAAAGCATTTTCCATTTAAATAAGTTGAAATCCTAAATATGAAATACATTTAAATTAATAATTATACATAATTTAATAAAACCATTTCGATTTGAGACTTAAAAGTTAAATAAGTTGAAATAAATTGTAAAACCATTGTGATTGTACATAATTTAATAAAACCATTTCAATTTGAGACTTAAAAGTTGAATAAGTTGAAATAAATTATTAAACCATTGTGATTGATCAATCGATGAATCTAATATTCATATCATTAATCCCAAATTCAAATACACCAATAATTGTCAATATTACAAGAAGAAGAGAACACGTTTCAGCTCAAAAATCATAAACAACATCCATGAACTCGTCGCTAGAACTATCATCGTCATCCTCAACAAAGAGCCTAATCAATCACTCACATTGCATAGTATTCTCCTCTTCGACCTACCTCAACTCCTCAGGGGAACTACATCCCACCATAATATTGGGGTCTAGTTGTGTACAGCTACAAGCTTCTCCGCTCTCTAAGAGGTAAGTTTATACTTCTTAACAGAGTGGATCCAACCATATGTAGATAATTCCTCTCAAAAGCGAGAGGAACCGGAAATATGGGAAAGGGGGCAAATTACAAGTGTTCATAAGCGGTCATAGATGCCCATACAAGTGCCACCAACTTAGCAACTTTTCCTATGCCAATGTTACCCTGTCCATCTTTGTTGAAGTTTTGTACCCATCAAGTTCAATGAAATCGAGCCACTCCAACCTGACCTATGAAGCTTCCTCCAAACTATACATTTTTAAAGGCCTTCATAAGGCCCTTTTTTACCTCATCGTCATCCAAAGGGATAACTCTACTTGGCCTCTCCACATACCATTTGGGATTAAGTGCATATGCAGCCATATGAAGTGGGGTGTTCAACTTCTCCCATATATGTTGAATGATGGGTTGAATATGTTAATGGTAGAACTCAATCTTGGGGCTGTCACCCGAATATTTACCTTTATTGCCCAAGCATGTTGTCAATACACTCATATATCTCACTAATATTAGGGTTATTAGAGTCCATGTATTTGATGAAGCTAAAAATTGAAGTTATAATTGATGTGATGTATTTCACATCGGCCCAAAATGACTCCTTCACCATCACTTCCTTAACGCTCTTCCCTTGTTTTATCTTGGACTTGTGCCATTTATTCCAATCATGTGTCATAATCATAACTTGCAAGGGCTCCTGCAACTCAAGAATCTTTTCCAACAAAATAAAGTAGGATGCAAAGCGGGTGTCAATCGATTCAAGAAATTCCTTTATTATAAAGCTTCAAAACAATGTCAATGATGTGTGGTGATTGCACGTGAACATTTGCACGTCCCTAGCCTCATTCACCATCTTTCTGACCCACTGAATATTCCATGTCTTTCAATGCATTGTTCATGGCATGCATGCAACATGGGGTCCAATAAATATGATTGTAGGTACCCTCCACTAGCTTGCTTGTTGCTCTGCACACATAAGTTGCATTTGTGATGACCTGTACAACATTTGAAGGTCCAACCTCCTCAATGGCATCCTTCAAAATCTGAAACTGAAACTTGGCATCTTTTCGCTTCCCAAAACAATCAATTGCTCTCAAGAAATATGATCCATCTTTGCAAGAGACAATGATATTGATGAGTGGCCAGTGTTTAATATCCGTCCACCCATCCATGATAATGTTGCATCCATGTGACACCCATGTGACCTTCATCTCCTCCATTAACAAATTAACCTTAGAATAGTTTCTATCCAAGATTATTGTCCTAAGTTTGGTGTCCCTAGGGGCACATAACTTGTACTTACTTTATACCTTGGCCATAATTGTAATAAGGTGGGCGAGTGGCATGAAATGATATCCTAGTAGCATAAAAATAATCCCGATAGCATTATCCACCTTTTCCCTTGCCTTTGAATCAAACATGTCTACAATTGGATTGGGGCTGCCCCCACGGCCTTTCTCTTCCCTCTGCTTTCCACTTTTGTCATTCAAAAACTAGAACTAGCCAAAGTATTCTTGTCAATCCTAAGAGAGCTCAAAGGAGTGTTAGCCTCAGTGCTAGTACCATGAACTTTTGGAACGTCATTCGTGGTATTTCCATTATAAAGTCTCACCATCTCTGCTCTTTGATCAAGTGAAAGAGCCTTACAAACACCAACCCCCTTCCTATAAGGTGCAACAAGTGTGCATTGGTCTTAGTGATGATGACATGTCAAGTCTCTAAGCATATGTTGCACTTCCATAGTTTACTCCCCCCTCTAGACTTGGGGTTCGCAACTATGTGAGCAAATTGTTGCAATGGTTTCTTCTTATCAAATGGTCCCATGGCAAATGTGGACAACATTTGAGAGGGGTAATTGGTAACACTATCAACTAAACTACCGGTGTTGGCACTACATTTTGCCTCACTTCTTCGCCCCATAATAATGCCATCACCACTACTTCCACCTATCTCAACCCTCTCCTCCTCTGATTCATAACCATACTCGGAAGAACTCGTGGTGATGATTGTTAGGGTTGCAATGAATTAAAAACAAATCATAACTATGTGCAATGAATTAAAAAATGATAACTATAGGCAATGATTATGAACAAGTAAAACAACCATAACTATATGCCATGAATTAAAAAACAATCATAACTATATGCAATGATTTAAAAAAACATTCATAGGCCCATAACTATATGCCAAAAAAATTATAATATAAAAAACAAAAACATAGAAACATCAAACATGGGAATCACTAAATATTGGATAGGAATATTAAATTTTTCATTTTTGTATCTACATTCACAAGTGTATCAAAAATTTGTATTCCTAATGTTTTCAAGAATGTGTATCATACTATCACGGTAAACCTTGTCAAACCTATTCGACAATCAAGAATTTTATGTTTTGTTTTAACCCTAACAACCAAACCCTATGCAATATGCATTTTGTAAAATTCTACACGCTATAAACATAATTACATTGTGAATGTAGATACAAATACTTAAAAATGACAATTAAATAATGCAAATAGAAGCTAAATTTTAAAAACTAAAAACTGTTAGCAAGTATGTAAGCAAATAAAATTATAAATACCTCTTGCTTGATCTTGCTCATGCTCTTTCTCTTGTAGTTGCCCTTGTTCTTCCTCTTCATCTTCCTCTTCCTCTTCCTCTCCTCTTCTTATCTTTGCTCACTTTGTTCACTTTGCTCAAGTGTGAATATTGAATGTAATATGGAATGAGGCCAGAGAGTCATTTTATAACTTAGAACGTCACTTTTAGGGTAAGGGTTATGTTGTTGTGTTTCTTTCATGTTATTTTAACTTTACATAAAATTAAATTTTTGAAAAAGTGTGTTTTTTAAAGTAACTACAAAAGAAATACTTTGTGTCAAAGATGGACGTCCAAACATCCCCTGGACCTACCTCGACCATCTTGGGGACATCTTGAAATCCCCATCGTCCCCAAAACATGTAGGACATCCCGGACGTCCACTAAATTTTTTTGACGTCTCGAGACATCCCCTTCCTTTTTGCGCTTGAAACATGGGAGGGAACTTCTCCCTTCCCCGGGATGTCCCAAACACATGGTTTTTGTGGGGGACGTGTCTCCACGTAACACCGACTATATGTTACTCTACACCTTCCTCATCATACTTGATTACATACATATTGTTTATTGTTACCAATTGGTTTAACAAGACTAACACATGTGTCTTGTGCAATGCTAGCCTTTCTTTTTATTTTTCTTGCCCCTATTACTTGTTTTGTACTTGTTTCATATACTATTCTCACTACTTGTTTCTACAAATTGCTTTCTTGCTCATTTACTACATGGTTTGACTTGATTGTCTTGCATGATTACAATATAATGATTGTTGTTTGATATAGCCTAAGTGACTTGCTTGTCTTATGACATCATGGGTGTCCTATGTTTGTGGCTCTATGCCTTACATGTATGCACTTGCTTTTCTAGCTATATGACACATTGTGCCTTCTGCTGCAATTGTCATGTGACACAAATGGGTGTTCCATGTTTGCGGCTTTACACCTATATATGACTTGCTTCTATACTCTATGGGATACTTGTCTTTACTCTATTGTTTCTACTATTGCTTCTAAAATGCTTTTGTTGTTATGATGTTTCTATACATGCCTTAAAGTGGAGTATGGCATGATTGATAATTTTCTCTATTGTTTCTATTTGTATTACACATGTATTCTTGTTTGTTGTGTGTTGCATGTTATTTTTTCTCCGCGCCAAGGTTGCCATCATGTGCAACCCCTTTTGCAAGTATATGTGATCCTACGCAGATTATTAGACATGGTATATGGGTGCTACTGTTGGAGCTCAAATTTGCACCTGTCCTAAATCACAAGGATCTAGGGCTCTGAGGCAATATGGAACTCTCTCCAAGTTGTGGGACTTGAATTGAGACAAACCTCCGAGAAGATCATCATCCTCTACTTATTCTTAATGCTAAACTACTCCTAGGAATTTAAATGCAATTATCTAGCTCTACTCTAACTTTTCAAGGGACCAAGGTGAAAAGGAGATGCATAAAACATAAACCTAAACTAGAGAAGGCGATAGCACCAAAAATAAGGGGAAAGATACTTCTGAAAGAGAGAAAATGAGTGAAAGTGATAGTGAAGAGGACAAAAGCGAGAGCCACATATCAAAACCGCATCCAAAATCCCATTTTTTTACGATGGACAATAAAAACAGATTTTGAAACAACACATACAACACACCTGCGAGTGAATGAGAGGCAATAATAGGCAATAAGACAATAGCTAGGGCAAAAACGAGCCACAAAACCAGAGATTTTATTGCTTAAAGATCATGCATAGATCATCACGATAAAGGAGGAAGATGCAAAACATTTATAGAAACCACATCCATCGTATGCAACCCTTTGAACACTTCAACACTTATGTGGTGCCCTTGCATTCCCAAAGTATCCAACATTAAAACTAGGCATCACTTTACAATATATAGAAAATTAGGAGAAGAAAGAAGAAGAAAAGAGAGGGAAATTCGAATTCCTCCTACCAACCACCTTCATTCAATTCTCTGAAAAGGCCACAATGCGCCTTTGAAAACCCATTTTCCCACACCATTTTCCTTGTTGAAGAAGGAACGTCGCCCATACTGCATTTAATTTTGGTGGTTGCACTGCTCAAAAGACATTTCGCGCCTTTGAAAACCCATTTTCCCACACCATTTTCCTTGTTGAAGAAGGAAAGTTGCCCATATTGCATTTAATTTTGGTGGTTGCGCCGTTTGAAAAGACATTTTGCATGTTGGAGACGCCTCCCTTTTGCTTCGCCCACCTTCCGCCATTTGATTCAAGACATCTAGATTTTATTGCGTAGAGGAGGCCAAGATTTGTCCAATGATATAAGATTTTCAAAGATCAGTTGATTGGATTGAGAAACTATATCCATTTTAGCTCCGCGCTGAAAGCTGCCATTTTCTTTGATACGTGGCTTTCTAGTTTTAGTTCCCCGCAGCTTTTTTGACTTTTGCGGCTTTGCTTACTTTTTTTGCTCATTCTGCGGTCATATCGAATGTCGCGCGGCTTCGTCATCATCCGCGGACTTCTTTTCCTTTTTGCTTTTATCTCGTGGCTTTGCTTCAGTGTATTGCGGCTTGCTAAAACATCAATGGCTTTCCGACTTCGGCGATATTTCACCCTTGGTCGCGGTTTTGTCCCCTTTATTCCGCGGCATGCTAAACTCTTTCGCGGTCCTTGTTCCTCAACTTTCGGCTACTTAAGTTCTATTTTTTGCAAGGGTGCAAAAATGGACAACATTTTTGGCAACTCATAGGCGGCATCTACTTGCTAGATGAATTGATCAATAGCCTTGGCATCCATTGGGCATGGAGTCATCCTGATATTTAAAATTCTGATCTTTTAGTTGCTCTGCATTTGATTTTCTGAGATAATTGCAACTAATCCTTAATATCTTGAACCACCTTCAACAAAAACCTTGAGAACGTGGTGGGCTGCGTGCTCAAGAACGTGTTCAAGCAATAAAATTCTGCAAGGCACTTAGGGAAGGAAACCTACACTACCAACAATGCAATGTGTTGAAAGCACTTAGAGGAATGAAATCCTAAACTATTATGTACAAGATGCAATGAAATATCTTAATGAGAGGGTTTGAGGTGGATCCCATTGATTGGGATTTGAAGCACGTTCCCATCAAGATCAGATAACTTGAATGAGTTAGCCGCCTTCTGCAGCGGTGATGATGTATGGTCCACTACAAATAGCATCAAATTTGGAGAGTCTCCCAAGTTTAGCTCAATCCACGTCCCACTTTAAGATTAGATCTCTAACCCTAAATACCGATCCTTAGCTTTCCTGTCAAACCATTGTTTGGTTGAATTCTGATGTTGTTCTAATCTGATCATCGCGACATTTCTATTTTCTTCCAATTCTACCAGTTCACCAATCTGATTTCCCTTTGATCCGTGCCTTCAAATTCCAGATCTTTGAGCTAATTCAAGTGAAGGCAATTCTAGTGACAATGGCAACCTTGTTTCTTTTCCATATACCAGTTTATAGGGAGAAGTACCAATTGCTTTCTTCATTATTATCATGTCCGCCCAAAGAGCATTTCTCACCTTTGTGTGCCATTGCCTTTGATTGATGTCCATTGTTCTCTTCATGATTCTAATCGATTCTTGTTAGTAGACTCTGCCAATCCATTACCTTGGGGGTAATAATTGGAAGAAGTTTTCAGATAAATCCCAAGTCCCAAAGCCCAATTAGAAATCTTTGATCCTAAGAAAGCCTTTGCATTATCAGAAATAATAGTCTGAGGGACACCAAACCTTATAACAATTTCTTCAAGAAATTCCAGTATGATTGATTTAGTTGTTTTCTATAGTGGCACAACTTCCGTCCACCCGGTGAAATAAGTTGTTGTAGTTAAAACCCATTTGTGACTAGCACTAGATGGAGGATTTATCATACCAATGAAGTCAAGACCCCATTGTGTAAATGGTTGATCTACCTAGATTGGATGAAGAGGGAGAGCCACCAATCTTTTCTTTCCAGTGAAGAGCACACATTCTTTGCATTTCCTCACCCATCTGTGAGCATCCGCGAACAATGTAGGCCAAAAGTAGCTTGCTTTAATGATCTTCATAGTTGTGGCTCTAGTAGAGAAGTGAATAACTGAGAAACCATCATGGAACTCAAGTAAGGACCTTGTCACATTGTTCACCTTCAATGCACCTGAGCAACACTTCATCAATATTCCTCTTGAACAATATGCCACCAATCAATGCGTAGGGAATGGATTGCAGCCTCAAATGTCTTCTTCTTGCTTTGTTCAAACCAAGAGGGTAAGCACCAGTAGACAAGAACTTAGTCATATCAGCAATCCAACGACAATTATTGAATACATTCCTCTCATCGCTTATGTCATTCAACATCATTTGAAGGCTCTTCATTCATGAGGGACATTTCTTGGGGGTCCACAACATCGAAAGCCAACCGCTGCACACACGGTGCCCTTCCTCATACTAACTTTGTGGCCTTGATAGCCACATGATATTTCATAATCTTAGTTACCCATCCAGCTCGTTTCTCACTGATTTCCGCTCCCATGATGAAGTCTCTGACGTTGGAATGTGACACTAAGACTTTGATACAACTAGCAACAACCATGCTTTTGAACTTCTTTAAGGCTCTCATGATAGCAAACACCTGTTTTCAATGTGGTTGTACTTGAGCTCATAATTCTTCAGTGTTTGGCTGAAGAAGGCCACAAGCTGCTCCAGTCCTTAATCATTCTATTGAGTTAAAACCGTGGCTATACTAGATTCTGCCCGATGAGCATAAAGAATGAAATCCTTGGTATAGTCAGGGTTAATCAATGTAGGGGCCATCTTTTGCCTCCGCAGTCCACTTGAAAGTTGAATCCTTCTTGAGCATGAGAGTAATAGGTCTTACCAAACTGCGAAGTTAGGAATGAAACGCCTAACAAAGTTGATCTTTCCAAGGAATGACTGCAAAGCCTTCTTGTGAGCTGGCAAGGAAAGAGCCAAGATGGCTGAGATTCTTTCTGGATCAATGGTAATGCCTTCTTTAGAAACAATGTGTCCCAAAAGCTTACCCATGGGAACTGCAAAGTTACATTTCTTGGGATTAAGGGACACCCCAAGCTCCCTGCATCTTTCAAAGACTTTCTCCGGGAGTGATCCAAAAAAAACCACACCACTTCATTAGTTCCACTAGTACCAAGAAGGAGAATTGAAGAAAATGAAGAAAAATGAGGTAAATGGAGGTTCTTGAAAGAACCTCCGCTCATGCAGTGGTGGTTGTAGAATCGCCACCTGCGCAGAGCGGCGGTCTTGTAACTTTGCCGCCCAGCCGGGCAGCTGTCTGGAAATTCCCAGTCTGCTCAAGGTGGTTGTCCTGACACTTTCGAACAGAAAAGAGAAATGGAGCACGAATGGACGCGAATTTGAAGCGCTCGACTGTGTCTCTTCCCTCTCGACCTTTCCCATTCTCCAGTGCACGGGAGGACATGGGAGAAGGCTATAAATACAAGGAGGAGCAAGAGAATTGAGGCATTCGAAGATCTAGAGAGATCAAGAAGTAAAGTATTAATTATATGAGAGCAAGTGAGCAGAGATTCTTCAGTGTTGGAGTGGAATTGTAGGAGCAAGGTGTAAGAAAACAGAGCAAGCAAGTAATTGGAGAGAAGGTTTACATTGTTGCTTCTTTTCATACTTATTGTAATCTGTAAAATTCTATGTTCCACCAAGTTTCCGGGATGGGGACGGCAAGGGATGGGGGCATGTGTTTCTGGCCTTTTAAACCAAGGAACTAGCAACAGTTTTCCCAACTTGAACTTATTTCTCCAGTGAGTAATATTTTTTTGCCCTTACTTGATGCACCAATTTATTTGCTTTAACTCAGTCCAGATTTTTAGACTACCCCAGCGAGTGCAATCACCCCTATTTCTTTCTATAACGGCTTACAAAGTTTGCCAGGCTGCTGATATTGCACGTCTTCAGCAATGGCTTGCAAAAGCTACCGCACTGCCATGTACTGCATGCCTAATTTCTTAATTTCCAGTACTTTACTGTAATATGCTGTTTCCAATCAGTCAGTTGCTGATGCATACAACTCTTACCATGGAGTCTCCTTTTCTTTTGGGCTCAAGCTACCTGTAAATTTTCAGGTGCTGTGTTATCCCTCATTTTTCTGGTGTTAGTTATATTGTATTGAGTGTATTCCAAGGGCCTTTGCTTCTACTAGCAACCAACAATTTTCTGTGGACTGTAGATTCCAGCCACATTCCAGCAACTATTTGTTTCGAACGTAGCTGATGCATCATCCATTTTCTTTGTGTGATATTCTCCGTAGGCTTTCATTGGCTCTTCTTCATACCAGCTCTTCAAATTTCAAATTTCAAAAGGATTGGTATATTCTCTGTTACTCTGTATTTATTTGGGGCAGCAAATTAGAACCTGCACAATTAAACATGAAAACAAGAAACTAGTACACATGAAATGTAGGAGAACCCAATGACTTAGGTTTTTGCAGGAGTACGTTTGAGCGATCTTTTCATGTTCAAGTTCTCATGGATATGCTAGTTATTAATAAATTTGTCCCTCATATTTGATGTTGCAAGATTTTCTGAAACATTGTGTGTCATTCATGACCTACTAAGTGTGACAAATTAATTGCTTTCATTAGGTTCAGCTTTTAAGTTTTTGTTAATGTATTTTATAATCATTTTAAAGTATTGTTGACTCTTATTTACATAGACGGGCTTACATTTTGTTATTCAACCTGTAAATATGTTGCCTAAAACAACACAGGAACATGCTATTTAATTTGATAATAAATTAATGAATGTTTTTAATAGCCAGGAATGGATTGAATATCATGTCCGGGCCCAACTGTAAATGCCTGTTAATGCCCAAAAGTTTGGAGGCCTAAAATTTGGGTCCTTTGCAATAGTTTTTCTATCACATCTATTCCAAGGTGCTGGTTTTTGTACCCATCCAGGATGTTAGGGGTCCTTTGTGCTGGCATTTGTGCGTATCACTTGACATAGATAGAGATTATAATGAGCTATATCAATTCTATATATTTATATATATGCATCTATATTGACGTTACACCTTTTCAACCAAATGCTTCTTGACCGAATAAAAGTTGACATATATCCTTCCAATGTGCATGTAACTCCTGGGATATTTATTGGAGTTTGTTTTAAAAAATCTACCTCATGGAGTTCTCACTTTCCAATGAAGTAACTCCTATTTTAATTTTGCAGTTTTGATTGGTGTAATAATGTAAATCAAGAATCTAAATAATTCTTGAGAATTTTCTCCAGGATAATGTACTTGTGATGACACTTGTTTTATTCTTGTTTTCTGCAGGATGAGGATCTTGATGTTGATGTATCCCCTATTGAAATTGACGAACCATTAGTGATAGAAGATGAAGACATTTCCGATGATGGAGATGAACATGAGGTATGTGTTTGCAAACCATCTTGTGTTGCATATGCTAGGCATACTTTTCTATAAAAGGTTAATATTAGGAAGTACAACATATTGGCTTGTGTGTTACCTATTTTTGTTGCATTGGGATTTTTTAGTTTTTGCTTAATACTCTCTTTGCTTAGGTATTTGGAGAAGAGCCAGTTCCTGTTGGTGTGCCAGATAGAGTGCATGATGTAAAACTTGGGGATGCTATGGAAGATGATGCTCTTAACTCTTCAAGAGGGAAATTTCAATCACATGCATTTTCTGGATCTGGAAGCAGAGCAACCATTTTAACTAGAAGTGAATCTGCTGATCTCAAAACAGGAAACTCTCTAGGCACAAAAACATCATTATCTTTTGCGGCAGCTGCCATGGCTGGACTTGCTTCTACTGGTGTTAGAGGTGGAAGAGGGAGTAGAGATTACCGCGCTTCATCTATGGTTAACTCTACAAATGATCCTCCCAGACTGAGCTTCTTGTCATCTGGGAGGCAACTTAACAGGTCTTTGACGATATATCAAGCAATCCAACGTCAAGCAGTAGCAGATGAAGATGATGATGAAAGATATACTGGATCAGATACTGCCCCTAGTGAGGGCCGGAGACTATGGGATGAGATTTACACCATTACATATAGAAGGGCAGATTCCCTAGGTGAGAGAGGTTTCACAGGATTCTCTACAGGCTGTTCTTGTAAGACTTCTAAGAATGCTACTTCTAGCAGCTCCAGTTCTGAAACTTCATGGCAACAGACATCACTCTTAGATAGCATTATGCAAGGAGAGCTTCCATGTGATTTAGAAAAATTGAACTCCACCTATAACATTTTGTTACTGCTGCGAGTTTTAGAAGGTCTCAACGGTTTAGCACTTCGTTTAAGGACTGAAGCAGCATCAGACGCCTTTGTGGAGGGGAAAACATCCACGTTTAATGAATTGAGAGTTGTAGGCCCTTTTATTCCACAAGAAGAATTTTTAAGCAGCAAGTTAACTTCAAAATTAGCCCGTCAAATTCAAGATGCCCTTGCATTATGTAGTGGTAGTCTGCCTTCTTGGTGTCACCAACTGACCAAAGCCTGTCCCTTCCTATTTCCATTTGAGACAAGGAGGCAGTATTTTCATTCAACTGCTTTTGGATTGTCTCGTGCGTTGCAGCGCTTGCAACAGCAGCAGACTGCTGATAACCCAGTTCAAACCAGTGAAAGAGAATTGCGCGTTGGCAGATTACAGCGCCAAAAAGTTCGTGTCTCAAGAAGCCGTATACTGGATTCAGCATCAAAGGTGATGGAAATGTATTCTAGTCAGAAAGCTGTCCTTGAAGTGGAATATTTTGGCGAGGTGGGCACAGGTCTCGGTCCTACCTTAGAGTTCTACACTCTTCTGAGCCATGAATTGCAAAGGAGTGCACTAGGCATGTGGAGGACTTCTCCTGTTGACTCCACTACCAACGATGATATTCAGAAGCCAGTGGAAACAACTGATTCATCTACATCTGTTAAGAAAATAAAAGAGTGTATTGTTGGAAATGGAGAGTTTGTGCAAGCACCTCTTGGCTTATTTCCTTGTCCATGGCCATCTATTGCAGATTCCTCCAGTGGAAGCCAATTTTATAAAATAATAGATTATTTTCGGCTACTTGGACGAGTTATGGCAAAAGCTCTACAGGATGGTCGACTACTGGATTTACCTCTCTCGCCGGCCTTCTATAAACTAGTCCTTGGACAGGTATGTATAATTTTACTATTATAAATCCATAAACTATATCTCAATCAGGTTTAATACTATAGAGAAATTCCTAGTAGTATAGTTATTGAACTTAGTGTCGCCAATTAATTTGATAGCTATATTTTCTGTTTCATACAGGAACTTGATTTATATGATATTATGTTCTTTGACACTGAGCTTGGAACAACATTGCAAGAAATGCAAACACTCGTTCGTAGGAAGCAGTTCCTGGAGTCTATGGCAGGTGATAATACAAAGGAACTATCTGAATTACGTTTTCGTGATGCTAAAATTGAAGATCTTTGCCTCGATTTTACACTTCCTGGATATCCTGAATATTCTCTCAGACCAGGGAGAGTGACACAATGGTATATTTTCTGAGGTGGATTATTCAGTATTTGTGTAGTTTTAGAATACTTATATATGTTCCTTTAATGTAGGTTAGGATTGCAAATTTAGATTTAATATGGTCTTTTTGCTGCAGGTGAATATGGATAGCTTGAAAGAGTATGTTTCATTGGTTGTAGATGCAGTTGTCAAAGCGGGTATTGCTCCTCAAATGGAGGCCTTTCGTGCTGGATTTAACCAGGCAAGATACTATTTTGGACTTCTATTGTGGTTACTAATCCTACCCATATAGCGTCATCACAGTATGTGGTGCTAGGTTTTTCAGTTTTCTTGTTTCCATATTTTGGTTCTGTTTCTGCAGTTTGTTTTATTGTGAAGAATATTTTATGTATTAACCACATCCATTTTTGTTTAATTGAGGTTTTGGGTCGTACATCTTAACCCCTCATTAGGATGATTAAGAGTGCGCTGTATGCCTTAGTGAGAATATTAATTAATACAAACTTTTGTGGAAAACTAAGATGATCAGGAAACAAAATTCTGTCGATGTATTGACAAGCCAACTTTATGATTCTTAAGGTTTTAGATAATGTCTCCAAGCATGGTTAAGGTTGCATCCATTATCTCTCTTTAAGGTTGTTTGGGTGGTTTTCTATCTCCACTACTGCTCTTATGTGCCTTTTTGACTAATGATCAATCTTTGTGACGGCCTTCACATCTTCTAGGTATATATGGCATTTTAAGGCATATTAATGCTCTGTCAATGCTGATGAGAATTTCAGCGTGTTTACATATTTTTCATAGTGTGGCATTTTAAGGCATATAAATGCTCTGTTAATGCTGATGAGAATTTCAGTGTGTTTACATATTTTTCATAGTTTTTGATTAGTAACATCTTCTATTTTCTTTTTGCAGGTCTTTCCTCTTTCATCTTTGCAGATATTTGCTGCAAGTGAGCTGGATTATCTTCTTTGCGGCCGTCCTGATCTATGGATTGTATGTATTTTCTCAGTTTGTTTACTTCTTGGGTCATTGCATAAATGCTTTCTTGCAATTGTCTCAGACGTATTGCATAATTTGCAGGCAGAGACACTTGTTGATCACATCAAATTTGATCATGGATATACGGCCAAGAGCCCTCCTATCATCAATGTAAATGTTTAGTTGTTCTTTTCAAGTGTATCTGTTCAGGCATGATTGCATTAACTTATGGAGTTTTCAAATTGCTGAGTTGCTAATGTTGCAGCTTCTTCAAATCATGGGAGGGTTTACTCCTGAACAGCAGAGAGCATTCTGCCAGTTCGTGACTGGTGCTCCAAGACTTCCTCCTGGAGGCCTTGCTGTATTGAATCCAAAGTTGACAATAGTTCGGAAGGTATGTTTTTGGTTCTATTCACGGGTTAAATTAGTTTTGAATGAGTATTGACGCCAATCCGGTTCTGTTCATTGGAGTGCAGCATTCAACGTTAAATGGAGCAGCAAATGGAACTGCTTCTGCAGATGCAGCTGATGGAGACTTGCCAAGTGTTATGACTTGTGCTAATTACCTTAAACTTCCTCCATACTCTAGCAAGGTTTGTCTTATTGTGTTTTGTATCATGTGATTGTATAGTTTCTAGGTTGTTCTAGAATACACATGAATCATTATCTCTACCATTGCAGGAAGTGATGCGGGATAGATTACTCTATGCAATACATGAAGGACAGGGATCATTTGACCTTTCTTGAAGCTAATTAGTCAGACATGTTGCATGTTAATTTTACTGAACAGAAATGCATAAGATGTCTCTATTTTTGTATAGTCAGCTCAATGTCACGTCTGTGACACATCCTGGGAATTGCATGTTGAGAATATAGCTTTTTGGTCCTCAAACAGGAAAAAAATGACAAAACATATGAGGGCTTTCAATGAGGAGCTTATCTGGAAAGAGATTGCATTTGGGCATAGCAGCCTTTAGCAAAGCCATTTTTATTCTTTATACTTGCCATATTATAAAGCAAGGTATAAATTCAAACGAGCAGGGCACTTGAGGCTGCTACTTGCTTGCATCATTTCGAAATATCTATGCTCTTCCCATCTGTAGACCCAGTTACGTACAAAGTTGCAGCTGGAAACTTGAAAAGTGCTACTTCTGGTGTGGCTTATGTATTCTGCATAAGTTTCTAGGCTGCAACTGATTTGGGAAGCCATCAGAGTTTGTTATTTTTTCCTGTAACTTTGCTGACAATAGTGTCTGAGGTGGAGGAATTTCGTCTTGCGATTTAAAAAATATCTAGCTTTCTTCGTTGTATTAGAACTTGCATTGTCCGGTGTACTCTTAAGATTTTTTTATCGGTTACATGTTATATCTGCTGTTTGAATTAGAGTCAAGAAAACTGTTGTAGTTTGTACTAAACCAACGATTGTTTTAGCAATGCAAATGCAAATCGTATTTTTAAACAGCTAGGAGTGAATGGACTCACCCATAGCATGTTCATTATGCTGCATGGGTGATAACTTTGTTTCAGAGCATCAAGAATGATACCAAAACTAGTTCTTTTATGCAGCATGGGAAATTACTTTTTAGCGGAGCCTGGACCTTCAGGGCATCTCACAGAAGCAGTAGTCTCCAACACTATTTAAGATTAAAGCATCTTAGAGATATCCTGACCATACATGTTACATCATTATACTGATAAAATTTATGGAATCTAAATGGTATTGTAATTTGGAGTTGAAGTAGATTTTGTTTTTATATTTCGTGTGGATGGAAAAAAAAATGAGGGTTGTAAGGGTCATTGCCTTTTCTTCATAACCTAGCAGCAAGGAGGGATCCCAACTAGATCAGTAGAAAGTTATTATTAAGTTTGGTACCTTTAAATGCCACTTTGCAACGTGCACGAAAATGATCGTGATTGTTCAATATCATTGGTCTTTCAGAGTACAAGTGTTCTATTAGGAAAATGGCCAAGGATTTTCCTAATTAGAAATCAGTTGGATGGAAGACTCTGTGGAGATCGCATGCATGTAGCAAAACATTCTGTTTTGGCTTTACAGCATCTTCTTACAGGGTTTGTCTTGAACTTTGATATTAGTAGAGGCTGTTAGCTGCATCATCCTAATCACTGAATTTTGCTTTGATAAGGATGGGCTAGCTTTAGGTTGTCATGATAAAGACTGATATTATAAAGTTGACAAGGCTTGGTCTTTTGAGGGTGTAGACAACATATTATTCTCTTGATATAGTAGTTTTTTTTAATCTGGTCTGGCTTGATCCTTAGAAAGTGGTTGTAGTTTGAATGCATAATGATGTCATTATGCCTGCAACATTGGAGAGGACAGTCCATGGCTTTTATACAAGTCAGGAGATTATCTTGGCTGGCATTTGTAGTCTTTTGGATGTACAGTGGGGATTTATCCTTTGATGGATATACCCTGCTCCAAAGCTCCCGTTTGGAACTCCATACCCTTCTCCAAAACTCTCATTTTGGCAAAATAGAACACAACAGAAATTCTCACATATTCAAGATATGTTCTAGCGGTCTTCTTATTTCAAAGGGTTTGAGAGCATCCTTGCCATGGCCATGCATTGAATATCATGCAATTATCACATTCCATGAGACCATCATCTCGTTGTGACACTTTGCTAAACAATTCACTTGCCTGCTGCATGCTTCCACATTTTTATGATATGCCTCATAGAAATGTCGTGTCATGGATTCCATGAAAACATCTAATTGTGACACTTTGCTAAACAATTTACTTGCCTGCTGTATGCTTCCACATTGTTCCAATATGCATCGTAGAAATGTGTTGCATGGAATAGGATCATTGCAGGATATAAACATGGTATGCCGATTAAGAGTCTTCGAATGTGTTTCTAGGTATTCAACAATGATTGTTGTGCAGTAGACTGTTTCATTGTGTTATTCTGTCAAACAATTTGTGTACTTCTCGTATGGGTTCACATTTTACATACATGTCTAACTGTGTAGACACCAGTACAACATTCAACAAAAAACTATTTTAACACTTGGATGGATATGCATACTTTGTTCTAGTTTACACGTCTACCTATGTAGTCACAGAGTATCGAACAAAAATCTCCCATTTAAATACTTGGATGGATATGCATACCTTGTTTTAGCTTGGAAACACCCAACCTAGCACTCGTGTGTTATGCAGGAAATTGTTTCGAGTGTGGCTTTCCACATGCCAATTGCATAGAGTGAGAATCTTCAAGGCTTGTACATCAGACCATTTTATGCATTTTCAACATTGATTGCCGAGTGTGGGACCTTGTTTCCTTTTGTCATTCAGTGAAACAGTTAAATGTGTTGCTTGTATGCATCCATATTTTGCACAAATATCTATTAGGGTAGCCACATGTGCAGTGCACAATTTGGGAAAAAAAAACCATTTTTTTAATAACTCCATACCCAATTCCATATGCCTCAATATGGTGTTGGCAGCGTGAATGAAAGTTTTGTTCGGTTGGCTTTCCATATGCCAATTGTATTTGCTTGGAAATGTATAAAGCTTTTCTTCAAGGTCGTTTTGGGAAAAATTCCAACAATGATTACATATCATTTTGTCAAACAGTTTGTGTGCATCCTCATTTTTGATGTGTTTATGAGGGTCATGACAATGATGATTTGACAGAAAATTGCTTTTATAAACTTGAGGAAGTTTGGTATATTAATAGATTCACACAATTTTTTGATAGGTAATTTCAGGGGTTCTATTGTGGCCCTCACGATGGTGCACAAAATACAAATACATACTATATATTGGTATTAGTAAAGAGAAGACGTGCATGGAGAAGAAAGATCCCCGAGAAGAGGGGAGAAAGAAATAGTTCTAGTATTATCTCAAAAAAGATATCAAGTAAATAGGTAATACAAGTGTATGCTTGAAAATATGAGGACAAAGATTAGCAAATAGCATCCTATTCACCATTACAATCAGGTTGAGTCTAGATCCTCCACCTTCCATTCCAAGTGAGTGCAGGTCTAGATACTTGTTAAGGAGATTCTCCTTCCATGCACGAAATTCAGGGAAGTTGTCCTTAGCACCCAATGCAAAAGCAACTTCATGTGCAAAACCAACATACACACCTAGTTCATAGAGCTCTCATTTAGAATGCAGTAGCCTTACAATTATAGTCTCGTCATGCATGTCATCCTTGTTTATGAGGCATTTATGACTTGTAAACCCACCAAAGTAGGAATTTTTGCCTTTAGGACAAACAACTTGCCTCTGTGGATTATCCACGTTCTAAATTCTCTAATACACACAGCCGTTGCGGGAAATTTGTGCTTTCTTCGAGGTCGTGGAGTCCTCTGTAGTTATTTCTCCAATGCAATGACTCGTCGAGCAAGGGACGTGTTGGAAGATTGTGTCATTGACTCGATCGATGATGTATTCACATGGCCCCAACTCGAAATAGCCTTTGCTAATTTCTCTTTTGAGTAAAGGGGGAGATTTTCATCCAACACATGCACCTTGATCTGTGTCTAACAAGGTGGACAATAAACTAAAACATATAAAATGCTGGGCAAACTAATGTTGTGTGAATGTTTGGTGGATTTCCTAGAGTAAATTTCTCCACTTTGAACTAGTTGACAAAGTTGGTGGGCCGACTACACTAATGACATGGTGTAAGAAATTGTTCATCCCATCAACACAACCAAGATGTAAGTGATCGTGGCAATTCCTTGAAGTTTAGTGTTTGACGAATGCGAGAGGGGGACTATTGGAGCAACAGAGGAGTGTAATTGGTCGTAAAAGTAGTAGCCATGGCCAATAAAAAGCCAATCATGAGACGATGTTGACGTGACATTGAAATCTCGTGAGATCAATCATTAGACCGTGTGTGATAATGCATGGGAGATGGCTGATACTAAAAATGTGATGTTCATTTCCTACGACATCTCAAGCGTGCCAACCTTCAAATTAAACACGGAAATGAGATATTCAATGCATTTATTTGTAATGATTTCTTGGAGTCTCGGTCAGTCCACAACCTCCTCAGTCAAGAGCGATGAAAATGAAGACATTTATGTACCATAGTTTGTCAATGTGTCTCTATTTGCCTATCTGTGTTTATGAGAAATTGAGATTTGGTTGAAGCAACATATTGTTTTGTAGGTAGATCCCAAGATATAATCAAGTTTCCAACTTAGAGTTTTGTTTTTTAATGCTTCTTTGATTACTTCCGAATTCTCTTCAACTTTGAAGGTTTTTGACATTTTGGTCGTTTGCCAAGGGAAGGCTCTTGACAATTGTAATAACTCTTGCCTCGTTGTTAGTAGCTTTTGGGAGATGGTTTGAAGATTCCATAATTAGACTTCCTTTGGAATATCTCAAGAGAACCATATCTTGATACCCTTGGATTGCCTTTGTTGGCCCCATCAAAATTTAATTTAACCTAGTTCGAAGGGGGACGTTCATTTAGAGTAAGAGGTTGGCAAGTTTTATTGTGATTTTTTTGCTGATTTTATGTATTAGAGGCCAATTTTGTTGAATTATGGGTCTCCCTTTTGAATTCAAAATATGTTTAGATCTAAGAATTGCGTTGACCCATTTTGAGATTACCACCTTCAGCGTGTGTATGAATCTTATGTAAGATAACGCCTTTCCTTCAAAAATTCTTTTGTTTCTTTCAAGCCAAATGCTCCAAAATATTAATGAATAGATAGCTGCCCAAAAAGGGGTGATGACAAAATTCAATGGATAATGTCATTCCCCTAAAAGATGAATTGCACATATGGGAAAGGTCCATGAAAGGCAATGTTTTTGGATCACTTGGCACCAAGTTCTAACAAAAAAAGAACGTTGGAGCAATACGTGATCCACATAGTTTTCCTTTATTTACACACGATATTTGGACCATAAAAGCCCCATTTTGGTGAGGTTGCCGAATGTCAATATCTTGTTTAGGGCTGCTAGCCATATAAACAATCTTGCCCTAGGGAGAATCCATTTCCCCCATATCCTTTCAGTGGACCAGAACTCTATGGGCTCAATCCCTGCTTGTGAAATCATCATTTGGTAGCTTTTGTTGACATCATACAGTCTAGAGTTGGAGACATTCCATTTTAAACAATCTAGTTTCCCACACACTAGTAGTCGTCTTTGGAGTAGGATGTTAGAAATGAGAGTTACTTGTCTTTGGATCGACACCTAAGGAAGACTAATCCTTCCATATGAGGGTGGGCCAGTCTTGATCACCCAATGTTATAATATAATCTAACAAGTTGAGGCCCTACCATTCCTTTGAGGTCTCTTAAATTTCATTCAATTCCACAATTGAATCCAAAGGAGGCAAGTCTAACCAAGAGTTAGACCAAAAGATTATCCCTTCACCAAATCCTACTTCTCAAGTCAATTTCTATTTGACCACCTGCATACAAGAACAAAGAAAGTTCCAAATACTTGATCCACTTTGGGGGGTTAGCGACGGTAAAGATTCTTCTGAGAACAAGGATTCCAAATATTTGGTGCGAATTAGCTTGCTCCATGGTTGTTCAAGGTTAGCATATGGTCTCCACAAGATTTTAGCCCCTAGTGCAACATTATGCTTTCCTAGGTCTACTAAGTTTGCTCCACAAAAGTTTTTTTGGCAAACAAACCTTCTAGTTGAGGAGATGGATTTTTTTGGTCTTCGAGGTACCTTGTCAAATATTATTTTTAGCTTGAAGGATGGTTTTGATAAGAAGCAATCTACTACCCAGGGGATAGCCATTTCCTCTTTCAAGAGGTGAGTTTGGCTTCCATATTCACGATCAGATTTTGCCGAGGTTTTTTCTCATTGCTCAAGTGAATAATGGCTCCCAAGTATTTTTCGAGAAGCTTCCCAATCTTAGTACCTAGGATATTGTATATATGATGTTGAAGATTAGAAGGAACATTAAAGAAAAACAATTGTGATTTTTGAAAGTTGATTTCAAGGCTTGACACCTCAACATATCTCTCGGAGAATAAGTTTTATGTTCCTTGCTTCAAGTACCGTCACTTTTCCAATGATGAGTGTGTCATTAATCGATAGTAGGTGGGATATGGGTGGTGCATCTTGAGTAATTTTGATACCTTGTAGTTTGCCAACGTATATAAATTCCTTAAAAGAATAGTGAGGGCCTCTACCATAATAATGAACAAGAAGGGAGATAGAGGCTCACCTTGACAAATGCCTCTAGATGATTTAAAAGACCCTACTAGGCTCCCGTTGATTAGGATTGAAACCTCGAAAAATGAGATGTAGTTAGTGACCTAGTTGCACAATCGTGGATCAAATCCGAACTTCCGGAGTGTTGATATGTATGAACTACACATCCATAGGAGGAGAATGATAGGATCGACATCATCCTCATTTTAGAGTCAAATTGTGACTCAGTGCATGAACAACAAGGTATTGATATTTGAGATCAATAGAGAGTGTTTCTTTGGATTTATTTTGAATCCTTCTAGCACCACTTCGCGCACCACCTTCACTAAATTTTCCTTTTAAGAATTCCCAAGTTTAATCTAATTAAAGGGGATTGCTCAAAAGAAAACTGAAAATAAAGATAAGGCGGGGAGAAAAGAAACTACTGTAGAATTCATGCTTCAAGAAACTGATATTAAATAATGGAGGATTGTGTGCTTTCATTTATTTACTAAAAACAACAAATCTGTTTATACCCAAATTGACATGACATTGGTGCGAGAGATTTAAATGATGCTAAGATGATTACAACAAACAACTTTGTGACTTGAACAAATTATTATAGTTTTTAAACGCACATCTATTTGACTAGTCTAATTACAACTTACTACTGTATTTTCATTTAAACTTGCAATAACACAATTTAAAGATCACAAGGAAAATAAAGACATAATTTCAACATCAATAATTCTACACAGAAATTTATGGAGATGAGAACAAACAACTTTAACTCGCACAAGCTAATTTAAATTGGCTTGCATTTATTAATCAAATTTCACCTCCCTTTTCAAAATGGGAGTATACATATTTATACAAAATAAGGGCCTCATTTCACCGCCCTTTCCAAACTATGATTGTCAAGGATCAAGGGAATATCCTTAGATAATTGGTCTTTACAATATTTTTTCTAAGCTGATTTATGTTAGGATGAATACAATGGAATCATGAATCAACATGCCATCTAGAATATCCCTAAGGAACTACTCCTCATTATTGTTTAGTGGGCCCCGTTTAGGGTGGAGAGCGCTATGCGGACCCAAATCCTTGTGTTGGTTGAGTGACCTCGATTGTTGATGCTATCAGAGCATCCCCACATGTTTTGTAATCCTTCTCAATCTTTTTAAGGTTAATGATAGGCTTGCCTAAAAAGTTTAATAGCTTTATCCAATAACATATCTTGAGAGGTTACCAATGTTCCCAACATTTCCTAAATATTGACCGCCTTTTGAATATTTTCTTTGGCGGTAGAGACCAACTCAATGACTTGGGAAGCACTTGTCTTGTTTTCCTTGGAAAGGTTTTTGCTTTGAAATGGGCCAAGAATTGCCTTATATGGCTTGTAAATTCTTCTTCTACCATGGCCTCCTGGTTCTCTTTTAGGACCATGGGAAATGTTGGCTTCGTGAATATTTGGCTTACGCTTGTAATAATGTCATCGAGTTGAGGTGGTAGCCTATCTAATTTCTCACCCAATCTTCTAGAGCACTTTTCGTGTAGGTGTATGCTTGACATAGAACACCATCTTTTGATGTAAGAATTGTGAGATCCTTGCAAGCTCCTTCTTCCACACCTCGACAATGAATTGGGGCATTTGTTGTAGGGTGTCCATTTTCTTGGTGATCGTTTTAGCTTTTTTTGAGGATGATTTCCCTTTCTCCTTGGATTTGATGTAATCCTTTATTACCCTGAAGAGGGATAATAAGGCATGCTCGACTTCATCGACAATGTTGTCGGGGATGGTGGCTTTACCTTGAGTTTCCAATTCTGTTTTTGGCTTGCATAACCGAGACCATCTCTCTGCAACTTGAGAAGATGCATGAATAAACAAAATATGGTCTTCTTCATACTCAACCACTTGGGAATGTTTTGTTTTCTTCTTCTTTGTGAGAGTGAAAAGTTCCTCAGAGGTCTCATGCTAGATAAGAGCTTAATTGGTGCCCATCCTCTTTCTTGTCACTCTCTTCAAAGTCTTTCTTTGTTCTTTGATTAAATTCAATATTGATATGGGGGCTTCGTGTGTAGTCCAATCACCTTGTTTCTTTTGAGAAACCAACGTATGCTCAATTCACCCATGTTCGGTCCGAGTGATGGCACACCTCTGAGGGTAACAGGATTTGGTTCCGGCGTATTGATTCCACTTCTAATGTGGTTTCTTTTTTTCACGAGAACCTCTGTATCTCCTCATATGAATATAGGTCATAAGCTACTAGTGGGGCTCTACGACCGGTCTAGGGGTAACTTCTTTCACTTTTGCGGTGCCTTGATTCGATGGGTTGCCTCGGGGCTTCTAGATATGAGAACACATCTCTCCTTGTGAATTCCCTTTTAATTTTCCCTCTCAGAGGAGGGGTTGCCTTGACCATTTGCATGTTATTTTTGATGAGCTTGTTGTCCTCTTAGGTGATCCATACCTAATCATTGAAGTCTTCCTCATAAGCATATGCAAGGCTGATTTTTTCGAGGGATTACAAGTACTTGGCCACCCTTTCTCTAGGATTAGTTCTTGAGTGGGTGCTTTGGGAGATTGAAGGAATTCCTATGGGATGGTGTGTCTCTCGAGGTTCGGCCATCTCTTGAATTCCTTGAATCCAACTTTTAGTGTTAGAGATGGGTGGGTCCTCAACTTCTTTTCCTTGCACTTGTTCGCCACTCCATTGAGAATTTGGAAGGATATCTCTTGTTCGACCAACTTATCGGACAAACAATAAGGAAGGCTGCAATGGTGGAGTTAAAATATCTTCTCGTCATGATCACAACATACTCGAGGTAGAAGAAGACATCTCCAATTTGCTGCGCATGTAATATTTCCGAAGAGATTACGGGCATAGGTTTTTCCACGAGTGCCACTGCATACACCGGGGTAGAAAGTGTTGAGGATATTCTCAATATGTGCCCTAAATCTATGGGAATAGAGTCAGAGTATGCTTTTGGTGCTTGTCATTGATAGGAAAATCCAACAATTTCCCTTCCAAATCACTTAAGAAAGAAATATGTTCTCGATTCTAATGTTTATGGAGTAAGGACCCATCCATAATGCATTAAAATTTCCATGCTTCCCTTTATCTTCATGTATGCTATCCCATAACAAAACCAAATCTCCAACATGGAAGGTCCTTGAAGTAATATTTTTTCAAATATCTTCTTAATATTTTCTCTAAATTTAATATGCCTTTGATGTGATTCCCTCCTAATCTCAATCAACTCAACAATTTGGTTGATCCTAGCAGCATAAGGATCAACTTCATCACCTTTTCCCAAATCTTGCATAAAATGATAGGCATATAACTGAAGGTGAAGAGGTAGGAGAGATTGAACACCATATACTAATTCAAATGGGATTTTCCCAGTGGCTCTCTTTGTTGTAACTCTATCAGCCCATAGTGCAATTTTGAGTTATTCACCCCACTTCCTCATGTTCACCTTCGATGTCCTTCTAAGTATCTTGAGAAAATTATTATTACTTGAGTCAACTTGCCCATTCCCTTGTGGATTGTAATTGGAGGCATATGTGAGGGTGATTCCATAATCATCACACATGGTTGCAAGAGGTTTAACTATGAAACTCATGGTATTATCTCTGAACCATCTTGATGGGAATACCAAATATGCATATGATGTTATTTAAAATGAAGTCCATGACCACCGATGTGTCACCCTCTTTGTGAATTGCTTCTACCCACTTGGTGAAATAATATGTGGCCACTAATATCCATCTGTGACTTGCACTCGAGGGATCTTATATTTCACCAATAAAGTCCAAGCCCCATTGTTTGAAGGGAGCTTCTACTAAAACAAACTACAAGGAGAGAGACCCGAAGCCTTCATTCTTCTCGAAAAATGCTGACAACTCTCACACTTTCTTACTAATTGAGCAACATCCTTAAAGAAGGATGACCACTAATAACCTACTCTTAAAATTTTATGAGCAGTGCCTTTCCCAAAAAGTGACCACCACAAATCCCTCCATGAAATTCATAAATCATCTTGGGGCTTCATCCTCCATTATGCTTCTTAAAAAAATCCTTCAGGGATTTTCCAAGACAATCCATAGTCTGTCAAGATATACTTTTGGGACACCAACTTTCTGTCCTCCTTTGATTTTCATCTAAGGCAACAGAAAATTTAGGTTCTTCAAATAGTACATAATGTCCTTATACCAAACATAAGTGCTTACCTTCCCATAATGGTGTTGCATTTCGTCATCCGCATTATGTACTTCAACAACTTGTAAGTTAGTCTTAACCACCAATCCTTCCAAGCCCACGCCTCTTACTAGTTTCATAGTTTGAATGTCCATATCATACTCTTGAATTTTATTTACCCACCTACACCTCTTACTTGACATCTCCATTTGAGAGAGAATGTCCTTGACCATGGTATGAGGCACATATGCTATGATTTTGGGACTTAAAATATAAGGTCTGAAGATTTTGGTAGCTTTCACCAAAGCAAAAGCTTGTTTTTGCATAACAGAGTAATTTGACTCGAGACTCTTCCAAATCTTTCTTTGAAGAAGACAATATGTTTTTTGTGTCCTTCCTCATCTTTTTGTAGGAGGAAAAAAGCAATGGTATATTCAGAAGCAAAAGAGAACACTTGGAAATCCATATTATAGTCGGGACTTGCCAACATAAGCGTTGTCTTGAGTGCTTCTTTTACTCCTTCAAAACCTTGGATTACCTCATCACCCCATTTGATTCTTCTTCAACATGCTTGTAATAGGCAAAGTATTCTCAACAATGTTGGAAATGAATCTTCTTACAAAATTGATTTGTCCAAAAAAGGATTGGATATCTTTCTTATAAATAGGGGATGGGCACCTTACCAATTGCTTCTACTCTCTTAGGGTCTATCATAACCCCTTCATGAGACACAATGTGTCCCAACAACTTGTTTTATGTACCCCAAAGTGGCACTTCCTTGGGTTCAATGAGATTTTGTACTCTCTACATCTGATCAAGATTTTTTCCAGGTGCTCTAAGAGACCACCTCTCTTTCTAGAGAAAATAATTATGTCATTCCAATAAACAACAATAAAATCACTAATGATCCTAACAAACGAAACATCCATGACTCTCTAAAAGTGGCCTCTTTATTCATTAATCCAAATGAAATTATAACATAAAAATATGTGCCCCAAGGAGTTGTGAATGCAATCCTATACTATTCTTATTCTTTGACCACAACTTGGTTATAGCCAGAGAAACCATCGAACGTAGACAACATTTCAAACCCTGTTACCTTTTGTAAAAGGTTGTCCATGTTGGGAAAAGGGTAGTTGTCCTCGAGTGAGGCTTTATTTAGATTTAAGTCCAACACAAAGTTTGATATCCCCATTTTATTTTTGATTGGTACCGGGTTTGTAACCCATGAGGAATATCTAGTAGGTTGGATTATGCCACCATCCCTCATCTTCTTTAGTTTTCCTTGCATCTTGGTTGTAAGGATGGGGTTAATAGGTCTCTTCTTCTTTATGAAAGGTTTAGTGTGAGGTTATAAATGTATTTCATGTTGAAAAATATCCTCCATATAAGCCTTCAACTCGAGTATAGGACCAAGCAAGACAATCCCGATATTCTTTTAACAATTTGGTGTAAGTTTTTCTTTCTTCTTCATTCATACCACTCCCTAACCAAAATTTCTTGAGATCATGACAAGTGCCTAAGTTGCATCCAAAACATGTATGGGTATGTGGGTAAATCTATTCATATCTTTATCAACACTATCAAAAACAAACTCAAGGCTGAAAAGTCCTCTTGGGATGGTGTTTGTTTTTAGTTTAATCACTTATTTCCCAAAGAGGGTCTCATTTTCATCACAAAACACCACCATAGGTTCAAGATCAATGAGTTGATTTTTAAAATCACATTAAAAACTCAAGAACCTTTGGATTTGAGAATCATTATCAAACACTTGCCAATGTTGAATATTGACATGCACAAAAGGTTTGATCAATACTTCAACTTCAAACTTACAATATGGGGATACATTCTCATTATCATACTAAGAGGCTAGGATTGCAAACCTATCAACTGCAACATTTGACTCCTTTCATGATACTTAATATTGAAAGAGTCAAATAACTCAATGAGGTCCCATACTACATGCTTGTACTTTGCTTTTTGACCTCGACTCTTGGTTGCATATATTTTTTCTAACTTGTTTTATAACCAACTCAGAGTCACCTCTGACAATGAGGTCCTTAATTTTGTGCCTCCAAACAATTCTCAAACAAGGTAAGAGTGCCTCATATTAAACTATGTTATTCATGCACTCAAAAGTTAACTATAAAGAGAAACTAAAATAACCATTTGTTGGGGAAGTCAATATTATGCGAGCTCCATTTCAAAATTTGGAGCATGCTCCATCAAAATTCATAGTCCATGGAGCATTAGTGTCACCAAGTTGTGCATTCATAACTAAACACCAATATTCAAAATTAACATTGCCCACAAAGTTACTCAGATTTGTATCAACAAATAAAACCTCATAAGAAGCATTCATGGGATCTTCTATGAGGTGCAACATCTTGTCCTCTCTGTGTAACTTAACTAATTTCCCTTCCAAAGGTATGTTAAAAAATACATGTGCATTTGAACACTCCCCCTATACTATCTTCCCATTTTCTTGATAGCAACATGCCCCACTTAACAGGGTAGTCAACAATAACAAAATTCATAGTCAAATACTTACAAGGATAAGGAAAAGTTGCATAACCAACCTTATTACATAAGCAACCATAGGTACCTCTCTTGAATCCATGGCATAACACTTTCCAAAAGTAGCTTTTATCTTGATATCTAACTCATTCATGACTTCCAGTGACATAATGTTGTAAGAGGCACCTAAATCAAACATGTAATTGTGAAGAGGCCAACCATTACATGAGAGTGGTAAAAAAAGGGTCTATATCCAACTGTGTTTCAACAAGGTAAGTACCAAAATACACCTCAGGAGGTGATTCAACATCATCATGATCTTCTTTAGGTTCATTTTCAACAATGGTGCGAGGAGTCACCTTGTCGACCACATTTTCTCTTTAAAAATACATCCTCCTTGAATCCCAAATATTCAAATGCCTAATTTCTATTCTCGGGATCCTAAACAATTCCACAATAGGGAAAATAATAGTTATTTGGATTAGGATTTGGGCCATATCACATACATTGTATTTGAGAAAGGATGCATTTGGGGAAGGGTAACTTCCTTCTTAGATGGGATGTAATATCTTATAATAGGGGTTGTGGGAGGAGTACTTGGTCTAGACAAGTATCAAGGATTTTACTTGGTATATTTCTCCTAGGAGTATCTTGGGAACATTGGTTAAGATAGGCATCTTGGTCTTAGTAGCTGGGACAGGCCCCTTGATTTTCCTATTTCTCAAATTATACTCCTCTTGGGAAACAACAACATTTATCAATAATTCCCTATCCTCCTTTGAAGGAACTTCACCATCATATTTTTAATCATTAATGCTCTTAAATATTCAAATTCATGATTAGGTAGCTCAAAATATTGAGCCATATCAATATCAACACTAATTTAAAAGGGAGGGATAATACATTACTTGCACATGCCCATAAATCATCTATAGTTCTAGCACGAGAGGAGGTTAATAGAAGACGTAGCTTGCCCATAATATTTTTGATACTCTAGCAAACATGCATCACCAAAATCATCTCATCATTATCATCATCATCCTTAGTTGGCTTCTCACAAGGAGCATGAGGGAACAAACATTTATCACACCAGTCTATAGTGTGTTCTTCTTCCATAACATCCACTCTCCCCACAAAGGATCTGATACTATTTTTTTGTCTCTAAAATCATGCCATTTTTCACCTTCGTCTATGGGCCTCTTCCCTCTATCCTCATCCTTATGATCTCCTTTGGGATGATTCCCAAATATATTATGTCTAGGATTTTGATGTTGAGTTTGAGGGTTTGGGGACAATTTTTTAAATCTCTAGCCAATATATAAGAGATTTTTTTAACTTCCCCAACTAAGGTCTTAACCACTTCCTCTAGATCACCATACTTTCTTTCCTGAGGTTTCTCTAGATTAACCAGCTTAACACCTTCCCTCTTTGGAGGCTTATAAACAACCTTTATTTCATTTTCTATTTGGATAACCATGGTGAAATCCCACCTCGAGTTATGGTGTTTTTGTACCTTAGATAATAGGTTTCCTTCTTATCAAATGCATCAGAGTATTTAATCAAACAAGACTCATCACTAGGTCTTATATTATTTGGTAATCTTGTTAGAGTCTTATTAAATCTAGTGTTGAAATATTGAACACACTCATTGGGGTTCTTCTTAATATTTTCAAATTCAAATAGAAGAAACCTAGGGTCAGTCTATCACCATATTGTATTCTAAAATAATTTTTCATCTCCTCCCAAGAATCAATTGATCCTTGGGGAAAATATTTGAACCATTCTCTAACATCCTCTTCCAATGTGTGTATAAACAATTTAACATATACATCTTCAAATTCTACTTCATAATCATCCATAATATTTTGAAAGAATTTTAGATGTTGATCTCCACTAATAACATTATTTCTCTAAAATATAGATAGCATACTTCTAATTTCATTTAGTACATCATTAGGATACCCCACCATACCATTAAAATTTATGGGTATGTAGGTATGGACTCTAAAAGGAGCTCTAGGAGGGGAATGTCTATATCATTTTGAGATGCATTCATAAGAAGTGTATTAATGAAACAATGAATAGGATGCCTTTAGACCATAAGGGAATGATCAATATAATGAGGACCTCTAGGATAAAATGTTTCAAAACCAAAACCTCTATTCTCACTTGTGAATAAGTGAGTAGGCTGAGGAAAACTTTGAGTAACTTTAGGAGCTGAACCTTGTTGGAGTAAAGAATGCAAATGGAAGTTCAGAGGTGTGTCTCACAAATTTATCGGATGAACAAGAGTAGTCCTCTACCAAAGGGGATTAAACTCGGAGGATTGAGCACCCTTATATTTTAAACTTTGACCAATCACATGTTTCCAAATATTCCTTCTCCTATGTTGTAAACCTTCCAATTCTAGGAGAAGCTTATTTGTAGGGTCAAATATGAAAGAAGACCTAAGTCCTTACAACTTTGTAAAGTACAGAGTTATCAACAAGATATATCGAACACAAAAGCACCGGTTTGATCTAGACTTTAAGAATAGAGTCGCCACTAGAGATTTGCACTCTAGAAATATTAGACTAACTTTGAAATTTGTACCAAAACCCACTTTATAAACAAAAAAGATAAAAGATCTTGGTAAACCTTTGTAAAACCCAAAAAACCTCTATTAATACTTTAAACGCATGAAATCACAATAAAATATGCAAATCTTGATTTAAAAATGGTTAAACTCAAAATATTTTCCACAACAACATCGCTAGAAGCATGTTGGTTCTAGTTTTATACCCCTCAAACTTGACAACAATTTTGAATGGAAAAATGACTTAGAAAATGATAGATTATGGGTATGTCGTTTTTAGCTCGGGATGCATCTAACATTCTCTTTCTCACCAAGTCTTGGACATGAATAGGAGGAATGTACAATTGGGATGGTCGATTCTGTTACTTCGGTTTTTCCTAAACCAGGGTGAGAGGAACCAAAGGGGTAACTTGAATGAGGAAAAGATGTTATAATTCAATTTCCCTCAAATTCTTGGCAGGTCAATCTGAGATGGGTATGTTAGGAAATTAATATTAATGTTTACATTATAGTTTGGGTGGTTAGTAATATTGTTATAATTTTAGATCATATTATTATTGTTGTACCCGTAAGTCTATTAACGGGTTATTTGGCAGTATGAATTCTGAATTTGTAGGATGTTAGTTTTATATTCCTATGGCTATATAATAGCCTATGTAATGTTTTCTAAACATATCTTGAATATATTATTATATTCTTCTTTCTCCGTGCTGATTGGATTCTCTTGCTGCATAAACTCTAACCAAATTTAAGATTTGGTATTAGAGCGAGAATGGAGGAGATTGTACAGGAGAAAATCCATTCCACTTCTTGGCTTCCCCGGCTGATGATAAATGATACTTATAGAATTGGTTTGTAGAATAAATTATTTGTGTTAGATGTGTAGGCACCTGTTTAGATCTGCTCTCATCTCGTATTCAATCTTCAAAAATCCACGTTATTTCTTGTTAGCGCCTCTGATTGACAAAATTTGATCCAATCCACATCTAGTTTACCTCTTTACTACTCACATTCTTGTTCACATCTATTTTTGATAAAGCCATTGTTTCAAGCCCAAGGCGTTGGGATTTAAAAACCATGACCAGTCAATCAGTGCGTGTATCAAAGGTATATGTGTCATTTGCATTTGGCATTGACAAAGCGATTTTGCATTTGGCTCAGGATCTAATTTTTATTGCAGACTTCTGCCATGGTATCAGTTTGACATCTATTACAATTTAAGGTGTAGAAGAGTGTAGTTTTGACTGCTTGATATTTGTTCCACATCAAGAACATTTGATTCCCATACTGAAGTTCAACGATTGGATTTATTTGGTAAAGGAGGGTTGTGTTTGCATTTCATGCATGAAGAACAACACCAAATTCAAGTAAAACTCAGTCATGAACAAATTTTAGGTTAGGTGATGAAATCAAATTTTGTTGGTACCATTGCAGAGATATTGAAAGCACCTTTCCAACACATTTTTGGTTTATAAAACGGAGCTCTGGTTGTCGAATTATCAACAAATCATTTTGTCACTTCAATGAAGCCGTGAGTTTTTTTACAGCCATTTGTGATTGGCTATTTTTTAATTTTTAACAAAGATTATAGTTTGAAAAATTTAATTTTACTATAGTTTTTGTTTAATAATTACATTTTAAGGGCAATTATTACGTTTTTTAGCCAAATTAATATTTTTCCGACACCATTTTTTTGGGCCTTTGACATTTTTGGAATCCTCATTTCCTCCCAGTTCTAACGAGTGGTCACACGATAAATTTTCTCTCCATCCGAGTAATTTTTTAATCGTTGATCCAATTTTAATTCAAATTGGGCCTTTTTACGGGAAATTAAAACCTTAATAACTTTTTCTAGGTACCTCGAAATCGAGTGCTATTTTTGCAAAAGTGTTTGTTTTTCTATCCTCATTGCATTGATTCAAATTTCATTGAAAAATATGATGTTTGAAAAATACCTTTTTTAGCCTCATCATGTCAATGTCAAAAATTGTAAAATTTGCCTTACGAGATGCATTTTCGGTGTTACCCGACGTTTGGAAAAATAAAGTGTTTCACATTGAGGAGGGAAGATATAATAAACAATGTGTAAACAATTGAGCTTCATATCCAAATCAGGTTGAGTTAGCATCATGTTAAATGGAGGATGGAGGCATCGAAGATGGAGGTCGACAACGACCTCTTGTCGATCCACCAACGACGGTGCCGCACGAAGTTATGGTGGCATTTTTGGTGTGATTTTTCTTTCAGTTGTGTGCTTTAGTTTCATAGCACATGTTTTGCATATATATTGTGTAGTTTTCAACTTTTCGGTGTGAATTGAAAATAAGAAAAAAATTTCATTCTGTTCACCGGGTATGTGGCTATTCTTATTTCCCTTATGAAAAAACATAGTGAAGATCAATTAGCACAATGAAATGCAGCATCACGAGTCTTGATGAGGTTGAACAGTCAGATGTGTTCATGTTCAGACCTAGGCTTGTGGTTACCCTCTGGAAAACCATTGAAGGCTGTTCAAATGTGTTATTGCTCGAGTTCCCACACTGTTAGGTCAGATGTGTTCCCTAGAGTGATTGGTTGATAAGTAGATGATTCTTGAGTATGTTCCCATCCTCATCGGTCAGATGTGTTCCCGACAGTGCATGGTTGATAAGAAGTTGATGTGTTCCTTCTTCTACCTTCAGTTCGAGTGTGTACCAAGATCATGAGCGCGCAGAGGCAACCATCTCAGTAAGGAAGTGTGAAAGTTATTTTGTTACCATGGAAAAATTAAGGGGGGAATGTTAGGAAATTAATATTAATGTTTACATTATAGTTTGGGTGGTTAGTAATATTGTTATAAACAATATTACGTACTTTGATCATATTATTATTGTTGTACCGTAAGTCTATTAACGAGTTATTTGGCAATATGAATTCCGAGTTTGTAGGATGTTAGTTTTATATTCCTATGGCCATATAATAGCCTATGTAATGTTTTCAAAATGTATCTTGAATATATTATTATATTCTGCTTTCTCCATGCTAATTGGATTCTCCTGCTGCATAAAGTCGATGAAATTTAAGAGAGTATAGCCATGAATGCAATATCTACTTGCAAGAGTTGTCACAAAGATATCACACATACTCAACAGAAACAAGTTACTAAAGACAATAGAATATAATTCACAAAAATCATTTCAAACAATGGTTAAATGAAATAGATCTTAATGATGTTTGAATAATAATCTTCACAGAGATAAGAGAAAATACATTCATAATATGTAGATATAATGATTTTTGTAGGGGTAAAATGGTTGGATATGTCGGTCATAAAGAAGGAGAAGTGGACGATGGTTGATTTGTAATAACAAAGTGCTAACAACTACCAAGATAGCTCGCATTTACTCCGAATGTAGGGGACACAAAATAAAATAAGAACTTGTCAAGATGAGGGGTGAAAAGGTGAATAACCAACTATATGGATTAATATTGTGTAAACATTTAATGTACACATATAAGTAAATAAATACAAAGTAAATAAAATCACACCATAACACAGTGACACAAAATTTAATGTGGAAAACCCCAATGGGGTAAAAAACCATAGAAAGAATTATTTCCATTAAACTGAGAAAATTTTCAACCAGTCCAGTAACTCCCTTCCTCACTTCTTGCTCCATGTTTTTAACCTAGAGTAAATACAATACCTCAATATGGCCCATGACCATATTTAAATAACCCCTAAGGGTTATGAATATTAAGTGATGGGGCACACCCCAATTTAATATTTTAGTTAATTAAATAACTAACCACCTAATATAAAGTTTATATTTAAATAATAAGAATATAAGTTATTCTATATTATTTAAATATAAACTAAATATTATGATACACTTAATATTATAGTTCTAACACAACTTTTAAATGGAAATTTACATTCATTGATGCTCAAGTCATGCAAACGATACTAGAAAACCTTCAGAACCCTCAACACAAATGCTTGTGCAATAATTCCAATGGAGTGTTTACTGCGTCCATTTTCATATGCCAAAGATACACTCAAAGGAAAACAAAAATCAATCCAAAGTAAGATTGCAACAAAGGTTTTATAACTAGAGAAAATATTGCAAAGTAAGTACTACAAAACAATATTTATTCAGTGACCAAAAAGATGCAATAACCAAAGATTGATCTAGTGTATTAGATATAGATGCAATAAACAAAAAAATTGTAGTAAAAGTTATAATTCATTGACCAAGTATTCAAAATACACATCAAATCCATGGACAAATCAAAACAAATTGTTCTATTCATCTTAGTTCTTACAAGGGGACATAAACTAGATGTCCTCAATGTCTACTAATGGTCATCAATGCACCCACCTCGAATTAAAAATTCAGATTCAAATCTTCTACACTTATAGAAAATGAAAACCTAGAGCTAAAATAATTAAGCTGTCAACCCAACAACAACAACCACCTTTAATTAGGACAAGATCTCATAGTTATAAAAAAATTCCATGAAGGAATATACCCAAATTCCCCCAAAATTGGTTTGTAGAAAGAAAAGATGTGTAGCAAAGGATCTTGGGCTCACCAAAATGGAAGATATTCCTATCTAACTGAAAAGATTCCACCTTTAACCACCCAACTTGGAATGGTTTTGTCTTATAGTTTTGGATGTGGACATGCACATGCTATTCCTTTTTGTGCCAATGAACTCCTTTGTCTTTTTTTGTTACGTCATTGCCACACATGTGCTTAGTTACGAAAAAGGTTCACCTTTTATGCGGTCATTCATTTGATTTTATTTTTTCCTTTTCAAAGATATGCTAAATGAAGCGAACACTATGGTAATATCCACTGACATGAATTCCCATGGATGGGACTTAGGATTTGAACCAGAAACACAATTCTCACATGAATGACTTAACTTCACCCTCTACCAAGATTGTGCCAAAATAAAAATGAAAATTCATAGTTACGAATGAAAAAATATCTCACACATGCTTTGTAAGAATTTATTTCTATTTAACTCTCACTTATCTCTATGTGGACCACGAAATTTTATTTGGTATCGGCGTAGAAAATTTGTGAACTTACTTAAATACTCTGTTTTAAGTAATGGCAAAATTAGGAACTCATTTTTCTGAGCTATCTTTTGAAGCATTGAAATCTATCTTTAGTCTCACCGACCCATATGAAGCCTTTGTCAAAATACTGCTCAAAATACTTGACTAACCAGAACCTTCCACTGAAGCCTTGAATCCCAACATGGTGTGGCTATCTCTTATGAGAAATATTAGCAAAATGACTCCCTTCTTTTCTCTATTCCAATTTATGTTTTACCACTTATTATGCCCAGAAGACTATTTATATGTGGTTGTGGATAGATTTAGAAAAATGTGTGTTGATTCCTTGTACTAAAAAAATAACTAGTGAAGGGACTGCACATTTATTCTTTCAGTTTGTGTGGGAAAATTTGGTTTGCCCACTTCTTTTTTTAGATTGGGATTCTAGGTTTCTCGGGTAATTTTCATCCACAGATCGATGAGCAAAAAGAGATTGTGAACCACACAATGGTACATTTTCTCATTGGTTATTGTGGTAAAAGTCATAAATTGTGGGATGAACATTTGTATTATGTGTAACATGCTTATAACCGTGCATTAAATTCTTCTACTATGAAGTATCCATTTGATATTTGATTTAGTTATCTACCTAAATCTGCATTAGATTTCTTTTTTGGACAAAAAAATGTTGTTAGTGGACTTAGTGATACTGAAAAATATAAGAAGTTTGTGCGAGAGAATACAACGGGTCCATTAGTATGTCCAAGAACAATCGGAGAAAAGTCAAGCAAAATATAAAGAAAGGCATGATAAACATAAAAATGATCACAAGTTCCAAGTTGGTGATTTAGTTTGGCTTCACATCAACAAAGAAAGGTTGACAGTGAAGGTAAAAAGTTAAAACCAATTTGGTATGGTCCATTCTAAATTTTGGATAAAATTGGTAATAATGCTTTCCAGTTAGATTTACCTCCATATATGCAAATTTATTCAATTGTAAATGTTGAAAATTTGAAGTTGTATGAACCACCTATGATTATTGATCATGATGCTAATGTTGTACCTTTTGTTGATGATTTTACACTTGAGTATTTGGATGAGTTATAGGAAGATATCATTTTGGATAGGAAGGTTAGAACCTCATGAAGGGGTGATGTTGAATATCTTCATGTGGGTTTGAAAGGCATGCATCCGAACAAGGTGAAATGGATGGAAACCGAAAGGTGAGGGAGAAGTACCCTCACCTCTTTACCAATTAAAATTACTTTTGGAGGTCCAAAATTTTCTCCGTAGAGGAGTGATACAAAGGATTATCATTGAGAAACACCGATCTACAATCTTTCCAGAATCAGTCACATGTAGTTGCATTACATAGATAAAATTGATAGATTTCGACAATATATTATTTGCTAAAAACTGATCCCATATGAAGAAGATATAGCCTGCTAACATTTTTGGCCAATTGGAAAAAATAATGGACTGCGTGCAGGTGACATGGATGTGTGAACATCTGCTAAGTGGACCAATGAAATTGCAAGATGTAACACATGTGGTATGAAGAAAAAATTAGTTTTTTGACATCGGTCTTCGACACTCATTTACGTGGGCCTCGTTATTTGATGGTTAGGGGCATTTAGCCGAGTCGACACACTATTTTTGTGAAGGGGTTCCTTTTATTCGATCTTTATATCACCATTGTTGATCTTATGTATATATTTTGTCATGTTTTTATCACATGATGAATGTGGGATAATTTACTATGTAATTGTAAACATTATGCATTATCTGGGTCATTGGAAAGTGCAACTTGGTGAGTCAAGTTGCCTCATCTTGGTCAACCGATTCGACCTTCCCACTCTAACCGCTTATCCTCCCCTGCTAGCTCGGATCTTCTATGCCACGCGATTCACGAACTCATCACTATATCCGCTAACTTGCTAACTCAAACTCCTCATTTTCCCAACAAACCAACAATTCAGCACTAATGTCCATGCGGATGAACTTAGCCATATTACCCAATGGCCTACACACTTGGCAAAGCAAAAACACAACTAGGACCGAATTACATGTGACCACCGGAAAAACAACAACATCTTCATCCCTCATCGATGCATGTGGGACTAAGCCCCAACATAGAAAATTCTAATCATATGGGAGGCTTGAACTTGGGTCATTATGATAAAAGATAAGGGCCTTGCCAATGTGCTCTGGGGTGAAAAACAATATAAAAGGGGCCAAGTTCTATTTTTAAAGCTAATTCCAGAAGTCTATGTATACTAAGAGGCTAATTATGGGAGTTAGGAGAATTTTTGGGAAAAAATTCCAAAGGAGACTAGGGCTTATCAAATCCTCCTCCCATTTCTTGGTAGCATCTATTATTATCTTTGAATCATCTGTAACTAGTAATGCTTCTAGAGTTATAGCTAAAAATGTAATGTCGGGATGATTGGATACATGAAAAATACAAGATCCTCCTCCTTTCGCCAAGTGAGAAGACTTGTATGCAAAGATAGCTAGACAAAACAAACATTAGATAAGGATTTAACGAGTTTCTCGGCAAAGGCCGATCCTAGGAATCCAAAGGAGATTCCTTGAAGGGTGTCAAATCATGTTGTACAATTAAGTGATTTGATAATGATAATAAGATAATGATAATGTAATTTAGAATTCAAGAGGGATGGAGAGATCTTTTTTTGTTGTAGGTAGCCCAAGCTAGGGCTGTTGTGAGCTTGAAGTCCAGGAAATAGTCAAACCAAGGTTGTTTAGCTGCGGCTTGTATTTCACGTATCACTTCAAGTTGATATTGGATGTATTTTATTTAGGGCATGGTGTGATGACACACACGCTGAGATCATGTGAGATATTAAACTATTCCCACATGAAAGGTTGGATGATCGAAATGTTGTATATGCTTGTGATGGGGTGTGACTTGTCCTTGAACAATCATCTACAAAAAAAATACATTTTACAAGACAACAAATTAGGCCAAAACATATTGATAAAGATATGATAATTTCTAAAATGACTAAATTGACAGAGATCGACGATGATCATGAATCGACGATGATCAAAGAAAAAGGCTATTTTGATAAAATCTAATAAAATAGATTGATTTTGATGCAAAATGAATTTTGACAATGCTAAGAAAAACTAGGGGGATTCTAGAAAAGAGAAGATTTAAAAAAAAATTGTAATGTTTTTTGAAGGGATAATAAGAGGAAAAGGTGATTAGGACATCGATCGAAGATGATCGGGGATCGACGATGATTCACTGATAAAATTAAGATATTCTAAAATTTGATCAAATGATTAAATGAGGACTAATGTAATGGTTATGGAGGATGATGTAGAAAAATGTTATAAACTATAATTGATGCAAATATATGATTGAAAATGATAATGAAAATATACTAACCTTGTTGAATATTTCAGAGGATGACAAAGCTCCAAAAGGTTGATTGATGATTTGACGAGATTTCTCCAAGGAATGACAAAAACATAGTGTTGATATTTCCTAACAGCATAGTGATGTCATATGTGGCTTCACAAATTTAGTAGAAGTCCCAAATCCAATCTAACTATACTAACTATAAATGGAGGAAGGAGGATGATTTAAATAGAATCAATGGTGAAATGATCACGATCGATCACAAATCCATCATTTTTTCTGAGAGATGTTAAAAACAAGTAATGAAAAGATGGAAAATGGTTAAAACCACTTTGCCATCCGAGGATTAAGGTTGTTTCATGAGCGGTGGGAGGTTAGGAATCCAGGTAGGAAGAGGTTAGGGGTTAGGATATGAGGGTATGTTAAATTAGGCTAGGTTGGTTTTAGGTGGTTAGGGGATGGTAAATAAGATTTCATGATGGTAAATTTGATTATAAAGATGATGGACTTAGGATAGTGATAATAATGTGAATAATGATAATGTAATTAATATGTGTTGGTCACCTAGGGTGAAAAAGTGGTGTCTACATTTTCCCCTTTTTTTGAGCTATTTGTAGGCATAGGTGATGAGAAAAAAACTAGTGTTGAGATGCCCCAGTTTTATGATAAGGATATTGTTCCCCCTCAAGCCAATGGTCCAAATTTTTGGTCATTGGATTGAAAAGAGTTAGATTGATTGGATAGGTTTTCTTAAAGATGCTCCAGGGCTTGATTGTAGTCTGAAATGACCATGTTGGAGGAGTATATAAATGGTAGTAATCTTGGAAACACTTGGTAGGGGACATTATACGGCCTCTGGAGGTGACGCTAATGTGGAAATCCTACAGACATGTGTTTTGGGAAAGACCACTACATGGAGAGGATCCAATGGGAGTGATCTTGTGAGGATGTGTGAAGTCATGGGACCAAAGGGTCAAAGGAAAACATCCATAATGTGTGAAAAACTTGATGTATGGTCAAAAATAGAGTTTTGACAAGGTTTTAGGCATCAAAGCAAAAGGCATATAAGCTCTTTGATGGTGTCATGTAGTGTGTTTAAAAAGGTCTAGGTGACCAAAATTGATAAGGTGTGTAAAAGGGTTTGGATCGGAAATGATTATGATCACCGATGGTTAGGTATGTGATCGGTGATGATTTATGATCATGATGATCATAAAATGGAATTATATAATCCAAGTCGGGTGCATGAAAATGGCTCATTTTGTGATGTGTTAACTTGTGATTTGAGAGCTCTGATTTATTGATTTTAAGTGTTTTTAGAGATGGAGGCGAGTGGAAGTGACGAAGAAGAAGGCAGATGAGAGAGGGGTAAGTAGATTTAATTTTTGTAGTTTTTTTTGATTTTTGTTTTTTTTTTTTTTTTTTTGATTTTGGACAAGATTTAGGTGGGAACACCCAATCGGTGATCAATCATATCATTGGATGATTGATTGGGATGGATCACATCATCATATATATAAAAAAGCATCATCGATTAGCGATCAATGATGATTGGTTAGTTTTTGATAAAAATGCTAAGTGATGTGATTTTGTTTGTTTTTACAAGAGAGAGACCATATACCTCTGGGATAGGATCCCAGAGATGCTTGAGAATATTAGAGGAGATGTGAAGAATGTTGAGTGGGCACATGTGATGTATCATTGGTTTTTGGGAGGATTCCGCCACTACTAGCGGATTCCTAGAGATGTTGGGTTGATGGTTGCATTGTTGGATAGGTGGGAGCCGAGTACATGGACATTTTGGTTCCACTGGCGAGATGACTATTACGTTGGAGGATGTATATATATTTTGAGATTACCTATTTAGGGGGAGTGGATAGTTCCTATTACCCAAGAGGCCCATCTTGGATATACTATGAGATGGTTGTATGGAGATGATGCCCCTGATATTATATAGATACATAGCAAGGGGTTTCACATTGAGAGATATTATGATGCAGAGGTGTCAGGAACCGGCTGATGTCATGGTCATGTTGGAAATTTCTTGTTATGCACTTTGACTCGGGAGGAGGAATATTTCCATGGACACTAGCAGGTGTCTTAGCTGAGATTATGGAGCACCTAGATAGTGTATGCCTAGGGGTGTGCTTTGCTAGCTTAGGTGTACCATGAGCTATGGATGTTTGTGATTGGGAGGAGGTTTGGATTGATGTGGGGTTTTATTACATTGTTGGGCATATGAGCACATAGTTTTAGTGAGGCCACCAAGCCTACCTTGGAGAGTCTAGAGACCCATAGAGTATGTGGTGGGTTTATGAGATGGAGGTTTGATTGGATGAGAGATGATGGGGTGGAGAGGGATCAAACATATTATACTAATCATCTACATGGTTTATCTATGGATGATGTAGTCTAGAGGCCATATGTGAGATTTCCTACATGGCCTGGTATGGATGTGGAGTTGGCAGGGTTGAGGTGGGTGTGGTGGATTTGGGGTAGGAGGATAGAGGAGAAAGATGATTGAGGTTGTGTAGTTTCCTTCCTAGGTGCGGAGGTAGTTTGGACTCCCCAATAATAGATACCAAGTGAGCATTATATATCGGTGAGATGATTCTAAGAGGGACCTATCGACACTAGTGGAGATGAGGCAGAGAAGAGGAGGAGGAGGAGGAGCTAGGGCATAGATGTTGATGATATGATGGAGTTGTAGAGGGGATTTAGTGAGTGGTGGATGTAACAATGGGCAAGCCTAGGGAGATAGGGTGGGGTGAGATAGATGGGGTGGGGAGGTGGAGGAGGAGGGTGATGGTGGTGAGAGTTGATTAGATTATATGAATTTTTGATGCATTATAGTTAGAGAGAGATATCAGTTGATAGTGTGAGAGACACCACTCATCATCAGAGAGAGATACAATTTTTAGTAGGAGTGGATCAGGCACACTTAGAGCATGATACATTCTGCAAAGCATAGAGGGATAGATATTACACAAAGTGGGAGGGCATTTGGGTGAAGTATGGAGAGGTAGGGATGGATTTGAGGCCTCGAGGAGTAGTAACATAGGGAGCATGGGCTGAGTGTGGGGGGTAGGTATAGTACTGCAGGAGGAGTAGCTAACAAAAGGTGGAGGAAAATGATGGACCTCCAGTTTTATGATTTTGAGTATGATAGTATATCATGTATTGGGGAGGAGATGTGATACTATGAGTGAGTTATGATGATGAGCATTTCTCCCATGTACCTCTATATGCAGAGCATAGAGTGAGTGAGCATAGATCATGGCTCGATAGGATACTACCTCGGTGAGTACATTGAGTGTTGGTGAGTGTCACAAACCTCGAGAGATCAAGGGACATGATGGAGGAGCCTAGAGGGAGGCCAAGGTGGTGATAGAGTATCTGATTTTGATTTTACCACATAGATGGTGGATTTTGTATGATTCAGATGTATATATGATTTTGTATATGATCCCTTTTGAGGAATTTTGTATAAACTTTTTGATGATATATATATATATGATTATGATTTTGGATTCATGTGTTGTGATGGATTTAATTTGATGTGATGTTATATATGTTGAGTTTGATGATGTTTGAGATGGTTGATAGATTAATTGTATTGATATGATGTTAGATGTGTAGATGTTGATATGATGTTTGATGTTGATGTGTGATGTGACTCAATGTAGTGATCTTGATGTATGTTTTAAAATGTGTATTTTATCATGGTTAAGAATAAATGTGAAATGTTTTTTTTTAAACTAGATTTGATATATATATGATCTGATGGTAAATTTAATGTATGATGATGCACTTGAGGCCTTGTAACAAATGTTAACATATAACTAATAATAATTAGTCACATGTAGGATCATGGATATATGTGGAAATGAATTATATACCTTCTTTTCAACATGGGAAGGGTTGATATGTAGTTTTTATGGGGGGAGTAGGTTCTCCTTTGATGGCTTATAGGATTATGCCCCAACTATATTATTTTTATTGTGCAAACTGATCAATGTGGGAAGTTTTTTTGGAAAGATGATCGATGCGGGAAGCTTTCCTAGGATGATTTTTGATTATTTTGACTTTGATATGAAGGTTGATCGATGCGGGAAGCCTTTTTAATGATTATGGGTAGCCATCCTTTGAGGGAGTGGTCTACAATTTTTTTTTTTTTATTTTAGATAGTCATCCTTTGAGGGATCAATCTATATTTTTTGATTTTTGATAACTTTCCTTTGAGGGATCAGTCTATATTTTGATATTATGATTAATATTTTCCTTCAGGGATCAGTCTATATTTTTATAATGTGCATCCATATGTATATTTTTTAATTTTATTTGAAGCTGAGGGTAGGCCTAGTAGACCATTTGGGGAGGGGAAAAGGATGTGTGTACAAACTACACATGTGTACCCCTAACATGTTTTTAGTTGGTAGATAAGGGGAAGATGGAAGTAATGATTATGGGGTTCCTACTTATGAAGAGGAACTTATCCATGTGGAAAATGTGATGAACAGAGATCCATGTGTGCTCATCTTTAAGGTTGTAAATATAGGATACTGATGAAGACCACACATAATTCCAAATCATTACAATGGTAAATGATAGGTTGGTGATGGAATGAGATCTTTGATGTGACTAATGTCATGAAAGTAGATGTGTTAACAATAGAAAGGCCACAAGTGCAAGGAATTTAGAGGTTCCTTTTCAGGTTTACCATCAAGGAGGCTAAGTGATAGGATCTCAACCCATATTTATGAGTGATGACATATGGACCAATCTAGTTAGGAGAAAAAATTTCCACGTTTACTCCTTTCCAGAGTAGTGACATTTTGATTCTCTTTAAGGAAAAGATCACCAATGTTGAAGTCACATTCTTTGACATGTTTTTATATGTATCTTTTTGATGCATTCTTGATAGACATGATGATGTTCAAGGGTTGTTAGGTGGCATTCATCTAACAATTCAAGTTGTGTTAAGCATTTCTTGATGATAATCCTCATCAGAGATAAAATATCTTGAGGGACACACAGAGAGGATGGAATTTGAACTTCAAGGGGTAGAACCACCTTAGATCCATAGACTAAAGAAAAGGGTGTAACACCTATAGGAGTATGGATGCTAGTCTGATAGGCCCAGAGAGAAAAAAATTTGGAGATGTCAATTTCTACTTGCTTGATCAATGATTTTCATGAGGATTTTGTTGAGTGTTTTGTTAGAAGCTTTTTCTTGACCATTTTCTTGTGGATAGTAAGGAGATGAAAAATAAATTTGATGTTATAGGTGTCACAAATTTTTTGAATCTTTTTTTTTTTTGAAATATTTTCCATTATCTTGTGATATTTTGTGAGGAATGCCAAAGTGATAAATAATGTGATGGTGGATGAAGTCAATGATCTTATCAGCTTTAGTAGAGATGAGGGAATATATTCCACCCATTTTGTGAAGTATTTAGTAGTGATGATGATAGAATGATGTCATTGTGATGAGGAGGGTTGATGAGGCCAATGAGGTCAAGTCCCCATTGTGAAAAAGGCATAAAATCCTGAGTGGGTTGTAGGGCTTGACTTGGAATGTGAGTAAGGTTGGAGTGTTGTTGACATTTGACACATTTCTTAATGTATATGTACAAAAATATTGATTAAGGGTAGGCCAATAATATCCCATCCATAGGATGTGTTTAAAAAAACCAAACCACTTGAAGTGTCCACCACATATGTCATCATGGACTTCTTGGATAGATTTAGTGGATTCATGAGATTTGAGGCATCAAAGTAGAGGCCATCAAACCCACATTTTTAAAGGATGCCACCTATGATGACATATAGTTATTAGCATTTGTAGAAAAAATATTTTAGCATTTTAGATAGATCAGAGGGAATTTTAGATTGAGAAAAAGATAGTCATAGAATTGAGTGTACCAAAGGTCTATTGATTATTTTTTTTTAAGGTTAATAGAGGGGAGTTTGTTGGTATGAGATGGTTGATCGAGTCTATGCACAACAAATGAACAAACTTAGAATCTTCAATTGATAAGGGGATAAGTGCAAGAGAATCCATAGTGTCTACAAAATTTTTGGATGAATGAGGAACTAACTTTTGGATTGTATATTGATCGAAGGATTTAAGAGGAATTCAACAATGTTTTTATATTTTTGTAAAATTTCATTTTTACATTGATAAGTTCCTTTTGATTTGATTGATGATAAGTTGGAGTCTCCATAGATGTCAAGGATTTGAACACCAAGCATGATAACAATTTAGAGACCCATGATGAGGGCTTCATACTCAACCATGTTGTTAGTGCATTCAAAATTTAGTTTGAAAGAGAGGGAATAGAGTCCCCAAGGAGGTATGATGATGATATACACCTCCCCTATTCCAACACTTAGAACCATCAAGAAGAGTGTCATTTTGAGGGAGTATATTCTTGATCGATAGTGTTGATGGATTCATCAGAAATTGTTCATGAGGTAGTTGATTATTAGGAAGGGAGCTTTTGTGAGTTGGTCAGCGATGGCTTTCCCTTGATATATTTTGACATGAATTCTAGGTCAAATTCAGTCATAAACATGAGCCATCGAGTGATGCAATCACTATGATATGGTTTAGAATGCATAGCTTTGAGAGGATTGAAACTGGTGATGACATAAGTCTTATGATTAAGGAGATAGTGATGAAAGTTTAGAAGTCACAAAGTATAAGGCACAACATAACTTTTTTTCTTTGGTGTAATGAGTTTCATAGTCATGAAGAGTGTGAAACTTACATAATAGATGATGACCTTCTCTCTCTACCCTTCTCATCTCGATGTGCTAGCATAACACCCAGGCATGGTCATGGTGGAATATATATATATATATAAAAATGGCTCCCCCTCATGTGGAGGTGTGAGCATGGGTGGTGATATAGGAGATATTTTTGAGGTCTTCAAAGGCCTTTTGATAATTTTGATCCCATTTGAAATGGACATCCTTTCAAGGAGATGATGAAAAGGTTGAAAAAATGATATGAAAAGTTGAGAAATGAAGTGAGCGAAATGATTGGAGTTACCTTGAGACTACAAAGTTTTTGATATTGGAAGGAGGGGGCATCTCGATGATGGATTTGATTTTGGTAGGTCTACTTTAATACCCCTGATAGAAATGATAAACCCTAAAATTTTTCTGTGAGAACACCAAATACACACTTGGTCGGGTTAAGGTAAGGAAGAAAAGTATTGAATAAGATGGGAAAATATGACATCAGGATGATGAGATGGTCTCTTTGATGTTTAGATTTACCTAAGATATCATCAACGTAGTCTTCTATGGTTTTATGGATGAGATCATGGAAGATATAAGTCATAACATGTTGATAAGTGGCCCTTATTTTTGAGTCCAAAGGGCATGACATGATAGAAAAAAAAGGTCCCCCAAGGGGTAATGAAAGATGTCTTATGTTGGTCATCAGTCATGATAAGGATTTTATTATAGCTAGAAAAAATCCATCCATGAGAGATAACATTTCATGGCCTGTCATGTGAGGTCAACAAGTTGATCGATGATGTTAGGAAGAGGGAAGTCATCTTTAGGACAAGTGAGATTGAGATCTCGAAAGTTTGTGCAGATGTGTAACTTTCCAGAGGATTTGGTTATGGGTACAATATTAGAAACCCACTATGGATAGTCAATGGGTAGTATGAAATTAGCAGAGAAGACATTGTAACTCTTCTTTTATGAGTAGGGCTACGTGAGGGTGCATTCTACATAGATTTTTTTGATGGGTTTAGCATTAGGGATTGTGATGATGTTGTGGATGATGATGTTAGGGTCAATACCTGGCATGTCACTATATGACCATGTGAAGGCCTGAATTATGTTTGAAAAGAAAGGTGGTGAAATCCTTTAATTCTTTTGAATCTAAAGATTGGCCAACTTTGACTATGTGAGGGTTCTTGTGAAGTCCCTATGTTGACATCATAGTGGATTCATTAAGGAGTGTGATGTGTCAGTGGTAGAGTATTTTAAAGATAATGGTCCTCTTCCCCCATATAGGATATGATGGATTCATCATCATGGCATTGAAGAATGTCGATGGTAGGGGAGTCTTCCTCTACCATTTTGGTAATACTAAGTGGAAGGGTCTTAGTGTCATCATTAGTTTGATAAGTGAGTGGTCCTAAGGTGATCATGTTGATTAAAAAAGTAGGAGGGATGGAAATGGTGTCATTTGTGTCCATAGATTTTCATGTGAAGATGATGAGATGGATTTTTATTATGGATTCAAATGTGGTGATCATGGAGGTGTTTGAGGAAGGTTTGTCAAAACCTAGTCCAAATTTCTCATGAGGTTTACAAGACTAGTCAAAGACCAAGTCATGTATACCTTGTTCATAATGTCCTAAACCAAAACCTTTCCAAGTACAATGATGAAGGTACATTTGTGAAAGGATTGGTTGTATAAGAATGAGAAATCAGATATAAAGGGTTTAACATGATGTTGATTGTTCATGGTGTGAGGAAGGATGATCAATCCCTCCATATAAAAGAGGTTAGTTTTTTAAGATATGGGGAGGACCAAAGGAGATGATGTCTCTCAACATTTGGTTCATACATAGGTTGTTTTTAGGTCTCCCATATGTTTTAGGTGTAGGGAGTGAGTTAAGGGCTAGAAGGTGGTACTCCCCCAATGAGAGATGTTGCATAACATCTTTGAAAGGAGTTATCATCTAGTAGCTTAGATGAGAAGATGGAAGAGCTTGTAGAAGCCTCATTAGAGGATCCCAGTTTTCTTAGGAATGAGCATGTCATTAGGTTGGTAGGTCATGTGACATGCTTTGAAAGGATTTGGGTCAATGGGAATAGTAAAGGTTTTACCTTCATGTTCATATTTTAAAACAATGTAATGTTGATGGGATACAATGCATAATGTATATCAAGGTCATCCTAACAACATGTTGTACTAAAAATCTCCTTCTATGAGATAGAAGAGCTCTCATGAAGGATTTTAACACCTACCTTGATGGGTAAAATGATCATGCCTAATGTAGGGGGATGGTGTTGTTAAAGGCATGTAACATGATAGGTGACTGGGAAATGATGGTGTTAGGTAACTGAAGTTATTTGAAGGCATGAGATGATATGATGTTGTTATACTGGTTTTTTTTCAATCATAACTCTCTTGATGAAAGAGTATCATCAATTTGGGAAGTGATGAAAAGAGTGGAAGGTCATGGTCTTTGGGTTGTAAGGATGGGATTTCAGAATCATCAAAAGTGATATATGATGAGAATTTTTTAAGAGTTTGAAAAGGTTTGGAAATGGTTGAGGTCATCTATGGTATGAGATGGATTAGAGAGCCTCAATCATTTTTTTTGGTGTTGTGGAGAAGTTTTTGACAAGCTCATAGAGGACATCTTCACAGGATCTTGATGGAGTTGTTTAATGATGGTGTTTTGTATAAGGTGGTAGATTGGGTGTGTGGAGTAGGTGAGGATGGATACCTTGGCCTTAGAAGATGATGGATTAGGTGATTTAGGAGCAAGGAGAGATAGAGACTTTGGGCCTATTTTTGTCTAAGGCCTTGGGGTCTTGCGCATGTGCTCTTATAGTTATGTGAAAACATGTCTATTTGATGGAGTGGGGTTTTACTTAGAAGAAGCCTCACTCTTGTTGGATATGGATGTGGTGTTGGATGATGGTTTAGAAGGGGTGGCTTTAGGGATTTGATGGGTTTGTTTGATTTGATTTGGATGTTTTGGATCTATGGGAAGAATCCCTTTTCTAGAAAGGATTTGAATTATGGCATGGAGGGATTTATAGTCCTTAGTGGAATGTCTTGGTGTCTGATGGTATGCACATAATGCTTCATAATTATACCAAGAGGGTTTCCACCCTCGGGAGTCAGATAACTTAATAGGGGTTAATGTTATGGTAGATGATTGGATGATATTTTTGAGGATTTAGTATATACTATATTGTAGCTATTTGCTGGAGGATGATGATGAAGATGAAGGGATATATACATTGTTTGATGATTTAGAGGTTTGAGTTGATGAGGTCATGTATTTTGTGACATTTAGGTGTTGATCGAGGAATGAACCTTAGATTATGTAATAGTGACTGTGAATTTAGATGAGGGATGAGGCCCTAAGATGGAAGGAAAAGGATTGTTTTTTTTTGATAAGGTCATTTGATGATTTTGTGGTATAGTTTTTATTTTTTAGATGAATGGTTTATGGATTGTGTAGTGGACTTATTGAGATTTTGGATGTGGTGTCAGTGACGTGATCTTCGAAAGAGATTTTTGTAATTTCTATGATGAGGTTTATTTTTTTTAGGACTTTTAAGAGGAAATGGGGTCTGAGAGGATGTGATGTGGTATAGGTGTAGGAGGGTTTGTGGTCTTGTAGTGATAATACTAGAGGAGATCGAGATGATTCGATGGTGTTTGTGGTAGAAAACACTAGGTGTTGAAGGTGTAAGTGAGAGATCTTTGATGGTGTTGATGGTATGATGATAATTGATGAAACATTGGATTGAGGTTGATTGGTGGATGGGGAATGATTTAAAAAGGTTTTTTAAAGACATCCAAGTTTTGATTTGGAGGCATGTTTGATTGTCAAGTTTAGGTCACCTCGGTTAATAAGATCTGAAGGATGTTTCTAAATGAATGAACACTTTTTTTCAATGTCATGGCCTCGACTTGATGGTATTTACAATAGTCATTGTCTTGATACCATGAGGGTTTAGAAATGGATGTGTCAATAGGATGGATAGGAGGAAGCTTAATCATGCACATGGCTAGGAGTTTTTTGAAAAGACCATGTACTATAAGATTCTCCAATGGGTGTGTAGTTACATTGAGGTTGGGTCAGGTTCATTCAAGTCCAAATGACCTTTGGATGTGGATTTTACAATGACCATGTTTTTTGAGCCTTTGGATTTATCATTACTAGAAGAAGGTTTAAATGAGGACTCAGGTTTGGGTTTCTTAGATCTGAGTTTAACTTTACCATCTTCAAGAGTGCAAAGTTCTAGTTTCTAGGCCATGGTAAAGGCTTCATCAAATGTTTGGAAGGATTGGATTTGAAGTGTTGATGATATATGTTTAGTGCAAGATCAAGAAAATAAATCAATCAACTTAGTTTGTGGGAGAGAATATAGTTGATTGATAATCCCCATGTCATCTGGTGATGAAATATATAATAGACTCATCTTCAAATTGTTTAATAGCGTAGAGATTGGTGATGGAGATTTTACGGGTGATATTGATGGAGAAATGTTCTAAGAACAATTATGTGAGTTGTGTGAAAGAGAAGAGAGAATATTGTGGGATGTTGTTATACCAGTCAAGGGTGGGTCCTACTAAGGACATGGGAAATGTCCTCAACATGAGATCCTGATCATGGGAAATGAGATAACATGCATGGAAAAAATCTAATGTGTTGTTGAGGGTCCTCCTTACTATATAAATTTGATAAATTTTGGGAGTTCCCAATGGGGGATAAGCTTTAAAAGGTACCATGATGGGTGGATGGGTTTTATTGATATATATTTCATAGAAAGGGTGCTTTTAGGACCCATAGTGGTGGCTTCAAGGCTTGCAATCCTATTCATGAGTGCTTGTAAGGGGTCATTTTGAGGTTGTTGTTGAAGGTTTGAAGATGATGAGCTAGGTTGATTATAGATATGTGGGTTTGATTATTGGTATAAATAATATGGTAACGATACATTATGATGAAGAGGGGTACTTGTGGGAATGTTGTGGGGATGTTGAGAGACTAAGGGTTGTGAGGGTTGAATGTATTGATAAGGGATAGGAATGGAAGTGTTGATAAGAGGTTGGGATGGTTGTGGTATATATTGAGAAGGAATGGAAGTGTTGATAAGAGGTTGGGATGGTGTTGTATTGTATTGAGATGGGTTTGTATTGTGAGATGGATGCCTAATGTGAAAAAAGGGGTGAGTGCTAGTGATGGAACTCATATTGATGAGGGGTATAGATGTGGGGATAGACATGAATAGATTCTAGATTGAGGATGTAGGTTTTTGTGATGGGATGATTTGAGATGTAATAGAGGGTCATAGTAAGGGAATAACAATGAGCTTATAGGAGGTGGAGGAGAAGCATTGGAGGTTGTAGACTAGATATGGAAGGAGATGTGGTAGTGTTGGTTTGTGAGGTTGTGAGCTCAATGAAGAAAGGATCTGATGATGGAGATGATGGTTGTTGGTTGGATGTGTTTTGTGATGAGATGGCATTAAGGTTAAAACTAATGATAGGGGCTGATGAAGTAGGGATGATGTTCCCGATTCACCAATAATGGAGTAGGGATGAATTTTTTTGGATAACATGCTCATGATTGGGGTCGATGAGTCAGGAATGATCAAGGTGACCATAGTAATGGGAGGTCATTTTTGGGTTTGGTTGTTGGAGAAGACACCCTCGAGAAGAAAGGTAAGCATTAAGGGCCACCGGGTTAGAATCTAGAATTTTTGTAAAGACTGGATCACCACTTTGTTGAAAAACCATGGGCTAGATGGATCTGGAATTTTGATGTGGTTGATTGGTACTAGAGAATGTGGGGTTCTTTATCGATTTCTAAGAGTGGAATTTTATGTTGGGATGTTTGGGGGAGATTTTTGGATATCTAGGATGAATTGAAGATGGTTTTGTCATATTTGAAAGTTTTGTAGATAGTGATTTTTTAGCCTAGTTAAAACCATGAAATAAACAACAATCAATAAAAAATGAAAAATAGTTTTTTTAAAAAAAAAAAACACAAGTCACAAATAAAAATTTAATTATCTTGATTATCTTTAAGAAAGTGTGAAATGAAAAATGGATGAAGGGGAACTAAGAAAAAGGCTATCTAAGGCTGGTTTTAGGTGATTTTAAGGTCGGAGTCCTCAATATACCTAAAGGTATGTGAGGCCCAATACTTGTGTTGGTGTCGGTACGAGGCATGGTATTGGGGCCTACCCCTCACTTCATGGTCCCATGTAGTGATAAGGGTGTTGGGTGCTTAGCCATATACCACCCACCATATTTTTTATACTCAGCCATAACATTGAGTTGGATTATCCTCTTGGTGATGAAATCCAAGTAGGTCCACATGGGAGGATTTTTAAATGTAAATTTGATGTGATATGTGGTTTGGTTGTGTGAAGGGAGTTTTGTGAATGTAATTCTTTCAACTCCTAATTAGACTAGATGAGCAAACAAATATGAATGTTTGTTTTAAGATCTAAAAGGAAATGTTTACTTTTGATGAGAATAAGGAAATACAAATGTAATGTGAAAGAAAAAAAAGAAAAAAGGGATGTACCTATGAATCACTATTTTTTTTTTTTTTTTATATTTTAATTTTCATGTGTTTTTGAAATAACAACAAGACACTCCAAGATGAAAGGTTAGATGATATTGATAATAAAATAAATAAAAGATATGAAATTTAAATAAAAAAGGACTAAAATTCTCACTCGGCATGCCAGGATGTTTATATGGTGATTTTAGGTTAGTTGTTATTATGTTGAAATACCAAAAATCTAAATAAAGTAGGGTTTACTGATACCTTCCATGATAAACACAATGTCAGGATGATTGGATACATGAACACTAAAGAACCTCCCTCCTTTTTCTAAGTGAGAAGACTTGTATACAAATACAACTAGACAAGATAAATATTATATAAGGATTTCACGAGTTGCTTGGAAAATGTCGATCCCAGGAATCTAAAGGGCTTCCTTGAAGGTTTAAACTCATGTTATAATTAAGTGATTTGATAATGATAATAAGATAATGAGAATGTAATTTAGAATTCAAGAGGGATGGAGAGATCCTGCTCTACGTTGTAAGTGGTCCAAGCTAGGGCTATGGCGAGCTCAAAGTCTATGAAATAGTTGAACCAAGTTTGTTCTTTTGTTTCTTATATTTCATGTATCAATTCAAGTTGATATTCATGTATTCAATTTTCGGTGTGAGTGTAATGGAACATAGGTTGAGATCATGTGAGATATCAAACTGCTCCCCACACAAAATATTGTTTGAAATCATAATGTCATATATGCTTGTGTTGGGGTGTGACATATCTTGGAACAATAATCTACATAGAATACATCTTGTAAGATAAAAAATTAGGCCAAAACATATTGATAAAAATATGATACTAGCTAGAGATCAACAACGATAAAAAAAGGATTATTTTGCTGAAAGCTGATAAAACAAATTGTTTTTGGTGTCGAGATAAAGTTTGAAAATACAAATACAAACAAGGGGGTCATATAAGAAGAGAAGATATAGAAAAAAAATGATTAAATGAGGGAGTGAATGTAAACTGGTTATGGAGGATGATGTAGACGAAGGTTTATAGACTATAAATGATGTAAGATATAACTGGAAATGATAAAGAGAAATATGCAAACCTTGTTGAAGGCTTGAGAGAATGTACAAAAGATCCAGTGGATGACAGATGATTTATTGAGATTTCTACAAGGAATGACAATAGGATGTTGATGTCTGTCGTAATGTAGTGAATTCGTATGAGGCTTAAAAATGTAGAAACATTCCAATATGTATGTGTAACTTGTATAACTGTAAAAAATAGATAGGAAGATGGTTTAAATAGGATGGATGACATATGAAATGATCTCTGATGATCACAGACCATCGTCAATTTTTCCAGAGATGTTAAAAACAAGTAAAGAAAATATGGAAAATTGTTGAAACCACTTACCATCTGAGGATTAAGGTTGTTTCATGAGTGATGGGAGGTTTGGTATATGGCTAGGAAGAGGTTAGGTGGTTTTGATGGGTAGGATAAATTAGGATAGGTTGGTTTTAGGTGGTTAGGGGAGGGTAAATAATATTTTATGATGGTAAATTAAGATTTAAAATGGTAAATTTGATTGTAAGGATGATGGAATTAGGATAGTGTTGTCCAAACTTTCACCCTTGAAAAGTGGACAACCTAAAGCAGTTGGCCATTGATAGTAAATTGAGTACAATGTTATGGAGGTCGAGTAGCTCGTGGATGGCTTAACCAAATTGGAGCCAAGTTTATTTTAAGTGGTTTGGTGGTCATGGAAAAATTGAGTAGGTACAAAATTTTCTACCGACGAGTAGTATTTTACATGCTACCAACCGGAAGCATTATAAGCATGTTATCACTCGGTAGTAGGAGCAAGAAAAAGTGTTAGATTGTCGGGGCCATAGGTGAACTAGCACGGAGGTGCCGATAGCATCCTTAAATGCTACTAGCTAGTAAAATTTTATATGCTACCAACCAAGTAGCATATACAAATGCTACCAGACGGTAACATATAAAATGCTATTGGTTGGTAGCATGTTTGGTGCTCTTGGATGGTAGCATGAAGGTAGACTGGAAGACTAGTAGGGAAACAATAGAGGTTCCAAGTAGAAATTGTCACAGATATTTACGAGCGAAGTAGCATAATTAATACTACCAGAGATGACAACAAAATATGCACTACGGATGGTAGTAGAGGTAGAAAATGTTCGGGTCATGATCTAGTTGGAGGTGGTATGGTATGATATCGACCGATTGTAGGGTAATATGCTCTTGACTAGTTACATGAATACGCAAACGAACCGACAATAAGAAAAAAGGTAAAGAAATACAACCGGTGACGGGAGAAAATTTCTCCTAGTCGACATCAAAAGGTTTATAGAAGCGGTCAATAGGGGAATGAAATGCTACCATTCAAGGGAAAATTCATGCAATCAACAATTAATAGGAACATCAATTGTGAGCTAAGCATTAATGGTTGTAGTATTAGGTAGCTCAACTACCTATCAAGAAATTAATGCATGGTAGGTGAGGTGAATTCTCTATATATTTGTAAACCCCTCATTTTTTCGGGGGGGGAGGGGGGCGAGGATTTTATGAAAACGTAAAGGAAATCTATCAAAATTGTTTTAGAACTCTTGTGAGTTGCAGGCCTTGAATTTGGGAATTCTACAAAATATTCTTTCCTTATGTCTATACTTTGTAATGGATTATGCATCCTTTTGAGCAATAAAATTCATGTTTTGTGGCTTTTTATGCCCTAGCTTGTGTTATATTGCATTTCTTTCCTTCCTTTACATTTGCAGATATATTGTGCATACTTTGTTCTTCTTGCAGGACTCAAATCTATTGTGCTCCACAAAAATGGAGATTTGAATGTTGTTTTAGACTGTGGAACTTCTTTCTTCCCTTTCCTACTTTGTTTTCTTCCTATTTTCACTCACTAAGAATATCTCCAACCTTTTTCTTGGTGCTATCACCTCCTTTAGTTTAGGATTTAATTTCATGCATCTCCCTCCCTCCCTAGTCCCTTGGAATTTTAGGTTAGTGTTAGGTAGCTGCATTTCCCTTTATAAGGTAGTGTTAGTGTTAGGAATAGGTCAAGGAATTCGGCCTTCTCTGGAGGTCTATCTCGGTTTGAGTTCCACAAATTGGAGACAATCCCATGTTGCCTCAAGCCCTAGGTCAATCTGATTTGGGACAAGTGTATATTTAAGCTCTAACAGATTTTGGCATGCCAGTGGGACAAGTGTAAAATATTTATCTTCATTATTGATGAGTCTTGGTGTGCGAATCAATATTTTTCAGCCTTTGGAGGCTTGCTTCTATTATTCAAAACAACTAGTTTCAGCAGTGCTAGTGCTTAGGTTCATGAGAAAATTTAGAAAAGGTCTAGAACAATAGACGAAGGTGTTTTTGAATATCTGTAGCTATCACCAGGACAAGGAAGAAGAGGAAGAACAACTCAAATGTCACCATCACCACCAAATAGGAATATTTGTACTCCACCTCCTAGTAGGCCCTTCTTACTATGTACCAGAGTTATCGACCTATTAGAATGGCACACCAAGTAAATATAGGATTTTTATAATTTTAGTAGTAGCAGTCCTCATGCTCTCAATGCTCAAAATCCCATTCCAACATCTGCACTTAAGAGTATCCATTTCTTCAACGGGGAGAATCATACTACTCCAACTAACCACATTCAAGATATAGCCAATGTTTGTGTTGTTCATCAAATTGTTGAACATGATGTAGCTGTAAAGTTGCTGGATTCTTCATTCAAGGGAAAATCCCTACAATGGTTCAGAAGTTTGACAACAAGGTTCAATTACCAATTGGAATGAGCTGGGGATAGCCCTTTGCAATCAATTTGGAGAGAAGGCTAATAATATCTCTTTATTAGAGTAGTTGATGACCATAAAGAGAGATCCCAATGAGCTCATGGCTAACTTCAATTTCAGATTCCAAAAGACCTAGGAAAAAATTCCATCCCTTGTAAGACCAATTACGGAAGGGATTTTCTTTAATTTTAAGATCTTTAAATTCTGATATTGCTGTCATGGTTCATTCTATGGGGGGTACAACATTTCTTGGTGCTTATGCAATAGCCATTAGGGCTGAAAATTGTCTTATTCAAGCTGGAAAACTAGCTCCTAGACCACCTATGCCCTTATACCCTGAATTACCCCAAGCTACTCAACCTTCTATTGCTCCTATTCCCAAGCAAAATTCCCAACCCATTGCATCCACATATTATTCTCCTGCACAACAAAAGGAGGATGAAGACATGAAATATTTGATTAGAAATTTTTCTAATAAAGTAATATCTTTGGAGAAACAACAACCCACTCCTAAAAAAAATAATTCTAATCGAGGCGGGCTTCAAACCAAGGCTTTAATCAAGGTTATCAACCATACAAGAATCAAAAACCTAATCAAAGGCATGTATAAAATAAATAGAATAATAGGTGGTAGGATCAAAATGCCTCTCTTCCACTTATTACAGCTCCTCCTCCTCGGCCACCTCATGTTGTTATCTCTAGTCAAGCACTTGGTCCCAGTGCAAAATAATATGGTACATGAGGTTGAATGGTGTTTCACATGTAATCAACCACATAGTCCATATGGTTGTGCATATGCATTGCATGACAAGACCCTCATGGTTCAATGTTCTTCTAATTAAAAGGAGCTATTGGTATAAGAACCCAATCCCAATGAAGAAGGATCTCAAGAGCCAAGCCATGAAAAAAACCTCATGTTATTTGGAGCTAATGATTTCTGTGCATTAAATCAAGTAGTTGCTGATAATACAAGGTCTAAGAAAATGATGTTGGAATTTCAACCTGCATTCTATTATTATCGAGGCAATATTCAACAAAGAGAAGGAATCACCTGCCATAGGTAATAGTAGAGTACTTGATGCTCCTAGCAAGGATGTTGCTTCCCAACCAAAAATGCATATTTCAACCTTGCAGTAGCCAAGAAAGGAGATCCCCAGTACCAAAGTTGCAGAAATCCATGGGCCTCCCTTTCAACATTATGGAGCAAATGAAGAGGATGAATGTCAATGTGACAATGTGGGATGCTTTGGCTATCCCATCATAAAGGGACCTTTTGTGTGAAGCTCTTAAGCAACTTCCCCTAGACGACGCAGATGATTCAAAAGACCCTTGCTTTGTTGTTAATATTTTCCATGCAAAGGAGGAAAAAGTAAGTAAAGTTGTCAAGACCCCACCATTTTATATGTCATTAATTATGGGTAAGCACTTAGTTCATAATTGCATGATAGATTTAGGTGCTAGTACTTGATGATGCCAAAGAAAATTGCTAATATCTTGGGTCTTGAGTACAACCCTATTGCTAAAAGTGTCTTGTAGCTTGATGGATCAACCGTTGGTGTCTTGGGAGTCATAAAAGATTTAAAATTAACCCTTCATGCCTGCTAAAAAGCCTAACTATAACCCATGACATATTAGTAATTGAATTGCCTCCTATGTTTTCTATCTGCTTTTCAAGAGACTTCACAACCAAAGTGGGTGGCTATTTGTCTTCAGATTGGACCCATATGATTTTGAGAACTAGGTATGGTACCAAATTTACCATATAGGATGAGCCCATATTTTCTTATCATATTGATTCATATGACCCCACCCTCTCCCAAAATAATTTCCTAATCCAAGAAGGCCAAGAAAAAGATTCAGTTTCAGAAGAGAAGCCTATTCCTCCTCCCATGCCTGATCTATTACTAGATGAATGGGTTGAGAGGTGTCACAAATTTTATCCTTATGCTGAAGCTCTTAAAGCCTTTGAAACTAGCCTTGGCACTTACTATATCCTTGAAGAAGAATATGTGCTTCCCAATATGCTCAAACAAGAAAAGGATGATGCTTCAGGATCGTGGAAAATGTTCTTTGATGGTTCTAGAAGCAAGAAATGGAGCTAGGAAGGTTTTTGCTGATTTCTCCATTGGATGATAAAAATTTCTTCTCTTAGAGATTTTATTTTATGTGTTCCAATAACGTAGAAGAATATAAGGCACTAATGCATGGCCTATTGATTTCTAAAAATAGGAAGATAAAAATGTTACAGATTTTTGGGGACATGGAATTGGTGATTCATCAAGTAAGAGGAAGTGTGCCACAAAGAATAATCTTTTGAAAGCTTATAAGCATAGAGTTTGGTATGTCATGGAGGGATTTGATGCTATCCACCTCCAAGTGGTGCCGAGGAAGTTATATAAAGAGGCAGATCAAATGGAAGCCCTTGGATCACAATTCTCACTGTTGATGATTTTTTCAAAGGAAATGAACATCATGTTAGGATGATAATCAGGCCATCCATTCTGGATAATGAGACCATCTAGTAGGTTTTTGATAGTGATCAACATATTATTTAGTTCATCCAAAATGATGCTAAATTATCATTAGAAATGCAATATGATTTACATGATAGCTACAAAGGTGACCGAGATAATTCAGTTTGAAGACAAATAGATTATCAAAGGGTTAGTCACCTTGGAGTAGAGTTTTGGCCTAGATAATGAATTCAAAGGGGATGAAAAGAATATAACAATGAAGAAAGAGGACTTCCAATAAGTCAAAATTACACAAGGCAAGGAGATTTTGCTTTGGGAAAGGTATGTGATAATAGTGAGAAGCAAACTTTCATTTCCTTGTGTCAAAAATTTAGTGATGTGTTTTCATGGGATTATGAAGATATAAAGGGATTTAATCTAGATATTGTGTAACATTCCATAGATCTTGATCCCAATGTCAAACCGATTAGGAAAAAACAAAGGCTGGTCAACCCTAGGATAGAGCCCCTCATGAGGAAGGAGTTATCCAAACTCATTGAGGAGAAAATAAATTTTCCAATAAAGTAATTTACATGGGTAACAATGTTTTCCCAGTTAGAATTTTTTTTGGGGAAATCAAACTTTGTGTTGATTTCTAATATTTGAAAAAGTTTCCCTAAAAGACCACTACATTTACCTTTTATAGAGTAGATTTTGCAAACTGTTGTAGGGGCTGAAAGGTTCTCCATGTTGGATGGGTATTCATGTTTTAATAAAATTAAGGTTAGGGAAGAGGATCAATTTAAGAATGCATTTACAATCAGTCACTTGGAGAAGGTTTTTGAGAGATGTAGAGAATTTGGGGTGTCTCGTAACCCCAAAAAGTGTAATTTTACGAGTTCTAAGGGTAAGATTTTGGGGCATATTGTTTCCAAGGATGGAATTTCCATTGATCCAGACATAATTTCAGCCATACTTTCTCTCTCTTTTCCAACTCATAAAAAATCCTTGCAATCATTTCTTGGAAATATTAATTTTGTTAGGAGATTTATTCCTAATTTATAGGATTAGTCAAGCCTATCACTTTGATGTTGAAGAAGGATTCAACCTTCAAATGGAAATCGAGGGAAAGGAAAGTTTTTCCAATATCAAGAAGGAAATTTCTCAGGATCCTACACTTGTCAATCCTAACTATGGTAAGGTTTTATTTTGTATGCATATAAAGCTAATACTGGTGTTGCTGATATTTTGACACAACAAAATGATGAAGGTATATAACTACCAATAGCCTTCTTCAGTCAGACATTGAAGGAATATGAATTGAAATATAGTCACATTAAAAAATAATTTTTTTCCATTATGAGAGCTGTAAATAAATTCAAAAGCATGCTTTCCAAAAATCATATAAAATTTTTGGTCTCACATTATAGTGTTTGAGACTTCAGTATGGGTGTAGATATAAATGAGAAGAGATCTGATTGGGTCACTAGAATAATGGGGTATGATATGACTATCAAGGCCACAAAAATGGGGAGAGGGAGAACAATTTGCAAGCAAATTGCTTTGGATTCTCAAGATAATAAAGAGACCTCCTTCATGATTGAAGGACTTCCACATGATGTTGAAATTCAATAGGAAGGAGAAGATGAAACCAAACATCATAACTGGATGAATGATATGATTACCTTTCTAGCTACCAGTGCATACCCTCTTGGTGTAAAACAAAAGGAGGTATCTAAGAATGCAATCCATTCCCTATGCACTGGTGGATGTCATTTTTTTAAAAAGAAATATTTATGGGGTATTGCTGAGGTGAATTGAAGGTGAGCAATAGGAGAAAATTTTAGTATAATTTCATGATGGCTTATTTGGTGGTCATTTTTCAGCTAAAGCCACAACAATGAAAATTCTAAAGACATGTTACTTTTGGCCCACATTGTTTGCTGATTATCACAAATGGGTCAGAAAATGAAAGGACTGTGCTTTCTTCACCGACAAGAAGAGGTTGAAAAATCTTTCACTTCATCAAATTCAAAGCGAGATCATTCTTTTGGTTAGTGGGGCCTTGATTTTATTGGGATGATCAACCCTCCATCAAGTGTTGGCCACAAGTGGGTCTTAACAACTATAGATTATTTTACCAGTGGACCAAGGTTGTGCCATTAAAGGAAGTAACTGAATTAGTCATTCTTGACTTCCTTGAGGATATTGTCACAAGGTTTGGTATCCTTCGTAGACCATAATTTTTGATAATGCAAAAGATTTCCTAGGATCTAAGATTTCTGATTGGGCTCTTGGACTTGGTGTTTATTTGAAGAATTCTTCCAATTATTACCCTCAAGGTAATGGTTTGGTAGAATCTACTAACAAGAACCTAATTAGGATTATGAAGAGAACAATGGATTTCAATCAAAGAAAATGACATACCAAGGTGAGGAATGATCTTTGGGATGACAAGATTACCATGAAAAAGGAAATTAGTACTTACCCTTACAAGTTGGTTTATGGAAAAGGAGAAAGGATTCCTTTGTCATTGGAATTGCCCTCACTTAGTTGGCCTAACAGTTGGAATTTGAAGGGACAGATCAAAGAGAGACCAGGACTATAGAATTGATTGAGCTTGAAGAACTAAGGAACTCTACCATGATCATATTAGAAAAACATCAAGAATCAACCAAGAAATGGTTTGATAAAAAGGCTAGGTTTCAAAGTTCAAAGTTGGTGATTTGGTCTTGAAATGGGATGCTGAAAAATATAAACCAGGAGACACTCCAAATTTGATGCAATTTGGAGTGGTCCATATATCATTAGTGCTTGTAAAGAAGCAAATTATTTTGAGCTGACTGACCTTGATGGAGATGCACTACCAATCCCAGTCAATGGGATTTATCTTAATCATTTTAATTAGGTTATCTTGTTGCATCATTATACATATTAGATTATATTTGTAATTCCTCCAAGTTCTTGCATCATATTGTTTTGTTGGTTGTGTAGGTTTTCTCTTGTATAATTTCTTTGCACACTCTGCATGTTTCACTTGGACATGTATGATTTTAATGTTTGTACATACTTGTGCCTTTTTTTTTGTTGCACTTTCAAGTTTTAGGAAAGATCTTATGATGGGAAAAATTCATTATCAACTCAGGCGCTTTCAAATAAAATTCGGTCGATGCAATGCTTCATGTGGATTCGGGGTTGAAAGTTTTCAAATATCGCACAGCTTTCAATTTTCGGATGACTCCATACCTAATGGATGCTTCCTGTGCCACCGATCTTTACAATCTAGAAGGTATATTACCTTGTGAGTCACCAAACTGCTATCTAATTTTTACCCTTGCAAATTGGACAACCTAGTAGTTCTAGGCGTTGATAGTAAATTGAGTAAAATGTTACAGAGGCCAGGGTAGCTCGTGGATGGCTTGGTCGAGTTGTATCTGGGTTGATTTTAAGTGGCCAAGCTGGTCATGGAACAAATTGAGTAGGTAAATTTTTTTCTATCATTCAAGAGCATTTTACATGCTACCGGCCTGTGCGGAGTAAGTGGAAGTGTTAGATTGACAGGGCTGCAGGTAAACTAGCATGGATGCACCAATAACATCCTTAGATGCTACCGACCGGTAGCATATAAAATGCTTCCAACCGATAACATGAAGATGGATTGGAGGACCAATCGGGTGAAAAAGGATGTGCCAATATCAATTGTACAAATGCTACTACATGGTAGCATAATTCATACTCTTGGCCGGTAGCATAATTCATGATGTAGACACCTGTAATTTAGCTCGAGCAATTTAAGTACTTAAATTGTGCTAATTATACGCTTTCCCACAAATTGATGACATACAATCAATATCGCACATTTTCTCTACTATCGTCATTAGTTAATTACATTACGTTAGTTAGTGAACTCTTCTATCCAACAACGATGCCAATTAACGACCTTCCGTTAATCAAATCCCCTTTCTATCTAGATTAATTATTTATTTATAAGTAATTAAGCTCCCCTCTTTATCTAGATTAATTAATTTTTTATAATTAATTAAGGTCCCTTTACATCTAGATTAATTAATTATTTCTAATTAATTAATACCCCTTTCTATCTAGATTAATTAATGATTCTTAATTAATTAATTCTCTCTTATATTTAATCAATAAATCATCATTTATTTGATTAAAATCCTCTCATAACATAAATCATACTAGCTATTCCTATAAAAATATTCCATAAACTTGTACACCTATTAATTAATCACTTTGGTTAATTAATAAACCCCCTCAATCCCCATGAGTCACTAGAGGACAAACTAAACTCTCCTAAAGTAAACTCAACCACTTCTAAACCATGCTTATCCATAACTAACCTAGCTTTGCTATTATCCCACATACAATAGGATGCAACAATTCTTCAAACCATTGGGTTATAAAAGGAACCATCCTCTAACCTTTATATTTACACCTAAATGAACATAGAACCTAAGATATAGCCATTTTATCATCTTAGAGCATTCTTCATTGGAGGAGCTAGCTATTTTCATTTCTTGCATTCATTCTTCCAAGTTTGAAGTCATATGGAGATATGTCAAATGGTCTTGTAGCCATGGATTGAGAAGTCTCGATTCTTGAAACCTTGGTATTAAAGCATATAATCAAACCCTTTGATTGCTAAGGATATAAATAGGTTTATTTCATTAACATTCAATTAAAGATAGATGTTTATTTGTTTAACATGTTAGTTTAAATTTTCATTTCATGTTCTAATGAAAATATGTTAATAGATTAGCTTTGCTTAAGATCTAAACATCATGGTATATTGATATAATTAGCATTGTATTAAAGCTATTAGGTGTTAGCTTTGATTTCCTTTTCTTTGTTAACTAATTCATGTACACATTTGGTATGCTCGGTGGTACTGTCCTTAGTCCCTTAGCATTGTAGTTAAATTTTTGTTGTTATTTCAATATTTGACTAACCCTTGATATGCACATGTTTGAAATAATGTTAAATTTCTTATGATTTTTGCTAACTTTGCATGTGTTGAGTCTTCTTTAGGGGTTTTATTTTGATGGGTTGTTGTCAATTTTGAGCTAACATGTTAAAATTTTGAGTTTTTTGAGCTTGCTTACATCATTGTGTCATATTTTGATGTCATCTATAGGTACATTATTTGCAAGGGGCACACATACACATAAACCAATGTGCGGAACTCATTTCTTAGCACATACATCATTCTCACAAAGTGCACACGCACGCCGCATATATACCATGTTTTTGTCAAAACTATTAGACTCGTGCAAACACCCAAATTATAACGAATGAATCCTTCGATGGTGCACACACTCTATGTCCCGCATATCTACACATACACCCATTTCATAGTGCATACATAATTCTACCCATGCCACATACATGCACCGTCATATTTGTTTAACTTTTTGTTTTTCTTCCTGCGTGCACACATCTATCTGCTAGCACATGCACACTTAGGTAGGTGCATGCATCTCTCTAGCTGCGTAGGCACTCTATATCTTTATTAGTCCACACACAAAGGAATGCATACACCATAATACACGTGCATATACCATGATCTGTCATAGTTACCACAATATGGTTTTGAATATCAATTATAAAAGCTTGTGTTATTAAAATACTAACATCTTGCAGGTTTATTCTGATTAATTTCTATTTTGCATGGTGTATTTACATGCTTTTGTTTAAATTGTATTAAATTTGGATAAACATTACATGCTTAATCATAAGAGTAAAGTCGCATATGCTCTTCCCTCACACCTTTTGGGTGATCTTGGGAATCAGAAATGATTCTTATCTCTTTCTTTTCTTTGAAAAATGTTGGGAATGTCAAATTTGGCTAAAATAAACATGTATCTTGCATCATGTATGCTCTTCTCTTGTGTCTTAGGACAATCTTGAGAATCAGAAATGGCGTTTGTCCTCTTTGTGTGCATGGAAAATTACTAATTTGTTGTGTAGGACCAAAAACACTTGTCAAAGAAGGAAGAAATTGAGACAAAACAAAACTACTAATATAGTTTCCGTGCAGGTTTCCAAAAGGTGTTCAAGAAAACCACATTAAGCTAAACAAGATAAAAAACACACCACAAACATCACACTTTGTATTTGCAGGTTTTAGAAAAGGGTATGTCCCTATCCACTCAACTAGAACATAACCCCTTTGGCATAACACCTTAAGATACAACAATGGGGATGGTTCTACGAACCCTAAAGTAGTCCATGCAAGAGGGAACCTTGTGGATGAAATAGGACGTACTCCGCATAACCTACTTGACTAGTGTTACCATTTGTGAGATTTAATGTCAAAATCATCCATATCATGACCCCAAAGGTGAGAGTACACGATGGGTCTGTGTTGGTGCTCGAATTAATCTCACCCTTATTTGGTTAAGATTTTCCATCATTGTTTGCTATATTTTTCTACTTTCCCGTAGTGGTGCGAGTCGGCTTTGTTGCTTTTCTATGTATGGTTTAGTCTTTCCTCTTTTCGGTCGAGGATCATGTCTGAATGTGCATTATCTAGTGGTTTCTTATGGGGAAGCTATTGTGTTTTAAGTTCTAGAGTTTGAGGGATTGCTTGTTGTAAATTACTTTTGGGTCTTGTCTTTTATTTGTATTTTCTCTCCCATTGCCCGCTGATATGTGGCAGTTCCCAATTGATTGCGGTGTGGCGGGTCAAATTTGTAAACTTGTAATTTTCTCTCGCATTCACAAAGTGTGAAATTGGCCCCGTCACCTGATAAATGTTCTCTGAATATTCACAGTCAAAGGTAACGCAAGTAATTTCTCAATTGGTGTCAAGGAGTGTACATGTGTCACAATTAGAGTGGATGCGGGGAGGTGGTACATATTTGTATATTTGTGCATTTAAGAGGAAGGGAGTGAAGGTGTAAAAAGGTTCTGAAACCCATGGAGACATGTGGCTACTTAGATGCAAAAGGTGGAGATGTGGGTCGCTAGGAACTCAAGCATTTTTGGTTTGAAAGGGAGTGACATAAAATTATAAATTTTTTTGGCAGCCTCGCTATCACTCAAGTGTGACCACGTGTCAAGCCCGTATTGAAAACTAAAAGGTGGATGGGTGGGTCAAGTTTTCCAAAAGTGTGTAAATTCTCTAATGCTACAAAATTACAAAAGGTGCCCCCGAGCCCGTGATAGCGAAAAGCTTCATTCCATGTGGACGACTCATTTTTAAAATTGTGAATGATGGATTGAATGGTCATGATACATTACATTTATTTCTGCGCCATTAATGTTGCTACACAAATCAAGGACGTTTTAAAGCCTGTGAATGCTTTCATCTTTATTTACCAATTGGCTTGATTTTTTGTTACCACCTTTGTGATTTTCATGAAGAATTATCATGTCATTAGCTGTAAAGCTCAATTTGCAAACCTAAGGACTTAAGAAGTTGTTGATTTGGGTTTAAATTTCTCGGAACTCGTGGATTGACTGGTAAGAGATTAGAAACTCATGTATTTCTCTTTCAGTGGCAGGTTGGTTTAAAGGAAAGTTAGGGTTTTTGAAGGATGAAGACTATGCCATCTTTGTTCTTGGTTGCATTAGGGGTCACAAGTGATTTGGAAAAGATTATAGACATGGAATTGACGTGTGTTGATCTAGATGATTTTCTTTAGAGGCTTAATAGCCCCGTGTAAGTGCACTAAGTTGGGGGCCAAAAGGGGTCTTAAGTGGATGCATTTTTTTGAATTTTTTTCAACTTGTACAAGTTTTGTGAAATGGTTACACTCAAAATTGCAAGATGTTGTAGAAATATGAATCGTAGAATTTTGAGTCTAGTTTGTAAGCTACTAAATTTTATTGAAAATGGATAAGTTTAAGTGGGTCAAACAACTAAAATACCAGAAGATGCTCCTGATTTTGTTAAAAAACATAATAGAGTGACTTTCGTGCCCCCCACCATTTTTGAGCACCATTTAGTATTTTTGAAAACCCTTTAGTAGAAATATAGCTAGGAGAATCTAGTTTGGGATCCATTTTTATATATTTTTAGCGAATATATATTTTTTTATTTATGATTTTTCTAGTACAGAAATTTTATGTTTTGAAAAATAACGGAGCTTTGACCGTGCCCCCTAACTACCTCAAAAATATCAAAAATTAGTTTTTTTAATATGTATAGAATTATGCCTAGTTTGGGCTAGTATAATTTTTTTAAATTTTGATCACTCAAAGAAAAAGATACACAATGAAAGATAGACATATTTACACTTCAAAAATAGCTATAAAAAGGCATAGTTAGAAAATAAATAATATAGAAACCTTATATTAGTCAAAAATTTGAAAAATTATATTTTTAGAAAGAAAAACTCTGCTCTACGTCGTGGTATAATTTTTTAAAAATGAAGTGATTGTTTTATTTTGATTTATATAGAGGAAGTGGCATTTTTATATTTTCTTGCAAAACATGCTATTTGCTGTGTTTGTCTGAAGTCCATGCCTCAGGCTTGGGGATCCAAACCGGATCCCAAGCCTTGAGGCATGGCTTGAGAAAAGAAAAATGTAAAATGCGTATGTGTTACGTAACACATACACATTTTCTTTGTTTTATATATTATGGCCCCTCAACATCCCTTTCATCTCTTTCATGGGAATTCTGCAAACATTCTATTTTGTTTGCAATTTTCTCTACATTCTTACATGCTTTTCTAGTAGTTCATTTTGTCCCCTACCCCACTAGTTGCTTTTTTCTAATCGTGGACGATAAACGTCAAGCTAAGGACAAGAGGAAAGTCAAGAACAAGACATCAGAGCAATTGGAAGAGAAGAGAATAAATAAATTGAAGAGAATGCAAAAGCTTCGAGCAGGGCACGGTACATCCGCTATATCAAATTTAGCTAATGTATTAGAAAATGGGGATGCAATACATAATGAAAATGTAGAGAATAATTATTTTGCAATGAATAATATTTTTTCAATGAATAATGATTTTGAATTGAATGATAATGTTGGTATGGATGAAGAAATTGATATGAATCCAATTGTTGAACCCTTACTTGAGAATCCAAATGTTAACCCTGAAATTTGTATGAAAACATTGAATGAAGAAAGTAACCTTGTAAACGAATCTTCACCTCTAAGAACACCTCCTTCCATTTTGTGAAGAAAACCAATTCACTTAATTGAAATTGATGAAAACATTATAAAACCAATGCCTAACAAAATGTCTGAAAGAAATGCGAGAAGAAAAGTTAGTGGAATTTGGGATAATTACTTTGAGAATTTAAATGACACACAAAGATGTCAATTATTTGTTTTATTGATGAAATTAATTAAGATGATACCTATAATGAAGACCCCGGGGTTAAGAACATCTAATGTTGTTGATCAAAATGCGAAAATTGTTGAAAATATACATAAAGCATACCAAACTGTAGGTGGAAAAAGACGCACCAAAGATAGTAATGCTACACAACATGCACTAACTAATTGTATAGTAAGTGATAAAACAATTAATAAACACTTGATTAGAAAAATAAGCAGTGCTTTGAAGCTAAACAAAAAAACACTAATGAAAGCAATAGAGAGATGTAAACATCTTGAGTTAGTCAATAACACTGACTATTGGGCTTTCTCTAGCAGACTTCCATGAAAAGACAAGAATACATATAATATTCTAAAATAATTAATTGTAAAATTTTGGAATGAGAACACAAGGGTGTCACCAAATAGAAGAGATACAATAAAAAGAAGAATAGGTTCTCGTAATCATGAATCGTGTGCAAAACATTTCTTAGATATGACTCAAATAGAATTGTTCTCTAAGTTTAAAAATGAAAATCCACAAATTAACATTAGCCAAAGATTATTTGAAATGAGCAAACCCTTTTATGTGAAAATCAATCACTCACGTACCACTTGTTGTTGCAGGCATCATGTTGAATTTTCAATGCATTATGATATTTTTTGTCAAATACGTCATGTTTTGCATACTGACATCATGTTGTAGGAGTGTGGAATAAATGTCCCACAAAAATCTTCAAGGGAATTTATTCTGACAATATTTTGTGAAAAATCAACAAGACAATTTTTATAACAAAGCATGTTTGGATGGAACGTGCAATGTATGCGGTGGCTTGCCAAATCTGAAAATTTGTATCCATGAGGAGAGTACATATTCAATAGGAAAATAATTGGTTGATTTCACCAAATATAAATCAGTGGCATATCAATTAAAAGATGGAAAATAATCTAAGAGGTGTGAGCTTGTTAGAAAATAATTACCTGTATCAAAATATATGGTCAAATTCAGAGAGGAAATTTTTATGAGTATGCAAGGCACACACATAGAGCTCGATGGTTGGATGAAAATTCAAGTTAAGAAAGGACACATTCCCACTTGGTACTATTGTTTCAGTAGTTGACTTTGCAGAGAATTACACATTGTAGCCACAAATGGAGGTTCAGTCTCAATATTATAACTCAATGCAAGTTTCTATTTTCATGCATATAACATTCATGCACTCTCCTGAAAGCACTGAGAAAGATCAAAAATATTAAGAGAGTATAATTTCTACATCAGTGATGATTGGAAACATTCTAAAAATATGTACAAGGGTGTTTCTAGGTGTTTTATGTGAACTTGAATGAGAGGAACATTAGTTTCGATCAACATTACATTTGTTCAGATAATCACACATCACAATTCAAGAATGCATAGATGTTTTATTGGCTAAGAAAGATGCACAAAGAAACAAGTGTACAACATATCTAGATTTTTACTGAGGAAGGGCATGGAAAATGAGAGCATGATGGTGCAGGAGCATGTGTGAAAAGAGCACTTGCAAGAGAAGAGTTAAAGTTCAAGGATGGTGCTAAATTTATAGATGCAAAAACATTGTTGATTGGTGTGTTAAGAATATGGGCCATGAATCTCAAGAGAGATCAATGGTTTGTAGATATTTTTGGTTGATAGAGGAACAACATCTGACAAAATTTGAAGATTGTATGATAGTTGCAGGATCAAGTGATATGCACTCATTTCGTAGTTCAGATGTAAATTCTTGGACTATTTATACTAGGTGCATGACATGTTTTTGTATATCATGCATTGATTTACATGGAATGAATGTGAGTCACAATAGTGGGTGGATGAATAGACTTGTAGACCTCTAATTCCACTCGACACACATCAAGTTACACAAGCATTACAACTTGTAGGGTCTTCAGATCAAATGACAACATCACTTGACTTTGACCAAGTCTCTGATTTAGTGCAACAAGGTACATACATATATGTACATGCCATGTTTTAGATTTATAAATTATTAAATGGTCAACTCTTAATGTATTTATAAATTAACTAAACAATTTTACTTTGTGATACATAGGGCACATTTTTGTAGTTATTACGATGGAATTTAACGAAGAGGGAACAAACTACTTCTTGTCTCGTTGTGTAGAGGGAAAAAATTTGACTTCCACAGTCATTGATGGTGAAGACCTTGAGTATCCCACTGGATCAATGGTAGTCACACTGAACATGGCTTCAAGATATCCTATCAAAAAATCAAACATTTGGTTGTTTGAATACTATGAAGTACATCGGAAGATACTTCACTATTCACATTTAGTCCTTGCAACAAATATTAAATTGATCAAATATCGAGGTCATCCATCAAACAAAAATCTATGGAAGGTTTGTGAATCAGATCATGAAGCAATTCTTACTACTGTCAAGAATAGAGTTGATCCTTGCAGTTCATTGGATTGAATTTGCAAAGGTATGTTCTTCATGAATTTAATTTGAATATTTACTTAAATGATTTTGTTTAAATTTTGTATGATTTAAAATTCTATTTAATTTCTTACTAACATGTTTATGTAGGTTAGTGGTGCCAAAAACGCTTCCACCTTCACGTGGTTAGCTTAGCATCGATAGAGAATTTATTATTCTCAAAGCCAAATGAAGCTAAGAGAAATTAAATATTAGAAAGGAAAAAAAAATAGAAATTCTCATTTCACCACCTATATTGTAAAAATATCTTATTAAAATTCTCATTTCACTACCTATATTGTATGAACCAGCTATATTATTCAGGTGATTGGCAATGGACAACCTTACAATGACTAAGTATGAATGAATATGGATAAAACCATGATAGGATTTTGTAGAGGGCTTCGACGTGAAGGTTTCGGATCTGGACGAGACGTCTCTAGGTGCCACGGAGTATGAGAAATAAATCGTCAAGATATGGCATGTTTAGGCCTCGGGGCTCTTAAGGATCATTATCCAAAATTCACCCCCTGGGTAAATTTGATAACATGCATTAAATTCTTTGGTCCCAAGCAAGATAGATTGATTCAAGGTAAAAAAGCATGTTTCTGGGGTCCCCTCGGCTTTTTTCTAACTCTCCTGTCCAAGAAGAAAAGAGCAAGTTCTAAAAAAGGGTGAAAAAGTTGCAAAAACCAAGCTTGGGGCAAAAAAAATCATGAAAATTGGCTAATTCCTAGTCCAGTGGTCCTTGGGGCCGAGTTGGGACGTCGGGGCACAAATCGGCCGAAAGCCGCCAGTGATCCGTGTAGCAAAGGGACATCCGGGCCGTGGGGACACGTGGGACGCGAAAGGGAAAACCGGTCGAAAGTGGAAAAAATCACCAAGTTTTGTTCGAGACAGTTGGGCCAAGAGTACGCGGCGGACGTGAACCGGCCGAATCGGGTGAAACAGAGGACTTTCATTTGGGACATCTAGGCCAAAAATGCACGCGTGGGACGCGGGGAACCGAAAGAGCCAAGAGTGAATGAAATATCGCCACGTGTCATCGACCAAAAGAAAGGGATGGAAGCCCGAATCGGGCAGTTCGGAGATTTTGTCCCGCATAATTTGGGAAATTTGGGCCGAGAAGTACGCGTCGGATGCGGGGAGCTGAAAGAGCCGCCGATGAATCAGAAAATGCCACATGTCTTTGTGGATCGGAGCGGCGGAGGAAAGGGTGAGATTTTTACTTAATGTTTTGCCGAGTTTCCAAAGGTGAAGTTTGGAGCGTTGGCCCGAGCCAATAAAAAGAGGACGCGTGTCCTAAGGAGAAGGGGAGTGCGGAGCTCGGGAGGACTTGGAGAATTTGGCAAAAGTTTTGGCCAAAAAACTAAAAGGTAAAAGATGCCCCGTACCCCTGTCAACCAACCAACCAAAGCGTGCCACGTGTCCCAAGTGGCGGGGCACGGGGAAAAAATGGAAAATTTTCCAAAGAGTTAAAAAGGTCGAAATTTCAAGAGAAAGCCCGTGGAAAGGTGGAGGAGAGAGAATTGCTCAGTGAACCAGCACCTGACATGTGCCATCCGACCGGCGGAGTGCGGAAATTTTTAAAATTTTTTCCAAAATGCAAAAAGGTCAAAATTTAAAATTTTTGCCCGACATCCGTTTTTTGGGCCGTTTTGCCCTAAAACTTCAGACCTTCATATCTTTTGATCCAGAGCTCGATTTGCACGTTCTTCATATCATTGGAAAGCTATTATGAAATTATCTATAGGATTTCATGGTCAATTTTGAATTTTGGTTTAGTTTCAAGAGAGAAAATTCAAAAACAGCTCTGGTACGTGTCCATGGGTAGAAATGACCTTTCAGCGACCAAATTTAATGCAGGATGGGTCGCATTCTCCTCCAATTCGGTCAAAAATGATAGGGTATGGGTTTGTAAGGTCCCCCATGCTATTTTAATGCATTTACAGTCAATGAGGAATGGGCTCCCACGTTTTGTATGTTTTCTCTCTCTTGGGCTCGACCCATGCAATGTAAAAGCCAGATTTGGCTCATTTCTTGGGGAACACTTTTGGCATAAAAAAACTTCTTCTTTCACCTCCAGCAAGTGATTGTTGCAAGAATCAGACCTCTTCAAAGATTATAACAGTTTTCTACCTCTCTGAGGTTGTAATGCAGTGGCTTTGACATTGGAAATGATAATGCAAGCTTTGTGAATGGGTTTCAGTCCTTTGTTTGTATTATTTGCTTCATTTCAGATCCTAAATTATATCTTATCAGCTGTGTATGTTTTATGTTGCAATATTTGGTTTGTGTCTATTTGCATGACAAAAATATTCACCACTCCTTTTGGTGCATCACCATCTTTAGTTAGTTTCAATTTTTGCATTTCTATCCCTGTCTCCTTGCAATTTAGAGTAGGATTAGGATCTGAACCTCTGTAGTTGTGCAAATATAGATCTAAATCAGAGGAGTTTAAGGAACCAGCCTCTAATATGAAGATTCCTCTCTCAGTTTTACAAGTCCCACACTTGGAGAGAGGTTTCCATGTTGTGCAATCACACCGAATGCTAGAGTGATCAACCTAGAAATCGATCAAAGCATCTGGGGGTGCTTGATTTTGCACTAACAGGGACTACGCTTTGAATGAGGTAGCCCGAAAGCATGGGGAGTGTAAGGAACCAAAAAAATCCTCTAATAGTGTTCACCAGGCCACTCCAACGTGTTGGCATAGTTGGTTTAGTCCCACAAGCTTCCGTTTGCAAACTACACCTCTCAGCGGCCCTACACTAACTCAGTCAGTATTATTTTATGCATTTAAAAACAATAGCACAAAGGAGAGAACCAGATGGATATGGAGAAAACCATGAGAGTATTTTGTAGAGAGCCCCAATGTGGAGGTTTCAAATCTAATGAAATGTCTCTAGGTGCCACGGAGTCTGAGAAATCACCCGTCGAAGATATATCATGTTTTGGCCTCGGGGCTCTTAAGGAACTACGCCAGGACGAGGTAGCCCGAAAGCACGGGGAGCATAGGGAACCAAAAAGAAGCCTCCAATAGCATTCACCAGGCCAACCCAACATGTTGGTGTAGTTGGTTCGGTCCCATGAGCTTTCGTTTGCAAACTACAACCTCGACACCCTACACCGATTCGACTACACTATTTCACGCGTTTGCAAACAATAGGACAATGGGAGAACCAGGATAGAGGATGAGAAAAACATTAGAGGATTTCATAGGGGCCCAAAAATGGAGGTCTCGTATCTAATGAGATGTCTCTAAGTGCCATGGAGTCCGATAAATCACCCGTCGAAGATATAGCGTGTTTTGGCCTTAGGGCTCTTAAGGGACTACGCCCAGACGAGGTAGCCCAAAAGCACGGGGAGTGTAGGGAACCAAAATGAAGCCTCCAATAGTGTTCACTAGGACACCTCGATGTGTTGGCATAGTTGGTTTGGTACCATGAGCTTTTATTTGCAAACTACAGCCTCTGAAACCCTACACTGACTTAGACTGCACTATTTTGTGCATTTGTAAACAATAGCACATCGAGAGAACTAGATGGAGAAAGAGAAAACCACTAGAGGATTTCTTAGAGGGCCCAAAATGGAGGTCTTGGATATAACGAGACATCTCTAGGTTCCATGGAGTCTGAGAAATCACCCGTCAAAGATATAGCATGTTTTGGCCTCAGGGCTCTTAAGGGACTACGCCTAGACAAGGTAGCCCGAAAGCACACGGGGGCATAGGGAACCAAAACAAAGCCACCAATAAGCATTGGTGTAGTTGGTTCTATCCCACTAGGGAACCAAAAAAAGGCCACCCCGATGTGTTGGTGTAGTTGGTTTGGTCCCACAAGCTTTCATTTGAAAACTACAACCTCTAGCAGCCCTACACTGACTCAGATCAGATTTATTTTGAGCATTTGCAAACAATAGCAAAACAAGAGAAAAAGATGGAGATGGAGAAAACCACAAGAGGATTTTGTATAGGGCCCCAATTTGGAGGTCTCGGATCTGATGAGACATCTCTAGGTTCCACAGAGTCTGAGAAATCACCCGTCGAAGATATAGCGTGTTTTGGCCTCGGGGCTCTTTAGGACTACGCCCGAGACGAGGTAGCCCCAAAGCACGGGGAGCATAGGGAACTAAAAAAAAGTCTCCAATAACATTCACCAAGGCACGCAGACGTGTTGGTGTAGTTGGTTTGGTCCCACGAGCTTTCGTTTGTAAACTATAGCCTTTAACAACCCTACACTGACGTGGAGGTGTTCTTAGAGGTGAAGATTCGTTTACAAGGTTACTTTCTTCATTTAGAGGAACCTAGAGATGTCTCATTAGATACAAGACCTCCATGTTCAGGCCCTCTATGAAATATTATCGTAGTTTTATCCATCTCCATTCGGTTCTCTCACTGTCCTATTGTTTGCAAACGCGTGAAATAATGCGATGCGAGTTAGTGTTGGGTTGCTGCAGACGTTGTAGTTTGCAAATAGAAGTTCATGGGACTGAACCAAATATGCCAACATTTTAGGGTGGCCAGGTGAACGCTAGTGGAGGCTTTGTTTTGGTTCCCTATGCACCTCGTGCATTCGGGCTACCTCGTCCAGGTAGTCGCTTAAGAGCCATGAGGCCCAAACATGCCATATCTTCGACGGGTGATTTATCAGACTTCGTGGCACTTAGAGATGCCTTGTATAATCTAAGACCTCCATGTTGGGGCCCTCTATGAAATACTATCACGGTTTTATCCATATCCATCCGGTTCTCTCGTTGTGCTATTGTTTGCAAACGCATGAAATAGTGCAACTGAAAGTTAGTGTAGGGCTACCAGAGGTTGCAGTTTGCAAACTGAAGCTCGTGGGACCAAACCAAATACGCCAAAACATTGGGGTGGCCTGGTGAATGCTAGTGGATGATTTTTTTTTGTTCCCTACGCTCCCGTGCTTTCAGGCTACCTCGTCTGGGCATAGTCCCTTAAGAGCCTTGAGGCCCAAACACACCATATCTTCGACGGGTGATTTCTTAGACTCTATGGCACCTAGAGACATCTTGTTAGATCCAATACCTCCATGTTGGGGCCCTCTACAAAATCCTCTCATGTTTTCTCCATCTGGTTCTCTCGTTATGCTATTGTTTGTAAATGCACAAAATAGTGCGATGCCCGAGTCATGTAGAGGGTGGCAGAGGATGTAGTTTGCAAACGGAAGCTCGTGGGACAAAACCAACTATGCCAACATGTTGGGGTGGCCTGGTGAACACTAGTGGAGGATTTTTTTGTTCCCTACGCTCCCTGTGCTTTTGGGCTACCTTGTCCGGGCGTAGTCGCTTAAGAGCCCTGAGGCCCAAACAAGCCATATCTTCGATGGGTGATTTCTCAGACTCCATGGTACCTAGAGACATCTCATCAAATCCAAGAACTCCACATTAGGACCCTATATGAAATCCTATCATGGTTTAATCCATCTCCATCCGGTTCTCTCATTGTCTTATTGTTTGCAAACACACGAAATAGTGCAATCTGAGTCAATGTAGGGCTGCCAGAGGATGTAGTTTACAAATGGAAGCTCATGGGACCAAACCAACTATACCAACACGTCAAGGTGGCCTGGTGAATGCTAGTGGAGGCTTATTTTTGGTTCCCTATGCTCCCCGATGCTTTTGGGATACCTCGTTGGGCGTAGTCCCTTAAGAGCCTTGAGGCCCAAACATGCCATATCTTTGATGGGTGATTTCTCAGACTTCGTGGCACCTAGAGACATCTCGTTAGATCCAAGACCTCCATGTTGGGTCTCTCTACAAAAACCTCTTGCGGTTTTCTCCATCTCCATCCGGTTAGCTTGCTATGCTATTGTTTGCAAATGCTTGAAATAGTGCAGTCTTAGTCGGTGTAGGGCCGCTAGAGGCTGTAGTTTGAAAATGGAAGCTTGTGGGACCAAACCAACTACACCAAGACGTCAAGGTGGCCTGGTGAATGCTATTGGAGGATTAATTTTGGTTCCCTACACTCCATGTGATTTTGGGCTACCTCGTCCGGGTGTAGTCCCTTAAGAGCCCTGAGGCTCAAACACGTTATATATTCGACGGGTGATTTCTCGGACTCTGTGGCACCTAGAGACATATCGTTAGATCCGAGACCTCCATGTTGGGGTCCTCTAAAAAAATCCTATCATGGTTTTATCCATCTACATCCAGATTCATCCTTTGTCTTATTGTTTGCAAACGAGTGAAATAGTATAGTCCGAGTCAGTCGGTGTAGGGCTTCTAGATGATGTAATTTGCAAATGGAAGCTCGTGGGACCAAACCAACTATAAAAAAACATCGGGTGGCTAGGTGAATGCTAGTGGAGGCTTCATTTTGGTTCCCTACACTCCTGTGCTTTTGGGCTACCTCGTCCGGGCATAGTCACTTAAGAGCCCTAAGGCCCAAACATGCCATATCTTTGACGGGTGATTTCTCGGACTCCGTGGCACCTAGAGACATCTCGTCAGATCTGAGACCTCCATGTTGGGTCCCTCTATGAAATCATCTCATGGTTTTATCCATCTCTATCTATTATCTCACTATGCTATTGTTTGCAAACACGTGAAATAGTGCAGTTTGAGTCAGTGTAGGGCTTCTAGAGGCTGTAGTTTGCAAACGAAAGCTCGTGGGATCGAACCAACTACGCAAACACATTGGGGTGGCCTGATGAAAGCTAGTGGAGGATTTTTTTGGTTCTTTATGCTCCCTGTGCTTTCGGGCTACCTCGTTTGGCCGTAGTCCCTTAAGAGCCCTGAATGACTAGATTGTCTTAAGAATGAATTTAATAGGGGTATGTCTAAGAACACATGGGAGTTATCAATCACCTAGTAAATATTTATTTTTAGTTACGGATGGGAGTCGGTTGGCCTACGACTTAATGACCTTCCATTCATTGATAATTTATTCTATGACAAACCCATGGATGCTTTGAAAAGTGCATTAAAAAGGATAGGGGTAGTCATCAAGCCTAGTGAAGGGTGTGATGTGATTTCCAAATAACTTGAAATTCCTTCAAATTTAAAGGTAATAACATGAATTGGATAGGATTAGACAATGAAGAATCATTGAGTGTCTTAATCGAATGTCATTGCATCTGGAGACATTATCAAGCATTGGATTAATGTATATGGAGAGACATTTGCAAAATATCAACAGATGAAAGGCATCAAATTGTGACGACTCTTGGGTGTTTTAACAAGGGAGAAGACTACGAAGTATAGAAGAATGTAGTAAGTGCATGATAACATAGGAACTGGTACAAAGACAACATGAGCAAGAAGAAGCGCAAGTAAGGTAAATACACATATACACATTGATAAATTGAATGAATAATTACTTAGATTAGGTAACTCTTTATATACATACATTATATAAATATTTATTTTCAAAGTTTGATGCATATTATACATTGAAAATGATAGTACATGTACATCACCAATAAATTAAAAAATAATCCATAATGTCTTAAATATTGTTAAGTGCACATCATATTAGTTTCATGTGAAAACAATCTCAAAAATGTAAGGTCTCATACAAAATGTCAAGTTCCAAAGAGTATTTTAATGTGCATAATAAATACAAAATTTCTCAAATAGGTCATATACCATCAAGTTCAAATGCCATATAGGCGTACATATAATGCCATGCACATAGGCATACAAAAAAATGTCATGTAAGACATATATATTTCCTACTCATCAAAATCTATCCCTCTCTTGGCCTTGCTTGAAGAAGGTACTCCTTAGACAAAGATGGAGATCCATGAGATGAATTTAGATCATCCGAGCCCATGCTTTGAGTCCTCTTCCACCGAATACTCACCAGATGAGCTTGTAATTCCAAACAATGTTTTTTGTCAAAACTTAATTTATATATGTTTTTAACATGTATTTAAGACCATGCTAGAATGAAAGTATTTACATAAATACACAAACTTACTGCAAGTTGTCAATCACACCAAATTTGCATCTCACGCTCAGATGAGTCATCAAGAGCTCCTGCAGTATGAACAGGGGTATGAAGATGATGAGATGGAGGAGTCCGTGCCCTCGAAGTCAAAATGGAGGGGGTTGAAGTTCCCTACATACACATAAGATAAGAAAATATAACATCAGAATTAGTGAAAATAGAACTAAGTACATGTATGTACATAATGGCATTATTTTAATTTATTTTATCAATATGGAACTATTGTTTTTACCCTGCCATGCCTATGAATCAAATGAACAGGGATGCTACTTGTCACAGTAACTCCTGCATATACACAATGAAGGACATTATTAACATAATTTAATAATTCTATAATGAAAGACATTACTAACATGTAATTTAACATAATATGAATTACATGAGAAATTTAACAAAATTTACGTGTTGTTTGAATACCTCAGTGAGTTGCTATGCAGATGAAATCACAGCGATAACACCTTTATCTACTTGTTGCAAAGATGGTGGGGTGTCTAGTGAAGTCAACATATTTATCAAACATGTATATCACGTGAGTTAGATGGACATACAAGAACATACATATATTTGACTTCAAAAAATAAAATAAAAAAATAAAATATATATATATATATACACATACATGCATGCATATAACACACACACACACACACACACACACACACACACATGTATGTGAAAATTTTACATAATTAACATTCTAAATTACCTCTATGAATGTATGTGTATGCATGGTGTTTTCTACCTCTACGGTTAGGATGAAGATCCACCTCCCATGCACTATAATATCAATGCATATACATGTACAAATATAATTATTTCAAAAATTTAACATATATAAGTAAATCAAGTACTCCATACTTTTTGTAACACACCTAACAAATAATAATAAATTTACCTACAAAGGTGACACCAATGAATGTAATTCAAATGTCTCACTGAAAAGGATATATGACATAGTGAAATTATCATGTTCACCCCTAACACTAGGTGCACAAAAATCAGTACGCATGAAAGTATCGTCCTTCTCGGGCCCCAAACATATGCTACCACATGACGAGAAAAGATGTGGCCTCATGCTAGTACTCCCTGAGGGAATACTCTGTGTACCTCCATGAGCACCGGCTCAAAATCTTCCTCATATGTTGAACAAGGGTCGTAGATAGCCCCTGAAGCATGTGGAGTGTATCAATCTCTACTATCTCCTTCACTGCTTGAGGTATAATCTCAGGGTGAGGAGTATTCTGTGTGGGAATCTACCCTGCTGAATAGGTGCATGTTGTGCATCCGATGATCATGTGCGATCCTTTTCCTCAGCCTTGAAATCTAAGAAATAAAAATAATTTAGGATCTCATTGAGGATAAACTCACAATAGAGTTTACTCGAGAAAGTATAGTGGCACCTCGTTTTTATTAAAAGGTGGAAAATCAAACACCATCCACCAATGATCCCAAAAATTATTTTTAATCAAATTATTATTGCACCAATGGATGGGAAATTGTTTACATGACAACGAAATAGGGAAATTAGTGTGGGGTCTGTAAATAAGGTGCATATTAGGTCTTTTGAATTTTATTTTTTCTTTACATCTACATATGACAATTTTTTGGAGTAATAAACCCTACAACCCTCTCTATAATTTGTGCAATGATCAATTTTCCCCATTTCCATGTCAATTTGAACAACTAATGCCTCCAATGTGTTTGCAAGAGAGGCATGGTGGGGGTTTGTAGATTGTGAATCCCTCATTATTTTGATTAAATCCTCAATTTCAATTTTGTTTTCAACTATGTGGGCTGCTAAATCTTCTTGACTACCCAAGGGATGTTGAGCAATTGTGGGAGTGTCGGGAGGGATGATAGGAATAACAAGGTTTGGTTGTGGTTGATTCCCTCAACCTCTAACTGTAACAATAAAAATATGTATTCAATTCAAATTTTAATCTATAATTATCATATTTCAATGTAATTTTGAGAAAATAATTGTGCTTACCTCTTCTCCATGGCACCATCATCGATTCAGATCTTCCTAGTGATCTAGAAATGATCCTTTGAGCTTGAGATCCAGCTGAATGAAAAAACGTGAGGGCACGGTTAAGCTCTGAAACTCGCATTTGAGGGAGATAAAATGATAGAGGCTTGAGCCTCTTTTTTTGTTTATAGTAGGCATAATGTGTACGCATTATGTAACATGTATGTGTTATAATGTGTATGTGTTATGCTTCGGTAAATCCCAAACCTGACAATTGAAAACGTGATCGCGTTATAATAGAACGCGTACGCATTTTGCTTTTTTTCCAAATTATTGTTTGCTCCCCCTCCCCCACCAACTTTGTGCACTTACCCCCATAAGAGTGAATCCCTTAAGGAAATTCAAGACAATCATATTTATTTTTCAAGTGCTATCCCACTAGCAGTTCATTTCCCAGAATTGGTGTGGCATTGTGCTATGAATTATGATCCCAAAAAGAGGGAAGTATTAGATGGGAGCGGGATGCGGTTTTGACATTGGCGCTTTGTAGCCATTAGAATAATGCTAAAATTACCTGTAGTCACCAACCCAATCACCATTGCTATAAAATTAGTTTTGCAAGATTATGAAAGAAAGAAGGACTATGTCAAGATGATAAATACAAAATGGCTTATTATGAAGAAGACAATGACTAGAATCCCTAAAAATATAGTTAGGGAATAGTTTGTTCAGGAAGTTGAAGATGCCATTGTGTTGCTAAGTCAAATGGTGGGTTTTAAAACTGTAAATTAATTTAAAGAGTGGATGGTTACCTATATATGGATAATTTTGTTGAGAAAAGGGAGTATCAGTTGGGAAACTTTCATTACAAATGCACTCAATGATCACATGGTCACCTTAGTAGCAAGAATTGAGATGGGTGACAATTTAGAGCTAGAATTTTACATGATGACTTACCTAATCTACAATGTTGTTGGGCATAGACGCTTCCCGAGTTTGTCACCGCATGCAGATTTCAAGCAATGTCAAATGCATGAGATATTTCCCCAACTGCAATTGATCAAATGGAGTGGAAATGTAAGGTTAGTTAATGATGCTTTCTTTTCCCCAATAATTTGTCTTTTCAAACCAGAGTGGGGACAATATAGGATGTCTGAACAAGCTAGATAAGTGATTTTGGAATATGAATGCTACTTCATCCAATATAAAAAGTTCACTTACATAAGAGTTAATGGTTTTGAGGGAAATCCATATAAGCTACCTAGGTATGTAGATGATAAATTGATTTTATGTGAACTAGCAAGGAAGTTGACACCTGTGCATAAAATTATTCTTGGGAGGCATAAGAAAAATATAAAATTTCCTATTCAAATTGGAAGGTATTCATGCCCTTCTATCATAAAGGATAGGTTGATTGAAGAGGAAATGCTAAAATTTGATATGGAAAATTTTGAGGCAAGGGACAATTATGCCATCAAATGGGTATTCAACACCATTGCCAACACTTTTGAACATGAGCCTTAGTTTGAAGATTATTTGATGAATTGTAGGGATGAGGAAGAATTCAGATTAAGGGATTTCTCTAGAATGACCCTTTCAAAAATAATTGATTTCAAAATTACAGTTATTCCAGAAGGAATTGTGGATGACCCACATACGGTAATCATGTATTATGTTGATCAGAAAGTGGAGGCATATCCTATAATTCCCCCAGATTGGAGAGAGATAGAATATGATGATTATTTTGTAAGGATAGCAAATGTAATGAGAAGAACTGTGAATTGGTTGACTCAGAAAGGCATTGAATTATCAATTAAAAATACCAAAATCTTAAATAACTTCAGGAATTTGGGAAACTTAAATGATGATATTCCACCCCTAAAGGAGGGAGAAGATAGAATGGATCCTCTGGGAGGAAAGGCCCCTCAATTTCCCTAAAAAGGCCTACTCCTAAACTCATAGATGAGTGGACCTCATCCACTAGTGGAATTGGTACTCCTATGTCAGTTCTTAGGCAAAAGACTGAAAGCATGCTTTTGAAATCTATGGAAAATGCCCCCATTACTTTTACAATTCCAATCTAGGAAAAGGGGAAGGGCTTAACATCCCATGTAGTGTTCTCAGGTGTTGCACCAAAGCCTCATAATACTAAGAAATTAATGAGTGGAGCCATAACAAGTGGTCTTACTCAACCTAAGTTGTATAAAGAAGGGAAAAGAGTTACTCCTGATCTAAAAAAGTTTTAGAAGGCACACAAGAAATATAAAGTTTCTCATGTACCAGTCTTGGTGAGAGTAGTGCCCACATGCCCAAGAATCACAAGCATAAAGATATGTAACTTATCCTCCTGAGTTTGAAAGGAGTGATGTTTATCGTGTACATCGTGCCTCATCATTCACAAGTGGGACAATTAGAGTCTCTTCTCCCAACTCGCAGTGAAAGAAGCAATAACATAAGCCACTCAAGATCAAACAACCGAGAAATATGTTGTGGATAGTTTAGTAAGCAACAAAAATTTAACTCCAAGTACAAAGACATCTGAAACCTTGCTTACTAACGATATGAGTATGCCTTTGACTGAAACATTGTATGAATATGCAAAGGCCCTAGATAATGTAATTGATGTTGATGATGGTGAGGGATTTTCCATGTTATATGCTCTCAAATTATCAATGAGTGAACCATTAATGATACCAGTAGATGACCCCCAAATTGGTGAGGAAATAGGGAGAAATGCTCCTCCATTGAATAATAAGGAAAAGGCTCAAGTAACAGATGATCCTTCTATAAAACAAGTTGTTGTAGAATCAGGTAAACCAGAATTGCCTAGTGGAGGAGATATTAATACAAAGGTGTTAATAGAAGAGATTGTTTCTATTTCTGTTGAGGTTACTAAGGCTGATGAACTCTCTCAAAAAGGAAAATTTGTTCATAAAGAGAAAGTAGAGGTAGCACAAGCCACAATTGTTGGTGAAATGAGCATTGCTGATGAGGATATACAACCCCTAGATAAAAATGTGGAGTTGGATTCAGATGAAAAACCTACCATATCATTACCAAGAACATCATCAAAGCACGAGGAGGGTAGGATGCCAACTCAACAAAGTTTGAAGAATGAAGAACTCATAAGCCAATCAGTAATTCAAGAAAGTGTTGAAGGAAAAGTGGGGTCCACTACGACATCCATTGAAGAAATAAAGAAATAATTGCCCTTGACTTGTTGATATAAATCAAGGAAGAAATGATCAACTTCAGTCTCTAGACCAAGGAGAGGAACATCCAAAAGAATTATTAACACAAGGTGAGACTAACAAGATGGTCATTGAAGTAAATAATGAAAAAAGTAGAATTACTAAATTTGGATGAGCAGGGGGTTTTCAAATAGTTAATGGTTGTCCCTGAGGAGCCTCAACCTGAATCACAAGAGGAAAATGTTGGAACAAATTTGGAAAAAGGGTGGATTAATGAACTAATTTCAAATGAAGAAAAAGAGATCCTTCTTGTGCAAGATAATGAACTTACCGCCTGTCTTTTTCAAAAGACAATAAGATCCCAAAAAAGAGCTAGAAATATTACTAAAACCCACACTAATTCATCAGGAGATAAAACTTTGGAAATAACAATCCCCTTTGAAGGAAAGACTAGGGATGACATAACAACCAATGATTATAACATCTAGATTATTCCCTTGGGAAAGCCTTCAAGAGACCAATTAAAATAAGGGGTGTCTGAAGCTATCAATGACCTTTTACAAAAGGTGGATGAAGATAGAATGAAGAAGAAGAAATTAAAAGAGAAATTCAAGGCCCTAAGTTTGAGTTTGCAGCAATTAATTGGGCAACCTAGTTAGGCTCAAACAAGTGCCTCCATTGATACCCCTGAGGGAATGGATAAAATAAACAAGGTTGTCAAGAAGGTTGTGAAATGGACACATGGATTGAAAAATTTACCAAGAGGGGAAAAGAAGCAATTGTAGAGGCCAGATCAAAGTATGAAGATCTAAAAAATAGACTCAGTGAAATTGATGAGATAGTTGAATAATGTGATAATGAGATTTTCTATTTTGAAGGTATTCTTCCCAAGCTAGACCAAATTACCCAGCTCAAAGATGATTTGGTTGAGCAAGAAGATATTGTACCTTTAGCAGTCAAAGGAAGCCAACATGATATTGAAGAATTGTCAAAAATAAGAGTAGAGATCTTGAATGGGATTAAACAAAAGATTGAAATTAAAATAAACTGGGTTGATGATACTCTCAATGATATTGACTTAAAGTTAGAGGATATGGTCATTGATAAGTTAAAAAAGAGTTATGGGGATATGAAGATTGACTTCTTACTTAATTCTTTTGAAAGGAATGTTTTGAAGAATGACTTCTCCTATGAAGTCATTAAGACCATGAGAAAGATTGAGAATAGAATTGTAGAGTTAAAGGCAAGACCACTAGAATACAAGTAGAAAATGGGCCATTGCATTGATGCAATATCTAGGAAGGCACTGATTTTCCAGAATCATACATGAACATACGAGGAGGAGATTAATGAGTTATTCAAAAGGTATGATGCATATGTGGTGAGGCTACCGCAGAACAAGAAAAAGAAGTAGATGTGAAGAAGAACAAAATGCAGATGCAAAGGGTGATGAACATGCTTAGACAATTGTTCCTTGAACTGTATTCTCTTTTCATATCCATCCTTTTTAAAATGATACTTTAAAATAATACTTCTATTACATGGGATGTAATTATTTCTCTAAATTTTATTGTTCCCTTATTTCAATTGAAAAATGGAAGAATGCAATAATGCCATATTTACTTTGATGAAATTAACATACATTTGGATAAGCATGTAAATGATTGATATTGCTATGTTTTCTCGTATTCGAATAAGGAACAACTATAGGGGCCTCATGCCCATGAAAAAGAAACATATACATACTACAAAGAGAGAAACAATGAAAGGAAGAAAACATCTAGGCATTCTTCAGCCCTACTTCATAGTTTCCTCCCAATAGGGGGAGATTGTTCAGAAGTTTGTTTTTCCTCAACACAAAATCACTTACACCTTGTGCTATCTCGAACAAAAATAACTAACCCCGCCAGTCCCGGACATTCCCATATCCATCAATGCTTCAAGTCATTCTAGGACGACTCATGATTTGTTCAAGTTCAACTTTCTTCTATTGTGATGACACCCAATCTAAAAGATCCAGACCTCCTGTGAAGAATGTCGTCTTTCCTTTCCCTTTGTGAAGGGTCAACATGTTGGGAGTGGGTTGAGAGGGGATGCTTGAGGTGATTGGAAGGGAAAGTACTGCATGTTGTTGATTGGGCTGATTATGAGGCCTCAAACTTGACCTAGCCTCCCATTTCCTTGTGAAAGGTGGATTGTCTTTTGGAGAAGGAATTGGTTGAGGGCCCAAAATTCATGCTCTACCTGAGGAGCATGATTGCATTAAGTGGGTGGATGACCAAATAACAAATCTCCCCTATTGTCCTAAGCGGAGGAAGTTTCTTCCTTGAACAGAGAGTAGAAAATGATCAGTCCTCTTCTCCATTTGAGATAAAAATTGGAGGTTGAGGTTGTGGTTCACCTTTCCTTTTCCCTGAAGATGACCCTGGTGCTGAAACTAGTTACAAAGGCACAGTCTCTACTTGCTTTTTCTCCAGAAAATTAATCCTTTTCTCCAACTCATCTATTTTGAGGAAATAGTAGGCACTGTGTCGATGGAGGATTTATCATACAACACATATGATTCCTTAGGAATATCTTTTGATACAAACCCCTCATCACACAAAAAGGGACATTGAAAACTAGTTTTCCCAGAGACCTGAGGTCTTCTCTCAACCCAATATATTTTTAAATCTTCAGGAGTTTTCAAGTGCTCCCATCTAAAAAGATGGAAATACATAACTTGAAAGGCTGCAAACATAGGATTGATCTTGATTAGCCTTGTAAGAAGTGATAACTGAACTTTTTGGGTATGTTAAGGGCCCTCTGGTGTCACCCACACATTCTATATCAAATAGAGCCCTGAAAAAAGCTTCATCAGGACCGCTTAAATCAAAAATCTGATTTAAGTCCTCTGAAGAAATCTCCTTCAGTTATGAGCTACAAGTACCTTCACCATTTTATTTGAAATTTATTATACTTAGAACAAGAAGGGAAAGGCATGATGATAATGAAATTGAGCCAAGTTTTATAATGAAAAGGAGACATATGTTTTTGATTTGATGCAATATTTCCCATGAAATGAAGGATATTTTGTTTAGTTCGCACAGAGGAGAATTTAAGAATTGGAAAAGGTTAGGAATGAGCAGAGTTGGTAAATCAAGGTGATTCGACAGAAAATATGTGTGGCAATTAAGCCAATGAGACATGAAATAGAGTGTGTGGCACCTAAGGCAAATTATTGAAAAGTGAGTATGGATATATGTCACGATTGTCATACGAAAGTGTTCAATTTTTTTGAAATGATTACCTAATCAATATCAGGCAAGAATGATTAAAGTAATTTGCTAGAAGTGATGACTTGATATCCTAGTCGAGCACTAGTGAAGTTGATTGAAAAGACTTGTGATTTGTAAACCTGGAAGCTTTAAAAGAAAAACCTTTCTAAATTCCATGTTCTAGATTTTTTTGAAAAGGAATATTCCTCGGAATATTCATAATTTTAGGGGAAAAATTTGAAGGTTAACAAGTAAAAGGGGTGATATAAAAGGAAAAATATAATCATGCAAAAGGGGGTTAATCTTTCTAAGATTTATTCAGAGAAAAGAGAAGGAGAAAAAGCCGAGAAAAGCCATTTTCTGAAGGAACTTATTTGAGAAACTAGTTATTTCTTGTGTATCTTTGAAATTGATCATGTCAAGATGGTTGCAAGTGTCCAACCATTGATAATATTTGAGATTGTAAATAAAATTTCCCTTGCTGATCAATTTGAAAAACCTTAAGTAATTTGTGTTAATCATGAACCGTGTTGTGTCTACTATCATTTTGAGATATCTTCAAATAGTTATCTGTGTTCCTATTGTAATCTTATATTAGGAGTCCCTTTGAAATCACACAAGATATCATCCTCATGATAGTATTGTGGCATTTGTAATTACATTATGAAGAGAGTTTTCATTTCATAATGCAATAAACAATTTAAATTCACTTTACTTTCATTTCAGTGATACAAATTGTTTGTTAGTTTATGAGTGTATCATAAGCGCAAAAAATCAGGGACTTCTGAGGTTTAATTAAGTCTTTAACATGAGTTCTTATGTTAAATCTTGTAACAATGTGTGAAACCACATGTCTTTGAGCTTTCATAGATGCACAATTTTCTAGTTGAAGGTTCATTCTGACTATTTGAAGCCATTTTTCATTTTTCTTTGTAGATTTTTCAACATTTGTTAAAATTTCTCAAGAATTTGGTATAATCAACTTTATCCTTCTTAACTTCCCAACCATAAATTTCATATTCAATGATATATCATACATGAACCATCCCTTCTTGCACTTTGTATATCAACAAATGCTAAAGAAGATCATTAAATTTTTCCATCCTTTACCAAAATATGCAGATGTAATCAGTTTTTATCGTTGTCTTTAGTGACCTGGACCTTGTCTAGAGAACATCTTCATTCTCTAAGGTGACAACTCGTGAGAGTTAGGTTATGTTGTATTGACCATGTTTTCTCAAGGTCTCCTTCAAAATATTGCAAAGGAAGAGTCAAATATTGTTAATCCGTTGATATCTTTCACTAACACATGTCACAAAATGGGTCCTCTCACCCTGGTTAAAGGCATAACCTAAATTAGTAAGGGTAGGTCAAATTGTTAGCATGGTGTTACTCAGTCCTTTCCAAATTAGAGTGATAAAGAATCATCTATAATCCATCCCCGGCTATAAAACAACTCCTATTATGATTTGTTTGTCTCTAAGCATCCTGATCAACTTGTGATGCTGCTTAGTTTCAAAGGAAGGATGAATTTGGGTACCAACACCGATTTGGTGCCATTTCGGGGACTATTAGTTCAAATACATATGTACATTGACCTCTGGTAATGATTTATATACAAATATGTCATTTAATTATCATAATTTGTTAACATTTGTGAGAATTTTATGAGATTGGGAGTTTGTTGTGCAATATTTTCTGGTTTTAGTAAATGTTACACTAGATCGTGTGGATATTGATAAATATCAACAAAGGATGATCAGATCCATCAAGCTTTGTAGAAATTGAGTGTTGATAAACAATTGACAAATTACTTATAGTGCTTTAGCATATCTAAGGTGAAAATCCTTGGTGGCGACTCCGTGTTAGTTTATAATTTTTGTGGTTACCAGTGTCTTAATCTTTATAAAGAATTTTTGTCATTAATATTCACAAAGATGGAAGGAAGAAGATCTTTCTTTACTAGGGATCCTACTAGAAAGTTATTTCCAGAGCTTGGGAAGGAAAATTTAGAAGGAAGACGAGTCTGGAGAGTGTTGGGAAGTCAAGAGTCAAAAGAAAAGGTAGTACCAGTCTTTGAGGAAGGTGATCAACCTGTAGTTGAGGACTACCCTACATCTTTAGATAATTCTGAATCAAATAGCCCTCATAAAAAACTAAATTCTCCAACTAGTGAAGGGCCATCATTTGTGTCTGAAAAAATGTATCCCTCATTTTTCCCTTCATCATCCAGGACTGATAGGGTGTTTCATGAAACTAAATCATTAGAGGATATTTACTTGGAAAGTTATACTCCTATGCTCCAAAGGCCCTTAGTCCCCTATCATTTTGATTCTCCTGTAGGATCACCTCCTCAAGATAATATGGCTCAGCCTCCACCTAGACCTCCTTTTGTTGTTAATACTTTTGGACCAATAAATTTTAGAGGCATGGTTGGGTATCCTAATGTTGTACCCCAAGATGTGAGAAATAGGTTGCCTAAATTTTAGGGAAATAATGCCATTACTAGGGATCAACATTTGAGACTCTTTGTTAATATGATGGAATATTTTGAAATTGAGTATGAGGATGTGTACATAAAATTATTCATTCATACTCTCGAAGAAGATGCATGTGACTGGTATAAATCTTTACCGGAAATTCAATAGACTCATGGACTGAGATGAAAAATGCTTTCAGATTATAGTATGGGGATAAGACTGACCCAAGGTTCCTTCTGTTTGAGTTTGAAAATATTAAAAATAATCCCAATGAGTCTGTCTAAGATTTTAATACCAGATTCAATAAGACTCTAAATAGATTACCCATAATCCTGAGGCCAAGTGATGAGTCTTGTTTAATCAAATATTTTGATGCCTTTGACAAAAAGGCTACCTACTACTTAAGAGACAAGAACCCTGAACATTAAGGAAGGATTTCACTATGGCCTTGAAAATTGAAAATAATATCAAGGTAGTTGGAAAACCTCCTAAGAGAGAAGGTGTCAAACTGATCAATCTTGATAGACCTCAGAAAACAAAGCAGTTGATCTAGAGGAGGTCGTGAAGACTTTGGCTGGGGTGGTTAAAGAAATATTGTACAAGTTGGCCAGAGCAGAAAAAGGGATAGGATAGAGCTCTCAAGGTTAGCATAAACCACAAAACTAAGATAGATTTGGAAATCATCCTAGGAATGATCACATGTCAGATGACAGAGGAAAGGGGCCCATGGGATTAGGTAATAAGCAACCATAACTTAGAGAGAATAGATTGGTCCCAGATCCTTTGACTGCCAGGGTTTCTATGGTGGAAGAAGCTCACATTATTGATTGGTGTGATAAGTTTTTCCTGCCACACTCCCCATGTGATTTGAGTAAGGAGGTTGAAGAGGTAAATGATGATGAAGCTTATGGTGATGTGTGCATGATGGAATGCCTTGAAAATTCACAACAGAGGGCTACTTCAATTGAGTTAATAAGTGCCAAGACTATTTAGAGTTTCTGGGATTGCATTCACCGAGTATTACCTCTCTCGCATGATGATGGTGTTGAGATTGATATGGTGTAGGATTTTGATTTACCTAATCATGATTTTGAATACTTAAGGGCCTTGATGATTAAGAAGTATGATGGGGGAATACCTTCTGAGGAAGATAGGCAACTATTGATGAATGCAGTGGTTACACAAGAAAAGGAACATAATACAAGAAGTAGAGTTATCAAAGGGGGAGGTCCTCAGGCCAAACCAAAAACTCCACTTCTCACTAATATCCCCAAGGAAACCCCTAAAAAGGATACACTCAACAAAGGCCCTATTGCTCCAAATAAAACTTGTACCCCAGCTCATGCCCAAGTTAGCAAAGACTATTATACCACCAGAGGGAATCATAAATCTCCCATCCAATACTACCTTACCCAAATATGCTCCATGTGATATAGCCCAGATTTTGAGTCAAATCAAAGTCACTGTACCTATTGTTGAATTGCTTAGAATTCTTGAGCATAGAAAGCGGGCATTTGAGTATTTGGGATTTAAAGAAGAGATAACAACACAAGGAAATAATGTGAATGGTGTGGATCTTCCTCCTGTCATCGTAGAGCTTGAGATACCACAAGCCCTAGAAGAATTGGGAGAATCACCAGAAGTATACTTGGGTACCTCACTTGTGGAATCTCAACTTGACGTTGATCCTTTTTACACCACTTTGATCATCAAGGATAGGTTGGTGCATAACTATATGTTTGATTTGGGAGCTTCATGCAATGTGATGCCTCTTGAGGTGATGAACGAATTGAACATCAAAGTAACAAAAACCTTTGGAAAATGCACAACTATGGATTCAAGGGAAGTGCCTGTGATTGGATATGTTAAAGGGTTAATAGTGCAATTAACATCTTACCCTAGAAAATCCTTAACTATGAATGTGGTTATTGTGGACTTGCCCGGCCAAATGGGGCATGCTCTTATCAAGGAAATGGGCTGCTAGTGTGGGGGGAAGTGTGCAAATGGATATGTCATACACAACCATACCATTGGAAGGAAATATTGTAAATTTATATGGTGAAAAGAAGATGTTACATCTGATTGAAGATCCAAACAATGCTTCGTATGAAGTATTATATACAGATGTAGATGTTGACAATTTTGTTGGTTATGTAGATTTCAAGGAGCATGAAATTGATAAATGCAAATTTCCTAAGCAACTTGGTTCCCCTTGGACTTTGATGTTTGATGGAGCTTGTTCTAATTTTGGAAATGGTGTTGGTATTGTATTGATATCCCCAGATAAGAAAGAGTTCAATTTTTCTTTTAAACTCCAGTTTGAATGCACTAACAATATTACGAATATGAAGCATTGCTTTTGGGTTTAAGGATTTCTTGGAGATATGGTATTAAAGACATTATTGTTAAAGGGGATTCAGAATTAGTAGTCAAGCAAGTCCGCAAGTCAGTATGCAACAAAGAATCAAAGAATGAAACAATATAAGCATGCAGTTTGGGATTTCATTGAAATGTTTGACTCCTTCAACATAGTGTACCATGAAAGAAAACAAAATACTGTAGTAGATAGATTGGTAGTATTGGGGTCTAGGTTTGAAAATTACACAATGTCTTTGTATTGTGAATATGACATTGAGGTGCTGACAAGACCGTCTACTACGCCCGTAACCTATTGCTTGTATTAGGATATGAGTAGCCAACTTGTGGCTTACCATATCATTTTATTATATCATTTATACTTTCTCATGCTTAATAGGTCAGCCTTGGTGATGGCCATAGCATATGAATAGTATATATAGGGGATTATAGGTAGTATTTCATTATCATTTGAGCATTTGAGTCTTATTATATGGTTTGGAGGTTGCCCCCTCGAAGTGGTGAAGCTATTATAATTGCATATTGAGATAATTATTCTAAAATATTGTGTTATTTTGTGTTCTATTGTTTCTCATAATCTGAATTATACAAGTAATTTCATTACAAGTGGTATCAGAGCTACAATCTGGGCTGAAATTAGGGCAAAAACCCTAATTTTTTGTTTCCACCACATATTGCGAACCAGAGTGAATTGGTGGGAGATATTTTTACCAGAGTTGCAAATAATTTCAAGTAAGGTTCCTTGAAAATTTTAGACTTTTTTGATTTATTTTTCAAAAGTTATTACAAATTTATGGTTTTTCATAAAATCACTCCCTAGGGTGCAAATTGTGGAAAATTTTCAAGTTCTTTACATTTTCGGAAATATCTCAAAAAAATAGTATTAGTATATTCTCTGTGTTTTTTCCTGTTTGGCCGAAATTATATCGAAACCCTAAACCCTAAGGTTTGACATCATGGTGGGGCCTTCCATAAGAGCAAAAAGAATCCGGTTACTCCGGGTAAAACCCCAGATAAAGATGGGGTAGTGATTGAAGAGATGGAGTCAAAAGGGGTAAATATAGATTCCTCAACACTAGGGTTTACCTCAGTTGATCATAAGGTGAGCCAACTTGAGTATGAGTTGCGAAATGTACAATTTGAGATGGCCTCTAAAGGAGACATAGCCCAAATCAATCATCGGTTGGATGATATCATGCAACATGTAAAGGGTAACTAGTATGGCCCAAATCCAGCCCATATCAACCAAGGAGGACCTTCAGTTCAAAATCATGGACAAACTAACCATATTGGATCACTTTTCTAGTCCCATTAGAATCAAACTTATTCGCAACCACGGAACATAATGCCGAAAGTGGATATTCACAAATTTGATGGTAAGGATCCCCTGAATTGGATAAATCAAATGGAGAAATTCTTTGAGTTACATCAAACACCATTAGGAAAAAAGGTGACATTGGCATCCCTATATCTTGAACCTAACCAATTTGTTTGGTATCATTGGTTATGTGCTCAGAGGTAGAAGAATGGTCTAGGTGTCACTTGGACAGTTTTTACCGAGGAGTTGCAATTGCACTATAGTTCTAGTGTTTCAGAGAACTACTTTAGTCAATTAGCAAAGTTACGGCAAATAAGATCAGTCAAAGATTATGTGCATCACTTCCAAAACCTATCCTTAAGAGTGGAGAATATTCCAGAAGAGAATCTGAATGATCTGTTTCTTAGGGGTCTTAAGGACCACATCGAGCATGAGGTACGTATGTTTAATCCAATCAAGCTTTCTGATTCTATTATCATGGCATGTCGTGCAAAGGAAAAAGTTATTTTTAGTAGGAGGCCACCTTTCATTAACACCAGAGACCGTAGTATCTCTTCCCCTTCATTTTCTAGGCCAATTAGACTGACTCCTCAAAAAATGGAAGAAAAGAGAGCAAAAGGATTATGTTTTAACTATGATAGAAAATATGGATCGGGACATAAATGTGCTGAGAAGAAGTTGTTCTATATTGACGGAGGTAATGAGGATGATGAGGAAGCTGAAATTATAGGAGAGGCTGAGGAACTAGTAGAAGATGAAGTAGAGGATCACCAACCTACAATTTCTTGCCATGCATTGGTCAAGTATTAGTACTCCTCAAACACTCAAGGTTATTGGATATCTCAAAAATAGAAGGTGACGGTGTTGATTGACTCAGGGAGTACTCATAACTTCATAAATAGTAAGTTAGCTACCCGCCTCAATTATTTTATTTACCCAGCTCTAGAAATGCAAGTTATGATTGTGGATGGTGGGACAATCAAGTGCACAGGAAAGTGCCATAATATCAAGCTTTCCATGGGAAACTACATGTTAGACTCACCTATGTTTTCTATTTCTATTGGAGGGGAAGATATTGTTTTGGGGTCCAATGGCTCACAACCTTAGGTACTATAGAGATGAATTTCCAAGAATTGTTCATGCGATTTCATTCAGATGGAAGGACAATACAATTGAATGGGATGGTAGATAAGTCTCCATAGATTATTAGCTCTCATCAGATGCGTAAGGTTATCGTAAAAGGAGTGGATGGATTTATAGCAAAGCTATTTTCCATATAAGTACAAAATACGAATCTTCAATGCCACCCAATCTTCGAAGATTGTGGATGCTCACTCATCTGTTTTTGATGTAATTCCAAAGGGACTACCACTAGTTAGGGATCATAATCATGCCATTCAGTTGATTCCAGGGAGCCAAATACCTAACATCAGACCATATAGATACCCATATTCCTAGAAAAGTGAGATCAAGAAAATGGTGGAGGAAATGTTGAAGGCAGGTTTCATCAGGCATAGCCAGAGTGCATATTCTTCACTAGTGGTCATGGTACGTAAGAAGGATGAAACATGGAGGATGTGTCCAGATTATCGAGAACTCAACAAGTACACCATCAAAGATAAGTTTCCTATTCCAGTAATTGATGATTTACTTGATGAATTACATGGTGCTATTTATTTCACAAAATTAGATCTTCGTTCGGGTACCATCAAATTAGGATAAAAGAGGAAGATGTTCATAAAACAGCTTTTAGGACTCATGAGGGCCATTATGAGTTTTTGGTAATGCCTTTTTGTCTTACAAATGCACCCTCAACCTTTCAAAGCTTGATGAACACTATTTTTAGGCCATTTTAAAGGAAATTTGTATTAGTTTTCTTTGATGACATATTGGTTTATAGTAAGACATGGGAAGCACACTTACAACATGTAAATAACGTGTTGGAAGTTTTGGAGAAACATACTCGTATTCAAAGCCATCCAAATTTTCTTTTGGTGTACAAGAGGTAGAGTATTTGGGTCGTATTGTATCCCATGAAGGCATCAAATTTGATCCTCGAAGATCAAAGCTATGGTGGAATGGCCAAGGCCCAAAATCTCAAAAATCTTCGTGGGTTCCTAGGACTAACAGGGTACTACGTAAGATTTGTGTGGGGTTATGGTAGAATATCAACCCCACTCACTGCATTGCTAAAGAAGGATGCCTTCCATTGGATAGACGTAGCCACTAAATCCTTTGAGCATTTGAAGGAAGCCATGTGCAGCACCCCAGTTTTGGCTACTCCCAACTTCTCAAAAACCTTCATTATTGAATGTGACACTTCAGGATCAAGATTGGGAGTAGTTCTAATGTAGGAAGGAATACCAATTACATTTTATAGTCACCAATTCAAAGGAAAAGATATACTCAAACCTGTCTATGAGAAAGAAATGATGGCTATTCTTCATGCGGTCAAGCAATGGAGGCCCTATCTCATGGGTAGACACTTCAAGGTAAAAAATGATCATGATAGTCTCAAATAATTTTTGGAGCAAAGGTTATCATCTGAGGAAGAAAAAAAAGTGGGTAACATAAATGTTGGGTTATGATTTTGAAATCATATATAAAAAGGGTAAAGAAAATGTAGTAGCTGATGCATTGTCCAAAAGGGATACATTTGCGAGATGCCTTACTATGTGGAATGTCCATGTTGATGGCTGATTGGGTGGATGAAGCAAGATTGGAATGGGATCAAGATAAGGATACACAATCTCTAATACAGAATATCAAACAAGGATCTATGACATATAACAAATTTGAGTGGAAAGGTAATGCCCTATGGTACAAGGATATGTTATAATTGAGTAAAGATTCTGAGTTGAAGCATAAGATTCTTGTAGAGCTACATGCCTCACCTGTTGGACGACACTCTGGGTTTTTGAAGACATATCATAGAATAAAAAGAGAATTATTTTGGGAAGGACTCAAAGGGGATGTACAAATGTTTGTATCGAGTGTTTAGTGTGCCAATAAAACAAAGGGGAAATAATTAAGACACTGTGTCCGTTGCAACCCTTACAATTCCTAGCCGAGAGATGGGAGGAGGTCTCCATGGATTTCATCACCGGATTGCCGTGTTCGTAGGGAAAGAATGTTATTTTCTTGATTTTGGATAGGCTCAAAAATATGACCATTTTTGTGCCCTATCACATCCATTTGCAGCCGATACTGATGCAACTATTGTTTTGGAGACAGCTTCACAGCTACATGGAACCCCAAAGATAATTGTAAGTGATCGTGATCCTATTTTCACAAGTAATTTTTGGACATAATTATTTTCATGTTTGGGTACTCAGCTAGCTCACAGTTCATCTTATCATCCTCAAACTGATGGGAAAATAGAAGTGGTCAACAAATGCTTAGAGGGGTATCTATGTTGTTTTGTATCAGATAAGTAGGAAAGGTGGATTAAATGGCTACCACTTTGGTAGAATGGTGGTATAACACATCTTTTCATACCTCTTCTAAAATGAACCCATTTTTAGAATTATATGGTTACCATCCACCTTCTATCACTTCATCCTTGAGGGTGTAAACTAAGCTCAGAGATGTTGAGGAACACATTCAACATCAACAACATGTTTTGGCTAGTTTGAAGAAGAATTTAGCATTAGCACAAAATAGGATGAAACAACAAGCAGATCAACATCGTAGTGAAAGACATTTTGAAATTGGTGATTGGGTTTTTATATGTCTCCAACCTTATAAACAGATTGCCCTAAAGTAATGTAAAAATGAAAACAAACTTGCTCCTAAATATTATGGCCCTTATCGGGTTCTACAGAAAATTGGTAGTGTTGCTTAGAAACTAGAGTTGCCTCCATCTTCACACATACACCTAGTATTCCATGTTTCATGCCTGAAGAAGGTTATTGGAAATAAATTTGAAGCCCAGATAGAGTTACCAAAACTTGATGAGGAAGGAAGAATCATTTTGGAGCCAGAAAAAATTCTCCGCAAACACATACTAAGAGGCTGAGAACTAGAGACATTAAGGAATATCTGATCAAGTGGAAGAATCTGAGCATAGAAGACACCACCTGGGAGGATGAAGGTTTTCTATAGAAACATTCATTATTATTCAATGTTGAGGACAATGTTGGTTTGAAGGGAAGGGCATGCTACGCCCTTAACCTATTGCTTGTATTAGGATATGAGTAGCTGACTTGTGGCTTACCATATAATTTTATTATATCATTTATACTTTCTCATGCTTAATAGGTTGGCCTTGGTGATGGCCATATCATATGAATAGTATATATAGGGGATTATAGGTAGTATTTCATAACCATTGGAGCATTTGAGTCTTATTATATGGTTTGGAGGTTGCCCCATTGAAGTGGCAAAGCTAATCTAATTGCATATTGAGATCATTATTCTGAAATATTGTGTTATTTGGTGTTCTATTGTTGCTCCTAATCTAAATTATACAAGTAATTTCAATACACCATCTGTCCCTGATAATGTCAAGCATTGGAAAGTTTTTGAAGATGATGCCCAAATTCAAATATTTTTACAAAATAAAGGGGAATTCACAAATCAAAATGTGGATTGGGAGCCAATGGTCTGTATTAATGAGGGAAGAGAAACCTTGTTTGGTAAATATATTATTCAGTTGAAGAAAATACTATTCCAAGAGGTTTGGTTGCGCTTGAGTCAAAATTTGATAATGTTGATCGCATTGTTAGTAGGAATATGTCAGCTTCAAGAGATGTGGAAGAACACAACCTGGGATGGACAAAAACCTAGGAGAATATGGCTAGGTAGTAACTTGAATAAGGAAGAAAAGGGATCATATGTCCAACTATTGAAAGAGTACTAGGACTGCTTGGCATGGTCATATTCAGAATTGAAGGCATATAGGGAAGACCTTTTCTAGCATGAAATACCACTGGAAGCTAATGCCAAGCCATTCAAGAAAAAGCAAAGACCGATCAATCCACTTCTCTCCCTCAAAATGCAAGAAGAATTAAAAAAGTTAAGGGATGGAGGTATTATACAACCCATAAGGTATTCTTCATGGGTGGAAAATCTAGTGCCAATTTGAAAAAAGAATGGAGATATAAGGTTGTGTGTGGATTTTAGGAACTTGAATAAAGCATCAATCAAAGATAATTATCCCCTTCCCAATATGGATAACATGCTTTGCAGTTAGTTACTGGCTTGGAATTATTGTCTACTCTGGATGGATTCTCATGGATATAATCAAGTGGTGGTGAAACAGTCAGAAAGAATCAAAACCACTTTCACCACTCCATGGGGTACTTATGTGTATGTAAGAATGCCCTTTGGATTGATGAATGTTGGAGCAACATTTCAAAGAGCTATGGATGTAGCATTCTCAGGATACATAAATGATTTCATTGCTATGTACCAAGATGATGTGACAATATTTTCAAGGAGAAGGGGTGATCACTTGCAACATCTGGAGAAAATGTTGTTAAGGTGCGCAGTGTAGTACCCACACTTTTATAGCCTTAGCTATCTGATTGATCTCTTTATTCATAGACATGTTTTGACAGGGATTTGATATATGTTGGACAATATGTTATCATATTTGATCTTCTTGGTCATGTGTGGGTATTTGGGTGCGTAGCACTAATTTGAATTGAGTATTATGTGGAAACTTCTTCAATTAATGTTGTGTATACTAGCTTATTTTGATGTTGTTTAGACCTAATTGAGATATGTTAGATACTTGGTTAGTCGCATGCTTGGATTATATGGATGTATGTCACTTTTATTTATCACTCTAGCTAACTCATGGTAAATTGTGTTGTAATTATGCATGTTGTCACATTTTAGAGTTCAAGATGATGATATGATAACATAATTTTCATTGATCGCTTATTGAGTAATTGATTTACATTGTATAAGACAGGTGCGTTTAATGTGTGCAATGAGTGTGTAGGTGACATGTCATAGGAGAACATGGGTTTCAGGGTGGCTACAAAAATGTGCACAAGTAGCCCATGGGGCTAAGTCCTAACCATGTTAATTGTTTGAGGTCAGTATAGTTTGATTTTATTTTGGGCACCATGAGTGACCCTCATATGTGATGTAATATGTCTTGTAAAATTTTATTTTTGTAGAATGTTTTATTTTTGTTATGTAAATTAGGTTTGGGGGCTTAATGGTCCCCACTTTCTTTAAGTTTTGGGTTTGATTTTATTTTGTATTAATTAGAGGGGATTAGGGTTACATGTGCACCCTTGAGTGGGCCCCACATCCTCTACCCTTGTGCCCAAAAGTGGCAAACCCGAATTTGGGCTTATCATGACTTTTCATGTGACCTCCCTTAAGTTTTGGGAGTCACTTAGCATGAAATTTGGTCCATGGACCCTACCTATGGGGTAGGGGGCTTAATTTCAAGGAAAATGGGGTTTTCCTCCCATTTTCCCTCCTTTTTCCCCACCTTTGTTGGAATGAGTGTGTTGTGGGAGATTGACATAAGTTTGTTCCCCTTCCTTTTTAGTGATTTGGGGAGAAGGGTATTTTTATATGTTTTTATATTTTATTTAATTTGGGAGGAATATTTGACTTAGGGAGGAGAGGGGTGACACATGTCACCCCCTCATTGGAAAGGAAATTGTTTGGCTTCTCTTCAAATTCTCCCTCATGGAGGAGAGAAGGGACTTTTTGGTTCATTTTTTTAGAGCATTGGCTTGGGGGCTTGAGGATTTTGGAGCTGGAATTGCTTGAGGAAGAAAGTTGGAAATCTTGTTTTGGAGAGCTCTTGGAGGTAGGCTCTTGAGCTCATTTTATGTTGTATGTTTTTGCTAGATCTTAGCTTGCTTATAGTTGGAATGTTTGTTTAGTTGCTTGTATGGTTTGTTTCTTAAGTATGTTTGTTGTTTTTATTTTACTCCATCCATCATATGGTTTGATGGATGTTGGAGTTCTTTGGGGGAAGAGAGAGGGATTTTCCCTCTCAACCCTCATGGCTTGATGGGCAAGCCATGTAGGTTTCTTTACTCCCCTCATATGGTTTGAGGTGGGTAAAGTGGTTCATATGGTTTGAACCCCTTTCCCATTCTTGGAGAGGAAACCCAATGGGTTTGAAAATCCTCCCAAGAAGGATTTTAGTGAATGGGTGGAGCAATAAGGAGGATCTTGTTGATTTGGAGAAATAAGGAGGCGGAGAAGAAATTTTTGTTGTGTGCATTCTATTGTTAGATCACACCTTTTGGCACTTTCGGTATCTCATCTGCTCTTCCCCATCTAATAGAATGAATATGGCTATTCTCCTTCTTTATTTTATTTGTTAAATGTTGTGTTGTTCTTAGTGCATGGTTTGTCTTGTTTGTGAGTGTATTGTGGTGTTTGTCTCCCTAAATCTTGTGCACAAAATTGTGGAAGTTAGCTCTCTCTCCCATGGGATTGGGGGAGGCTAGCATGTCTTCCAACCCTTGGAAAGGAATGTAATGATTCCTGAAGGTTGGATGGTTAAAAAAGCTTGGTTCTCATAGAGTTGGATTCTTGTTAAGCTTTTGAAGTTGGAGCACAAGAATGGAGATAGTTGGAATTTGTGTCATCTTGGACTCTCCTTGTTCTCTCATATTTTTGTGAAACATTACTTTCATTGTAACCTCTTGGGTATGGCTATTTGGGAAGATTCTTTGGCAAGCAAAAGTTCTCTTTTTGTGAATTGGAATCACTTGTAAGAATTAGTATTACATTTGTATGTGAAAATCCTCCAATCTTGGAAGAGAGGTTAGTTGTGTTGTTCCTTTTGTATTATAGCACTTGAATTATGATGTAACTAAGAACATTTGTAAAAGAGATGTCTTGTAAAATAGCTATACTCCTTTAATATGCATATAATTGAATATAATTTTGAATTGAAAGATTGGTTAAAGGAAGCATGCTTTTCTCTATAAGTAATGATGTTAATCTTGGTGGATATCTCTCTTGTTCAATAATCAAAGACATAAAATCAGTTTGCATTGTAGAGAAAATAAAGCCCCATGGAGTTTAGGAGTACATTGAATGGAAATATTAGTTCTCTCCACATGTTCTCTTCTTGAAAATGTTATAGCATATTGAATTAAATGAGAATAGTTGATTTCCTTTTACGTGTTGCTCAATGATTTATTTTATTAAGAAAATCAGTTTGAAATGTGTTCTCCCTTACAAATTTGTAAATATACTTAAGCTTCTATCCTAAATGAATCATCTTACTACATTTTCCTATTAACACATGGTCAAGGATTTTATCTCTATATGGATATATATGGAAGAGAAGTAGAGTGTTTCACACTTCCCAACAATAAGTAAACATGTTATATTGATTTACATTTTGGATTATTTCTCTGTTTGTGAAAAATTTATTTATACATATACATGCATGGATGTATATAAAAAAATTAACAAAACCAAATGGATGGAAAAATACGTATAGGTGTAAAATAGAGTTGTCTTTTCATTATGGAACTATGTTGAATTTTTAAGTGTCTACATATTAATATATTAAATGAATTTAGTTATATTTCATATAAGGATTTGATAGCAAGTATACTATAACTGATATAATGTCCCATTTGGTTTTAGATGGATCATATTTGATATATTATATAATATAGATATATATTATATTTCATTATAAAAACTATATATATATATATATATATATATTATAAATATAAAATTTAATTTAACAAATTAAGTTGTTTTTGTTCTAAAAACAAAAATAAAAATAAAAATATTAAAAAATAAAAATAAAAATGGTTTTGGGGAGGGCCGAACCCTTCCCCACTCACTATGCACCCACCGTGGCACCGTCTCCCCCTCTCACCCCATGTCTCTATCCAACTTGCGGCATCCCCAAACCCCGCTACCCACGCATACATCCTTTTCCCCACTACATGCACATGCCCCCATTCTTCCACCATTCTCCCTCCCCTCACACCCCCGGCATAGCCTTCCTCCCACTCCACGTGGCCCTTCCCTCCCATCCTCCATGTTGGACCTCTCCCCACTCCCATATCTTCCCACACAGCTGCCCTCCCATCTAACTCTCCCCTTCCATGCCACACTCCAACCATCCCCTAAAATATCACACTCTCTGTGCTAAACATAGTTCCCACTTCTCACGCCGCTACCTCTGCCTACCCGTGTGGCCCATCCTGTCCTCTTCTCTCGGATTGCAAACAAAACATTAAGCCTATTTGAAACAAGAGGCACAAATAATAATAATAATACATCTCAATATCCATATGGGTTTGTGTACTTCAGGTAGATACCTTCAAAGAAATTCCTCTTGGCCATTCACGGCCTCTCTAAGCAACTTGTATTGAACAAAGCAAAATGAAATGAGAAAGGGAATGAAAGGAAAAGAACATAAGAAGTTTAGGGAAAAATTAGATCAAGGGTTGTGATCGCTTTGATCCTAGGGTGCAAAATTAACCCTACAAACTCTTGAGTCATGGGCATCTTAAATGTGAAGGGGAAATAAAATTAAGTTGGGTGAGGGTGTAAATACAATAAAAGGGGGAAATTTAATTAAGAGAAATATAATTAATTTAAAAAGGGGTGTATATTTTTGTTAGGGTGCTCATAGTTAAATCAAATGATAATTAAATAAATAAAATTATTTTGGGTTAGCGATTTAGTAATTGGGAAATTAATTTAGTTTAAAATAAATTATAATGGGAATCAGGTTAGGGTTCTCGGTAATTACCATCAAATTTTTTTACCCAAAATTCTAGTGACTTTTGGTTTGGTTTCCAAAGTGTCTCAGTGGATGGGCATTACATGCGGGAGTATGGAATTTCACCAATCCTAAAAAGTGCCACTTTGGGGTTTAGAAGGCAAAGTTGTTGGGACACATCGTATCTAAGGAAGGGGTCATGATAGATCCTGAACGAGTGGAAGCTATTGGCAAAGTCCCTATACCCAAAACCAAAAAGGGAATTCAATCCTTTTCGAAAAAATAAATTTCATCAGGATATTTATTTCTAACTTTGTTGAAATGACTATCCCCATTACAAGTATGCTAAAAAGGACCAGGTTATCAAATGGGAGGAAAAATATATCCAAGATTTTTTGGGATTAAAGAAGCATTAAAGAATGCCCTGTTTTGGTAGCTCCTGATTACAAGAAAGATTTTCAAATGTTTTCTTTTTCTTCTGAAAATACTATTGCCTCTGTACTATTGCAAAAGGATGATGAAAGGCCAATTGCTTTCTTTAGTAAGGCACTTCAAGGAGCAGAATTGAAATATACTATTATGGAAAAGTAGGCTTTCTCTTTGGTAAGAGAAATTTTTTTTTGAGACCATATATTTTGAGCTCCAAGATCACAACCTATGTTCCTCATACTATGGTCAAGGATATTCTATCAGAAATGGAAATATCAAGCAAAAGGTGTCGGTGGGTGAAAAAATTACAAGAGTATGACATGGATATTCAAACCACCAAGTTAGTTAGGGGTTTAGGGTTGGAAAATCTAATGGCAGAGAGAAACCTACAGGTAATGGAAATAAATGAAATTGAGGGAGAAGATATAAATGTCCATGAAAGATTGATCAATTCAGCATGGTACAAGGACATCATGTTCTATCTTAAGAATTTGGAATGTCCTAGACATTTGAGTAAAAATCGAAGAGGGTGCTTAGGTTGGCTGCCCAGAAATATATTATCACTGATTATGGATTGGCATGGAAGAATCCTGAAGGGATTCTCTTGAGGTGCATTATTGAAGATGAAGCCCCTAAACTAGTTGCTTTGAGTTCCATGGAGGAGTGTGTGGGGGCATTTTGCTGGAAGAGTAACTGCTCACAAGATTTTAAGAGCTGGTTATTGGTGGCCCACACTTTTTAAAGATACAACTCTATTAGTCAAAAGATGTGAGAGTTGCCAATGCTTTTCAGGAAGATTGAAAGCTTGGGGCTCTCCCTTTACAACCAGTATCAGTCGAAGCTCCTTTTAAATAGTGGGGTATGGAATTTGTTGGTGAAATCTCATATCCTTCAAGTGCAGGCCATAGATGGATATTGGTAGCTACTGATTATTTCACCAAATGGGTTGAGGAAATTCCTACTAAGAAGGAAACTCACCAGATTGTTATGGATTTTGGATTACCTGCCAAAATAATTGTTGATAATGCTATGAGATTTTGAGCTAAACCCTTAGTGGCCATGTGTTAGGAGTATGGAATAAATCTCACATATGCATCTAATTACAATCCCCAAGGTAATGGGAAGTGAATCAAGCAATAAGAATTTGTTGAAAATAATCAAGAGGACATTGGAGATAAATAAACGAAGATGGGGTGAACAATTGAAGTTTGCTATCTGGGCTGATAGAATTACTATTAAGAGAGATACTTGGAAAAATCCCTTTTGAATTGGTGTATGGAACTCAATCCCTCCTTCCCCTGCATATGTAACTATCTTCCTACTAATTTATTCGACAAATTGAGGATCAAGAAGTTAGTCCGTATGATGCAAGGATAAATCAAATTGTTGAATTAGATGAAGTAAGAAGAGAGTCCCATCAGAGACATTTGAAATTCAGGGAAAAGTTGAAAAAACTATTTGATAAAAAGGTGACCCCTCGAGTGTTTAGTGTAGGAGATCTTGTATTACTATGGGATAGTAGACATGAGGACAAGGGAAAACATGGAAAGTTTGATGCATTATGGATGGGTCCTTACTCCATTGACATTAGAATTGGCGAGCATACATTTTTATTAAAGGATTTAGATGGAGAACTACTTGAGTTTCCTGTTAATGGCAGGCACTTGAAGCACTTTCTTGATTGATTTCTCAAAAGCAAGGTATGCACTATTGTACAATGTACAATTTTCTTATTTGTTTTTTTCATTTTTTTAGTTTTTTGTCCTTGTTTGTCTCAGTCCCAGTGACCGTTGGTTTTGGGTTTCTCGGTGTGTTTTCTGAGGGGTTGGTTGTTATTGCCTTGTTTTTATACACTGGATTTTTGACTTTGTGGCCCAATGGATTTTGGCACATGGTCTGCTTTTCTCTGCACCATGGTTTGTTCTTGAGGAACTCACAGGGAGTGCTCATCCCCGAGTCGGAGCCGGTGTTGGTTCTCGAATTAATCTTGCCCTTATTTAGTTAAGATTTGCCATCATTGTCTGCTATATTTTTCTACTTTCCCTATAGAGGTGCGAGTCAACTTTGTGGATTTTCTATGTATGGTTTAGTTTTTTCCTCTTTTTGGTTGAGGATCATGTCTGAATGTGCATTATTTTGTGGTTTCTTATGAGGAAGCCGTTTTGTTTTAAGTTTTAGAGTTTGAGGGATTGCTTGTTGTAAATTGCTTCAGGTCTTGTATTTTATTTACATTTTCTCTCCCATTTCCCACTAATACATGGAAGTTCCCAATTGATTGCATTGTGACAAGTCAAATTTTCAAACTTGTAATTTTCTCTCACATTCACAAAGTGTGAAATCAGCCTCATCACCCGATAAATGTTCTTTGAATATTCACAGTCAAAAGGTAACACAAGTAATTTCTCAATTGGTGTCAAGGAGTGTACATGTGTCACAATTGGAGTGGATGCGGAGATGCGGTATATATTTGTAGCTTTGTGCATTTAAGAGGAAGGGAGTGAAGGTGTAAAAAGGTTCTTGAAACTCGTAAGGGACATGTGGCTACTTAGATGCAAAAGGTGGAGATGCGGGTTGCCAGGGAAATCAATCCTTTTTAGTTTTAAAGGGAAGTGGGATAAAATTACAAAAAATCATCACAACCATGCTACCACTCAAGTGCGACCACGTGTCTAGCCCGTATTGAAAACTAAATGGTGGATGAGTAGGTCAAGTTTTCCAAAAGTGTGTAAATTCTGTAATGCTACAAAATTACAAAAGGTGCCCCCGAGCCCATGATAGTAAAAATATTCTTTCCATATGGACGGCTCATTTTTAAAATTGTGAATGACGGATTGAATGGTCATGATGCATTGCATTTATTTCTACCACCATTAATGTTGCTATGTAAATCAAGGACATTTTAAATCCTGTGAATGCTTTCATCTTTATTTACCAATTGGCTTGATTTTTTGTTACTACCTTTGTGATTTTCACGAAGAATTATTGTGTCATTAGTTGTGAAGCTCAAATTGTGAACTTGAGGACTTAAGAAGTTGTTGATTTGGGTTTAAATTTCTCAGAACTCGTGGATTGAACTGGTAAGAGATTAGAAAATCCTATATTTCTCTTTAAGTGGTAGATTGGTTTAAAGGAAAGTTAGGGTTTTGATGGATGAAGACTATGCCATCTTCATTCTTGGTTGCATCAGGGGTCATGAGTGATTTGGAAAAGATTACAGACATGGACTTGATGTGTGCTTGATCTAGATGATTTTCTTCAGAGGCTTAATAGCCCCCATAAGAGTGAATCCCTTAAGGCAATTCAAGACATTCGTATTGCTTTAGTAGGTGCTATCCCACTAGTAGTTCATTTCCTAGAATTGGTGTGGCATTGTGCTATGAATTATGATCCTAAAAAGAGGGAAGTATTAGATGGGAGTGGGGATGCAATTTTGACATTGATGCCTGTAGCCATTAGAATAATGCTAAAATTTCTTGTAATCACCAACCTAATCACCATTGCTATCAAATTAGCTCTACAGGATTATGAAACAAATAAGGACTATGTCAAGATGATAAATACAAAATGGCTTATTACGAAGAAGACAACGACTAGAATCCCTAAAAAGCTGTTAGGGCATAATTTGTTGAGGAGGTTGAAGATGTCATTGTGTTGCTAAGTCAAATGACGGGTTTGGAAACTGTAAATGAATTTAAAGAGTGGATGGTTACCTATATATGGATCATTTTGGAGAGAAAAGGGAGTATCTGTTGGGAAAATTAGACGCACTCCATGATCACATGGTCACCTTAGCAATGAGAATTGAGATGGGTGACAATTTAGAGCTAGAATTTTACATGATGACTTACCTAATCTACAATGTTGTTAGGCATAGATGCTTCCTGGGTTTGTCACCATATGTAGATTTCAAGCAAAGTGCCAAATGCATGAGATATTTCCCCAACTACAATTGATCAACTGGAGTGGGAATGTAAGGTTAGTTAATGATGCTTTCTTTGCCCCAATCATTTGTCTTTTCAAGCTAGAGTGGGGACAATATAGGATGTCTGAACAAGATAGACAAGTGATTTTGGAATACGGATGTTACTTCATCCAATATAAAAAGTTCACTTACATAAGAGTTAGTGGTTTTGAGGGAAAGCCATATAAGCTGCCTAGGTATGTAGATGATAAATTGATTTTATGTGAACTAGCAAGGCAGTTGACACCTATGCATAAAATAATTCTTTGGGAGGCATAAGAAAAATATCAAATTTCCTATTCAAATTGGAAGGTATTCATGCCCTTCCATCATAAAGGCTAGGTTGATTGAAGAGGAAATGCAGAAATTTGATATGGAAAAGTTTGAGGCAAGGGCCAGTTATGACATCAGATGGGTATTCAACAACATTGCCAACACTTTTGAACATGAGCCTCAGTTTGAAGATTATTGGATGAACTGTAGGGATGAGGAAGAGGTCAGATTAAGGGATTTCTCTAGAATGACCCTTTCACAAATAATTGATTTCAAAATTGCAGTTATTCTAGAAGGAATTATGGATGACCCACATATGGTAAGCAGGTATTATGTTGATCAGAAAGTGGAGGCACAACCCATAATTCCCCCAGATTGGAATGAGATAGAATATGATGATTCTTATGTAAGGATAGTTGATGTAATGAGAAGAACTGTGAATTGGTTGACTCAGAAAGGCATTGACTTATCAGTTCAAAATACCAAAATCTTAAATAACTTCAGAAGTTGGGAAAATTAAATGATGATATTCCACCCCTAAAGGAGGGAGCAGATAGAATGGATCCTCTGGGAGGAAAGGCCCCTCAATTTCCTTCAAAAAGGCCTACTCCTGAACTCATAGATGAGTGGACCTCAGCCACTAGTGGAACTGGTACTCCTATGTCAGTTCTTAGGCAAAAGACTGAAAGCATGCTTTTGAAATCTATGGAAAATTCCCCCATTACTTTTGTAATGCCAATCCAAGCAAAGGGGAAGGGCTTAGCATCCCATGTAGTGTGCTCAAGTGTTGCACAAAAGCCTCATAATATTGAGAAATTAATGAGTGACACCATAACAAGTGGTCTTACTCAACCTAAGTTGCATAAAGAAGGGAAAAGAGTTTCTCCGATCTAAAAAAGTTTGAGAGGGCACACAAGAAACATAAAGTTGCTCATGTACCAGTCTTGGTGAGAGTAGGTGCCCACATGCCCAAGAAGCACAAGCACAAAGATATGGTAATTGATCCTCCTGAGTTTGAAAGGAGTGATGTTTATCAAGCACAACATGCCCCATCATTTCCACAAGTGGGACAATTAGAGTCTCTTCTCCCACCTCTACCTATGAAAGAAGCAACAATAGAAGACACTCAAGATAAAACAACCCAGAAAGATGTTGTTGATAGTTCAGTAAGTAGCCAAACTTTAACTACAGGTATAAAGACATTTGAAACCCTCTTACTAATGATGAGTATGCCTTTGATAGAAAATTTGTATGAATTTGCAAAGGTCCTAGATAATGTAATTGGTGTTGATGATGGTGAGGAGTTTTCCATGTTAGATGATGTCAAATTATTAATGAGTAAACCATTAATGATACCGGTAGATGACCCCCAAATTGGTGAGGAGGTAAGGAGAAAATATCCTCCATTGAATAGAAAAGAAAAGGCTCAAGCAACAGATGATCCTTTTATAAAACAAGTTGTTGCAGAATCAGGTAAACCAGAATTTCCTAGTGGAGGAGATATTAATACAAAGGTGTTAATAAGAAGAGATTGTTTCTATTTCGTTGAAGTTTCTAAGGTTGATGAACTCTCTAAAAAATAAAATTTGTTCATGAAGAGAAAGTAGAGGTAGCACAAGCCCCAAGCATTACTGATGAGGATATGCAACCCCTAGACAAAAATGTGGAGTTGGCTTTAGATGAACAACCTACCATATCATTTCCAGGAACATCATCAGAGCATGAGGAGGGTAGGATGCCAACTCAATAGAGTTTGAAGAATGAAGAACTCATAAGCCAGTCAATAATTCAAGAAAGTGTCAAAGGAAAAGTGGGGTCCAATGTGGCATCCATTGAAGAAATAAGGAAAGAATCTCCCCTGATTGTTGATATAAATCAAGGAAGAAATGATCAACTTCAGTCTCCAGACAAAGGAGAGGAACATATAAAAGAATTATTAACACATGGCAAGACTAACAAGATGGTCATTGAAGTAAATAATGAAAAATAGGGAGAATTACTAAATCTAGATGAGTAGGGGTTTTCAAACAGTTAATGGTTGTCCCTGAGGAGCCTCAACTTGAATCACAAGAGGCAAAGGCTGGAACAAATTTGGCAAAAGGGTGGATCAGTGAACTAATTTCAAATGAGGAAAAAGAGATCCTTCTTGTGCAAGCTATTGACCTTACTACTCTATCTTTTCCAAAGACAGTAAGAACCTAAAAAAGAGCTAGAACCATTACTAAAACCCACATTGATTCATCAGAGATAAAACTTTAGAAATAACAATCCCCTTTGAAGGAAAGACTAGGGATGACATAACAACCAATGATTATAACGTCCAGATTATTCCCTTGGGAAATCCTTCAAGAGACCAATTAAAGCAGGGGGTGTCTGAAGTTGTCAATGACCTTTTACAAAAGGTGGATGAAGATAGAATGATGAAGAAGCAATTAAAAGAGCAAGTCAAGGCCCTAAGTTTGAGTTTATAAAAATTAATTGGGAAACCTAGTTAGGATTAAACAAGTTCCTCCATTGATACCCCTGAGGGAATGGATAAAATAAACAAGGTTGTCAAGAAGGTTCAGGAAGTGGACACATGGATTGAAAAATTGACCAAGAGGGGAAAAGAAGCAATTGTAGAGGCTAGATCAAAGTATGAAGATCTCAAAAATAGACTCAATGAAATTGATGAGATAGTTGAACAATGTGACAATGATATTTTCTATTTTGAAGGTATTCTTCCCAAGCTAGACCACATTACCTAGCTCAGTGATGAGTTGGTTGAGCAAGAAGATATTGTGCCTTTAGCAATCAAAGGAAGCCAACATGATATTGAAGAATTGTCAAAAATCATAGTAGAGACCTTGAATGGGATCAAGGAAAAGCTTGAAATTAAGAGAAACTGGGTTGATGATACTCTCAATGCTATTGACTTAAAGTTAGAGGATATGGTCATTGATAAGTTCAAAAAGAGTTATGGGGATATGAAGATTGAATTATTACTTAATTATTTTGAAAGGAATGTTCTGAAGAATGATTTCTCCTATGAAGTCATTAAGACCATGAGAAAGATTGAGAATAGAATTACAGAGTTAAAGGCAAGACCACTGGAATACAAGCAGAAAATGGGCCATTGCATTGATGCAATATCTAGGCAGGCACTAATTTTCCAGCATCATATAGGACCAGATGAGGATGAGGTTAATGAGTTATTCAAAAGGTATGATGCATATGTGGCGAGGCTACCAAAAGAAAAAAATACAGAAGTAGATGTTGAAGAAGAAGAAAATACGATGCAAAGGGTGATGAACATGCTTAGACAATTGTTCCTTGAACTATATTCTCTTTTCATATTCATCCTTTTTAAACTGATACTTTAAAATAATACTTCTATTACATGGGATGTAATTTTTTCTAAATTTTATTGTTCCTTATTTCAATTGAAAAATGGAAGAATGTAGTAATGCCATATTTACTTTGATGAAATTAACATATATTTGGATAAGCATGTAAATGATTGATATTACTATATTTATTGAATTCTGAATAAGGAACAAAATGGGGTTCTATAGGGGCCCCTGCCCATGAAAAAGAAATATATACATATGCCAAAGATAAATAATGAAAGGAAGACAACATCTAGGCATTATTCAGCCCTACTTCATAGTTTCCTCCCAACAGGGGAAGCTTGTTCAAAAGTTTGTTTTTCCTCAGCACAAAATCGCTTGAGCCTTGTGTTGTTTGAACAAAAATGACTGACCCTACCAGTCCTAGGATATTCCCATATCCATCAATGCCTCCAGAGTCATTCTAGGATGACTCATGATTTGCTCCAGCTCAACTTTCTTCTGTTGTGATGAAACCCAATCTAAAATATCCAGACCTCATGTGAATAATGTCATATTTCCTTTCCCTTTGTGAAGGGTTGAATGCCAGGAGTGGGTTGAGAGGGGACGCCCGAGGTGATTAGAAGGGAAAGTACTATATGTTGTTGATCAACGATTACAAGGCCTCAAACTTAATCCAGCGTCCCATTTCCTTATGAAAGGTGGATTGTCTTTCGAGAAGGAATTAGTTAAGGGCCCAAAATTCATGCTCTACTTGAGGAGCATGATGCATTAAGCAGGTGGAAGACCAAATAGAAAATCTCCCCTGTTGTCTCGAGTGGAGGAAATTTCTTCCCTTGAACAATGAGTAGAAAATGATCGGTCCTCCTCTCCATCTGAGATAATGATTGGAGGTTGAGGTTGTGGTTCACCTTTCCTTTTCCCTAAAGATGACCTTGGTGCTGAAACTGGTTGTGAAGGCATGGTCTCTACTTGCTTTTTCTCCAAGAAATTAATTCTTTTCTCCAACTCATCTATTTTGTGGGAAATAGTAGGCACTATGTTGATGGAGGATTTATCATACAACACATATGATTCCTTGGGAATATATTTTGATACAAAAACCCTCATCACATAAAAAGGGACATTGAAAATTGGTTTTCCTAGAGACCTGAGGTCTTCTCTCAACCTAGTATCTTTTTAAATCTTCAAGATTTTTCAAGTGCTCCCATCTAAAAAGATGGAAATACATAACCTGAAGGCTGCAAACATAGGATTGATCTTGATTAGCCTTGTAAGAAGTGCTAACCGAACTTGTTGGTATGTTAAGGGCCCTCTGGTGTCACCCACACATTCTATATCAAACAGAGCCCGAAAAAGCTTCATTAGGACCGCTTAAATTGAAAATCTGATTTAAGTCCTCTGAAGAAATATCCTTCAGGCTATGAGCTACAAGTACCTTCACCATTTTCTTTGAAATTTCTTATACTTAGAACAAGAAGGGAAAGGCATGATGATAATAAAATTGAGCCAGGTTTTATAATGAAAAGGAGACATATGTTTTTGATTTGATGCAATCTTTTTCATGAAATGAAGGAGATTTTGTTCAGTTCGCATAAAGGATAATTTAAGAATTGGAAAAGGTTAGGAATGAGTAGAGCTGGTAAATCAAGGTGATTCGACAGAAACTATGTGTGGAAATTAAGCCAATGAGACATGAAATAGAGTGTGTGGCACCCAAGGTAGATTATTGAAAAGTGAGTATGGATATATGTCATATCAGTGTCATCCAAAAGTGTTCAGATATTGTTTGAAATGATTACCTAATCAATATCAGAAAGAATGATTAAAGTAATCTGCTAGAAGTGATGACCTGATATCCCAATCAAGCACTAGTGAAGTTGATTGAAAAGACTTGTGATTTGTACACCTGACAGTTTTAAAAGAAAAACCTTTCTAAATGCCATGTTCTAGAACAAATTTTGAAAAAGGAATATTCCTAGGAATATTCATACTTTTAGGGGAAAACTTTGAAGGTTAACAAGTGAAGGGGGTGATATAAAAGGATAATCATGCAAAAGGGGAGGGTTAATCTTTTTGAGATTTATTCAAAGAAAAGAGAAGGAGAGAAAGCCGAGAAAAGCCATTTTCCGAAGGAACTTATTTGAGAAACTAGTTATTTCTTGTGTATCTTTGAAATTGATCATGTCAAGATGGTTGCAAGTGTCTAGCCATTGATAAGATTTGAGATTGTAAATAAAATTTCCCTTGTTGATCAATTTGAAAAACCTTAAGTGATTTGTGTTAATCATGAACCGTGTTGTGTCTACTATCATTTTGAGATATCTTCAAATAGTTATCTGTGTTCCTATTGCAATATTATATTAGGAGTCCCTCTAAAATCACACAAGATCTCATCCTCATGATAGTATTGTGGCATTTGCAATTACATTATGAAGAGATTTTTCATTTCATAATGCAATAAACAATTTAAATTCACTTTACTTTCATTTTAGTGATACAAATTGTTTGTCAGTTTATGAGTGTATCATAAGCATGATAAATTAGGGACTTCTGAGGTTTAATTAAGTCTTTAACATGAGTTATTATGTTAAATCCTTGAAGAATGTGTGAAGCCATGTGTCTTTGAGCTTTCATAGATGCACAATTTTCTAGTTGAAGGTTCATTCTGACTATTTGAAGCCATTTGTCATTTTGCTTTGTAGATTTTTCAACATTTGTTAAAAGCTCTCAAGAATTTGGTATAATCAACTTTATCCTGCTTAACTTCCCAACCATAAATTTCATATTCAGTGATATATCATACATGAACCATCCCTACTTACACTATATATCCACAAATGCTGAAGAAGATCATTAAATTTGTCCATCCTTTACCAAAATATGCAGATGCAATCAGTTTTTATTGTTGTCTTTAGTGACCTAGACCTTATCTAGAGAACATATTCATTCTCTAAGGTGACAACTTGTGAGAGTTAGGTTATGTTGTATTGACCATGTTTTCTCAAGGTCTCCTTCAAAATATTGCAAAGGAAGAGTCAAATACTATTAATCCATTGATATTTTCCACTAACACAGGTCACAAAATGGGTCCTCTCACCCTGGTTGAAGGCACAACCTAAAGTAGTAAGGGTAGGTCAAACTCTTAGCATGGTGTTACTCAAATCCTTTCCAAACTAGAGTGATAAAGAGTCATCTAGAATCCATCCCCAGCTACAAAATGACTCCTATTATGATTTGTTTGTCTCTAAGCATCCTGATCAACTTGTGATGTTGCTTGGTTTCAAAGGAAGGATCAATTTGGGTACCAATAGTATGCATTTATTTCCCACTGTAATTGAAGGGGGTAAAGTAAATGGGATAATCCTTGGGAAACCTTGGTAAACCAAGATCACTTTTAGATAACTTATGACACCTAGTTGAGTGAACCACCTAGGAATCTATCTTTGACCAGGAGCCAACTTTGACCATATCAAAACCAATTTGAGTTGAGAGCTATCGTAAAGGGAGAAATTTTTCGGAGTCGTAACCTTGTTTGTCGAACAAGGGGAGAATCCATCAAAGTTTGAACGACACGTCATTCATCATGAGGATTGTAAAGTTTTACTTTTACTTAGTTTTCACTTGCCCTAGGGTGAGGTGAAACTCGCCAAAGTGAAACCAAACTCTCTTCAACACCAATTGATCTACTTCATTCACTTTCTTTTGACACTTTGTTGATTAGAAGAAGAGTGACTACCCTTGTGTTGCTAATTAATTTTATTCTCCACTTTTGTGTCCATTTACACTCATCCATGTTTGTGGCTGAGTTTTTAAATGTCTAAAGTGTGTGAAGATGTTTTCATATCATAGGTAGTCTTTTTGGTATTGATACCCAAGTCAAGATCGTCAATCTTAATTAGGATAGATTCATCACCTTGACTCTCCTTTGAATTGTTATATTGTTTATATTGTGTCACTAAAATATTGGTATTTATGTCTTGTTTCTTGTAAAATTGACCTAAATATCTATATTGTGACATTACACTATATACAATTTAACAATTCCTAGGTATACTCTAGCTTTAGTTTGATTTCAATTATTATCTCGATTTTGAAAAGTGTTGAGTGTTACCACTTGTGCGTGTTATATCAATATCATCTTGATATTAATACCTTACTTTCTTGCAAAGTTTAGTTAAAATATCTTTGTGGAATTTTTATGTCACTCATGATCGTAACTAACACTTTTTGGAATATAGGTCTTGATGGGATTTAGGATTTCTTTTAGTATACTTTGTTTGAGGATTGTGTTAACTCCTTATTATTACTTATGCCTTGTTCATTTCTTTAAACTCGACATAAGTAGTGAAATTTTGTTAATCATCTTAAAAGACTAACTACCACTTTAGAAACAAACTTAGAAAGTATATCATTTGGTTGAATGGTTTTGGAACTAAACATCATGTGATTGTATCTTATTTGTCACTTTTTGACTTACTCATTTAGAAAAATCACTTGGGCACATTTATCCTTTGACATTCATTATAAATCTTGAACTATTGACATTATTTTTACGTTTCACTTAGGCTTAATCAATACATTTTAAATAAATTCAAAAAAACTTAGTGAAATTATCATACATCATAGCCCTTAAAACAATATTGGGAGCCAAAAGTAGGAATTTGAATTGAAACAAGCACAAAATTTGGAAAATTCAAACAAATAAGGGTCAAATCCCTTTATTGGCCATGATCTTAGGCCTCTATTTTCCATAGAGAAAGAAGTGGAGGAGATGGTAGATCATAGTGGTGATGAGTTAGGGTCACCACACATGGAATTTTATTTTTACCCCGCTTATTAGATGAATTCCTTTTTAGAAACAAAGATCGGGTGCTAGCAAGAGTGGTGGAATTAGGAGCTAGAATGCCTACAAAACATGAGACAATTCCACCCACGAATGAGGATAATGAGGAAGAAAAACCTCTCATTAACATGGAAGATATCCTAACACATGGGCATGCTTCCACATCCAATGTAGGAAATGATAATATGGTGGGTTATAAAATGCCCTTCGAAAATGTGGAACAACCTCCACACAACAAAGAAGAAGAAGAAACTCTTGAGGAAGAAGTCACTATTCAACAACAAATCTAAAACCTTAGTTGACAATTAGCTTTACTAACATCTCATGTACATAAGGAGAAGCCTGAGGTCAAAACTAGTGAACTTCACATGTAAAACCAAGAAGGATAAAATACAAAATACATTGCATATATATTCCCGATTTTCCTACTAAGGAACACTTAATTACACAAGAAGTACAATCCATGAAAGAAACACTTACAATCCTTCAAGAAATTAATGTTGGGCATAACAAAAGGTACCAATATGAAGAACCTTGCCTCTATCCATTTGATAAAGCTATGAAACTTCAACCCTTTCCTAAGAAGTTTGACATGCCAAAATTTGACAAGTATAGAGGAAAGGTGACCCATGAGATCATGTGAAATTTTTTTACATGGCATACCAAGAAGTGGCATATAAAAACAATTAACTCATATGAATCTTTATAAAGAGTCTTGGGGACAAGCCTTAGGATGGTTCACTCGCTTACCTTGTGGGTCTATCTTCACATGGCCTGAACTAGTAGAAAGGTTTGTTCAACATTTCTCATACAACATAGAAAGTGACATAACTATGGAAGAATTGTGTAGTACTAAACAACGTCCTAATGAAACATTCATAAGATTCTTACAAAGATGGCGAGGGATAACCAACCGCTTCCCTTGTGCATTTCCCAAAAAAACATCTTGTGAGAATATTTGTGCCTAATCTAAACTAGGACATCAATTTTCATTTACAAATGCATTGTGTCTGTACCTTTGAAGAGGTAATTAAAAAGGGCATACAAATAGAAAAAACCCTCATTGTGAAAGGAACAATCAAATCACCTTATAAAGATAATAAAAATGCCAAACCAATAGAAAAAAATATCTTTAACAAAGACAAGAACATGGTGGGATACGTAATCATAGATTCTAAACAAGTACAAATAGTTCAAGTTGGTCATCCTTTTAAACTAACTAAAGGACATATTGAACCACCACCTAAGCATAGAATTTTCACTCCTCCTAGTGAGTCTTTATCGAAATATTGAAACAATTGGATGTAGTCCACATGGTGACTCATCCTACAATGTAACCTTTTGATGAAAATTCTCCTAAACCATCATGGTATAAAGAGCACAAATGTTGTGATTTTCATCGTGTAAAGGGACACAAAATAGATAAGTGCTTAAGACCTCACCACTACATCCAAGATATCATTGACAATGGAGAGATAGAATTTGAAACCTGAGAGAGAAATCAAATGCCAAATGAAAAGATGGGGATATTCAAAGAACCATTCCCTAAACATGGAAAATCAGATGAGAAAAGGTCATATCAAGAAGAGTCATCCAAAAGCTACAAAGTCAGAAACTATCAATGCACCAAAAGTGACAATAATCATTATTACTCACTCATTCTATGTGTCCACTCTTCTAATGAACATGTGAATACCATTAGGATCAAGGGATTATGTGATTTCATTGTGGTAACAAGGCGTGCATGTCTCATGATTCGAGGACCTTCTACGTCAACCCCTCATGATGGTTAGTACAAAATATTAGAACAACTTGAGAAGACATCTACCAAGATTTTAATCTTATATCTTCTTAAGATATCAAATATACATAAGGACATCTTACACAAAAATCTCCGTGGGTTAGGAGTGCTAATGAAAGTAGACCCTTCACATTTACAAAATATGGTGGAAAACATTGCACTGAATGAACACATCTCATTTAACCACAAGGAAATCCCCAATGAAGATCACACACATAATATTCCCATGTATATAGAGGTATTTATTACTCGGTGGAAGATAAAATGTGTTCTTGTGGACAACGGGTCATGATTGAATATATGTAAATTGAAATTAATAAAATAGCTGGGACACACAGAGGAAGATCTAGAGTCTCATATCATTACCATAACCAATTATGACAATTCCGAGTGGGAATCAACTAGAATAATAAAATAACAGATGAAAGTAGGACCAACTTGTCACAATACCAAGTTTCACGTCTTAGACTTGGAACTTCCATATAATATACTTCTTGGCCTCCCATGGATTCATGCCATGCAGGCCATACCGTCAGCATTCCATCAGTGCATCAAGTTAAAACATGAGGGACACACTATTACCATAAAAGGAGATCCAAAACCTTTCACTCACTATAGAGCTCTCAATAGCTTTGATCATAAGGGTACATATGCATGTCCTTCTATTGATATAGTTGATCCCCTTCAATCGAAGCAATGGAATCACGAGTTGATTTAGACTCCTTAGAACTTGCACTTGAAAAGCTTCTACATCTAATTATCCTCTAGATTCACGGGAGATGAAAGTTATGGAGTATGGCTATGGAGAATACAATGTGCAACAATCTCTCCTAGTTTCAAACCTATCTTTGTCTTCTAAAACAAGAGGTTGACCCAACTATCGTTTCAAACAACCTAGAGATGAATGAACTATTAGAACATTCTTACCTAGGGGATTACTTGCAAAAGAGAAATTGCTGGACCCACCTACAATTTGGGTCTCGAAGGACACTCAACACCCTCTCGCTACCAAATCCTTGAGTATGAAAAGTTTAGTTGAATGATATATTCTATGGGATATAAGGGCCTATGATGTGGAAGGAACAAGAAAGGACTAAGAGAACCAGTTCCACTTCCACATTTAAAAATAGAAAGATATAGTATTGTTATTTGACCCTATGGATCACACCCTAATGATCAAGAAGCTACCTATTCTCGAGCTTGAGAATAGATCTGATTATTTAGACAGTGACACATATTCCCACTGTAGCCAATATGAGGATATTTCCTCCATGAACGTTTTCATGGATACCATTGTCCTTACCTTAACCCCACAATGATTCTAAAATTGACCTTGTCTACCCTTCCCTTTTCGATTGGGACCAACAACGTCATGTTCCATTGAACCTTTTTGAGAATGATGAGGTGATTGTAGAGTTTATGGGCATACGAGATACAATTCCAATTAGGGACCATAAGCAAGGTTTCTATATTGACCTAGCTACCCGTGCCTATTTCGAGAGGAAGCTGAGCTTCTTGGTCAGCAAAAATTAAGAAAAAGAGAGGGAAAATTTTTCTAAGAGAAGCCTCGGCAAAAAAAAGTCCAAGTCAAATAGTGAAAACCTCTTTAAGGTCTGGATGACCAAGAAGTAAAAAAACCAATGGACAAAATAAGTGACCACACCAAGGGTGAAAATATCATAGATATTCCCTTGGAAGAAGATCTCAACCTTCCTCCCAATCCTACGTGTATGGAGGATATGTCAAAAATGCTCGTAGAGGAAACTGTTGATGTGAATATTGGAACAGAAGAAGACCCAAAGATAATCAAGTTGGGAGATTCACTTTCAACATAAGAACATAAGATATTCACCTTACTTCTTAGAGAATTTGTGGATATATTCACATGGTCTTATAAAGATATTCCAGGCTTAGATCCAAATTTGGTGGTGCACAACTTAGTAGTGCATCTAGACACAAAGCCTATTAAACAAAATCTAAGGAAAATGCATCCACGAGTGGCCCTTTTGGTTAAAGAGGAGTTAGAGAGATTGTTATCAGTAGGGTTCATCTAACCCATTAAATAATTTGAGTGGATATCAAATGTAGTTCCAATACAAAAGAAACCAGATGGAATCAAAGTTTGTATATGCTTTTGGGACATCAAAAAGCCATGTTTGAAAGATGATTTTCCTTTTCCTAATATCGACATGATTTTCAATTCAACCAAAGGCTATGAAATTCTATCTCTTATCGATTGATTTTCAAGATACAACCAAATCAAGATCACAAAATAAGATCATCATAAGATGACCTTTACAACCCTTAGGAACATTCATTATTAGGTAATGCCCTTTGGCCTAAAAAATGCTGGTGCAACCTATCAATGGGCCATGACAGTAATATTCCATGATATGCTGCATGAAATCATGGAGGACTATGTAGATGATATCCTCGAAATTATAAGACAAGAGAAGACCACCCTAAAGTTTTGTGACATATCTTTGAATGTCTCTCGACAATATAAGGTTAGATTAAATCCAAAGAAATGTGTGTTTGGAGTATTATTAGGGAAGCTACTAGGATTCATTGTATCAAGGAGATGGATTGAGGTGGACCCAACCAAAGTCACCACCATTACTAAAATTCCTCCTCCCAAGAATATCAAATAGCTACGTAGTCTGTAAGGAAAAATACAATCCATTCTTCACTTCATTTCACATCTTGCTGATAAGTGCCATTACTTTACTCATCTTCTTAAAAAGGATGTTGATTTTGTTTGGGGACCGAGAAAAAACAAGGCTTTGGTTTTATTAAACAATACCTTACCAATCCACTTGTCCTCATGCCTCCAACCCTAGGTGAGCCACTTTTTCTATACATATTTGCTACATAATTTTCTATTGGTGTTTTTCTTGCACAATATGACCTAAGCCAAAAATAAATTTTTGTACTACCTTAGCCATACCCTGATTTCCTATGAGCTCAACTATCCCAAAATTGAAAAATCTTGTTTGGCTATTGTTTTTACCTTTCAAAACTCTTCCATTACCTATTGAACAATAAAACCAAGCTTATATATAAAGTTGACCCACTTAAATACCTATTGTCAAAACCCACCCTTATAGGTAGAATGGCTAATTAGATCATTCTGCTCAGTGAATTTGACATTGAATACGTACACCAAAAATTAGTTAAAGGACAAGTACTTGCCGACCAATTAGCGAAACACCTTTACTTGGAACAGAGCCTGTAAGTCTAGAGCTGTTAGATGCATCACTAATGTATATTGAAGAATCTATCATGTGGTAGGTCCACTTTGACGAGATCATTCACTTTCCATGGTTCAGGGGTAGGAGTAGTAATAATCACTCCTTCAGGATATCATATCCCATAAGATTTCCATCTTGGCTTTCCTTCCACAAAAACATAGCAGAATATGAGGCACTCATCACTGGGATGAAGCTAGCAATCAAGTGGAATATCCACCATGTCAAGGTCGTTGGTGACTCACAACTTATTATCAAACAAGTAAATGATGAGTACAAGGTCAAGGATGAAAAGCTCATCCCATACAAGAAATTGGTGGAAACACTGAAAGAATAATTTGTGTGCATCACCTTTGAGAAAATTCCAAGGGCACAAAACCGATCTGCAGATGCAATGGTGATAGTGGGTTCTATGCCACAAATTCCACCAGAAAACAATGATATGCCATTTTTTTGTTTAAAATCTACGTCAACCTATATGTGATATTCCGAATCATGTCTGTCATGTGAAGTTTTTGTCCTTACTCCCCATGGTATGCACCTATATATGACTATCTTAAAAGTGGTACCTTCCCTACTGACATTTACCAATCTAAAAATAAAACCTTATCCACCAAATATCCTATTACACCCTCCTAGGAGGTATGCTCTATCAATGGCTATGATGGGAATTTTTTGCATTATCTAGATGTAATAAAGTCAGTCCAAGTGACCAAGGAAGTACATGAAGGGGTGTGTGGTGACCATATAAATGGAATGGTCCTAGAAAAGAAGTTGTTATGGGTGGGATACTACTGGCTACTATGGAGACAGATTGCTGCAACCATGTCAGGAAATGTGTTCTATGACAGAAGTATGGAAATTTAATCCATGCGCCATCACAGCCATTGCAACCAATTACAACACCATGGCCATTTTCCAAATGGGGACTAGATTTAATAGGGAAGCTCACCCCTACCTCATCTAATGGTCATACCCACATCATCATGACCACAAAATATTTCACTAAGTGGGTGGAGGCTATTCCATTAACATATGTTACAGTGCTCAGATATCAAAGTTCATCATGAATCACTTTATTTTATCTTATTGTATTCCTACGGCCATAATTAGTGTCAATGGAAAATCATTCAAGAACAAGATGGTGAAAGATATTTGTCACTGATTTCAAATAATATTAAAGTGGTCCATGCCATATTACCCTCAAGGTAATGGGAAAGCCAAAGCCACTAACAAAACATTGGTTCGATCATGGAAAATATGGTGAGTAAGACAAGTTGCAACTAGACATTTGTAAATTCACCCAGCCCTCTGGGCTTATAGGACCTCCATTTGCATTCCTACTAGTGCGACACCATACTCCCTAGTGTTTGGAACAAAATCTATCATCCCATTGGAAATATAGCTTCCTTCCCTAAGGATATCTCTTAGGGATTATCTAGAAAACGATGAGGATTACAGAGTGGTTAGGGTTAGGTAGAGAATTGGAACTCCTAGATGAAAAGCACATATGTACCCTTAACCATCTCAAGGTATGTCAGTAAAGAGTCTCTTGGAACTACAAAAAGGATCATACCTCATCAATTTGAGGTCGGAGATTTGGTCATGAAAGAGAATCAGTTTAACACAAGGGCAGAAAGAGAGAAGAAAGGAAAGTTCGAATGACACCGGTTAGGACCTTACGTCATTGTGGAAAAATATGGAACATGAGCATAAAAATTTCTCATCCTGATGGAGATGAGCTACGTGAGCCAATGAGTACCATGCACCTTAAGTGGTTATATGCTTAAACATGGTGCAAAAATAAAAAAACAAACAAAAAAGTAAAAATGATAAAAAAAAGTCAAAAAGAGAAATATAAAAAGAGAAAGGAGGTTATCCATATGTGAAAACCACATAATTATGGAAATTTGGATAGATCACTTGGTGAAAACTAGCTTTCGGTGCCTTGTGAGGAATTGTTGTTTACAAACATCTAGTTTCTAGGGGGTACTTTTACTTAGCCTGGGGATAGTTCTGCTTTGGCATATGAGATTCCTTGTGAGCCTATCATGTCAAGCCTTGATTTGACTATTCATCCTCTTATAAATTAGTGAAGGTATTTCCTTTGTATATTCCCCATCTAATGCTGGGGGCACCTTTGCACTTTCACCTTCTTGTTTATAAATATGTGGCGCATGCCCTTGTATATTCTCCATCTAATGCTAAGGGCATCCACGTTTATCGATTTCCTACATAGCTTCGGAAAACCTTAGAAAATCACAAAAACATTCAAATATATTTAAAAACAAAAAATAGTCACAAAATACTTGAAAAACCGTAAACAATAGAAAAATAGAAACACAAACAATAGAAAAATAGAAAACACACAAACAATAGAAAAACAAAAAACACAAAAACAATAGAAAATTGTTTCACAAAATTCCCACAAACGCAAAACGCACTAAAAACAATCTTACAAAAACATAGCTTTAGTTTACTTGCTTTATCTTGTTTCTTGCTTTGTTTATTAGTTTGTGTACATTGATTGCTTGTATAGTTTCTACTTGCTTGTACATTTGTATAGTTTGTCGCTTAAACATACTTTGTTAGATTCATCTTTTCTTTCTTAGATTAGATTCATTCTTACTTGTACATATGAAGTGTGTTTTTGCATGCTTGTAAATAATTGTACATAGTTGTGTTAATTCATGTTGTTTAGCAATGTATATTTGATAGGTTTGTTAACATTTTCTTGTGTTTGCTTGTCGCATGTACATAGTTTTGTTATCACATCATCATATCTCCATCTATATCATCACATCTAACATCATCTATACATCATATATAAATAAAATGCTAAGTGTACATCATACATGTATGCTAAGATAATCATCACATATCGTATCATCAAATGGGGGCAAGAGGGATCAAAAATATCAAAATCTATCCCCCGCACCAATATCATCATATCATCCCATCCACTAATCTAGAACATCACATATACAATACAATTGATATCATCTATAGATCTATCATAAAAATCAAACACATGTGATACGTCATCAATATCCATCATGGTACATACATAAGAAATAAAATCAGACAACATCATGATCCAATCCTCATCCATAACCATAGTAATCATCATGAATCATATAAATACATGACATGTCTAAATGCTAATTAATGCTAGTAAATATGAAATTAAATGCGTAAAAAGACTAGGAAGGGTTGGGGTACTCACGAATGGTCCATTTTCATTGTTTTAGATGTACTCTTGAATGGTATCAATGTGTCTATGGTGATTCTACACCCTAGCCATCTCGCTCGTCACTCGCGGTAACTCACAGTAAAAATTTGGTAGGGTTTGGTAGCAAATGTACTGATCACAATGATTTACCCCCCTCAAGAGGGGTATATTTGGCTATTTTAACCTATCGTGATGCCCTAGGGGCATGTTTTGACCACCGTGATCACTCTAACACTTCTTCTATCCACCGTAATGATTGTTTTTATTAAATAATCATTTTTAACTCCTTTTCGCCATGTCGGGCATGTTTTTACTACTTGGCACCCGTTTCTTCTCCCTAGGGAAATTTTCTTGCTTTCAGGCTGATCTCCTATTTTCTCATTTCTCTAAAAATCAAAATCCCTAAACATTACAAAAATAATTTTTTTCAAAAACATAGAAAAATACAAACACATAAAATTTCAAAATTTCTCAAAAATCCTAAAAATTGTAAAATTTACAAAAATAGGTAAACAACCCATAACAGCTGAAACTTGTGTCTTGTGCATGGTATTCATTCCATATCTTTATGGAATTTTCACGTGTTCACAAATCAAATGAATCACGGATCATCGATTTACAACCATTTACAAAGCTATCTTGCTTTCTTCATCGGTACTCTAGGGAAAATTCATTTTCCGATCATCGCTTTCATTACGCATAATGCTTTATCATTGGACTTGACATCCTTCATCATTTTCCCTTACATGTATCCTTTCTAGGGGCATCATTTTTCACCCTTGTTGTCAATCATGAACATTTAGGGATCTTCAACTTGATAAAAACATTTTTACAACTGTCTTGACCATTGTTGGTTTGAGTATGTGTGTTTGTACTTGTTTCCCTATTAAATGAGCTTGTTTCCTTCTCATATTGCATTGATTTTTGTATGTTGCATTGAGTTGGTGTTTTCAAAATGGACAATTTTTCGTAGTATGGCTTTTCATGTCATTCTAATTTTTTTGTATGCTTATATTTTTAATAAGGACCGATGACATAGATCTTTGGCAATATGATGACATTAAAGTTGTTTCAATACACTAGAAGAAAGCTGCCTCTTTCTTTCTGTCTTCATTCCTCTTCTACATCATTCTCCTATCAACACTATTATTCTGATTCACTTAGGGCATCCTGCCCTTACCCATTCTTCTATCCATTTCTCTCACCTTTTCGATCGTCTATCACCTTCGCTCATCACCCCATTGACACTCAAGGGGCATCTCTTACTTCTACTAATTTTTCTTCTACCCATTCAAAATTTTATCTATCTACTATCTTTGAAGTGGCATCACTTATGCCACCCCAAAGAGGGGAAAATGTAGACACCTATAATTTAGATCGAGCAATTTAAATACTTAAATTACGCTAATTATACCCTTTCCCGCAAATTGATGACATATCATCAATATCACACATTTTCTCTACTATCGTCATTAATTAATTACATTACATTAGTTAATTAAATGTTCTATCCAACAACGACGCCAATTAACGACCTTCTCGTTAATCAACTCCCCTTTCTATCTAGATTAATGAATTATTTCTAATTAATTAATATCCATTTCTATCTAGATTAATTAATTATTCGTAATTAATTAATTCTCACTTGTATTTAATCAATAAATCATCATTTATTTGATTAAAATCCTCTCATAACATAAATCATACTAACTATTCCTCTAAAAAGTTTCTATAAGCTTACACACCTATTAATCAATCATTTTGGTTAATTAATAAACCCCCTCAATCCCCATGAGTCACTAGAGGAAAAAATAAACTCTCCTAAAGTAAACTCAACCACTTCTAAACCATTCTTATCCATAACTAACCTAGTTTTTCTATTATTCCACATACAATAGGATGCAAAGCTTCTTCAACCCATTGGGTTAGAGGGAATCCTCTTCTAGCATTTCTACTTACACTAAATGAGCATAGAGCCTAAGCTATAGCCATTTTATCATCTTAGAGAATTCTTCATTGGAGGAGCTAGCTATTTTCATTTCTTGCATTCATTCTTCCAAGTTTGAAGTCATATGGAGATATGTCAAATGGTCTTGTAGCCATGGATTGACAAGACTCCATTCTTGAAACCTTGGGATTCAAGCATACAATCAAACCCTTTGATTGCTAAGGATATAAATAGGTTCATTTCATTAGCATTCAATTAGAGATAGAGGTTAATTTGTTTAGCATGTTAGTTTGAATCTTCATTTCATGTTCTAATGAAAATATGTTAATAGATTAGATTTTCTTAAGCTCTAAACATGATGGTATATTGATCTAGTTAGCATTGTATTGAATCTATTAGGCGTTATATTTTATTTCCTTTTTTTTAACTAATTCATGTACACATATGATATCAGCTGATAACAAAATATGTGCTACTGGACGATAGTGGAGGTAGACCATGTTCTGGTCGTGATATAGTAGGTAGTATTACGGTATGCTACCAATCGATTCTAAGGAAATATGATACCGTCCAATTGTATGAATATGTAACCGACTGACAATAAGAAAAAAAGCTAAAGAAATAAAAATGACCAATAGGAGAACCTTACTTCCGGCCAACATCGAAAGGTTTATGTAACTGGTTAATAGGGGAATAAAATGCTACCATATGGGGGTAAAATGCATGCAATCAAAAGATTACAGGAAGGTTAGGCAGTAAGTTGAGGATTAATGGTTACGGATTGGGTAAATCAACTACTGTTAGGAAATTAATGCATGGTAGGTGAGCCAAATTCTCTTTATATTTGTAACCCCTTTATTTTTTGGGGGATTTTATGAAAATGTAAATGATCTTCACAAAATTGTTCCATAACTCTTGTGATTTGTAAGCCTCAAATTTGGGCATTATGCAAAATATTCTTGCCTTATTTCTACTTTGTAATGTATTATGCATCCTTTTGAGTAATAAAATTCATGTTTTGTGGATTTTTCTACCCTAGCTTATGTTATATTGCATTTCTTTCCTTTACATTTACAGGATATATTGTGCATACTTTGTTCTTCTTGCAGGACTCAAATATGTTGTGCTCCACAAAAATGGAGATTTGAATGTTGTTTTGGATTGTGGCACTTCTGCTTCCCTCTCCTACTTTGTTTTCTTCCTATTTTAACTCACTAAGAATATCTCCAACCTTATTCTTGGTGCTATCACCTCCCTCCCTCCTCCTTGTCCCTTAGCATTTTAGGTTAGTGTTAGGTAGATGAATTTCCCTTTTTAGAGTATTCTTAGTGTTAGGAATAGGTCGAGGAAGTTTTCCTTCTATGGAGGTATGTCTCATTTTGTGTCCCACAACTTGGAGACAGTCCCATGTTGTCTCAAGCCCCAGTTAATCTAATTTGGGACGGGTGCATATTTGAGCTCCAACAGATAGTAATAATAATGTGAATAATGATAGTGTAATTAATGTGCATCGGGTCACCTAGGAGTGAAAGAGTTGTTTCTATAATAGAAACAATAATTTATTGACTCTAAGGAGGGGGTGTAGAAATTTTTACAAATAGGTTGATAGAATATCACCCTTTTCCTTTAATTATTTTTGGTCTCTTTACCTTTATTAATTTTTTTGTAAGATACCTCCTATGGATATTGAAGCTTCATGTTTCAAGATGTAAGTGGTGGGCTTCCCAAAAGGTATCTCAGTAACTTGGTAATATATAGAGGTGGCATTACTTCTTAGTATATCTCCCTTGGGAGTTACATTTTCTATGGACCTTTCCCCTTGGGGACACACAATATTTTTAATAACACCTTTGCTTTCTTTTGGACCCTTGGTCATCTAAATGACATGATATTTTATAAATTAACACTCTCCAACCGTATCTTCACATTCTCTTTTTGGGAGGTAACTCCCAACCACCATGCTTTGGGGTATTCCATTCTTTCTAAATTTGTGGCATCTTTTGAGAGGTGATAGAGACCACCACAATCTCCTTTGAGGTAGAGGGGTGAAATCAAGAATTAGAAGATTTGACTATGAAACCTCGAACTCTTTAGCTACTTTTTTAGGTTTAGGTTGTGTGTTACTTATATCAACTATACTTTCTTGCTTGAGTAGAGACACCGTATGACCGTGTTTTGAACCTTTTCCGAACTTTCTTCTTTTCTTGTTCCTTGGAAACTTCATGGGTTTCTAATGCCTTCTCTTCCATTTCCAACGCATTATTAATAGGATCATCTCGTAGTAATTTTCCCTTCATGGCTAGCAATGCTTATTTACACTTGAGGCTTTTCTTTTCCAATGGAATTACCTTTTCAAGGGTGCTTATACTTAACTCCGCATCTATTGAAGATATTTCAACAGTAGGTACCTCAATTTTAGGTTATTGAGTTAACATGGAATCTTCACCCTAACCATCAAATTAGATTTCTGGGACATTTACCTATTGGTTGCGAAGTAAATGGAGATCAAATACTTCTTATTTTATAATTCCTACAACATATAAAAAGGATTGAGTATTGGATTCCTCTTACTTGCCAATTTTAACCACTTCATCCTCTATAGCTGGTCTATCCTAGGTTGATGTTGCAATAGGATTTTCGTATGATCCTATAGGGGAGTGGTATACAAAAACTTAGGTACTTCTACCTCTTTTTCATGTACATTAAGAGTTTTAATGTTCCCAATGATAGATGTGCTTGTAACTTCTCCTACTACAGGGGTTTCAACTCTAGCCTTCTAATTTACTACAAAATGCTTAAGGCTAGGATCCTCATATTTTTTTCCCTACATGGATCCCATTGTAGCTCTAAGCCTTGATCCTGTCTATGAGAGAGATCCCCTCATTCATTTCCCTTTGCTTGAGGGTCCTTGAGGATCCGTAGTAGTTGTCCTAGGTTTTGATGCATGAGGGAGACTAGATTGTAATGGAATTACTTGAGTGATGGGTACCTCCCTCATGGTTTTCATCATCATCTCTTCTACCTTTTGGGTTAGATGGGATAAAAAAGTACCTATTATACTCACAACAATATTCCATTCCCCCATCATCCTATAAATAGGCCTTTTAGATGAGACTTGAGGTGATTTACCCTTCAAAGGATTCATTGTAGCTACACCCTCTTTCAAAGGAGGAAGATCCTCCTTAAGAATCCTTGAAGCCCTATCTTACTTTAACATAAATTTTTTATGATTGATAAATCTATTCCTTTGTATATGAGCTAGGTAAAGGTTCTCCTTATAACATCAATAATTTTATCATACAACCGTGTGGATTCTACCTTTGTTCCAATCAAGTGTTTCCATTGGTTGTGCAGATATATTCTTGTCAACATAAAACCTACTTATCAATTGGTCATCATATACAAGGCATTGTGGAATAAAAACAACATTGTAATCAATGATTTATATCAAAGTAATCCTAGAGAAATCACTAAGTCTAACCTCCTCTTTATCCTCAGTTCATCCAATAGTCTTCATATGAGCTCCCTATGATTGTACGAATCACCCATTGATTGTATATTTTCCATAACCATCGTATTCATTTTTGCATGTAGAAGCATGACTTTAAAAACTGTGGGAGCATGTATATCTCCCAATAGTAATTGGGAACTTTTTATTTTTGTGCTTCCTATGATTAACTTGTGCACATCAATGAAGTTTTCTGGACAATTCAATTAGTGCCCACTTATCATACAAGTACTTAGGAAACATATAGGGAGTGCCTTGAATCCACTCGTCTTTTGTATGTGAGGAATTTCAATTTTATGAAATAATAACAAAAATCACTAATCACTTTCCTTACCTCGAAGACATTATATACTATTCCCACTCGTGGTTTGAATAAGTAAATAATAGTTACAAATAAAGCATCATGATATCTCTTGAAGTCAGCTCCTTGATTTTCTGAGTTATGTTGAGGGTAGACATCATATACTTTTAAGTTTGAGAACTATTTCATCATTGGGATTAAAGGAAGTGATTTATGACATGCCACATTATAAAAAGGATAGGATGTTGATCTATTTCTTATTTGTACAACCATCTTGATGAGATAATCATGAATGGATGATATGAAAATATGACAATTTTTTTTAACTGAGATCGGACCCCTATAGAATTTTTTTTAATTTCCCAATTTCATTCCACCATATTATCAACTTAAAAAAAATTTCAATGAAAAATAGACACGCACCGTGTAGTGGTTAATAATGGAGTTTGGATAAAACAAACTCCTATGTCTTCGGTTGAAGTTGAACCAATTCATTAAAAATTCCAATTTGTAAATCTAATACAAACTTACAAATGAAGCTATGAATGCACAACAATGAACCAGATGCAAGTTGATTCACAACAATGAATCTAAACTAGTCTTTATAAGAATAATAACATGATGCCGCTTGATTCATTTGAATTTGAATTGGTCTTCCAGAGAACAATAACCTCATGCAAGTTTATTCGAATGAATCAACTAGTCTTCAAAATAACAATAACCTCCTCCATGACCATCGAGTCACAATATCCCATCTTACAATGCCTCGGTTCCAAAGATCACAATTCCAGGTTGATTCACTTGAATCCAAACTTGTCTTCAAAAGAACAATAATCTCCTCCATGACGGGCTCTCAAATTTACTTTCTTTACAATGAGATTAAATTTTCATGGATTTTGGCCATCTAATATATACAATTACATGGAAAATGGCCTATGAATCTAATGGAAACATTCTAAAATCTTGAAAATGTGATATTCAAAATTTTTTACCTGTACCCTCTTGTTTGCCTCAAGTGGTGTGCTAGTGAGCCAAAGTGTAGAAATAGTTTCTAACAAGTGTGAAATGAAATGACTTATGGGTCTTAAAGATTATTGTAAATAAAACATTTTGATATTTTTATAGGCTTAAAACTCCACCAGATGTACCCAAAATATTTCGTACAAGAATACATTGTAAAAAATCAACTTTACAATAACGTCTCAAGAATTTATCCCTTTTTATGCTCTCAAAAATTTATTACAATAATTCCATCGTGAATTAGGATCAAAAATATTTACAATTCCTCAAGTAGGATATCCTAACTCTTCATGAGGCTCCTAGAATATTACGCTAAACTTGAGTCTTCAACACCGCATACATGTTCATTCTTCCCAAAAATTGCATGTGAGGAAAACTTTTCCAAGACCATTAAAAATCCTCTAGAATGTTTTCTAAGTTATGTCATCATGGAAAATACTCTGAGACCTTTCTCGATGACTATAAGAAGGCATTTCAAAATTCTTCAAGGTTCTCGAGAAACATCCTTTGAAGTTGATCTTTCAAAACAGAAATTTTGGCAACTTTGACAATTTTACTACTTGGTGTAGCCAAGAGATCACAAACTTGGGTACACTTATAGATCATAATCATAGAATATTATTCATATGATTCCTAAGTGATAAAACTATTACTTAACCTTATTTTTCCTCTTTTCTTTACTTCTTGTCTTCTTTCTAGTCTTCTACATCTTACCGCCTAGTCCGACTTTCACCGCTTTATCTTTCTTGGATCTGGACACCAACACCTAGCCGTGACGCCAACGCCCATGCACCTTTGTTCTCCTAATAAACCTAGAAATATTTTTATCTTTATCACCCCTTTCGGAAATATTGTTTTCTTATGGGTTGGCATTTTAGTGGTTAATTGCGAAATTCAAACAAGGTAATTGTATAAGTATAAAGCGATGTGATCATAATAAGGGACCAAAATCTAAGCATCTACTATCATCACCTAAGGTTGAATCCAAAGGGATTATAAGAGCATAAAAGCATCCCATATATCATTCAAAGGGAAAAGGGAATGCATTTTTATGCATACACTTCATAGGAGAGAAAGTTCATTTTTCCATACGCGCATCTACTTACATTACTACATCTAGCTATTTCTTGCTATCAAGTGCATCTTGTACAAGAGCCTCCTAGGGAATGATTCTATGCACACACACAAAAATACATGGAGTATGATATGTAGTGCAATGATTGGTTATAAGTTCACTCTGTTGGGTGACCACCGGGTCAGCCAACTCCCCATTTGCATATTTTTATTTTTAGGATTTGATGTGTTTTGGGGTTTTGTAGGAGATCAACAATGAAGGATAGAAAAATTGGTGTGACATAAGAAAAAATAGTTTCTGAGTGTTTTCACACTCATAGGCACCTAGTAGAAGACTCTAGCACCTATGCACCCTTGACCCAGTCCAGGCACCCTAGTCTCAAAGATATCCTGATGAGCTTCTAAAATATTTAATGTGTGGTTACAATAGTTTTCTCCTCATCATGTTCATCAGTTTTCCAGTCTAACATACTTCAGTGATCATCTCCAAAATCAACTAAGTCTTCTACTCTCTCTCTCTCCTACACCTAGGGTTTTATATTTCTTTAGCTTATTACTTAGCTCAAATATGTACTTTATTGCTTTATTTATCATATGTGACTCTGTAATTAGGATTTCAAAAATTCCATATTTTTTAAATCATTTGGTGAGCCCATCTCATTCAAACAATCTTAGATCCTCATTTTTCTTCTTTCATGGATTCTCAAGCTCCTTAAGTCCCCTTATATAAATTACTTCAAATACACCCATCTTGCAAAGATGCTCTCCAAAAATCCATACACTCTATCTGCCTCCCTCTTGATACACCACCGCTCGATTCACCGCTATCTTTGATCATCTTTTTAATGAATCTATTAGTCCTAATTCCAATCAATCTATTTACAAATCAATTCAAGATTTACATTCTTTATTTCAAGATAAATTTTAGGCTATGGAATCCATGATCACATCTCTTAAATATGAAATCCAACATCTTAAGGATGTTTCTCAAGCTCATGCTAGTTCTTATTCTAATCCTCGAGTCTATGCTTCTACATGTGCTCATATAAGAAAACCTCTAATATTGCCACCCCGTGCCTCTCAAGTTTGATTTTAATACTAATCAACAAGATATACTTCTGTTGGGCCTCAAAATATTGGCTAAGTTCCAAAGGGAGTGTAAACATGCATAACCAATAGGAAGAAGGGTGCATGGGGAGAAGCGCACATGATAAGGGTTTAAGAAGGGTTTAGGAGAAACTAGGGTGCGTGCGCAAGGAAATACACAGGGTCTAAGGACTTAGCCATATTCAGCATTTTGGAGGCACTTGAGGAAAAATGTGACCCGACTAGGCATGCCGAGTGGATAAGGTGCTAGCTTGGAAGACTTGGTGGTCAAGGAAAGAATATTCCACGCATGGAATATTCTTAGAAGACATCATTACAGAAAGTGGAGAGCTCGGAACAAAATAAGCATGCACCATTGAAGGACCACATGGACACTTGACATCCGATCTACTCCTAAGAAAAGGCATGGTGGTGGGTGTTGGTGCTATAAAGAGAGATGCTTGGAAGCAAAGAAGACACACCGAGGAAGACATAGATGGAAGACATATAATATGAGGAAAGAGAATCTCTACAGAAAATATTAGGAGGCCCTAGGAGTTGGGGTTCTCATTAGAGGATTGTAGGAATGTTATCATGTCTAAGGGATGGGTCTGTAAAATTTTGTAATAAAGAAAGCATAGCTAGGACCTCTAATATATGGGTTAGATCCCTATCTTGATACATTTGGTCTGATATGACCCTTTTGAATGTAATGTGGTTGCTGAGACTATGATCAATATAAATATATGGATTTGTTCTAAATATCTAGTTCAAGGGTTCAAACCTTAGTGTTATTTCCTTATATTTTATGGTAGATCTGTTCTATGTATTTCATGCCATGATGTTTCTCTTTTTAATAAATACTTGGGTATAAGGACATGATAACTCATGCTGTGATTTTAAATGAATATTCACTTCTTTGTAACTAACCCTCTAACAATGGAAAGATCTTATCACAATGCTCATATAAAGGAGGGGCTTGGTGCCCGTGCGTGCCTCTGATGAGTTCCCAACGACTACCGGGTGATAGGATGTCATGCATGGGGTTAGAAGTTAGTAGATGGGTAAAAATAAATACATCTTGGTTCCGTAGCTAGGACCTCTTTTTGAAGTTTTTGTGAGAATGATGCTTGATGATAGAGCACTTGACCTTAGATAGTGTCTAAGCATGGTTTAAGAGAAAAGAGGATCAATTTTCTCGATATTTAGTACTAGACCTAAGTTTGATGCACACATATGGGTAGAAGAACACATGTATCATGAGTTGTATGAGACCTTCTTTTTCTTCTTTCCAGTAGAGTTATATGAATGGATTTCTGCATATGCATCTAGATCAAGTTGGTACTATATATATCAATTTTGGAACCAAGAGGAATATTAGAGGCTGTAGGATGTTGATATGACTCAGAAACATGTTGTTGATCATTAGTGGAAGGGAGTGCTAGACTAGTTATACCATAGAATACAATATTTCTATGTATTTTTGTCATGAGGTTGTTGAGTTTAAGTTCTTAAAGGAACCTAGAGGATCATTTTCACACACTATCCCTTTAGGTGTAAATATCTTGCTCATTACAATAAGTTTGGAAGCATTGCTTATGGCCATCTAGGCTTCTTTGAATGCTAGACGAGGAGGCTAGGGTGGAGGAAGATGGAAGACCTTGCAGTTGAAAAAAGAGAGAGGAGAGATGAATCAAGTATAGTGAGGCTTGTGAAAGGGAGTTGGATAGACAATGCGAGGTTTCAGGAGTGATGGATCTATGGAGGAAAATGTTACAGAAGGAATTGAAATTCACGCAAAGGATGTGGAGCTCGAGCGATCTGTGCTACCCCATCTTGGCAAGCACGGGAGAGATACCTCTTCATCTTCCGATGATATTTCATCACTTAGAGAAAGGAGAGCCATCGGCATGCATCTCGAATCCAACTAGTGACCAACCCATGATGCTTAGTCTTCAGAATCAAGAGATAAGTATCGTTAACCCTATTGGCATTGGTAGGAGTGACCGATCTACACCTAGGAGATAATTTCTCATTTGGTACATCTATGGCTGCACAATCATTTCTTATATTTGGAGGAATATTGTCTAGAACAACGTTTGGGAAAAGTGTGAGCACACAAAGTTTGGGTATCATGTCTAGAAGCGATAAGGGACACACATTTGGTAGCGATGTAATATCAAAAACTATGGGTACGTAGTTCAGTGGGACATTAGGGACACTAGGTGTGGCCACTTCAGGCCCATTATCGCTATAAGAGGTGGATTTGGTGGTATAAGAGCTAGAGGACCTAGAAGATCCGGAGGATCTGGTGGGTTAGGAGGGATAAGACCCGGTGGATCTAGTGGATCTGGTGGTGGGGGTAACACTGGAGGAAAACAAGGTTTTGGATTAGGTGGAAAAGGACCTCAACTGCTTCAATAGGTATTTTTGAGATGTCTTAGCACCTATCGGACTACAAAGGTGTTGAGGATGTCTTTGTAGAGATTTTACATAAGTGTGAATCGCTATGGCACATGAAGGGGATCACTACCCTAGAGAGGAAGGCAAGTCTATTTTTAACAACGTTAAAATATGCGTGTAAGTTGGTACTGTAAGTATGACCCCATCGATGCAGTGGTAGATTACACCACGATGTGAAATGATTTCTTGGCTGAATTTCATATCCTTGAGTTTGAACAAAATAACATCAACATGCTGAAAGAGATCCAACAAGGAATGATAGAGAGTGTGCAGGAATATGATGTGTGTTTTAAAAATATCTTATCAAAACTATCCTATGGTATTCACCCCTTTCAACATGTTTAATGGTTTTTTTGAGGATTGATAACACCATTTAGGAGATGAATTTTATACAAGACTTTCATAGACCCGTACGAGGCCTTGGAGGCTTCCCCTGCGTGCCGAGGCTATTAGAAGTATGGATACCAGCTTTATCCCTTTTCTTGAGGATAAAATTTTTGTAATGGAGAAGAAATTAGAGAAGATATCTACAAACTTAGTGCATGAGACTCACAGTGGTCTATGGTGCATAGATTTTGAGGTAGAGGGCCATACAAAGGATAGTTTTCCTTGGAGATCAGTGACTCGCCATGACGGTGGATCGTGTGACATTTTCCACAGGGATCATGATGTAAGTAGATGACGACTACTACAACACGTGATCCATAAGAATGTGTCTTGCTATTAAAAAATTTACAGTTCTACTACTTATGAAACCAAGGATTGTAGACTGATTCACCGGATACATGATACCATTGATATTGATGTGCTGCAGACTAGCCTCGCAAAAAATTCCAAGGATGATGGTTATCACTATGAAGGGAACATAGATGGAGGGGTGCGTGGAAGATGTTTCTAAGGGGTATTTCATGGTCATGGTAACCACGGAGGGAGAAGTGAGTTCCTTTGTGGGACCTGTTACAATTGTGGGTCTATAGAGCACTATAAGCCCAAATGCCCTAATCTATTGTAATGTTCTTGGTGTGGAAAAAAATATAAGTATGAGGAGTGTCTAGACCTATTTGAACATATGATCTAGCATCACCAGAAATACAAAGGCATTGGGATGCTAAGAATGTGGAAGGAAGATTCACAATGGATGCCATGGGTGGCGCGCGGGTCGGAACTAGAACTTGTACTAGTTACAATGCAAGCTAAGGTTGTGCGTACTAGGGAAGTACTAAGGAAAATACCACTGGTTATTAGAGATGAGGTGGTGTGTGGAAAGTATCTAGACCTTACTCATCAGAAATAAGTGTATCAAGAAACCATGGATGTGATTCAAAGCCTTTAAGGAGAGATCTAGTGCCTGAAAGAGAAGTCAAGGTTGTTAGAGCAAAGGAAGAATGCTGAGGCTCCACAAAAGGTTCTGGATGAGGTTAGAGAAGTATGAAAGATGTTGATGAAATAAAATATCATCCTATTTCTAGGAGAATGGTTATAAAAGAAGAAACCACACCCTGGTGGAGGGCGCAAGAGGCAAGTTCTGCATGCTAACCTTCCTCCACACAACCTTGATTATGACAAAGAGATTACCTTGAATGCTATCGTAGATGGGTGGATTCTAAGAAATATTTTGATTGACATGAGTGTAGAAGTCAATGTTCCCACTTTAGATCCATGGCATCAAATGGGAAGGTCCCTATTACAACCATCTTTGAATGTACTATATATGGCTAACAAGATAAATGAAATGCCCATTGGTGTCTTGAAGTATGCTGTTATCACTATACAAGGGAATAAGTTCACTAGAGACTTTGAAGTCTTGGTGTTATCTAAGGTAGACAACTTTCTAACATTACTTGGGTGCCCTTGGTGTTATAAGAATAATGTTTACCTAAGGTTCAATAAGGGATACATAAGTTTTGAAAACAAGGAAGAGCAAGTCATCATCCCCTTAACCGATGGAAAATCAACACCATATACTGAGCCCTTGGGAGAAGAAGTTCTTGACAGGATATATGTGCACTCTATTAGGGACCCTGAGGTGATTCACCCTACAGAGGGAGTTATTCAATTTAAAGATGCTCAATCCATGAGTGATACAACTAGTGTGGCATGTGAAAATTAGGTGCATGGGACTTATGAGTTAATTGGGTGATAGCTAAGAGGATCTGTGATAAGGGTAATGAAGGTACACTTATTCAAGTGTCTATGAGGGAAGAAGTTACCAAGTTATTCTGGAGGAGCCAACCCTGAGGATTTATTACAAGAAATGGAGGCTCAGTGGAAAAATGAGGGCAAAATAAGAGGGATGCTCAGCTATAACTTACTTAGGACTGTAATGCGTTGGTGGGTGAAACATCATGATAGCCTTCAAGAGTGGCACGAGGTAAGAATCACTTTCTCTGTTAGGTTCCCCCAAAGCAACACACCCACTACAATACAAGAATACCATGGGAAGGAACCCACCTCATCTCATGTCTAAGAATTTGAGAAAGCATGGATAGAAGGTGTGGAGGCCATGTCACCTTCTTTATGGGTACATAAGTTGTATTCCACCTTACAAGTTTGTGTGCATGCATAGTATATTCACTCGAGATGCACTGTAAGACAAGAAATTGGTAGGATTTGATGATTGACCTCTTTCAAGATTTTGAGTATTGGATTACTAAACCATTGGTGGATAGGGTGTTGTAGGTTATTAAGAACCTAACGATGGGAGATAGTGCCAGGAAAAAGATATAATATTGGAGTTATTAGGTGAACTCGGCTTATAACCACACCTTGATGAAGAATAGTCAGAAGAGGTGTAACTTGAGCATGCATGCATGAAGAAAGAGAAGGGAAAGATGGTCTATGTGATAGATGTCTAAGATATGGAGAGTTTAGATGTTAACCATACTAAAGGTATGCATGAAGTTATTGATAGTGCTAATGAAAAAGCATGTGCATACCATGAGCCCCTCAAAATAAATAAGGTTAACAATGGTTCGAAATGAAACCTAAGGAGGCCACTTTTTGAGATTATTAGTCGAGAGAAGGAGGTTTCAAAGATCATTAGTCTATGTGTGAGTTTTAGGACTGTTTCCGCGTGGATACCATGATCTTAAAGGCTTTCACCACTCCTTGCAAGAAATGAAAATAAAGTTAAAGGAGGGTACGTGACCGATTCGAAGAGGCCTTATCGAATGAATCCAAATCTTCATGTCAAGGTTATAGAGGAGATAGACAAAATGATCTCTTCGGGCATCATTGAAGTTATGGAGGAATTAGAATGGATAAGCCCCATGGTCATTAACATTAAAAAGGATGGAAGGATAAGGATCTATGTTGAATACAAGGACTTAAATGTGGCATGTGTAATTAATCCTTTTCTAATCCCTTTTACTGAAGAGATTCTGGAAGGAGTTACGGGGTGTGAAATCTATTCCTTCACGGATGGATTCTCAGGATACCATCAAGTTAGAATTGCTAAGGAAGACTAAGAAAAGACAACTTTTGCCATTGAATGGGGAATTTTTTCCTATACGGTCATGCCTTTTGGACCTAAGAATGCATTTGTTTGTGTTTTCGCAGTATAGTGGACTAGGAATTTCTAGATTTTATCCATAAGTTTATGCAAGTCTACCTTGATGGCTAAACAATAAATGGACTAGTGAAAGACCATTGTGATCATTTGAGATTGATGTTTGAGAGATGTCAGCAGTTGAGGATATCCCTCAACATTAAGAAATGTGTTTTTTCTCCTCCATTTGGAATCATGTTGGGGCATATTATATGTAAGGAAGGCTTACTGGTGGATCTCACCAAAGTTTTCGTTATTATGGGATTGGGGAGCCTACCAACTAGAGTGCAGTGTGTGGATTCCTTGGGCATATAGGATACTACTGGAAGTTTATCAAGGGGTATACACAAATTGTTGCACCATTAGAGAAGTTACTAAAACACAAGAGTTTCTTTCACTTTGAGAGGTGCAATGATTTGACGTTCGACACTTTGAAGGATAGACTTGTCACTACGCCTATACTATGATTTCCTTCTTGGGAAAATACTTTCCACGTGCATGCTAATAATTTAGGGATGGAAAATGGAGTAGTCTTAGCACATCCTAGAGAAGGGATTGTTGACCACCCCTTGTGTTTTTCTAGTAGGAAGTTAACACCAGCAGAGCAGAACTACACGACTATTGCGTGCGAAGCACTATCAATGATCTACGCACTACATAAGTTTAGGAAGTATCTACTAGCATTGAATTATTTGGTGAACAAACCCATTTTGAAAGGGTGCATATGCTGGTGGGTCTTATTGTTTAAGGAGTTTGAGTTTACAGTTGTTGTGAAACTAGGAAAGAGTAACTCAGGGAATGACCATTTGTCAAAAATTGACTCAGGGGAGGATGTGCAGAGCATTGAGGATGCTATGCTAGATGCATAACTATTTAGGTTGCTGCACGTACCCTATGACTTAGAATATATTGTTTTGTTTCTAAAAATAGGTGTGGCACTAGAAGGAATGAAGACTTTAGAAATAAAATAATTAGCCATATGTGCCGCACTCTACATGCTAATCCATGGAGACTTATACAAACTAGGCCACGATGAGGTTTTGCATCAATGTGTGTTGGAACATGAGTACATTGTAATCGTAGAAGAATCACATGGTGGGACCGTAAGAGGTTACTATGTAGGGAATGCTACAACCCCAAGAATTTACTTACATGGCTTTGGTGGGAAAGCATCTACCAAGATTGTATTGAGTTTTGCAAGTCCTGTGACCATTGCTAGCACCTTGGCAAGCCAGGAAAAAGAGATGAAATTCCCTTGAGACCTATAGCTAGCACAGAACCATTTGAGAAATGGGAAATTGATTTTATAGGACCAATTTCACCTGCCGCATGAAAGGCTAGTTGGCGCTATATCATTACTTGCACTGATTACTTAACAAGGTGGGTGGAGGATGTTTTATCAAGTTGAATTTATGCTACCATCGCTATGTATTGCGCATTACGGAGGGTTAGCTAATGAAAAAGAAATTAAAGAGTGTATGGAGAAGTCAATGCAAATGGATGAAAGGTGATCAATTTCTATATGGAGTCAGAAGACTGAAAAGGCACAACAAAAAACATGACATGATCATCATATTAAAAATAAATAATTTGAGGTTGGGCAGATGGTTTTTTTATATGATTCCAAGTTTTTGCGCCATCCTGGGAAACTGAAATTCCATTGGTTAGGGTCATATATCATTTGATACATCCTTGATTTAGGTGCTTTCATGTTACAAGTGCTTGATGGAACACATTTACCAAGTCATTTCAATGGGAGTAGGAAGAAACCCTACTATAAATAAGTCTTCCTTGTGTTTATAAATAAGGCAGTATTTCCATTTAGCTTAGGATTTCCTCTTATGCATTTATTTTCCATATGTTTCCCTTTCTCCTTGCTTATTCCTTTCTCTTTATGTTGTTGTTTTACACACCTTGTGTGCTGGTAGCCACTTATTATTTTCAAAAGGTTTTGATTCATAGAGGACCGCACATTTTTTTGTGTGGGGTGGAGTAATGTGAAGTAAAATGGAAGCTGGTAGTAGTTGTGTTTCGGTGGGTTGGATTAAAAGTGCATGGTGTAGAAGAGCACACGTAGAAAAGGTTGACATAAGGAATTTTGGTGTCAAAAATATTTACAAACACCACATACAAAGGATGAGAAGCATAGGAACAACATGAGGTAGGTGAGGGAAAAAAATATATTAAGGATAGAAGAAGTGCCTTAGGCACTATAAGTGCGCATGTGAGGATCTTGATCAAGGTAAGTATTTTTACGTGCCATAAGGTTGTAAGGATTTTTGTATAGGATTGGGCATGGGAGTAAGATCGCTTAAGGTTGGATTTAGTGGAAGAAGCCACCTTTATTGTAAAATTATGTTGGTAGGTGTCAAAGAATTTATTGTAGGAGAGAAGCAAAATATATAAGTAGAAGGTCGATACATTGTTATTACCTTGCATTTGTGATAAAGAAGAGCTCTTGTAAACTAGGGCATCCATGAAGAATATTTGTGCAAAGGAAAAAGTGTGAGAAATATGAGTGCGTGACTAGTGTGATTTGTGAACCATAGTGGATAAAGTATACGGGTGTAGGGAGGAATGTTTCGAAGGGTATGCCATATTTTAGAAGGATTATCCAAGTTAGGGACAACTAAGGCACAAGAGTAAAGGTATTTTTCATGAAGATAAGCCACAAATTTGAGTAGAGAAAGGAAGAGGAGAAAGGAAGAGGTTGTTTTTAGTAACTGACAAGAAGATGGCACCAAAGAAGGAAACTGCTGCCGTCGAAGAAGGGTAAGGGCAAAGGGAAACATACGCCACCACTAGCTTTAACGGGAGTGGTATGCAAAGATACAAAACCCGTGATAAAATGTTTCTTAGAAAGGAATGAATATCCCATGTAAAGAAGATGGTAGTAAGTGATTACAACCATCACACAAGCACCACCAAGAAAGATATGGCATTGGAACTGGTTCACTTGACAGACAAAAGGACACCAGAAGGGATGCCAATCTACAGTGATAAAGTAAAGGTAAAATTGGAGAAGGTCAAGTTGCTGTAACCTTATGAGTTTCCATACTACTTTGAAAAACCCTAGTGACTATACCAATAGTTTATGTCATGCATGCACAAGGACCATTACTACTTCGCAGGCCGAAGGATACGCACAACCCTCAAATAATCTCTACATTTACAGGACTTGTCTATGAAGGGGAGCCACTAGATGATGAATTGGAGGAAAAGGAATCCATTAAGGAGATAATCTAGGCTTATGATTATAAAAAGGGCTCACACTACTTTGATATCTTAGATATCTCTAACCTAGTGATGAGGATGGCCATGCACTTGGTATCCAAGCTGAATGGGAAAGAGAGGTGAACGCATAAAAAAAAGGATTGGTTGAATGTGTGCCAAAATATTTCGAAGGAACCATATATAACCTATCTCGCCTTTATTGCAAATTAAATAATCAGTTCTATGTAAAAATGAGAAAAGATCATGTTTGGAAATTTCCTCCTCACCATCGTCTTCTTAGAAATTGGAGTGCCTGATGGGCCAAATAAGTTTGTATGGGAATATATAGATGAATATCCTTCCCCCGCAAAGAGATTTGAAAAATACACTTGTGACACCATGATGACCGCCCACAAGGCACACTTGGGGAAATGATAAAAGAGGATGAGCGATGTGGTTGGGGCTGAATGGAGGATATCTCAAAAATTGCCAACAATAGTGCAAGGAGATGCTGAGTTTGCTATTTACTAACACTTTTTCATTGGAAGATTCACATTGATAGATGGTACCAAGATCTCGTGGTGTAAACTACCTTTCTCATTCACTGTGCAATATTTACAAGCAGGGGTCAATCACTTCAAGGAGGCCAAAATACAAAGGTTCGACCTCAACAAGGTGGACTAATACCACCGAGAGCTATGTAAAAATATAGTATACCCCAAAAGCATGTATATGTGGAGAAGTATGTCTCCCATGAGGTGTGCGTGATAAAACTTGTAACGATGCCAATTGATGGAAGGACCGCAACGAGGGTATACCTGTGCATCAGGCCCAAGTATGAGAATGATGCCTACTTATAGAATGATGTATCCATCCTAGAATACCCCAACAAGAGGAAGAAGGCTGCACCAAGGAAGAGGGAAAGAGAATAGGTGACAGAGAGAAGAAGGCACAAAGTGTTAAAAACATAATCTATGGGCACGCAGAGTCATGCAAAAAGCCGAGCACATATACACGAGGAAGAAGTCACCTATTAAGGAAAATGAAAAATCACCTGAGGAAGAGGCACCAGAGCAAGAAGATCCTCTTGCACAAGAAGAATCACCAAGGAAGGAGTCTCTTGCTAAAGAAGAATAGAAGGAAGAGTCTCCTATACTGGAATCACCAGCTTCACGAAGAGGAAAAAGGTAGAAAAGAAGGTAGACTCGGAAGAAATGGAGAGCTTGGAGGCTTACAGAGGTGAGAGAGATGATGAAAAGCATGAAGAGGCTTAGGACCATCCTATGTATGATGTGCATGACTCCGAGGATGAGGGAAATGAAGAAAAGGATGGGGAAGAGAAAGGAACTCAAGAAAAGGGGAGAGTGAGGAAGTGAATAAAAAGGATCAAAGGACCCCAAGCCTCACCAAAGAGTAGATAGAAGAAGCTGCGAAAAGAGAAATGGTGGGCATAATAAAGCATTTGGTGGAGCAGAAGCGGAGCACAACGCCGACAAAATAATCAAAGAGATAGAGGAGGGGAGTGTAGGAAAGGAGTATGGGAGCATGGGCAGAGATCCCAACTTATCTCGTAAGCTTTCCAAAGGCAACACTCATAAGATGAAAGAGCGTGGTAGTGGTACAAGAGTAGGGAATGGGTTATATTAATGATCTAAGTAAGGTACTGCAAGTGCTTATAGAGCACCATGCCCACAGAGACAAAATACTTGCATGGGCTTCATTCGAAGAAGAAGGCATATACCCACGAATGAGGAAGATGGTATCTTGGGATTTTGAGTCCCATGTTGATGAGCCTAAGTTTGAGGTCAGCCAAGGAGAATTGATGAAGATACTAGAGAACAAGGGAGTGAACCCCCTGATAAATTCTCAACAATTATCCGATGAGAAAGTATGTAATGCCCTCAACAAGGTATTAGTTGAGGTTGAGGCAAGACTCTTCGGAAGGAATGACAGGTAAGTTTCCTAGAGGAATAACTGGAGAATAAGGAGGAACTCATTGAGAAGAGAAAGGATCTGAAGCAAGAAGAGTTGATCAATGCATATAGTTAAGGCATGAACTAAGGGAGGAGAAGGTGAAGGTGCGTGAGGTATACAAGAAGATTGAAATGATCACGGATGCCATCACTTTGAAACACACAGACCTAACATCACCTGAGTAGAAATACAAGTCAAACTTATAATGCTTGGAAGACTTAACCCACATATGTACCATGGAGAGGCGGCTTCCCGCTCTAGAAAGAATAGAAGAGAAATTAGTGTGCCGTAAGGAGGAAGAGAATTAGAAGATTAGGGAGACAATGACATGATATTACAAGCTCTTTTCTACTATACAAACCATCGCACGGATGGCTGAGGCCATGTATGATAACTGCAATGATAGAGACAAGGTAACAAACATACTAGTTGCTACACATGAGGCGGGTTTGAAGGAATACCAAGAGAAGAATAAAGGAAATAGGATGGAGAGGGATAAGATCCTAGCTGAGGTAGAAAAGAATATGGAAGTGATCAAAACCTTACGAGGATCAATTAAAAATTGGCTTAAGAAACTATATCCCCAGATCACCCGTAGAATGGACATGCTAGACAACCTTAGCAAGCAACTATAAGGGATTGTAGATACGCTGAATGCTAAGGGTGATGAAATAAGTTTTGAGGAGGTAAGTGCTCTAGTGGGTGACCGACTTCAACAGAACAAGGTGTAGTAGAATCTTAGGAGAAGATCGAGGTGACAATAAGGAAGGAGTTCCCACTCCTCTTGCAGCAGTAGCAAGATCTTTGATTCTTTCATTTCTTATATTCTTCATTCTTCCATTCTTTACTTCTTCATTCAATTTATCTAGGTTCCACCATTTGTTATTATTTAAAGGAGTAGTATGTTTTTGAGGATGGAGAACAAGCTTAGTGTGGGGTGATGTTGGGCCTCAAAATATTGGCTAAGTACCAAAGGGTGTGTGAGCACACAGACCAATAGAAATAAGGGTGTGTAGATAGAAACACACATGAAAAGGGTTTAAGAAGGGTTTAGGAGAAAATAGGGCACTTGTGCTAGGAAATACATAGGGTCTAAGGACTTAGCCATATTCAACATTCTGGAGGAACGTGAGGAAAAACATGACCTGATTAGGCATCCCAAGTGGATAAGGTGCTAACCTAGAAGAGTTTGTGGTCAAGGAAAGAATATTCCACACATGGAATTTTTTAGAAGACATAATTATAGAAAGTGGTGAGCTCAGAACAAAATAAGAATGCACCATTGAAGGACCACATGCCTGATCTACTCCTGAGAAAAGGCATGGTGGTGGGTGTTGGTGCTATAAAGAGAGATGTTTGGAAGAAAAGAAGACACACCCATGAAGACATATAGTATGAGGAAAGTGAAGCTTTGTAGAAATTATTAGGAGGCCCTAGGAGTTGGGGTTTTCATTATAGGATTGTAGGAATGCTATCATGTCTAAGGGATGGGTCTGTAAATTTTTTGTAATAAAGAAAGCATAGATCGGACCTCTGATATGGGTTAGATCTCTCTCTTGATACATTTGGTCTGATACGACCCTTTTGAATGTAATGTGGTTACTGAGACTATGATCAATATAAATATATGGCCCTGTTCTGAATATCTGGTTTAAGGGTGTAAACCCTAGTGTTATTTACCTATATTTTATGGCAAATCTATTCTATGTATTTCATGCCATGATGTTTAAATTGTTATTAAATGCTTGGGTATAAGGACATGATAACTCATGTTGTGCTTTTACATGAATATTCACTTCTCTACAACTAACCCTCTAACAATGGAATGATCTTCTCACAATGCTCACATAAAGGATGGACTCGATGCCCACGTGTGCCTCAGTGAGCGCCCAACACCCACTTGGTTTATAGGCCTATGTGCATATGGTTAGAAGTTAGTATATGGGTAAAAAAACTACATTCCACAACTACTCATTCATAAATTGATCAACTTACCATTTACTCATTTCTATCCTCCTTATTAGATTGCACAATAATAAGGTCATCTATATTTTAATTATCATCGAACCAATGGAAATAAAGATAATGATTGTTATGATTTACAATGAAGAATCAAACATATTGAGCGTCAAGGTTTTATCTCATTTATCTTGCACAACATGCTACCGCATGTTCATATTCAATGGATACATCCCAATGGGTACCTAAATCAGATTCATATATGCCTAATGAACATCATGCTATCACCTCTAATGTTCCTTCTTTGGTCATTCAAGTGTTGATTATTTAACCCATTTGACCTAAGAAAAATCCTCTAAAGATAGGTACAACACCTTCTCCTCTAAAGTATTCTATGGTGTTACCAATCCAAAATAACCAACCACTCATTGAGGAAGATCGAAAAACTCTCACTAGCCTCTTTTGAATTCCTCCATTGAAGGTCCCTCTACCACCTCCAATACCATAACCAATAATTTTTGTCAAGAAAACTACTCCTTACATTGATCCCCTTAGTGTTAATGACTATATCTCCATCATGTACATAGTTGGGGGTATCATACATTCTCACCCCTTGCATCATTCTCAAATGTTTCTATCATCTCATTCACTTGATGCTCTATGCTTAAATGTCTAATATCCCAAAAACATCATGACAAACCCCTTGATACAACTTATATCATCATTACCCTATGATGCACTCTTGTGATATGGTTCACACTTGAATATTGAGGGCATACTACATATATGAACCTCACACACTACACATTTCTACACTTGGCACATTCATGACACATATTTCTAGCATCCCATTCTCATACAACACACTTCCCGATGACACACTCTAGTTCTATAGTTCATTCTCAACTCACTACGGGTCTAAATATGAAATTAACCTCACCTCATCTCACACTCTTGATGCTCTATACATCATTGATCATATATTTCTAGTACATACAATTCAAACCATTTCCTGATGATGTAGTCTTGTTCTATGGTTCATTATTGGTATCGGGGGTATTTTATAAATGAGCCTCATTTCACTTATACTCATTCACATCCACTCTAGAGGCACACTACTCCTATCACATTCACTTTGCATTCCATTCCATTCTCACTCACAATATACTACTTATCTTGGTTGCATTTATTCATGCTTACTTATGTTTACATGTACACTCGCTTAATATGCTAGTAATATATTTTGTATGTCATTATATTTCCTATATAAACATGCACACTCACGTTTTATCTAGTTGTGAATGAAAAATTTACACATATATTCACATGAAACATGGCTGCTTGGCATCAGTACATCTTACCAAATCCCATTGAGGCTCCTGGGGGCATCTAATTTTGTACACACTATATGTGTTATTGTTTCATTTTATACTACTTCCTATTCTTCCTAGCGCACTACCATATTGATATATACATGTGTTGACATACTTTTTATCTTTCTAACATCCTAATGGGTGCTTCATGTGCAAAATTTACTTTGCAGAACTATTTTTCACCATGGTTTTCTCGATACTTTTTTCCATTGTTTTCCATCAGTATGCCATTATTTGTAGGCTTTTTCCTATGTCTTGCTTGTTCATTTCTTATATGATTTTGGCCACTTTGGCCTTGATTGTCTTGTGACATTTTGAGCGATGTCCCATGTTTGAAACCCACTTTTTGGTCTACATTGTTTTCTTGCTTACTAAATTACACATTGTATTCTATATGCATATTTGTCTTGTTTGCACTAACACATGTTTCCATCCACTTTGTTTGTATGTGTCTTGGTTTTTACTAAGCATATTCCATCCCCCGTAGGGTATTAGTTTCACATCAACATATGATCCTCTCCTTAAGGACATATCCCCTAGTGACATTGCATGCACCCCAAACAAGGGGGTGTACATTGAGTGAATCACCACCCCATTTAGTAGTACACAATCATAGTTCACACTTGCACATCATAGTAATAGAGTAGAGACATAGTCATAATACGAACCAAATCATGACTTGGGTCCTCACAATAACATAGATGCCAATGCCCAGATATCGACATGAGCACCTAGGTGCTCCTGAACTTTCCTAGGAACCTATAACCAGGGGGTAGTTATAATTTTTTTCTCGTATCATCAAAGTTTTGGGCATTACACGTAATAGTTTACGCATTACAAGCATAATCCTCCAACAATAATAATGCATTCTATCTTCATTTTTCTTCTACTAAATTGAATCAAACTGGATTGAATTGGATTGAATCTGAACAAATTAGGATCATACTGTTGTTGCAGGGATCACGGCCCGTAGAAGCGCATCGGCTTCTAGGTTGATCACTCTAGCATCCAGTGTGATTGCACAACATGGAAACCTCTCTCCAAGTGTGGGACTTGTGAAACTGAGAGAGGAATCTCTAGATTAGAGGCTGGTTCCTCAAACTCCTCTGATTTAGATCTATATTTGTACAACTACGAGGTTCGATCTTAATCCTACTCTAAATCAGAAGGAGACAGGGATAGAAATGCAAAAATTGAAACTAACTAAAGATGGTGATGCACCAAAAGGAGTGGTGAATATTTTTGTCATGCAAATAGACACAAACCAAAGATTACAACATAAAACATACATAGGCTGATAAGATATAATTTAGGATCTGAAATGAAGCAAATAATACAAACAAAGGACTGAAACCCATTCACAAAGCTTGCATTATCATTTCCAATGTCAAAGCCACTGCATTACAACCTCAGAGAGGTAGAAAACCTATTACAATATTTGAAGAGGTCTGATTCTTACAACAATCACCTACTGGAGGTGAAAGAAGAATTTTGCTATGCCAAAAGTGTTCCCTTTAGAAATGAGCCAAATCTGGCTTTTACATTGCATGGGTCGAGCCCAGGAGAGAGAAAACATACAAAAACATGGGAGCCCATTCCTCATTGACTGCAAATGCATTAAAATGGCATGGGGGACCTTACAAACCCATACCCTATCATTTTTGACTGAATTGGAGGAGAATGCGACCCATCCTGCATTAAATTTGGTCGCTGAAAGGTCATTTCTACCCATGGACACATACCAGAGCCGTTTTTGAATTTTCTCTCTTGAAACTGAACCAAAATTCAAAATTGACCATGGAATCCTATAGATAATTTCATAAGCTTTCCAATGATATAAAGAACATGCAAATCCAAGCTCTGGATCAAAAGATATGAAGGTCTGAAGTTTTAGGGCAAAACGGCCCAAAAAACGGATGTCGGGCAAAAATTTTAAATTTTGACCTTTTTGCATTTTGGAAATTTTTTTAAAATTTCTCGTGCTCCACCGGTCAGATGCCACGTGTCAGGTGCTAGTTCACCGAGTAATTCTCTCTCCTCCACCTTTCCATGGGCTTTCCTTTGAAAATTTTGATCTTTTTAACTTTTGGAAAATTTTCCATTTTCCCCCGCGCCCGCCACCTGGGACATGTGGCATGCATTGATTGGTTGACAGGGGCGTGGGGAAGACCTTTGCTTTTTAGTTTTTGGCTGAAGAAATTTTGCAAAAAACTTCAAAGTTCCCCCGAGCTCCGCACTTCCCTGCTCCATTGGACACGTGTCCTGTTTCTATTGGCTCGGGCCAATCCTCCAAACTTCACCTTTGGAAACTCAAGAAAACATCAATTAAAAATCTCACCCCGTCCTCTCGCCGCTCCGACCCGCGAAGACATGTGGCGTTTCTGATTCATCCGTGGGCCTGCCGGATTTTCACATCCCTTATGTCCCTTTGGCTTGGATGTCCCAAACCTGTCTGCGGGAAAAATTCCTTCGATCCGCCCGATTCGGGCTTCCCATCCCTCTTTGTGGTGGACACGTGGTGTGATTTGACTAGCTCTCAACTCTTTCGGCCTTTCGCATCCCACGCGTCCCTTTGTCCCAACCGTCTTGGATGAAAGTTCCCTGCGCCCGGCTGATCCGGTGGTTCACGCCCTTCGCGTCCTCATGGCCCGATGTCCAAACACTGCTTCGCATGCCATTAGTCAAATTTTTCCTCCTTCGGCCGAATCAGCTTTCCGTGTCCCGCGCATCCCGATGTCCCAATCGTCCCCAAAGGCTGCGCAAACCACCCGGAGGCTTTTCAAATGATTCGCGCCCGACGTCCCAACTATCCCAAAGGTGTTGCTGGACTAGGACTTAGCCGATTTTCATGATTTTTTCTAGCCCAAGCTTGTTTTTGCAACTTTTTCACCCCTTTTTAGAACTTGCTCTTTTCTTCTTGAATAGGAGAGTTAGGAAAAATCTGAGGGACCCCAAAAACATGATTTTTACCTTGAATCAATCTATCTTGCTCGGAGACGAGAGAAGAATTTAATGCATGTTATCAAAATTACCCTGGGGTGAATTTTGGATAACAATTTAGTGACTCAGCGGGGTCACCTGCCTACTAGGTAGAAGATACCAGTTGCCTGAAGCAGTCCATTGGGCATGGAGTCATCAAATATTCTGTTTAGAACCCCAACTAACTTAGAATGTGTAAGGAGGAAGATGGAATATCACCTGATGGAAGCAAGGACTACAAAACATCTCCAAGGACAGCAAGCTGTGCCAAAGAACTTAGGAAAAAAAACTAACCTACAACAAAACAATGTGCACAAGCACTTGGAGGAATGAAAATCTAATCTAATATTTACAAGGTAGTGAATTTCCCTCTAGAAGCAACGCTTGAGATAGATTCCATTTACTGGAATCTGCAGTTCTTCACCATCCAATGGGGCCAATTGGAAAGCATTGTTGTTCTTGCACTTCATGACCATGTATGGGCCACTCCAAATGGCATCAAATTTTGAATGCCTTCCCGGTTTTGCTCTATCCACATCCCATTTCAACACTAGATCTCCAACCTGAAAAGATCTATCCTTGGCCTTCCTATCAAAGGTCTTTTTGATCAAAGCTTGATCCTTTTCCATTGCTTGGGATGCCTAATTTCTGATCTCTTACAGCTCCATCAACTCTGCATACCTCACCTCCATGGGCTCAAACTCTAGCAACTCCAGCTGCTTCATGAGTTCCAATGTTGGCAACTCAAGTGACATGGGAAAGATTGCTTCTCTTCCATAGACAAGTTTGAATGGAGAGTTACTTGTGGATCTTTTGGGAGTTATCCTATCAGCCCATAAGGCTGATTTCAGTTTGGTATGCCAAGACCTCTGATTCTCGTCAAGATTCCTCCTAATGATCCTCAACAAGTTCTTGTTTGTAGACTCGGCCTGGCCATTACCTTGAGGGTAATAGTTTGATGAAGTGCTTAGGTAGATACCGTTCTTGACAGCCCACTCAGTCACCTTAGATCCAATGAATGCCAATGCATTATCAGAGATTATTGTAGCAGGTACACCAAATTTGGTTGTTATCCCCTCATAAAAGTCTAAGATGCTAGACTCAGTTGCCTCTTTAAGTGCTACTGATTTTGTCCATTTGGTGAAGTAGTATGTGGTCAAAAATCCATTTGTGCCCTTGGCTTGAAATGGGATTAATGACTCCAATGAAGTCCAAACCCCATTGCATGAATGGCTGGTCAGCTGAGATTGGATGTAATGGAAGGGTAGCAAGTCTCTCTTTTCCTGTGAAGAATGCACAATTCTTACACCTCTTGATCCATGCATAGCAATCACTGAAGATTTTAGGCCAATAATAACCAGCCTTCATGATTTTTAGAGCTGTCACTCTTGGTGCAAAATGACCACCAGCTGGTCCACCATAAAACTCTTCCAACACCCTTTGAATCTGATTTGTGCCAATGCACCTCAACAATACTCCATTCACATCTTTCTTGTACAAAACTCCATCAACAATGGCATACGGGACAGCCTGCAATCTGAAGTGTCTTCTTTGGGTCTTGTTCATCTCCGGAGGGCATAGGCCTATGCCTAGGAAGTGTATAATACCTTGGGTCCAGCAAGGAGTGGGGGCAGCATCATCTTCTTCTTGATTGCCACTTGGCTCATGGCTGTCCTGGACTGTCAAAACAACCTCTTCTTCATTGCATACTTCTTTTTGCTTCCCCAAAACCAGTTGCTCACACAATCCTTTCCCTCTTACCAGCTTGGTGATCTTGATCTCAATGTCATACTCCATGACACGGGTGATCCAACCTACCCTTTTCTCATTCAAATCCTTGTTGAGGAGGAAGTCCTTGACCCCAGCATGTGAGACCAGCAACTGGACCTTGTTGTTTGAGACTAAATGCTTGAATTTCTTCAAGCTTCTGATTACTACAAGTACATGCTTCTCAATAAAAGAGTATCTCACCTCATAGTCATCTAGGCTCCGATGAAGAAGGCAATTGGCTGCTCATCATTATCCTTGTTCTGCTGTACCAAAATGGCAGAAATAGTGTCATTACCTCCAAATGCATAGAGGATGAAATCCTTGGAGAAGTCCAGGTTGATGAGAGTTGGTGCTTGAGAGATGGCTTCTTTGATTGCTTCAAAACTCTCCTTGCCTTTTTCTGTCCACTTGATAGCCATGCTCTTCTTTAAAATTTTGGAGATGGGCTTGACAAGGGCTATAAAATCTGGGACAAACCTCCGAACAAAGTTTATCCTTCCCAAGAAACTCTGAAGGGCCTTCTTGTGGCTTGGCAATGGTAGTGCTCTTATGGCTTCAACCCTCTTTGGATCAATTGCTAATCCTTCTTTGGAGACAATATGGCCAAGGAGCTTTCCTTCATGTGTAAGAAAGATACACTTCTTAGGATTCAAAGACACTCCAAATCTCCTGCACCTCATGAAGACTTGTCTCAAATGAGAGAGGTGGTCTGCTACATTTTTGGAAAAAACAGTGATATCATCAAGGTAAATCAGCACCACGTTGTTAATCAAACCTTTGAATGCCATGTCCATTGCCCTTTGGAAGGTAGCACCAGCGTTGGATAGCCCAAATGGCATTTTCCTATATGCAAAAGTTCCCCATTTGGTTGTGAAGGCTGTCTTGAACTGGTCCTCTTCCTTCACCATAATCTGATTATAGCCTGAGTAGCCATCAAGTAGTGAAAACCTCTCGGAGCCAGCCACAACTTGCAAGATTTGCTCCATGGAAGGGAGTGGGTAATGGTCCTTAAGAGAGGCTCTATTCAAGTCTCTGAAGTCAACACACACCCGATCTCTCCACTCTTCTTTCTGACTGGAACTAAGTTGGCAACCCAACTAGAATGCTTGATTGGGAATATGATCCTTGACTCAATCAACTTGTCCAATTCTTTCCTCACGAGAGGCTCCATGTGTGGATTGACTGGTTTGTTCTACCCGATGTGCTTAGTATTTGGATCTAATTCAATGGTATGCTTTGAGCTAAGTTGGGATTGAAACCTTTCAAGTCTTCATAGCTCCAAGCAAACACATCGTGGAACTCTTGACACAGCTGTATGAACTCATACCTTTCTTGTTCAGTTGTCATCCTTCCAATTTGCAATGGTTTGTTCTCTTCTACCAAGATGGATACTGAATCCTCTCTCTTGACCTAAATGTTTGCTTTCTCCTTTCTAAACCGATCATTAGGGTTAAAAATGGACTCCAAAGTGATAAGTATTTTGGGCAGCTTGTTAGTTCTTAGTCATACCCACTTGGTCACCATACTTTGCTATTCCAATCTTTCTTGATTCTTGGTGAGAACTCAGCTTCTTCTTAAGAAATGGATGATTTGCTAGTCATTCTCAAACACTTGCCAAATAACATTGTTATCTGGCACTAAAGGCCTCACAATCACGTGGATGTTTGGCATGTACCTTGTCTTGTTGAATACTTTCCACAATGTCAAAGGCTGCCCCTACTACTCGCAAGCCTCGTCAATAGCTTGATTCTCTTTCCTAGGAATGGATTTGATGCCAAAACCCTCAAAATCTTCCATGAGGTCCCACACCCTCGTTCTTGTAGCACCCGAGTAGATAATTCTTGGCAGCATGTTGTCCCTTAACCCGATTTATAATCAATTCACTGTCACCAAAGACTTGCAAGTTCTTTATTTTATTCTTTATTTCCCAATGCATCCTTGCACCAAGGCTTCATATTCAGCGGTGTTATTGGAGCATGTGAACTGAAATCTAAAAGCTGAATAGTACTTTATTCCTTGAGGTGAAACAAGCATAACTCCACCTCCCCGTACCTTTCTACTCCTTGATCCATCAAAAACAGCTGCCATACCTCATTGTCATCCTTGTGGTTTGGCTTGGTGATGCTAGGAATAGGCTTATTTTCTTCGTGTATGCAATAGACCCCTAGCTCAGATTCTTCCACTTCTTGATAAGGATCAAATACATGTATCTTGTTTGCCCATTCATCAAGAGTTAGATCCGGGATGCTTCCAACCTTAGTGTCAGCTTCATCAGTGCTTGGGTGATCTTCTTGATCAAATGCTAAGCAATTGGCATTAATCTGACTTGGAGTGTAAGGCTCAATGTGGAAGTTTGCAATAGGTTCGAGACCTAATTGTGGTTTTGGTGCCATACCTCATTCTCGAACAAAGCATGTGTGACTAATCAACAGACAAATATCCCCCGATCTTGGTCAGTGAAGTCCTTGAAAAGCATAGGGCAAAGAGTGGTGGAAGGTCTATGACTGATACATCTTGTAAAACAACAACATTTGGACATGCATGTAAGGTAAGACTCAAGTTTCTAATCACTCCAATTGTTGCTACTGCTGTCCCATCTAGCTACACTACCCCTTTGGATATTGTCTCATACTGGAGCCTTAGCTGATCAGCTATTTGTTTAGACATTACCGAGCTACTTGCCCCAGAGTCTATCATGTAATTGTGCACCAGCTGATTTCCAATGATCAATGAAACATAGAAAGGAGGGGGATTCAACATTTTACCTTACTGTCCTCCATGATTTCCCTCAGGTTGGGCAGCATTTGTAAGCACCTTCTCTTGCCTTTGAACCCGTTGATTTGAAATTGACCACCCTTCACGGCAACTTGTAGCAGATCTCTTTGGCCTGGGATAGATAGGGATTCCCACATTGATATATTAACATTTGTCTTCTTCATCCGATCAATGATGTTGAATGGGGATGAAGTATCCTTTGCTGTCCCTTTTTTTGTACATTCGCTCCTTGCACGTGGGCAACAATAATCGTATTTGAGTTGGTCTAGGAGCTATTCTTGGCTGCCCTTGTGCATTTGAAATTGGATTTTTCTTTCCAATCATTTGTGGAGCTATGGAAGGTTGTGGATTGGTTGTGGCTAATGGCTGTTCTTCACCCAAATTCCTCCTTTTTGACCTTGTTTTAGCTGCAACACCTTGAGAAACTGCCTGGTTCATGCCACAAAAATCCTCTGCTTGCCAATTTACCAATGTGGTGTCATTTGGGGCTGATTGCTATTGGAATGTTTCTTGTTGTTGACTATTTCCTTGACCGGCCTCGCCCTCCACACCGAGAGTTGTCACCATCAATGCTTTATTGAGAGCACCATTGAAGCACATGGATTGATTATGAGGCTCATTGCATGAAAAACACCAATCATACTCCTAGGCAATGTTGTTTTGTGTTGGCACCAATGCCTTAGAGGCAGATATGGCATTTGGATTGTAGGGTTGAAATGATCTATTGATAGGAGGCCTTGTTTGATTTATATTTGCGTAACCGGATTAGGTGGGCTTTGTGGTTGGTATGGCTGCTGTTAGGCTGAGCTTGGGGTTGATAAGAAGGTCTAAAACTTTGGGCTGCTGCCTTTTGAGAGTAACCAGCTCATTGCCTAGGTTTTACAATTGCTTCATGACTTCTTGAAGGTCATTTGGGGCACTTGGAGATGAAGTGGAAGATTCATTTGAACTCTGATTTCTAGGAGTGGGAGAAGGAGCCAAACTAGGTGCTTGATTGGTGTTTGGGCTCTCTAAACTTGGAAATAATGGCATGAGAGGTCTAGGGGCAAGTTTGCTAGCTTGGATCAAACAATTTTCAGCCCTAATGGCAATTCTATAAGCCATAGGGATAGTTATGCCTCCCATGGACTGAATCAACATAGAAATATTAGAATTTAGAGCTTTGAGATAGTAGAGAAAAGCACCTTCTGCGGTTGGCCTGACTGCCACTGGAATTCTCTCCAAGTCTTTTGAAATCTGAAGTTGAAATCAGTCAGCTGCTCATTGGGAGCTCTCTTGATGGTTGTCAACTGCTCCAAAAGAGACAAGTTGTCTCCCTTTTCTCCAAATTACTCATGAAGTGCTATACATAGCTGATTCCAATTTGTGATAGAACCAGCTCCAAGGCTTCTAAACCATTGCAATGCTGTACCCTTGAATGAATATGCCAGTAACTTGATAGCCACTTGCATCTCATTGATTTCATGGATTGCACAAAGGTTAGCAATATCTTTAACATGATCACCTGGAGTAGTCTGATTTTCTCTAGTGAAGTAGGGAATGTTCTTCAAGGCTGCAATAGGAATTGGATGTTGTGCATTGAGGGCAAGTGGGCTGCTGCCTGTGAAGTTGACATAGGGGTTGTTTTGTGCCATTCTAATTGGTCTTAAAACCCTTGTTGACTGAATGAAAGGCCTACCAGGTGGAGGAGTTGAGAGAGTTCTGTTTGGTGGAGATGGAGACCTTTGAATCCTTCTTCCTCTTTACCTTCTTCTTGGAGATAATTGTAGGTATTCAAACAAAACCTCTTCTTCTCCAACTCTTGACCTTGTGGTGACTCTTCTCATGAGTTTTCAGGCTTGCACTACTGAAACCAGTTGATTCTTCCCCTTGGAGTCACTAGATATGCAAATAATAGCTCTTTTCAAGCAAGAAAATTGTAGCAGATGCACATCAACTTTTCTACAATAAAAATGAGACCTCTAGTGTCCCACCGGGCGTGCCAAAACTGTTGTTGCAGGATCACAACACCCCAGAAGTAGATCAGGCTTCTAGGTTGATCACTCTAGCATCCAGTGTGATTGCACAACATGGAAACCTCTCTCCAAGTGTGGGACTTGTGAAACTGAGAGAGGAATCTCTAGATTAGAGGTTGGTTCCTCAAACTCCTCTAATTTAGATCTATATTTGCACAACTACAGAGGTTTAGATCCTAATCCTACTCTAAATTGCAAGGAGACAGGGATAGAAATGTAAAAATTGAAACTAACTAAAGATGGTGATGCACCAAAAGGAGTGGTGAATATTTTTGTCATGTAAATAGACACAAACCAAAGATTGCAACATAAAACATACACAGGCTGATAAGATATAATTTAGGATCTGAAATGAAGCAAATAATACAAACAAAGGACTGAAACCCATTCACAAAGCTTGCATTATCATTTCCAATGTCAAAACCACTGCATTACAACCTCAGAGAGGTAGAAAACTCCGTTCTGATCTTTTAAGAGGTCTGATTCTTACAACAATCACTGCTTTGGAGGTGAAAGAAAATTTTTGCTATGCTAAAAGTGTTCCCCTTTAGAAATGAGCCAAATCGGCTTTTACATTGCATGGGTCGAGCCTGGGAGAGAAAAACATACAAAAACATGGGAGCCCATTCCTCATTGATCGCAAATGCATTAAAATGGCATGGGGGACCTTACAAACCCATACCCTATCATTTTTGACCGAATTGGAGGAGAATGCGACCCATCTTGCATTAAATTTGGTCGCTGAAAGGTCATTTCTGCCCATGGACACGTACCAGAGCCGTTTTTGAATTTTCTCTTGAAACTGAACCAAAATTCAAAATTGACCATGGAATCCTGTAGATAATTTCATAAGATTTGGAATGATATGAAGAACGTACAAATCTGAGCTTTGGATCAAAAGATATGAAGGTCTGAAGTTTTAGGGCAAAATGGCCCAAAAAACGAATGTCGAGCAAAAATTTTAAATTTTGACCTTTACGCATTTTGGAAATTTTTTAAAAAAATTTCCGTGTCTCGCTTGGTCGGATGCCACGTGTCGTGCTTTGGTTCATTTGAGCAATTCTCTCTCCTCCACCTTTCCGCGGGCTTTCCTTTGAAAATTTTGACCTTTTTAACTTTTGGAAAATTTTCCATTTACCCCGCGCCTCGCCACCTGGGACACGTGGCATGCATTGATTCGTTGACAGGGCGCAGGAAGACCTTTGCTTTTTAGTTTTTGGTTGAAGAAATTTTGCAAAAAACTTCAAAGTTCCCCCGAGCTCTGCACTTCCCTGCTCCATTGGACACGTGTCCTATCTCTATTGGCTCGGGCCAATCCTCCAAACTTCTCCTTTGGAAACTCGGCAAAACATCAAGTAAAAATCTCACCCTGTCCTCCGCTGCTCTGACCCACAAAGACACGTGGCGTTTCCTAATTCGCTCAAGCGGCTCTGCTGGATTTTTGTGTCCCTCGCGTCTCTTTGGCCCGATGTCCCAAATTGTCTGGGACAAATTCCTCCGATCCGCCCGATTCGGGCTTCCTATCCCTCTTTGCGGTGAAGACACGTGGCGTGATTTGATTAGCTCTCGGCTCTTTCGGCCTTTCGTGTCCCATGCGTCCCTTTGTCCCAACTATCCCGGATGAAAGTTCCCTGCGTCGGCTGATCCGGGGATTCGCATCCTTCGCGTCCTCACGGCCCAGATGTCCTGGCACTGCTTCAGACAAAGATTAGTCAAATTTTTCCTCCTTCGGCCGAATCGGCTTTCCACGTCCCGCGTGTCCCGATGTCCCAACTGTCCCAGTGTTGCGCGCAGATCGCCCTGGAGGCTTTTAGGCCGATTCGCGCCCGATGTCCCAACCGTCCCAAAGGTCTTTGCTGGACTAGGACTTAGCTGATTTTCATGATTTTTTCTGGCCCAAGCTTATTTTTTGCAACTTTTTCACCCCTTTTTAGAACTTTCTCTTTTCTTCTTGGACAGGAGAGTTAGGAAAAAAAGCCGAGGGGACCCCAGAAACATGATTTTTTGCCTTGAATCAATCTATCTTGCTCGGGACCAAAGAATTTAATGCATGTTATCAAAATTACCCTGGGGGGTGAATTTTGGATAACACATACCATTTCACATGGTGTATAAGTTTCAAGAAGTAGTAGGGGATGGAGAAAAACACTAGACCTTTCTCCCAACACTTCTTCTGTCATGACATGAGATCGCCCCAAAAATGTGTTCTTAGCATGAGATCACCCAAATAAATCACTCTTCTACAACAAATATAAGACACTTTCTATCTTTTTCACTCATCACGGATCAGGTGCACATGTTTGGTTTACTACTGTTTCACATTTTAACACAATTTTTACATATTTGGATCGAATTTTTCATATACACATATTTGACTACTCTTTTACTCTTCTTTTTATAGGTCCATCCTTATGATAAGTAGAAGTTACATCGAAAACACATCAAGCACAATGACAATGACAATTGGTACAACACATTATAGTGTCATACACTTCACCCCTAGGACCACTTTCTCTTCCTTAGCCTCCAAACTTCATTTTATTCACTTTACACTTTTTCTTGTCTCCTCATCACACTTTCACCATCAATCTACATGGTTATAAGGTATCCATATCTTATCTACTTTATGTTATCAAGAATTAACTAAACACCATAAAGTGGGGGAAAATGTAGACACTAAATCATGCACTTAGGTATATTTTTAGGTCATAATCACATACTACTATTAATATGATTCATAAGCAAGAAAAATATCAATTAACCACTATCTTTGGCCTCTTTACTTCGATTCTTGTCTTCTACACCCTAATACATAGTCTAAACTTAATTGGTTTATATTTCTTGGCTCTAGACACTAATGCCAAACCAAACACCAATGCCCAAGTGCCCTTGTCCTCCCGGTCACCCCAACTTCTTTGTATCTTGCTCGCCCCTTTCGGGCCTTTTTTATCTTCCTGGGCATCTTGTTTTCTTATGGGTCACTTTTTAGTGGTTAATTGTGAAATTAAAACAAGGGAATCATATAAATATAAATATATGTGATCATAATAAGGAACCAAGCTCTAAGAATCTATTATCATCACCTAAGGTTACATCCAAAGGCATTCTAAGAGCATCAAAACATCCATCTAGATATCATTCAAAGGGACAAGGGACTGCATTTCTATACATACACTTCATAGGAGGGTAAGTTTATTTTTCCATACACACATCTACTTACATTTCTCCATCTAGCCATTGCTATCTATCAAGTGCATCTTGCACAAGAGCCTCCTAGGGCACGATTCTACACACACAGAGAACTACATGGAGTTTGAGATGTAGTGCAATGCTCGATTGTAAGTTCACTCTGTCGGGTGACTATCGGGGTCAGTATGACTCCCCACTTTCATATTTTTCTTTTTAGGATTTGATGTGTTTTAGGGTTTTCCAGGATATAAATTATTTTGCAAGTTATAGGAAAATTCTATGGGCTTAGTGTGACACACCAATGATAAACTGATAAGGATAGGGACATTGGTGTGACATAAGAAAAATTTATTTTCTCAAGTATTTTTGCAATCATAGGCTCTCGGAGCGCACTCGTACCTAAGCACCCTTGACCTAGTTCAAGGACCCTAGTCTTGACATATCTGGTGGTTCTACAATTTTTAGTGTGCGGTTGTGACAATTTCCTCCCTTTGTTCACTAGTTTTCCAATCTAGCATACTTCAAGATCAATTGAAAAATCAACTAAGTCTTCTACTCTCTCTCTTGCACCTATTGTTTAATATTTATTTAGCTAATTACTTAGGTAAAAATATATACATTATTGCTTTATTTATCAAATGTGAATATGTAATTAGGATTTCACAAATTCCATATTTGTTAAATCACTTGGAACAATTTTAACCAGATTGACCTGAAAGGGAAATAAATTCAATTGGGTTGTCATAGAAAATGCATTGATATTTTACGTACTAAAAGGAACACAGTCTTTGATTTTGGAACTTAGAATATAAGGTCTGAAGATTTTGGTAGCTTTCATCACGAGAAAAATATTATTTTCCCATAATAGAGTACTTTAACTCAAACCCCTACAAATAATTACTAAAGAAGGCAATATGTTTTCGTGTCCTTCCTCATTTTTTCATAGTAGTAAAAAAGAAATGGTAAATTCAAAAGCAAAAAGAAAGTTTGGAAATCCTAATTATAGCTAGGAATGACCAACATAGGGGAAGTCTTGAGTGCTTCTTTTATGCCCTCAAAAGCTTGAATTGCCTCATCACCCAATTTGATGATTTGATCCTTCTTCAACGTGCTTGTAATAGGAAAAGAAATCTCATAAAATTTGGAGATGAATCTTATTAAAAAGTTTATCTGTCCAAAAAGGATTGCACACCTTTTTAAGATAGGGGCATGAACACCTTACCAATTGCTTTTACTCTCATAGGGTATATCATATTAGGAAAAGAAATTAATTAACTAAATGAAATCAATATAACACATCATACATTATTGAACACATTTAAACATACACACAATAATAAAAATACATAGTGACACATATTTAATGTGGAAAACCCCAATGGGGTAAAAAACCATGGAAGAATTTTCCATTTATTGAGAAACTATTTACAATCCAGAACTCCCTCCTCACTTCCTGCTCCATGTTTTTAACCTAGAGTAATTTGATACATTCGATTATGGCCCATGGCCATATTTAAATAACCCAAAGGGTTATAACTATTAAGTGATGGGGTACACCCCGATTTAATAAATAATTAGTTAATTAATAACTAATAAACCTAATATAAAGTTTATATTAAATAATAAAGAATATAAACTATATTCTATATTATTTAATTATAAACTAAATATTATGAGCACTTAATATTATGTTCTAACACTCCCCCTTAATATTAAGTGGGGATCCATATGCCAACATTACCTGTTTTTACAACAAGATTTACAAATCCATAAACCATTAGAAAAGGTTTAGGCTAGCATATGTATTTTTAAGGAATTATAACACCTTCATCATGCTCAACTTACCTTTTAGTACAAAAGGATTTGGAATCCATAAATCGAAGTATGATTTAGGCTAAACATGATTTGTGAGACTACATCCCACCGTTTCTCATGAAAAATTATTAAAACCACATCTCTAGGAGCATTTTATAACATAAGGACCTCCTTTACAAATAGATGCAACACAACTGGAATGTATACCATAAACTCTATCAGTTTACATAGATCATAAAATATCTTTTTATAATGCTTTATACTAGAGAAGAAGTATAGAGGAGAAGGAGTCAACAACTGGTCGACCATTAGGAGGTGGCATTTCCATGCACACTCCCCCTCAATGGAAACTATGAAAGGCCAAATTTTGTACGAAATTTGTAGTAACTTTATAGCACACAATAGCTTGTAAACACATATGTAATATAATCTTCAGTCTAGTAGAATTGGAGATCTCTATCACCGCAAAGAACCTTCTCTCGGATAACATGCATATGAACTTCAATACGATTCACTCTCGATGTTGAACTAGATTCTTTAGAAATATAAATACAACTCGACCACCACATAGAAGAGGAATACTTCCTTTAGTTTCCATGTGTATCTCTTCCAACAACCACTTCAGCCATATGGATTCTTCACTGCTTCCATTGAACTTCTATACTTTTCCTCGGTAGAAGAAATGGAGACTGTTGGTTACTTTTTGTTGTTCCAAGTAATGGTTCTTGCACCAAAAAAATTGAACACATATCTAGTATATTTTATATATAACACAACATCAACATGGTTAGAGTCATAATATCCATATAGACATCATAATAAACATATAAATATAAATCATTATTGATTTCACTTTTAACCATATGTAAAAGTTAAACATTAGTTGTATAATAACTAACATAACAATATGCTTAACAACTAACCATGTTAAAATATGTTGAAAAATTTCAACATACTATTCTTGTAAAATATGTATTAGATGCAATCAGTATTGGACGTCTCCAATACAAACGCAAGGGCATCCCCAAGTGTCATTTGATATGCATATAATAATATTTTAGTAATCACATACTAAGAATTTTTAGAAATGTTTTATCAAAAACATATATATCTTCATTATCTTATTCTAAGATTTTACAAATGAGATAAGACTTGATAGATAACATATCTAAACAAATAATCAAATCATTCAAGAATAATCATAGTATTCATTGAAAACATAATCCACTAACAATGGATACTTTTCATGGATTTAAGTGGAGTTTGCTTCAAAAAATAACCATGTAAGCACCCTTTAATACATTTCATAGGTGGTAAATTTAAGCCTAGACATGTCATATATGATTAGTTTTTCATGCCAAAAAACAACAAAATTCGATTTTTTTTGAATAAACTAGCAAAAAGCGAAGCAAAATTTTAAGTAAGATATAATCTATTTTGTGTATGTTTTCAGTTGTAGTTACTTTTAGTTCATTTTTAATAACCCATCTGAGTTAATTATGAATGAAAAACAACTCCTTTTTCAACAATATATTCAAATAAATCATATACTTTTCATTTAGAAGTAATAGAAGTAGTTTATAGAATTACTACATTAGCTCTATGATTATTTTCTTCATTTTCATCTTGATTTTGATATGATTTATTCCATTTTTGATTTCTAGAATTTAAATTGTTTTTTGATTTCTAGAATTTGAATTGTTTTTTGATTTACAATCTTCTTTCTTATGGCCAAATTTCCCACAGTTATGACATTTACCATCAAAAATAACTTTTAAGTTTCTTGTTTTCTTGTCTTTAGTAGGAGGTTTAAAAGTTGATTTTTGATTCTTGTTGAACCTAGAAGGTTTACTTTTTGATTTTGAGCGAGAAGAGCCTGAGTGATGTTCTCTTTTGAATCAAATTTTGTCATAACTTTCTTTTCCTAAACCAGGAGAGCACAAAGGGTTTGTAAATATGGAATGCCTTGTTCTGTTTGATATTTAGAATTCAAAGTTGAAATGAAATTTCTAATTTTTTCATGAATATTCAAATGAATAATAAAATAAAGTAATTTATCCCAAATTAAGTTATAGCTACACCCATCCAACTGAGACTTAATATTTTTGATTTTAGCCAAATAATTTATTACTTTTTCATCTCCCTTCATGGGAGTTGTCATAAGTTTTAAAATCAGTTTAATGATTTTTGATAAACGCGTATTTTCTTGATTCCTAATATGAAGAAGAAAATCATCCTATATGCTTCACATAATGATGGACATCGCCTCTTGTACTTTTTTGTTGATATGCAACAATGTTTTTCTGCAGCTTGATTTTTTTTTCAAATAGGATCCTTCTCGGTTCCCTTCACACCCGCCCATAGTTTGCGAGCCATGAATTACGCCTTCAATCGAATCTTCCAAATGTTGTAATTATTCCCATTCAACATTTGAGATTTATCAATTGAAAACTAATTAGACCCCATTTTCATGTAAATAAAATTAAATAATTAATGAGGATTAAAAAACAATCAAGGTTTAGAAATATCCCCCTGTCGTTGTTTTAAGCCTCACAATCACAATTCGATGAATTTATGTCAAAAATAAGGTCTTGTCAAGCATATAATCTACACATGAATATATTAGTTTGATGATAAAATTCAATCGAAATGTGAGTGAACATTTTTTTAGTTTTCTATAAAAACGATGACGAAGATTTAGTTGTGTTGTAAGATCATCATTTCAAAAATAATAATCTATCTAATTAAATTAATTACTTTAACTATTTAGTTTAAAACTAAAAGAATGACTTTACGATAAATTTTAAGTTTTAAAATACAAGAAAAAATAATTAAAACACTAGTAATTTTTTTTGGATCTCTTTCTCCTTTATATGATATATGATTTTATATCAACTTGGTCGAGCTCAAAATCAAGCCAAGCGAGCTCATTTTTAATTTTCAAATCAATGAAGTGACCTATCGAGCCAACTCACATTTAACATTCCATATTGGAAGTGCGTCCGAGCCGCGTCAAACCTCAAATCTTCCACTGACCACAAAGCTCGAGGGGAGTTACTTCCCACTTGGCAAAAATGACCACAACCACATCATGCATTTACAACCGCATGCCTTTTAAAATCTTAATAACCACCACATTCCTCACGTGGGACCAACATTTTAAAAACCGGGGTGTCACACGGTCAAGCGGTGTTCAATAAACAAATTAAAGCCACATATGTTTAAGATGGTTAGAATTTTAATTAAAAGTACATTTTATTTTAATAGGTAACCATGTGAAGGGATAATACTTTTGCAATAATATTCAATGAACTAATTAATAGAACTTCACTGACCTGATGCTTAAGAAAACTTATATAATTGGCATATTTATGCGTGGTTATATATTGTTGATACATTCAATCAATAACAAACATAAAATAGATACTTCTAATTAAATAAATATAAAATAAATGTATTCCTATCTTTGAATGTTTGTCTTAGATTTTGACTAGGTCTTACCAAACCAACTATTAATATACTTATGAGAGTCTTCTCTATCTTTAGTACTTTGCATCCAAACAAACAGCCAACAATATTCCTAATACAAAGTAAAATAGACGTATTCCCAAAATCCCAATCAAGGGTTTCAAACATTTACAATGCATTTCAAAAAAATTCCAATGAAATCTAAAATATGTATGCCAAAGTTTTTTTAAAAAATAATAATGTGGCATTTAAGACTTTTAAAATGGTTAAACATTAACCAAAAAACAATGTAATACATTTTAAAAGGAATACTTTAATCAATGCTAATGCGCATGGAAATAGGTAAGCGGTTGAGGAAAAGAGTTGGGTTCTAAGTTTTTAAATAAATTATATCCCACGTAGAAAAAGGAGGGGGCTGCATTTTAAATAGTTTTAGGCAACCTTTTTAATGTATAGTTTATAATTAATATAAACTATAGAATTATAAAATAGTTTTAGAAAACTATAGAATGAAATTTATAAAGTAATTTTTTTTTCCCTTTTGTTTTAGATATTAGACTATAGTAATTAAACTATAGCTAATTGTTTTCATAATGCAGGTCACATTATTATAGGATTATTATAGGATAGGGTTTATATTTTTATAATATATAGTTTTCAAACTATATAATTTTATATAAATATTATGTTATTATTATTTATCTATAAAAATACAATTTTTAAACTATATAAGTTAGGCTATAGTTTAAATATAAACTAATAAGAATATAAATCAGTAATTTGAGTTTTAACTTTAATATCTTTTAACCTCCACGAGAAACTATTAACCAGTCCATAACTCCCTTCCTCACTTCATGCTCCATGTTTTTAACCCGGAGTAATTTTATACATCCGATTATGGCCCAAGACCATTAAGTGATGGGGTACACCCCGATTTAATAAATAATTAGTTAATAAATAACTAATAAACCTAATATAAAGTTTATATTAAATAATAAATAATATAAACTATATTCTATATTATTTAATTATAAAATAAATATTATGAGCACTTAATATTATGTTCTAACACATCATAACCCCTTATGATACATAATGTGTCCCAACAACTTGGATTTCTATACCCCAAAGTGGCACTTCCTTCGGTTCAATGAGATTCCATACTCTCTACATTTGATCAGGATTTTTTCCAGTGCTCTAAGTGGCCACCTCTCTTTCTAGAGAAAACAATTAGGACATCTTGATAAACAACAATAAAATCATTAATGAACCCAACAAATGCAACATCCATGGCTCTTTGAAAAGTTTCCCCTACATTCATCAATCTAAATGAAATTCTAACATAAACATATGTTCCCCAAGGAGTTGTGAATGCAATCTTATATTGTTCTAATTATTTGACCACAACTTGGTTATAACCAGAGAAACCATCTAATGTAGACAACATTTCATACCCTATGTTACCTTTTGCAAAAAGGTTGTCCATGTCCTGGAAAAAGGGTAGTATTCCTTGAGTGAGGCTTTATTTATATTTTTGAATTCCACACAAATTCTAATATCCCCATTTTTCTTTCTGACTAGTACTAGGTTTTCAACCCATGAGGAATATCTAGTAGGTTGGATTATGCCACCATCCCTCATCTTCTTTAGTTCTCCTTCAATTTGGGTTGCGAGGATGTGGTTAATAGGTCTATGCTTCTATCTCGAAAGGCTTAGTGTGAGGTTCTAAAGGTATTTCATGTTAAAACAAATCCTCCCTATAAGCCTTCAACTCATAATAGAACCAAACAAATAAGTCCTAATATTCTTGTAAATCTTTGGTGTAATATTTCCTTTCTTCTTCATTCATACATGTCCTAACCAAACTTTCTTGGGATTATGATAGGTGCCTCGAGTTGCATTCCACAACATCTCTAGGTATGTGAGTAGATATGTTCATAGCTCTTTCAACATTGTCAAAATCATAATCAAGGTTGTCAAGCCTTCTTGGGATGGTGTTTTTTAGTTGAATCACTTCTTTCCCAAAGAGGGTCTCCTTTTCATCACACAACACCACCATAGGTTCAAGATCAATGAGTTGATTTGTAAACTCACCTTTACGCAACTCAATAACTTGTTGGTATGTGGATGCTAAGTTATCATTGATGTAAAAGGTATATTAATGAAAAATTAGGATGTAGGAGAGCTAGAGGGAGCTTGGAGTGATTCGGATAAGGAAGAACATGCTTGAGAACACCTGATGAAGAACTAACATCTTGAGCAACTAGTGTCGTGTAAAAGTAAGGTCATGATGTGATAAAACACTAGGATGATGTCAGAATTTTATAACATGTATATGATGTGGAGTCAAGGTTAGAAGGATGAATACAAGGGCACAAGAGTAGAATTAGTCAGACTAGCTTAGTTTAGGGTGCTTAATCCTTAGGAATAGTTAGCAAAGTGGCACGGAAAGGTGGAGTGAAGGCATGAGGCTACTGATGAAGCATGGCAAAGGCATGAAACACATAATGGGGCATGTTCAAGGGGATACATGATGAATAAAAATTCGAGAGGTGGTGAGCTACAAAGTGCAAACTAACTCAATTAGCCTATTTAAAGCACCTAACATTAGACTATGAAGAAAAAAAAGGATACACTAAGAAATTTAAGGCATGTAAAGTGTGCAGGGACATTGAAAAAAATCCTCAAATGAATTTTAAGATCATAATTCAATAGTTAAAATCATGATTAGGGTCATTGGTGTGACCGCTGCCTTTCAGAAAAACAATTTTAGCATGCAAAAATGAGATTTGATTGGAAGTTTTAGAGTGAACCAGAAAAAAATGATCATTTTATATCATGTATGAGGTAGTAATGAAGGTGTGGTCCAAATTTTAGGACATGAGGAGGAGTTTTGGGTAATATATTGCATTTTACCAAAATCAAGGGTTAAGTGAGGTATGATAAACTAACACTCGACTTTGTATCATTGAAGAAAAATAATGGAGAATTATTCAGATAAATAATAAGAGAATTTTGAATAAAATTGGGATAAAATTATGTTTCAAAAAGTACGAGGTTAAATGAACGAGAAATAACAAAGTTCTATCCATTTTTGTGAAGATGTCTCAGACCTTTATCAAACCCAGTGAAATTGGTATAGAGAAAAATGTTTGGTTATGCTTCCAAATGATTTTTTTTTCTATTTTATGAAAATTTTCATGTAGATAACTCTTCATATCATAATTTCATGGTGATTTGAGCTATTAACACTTGGTGGACCCTACAAAAATAGACATTTTGTGAAGTTTTTAGTGTACAAACAAAATTTGTAAAGGAACCCATGCTAAAATTTTTGGTCAAGATGTTGGGGATGTGTTATCAATGTTCGTGAATTTATATGAGTTGGTACTTTGGAAAAATGTGAAGATACATGTACATTTTTCATTCCTACCTGATAAGAAGGCTAAGCATATAAAATCAAGGCTCTATTTTTGAAAGGTAAACGTGTCTCTCTCCATAAAATATTTACAAGTGAAGGTTATAGAATGAATTAGAGGTCCCATGTGAAATATTTCATGAGGTGATTTGGGTTGAAAACATATTTTTAAGTGCTAGATGTCTCAAGCACAAAACTATTTTTGGAGCTCTGAAACTTTGTCTGGTCTGCCTCTAAGATGCAAATTTTTAAATGATAAGATATTTGAATTGAAAATTTCTGGTAAGGTTAAAAGTTGAAAAAGGCTAGGATCTTTCCAAAATGGTATGGCATGAACCCCGACCGTGCGTTTAGATAAATTTATACCTCTTTTAGTGAATACAAGATTTGTGGGTGTCCAAATCCTTGAGATACCTTTCCCAAATCTGCATGGCATGAATAATTTTAAGGTGATAGTTATATAAGTACATGGTGGTGTTTTATACCTCATGTAGTGTCTTTGATGAAGTGTTCAAGGATTGAAAAGACCTGAAAGTGTAGTAGTTACTCCAATATTTAAGACTAGTTTTGTAGGACTAAAATCAGCTATGCATTGGAGCTCTAATGGAGGTATAAGGATGAAGTGGTGAGTTTACAAGAATATAAATGTTGAATATGGCTTGGTGGGACCATTTTCAATGTGCATGCAAAGTTTTGACTCTTTTGAACATTTTTGGAAGGCTAAAAGACAAAATTAGGACTTGGTTAGCTAGAGGACAAAATATGACATGACAATTAAAAATCAGAAATTAGATGTTAGTTACAAGAATATTCTCTTCAGTTATTCAACCAATTTTGGAGTATTTTGGTGATCTACATGAATGTAACAACTTCCATGATAGGTTGGGTGAGATGTGCACTTGTAAATTACACAAATTAAAATGTATTCATTATAAGAAGACATATTTTGTATGAGGTGATATTCTTTTTGCTTCCTAATTCAAATTGTTGAAAAAAGTTGAAGAGTTTTCTTGTGTAAGTTAAAGTGTAAGAGTAATTTGAGGAATTCATATTTGATGTAATAAAAGTATGAGAGTGTATTTGGAGTTTTTGTTGATGGTTGAGCCATTGAAGGAGAAGTAAGGTGTTGAAAATAAGTATATTATCAAATGCATGAAGAATTGCAATTTTGTAGTACGTGAGTTTGAAAATTATGATTTGTGAGAGGGATACCTATTGTTGATGAGGAAGCCTTGAGATGAGTACCTGAAATAGATGAAGGAGAGTGAGAAGAGAAAAAATTGAGTTAAAGAAGTGGTCATAATTAGTTGTGGAAGAGGTCTAAGTGATAGCTTAGCAATTAGGGAGTTGAAGCTTCATTGTAAGTTGAAGCTTACTAAAGATCAATGTGAAGGTGACTGAATTTGGGAGTTGATACTTCCATGCAAGTAGAAGTTTGTTGAAGATCAGGTTGTAGCTTGGTTAAATTTTGGAGTTGCAACTCCATGTTGAGTTGATGCTCAACTGTGAAGCCAATTGTAACATCTACAAGACATTCTTTTACAAGTTATTTTTTTGGTTTAAGTGGGTTTTTCTACCTTGAAGTGTTTCCCACTTTATATAGTGTGTTCATGTGTTTTTATCCTCTATATCTCATGTTTGAATCTTTTTATTTATCATGGTTATGATTGTTTAACTTTGGATAGTTGAAGAATCTTAAATTGTTTCAAAAGTTTGAACAAACATTGATTCACCCCCATCTCGTGTCTTGATTTCTAACAAATGTTTTCAGATCATGGTACTCTTGAATCAAGTCTAACAACTTGGAGGTTTTCCTCTTGATAAAAAACATGGCCATAAAGATAATGTTGGGAAGCAGCTCAAGAGATAGGTATGTTAGCGAGGATAAAATATCGATGAAGAGGAAGATGAGGTAAATCTTGAAGCATAACTGATAAGTGCCATGGATGAATTGAAACATCAAAGGAAAAATAACCAAAAATTGAAGATAATGATGAAAGAGTATGAAGATTAGATCAAGCTTCTTGAGGAAAGGTAGAAGAAGAAATATGAAGATGGAATCAAATAACTTGAGGCATAATTAGAGCTGATTTCATCATCTCTCAAACACAAAGAGAAAGAGCATCTCAAAATCAAAATACAGAGCTGAAATCTCAAGTTAATACAGTGTAAAAAAATCTTAATGTCAAAGAAGACACCTGCATGAGGCATGAAGAAAAACTTATATCCTTGAGAGCTAAATTATGGGAAGCAAAATAAATATTGAAGATGTATGACAAGATAGAGAAGAGCTCTGAAGCTTTGAATGGAATACTAGATAGAAAAAACCAATAGGTGACAAGACATGACTAGGTTTCATAGAAGGACATGTAAAGAGGTATGAAAGTGATAAGGATGGTATAATTAGACAATAAAACATGAAGATGAACCAGGGGAAAAATTAAAGAATGCCTAAATCAACCAGCAACCAAATGCATTTATGTATGAAAGAACCTTTAATGGTTATTGCTTTTCTTGTCACAATTTTGGACACAGAGATAAGGAATGTAGGAATCATGTCATGAATGACCATCCATGGAGGGATAACAGAGATGAGAAAACTGAAAACATAGTTTGCTTCAATTGTAAAGAGAAAGGCCACATAGCTCAATACTAACTTGAAGAACCAGACAATCAGTTTTGGAGAATAGAAGACTCAAGAGGTTTGAAGTAAATAATTCTCTACAACTGTAACAAGATTGGACATATTGCTATATATTATTATGAGAGTGCTAAGTATGGTTGGAATCTCAGTATATACCCATATAAAGGAAAAATTCAAGTTTTTATTTCGATTTTCATAAACTTGGACACTTTGCAAAACACTGTTATCAAAATCAACCTACTAAGCATAGAAGAAGAACTCAAGCAGTCAAAAGGAAGATTAAGAAGGTATAAAAAGTGAAAATTAATCCTAAGAGTGAGTCATAGAAAGGCATGAGAGATATCAACTCTAGAAATATATCAAGAAGTGATGATCACAAAGTGACAAAGTTGAGAGAAAGCTAAGTACTATTCATGTAGGACTTCCATGCATAGTTAGGAGAAAGTAAGGGAATGGGATCCATCATACATGTTTGAAAAGTTTTCAATCAGGTAATGAAGTATTAAAAGATTAAAATATAACATCCAAATGGAAAATCAAGAAGAATGAAAAAAATTTCAAAGGATAAAAAAGAAAAGAGTGAGTCATCAAGTTACTTTGATGACTTTCTATTATTTTGAGGTGGTCTAAACAACATAAAGTGCCTTCGTAGGATTATAAAAGGCATATAATACTTGAAATAAGCATTGGTGTGTGGTTTAAGTAGAGTCATCTTCAGGATGTGGTGATAAAATTTTACTCATATGGAAAATATATAGTTAATCAAGAGGTATGCTTGATAGATCCTTTCTTAAGGACCATTTGCAAGATTGATTTTGCATTATACATATAGGTTAGGGTAGTTCATTCGTTTGAAAATACATGTCAATATCAGCTCATTAAGATCCATCCTAAGTATGTCACAGTGCCAATTATGTGGTCCTTATAGGCTTCAAGAAAAGTATCATAAGTGAAAACAAACATTGAATTGTTTGTTGTAGTTTGAAACAAGTTGGTCCTAAGTCTAAATACCATCTCTAGTTGTGATAAATATGTGTAATTATAATTGAAATAATGTCAAGGTATCCTTCTAATAATTGTGTTTCAAGTTGTTCAAATATCTCAAGTGAGTGTATAAGTTGGTTTCAAATATTGTCAAGGTCATCAAGTGTGTCTTAGCTCAAAAATTTCTGTGTAGTAAAATCTAAAAATGTCATGAAATCATCCAAAAGGTCATGAGTCCCCTAGAATGTGTTAGATTTCAATGTCAAGGTTCATAATGAGTCTATTTGAGTCATTCAATAATGTCAAGTGATAAGGGTGCATGAGAGGCTTAAACAAAGTACATGAAGCCATTCAAGGAAGTTTGAATCTTTTTAAGCTCTTGCAAGATAACTAAGTCATTAGAAGGTACAATCTTTTCCATTCATAAGTCTCATTTCACTCCAAAATGAAGAAATTATACCTTGAATACCTAGCATACCTAGCTTGGTATAACTTGTCAATAACAGCTCATTAAGATCCATCCTAAGTATGTCACAATTACCAATTATGTGGTCCTTATAGGCTTCAAGAAAAGTATCATAAGTGAAAACAAACATTGAATTGTTTGTTGTAGTTTGAAACAAGTTGGTCCCGAGTCTAAATACCATCTCTAGTTGTGATAAATATGTGTAATTATAATTGAAATAATGTCAAGGAATCCTTCTAATAATTGTGTTTCAAGTTGTTCAAATATCTCAAGTGAATGTATAAGTTGGTTTCAAATATTGTCAAGGTCATCAAGTGTGTCTTAGCTCAAAAAATTCTGTGTAGTAAAATCTAAAAATGTCATGAAATCATCCAAAAGGTCATGAGTCCCCTAGAATGTGTTAGATTTCAATGTCAAGGTTCATAATGAGTCTATTTGAGTCATTCAATAATGTCAAGTGATAAGGGTGCATGAGAGGCTTAAACAAAGTACATGAAGCCATTCAAGGAAGTTTGAATCTTTTTAAGCCCATGCAAGATAACTAAGTCATTAGAAGGTACAATCTTTTCCATTCATAAGTCTCATTTCACTCCACAATGAAGAAATTATACCTTGAATACCTAGCATGCCCACCAAACTGATTGAAATGTCAAACAAGAAAAAAGGGGTGAAAGTAAGGTTCAAATATGTTACATCCATGATGCAAAGAAGTTGTGTTTAGATAGAAACAAGGTATTTATTGACAAAATATGTGTTGAAAGGAAATATGAAGTCCTTTGTTGCAAAAGTGGTCTCAAGTTGCATAATTTTTTCTATGGTACTATCATCCTAAATTTATGAATAAGTTACAAAGGTTTTGTGTATATCATGTGCTTTATAATATGTTAAAGGAATGATGCACCATCAAAAGTACCTAAGGAATTATCAAAAAGGTTGAATTTAGCCTAAGAAAGGTCTTTTACGACTAGTAGTTCATCAATGCTACCAATTCATGTTAGAAGAAAACTATGCAAAATTATTAATACAAGAGTCTCTAGGAACATTGTATGCATGACAATATGATTATAGGTGAATTTATTGAAAAAATGAGAAAGATAATTCTCTATAAAAGATAAACAAAAGACTACTCATTAAAAGATAGGGTAGTTTCAAATCATTCACTATGTGAACATGGTTGCAGAGAGAAAATGAGGTGATTCATATAATAAAAAGCACTCTAACAATTGATAATGGTTAATACAAACCTTACTGTTGTAGTATTAAGAGATATTGATAAATAGTCAAGAAATATTGACTTTTTACCTCTCGAGAATCACACATAGGTAATAACCCTATAACTAGGGTTTGAAATGAGAATTTGGGGTTTTCTAAAAACAAACCATGAAAAATTCTTGAAATCTTGAATAAGTCTATGTCCCAAGGTGGTTGAAGGTATTTCAAAATAATTGAAGTGATTCTTCTTGTAATGAGTGAGTTTCCTTTAAATTTTTCATGTACAATCGTAGTAAGCCCAAGTTCAAAATATAAAGTTGAACAAAACCCTCTTAAGGTAGATTCTGGTTAGAAAATATCCTTTAAGTGAAATCAAATATTTTTGGGTGTCTATATTGATCAAATTCAATGTGTAAAACCTCTTGGAAGTTGAGTTAGATCATAACATCAAGGTCATCATGGGTACCAAATGTTTTTAACAATGTAGAGAGAAGAAAGAAGATAAAAGCATGTTATATTGTCCTTTGATCATCCCGAGAAATTATTAAATATGAAATGGTTATTGAAAGTGTTTTATATAACATTCAATATCCATTAAAGAAGGTTATAAGTTTTATTTTCATGATAGATAGAGAAAACTAGCCAAATCAAGGACTATGCTAGTCAAGAAGAGATTCATAGTATAATATGACAACTAGCTGGTATAAAAGTCCTATCTCATAGATGAAGGTCCTTGTGGAATCACACAAGTTTAGATAAGATTGAGAAATGTATGGGAGACTACCAAAGGAGTTTGAAGAAATAATGTCTTAACATGCATGCATAGAAGAAACATGCAAATGAGCCTCATGTCAATTGATTGACAAGGTCCATAAGGAAAAAGGTTTAAGATCACTATACAAAATCTTGGTGATAAGGAGAAATTCTTGAAGAAGTATAAAATATCAAGAAAGGGTGATTGTTAGTCAAAAATGTATATACATAGACTTCATAGTGAAAATCAGAATTGGAAGGTAAGTTATGTCAAACTAGAAAGAAGCTTAGTAAGAAAGGTTGACATTCAGAGCCTACAATGATGGTAAGTAAGGAATTGGAAGGAATGAAGTATTTAGGAAAGTAAATAATGAAGGGAAATAATGAGGTCATTGGGAGAACAAGGTTTTAGGAGTCTGTACAAAGAATATGCACAATGAAGAGTTGAAAAGATGGAAATCTAGTAAAGAGACAAGAGACTCAATATGGACATTCTCAAGAGAGCCTTAAGAGGAAGAATGAGGGTGTGTTCATATTTGTAGGGTAAATACAACGAGCGTTGAGGACCGAAAGGTGTTAAACTTGTAAGGAAATAGTGAAACTCGATTTTGATAGGGTTATACTTAGGTATGAGGGGTTTTAATCAATATTTTCTTGCATATTCCTCTCTTAATGAAACTTGTGAAGTGGTGCAAGATAATATGAGAATGTGTGATGTGTCAATGAAACTTAATGATTAGTGTAAACTTAACACATAAGGGATAAATGTTGAATATAGTCCTTTCAACAAGTTTGTGGAAATCAAGAAGGGAAACTACATTTGTTTGCTAAAACCGAGATAGTCTCAAATTGACAAGACAAAGCTATTAAGAACACAAATGTAAGAGGCCAATGATCTAGATACCTATTACATGACATTGGGGAAGAGTTCAGGGTTTTGAACTAAGTACATGAGGCTTATGGAGTACATAAGAGAAGATAATTTTGAGGGAGTTACAATGGCGAGTTAAATTTTCTTCTATAGTTTGGAGAGTAATGTCAAGTAAGATAATTACTTAATTACATGGTGGTTGTGTGAAATTTTTCAAAAGTGTTATACATGTTTTTAAATCACCTTTACAAATCTGTGAAGTTCTCAATACTCTTAGAGCAAATAAGAATCCCTAAAGCTCATAGGTGTGTGAGAATAAATGAAAAGGATTTCTTTTTTTCTTTGAGAATGTTGTAGTATGTAGAGACCCTAATGGAGCAACCTATAAGTCAGACAATATGTATGAGGATTCGAGTTATGTTTGAGACAAGAAAATATGGTTTGACCATCAATAAGGTGTCATAGGCATGAAGGCTTAGAATTTATTAGCAAAACAAGGAAATATATCATGTATTTAGGGGAGAAAATACCATGTTTAAGAAATTATCTACAACAAGCTAGTAAGGCTATAGTCACTAAAGAATCATTTCAAGATAGAAGGAAGTTTGTGGACTCACCAAGATGACTCATGGACAAGTTATGAAGCAAAATTATTATATAATCGAGTTAATTAAAGGTAGAATTATCCTAGGGGAGTAGTAAGAAGACCTTGCATGCAATATATAATGATCTATGGATGCCCAAATTTGGGTTAGAATGCACTTTGAGAAGTTTCTTTAGGGAACTTAGTCCTAAATCTTATCTACAAGTAACTTATGGAGAAATTGAGCCTAGAACAAAATTGTCTCAACTAAGATTTACATAGTAATATGCTAGAGACTGTTTTCACCGAGGTGCTAAGTTTTTGCATGTTTATGTGATATGAATTCATCTTCTCGGGGGATAAATAGTGAATTTGATGCATAATGAAGATGAAAACATGAATAAGGAAGAGAAAATAAAGAGAAAGAGCTTGATTGTTGAATTTGGTTGATGTTTCATTATCCAAAATGTGCCCCTACTCATTTTTTGTGGCTAACTCCTCTCATTTTTTCCTCTCTTGTGCCTCAGTCATAATATTTTTCTTTTTAGGCACTCAAAACCTTCTGGAAATGACACCATTGGATAGAGCTCTTTCTCAGCTTTCCAGAAAGGTAAAGTTTTCCTCCTAACTCCATGTATTTTTGAAGTTATGGCTCGGCGGAGTTTTTTGGAAAAAATTTCCCCTGAAAGGCCCACGGCCAATGAGATGCCACCACGTGGCACCTAGAGTGGTGGAGTGTGGGGAAATTTTGGAAAATTTTCCAAATGACCAAAAAGGTGCAAAAATTCAAATTTTTGCCCGCCAACCCGATTTGGCCCTGTTTTGCCCTAAAACTTCAAATGGCCATATCTTTCGATCTAGAGCTCGGTTTTTCACGTTCTTTATATAAATGGAAAGCTGGTGAAATTATCTACAAGATTATGGGGTCATTTTTGCATTTTGATGGAGTTTGGAGAGAAAAATTAAAAACACCTCTGGCACGTGGTCATGGATAGAAATGACGTTTCAACCACCGTTTTTAATGAAGAATGGCTCGCATTCTCTCCCAGCATGGCTAAAAATGTCAGGGGATGGGTCTGTAAGGATGCCCATGCTATTTTGAATGTGTTTTGGTCAATGGTTGAATCCCTTCCACGTTTTCCCACGTTTCTCTCTCCTGGGCTCGTCCCTTGCACTGTAAAAGCCAGATTTGGCTCATTTTCAAAGGGTTGAACATTTTTTGTGTATTGTAGGTCCCCTTTCTCACCTTGGAAGTGATTTTGGTGGAATATTAGACCTTTTCTAAGAGCTGCAACTTTATTTTGCCTCTCAGGTGTTGTAATGCAAGTGATTTTGATGATTAAAATAACAATACAGCCTCTGTGATTAGTTTTCATCCTCTGCCTATGTTGTTTGGTTAATTTATGATCCTTCATTACAATTATCAATTTGTGCATGAGGTTATTTGTTGCATTTTTATGGACTATGTCAATCTGCAGAAGTAAAAAATGCTCACCACTCCTTTGGTGCATCACCTATTAGCATTAGTTTTAGCTTTTTTGCATTCTCTATCTTTGTCTCCTTTGGAATTTAGGGTAGGGTTAGGAATATAGACCTCTGCAACTTGTAAGTGATAAATATGACCAGAGGAATTGAGGAACCAACCTCTAAACTGGAGATTCTTTTCTCATTTTGCAAGTCCCACACTTGGGGAAAGGATTCAATGTTGTGCAATCACACTGGATGCTAGTATGATCAAACTAGAAATCGAACAACATCCGAGGGCCTTTGCTTTGATTTGCCACAATAATTTTGGCACGCCGGTGGGACCTTAGAGGTATTCATCTTCATTGCAACAAAATTGATGTGCATTTGTTGCAAGTTTCTTTCTTTAAAAGAGCTATAAATTACACATCTGGTGACTCCAAGGAAGAAGAATCAACTGGTTTTAGCAGTGCAGACCTAAAAACTCATGAGAAGAATCAACACAAGGTCAAGAGCTGGAGAGGAAGAGGTGATATTTGAATATCTGTAGTTATCTCCAAGAATAAGGTAAAGTGGGAGGAGAATCCAAAGGTCTCCATCTCCACCAAACAAAACTCTCTCAACTCCTCCACTTGGTAGGCCTTTCATTCAATCAACAAGGGTTCTAAGGCCAATCGAATGGCACAAAACAACCCCTATGTCAATTTCACTTTGGAAGCAGCCCACTTGCTCTCAATGCAAAATCCAATCCCGATTGCGGTATTGAAGAACATTCCATACTTCACTTTGGAGAAAATCGGACCTCACACAGTGATCATGTTAAGGATATTGCTAACATTTGTGCAATCCATGAGATCAATGAGATGCAGTTCTTTCAAACTGCTGGCATCTTCATTCAAAGGAAAGCTTTACAATGGTTGAGAGTCTTGCCTCAGGTTCTATTCAAAATTGGAATCAGCTATGTATAGCCCTCCATGAGTAGTTTGGGGAAAAGGGAGACAACTTGTCCCTTTTGGAGCAGCTGACAACTATCAAAAGAGCTCCCAATGAGCAGCTGACTGATTTTAATTTCAGATTTCAAAGGACTTGGGAGAGAATTCCAGTGGTAGTCAGGCCAACAACAGAAGGTGCTTTTCTTTATTACCTTAAAGCTTTAAATTCTGATATTTCTATGTTAATTCAGTCCATGGGAGGCACAACTATCCCCATTGCTTATAGCATTGCCATTAGAGCTGAAAATTGTTTGATTCAAGATGGCAAGCTGGCTCTTAGGCCTCCAATGCCATTATTTCCAAGTTTAGAGAGCCCAAGTACTAGCCAAGTGCCTAATTTAGCTTCTATTCCCACTCCTAGAAATCAGAATTCAAGTGAAGCTTCCACTTCATCTTCTAGTGCCTCAAATGAACTTCAAGAAGTCATGAAGCAATTGCAAAATCTAGGTAATGAGCTGGTTACACTCAAAAGGTAGCAAGCTCAAGGTTTTAGACCTTCCTTCTAGCCTCAAGCTTAGCCTAACAGGCAGCCATATCAACCTCATAGACCACCCAATCCAGCTGCAAATCTAAATCAAGCAAGGCCTCCTGCCAACAGACCATTTCAGCCCTATAATCCCAATGCTACATCTGCATCTAAAGCATTAGTGCCAGTATAAAACAATATAGCTCAAGAGTATGATTGGTGTTTCCCATGCAATGAACCTCATAACCAATCCATGTGCTTCAATGGTGCCTTGAATCAAGCATTAATGGTGACAGCAACTGGTGTGGAGGGTGAAGGTAGTCAAGGAAATAACTAGCAACAAGAAACATTCTAGCAGCAATCAGCTCCAAATGATACCACACTTGTAAACTAGCAGGCAAAAGATTTTTGTGGCATGAATCAAATGATTTCCCAAAGTGTTGCAGCCAACACAAGGTCAAAGAGAAGAAATTTGGGTGAAGAACAGCCATTGGCCCCAAGTAATTCACAACCTTCTATCACTCCACAAACTATTGGCAAACAAAATGCAATCCCAAGCACGCAAGGATTGCCTAAAACAGCCCCTAGGCCAACCCAAATGCCAGTTGTTGCTGCCCATGTGCAAGGAATGAATGTGTAGGCCAAGGGATAGCAGAGGGATACTTCATCTCCATTCAATATCATTGATCAGATGAAGAAGACAAATGTAAACATATCAATGTGGGAATCACTATCTATCCCAGGCCAAAGAGATTTGCTACAAGCTGCCATGAAGGACTGGTCAACTTCAAATCAGCAAGTCCAAATGCAAGAGAAGGTGCTCACAAATGCTGCCCAGCCTGAGGGGAATCATGGAGGACAGCAAGGTAAAATATTGAAGCCCCCTCCATTCTACGTTTCATTGATTATTGGAAATCAATTAGTACACAATTGCATGATTGATTCTGGGGCAAGTAGTTCAGTAATGCCCAAGCAAATAGCTGATCAGTTGGGAATTCAGTATGAAACCATATCCAAAGGGGTGGTGCAATTGGATGGGACAGCAGTAACAACAGTCGGGGTGATTAAAAACTTGAGTCTTACTTTGCATGCCTATCCCAACGTGGTTGTTTTGCAAGATGTCTCAGTAATAGACCTTCCACCACTCTTTGCCCTATGTTTGTCAAGGGATTTCACAGCTAAGATTGGAGGTTACTTGTCTGCTGATTGGTCACACATGCTATTCAGAACAAGATATGGAACCAAAGCCACAATCAGGTCTGAACCTATTGCAAACTTTCACATTGAGCCTTACACTCCAAGTCAGATTAATGCCAATTGTTCAGCATTTGATCAAGAAGATCATCCAAGCATTGATGAAGCTGACACCAAGGTAGGAAGCATCCTAGATCTAACTCTTGATGAATGGGCAAGCAAGGTGCATGCTTTTGATCCTTATCAAGAAATAGAAGAATCTGAGTTGGGAGTCTATTGCATACATGAAGAAAATCAGCCTATTCCTAGCATCACCAAGCAAACCACAAAGATGACAATGAGGTATGGCGGTTGTTTTTGATGGATCAAGGAGTAGAAAGGTGTAGGAGGGGATCCATGCTGGTTTCACCTCAAGGAGTTAAGTATTATTCAGCTTTTAGATTTTAGTTTGCATGCTCTAATAACACTGCTGAATATGAAGCCTTGGTGCAAGGACTGCATTGGGCAATCAAGAGAGGAATAAAGAACTTGCAAGTCTTTGGTGACAGTGAGTTGATTGTCAACCAAGTCAAGGGGTAGCATCTTGTCAAGAATGATCTACTCAAGTGCTACAAGAACAGGGTGTGGGACCTCATTGAAGATTTTGAGGGTTTTGACATCAAATCCATTCCTAGGAAAGAGAACCAAGCTGCTGACAGGCTTGCAGCAGTTGGGGCAGCCTTTGACATTGTGGAGAGCATTCAAAAAGATAAGGTACAACCAAACATCCATGTGATTGTGAGGCCTTCAGTGCCAGATAACAATGTAAGTTGGCAAGTGTTTGAAAATGATCAGCAAATCATCCATTTCTTGCAAGAAGAGGCTGAATTCTCAGCCAAAAATCAGGAAAAGTTAGAGCAGCAGTATGGTGACCAAGTGGTGCAGCTGAGAACCAACAAACTACCAAAGGGACTTATTACTTTGGAGTCCATTTTCAATCCTAATGATCAGTTTAGGAAGGAGAAAGAAAACATCCAAGTGAAGGGAGAAGATTCAGTGTCCATCTCAGTAGAAAGAGGCAAATCACTCCAAATTGGTAAGATGACAACTGAGCAAGAAAGGTATGAGTTCATACAACTTTGTCAAGAATTCCCTGATGTGTTTTCTTGGAGCTATGAAGATTTGAAAGGTTTCAATCCTGAGTTATCTCAACACACCATTGAATTGGATCCAAATACTAAGCCCATCAGGTAGAAACAAAGGCCAGTCAACCCCCACATGGAGCCTCTCATGAGAAAAGAATTGAATAAGTTGATAGAATCAAGAATCATATTCCCTATCAAGCATTCTAGTTGGGTTGCCAACTTGGTTCTAGTCAGAAAGAAGAGTGGGGAAATCAGATTGTGTGTTGACTTCAGAGATTTGAATAGAGCATCTCTCAAGGATCATTATCCACTTCCTTCCATGGAGCAGATTTTACAAGTTGTTGCTGGCTCTCGAGAGGTTTTCACTACTTGATGGCTATTCAGGGTATAATCAGATTATGGTGAAGGAAGAAGATCAGTTCAAGACAGCCTTTACAACTAAATGGGGAACTTATGCATACAGGAAAATGCCATTTGGGTTGTCCAACGCTGGAGCTACCTTCCAAAGAGCAATGGACATGGCGTTCAAAGGTTTGATTAACAACATTGTGTTGATATATCTTGATGATATCACCTTTTTTCAAAAATACAGCAGACCACCTCTTTCATTTGAGACAAGTGTTCCCAAGGTGTAGAAGATTTGGAGTCTCCTTGAATCCTAAAAAGTGTGTTTTTCTAGCCCATGAAGGAAAGCTCCTTGGCCACATTGTCTCCAAAGAAGGATTAGCAATTGATCTAGAAAGAGTTGAAGCCATAAGAGCACTGCCATTGCCAAGCCACAAGAAGGCCCTTCAAAGTTTCTTGGGAAGAATAAATTTTGTTCGGAGGTTTGTCCCAAATTTTGCAGCCCTTGTCAGACCTATCACCAAGATGCTAAATAAAAGCATGGCTTTCAAATGGACAATAGAAGGAAAGAAAAGTTTTGAAGCAATCAAAGAAGCCATCTCTCAAGCCCCAACTCTCATTAACCTAGATTTCTCCAAGGATTTCATCCTCTATGCATTTGGAGGTGATGATACTATTTCTACAATTTTGGTACAATGAGAATAAAGACAATGATGAATAGCCAATTGCTTTCTTCAGCCAAAGCCTGGAGGACTATGAGGTGAGATATTCTTTCATTGAGAAGCATGTTCTTGTAGTAATCAGGAGCTTGAAGAAATTCAAGCATCTAGTTTCAAACAATAAGGTCCAATTGCTGGTTTCTCATGCGGGGTTAAAGACTTCCTCCTCAACAAAGACTTGAATGAAAAAAGGGTAGGTTGGATTACTCATGTCATGGAGTATGACATTGAGATCAAAGTCACCAAGTTGGTAAGAGGAAAAGGATTGTGTGAGCAACTGATCTTGAGCAAACAAGAGGAATCATGCATTGAGAAAGAGACTGTTTTGGCGTTGCAAGACAACCATGAGCAAGGAAGCACTCAAGAGGAAAATAATGGTGTCCCCACTCCTTGCTGGACCCAGAGTATAATGCACTTCCTAAGCACAGGTCTATGTCCTCTAGAGATGAACAAGACCCAAAGAAGACACTTCAGGTTGCAAGTTGTCCCATATGCCCTTGTTGATGGTGTTTTATTCAAAAGAGATGTGAATGGAGTACTGTTGAGATGCATTGGTACAAATCAGATTCATAAGGTGCTGGAAGAGTTCCATGGTGGACCAACTGGTGGTCATTTTGCACCAAGAGTGACAGCTCTAAAGATCATGAGGGCTGGTTATTATTGGCCCAAGATTTTCAATGATTGTTATGCATGGATCAAGAGGTGCAAGAATTGTGCATTTTTCACAGGTAAAGAGAGGCTAGCTGCCCTCCCATTGCATCCAATTTCAGTTGACCAACCATTCATGCAATGGGGTTTAGACTTCATTGGAGTTATTAATCCCAATTCGAGCCAAGGGCACAAGTGGATTTTAACAGCCATAAATTACTTCACCAAATGGACTGAAGCAGTAGCACTCAAGGAAGCAAATGAATCTAGCATCCTAGACTTCTATGAGGGAATAGTAACCAGATTTGGCATACCATCTACAATAATATCAGATAATGCATTGGCATTCATTGGATCCAAGGTGACTGAATGGGCTGTCAAGAATGGGATCTACCTAAGTACTTCATCAAACTATTACCCCCAGGGTAATGGCCAGGATGAATCTACAAACAAGAACTTGTTGAGGATCATTAGGAGGACTCTTGATGAGAATCAGAGGTCTTGGCATACCAAATTGAAATCAGCCTTATGGGCTGATAGGATAACTCCTAAAAGATCTACAGGTAACTCTCCATTCAAGCTTGTTTATGGAAGAGAGGAAATTTTGCCCATATCACTTGAGTTGCCAACATTGGAACTCATGAAACAGTTGGAGTTGTTGGAGTTTGAGCCCATGGAAGTCAGATATGCAGAATTGATGGAGCTCCAAGAAATCAGAAATTAGGCATCCCAAGCAATGGAGAAGGATCAGGCTTTGATAAAGAAGACCTTTGATAGAAAGGCCAAGAACAGATCCTTCCAAGTTGGAGATCTAGTGTTAAAATGGGATGCGGATAGAGCAAAAAACTAGGAAGGCATTCAAAATTTGATGCCATTTGGAGTGGCCCATACATGGTCACAAAGTGTAAGGATAGCAATGCTTTCTAGTTGTCTTCATTGGATGGTGAAGAACTGCAGATTCTAGTCAATGGAATCCATCTGAAGCATTGCTATTGAAGGAAATGCTTCACCCTGTACATATTAGTTTAGGTTTTCATTCCTCCAAGTGCTTGTGCACATTGTTTTTTGTAGGTTAGTTTTTTTTCCCTAAGTGCTTTGGCACAAGCTTGCTATTCCTGGAGATGTGTTTGCAGGCCTTGCTCCATCAGGTGATATTCCATCTTCCTCCTTGCAGTGTTCTAGTCAGTTGGGGTATCAAACAGAGAATTCAATGACTCCATACCCAATGGATTGCTTCAGGCAACTGGTAACTTCATCCAGTAGGCAGATGACCCCTCTGAGTCGCCAAAATTGTTATCCAAAATGTGCCCCTGCTCATTTTTTGTGGCTAACTCCTCTCATTTTTCCTCTCTTGTGCCTCAGTCATAATATTTTGCTTTTCAGGCACTCAAAACCTTTTGGAAATGACACCATTGGATAGAGCTCTTTCTCATCTTTCCAGAAAGGTAAAGTTTTCCTCCTAACTCCATGTATTTTTGAAGTTATGGCTTGGCGGAGTTTTTTGGAAAAATTTTCCCCTGAAAGGCCCACGGCCAATGAGATGCTGCCACATGGCACCTAGAGTGGTGGAGTGCGGGGAAATTTTGGAAAATTTTCCAAATGACCAAAAAGGTGCAAAAATTCAAATTTTTGCCCGCCAACCCGATTTGGCCCTGTTTTGCCCTAAAACTTCAAATGGCCATATCTTTCGATCTAGAGCTTGGTTTTTCACGTTCTTTATATCAATGGAAAGATGGTGAAATTATCTACAATATTCTAGGGTCATTTTTGCATTTTTATGGAGTTTGGAGAGATAAAATCAAAAAATTCCTCTGGCACGTGGTCATGGACGAAAAATGACGCGTTTGAACCACCATTTTAATGAAGAATGGTTCGCATTCTCTCCCAGCATGGCTAAAAATGTCGGGGGATGGAGTGCATGGGATTCCCATGCTATTTTGAATGCATTTTGGTCAATGGTTGAATCCCTTCCACGTTTTCCCGTGTTTCTCTCTCCTGGGCTCGTCCCTTGCACTGTAAAAGCCATATTTGGCTCATTTTCAAAGGGTTGAACATTTTTTGTGTATTGCAGGTCCCCTTTCTCACCTTGGAAGTGATTTTGGTGGAATATTAGACCTTTTCTAAGAGTTGCAACTTTTATTTTGCCTCTCAGGTGTTGTAATGCAAGTGATTTTGATGATTAAAATAACAATACAACCTCTGTGATTAGTTTTCATCCTCTGCCTGTGTTGTTTGGTTAATTTATGATCCTTCATTACAATTATCAATTTGTGCATGAGGTTCTTTGTTGCATTTTTATGGACTGTGTCAATCTGCAGAAGTAAAAAATGCTCACCACTCCTTTGGTGCATCACCTATTAGCATTAGTTTTAGCTTTTTGCATTCTCTAGTTTAGGGTAGCTTTTTGCATTTGAGGAACCAACCTCTAAACTAGATATTATTTTCTCATTTTGCAAGTCCCACACTCCACACTTGCTAGAATCAAACTTAGGGCGGGGGTCTTTGCTGATTTGCAACAATATTTTCCAACCAAGATGGAGCCCAAACAAGATAATAAATGAGCATACCATGATCTAAAAATAGGTACTTTATCATTAATGCAAAAAGGGGAGAAGAGTTAAGAGGTTTTTCCATTAATGAAAAAGGGGAGATTGTTGGAATGTGGATTTTGAGTTGTCATCGATATCAAATGTATATTAATGATAAAGTAGGATGCAAGAGAGATAAAGGGAGCTTGGTGTGAGTCAAAAATGAAGAACATGTACAAGGCTTGAGAACACATGATGAAGCACTAACTTTTTAAGAAAGTAGTGACACATATAAGAAAGGTGATGATGTGAGAACACACCAGGATGATGTCAATAATTTCATAGGATGTATATTATGTGGAAGTAGAGTCAAAATGATGAATACAAGGGCACAAGAGTGAAATTGGTCGACTAACTCAGTTTAGGCTATCTAATCCTTAGGCCTGTTAGAAAAGTGACATGGAAATGTGGAGTGAAGGAATGAGGATAAAGGTGAAGCATGGTAAAGGCATGAAACAAAAAATGGGACATGTTCAGGGGATATAGGATGAATAAAAATTTAGAGGTGGTGAGTTGCGGTGAAAACTAGCTCAATTAGGCATATTTTAAGGACCTAACATGAGGATATGAATTAAAAAAAGATACATAAATTAATTTTGTACATGGTAAGTGTGTAGGAAATTTAAAATAGTCCTCTAATTAAGTTTAAAATCATAATTCAATAATTAAAGGCATGGCTAGGGTCATTAGTGTGAATGCCTTTCAGACAAACATTTATATCATGCACAAATGAGATTATATTGGAAGTTTCAGAGTGAACCAAGAAAAAGAGACAATTTGAGATCATTGAGGAGGTATTATTGAAGGTTTTTGCCAAATTTTAGGACTTGAGGAAGAGTTTTGTGCAAGATATTACATTTTTACCAAAACCAGGTCAAGTGAGGTATGGTAAACTAGCACTTTGACTTCTTAGCATTCAAGAAAAATTGTGGAGCCTTATTTAGATAAATCATAAGAGAAAATTTGAATATAATAGGAATAAAAATATGCTGCAAAATTCTAAGGTCAAATGGATGAGAAATAAGAAAGTTCTATCCATTTTTGTGAAGTTGTCTAAGACCTTTCTCAAACCCAAGTGAAATCGGTATAGAGAAAAATGCTTGGTTATGCATCCAAATGAATTTGTTTTTATGATTTATGAAATTTATAATGTATATAAATTTTCATATAATTTTTCATGGTGATTTGAGATCCCGACACAGTGGAGGACACGATAAAACATGCATTTTGTAAAGGTTTCATTTTACGAGAAAAAAATTGTGAAGGAAACCATGCTAAAAGTTTTGGTGAAGGATGATGGGGATGTGTTATCAATTTTCATGAAGTTATCCAAGTTTTTCCTTTGGAAAATAAAAAGAAACAGGTACATTTTCAGTCCTACCGATAAGAAGTCTAAACATGTAAAACTAGGATTTGTTCTTGAAAGGTAAATGCCTTTCTCTCCATAAAATATCAACAAGTGAATGTTCTAGAGTGAATTATAGGTCCCATGTGACTTATTTAATTATATTATTTGTTTTGAAAACATGTTTTGAAGTGCTAGATGTCTTAAGCACAATAATGGTTTTGGAGCTTCAAAACTCAGTCTAGTCTTCCTCTTAGATGCACAATTTTCCATGCCAAGATATTTGAATTGAAACTTTTTGGTAAGTTTAAAAGTTTTAAAAGGTAAATATATTTATAAAATGGTATGGCATGAAAAATTATCATGTGTTTAGACAAAGTTATACCTCTTTTAATGAAGACTAGTTTTCTAGGTGTGCAAACCCATGATATACCTTGCTCAAATTTGCATGGAAAAAATAATATGAAGGTGATAGTTATTATATAAGTGCTTTGTGGTGTTTTAAACCTCCTTTAATATATTCCATGAATATATCAAGGCTTTAAAAAATCTGAAAGTGAAATATTTTCTCCAAAATTGAAGACTGGTTTTGTAGGACTAAAATCAACTATACATTGGAGCTCTAATGAAGATAAAAGGATGAATTGGCGAGTTTACAAGAAAATAAATGTTTCATATTTCTTTGTGGGACCATTTTCAACTTGCATGAAATTTTTTTTCTCTTTTAAGCACGTTTGGAATGATAAAAGGAAAAATAAAGACTTGGTTAGCTAGAGGAAAAAATATGACATGACGATTCTAAAATCGAAACAAATGTTAGTTACAAGAATATTATCTTCAATTATGTAACTAATTTTGGAGGATTTTGGTGATCTTCATGAAGGTAAACAATTACATGATAGGTTAGGTGAGATGTGCACTTGTAACTTACACAAATTAAGATGTATTCATTATAAGAAGACATATTTTGTATGAGGTGATATTCTTTTTCTTCCTAATTCGAATTGTTGAAGAAAGTTGAAGAGTTATCTTAATAAAGTTGAAGTGTAAGAGTAATTTTAGGAATTCATATTTGATGTACTAAAATTATTAGAGTGTACTTGGATTTGTTGATGCTTAAGCCATTGAAGGACCAGTAAGGTGATGAAAATTGATATATTATCAAATGCATGAAGAACTGTAATTTTGCAGTAGTTTGTGAGGTTGAAAATTCTGATTTGTGAGAGGGATAATTGATGTTGAAGATGAATACTTGAGATGAGTACCTAAAAAAATGAATGAGAGTGAGAAGAGAAAAAAATGAGCTAAAGAAGTGGTCATAATCAGTTGTGGAAGACAACATAAAAGAAGTGATCAAAATTTGTGAATAATACTAAGTGATAGCTTAGCAATTAGGGGGTTGAAGCTTCCTTGTAAGTTTAAGATTATAGAAGGTTAGTGTGATAGTGACTAAATTTGGGAGTTGAAGCTTCCATGCAAGTATAAGATTACTCAAGATCAGGTTGTAGCTTGGTTAAATTTTGGAGTTGCAGCTACATGTTGAGTTGATGATCAACTATGAAACTAATTGTAACATCTATAAGCCATTCTTTTACAAGTTAGATTTTTGGTTTCAGTGGGTTTTTATCCCTTTAAGGGTTTCCCATTTTATATAGTGTGTTCATGTGTGTTTTCTTCTCTATATCTCATGTTTTAATTCTCTTGATTTATCATAGTTATGTTTTTTTAACTTTAGATAGTTGAAGAATCTTAATTTTTTTCAAAAGTTTGAACAGAAACCGATTCACCCCATCTCAATGTAATAATTTCAAACAATTGGTATTAGAGCTTGGTACTCTTGAATCAATTTTAACAGCTTGAAGGTGGTCCTTTTAAAACACAAACATAATCGTAAAGATAATGTTTGGAAACAACTCAAGAGATAAGTATGTCAGTGAGGATGAAATTTTAGATGAGGAGGAAGCTTAGGTAAATCTTGAATCGAAACTAATAATTTCACTAGAGGAATTGAATCATCAAAGGAAAATAACCAAAAATTGAATATAATGATGAAATATTATGAAGAGAATATCAAGCTTCTTGAGGAAAGTTAGAAGTAGAAATATGAAGATAGAATCAAAGAAATTGAGGCACAATTGGAGCTGATTTCATCATCTCTCAAAGACAAAGAGAAAGAGCATCTAAAAATCAGCATAGAATTGAAATATCAAGTTGATACAATGTAAAAATATCTTAATGTAAAAGAAGACATCTACATGAGACATGAAGAAGAACTGATATCCTTGAGAGATAAATTGGAGGAAGCAAAATAAAGACTCAAGATGTATGAAAAGATGGAAAAGATCTCTAAAATTTTGAATGGAATGTTGGATAGAAAAAATGTAGTAGGTGACAAGACATGAAAAGAATTCACATAAGAAAATGTGAAGAGGTATGAAAGTGATAAGGATAGTCCAAAAAATAATCAAACATGAAGATGAACCAAGGGATAAATTCAAGAAGGCCTAAATCAACCAGGTAACCAAATACATTTAGGTATGAGAGAACCTTTAATGGTTACTACTTTTCTTATCACAATTTTGGACATAGAGCTAAAGAATTCCAAAAGAATGTTATGAAATATCATACATGGATGGAAAAAAGATGAGAAAACTAAGAACATAGTTTTATTCAATTGTAAAGAGAAATGCAACTTAACTCAACACTTCCTCAAGAACTAGATAATCAGATTTTGGAGAAAAAAAGAATCAAGAGGTATGGATAAGATAATTTTCTATAACTGTAATAGGATTGGACATATTGATAGATATTGTTATGAGAGTTCTAGGTATGGTTGGAATCTCATTTTATATCCATACAAAGGAAAGAGTCAAGTTGTGTGTTTCAATTGCCATAAACTTTTAAACTTTCAAAAGAACTGTTATCAAAATCAACCTACTAAGCATAACAACATAACTCAAACAGTCAAAGGGAAGATTAAGAAGGTATATACAGTGAGAATTAATCCTAAGAGTGAGTTAAAGAAAGGCTTGAGAGAGACCAGCTCAAGCACGATATCGTAAGTGATGATCACAAAGGACAAAGTTGAGATAAATCCAAGTACTAGTCATGAAGGAATTCCATGTATAGTCAAGAGAAAGCAAGGGAATGAAATCCATCATACATGTTTCACAAGTATTCAATCAGCTAATGAATTCTTAGATGATTAAACTATCACATCTAGTATGACATTTAAGAAGAATGAGAAATTTTCAATGGTAAAAAGAGAAATGAGTGAGTCATCAAGATACTTTTATGACTTCCTATTATATTGAGGTGGTCTAAAAGCATAAAGTTCCTTCTCTAGGCTTCTAGAAGGAATATACTACTAGAAATAAGGATTTATGTGTGGTTAAAGTAGAGTAATCTTCAAGAGGTGGTGATAAAATACTACTCATATGGAAAATATATCACTAATCAAGATCAATGCTTGATAAATCCTTTCTTAAAGACTATTTGCAAGATTGATTTGTGCATTATGCATATAGGTTAGGGTAGTTCATCCATTTGAATATTAGTGTGTGTTCATGGATTGGTATAACTTATGAATATCATCTCATTAAGATCCATCAAAGGTATGTCACATTACAAATTGTGTGGTCCTTATAGGCTTGAAGAAAAGTGTCATATGTAAAAACAAACATTGAACTGTTTGTTGTAGTCTTAAGAAAGTTGGTGTTAAGCCTAAATATTGTCTCAAATTGTGATCAATATGTATAATTATAATTGACATAATGTCAAGGTATCCTTCTAATAAATGTTGTTCAAGCTTGTTTAAATTTATCAAGTGAGTGTATAAGTTTGGGTTCAAATATTATCAAGGTATCAAGTGTGTTTTAGCTCACAAAATTATGTGCAATAAAATCTAGAAAATGTCTTGAAATCATCCAAAAGGCTGTGTGTCCCTTAGAATGTGTGATATTTCAATGTCAAGGTCCATAATGAGTTTATTTGAGTCATTCAAGACCGTCAGTTATAAGGTTACAGGAGAGGATTAAACATAGTACAATAATCCATTCAAGGAATTTTGAATATTTTAAAGCCCGTGCAAGATAACTCATGATTAGAAGGTACAGTATTTTCCATTCATAAGTCTCATTTCACTCCATAATGAAGAAATTATACCTTGAATACTAAGAATTCCCACCAAACTAATTCAAATTGACTGTAATGTCAAACAAGAAAAAGGGGTACAAGTAAGGTTCAAATATGTTACAACCATGATGCAAGGAAGTCATGTTTAGATAGAAACATGGTATTTCTCGACAAAATATATGTTGAAATCACATCTGAAGTGCTTTGTTGAAAAATTAGTCTCAAGTTACATAGTGTTTTCTATGGTACTATCATCCTAAATTCATGAATACGGTGCAAATATTATGTGTATATCATGTGATTTATAAGATGTTAAAGGAAGGATGCACCATCAAAAGTACCTAAGGAATTATCAAACAAGGTTGAATTTAGCCTTAAAAAGGTATTTTATGACTAGTAGTTCATTAATGCTACCAAATTTTCTAAATACAAAATTTCATTAGTAACATTTATGACTAGGTATTTTAAAGGTTGAGTTAGAAGAGAAGCTGTGAAAATTTCTAAATACAAAAGTCTCTAGGAACATTGTATGCCTCACAAGATGATTAGAGGTGAATTTCTTTAAATAAGGATAAAGATAATGCTCCATAAAAGAAAAAGAGGAGACTATTCAGGATAATATAGGGGAGTTTTAGATCATTCACTATATGAACATGGTTGCAGAGAAGAAAATGAGGTGGTTCATAGAATAAAAGGCACTCTAATAGCTGTTAATGGTTAATACATACCTTCTTACTATTTTAAGATCAAGAGAGATTTAGAAATAGTCAATAAATATTGAATTTTTACGTCTTAGGCTCACACGCAGGTAATAACCCCTGCAACTAGGGTTTAAAATAAGAATTTGGGGTTTTATAAAAAATGAACCATGTAAAATTCTTGAAATATCAAATAAGTCTATGTACCAAGGTGGTTGAAGGTATTTCAAAATAATTTAAGTGATTCTTATTGTAACAAGTGAGTTTCCTTTAACAATATCATTTACAAGTGTAGTAAGTCCAAGTTCAAAAGAAAAATTTGAACGAAACCCTCTTAAGGTAGATCCTATTTATAGAATCCCCTTTAAGTGAAATAAAGGATTTTTGGGTGTCTATATTGATCAAATTTAGTGTGTGAAACCTCTTGCAAGTGGATTTAGATCAAAACATCAAGGTCATGATGGTTACCAATTGTTTGTAACAATGTAGAGGGAAGAAAGAAGATAAAAGTTTGATAATCCCGATGAGTTAGTAAATATGAAATGGATATTGAAAGTGTTTGATATAACATTCAAGATCCCCTGAAGAAGGTTATAAGGTTGAGTTGCATGATAGATTTAGTAAACTAGTCAAATGAAGGACTATGTCAATTAAGAAGAGATTCATACTATAGTATGATAGTTAATTGGTATTAAAGGCCTATCTCGAGTTGAAGGTCCTTGTGGAATCAAAAAAATTGAGAAAATACCAAGAAATGTATGGGAGACTATAAAAAGAGTTTGAAGAAATAATTTCTTAACATGCATGCAAAAATTTTACATGTTTAAATCTAAGATAAATTGGAAAGAAACATGCAATGAGCCTCATGTCAATTAATTGACAAGGTATATAAGCGAAAAGGTTTAATATCATTGTACAAAATCTTGGTGATAAGGAGAAGTTGTTAAAGGAGTATAAAATATAAAGAAAGGGTGATTGTTATTCAAAAAGGTATATACACAGACTTCATAGTGAAACTCTAAATTGGAAGGTGAGTTATGTCAAACTAGAAACAATTAGGAAGAAAGGTTGAAAATCAGAGCCTATAGTGATGGTGACTAAGGAATTGGAAGGAATGAGGTATTTAGGAAATAAAATAATGAAGGGAAACAATGAAGTCATTGGGAGAATATGGTTTTAGGAGTCCATGTACATACATAATATGTATAATGAAGATTTGAAAAGATGGAAATATAGTAAAGAGACAAGAGACTCTTAAGATGGGCATTCTCAAGAGAGCCTTAAGAGGAAGAATGAGGGCATGTTGATGTTCACAGGAAAATACATAGGGTTGATGACTAAAAGGCATTAAACATATAAGGAAATAATGAAAGTCAATTTTGATAGGGTTATACCTAGGTATGAGGGTTTTTAATTAATCATTTCTTGCATATTAAACCTATGAAGTGGTGCAAGATAACATGAGAATGTGTGACGTGTCAATAAAAATTAATAATTAGTGTAACCTTAACATATAAGGGATAAATGTTGAATATAATCCTTCAAACAATTTTGTAATAAGGGAAAACTATAATCTTTTGTTCAAACTGAGATAGTCTCAACTTAAAGAGACAAAGCTATTAAGAACCCACATATAAGAGGCCAATGATCTAGATACCTATTACATGACATTGAGGAATATTTTAGGGTTTTGAACTAAGTGCATGAGTCTCATGGAGTGCATAAGAGAATTTAATGTTATAGGGAGTTGCAATGGCATAATTAAATGTACTTCTAAAATTTGGAGAGTAATTTCAAGTAAGATAATTGCTTAATTACATGGTGATTGTGTGAAATTTTTCAAAAGTGTTATGCATGTTTTTAAAGAACATTTATATTTTGTGAAGTTCTCAATAATATTAGAGCCAAGAAGAACCCTAAATCCCATAGGTTTGTGAGAATAAATGACAAGGATTTCATTTTTACTTTGAGAAGTTTGCAATATGTGGAGACCCTAAAGGAGTAACCTACGGGTAAGATAGAATGCATGAAGAGTCAAAAATATGTTTGAGACAAGAAAAGCTTGGTTTGAACATCGAGAAGGTGTTATAAAATTGAAGGACTAGAATTTATTAGGTGAATAAGGAATGATATCATGTCTTTAGGGGATAAAATCCCATGATCAAGAAAGTCTCTACAACAAGCTAATAAGGCTATAATCACTAAAGAATAATTTCAAGACAGAAGGAAGTATGTGGAATCACCAAGATAACTCTTGGAAAAGGTATGGAGTAAAATTCTTGCATAATTAGTCAATTAAAGGTCGATTTATCCTAGGGGAGCAAGAATAAGACCTTTTATGCAATGCATAATGATATATGGATTCCCAAATTTGGATTAGAATGCACTGAAAAGATGCTTTAGGGAACTTAGTCCTAAATCTTGTCTACAACTAACTTATGCAGAAATTGAGCCTAGAACTAAATTATCTATACTAATATTGACATAATAATATTATAGGAGACTATTTTCACCTAGTTTTTAGGTTGTTGGCATGTGTATGTGATATGGATGAATCTTCTCGGGGGTAGCAATAGTGAATATGATACATATTGAAGACCAAAATAGGGATAAGGAAGAGAAAATAAAGAGAGATATTGAGTTTTAATTTATTTGACGTTTCCAACCAAGATGAAACCTAAACAAGATGAAGTAGGAGCATATCATGATCTAAAAATAGGTACTTAGTCATTAATGAAAAAAGTGGGAGAAGGATTCAGAGGTTTTTCCATCAATGACAAAGGTGAAGATTTTTGGCATGTGGATGCTGATTTTCATTGGTGTCAAAGGTATATTAATTAAAAAACAAGATGCAAGAGATCTAGAGGAGCTTGGAGTGATTGAAAAGGAATAATAGGTTAGAGGCTTGAGAACACCCGATGAAGCACTAACTTCTTAAGAATATAATGAAAGATAAAAACAAGGTGATGATGTGAGAACACACCAGATTATGTTAGGAATTCCATATTATGTATAAATATGAATACATGGGCACAAGAGTTTAATTGGTCAGACTAGCTAAATTTAGGGTGCTTAATCCTTAGGCCTAGTTAGCAAAGTAACCTAGAAAGGTGAAGTAAGGGAATGCAGATGCTAGTGAATCATGAGAAATGAATAAAACACATAATGGAACATGTTCAAGGGGATACATGATGAAGAACATTTCAGAGGTGGTGAGTTTTAGTGCAAACTAGCTCAATTAGGACAATTTCAAACACCTAACACGAGGATATGAAGTAAAACAAGATGAATAAATAAATTTCAGGAATTGGAAGTGTGTAGGGACATTCAAAAGAGTCCTCATATGAAGTTTAAAATCATAATTAAATAATTAAAGGCATGGTTAGGGTCATTAGTGTGAATTTGTTTCAGGAAAAATATTTAAAACATGCATAAATGAGATTATATTGGAATTTTCAGAGTGAACCAAGAAAAAGTGGACATTATAGATCATGGAGGAGGTAATTATGAATGTGTGTTCAGAATTTTAGGACCCGAGGAGGAGTTTTGTGTAAGATATTGCATTTTTACTAAAACCGAGTCAAGTGAGGTATGATAAACATGCACTATGATTTCTCAACATTAAAGAAAAAATGTGGAGACTTTTTCGATAAATCGTAAGATAATTTTTTTGAAGATAATTAGGAATAAATTATGTTGAAATTTTTTTGAGGTGAAATGGACGATAAATAAGAAATTTCTATCCATTTTTGTGAAGTTTGTCTCTGAGACCTTTCTCAAACCCATTGAAATCGGTATAGAGAAAAATGTTTGGTTATTACTTCAAATGAATTTGTTTTTCTAGTTTATGAACTTTGGCATGTAGATAAATCTTTAGAGCATATTTTCATGGTGATTTTAGCTCCTAAAACCTAGTGGACCACACAAGAAAATAAACATTTTATGAATGTTCTAGTATATAAAAAAATATATAAAGGAACCCATGCTAAAATTTTTGGTGAAGGATGCTGGGGATGTTTTCTCAATGTTCATAAAGTTATATGAGTTGTTCATTTAGAAAAATGTGAAGATACATGTACATTTTCAGTCCTACCGATAAGAAGGCTAAGCATGTAAATACCAAGCTTTGTTATTTAAAGGAAAATGTGTCTCTCTTCATAAAATATCTGCAAGTGAAGGTTATAGAGTGAAGTAGAGGTCCCATGTGAGGTATTTAATGAGGTGATTTTGGTTAAAAACATGTTTTGAAGTGCTAGATGTCTCAACCACAAAAATGGTTTTTAGAGCTCTGAAACTTAGTTTGGTCTACCTATTAGATGCAAATTTTTCCATGATAAGATATTTGAATTAAATTTTTTGATAAGGTTAAAAATTTCACAAGGTAAATATCTTTCCAAAATGGTATGGTACCATGATCATGTGTTTACAAAAAGTTATACCTCTTTTAGGGAAGACTAGCTTTTTGGGTGTGTAAACCCTTGAGATACCTTGATAAAATATACATGACATGAATAATATGAAGGTTATATTTCTTATATAAGTGTATGGTGGTGTTTTATACCTCATGTAATGTATTCCATGAAGTTTTCAAGGCTTGAAAATAATTGAAAGTGTAGTAGTTGATCCAAAATTGAAGACTGGTTTTGTAGGAATAAAATCGATTATGAATTGGAGCTCTAATGAATATATAAGGATGAAGTGGAAATTTTAAAAGAAAGTAAATGTTTCATGTTGATTTGTGACACCATTTTCAATGTGCATGCAAATTATTGTTTTTTTAAACACGTTTGGAAGGCTAAAAGACAAAATTAAGACTTGGTTAGCTAGAGGACAAAATTTGATAGGACAATTATAAATTAGAAATCAGATTTAGGTTACAAGAAGATTATATTCAATTATGAAACGAATTTGGGAGTATTTTGGTGATTTAAATGAAGGTAAGAAATTCCATGATAGGTTGTGTTAGATGTGCACTTGCAAATTTTACAAATTCAGATGTATTCATTATAAGAAGACATATTTTTATGAGGTGATATTCTTTTTGATTCCTAATTCTAATTGTTGAAGAAAGATGAAGAGTTTTCTTGTATAAGTTGAAGTGTAAGAGTTATTTGAGGAAGTCATATTTGATGTAATAAAATTTTGAGAGTGCACTTGGAGTTGTTTATGTTTAATCCATTAAAGGAGTAGTATGGTGATGAAAATTAGTATGTTATCAAATGAATGAAGAACCTGTAATTTTGCGAGTTGGCGAGGTTGAAAATTATGATCTCTGAGAGGGATACTTGATGTTGAAGAGGTAAACTTGAGATGATTACCTAAATCAGATGAATAAGAGTGATAAGATAAAAATTTGAGTTGAAGAAGGGGTCATAATTAGTTGTGGAAGACAACATAAAAGAAGTGATCAAAATTTGTGAATAAGTCTAAGTGATAGGTTAAAAACTAGGGAGTTGAAGATTCCTTGTAAGTTAAATATTATAAAAGGTCAGGTGTGACTAAATTTTGGAGTTGAAGCTTCCATGCAAGTAGAATATTACTAAATATCATGTTATAGCTTGGTTAAATTTTGGAGTTGCAGCTCCAGTTGAGTTGATGCTCAACTATGAAACCAATTGTAAAATCCACAGGAAATTATTGTCCAAGTTAGTTTTTTGGTTTCAATGGGGTTTTCTCCCTTGAAGAATTTCCCACTTTGTATAGTGTGTTCATGTGTGTTTGTTTCTCTTTCTCTCATGTTTGAATGCTCTTACTTTATCATGGTTAAGTGATTATGTAAAATATGGAATATTATGCCTAATATGATGCTATAGTATCAGTAAATAAATGATGCAATGGAAAATAGAAATATACCAAAGAAAACTAAGCAATCAATAATGAAACCTTAATTGTAAAGAGAGGATAAAAAGCCTTAGATGATTCATGATAAAATTTGAACTAGAATGAAGATATGATAGGACAAAAAAAGAGGAAGAAGCATCACACGTAATCCATATAAAATGTAAATATGGAGGTACAGGTTAGACTGGGGTGCCTGGAGAGGGTCAGGGGCACCCACGAGCACCCTAGTCCTATTTCTAGGTTCCTGGGTCTGCAGAAATGCTTAGAAAACCTCTTTTGAGGTGTCGTAATATGTTGACATTTAATCTCTTTTGGTCACTCCGAGGTCACATCAAGAGCTTGAGCTCGTTTTTAACCTAAAATAGACATCAAATCCCAAAAAAGAAAGATGTAGAATGAGGGGTCGATGTCCTCAATGTCACAATGGTGAACTTATGATCGAGAGCTAAACTACATCTCAGACCCAATGTAGTTCTATGTGTGTGTGTGTGTGTGTGTGTGTGTGTGTGTGTGTGTGTGTGTGTGTGTGTGTGTGTGTGTGTGTGTGTGTGTGTGAGTGGAATTTTCCCTAGGTTTCTCTTGTGCAGATCACCCTTAGATAGCGAAAACATAGCTAGATGTAGAATGTAATAAATGTGTGTATGTAATAGAATGAACTTCCCTCCTATGAAGTGTGATGTATAAAACCAATTGTTTTGTCCCTTGTGATGGATTTGGATTGATGCAATGGAGATCTTAGATGCATTTTATGGATGCAACCTTAGGTGGTGATAGCTAATGTTTAATGCTTAATCCCTTATTATGATCACATAAATTTATATTTATATGGTTCCTTTACTTAAATTTTGTAATGAACCTCGAAAAGGCTGACTAACGAAAAGATAAGATGCTCAAACAACTAGAAAGGACCCAAAAAGTGTGAGTAAAATACTTAAGGGGACATGGGCACCCAGAGGGGACTTGGGAACCTCAGTGCTGGTCTTGCGGATGACCTATACAAAAGACTAAAAAGGAATACTTGAGCAAGTTAGGGTGTAAGAATGAAAGTAGAAACAAAAATAAAATAAATTTTGCTAAAGACCAGGTTAATTAGTACCGCTTTTGCTTAGGAATCATATTAGTAATAGTATGTAATCAGGACTATATAATTACCCAAAGTGTGTAATTTAATATCTACATTTTCCCCCACTTTATGTTGGTGAGAAGAAATATTGGTAACATAAAGTACATAGATATGTGTACTTGATAACCATGTAGATCGATGAAGCAAGTGTTCGAGGGACTAGACAAAGTGTGGAGTGATAACAATGTGAAGTGTGGATGCTTTGAGGAGGAGAAAATGCAAAAAGTGATGAAAATGAACCTAGGGAAGAAAACACATGTATATGTCATGATGTACCTATTACTGATGTCAATGTTATTGTTGTGATATTGTTGGTGATGTTGACTACTACTTACCATATAGATAGACCTGTAAAAGAGAAGTCGTCAAGTAATAAAATACACATGTATATGTGTAGACACCAAAAATATACACCCTCCTTCCTTAGTCAATTGATTAAATACATCGACATCCCACAAATACACCCTTTATCTTTATTACATTAATAAATTAACTATATCAACATCTTATGTTTATGACCCTTATAACCCCCATATTTACTTAATTTAATAGATTTTAAGCCACACATTACATCCCCCATTAATTAATCCCCATTTTCATTTAATTAATTAATGTTTCATAATATAATTTTTTTCATGATATGTTACATTCACCCTAACCTCCTAGGTTAATTTAATTACTTTTCCTAAATCAAACTAAATATTCCCTAAACTATATATCTAAAACCACTTCTAACTCCCTTATCTTGATACACTTATCATAACCATTTACATGCCTATCATTATCCTCTATACACCTAATAAACCTATCTATAAACCTAGATAAATCCTAACATAATCTAGCAAAAATTAGTTCATTCTATCATCACCAACCAACTCAACATGTTCCCAAACAAATTAACAATTGTATTCCCTGAAATTCAAAACAAAAATCTAGATTTAGCAAGTAGACTCAACCATTTTCTAAAAAAAGTTAAACAAACTGAAATCGGTGGTGATTCGGGTAATCACTAGTGATTAGTTAAGATAAATTTTCAGTCTCTCTTCGGGGATCATCCACTTTCATTCTAGGGTATTCGAATTTCTACCTAAGTTCATAACATTGTTTTACACTGAGTTTTTGAGCTATTGTCTAGCCATCCTTCCAACACTCATGCACCATCCTTCAGTCACCTTTAGATCTTTTACAGATCAATATTCTATCATCATTTGTAGGTTTCAGTCCAACTACTTGCATCATTTCATATCAAGGTCAGATCATCACCTCCACACCATATCAATGTATTCATACTTATTTTTTATCTATTTCACATCACTTTTATATTCTACAAACCTTAAACATTAGCTTAATAATTCAAAAGCATTCATTTTATTAGTCTATTTTCATTTTTAGAATCACCAATGATTACACTAATCACTAACAATTATTGGAATCTCCTGTGATTTTTCTCTTTCTATTTTCCTACAAATTTTATCGGACTCCATCCAATAATCTATATCTATCATATTATATCTCTTTTTTGCTAACAATCTATCCAACATGGCTTATTTTAGATGGAAATAGGTGGTCCGAGTCACGAGATTACTAGTATCAACTCATTTCCCATTGTTCATCATCCAATGTATTGGGAAAAATACAAAATCCTTCACGATCTTGAGCTATGTGTTATCCACTATACCCCTTTGGATCATTTACATAGCATCATTGAGCCCACTCAACAGATCTGTGACATTGTAGTGAAATTTTGGGAAGCATACTATGAGGTCTAACACATCCAATCTATTCTTGCTTGGTTTGAGTACCAAAGAAGTGGGAAGAGGATCTAGAATTTTTCGAAAAGAAAATCTAGATCTCTCTAAAGAAGAAGACCTGAATTACATTGAAGAAGAGGATTCATATTTCTCTAAGAATTCAGATTTAGACTTAGATTCTGAATAAGAGCCATAGTTTTTCTTCCGTTCATCTATTGTTATTTATCAACTATTTATCTTGTAATAAACTTAACACTTGTTATTTTTTTATCATTTATCGCTTATCATATATCATGTATCATTTCCAAACTTACTTGATTGTCTAAAAGTGGATTGACATCCTTATAAGGAAGTCCTTTGGCTTCCGGGGACTCGCCTTTGCCAGGAAATCTGCCTTATATCTTACTAATAATTTTTTGTTTAGTGTCTTTGATTTGTAGGTTTTCTCAAAGGAAGAGGAGCTTGTACCAATTTTCCATGGAGCACAAAGTCAAACATCATTCATCCACATCCATGGGTATCACTAAACCCCGTCATTATGAGGTTGGTTAAATTTCACTTTCTTGCTTAGTAGATTAAGTTGAAGAAGTAGGAATTATTATAAATATTAGAAAGAACCTCTTGGAGGATGTTTCATGTGTGGTAATGGGCATTATGCCAACCATTTTCCTTTAAATAAGATGAACAAGCATCAAATGATGAAGCAATCTGCAAGGACAGGACAATACAAGAAAGGAACAAGTGTCCCTAACAAGATCTTTGGGGAAGTTGTGAAGGATTCTGGAGGTTAGTATATTACAATACTAAGAAAGATGGAGTTTATTGTATCTAATGGATAACTGACAAAAATTAAAAATGACTCTTCTTTGTAGTATAAGAGAGAAAAAAAATTATTAAAATTTCAGACCTATGTCTATTAACCTAGCATATATGGTGTTTACCACCTTCTCAGAATTAAAACTATGATCTGATATAATTGTACTTATGATATATTGTCCTATATAAATATTAAATTCCAACATAAATTAGTTATTATTGATGCGAAGGAAAAGAAAATTCCAGTCAATATGAGAAGAAAACAAGTCTTTATGGAAAGGAAAAGGTAGACCATTGTGTACATTTCAAAGAAAATTAGTAATTACACAAGCCAAAGGTCTAGAAAGACAATCGAGTGACGAAATGAAACAACTTAATAAACTAGTGGGAAGATTGAAATCTGAGTTTTCCTTATCTATTCTACAATATTTGGTATGTTTTGACTATTTGTATTTTACAACAATTTATATTACTGTATATAATTGGTAGTAGTGACAAAAAAATTGTCATTTTTCTTGATTTATATAACAATTTTATTAGAAAGAAAGCTACTACAACAGATAAAATTGAGTCCAGATTGAGTGAAAAATAGAAAATTGAATGTTTTTGTGGAAAATAATGACTGATCTCCAAATTATTGGATTTAATCATGTTTGATTGCTATGATTTTGATTAATGATGTAAAAATCATTGGGACGATGATTCATTTAGAGGGGAAGCATGTCATACCCCGCAATTTTAGACTATTTTGTGAAAGGAATAAATTATTAAATGATGGTTCGGGCATAAGAGCTAGAGGGTAAGCTCTATTTCTCGGCTTTATATGCTTCCACACATGCGTGTGCATGTCTTGAGAGGGATATACACACTTACATATTATTGCATATATGATCAATCAACGGTGCTTGTCGTACTTACTCTTGTAATGTACCTATCATCTGCGGCATATTTTTGTGTTTCCTTGGCGATTGTATGTACTTACCTTATAGTATATTAGTTATGGTACTTTCTGTGATGTTTGATTTTTATCACTTTAATGAGAACTGAAGTGTACCTTACTTAGTAAGATGAGTTCATTGTGTTTATCCTAGTATTTTTACCTAATATTGACCTTGATAGCTTACTTCTTCTGGAAGTAAGGACTTGTAATTATGTTTGAGGTTTTACAAGTTGATATGTATTATTCTTATGGAAATTTGTTGATTAATAAGAATATTCTAACTTCTCTAGTTTTGTGATAGTCAAAGACAATAGTCTTTGTATAAAAACCTTCTTTTGAAACTAGAAATAATTTTTTTCCTTCTACGGGTAATGCTTAGACAAAGGTTGCAAAGCCAACACCAAGGAAAAAATGGTAAGGTATAAAGGACCTTTTTTATTAGGATAACTTTAAACTTATAATTTCTCTTGTTAAGTAATAATGAGATCTTGGCTTAAGCCTTAGGTAAAGGCAGGAAGTGATCAATCTTTTAAAGTTGGTTAAATATTGTGACCTAATACCATAATAAGGGTGTGATTAGACACCATGGCCTCTATGTGATTATAGCTATTATTTAAAAAGATGTATACATCAATTTACTTAGAAGTGGCCAGGATTTATTTGGTTTGATCATTATTTTGTGGTCTAACATTGACCCTTGACATAATTGGAAAATGATATAAGTTGGACTAATCATTCCAACTATTCAAAGTAATTAAGCTAGACTTAGCAATAAGTTAGTTAATGACCATGCCTACAAAAAGGGATGATAATTAAACCCATTATTGATTTAATTGACATGATAAGTGATATAAAAAGACACTCAATTAATATGCTTATGACACTTGAATTCTCTGATAGATCACCATGTTAGATAATGGGAACTTGACTTATTGTTGCTAAGGTTATTTGACCATACAAAAGGAAAGTGATCATAGGTTTTTAAAAGCATTGAATTATTCGATACCACCATTTCTGGAGGAAAAGTTGATAAATTTATTAAAATCCACTATGTGGCAGTTGCAGGGAATAAATTACATTTATTGCATGGCAATTTTAGGGAAATGTGAGGCTTCTTTGTGAAGCTATCTCTTTGTATGGAATGCGGTAAATAATTTCTAGCTGATTGAGGTTGTTTTGTGAGCTCCCTCTAGTTGTTTGATCCCACCTTATTCATGGGCCTATGCATGCGAACTTTGGGGAGCTATTATTAGATATTTTTAGCTTAACAAGATAATGTATTTAATGGATGGATATTCATTAAGGTCTGGGATGTTATTCAATTTTTAAATCTAGATTTGGAGCCACATAAGGAGTTTACAGAAGGTTTCATTAAATCTAGGCATGATTCACTCTATTTCTCCTTCTTTGGTTTAATCATTAATATTTGTATGGATAAAATATCTATAATAGTTATTTTTGTGTAATCTATAACTTCTATGTGGAATGCCACTTTGGTAATGTGGATATTTTCATTTTTTTAATTTGTAGAATTAACGTGGATGGTTGTAATTTTTCATACTTGGGGTTACCGTAATCTTTCTACTTGATTGTTTAATTGTTTTATGTTGTGCTTGAAATTAAATCTGGTTTCACCCATTCCTAAGATATTATTCCACAGGCTATGCTATTTGTTCCTTATTTCTAAAATATTGTTTTGTGGGTATTCATCAAAATGAATAAATTTGGGGATCAACTCTCGATTGTAGTTGGGGGAAAATATTTTTTCTTTAACCCATTTGGGATTACGGTTAACTTGGGGGGTTGAGCTAGATTATGGTTATAGCACAGGGGATTAATTTTTCTTATTAACCAATAAGACTTAGTTGAACCCTTGAAACAAATAAGGATGAATATGATTAATAAAGGAGTATTTACCTCCTTGGTGTTTGAAATAAAACCAATTTTTGTTGGTTTGAACACCGTTTCGGTTAAATTATTACATTATCCTGTAATGGCATACATGTTTGTAAATTTCATGGTTTGTATCTCTATAATTATAATTATTCTCTATAACGAGATACCTATAAAGGTATTAAGGAAGTATTTAATGGGTCATTGATATATTATTTTGGTGGTTTGTGTTTGGTTGGGTAGTGTAGGATTTTTAGGGTCTTTACTTTCGTCGAGGTTAATGGAGCATATCTTACATACCTTTGAATGGTTGCGAGTTTCAGAATTGTTATGATGATGCTGATTTTACCTTTGTCATAGTGAAGGCTGACCATAGAAATTTTATATTCTTAGTGCTTTTTACAAAATGAGAAGGTTTCCAGAGGGACCAGGGCATGGTTGTGTTTTTCTTATTACTTGGTTGTAATGATTTATGATTACTTGTATATAGTGGTTCATCATCTTATTGATTAGTGTCATGGATTATCCTGGAACTTTATGGCTTGTATAAGTGCTTGAGTTACATGAGGAAATGATGTCTTGGTGTTTAGTTTTATTGTTTGATAGAAGGAGATTACTAGTCTCTCATGCCGATCTCAGTAACATGATCAATCCATTTTGATACATAGTTAGAACCATATAGAAATTGTGATCCTTTCAATGGGAAAGGTCGTTGCATCCTTAGGTTTTTGAATTTTTAAGGGAAACAGTTTTACATTGACTTAGTCAATCCTAGAATAAAGGTTTTGGAAGATTTAATTTCATCTTGATTGTGATTGATTACCGTATGGGAAAGTCTGCGTGGATATGATGAAAAATCATGTGTGAAATATATAATACTAATCATCGAGATTTGATAAATGTTTGAATAATGATGATTAAGCCACGTGCATGTGATGTGTTTTGATACTAAAAGTATGAAATGATACTTTAAGTATTAATCATGGATTTCGAAGATTAGATTGAAGGACTTCTATTGAGGTAATAACAGAGATGCATGTTAAATTACAAAGTCAAAGGTAACTACCTAAATTAAGTCATAGGCCATTTTAGGTAAAGATAAACATTTACGTAATGGGTCATTACTTACCTAGTATGGAAGATATGATGTAAGTTGTTAGGGGTTGAGTAATATAGGGAAAACATAAGCGATATCGAATAATTATTTGTTTTGGTTATGAAAGGTATTAAGGATTAAGTGATGTAAAAATTTATGTCAAGCTATTTTTATTTATGGTGGACTTGTTTTATGATAAGTAAGATATTGTTATGGTCTTATTATTGATAATTCTGCCACCTTGAATTTCCCATTAAGGCATTAGATCGATTTATGTAAATAACTACTATGAATGCAAATTAGTTTAGTTTAAGTAAATGCTAATTAATCTTGTGAGTTATTATGTTGTTTGTATGATTCTAATTATTATAGTATTTCATTTATGCAAATACTAAAAAAATAAATTGATAAGTGGGAAAGAGATCTTGTCATGCTCAGTGTCGTGCGAACGACCCATGATAACATATTTTGTAGATGGATTATTAAAGATCGAAAGAAAAGGAAGTTTCTTGTTCTATTTGGTTTTGATAAGATGTTTTAATATTGCATAATTACTTTTGAAACTAAAATAAAAACAATGTACTTATTATTGGTTATTGGAAAAAGGCCTATTCTGTTATCTCTACTCTCTAAAATGAAAATATTAAATGAGAAGTGTTCTTAATTTGGTTACAATATTTTTACATTGGAAAATTGGTTATAAAAAGGTTTTGTACCTTGATTAAATAGTTTGTAAGTTTGCAAGGATTAAGAATAATAGTGAATAAATGTGTACATTTGACATCTTGTTGAATGAAGTAAATTATAATGATTACTATTACACTTAAGAGCGATAAGAGGCTTCTCAAGCTAAAATCCGTGTAGTAATTTTTACCCATATACTAACTTCTAACCCCATGCAAAATGGCTATCACCTAGCGGTCTTGGGTGCTCACCCAAGGCATGTGCATATAACGAGCCCCTCCTTTATGTGAGATTTGTGAGAAGATCTTGCTTTGTTGTTAGAGGATTAGTTGCGAGAGAAGTGAATATTCATGTAAAATCACAACATGAGATATCATATCCTTATACCCAATAATTTAATAATAAGAGAAACATCATGACATGAAATATAAAGAACAAATATGCCATAAAATATAAGGAAATAACACTAGGGTTTGCACCCTTGAACCAGATATTCAGAACATATCCATATATTTATATTGATCATAGTTTCAACAACCACATTACATTTAAAAGGTTCGTATCAGACCAAATGTATCAAGACAAGGATCTAACCCATATATCAGAGGTCCTAGCTATGATTTCTTTATTACAAAAATTTTACTGAGACCCAACCCTTACAAATGATAACACTCCTATAGTCCTCTAATGAGAACCGTAACTCCCGGGGCCTAATAATTTATGTAGAGCTTCACTTTCCTCATAATATATGTCTTCCATCTATGTATTCCTCGATGTGTCTTCTTGAGGTGTCTTCTTATTCACTTCCAATTATCTCTTTTATAGCACCAACACCCACCACCATGCCTTTTCTCAGGATTAGATCATATGCCAAGTGTTCATGTGGTCCTTCAATGGTGCATGCTTATTCTATTCCGAACTCTCCACTTTCTGCAATGATGTCTTCTAAGAATATTCCATGCATGGAATATTATTTCCTTGACCACCAAGTCTTACGAGTTGAAACCTTATCCACTCGACATGCCTAGTCAGGTCACATTTTTCCTCAAGTTCCTCTTGGACACTGAATATGGATAAGTCCTTAGAATCTTTGTATTTCCTTGTGTGTGTGTGCCATTATTTCTCATAAATTTTTCTTAAAACCTTGTCTTATGCGCTTCTCCCCACATGACTTTCTTCTATTGGTTCCGTGTGATCACTCGCCCTTTTACACTTAGCCAATATTTCAAGGCCCAACATCACCCATAGTAAGCTTGTTCTTTGTTCTTGAAAACATACTTGATCCTTTAAATAGTAACAAATGGTGGAACCCAGAAAAATAAAATGAAGAATTAAATAATGGAGGAATGAAGAATAGAAGAAATGAAATAATCGAAGATCTTGCTACTTATTGTTGAAGAAGAGTGGGAAATCCTTAATTATTGTTGCCTCAATATTTTCCCAAGCATCCACCTCACACTATGCGTGATGAAGTAGGTCACCCACTAGAGTGCTTACCTCCTCAAAAATTAGTTCATCTCCCTTAGTATTTAACATATCTACAATCCCTTCTAGCTGCTTATTAGGGTCGTGTAACACGTCCATTTTGCGGGTCATTTAGGGATACAATTCCTTAAGCCAATTTTTAATTGATCCTCATAAGGTTTCAATTGCTTCCATCTTATTTTCTACCTTGGCTAGGATATTATCCCTCTCCACCCTATTTCCTTTATTCTTCTCATGGTATTCCTTCAGACCTACCTCATGTGTAGAAACTAGTATGCTTTCTACTCTATCTATATATGAGTAGTTATCATACACAGCCTCAGCCATCAGTGCAATGGTCTATACAATGGTAAGGAGATCAGAATATCATGTCACTATCTCCCTGATCTTCTACTTGTCTTCCTCCTTTTGGCTTTCCAATGCCTCTTCTATTGATTCTAGAGTGGGTGGCTACCTCTCCATGGTAAGGATATGGGTTAAGTCTTCCAAGAATTACAAGGTTGAATCGTATTTTTTCTCAGGTGGTGCTAGGTCTAGGTATTTTAAAGTGATGGTGTCTGCATGATAAATTCAATATTCTTGTACACCTCAGGCACCTTAGCCTTCTCCTCCCTTAGTTTGCACCTTAACGTGCCTTTGGTTAGCTCTTCACAGCTTCGAGATACTTACTCTTCTCAATGAGTTCCTCTTTCTTCTTCTCCACTTCTTCCTCTACTGGAATATTATCCTGTCATTCCTTCTGAAGAGTCTTGCCTCAACTTTAACCGATACCTTATTGAGGGCATTGCAGAATTTCTCATCAGATAATTGTTGAGAATTTATTAGAGGGTTAACTCCCTTGTTCTCTGGTATCTTCATCAGTTCTCCTTGGTTGACCTCAAACTTGGGCTCATCAACATGGGACTCAAAATCCAAAGATAACATCTTCCTTGTTCGTGGGTACATGCCTTCTTCTTCGAATGAAGACTAGGAAAGGAGTTGGTGCAGTGGGAACGGTACTCTAGAAGCATTGGATCATTGATATAACTCATTACCTTCTCATGTTATACTACCATGCTCTTCCCTCTCGTGCATGATGCCTTTGGAAATATTTCCGATAGGTTAGGATCTCCACCCATGATCCCATACTCCTTTCCTATGATTTCCTCATCTATCCCCTTGATAAATTTGTCAAGACCTGCGCGCTCCACCTCCTGCTCTACCAAATCCTTTATTATGCCTACTACTTCTCTTTCCGTGGCCTCTTTTATCTACTCCTTGGTGAGGCTTGGGGTCCTCTAAAACTTTGTATTCACTTCCTCACTCTCCTCTTTTCCTTGAGTACCTTCCTCTTCCCCATCCTTTTCTTCATTTCCTTCATCCTCGAGTCATGCACATCATACACAGGATGGTCCTGAGCCTCTTCATGCTCATCATCATCTCTCTCACCTCTATAGGCCTCCAAGCTCTCCATTCCTTCTGATTCCACCTTCTCCGCTACCTTCTACCTCTTCCTAACTGGTGATTCTAGTATAAGAGAATCTTCCTTCTCTTCTTTTTCAACAAGAGACTCCTTTCTTGGAGATTCTTCTTGAGAAGGAGGATCTTCTTACTCTGACACCTCTTCCTCAAGTGATTTTTCCTTTTCCTTAATGGGGGAATTCTTCCTTCATGCATATGTGCTTGGATTCACACCTAACTCCTACATGCCTATAGATTGTGTGGTTTGCACACTTGGTGCCTTATTCTCTATTGCCTCTTCTCTTTCCATCTTCTTTGGCGTGGCCTTATTCCTCTTGGTGGGGTCTTTTGGGATGGAGAAATCATTCTACAAGTAGGAAACCTTCTCATACTTGGGCCTAATGTGTAGGTATACCCTCGTTGCGGTCCTTCCAACAATTGGTAGCATCACAAGTTTTATCATGCGCATCTCATGGGAGACATACTTCTCCACATAAGCATGCTTCTTAGGGTGTACTAGTTTTCTGTGTAGATTGTGGTGGTCTTGGTCCACCTCACTGAGGTTAAACCTTAGTATTTTGGCATCCTTGAAGTGATTGACCCCTACATGGAAATATTGCATGGTCAACGAGAAAGGTAGTTTACACCATGGGCTCTCGGTCCTATCTGCCAATATGAATATGTCAATGCAAAAGTGTTGGTAAATAGAAAACTCAGCCTCTCCTTTCACTAACATAGACAATTTTTTAGGTATCCTCCATTCAGCCACAAATGTGTCACACATTATCTTATACCATTTCTCCAGGCGCACCTTGTGGGCGGCCGTCATGGTGTCACAAGTGTATTTTTCAAATCTCTTTGCAAGGGAAGGATATTCATTTGGATATTCCCATACAAAATTCTCGGCCCATCGGGAACTCCAATTTCTGAGAAGATGATGGTGAGGAGGAAATTTCCAAACATGATATTTTCTCCTTTGTGCGCGGGCGATTATTTATTCAACAATAAAGGTGAACATGTTGTAGATGGTTCCTTCCAAAATATTTTGGCACACATTCAACCAAGCCTTATTTATCTATGTCCACCTCTCTTTCCCATTTAGCTTAAATACCAAGCACACGACCATCCTCATCATTGGGTTAGAGATATCTGAGATATCAAAATAGTGTGAGCCCTTTTTATAATCATAAGCCTGGACTATCTCCTTAATGGCTTCCTTTTCCTCCAATTCATCATCTAGTGGCTCCCCTTCATAGACAAGGATTATAAAAGTAGAGATTAGTTTAGGGTTATGTGCATCCTTTGAATAACGAAGTAAAAGTGGTCCTCTTGCATGCGTAGCATCAACTAATGGTATAGTTTCTTGGGTTTTCCAAAGTAGGGCAACTCATAAAGTTGTAGCAACCTAACCTTCTTCAATTTTACCTTCACTTCATCACTTGTCAATTGACATCCCTTCTGGTGTCCTTTTGTCTATCAGGTGAACCAGTTCTAATGCCATCTCTTTCTTGATGGTGCTTGTGTGATGGTTGTAATCACTCATTGCCATCTTCCTTACATGGGATACCCATTCCTTTCCAAACAACACACCATCTGGGTATTGCATCTCCGCATACCACTCCTCGTTGAAACTGGTGGTAGTAGTTTGTTTCCCTTTTCCCTTGCCCTTATTTGGTGCCATCTTCTTATCGGGTTACTAAAAAAAACCTCTTCCTTTCTCCTCTTCCTTTCTCTACTCAAATTTGTGGCTTATCTTCACAAAAAATCCCTTTACTCCCATGCCCTAGTTGTAGAACCCTAACTTGGACAATCCTTCCACAAGATGATGTACCCTTCTGAAACATTCCTCCCTATGCCCATGTACTTTATCCACTCGATTCGTAAATCACACGATTCTGCACTTAGATTCTCACAATTTTTCCTTTGCATAAATATTTTTACGAATTCCCTAGTTCACAAGAGCTCTTCTTTATAAAAATGCAAGGCAATAATAATGTATTCTAACCTTCTATTTATAGCTTTTGATTCTCTCTTGTAATAAATGCTATGTCACCTACTAACATACTTTTGTAATAAAGGTAACTTCTTCCACTAAATCCAACCTTAAGCGCTCTTAACCCATGCCTAATCATGCATGAATGATCCTTACAACCTTACGGAATGTAAAAATACTTACTAAATGAAGATCCTCACATGCGTGCTTGCGCGCCAGAAGTAACTTCTTTTGTCAACTTGATTTTTTCCCTCGCCTACCTCATATTATTCTTGTGCTTCTCATCCTTTGTACATGGTCTTTGTAAAGATTTCCTGACACCAAAATTCCTTATGTCCACCTTTTCTATGCGCAATCTTCTACACCACACACTTTTAATCTAGGCCACCGAAATACAACTACTACTAGATTCTATTTTACTTCGCATTACTTAACCCCACACAAAAACAAATGTGTGGTCCTCTACACATACACAACTTTTCAAAATAATAAGTGGCTACTAGTGCACAAGGCAAGTAAAAAAACACAAAGAGAAAGTAACAAGTAAAAATAAAGGGAAACACAAGGAAAAGAAATGCATAAGAGGAAATCCTAGGCTAAATGGAAATTTTGTCTTATTTATAAACACAAGGAAGACTTATTTGTAGTAGGGATTCAACCTAATCCCATTGAAATGGCCTGATAACCGTGTTCCATCAAGCACTTATAACTATCGGGTTCCTGAATCAAGGATGTATGAGATGATATATGGCCCTAACTAATGGACTTTAATTTTTATAGGATGATGTAGAAACTTGGAATCATATAAAAAAACCATCTTCCCAACCTCGAATTGTTTGTTTTTAATATGGCGATCATGACATGATTTTTGTCATGACTTTTTCAGTCTTTTGAATCCATCTAAAAAGTGATCATCTTTCATCCAGCTGCATTAAATTATCCATGTGCTCTTAAATTTCTTGTTCATCAGCTAACCCTCCTACACATGTAATACACAATGATGGTAGCATAAATTCAACCAGCAAAACAACCTCCATGTCAAACACCAATTGAAATGGTGTGGATTTATTCAATATCTTATAGATTATCCCGTATGCCCATAGAATGACTGATACCTTTTCTTCCCACATCACAAATGTTAGTTAACGTGTGATTCAAATTTTGTTAAACACCTCAATTGCTTGCATTAGCTTGTGGGTGGTAAAAGGTGGTCTTATGATGGACCACCATGAACTCTTCCAAAAAAATCCCGACTATTTCATTAAAAAAATGTGACCCCTATCAATAGTCAAGATTAAACGACATCCATACCTAATGATTATGTTCTCCCATAAGAATCTAGCAGTTGTTACTGCTATGCAATCCCTTGTAGGCACTTCCTCCACCCACCTTGTTAAGTAATAAGTGCAAGTAATGATATAGGATGAACTAGTCCTTCGTGTGATAGGTGAAATTGGTCCTACAAAATCAATTTCCCATTTCTCAAATGGTTATGTGCTGGCTATAGGTCTCAAGGGAATTTCATCTTATTTTCTGGCTTGCCAAGGTGTTGAAAAAGGTCATAAGCCTTACAAAACTCAATGCAATCCTGGCAGATGCTTTCCCACCAAAGCTCTGCAAGTAGAATCTTCTATGTTATAGCATTACTATATAGTGCCCTCCTACAATCCCACCATGTGCTTCTTCCATGATTATAACGTGCTCATGTTCCAACACACACCAATGCAAAACCTCATCATGGCCTAGTTTATATAAGTCTCCACTAATTAACATGTAGGGTGCGACACATATGGCTAACTGTTTTCTTTCCAAAGTCTTCATTCCTTTTGGTGCCACACCCATTTTGAGAAACACAAAAATATCTTCTAAGTCGAGGGTGCATGCCACAACCTAAACAATTACATGTCTGACATATCATCCTCAATGCTCTATGCATCCTCCTTTGAGTCAATTCTTGACAAATGGTCAACCCCGAGTTACTCTTTCTTGGTTTCACAAAATCGTAAACTCAAACTCCGAAACAAAAAGACCCACCAACATATGCACCCTTGCAAAATGGGCTTGTTCACCAAGTAATTCAATGCCATGTGATCCATGTAAAATATGAAGGGTGTTTCTAACAAATACTACCTGAACTTATGTATCACATAGATCATTGATGATCGTCACACACTCGGTAGTGGTGTAGTTATTCTCTACTGGTGTTAACTTCCTGCTAGCAAAACACAAGGGGTGGTCAACAATCCCTTCTCTAGGCTATGCTAAGACTGCTCCAATTTCCATCCCTAAAGCATCAAAATGCATGTGGAAAGGTTTATCCCAAGAAGGAAATTGTAGTATGGGCATAATGACAAGTCTATCCTTCAAAGCGTTAAACACCACCGCTACGCCTCTCCCTAGTGAAATGCACTCTTGTGTTTTAGTAACTTATCCAATGGCGTGGAAATCTTGGTAAACCCCTTGATAAAATTTTGGCGATCCCATATGCCCAAGGAATTTTCACACTTGTGATTTGGATGGTAGGCTCCCTAATCCCACAATAATGGAAACTTTGGCAGGATCCACCAACAAGCCTTCCTTACATATAATATGCCCCAATAGGGTTCCAAATGGAGTAGCAAAAAAACACATTTCTTAATGTTGAGAGATATCCTCAACTTCGACATCTCTCAAACATCAGTCTTAAATTGTCACAATGGTCTTTCACTAGTCCATATATTGTCTAGTCATCAAGGTAGACTTGTAGAAACTTATGGATAAAATCCTAAAATGCCTAGACCACTATGCATGAAAACACAATAGGCGTGTTCTTCAGTCCAAAAGGCATGACCGTATAAGAAAAAATTCCCCATTCAATGGTGAAAGTTGTCTTCTTTTGGTATTCTTTAGCAATTATAGTTTGATGGTATTGTTATCCAAAATTCACCCCCCAGGGTAATTTTGATAACATGCATCAAAATATTCAAGTCCCAGGTAAGTAGATTGTTTAAAGGCCCAAAATCATGTTTTTGGGGCCCCCTCTACTTCTTTCTAACTCTCCTATCAAGAAGAAATCCCAACAGGTTGAGAAAATGGAAAATTTGCAAAAGCCAAGCTTGGTGCCGAAATAAAGAGAAAATCAGCTAAGTCCTAGTCCAGGCGGTCCTTGGGACAGTTGGGACGTCGAGCACGAATCGGCCGAAAGGCCGCCAGGTGGTCTGTGTAGCATCCGGGACAGTTGGGACATCGGGATGCACGGGGTGCGAAAATCCGAACCGACCGGAAAAATGAAGAAAATTGCCTAAGTCTTGTTTCGTAGAGTCCGAGACAGTTGGGCCAAAAGAATGCGAAAGACGTGGATCACCGGTTTAGCACAAGATAGTCCATTTCGGGTGGTTTAGAGAAAATTGTCCCGAGCGGTCTAGGGCATTGGGACAGAGTACGTGGAGGATGTGAACCGCCAATTTGGCCGAAACAGAGGAATTTTGTTTGGAACATTCGGGCCAAAAGTACGCGCGGGATGCGAAAAGCTGAAAGAGCCGAGAGCCAATGGAAATGTGTCATGTCTCTCACCGTAAACAGGAGAACAAGGAAGCCCAAATCGGGTGGTTCGGAGGAATTTGTCCCAGTGTTTGGGACAGCCAGGCCAAAGGGACGCGAGGGATGTGAAAAGTCAAGGAGCTGAGAATGAATTAGAGCGTGGCACGTGTCAAAAGGAAAGAATTTGCTAAGTGTTGGCCAAAAGTTTCAAAGGGGAAAATGGAACAGAGGGCCCGAGCTAATAGACACAGGACAGTGTCCTAGGGCGGGGAGTTCGAGCTAGGGAAAGACTTAGGAAAATTTGACAAAAGTCTTGGCCAAAAATTAAAAGACGAGGATGACCACCGCGCCTTGTCCTCCAACCAGATCACGCCACGTGTCCCAGTGGCGGGCGCGGGAAAAAATGGAAAATTTTCCAAAATTATAAAAATGTCAAAATTTCAAAGGGAAACCCATAGGAGGCCTAGGAGAGAGAATTTCTCATCCAATCAGATCCTGACACGTGTCATCCAAGTGGCAGAGCGCAGAAAAAATTCAAAATCTGTTTTGGCCCGTTTTTGCCCTAAAATCTTTAGATTGCCATAACTTTCGATCCAGAGCTCAGATTCTCGTGTTCTTTATATCAATGGAAAGCTGGTGAAATTCTCTACATGAATCCAAGGTCAATCTTGCATTTTGGTTCAGTTTGGAGAGAGAAAGTTTAGAAAACATCTCTGACGCGTGGTAATGGCCAAACTAACGTTTCAACAACCAGTTTTAATGCACATGGGTCGCATTCTTCTTCAACATGGCCAGAAGTGACGTTCAACAACCAATTTTAATGCACATGGGTCACATTCTTCTTCAGCATGGCCAGAAGTGATGTTTCAACCACCGATTTTAATGAAGAATGCGTTTTGGTCAATGGTTGGGCTGCTTGCATGTTTTCCTACGTTTTCTCTCTCTTGGGCTCGACCCATGCATTGTAAAAGCCAGATTTGGCTCATTTCTAAAAAAGGTGGTTCATCTTTTCGGCTATGCCCTCCCTTATTTTCTTCTCTAGGGTTGAAAATGGAGTTTGAACCTCCTCCCTTGCTCTGTAATGGTGTTTTTTCCCTTTTACTTTTAAAATGATGTTACTGGCAAACTTCAAGCAACAAAAATGTGTTTCATGATGCATCTGTCCATCCTTGCTTGTTTTTGCTTATTTTCTTCTTGCCTCTCTTCATTGTAGGTATTTGTGCACATTTGAATGTTCATTGCAGGTTTGGAGCTGTGTTCATGGAGTTTTGGAACATTTTCTGTGTGAAATCTATCCTTGGGCCTGTGATGCATCTGTCCATCCTTCTTATTGCTCACCTCTCTTTGTTCCATGGCGCTTTGACAGATGTTCAACATTTTCCTTCTCTGGTGTATCACCGTTTTAGTGTAGGCTCTGTTTTTCCCTTTTCTCTTTCTCTCTGTCTCCTTGGCATGGTTAGATTAGGATTAGATTAGCTTGCCTGCAATGGAATAGCTTGTGGCAGGTAGTTTAGGAAGAGGAACCAGCCTTCTCTAGAGATTCCTTTCTCACTTTCACGAGTCCCACACTCAAAGAAAGGATTCAATGTTGTGCAATCACATTGGATGCTAGAGTGATAAACCTAGAAATCTGATCGGTATCCGGGGTCTTTGTGATTTTGCACTAACAGTATCCTAAGAATACATCTGTGAAGGAATATATCTTATACCAAGCTACTCCTAGAATCTATTCGAGAAAAGGGGTTGGAAAAGGATCAATTACACATACCACATTTACGTCCCTATGGTCAATAGATCCTTATCCTTCCATCCTTTTTAATGCTAATGACCATGGGGCTTATCCATTATGATTCCTCCACAGCTTAAATGATGCCCAAAGTGATAATTTTTTTCTATCTCCTTCTTAACCTTGGTTTAAAGATTTAGAGTCATTCAATAGTGCCTCTTCCGAATCAGAATGCCCCCTCCTTTAACTTGATTTTAATTTCTACCAAGGAGTGGTGGACACCCTTAAGCTCATGATATCCACATAGAAATAGGTCCTAAAACTTGTGCAAGTAGATTAATGATCTTTGAAACCTCCTTCTATGACCAATAATCTCTAATAGTGGCCTCATTAGGTTCCGTTTCAACCAATGTTAACCTTATTTATTTTGAGGGGCTCATGGTAGGTGCATGCTTGCTCTTCAAAGCATTATCAATAACTTCACGTGTACCTTCAAAGTATGGTTAACATCCAAAATCTCCATCTCTTCACCATCTATCACATAGACCATATTTCCCTTTTATTTCTCCATACACACATGCTCAAGATGCACCTCTTCTGACTCTTCTTCATCAAGATGTGGTTCTAAGCTAGGTTCACCCAATAAATCCAATATTCTATCTTCTATCATGATACTATCTCAAATCATTAGGCACTTAATAACATGCAATTCCCTATCCACCAATGGTTTAGTACTCCAATACTTAAAATCTTGAACGAGGTCAGCCATCAACTCCTACCAATTTCCTATCTGACGGCACATCTCTAAGTGAATATACCATACGCAGCATAACCTTGTAAGGTGGAATATAACTTATGCACCCATAAAGAAGGTGGCAAGGCCTCCACACCTTCCATCCATGATTTCTCACATGCTTAGACATGAGACGAGGTGGGTTCCTTCCCATGGTAGTCTTGTATTATAGTGGGTGCATTACTTCAGGAGAACCTAACAGAGAACATGATTCTTACCTTGTACCACTCTATAAGGCTATCGCGATGTGTCGCCCACCAACATGCTACGGTCTTGAGAAATTTATAGCTAAGAATCCCTCTTCTTTCGACCTCATTTTTCCACTGAGCCTCCATTTCTCGTAAGAAATCCTCAGGGTTGGATCCTCTAGAATAACTTGGTAACTTCTTCCCTCCTAGGAGCTTGACTGAGCACGCATTAGTTACCATTATCATATATCCTCTTAGCTATCATCCAATTAACTCATAAGTCTTGTGCACCCAATTATCACATGCCACACTAGTTGTATCACTCATGGAATAAGCATATTCAAATTGGATAACTCCCTCTGTAGGGTGAATCACCTCAGGGTCCCTGATAGAGTGCACATAGATCCTGTCAAGAACTTCTTCTCCTAAGGGATCAGTATCGGTTGCTGATTTTCCGTCAGTTAAGGGGATGATGACCCAATCTTCCTTATTTTCAAAACTTATGTATCCCTTATTGAACCTTAGGTCAAAATTTTTCTTATAACACCAAGGGTGCCCAAGTAATCTTGGAAATTTTTCGCCTTGACTAGTGCTAAGAATTCAAAGTCTTAAGTGAATGTTGCCCCTTGGATAGTGATAACAACATCCTTCAAGACACTAATGGCTATTACCTTTTTCTTGTTAGCCATATACAACACATTCAAAGATGGTTGTAATGGGGCATTCCCATTTGATGCCATAAATCTATAGTGAGAACATTGACTTACGCGTGACCATGTCAATCAAAATATTTCTTAGAATCCAACCATCTACAACAACATTCAAGGTAATTTATTTGTCATAATAAAGGATTTTGGGAGGAAGGTTGACATGTAAAACCTACCTCTCGTACCCTCCTCCAAAGACACAAGAGTACCTTCTCCCGTAACCACTCACCTAGCAAGGGGATGATATTTTCTTGCCTCAACATCTTGCATACTTCTCAAACCTCATCCAGATCCTTATGTGGAGCCTCAAAGTTCTTCCTTTTCTCTAACTATCTTGATTGATCTTTCAGACACTGGATCTCTCCTTAAAGGATTCAAATCACATCCATGGTTTCTTGATACACTTATTTCTGATGAGTAGGGTCCAAATACTTTCCATGCACCACCTCTTCTCTAATAACCAGCGGTCTTTACCTTGGTACTTCCCTAGTGTGTATAGCCTCAACTCACATCGTAAATAGTATAGGCTCCAGTTTTAAATCACACACCACTCTTGGCATCCATTATGAATCAAACTTCCTCACACTTACCATTTCATAACCTTTTTCCTTTTGGTCCTGCTTTGGCTCATATGTTCAAATAGCTTTGGAAACTCCTCATACTTATGTTTTTTCCTTACCAAGAGCATTGAAATAGATCGGGGCATTCATGCTTATAGTGCTTTGTATACCCACAATTGTAACAAGTCCCATGTGGGAACTCACTTCTCCCTCTGCAGTTACCACGACCAAAAAATCCTCCTCATAAACCTCTTCCACATGCCCTTCCATTAACATGCCCTTATAGTGACAACCATCGTCCTCATAATTGTTTATAAGGCTAGTCTATCACACACCAATATAAATGGAATTATGATCTGGTTAATCGAGTCTACAATCCTTAGTGTCATGAGTAGTAAAAATGAAATTTTTACAATAGCAAGACACATTCTTATGGCTCGCACACTACAGTAGTGGGAATATACTTGCATCATGATCCCCATGGTAAATTTCACAGTCCACTATCATGGCATGTACCGATCTCTAAGGAAAATGTCCTTTGTATGCACCTCTACATCAAAATCCATGCACCATAGACCACTGTGAGTCTCATGCACCGAGTTTGTAGATAAATTCTCTAGCTCCTTCGCCATTATAGTAATTTGAGCCTCAAGAAAAGGGATAACACCAGTATCCATGCTTCCAATAGCCTCAGCATACAGGGCAACCTCCAAGGCCTCATGCTGGTGTGTGAAAGTCTTGTGTGAAATATCTCTCCTAAATGGTGTTATCAATCCTCCAAAAACCACTGAGCATGTTGAGAGGGGTGAATATCATAGGATAGTTTTGATAAGAGAGTTTTAAAACACGCGTCATATTCCCACACACTCTCTACCATACCTTACTAGATCTATTTTAGCATGTTGATGCTCTTCTTTTCAAACTCAAGGATATGAAATTCACCTAAGAAATAATTTCATAACATGGTGTAATCTACCACCGCTTAATGGGGTTCATACTTCTGGTACCAACTATGCGTCCTTGTAACGTTGTTACAAATTGACTTGCCTTTTTCTCTGAGGTAGTGATTCCCTTCACATGCCATAGTAGTTCATACTTGTGTACATGCTCTGTAACATCCTTAACACCTTTGTAGTCTAATAGGTGCTAAAACATCTCAAAAAATACCTGCCGAGGTGGTTGAGGTCCTTGTTCGCCTGATCTAGAACCTTGATTTCCTCTGGTGTTACCTCTACCACAAAATCTAATAGATCCACTAGGTCTTGTCCTCCCGACCCACAAAATCCTCCGGATCCTCCAAGTCCACCAGGTTCTCTAGCTCCTATACCACCAAATCCACCTCCTATATCCATGGTAATGGGCCCAAGTGGTTGAGCCAGTGTGTCCCAATTTCCCACTTAATCGCATGCCAATAGTTTGTGATATTACAACACTACTAGATGTATGTCCCACGATGCTTCCAAAAATGATACCTAAACTTTGTGTACTTATGCTTTACCCAAACGTCATTCTAGAAAATATTCCTCCAAATACAGGAAATGATTATGCAGCCATAGATTTACCAAATGATAAATTATATCTCCTAGGTGTAGATCACCACTCCTACCAATACCAATCAAGGTTAGCAATACTTATCTCTTGATTAGGAAGAATAAGTGCTAGGGTTAGTCACCAGAAAATTCAGATGCATGCCAGGTGACTCTCCTTTCTCCAAGTGATGAAATATCATTAGAAGCTGAAGGGGTCTCTCTCCGTGCTTGCTAAGATGGAGTAACATAGACCGATTAAGCTCCACGTCCTTCATGTGAACCTCAATTCCTTCATGCAATGTCTACCTCCATATATCCATCACTCATGCAACCCTACATTATCTAGCCAACTCCCTTTCACAAGCCTCAACTATACTTGAGTTGTCTCTCCTCTCTCTCTTTTTCATCCACAAGGTCTGCCATCTTCCTCCACCCTAGCTTCCTCGCCCAAAGGCTTAGAGAAGCTTTGCTAGCTATAGGAAATGCTTCCAAACTTATTTTAATGAGAAGGATATTTATGAATAAAGGGATATCACAAAAAAATTATCCTTTAGGTTCCTTTAAGAACTCAAACTCAGTAACCTCGGGACAAGAATACGTAGAAATAACATATTCCAGGGTATAACTGGTCAACACTCTCTTCTACCAATGATCAACAACATGTATCCAAGTCATATCAACATCCTATTGCCTTTGGTAGTCCTCTTGGGTCCAAATGTGATATCTATAGTACCACTTGATCTAGATGTGTACGTAAAATCTATTCATCCAACTCTACTTGAAAAGTAACAAAAAGGTATCTATATAGCTCATGATATATGTGATCTTCTACCTATCTTCGTACATCAAACTAAGGTCCAGTACTAAATATTTGAGAAAACTCATCCTCCATAATCTTAAACCATGCTTTGACATTGTTAAAGGTCAAGCACTCTATCATCATGCATCATTCTCATAAAAAATTCAAAAAAAGGTCCCGGAAACTGAACCAAGATGTAGTCCTTTTACCCATCTACTAACTTCTAACCCCATGCGCGCCATCCTATCACCCAAGGGTACTGGGAACTCACCCAAGGCATATGTGGGCTCTGAGCCCCTCCTTTATGTGAGAATTATGAGAAGATATTGCCATTGTTACAGGATTAGTTGCAGAGAACTGAATATTCATGTAAAAGCACAACATGAGCTATCATATCCTTGTACCCAAACATTTAATAAAAAGAGAAACATCATGAAATGAAATACAAAGAACATATCTGGCATAAAATATAAGGAAATAACACTAGGGTTTGCACCCCTGAACCAAATATTAAAAAAAAATCCATTTATTTATATTGATCATAGTTTCAACAACCAAATTACATTCAAAAGGGTCATATCGGACCAAATGTATCAAGACATGGATCTAACCCATATATTATAGGTCCTAGCCATGCTTTCTTTATTACAAAATTTTAACAGACCCATCCCTTAGACATGATAACATTCCTACATTCCTCTAATGAGAACCATAAATCCTAGGGCCTAATATTTTCTATAGAGCTTTTCTTTCCTCATACTATATGTCTTCCTCGGTGTGTCTTCTTCAGGGGTGTCTTATTTTCTTCCAAGAATCTCTCTTTATAGCACCAAAACCCATATCCATGCCTTTTTTCAGGAGTATATCGATGCCAAGTGTCCATGTGGTCCTTCAATGGTGCATGCTTATTCTATTATGAGCTCTCCACTTTCTATAATGATGTCTTCTAAGAATATTCCATGCGTGGAATATTATTTCCTTGACCACCAAGTCTTCCAGTGCTAGCACCTTGTCCACTTGGAGCCTCCAGAATGCTAAATATGGCTAAGTCCTTAGACCCTATGTATTTCCTTGTGCGTGTGCCTTGGTTTCTCATAAACCATTCTTAAACCCTTGTCCCGTGCACTTTTCCCCACGCATCCTTCTTCCTATTGGTCCCTCTCTATCATGTTCCCTTTAGTACTTAGCCAATATTTCGAGGCCCAACACTCTACATTTGACTAGGAACCAAATACGGGGTATGAATTTTATTATTGTTAAGTGAACAACTATAATGTATTCTAGTTGTAGCCTCTGTTAAGGAGATAGTAAATGGTAAATACACTATTATAATAGGTATTTAAATCCCTTTCATACAATGAATGAGGATATACATGTATTAGTGGTTAAATGACAATAATGTTTTTATGTTGAATACCTACATATATATATATATATATATATATATATATATATATATATATATATTCAAACTTTCAACTTATCTATACATTGTGTCAATGAGTATGAGATGTAATCGAAAAAAGAAGTCATAGAATCATGATAAATTGATGTCTTTATCTTTGGGACATGTTATTTCAAAATTACTCTGATTAGTAAAAATACAAATATGAACCTAAGTTGTACTACTTACGTAATGAATTGAGATATAACATGAACCATATTTGAGAGTTTATTTATCAATCTGTTATCAATCAATTTATATGAACTATATGACATTATATTATGTGATATACTCAATAGGGATATATGTGTACTTGTATTATTGATGGTTCCTTAAGCATAGAAGGTATGAAAGGTTTTGCCTTTGGAAAAACTGTATATGATTTGAATAAAAGGATGTATTTCACTTAATTAAATAAAATATTTTGAGGAGGAATACAAAAGGTCGAACACTAATATTAAACCAATGGGTAATTAAGGCACAAATATTTTAACTTAGGAATAAGATATATATTCATGTATATATAGTCTATTATAGAATTATGCAGCCTCAACAGAGCAGCAGGGATGCAATAAAAAAAGAGTTGTATTGAGACTCATTGATTGAATATATAAAGAAAAGAGGCTCCTCTTTTTGGTAACTAAGAAAATGATAGTAATGTTACTTGCAGTTATACAATTACTTGCTTAATTATGACTGTGATAAAAAATGGGTGGTAATATTGCTAGAGAAAAGAATTGGATGTGTTATGTGTTGTACACATTCTAGATTGGAACCAATGTAAATATCAAAAAGTGTTAATCACAAAACATATGGCTATAACTATCTAGGAAATCATGATGTATTGGTACTCATGTAAAAATATTAAACACAACACACACACACACACAAAAAATATATATATATATATATATATATATATATATATATATATATATATATATATACCGGGTGCCATAAGTGAATATATATAAGATAAAAATAATTATTGATTGGTTTATTGATAATCTTTAATGAAATAATTATTAATACTACATGGAAAAAAATTGAAAGGAGTGTGACTCATAATGCTAATCTATGACCTAAACATCTATAGGGTTAGTTAAGCATAATCCAAGGTAAATAGTTGTAGCTTGAAATATATTGAGGTAGGAACACAATGTGTTTCTAAACAAGAAATGATAAGTGAATACGTAAGTATTGCAGAACATTTAGAGTATGATTAAATGTAATTTGGTATCATAGACAAATAATGAAACATTTATTATTGTTGTGTATGACCAATACATAACCAGTTCTTATGAAAATTAAGCTATAGAAAGTGATCTTACTCCAAGGGGATTCTTAAGAACTTATAGCTATCATCAAGATAGGGACTTAGTGAGGATAATTTTTACATTATACATTTCACTAAGAAAACAACCAAGCATGATCTTGATGGTATGTCGGGTATGATGAATGTCTTGCCATCGAGGTGGCACAATAATATCATATGCATTACGATAACAAACAATAGCTATGATGTGCATGGTTAACCTATACGTCATGATTCTCTCGGCATATAAAATAACATCAACCATAATCAAGTAATTATGGATGTTTATAGGGTAGAATCCAAAATAAATTTAAGCTGAATTATTACGCCTATGATTGGGATCAATCGATTAGGTTGATATCTATTACCATTGTTTACAAGATTTTACCTTTGGGGAATTAAGTTGGGTTTCATAAGATGTACCATAATAATATGGCTGCAGGTAACAATTGCATTATAATTAATAAGGAAACACAACTATTGTTGTTTGACAAGATTAGTCCTTTAATAATATACACCGGAGTGTTGGGTTTTGAAGGTCACTTTGGAAAAGTAAAACTATCTAGGATTATGGTAATGAAAGCTCACATAATCGGAATGGGACATTTATGGGTGTTGTTATTAATTGAATGCTACCTAGCTAGAAATGAATTGTTATTATTCAATGAGATTGGTTATATGCTGATTAAATGGGATGTCTTATATAGTTAAGAATGTCTTTTAAATACATGATTACTTAAGAAGCTTAATAATGAACCTAATAACACCATTGTTGAATGTTAATCCATATAACTGAATAAGTGATTAGGTGAGATGACAAGTTCCCAATGACGAGTGTTTCATCATGGAACCGAGCATGACATACATGTCTTTGAAACTTTGATCAAAGTAGTGTAACTACTAATTACATTGTCATGATTTCACCAAGATCTAAGCTATGAGATTCCTGGTGGGATTTTGTGGTGGACCCTAGGTAAACACTTATAGAGTTTCACTTAATTATCATTTCTTGATTAAAGAAAAACCAAAGGATACACATGTCGTATTGGATCAAAAAGAGAATTTAGGGGGATCAAGTAGGATCTGTATACTCTCATGCGTGCGGTTGCATGGTTTTTGAAAATAATTGGAAAAGAATTGCATTAAGGTTTATGTTACATTAAGATTGCATTAAATTTAAAAATAAAATAAAAATAAAATCCCTAGATGTGAAATGAAAAAAGTGGATGTTACATTTTGGTTTCAGAGATGAAGGTTGCATCTCTTGGACTTATTGGGTCCTTACGCTAATTTTTTTTTTTAATTTTTTATTTAGAAGAATAATGGATATGAGAAGGATGTACCATGAAGAAAGAACCAGGTCAGATTTTGCTGCAGGTTCAATGGTGAAAAAGTTAGACAATATTATAGCAATCCTTCGATATACCCTGGAACCGATATCTACCTTGGAGTAGCCGTGATGGGTGAAAATGACAAGTTGGATGAAAGACAACTTGATTTTTAGTAAAAAACAACAAGGGAGTTGTTTGAATTCTGAATTGACCAATGGTGACATGTTTTGGATGTACAAATCCAAGGAAGAATTAAACCCAAAATTGGGAGATACATTGGATGAACATGGATCTTTTTCTGATAAGATGATATTCGAAAAGGCCAAAAGAGGCTAAAACCAAATCTGTAAAACATTCCAACTCATAAGAAGGAGAAGAATCATAAGAGTGTTAACTTTTCTTCATCATGGAATGATAAGAAAATATGGTGGAAGAAACATATCAGGAAAATGTGTTCTGCCAGAAATAAAAATGCACAAAAGCTTGCTGTAATAATTTGCAAGAAAAAGTAGAATACTGTTGTAAATAGCAAGATTAGACGTGGTCAAACAAGACCTGCTGGAGGATGTTTCACGTGTGGTAATGGGAATTATGCCAACCATTGTCCTTTAAAGAAGATGCACAAGCATAAAATTATCAAGCACTCTGAAATGAAAGACAACAAAGGAAAGGAACAAGTATCCCTAACAGGATGCTTTGGGGAAGTTGTGAAGGATTCCCTGAGGTTAGTATAGTACAATACTAAGAAAGATGGAGTTTGTTGTATCTAATACATAACTGAAACCTAATTTAATTTTTTTAATTTTCCTTATAGTATAAGAGAAAAAAAAATCACCTAAAATTTTAGACCTATTTCATTAACCTAGCATATATGGTGTTTACCGCCTTCTCGGAATTGAAACTATGATTTGATATAATTGTACTTATGATATATTTTCCTATATAAATATTCAATTCCAACATAAATTAGTTATTATTGATGCAAAGGACAAGAAACTCGCCACTATATATGAGAATAAAACAAGACTTTATGGAAAGAAAAGTTATATCATTATGTACCTTTAGAGGAAAATTACTAATTATACAATCTTAAGGTCTAGAAAGACAATTGAGTGAAGAAACAAAACAACTTAATATACTAGTGGGAACATTGGAACCCGAGTTTTCCTTATCCATTCTTTTATATACAGGTATGTTTTGACTATCTCGTATTTTATAACAAGTTATATTGCTATATAAAATTGGTAGTAGTGACAAAAACTTTATCATTTTTCTTGATTTATATGACATTCTTATTAAAAATAAAGCTACTACAACCGATAAAATTGAGTCCAAATCGATCAAAAATTGGAAAATTGCATGTTTTTGTGGAAAATAATGACCGATATCCAAATGATTGGATATAATACATATTTGATTGCTTTGATTTCAATTAATGAGGTAAAAATCATTGGAGCGATGATTCATTTAGAGGGGAAGCATGTCATACCCTGTAATTTTAGACTATTTTGTGAAAGGAATAAGTAGTAAAATGATGGGTAGGGTATAAGAGCTAGAGGGTAAGCTCTATTTTTCAGCTTTATATACCAACACATGCACGTGTACATATCCCAAGAGGGATATACACACTTACATGTTTTTGCATATACGATCATGCAACTATGATTATTGTACAATTCTTGTAATGTACCTATCATTTGTGGCATATTTTTGTGTTGCTTTGATTTATTGCATGTAATTATCTTATAGTATATTGGTTATGGTAATTTATGTGATGTTTGATTTTTATCACTTTAATGAGAACTAAAGTGGACCTTAGTAAGATGACTTCATGGTGTTTATCCTAGTAGTTGTAGTTGATATTGACCTTGATAGATTACTTCTTGCTATAAGTAAGGACTTGCAATTATGTTTGAGGTTTTACGAGTTGATATGTATCATTCTTATGGAAATGTGTTGATTAATAAGAATATACTAAATTCTCTAGTTTTTAACATCGAAGACAATAGTGTTGTATAAAATCTTCTTTTCGAAACTAGAAATAATTTTTTCCTTCTACATGTAATGCCTAGATAAAGGTTCCAAAGTCAACACCAAGGCAAAACTAGTAAGGTATAAAGGACCTAGTTGATTAGGATAACCTTATACTTATAAGTTATATTGTTAAGTAATAATGAGATATTGTCTTAAGCCTTAGGTAAAGGTAGGAAGTGATCAATCTTTTAAAGTTGGTTAAATATTGTTATTTAATACCATAATAAGGGTGTGATTAGACACCATGGCTTCTATGTGATTAAAACTATTTTTAAAAAATATGTATACATCAATTTAATTAGAAGTGTCCATGGATTTATTTGGTTTCATCATTATTTTGTGGTCGTACATAGACCCTTTACATAATTGGAAAATGATATAAGTTTGGATTAATCATTTCAACTATTCAAAGTAATTAAGCTTGACTTAATAATAAGTCGATTAATGACTATACCTACAAAAATGGGTAGTAATTACACCGTTATTGATTTAATTGACATGATAAGTGATATCAATAGCCACTAATTATATACTTATGACACTTGAATTCTCGATAGATCACCATGCTAGATAGTGGGAACTTGACTTATTGTTGCTAAAGTTATTTGACCATGCAAAAGAAAAGTGATCATAGGTTTTGAAAAGAATTGAATTATTCGATGCAGCCATTTACGGAGGAAAAGTTGATAAATGTATTAAAATCCACTATATGGTGGTTACAAGAATAAATTACATTTATTACATGGTAGTTTTAGGGAAATGTGAGGATTCTTTGTGAAGGTACCACTTTGCATGGAATGTGGTATACTATTTATAGCTAATTGAGGTTGTTTTCGAGCTTCCTCTGGTTGTTCAACCCCGCCTTAGTCATGGTCCTTGATGCAACCTAGAATTTACCGTGAATAACCTAGGTGCACCGGAACATCACCCAAGCTGAGATGAGCACTCACCCGAAGCGTGCAAAGGTACTAGGCCCCTCCTTAGAGTTTCATGTGTAGGATGTTAACGTGATGAAGATATAACACATCTAGATCCATAAAGGACATAAACATTCAACAAAGCATAGTTAGCTATAGATCTTAAAGAATCACGGACTATATAATAGTAATGATAGGATTAACCATATAAGAACTAGTTAAAGTTATGTTTAATGCCTTTATTTACCAAATACACTCCATTATATTAAAAACATTAAATACATAAGCTTCTTATAATAAATAGTATCATAATTTTGTATGCACATCGATTTGACAACATAACTTCATAATAACTCATACATAGTGTCTCTGTATATCAAAGTACACATTTTAATCCATATTTATAAGAGTGGGGACTTTCCCTTACGTACTTACAAATATAGGTTGCATCTAAAAAATAGCCATGTGTCTTTACAATAATAGGCACACATGTAAGTGCACTAATAATAGATCTCCTACAGTTAACTAGCAGTAGTAATCCTATTATTATCTTCAACTTGTGCATGACACTCATCAAACACTCATCCCAAAATAGCAGTTGCATGTCACGCAAGTCTCCATCCCGATGTGTGCTCTACACACTATCTCCAAAATATCCCATAACCATGAAAATAGCTAAGTCCCCAAATCAACTTGTCCTGGCACGCATTTCCTTTCCTATCCTTCCACACCTTCAAATGTGCCTTATTCTTGCACGTAAATATTTTGTGTGCCCTCTCCTTAGTGTCATAATTTGTCTGCTCAACATTACCCCACACTAAATGACATTGCCGCCCTAGAAATGGGGTTTCCTTTTAATGTTCCCAAACAATAAAGAATAAGAATGGAAAGAATATAAATAATTTATGTACAAAGAATGGAATTCTATTCTACAGCACCCTCTACTTCAAATGGGAGGATCAAATCTAGATATTCTATTTTTATCTCAGCCTCAAATGTTTTCCAGTCATCCAACGCGTTTCTCATTTTCTCTAGAACGTTTGTGGCAATAACTTCCAACTCATCTTGGGTTATTTCTCCCTTTTCATTCTACAATACAAGGACAACATTAGCCATAACAGACATCCTTCCCTCTAGAAGATCCATCTTTTGTGCTATGAGCTTTCCAAGCTCATCTAACCTCTCCTTATGTGGGTTTTGTGTTGCTTTGTAAGGGATTCACGCTTTTACTTTACTAATTCCAATCTCTCTGCAACCTAAAGTATCATCCTTCATTTCCTTTAGAACTTCATTATCTTCTACTATAGTTCTGATCCTGATCATTGCATTCGGTGCTGCGCATATGTTTAGAGCTTGATATGCTTTCTTCAGCTCATCTTGTAAAGTTTGGAGTAATGTCCCATAAGATGAAATGTTTCTAACCATGGAGGCCTTGGCTCTCTCTGCTTGTGTTTTTAGGATCTTTCAGCACCGGCATTCAAATTGATCCATCCTAAAGCACCAAATCAACTAATGTGCACACATAATGCATAGTTGAAGGAAATTTTTCAGGTAACTTAGACTCCAGATGTGGTCTTGATTTCAAGACATAGTTACCAATTTCTTCTACCATGCTGATGGACTTATTCTTTTTCTTCTCTAGATCCTTCTCTCCTTTTAGACGTGTTATTTCTGTAGTTATTTCCTTATTATCTTCAAGTAGCACTCTAATATTCGCAGCCTTGTCTATGTTCCTCTACGAAACCTTTGTAGATACCTTAACTAAGGCATTTCTCACCTGATCATCAGACATGAGAGTGGGCTTTATAGTCATGTGCTTGCTCTGAGGTGCCTTCTTCACTCTTCTTGACACACAAGACTCCTCGCATACATAAAAATATAGATCATCCATATGAGTCTACATGGACCAAGATAATTATTTCCTTGTGCACATAGTGGCCATGTCTGGGTCCATTAACTCCACCCATATAACTCCTTTAGGTCCACTATGCTTTGAAAATGGGCGCGAGATGATTTTTCTTGTGTCCTCAACATAGCCCATACTCGGCACATCATATTCTCCACTTGTTCTCCTTGTTCTTGGTCCCTTAGGAACCTAACTTTGCTAAGGTTTGGAGTTGGCCCTTCGACATCCTGGGTAATGTCATGTGTGTGAGGCTACTCATGCTCTGATTATTCTGCCTCCTTTGCACCTTCCTCTTCATCCTTCATGTCCTCATCTCTGGGCTCCTCCATATCTTCTGGCTGCACTGGGGTTCTAGGCACGCTCTCTATAGACTCCTCCACCTCCTCATTCAGCTTTAGCTTCCTCCTCTTCTTCTCAGTTTCCTCTTTTTGAGGGAGAGTCATGGTGATCTCCTTACAGGATATGGAGTTCCCATACCTTGGGTCCTTGTTCTTTAGAATACCCTCTTAAAATGGTGCTCTTCATGGATTACTTCCACATCCAAGTCCTCGTATCCTTCTTGCACATGAGGTGGAGTATCCACATGATCTGTTTCCATTCTATATATGGGCTTCCTCTCGACCTCCATGATCTAAGCCACCACTATCTTCATGTTCTTCTTCCTCCTCATCTACCTCTATAGTCACTGTAAGTTTTGGAGCTGGCACATTCTCCACTATATGTTTCCCCTTATGCGCCCATGGAGCATGAACTCATTCTCCACATATTTTTTATTTTCCAACTTAGGCTTAAGATGAAGGTATATGAGTGCAGCTCCACTGTCCCCAATAGAAAACATTACGGCTTCATACTTATTATGTTTGAGATAAGCCTCTTAATGTAAGTAGTATGGCCTAGATACACATATGTCTTCCTCAGAGTGTGGTAGTCATAGTTTACCTTGTTTTAGTTAAAATTCAGATGGTGTGGATCAGTAAATCAATGAACTGATGCTTAGAATTAGAATGTTGTGAAGGCATAGGGTAGTTTGCACCATGTGCTCTATGTCCCATCCCTCATGGAAAATTGCGCAATGCGAAATGTTGGTACACCGAAAACTATCTTGCCTTTCCCACCACCAAAGATATCTCATTGGGAATGTGCCACTCCTCCTCAAATGCCACAAAACTTTGGTCATATGATGTCTCCGCCTCTACTTAAATGACCCACTCAATTATCCTTCATATACATACTTTTCAAACCTCTCCGTGAGGGACTTTTGTTCTAAGGGGTACTCCCAGATTTTGTTCTTTGGCCCATCGGGCACTCCAATTTCTAAAAACACAAGAGAAAGGAGGATAACACCAAAACTTATCTTTTCTCCTATGTGTACTTCCTCAACAATGGTGTCTACAATATAGCCTGCTAAGTTGTATACTACTCCCTAAGACATTTTCTTTGCAATATGAAGCCACATGGTGTTTACCTGCGACCATCTCTCTTGGTCATTCAACTTGTTTAACGTATGCACGAGATGCTGCACCATAATAAAATTATTTATTTTATCAATTTCCATTCTACATGGACCCTTGGTATACCCCAAATCCTTCCTTATTTCTATGATCGCTGCTTTATTAGTCAAATCACTAACAAGGTCTACCCATGTGCCCTTCAATCCTGTTAGTGTTGAAACTAGGGCTGCATGATCCTAACCCTTTATCCGAAAAAATAAAATAAGTCCTCATGGACTCTGCTCATCAACCATTAGTATAAGGGTTCATATTTTCCAAAATATGGGAGCTCATACAACTGGTAAACTCCTACCTGCTTTAGTAATTTCTCCCAGCGTCATCATACACTGTATATCCTCCACCATGTGCTTATTGGTCTTCTTATTCAACAACGCGTCTAAATTTCCATTCAAGTTAGAGGTATGGTGATTTTAGTCATCTTGCCCTTACGATGTGGGAATCCCACTATTGTCCAATTATTACTCCTTCTAGGTATTGCATCTCTGAAAATTTACTCTTGGGAGCAATTTAAACTTCATCTTCTACCTTCTTCTTTCCGTTTGTGCTTGCTGCAAGTGATTTCTTTGGTTGCATCATAAAAATCACATCTTGGTGCTATCTAAAATGAGAAAAATCAAACCCTAGCTCGAATCTGCATGACCTAGCTTGAAACCTTGTGCCCTAGCTCCTTCTCAATGCTTCTGCTTTACTCAAAACCTTTACCAAGGGGGGGACACATGCCTCTTACGTGAAATATCCTACTCTCCACATATGGTTTAACAACACTCCACACCTCAACATGATTCACTCAACTCGGTTACACTTAGCTCACTCAAATACTTGTGATCACAAAGGTAAAAATGAACCTGCATCACATCCTTATATAGATTTTCAAAATGTTAGTGCATTTATTGCTCCTCCACCTACCAATAATCCTATCATTAATTGATCATTTTCACAATATCCATGCGGTACATCATCGTGCCCCAGTTATAACTTTCTAGTGCACATTCCTACCTTCTGGCTACAGACTTCTCTTTAGCGTGCTTCCATGCACCCGAGTACCTCACCACTATGCCTTCCCCTGGTAGTCTCCATGACCACTACTTACCTCATGTTATATTGTTCCCTCATTTATCTTCATCTATGGTCATATTTTTAGAGAAATCTTATTTCTAACAGCTCCTTTCCACACTTAGTTAGCACCTGTAACAATTTTTTTCTCATGTGTACCCAGTTATGAGTAACCACCCCACACCAATGGTATGTGCAATCCTCTACACATAAAAATACTTCAAATGGTAATTAGCTTCTAGCATGCAAATGTGCTTATTAAAAAACACCAAACTAATTTGAAAAATCATAGCGACGAAGAATGAAATACATAAATGAAAACCTATGCTAAATGGAAACACTACCTTATTAAAAACACCAAGAAGACTTACTTATAGTAGGGCTTCAACCTACTCCCGTTGAAGTAACCGGGTAACCATATTCCATCAAGCATATCTAAATAGAAAGAACTTTTTCAAGTATGTGAGTGTTAACATATGGTCCCAACCAATGCACTTTAAGCTTTCTTGAATGGCGCAGAAACTTAGAATCATAAAGAAGAACCATTTGTCACATCTCAAGCTTTTTTTCCCTGATGTTCCTATCATGCCATGCCTTCTTCCTGGCCTTTTACTTCTTCTAAATCTAACTTGATATGGCATGTCTCTCATCTAATTGTATCAATTTATCAATTCTTTCTTCCAAATATTTCTCATCGGCTAGTCCTCCAGCTTGTGTAATACGTAAAGAAGGTAACAAGAATTCCATATGAAGAACTACTTCTATGCCAAACACAAACTGAAAGGGTGTGACCTTATTTAACCTCTTATATGTTTTTCTATATGCCCAAAGCATGAAATTTTTTTATCATCCCAATATTTCCTTCCAACATCACAAATTTTTGTCAATGTTTGGATCAAAATCTTGTTAAAGGCCTCAACAGTCCCATTTTCCTAAGAATGATAGGGTGTAGTATTATGGTGTGCAATCCTAAATTTATTAAATAGTATCCTAATTGTCTCAATAAAAAAATGTGTGCCCCTATTAGTTGTTAAGGTCAATGGGAATCCATACCTAGTAACAATATTTTCCCATAAGAACTTGGCTGCTGTAGCTGCTGTAAAATCCTTAGTAGGTGTTGCTTATGCCCACCTTGTAAGATAATCTATACAAGTGATGATGTATCACGATCTAGTCATGCACACAAATGGAGAAATAAGACCCACAAAGTCTATAGCCCATTTCTCAAACTAATCTACACTACAAATAGGTCTTAAAGGCATTTCATCTATTTTCCTAGGATTACCAAGGTGTTAACTATGATCACACGCCTTACATTATGCTTTGATATTTATAAAGGGTCTCCCACTATAATCCAATGAGTAGAATCTTTCTTGAGGTGGTGTATGATGGAAAAGTGACAAGCGCGAGTGGGAATCTACAAGTAACTTTTCCTCGCACCCGACCTCCCGAGGTCATCTTTGAGACAAATGGTGGGGATGGAAAATGCATGGGATGCGAAATTGTGAATCTAAGGCAAAAGGCCCTCTAACCTAAAGGCTGGTGTGATAGATCGATCAACAAGGATGATGGCTACTCGAAGGCTCTAATCAATATCGAGCTCTGGCGTGATTCGGTCTATAGGTTGTGGAATACGTGGAAAATGACCTGGGATAGTTTCGTGTATGTTTCTCTAGATAAGGTCATAGGGTGGATGGTAAATATAATTGACTCTATGGGCGATTCTCTGGCCTAGTCCAGAACTCCTTAGCTTTGTTAGCTGCTATGTCTAATAAGGATAACTGTTCGATGATGATAGGTGGAAGTGGAGTAGATCTGAATACTAGTGTACGTAGGCCAGCATCTATGTCTGATTCACCTATGGGCTCGTTGGGCTGTGGGATTTGTGGGTCACACCATAGATTCATATTTGTTGTGGTCCTACTATGGTCATGTGTGAATCAATCCCTAATCCCTAGTATCCAATAGTCATATGCCTTTTCAGCTTCTATATTCAGAATCAATAATTGTGTGATCTTCTCAGAATATCTTACAGGTGTTTGTGTAACTTGAATTCTCAAGCTAGTATCTATATCTGTGAGAGTGTCTCCTGCGTCTGGCTGTGGGACCAAAGGATCACAACCAAAGTCTTCTCTCTTTCAAACCCTTCTACAGTCATGTGGATATGAATCTAGGGTAATCTGTAGTTTGGTTGATTTGACCAAAATGTGTGTGCTTGGTCATCTTCTATGTTTAACCCGTGCAGTTGGAAACTGATTTGTTGTAAGTTTACCATTGTTTGGAAGACTTGGATCCTGAGATTTTGATCTATATCAGTTATGGCTGTGATGAGATTGGGTTGGGGCACGATTGGCTCGAATACGTATTCCTGGGCTCTCTAGGTCCCGTGATTGTCATACAAAAGCAATAATGTAAACTAAATGCAGCAAAATAAAATTAACTATGCGAAGTATGTCTATAACATATATAACTTCTATATTTTTGTTATTTTCTGATGAATTTTATAAATGAATTTGAAAGAGCAACTATTTTAATATATCTAGAAATTGACAATTAACCTAGTGTCAAATTTAAAACAAACAAAGTAACCGAGTATAGCTACTTGCCTGTGTAGTTGTAAATCTATTCTAAATAATGAAATAACTGATCTAATCTATTTGAAAGACTCTCGATCCTACCTCAGAAGTGAGAAATGAATCATAGTTTCTCAGAAACTATCAATCCCCATAACTTCCCTGGCAATATCGAAAGTAAAATTGACTGAAATAAAGTGATTAACTACTCTATTTGATATGATTCTAATTAGAACTTTGAAAGCTAGAACCTGGATTCTGCAGAACAGTGGTGAATCCGATGGTGTGTGTGGCTATGTCCCCTCAGTGTGATCTCCTCATTCCTTCGTGTTCACGTGGATCCAGAAAAGCGTGTAATGCTAGCATCAACAGAAGTAGATATTGGGACAAAGGCAGCTTAGGATACAGATTGAATACAATGCGAGTAGGAGAGGGATAGCGCAAGAGTACAGAGCTTGGCTTATGCAATTCCTAGCGGGATTTATTGCGAGTCATGCAACATAAAATGTCCGAACACGAAACTATCTGTTTGAAGAACAAAACCTGCTGACTTTAATGGCTTCTATTGAAAACAAACTATTTTACTCGATGGATTGGATAAAATATCAACAACACATTGCACAAGATGGATATGTGGCTTCTAACAACAAAACAACACTAACTAGGCATGCATGATAGAAAGAAACTAAGAATTCTAAATAAAATGAAAGACTAATCTATTGCAATAGAAAATTCGAGGAAAATTTGAGGGCCATTTGCTTGAGCACAAGCCATCTATTTATAGCATTTGCATTTACCCAAGGTAAAAACCAAATAGAACTCTTAAACTATAAACAATGGCAAAACACTATTCCAGGGAACCAGAATCATTAATGCAAGCTTATGGCGGTGAAAAAAGCTGGTGAATGTTGAAATTTAATGTGATTCATGTTAAAAGAGCATTCTGGAAAATGCGTAAAGGACCGCCACCACGGGGGTGGCGGTTAGGAGACCGCCATTCCACTTAGGGTGGGGGTCATCACGAGACCCACCTTGCCCGGGGGGGTGGTGGTTTCGTAACTGAAGAGAAAAAGGCCAAGAAAAGAGGGAAAAGAGAAAAAAAAGCACGCGGGGGCTAAGCGGGGCATGCGGGATGATAACGCATACTTGGAGAGCTTTTCGGATCCCGAACACCTTGCGAGGAGACTTGTATCATCATTGGGGTACGTGTTACGTTGTTCCGATGGTGCAGTACCCTACAATTTTGGGTACGTACATATTGCCCCCTCGGAGAAGCGTTTTAGCCATGAAGAGGCGTAAAATGCGGTGGGTCCGAGTATGGCGGTCCCAAAATGGGAAGTTGAAAGTTATACCTGATACGTCCATGTGTCGAAATGATGCCATCCAAAATTCCGCTCCTGCAAAATGAAAAGAGAACTCAAGTGCAGATAGACAAGATAGATCGGAAAATAAATGCTAAAATAATGGGAAATGAGGATGTACCATTTGTGCGGGGTAAGAACTTACCTCGTCGGCGCTCCAAACCTACGAAAAAAACATTTTAAAACAAGTCAGGTTGCTATATATATGAAAGTGGGCCCATTTTCCTATTCATTTGCGCATGTTGATTTGATTGATTTTGAGCTCTGGGACCCACGGTGATGGTTTCTTATGAGAGTAGAGTCAAAATTTCGTGGCGAGATAGCGATCATGCCTCCGTGAGATGGAACATCGACCCACGCGAGATCACAGGTTAGTTTTCCTCAATTTATCATTTTTACCCCCTCAATTTTAAAATGCTAAAATCTTTGTCATGGGGGGTTATTTTTGAAAATGTTAGGTTCAAAAGGTCCATCTAGGGGGGGCGCCTACTGGGTAGGCCTTGTTTTAGTTAAAATGGTCCTCTTTTGGCATTTTTAGGCTTTTTTAGGTTAAAAACCCGCGTGGGTTTTGGGCCACGACCGCCCCGCCCCCGGGTGGCACATGCCGCCACCCCCTGGGGTGGCGGTTACATGCCCCCCCTGGGGGTGGCGGTTACATGACCACCGCCCTTAAGGCGGTGGTTACTGAAACCGCCTCCCTGCTCAGGGCGGCGGTTTTGCACAGAATGCCAAAAGAACATCTGTTTGAGATTGTTTTTGCATTTTTAGCATTTCTATGTGTTTTCATGATTTTTCTAATATCACTTGGATGCTAACTTGCTTTGTTTTGTGTGTTTTTGGGTGTATGCAGGTGAGAGAGGAGTACATTCGGTGGAGAGAGAGAGAGTGTGACTGGCTCCCAGCAGTACTAGATGCACTTTCACAGGATGAGGAGGACACTCTTCAGAGGGCCGGGATACTACGTATCTCACGCGTTCCACATGTTGCACCATCCAGTCACATTCTTTGTGACTTATTCTCCTATTGGGATGCTGATCGGAACACCTTCCGATTACCAGGGGTCCGAGGTGAGTGGACCATCACACTAGAGGATGTTTATCATATTCTGGGGGTCCCGATCATTGGGAGACGTCTCACCCTTGAGACAGCAGGTTCACGGGCCCAGATAGCACAGTGGGCCACTTATATGGGAGATGCAGTCATCTCCACGGGTTCGAAGAAGGGGGTCAGAGTTCGATCTATTCCTAGTTTTCCCATCCCCTTGCTTCGCCAGGCTATTATGGGGATCCTTGCCTCGAGATTGATCGGGGACAAGGGAGGAGACACATTACTATATTGCTGGTCCCCCATCATTGCACAGATAGAGGGCCATGGCCGGATTTATGCCTGGGGAGAAGACATACTTGGGACTACCTACCATGACTTATATAGGGTAGTCCATTTACGAGGCGATCTTTGAGCCACCCGACCCTGGTCATGAGTTGGGTTTATGAGCACTTCATTCCTTATGGTAGAGGTGTAGAGGTGACAGATCCCGGAGCTGTGAGGGCAGCTAGATGGACAGATATGTCGGTGCTCAGAGCACCTCATCAGCCAGTTGCTTCTTTGACCACCGATGACATGGAGGCCACACCATATCAGACCATGGTAGGTATATGGGGCGAGGAGGCTCTTACTTTGATCTCCTGCTCCACCACAGGGCAGCTTATTGACAGAGTGGGGTGAGTGGAGATACACCCCTTTGGCCGAGTTCCTCAGCAGTTTGGCCTACCCTACATGGGCATGCTTCCCCGTAGCGCCGGTATACTGAGTCGATTCGAGAGGCCAGAGGGGGTCCTAGAGGCGGGGTTGGACAGTTGTTACTCCTGGCATTCCTATTGCGGCCAGGAGGGTAGTACGTGCCGAGGGAGAGCCGGTGCGCCTCAGGCACCCTTGCTTTGGATTGCCGTGGGTCCTGCCCATAGCAGCGATGACCCCATCGACATAGACTCCGAGTCTGAGGAGTTTACAGGGGGAGAGATAGAGGAGGAGACTGAGGAGGATAGTGATCCTGAGTGGCATGACACTCAGGATATCATGCAGGCAGAGAGGGCTGAGTAGAGTGCAGAGAGAGTTACTCTGGTTTCAGAGGAGCCACTCTCCCAGGGCCATGGTGGGGAGGATGAGTCCATTGTAGGATGCTACGTTGCTCCAGCCACGGGGGGAGCACCTCAGTCAGCGGCGGCATCTGTGGCAGGTGCGGACCCTAGAGATCCATCCTGGAGGCCTGGTGATCCGAGTAAGTTACCATCCTTCCTTTTAATGTTTGTTTTTAATTAGGATTTCCTTAGTTACTATCTCTCCTTTTGTTTTCTCTTGTATTTTATCTCTTGTTTTGTTTCTAATTTGTTTTCTCCTTTGTTTGCAGAGACCACCGATGAGTGGCGGGACTTGATTCGCAGGGTATGCACCGATACCCTGATGATCCCCATGGAGAGGACCCACGCAGAGTTGTCTGTGGATGTTGGGGAGCCCTCAGCAGCTGGTAGACACACTGACATCTTTTCCCCAGTCTGGCATGTGGCCAGGATGGTATCGACTCTCCACACGGAGCTAGCGGGGTATAGGACAGCCGAGCGCTTGATGAGGAGTCATTCTCGTGGCGAGACTGCGGCTGCCCCTCGGGATCCTGAGCCCTCCGTGCACTCAGAGCGCCGGCGTAGCCGAGTCCTAGGCATGGGCGTGCACCTTTAGAGGGGTCTCATAGGGGTTGAGAAGCCACTTGGCTCTCCTAGATTTTGTATGATATATTCTTTTGTATATCCGGGCTCTTTGAGCGTTTTGACCATGCTTAGCGCATGATGGCATTGTACAGGAATTTTGATATATATATATATTATATTTTTTTGGATCAGACTTTTGGCATTTATGGCTTTGTTTCCTTTCCAGTTTCCTCATGTGAACTATGATATTATGCTTATATGCTCTTTAGAATGTATGCAATGGAGAACAAATGATGCAAATGTTTACTTTCTTTTTGTATTTCATGATGCTGATATATGATAATGTAGATACAATGTGATTTTGAATCTTAGTTTCTGTAAGCAATTTTGGATACTTCATATTTGTTTTGGCAAAGTGGTGAAGATAAACTGATATGATGAGTAGATAGACTTGCCCCTCTCCTAACTCCACACAACTAGTAAGATGTGAGGGCTCATCACCGAGAGCTAGAAAGGGCACAAGTTATGAAATGTGTTGAAATGATATTGATGAGAGATAGACAAAGCTTTGTGGAACCAAATTAGGATGCTACAAGCTTACTCCACTCGAGTGACTTCATAGTTTTGGGATGCAACTTGCTTTGCGGTTTATCTAGACTTAGATCCGTAGATGGCCACATGGTAGACAAAATCTGGGTTTTAGGATTTTTAATTCTCTTGGAATTTTGGACATCTGATTCATTTGTTTTTGACTCAAGACTTCAAGATTTGAATTGTTTGTCTATGACCTTTTACATTTGTTTGTCAAGAGGACCCCCTACACCTTGCCCCATGCTACTAGTAAGAAGTATGGGTTTATCACCATAGGCAAGGCATAGGCGAGTAAGGGCATTTCCATCCTTTCCCAACCCTACGTCACTAGTAAGAGATGCAAGCTCATCACCGAAGGTTGGTGGGGCAAGGAAATGTGTAAATTTAAAATTTTCTGTTTGATTCTATATTTGACTTGTTTACTTGAGCAAAATGTCAGTGTGTTCTTATTTCCAAAGAGATATACATACGGGATAGATGTGACACCATGAAGCTTCTAGAATAGACCATAGGCAAGACACCTATCCTAAGAAGAAACCAAAAGTGAGAATAAACCCGCAGATCTTGGCATGGTTACCGTTAAGACTTTGTCATATCTAGCTTTATTTGATGAAATGATTCCGAAAAATTTTGATGATATCATGGAAATAGAGAAGTATGATTAGAGTGTTTATGCCAACAACATCATGAGTTTGTAATGAATTGCTTTGAGAACAAATTCCTTGATCACAATTTTTGTACGAAACAAGCGGACAAAATGATCCTAATCTATATGAAGATGCAATGTAGATATAATTATAAGTAGTGCTAGTTTCTTACACGTAGAATCGTTTGAGGTGTAGGGAATTGATTGTTTCACCAAATTCCTCACCTTCCAGCGTACATAGGAGATATGCACCATTTCCATAGTCCTTCATGACTCGGTATGGGCCCAACCATTTGGGCCGGAACTTCCTTCCTTCGCCGGTCTTTTTGTCGATCCGGCTGTCTAGCCTTAGAACTAGATCACCTTCATATATGTCACGTTCATAGACCTTCTTGTTATATTTCCGACACATCCGGTCAGCATAGACTTTGTGCCATTGTTCAACATCTAACCTAGCTTCATCTAGGCTTTCTAGTTGGGAGAGACGTGCTTCTCTATAAGCGTCTTCATCTAGAATCCCTTGTAATGAAATGTGGAGACTAGGTATTTCAACCTCAAGCGGGAGAACTGCTTCTGCCCCAAATACTAGCGAGAAAGGAGTCACTCCTGTTGGTGTCCTTATTGAGGTTCGGTGGGCCCATAAGGCCGGATATAACTTCAAATGCCAATCTCGTTTGTTTTCTTTCACCGTTTTAAGGAGAATGGCTTTTAATGTTTTGTTTGTCACCTCAGCCTGTCCATTGGCTTGAGGGTAATACAAGGAGGCCGTATGATGGCTTATTTTAAATTTATTGCATAATTCATGAACTTCGTCATTCTTAAAAGAAGTCCCATTATCTGAGATAATGACTTGCGGGACACCATGTACCTGCAAATGATTTGGTTCAAAATGAACTTGGCGATTACAGAACCCGGTACAGTAGTAAGAGGCATAGCCTCTACCCACTTGGTAAAATATTCGGTGGCCATGATTATAAAATTATGGCCATCTATAGATGAGGGAGAGAATTTCCCTATTAAATCTAGGCCCCACGTAGAAAAGGGCCATGGAGTAGCGATTGGTTGTAGAGCTTGTGCTGGCATGTGAATCTCATGAGAGAATTCTTGGCATTTATGACACCTTCGTACAAACTCTACTGCGTCGTGTTCTAGAGTGGGCCAGAAATAGCCCATTCGATGTATTTTACAAGTGGTGGCATGGCCACCAAGTGGCCTCCACACATTCCACTGTGAGATTCATGGAGAATCTTCTTGGATTCTTCTGTGTCGACACATCTTAGAAGCATTCCATCGAATGCTTTTCGATAGAGGACTTGCTCTATAATGACGTATTTAGCTACGATAATGCGTAACCACCTTCTTCATTGTTGTGGTGTAGCACCTTCTGGATATGTATGGTCCATGATATAATTAATGATATCGGTGTACCAAGGACACTCAGAGATAGAAGGTCGGGTTTCGACGTAGTATACGCACTCATCTGGAAAGTCCAGATCTACTAGATCACCTCCATCTAATGGATTATCAGCTAACCAATCCATGATGATTTGTCCTTTAACCGACTTCTGATTTACGAATGTTAATTCAAATTCACCCATTAAGGTTATAAAGCGCCCAACCTTTTTAGACAAGGACCCTTGCGTGAGGAAAGTTCGTAAATGGTCTGTTTTTACAATGACCTTTGTTTCTTGATTTAACATGTAATGTCTTAAGCATTTTGTTGCAAAGACTATGGCGAGGCATTCTCATTCCACTTGTGTGTAGCATGTTTCATAGTCGAGCAATGTCTGGCTAATGAAATAGATCACACGTTCTCTATTGTCATCATCTTCTTGAGCCAGCATATAGGCTAGCGAGACATTGGTGGCTCGCGAATATAAAATTAACGGGTGATCTGGCTTAGGTGGCATTAGCGTAGGTGGTGATAACAAGAAACACTTAACTGCGTTGAAAGCTTCATTGCAATCTTCGGTCCAATCAATGCTATAATCTTTCTTGAGTAGATTGTTGATTGGATGAATGGTGAAACTTAAGTCAGGATGAATCTCGGATCACACCAAGTTTTCTGAGAAATGATCTGATTCCAGATTCATCCGAAGGTGGGACCATTTCGAGAACAACCTTAATTTTGGTTGGGTCAACATCGATCCCACGTGATGATATAATGTAACCTAGGAGCTTCCCTCCTGTCACACCAAAGACACATTTTTCTGGATTTAGCGTGACTCCGTATTCTATCAGACGTGAAAGAATGATGCGAAGCACTTCCGGATGGTCACACACTTCTTGGCCTTGGCCAACAAGTCATCTACGTAGGATTCCACAATTTTATGAATAAGATCATGAAATATATATGTCATAGCCCGCTGGTATGTAGCGCCAGCGTTCTTGAGACCGAATGGCATAACAACATAGCAATAGGTTCCCCAAGGAGTTATAAATGTGGTTTTAGCTTGGTCTTGTTCGGATATTCTGATTTGATTGTATCCTGAGAATCCATCCATGAGAGATAAAAGCTCAAATCCAGTTGTTGCATCAACATGACATCTATGGATGGTAATGGGAAGTCGTCTTTAGGACATGCTTTGTTAATGTCTCGAAAGTCTATGCAGATGCGTATCTTTCCATTCTTTTTGAGAACCGAGAATGATATTAGATACCCATTGAGAGTAATCGACTGGTTTGATGAATCCTACTTGGAGGAGCTTTATTACCTCCTCTTTTACCATGAGAGCTACCTTGGGTTTCATTGGTCTCGATTTTTGTTTAATTGGTTTTGCATCTGATTTAGTGACGAGGTTGTGTACCGCAATGTGGGGTGCAACTCCTGTCATTTCCTTATAATTAAATGCAAAACCTTCTGATGTTCCTTGAGGATCCGAGTGTGTATTTCTACTTCTAATGGAGTTAACGAGGATCCTAACTTCAATATCCTTGGTTCATCTTCCGTTCCGATGTTAATATCAATTGTTTCTTCGATTAGAGAAGCGTTACCTTCTTCAAACTCAGGCGGGGCTGGGGGTAGCTCCAGCTCATCTCCATTCTCGACTGTGTATATGTTGAGTTCCTTTTGTGGGGAAGCTCTGTCATGGGATTCCCATAATAGGAAGATGAATGCGGGATCAAAGATAAATCTACATGATGGGTGAGATGTAATGCCACATAGGTGTTTAAGAAATCAAGAGTGGTTGTATCACTATCGATGTGGTCTAGGATAGCAGATTTGTTTTCATTTCCATTTAAAAGAGGATTTGACATTGTTTTTATCAATGGTTCATCACGAAGGGATACCATGAAATGGGTATCCTCTAACTTACTGTTTGGAGTAAAGCGTGATGCTGAGGTTGCTATTGAATCGGCGAGAAGATTTTGTTCACGCGGGATTGCTTCAATTGATATGAAGTCAAATTCCTTGCTTAAATTCAATATAGCCATTTTGTAGAGCTGTAAGTGCTCAGCTCTGGTTTCATATACTTCAGAGACTTGGTTTGCTACCAATTGTGAGTCTCCTAACACTCTGATGTTATCAACACCGATTCTCTTAGCTAGGATGAGGCCAAGGAGAAGGGCTTCATACTCGGCACCGTTGTTAGTGCATTCAAATTTTAGCTTAAAGGAAAATGGTAGGACTTTTCCCTCGGGAGAAGTAAGGATTACACCTGCCCCAGCTCCGTAACATCTAGCTCCATCGAAATGGAGAGTCCAATACTTAGCTAGGAACATGGATGCTGGGACACTTGTTGTGTTAACGTTCTCTACTTCTATCATGCAGAGATCCACTACTGGAAGAGAGCCAACACCTAGGGTGCACCCCATGCCTACAGAATCAAATGGTAGGAACATTGGTAGATCCTGTTCTAGTAATTCAACAATTTTTGCAGTAGTTCCTAATGATACTATTTCTATAGTGTTAGCCTCATCTTTGGGGGCTGGGGTTGCCTTGGCTAGGCTCATAGTTTCGAGATCTGTCGTAGGTACCAACTTTTCTTCTGGTTTCACGCGTCGGTAGGTTTATTAAGTTGGTTCGTTGGGAGTTCAAACTCCGAGTGCATGCCTGGTCTTTTCTTTAGGTCAGCCAGGTGTACATCGAATGGTTTTGGATCACCTTTGGCTATGAACACCTTTCCTAAATGCAAGAATCTTACTTCTTGAAATAGCGTAGAAGGGATTGCCTTCATACGGTGTATCCATGGTCGGCCGAGGATCATATTATAGTTAGTTTCCCGATCTATAATATAAAACTCAGTCAGGATTGTTTTGGGTCCTAAGGTGACCGGTAGTATTATAGTTCCAATTGAAGTGGCTTTAAGGCTTTGTCATAGCCTCTTAGCGTATTTCGAGTTGTGGAACAATTGGTTTCTCCATACCCTAGCTTTTGAAGGAAAGAAAAAGGGACTATGTTAACTGCTGCCCCATCATCAACCATCGCGCGTTTCACATAATTGTTATAGACCCACACTTGCAAGTGTAAGGCCGGATCACCTCGGCGTGTAATCTCAGCGTCTGTTGGCATTTTGTTTATTTCGAATATGAATTCGGTGTCCCTATCCGGCTGCCCCGGAGGATGGATATCAAAGTCTATATGATTTACCTGTGTTTCGGGAGGTGGAGTGATGCTAATTAGATGACCTAAACCCAATGCTTCTAAAAGAGCAGCCCTGTGAGCAGGGGAGTTCTTTAATAAATCCAAAAAGGAGATGTGCGAGAAGGTTTTTGTTAGATCATTAATTAAATCATAAGCACCTACGGGTTTTGTTAATACTTGTTGGATATTGTCTGTTTCTAGCGGGTAGCTTGGACTTAGCTGAGAGGAATACTCTCGTGTCCTTGTTACAGCTTCTATGGGTAGTTCGGCATCTAACTCCACTAAACCGACTATCTTTGGTCATGGCTGACTTCCTAATTGTGGCGCAACTAATGGATTTAGCGAAGTTGAAGCTTCATGATCATTGTTTCCTGCAATTACACCCTTGTTTGTCCCACTTGGATTTAACTTGTTATTGTTGTGATTTGGGAGTGGATCATTGAAGATCTTGAGGGGTGCATTTTGAGGGGAAACTACCCCTGTAAAAGTATTTGGCGCTGGTGAGGCAGGATCTGCCAAGAACATATCTATGAAAGGTTGTCTTTGTTCTTCTAGAAAATGTTGCATGAATTTATTGTAGTCACGACATGTTCTAGTGTCATGGCCTCGATTTTGTGAAAACCACAATAGGAGTTAGGATTGTAATTCCTAGTTTGTTGGCTCGGTGTATATTGTGGCCTAAAACTTTGATCAAACCGTTGCCTATTAAAGTTTTGCGTTTGTTGTTTTTGGTTTGAATTCTGGTTTTGATACCTAGTTGAATTTTGATTTGGATCCCATGTAGGGCTTCGCCATTGTTGTTGTTGTTGTTGTTGTTGTGGATGATTAAAATCCACTTTGTATTGATTGTTGGAGTAAAGTTATTGTTTCGTTGATTGTTTATTTGTGGTGGAGTATTCACAACATTTACCTTTCTAGCCTGATCGGTTACTCCATCCGTTGTCACTCCATGATTTTTGTTAAGGATTTTAGGTCCTTGATTGACATTCGTGATAGTAGGATAAGTTGTAGTGTTTTGGTTGGAGGTGATTAACCTCCCGTTTTCTCCATATGTCTTGCGACCACTATCAATTGCCGCTTGATCTATTCGGAGAGAGCTCTCAAGTACTTCATCGTAAGTTCTTAGTGGGAACTTCTGGACTTCTTCCTTTACCTCTCTGCTGAGAGAATGAAGGAATAGATCACATAGTTCCATCTGATCCATGTTCGGAGCACTTGCTTGAAAGAATAGAGAACTGTGCGCCACCTCTGGATGAAATGGGTGACAGATTCATTGTGTTCTTGCTTAATGTGCAAGAATTCCCTGATTCCTGTCCTTAATAGTTTGTTCATGTCAAAGGCCTTGATGAACTCTGACACGAGTTGCTTGAATGAATGGATGGAAGCCTCAGGTATTCTATAATACCAATCGAGAGCGATGCCCTCCAAAGTTTTGGGGAATATTTTAGCAACAACCCCATCCCATGGGAGTAGTTCTCGGATGGCTGTAGCGTAAGCTTTGATATGTGCATTTGGATCTCCCTCACCTTTGTATTTGGGAAAATCGGGAAGAGGTCTTGGAAGCATGATGCTTCGTATGGTGAAATCTAAGGGCTCTTTCAAGTATTCTGAATATGTCCCTATCGCATAGGTTTCGACCATTGATGGTGCCTGTTGAGGGAGTGGAGGTGGAATGGGTTGTTGATATGGCATTGCATATGCATTGGTAGGAGCATAAGGGAACCCTTGTGGTTGAGTAAAAATACTGGGAGAGGAGAACATATCCCCTTGTGGTGATTTGGAGTACATGTTTAAGTATGAAGGGGTATTGTCCAAGAATGGATTATTTTGTACTAGACCGGGAGGTATTGGAATGGTGTTAGAAATGCGGTGGTTCTAATCGGCATTTGTTGTGAATACTGAGGAGTCATGCCTAACGTACCTATTCCTGTGAGGAGGTCTATTTGGCTAGGTTTGGAATTTCCTGCCTGCATGAGTTGAGAATGGTGATTTTCTTGAGCAAGTTCTAACCCTCTCACTTTTTCTACTAACGTTGAAATGACTTCATTTGGTGAAGTCACGGTGTTTTGCCTTAGCGGCGTTTGTTGTATATCATGGTGTTGTATAGGCATGTGATATCCTGCTATGAATTGATCACTTTGCCTGCCAAGTTTCCCCGAGGGCATTTCCTATATGTAGTGGCATGGAGGTATTTTCTTGAAAAGAGACCTCGGGTTGTGTTTGTAAACCTCCTATAGGTGGGTACATACTTTGAGAACGTTGTTCATTCCTAACATAACGTACCAAATGTTCATCATCTAAACCTAGGTATGGGTCTGATTGTCTACTAATTTGTGGTCTAAGTAGTACCTGAGGAGATGAACTAGACTCTCCTGTGAGCGTCATATTGTTCGAGCCTGAAGGCTCTGTTTGTTGTGTTTGAGCGAGCTGATCCAACTCCTCTGTTTGGAAAGATGAGTTATATCTGATCCTTGGAGATGGAGTTTGTGTTGATAATTGGTTATCTGAATAGTTGTCACCCCATGCGAGAGCGGGTGATGATTGTCCATTCAATTGAGCGTAGTATGCCTCAAGACCTAAGAGAGGCCTACCATATGCATCGAATCCCGACATATTCGGGGGGTATATGAATACCCATAGAATAATGGGAAGGAGTGAAGGTGATGGTGAAAGCTAATGAGGTAGTAAAGATGAAAGAGTTTTTTTAATTTGAAAGAACCAGTAGAAATCTGACTCCAGACCAGAAAGTAGAAAGTTTCACGTCGGGTTCACCAATTTTGTATGATGGAAAATGTGGAAAAGATGAAAAGTACTATTTTGGAAGAACACGTAATAATATGACTCTGAGAAAGTAAAGTTCACGTCGGGTTCACCAATTTTTGGTGAAGTTATGTGAAGCTAATGAAGCGGAAAAGATGAAAAGTATACTATTTTGGAAGAACACGTAATAATATGACTCCGAACTAGAAAGTAGGAAGTTCACGTCGGGTTCACCAATTTTGTACGATGGAAAAGTGACAAGCGAGCATGGGAATCTACAAGTAACTTTTCCTCACACCCGACCTCCCGAGGTCGTGCCGAGACAGCCGGTGGGGATTAAATATGTGTGGGATGTAGACAAGCTAATTGGGCAATCTGATGTCTTCGACACGCACTAGTGGAAATTGTGAATCTAAGGCAAAGAAGGCCCTCCTAACCTGAACTGGTGTGATAGATCGATCAGCAAGGATGACTTCTCGAAGGCTCCAATCAATATCGAGCTCTGGCGTGATTCGGTCTATAGGTTGTGGAATACGTGGAAAATGACCTGGGATAGTTTCGTGTATATCTCCCAGATAAGGTCATAGGGTGGATGGTAAATATAATTGACTCTATGGGTGATTCTCTGGCCTAGTCCAGAACTCCTTAGCTTTGTTAGCTACTATGTCTAATAAGGATAACTGTTCGATGATGATAGGTGGAAGTGGAGTAGATCTGAATACTAGTGTACGTAGGCCAACATCTATGTCTGATTCACCTATGGGCTCGTTGGGTTGTGGGATTTGTGGGTCACACCGTAGATTCGTATTTGTTGTGGTCTGCTATGGTCATGTGCGGATCAATCCCTAATCCCTAGTATCCAATAGTCATATGCCTTTTCAGCTTCTATATTTAGAATTAATAATTGTGTGATCTTCTCAGAATATCTTACAGGCATTTGTGCAACCTGAATTCTCAAGCTAGTATCTATATCTGTGAGAGTGTCTCCTGCGTCTGGCTGTGGGACCAAAGGATCACAACCAAAGGTCTGCTCTCTTTCAAACCCTTCTACAGTCATGTGGATATGAATCTAGGGTAATCTATAGTTTGGTTGATTTGACCAAAATGTGTGTGCTTGGTCGTCTTCTATGTTTAACCCGTGCAGTTGGAAACTGATTTGTTGTAAGTTTACCATTGTTTGGAAGACTTGGATCCTGAGATTCTGATCTATATCAGTTATGGCTGTGATGAGATTGGGTTGGGGCACGATTGGCTCGAATACGTATTCCCTGGGCTCTCTAGGTCCCGTGATTGTCATACAAAAGCAATAATGTAAACTAAATGCAGCAAAATAAAATTAACTATGTGAAGTATGTCTATAACATATATAACTATATTTTTGTTATTTTTATCTGAATTTTTAAATGAATTTGAAAGAGCAACTATTTTAATATATCTAGAAATTGACAATTAACCTAGTGTCAAATTTTAAAACAAACAAAGTAACCGAGTATAGCTACTTGCCTATGTGCAGTTGTAAATCTATTCTAAATAATGAAATAACTGATCTAATCTATTTGAAAGACTCTCGATCCTACCTCAGAAGTGAGAAATGAATCATAGTTTCTCAAAAACTATCAATCCCCACCATGACTTCCTGGCAATATCGAAAGTAAAATTGACTGAAATAAAGTGATTAACTACTCTATTTGATATGTTTCTAATTAGAACTTTGAAAGCTAGAACCTGGATTTTACAGAATAGTGGCGAATCCGATGGTGTGTGTGGCTATGTCCCCTCAGTGTGATCTCCTCGTTCCTTCGTGTTCACGTGGATCCAGAAAAGCGTGTAATGCTAGCATCAACAGTAGATATTGGGACAAAGGCAGCTTAGGATACAGACTGAATACAATGCGAGTAGGAGAGGGATAGCGCAAGAGTACAGAGCTTGGCTTATGTAATTCCTAGCGGGATTTATTGCGAGTCATGCAACATAAAATGTCCAGAACCTGAAACTATCCTGTTTGAAGAACAAAACCTATAACTTTAATGGCTTCCTATTGAAAACAAACTATTTTACTCCAATGGATTGGATAAAATATCAACAACATTTGCACAAGATGGATATGTGGCTTCTAACAACAAAACAACACTAACTAGGCATGCAATGAAAGAAACTAAGAATTCTAAATAAAATGAAAGACTAATCTATTGCAATGAGAAATTCAAAGGCAAATTTGAGGGGCCATTTTCTTGAGCACAAGCCAACTATTTATAGCATTTGCATTTACCCAAGGTAAAAACCAAATAGAACTCTTAAACTATAAACAATGGCAAAACACTATTCCAGGGAACCAGAATCATTAATGCAAGCTTATGGCGGTGAAAAAAAGCTGGTGAATTGTTGAAATTTACGTGAGTCGTGTTAAAAGAGCATTCTATAAAAATGCGTATCTTTCATGATATCCATGTGCTCGTGCTCTAGTACACACTGATGCAATACTTCATCTTGGCCTAGCTTGTATAGGTAACCACTAATCAACATAAAAGGTGTCGTGTGAATTGCAACTTATTTCTTATCTAAAGATTTCATTCCTTTAGGAGCCATACATGTAGGTAAAAATATAGGATTATCCTCCATTACTGAAGGAGCACATTGTACCCTGTACAATTGTGCATCTAAAATTGTATCTTTAATTTTTACATGTCCTCCCCTGACTAGATTCTTGATAAATGGTCTGGGCCAAAATTAATTTTACCTGGTTTTACCACAATTGTGAAATCAAATTCTTGGAACAAGAGCACCCATTGACATATGCACCCCTATAAAATGGGCTTTTTTACCAAGTATTTCAATGCCATGTGATCGGTGTAAAATAAAAATGGTGTTGCTAGTAGGTATTGTATGAATTTATGCAGTGCATAGATCATGGACAAGGCTTTGCACTCAGTAGTTGTATAATTCTGCTCTGTAGGAGTCAACTTTCTACTAGAAAAACATATAGGATGATCTATAATACCTTCTCCAAGATGATCTAACACTGCACCAATGGCCATGCCAGAGGCGTCCACATGTACATGAAATAGTTGGTTCCATGAAAGAAAGCAAAACGAGAATAGGCGTTGTAGTAAGTCTTTCCTTCAATGACTAAAATGCACATTGCTATGGTTCTCCCCAATAGAATGTCCCTTTTACCTTTAGTAAATCTTCCAAGGGTATGAAAAAATCTAAACATATAATTTGATAAATTCTCTATAATACCCAGTGTGACCCAAGAATCCACACACCTCACTCTAACTGGTAGGCTCTTTTAGGTCTATAATAACTGTAAACTTAGCTAGATCTACTAACAAAACTTCCTTACAGATGATGTGCCCTAACAATTTTCCAAAAGGTGTAGTAAACAAAAATTTCTTGATGTTTAAAGAGATGCTTAAATGTCTACATATTTCAAACATTAAGCGTAAATTGTCATAGTGATCCTTAACAAGTCCATACACCATCCAATCATCCAATTAAACCTGTAAGAAAATGTGAATAAAATCCTAGAATGCTTAAACAACTATGCATAAAAATACAACAGGCACATTTTTTTAGACCAAAGGGCATCACAATATATGCAAAACTTCCCCATTTAGTGGTGAAAGTTATTTTCTCTTGATCCTCTTGCAATCCTAGACTCGATGATACCCAGAGAATCCATCTGTAAAAGAATAGATTTTGTGCCCTACAATGCCTTCTAATATCTCCTCTGTGAAAGGTGTAGGAAAGGGATCAATCACACATGCATCATTCAGTTCTCTATAATCAACACAAATCCTAATCTGACCATATTTATTTATACTTGATGACCATGGGGATAACCCACTCTAATTCTTCTAGGGGCTTGATGATGCCATATTTCAACATCTTGTCAATTTCTTCCTTAACCTTTACACGTAGGTTAGGGTTCATTCTATAAGGTCTTTTCCTGATCGGTGTGTCCCTTCCTTAAGATTAATCTTCATCTCTCCTAATGATTCATGCACTCCTTTTAATTCATGGTAGCCCCTAGGAAATAAGTCTTGAAAATCATGAAGTAACTCAACTATCTTTGCCACTTCAGAATCAAACCAATAATCTCCAATGATTGCCTCCTTAGGTTCAACATCCGTACCAATATTCACTTTCTTTGTCTTCATAGGTTCATGATAGGCACATGCGTTGTTATCTGCACTGTCCAAAACCTCACACATACCTACTGAATGATCTATATCTAGATTTTCTACTTCTTCATCATCCAATATGTAGACCATCTTTCCTTTTTCTTTCTCAAAGAAAGCACACTTAAGCAACACGATGTCTGTTTCTTCTTCTTTATTAAAGCACGCTTATGAGTCGTTCTCCTCAAATAACTCCTGAATGAGTTCTTCTGCCTTTACATTGTCTCCCATAGTTAAATGATTTATAACCATTAATGCTTCTTCTACTAAAGGTTTAGTAAAGAATTAGTCAAAAGTCTAGACCATTCCTGTAATCAAATCCTACCAATTTCCGGTCTCTCTATGTAGCTCCACATATACCTACCAAATGCGTGCGCAACCTTGTAAAGTGGAATAATGTTTGTGCACCCATATCAATAGAAGTAAATCTTCTCGACCCTCTATCTAGAGCTTATCACATTGCTGAATAGGTTGATTACCATGATATGTGTAGATTTAGGTGGGTGCATTGCTCTAGAAAACTAAGTTGTTAGAGAAAATATAACTTCATTACATTCTACACGTTTATTCCTATGAACCACCCACCAATGTGCTACTATCTCATGTAGGGTATATGCTAACATATTTATTCTTTCAAATTGGTCTATCCATATTCTCCCATGGCATGCAGGAATACCGTTGGATCTCCCTCTCCAAAGGTACCGAGGTAATCGAGTAATTACCTATCCTATTAATGTAACGAGGTTTTATTTTCCATGCAAATATGTTCAATTTGCACCCAACTATCTCATAAGTACCGTGAGACCAATTATCACAAGCAATACTTGTGGTATCACTAATAGACTATGCATATTCCCAATAGAGGATTCCTTCCTTAGATGCCTAAAGTACTTCTAGGTCTTGAACGATGTGTACATAAATTCTATTCAAATATTCTTCACTCAAAGGCTCAACATAGGGTGTAGATTTCCCATCTGTTAAAGGAATAATAACCCTTTCCTCCTTTTTTCAAAACTTATCTATCCTTTGTTGAACAGAAGATCATCATTATTTACGTAAAACCAAGGGTGCCCAAGCTGAGCTGGGAAACTGTCTAATTCAGCAAGTTCTAAAACCTTAAAATCCCCAATAAAATTGGCCCCTTGTATAATAATGGATGCATCTTTAAAAATTCTGATAAAGTGGCTTTATTTCGATTAGCCATAAAAAATACATTAAAATATGATTGCAATGGAGGTCTCCCCATGTACCCATGCATCCAAAGTAAGCACATTTACCTCCGTGCATGTGTCAATCAATATATTACTCAAGATCCATCCATCCACTACAACATTTAGAGTGATTTCATTTTTGTAATACAAGCTATGAGGGGGAATATTTTCATGTAGGATATGACATCCATTCTCAATATTCATGCATGGAGTGTTTCCCTTTAGCCAACTCCCTAGTAATGGAATGATATTCTCCTGGCGCAACATTTTTCATACCTCCTTCAAGTCATCAATATCCAACTAGACCGTCTTTGTTGCCTTCTTCTGTTCCATCTTCCGTGATTGCTCCTTCAAACACTGTATTTCACCTTGAAGGTTTCTACATACCTCCATGGTATCCTGATAAACCTCCTTCTGGTGTGCGGGATTTGGATACCTTGCATGTAAAACATCCTCCTTAGTGATGGTAGGATTTTTCCTCAAACACTTCTCTAGCGTGCAGCAACTTCAACATGTGTAGTAATATTCACAGTAATACCTTAGGTTACGGTGCCAACTTTGACATCCATTGATTTACCACAGAAAGTTGTATCCTAACCATCCATGTTCCTTTGTTATCCTATTTATACTACTTGATAAGATGCTCATAAAGATCTGGGTATTCCTCCTAGCTATGATTCTTCCAACAGAAAGAACATGTAATATTCTGAGGACATTTGCACCTTTAGTGGTCATGTGATCTTCATGTAAAACATGTTCCATGAGGGAAATCACTTCTTCCACCACCAAAGACTCAACCTCCAAATCCATTATAGTATCCTTGACCTCTTCCATGTTCTCCTTTAGAGTACCCCTTGTTCTCATCATAGTGCACTTGATTATGGTCCTGATCCTAGTGCTCACCCTTACCCTTGGAGTTATATGATACTCCTATCTTTCGTACACCAATATCTATGGCATCATATATCTAACCGATCAACATGCATTCTTTTATAGCATGAGTTGAGGAATAGAAAATTTTACAATAACATGATACATTCTTCCTTATTGCACATTGTAATAATGGGCAGCGGATGATGTCATGGTTAAGATGACATATCTCACAGTCTAGAAATAATGAACGTCTTGACTGCATGGACAAATATCCTTAGTGTGCCCTTCCACTTCACATTCGTACACCAAATCCCAAAGCGTGTCTCATGTGCTTTGAATTCACCGATAGCTTCTCCAACTATTTTTCCATAGCTGTAATTTGTGCTTCCAAGAATGGGATGACTCTAGTATCTATAATTCCAACTGGTTCAATGTGCAAATTTGCCTAAAGTGCTTCATGTAGATCGAGTGTATGTCTTATGTAATAACACCCTTCTAAATGGTGTGATCAGTCCTCTAATGAACCATGGTGCATGTCTTTGGCTTGCATGAATATCATAAGAAAACTTAGATAAAAATGTTTTGAAATGGGCTTCATACTCTCGAGACACTCTCAATGGTACCCTTCTTAATATCCTTGAGTATGCTTATAATCTTCTGCTCAAATTCAAGGATATAGAACTCTTTAAGGAATGCATCTTTTAATGCTGCATATACTCTACATAAGTTTGATATGGGTAAAACTTCATGTACCAATTATGTGCACATCCCTATAATGTAGTTGCAAATTGAATTAACTTGTGCTCAGAAGTTGTGATCCCTTTTACGCACCATAGTATATCACACATGTGTATGTGTTTAACAACATCCTCTATGCCCCCATATTATGGAAGATGAAGAGACATCTCCATGTAAATATTCTGGGGTTGGTGTAGACCCTGACCACCTGATCCAGAACCTCATGTGTTACATCTACCTCTAGAACCACTAAATCCACAAGAACTAGAGCCACCTATAGGCTGAAGTAGATCGGAAGATGTACTTACCTATGTCCCAACAATAAGTATCTTGAACTAAACTCCTATAGTCTGCATGGTGGTACTACTCCTAGAAGTTTTTCCAACATTTTATGCTCTCGAATCCTATGTTGATGATGTGCTTGAAAAGGTACCTCCAAACAAAAACAAAGACATCTTCCCCCCATATATGTATTTGCTATATGAATTACCTCTACTTCTCTACTTCCCAAATTAGCTTACTCGACTATTGGATGTACTAGATATTGGAAAACCAAGAAAAAGGGATAGGTTGCTAGGTAGATTCAGATGCACACCTACGGCCCATGTCATCTATCTTTGGTGCGCTCTTGTGTGAGGCCAAGGATGTTTCCCTATCATGCTTGCCAAAATGGGGGAGTTCTTGATGCTCGGCTCTATACCTTCTCGAATGAGATCCAAATCCTTCACAAGCCATCTCTCTCCTCAACTCCATCCACTCTGCAATGTCAAACTGCTTCTCTATCTCCCTCTTATGTGCCTCATTGTACTTAAGATGTCTTTCTTCTCTCTTCCTTTATACCTCTAGCTCCACCATCTTTCACAAAACTACTCCTTCCCCCATGCATGGTGGGGTTTAGCTAGCCATTTGTTTTTCTTCCAAGTTCAGGGTCACCATCAAGACCTTGATTGCTAGTGGAATGATTTGCAAGTAAGTTCCTTGGGATAATGTAAAAATTAGAACTCGGTAGAGTCCTGGGAAAGAATAAGTGGAAACCGAGTACTCCGAATATATATGTTCAAAAGACCACAGAACCAAGTATCCATAATGCATGTCTAAATTAGATCAACATCATACAGGGCATGAAATTCTACCTACGTCCAGACAAGTGTGTGATATCTCCAATTTTGTTTAGATGCATAAGCAACCAGCGACTCATACAGTTCTCTGGGAAGATAATAAAGAAGATCTCGTACAAATAGTCATATAGATTCTGCTCCACCTAAGAACATGCATCAAAATTAGATCCAGATCTCAACCTCCATGAGTTCTCTTCTTCTAGATATTTTATCAACTCCTCAACACTTGCTAGGGTCAACCGGTATGTCTTCATTATGAACCATTTTGAAAACAACTGAAAAAGAGGTCTCGACAATGGAACCAATGATGCAACCTAGAATTTATAACAAATAACCTTGGCGTCTTTGGCACATCACCCTTCCCGAGTTGAGCAATCACCGAAGTGCACAAAGGTACTAGCCCCCTCCTTAGAGTTTCTTGTGCAAGATGTTATGTGATGACAATATAACACATGTAGATCCATAAATGGCATAAACATTCCACAGAGCCTAACTAGACCTAGATCTTAAAGAATCATGAATTATATAATAGAAATGATAGTATTAACCATACAAGAACTAGTTGCAGTCATGTTTAACACCTTTATCCACCCAATACACTCCATTATATTAAACATAATAAATACATTCTTACAATAAATAGTATCATAAGTTTATGCGCGTATTAGATCTGGTAGCATAACTCCATAATAGCTCATACACAATGTCTTTGTATATCAAACTACACAGTTTAATCCATATTTATAAGGGTGGGGACTTTCCCTTCACTACTTATGCACTTCCTAAAATAGGTCGCATGCTGAAAATAACCATGCACCTTTACAATAATAGGCACACATGCAAGTGCGCTAATAATAGATCTCCTACAGTTAACTGGCAGTAGTAATCCTATTATTATCTTCAACTTGTGCATGATGCTCATCAAATGCTCATCCCAAAATAGTAGTTACATGTTGTGCAAGTCTCCATCCCGATGTGTGCTCTACACACTATCTTACAAAATAGCCCGTAACGATGAAAACAACTAAGTCCCCAAATAAACTTGTCCCGGTGCACATTTCCTTTCTTATATTTCTACGCCTTAAAATGTGCCTTATTCCTACGAGAAAATATTTTGTGTGCCCTCTCCTTAGTGTCATACTTTGTCTTCTCAACAATCCTATGCATGCAACTTTGGGGAGCTATTATTAGATATTTTTAACTTAACAAGATACTATATTTAATGGATGGAGATTCATTGAGGTCCTGGCTGTTGTTTGATTCTTAAATCTAGATTTGGAGCCATAGAAGGATTTTGTAGAAGGTTTCATTAAATCCAGCATGATTTGCTCTATTTCTCCATTGCTTGTTTACTCTATTAATATTTTATGGATAAAATATCTGCAATAGTTCTTTGTGTGTTATCTATAACTTCTTTGTGGAATGGCACCGGTTAATGTGGATGCTTTCATTTTATGAATTTGTAAAATTATCATGAATGGTTGTAATTTTCCATACTTGGGGTTACCATAATATTTCTACTATAATGATTAATTATTTTACGTTGTGCTTGAAATTCAATATGGGTTTACCTAGAAGGTGAGATATTATTCCAAAGGGTATTGTATTTGTTCCTATTTCTAGACTAAAGTTTTGTGGGTATTCGTAAAAAAGAATAGCTGAGATTGACTCTCGGTTGTAGTTGGGGAATTTTTTTCTTTAATCCATTTGGAATTCCAGCTTAACTTGGGGGTTGAGCGATTACGGTTATAGCCTGGATTAATTTTTTTGACTAACCAATCGGCTTAGTTGAACCCTTAAACAAGCAAAGGAAATGAAAACTATACCCCGTGCCAAATTTTTCATGTTTTATCATTCCTATGCACCCCAGGTCAAATACATCAGTTTGGTCACCCCCTATTTGATGTAAAATTGGTCCCCTATGTGATTTAGGAAAGTAAATTTAATCCCCCATGTGATTTTAGGAAGTTTTGAAAAGATGCTATCTTCAAACATGGAGGTGAATTGAAGACCTTATAACATCATGGAAATGATTTTGGAAGGTTTGGGGAAGTTTGAAAGACTTGGAGTAGTCTGAGTAAAAATAGGGTTCACAAGCCTAGGCAGTACATAGCCTAAAAAACTACTGGGCTTCAGAAGAAGATTTTGGGAGCTCTAGATGGAGTTAGACGTAAAAAAAAACATCTATGGAAAGAGGATTCAATACCTACATGATGGTGAAATCATATTTTCACAACACCTTTGCGCATAGGGTTTTTAGCAGGTAGTTTTTCTCAGGCACAGTGGAGTCCCAAATCAAAATCCATTTTTTCAGGGATCAAATGGATGAATAAAGACATGAGACCCCACCATTAGATTCAAAATTCCATTTCCAGTTAGGATCATATAAAATTTCACCAATAAATTCCACGGAGCTCAAGTTATCATCATTCCAAGTTACCCTCTTGAAGGCATAGTTCAAGAGAGTTAGTCAATTTTTGGGAGGACACGTGTCAGCACTAGGAGCCTGGCAGGGATTTTATGTCCCCAATGTCCCTAAGGTCAGGTACAAAAACCTTGGAAAAATGCACCCAACCCCCATGTGACCTCTGGGACCCTCATGTGACCTTCATACTTGACAGTTCAACCCCCAGGTGCATTTTTGAGCTCAAATTCCCTGCGTCGATCGAGGACACGTGTCACCTCAGAGACCCATGGAATTTGATGTCCCTCATGTCCCTAAGGTCAGGGATAGAAGACATGGAAAAATGCCCATCCCCTATGGGGAGTCTTTTGGTCATCCACGTGACCGACTTTCAACCCCAGTGCTTTAAAGCAACTTTTTCACCTCCATTCCTTTCGTCGTCGATCGAGGACACGTGTCGTCCTCTTGACCACCATGGAATTTGATGTCCCTCACATCCCTAAGGTTAGGGACATCAAGACATGAAAAATGTTCCCAACCTTCTCCTCCCATGATTTTTTGAAAATTTAAAATAACCATTCACTTCTTCTTCTAAAGTGCTTCTAACTTGCTTCCACTCCCGTGCACAATATTTCCATTCCTCCTCTATAATAACTTCTCATCCATCATTCCACCATTGCTAAACCTCAAACCAGACCTAACACCAAGGTACTTCCTTCCACTCCATGAAATCACACAGGTCCCAAAGGAAATTTGAGCAAACAAAGGAGAGGCACAAAACGAAGAAGGAGAAAAAAGAAAACTCCATGGCCATGAAACAAAAAGTTGAAGAAATATCTCAAATGGATGCATGAAAAAACAAGCTATATTTTTATGTTCATTCCTCTACCCAAGGCCATCAAGAAGACACCTTCAAACTCTCCTCTCATGCAATAGAGCATCCACAACAAAGAAATCCCACTTCTAGCTCAACGAAGAAAAAAATCCAATTTCCCATCAAACCGTTGGGTGAAAACGAAGTAGAATACACGTGAAGCATCAAAAGAAAAAACCCACATCAAAAATATAATTTTTTTTTTGCAAAATGGAGGAGAAAACTAGACCTACAATTTTGAGGTCCATTAATGGTTTCCGCATCCAGAAGCACTTGCTCAGCCCAAAATTTGAAACTTTAAAATCTCCTAGACTATTAAGCGGGGGGCCTGAAATTTCAGAGGGGTGATATTGGGAAAAAAACCATATCAAAAAATTTCATTCCACATCAATCCACCTCCAAAATCCCACTTTCTAAAAATAGCAGGTCTACTACATAGGGACTACTATTTCAGGGAAAGTCATCAACAAAAGAAGAACCTGCGAAGGAGATGGTGACATTGAAGATGCACTGCAACTGAGAACTCACTAGAATGGGAAATTTTTGCACTTACTAAAAATAGTAAGTGGTCCCACAAGACACCTACTAAAAATAGAAAGTTGATCCAGAAGGAATGAGGAATGAGGAGAAAGAGGAAAACAGAGCCACAACATCCAGTTGAAGATCGGGACTTGATTTTTCACACTTACTAAAAATAGTAAGTTGTTCTTTCTAGGCTAAACATGAAGTCAAAGTGGATGGGTCAGAAGCCAACACAACCCTTCACCTACGAGTATGATGTGGAAGATAATGATGTCTTATACATGGACCTGAATGACCTTAAGACTCACATGGCCTCCAAGGACCGAAAGAGGATTGAAGACCAGATATTCACAAGTGGCTTGTTCACCGCTTGCAGGACACCCAAGTGTCTGATGCAGAGTCTCGAGTTAGTCCTAGCCTTACTTTTCCACTACAAGAGCCCGAGACATGAACCATCCAAGCTGAAAATGGTACAATGATGGTGGTCATCAGCCCTAGGACCATTTCACTCTCTCTGTAGAGATACCACATCCCCCAACATGGTCATCATCTCAAAGGATAGGGCCTCACATGATTGGGAAACAATGGATTCATATGTCCAAGGAGTAGTGCTCAGGCTCATGGTTGAAAATAGGAGAAATCCTTCTAGATGCCCAAGAATCTTCCAAGGTGTGAGTTCCGAGAAGGGTATTCTTGATGTCATCACTCTCCTCAGTAGAGTTATGGGTGAAGCAAGCATGAGAGACTTCCAGACTAGATGGGCCTTTTCATCCTACATTGACGATGAAGGGAAAGAAAGGATTGACTAGGGGCAGATCATCAATGAAAATATCCATCTACAACTACTCCAAGTGCCCATGAAAAGGAAGTTCCACATGAATTCTTACCTAGTTTATCTCCTTGCAAGCTCGAGATCATTCAAAGGATTGGATCTCACGCAAAACATTGCTGCCAAGGTGCCTACATTTGAGAAACTTCCACAGTTGGTAATGGAGGAGAGAAAATAGGCATTTCACTCACGTGAATGATGCATTCACCATGTACATGGTCCAAAGCTTAGAAGGGGATCTTGAAGCTAGGATGTCACCACAAAGTGACATCCCTGATCAAGGAATATGGCTCATACTTCATACAATTCTCAACCTTCTCCTACATACGAGTCATTGGCTTCAACCAAGCTCCACTGAGACTACCTAAGTACCTCAATGACTAGATTGTATTGTTCAAGAGCTCTACAGGTAGATCACTCAAGTGAATAACAAGCTCAAAAGTAGAGAAAGAAGTTGATTTCATTCCCTATCTCTAGGGGTGTTCACGTGTAAAATCTCAAATGATGCATCTCACCTGGAGGCCACTTTCACACATCTAACTTTGCATTCCTACATCATCAGGCCCAACTTTGACATCCGAGAAGATCCCGACTCATTCTATGTCCCAGAATTACAACATGAGCCACAAGTCGAGGACTACTTGGGCCAACTGTATTGATGAGTTCAAGTACGTGAAAAGGACCACATGAGGATGACAATCAATGAGATGAAGAAATTCAAGTTCTCTTGGTATGAAGACATCTTGCATGATGATGGGACAAAATGTATGATCCTAAGTACACAATAAGTCAAGATGTCCAATGCCCCAAATCAACTAGCATGTTCATGAATCAGAGATATATTGAGTAGATGGAAAAGGTGGTGAGGAGAATGAGGAACTAGTTTTAGAAGAAAAGGACTATGGTCATCCAGTCATGAGGAATTTCTCCAAGCCAGAAGAAAGCTTCACATCATTCATCTTCAAAAGTGGTGGAGGTGACTTCCATCTCTAAACACTCTAGAGCGAGTTCAAAAAGGAAGGCCATGGAATTGGAAACTTCTTCCCATGAGAAGACACCCAAGAAAGTTAGGGTAGAAGAAGGCTCATTGGCATCATTACAGCAGAGGAAAACTTGATCTCAGTAATGCAAATAAAAAATATAGTAGTAGAAGCATAGGAAAATAAGGAGTACATGGTTCATGATTCAGTCTTCAAGCTACCACAAGAGGTCTCACCTCTTGTTGACACCAACACCCCTCTCATTTAGGACTTTCCTCCTCCTCCAAAACAAGGAATGGTTGGTGCACCCATCATTGAGCCTAAATCCAAAAATGTTTCCATGGATGTGGAAATGGTCATCCCTGACACTCACACTGTGTAACAAGTAACAGCCCCTGATCTATCAATGATTGTCTCATTGGCTAAAGAAAAAAGGTCAAGAAAGATCACACATACAACCTCACATTCTATAATGGGGAGACATAGGTAATCAATACATCAAAGTAGCTCACCAAAGGTAATCAAGCCAGTGGATGAGATGACACCAATGACTATATGAGATGAGCATGATCCAATTGGGACCAACTACTCATGAGGGAGATTTGCACATATATCAACAATCTTCTACTTGCATGGTGGCAAGGAATAAAGAATATAAAGAGAAGATTGAGGTACTAGAGGAACAAGTACAAACTCTTTCATCTTATGTGCAACACCTAGTGGAACCAAGCACTACAACACTTCCTATTGAGAAAGTGGCACCCATCAGTAGCTTTCGATCCAGAATCCATCAAAAGAACACATGAGCTCACAATGTAGGGGAAAGAAAACAATGAATGGATCGACTCAATCTCTGAAAAAGGGAAGCCAACACTCCAAGAGGTCAAGCTCTTTGTATACATGTGCACAAAAAACAAAAAAATGAGAGCACTCAAAGAGGATGTGGAGAAAGAAAGAGAGTACTAGGAACCTCTGGGACCAATAGTGAGTGAGATGAGAAACACCCATCATCAGAGTTGATCGACAAGAAGGTTTTGAAACTCCTATAGAAGACTTGACACATGTATGGGCAGGGCCTTGGAATCAGGTTTGAGGAAATCAATCGGGCCTTCACAGAGCTAGAGGAGAAAGAAGAACAAACATACAAGCTAGGATAGTATAAATCAGAAAGTTTAGAAACTTGGAGTACCTACAATGAGAAAACACACAACTACTTGATGAGTTGATCATCCCTTTCAAATAATATGTCAAGAAAGGGGTGGGCAACCCATTTTCCTTCACTAAGGATACTCTTGACTTCCTCTCAGAGATCTGAGCCTCCATTGCACTTATCATAAAAATCACTCATCATGGTTCGGGAAGTGCAAGGACATCAACAATGTGATCGATGGATGGACCGAAAACCTTGAGCTGCATTCGCATCCCTCATGCCAAAAAAGTAGAACTCTGTAACTGGCTCATTTTTTAAAAGATCTTGAAAAGACAAAGTTCTTCTCAGAACGCAAAGTGGAGAGCAGTCAGAGAATGGAGCCAAGTCCACCGCAACAACTCATTCTTCCACATAATTCTTCTTCTTCTTCTTCTTCTTCTTCTCTTCTCACTCAACGCTCTCTCTCATCAATGTTATATTTTTGCATTGAGGTTTTGCACTTTTTAATATTACTTTAAGTGACTTTAGAAACATAATGTAAACTTTAAGTTTCCTTGATTTTATAAAAGGGACTTAAATATTTAAGTGGAATATGAACAATCTAAAGTCAAATTAAAGTATTTGAAAAGTCACCGGAAGATGAAGAGTTGCATCCTCTTCTATAAATTGTAACTAGCTCCTCATTTGATGGTCTTCTTAGAAAACTTCTAAAATCTTCTTAAACTTCTTAGATATTGGAGTTTTTTTTGAATTCATGAGAGAGATATCCTTGTGAAGAGAGAAAAGAGATAGAAAATTTCTTCTATTTTCCCTACTCAAAATGTCTTCCATTTCTATGATATGTACAATTTTCTGCTTGAGCTTCAATAAAGGAAGAAGGAATTTTAGCCTTTTTTGACTGAGGGGTTTAGTGGTACTTTGTGTTCATCAAACTCTATTTGGTCTTGTTGTTGTTACATATATTTTTTTTCTTCTAAATTCAAGTGCATGTAATGAAGTTTCTGGCTGGTGTATGCAAGTCTCTGATTTTCTACTTGTAACATTAGTTTATCTTTTCTAATTTTCTCACTCCCTTTCCCACTCTCCTAGAAAATTCTTCCCTTGCAGATATATCTATAAGATTTTTCCATAGGGTCAATGGAGTGTCCTATTGGATCCCCACCATAAGGCCACTAGAGAAAACTCATTTTTACTTGCGCATGCATGCACATATATAGCACTGGTTAAGTAGAGGGACTTAGACTCCTAGAGCATTGGAAGATAACCACCAATTTTCCCCAAAAAATTTTCTCGCCAACAATTTTTTGCACCCACCATGGGGCAGATTTAGCAACATTTGCACACTTGAATATGACTAGAAGGTCTAAAAATACAAAAAAAAATTTAAAAATTCAAAATTCAAAAAAAAAAAAAAAAATTTTAGAATTTGAATAGCTATATGAGCCACATGTCTACAAACCATGGCTATTCCAGAAATCCTCCTATTGAAAGACCTAATTTCTCTTCCACATCCAAGAGGATATTGCTTCAGATTTGAGAGAAGCTATCTGACATAATAAGAAAAGTGTCAATCACTACTTCATTGCCACAAGAATTCTTGACCTTGAAGAAGAACACACTACTGAATTAGAGAGGCAAAGAAAATTCCAAGCACCACAAAGAAGAGCATAAATTTCCAAGCTGGTGGATAGAAGATACACCCGAAAAAGAGACAAGGAGGAAAAACCAACCCTATTTTTGAAGAGCTTCAAAGAAGACAAGAGCTTCTCAAAATTCCAGAGGTCTCCTTTTCATCAAGAAACCGGTCACATTGGGAACTTGAGTGTTGTCAATCCTTTGATAGTGAATTTCCATACATCAATGAGAACCTTGAATATTTCACTGACGTAGAGAGACCAAAAGAAGCTAGAGAAAGAGAAGAAAGAACAGAAGAGGAAATAAGAGCTCAACTCAAAGAAATTGAAAGACTTCAAGCCGAGGCGATGAAAGAGAAAGCAAAAAAAAGCCACAAACCTTAGAGAGGTTGGAAGCTAGAAAAAAAAAAAATGGGGGATCATGATCATGATCATGAGGTCCATAGGCCTAATGTACCATGGGGAGAAACACCGCCCACTCACCCTTGCTCAACCACTCCACGAGCTACCAAGAGGCTCAAGAAAAAACTTCCAAAATTTAGAGGGGATGGTTCTCAACTCCCCAAAGAACATGTAGCAACATTTATCACCACTTGTGTGTATTGGGCATTGAGGATGAAGATGTGTCAGTTAGGCTCTTTGTGGAGTCACTCCAAGAAAAAGATTTTGCCAAATGGTTCTACATGCTACCCCCAAGAGGTCTATCACCTATTGGGAAGATATAAGAAGTGCATTCAAACACAAGTTTAAGACCATGAAAATATCAAGATCTCTTGGTCCAATTGGTACAAATGAAGAAAGAAACCTCTAAATCAATGAGAGACTTCATAGCAAGATATAATAGAGTGATAAGAAGAATCCCTGAAGATGTGGTGCCTCCTAAAAATAATTTGAAGAGATTCTTCATCAGTGCCTTGCCATCAGAAGTAGGTTTCTTCCTTAGAAGAACCCAACCAAGAACATTGAGGGAAGCTCAAGACCATGCGATAGAAACCGATGATGATCTAATCCTATCCGAAAAGTGAAAGGCCCAAATGGAGAAAAAGGGCTAGAGTTCAAGCTCAGTCACCACATACCCCAATGTTCCAAAAAATGGTGAATGACTTGGTTGCCTTGAAGAAACAACTATCCCAGATCACAATGCGGAACACTCCAAGGAAGCCAAATCCTCCCAATAGACCAAGGATTTCCCCACCTCCTCATCAGATCACTCTTGAAGCACCACTAGTTAATGCCACTTGTGACACTCTTGAAGAACCAGAGGAGGAAGCAAAAATTGAAGAACCTAAAGAAGAAAATGTGGAGGACTATGAAAACTATCTTGAGGTCGAGGAAGTTGATGGTGATATGCACAATGGCCTAATTGAGTATGTTGATGATGAAGATGATGATGATGAAGAAGCTCCAAGTTTCTCATGCATATTTTTCACACACACATCCAAGAAAGGTGCTCCATCCTCAATGGTGACTATGTGAAAAGAAAAGAAGAAGAAAGAAGATTCTCCTACAGAGGTCCCACAAAATAAAATCATCAGTAGAGGATCACCATTACCACCTTCTATGGAGTCAAATAAAGAAAAATTAGACCCACTAGTTAGCAAGGATCATGCTGCCATACCAAGTAAGTCATCTAATCCTTCTCTCAACTCAAAGGTTACTAAGAATAATTCTCCTTCAAATGTTGTTCCCATAAAAACATCTAAGGTTTCATCAAAACCTACATCCCCATCTCCTTCCAAGCCAGTTAATGCACCCATGAAGGAAAATTCAACACCCAAAATAAAAATCCTTCACCATGTAAATCTTCCATCATTCCCGAACCTCTTCCTCACCCACCATAACCCCATTTGACTTTGTGGAACACACAAGAAAAACTAAAGTCCAACTCTCAGAAATAGAATACCTACAAACGCATCCCACCCAATTTGATAGGTTCATTGATGTAGTTCCATGGTAGTAATCCTATAACCTCAGTCCAAGTTCCAAAGGCTTACTCCCCACACCATCCACACCACCTTCTCAAAACATGCTAGCTCTCAGTGCCTCCAAAACCAACAAGGTTGAACCTTTCTACCTGTCACTCCTCATTAAAGGCTTCCAGCTAAATAATTGTATCATAGATTCCAGAGCCTCAGATAATGTGATGCCCATCAAAGTTTGCAAATGCTCTCTAGCCTCACCTTGACCTAGGTGAATGGAACACTATTCAATGGAATCCAAACAAGTGCCATTGGTAGGAAGAATCAAAGATGCACAGTAGCACTAGCTGATTTTCCAGACAAGAAGGTGCTCTTGACCATCCTGGTGGTGGACATCCCAACATCCTTTGGCATGCTATTGAGCCAAAGCTTCTGCAGAGACTTGGGTGGAGAAATAAAAATGGATTGGTCATCTACAACTATTCCAGTGAAAGGAAGATGAAGAAGTTGCTTCTATAAGAAGATGAAGTTCACAATAAGAAAGTCCGATGATCTAAAGGAAAACATTCTCTTTTCAAGATAGTGGGCTAGGAAACTACTTCCTCACATCAAAAAAATGAGAACTTTCCACTTCTTATGGAAGAGGAAGAAGATCAAGTTTGGATGATGGAATTTGATGGTAGTCATTCCAGTGTAGGTTCGGGAGTAGGTGTAGTGTTGTACTCTCCTTCTGGTGAATTGTACCCATTTTCCTACAAGCTGCAATTTGATAATACAAATAACACAAACAGTGAGTATGAAGCTGAAGCTCTCTTTAGGCATAGGTGTGGTAAAAGACATGGGAATCAAGAAGCTGAGATGCCGAGGTGATGTGGAGGTGATAGTAAAGTAAGTCCATCAACAATATCAGGTGAAGAATCCAAGACTCTCAACATTATAGAAATAGAGTATGGGACTGCATTGAATCTTTTGATGCATTTTCCATTAAGCTATCCCAAGAGAAAAGAATGAAAAGGATGATTCTCTTGTGGTGTCGCTTCCCTAGTGACACCTCATCCTTCTTTTGGTAAAGACAAGGTGACCATTGAAATGGTATTCAGCCTAGTGTACCAGATAATGCAAATCATTGGCAAGTCTTTAATGATGATAACCAAATTTAGCATTTTGGAACAAAGAGATAATTTCAACAATCTCTTTTTTGAAGGAAGTGAGAAATCCACACCAAGAAGTGGTAGCCAAGAGAGAGAAAGAAGGAATTGAAGGGGTTGATGAAGAAGAGTGATCAAATTGAAAGGAAACAAGATTCCCAAAGGCCTAGTTTCTCTAGAAGACCTCTTTGAAAACACACAATTCATTCAAGAGAAAGAAAAAAAATCTTCTCAATGCCCAACTGATTTTGATAAGGAAAACATCAACACCTCAGAGGAGCCAAGGATGGTCAACATTGGAAAATGTTTCACCCCGAGGAGAAAAGAATTTTTTGTTTTACTCAAAGAAATATTCGATGTTTTTTGCCTACTCTTATGATGAACTCAAATCCTTCCAACCAAAGGAAATGCATCACTCATTCCTTTGAAGCAGGATGCCAAGCCATTCAGGAAAAAAAAAAAGCCCATATAACCCAAATATTTTGATACCATCAAGGAGGAGGTAATGAAGATGCTCAATGCAAGAATCATCTTTCCCATCCACCATTCAACATGGGTGGCTAACATTGTGCCAGTGCGGAAGAAGAATGGTGAAATAAGAATATGTGTAGATTTCCACAACTTGAACCAGCATCACTAAAAGACAATTATCCTCTCCCTATCATGGACCACATTTTGCAAGTAGTCACTAGATCTGAAATGCTTTCATTTCTTGATGGATTCTCAGGGTATAATCAAATCAAAGTGGTGGAGGAGGATCACACCAAGACAACCTTCACAACACCTTGGGGCACTTTTTCCTACAACAGAATGCCTTTTGGCCTAATCAATGGGAGCTACATTTCAAAGGGTGATGGATTTGGCATTCAAAGATCTAAAACATTGCATTTTCATATATCTTGATGATCTCATGGTGTTTTCAAAGAAGAGGGGAGATCATATCCATCACTTAGAACAAGTACTTACAAGGTGTAGAAAACATGGCATATCACTAAATCCAAAAAGTGCATTTTTGGAGTCACGGAAGGCAAGTTATTGGGGCACATTGTGAACAAACATGGAGCACACATTGATCCTAGAGAGTATGAGCCATTCAAGCATTATCTCTTCCCACAAGCAAGAAAGGAGTTCATTCATTCTTCGGAAAGGTGAATTTTCTTCATCGCTTTGTTCTTGAGTTTGTTGAATTGACAAAGCACATCACCACCATGATGAAACCACAAGAAAAATTCAAATGGAACAATGAAGGGAAGGAAAATTTTGATATCAAAAATCCATCACCAAGGCTCCAACTCTTGTGTCTCCATTTTAACAAAGAATTCATCATGTATTGTTATGCATCAAAACATACCCTCTCTCATTCTTGTTCAAAAAATGATGAAGGCATGGAAGCACCTATTGCTTTCATGAGTTTTCCATTGAAAAATCATGAACTAAACTACATCCAATTGGAGAAGCATGCATGTGGTCAAGGCTGTAAAAAAATTCAGGTTTTACATCCTCAACTCTCATACGGTGGTGATGGTCCCCGACAGTGCAATCAAGTCCATCTTGACACAACAGATCCTGAGCTAAAAGAGGAAATTGGATTACAAAGACTCAAGAATATGACTTGGAGATTCGACCCTCCAATCTGGTAAGGGGGAATGGTTTGTGTAGGTTGATTGCTGAAGATGAAACACTCAAAGCTCAACATGGTGAAGAAAATTGTGCTTTCTCAACTTGTTCCAAAACAACCCACATGTTCTCTTTGTAACCACTACTAATGAGTGGTATGCTGATATTTCCTATTACTTAACTTATGGAGAATTCCCTCCTCATCTTGATTACAAGAAAAGGAGAACACTCAAGATGAAGGTGAAAAAAGTTTGTAATCTGAATCACACACTTTACAAGAGAGGCTAGATGGATGCTTCCTCAGGTGTGTAGATAAAGAGCAACAAGAAAAATTTTTTTAAAGCATACCATGACCAAGCATGTGGTGGAATTTTTCAGTGATGGTCACTACACACAAGATCCTCCAGGAAGGTATTATTGGCCTACCCTCTTTGCAGACACTCAAGATTGGGTTTCCAAATGTGAAGCATGCCAACAATTCATTGGGAGACCACAACTTGTTGCACTCACTCACTCAGCAATTGTTATTGAAGAACCATTTCAGCAAGTGGGGCTAGACTTCATTGGTGTTCTGAATCCTCACTCAAGCATGGGGGGCACACCTATGTGCTCACGGTGATAGATTACTTCACAAAATGGGTGGAGGCCATTCTATCCAAGCAAGCCAACACCAAAATAATATGCAACTTCATCAAGGAGAATATCATAGTACATTTTGAGTACCACAAAATATTGTAGCAGATAACGCTACCTATTTCTCTTCAAGGGAGTTGACCAAGTTTTTCTATGGCTATGGAAATCTCTTTATCTCATTCATCGACTACTATCCATAGGGAATGGACAAGCCAAATCAAGCAAACAAGAACATTGTGACCATTTTCCACAAGCTTAGATGAAAACCAAAGGAATTGGCACAAAAAAATTTATGATGCATTGTGGGTGGACATGATCACTCCCAAGAAGGCAATAGGTATGTCACCATTCCAACTATTGTATGGGGTCAAAGAAAAATTCCCATCACAATCGAGATGTCGGCTCTCAAGTTGCTATAGGGAATAGAAGATGGATAATACAAGGATTCCATTGACAAGAGGATCCTCTTTCTTGAGAAGCTAGAAGAAAATAGACTCCGAGTGGTGGACCATATCAAAGAACACCAATTGTAAAGAAAAATTTTTTGATAAGAAAGCCAAAGTGAGGGAATTCAAAGTTGGAGACTTCATCCTGCTATGGGACAAGAGAAGGGAACCAAAAGGCAGCCATGGAAATTTTGATTCATTATGGCTCAGCCCATTCCAGATTCATGAAGCTTGTGGTGAGAATGTTTTTCTACTCTCATATTTGGATGGAACACCACTGAATTGCCTCATAGTGGGAAATACCTAAAATTGTATCATCAATGAAAGTGGTTGTCCCCCACCTTGTACCATAGGTGATTTCTAGGTGTGTTTTTTCCTTTTTTTTGTGTGTGTGTTTCCTTTCCATCATTTGTGTGTGTGTGTGTGTGTGTGTGTGTGTGTTTCCTTCTTCCATTCCTTCTTTCTCAAAATTGTACATGACTCTACAAGGCCCAATGGATAAGGCACTAGTCAATGAATTATATGGTCTAAAATTGAGATTCTGGATTCCCATGTCATGTCTTCACTACACTCATTCCATGCCATGTCCCCAAGCTAGAGCCAATTGTTTTCATGCAAATGTGCAATAGGAAATTGAAATTTCCAAGCACAAAACTATACCCCTATGTGCCAAATTTTCATGTTTTATCATTCCTAGGCACCCAAGTCAAATCCACTAGTCTGGTCACCCCCTATTTGATGTCAAATTGGTCCCCTAGGTGATTTAGGAAATTCAATTTAATCCCCTAGGTGATTTTAGGAAGTTCTGAAAAGATGTTATCTTCTGGCAGTATTGGGAAGGGCTATCGTTGGCCTTCCCAGACTGATCAACCCCTCTGAGAGTAAAAAAAGGGAAAAAATTCAACATGGAGGTGAATTGAAGACCTTATAACATCATGGAAATTATTTTGGAAGGTTTGGGGAAGTTTTGAAAGACTTGGAGCAGTCTGAAAAAAAAGGGGTTCACAAGCCTAGGCAGTACACATGCCTAAAAAAACTGTTGGCTTCAAAAGAAGATTCCAGGAGCTCCAGATGGAGTTAGATGTAAAAAAAATCACCAAAATATATTCCAAGACCTACATGATGGTGAAATCATATTTTTCACAACACCTTGGTGCATAGGGTTTTTTGAAGGAGTTTTTCTCAGGCACAAGTGGAGTCCCAAATCAAAAATCCATTTTTTTCAGGGATCAAATGGATGAATAAAGACATGATAATCCCACCATTAGATTAAAATTCCATTTCCAGTTAGATCATATAAAATTTCACCAATAAATTCCACCGGAGCTCAAGTTATCATCATTCCAAGTTACCCTCTTGAAGGCAGTTCAGAGTTAGTCAATTTTTTCGGGAGGACACGTGTCAACACCAAGAGCCTGGTGGGATTTTATGTCCCCAATGTCCCTGAGGTCAGGTACACCAACCTTGGAAAAATGTTCCCAACCCCATGTGACCTCTAGGACCCTCATGTGACCTTCAGACTTGACAGTTCAACCCCCAAGTGCATTTTTGGAGCTCAAATTCCCTGTCGTCGGATCGAGGACACGTGTCATCTCTAGACCACCATGGAATTTTATGTCCCTCACATCCCTAAGGTCAGGAAAAAGACATGGAAAAATGTTCCCAACCCCTATGGGGAGTCTTTTGGTCATCCACGTGACCGACTTTCAGCCCCCAAGTGCTTTAAAGCAACTTTTTTCACCTCCATTCCCTGCCGTCGGATCGAGGACACGTGTCATCCTCTTGACCACCATGGAATTTGATGTCCCTCACATCCCTAAGGTTAGGGACATCAAGACATGAAAAATTCACCCAAGCCTTCTCCCTCCATGATTTCAAAATTTAAAAATTTCACTTCACCTCCTTCTTTCTTCTTCTAAGCTTTCTAACTCCCTCTCCACATGCATATATTCCATTCTTCCTCTCTATAACTTCTCATCCATCATTCCACCATTTCTGAACTTCAAACCACCTTCCACAAAAGGTACTTCCCTTCCACTCCATCCATGAATCACACATAGGTCCCAAAGGAAAAATTGAGCAAACACAAGAAGAGAGGCACAAAACGAAGAAGGAGAAAACAAAGAAATCTCCATGGCCATGAAACGAGAAGTTGAAGAAATATCTCAAATGGATGTGAAAAAAAAGATATATTTTTTTTCATTCCTCTACCCAAGGCCATCAAGAAGACACCTTCAAACTCTCCTCTCATGCAGATCATCCACAATGAAAAGAAATCCCTTCTCTAGCTCAACGAAGAAAAATCCAATTTCCCATCAAACCGTTTGGGTGAAAAAGAAGTAGAATTACACGTGAAGCATCAAAGAAGAAAAAACATCAAAAAAATAATTTTTTTTTACAAATGGAGGAGAAAACCAGACCTGTAATTTTGAGGTCCATTAATGGTTGCCACATCCGTAAAGCACTACTAGCAGTCCCAAAATTTGAAACTTTAAAATCTCCTGGACTATTAAGCGGGTAGGTCTAAAATTTTAGAGGGGATATTGGGAAAAAAACCATATCAAAAAAATTCATTTCACATCAATCCAACCTCCAGAAGCCCACTTTCTAAAAATAGCAAGTCTACTACATAGGGATTGCTATTTTGGGAAAGTCATCAATAAAGAACCTGCAAAGGAGACAATGACATTGAAGATGCACTTGCACTGAGAACTCACTAAAATGGACATTTTTGAAACTTACTAAAAATAGTAAGTGGCCCATAGACACCTACTAAAAATATAAATTTGATCCAGAAGGAATGAGGAACAGGGAGAAAGAGGAAAACAGAGCCGCAACATCCAATTGAAGATCGGGGACTTGATTTTTCACACTTACTAAAAATAGTAAGTTGTTCTTTTTAGGCTAAACATGAAGTCAAAGTGGATGGGTCAGAATCCAACACAACCCTTCACCTATGAGTATGATGTGGAAGACAATGATGTCTTGTACATGGACCTAAATGACCTTAAGACTCACATGGCCTCCAAGGACCGAAAGAGGATTGAAGACCAGATATTCACAAGTGGCTTGTTCACTACAGGACACCCAATGTCTGTGTAGTCTCGAGTTAGTCCTAGCCTACTCTTTCCACTACGAGCCCAAGACACAAACCATCCAAGCTGAAAATGGTACAATGATGGTGGTCATCATCATCCCTAGGACCATTTCACTCTCTCTCAGATACCAACATCCCCCAACATGGTCATCATCTCAAAGGATAGGGCCTCACATGATTGGGAAACAATGGATTCATATGTCCAAGGAGTAGCACTCAGGCTCATGGTTGAAAATAAGAAGAAATCCTTCCAGATGCCCAAGAATCTTCCAAGGTGTGAGTTTTGAGAAGGGTATTCTGATGTCATCACTCTCCTCAGTAGAGTTATGGGAAAAAGCATGAGAGACTTTCTAAGACTAGATGGGCCTTTTCATCTTGACATTGATAGAAGGAAAGTAGAGGATTGACTGGGGGTAGATCATCAGCAATGAAAATCTCCATCTACAACTACTCCAAGTTCCCATGACAAAGAAGTTCCACATGACTTCTTACCTAGTTTATCTCCTTGCAAGCTCAGAGATCATTCAAAGGATTGGCTCTCACGCAGAAACATTGTTGCCAAAGTGCCTACATTCGAAGAAACTTCCACAGTTGGTAATGGAGGAGAGAAATAGGCATTTCACTCACATGTGAATGATGCATTCACCATGTACGTGGTCCAAGCTTAGAAGGGGATCTTGCTAGGATGTCACCACAAGTGGCATCCCTGATCAAGGAATATGGCTCATACTTCATACAATTCTCAACCTTCTCCTACATACGAGTCACTAGCTTTGACCAAGCTCCATTGAGACTACCTAAGTACCTCAGTGACTAGATTGTATTGTTTGAGCTCTGCAGAGAAGATCACTCAAGTGAATAACAAGCTCAAAAGTAAGGAGAAAAGAAGTTTATTTCATTCCCTATATCTCTAGGGGTGTTCACGTGCAAAATATCAAATGACGCATCTCACCTGAGGCCACTTTCACACATCTAACTTTGCATTCCTACATCATCAAGCCCAACTTTGACATCCGAGAAGATCCCACTCATTCTATGTCCCAAATTACAACATGAGCCACAAGTCGAGGACTACTGGGCCAACTATATTGATGAGTTTGAAGTACGTGTGAAAAGGACCACATGAGGATGACAATCAATGAGATGAAGAAATTCAAGTTCTCTTGGTATGAAGACATCTTGCATGATGATGGGACAAGATGTATGATCCTAGTACGCAATAGTCAAGATGTCCCCAATGCCCCAAATCAACTGGCATGTTCATGAATCAGGAGATATATTGGAGTGGACTAAAAAAGGTGAGGAGAATGAGGAACTTTTAGAAGAAGAGGACTATGGTCATCCAGTCAGGAATTTCTCCAAGCCAGAAGAAAGCTTCACATCATTCATCTTCAAAAGTGGTGGAGGTGACTTCCAACTCTAAACACTCTGGAGTGAGTTCAAAAAGGAAGGCCATGGAATTGGAAACTTCTTCCCACGAGAAGACACCCAAGAAATTCAGGGTAGAAGAAGGCTCATTGGCATCATTGCAGGAGGAAAACTTGATCTCAGTAATGCAAATAAAAATCCAGTAGTAGAAGCACATAAGAGATGAGAAAAGAGTACATGGTTCATGATTCAGTCTTTTCAAACCTACCACAGAGGAGGTCTCACCTCTTGTTGACACCAACACCCTCTCATTCAGGACTTTCCTCCTCCTCCAAACAAAGGAATGGTTGGTGCACCCATCATTGAGCCTAATCCAATGAAATGTTTCCATGGATGTGGGAAATGGTCATCCCGACACACTCACACTATGCAACAAGTAAAGCAGCCCCTAATCTATCAATGATTGTCTCATTGGCTAAAGAAAAAAGGTCAAGAAAGATTACACATACAACCTCACATTCTACAGTGGGGAGACAGTAATCAATACATCAAAGTAGCTCAACCAAAGGTAATCAAGCCAATGGATGAGATGACACCGACCACTATGAGATGAGCATGATCCAATTGGGACCAACTACTCATGAGGGAGATTTTCATATATCAACAATCTTTCTACTCGCATGGTGGAAAGGAATAAAGAATATAAAGAGAAGATTGAGGTACTAGAGGAACAAGTATGAACTCTTTCATCTTATGTGCAACACCTAGTGGAACCAAGCACTACAACACTTCCTATTGAGAAAGTGGCACCCATCAGTAGCTTTGATCCAGAATCCATCAGAAGAATGCATGAGCTCATGATGCAGGGGTGAGAAAAAAATGAATGGATCAACTCAATCTCTAAAAAAGGGAAGCCAACACTCCAAGAGGTAGTCAAGATCTTTGCATACATGTGTGCAACAACCAATAAAATGAGCACTCAAAGAGGATGTGGAGAAAGAAAGAGAGTACTGGGAACCTCTGGGACCAGTAGTGAGTGAGATGAGAAACACCCATCATCAGGAGTTGATCGACAAGAAGGTTTTTGAAACTCCTATGAAGAAGACTTGACACATGTATGGGTGAGGGCCTTGGAATCAGGTTTGAGGCAATCAATCAGGCCTTCACAGAGCTAGAGGAGAAAGAAGAACAAACATACAAGTTGTAGGATAGTATAAATCAAAAGTTTAGAAACTTGGAGTACCTGCAATGAGTGAACACACAACTGTTGATGAGTTGATCGACCCTTTCAAATAATATGTCAAGAAAGGGGTGGGAAACCCATTTTCCTTCACTAAGGATACTCTCAACTTCCTCTCAGAGATCCGAGCCTCCATTGCACTTATCACAGAAAATCACTCATCATGGTTCGGGAAGTGCAAGGACATCAACAATGTGATCGATGGATGGACCAAAACTTGAGCTTGCATTCACATCCCTCATGCCGAAAAAGTAGAACCTTGCAGAGGGCTCATTTCAACAAGGAGCTTGGAAAGACATAAGTCTTCTCAGAACATGAACATAGAAGTGGAGAGCAGTCAGAGAATGGAGCCAAGTCCACCGCAGCAACTCATTCTTCACATAATTCTTCTTCTTTCTTCTTCTTCTTCTTCTCTTCTCAACACTCTCTCTCTCTCAATGTTATATTTTTTGCGTTGAGGTTTGCACTTTTTAATATTACTTTAAGTGACTTTAGAAACATAATGTAAACTTTAAGTTGCCTTGATTTTATAAAAGGGACTTAAATATTTAAGTGGAATATGAACAATATAAAGTCAAATTAAAGTATTTGAAAAGTCACCAGGAAGATGAAGAGTTGCATCCTCTTCTATAAATTGTAACTAGCTCCTCATTTGATGGTCTTCTTAGAAAAATTCTAAAATCTTCTTAAACTTCTTAGATATTGGAGTTGTTTTTTTTTGTGAATTCATGAGAGAGATATCCTTGTGAAGAGAGAAAGAGATAGAAAATTTCTTCTATTTTCCCTACTCAAAATGTCTTCCATTTCTATGATATGTACAATTTCTTCTTGAGCTTCAATAAAGGAAGAAGGAATTTTAGCCTTTTTTGACTAAGGGGTTTAGTGGTACTTTGTGTTCATCAAACTCTATTTGGTCTTGTTGTTGTTATGTAGATTTGTTTTCTTCTAAATTCAAGTGCATGTAATGAAGTTTTTTCTGTGTGTATGCAAGTCTCTGATTTTCTACTTGCAACATTAGTTTATCTTTTCTAATTTTCTCACTCCCTTTCCCACTCTCCTAGAAAATTCTTCCCTTGCAGATATCTACAAGATTTTTCCATGCAGGGTCATGGAGTGGAGTGTCCCTCATTTTTACTTGATCCCCCCGGTAAGGCCACCAGAGAAAACTCATTTTTACTTGCATGCACATATAAAACATCCCGAAAAAGCAAATACAAGAATATGAAAGTAGTAAGTACCACATTACTTGTAGTTAAGTAGAGGGACTTAGACTCTTTGTGCTGGTCTGTAACATGATCAATCCATTTTGATACATAGTTGGAACCATATAGAAATTGTGATCCATATTTGGGTAAATTTCATTGCATCCTTAGGTTTTTTAATTGTTTAAGGTAAACGCTTTTTACATTGACTTAGTCAATCCTACACTAAAGGTTTTTGGAATATTTAAATTAATCCTTGATTGTGATTGATTACTAGGTATGGATAAGTATGCGTGGATATGTTGCAAAATCATGTGTGAAATATATAATATTAATCATTGAGATTTGATAAATTTTTGAATAATGATGATTAATCATGTGCATGCGATGTGTTGTGATACTAAAATTATGAAATGATACTTTAAGTCTTAACCATGGCTTTCAAATATTAGATTGAAGGACTTCCTAGTGAGGTAATAAGCGGATGCATGTTAAGTTACATAGGCAAGGTAATTACCTAAACTAAGTCATAGGAAATTTTATGTAAATATAAAAATTTACCTAATGGGTCATTACTTACCCGGTATGGAAGGTAAGATGTAAGTTGTTAGGGGTTGAGTAACATAGGAAAATATAACTCGATATCTGAATAATTATTTGTTCCTATTATGAAAGGTATTAAGGATTAATTGATGCAAAAATTTATGTCAAGATATTTTTATTTATGGTGGACTTGTTTTATGGTAAGTGAGATATTTTTATGGTCTTATTATTGATAATTCTACCACCTTGAATTTTCCATTAAGGCATTAGATCGGATTAATGGAAATAACAACTGTGAATGAAAATTAGTTTAGTTTGAGGAAATGCTAATTAATCTTGTGAGTTATTATGTTGTTTGTATGATTTTAATTAGTGTAGTATTTCATTTATACAAATAATAATAGTATAAATTGATAAGTGGGAAAGAGAGCTTTTCATGCTCAGTTCATGTGAAATGACCCATGCTAACATATTTTGTAGATGGATTATTAAAGATCGAAAGGAAAAGGAATTTTCTTGTTCTATTTGGTTGTGATAAGATATTTTGATATTGCATAAGTACTTTTTTAACTAAAAGAAACAACAATGTACTTGTTATTGGTTAAAGGAAAAAAGGCCTATTATGTTATCTTTGCTCCTAAAATGAAAATATTAAATGAGAAGTGTTCTTAATTTGGCTACTGTATTTTTACATTAGAAAATTGGTTATAAAAAGGTTTTGTACCTTGATTATATAGCTTGTAAGTTTGAAAAGATTAAGAATAATAGTTAATAAATGTGTACATTTGACCTACTATTGAATGGAGGAAATTATAATGATTACTTTGTTACACTTAAGATCGATAAGAGGCTTCTCAAGATAAACTCCACATTTGATTGGGAACCAAATAAGGAGTATGAATTTTATTTGTGTTAAGTGAACAACTATAATGTATTCTAGTTGTAGCCTCTATTAAGGGAGTTAGTAAATGGTGAATAAACTATTATAATATGCATTTAAATCATGTTCATATAATGAATGAGGATATATATGTATTAGGGGTTAAATGAAAATAAATTTGTATGTTGAATACCTATATATATATATGTATGTATGTGTGTATATATATGTATGTATGTATGCATATATATATGTATGTATGTATGTATATATATTCAAAGTTTCAACTTGTCTATACATTGATGCAACGAATATGTGATGTAATAAAAAGAAGAACGCCATAGAATCATGATACATTGATGTGCCTTATTGGGACATATTATTTCAAAGTTACTCGATTAGTATAAATATAAATTTCAACCTAATTTGTACTACTTAGGTTAGGAATTGAGATATAACATGAACCATATTTGATAGTTTATTTATAAATCTAATATCAAAAATTTATGTGAACTCTATGACGTTATATTATGCGATATACTCAATAGGGCTACTTGTGTACTTGTAGTATTGATAGTTCCTTAAGTACACAAGGACTGGATGGTTTTTCCTTTGAAAAAAATGTATATGATTCGAATAAAAGGATGTATTTCACTTAATTAAATAAAATATTTTGAGGAGGAATACAAAGGTCAAACATTGATATTAAATCAATGGGTAATTAAGGCACAAATATTTTAACTTGGGAATAAGATATATATTCATGCATATATAATCTATTATAGAATTATGCAACCTCAAAAGAGTAGGGATGCAATAAAAAGATTTGTATTGAGACTCATTGATTAAATATATAAAGCAAAGAGGCTCCTCTTTCCGGTAACTAAGAAAATGAAAGTAATGTTACTTGTAGTTATACAATTACTTGTTTAATTATGAATGCAATCCAAAATGGGTGGTAATATTGATAGAGCAAAGAATTGGATGTGTTATGTGTTAAACACATCATAGATCGGAACCAATGTATATATTTGTAAGTGTTAATAAATAAACATATGGTCAGTAACTAGTAAGGAAATCATGATGTATTGGTACTCATGTAAAAATATTAAACACAACACACACACACACACACACTCACTCTCTCTCTCTCTCTCACACACACACACATACATATATGTATATGTATACCAGGTGTCAGTAGTGAATATATATATAAGATAATAAGAAGGATTGAATGGATTATTGATAATATTTAATAAAATCATTATTAATACAACATGGAAAAAATATAAAGGAGTGTGGATAATAATGCTAATATATGGCCTCAACATCTATATGATTAGTTAAGCACAATCCAAGGTAAATAGTTGTAACTTGAACTATATTGAGGTAAGAACACAATGTGTTTCTAAAGAGGCAATGATAAGTGAATACGTAAGTATTGCATAACATTTGGAGTATGATTAAATGTAATTTTTTATCATAGCCTAATCATGAAAAATTTATTATTGTTGTTTATGACCAATACATAACCAGGTTTCTATGAAAATTGAGCCATAGAAAGTGATATTAATCCAAGGGGGATTATTAAGAACCTAAAGCTATCATCAAGATAAGGACTCAAAGTGAGGATAATTTTTACATTATACATTTCACTAAGAAAAAATCTAAGTATGATCTAGATGGTATGTCGTATCAAAAATGTCTTTTCATCTAGGTGGCACGATAATATTATATATGTTACACATAACAAGAAATAGCTATGATGTTCTGGTTAACCCGGATGTCATGATTCTCTGGCATATAAAATAACAACAACCATAACCAAGTAATTATGGATATTGACAGGGTAGAATCCAAACTATAATTAAGATGAATTATTATGCCTATGATTGGGATAAGTCATATTAGGTTGATATATGTTACCATTGTTGACAAAGTTTTACCTCTCAAGGAATTAAGTTGAGTTTCATAAGAGTAACCATAATAATATGGTTGAGGGTAAAAATTGCAATATAGTTAATAAGGCAACACAACTATTGATGTTTGGAAAGATTAGTCCTTTAGTGATACACCTTGATTGTTGGGTTATGAAGGTGACTATGGAAAAGTAAAACTAGTTAGGATTCTTGTAATCACAACTCACATAACTGGAATGGGACATTTATGGGTGTTGTTATTACTTGAATGCTACCTAGATAGAAATGAATTGTTATTATTCAATGAGATTGGTTATATGCTGATTAAATGGGCTATCTTGTACAATTAAAAATGTCTTTTAAATAAATGATTACTTAAGAAGCTTAATAGTGAACCTAATAACACCATTGTTGAATGCTAATCCATACAACTAAATAAGTGATTAGGTGATATGACAAGTTGCCAATGACGAGTGTACCATCATGGAACCAAGCATGACATACATGCATTTGAAACTTTGATCAAAGTAGTATAACTTCTGATTACATTGCCATGATCTCACCAAGATCTAAGCCGTGAGATGCCCGGTGGGATTTTGTGGCATAACCCAAGTAGAAACTTATAGAGTATCACTTAATTATTATTTATTGATTAAAGAAAAAAAAAAGGATACATATGTCGTATTGGCTTGCAAATATCATTGAGGGGGATCAAGTAGGATTTGTATACTCTCATGTAACTGCACATGGTTTATGACAATTATCGTAAATGTATTGCATTAAGGTTTATGTTGGATTTGAATATATGGGTATTTAGATCATGAATCATATAGTTAATTAAATTTAAAAATGAAAAATAAAATTAAAAAATTCCCTAGATGTGAAGTGAAAAAAGTGGATGTTACATAATACTAGTGTTTTATTATCTACCCCTCTAGCATCCTCAGTTACCCAGGTCTAGACACCTCGAATGAGTTTTGTTTCTATTTCTACCATATCTCAACCAATTAATAGTATTCATAATATCACTATGTCCATTCTGGCATCTATTCCTTTAATCAATACTAGTGCTATCGCCACCACTCATCCTATTTCAGTCCAATCTACTATACCCCTTATCTCACAACATATTCCATAACCATCATAGCCATTAATTTCCATACCACAATCTATTCATATTCATAAAATCCCACAATAAACACCATCTTTTGCTGCCTCTGCAATGTATTTTTAGAAACCACCTCCTTATTCACAACCTGTTTACCACTACATCTATCCCACATCCTTATCAGTATATTCAACCATCACAACCTTTAGTGTCCCAACCTACCTATAACATCCCATAGCAAAAAAAAATCCCATATCAAAATATCCCACAACAAAATATCCTCAACAATATGTTTTACAACAATACATTCCTCAACAAAGCATTCCTTCTCAAAAAAGCATTCCATATCAAAAACATCCCACAACAAAACTTCCCATAACAAATTATCCTTCTCAACATTACATTCCTCGACAAACATCTCATAACAAATTATTCCACAAGAGAATATACCTCAACAAAACATCCTACTTATAGTATTTCACAACAAAATATTCCCTACCAACAAAATATTCCTTAGTAGTATCAGACATATTCACAACCTAGCCAGTTCTCATTTCAACTGATTCATCTTCATAAAGAACCAACAAAATCGGATCCACTTCAAGATCTCATGTACCACATATCCAATCTTGAAGCTCCCTCATCAGGACCCAAAATTTCCTCTCTTATAACCAAATTTGCAATGAGCCCATTAACCCTTCAAAGTGTTATCCAAAGAATATCAACCCCATTGGGAAATTCCAAATTTTATTAAATTTTATAGCAAGGAATATCCCTGAACACATCCATGCTTGTTATTTAATAGCCCATGATCAAGATCTAATACTCGAGGACTTTCCCCATGTCCTTGCCATTCCTTCCCTGGATTGGTACTATAAAATCCTTTAGTATTCCCTTTTCTCATTCTCATAACTTGCATAGCCATTTATAAAACATTTATCCATAAACATATCCCATAAAATCGCTATCAATGACTTGTACGCCATCAAAAAATTTGAGGATGAATCGATTGACATTTTTTTTTCTACCGGAGGAGTACAATTTATCAACTACCCTTCCCATTACCACAAAATGAATTGATTGAAATTTTCTCTCACTCATGTGCCAAACACATTTTAACAAAATTGCAAATCTAATATTTCAATACATTTTACAAAGCTTTTATTATGGCCTCGTAAGTTATAATTTTGATATCTAGAATATAGTCACGTTAAACTTCATCCTAAGAAACAAAAAATTGAATTCACATCTAAGTCATCTTCCAATCTGATAAATCCAAATCATATATTAATGTTTTGTAGTATTCAAGTCCACTCCTAAGGAAAAATCCACTACCAAACATTCCCAAAAATGTAGTTACACACCCATAGGAGAGACTTATAGTGCGGTCTTTGACAAGTTTCTCACTGCAAACATGATATCTCTCCCTCCCATTCGACCTATCAATACATCTGTATCCAAACCCTCTTAGTATTGAGATAATGATTATTGTAAATACCATAGGGTTAAGGGACATGACATTGAAAGGTGTCACATGTTCTGCAATGTCCTTCAAGATTTGATTGATAGGGTGAACTCCACTTAGACAATCCAAATGCACCCCCAAATCAAAATCTTGACATATTCAAACAACCCTTTCTAAATCATCCCCCATCTACTGATCAACCAAAAACAAATGTTATCCATGCTCATCATACTATCAACACCATCACTAAAACATTACCTATTCCTGAGTCCACATCAACACTTATTGACCCAGTACCCACATCTACAGAATCAACATCAACATCCATTGAACCTAAACTTACATCTACCAAGTCCCCATATGCTAGCAACATTACTGAAACCATTCTCCCATCCTTGTCACATGTTATTACTAAATCCATTTCCCCACCAATCATATCTTCTAGTATAACCACACCTACAACTACACCTTCAATTGCAAATATAACTATGGTACGTCTCGAAAAATTTATAACGAAACACCTCTACTTAAGGCTACCACAAACCGTATTTTTCTCTCATCTATAAAACCAATTGTCCCTACATCACCAATCCAAAACCTACAAAATCCACAACTCATTTGGATCTCATCAACCACATCATTCAAAACCCCTTCCTTCATCAATACCTACCTCCACATCCACACCTAGCTCATCCAAAACCACAAAAGGACCTCACAAACAAGGTGTTGTTCAAGTTTTCAAAAGTACTTGCTATACTTTCCTTGAATCATATCATTTCCATGGTCCTTGGCATTTTCTTCCACCTTTTCTAGAAATTTCATTTCCACTCCTAGTAATCACCCTGTCATGTCAAGACCAAAGCCTACTTACCAAAACTCTCCATTAGGCCCTTGTCCTTCATCCGTCACACCATCTAAAACCCCTCTGTAACATACAAATACACATCCTGCAGCTTAAATTTTTACTTCCGCCGAGGATAAGATACCCAAAACTTCATTACCATCTGTATCCACACCTAAAGGGTGTTATGCAACTATTTTAGAAGACTTCCTTTAACAATCACTTATAACTTTACCACCTCTCAAACCATCAGACCCATGAGGATGGAAACCCACATTGTATAACTTCATTGTCTCTTATGATTACCATCAGGCACAAGGACATTCTATAGAAGACTATAAGTCCTTTCTCCTGATTGCTCAAAAACTTGGTAATCCAGATTTCCTTCCTTTTGAACCACATACCACATCATCATATTCATCTAAATCTAAAGATCCCATGTCTAAGATCTCTTCCCATCAGGTTGACATTGTACATATTGCTACTCATTCATAGAACTATGACACAAATCCATCTAAACCTAAGAAAGATAAAAATTTCATGGCCATACCTCCATATCCTAAGTTATCGATTCTTCTAATAAGCCTAAAGTATCTATTTCTATAACTCTTGAAGTATTTAATCAAACAACGTCACCCAAAGAAAATATTTCAATACTACCCTCAACACCCTCATCATCCACCTCAATATAGAAGGTTGTCATTAAATAGTTACACCAAGATCCCATCAAAATATCACTTTACGAGTTGGTGCAAACGTCACCTTCTCATAAGAGATCTATGATCAAAGCCCTCCAATCAATAACAATACCGATAGATGACCCTTCATCTTTCACAAACTTTATAGGGGCCCTTAAATCATCCACAACTATATCATTTGATTCATTTGAGATTCCCTCACTTAGGCCAGAGGAACATGATTTACCACTCTTTATCACCACTCAAATCAATGATGTCCTCATCATAAGGGTCATGATTGATGGGGCACAATCATAAACATTATATCATCCATTACTTTCAGTCAAATTAAATTATCTCCTTTTGTTGTTGATATCAATCTAATTTTACTACGGTCCTTTAATGACACCATCGCACCCACATTAGGAACCATTATTTGACCACTTAAAGTCAGTAATAAAACCTTACATGAAATATTTTACATTATAGATGGAGATTTACAATATAACATGATGTTATGGTGTCTTTGGATACACACTATGCATTGTGTTATTTCTACACTTTGTCATTGTCTTAAATATGAACATGAAGGTCAAACCTTTATAGTCCCCATAGATCTGAATCCCTTCACCAAATATTATATGAAATATCATCCAAATGACATTCTAGCACCTAAATGCACATCGAAATTATCGATGAAGCATCTACTAGAAAATCCATTCCTTCCACCAAACTACTAGATGATTCCTCCCTTAGTGACATTATACAATGCCTTACTCTAGGGAGTACCACCTTCTCATGCTCAATTCCATCCCTTCACCAAAAACTTATGGTCATCCTGACAAACAACCCATGTACGAGCCTAACATAGGATATTTTATCTCTTATGGTCCTACTTATCTTAAAACAAACCTTATTTATGGGGGACGCAATCATCCTTCATCTCATTCTATCAATCCACACCATGCCATGCCTTTCACATTAGACTTCAAATCCCTAGATAATCCAGTTTCGCTTACATGTACCTTCACCATTGTGTGTGGAAAGGTTTTTTCCTTGGTCATTACGAACAAGGAATACATGACTTGATTATCCAACACTCCCTTAAAACTTATGAGAAATATGGCTTAGGTTATGAGAAACCCAACTCTAACCCATCTAAACCCACTACATTTGTGCATATCACCGAACTAGATTTATCATCACCACAACTCCTAGAGTTCCTATGGACATAGATGCAACTCCTAGAGATCCCATAGACATAGATGAAACTCTTGAAAATCCTATGGACATAGATGACGTTGTATCCATTCGACCTAATTTTTTTAATTCAATACTATATCCTTAGGATTGCTTACTTATCAATCCAACTACTCCTTAAAAGCCTTACCTCTTATTTGGCTAGAAATGTTTGAAGAAGATTTACCCACTATATATATCGTTCAATTTCATGATGATTAATAAATCCTTTCCCATATAGGAGATGAGGATAATTTCTTTCAAAAATCCCTACCATCCGATACAATAACTCCCCTTAATAAATCCAACAATGACGCAAACTAGATGATTTCACTTTATTTTTAGAAAAATATTATCAAGCCTTTTCCTAGTCATATAGTTATATTCCTAGAACTGATCCTAACATTATTTTATATAACATTGTCACATATCTCGATGTTAAGCCCATTAAAAAAATCCGTAAATTCATCCTCACATAGCTCACCTCATCAAAAAAGAGCTACAATGGATTTTATCTGATAATTTCATCATACCCATTGATTATCCACAATGGGTCTATAACATCATCCCCGTAACCAAAGTCTCGGGTAAGTTACACATGTGCAAAGACTTTATGGATCTTAATCTTGCCTATCCCAAAGATGATTTCCATATTCCAAATATAGATCAGCTCATTGACTTGATAGATGGCCATGACATGATCTCCCTTATGTATGGATTTTCTGGTTATAGTAAAATTATTATTGCCAACGAATATCAACATAAAAAATATTTCATCACTCCTTGGGAACCTTCTACTACCGTGTTATGCCATTCGGTTTTAAAAATGCAAGAACTACTTATCAACGCACCATGACCTAGATTTTTCATGACCTCATCCACAAAATAGTTGAATACTATATCAATTACCTTTTAGGAAATTCCAAATAATGTAAAGATCATCTTACCATCCTCAAATCAATATTTACTTGTCTCATTCTGTATTGTCTCCATCTCAATCCCGCAAAGTGTGTTTTTGGGGTCCTCACTAGAAGTTTTGTAGGATTCATAATATCTATCTGAGGTATTGAAGTTGATCTAATAAAGGTTAAAGGCATCATTGAAATTCATCTTCCATCAAATCTTACACAACTACATAGCCTTCAAGGTAAACTGCACTCTATCTCGAGGTTTTATATTGTAACTTTGTGATCGTTATCAGTCATTTCACCATCTTCTCTATAAGAACATATATTTTCACCGGGATTCTGATTGTAAAAATTCTTTTGACAAAATTGAACAATATATTCTATCATCACTTGTCTTTATTCCACCTCTTAAGGAGATACATTTTACCTATACATATCTACTTTAAAAACGCTCTAGGATCCATGCTCACTCACCGTGATAGTTAGGGTTGTGAATATGCCATATACTATATTATCCACACACTCCATGAATATGAAATGCGTTACACCGAAGTTTAAAAGTTATGTTGTTCTTTATACTTTTCCACTTCTAAATTACATCATTATCATTTTAATCACAAAAATGATGTTGTCACTATCTTCAATCCACTCAAGCCCAAACACTCTAAACAATATCATAGTGATTGTATCACCTGATGGCTTATGTTTATGAATGAATTTGACCTCGAGTTTATATCACAAAAATAGATTAAGGGCTAGACTATTTCAGATCAGCTTGCTTACACTCCCCTTCCCAAAAATTAACTTCCTCATGAACACTTTCTAGATGAATCCATCAGAAATATCGATGAATATGAATTTATCCCTGTCAAAGATGACTCTCTTATTTGATGGTTCTAAGTGCCAGCAAGAAGGGGAGAGGCCAATGTTGTTATCATACATTCTTGCGGAATTCTCATTCCATTATCATACAAGATCAACCTTGAATGTACTAATAACATGACAGAGTATGAAGGTTTAATCATGGGCCTTACGATAACTATTATCCTAGGTGTTCACATTTTAGAAATCTATGGAGATTCACAACTCATCATTAGTCAAGTTAAAGGAGAATATCAATGTAAAAATGAAATCTTGTAAAAATACAAAGCCAACGTTGACTTTCTCCTCAGCTCTTTTGATCACTACACCATTCAAACCATCCCACAATCCTCTAACAAGTTTGTAGATACAATGGCCTCTTTAGGAGCCCTCATCCCATTAGAAATTAAAGAATCAAAAGATAAAACTAAAGTATCTATGATCATTTGAAGATTATATTACCCCTCACATCAAAATAAACTCCCTCCTATCAATGTTGTTGACGATGATCCAACTGATTTGTGGTATACTCAAATCTATGACTACCTTGCCAAATCTAAAATCCCATCCGACTTATCACGTAGCACTAAAATATCATTTCTTCAATGCGCCACTCACTTTATCATCATAAGAGGTCCTTTATAAACGTAGTTTTGATGGTATCTTGTTAAGGTGCCTTAAATCATATGAATCAACCAAAGCAATTGAAGAAGTCCATGATGGTGTTTGCAGGTGGACATTTATTGGAAATTTTATTAGTAAACATATCATATGGTTAGGATACTACTGGCCTAATATCACTAAATATTGTTGTGCATATGTTAAGAAATGTGTCAAATTCTAACTCCATTAAGACCTTATTCATGTTCCTATTCAAGCATTGTAACCTACTCATGACTTCTCGGCCTTTCACCCAAATGAGGTTAAACCTCATTGGTGTTATCAATCCTAAATCATCTCAAAAAAATAACTCCATCATTACAACTACTTGAGTATTTCATGAAATGGGTTAAATCCATTCCTCTAACCTTGAGTAAATTAGGACATATCACCAATTTCATATATCAATACATTATATACCATTTTGGTGTTCCACAAACTTGTTATAGATAATGGAAAATATTTTAAAAATAAAGAACTCAATAAGATATGTGAAACATTCAACGTCAAGCTCAAATTTTCATCACCCTATTATCCTCAAGCTAATGGATAGGCTAATGCCTTGAATAAAAATCTTAATAAAATCCTTACGAAAATAGTACACGATGCGGGCATGAATTGGCATCTCAATATCCTATTTTCTCTTTAGTCCTATTGAACTAGCATTCATAATACTACAGAGCTACACCCTATTCACTTGTATAATGTTAAGAAGCTTTCCTACCTCTTGAAGTAAAAATTCCATCACTTTGTGTGTCACTTAAAGAATTTATCCTAGATGAAGAATATCACCAAGACTTCTTAGCACAACTTGAACTGTTAGATGAAAAATGTCTAATGGCTCTCGAACATCATCAAGTCTATCAAGAATGAATTAAAAAAGCCTATAAAAACATATCAAACAACATGAATTTAAAATAGGTGATCTTGTACTTAAAGAAAATCAAAATGTCACTCAACTAGAATGGAGTAAACGTGGAAAGTTTTCCCCTAATTGGATCAGTCCATATGTCATCACTCATAAATATGGGTCGGGAGTGTATCATCTTACTTCCCTTGATGGTGAACCCAAAAAGGAACCTTTGAATTCCTTACACTTGCAACCTTTCTATTGTTAAATGATTAATTGTCAGAAAATAGTTACATTTAAAATTTTTCACTCCATCAAACCATCCATCTTATCAAAGAAATGATTCAAAATAATGTGCTTATTCATTATTATCCTAAATGTACCTTAAAGATGAGAATCGTAACTCTGTTCATTTCATATTTCACTTTGGACAAGTTCCTTTTCTGTAAGAACCCCTTAAATAATTACATCTACCTACCCTATACCAACTGAAAAATATGGCATGCGGAACTTGTGTGTAGGTCATATACTCATCTTTTTCCCTCCTTGAAACATTATTTTAGGGTCTTTCCCTCAACTAAAAATGTATTAAAAGTCATTGGATGCTTAACATCAAAATAAAAATATAATAGAATGATCCTCAAGCATAGCTATTCAAATATAAAATCATTACTAAAAATATGAAAAGTAGACTACTCCCTTGAAGGAAAACTACCAGTCAAAATCATAGACCGATCTCTCGAAGGATGGCTATTTTGTAAAAATCAAAATTATAGACCATACCCTTGAAGGATGGCTACCTATGTAATAAGGATTCCCATATTGATCAACCTTCAAAATGCATCAATATCAAAAGCATCCAGGAGAGCTTCCCGCATTGATCAACTTTTCCATAGTAACAAAATTCCCGCATTGATCAATTTGCTTCAAAATAAAATATGTAAAGATGGGGAATTTCTCTATGAACCTTTGTGAAAAAGGAGAACCCTTTTCCCGCATTGACCTACATATACAAACCCCCTTTCATGTCCTAAGAAGGTACATTCATCTAATCCCACATCTTATTAAGACTTTGTGTAATTACCTATTGATAATCTTATTTACCATTTATTAAGGCTATAAGTGCAAGTGTTTTCACACTATCAAAATTCATCATGTATATACCAAATACATAATATACAATCATGTTATTTTATTTGGTCAAATTTTTGATGCAATCCTTTCTAAGATCACATTTTAAGCATTCAACCAATTTTTTCAAACATATGTACAAACCATATCATATATAATACAAAATCCATCTAACAATAACATACATTAAGTCATCAACACATATAAATCAAAGAAAATAAGCCATAAACCTCATCATCATCATCATCATATATATATATATATATATATATCAAAATTCATAACAAAAATACATACATCATGTCATACAAAATCGGGGCTTCCATGAGTCAGAAATAATTTTCAATGACATATATCAAAATATAGCTCAATACATATCATGAATCAGTAAAATGGATATCTCTAAGAAACTCACTTCCAGTGAATGTAATGCCCTCTCCACCCTAGATAATTACATCACTAACAACTCTAGTATCGTATCACACCGATTCCTCTTATGTGTCATCTCCTCTCTTCATCTCCTCGGTGGGTGACCCACATTCCCTACGCCAGCACTCGACCTACCGCCTTCATGGCAAAAATGATCAACATACAATCTAGCATATGGATAATCATGAGTCACCATATCGACATAATACTATAACTCTTCCCGTAGTGTCTAATAATGGGCCATATAAATCATCCCTGGTACCGTAGGTGCTCTCCTTTGTGTACTAGCCTCTGGTCCATGTCCACTAGTCTGCCTCCCTCTGTCCACTAGCCTGGGACATCGTGGCTAATTCCACACCTGAAATAGAAGACCCTATGATCCGTAGGGCCTTCTTTAGTGTATCTCACTACTGACGGTATCTATCCCTATGAGGAGTAGATTGATTCAATTGTGCTCGATACCCTCTTACTCTACTATAACACCATATCTCCCAAGAATCAAACTATTTCTCTCTACAATTAGAGCATCCCTAACTCCCATGAGGTCATCCCTCTCTCTGTGTGCTACATCTCTCTCTCCCTCCACTATGACATTCTTGACCATCACCAATGTAATAAATGCTATCAAATCACCATCACCCTCCTCCTCATCACTATCATCGTCATCATCAAAACATGAATATCATCTTGAGCCTTTGATCCTCCCTCCAAGCAAGCACAAAACCACCTCACCCACTATACAACTTAGGTCCTATCAAAAACTCTCAGTGTTTGGGTCCACCATGCTATATACTTTGGAGTGACCCTACATCATAAATAGGAACAATATATCCATCCTCCTTAGGGCCCATATCCCCTTATACTCACCAATGATCATGGGTCTAACCACAATATCCCTTAGAGTCTCCGTATCTCAATCCTCGCATCTATACTGTATAAGATCCTTAGGTGAATCCTGTATCAACCCAAATTGCCTCCTCACCCGACCAAAATGCATAATCTCATCCTCTTCTATTGTGTGACCCTAAACCCATATATCTAATCAGTAAGCCTATCAACTCATGTCGATACTCAGGCCAAGCATAGAAATCTAAGTATGGCCTCCACACCACATACCCTAATTGTAGTCATTCTACCAAATCTCTATAGTAACTAACCCTCTTCTTCTTCTACCCTCATCCCATGTCCTATCTCCATCTCATAAAACCAGGATTTATCTCACTAATACTCCAAGGAAATACCAATGGCCAAACAATAGAGATATGCTCATACTCCAAACACTGTAGTAAAAATACGACGTCAATCCCATAACACTTGTGAGCCTTCCAGGCCCACAAATCTTTAAATGTCTTTACTAGTAAAGTATCCCCATACTCAAATATTGTGTGGGGCTCCATCATCTCTGCTACAATACTTGTCATCATATATGGAAAATAACCACCTCCTGAATTTGGTAAAAAAAAAGAGATGGCCATCATCATCATGGTCATCCATGTACAACCCTCTCTCCTAGGCTCATACAACACCTGGTACTCAAATTCCCATGATGAATATCTCACATCCCATGCCCCATCACCATATAACCTTTGCATCACATCTACTCTCTCAGCATCACTGATGATATAAATGACCTCTCCATGGATGGGCAATCTCATAATGTGATGAACATCCTCTAAGGTGATGGTCATCTCTCTTGTAGGCAGCCAAAAAGTGCAGGTGGAAGGATTCCACTGCTCTAACAATGCCAACATCAAACTACAACATCTATGAATCTACCTATAAGTCCTCATGCCACCAAAACCATGACCTCAATATGCTCCCAGGTCATTATCTCATCATGTCAGCCCCACTTCATCAAAAATTAGTGGTATACGATCACATAAATTCAAATGAGCATCTACCTGCAAACACAAAACACATAGCCAAACATTAGCATCATCATAAAAATAACTAAAATATCATCCACAACATATCAAAAACATCTTTACATTAAACATCAACATCAACATTATCACCTAAAAATACCAACAACATCTAAAACATCAAAATATATCATTAACATCAACATCAACACATCAACATCAACATCATCATCAAAAATATAATCAATATCAACATTAACCACATTAACATCAATACATCAAACACCAATAACTAAATTGGAACCAAAAACACCATACAAAACTAAAAACATTTCTTAAAAATCATGTTTTTTCATAAAAATACTAACTACCTACATCATCAGGTGGTGAATCATCGGCAATTCACTTCAATCACATGGTGATTACATGAATCGTTGGCGATTCCTACGATTCCAAATTAGGGCATTTTCCTGCCCCCCCCAAAATGATGAAAAAATTCCTAAAACTAGTAAAAACAATAAAAGACAAAAAAAAACAAGTTAAAACCACCTACCTCAGCCAAGGTGGGTTTCTAGTGCCTGCTTGATGATGCCATTGTGTCAAAATCTTAGCTTTCCCACTTGAAAACATGTTTTCACTCTATAATTCCATTTTTAGCTCGGTAACAATGAGCCTAATAACCTTGCAATCAACTATTTATAGCCCCATTTTTTATCCGATGCAATCACCAAAGATTTCCTTAATCATTGGTGATTTCTCCACAATCACTAGCAATTGGCTTAATCACTAGAGATTCCACCAATTTTTAGTACACATGCCCATTTTTATCAATTTATCACTTTTCCCCAAAAATTTGTCCCTTTCAAAGGACCCTATTTCTTAAAACATTAATCAAATAAACAAAATCAACATCAAGACTCGTCATGTCTATGGGACGTGTGCCTTAAGGCCCTCATAACTTAAATTTCCCATTCATTTAGCCTACCTTCATGGATCATACGACTATAGTTATCAAATCCTTTAGTTCCCCTATCATTTGGTCCCTCAGTAACATATCTTGTTTTGGTACCCCTTGGACTGGGGAAATGTTTTTATGAAACACATGATATATAAACACTAGTGTTCCCTGTATTGCATTATAGTTGAATCACCCATACAAACCAAATTTTCATTATTTTTGTCTAACACTTTGTCGTTAAACCGCTAGAAAAAAGGGCAAATATAGACACCGCAGATCTACACCCTCCTTCCTTAGTCAATCGATTAAATACATTGACATCCTATAAATACACCTTTTATCTTTATTCAATTAATCAATTAACTATATCGACATATTATGTTTATGACCCTTATCACCCCCATATTTACTTAATTAAATACATTTTAAGCCACACATTACATCCCCCATTAATTAATCCCCATTTTCATTTAATTAATTAATGTTTCATAATATACACAATTTTCCATGATATGTTACATTCACCCTAACCACCTAGGTTAATTTAATTATTTTTCCTAAATCAAACTAAATATTCCCTAAAATATATCTAAAACCACTTCTAACTCCCTTATCTCGATACACCTATCATAACCATTTACATGCCTATCATTATCCTCTATACACCTAATAAACCTATCTATAAACCTAGATAAATCCCAACATAATCTAGCCAAAATTAGTTCATTCTATCATCACTAGCCAACTCAACACATTCCCAAACAAATTAACAACTCCATTCCCAAATTCAAAACAAAAATCTAGATTTAGCAAGTTGTTTCAACCATTTGCTAAAAAAGGATAAAAATACCAAAATAATCGGTGATTTAGGTAATCACCGGTGATTACTTAAGAGAATTTTTCAGTCTCTCTTTGGGGATCATCCACTTGCATTCTCGAGTATTCAAATTTCTACCTAAGTTCATAGCATTGTTTTACACCTGAGTGTTTGAGCTATTGTCCACCATCCTTCCAACACTCCTCAACCATCCTTCAATCACCTTTGGAGATTTTATAGATCAATATTCTATCATCATTTGCAGGTTTTAGTCCAACTGCTTCCATCATTTTATATTAAGGTTAGATCATAACCTCCACACCACATCAAGGTATTCATAGTTGTTTTTTTATCTATTTCACATCACTTTTATCTCTGCAAACCTTAAAAATTAGCTTAATCAGTCAAAAGTGTTCATTTTATCAGTTTGTTGTCATTTTTAAATCGCTAATGATTACAGTAATCACCATCAATTACTAGAATCACCTACAATTTCTACTCTTTATATTTTCCTACAAATTTTATCAGACTCCATCCAATAATCTGTATCTATCATATTATATCTCTTTATTGCTAACACTTTGTCCAACATGGATTATTTTAGATGGAAATAGGTGGTTTGAGTCATGAGATTACTAGTATCAACTCATTTCCCATTATCCATCATCCATTGTACTAGGAACAATATGACATCCTTCATGATCTTGAGATGTGTGCTATTCACTATACCCCTTTGGATCATTTGCGAGCATCCTTGATTCCACTCGGTGGATCTATGATACTAGAGAGGAATTTTGGGAAGCATAATTTGAGGTCCAACACATCAAAGATGATATTAATTGGTTTGAGTACAAGTACGAAAAGGGAGAAGAGTATCTAAACTTTGTCGAACAAGAAAATTCAGACCTCTCTAAAGAAGAAGACCCAAATTACATTGAAGAAGAGGATTCATATTTCTCTAAGAATTCAGATTCATAATTAGATTATGAATACGAGCCATAATCTTTCTTCCTTTCATCTATCATTATTTATCGATATTTATCTTGTAATAAACCTAACACTTGTCAAAACATTTATCATTTATCGCTTATCATATATCATGCATCATTTCCAAACTTACTTGATTGTCTAAAAGCGGATTGAAATCCTTACAAGGAAGTCTTTTGGCTTATGAGGACTAGCCTTTGTGGCCTTTTCTAGGAAATCCACCTTATATCTTACTAATAATTTTCGTTAAGTGTCTTTGCTTTATAGGGTTTCTTGAAGGAAGAGGAGCTTGTATCAATTTTCCATGGAGCACAAAGTCAAACATCATTTATCCACATCCATGGGTATCACTAAACCCTATCATTCTGAGGTTGGTTAAATTTCACTTTCTTACTTTGTAGATTAAGTTGAAGAGGTAGGAATTATTATCAACAATATGGGTAAAATTTATGTTAAATGAAAAATGTGAAAAGGGAACATGTGTACCGATCCATGATGAGGAAAGAGTGTAGAAGGGATCTTATAGATTTTTTCAATGTGCAATTTGTTCAGTGATATCACACTTGTGTAATGTAAAAAGTGTATAGATATCTTTCTGGTGTCATTCACCAACCTTTAACTACTTCCCACTGTGTAAAACACCACTGCAGATGATGTGCATGTGATAAGGACTCTCTGCCCTATAAAATACACTATGTAAATACCTGCTAAAATAATATTTTCCATGTCAAAATCCTCTCGATACATGTTGAATATCTATGTAATTATCCGATTGTTACTTGCATTCTAGGAAAGAACGCCATATTGTCCATTTTTTTCAGAATCCAACAAAGGCCACCGTATTACCCCATGGTTTTAGGCATCTAGAAAAGGTCGTTGTGCTAAGGATCCAAGTCTCGATTCTCGAGCCCCGAGAACTATGTTGTACCAGTACTATGTTGTGTTGTGTATAATATTGTATGGGGTGAATGATTCACCCATATGATGCCCCCCCTCATTTGGGGTGCATGCGACATTGTTGAAGGAGTATTCAACCCAAAACATGACTAATCACAGTTGTGCTAAAAGTTTAACCCATGGGGGAAGGGAATGTTCTTGGTAAAAACAAAGGCACACACAAACAAGTGGCTAGGAGATACATGTTAGTAAAGGAAAACATGCATATAAAATAAAAGTGTAGATAATATGTAATCTAAGATGCAAGAATGTAAACGTGAAAGAAGACAATGTAGACCATGAAAAGTGGGTTACAAACATGGGACATCACTCATGATGTCACAAGATAATTAAGGCCATAGTGGCTGTAAGCAGACAAGTGTGCACATAAGACAAAGGGAAAAGCCTGAAAATAGTGGAAAATAATAACAAACAATGTAACAAACAACCATGAAAGCAAATAGTCCTACAAAACAAATGCTACACATGAAGCACCCGTTAGCATGTTAGAAAGATAAAAAGTATGTCAAAGTGTGTATAATCTGATAAAGTAATGTTCTATGAAACAAAATGAAACAATAACACCTGTAGTGTAAAAAGTGGATGCCCCTAGAAGCCTCCGCGGGACTGGTAATAGGTATTGCGATAAGAATCCATGATGTGTGTAATATACTTGTATAGTCTATGATCACAAATATAAAATTAAGTGAATGCACATGCATGTATGATAAAAAAATTATTACATATAAGATATCTATCTAGTATGTGTAATAAAGTTTACATGTAAAAGCATAATTAAGCAAGAGTAAATGCAACTAAGATATGCAGTATGTTGTAGATGAGGCAAAATGGAATGCAATATGAATGATAGGGGTAGTGTTCCCCCTGATTGGATGTGTATATATGCAATGAGGTTCATTTATTTATACCCCCTCAGCAATCGAAAATGAACCGTAAACGATAGCATGTCATTATGAAGTGGTTTGAAAAGTGTGATAAGAAAGATGGTGATTGTAAGTTATCATGTGATGTGTAGGATTGAATGTAATAAAGTAAAAGTGATGAGGTGGTATAATGTGTGATGATTTAGCCTAAAGTGTATATCACTAAACATGTGAGGAAGATGTTCAAAAAGTGTGATGATGTAGCATAAAACATATATCATGAAATATATGAATGGAAATGATAGAAGGCGTGATGATGTAGCACAAACCATATATCACAAAATGTATGGATGAAAAGATATAAATTTAATGATGTAACACAAATAGGATATCACAAAATGTATGAACAAGATGGTAGAAAACATGATGATGAAGAAAAAGTGTATATCACAAAATATATGGATGGAAATGATAGAAGGTGTGATGATGTAACACAAAGTGTATAACAAAAATGTATGAATGAAAGGATAAAAAACATGATGATGTAGCACAAAGTGGATATCACTAAATGTATCAATACAATGGTAGAAAACATGATAATGTAGAAAAAACGTATATCACGAAATTTATGGATAATATGCTAGAAAGGGGTGATGATTTATCTTAAGAGTGTATATCACAATATGTGTGAAGAAGGTGGTGGCTAAATATTTTGCATAATATGATAAAAATATTGGTTGATCAAATGTGTGAGTGTGATGAGGTCCATTTGATTGGTAAACCCTCAACAATTGAGTATGGACCGAGGGACTAAAGTGCGTCATTAGGTAGTGAGTGCAGTGCGTAAAAGTAGATGAGTAAAATGTGTAATATGTGTAATAGTTGTGGTGGTGAGAAAATGTCATGTGATGTGTAAGGTAGGTAATGTGTAATGTAAAATGTGTAGTGTGCAATGTAAGATGTGTAGATTATATAAGTGTGGAAGTGCAAAGTGCATGTGATGTAAAATGTATAATAGTGTAGGGTGTAGAATGTGTATGATGTATAGATGTATAGATGTATAGATGTATAATTTACAAAATGTGAATGATTCATAGTAGATGTAAGAGGAAAATGATGTGTATGTAAAAAGGTGTAGAATGTGTGAGGATGTGTAACATGTAGTGTCTATTATGCAGTGTGTGAGGTTCATGTGTATAGTATGCCCTCAACAATCAAGTGTGAACCATATCACAAGAGTGCATCATTGGGTAATGACGATGTACGTGATGAGACAAAATGTGTGTAAGAGGAAAAGAGTGATGGTGATAGATGTGTTATGTGATGAATGTTTTTTTGGAATTGTGTGATGATGCTAAAGTGTAAGAGGTAATGTATGATTGATTGAGTAGTGTAGTAAATGATAGAAAATTGTGTTGTATGCGTTGTGGTTGTAAATGTATGTATGTGCAAGTGATTCTGCAATAGAATGAGGTTCTTATTGGAAGAGATCCCTAAGAGCTCATATAAGAACCATAAGAATATGAGTGTGTGATGCCTTTCTTCTTAGCTCATCTTTATGATCTTGATTACATTACCATCCTAGTTAACCCACAGGCCTTCCTTTAGGCTACATGTTCTTTTAGACTCATAAGGAGAGGGAATTCAATGTGTAATATTGAATCCACCTTTAAGAAGCATATATCAATCTCACAAGATCATAGAAAAACTTGGTTAGAGGTACTCAAATTATACTTCACATGACTCTTGATGATATAATGTTTCTTTCTTGAGGTTCCAAATATGTCTTTAGCCTTATATGCCTTGTCTCCCATGTTTTAGTATACTATCATTTTACAATACTTGCTCTTCCAATCTCAATGACTATATGTTCAAGATGACTTACCTCTGAACACCAAGGTGATAATTCACATTGTAAGAGAAATCTTGTAACTCTTTAACCTTTCCTAAAGAAACAACCAACATGCACATGCAATCATTTACTATAGCTCTGTAAACATTCCTCAATGTATAGTCATATGAGTGGTTTTTAGAGGAATCTAGATGGAGAGTTATTAATAGTTCACTCCTTGTATGCTAATTCACACATTTGTGAGATAATAAAATATCATTATACCATTCCAACATGTATATAACCTGAAACCACCAATGAGACCCACATAAATTGTCCTTTCCAAAGACTATTCGTAATGTAGTTCAAAATTGTCTCTTATGACCATAACATAATAGTCCTTAGGTATTAATTTATCTAGTATCTTTGTTGCATGATACCATTCTGATGACTTTGGGATCTATGATTCAATACCATATAAATATCATAAACCTCTATCTGTACATTCAAGGATGATCTCATACTTCAAGAATCATTCAAGTAATTCTAGTGCTTTATTTCATGCATATGACCACAAATGAAGCCATATAAAACATAGGGGTTATAAGATCATTCAAACCTATTTTGACATGTTAGGAACATCATTTGGAAATATTTAATCCACCTTGGATTGCTTATACTCTTGAATTAATTTGTTCTTCCCAGTCCTCTACTCTAGGCTTCTTATAGTCATATGTAATGGAAAGTTGCAAAAGCTATGGAATGAGGCTAAAGAACCTCAAAGTTTTACTAACTCATCCACGCACCATGAGATAAGAGCTAAAAAGATTTAATCCTATACATGCATCATAAATTTGACAAAAAAATAAAAAAACCTAGCATATATACTACTCTCTACTCTTTAGATTACTTAATTAAGAAATTGAACCTAAAAAGATCAACTTAGCAATTAACGGTGGTGATGTTTGATATGAAACTCAAGCTTTCAAGAATGGAGTCTCACCATTAATGGCTTCAAGGCCAATGGTTCTCTCCATATTAATCAAAACTTGGATTATGGAGTGGATGGATGGAAGATGGGGGAGCTCTCAACAATGGAGTATGGGCAAGATCCAAATGGTTTATAACTTAAAGCTATCACAAATGATTTATAATGCCTTTCCAAAGTGCTTGAGAGAGAAGGACTTGTGAGTGAAGTTGTAAGTTTGAAAGGGAGGGGCGACCCTTCTATTTATAGATTTCCAAATGGAAGAGTTTGGAATTTGGGTGCATGTGGGACTAAATCTCTTTTAGATTAGATTAGGATAAACATGCTTTAGGCTCAGTTAAGCTTGATTTAGGCTAGTTAACTAGGGTTTAGGCTAGTTAAACTTGATTAGTAAGTGATTAGAGACTCATTGAGAGTTGGGAGGGGTATGGATAACCAATTATGACTGATAGATAACCTATGAATCCAATAGAAGTGGTCTAGAGAGAACTAGGGAGGTTATGAATGGTTAAAAGGAGGATTGTTTAGCTAATAAGAGAGATATTGGCCAAAAAGTTGATTATAGGAGGAATATGATTGAGAAGGTGTCGTGAATGGACACCGAGAGTGGAGTGAAGAAGGGGGAATTAACGAAGTGTCATTAATCGGTTGAATGGGAGGAAATGCTAAGCTGTAAGCATATTTTAGGTGTGTTGGTGTCCGTTTTGATCCTCTATTATTTTCCCATCTTTCCCCATTGGTTTGCATGCTCTAAAATGTTTTTCTTCAAACTTGGTGGTCTATAAAATTTGTTCTCTAGATTAAATGCTTTCAAAGGCTCACAAACTTATTATTTTGCCACATTTTGAAGGAAAAATACATGTGTGCCTTACTTTGAGCCCTAATATTTCCCAATCCATGGCTCTCTGTCATTTTTTCCATTTTCCCAACATGTGGAGCTCATGTTTGTTCATATTTTGCATTTTTTCCCTAAAAATATATATCCCCATGGTTGAAATTTGCATAAAATCAATTTCCCCTTGTTTTTGAGAAAAAAATCCCTCACCCACGAAGAAAAAATCAAATTCGGGCATCTCTGGTAAATTCTACATTTTTGATACGTGTCAAGGGCAAAGGCAGAGGTGTGGGCCGCGGGAAAAAAAAGTGAAAATTTTCCAAATTTCAAAAAAAGGTCAAAACACGTAAAATTAAAGCTTGATCCCAATGGGACCTATCATATGCCACGTGTCATCACCAAATTTAAAGGGTGGAGGAGCGGAGGAAAAAGTAAAATTTTTCCATTTTTCCCAAAAATGTTAAAAAGTCAATAAGTGAGCCCAAATTCATTCCCAATCATATTTTGACACATGGAGGGCCCATATTGAAGGAGAAAGAGAAGATCAAGGGTAACTATACATTTTCATTTTTGGCCACCATTTTTTCTCTAGGAAGTGTGAAAATGTGAATTTTGCATCATTTTTCATCAAATTTTTGGTGAATTTGTGTCCTTTGTGCCTGTAAAGATCAATGCAAGTGGTTTTATGGCTTAATTTGTAGATCTGAGATGTTTTTGAAATGAAACTTTTCCCTAATCTGTCCAAACACGTGAAATGTCAAATTGAAAGTTGCAGAGGTAATTTGGAAAGGAAAAAGGGTGAAATGATGAGTGGAAAGGCATCTACATGCCTTGATGATGAAAAACATGCCTCTAGGAAGGATAATGATCTGAATATTTGTAATGATTCAACCTTTTTAAACACTTGGCAATTTTTGTTGCGAATCTGTTAAATGTCATTTTCAGTGAATCATGAGGAATTGTTGTAACAAACTTGATCCCTTGGCATATTATTTTCTTGGGAAAGAAGGCTCCAATGTGGCAAGAGATATATAATGCATTTTTGAGAAATGTAAATGGTCAGAGAAACTTAGAATTTCACAGAAAAATTTGGGAAGAAGCCCATTCTCTGAGAAACCACCTAAGAACCATTTCTAATTCCTTTTACATCAGATTTGTATCATGTTGAGTTGGTTTCAGTTGTAAAGCCATCAAAAATCTCTGAGATTGTTCTTATAACATTCCCCTACTGATAGATTTGATCATTTTTGGATTATTTTGTGTTGTCTCTTGGAAAAATTTGCATGCACTTATGTTCCAGAATGTTTTTAATTTGTGTTTCTTGCTCTTGTTGTAGTCTTGTGTTTGAAAACTCTTTTGATCATACATGGTCTCATTTCTTGTAGATATTTTAGTGGCATCTGCAATATCACATTCAGAAGAGCTTTCATCTGATAAAGAGATAAATAGATTTAAAATCACTTTACCTTCCTTGAATTTTGAGATTGTTGTAAACCTTTGGGTGCACCTTAGGTCATGATAAAATAGAGATTTCTGGATGCTTTGTTGGTTCATCTGCTTCAATATTTTATGGCAGGTTATCAAAGATTGTGTGGAAGAGTGCAGATCTGGGCCTCCATTTGGTGCACATATCCTGGTTGAAGGAGTATCTCAACCCTTTTGAAGCATTTTGCTATGTGGGTCTTACAAATTTCTTGCAAAGGTCCTCAAAGAATTTGGAAAATTCTGGTTAGTCTTGTCTAAAATCTCCCACCAAAAAATTCATTCAGAATAACTAATCCTACCCCATACTACCCCTAAATTGCATTATGTGTCAATAAAATAACACAATCCATCTACAAAAATGCACAAAGAAAATCAAGATCATACCATGTCTCTAGCATCCTCAGCCTTGTCTTGAAAGCATTTCCATCATTTAGTAGTGACAGCTCTGTTGAGTTTGAATAATGGAAAATTGATCATGTTTTCCCCAGGCCATCTCCATATAATATGAACAGTATAAGGATATCTCCACCTCCTTCACAAAATAGAGGCTGCAATATAGGTTCTCTTACCTTGGTTGAAAGGCACAACCTAAAATAGTGAGGATTAGATAGAAATACTTTCAAATTTCTATCCATCTCTCAACAAATTTGAGTGCCAGTTAGATCACATCCTGGCTACAAAATGACATACATAAAGATCTATCCGCCTTCAAGCTTCATGCCATATTTCTGATGCTGCTCCGACTAAAAAGGAGAACAAATTTGGATACCAACAAGGTGTCTACATTTTCCCCTCTTTGGGGTGGTGTAAGTGATGTCATTTCAAAGAAAGTAGACAAGCATAAATAAGTAGAAATTTTTGAAGAGATAGAAGAAAAATGATTAGAATGGAGGATTCCCCTCGATTATCGATGGGGTGATAGAAGAACTTGATTAATGATTGAAAAGATGATAGAAAGAGAACAAAAGAAAGAATAGTGTGAAGAAGAAGAAAGGGGATATATAAGAAAAATGAGTATGAGGAAGAGGGAATGAGCTAACATCCATCCAATTCCTTTTAAACAACTTTATTTTTCATCATATTGCTAGAGATCTTCATCATCGGTCCTTATTAAAAAGAATGAACAAAAGTGTAGTATGACATGAAAATCCATATACGAACAAATGTCCATTGCTAAAAACACAAACTCCATGCAACATACAAAATGTAATGCAATACGAGAAATTAAAAGATGCCTAACTCCATGCAACATAAAAATGTAATGTAATACGAGAAAGTAAAAGATGCCTAACTCCATGCAACATACATAATGTAATGCAATATGAGAAAGTAAAATATGCCTAACTCCATGCAACATACATAATGCAATGCAATATGAGAAATTAAACAAGCTAACCTAACAGAGAAACATAATGTAATGTTTTTGTTATCAAGCTTCAGCTTTTGACTCGTGTGTATTAACAAGGGTTGAAAATGGTTCCCCAATCAAGGATACATGCAATGAGAATAATGGAGGACACCTTGGTCCTATGAAAAAGCAATGTGCATTATGAAATAGTACCAGAAACCCATTGTGCCCCAAATTATAGATGAAGTAAGCAACCTAGCTTTTGTTGATGGAGGTAGATCGAGATGATCTATAAGTCACGCACATGAATAGGTGAGAAACAAAGAGTGGCATTTTGTAGGATGATTTTCAATTTTTAGAAGTTTTCTTAAACATATTTGAATGTTTTGATTTTTATAACATATTTGAATGTTTTTATTTTGAAAGTTTTCTGAAACTATGTATAGGAAGACAAAGAAGCATGGATGCCCCTAGCGATAGATGGGATGGAAAAGGGAAGAAGACAATGTGCATATGAGACAGATGAAGATGCAAAAATGCCTCAGTGATTAGGCGGGTTTAATCAAAGGAAAAATCTTCAAAGGTAGAAGTAAGACCCAAGGCCATTATGGATAGGTTCAACATGATGATGAACATAAACCAATGAAGTGCTTGGTAAGGAGAAAGGATGCCCTCAATGTAAGTTGGCCTAAAGCAACATGATAGAAAGGAAGGAGAAGACTTTTTTGTGAAAGGTGACAAAGGTGTCCGTAAACATGGAAAAAAAGTAATTTTATACACTTGGATGTTTTGAACAAAGTAGAAGAATGATGTGAATGATATGAATGTAGCTTAGAAGCCTCATGATGAAGAAGTTATTAGCCAAAGGCACAAATCATGAGACGAGATATGGACTAGAGTAAGAGTTTGACAAGGTCCCAAAAAAAGAAATTTGGTAACATACTAATCTCGTTTACTCATAGAGATCTAGTGTGTGCATGTGGAATTTATTACCTCTTGAAGGGAATATTTAATGGAAAACAAGTGAAGACACCCTACCTAATGTGTAGAAATGATTTATTTTGATAGATGATAGGTGATTTGTGAATGAAGGGTGTCGGGATAATCGTACATTGTTCCACCGCCAACCGACGTCCATAGCCCCGACAAAGATGCATTTGATTCTAATCACAACATTTCTCTACTACTAGTCAGGCGTCCATAGCCCTGATAGAGATTATTGGAAATATCCCAAGAGAGAGTTATATATCAATTTGCTTTTGCTTTTAGGCTTTTAGCTTTTGATTTTTTAATTGATTTTGATTCTTTTTCTTTCTGAAAACTTATTTCATCTCTCTTGTTTGATAAGGGGTTAAGAACTAAATTTTTCTTGATGAGAGGAGGTGGAAGTGATCGTGATTACAACATTGGCTAGTGCCAACAAATATGTCCAAAATTTCTTCACAACAAGTTTATTATATGTTTATTGTTATAGGATCTTTAAGAGGTCACTGTTCTTTAATTTACCAAGGTGATAAAAGACCAGGGTCAAACAAATACCATAGAGATAAATGTCACAAAATGCATGTGAAAAGGATAACCAAAATATCACCAAAGGGATGAAAATGGTAGGAAGACTTGCGAAGAATAACAAGGAAGGGAAGAAATAAACATCCATGTGTACGCAATACCTAATTGCAATGTTTGATCTTTGTACCTTTGATTTTTGTTGTGTTTTCTCATGTTTTTGGTATTTTTGAATTGTTTTGATTTTTAAATTTTTGATAGTTTTTGGAAAGTTGGGACCAAAAAATTCACTCTACGTGATAAGATCCAACAATAATGTTTGTGAATTCCTTGATAAGGGAGACTAGGCGTGTTTGTTTATCAAGTGTAATATTTTCTCCAATCTCGATGATCATGGTGAGCTTGTAATAACAAATGATTGTGATTTTTCTTGAAACATGGATTTTGTATATGGGAGCTTGAATTCCCTATCCAAAGGTTTATGTACTTTGTGACATACTTGATGGCTGCGTTGGTGTGTTCTTGAATCGTGCTATATTTTTAACCTTAAGATCCTTTGATTTGTTAGGAGCTTTGGAGCTCTCAGAAGTTTTGACCTGAGCTTGATTAAGAAGTTGTTTTGGTTTCTTATAAGTTGATGCATGACTTGTTTGATCTTGAGTGTTAGACCCCTAGAATATTGGCCAAGTATGAAGGCGCATAGGCACACAGGATCCCGCTTATGAAAAAAAAAAGTGTGCAAGAGAAACGTTTAAGGAAGCACATAGCACATACGGCACGTGAAAGGAGGTTTGGGACTTAGTCAGTTTGAGCACCCATGGTAGAACACGTGAAAAGCATGACTGGTTACACGTGGATAAAGTGCTAGCCTGACGATAGGTTGGCCCCAATAGGGGCATGCCTTGGATGGAATCTTCTAGAAGAACCTCATGAGATAAAGTGGAAAGCTCAGGCTTGGAGAAGAATGCTCGCATGAAGGACCATATTCGACACTTGGCACCAGATCCGAGGGTGCTTTGGAGGGTGAGTTGGCAGATGGAGGAAAGAAATAAATACAAGTGCCTACGGATTAAAATATATAGCGAGTTTGAGATATAGTTTGGGTAGAGCTCTGCTGCAAATTGCTGCAAGAGGACTCGTTAGTGGATAGTTGATTTAGGAGAGAATGTACTATGCATGGAGTTGTAAATTTTATTTTGGTATCTTAGTTACATGAGTCTAGTGAATTGCATGATCATGGGTCTACTTCTCTATGACACCTGTAATGGTTCATTGAATGTAACGAGGTTACCCGATATAATATATATGTGAATATCAATGGTTCTAATGCATATTTCTCTCTTAAGAGTTCTCTTTCCTTTCATGCCATGTATGAATACTTGTATAGTTATTTCTGTCATAATACATGTTCTAGATTTTGTTAAACCACTCGATCCAAGTGACCTGCAAGATCTAGAGGCCGCTTGAGCCCTATGGTTCTTTTATGTCTCAACCTCCCTCCCGAAAAATCTTACAGTAATCATAGATGATTATTCCCATTAAACTCATGTAAAAGAGAGACTCGATACCCGTGCATGCCTTGGGTGAGTGCTCAAATTTTTCTGGGTGATAGGCCGGCACACATGGGGTTCCTTCCTTTTGTGATGGGAGTAAAAATGACTACATCTTAGTTCTATTGTTGGGACCTATTTTCAAAGTTGTAGTGGGATATAACATACATCATGATCTATGTAATAAGTAATGATAGAGTGGTTAACATTGGAAAATGTTGAATCGTTGTTCAAGAGCACGGAGGATGAATTTGCTCAGAGATTCAGCAATGGACCTGATTTTAATACACATAGATGGGTAGAAGAGAACCTCTACCATGATCTGTATGAGACCTTCTTCTTTGCTTCTCAGTAGAAATATATGAATGGATTTTAGCCTATGCATCTAGATCAAGTTGGTGTTATGGATCACATGTGTGGACAAAGAAGATTACCAAATCTCGGGATGCGATTTGATGTGGACCCGTGATGTAGACCATTGGTGGAGAGGAGTACTAGCTAGCTACACTCTAGAGTACATAATTTCTACGTACTCTTGTCCGGAGGTTACTGAGTTTGAAGTTCTACAAGAACCTAGAGGAATGTTTCTATGTGCTATTCCTCTAGATGTGAAGATATTGATGGTTACCATGAGTTTAGAGGCGTTCCCAATGGCGGATAGACCTTTCTCGAGTGTTGGGTAAGGGAGATTGGGTGAAGGAAGATGGCATATATCATGACAAAGAAGGAGAGGAAAGAGAGATATCTCAAGTATAATGAAGTGCATGAAAGGGAGATTTTTAGATGATGTGAGGCTGCTAGTGTGATGGATCTACAAAGACATATGTTGCGGGAAGGAGTGTAGATTCATGCAGAGGATGTGGAACTTGAGTAGTATGTCCTACCCCATCTTGGAAAGCATGTGAGGGAGACCCCTTTGCTTCCGTGAGATTTCATCGCATAGAGAAAGGAGAATCATTGGTGCATATCTCAACCCACCCAAAGGTGACCAAACCCTGGTGCTTGGTTTCCCGAACTAGGAAGAAGTGTTAGTGACTGAGTTGACATCAATGGAAGAGACAGATCCAAACCTAGGAGATACAATTTTTTGGTTCCTTCTTCTATGGCTACACATATTCCTAAGATTTGGAGGATTCTTTAGACAAGGAGTAAGTGTACAATATTATGGTCTCGCACCAGGGAGTGGCATGGGACACAGTAGTGGTAATGGAGTGCTATTACAGACCATCAACGCATAGTTCAGTGGGACCATAGGGGCACTTGGTACATCTCCTATAGGCCCTATTGGACCCAAAGTGGTTCAGCGAGATCTAGTGGCTTTGGAGGCATAGGACCTAGTGGACCTAGTGGATCGGTGGTGGAGGAAACACCGAGAGGGAACCATGGCTCTAGCTCGGAGGATAGGTACCCTAGCCACCACTTCGTATTTTTTTAAATGTCTCTACATTTTCTAGATTACAGGGGCATTGACGATGCTACGGAACATGTTCAAAACTATGAACTACTATGGAGCGCAAAGGGTATCACAACCCCATAATGGAAGGCTAGTCAGTTTGTAACCATGTTGCAAGGGTGTGCACACAACTGGTATAGGAAGTATGACCCTCATCAAATGGTGGTGGACTACATTGCTTTAAAGAATGCATTCTTGGCAGAATTCCACATTCTTGAGTTTGAGTAGAAGAGCATCAATGCTTTGAAGGAGATTCAATACGAAATGGAAGAGAGTGTGTAGGAGTATGATGTGTGCTTTAAAACTCTCTTATCTAAATTATCATATGATATTCATTCTTCTCAGCATGCCCAATGGTTTGTTGGAGGATTGATCACCCATTTTAGAAGGGCCTTGTCTCATAAAACTTTTATAGACCCTCACGAAGCATTGGAAGCTACCCTATGCATCGAAGCTATTGGTAGTATAGATACTGGCATTAGCCCATTATTGGAGGCTTAGATTGATGCTATGGAAAAATAGTTGGAAAAATTATCTGCGAACTCAGCCCATGAGACTCATAGTGGTTTATGGTGCATAGATTGTGAGATAGAGGGGCACGTTAAGGATAATCGCCCTAGATGACAAGAGTACTCACTGTAGTGGTAGATTGTGAAATTTTTCATGGGGACCATGATGCAAGTAGATGTCCCTCATTGTAATGTGTAATCAGGTAGAATGTATCTTATTATTACAAAATTTTCACCTCTATAACCCATGATACTAAGGACTATAGGCTCATTGATCAGATCCATGAGACCATTGATCATGGGGTGCTCCTGCACCAACATTACAAGTGATTCTAAAGGTGATGATCACCGCTACAAGGAGCACGTAGATGGAGGTGTGTGAGGAAGAGGTTTTCGAGGAGGATTCCATGGTCAAGGTAACCATGGAGGAGGAAGGAGTGAGTTCCCGCATGGAACATGTTTCAACTGTGGATCTATAGAACATTACAAATGTGAGTGCCCAGACTTGTTGCAGTGCTCGTGGTGCGGGAAGAAGCATAAGTATGAGGAGTGCCCAGAATTATTTGAGCATATGAATCAACAGCACCAAAAGGACAAGGGCATTGCTATGGTCTTCATCAAGAAGGTAGACATACAGTGGATGCCTCGGGTAACATGAGATGCAAGTTTAGAACCTATCTTGGTAACAAAAAGGGAAAAATCCTTATGTGTAAGAGAGGTACCAAGATAGAAAACCCTAGTTTCAAGGGAGGAGGTCATTCATGGAAAATATCTAGATCCCGCGCATCAAAAGGAGATATATCAAGACACCATGGATGTTATTCAAAGATTACAAGGTGAGATTTAGTGTCTAAAGGAGAAATCCAGGAGGGAGGAACAAGGAAGGAGGGTCGATGTGCAAAAGGATAACTGGATGAGGTCAAGAAGGTGTGTAAAATGATAAGTAGGAGAATATCATTCCCTTGATAGAATTCTCGTTCGTAGAGAAGGTACCATGTACTAGAGAAGAGCACAAAAGATAGGTCTTGCACATAAACCTTCCCCCTCACAGCCTCAACTATGACAAGGAGATTATGTTGAATGTAGTTGTAGATGGATGGCTCCTTAGCAATATCCTCATTGACACAGGCACAAAGACTAATGTTATGACTTTGGATGGATGGCATCGAGATGGAAAGACCCACATTATAACCATCTTTGAATGTGCTATATATGGAAAACAAGACTAAGGCAATTCCCATCGGTGTCTTAAGGATACCGCTATCACTATCTAGGGAGCCAAGTTTACTGGGGACTTCGAAGTCTTGGTGCTCATTGAGGAAGACAATTTCCCACCACTACTTGGGTGCCCTTAGTGTTACAAGAAAAATGCGGACCTTCATTTCAACAAAGGGTACATCAGCTTCAAGAATAAGGAGGAGTGGGTCATTATACCCCAGGCCGATGGGAAGTCAAAACCATATATTGAACCTGTTGGGAGAGGAAGTTCTTGATAGGATTTATGTGTGCTTAATCAGATACCCTGAGATAATACATCCTAATAATGAGGTTATCCAATTTGAAGATACTCAGTCAGTGAGTGATACCACTAGCTTGACATGTGACAATTGGGCACATGGAACTTACAAATTGGTGGGATGGAAGTTGAGAGGGTCGGTGACTAGGTGATAAAGGTGCGCACGGTTTGGCACCTTGGAGGAAAAGAACTACCCAAGTATTTAGGGGGAGCCTTATTGGAGATCTTTCTACAAGAGATGGAAGCTCAATGGAAGGATGAGAAGGAACGGAGGGAGATGTTAAGTTATGTCTTCTCAGCACAACAGCTCGGTTGTGGGCCACACATCAGGAGAGCCTTTTAGAATGGTGCGAGGTAATAATTTCTCTCTCTATCAGATTTTCTAGGCGCAATGTACCCACGATCATCAAGGAGTACTATGGGAAGGAGCCCACCTCTTTCCATATCTAGGAATGTGAATGGGTCCTGGAGAGAAGTGCGGATGCTTTGCCACCATCCATTTGGGTGCACAAGTTGTATTCTACACTACAGATTTTACGTGCACATGGTACATTCATTTAGAGACACACCGCCATACAAGGTATTTGCGAGAGCTCATGGTGACCTTATTCAAACCTTTGAGTATCGTGAGTACCAAGCCATAAGTTGATAAGGCCTGTAGGGTATCAAGCACCTTACCATGGGAGATAGTGCCAGGATGGAAGATAGGATGCTGGAATTACTAGGTAAACAAGGATTGGAGCAAAATTTTGAAGAAGAAGAGGAAGCAGAAGAGTTACAGCTTGAGCACTTGTGTTTGGAAAATGAGAAGGAAAGTTGGTATATGTGATTGATGGAGAGGAATCGAAAGCTTAGATGTTATATATTCTATAGGGATGTGTGAGGTAGTGGACACTACAAATACTTGCGTGCACACCTACCATGATCCTTTAAAAATGAAGAAAGTTAACATTGGTTCAGAAGAAGAACCTAAGGAAGTTGTTATTAGAGATTACTAGATGGAGAAGGATGTATCTAAGATCATTGATCTACTACGTGAATTTGAAGATTTATTCCCGCATGGGTACCATGAGCTCAAAGGTGTTCACCATTCCTTAGGGTAGATGAAGTTAAAACGAAGGATAGTTTGTGCCTGGTTAGGAAAAGGTCTTACTAGATGAATCCCAACTTGTGCGTGAAGGTCAAGGAGGAGATAGAAAAAATGATAGCTTCTAGGATCATCGAGGCAATGGAAGAATCGGAGTGGATAAGTCCGATGGTAATTGAAATCAAGAAGGATAGGTAGATTAGGATTTTTGTGGATTATAGGAATTGAACGTAGTTTGTGTCATTGATTCATTTCGACCCCCTTCACCGAGGAAATTTATGAAGGAGTCGTAGGGCAAGAGATCTATTCTTTTACGGATGGATTTTCAGGGTACCACCAAGTCCAGATTGCAAAGGAAGACTAGGAGAAGACAACTTTCACCACCAAGTGGGGAAGTTTTGCATATACGGTCATGCCCTTTGGATTGAAGAATGCGCTAGCTATCTTTTCACACATAGTGGTGCAAGCATTCCAAGACTTCATCCATAAGTTTCTTTAGGTCTATTTGGATGATTGGACAATATATGGTCTGGTTAAAGACCATTGTGACAATTTGAGGTTAATGTTTGAGAGGTGTAGGTAGTTGAGGATATCCCTCAACATTAAGAAATGTGTGTTTTCTACACCCTTTGGGACTTTATTGGGGCATATCATATGTAAGAATGGCTTACTTGGTAGATCCCGCTAAGGTTGCGCTTATTGTGGGGTTAAGGGATCCTAATAGCCGAGTGTGTAGTGCGCGGATTCCTTAGGTATACGAGCTATTACAAAAATTTCATTAAGGGATATACCAAGATCACTGTGCCTTTAGAGGAGCTACTTAGACATAAAAGTGCCTTCCATTGGGTAGAGGCGCAGTAGAGGGTGTTTGATACATTAAAATATAGGCTTATCACCACACCTGTTTTATGTTTTCCCTCTTGGGACAAGCCCTTTCATGTCCATATAGATGCCTTAGGGACTGCCATTGGAGCACTGCTTACACAACCATGTGAAGGGATTGTTGATCATCCTCTATGTTTTGCAAGCAAGAAGCTGACACCAGTAGAGAAAAACTATACCACAACTGAGTGTGAGGCATTGTCAATGATCTATGTGCTCTTCAAGTTTAGATAGTATCTACTTGGCAACACCCTTTTTTTTTTACACCGACCACATGGCATTGAAGTATTTAGTGAACAAGCCTATTCTACAAGGACACATATGTCGATGGGTGTTGTTGTTTCAAGAGTTTGAATTCAGCGTTGTAGTAAAGCCTAGAAAAATCAATTGTGGGTTTGATCATTTGTCAAGAATTGATTCAGGGGAAAATGCGTAGAGTATTGAGGAGATAATGCTAGAAACACAAATATTTAGGTCATGCGCGCAGAGCCCTTGGATTTGGAAGAGATTGCAATATTTTTAAAGGAAGGTATGGCACCGGAAGGAATGAAGACTTTGGAAAAGAAGTAGTTGGCCATACATGCCACGCCCTATGTGTTAATTAGTGGAGACTTATACAAGTTGGGACGTGATGAAGTTTTGTGCAGATGTGTCTTAGAGCATGAGTTCCTGGTCATCATAGAGGAAGCACACGGAGGAAGTGCGGGTGGGCATTATGCAGGTGATGCCATTACATGCAAGATATTAATGGAAGTTTTGTGGTGGGAAACCTTGTACAAATATTTTAGAGACTATTATAAAGCATGTGACCATTGTCAATGCATTGGTAAACCAGGAAGGAGAGATGAAATGACTTTGTGCCCTATTCCTAGCGTGGATCCTTTTAAAAGTGGGCGATAGACTTTGTGGGAAATATTGCACTTGAAAAACATAGGAATGGGTCACGTTAGGTCATCACTTGCACAAATTACCCGAAAAGGTGGGAAGAGGCAGCCCCACTAAAGATTACACAAAGAACAACAATAGTAAGGTTTTGTTGGAAAACATTATCACGAGGTATGGATGCCTATTGAGTTTGACCAGAAATAGGGGTACACATTTCCTGAATGAGACCGTGAGGATCCCGTTATCGATTTCATGGTGGCTCATCACAAGACTATTCCCTATCACCCACAAGAAAATGGAACTGTGGAAGCATTAAAAAGATACTAAGTCATACCTTGACCAAAATTTGTGATGTTGAAAGACAAGATTGGGATGAAAAAGTATCGACAGTATTATGGGCTTACAGGACAACGTATAAAAGGCTGAACAAAGCCACACCATTTCAATTAGTGTTTGGCATGGAAGCTATTTTTCCGGTTGAATTTATGTTGCCTTCTCTACAAATAGCACGTGCAGGAGGGTTAGCCGATGAACAAGCGCTGGAAGAAAGGATTGATGAGTTAATAAAACTGGATGAGATACGATCACTCACCCAATGGAGCCAAACAATAGAGAAATAAAAGAGAAAAGCTTGGCATGATCGTCACATTAGAAATAATAAGTTTGAGGTTGGGCAGATGGTGTTACTATATGATTCCAAATTTCTGTGCCATCCAGGGAAGTTGAAAGTCCATTAGTTGGGTCCTTACACAATCTTGTACATCCTTGATTCAGGCGCATGCTAGTTACAAGTGATGGATAGGAAAAATTTTCCCGAAACTTCAATGGGAGTAAGCTAAATCCCTACTATAAATAAGTCTTTTGGATGTTTGTAAATAAGGAATTTTTTCCTAGTTAGTTTAGAATTTTCCTTTATGCTTTCCCTTTCTTGTGTTTCCCTTTCACGTTGTTGTTTTTTTTTGCACCTTGGGCACCAAAGAACCTTATTGCTATTTTTGAGAATTTGTGAGTGTGCGAGAGGACCGCCCATCGTTTTAAGTGTGGGGTGGAGAAATGTGAAGGAGCACATGATTAGAGTGCTAAGGAATTTGTGTTAAAAATCCTTGTTGAATGGCCCAGTTGAAAGAGGTATACAAAGAAAGATGGAAGAATGGTTGGTGCCAGGATAAAGCTACTTGTAGATCCCATGTACTAAGGAGAAAGCACATTTAAGAAGGACAAGGTAGGAGAGAGAAAGAATTATGATAGAATAAGTTCCTTCGGTGTGGGTTACACATGCACAAGAGTCTCTTGTCATGTTGGATTGGTTGCGTGCCAGAAGGTTGGAGGAATTTTTGTGCAAGGTTGGGTGTGTGAGTGAAGGTGCTGAAGACGAGATTTGTTTGAAAAATATTCATTAAATGAACAAAGTATAGTGGTAGGTGAAGCAGCATTTAATGTTCAAAAAGAGAAAAACTATAAGTAAAGGGTTGAGGCTCTTCCATTTTCACTTTTTGAAATAGAGAAAGGAGTCAATTTTATAAACTAGGGTTTCTAGATTCGATCATGTGAAGAAATACCTGAGATCAAAGCATGAGCAGCCAGTTTGAGTTTGCAAACCAGAAGGAAGGGGTTACACGGGTGTGGAAAAGGTTGTAAGGAGGTGCCATCTTGTGGAGTTAATTTAATCCCAGTTAGGGTTCGGAAAACTAGGGCACGGGTTCAAAAGAGTGATATCACAGATTTGAGATCGGAGGTTGGAAGAAGTGGAAGAATAGAGTAAAAAGGAGGGAGTAAAATAATAAAAATACCTTGACCATGAAACCCAAGAAAGGAAAAGGTAAGGGCAAGGTGAAACAACAAGAACCCGACGTGAACACAAATGAAGAATGGTATGCAGAGATGCAATACCCAGATAAGATGATGATGGGGAAGGAGTGGGAATCCCACCTAAGAAATGTGCCCGTAAGTGACTATAATCACAGAAAAAACACTATAGAAAAGGAAATGGCACTGGAGTTAGTGTACCCCACTAGTAAACAAACACCAGAGGGCTTGCTGATATATAATGATGAGGTGAAGGTTAAAATAGAGAAGGCGGGGCTGTTGCAAATCTATGATTTTCCCTATTTTGGAAAACCAGAGTGCCTGTACCAATGGTTAATGTCACAGGTACACAAGGATTACTTCCACTTTGTAGGGCGTAAGATGCACATTACTTCCCAGCTTATCTCACAATTTACAAGCCTCATATGTAAGGGAGATAGCTTGGAAGATGACCTAAGTGACAAGGAGGCTATTCAGGAGACCATCACCGAATATGCCTGCAAGAAGGGGTCAAGGTATTACAACATTTCAGACATCAAGGACCCATGATGAAAATGGCCACACATCTGGTGACTAAGCTGAATGGCCAGGAGAGGTGGACCCAAGTTAATAAGCCTTGGCTACATGTTTGCAAAAAAATTGTAGAGGGCACTATATACAACTTGTCTTCTTACATCGTGGAGGAAATTTTCAGTTGTGTGAAGGATGGGGACAAAATCCTCTTTGGAAACATCCTACTAACCATTGTATTTTCAAATATTGGAGTGTCTCGATGCATTGGAAAATTTTTGTATGGGAGTACCCCACCGAGGATCCTTTTCCTACAAAGAGGTTTAAGAAGTATGCCTGTGATACAAATGACAACACCCCATAAGGTGTAGTTGGAGAAATTGTACACGCACTTGAGGAATGCATTCAAGGCGAGTGAAGAATCCATGAATAACTCCCAACACCACTAAAGGGGAAGCCGAGTTCGCTATCTATCAATATTTTTGCTTGGGCAGGTTTAAGTTGATATATGAATCATGGAGCCCTTGGTGCAAGCTCCCTTCGCATTCACTACTCAATACTTCCAACTGAGAGTGAAAAATTTAAGGAGTCAAAGAAGTTAAGGCTGGAACTAGGTAGTTTGGACCGGGAACATAGAGAGATGAGAAATAAGTTGAATTACCTTGGTAGAAAGTGATCATATATGGAGAGGTATGTATCGCTCGAGATCCAAATACCAAGGCCGATGACACTACCCATCGCTGGAGGATCCGCGGTGCACGTGTACCTCTCGTATAAGGCCAAAGTTTGAGGAAGGGGCCTGCATCAAAGAAGAGAGGGAGAGGAGAAGAAGAAGCAATAAGTGTGCCGACTGCTCAGATAGTGAGCATGCCAACCATGAGCGCTAAGCCAAGCACCTACATACAGAGAAAGAAGTCCCTAGTGAAGTAAAAGACACTATAAGTAGAGGAACCTAGACAACCCCTCACCAAGGAAGAATTGCGTGAGGGAGGAGATAAGGTAGAATCCCCAGTTTAGGAGCCACCTCTCAAGAAAAAGTAGAGGGTAGATGAGGAAGCTGACTTTGAAGTGACCAACAAATTGGAAAAGTACATGGGTGGAAGAGGGGATGAGAGTGAAGAAGATGATGGTGAAGAAGATGAGCTCGAAAAAGACCATGAGCTACATGTCTTCAGCGTCTATGACTCAGAAGAGGAGAGTGGAGATGAGAAGCAAGAGTTCGTATTCACATGGTGCAAGGGTGCATAAGATAAGGAGGATACCGGAGACATGGAGGGAATGAAGAGGTTAGTAGGGAAAAGTAGGGAGAAATAAGTTTTACGAAGGAGCAGATCACTGAGGTGGCGGAAAGAAAAGCATAGAGAATGCTTAAGGTCCTGGTAGACCAAGAGTTAGAGTGCAGTGTGGACATAGTGCTGAAGGAAGGGAAGGAGGAGAATATTGAAAAAGAGCATGACAGCCTGGGAGGAGGTCCCGCTCTAACAGTAAGTTTCCCCAAAGGCATGTACTTGGGTAGGAGGAATCTTGATACGGAGCAGAGGCAAGTAATGGGCTACATTGATGACATAAAGAAGGTGCTACATGTGCATTTCCAAAGCACTGTACCCACGAAAAAGCTTCTAGCCATGGGATCTTTTAAAAAGGATGCGCATACCCCAAAATAAATAAGATGCTCTCTTGGGAATTTGAGTCCCACATTGATGAGCCAGACTTTGAAGTCTATCAGGGAGTGCTCATAACATTACCAAAATCTAAGGGGGCCAATCCCTTAGTGAATTCTTAGGAGCTCTCAGACGAGAAAGTATGCAATGCACTCAACAAGGTCATGGTCAAGACCGAGGCTAGATTCTTTGCGTGAAATGATAGGATAAGAGTATTGGAGGAAAAACTAGGGAAGAAGGAAGAGGAGCTGATGGAGAAGACCCAAAGCCTAAAGCAGGAAGAACTGATCAGATGCACAACTAAGGCATGAGTTAAAGGAAGAGAAGATAAAGGTGCAGGAAGTGTACAAGAAAATGGAGTCTATCAAGGGTGTCATCCTTTTGAAGCACCCAGACTTAGCACTACCCACACAGAAGTACTCATCCCTTCTAGAGTGTATAGAAGATCTAACACATGTCCTCACTATGGAGAGATGACATTTGGCCATGGAATCTGCAGAAGAAGTAGCTATGTGTTTGAAGGAGGAGGACATATTGAAGGTGGTAGCACTCGTTTCCGAGTATAACCAAGTACCCACAAAGGTTAAGGTCACTATCCAATCAGTAAAGGTCTCGTATGATACATGCTCGAGATAGAGATAAGGTGGAAAGCTCCTTGGTCACCACACTCAAGCGAGAGGTTCTAAGAAAAGAACAAGGGGAACAGGCGAAAGGGATAGGGTTACGCTGAATTAGAAATAAAATCAGAGGTAATTAAAGCCTTAAGTAGTTTGATCAAGGCTTGAATAAAGGAACTATACCCTTAAATTACCAGGAGGATGGATAAGCTCGAGGACCTAGGCAAAGAAATGGAGTAGATCGTGGACACTTTGGGCACCTAGGGAATTGGCCTGAGTTTTGATGAAGTGAGCACCTTGGTGGGTGACCTTTGTCAGAAAGTGCAAGGCGAGGTCAAAGTGTGGAACAAGCTAGAGGCAGACTTATAGAAGGATTTTCCTAGCTTGTTGACTCAATGCTTCCCCATTCTTCATTCTTTCCCCAATTCTTTCATTTACTTATTATTTTGTAAAGTGTAAGATTATACATTGGTTCCCTAAGGTAGCATGCATCTTGGTTGAGTAAAGTGTTTCCAAGGATGGAGAACAGGCATAGTGTGGGGTGATGTTGGACCCCTGGAATATTGGCCAAGTATGAAGGTACATAGGCACACAGATCCCAATTATGAAAAAGTGTGCAAGAGAAAGGTTTAAGGAAGCACATAGCACGTGTGGTGCATGAAAGGAGGTTCAGGACTTAGTCAATTTGAGTGCCTAGGGTAGAACACGTGAAAATCATGACTGGTTGCACATGGATAAGGTGCTATCCTGGTGACAGGTTGGCCCCGATAGGGGCATGCCTTGGATGGAATCTTCTAGAAGAACATCATGAGATAAAGTGGAAAGCTCAAGCTTAGAGAAGCATGCTTGCATGAAGGACCACATTCAAACTTGGAACCATATCCGAGGGCGCTGGAGGGTGAGTTGGTAGTGGAGGAAAGCGATAAATACAAGTTCCTATGGAGTAAAAGATATAGCAAGTTTGAGATATAGTATGGGTAGAGCTCTGCAGAATTACTACGAGGACTCTGTTAGTGGATAGTTGATTCAAATGAGAATGTACTAGGCATGGAGTTGTCTATTTTATTTTGGTAGCTTAGTTACATGAGTCCAAAGAATTGCATACTACGGTCTCGCTTTTTGTGACACCTTGTAATGGTTGATTGAATGTAATGAGGTTACCTGATATAATATATACGTGAATATCAATGGTTCTAATGCATATTTATCTCTTAAGAGTTCTCTTTTCTTTCATGCTATGTATGAATGCTTGTATAATTCTTTCTATCATAATACATGTTCTGGATTCTATTAAAACACTCAGTCTAAAGTGACTGCAAGGATCTAGAGGCTATTCTGAGCCCTATGGTTCTTGTATGTCTCAACCTCCCTCCTGAAAAATCTTACACTAATCATAGATGATGTTTCCCATTAAACTCACATAAAAGAGAGACTCGGTACCCGTGCATGCCTCGAGTGAGTGTTCGCTTTTGTTGGGTGATAGGTCGGTGTGCATGGGGTTCCTTCCTTTTGTGATGGGAGTAAAAATGACTACGCCGAGAAGGAGAAGAAAGAGAATGTGGACGTTTATTATTGATGGTAGGAATGAAAGAAATGATAGTGGGCTTTCCCCGGTCATTGGTAGAGGGATGGAGAGGATACGGTCCAATAATTGAAGAGGATGGGCTACAAGGAGGTGATCCACTGATAGAAGATGACGAAGGGCTTCTAGAATATGGCCCTAAGATGGAAGAAGTTAGGCTACGAGGACATGGCCCAAGAATAGAAGAATATGACGAAGGGATGTTAGGGTGTGGCCCAAGTATAGACGAGGAGGGACTACTCAAAGGTATCCCATACATAGAATAGGATGAAGGGCTACTAGGATGTGGCCCAAGAATATAAGGGAATGGGATACCAGGGTGATCCATAAGTATAAAATATATGGCTACCTAGGGGTGGCTCCAAGATAGAAGAAGATGATGGGTTACTCAGCGGTGACCTAAGACAAGATTTTGATTGAGGAATGATGATAGATAAGGAATGAGTTGGTAATGAGAAGATAGGCCATGGATCAATGCTAGACCCTAACATATCATCATGCTCAGAGGAAGGTGAAGATGGAATAATAGAAGAAGAATCAAGTTCCATGACTTTAGGATCTTCCTTTATGTTATGTTGAAAAGGATCAATTTCTTTTCCCCAATATGCGAGCGTATCGAGTTCTAGAAATAATCCTTGTTTGCAATCCTCTATAGGGATATCATCGTGTAGTCTGATTGTTTCTTCATTCTAAGAGAAATCAATTAGTAGAGGTTGTTTTTATTTAGTCATAGAAGGTTGAATAAAAGAAACAAGTGTCCGATAAGGAGGGAAGATTGATTGATAGAAGAAGATGACTCAAGAGAAGAAGTAGAATTGGAGGTAAGCGTCTCATAAATGGATGATTTTGATTTAGAGCTATGTCGTTTTTCTAGAAGATGATGTAATGTAGGTTGGAAAGTAGGATCACATTTTCATCCGTTAAGTCATGACGTAGGATTTGAATTAGATGATTTACTAGAGGGAATCTGAGTCATGGAACTCTTTGACGAAGGAAGAGGTCATTGATGTAACTGATGAAGGAGGTCTTGTGAAGAAAGGGAGGACCATGACTCAAGACCTATAACACCCCGTACTTTCATTACTATTGTCAAATTTACTATAGGACAAATGGTTTTATCCTATGTAGTTGGCATCCTTGCTTATCAAAAACTAAATGAAAACTTGATGTGAACATGTAATCACAATATCAAGAATGAGCTAAGGATGATATCCTTAGATGAGAACCCTACTAATCTGGGGTCTATCTTATTGATGAACTATTTTTGATAATGTGACATTACGTTGTTTGTAATATTTAATATCATAAAATCCTTGGAGTAAATTTAAGCCTAGAAAGTGATTTGTGATGTAGTTGCCTATCTCTATTTAATTGTTAACATTACAACTTTTATAACTAAGTAATGTTAAGGCTTTTACAGCTGGAGAGTTTGCTTAATGACCAAAATTAGGACTCGAATAAGATTTTATTTTGACTTATAAGTGATTTTGAGCTGATCATTCGTAGAGTTTCACACCGATGGCTAAAACTAGCATGGTTGTATTTTCGTGGGTGAATGACTACTACGGTCGTTAGTCAATAACTTAATATTTGAATTAAGGGGAAATGATTCCCATAAAGCTTGCATGAGAAACTTTATTGATCAATGCTAACATTATAACACACACACACACACACACACACACACACACACACACACACACACACACACACACACACACACACACACACACACACACACACACACACACACACACACACACACACACACACATAGATTACAAAAAGGGAATTTGTAAAGTCTGAAGTAGATAAATAACTACTATGGGAGATTTACTAACTTTCTATAAAGCAAAAAAAGGACAATCTAATCTTATAGTATGGTCTTAACCTAACATGAGAACTTATTATTTGTGAATTTAGAGTTGATATAACTCTGGCTATTTGGAAAGGATGTATAAATATAATTATTTGTGTGAGTCCTTATACACAAAAGAGATGGGCATCTGAAATTACTATTTACATAAGTTTTTAATTGGTCTTTTAAAAACTATATACAATCTAAAGTTTCAAAATTTAATTAAGTGGTGAGTTGGGCACCCCCACCACTAATATATTGTATCTTGAATTATTTATTGATCCACAGAGACCAAGTTTGAGGGAAATAATATGGGTTAACTAAATTCAAATAGCCTTGCATGGCATGAAGTGCGATTTTGCTAAATTTAAAGAAAGGCTAAGAATAGTTGGTTTGTAAAAACTGGTTGTAAGCTCCACCAACCATTGTATTAATGGAAATTAACATGCAATAAACTTGCACCTTCCTCAAGAAGCGCATGGAAAGAATTGGGGGAAAAGAGGTAGTTTTTAGTATCAATTCATTGCATGGCTGGAAACTTGTAGTAGCTCTGCACGCAAGGAAGAAGTTCAACTATGTGTTGTTGCGAGTTTGCATGGAGAAAACATCAGTTGAATCTTTAGAATAGCAAGTTCCCAGACTCATTAAATATTACAAAAACATTGTAAGATGGGGGATGAAGGAATTCGCTTCCAAGTTTGAGATCTTTTGAAGAATTGTGAAAACTTTGCAAGGAAAGAGAGGAAGGCGTAACAGCATGATATGCCCTAACCCGTCATAATTTCTTACTCTATTTAGTTATTTCACAAATAGAACTTTACTGGATTGAAATTTGTGTTCTTAATCCTTGGTGATGTGAAATTGATTAATCCTCACTTCTATAGAATTTGTTTGATCTTTGAGTGCGATGAATGTTGTTGGAAACAAAGTAAAGTTTATTGGTTTCAATGTGATTTATTATTGTGATGAAACAACATATTTTTGGGATGAATGAGAAGTTGTAGCTGTATTCATCATTGGGTTTTGGTGTGATTCTTTTAGTGTGTTTTGATTTCTTATTTCCATGCTGTGATTCTATAAGGAATTAAACTGCAGAAAACCTTGTCTTTATGGTTACCCATTTCTTCTCGATTATATAATATTAACAAGATGATGTAAATACTAGAAGTCAATGTTGAGAAGTTCTGCAGGCATTTACTCTCCTATCCTAGTGATCATTAGATTTACTTAACTGGGTTGATTATTTTAGGAAATAAATTCATGTGGATTCGTGTAGGTCTTGTTGAAGGTATCTTAAGCTTAGTCAAATAGTTATTATGTGGAGTAAGTAATTATGTTAAGGAATTATTATATCCTAAGGTGGTTTTTCCTTAAAATCAAAATCTACCTCACTGTGCACTCGGATACTTCATTAGTCCTCTTGTAATAGGGAAAAAATAGTTGTGCTCTGTTTACAAATCTTGCATGATTTTCATGGAGTTAATTTATTAACTATCAACACCTAATTTTCTTAAAGCTTGGCTATTCTATTAACAACACCATGTTGAACTTGAGGGTAAAGTCGATTTCAACTAAGAAATTTCTCTCCCTTGAAAGAATTCTTGTACGCTGTTGTCCATTAGGAAACAATCCTAAAAAGTGAGCTGTTCTCCTAGAAGCTTATGCATAAGGTCTTGCAGTTGAAAAAGTGTTGAATAATTCTTTGTATTGGGTACATCTTATCTCAATGTATGAGCTAGTTATTTTAGTTGTGTTTGATTTCTTAAATCCTTACGTGTTTGAATGTGCTTGCTGGGTTTATTGATAACCTTCTTCTTGGATTCAAAAATCTGTAGTAAAGGTTGTTGGTTATTTGTCACTAGTAATGACCTACCATTAACAATTGCTAGAAGGTTTGGGAAATGATTTGGAACAGTTTCATGAGTCTAGCTGATTTCTTGATGAGCTGTTCAGTTTTACCTTAAGCTAGGTTTTATGTCTCTTATGTTTGGACTTGAGTCATCATGCATGATAGGATATTAAATTTGATCAAAATAGAAACCCTCTTGACCCTGGAGTGTTAAATAGATGGAGATATTACTCCTTCATTGTAATCGACACGAGAGAAAAGCTTGATTGATTTGACGACCTTACTTTGATAATTAATTGAAAAACAGGATTTGTTGAGTTTCAGTTGAAATCCACTTAAGGTCATAATATATTAAGAATCATACTCCTCTTAAGGATATTACAGGATTCTATCTAACTAAGATCTTATAAAGTGTTATATCCTTGATGGGTGTAAGTTCATGTAAATGATTGAGTGTTATTTCAGTTTGCTAGAAAAACTTGACTCCTTAAATCTTATCTAGTTGTATTTCATTCTCCTTGAGGATTACAAAATTCTCTTGACATTTAAAAGTTCTTCATTGATTCCTTTGAGGTTGTGTCATGAATTATTGGGTGTGCTCTAACCTTGTTCAGTGAAACGGGTCAACAGATATTTTTCATTACTCTAATAGAGTGTTTGACTCAGTGAGGAATAAGTAAACCCTTCATTTTGAATTTTGTAAAGAGAAAACTCATACAAATATGAATGCCCAGTTTGGGCTAATAGGTTAAATTTCAGTCATGTTATCATGACTCCCTTTAGTTAAAACATCTTGAAATGCTTTGGCAATTAATCGGTATTGATATGTTGATAACCAGGTTGGGGAAAATAAATTATGTTCTCTTTCCTAGTCTTGGAATATTTAATAAATGCTTAAGTTGAGGAAAGTATTGGTATGTAACCTATTACTTGAATTTTACCTGTTAGCTAAAAGGCAGGATGCCTTGAATCTCTCTCTCTCACCCTTAAAGTTAATCTAATATCATAATTTTAACTAATTATGCTTGATGCCTTAGTTTTATTACATGGACTTTAGTAGACCTTATGGGTGTATGGAATCCTTGATGGATCTGTTAAGAATATTTGAGAGATTTCTTGAATGTGATTCTTGTTATATTTATGGTTACTTAATTAATGAGTAAAAGTGATTCCAGGCATGCAAGTATGGGATTGCATGAGTGGAATCTTGATACTCTTATGAGTAGTCTTTTGATCACTTATGAATATCGATACCTTATAATTTAGGTGGTTGTTCTGAGTGACTGAAATAGTTGTATTGAAACGTAAGTTTGAAACTGATTTCTTTCTTGGCTCATGAAAGTGCTTGCTCTTGACATGTTATAAAAATAATTGTTATCTTCTTAAGTTCTGCAACATTGATTCATAAAAATAATATGAGTTCTTTTTATGAAATAATTAAGTAGAGTATGTTGTTATGATGAGTTGAGGCTTATCATGCTCAGTTCATGTGAACTAACTTGTGCTAAAAATTTTGCAGATAAATGCTGAGAAAGGAGAGTGATGTAATTAGTTTTGTATATTATTCTGATCGAGGAAAGTTAAAGATATGAATGATTGGAATGTTCTTAAATGTTCTTAAAGATATTAGAAATGGGAAAGGCATTGTTATTTAATGTCTTTGTATTATTCATTAAAATGAAAGACTTTGATCATGCTTATAGACATGAATTGTACTTATCTCTTGAATGAAATTAAGAAATATTTTTTATTGCAATATATTGTCTTATAAGTGATTGATTGGCAAATGATGAGTTAAGAACTGAAATTTATCAAGATAGGTTATTAGTATCTTTGTCACTATTGTATTAAGCGTTAGTCTTAAATACATAGTAATTACTAGCACACAACATATGTGTGAATGCTAGGGAACATATAAGGAACTATGAGTGGACTGTTTCCTAAGAATATCATGATCTAACAAACCATACGTTAAGCATACTTGGAAATAGTTAAGGTTGCTAATGGATAACTACCTCATTATAAAATGCAATTTATCAACTTACTTGTAAAGTTGTATTAAGTTATCCAAAGGTTTTGTTTAGGTGTACTCAACCAAAGGAGGAATATCTAGAAATATGATTGTCTAATCTTAAAAGCTAGTTGTTAAGTAAGCAGTTGGATTATCATGAACCATAGTAAGGTTATGATAATCAGGTACTTCTGTGTTATGACTATTTTAGAAACTCAAGTCATTCTAGCTCATGAAAAAGAAATGAGAATGCAATATTGTTTTCTAAGTGAAATCAACATTAAAGTCCTATGCAAGGATGACACACGAAGCAACAAGAGGAAGGGCTATGGTAGTCTAATATGAAAATATATTGAGTATGGTCCCACTATTTGGGAATTGAATAATTGTGATAAACTGTGTTATGAAATATTTTGATTAAGAAGATGAAATTTTTTTATTTAGGGGCTGTCACTTGATGCATCATTATGAGCACATAAGCATGTTGGATACAATGGAAGTAAAAAGGGAATATGCATACTAAGTTTAAAAGAACAAGCATTGGAACCTCATCCCTGGTCAATACTGTAATTATCTCTATAAAGAATTAGAGAGTGACAGGGAAAGATAAATGGGCAAGTGGTTCATTAAACCTATCATGTTGGACACCCCAGGTATATCTTACTTGTTGGAGATAGTAAAATAAATGAACATTCTTTACTAAGCTGTAATTAAGGAAGGTAATGTGCTTAAACTGAAGGACGGTTGGCATTAATAGCCTATGGCACATAATTCAAAGAATGAATCATACCTAATTACCTAGCTTTATAAAATTACATATCCCTAGAATATGAAATAAAGAACATGAGCCTAAATGATAAAGCTGGGCAATTTTGAAACTGCAATAATGATCATAGACCTTGATAGTATCATTTCTATAAATGGTTAACTTGGATATGAGATAATGAAAGGTAATTAAATGTTATAGAGATTGGGGAGGGTCCTTATATCAACTTAATCTTGACCTTAGGTATGACCCATTCATGGAGAAAGTGTCGTAAAATCCAACTATTCATTAATGATAATAATTACCTTAAAAACATAAAACACTATACACCAATGTAGGATTCTAGGTGGGAGAACTCGTTGCATATGCTACACAGTAGTATCCTTATGATGACGATTATCACCATTTGGATACTATGGTATAGCATCTATAATGAGTTATCTCATCAAGAGACTGGATAGTAGTATTGTGTTGCCCTAAGTACAAACCTTAATAGGTTTACAAGACAGATTGGACCTCTTGGGTATGCACCCTTATATCAACCTATGATGGCTATGGGAAGAGATGTGGGTGAGTAATAAGGTGAATTGTTGCAAGAATAATTTCTTTCCATAGGCATCACAGATGACATAGAGGTATGTCCTCATGTGGGTTAAACTAGTTTGTACCTTATTCTAGGCTTGTAGCTATTTACAACATCTAAGTTGTGAATCCATATAACTAAATAAGTGATTAAGGTGAAATGAAAATTTCCTAATGATGAGTGTGTCGTCATGGAATAGAGCATGGCATACATGACTCATAAAAATTTACGCAAAGTGGTGTAAGCTATTGATTACATGGTCGAGCTTTCCCTTTAATCTAAGTTGTCGGATGCCTGTGGATTTCCTAGGTGGAACCCGGGTAGACACTTAGAGCATTCTCTTATATATCAAACCTTGAAAAAGGAGAACCAAAGGACACAGTTCATGTATGGGCTTGTACAGAGATTCGAGGGAGAATGAGTAGGTTTAGTATTCTCTCATACAGCTGCACATGGTTCATGACAGTTATCGAAATGGATTTCTTTAAGGTTTATGTAGATTTAAATATATGGGTATTTAAATCAGCTACATGTAGTGTATATATATATATATATATAAGTTTCTAGAGACAAAGTGACAAAAGTGGTTGTTACATTTTGGTATCAGAGCCAAGGTTACAACTCTTGGACTTATTGGGTCCTTACGCTAATTAAAACTTTTATTTTGTTTTCAGAATAAAATGGAAATGGGAAGGATGCACCAAGAAGAAAGAACCGAGCCTGATTTTTCTGCAGGTTTCAATGGTGCAAAAGTTAGACAAAATTCTGACAGTCCTTCAATGTACCTGAAACCGGATAGATGCCTTGGAGCAGCTGGTGATGGGTGAAAGTGATAAGTTGGATAAAGGAAAACTTAAGTTGGTTACTAACAAACAACATGAGAGTTGTTTAAATGATGAACTGATCATTTGTGGCAAGTTTTGGACTTACCAATCCAAAGACGAACTGAACTCGAATTGGGGGAAGCATTGGATAAACTTGGATCTTCTTCCGACAAGATGAAATTTGGAAAGGCCAGTGGGCTAAAACCAAATCTGCTAGACATTCCCACTCATAAAAATGAAAAGGGTCATAAGAATGATAATTCTTCTTCATCTCGGAATGCTAAGAAAATTTGGTGGAAAAAGCATAGCAAGAAAATGTGTTCTGCCAAAAATAAATTTTCCCAAAACTTGCAGTGATAACCTGCAGGAAAAAGCATGGTACTATTGCAAATGGAAAAAGCGGTCAATCGGGACCTATTGGTGGATGTTTCATGTGTGGAAATGGGCATTATGCCAGCCAATGTCCTTTAAAGAAGAGGAACAAGCATCAGATGATGAAACATGTTGCAAGAGTAGACAATATGGGGAAAGAACAAGTAACCCTAGCAGGATACGTAGAAAATTGTGAAGAGATCCATGAGATTAGTATTCTTCAATACTAGAAGAAAGAAAATATGGAATTGTTGTAATCAATGAAAACTGGTCAACAATTGTGAAGCCTAACTCTTTCGGGTAATATGGAATAAAAAAATGCTCAATTTTCAGCTTATGTCTAGTTAGGTAGCATTGATTTGAGTGATGGTTCTATATTCTATCAAATATTGATGTATATAATTAATATTTCAATTCCAAGAAACTGAAAATATTATATTCTGTTTGATGACTCTTAACAGTGGTTGTAATATATATATTTATTTTGGTATATGTTACTTCTAGGTTGTATTACTCAAGTACCCAAAGTTTTTGGGTATCATCACGCTGTAAGGAGGATCTCAGGTTTGAACCTGGGAGCTTGGCAAGCTATCACTTAATATACTCAAAAGGGTTTGATGATGGTTCATTCTGGATCGACTCATCTAAAATCATATATAGTATGAGGTTATATTTAACTTCTAGTAATATCTTGTACCTTTTGAGACAAGATTTCTTTTATGCTACCTATCATGACATGATTTCCTTTTGTTCACCTATCGTGATGTGTTATAGCCATGTGGAAATTCTGGTTATGAATTGTTGTGAACGTTCATGGGTTTTTATGGTCGATTCCAGTACTTTTAGTTGAACCCAGATAAGGGAATTCATACTTCACTAATATGAACCCTACTATAGAAATGTGCAGGTTCAGGATCAAGGGATGTATTGTGAAATCCCTCTCTAGTAACATTTTCTATGTAACTCAACATGGTGCCTTTGAGCCCATAGAGTTTCAGACTTAACTCGTATGCTTTATATTATGTTGGGAAAATATACGATGACTTTTAAGTCGAGGAATGTTTAGAGCTTCCAAGAGGATTTAGTAAGTCGTTAAATGACATAAGTAAGTCATTTGCATACTTCTAATTATTAAGGTAAAAAATTTTACAAACAATACACTACTTATTTGAAACCCTCATGCAAACCAAGTGGAATTTGGGCATGACCTTGGTAATATTAGGATCAGTAACAATTCTATGAATCCACTGAGGAGGTTTAAAAGTAGAATAAAAATGTTGTGGAAGTCAAAATCTATATCTAATAAGGTGACTTTATTACTTAACACTTTGAGAGGTTTTTGGCAAGCCAGTTTTCTCAAACATCTATAAACTTGAAGACCTCTTGCTGGAGGACAAGAAAATGGGTAGTTAGTACTCATTCATGAGTTAATATTTGTTAAAAAATTTCTTAAATAAACAAATTTGGTAGGTCCATAAGCTTGGATAACCACGTTGACAACATTATTTGATTGGACTAGGTATAGGAGATAAAAAGTGTAAGATATGTTGAGGTATTTGATAACTAAAATAGGAAATATTCTAGTTCAGCTGAACAAATGAATGTCGGTACCTTATCTTTAGACCCAATGATTATAGATATTTGGAACCTCAAATCAAAAAGTATTTAACAAAGCTGAGGAAAGTGGTCTGTCTGAATGAACTACCATAGATCCACACGCTGTAATCCCAGAAGAAAGGGATAGTTCTTCCTTAAAAGGTACCAGGTAAGATTGTTTTAACTATATCCTCTGTATATTAAATATATGTATTGCACAAAAATGATTTACTTTGGTAAAGTAATCATGGCATAATTTAGATTGCGTGACTATTTACAGTCTGACAAGCTGATACAGCTACTGAATTTAAAGTTTCAAATCTGAAAACCATAAACTTCTAGGGGAATAGTAACTATTCTGTGAGAATTAATCTTATATCATGTGTGGAATTGTTTGATTTCATTTGACAAGGACCACATCATTGGGACGATGATGCTTTTAAGAGGGGAGGTATGTAACGCCCCATACTTTCATTATTATTGTCAAAGTTATGATAGGAAAAATGGTTTTATCCTATGTAGTTGGCATCCTTGTGTATCAAAAATTAAATGAAAACTTGATGTGAACACGTTATCACAATATCAAGAATGGGCTAAGGATGATATCCTTAGATGAGAACCTTGCTAATCCGGGTCTATCTTATTGATGATCTATTTTCGATAAGGTGACATTACGTCATTTGTAATATTGTATGTCATAAAATCCTTGGTGTAAATTTAAGCCTAGAAAGTGATTTGCGATGTTTTTTCCTATCTCTATTTAATTGTTAACATTATAACTTTTATAACTAAGTAATGTTAAGGCTTTTACAGCTGGATAGTTTTCTTAATGACCAAAATTGGGACTCGAATAAGATTTTATTTTGACTTATAATTGATTTTGAGCTGACCATTCAGTAGTTTGCGTCACCAGATGGCTAACACTAGCATGGTTGTATTTTCTTGGGTGAATGACTACGGTCGTTAGTCAATAACTTAATTATTTGAATTAAGGGGAAATAATTCCCATAAAGCTTGCATGAGCAACTTTATTGATCAATGCTAACATTATAGCATCTATATATATACATATATAGATTACAAAAAGGGAATTTGTAAAGTCTGAAGTAGATAAATAACTACTACGAGAGATTTACTAACTTTGTGTAAAGCAGGGAAAGGACAATCTAATCTTATAGTATGGTTCTTAACCTAACATGAGAACTTATTATTTGTGAATTTAGAGTTGATATAACTTTGGCTATTTGGAAAGGATGTATAAATATAATTATTTGATTGAGTCCTTAAACGCAAAAGAGATGGGGATCAGAAATTGCTATTTGCATAAGTTTTTAATTGGTCTTTTAAAAACTATATACAATCTAAAGTTTCAAAATTTAATTAAGTGGTGAGTTGGGCACCCCCACCACCAATATATTGTACTGAATTATTTATTGTTTATTTATTGATCCACCGACTGAGTTTGAGGGAAATAATATGGGTTAACTAAATTCAAATAGCCTTGCATGGCATGAAGTGTGACTTTGCTAAATTTAAAGAAAGGCTAAGAATAGTTGGTTTGTAAAAATTGGTGGCAAGCTCCACCAACCACTGCATTAATGGCAATTAACATGCAATAAACTCACACCTTCCTCGGGAAGTGCATGGATAGAATTGGGGAAAAGAGGTAGTTTTTAGTATCAATTCATTACATGGCTGGAAACTTGTAGTAGCTCTACGCACAAGAAGAAGCATTTCAACTGTGTGTTGTTGCAGTTTGCATGGAGAAAACATCAGTTGAATCTTTGGAATAGCAAGTTCCTATACTCATTAAATATTACAAAAACATTGTAAGCTGGGGATGAAGGAATTCGCTTCCAAGTTTGAGATCTTCTGAAGAATCGTGAAAGCTTTGCAAGGAAAGAGAGGAAGGTGTAACAGGCATGATATGCCCTAACCCATCATAATTTCTTACTCTATTTAGTTATTTCACAAATAGAACTTTACCTAGATTGAAATTTGTGTTCTTAATCCTTGGTGATGTGAAATTGATTTAATCCTCACTTTTGTAGAATTTGTTTGATCTTTGAGTGTGATGAATGTTGTTGGAAACAAAGTAAAGTTTGTCAGTTTCAATGTGATTTATTATTGTGATGAAACAACGTATTTTTGGGATGAATGAGAAGTTGCAGTTGTATTCATCATTGGGTTTTGGCGTGATTCTTCTAGTGTGTTTTGATTTCTTATTTCAATGCTACAATTCAATAAGGAATTAAACAGAAAACCTTGTCTTTATGGTTACCCATTTCTTCTTGATTATATAATATTAACAAGATAATGTCAATACTAGAAGTCAATGTTGAGAAGTTCTGTGGCAGACGACTCTCCCTATCCTGGTAATCGTTAGATTTACTTAACTGGGTTGATTATTTTAGGAAATAAATTCTGTGGGAGTCGTGTAGGTCTTGTTGAAGGTATCTATGCTTAGTCAAACAGTTCTTATTTGGAGTAAGTAATTATGTTGAGGAATTATTATTTCCTAAGGTGGTTTTTCCTTAAAAGCAAAATCTACCTCACTGTGCACTCAGATACTTCGTTAGCCCTCTTGCAACAGGGAAAATTAGTTGTGCTCCTGTTACAAATCTTGTATGATTTTCATGGAGTTAATTTATTAACTATCAACACCTAATTTTCTTAAAGCTTGGCTGTTCTACTAACAACACCATGTTGAACTTGAGGGTAAAGTTGATTTTGACTAAGAACTTTCTCTCCCTTGAAAGAATTCTTGTACATTGTTGTCCATTAGGAAACAATCCTAAAAAGTGAGCTATTCTCCTAGAAGCTTATGCATAAGGTCTTGCAGTTGAAAAAGTGTTGGACAATTCTTTGTATTGGGTACGTCTTATCTCAATGTATGAGCTAGTTATTTTAGTTGTGTTTTATTTCTTAAATCCTTATGCATTTGAATGTGTTGGCTGGGTTTATTGATAACCTTCTTCTTGGATTCAAAAATTTGTAGTAAAGTTTGTTGGTTATTTGTCACTAGTAATGACCTACCATTAACAATTGCTAGAAGGTTTGGGAAATGATTTGGAATAGTTTCATGAGTCTAGCTGATTTCTTGATGAGCTGTTCAGTTTTACCTTAAGCTGGTTTTATGTCTCTTATGTTTGGACTTGAGTCATCATGCATGATAGGATATTAAATTTGATCAAAATAGAAACCCTCTTGACTCCTGGAGTGTTAAAAATTGGGAGTTATTACTCCTTCATTGTAATCGATGCAGAGAAAAGCTTGATTGATTTGACGACCTTACTTTGATAATTAATTGAAAAATAGGATTTGTTGAGTTTCAGTTGAAATCCACTTAAGGTCATAATATATTAAGAATCATACTCCTCTTAAGGATATGACAGGATGCTATCTAACTAAGATCTTATGAAGTGCTAGATCCTTGATGGGCATAAGTTCATGTAAATGATTGAGTGTTATTTCAGTTTCCTAGAAAAAACTTGACTCCTTAAATATTATCTAGTTGTATTTCATTCTCCCTTGAGGATTACAAAATTCTCTTGACATTTAAAAGTTCTTCATTGATTCCTTTGGGGTTGTGTCATGAATTATTTGGTGTGCTCCAACCTTGTTCAAATGAAACAGTTGGTAGATCTTTTCATTATTCTAATAGAGTCTTTGACTCAGTGAGGAATAAGGAAACCCTTCATTTTGAATTTTGTGAAGAGAAAACTCATACGAATACGAATGCCCAGTTTGGGATAATAGGTTAAATTTCAGTCATGTTATCATGACTCCCTTTCGTTAAAACATCTTGAAATACTTTGGCAATTAATCGGTATTGATATGTTGATAACCAGGCTGAGGAAAAGAAATTATGTTCTCTTTCCTAGTCTTGGAATGTTTAATAAATGCTTAAGTTGAGGAAAGTATTAGTATGTAACCTATTACTTGAATTTTACTTGTTAGATAAAGGGCGGATGCCTTGAATGCTCTCTCTCTCTCTCTCTCACCCTTAAAGTTAATCTAATATCGTAATTTTAACTAATTATGCTTGATGCCTTAGTTTTATTGCATGGACTTTAGTAGACCTTATGGGTGTATGGAATCCTTGATGGATCTATTAAGAATATTTGAGAGATTGTTGGAATGTGATTCTTGTTATATTTATGGTTAATTAATGAGAGTAAAAGTGATTCCGGGCATGCAAGTATGGGATTGCATGAGTGGAATCTTGATACTCTTATGAGTAGTCTTTTGATCTCTTATGAATATCAGATACCTTATAATTTAGGTGACTGCTCTGAGTGACTGAAATAGTTGTATTGAAACGTAAGTTTGAAACTGATTTCTTTCTTGGCTCATGAAAGTGCTTGCTCTTGACATGTTATAAAAATAATTGTTATCTTCTTAAGTTCTGCAACATTGATTCATAAAAATAATATGAGTTATTTTTATGAAATAATTAAGTAGAGTATGTTGTTATGATGAGTTGAGGCTTATCATGCTCAGTTCATGTGAACTGACTGTGCTAACAATTTTGTAGATAAATGCTGAGAAAGGAGAGTGATGTAATTAGTTTTGTATATTATTCTGATCGAGGAAAGTTAAAGATATGAATGACTGGAAATGTTCTTAAATGGAGTACTTCTTCTTAGAAACGGAAAGGCCTTGTTATTTAATGTCTTTGTATTATTCAATAAAATGGAAGACTTTGGTCATTCTTATAGACATGAATTGTACTTATCTCTTGAAGGAAATTAAGAAATATTTTGTTGTTGCAATATATTGTTTTATAAGAGATTGAATGGCAATGATGAGTTACTGAACCGAAATTTATCAAGATAGGTTATTAGTATCTTTGTCACTATTGTACTAAGTGTTAATCTTAAATGCACAATAATTACTAGCACACAACTTATGTGTGAATGTTAGGGAATATATAAGGAACTATGAGTGGAATGTTCCTAAGAATATCATGATCTAACGAACCATACGTTAAGCATACTTGGAAATAGTTAAGGTTGCTAATGGATAACTACCTCATTATAAAATGCAATTTATCAACTTACTTGTAAAGTTGTGATTAAGTTCTCCAAAGGTTTTGTTTAGGGTGTACTCAACCAGTTAAGGATATCTAGAAATATGATTGTCTAATCTTAAAAGGTAGTTGTTAAGTAAGCAACTGGATTATCATGAACCATAGTAAGGTTATGATAATCAGGTACTTCTATGTTATGACTGTTTTAGAAACTCAGGTCATTCTAGCTCATAGAAAAGAAATGAGAATGTAATATTGTTTTCTAAGTGAAATCAACATTAAATTCCTATACAAGGATGACACACATAAGCAACAAGAGGAAGGGCTATGGTAGTCTAATATGAAAATATATTGAGTACGGTCCCACTATTTGGGAATTGAATAATTGTGATAAACTGTGTTATGAAATATTTTGATTAAGAAGATGATTTTTTTATTTATTTAGGGGTTGTCACTTGATGCATCATTATGAGCACATAAGCATGTTGGATATAATGGAAGTAAAAAGGGAATATGCATACTAAGTTTAAAAGAACAGGCATTGGAACCTCATCCCTGGTCAATACTGTAATTATCTCTATAAAGAATTAGAGAGTGACAGGGAAAGATAAATGGGAAAGTGGTTCATTAAACCTATCATGCTGGACACCCCGGATATATCTTACTTGTTGGAGATAGTAAAATAAATGAACATTCTTTACTAAGTTGTAATTAAGGAAGGTAATGTGCTTAAACTGGAAGGACGGTTGGCATTAATAGCCTATGGCACTTAATTCAAAGAATGAATCATACCTAATTACCTAGCTTTATAAAAGTACATATCCCTAGAATATGAAATAAAGAACATGAGCCTAAATGATAAAGTTGGGATAGTTTTGAAACTACGTAATAATGATCATAGACCTTGATAGTATCATTTCTATAAATGGTTAACTTGGATATGAGATAATGAAAGGTAATTAAATGTTATAGAGATTGGGGAGGGTCCTGAGATCAACTTAATCTGACCTTAGGTATGACCCATTCATGGAGAAAGTGTCGTAAAATCCAACTATTCATTAATGATAATAATTACCTTAAAAACATAGAACACTATACACCAATGCAGGATTCTAGGTGGGAGAACTCGTTGCATATGCTACATAGTAGTATCCCTATGATGACGATTATCACCATTTGGATACTATGGTATAGCATCTGTAATGAGTTGTCTCATCAAGAGACTGGATAGTAGTATGGTGTTGCCCTAAGTACAAACCTTGATAGGGTTACAAGACAGATTGGACCTCCTGGGTATGCACCCTTATATCAACCTATGATGGCTACAGGAAGAGATGTGGGTGAGTAACAAGGTGAATTGTTACAAAATAGGCATCACAGGATGACATAGAGGTACATCCTCATGTGGGTTAAACTGGTTTGTACCTTATTCTAGGCTTGTAGCTATTTACAGCATCTAAGTTGTGAATCCATATAATTGAATAAGTGATTAAGGTGAAACAACAATTTCCTAATGACGAGTGTGTTGTCATGGAATAGAGCATGGTATACATGACTCAAAAACTTTGCACAAAGTGGTGTAAGCTACTTGATTACATGGTCGAGCTTTCCCTTTAATCTAAGTTGTCGATGCCTGTGGATTTCCTAGGTGGAACCTGGTAGACACTTAGGAGCATTCTCTTATATATCAAACCTTGAAAAAGGAGAACCAAAGGACACAGTTCGTGTATGGGCATACAGAGCTTTGAGGGAGAATGAGTAGGTTTAGTATTCTCTCATACAACTACACATGGTTCATGATAGTTATCAAAAATGGATTTCTTTAAGGTTTATGTAGATTTAAATATATGGGTATTTAAATCAGCTGCATAAAGTATATATATAAAAAAATTCTAGAGACAAAGTGACAAAAGTGGTTATTACAAGACCTGAATTATATGTTCGATAGATGGAACTTGGAGTTACATGAGTATTCAAAGGAGGAAGACATCATTGAGGTGAGTTAGAATAAAGGTCCTGTAAAGAAAGGGAGGACCTTGACTCAGGATTTGATCTAGGTGTATCCGAATAGTAGTTGGGATCTGAATATTCGAAGAAGCGTGGGAATCTAAATGGTAGTTTAGATATGAATCAAAAGAATAAGAGTGGGGGAACTGAATAATAATTTGGATTAGGAGCATCCAAAGCATACCACCGAATATGAGCTGAAGGTGGGGAACAGGGTACTGAATGGGCCCTCTAGCACGAAGAACCAAACAAGGTTTAGTTGTAATGGGAATATTTTGATTTGAATTGCTAAACCTAGGTTCCGTATTGTAGTAAGTGTGAGAAACCGCGTGATAGTTAGTCATTGTTGGCATCGTTTAAGCACAAATGTCTAGACCTAGATAGTGGGATGAAACTCCTTCAAATGGAAGGAAGTGACATGTCGATTTGAGTAGCATAATGACATCCAACTAGACATTTTGTAAGTATGGATATGCTTACGTCATTTTTTGAAGAAGGTCTAAGGAAAATAGACATTGTGATGATGCAATCTTGACGAGATCAAAAAGGATTTGTCCTAGAAAATATTTTTCTAGATGAATAATCACAAGGAAAAATTATGCAAGTGTGAAAAACAAATCCAATCAACAAGGAAATACACCCTATGCAAATGCATGTGCAAAGTGAGTTCGATGCAAAGATGATCAACACAATGTCAACATTTATGTCAAGCTCAAAATGAACAAGGCATAAATTTTAACAAAGGGTAGATGTGACTCCCAATCAAAGGATACAATGATAAGTTCAACAACCAACAAGGTCTAAATGTTAAAGGGTGAGGATTACAAATGTAAGCCATGTAACCACACCAATTGGACACATTAATCAAGCTTCATGAAGAAGTGAGATATTAGTGCCAACATGGTATCGAAATGACACAAACAAAGTAAGCGACACTCTTCAATATTTTGGACAATGTTTGAAGAAAAACTAAGTCAAAGTATACTAAGGATGTGCTAAAATGTGTGCAGCGTAACACCACAATACAGACACTTAGATCACGTTTACAAAAATGTGACATAAGTATCTTAATTGTGTCGAGACAATGCAAATGAGGCAACACATCAAAGGGAGATCAAATGATGAATCAATCCTAACTATGATGATGATCTTGAAATCAAGATCAAGTGGCCATTAAAGATATAAGGACACATCCATGCACTTTAGATGTTTAACAACTCAGCTGCAAACATGGATGAGCATAAATAGACAAAAAAGTGGTGAACACTATCTATGACAACACTCCCGAAAGATGCCTTCTATTGTCCCAAATGGGCAACAAGAATGCAAAGGTATAGATAAAAAGATGAAAAATAAACTAAGCACCACTTGGGTAGAGCTTCGCCTCGTCCAAAGGTGAGAAAGAAGCTAAGCTAAGTGAAACGTCATCTAATTTCCATGATGAAAGGCACTTAGATCCAACTTAAGTGGATTCTTTTCCTTGTTCAAAAACAAGGTTCTAAATCCAAACAAGTTATCACTTCATGATGGCCAAGATGTGAAAAAGGACTAGTAAAGTGGGCCTCAAGACAAAATGGCCTCCTTAATAAGATCTCTCAACTAGGTGTTACAAATTCATCTAAGAGTGGGCATGATTTACCTAAAAATTTGCACTGACTAATTTGGGAGTATCTCATATTTTCCCCTTTAAGTATAGTGGGAAATAATTGCATCCATCATATACTCCTGCCAGGGTCGTGATACAGATAACTTTGTAATGCTAACTCACAAGGAAAACTAGTCAAGTGGGTAAGCGAGGTGCTTCCTGTTTCATCCACGAGGTTACACAACGGTGGACTACTTTAGGGTTCCTGGTACCACCCCCATTGTTATAGCTTAAGGCATTATGCCAAAGGGGTTACGTTCCAGTTAAGCGGAGAGGGACATACCCTTTCTCAAACCTGCAATACAATGTTTTGAATATGGTGTGTTTTTTTATCTTTTTAACTTAAATGTGGTTTTAAGTGGCACACCATTTGGAAACCTGCAAGAACACGTGTATTAGAAGTTTTGTGTTGTTTGTTTTTATGCCCTTCTTTGACATGTGATTTTTGTCCTACATACTAAGATTATTAGTTTTCCACAAAATACCATGATATCAAAAGAGATTTTGTGTGTTGCTTTTGATTCCTAAGATTACCAAAAGGTGCGAAGGAACAACATACACAACGCGAAAACTCAAATAAAACAAGTTTATGGAATTATTTAAAAATTTCAAGTTTACTTTAATCAATTTTGAAATTTTCATCCATTAGGAAGCATAAAGTAAGTTTTTTTGAAAGCAATAAGAGGTTTTTGAAAATTGTTTTTGGTTCCCAAGATCACCTAGAAGGTGCAAGGGAAGAGCATACACACTTCGAAAAAACCTCTATCAACTACAAAATGAAACACTTATCTAAGTTAGTAAAAATAAAAAGACCAAAATAACCTTGCAAACAACTGATTAGTGTCACAAAACCTTTCAAAGTGTTAGAATGGCCAAGAAAATAATTTTTTAGACTTTAAGATACGTTAGAAAATGACTATTTACCTAATAATGTAAACCATAATTTTTCTTTAACTAAAAATACTAATTTTATGATTTTATTGTGTAGTTCTCCTCAATACCTTTCCAACGCAACAAAAATAGAGTCATTTTGAGCTTGGGGGTAAAAGTTATGGCCTCCAAAAGATTAGTGGTGAATGTAGTTTAACACAGACGCACCCTAGTACTGATGTGCGTGCCTGTTTCAACGCATACGTGACCAGAATGACACCTACGCACACCCCCTATAAAATCTACAAAAATCACAGAATTTAAAAATTTTCAAAAGCAAACAGGTTAAAGGTTAGTCAAAGAAGCCTATTTTTAGCTCAAACCCACAAAATATACATGATCAAGGATGATTTAGCCTACTTAAAAATGAAATCATGTAAATAACAAGCTATTTATCCTAAAAAGCATGAAATTGGTTAGAAAAATGAAAATAAATAGCTTGAAAAGACTCCATTAATGGAGGATGGACTTTATGTCCCATCAAGCGTGTCAAATGTATGCAATGAAAAGTTGCAAAAAACTATGGAATGAGGCTAAAGAACCTCAAAGATTTGCTAACTCATCCATGCACCATGAGATAAGAGATAAAAAGAGTTAATCATATACATGCATCATAAATTTGACAAAAACATCAAAAACCTAGCATATATACTACTCTACTCTTTAGATTACTTAATTAAGAAATTGAACATAAAAAGATCAACTTAGCAATCAAAGGTGGTGAAGTTTGATATGAAACTCAAGCTTTCAAGAATGGATTCTCACCACTAATGGCTTCAAGGCCAATGGTTCTCTCCATATTACTCAAAACTTGGATTATGGAGTTGATGGATGCAAGATGGGGGAGCTCTCAACAATGGAGTATGGGCAAGATCTAAATGTTCTATAGCTTAAAGCTATCATAAATGATTTCTAATGCCTTTCCAAAGTGCTTGAGAGAGAAGGACTTGTCGGTGAAGTTGTAATTTTGAAAGGGAGGGGTGACCCTTCTATTTATAGATTTCCAAATGGAAGAGTTTGGAATTTGGGTGCATGTGGGACTAAAGCTCTTTTAGATTAGATCGAATAAACAAGCTTTAGGCTTACTTAAGCTTGATTTAGGCTAGTTAACTATGGTTTAGGCTAGTTAAACTTGTTTAGCAAGTGGTTAGAGACTCATTGAATGTTTTGAGGGGTATGGGTAACCAATTGTGACTTATAGATAGCCTATGAAGTCAATACAAGTGGTCTAGAGAGAACTAGGAGGTTCTAATGGTCGAAAGGAGGAATGTTTAGATAATAAGAGAGATATTAGCCAAACAAGTTGATTATAGGAGGAATATGAATGAGAAGGTGTCATGAATAGGCATTCAAGAGTTGAGTGAAGAAGGGGGAATTAACGAAGTGTTGTTAATCGGTTGAATGGGAGGAAATGCTAAGTGTAAGCATGTTTTAGGTGTCTACAATATCCCTTCTTTATAATGAATCAAGACATAATATGAAAATAAGTGACTAACATGCAAAAATACTGTGTGTTTCAGTGCTCTCAATATTACTTGAGGTACTTAAAGACTTTTCATGACTTAGGTTCTTACCTATTGTGCATAGTTAACCCTTTTTAAAGTTGTGCAATCCCTCAATTAGGTTACCTGATATACATAGTCATACTTGGAGCTTGAATGTTGTGATTGTCTTAATGTATTCATTCTAAAATCCATTCAAGGACTTTGAATATAGCCCCAACAACATGTATGACAAGCTTAAAAACATAGTGGATGATATTTCATCAAATTTACTCTCTTTCTCTAGCACTCGCACACCGAAATTCTTACTTAACACAATGAAAACACAATCATTGATATCATCTCATGCATAGATCCATTCTAAATGAAATTTGGGGTCTTCTTCATCAGGCTAGGATAATTATTTTTACAAAATTGTAGATATTTTCATTAGTGGAATTAAAAATAACAAGATGCCCTAGACCAAGCCCAAGAGAAGGTATTTTTATACAAAAGTCATGTTAGTCACTGTCAAGACTTACAAAAATTGTAGGTGCACATGTCATCCCCTATAACATCTTCTTGATTTAACAAATCAGGGTTTCATATTGTTTAGGTGAAACTAAGGGTTTCTATCTTGCTTCCTCTCGGAATCACGATGTATAGTTCAAGTAAATAAACAACATACCGTAATAAAAGAACATTCATCCTCTACAATCACGATAACAATTCTAGACCATTCAAATACATACCAATGAAGGAGAATTCATAGAATTATATGGATCAGAGATTCTATTCCATTTCATTCATGTCCAAAACCCGTTATACAACATTTCTTCCACACAATTCTTACACTTTTCTTTAGAATATCCACTTTCTCCCACCTAGTACTCATTTTTCTTCCTCTCTCTTGATATAATTCAACCTTATTCTCCTTGAATAGATTTGGATTTTTATTTTCTTCCCCTTATGATGGTCAATCTTCATATTTTTATTGATATTCCTTCCTTCTTGCTTGAGAATAGGAACTAATCTCCTATGTTTGACTTATTGACCACTATTACAACTAACCATAGAATATTTCAACCTCTATCAACATAGAGGTGACAACTCATACTCACCTAAGACTTCAAAAATCCACTTTTCAATCTTACATCATAGTAAACCTTATTACAACTCACATATTCAAAATTAAAATTTTAGAGGGAGGATTGAAATAACCCCATAGTACATATTTACATGCTTCTCAAGGATTATTTAACCTTAGTTATGCACTCCAAGCATCATGAAAGATGATCCCGCATCAATGTGTTATCGGGAAGTGATGATACAAATAGTGTATCAAAATATATGTTGTATGGGAGAGATTAGATGTGAAATAATGATAATATAAAACACATGGCAATGCTAAAGTGGGGGAGAAATAAGTGTATTTACCCCCAAGTGTGTGATGATTGAAGAGATCAAGTAATGATGTTGAGTGGGTCAATATAAGGAGTAATTTCCTTGATACAATTTATCAACGCGTAAGTGGTGATGCTTGAGGAGCCTTACATGGTGGTGGCTTATATGATAATACCATAGAAGACTTGAGTGGAGGCCAATTTGAACTGAGCTTTAGAGGGGGTTTCAGGTTGACTTGATAGAACTATAGATGACTTGAGAGTAGGCAAAGATAAGACTAATTTTGAGAGGTGGTTACTTAGTTTGAGTTCATTGCATACATAGTTCTTGAGTGAAGGAAGAAGAAACATTAGAAGGGATGAAATGATGCTCATTAGACATAGAAGGAGAAGATTTAGGATCCCATTTAGATGTAACATTTGTATATGGGCATGAAACTAAATGTTGTGCAGTGAATGAGAGAAACCCTTTATGCCCAAGATGCATGATTATTCATTATAAAGCGTAAGAATCATTGTTGTTATGTCCATTGATCTGATGATAGTTGAAATATGGAAGACCTTGATATTTTGAAAGTCGGCAAGGAGGATAACAATGAGTAGATGAAAATTTGATTAATTGATGAGTTATGAGTTGTGGAAGAATATCTTGTTGCTTAGAATTGAGATTAAAACTTAGAGGCGCGGGGAGAGGCAAGACTTAGGGTTCACTAATATGAGCACATGTAGAAGACATAGAATGAAGATGAGATGTAGAAGGAGAACAAACATGAGCCTGAGAAGCATCCTTAAGATGTTGGATTTCAGATTTGAGAGATGTAATTATGGATTCCATATCTTGAAATTTGTCTTGAAATAAAGAATTTAAAGATTGAATTGACTCAAAGATGGGTTGATTGATGGAGTAATAAGATGAATAGAATCATCAGATAGTTGATAAAAAATAGCACCCACTTGATTGGGTGGCATATATCTAGGGAGATACATGATGTCTAGGGTTTTTAAAGAACCTCTTTGCAAGGTGCATGCAATTGAAGTAATTAAGACAAAGAGATTTGAGGAATTTTAGGATCCATGATATAAAAGATGATGTGCCAAAGAAATATCTGAATGACTCGATCACGTCAGGTTCACCAAAATGATTATGCAAAATATGGAATATTATGCCTAATTTGATGTTATAGTAGCAGTAAATAAATGATGCAATAAAATACATAAATATACTAAAGCAAAATAAGTAATAAATAATGAAACCCTAATTACAAAGAGAGGGTAAAAGACCTTATCTCGATTCATAGTAAAATATGAACTAGACCTAATATTTGATAGGCCGAACAGAGAGGAAGAAGCATTGCACAAAAGCCCGAAAATTGTAGTTCTAGAGGTATAGACTGGAATTGGGCACTTGGAGAGGGACGGGGCACCGTGGGTGCCTAGGCCCATTTTTGGGAGCTTGGGTTTGCACAAATGCTCAAAACCTCCTCCGAGGTGTCACAAGATGTTTGCCTTTAAGTGATTTTGGTTGCTCGAGGTCACACCAAGATCCCCGAGATCACCGTAAACCTAAAAACCCTCAAATAAACATCAAGTCCCAAAAATAGAGATGCGAGAATGAGGGGTCGACTGTCCTTAGTGTCACAATGGTGAACTTACGAATCAATGTTGCACTATATCTTAGACCCAATGTAGTTCTATGTGTGTGTGTAAAATTGTGCCTTAGATTTCTCTTGTGCCGACCACACTTGGGTACCAAGAAAGTAGATAGATATAGAATGTATAAATGTGTGCATGAAATACAATGAAATTCTCTCCTATGAAGTGTGATGCAGAAAACCAGCCCTTATGTCCCTTGTGATGGAGCTAGATGGATGAAATGGAGCTCTTATATGCCTTTGATGGATGCAAACTTAAGTGGTGTAAGATAATGATTATTTCTTGGTCCATTATTATGATTAAATAACTCTATATTTATATGATTCCTTTTCTTGAATTTCATAATTAACCCCGAAAAGGGTGACTACTAAAATGATAAGATGCTCAAAAGGCTAGAAAGGACCTACAAAGTATGAGTAAAGTACAAAGGGGATAGGGGCACATAGAGATGGCGAGGGCACCCGGAGCTAGCATTCGGATGGGTGCTGGTGTCCAAGATGAGAAATTCTAAAGAATACAGAGGAAGACTAAGAAAGTAAGGGTATAAGACTCAAAGAATCAACAAAAACAAAGAAAGGTAGCCAAAGACATGGGTTAATTAGTACCACTCTTGCTTAAGAAGAATCATATGAATAGTCATATGTAATCGTGACTAGATAATTATCAAACGTACGTGATTTCATATATATATTAAGATTGTTTAACTTTGGATAGTTGAAGAATCTTAAATTATTTCAAAAGTTTGAACAAACACTAATTCACCCCCTCTCAATGTCCTAATTTCCAACAGAACCTTTGGATTTGAGAATCATTATCAAACACCTACCAATGTTGAATATTATCATGCATAAAAGGTCCGACCAACACTTTAAATTAAAACTTACAATATGGGGATACATTCTCATTATCATACCGAGAGGCCAAGACTTCTAACATATTAGTTGTAATGTTTTGACTCCTTTCACGATACTAAATATTGAAAGAGTTAAATAGCTCAACGAGGTCCCATATTGCTTGTACTATTTAAACCTCCTCGATTATTTGTTACTTATGATTCCTAAATTGTTTTACAACCATCTCGAGTCACCTATAACAATGAGGTTCTTAATTTCATTTCTCTAGAAATTCTCAAACCAAGTAAGAGTGCATCATATTTAGCTATGTTATTCATGAACTCAAAACTTAACTTAAAATAAAAACTGAAATAACTATTTCTTAGGGAAGTAAATATTATACCAGCTCCATATCTAAAATTGGAGCATTCTCCATCAAAATTCATAGTCCATCGAGAATCAATATCTTCAAGTTGTGTATACATATCTAAACACCGATGTTGAAAATCGACACTGCCCACAAGATATATCAAACAAAAAAGCACTAGTATGACCCAGACTTTAACAATGAAGTTTCCACTAGAGATTTTCACTCTAGAAATATGAGACTAACACTAAAATATGTAATGAGGCCCACTTTATAAATGTATCAATGCATTAGTTAACTAAGCTAAGAGAATTTAAACTAACACCTTAACAATTCACAAACTAAGTTAACTAAACAAATATCATCATGCTAAGAGCTTAAAGAGACTAACTACCAACATTATGCATTAGAACTTGAAATGGAAATTAAACTAACATGTAAAACAATTGAATATCTACTCTTTATATTACCAAAACAAATGAATGAACCTAGATAGATCCATAGAAATCAAAGCTGATTGTTTGATCTTTAACTATTTGGGAATTGAGGCTCATCAAAGTATGGCTACAAGACCATTTTGATTATCTCCATATGACCCAAAAGCTTGGATGGATGAAATGCAAGAATGAGGCTATTAGCTCAAATGAAAGATGCTCTAAGATGAAATGCCTATAATTTAGCTATATGCATGTAAGGTGTAAGTAGAAATGTAGGAGGAGGTTTCTTTATATAACCCTCTAGATTGAAGGAGATTTACATCCTATTGTATGTGGGATAATAGAAAAGCTAGGTTAGTTATGGATAAACATGGTTTAGGAGTGGTTGAGTTTACTTTAGGAGAGTTTAATTTGTCCTCTAGTGACTCATGGGAGTTGAGGGGGTTTATTGATTAATCAAAGTGATTAATTAATAGGTGTGCAAGATTATAGAAGATTTTTAGAGGAATATTAGCATGATTTTTGGGATGAAAGGGGTTTAATCAAATAAATGATGATTTATTGATCTAGTAGAAGGGGAAGCTTAATTAATTAATCTAGATAGAAAGGGGAGTTGATCAACAGAAGGTCATTAATCGATGTCATTTGTTAGATAGAAGAGTTAATTAACTAGCGTAATGTAATTAATTAATGACGATAGAAGAGAAAATGTGCAATATTGATGATATGTCATCAATTTGCAGAAAAGGTATAATTAGCACAATTTAAGTATTTAAATTACTCGAGCTAAATTATAGGTGTCTAAATTTGCACCTCTCTGGGGTAGTGTAAGTGACACCACTTCAAAGATAGGAGATAGGTAAATTTTTGAAGGCATAGAAGAAAAAAAAATTATATAAGAGAGAGATGCCCCCTTGAGTGTCGATGGGGTGATGAAAGAAGGTGATCGATGATCAAAAAGGTGAGATAAATGGATAGAAGAATGGGTAGTGCCCACATTTAGATTCAGCTTATTCTTACTCTATACTGGGTAGGATGCCCTAGGTGAATAAGGAGAATATCATTGATAAGGGAATGATATAGAGGGAAAATGAAGATGGCAAGAAAGGAATGAGCTTTCATCCATTGTATTATAAAAAATAACTTTTTTGTCATCATATTGCTAAGGATCTACATCATCGGTCCTTATTAAAAATATAAGCATATGACAAAAGTAGAATGAAATGAAAAGTCATACTACAAACAATTACCCATTGCTGAAAACAACAACTCAATACAACATACTGAAAGAAATGAAATATGAGAAGAAAAAAAGCTCATGTAATAGGGAAACAATTACAAACACCCATACTCAAAACAACAATGGTCAAGATTGTTACACAAATGTTTTGTTATGAAGCTAAAGATCCCCAAGTGTTTGTGATTAATGAAAAGGGTTAAAAATTATGCCTTTAGAAAGGATATATGCCAGGGAAAAGGATGAAGTACATATGGTCCAATGATAAAGATTTGTGCACAACAAAACAACATCAGGCAACTCGATGTGCCCCAGAGTATCGATAAAGCAAACAAGCTAGATTTGTAAATGGTTGTAAATATGATGATCTCCGAGTCGTTTAATTTGTGAACATGTGAAAATATCATAAATATATGGAATAAATAACATGAACATTACATAAGTTTCAACCACTTGGAGCTATATACCCATTTTTACATTTTTTTGAATTTTTATAAATTTTTAGGATTTTTGAAGATTTTATGATTTTTTTGATTTTTTTGATATTAATTTTTAGGGGTTTTGAATTTTTTTTATGGAAGAAAGGAGAAAATATGAGTTCACTTGAAGAAAGAAAATTTCTCCAGGAGAAAAAAATGGGCTCCTGGCATGTAAAATAATGCCCCGACGTAGTCAAAAGTAGTTAACAATGATTATTTAATAAAAATAATCATCATGGATGAGGAAATAAGTTTTAAAATGATCATGAAAGTCCAAATATGCCCCTAGGGCATCACGGTGGGTTAAAATGACTAGATATACCCCTCCTAGGAGTTGGAAACCATCGCGACAAGTTTATTTGCTCTTGGAGTCTTTGTCGAGTTTTTACCGCGAGTGATTTGAGAGTTAGTGGTGAGTGAGTTGTTAGGTTTTGGAGCTTGTTTTCATGTGAGAAAGTGTTGAAGACTATACACTAAGAATGATGTACACTTTCCATAGTTGAAAATTTTTTGGGCCTTAAAACATGCTCGATACATCGGGAAATGTGATTTTCTCCTAAGGATGGGTTTTTGACCCATAGGTTTATGGGACGGTTTGGCCCATGGTTTTGACACCCACAGCTTTTTAAAACTACTTAAGTAGTTGTCTATTTATATGGTTTTGTGCATATGGTAGAGATATGAAAACATTGCATATGTGTTTTGAATTTAGGTGTGAATTCAGCAGAGTTTGTTGAGTATAGCTCCAAACGGATCCGGTATTGTATTGAGAGAGATGTGGTTTGTAATAAAATCTAAGGAAGTGATTCTTTGTGGACATAGCACAAATTGGGTGAACCATGTTAAATATTGTCTCTTTGTGTTGTGTTATTTTATTCTCGCACTTTTATTTGAGATCTGTAATAATTTCGCATATTAGTTTCTACTATTGTGATTCTATGAGGGATTATTCTGCATATTTTATAACTTATTGCCTAACATGAGTAAGATGGCATGGGTCTAAAGATGATGGAGGAGATCCAACATCATTCGGGAGGAGGCCGACCCTACATTTTTGAGTTCCTAAACCCTTCTCGTCAAATTTCACATTTATTATCATTAATTATGGTTTATTTAGGTGTTAAAAATATGTACGCACACCTAGGGGTGCGTATGCGGTCATAGGGGTGCATACACATGTAAATAATGTGTGCACACATTCCAAAATTATGTCTACATGCATGCGTAGGCATCAAAACCCTACTGTACACAAACATAGGTCGAGCATGTATACGCTTTAGTGTATATACTAAAACACTCACCTATGTAGTAAAAAGGCCACGTACATGCTAGTTAAAGGATAAAACATAGAGGAATGAGAATATGTACTCCACGAGAGTGCGTACACAAGAGAATAGGTGCGTACATGTTATGTTTGTGGAGCCTATTTTCATGTTAGAGTTTGGTACACCTTCCATGTGTTACACTCGGATATTTTTACGGTGGTCCCGCTCGCCGGTGAGTGGGTCAAGGGGGTTCGGGGGTGAAGCCCCAAAGAAAATTTTCATGGGTGGTTTATTAACCCATGGGTAATGGGTAACCATTATGGGCTGTTTTTGGGCCCATGGTTTTTCAGTACCCATTGTTTTGTAAAACCACCTCTTCAACTACCTATTGATGTACTTATAAATAGATGGACATACAATAGGATTTATATGAGTGTTTTTGTGAAGGTGAATAGTGTGTGTGAATTCAAGTGCGAATTCGGGAGGGTTTGTTGAGCACACTCAAAAACAAGATTTGGCTATTGTAATTGTGAAGACTGTTGGCTTGTAATAAAATCTAAGCAAGTGCTCTTGGTGGATGTAGCCCACATTGGGTGAACCACGTTAAATATTGTCTTCGTGTTTTACATATTTCATTTCTGTAATTTCTATTCATACTTCTTATTATTGCGATTCTGAGGAATTATTCCACATTAGATTCTATTAATTCCTAACAATTGGTATCAGAGCCTGGTTTGGTTTGCTAAAGTGTTGAATCACAGGGAAAGTTTTTAGCTTGAGTGGGAGCTATGGTAGATGATGGAAGATCTAGGGTTGATAAATTCAATGGGCATAATTTCAGTCTTTGGAAGATGCAGATGGAAGATTACCTTTATCGAAGAATTTTTTTACTCGTTATCCGATAAGTTAAACAAACCCTCGAGTATGATAGATGTCGAATGAGATTTTTGGATTGGAGGCACTTGGAACGATCCAAATATGTCTTGCATCTTTGGTATTATTTAATGTTTCAAAGGAAAAGACTACAAAAGAACTGATGGATGCATTAGGGAAGTTGTATGAAAACCCTCTGCCTCTAATAAGATATTTTTAATGAAAAAGTTGTTTAATATGAAGATGTCTGAGAATGGTTCAGTAGTAGATCATCTAAATTATTTTAATATAGTTGTAAATATGATAGCTTCGGTTACGATAAAATTTGATGAAGTTAGGGATTTATTAGCTATGTGCTCTTTACCTGAGAGTTGGAATAGCCTGGTAATGGTGGTAAGCAACTCGGTTCCTACTAACTCAAAGTTGAAGTTTGAGGATGTTGTAGGGGTGATTCTAAGTGAGGAAATGTGAAGAAAAAGCTCTGGTGAATCTTCTACTTCAGGGAATGCTTTGACAATGGAAACTAGAGGGAGACAAAGAATAGAGGAAACCATGGAAAATCAAAGGATCGGGCAAGGTAAAAATCTAAAAACAAGATAGTATGTTGGTACTGTGGAAAGTATGGGCATGTAAAGAAGGATTGTTGGGAGCTTTGGGACAAGAAGAAACAACATGAAGAAAACAAGGAGGCAAATGTGGCATCGGGTAATGTATGTCAGGATGCTTTGATTCTTTCTTTGCATAATATTACTGAATCTTGGGTTTTAGATTCAGGGGCTTCTTTTCATGCTACTCCACATAGGCATTATTTTGTTGATTATGTTCAAGGGGATTTTGGGCATGTTTTTCTTGGTGATGATGAGCCTTGCAGTATAGTTGGAAAAGGTTATGTTCAGGTTAAGATGCAGAATGGGAATACATGGCTATTGAAGGATGTCAAACATGTGCCTACATTAAGGAGAAATTTGATATCGGTGGGGCAATTGGGAAGTGATGGTTGTACTGTGATATTTACAACTGACTCTTGGAAGGTTACAAGGAGTGCTCTTGTGGTGGCAAGAGGTAAGAAGGTTGGAACCTTGTATTTAACCACTGATAGTACTAATGATTGTAATCATGTGGCTTCGGATGTAGATACAACATTATGGCACTATAAACTCAATCATATGAGCCATAAGGGCATGGACATCATAAATAAGAATTTTCCTAGATATACGAAATAGGTTTGGATTTCTGAGAAATGCATATATAGGAAACAAAAGTGAGTAAGGTTTATTAAGGTTGGACCTACGAAGAAAGAGAGTAAGTTAGAGCTGGAACATTCTCGATGTGTGGGGGCCGACTGGGTATCATCTCTTGGGGGCTTAAGTTATTTTGTTACTTTTATTGATGATGTAACAAGGAAAGTTTGGGTTTATTGTATTAGAAACAAATATGATGTATTTGATACTTTTGTTAAATGGAAAGCCTTGGTAGAGAATGAAACATGTCTTAAGTTAAAATGTCTCAGGTCAGATAATGGAGGGGAGTATTGCAACAATGAATTTGATGATTATTGTTCTAAGAATGGAATCCACAGGAAAAAGATGGTTCTAGGAACCCCGCAATAGAATGGGGTGTCAGAAAGGATGAACATAACAATAATGGAACGTGTTAGGAGCATGAGGATACATGCAGGACTACCTCTTTATTTTTGGGTAGAAGTGGTGAGCACAGCTGTGTACTTGATAAATAGAGGACCCTCAAGTGCCTTGGATGGAGGCATACCTGAGGAGGCTTGGTATGGTAAGAATATCAATTACTCATTTCTAGAGTCTTTAGATATGAGGTGTTTGTTCATATTGACAAGGATAATAGGACCAAGCTAGAGGATAAATCAAAAAATGCATTTTTATTGGTTATGGTGGTGATGAATTTGGATTTAAATGTTGGAGTATTAAGGACAAGAAAATCATTCGGTCTAGGGATGTGGTCTTTAATGAGAAAGTCATGTATAAGCAACAATTATAGGAAAATAGGGAAGAATACAAGAAAGAATATGCAGTGGTAGAGGATCTTTTGGATGGGACAGTGACCCATGAATCAGTTCAGGAACCTACTCAACAGGAACCCCAAACTCCTATAGTGAGGAGGTCTTCTAGGGTAAGAAAAGAACCTAAACATTTTTCTCCTTCTCTTTATTATTTATTACTCACTGATAGTGGAGAGCCAGAGAGATTTGATGAAGCAATGTAGGTAGATGCCAATAAGAAGTGGGAGCAAGCCATGGATGAGGAGCATAAGTCTCTCATGGAGAACCAAACTTGGGATTTGGTGAAGCTACCGGAAGGAAAAAGAGCATTGCAGAACAAGTGGGTGTACAGAGTTAAAGATGAAGGAGGAAAGAAAATATATAAGGCCCGTTGGTGGTCAAGGGGTTTGCACAAAAACAAGGTATAGATTTTGATGAGATTTTTTCTCTTGTAGTAAAAATGACTTCTATCAGAACTATTCTTGGAATAGTGGCAGCAAAATACTTGCACTTAGAATAGTTAGATGTAAAGATTGCATTTCTCCATGGTGATTTGGAGGAGGAGCTATATATGTAGCAGCTAGAAGGATATGAAGTCAAAGGTAAAGAGGAGATGGTGTGCAAACTGAAGAAGAGCTTGTATGGCTTGAAACAAGCTCCATGTCAATGGTATAAGAAGTTTGATAGCTTCATGATGGAGCAAGGTTATATTATATGTCATTCTAACCATTGTGTGTATACAAAGAAATTTGAGGATGGAAGTTATATTATCTTGTGTTTGTATGTTGATGACATGTTGGTTGCAGGTAAAAACATGTAGGAAATAAAAGTACTCAAGAAACAACTAAGTGAATCCTTTGATATGAAGGATTTGGGGGTAGCCAAAAAATCCTTGGTATGAGGATAACTCGGGATAGGAAGGAACAAAAGCTGAATTTATCTCAAGAAGAGTACATTAAGAAGGTATTGGATAGGTTTAACATGTAGGATGCTAAACTGGTTGGGACTCCTTTGGCAGGCCATTTTAAGTTATCAAAGGAGCAGTGTCCCAAGACAAAGTAGGAAAGAAACCAGATGTCTAGATACCTTACTCATTAGCAGTTGGGAGTTTGATGTATGCTATGGTGTGCATTAGGCCTGATATTGCCCATGTAGTGGGAGTTATGAGTAGATTTATGAGTGATCCAAGTAAAGAGCATTAGCAAGCAGTAAAGTGGATCCTTCGGTATTTGAGAGGGACCATGGGGACAGTTTTGTGCTATAGTGGATTAGACACCACTTTACGTGGTTATGTAGATTCAGACATGGTTGGATATGTTAACAGTAGGAGGAGCATGATAGGTTATATTTACATTGTAGGTGGGACAGCAGTGAGCTAGATTTCACGACTACAGAAGTTGGTGGCTTTGTCAACCATGGAGGCTGAGTATGTTGCTGCCATAGAGGCAAGAAAAGAGGGCATAAGTAGGAGGAATGTAAGCTGCATAGTGATAGTCAGAGTGCTATACACCTAGCTAAGAACTCTTCTTTCCACTCTAGGATGAAGCATATACAATTGAGATATCACTTCATCAGGACACTTTGGAGGAAGATAAGTTGAAGTTGGAGAAGATTCATACTAGTCAGAATCCTATAGACATGATGACCAAGGTGGTCACAAGGGATAAACTAAAGCTATGTTCAGCTTTGGTTGGCCTTTGCGGATGACAGTGAAGGGTTGAGAAGCTTGCTCAGTGGAAATCAGTCTCCAAGTGGGAGATTGTTATGTTTGTGGAGCCTGTTTTCATGTTAGAGTTTGGTACACCTTCCATGTGTTACACTCGATATTTTTACAGTGGTCCTACTCACCGGTGAGTGGGTCAAGGGGGTTCGGGGTGAAGCCCCTGAAGTAAATTTTCATGGGTGGTTTATTAACCCATGGGTAATGGGTAACCATTATGGGCTATTTTTGGGCCCATGGTTTTTCGGTACCCATTATTTTGTAAAACTACCTCTTCGGCTACCTATTGATGTACTTATAAATAGATGGACATACAATAGGATTTATATGAGTGTTTTTGTGAAGGTGAATAGTGTGTGTGAATTCAAGTGTGAATTTAGGAGGGTTTGTTGAGCGCAACTCCAAACAAGATCTGGTTATTGTAATTGTGAAGACTGTTGGCTTGCAATAAAATCTAAGCAAGTGTTCTTGGTGGATGTAGCCAACATTGGGTGAACCACATTAAATATTGTCTTCATGTTTTGCATATTTTATTTTTGTAATTTCTATTCATACTTCTTATTATTGCAATTTTGAGGAATTATTCCGTATTAGATTCTATTAATTCCTAACAGGATGCAGTCCCAAAAGGGCGCGTAGGCATTGAAGAAAGAAAACACCACACTATTTAGAATAAAGTAGGAGTTTTCTAGAGGAAAATAAGTGAATTTGGATGAAATTAGTTGATTGAGGACTTATTAATAAGAAAATGGAAGAAGATAGAAGAAATATTAGTTCTGACACATGTTGTGTTATTTTTGTAGATCCAACTGCCCATTCTACGAGATAAGAGAGTGTCATGTCTGTCTTACGCATAGAGGAAACCTTCCGGATATGACACAAGAGGATGATGGATGTTCTCTTGGAGATGACTGGGTTAGCCCATGTGGTGAGGATTCCCTCTATTTCTGTGGATCATGGCCTCTTGATAGCCTTGGTGGAGCGGTGGCACAACAAGAGTCAATGTTTTCAAATCGACAAGGGAGAGGACTATGAATCTCGAGGACATTTGGCATATTATTTGTGTGCCGATATAGGGGCAGCTCATTGAGTACATCAGCAAAGATGAGGAAATTATGGACATCCTTATTGAGGTTTTTGGTCACATTGATATACCTCATCAAGGGATGACAGTTCATATGAATTTTTGCATAGCCGATCCCAGTTTTCATTGCATGGAAGTTTATAGATGTCTCTTATCGGTGGTTTTTTCACATTGACAATATGTGTGACACATTTCCTCTTGGTTTGATCAAAATTATATATGGAATATTCTGTGGTGAGCATTTTTTTTGGGGCCAATACATTTTAGCGCATTTGTACTAGGATCTACACCTCATTACTTATCATGGTCAAGACCATGGGTCCTACTACATTATTGCAGATTTGGGCATGGGACCATATTTCTGTTGGTCACCCTATAGGTAATCTTTGAGTGAGGGATCCAAAGGATCCATCGGTCATGGGATGGGTTTCTATTAGCAATGACCTCTCGTGAGTACCAGGTGATATGTACTACTATCTTATATTTTTCGGTGATGTTCAACAGATTCGATATATTATGGTGTCCCTTCGTCATTACCAATGGGAAGATGATGCTATTGAGCTTGACATAGCCATAGTTGAGTATTTTTTGATTGGCATTCAGGGCTGCATCATGAGTTTATATAGGGTGGATAGGTTCCAGAGATTGTTTGGCATAACACAAGATGTACCCGGTCTTGATATGTGGTACACACATAGGGTAGCTGAGATATTTGACATTGGCCTAACAATTCAACCCGATAGGGTTCAAGGAAGATTTGATGGGATGGTGTCACTAGTATGATCACCCATGAGATAGGTCAAAGATCATGAGATCATGATTGAGTATAGAGCTTGGTATGTAATAGTTTTACTATGCCGGATTACTATTTCACGTGGCTTTATGGGATGCTTTGGAGTTAGGGGACCTTCCGATGATGAGCACAAGCCTTTGCAAGAGGGTGATGATGATGATGATGAGCTTGATGGTGGTGGGGGACAAGGTCCTTCACCATTACCCCGAAAAGACAGAGATAGGTACCCATTTTTGAGGGGATACAAATTCCCCGAGTGGGCATACCAGTTGGCATTCACTTTCCTCTATAGCATGTGGCAACACATATAGTACCACAAGGTCCTCCTCCATAACCAAATTTATGGTAGAGGCTTATTCCTAGCCCACCACATAGTCTACCAAGAGGTGGAGGGGATGGAGATGGTGGAGATCAAGGACATGTAGTTGTATTATAGGAATAGTTATAGTAAGCCATAACCATCTAACTTTAGGTGGTGGCCGAGAGGATCGGCTTAGGCTTAGATACGGGGTCTTACTATAAAGTGATCTTTGGGCCATAGCATGGGATAGCCAAGGAGGTGGTGGAGATAAGGCCACTCGGTTCCATAAAATTTAGTAGTTGGCCTCATAGAGTGCATAGACTATGGGATTTTACGGTAGTACTAGGAACAAACATAGGCTTTTACTACGAGAGAGATCAAGTCACATTAGAGAGGGACCGATTGATAGGCGAGAGATCGGTGGTCTAGGTTGAGTGGTGAGGGTACGGGCTGAGGTGGCTTCATTCTAGTGGACAGATGGGGCCTTGGTGGTGCTGCATGTATTCATGGAATTGGCTATGGAAAATGATAGGTCCTTCTACTACAAGGTCATGTACTATGAGTTTGTTTTAGAGGATCGAAGATACCCAAATTTAGTGAGTATTCGATGGGTGGATCATCAAGGCTTGAGGCATCAAATGAGATCTATGGAGCAGCCATGAGATCCCTAGACAGGGTGACAGAAAGGAGAGTGAGCACATAGATGATGCCCCCTCCTTGATATCGTAGGCCTCCCGAGTCTTTATGAGGGATTTAGTCGATTTGACTCATTTTACATACATATATGCACCGATGTATATAGTTTGGATGCACGCCTCTTATGAAGGCTCTTTTTGATTGATGCCTCTTATAGTTCGGATGTATTATTTTGGATTTTATGCCTCTTATGAAGGATCCTTTTTGATCGATGCCCTTGATGGCATATTTTGTATCGATGATGTATATTCTCTTGAGACAGACATTATATACATGTATATGGACATTTATATTATCCATGATGACTATTATGGTTATGGATGATGATTTATCATGATGTTGTTTAATTTTATTTCTTATGTATGTATCATGATGTATATTGATGATGTATCACATGTGTTTTATTTTTATGATAGATCTGTAGATGATGTAAATTGTATTAGACATGTGATTTTCTAGATTAGTGTACGAGATGATATGATGATACTTTGGTGCGGGGGATAGATTTTGATATTTGTGACCCCTCTTGCCCCCTTTGATGATATGATATGTGATGACTAGATTTATCATACATGTATGATGTAGAATTTAGTATTTTATTTATATATGATGTATAGATGATGTTATATGTGATGATATAGATGGAGATATGATGATGTGATAAAAAAATAATGTACAAGAAACAAACAAGCACAAACAAATGTTAACAAAACTACACATACCAAATCAACACAAGAAATCACAACTATTTACAAGTATGCAAAAACACGCCCCATATGTACAAATAAGAATGAATCTAATCTAAGCAAGAAAAGATCAATCTAAAATGGTATGTTTAAGAAACACACTATACAAATGTACAAGTAAGTAAAAACTATACAAAAAAACTGCACATAACCAAACAAGCAAAGCAAGAAACATAACAAAGAAACAAAGCAAGTAAACTGAAACTATGTTTTTTTGATATTGTTTTCAATTCATTTTGTGTTGTTTTGAGAGTGTTGTGATACAATTTTCTATTGTTTTTGTATTTTCTACTTTTCTATTATTTTGGGTTTTTTCAAGCTTTATGTGAATGTTTTTGGTGGTTTTCCACATATTTGAATGTTTTTGTGATTTTCAACATATTTGAATGTTTTTGTGATTTTCCACATATTTTAATGTTTTTACAATTTTCAACATATTTGAATGTTTTTTGATTTTCCACATATTTGAATTTTTTTACGATTTTCAACATATTTGAAAGTTTTGCGATTTTCCACATATTTGAATGTTTTTGTGATTTTCAAAGGTTTTCTAAAGCTATGTACAGAAAATGAGAAACATGGATGCCCCCAGCGTTAGAGGGGAATAGAAAAGGGAAAATGCCATGTGTTATATACAAGAAGGTGAATGTGTGAAGGTGCCCCTAGCGTTAGATGGGGAATATACAAAGGAAATCCCTTCACTAATTTACAAGAGGAGAAACAATCGGATCAAGGCTTGACAGGATAGGTTCACAAAGAATCTTGGATGTAGGTATGGAACTAGCCCTAGGCTAAGTAAAAGTACCCCCTAGATGTAATATGCTTGTGAGAAATGAATCCTCCCAAGGAGCCGGAAATCGGTTTTCACCAAGGGATCTATCTAAAGTGCCACAATTACGTGGTTTTCACATTTAGATGACCTGTTTTCTCTTTTTCTTTTGCTCCTTTTTTAAGTTTTCTATATTTTTCATAAAAATATTTACTTTTTTGTTCTTTTATGATTTTTATGCCATGCTTAATCATAGAACCGCTTGAGGTGCATGGTGTTCATGGTTCAAGGATCTCATCACCATCAGGATGGGAAAGCTTATATGCTCCTGACCCATATTTGGCCACAATGACATAAGGTCCTAACTAATGAGGTTTGAAATTTCCTTTCTTCTCTCTTTCTACCCTTGTGTTGAACTAGTTCTCTTTCATTACCAAATATCCAACCTCAAACTGACGAGGTATGATCTTTTTGTAGTTTCATGATACTCTATTTTGATACACCTTGAGATGGTTGAGGCGTAGATGTGCTTTTCATCTAGGAGCTCTAATTCTACCAACCTAGTGACTCTGTAATCCTCATCTTTATCTAGATAATCCCTAAGAGATATTCTCAGAGAAGGAAGATCGATTTCCAATGGGATGATGGATTCAGTTCTAAATACTAGGGAGTAGGGTGTCGCACCAGTAGGGGTGTGAATGGAAGTCCTATAAGCCCAAAGGGCTGGGTGAATTTACAAATTCCAATTGCAACCTATTTTACTCACCATATTTTCCATGATTCAAACAAGTGTTTTATTAGTGGCTTCTGCCTACCCATTACCTTGAGGGTAATATGGTGTGGACCACTTTAGTATTATCTGAAAGCGATGACAAAGATATTTTACCATCTTGTTCTTGAAATATTTTTCGTTATCGAACAATGGTAGCATGAATTACATACCAAGAAATAAAGATATTCATGATGAAATTTGATATTTGAGCACCTATAACATATGTCAATGGAACGACCTCCACCCACTTGGTGAAGTATTTTGTGGCTGTGATGATGTGGGTATGACCATTAGATGAGGTAGGGGTGAGCTTCCCTATTAATTCTAATCCCCATTTAGAGAATGGCCATGGTGTTGTGATTGGTTGTAAAGGCTTGCAATGGTGCATGAATGAAATTCCCATACTTCTGACATAAGACACACTTCCTTACATAGTTGCAATAATCCATTTCCATAGTAGGCCAGTAATAGCCTACTCTTAACAACTTATTTTCTAATACCATTCTATTTGTATGGGCTCCACACACTCCTTCGTGTACCTCCTTGATCATTTGTACTGACTCTGTTACATCTAAACAACGCAATAGATTTCCATCATAGCCACGATGATAGAGCATGCCTCCTAGGATGGTGTAATGAGCTATTTGGTGGATAAGGATTTGTTTTTAGACCAGGAAATGTAAGGAGGAAAGGTACCACTTTGGAGGTAGTTAAAAATAAAGGCATACCATGGGGAGTGGGGTCTAACAACTTAAGATGCTAGGTAATAATATGGAATGTCATATGCAGGTTGACATATATTTTCAACAAAAAATGGCATATCATTGTATCTAGAAGAATCTGCACCATAGAACCCATTGTTGCCATTATAACTATAGATTGGTTTTGTTCCCTTGGAATTTGTTCAAAGGTGATGCATACAAAATATTATTTCAGAGTTTCCACCAAATTTTTATATGGGATGATTTTTTCATCCTTGACCTTGTACTCATCATTGACTTTCTTGATAATCAGTTGTGAGTCGCCAATGACCTTAAGGTGGTGGATATTCCATTTTATATCCAACTTCATCCCAACAATGAGCACCTCATATTCTGTAATGTTATTTTTGCAAGGAAATCCAAGATGGAAAGCTTGTGGTATGGGGTCTCCTGAAGGAGTGATTAGCACTACACCTACCCCCAAACCATGGAAAGTAAATGATCCATCAAAATTTACTTTCCATATAACATATTCTTCAATATACATCAATGATGTGTCGGTAGATCCAAACTCACAGGATCTATTCCAGGTAAGGGTGCTTCTTCCAATTGGTCAGCAAACACCTATCCTTTGACTGAATTTTGGTGTACGTACTCAATGTCAAATTCACTAAGTAGGATGATCCAATTAGCCATCCTACTAGTAAGGGCGGGTTTTGACAATAGGTATTTGAGTGGGTCAACCTTGGATATAAGCTTGTTTTTTTATTCAATAGGTAATGGCAAAGTTTTTGGAAGGTAAAAACTATAGCCAAATAATATTTTTTGATTTGGGGATAGTTGAGCTCATATGAAATTAGGGTACAATGAGATAGTACACTACTTTTTCTTTTTGTCTTAGGTCATACTAAGAAAGTAAAATGCCAATAGAAAATTGGGTTACATACATGTATATCAAAAATGGTTCACTTGGGGTTGGAGGCATGAGGACTGGTGGATTTTCCAAGTATTGTTTGAGCAAGGCAAAGGCATGTTGCTGCTCTGGTCCCCAAATGAATTCAACATATTTCTTAAGCAGATGGGTGAAGGAATGACATTTGTTGGCAAGCTGCGAGATAAAGTGGTGAATGGCTTGTATTTTCCCTTGTAGGCTACACAACTATTTGATGTTCTTGGGAGGAGGCATTTTAGTAATAACAGTTACTTTGGCTGATCTACCTCAATCCCTCTTCTTGATACAATAAATCCCAATAGATTTCCTAAAAATACCTCGAAGACACACTTCTTTGGATTTAGTCGACCTTATATTCTCGAGATGTTCAAAGATACACCTCAATACTTCAGGATGGTCTTCTCTTGTCTTTTATTTCCCTAATATATCATCTACATAGTCCTCCATGATGTCATGAAGCATATCATGGAATATTACAGTCATTTCCCTTTGATAAGTTACACCGACATTTTTGAGGTCGAAGGGCATTACCTAATAACATAATGTTCCCCAAGGGGTTGTAAAGGTCATCTTATGTTGATATTCCTCTACTATCTTGATTTGGTTGTAGCCTGAAAATCCATCCATAAGAGATAACATTTCATATCTTGTAGTTGAATCAACAATCATGTCGATGTTAGGAAAGGAAAATCATCTTTTGGACATGCCTTGTTGATGTCTCGAAAGTCTGTAAAAATTCTGATTCCAACAGGATTATTTTGTACCAGAACTATGTTTGATATCCACTCAAAGTAGTCAATGGGTCTGATGAATCCTACTACTAATAGTCTCTCTAACTCCTCTTTAACCAAAAGGGCCACCCGTGGATGCATTTTCCTTAGATTTTGTTTAATAGGCTTTGTGTCTACATGCACAACTAAGTTATGCACACCAAATTTGGATCTAATCTTGGCATGTATTTATAAGACCACGTGAATATATCCAAAAATTATCTAAGAAGAAGGGTGAACATCTTTTACTCTTGTCTTTGAAAGTGAAGCTCCCATCTTGACTATCTTTGGTTGTTCTTTTGTTTTGATATTTACATCAATAGTTTCTTCTACCAACATTTTTGACATATCCTCCATATGCATAGGATTAGGAGGAAGGTTGATATCTTCTTCTAAGGGTGTCTCTATGATATTTTCACCCTTAGTGTGGTCACTTCTTTTGTCCATTGATTTTTTTATTTGTTGGTCAGCTAGTTCCTCAAAGAGATTTTCACTGTGCGACTTGACTTAAATTTTTTTTGAGAATTTTTTTTGGAAAATTTTCCCTCACTTTTCCATAAATTTTTCTAACCATGAACGAAGCTCTGCTACCTCACCAAAGTATGTGCAAGTATCTAGGTCAATAAAGAAACCTTTATTATTATCTCCAATAGGAATGGTATCATGTATGCCCATAAATTCTGCAATAGCCTCATCATTCTCAAAGAGGTCCAATGACACATGACATTGTTTATCCCAATTGACAAGGATAGGGTATACAAGGTCAATTTTAGGATTGATGGGGGTTATGGTAAGGACAACGATATCCATGACAATTTTCTTGGACATAAGATACTCATATTGACTAGAATGGGAATATATGTCGCTATCGAGTAAATAGAGTTACGTGTTCAAAGAAGGTAGCATCTTGATCCATGGGGTGCGACCCATATGGATGAATACCTATACCATATCTTTCAATTTTGAAATGTGGAAGTGGGACTAGTTCCCTTGCTCCTTGTTCAAAATTTCCACATCCAAGGCCTTTGTAGCCCATGGAATACATCATTCTACTAGACTTTGTGTATTCTAGAATTTCATAATAGGTAGGCTTAGTGTCTTCGGGGACCCAAGTTGTAGGTGCGTCAAAAAATTTCTCTTTGGAAAATAGTCCACCAGAGTAAGAATGTCCCAATAGTCCATTAATCTCTAGGTCATTTGTCATTTGAAGTGGTAGTTGGGTCTACCTCTTGTTTTTGGTGACAAATATAGATCTCAAACTAGGAGAGCCTATTGAACATTGTATTCTCCACAACAATACTCAAAAAATTTCATCTCCCATAAATCAAAGGGATAAGCATATATAGAAGCCTCACAAGCATAAGAACTTAGGGAGTTCAAATATACCCATGATTTAAGAGCCTTTGACTGAAGGGGAATAACAATATCAATGGAGGGACATGTATATGTACCCCTACGCGTAAAGTTGTTGAGAGCTCTGTAGTGAGCGAAGGGTTCTAGATCACCTTGAATAGTAATAGTGTGTCCCTCATGTTTTAATTTAATACACTAATGAAACATTGATGGTATGGCCTGCATGGCATGGATCCATGGGCGACCAAGAAGCATATTGTATGGAAGTTCCAAATCTAAGACATGAAACTTTGTGTTGTGGAAAGTAGGCCCTACTTCCATCGGCAGTGTTATTGTTCCAACTAACTCCCACTCTGTATTGTCGTATGCGGTTATGGTGATAATGTGGGACTCTAGATATTCCTCCATGTGTCCCAACTATTTGATTAGTTTCAATGTGCATATGTTCAATCCTGACCCATTGTCCACAAGTACCCTCTTTATCTTTTGGCGAGTAACAAATACTTCTATATAAAGAGGAAGGTTATGTGTATGATCTTCGTTAGGGATTTCCTTGTGGTTAAAAGAAATGTGTTCACTAGGTGTAATATTTTCCACCACATCTTGTAGGTGTGAAGGATCTACTTCCATTGACACTCCTAACCCTTGAAGGGTTTTGTATAGGATGTCTTTATGTACATTTGATATCTTGAGAAGATCTAAGATTGAAATCTTAGTAGACGTCTTCTCAAGTTTCTCTAGGATATTGTATTGACCATCCTGAGGGGTAGATAGAGGAGGTTATGAGACTGTGAGATGAGCATGCCTTGTTCTTAAAGTGCAATATTTTCCTTTGATCCTAATGGTACTCACATGTTCATAAGAAGCGAGAACACATATACTAAGTGAGTTGTAATGATTATTATCACTTTTGGTATATAGATAGTTTATGGATTTGTAGCTTTGGGATGACTCTCCCTGATCCAGATTTTTCTCACTTGGTTTACCATGCTTCGAATGGTTCCTTGAATATTCCCATATTTTGATTGGTTGTTTGATTTGATTCTAGTGAATCTACTTCTATGTCCCCACTATCGATAAGATCTTGGATATAGTGGCGAAGTCTTAGGAATTTATCTATCTTATGTCCCTTGACATGATGAAAGTCATAATATTCATGCTCTTTGTACCATGAAGGTTTAGGAGCATTGTCATCAAAGGGTTGCGTTGTAGGATATGTCACCATGTGGACTGCATCTAATTATTTCAATATTGCAGACAAAGATTCCATAAGAGGAGTGAATGTTCTGCATTTGACTGGTGGTTGGATCAATCCTTTGGTCAGTTTAAAAGGTTGACCAACTTGGACTACTTGTATACGTTTGGAATATGTGATTCCATCTCCTACCACATTCTTGTTTTTGTTAATGATCTTTGGCTTGTCTATAGGTTTGGTAGGTTGATTATCTTTGGATGATGATTTGATTGTCCCTTTTGTAATGAGGGAATTTTCTATTTGTATGCCCTTCTCGATGACCTCTTCGAAACTCCAAACACAATGCATTTGTAAATGAAAAGTGATGTCCAGATTTAGATTTGGTACAAAGATGCTAACAAGTTGTTTTTCAGGAAATGAGCAAGGGAAGTGGCTAGCTAGCCCCCACCATCTTTGTAGGAAACTTGTGAAGGTTTCATTTGGACGTTGTCTAGTATTACATAAGTCTTTGCCATGGTTATGTCACTTTCCATATTGTATGAGAAATGTCACACAAATCTCTCTGCTAGTTTGGGCCATGTGAAGATAGACCCATGAGGTAAGCAAGTAAACCATTCTAAGGCTTGTCCTCCTAGAATTTTGGAAAGAGTCATATGAGGTAATTGTCACTTGTATGCCACTTCTTGGCATGCCATGTAAAAATATTTCACATGATCCCGTGGATCACCTTTCCCTCTATACTTATCAAATTTTGGCATATCAAATTTCTTAGGAAAGGGTTGAAGCAACATAGCCTTATCAAATGGATGAGGGCATAGCTCTTTGTATTGATACCTTTTGTTATGTCCCCCATTACTTTCTTGAAGGCTTGTGAGCATTGCTTTCATATATTATAGTTCTTGTGAAAGAATTTGGTCTTTCGTGGGGGAAGGTAGCATATACACGCGACTATTTTTCGATGTTTCACCTTCTTGGTTTTCTATGTGAAGTTCACTATTTTTGACCTTAGGTTTCTCCCAATGTACATTTTTGTTTGTTTCCTTTTGTACATGAGATGTTAGTAAAGCTAGTTGTTGACTAAGGTTCTGAATTTGTTGTGGTATAGTGACTTATTCCTCATGATGTTCTTCTTCATCTTCATTGAATGGGGTTGTTCCATGTTTTCATGTTCTATTCTTACTCTATGTGGTACCTTGATAAGTGGAATTTTATAACCCCCATGTTGTCGTTTCCTACGTTTGATGTGGAAGCATGTCCATGTGCTAAGATTTCATCCATGTTGATGAGAATTGGTTCCTCCTCATTAGCCTCATTTTTGGGTGGAATAGCTTCATGTTTTGTTGGCATTCTAGCACCTAATTCCACCACTCTCACAAGTACCATATATTTTTATGAAAAGGAAATCATCTAATAGGGTAGGGTGAAAATCAAACTCCGTGTGTGGTGACCCTAACTCATCACTACTATGATCTACCATTTCTTGTTTCTTTTTCTGTGGAAAATATAGGCCCTAAATCATGACAAATAAAGGTATTTGACCCTTGTTTGTTTGATGTTTCCCATGTTTGTTTTTCAATTTCTTGTATTTTATCTCCCTCTCTTGTTTTGGGGGCCATCATGAATAATAATTTCACTAATGCGTTTTGAATTTTGGGTAAGTGCGGGAAGTTGATGGACAAATATAGGGTCATCCATGGACGTGATATTGCAAAAAACAACGAAATCTCAACTTGTAGGGATTATTAGCAATACGCGTACTCAAAATTAGAAAAATTTATATAAATATGAATCGTAGCATTCGAATCTAGTTTCTAAATTAAAAAAAAAAACAAACAAACAAGTTTACCTACATTAAACACTTAAAATTATATGACTTGGTTTTTTTTTTGAAAAAAACTTATAAGATTGTAGTCCATTTGCCCGCATTTTGGATGACCAAATCTTGTTTTTTTTTCCTTTGGTGAAACATTAGATGTAGTTTTCTATCTTGGGATGGATTTTATTTTGTATTTTTTGAACAATATTTTTTTATAATGATTTTTTCCATGAAAGTGGTCTGAAAATATTTAGAAAATGGAGCACTTTCTGTTTTCCCGCCATAACTATATAAAAAAATAATTTTTTTTTTTTTAACGTGTATAGAATTTATCCATGCTTGGGATGGTATAAGTTTTATCACGTTTTGATAAGAAAAAAAAATTACAGTCTTAAATGTAGACATGAACATTCATGGGAAAAAATGTCTTAAAGACCTATTGTTAGTAAAAAATTATAAAATGATATTTATCTTATTCTATTCACTTTAAAATCAATATTTTTACGAAGCTAACAGTCTCCCCTATGTGATGGCACCATTTTTGTGAAATGTTTTTAGTTTTTAGCATGGTTCAAGTCTTTGGAAGAGCAAATTTGAGGTTTTTTGACCTTTTACACTTCATAATGACCTTTCATAGCTTTGGTTGGGGAAAAACAAAGATTTCTCGAGGCTTAGGTTCGGCAGATAGATCTGCGATTGTGGTTTATAAAGTGTGATCATGGTTTTTGTAACAAAAACTGTGAGAACGCTTTATAAACCATGATCACGGATTTATAAAGAGCACTCACGATTTATAAACCATATTTACACACATCCCAATGTCTACATTACCATGTGATTTTTACTCTCTGACCTTATTGTATGAATTACTATGAAATTCTATCTTTTTCTACACATTTTTCTTATCACCGAAGCAAAACATCATGGGAGACAAGAAACAAAGTCAAAAAAGGAAGTCATTAAGTAAAAAAACACCAAATGAATTAGAGGCCAACAAAATTCAAAATCTTTGAGCGAATGCAAAATCTTCGTGAATCAAGAAGAGGTTCATCTTCAACCCCAACTATTGTAATCAATGAAGAACTAGGTAATGTTTCTACTGTCAATGTTGAAGTTGAATTAAATACTCGTGATGAAGATGTTTTTACTGTCAATGTTGAAGAAGAATTAAATACTCATGATGTAACAAATTTTGAAATTGAAGGAGACAATGAAAATGTGAATAAGGAAATTCATGTTGAAACTGTAGACAGGCAAAATTTGACAAAAACCTCTTAGGATTTTACGTAAGAAACCTAATTTTTTTATTGAAATTGATGAAATTTTTTTGAAACCAATGTCTAAAAAACTTTCTGAATGACAAATAAGAAGAAAAGCCATTGAAATTTTGGATAATCATTTTGAAATTTTAAATGATTCCCAAAGATGTCAGTTGTTGGTTATTTTGATGAAATTGATTAAAATGAGACCTACATTAAATACCTCAGGATTGAAAACATCTAATATATGTGGTCGAACCTCTACAATTGTTGAAAACCTTCATGATGCATATCACATTGTTGGTGTCAAGAGACGCACTAGGGATAGTAATATTGTGCGTCATGTACTTGCTACTAGTGTTGTAAGTGAATCAATAAAAAAACAACATTTGATTACGCAAACAAGTTGAACGTTGCAAGTTAATCGAAAAAATCTAATGAAAGTAATTGAAAGACGTAATATCCTTCAATCACTCAATAACGCTGATTTTTGGGCATTTTCTACTAGAGCACCGTGTAAGGACAAAAATAATTATGATGCTATAAGAGAAGCTTTTATTAAATTTTGGCATGATAACACTAGAGTTTCACCTAATACAAGAGATGTTATAAAACAGAGAGTTGGTTCTACTAATCATGAACCACATCCAAAGCATTTCTTAGATATGAATCAAACTCATTTTTTTCGTAAGTTTGAACAAGAGAATCTGGAAATTAAAATTAGTCAACATTTTTTTGAAATGTTGAAACCATTCTATGTGAAAATCAACCACGCTTGCACCACTTGTTGTAGGCAACATGTTGAATTTGCGATGCATTATGCTAAATTTTTACGTATTCATTCTATTTTCATTCTAAAACTATGTTATCGAATGTGGTGTTCAAGTTCCACCAATATCTTCTAGGGATTTCATTCCTACTATATTTTGTGAAAAAGTTGGAAATTTTTTTATAGTCGAGGATTGTTTAGATAGAAGTTGTAGTACATGCAAGATTACCTAAATTGGAAAGTTGAATCCATGAGAAAATTGAAGGTACACCAGGACATAAATTAGTTGAGTTTGATAAATATACATCAGATTACACACCAGTTGAAATATGGAAAAGAGTCTAAACTATGTGAGCTCATTATAGAACAAATACCCGTTTTCCAATTTTTGAGAAAATTTAAGGATGAAATTGTTTATGAGTATGCTAGGCATACACATAGAGCTCGATGGTTAGATGAATAGTTCAAGATATGAAAGGACACATTTCCTATTGTTACTATTGTTTCAGTGGTTTATTTTGTAGAGAATTACACATTACAACCACAAATGGAGGTTCAATCACAATATTACAACTCAGTACAAGTTGCCATTTTTGTGCATATAACATTTCTACATTCTCCTGACAATACAGAGAATGATCAATTTTTTTAAGAGAGTACCACTTTTATATCAGTGATAATCATACTCATTTTACTGAATTTGTGTAAGGGTGTTTCCAGTTATTTTATGGAAACTTGTCTAATAGGGACATCCACTTCAAACAACATTATATATGGTCAGATAATTGCACGTCTCAGTTTAAGAATGCATAAATGTTTTATTAGATGAGTAGAATGCATGTCAAGATGGGTGTACAACATATTTGGAGTTTCATTGAGGCTGGACATGGAAAAGGAGAGCATGACGGTGCAGGGGCATGTGTGAAAAGAGCTCTTACAAGAGAAGAGTTAAAGTACAAAGATGGTGCTAAATTAAAAGATGAAAAGAGCATAATGGAATGGTGTATTGAAAACATGGCTTGAGGTTCTCAAGAAAATTACATAGTTTGCGTAGATATTTTTGCCTGATAGAGGAACAACAAATTGCTAACTACAAGGATTGTATGAAACTCACTGGGTCTAGTGAAATGCACTCATTTTGTATCTCAGACGCTACTTTGTGGGCCACATGGACAAGAAATTTGACATGTTTTTATGCATCTTATATCAAATTTTTCACTGTTGAGTGTGATTCACAAGAATGGGTGGATGGATGGATTTGTAGGCCTCTAACTTCACTTCCTAGTTATCAACCTCCACAAGCATTATGACTTGTTTCTACAAATGAAGTTGTAACATCCAAGGACTTTGACGAAATTTTGATTTTGGTGTGACAAGGTATTTATGGTTATTTATTTAATTTTTGTATTGAGTTATGTCCATTGAAATTTTAATATGTAATTTAAGTTTAAGTTGTTCAACCTTTGGTTTTTGTAGGACATGTGTTTGTAGTTATTGCGATAGAAGACAATGAAGAAGGAACAGACTATTTCTTATGTCGTTGCATCGAGGAAAGAAAGAAGTTGAATTCTCCTATTATAGATGGTGAAGATATTGAGTATCCTATAGGGTTAGTGGTAGTTACTGGAACTTGGCTTCGATGGTATCCATTAAAAACTCCTCTGTTTGGGTGTTTGAAGACTTTGAGACACACAGGAAAATACTCTTATATTTGTATCTAGTTCTAGAGACAAATATTCAGCTGTATAGATATAGAGGAAGGCCTAATAACAAGATTTTTTGGAAGGTTCAAGAGTCCGATCATGAAGCAATCTTGTCTGCTATTCAGAGTAGATCCAATCCTGATGGTTCATTGGAATGAATTTACAATGCTCATGTTTGGTATATATAATTTATTTGATATATATATAAATTTGTTAGTTAGATCTATATTTAAGTTCATATATTTTATTTTAAATTTGTGTATTTTATATATATCTAGTATATGGTTTTTATTTGAAACTTAAATTTCTTTGACTAACACTTTTGCGTTCAAAGTTAGTTCTACCGGAAAAGCTTCCACCTTCACGTGGTCGGAATCGTTAGTAGAGAATTTTAAATTCTCGAAGCTAAGAGAAGCTTTCATTGTTTGAAAAAGTTGTAAATTTTGAAAAAGGTGTAAATTTTGAAAAATTTGTAAATTTTGAAAATGAATCCTTCCCAAGTGTTTGCAAGACCATACCTATGCGTTTGCACAATCGGTTTGGTGCCACGACACATCGTTTGCAAAATATAGCATTTGACAACCTTACACTGGCTCAAACTACACTATTTACATGTTTGCAAACAATAGGGCAGCGAGAGCACCGATATGAGAAGGAAAAAAATGAGAGAGAATATTGTAGAGGGTCCCTACACTGAGGTGTTGGATCAGACGAGGCATCTCTAGGTGCCACGGAGTCCGAGTAGTCACCCATCGAAGTTGAACGATATTTTGGTCTCAGGGCTCTTAAGGGACTATGCCCGAACGAAGTAGCCTAGAAGCAATGACCTTATCACACACCAAAACACCACCTCCTCTAGAATTCACCTAGCCACTTAGACATGTTGATGTATTCGGTTTGGTGCCATGACCCACCATTTGTAAAATATAGCATTTGACAACCTTACACTGGCTCAAACTGCACTATTTCGCATGTTTGCAAACAATAGGGCAATGAGAGTACTGATATGAGAAGGAAAAAAAAATGAGAGAGGATATTGTAGAGGTCCCTACACTGCGAGGTGTTGGATTAGACAAGGTGTCTCTAGGTGCCACGGAGTCCGAGTAGTCACCCATTGAAGTTGAACGATATTTTGGTCTCAGGGCTCTTAAGGGACTATGCCCAAACAAAGTAGCTTGGAAGCAAAAAAACTTATCACGCACCAAAACACCACCTCCTCTAGTGTTAAACTAGCCACTCGAGACATTTCGGTGTAGTCGGTTTGGTGCCACGACCCACCGTTTGTAAAATATAACGTTTGAAAACCTTACATTGTCTCAAACTGCACTATTTCATGCATTTGCAAACAATAGGGCAGCGAGAGCACCAATATGAGAAGGAAAAAAATTGAGAGAGGCTATTGTAGAGGTCCTTACATTGAGGTATTGGGTTAGGCGAGGCATATCTAGGTGCCACGAGTCACAGTAGTTACCGTCAAAGTTGAATGATATTTTGGTCTTAGGGATCTTAAGGGACTACACCCAAATGAGGTAGCCCAGAAACAACGAGCTTGTATCACACCAAAAAAACCACATCCTCTAGCATTCACATGGCCATTCGGATGTTTCAGTGTAGTCAGTTTTTTGCCATGACCCATCGTTTGCAAAATATAGCGTTTGACAACCTTACACTGGCTCAAACTGCACTATTTCACGTGTTTGCAAACAATAGGGCAGCGAGAGCACCAATATGAGAAGGAAAAAATTGAGAGAAGATATTGTAGAGGGTCCCTATGCTGAGGTGTCAGATTAGACGAGGCATCTCTAGGTGCCACGAGTCCGAGTAGTCACCCATCAAAGTTGAATGATATTTTGGTCTCAGGGTTCTTAAGGGACTACGCTTGAACAAAGTATCCTGAAGCAAATACCTTGTTGCGCATCAAAAACCACCTCCTCTAGTGTTCACTGGCCACCCAGATGTGTCAAAGCAAATCGACTTGGTGCCACGACCCACCGTTTGCAAAATATAGCATTTGACAACCTTACACTGACTCAAACTGCACTATTTCATGCATTTACAAACAATAGGGCAGCGAGAGCACCAATATGAGAAATAAAAAACCAAGAGAGGCTATTGTAGAGGGTCCCTACACTGAGGTGTTGGATCAGATGAGGCATCTCTAGCTACCATGGAGTCTGAGAAGTCACCCGTCGAAGTTGAATGATATTTTGGTCTCAGTGCTCTTAAGGGACTACGCCCGAACGAAGTATCCCGGAAGCAACGACCTTGTCATGCACCAAAACACCACATCCTCTAGAATTCACCTAGCCACTCGGATGTGTCAACATAGTCGGTTCGGTGCCATGACCTAGTGTCTGCAAAATATAGCGTTTGACAACCTTACACTAGCTTAAACTGCACTATTTCACATGTTTACAAACAATAGGGCAGAGAGAGCACTGATATGAGAAGGAAAAAACCAAGAGAGGCTATTGTAGAGGTTCCTTATGCTAAGGTTTGTGATTAGACGAGGTGATTATATGTGCCACGAAGTCCGAGTAGTCACCCATCGAATTTGAATGATAGTTTGGTCTTAGGGCTCTTAAGTGACTACGCCCGAACGAAGTAGCCAAAGCAATGAACTTTTTACACACCAAAAAACCACCTCCTATAGTGTTCACCTGGCCACTTGGATGTGTCAGCGTAGTCGGTTCGGTGCCACGACCCACCGTTTGTAAAATATAGTGTTTGATAACCTTACACTGGCTCAAACTACACTATTTCACGCGTTTGCAAACAATAGGGCAGTGAGAGCACCATTATGAGAAGGAAAAAACCAAGAGAGGCTATTGTATATGCTCCCTACGCTCAGGTGTCAGATCAGACAAGGCATCTCTAGGTGCCACAGAGTCCTAGTAGTCACCCGTCGAAGTTGAATGATAATTTTGTCTCAAGGCTCTTAAGGGACTACGCCTGAATGAAGTATCCTAAAAGCAACGACCTTGTCACGCACCAAAACACCACATCATCTAGCATTCATCCATCCACTTGGATGTTTTGGCACATTTGGTTCAAGTGCCACGACCCACCGCTTTGTAAAATCTAGCATTTGACAACCTTACATTGGCTCTCAAACTGCACTATTTCACACGTTTGTAAACAATAGGGCGGTGAGCACCCGATATGAGAAGGAAAAAACCAAAATATTCTATTGTAGATGGTCCCTACACCAAGGTATCGGATTAGATGAGGTGTTTCTAGGTGTCATGGAGCTTGAGTAGTCACCCGTCGAATTTGAATGATATTTTGGTCTCAGGGCTCTTAAGGGACTACACCCGAATGAAGTAGCCCGGAAGTAATGACCTTGTCATGCACACAAACACCACCTCCTTTAGCATTCACTTAGCCACCTAGATGTGTCCAAAAATTTAGTTTGGTGCTACGACCCACCATTTGTAAAATATAGCATTTGACAACCTTACACTAGCTTAAACCACACTATTTCACGCGTTTGCAAACAATAGGGCAAAAGCGAGAGAACTGTTATGAGAAGGAAAAACCAAGAGAGGCTATTATAGAGGGTCCCTACACTGAGGTTTTAGATTAGACGAGGCATCTCTAGGTGCCATGGAGTCCGAGTAGACACCCGTCAAAGTTGAATGATATTTTGGTCTCATGGCTCTTAAGGGACTACACCGAACGAAGTAGCCTGAAAGCAACAACCTTGTCACACACCAAAACACCACCTCCTCTAGCATTCACCTAGCCACCTAGACATGTTGGCATAGTTGGTTTGGTGCCATGACCCACCATTTGCAAAATATAGCGTTTGACAACCTTACATTGGCTCAAACTGCACTATTTCGCACGTTTGCAAACAATAGGGTAGCGAGAGCACCGATATGAGAAGGAAAAAACTAAGAGAGTCTATTGTAGAGGGTCCCTACATTGAGGTTTTAGATTAGACGAGGTGTCTCTAGGTGCCACGGAGTTTGAGTAGTCACCCATCGAAGTTTAACGATATTTTGGTCTCAGGACTCTTAGGGACTACGCCCGAATGAAGTAGCCCGGAAGCAACGACCTTGTCGCGCACTAAAACACTACCTCCTCTAGCATTCACCTAGCCATCCGGATGTGTCAAGCATAATTAGTTCGGTTCCATGACCAATCATTTGCAAAATATAGTGTTTGACAACCTTACACTAGCTCAAACTGCACTATTTCACGCGTTTGCAAACAATAGGGCAGCGAGAAGACTGATATGAGAAGGAAAAAACTGAGAGAGACTATTGTAGAGGTCCCTACATTGAGGTTTCAGATTAGATGAGGTTTCTCTAGGTGCCTCGGAGTCTGAGTATTCACCCATAGAAGTTTAACGATATTTTGGTCTCAGGGTTCTTAAGGGACTACGCCCGAACGAAGTAGCTCGGAAGCAACGACCTTGTCATACACCAAAACACCACCTCCTCTAGCATTCACCTAGCCACCTAGATATGTCGGCATAGTCATTTTAGTTCCATGACCAATCATTTACAAAATATAGCGTTTGACAACCTTACACTGGCTCAAACTGTACTATTTCACGCGTTTGCAAACAATAGGGCAGCTAGAGCACCGATATGAGAAGGAAAACAACTGAGAGAGGCTAATTTAGAGGGTCCCTACACCAAGGTGTTGGATTAGATGAGGCATCTCTAGGTGTAATGTAGTCCGAGTAGTTACCCATCGAAGTTGAATGATATTTTGGTCTCAGGGCTCTTAAGGGACTACGCCCGAATGAAGTAGCCTGGAAGAAATGACCTTGTCGCGCACTGAAACACCACCTCCTCTAGCATTCACCTATCCACCCAGACATGTCGGTGCATTCATTTCGGTGCCACGATGTCATGAGGCATGACTTCTCACTCCTCACGTCCATTCATTTCCTGGGACTCAAAACATTCAATGTCACTTGTTTACCTTCCATCTCTCTTATTCTCTTTGGACTTGCCTCTGTCCTCTTAGGTGCTTCATCATTGTCCTTTATTTTCTCTCTTGAGCTATGTTGTTGTGGTGATCTCTCTCCATCCTCTGCTACCCCAGCTATGTGCTTGTACATGCTCATTATTTTTGCATTGTAATAGGATTCTTCATCACAGATCACTACACAAAATTAGGAGTATAAGTAAATCTTCAAACAATTAAGGGAACATGTGAGGACCTTTTATTCATAAGTGCAATCATCTATTGCATGATATTAATCATCTCTAACTTAAATTGAAGCAATGTCTCCCATCTGAAACTTCAACCCCCTAATCCATCAAGCAAGATCAAGCATTCATATTGCAAGGAAGGACATGTGACCATTGGAAACTATGTTCTTGGTCATATATTTGAAAATCAAGCATTTGTACTGCATTATCTCTTTGTTTAGATTGTTATTGGTCATATATTTGAAAATCAATAGGAATAGAGTTGAGATGAAGAAAGAGAAATTCCATTGGGAAAATATTCTCCCATTTGTGAGTGAGATGAATAATTTTGATTCTCATTCCTTGGTGAGCTTAGGTGTGTTTTCATCTGACTCAGAGAACTTGTATGAAATTTTATCCCATACCATCACCTAGAGGTTTGATGCTCTAAAAGAATCCATTTCTAATTTTGAATACCATGAGGAGAATGTATCAAATTTTTTGGAAGATCTTGGCACAAGAATGCATGAGCTTGGTACTCCTCTTAGGGAGAATAATTCCATGAAGAATCTTCAGGATTCAAATTTCAAGAATTGGTTTAAGAAAATATTTGTGACCCTTTCCTTCAATAGTGATACTTTAGAAGCCCTTGTAGAGATCATAGGTTATATCTCTAATCCTATGAAGAGTTATGAAAAATATTTTAAAGTCAATGTGGAAATATCAATGCCATTCCTGAGAATTGACTCAACACATTGGAGCATGTGAACATCTTGGAAGATGAGAAAGTTTCATTTGTAGTTTCAGTTCGGTAAGATGGTCTATGGGAAAGCCTCATCATTCAAGATCTTCCGTGGAGGAAGACATGAGTTGATTCTTCATTAGAGGAGGAAGAATGGTCAAGGATGAGTTAGAAGGTGAGTTAGATAGGTTAATGTTAAGAGGTGAGTATAAAAAAACACTTAGCCATTTTTTTAATCCCTTTTTAATATTTCCTTTTCCTTCATTACTGCTAGTATTTAGTTACATACTACTAATTTTTCAAGAAACCCTATTGCAAAAATCACATTTTTGCTCCATTTCCCTGCAAATTTTCCCGTAACTTCTACTCATGAACTATTTGAAGATGATCTAAAAATATTTTCCATTAGTACCCTAATTTTTTATAGCATCCTATTTAAAATTTCAGAGAAAAAACTTTCCTTTTTAGATCCTTGCAATTACGGAGATCGAAAACACTTGAAATTTGAAGCAGGAAACCATGTATGAAAATACCTAATATAATGAAAAATTTCATCTCAATCCAAATACAAGAAGACATGATTATATTTATTATTAAATTGGCATATGATCCTTACTAAAAATAATAATTTTTGATAATAAAGAAAAAAATTTGAAACCTCTGTGTAATCTTCAATTCTAGAAATATGAAAATTGTAAAACTTGAAAATCGGGAAAATTGTAAAATCTTCAATGTTGCACCAATAGTACCATAGTTCAAGATGAACTCTACCTCACTTATTTCTATCAATGTTCGCATTATTTGATATGCAACAAATGAGTGTTAGCTTTAAAAAAAAAAGTAATTGTACGTATTGTCCTTTTGTAGTTCACCTAGCATGGTTTTGCTTAATGGAATAGGTTTGCTTAACAATTGTACCATGTAGCACTCCGGGACATGGTTTTTAATTTTAAATCAAACATACATATCTAGAACTAATAAATGGTTATGAAAAAATACATAGAAGGATATCATACTGCAATGAAATCTAATCAAAGATATAGTTTAGTAATATCAATATGAAACCAACACACATGGATATATAAGAATCAAACAAAGTGTGCTCCAGGACGCACATCTCTAAAAATATGTAAGTTCATAACATGTGTACATCTCAAAATAAGTGTGTCATAATTTATATAGGACCACATTCATTCACAAAAGGCTATATATATACAATGGACTATATGAAGAAACATGTTCACTAGGACCAGATGGCCCATATATATATATATATATATATATATATCTATGTACATCCAGGTGGACTATGAATCTACTCATGAAACATCTTCCCTCTCTTCACCCTACTAGAAGTAGCACATCCATGACCTAGGGATGTAGTGGAGGGAGATGCCACTACGAATTTCATCCATGTGGTCCTAGGCATCTCTAAGCGGGCTCAACCTAACTCCGCACATTCATAAACAACAAGTTTTTAACACCCAAATTTTTAAAATACATTCAAAATTTAGAAACTTGTACAATTTAGCTAAAATACATGTGAAATCTTACCGTAATGTCATGATACCTATCAATTTGTTTTTGACACATCGTAAGGACAATAGGAGACTCACAGGGGTAAGCTACATATAAATAATTAATTTTCAAATTAAATATTTCACATACATACAAAATTTGATATTGTAGATTTAAGTAATAAGAAATAACATTTGAACCTCCAAAATTTAACAAATTTGAAAAATTGTACCTCAGTTAGTGGATCTACAGATGATATGGCAATATCTACAGTAGCCTCCACAGTCTGCATATATGGAGGAGTCTCTTTGGAAGTCATAAGCTATACAAAAAACATGTACAAATCAATATTAAAATCTATGTATGACTGTGCACCACATAACAGAGGTCCAAAGCATGTAATCCACGTGAACTTCCACAATTAGAAACAAAGTGTAAAGAGAAACTAACCTACGTAAAACTCATGTGAGGCATGCCATTAGCCTCAGTTCTCAGAGCATATGATGACCCACCAGGCTCCACATGTATAAAGACAAACATATTAATATGTACAACATACACGTGAAACATTATAATAATAATCTAGTGCAATCTGAATGAAATTAAAAATGTAAGTTTGTACAACTTTCAAAACTTACGTTTGAAACACACCCAACTACAGTAGCTAGCATGTCAACACTAGATGTTTCCTTCACCAACTATTGCTATTTAAAATAAAATAAAAATTAGTTTTTTACATGTATGTACATGACGTACAATCAAATGCATATATATTAGAATCTCAAACATGTGAATTAAACTATTGTATATATATATATAATTTATATTTATTTGAAATTTACCTGTGAAAGACCAATATTAGTGGCACCAGTTCCAAAAACATCCCCCAACATCTCATCTATAGAAAAGAAATCCTGTGAACTAGCAAATGATGTCTCACCCGCAGTGCATACGGCACCACATGATCCACAGTGGTGTGGTGTGCTAGAACTATCGCCTCCACCAACATGACCAGATGCAATCTAGTCACTATGCTGGGTCAGAGTGTTAGTGAGCTCCCTCAATGCATGCAATGTGTCAATCTCCACAACCTCCTTCACTGTAGGAGGGATAAATGAAGGTAGTGGGGGTTTTGGGGCATGGGGGATCCTTGGTTGACCTATGCGTGCACTAGGTCTACTCTATGCAGAGCCACCTCCTCGACCAAAAAAGTCAGAAAAGTCAAAATAATTCAAGACCTCATTAAGCATGAACTCATAATATAATTTCTTCAAAAAATAGAGAAGGAACCTCTTTTTTGTTGCATGGTGGATAATAAAAAACCATCCACCATTGGTCCCAAAAATTGCTTTTGATTCTGTCATCATGGCACTGATGGATTGGGAACCGTTTGTAAGTAACTATGGGGGGGGGAGGGCATTAGTTCTGGGGTCAGTAAATAATGCAAAAATGAGGTCTTTTCCAATTTTTTTGTTTTTACAGCCACATGGGAAAATTTATCCACATACCACCACCTATAATCACCTCTAAATGTTTTCCATCTATGTATTTGGTTGGTTGTGGATTCGACTTTTCCAATCAATGTTTACAATGTGTTGGCTAAAGTCATGCGGGATGGATTTGTGGCATGATTTTGTCTTATAGTCTAAATAAGGTTCTCAATGACAATTTTATTTTCTCGGATTCTTCTAATGATATTATCTTGTGTTCTTGTTGGTTCAATGGGGACAAAAGGAGCCACAGGAGGCGGATCTATGTTTGGAGGAGGGTTTTGAGGAATGTTCAGAGGGTTTTGAGGAATGTTCGGTGGGTTTGGAGGAATGTTTTGATGGTTTGTATGATTTCTAGCTTGCCGACCAACTGAAAAAACAAGAAAATTGTATATATAAACAAACATTTCAAAAAACCCATGAAAATGCAAAAAAACCTAAAATGCAAAAAAAATGATTAAAATTGGGGGCTTATCTCCTCGTCTTGGTGTCATGGTTGAATCTATCATGATGTAGAAGTTCGATGAGCAATTTTGAGGTGGTATTAAAAGCTCGAGTGGAAAATGTCTAGGAGAAATTGTGGTTTGAAATGAAAAATGAGGAAAATGAGGACCCACGGGATCTAATTTTTGTCTCGAGTTCGCGATCACGGTTTATAACCATGCTTGTGGTTCTAAACCATGATCACAATTTTAGGTTAGGTAATTTCGAACCTCAAATTCGGGAACCGCGATCACGGTTTAAAACCACAATCGTGGTAAATAAACCGCGATCGCGATTCCCGAATTTTGGTTTTTTTTATGTCCACGAAATTATCCACATACTTCATGCACTTACCCTTTTTAAAAAGGTATTTGGTCACATCTAAGTGAAAATATATGAATGTCAAAGAATTTCAATAGTTCAAAGTGATTGTCCTAAATGAATAAGTCAAAAATGAAAAACAAGACACAATCACACAATGTTTGTTCAAAACCAATTAATCAAATGAGGTACTTCCTATGTTTGTTTCCAAGTGATAGTTAACGTTTAAGATGATCAAAAAAATTTCACCACTTATGTCAAGTTCAAAGAAATGAAAAATGTGTAAGAAATAACGGGAGTTTGAGATTATCCCAACAATAAAGTATACTAAAAGTGAGATTGAATCCAATCAAGACCTATATCCCAAAAGTGGAAGTTATGAGTATGAATAACACAACAATACCACTAAGATATGTTAACCAAAATTTATGGAAAAGTAAGGTATTAATATCAAAATAATATTGATACGATGCGCACAAAGGTAACAATAACACCTTTTGAAATCGAGGTAATGTTTGAAAGAAAACTAATGCTAGAGTATACCAAGGAATTGTTAAGGTGTGCATAGTGTAACATTACAATCTAGACACTTAGGCCAAGTTTGCAAGAAACAAGACGTAAGTATCAAAATTGTAGTGATACGATACAAACAACATAACAGTTCAAAGGAGAGTCTAGTGAAGAAACAAGCCTAACTATAATGACAATCTTGACTTGGATATCAAGATAAAAAAGGCTACCAATGATATGAAAACATGCCCACACACTTTAGATGTTTAATAAATCATCTGCAAACATGGATGAGTGTAAACAGACACAAAAGTGGTGAATATAATCAATTAGAAACACATGGGTAGTCACTCTTCTATTGATCAACAAAGTGTCAAAAGAAAGTGAAGGAAGTAGATAAATTGAGGTTGAAGAGAGTTTGGAATCACTTTGATAGAGTTTCACCTCACCTTAGGGTGAGTGAAAAACTAAGCAAAAGTAATGCTCCATAATATTTGTGATGAATGACGTACCATTTGAACTTTAATGGATTCTACCCTTATTCGAAAAATAAGGTTTTGATTATGAGAAAGTTCTCCCTTTACGATGGATCTCAAATCAAATTGGCTTTGATATGGTCAAAGTTGGATCTTGGAAAAGATAGCTTCCAAGGTGGTTCACTTAGCTAGGTGTAACAATTTATCTAATGTAAGCTCAGTTTTCCAAGGTTTCCTAAGGATTATCTAGGATTTAATTTACCCCCTTCAAAAATAGTGAACAATAAATGTGTTCATCATGTATTATCATTGGGGTTGCGATGCGAGATAACTTTGACACTAAATTTCAAATGTATACTAGTCAAGTAGGTGTGAGGAGAACTTCCCATTTTGTCCATAAGGTTCTCTCTTGTGTGGAATACTTTGGGGTTCCTAGGACCACCCCTATTTTTGTATCTTAAGGCTTATGCCAAAGGGGTTATGCTTTGTAGTTAAGAAGATGGGGTGTGCCCTTATCTCGAACCTATAAATATAATATTTTGATTATGGTGTGATTTTCATCTTTTATTCTTAATGTAGTTTTCTTGTACACATTTTGGCAATTTCCACGAAAACTACATAGTAGTTTTATGTTTGAACTACCTTTCTTTGATAAGCATTTAGGTCTGTCGATGGATTTAGTAGTTTTCCACCAAAAAAAGAGTATAAAATGTTTTTTCTAATTCTCAAGATCATCCTAAGATGCAAGAGAAGAAAATGCATGATGTAAAATCCAACTATGCAATTAACAATGGAAAATACTCAATTTAAACGAAAAATTCATTCATCTTAAGAAAAATTGACATTCATTCTTTTAGCAACAAGTGTTTTTCGAAGCAATAAAAGATATATAAATCATTTTTGATTCCCAAGATCACCTAAAAGGTGCGAAGGAAGAGCATATGTGACTCTAATATCCTAACTAAGCATACAACATTCATTAACCCTTAAACAAGCCAAGTTATCAAAAACATGCACATGTCCTATGAAAAAGCAGAAGATAATCTTTAATTTAAGCTTTGTAAGAAGTTAGTACATCTAGAAAACATGCTTTTACAAATTTTAAAGTAAATCTCAACTCCGTATTGTGATGCCTACGCTCAACTTTGGGTGTGTACACATGTTTTAGGATATGTACATGCCTCTATGAAAATTGATAGTGGGCTAAATAGGTATGCGTCCGAGAGAGCTATATACACCTAACTTTTGACGCATATGCTTGCAGAGTCAACATGGTCAAAGAAACAACACTATCAGATGTGTATGCTCAAGTATGACCACCTACGCATGGGTTTAGATGCATACACTAGCAGATAGAAAGCTAGAAAAAATAGAGGATAGAATATCATGTACGTTGGAAGAATGATGTATACGTAGGAATTTCAATGTATACACTAGCTTTGACCAAAAAGTTTATTGGAGTACGATTAACAACAGAATGTATACACTCAACTTATGCCATGTACGCTAGAATTTTGACATGTATGCTCAAGTTTTGATATGTATGCACCCCTTATAAATTTTTATGTGTATGCCTATACCTGGAGATGACATCAAAGAACATGGGAAATGACGTAGGAAACTTCAAAAAGCTCAAATTTTTCTCAAATTATCTCAAATCAAAGAGTAACCCATCACAATAAATCACATAAATGAGATCTAATGCATATAAAGATGATGAAACAAACTAAGAATATCAATTTATTTCATATTTGCATGATATGGGTTAAAAACATGAGAAAACTAGAAAAATTCATTAAGATCAAAGGGACTATGGTTCATGTCCCACCAAGCATGTCAAATGTATCAATGCATTAGTTAACTAAGCTAAGAGAATTGAAACTAACACCTTAATAGTTCCAAAACTAAGTTAACTAAACAAAGATCATCATGCTAAGAGCTTAAAGAGACTAACTACCAACATTATGCATTAGAACTTGAAATGGAAATCAAACTAATATGTTAAGCACTTGAATCTCTACTCTTTAGATTACCAAAACAAATGAATGAACCTAGATAGATCCATGACAATCAAAGTTGATTGTTTGATCTTCAAGGGTTTGGGAATGGAGGCTCATCAAAATATGGCTACAAGACCATTTTGATTATCTCCATATGACCCAAAATATTGGATGGATGAAATGCAAGAATGAGGCTATTAGCTCAAATGAAAGATTCTCTAAGATGAAATTCCTATAGTTTAGCTATATGCATGTAAGGTGTAAGTAGAAAGGTAGGAGGAGGGTTCTTTATATAACCCTCTGGATTGAAGGAGTTTTACATCCTATTGTATGTGGGATAATAGCAAAGCTAGGTTAGTTATGGATAAACATGGTTTAGGAGTGGTTGAGTTTACTTTATGAGATTTTAATTTGTCCTCTAGTGACTCATGGGAGTTGAGGGGGTTTATTAATTAATCAAAGAGATTAATTAATAGGTGTGCAAGCTTATAGAAGATTTTTAGAGGAATAATTAGTATGATTTGTGGGATGAAAGGGGTTTAATCAAATAAATGATGATTTATTGATCTAGTAAAAGGGGAAGCTTAATTAATTAAGAATAATTAATTAATCTAGATAGAAAGGGGAGTTGATCAATGGAAGGTCGTTAATCGACATTGTTTGTTAGATAGAAGAGTTAATTAACTAGCATAATGTAATTAATTAACGATGATAGAAGAGAAAATGTGCTATATTGATGATATGTCGTCAATTTTTGGGAAAGGATATAATTAGAAAAATTTAAGTATTTAAATTGTTCGAGCTTAATTATAGGTATCTACAATAAACAACAAAGAGAAAATATCTTGTTAAAAATTTGTAAAACCCACAAAATAAATCTAATAATACTTTAAACACATGAACTCACAACAAAATATTTAGATATTGATTTTAAAATGGTTAAACCCAAAATATTTTCCCGTCAATGGTGTCGAAGTGTGTTGGTTCCCAATTTTACACCCTTGGGACTTGGAAACAGATTTTGAAGGAAAAATGGCTTAGAAAATGATAGATTGGGGTATGGTATTTTCATTCGAGGATGCATCTAACATTTCCTTTCTCACAAAGTCTTATAAATGAATAAGAGGCACATCTGATGGGGATGGCCAAATCCTGCTACTTCTAGTTCTACCTAAACTAGAGAGAGAGAACCGAAGGGGTAACTTTAATGAGGAAAATATACTATTATTCAATTTCCCTCAAATTATTGGCAAGTCAATCTGAGATGAGTATAGCCATGAATGTAATATATACTCATAAGAGTTTTCATAAAGATATCACACATACTCAGTACATCAGACACAAGTTACTAAATATAGTATGATATGATTCACATACATCATTTATGAATAATAGTTAAATAAAATAGATCTTATTGGTGTTGGAATTATAATATTCACATATCAGAGAAAATGCATTCATAATATGTAAGTATAATGCAGTTTGTAGGGGTAAAATGGTAGGATATGTTAGTTATAAAGAAGGGGAAGTGGATGATGGTTTATTTGCAATAGCAAAGTGCCAAAAATTGCCAAGATAGCTTGCTACTCCGAATCGGGGAAAAAATAAAATAAGAAAAACTTTTAAAGGGAAATTTGCATTCATTGATGCTTAATTCATGAAAATGATACCAAACAACCTTCATAACCCTCAACACAAATGATTGTGCAAGAATTCCAATGAAGTGTTCATTTCTTCCATTTTCATATGCCAAAGATACACTCAAAGGCCAACACAAATCATTCCAAAGTAAGATTGGAAAAAGGTTTTATAAATAGATAAAATGTTGGAAAGTAAGATCTAAAAAACAATATTTATCTAGTAAAAAAATGCAATAACCAGATATTTATCTAGTGTATTAGATATAGATGTAATAAACAAAAATATTGCAGTAAAAGTTATAATTCATTGATCAAATATTCAACATACACATCAAATCCATGGCTGAATCAAAATAGATTGTTCTATTCATCTTATTTTTAATAAGGGGACATAGAATAGATGTCCTCAATTCCTACTAATGGTTGTATAGTGCAACCACCTTAGCATTACAACTTCATATTCAAAACTTCTACACTTATAGAAAATGAAAACCTAGAGCTAAAGAAATTAACTTTCAACCCACCAACAACAACCACCTAGAATGAGGAAAATAACTCATACTTATAAAAAATTACATGAAGTAATAATACCCAAATCGCCCCCAAAAAAAAAAAAAAAAAAAAAAAAAAAAAATTGGCTAGAGAAAGAAAAGATGCATAACAAAAGATCTCAGGTCTTTCCAAAATGGAAGAGAAGGATTCTGACTAAAAATATTCCACCTTTAACCACCCAAATTGGAATAGTTTTTTTATGGTTAAAGATGTGGACATGCACATGATATTAATTTTTATGCTAATGAACTCCTTTTTCTTTTATATTACGTCACTATCACACATGTGCCCGATTATGCAAAATGTTCAAATTTTGTGAAGTCATTCTATTTGATTTGATTCTTACCTTTTCAAAGATATGGTAAATGAAGAAAAAAATATGGTAATATCCACTAATATGAATTCCCATGAATGGGACATAGGATTTGAACCGAGAAAGAAATTTCTCACAAAAGTGAATTAACTTCCCCCTACCCCCGAGATCATCCTAAAATCAAAATAAAAATTCATAGTTTTGAATGAAACAATATCTCACACATGTTTTGTAGGAATTTCTTGCTATTTAAATCCCAATTATCTCTACGTGGATAAAATTTTTTATCTAGAATTGATCATAGAAAATTTGAAAATCTACTTGCATACTCTATTTTAAGTAATGGAAACAGTAGGAACTCGGTTGTGCGAGATATCTGTGAGGCATTACAATCTCTCTTAAGTATCACTGGCCTATATGAAGCCTTTGTCAAAATTCTTCTCAAGATACCTAACCAATAAGAACCTTCCACTTTGAAGCCTTGAATCCCAACATGGTGCAGCTATCTCTTTTTAGAAATCTTAGCAAAATGACTCCCTTCTTTTCTATCTTTGAATTTATGTTTTTACTACTTATTATGCCTAGAAGACCATGTTCAACTAGATAAGTTAAATTTTTTTGGCTCCACTTCTTCCCAATCATCCAAGGCACAACAATTACTATTTTAAAGACCTTGTTCATCCCCAAAGTTATGAAATGTAAAATTCCTCAAGATGAACAAGCCAATCCCATGAATGAGCCTCGAAAGATGTAGTTGCGGTCACACAATGTTTGGTGAAAGTGGAGGAAAGGGTTTCCACTATGGAAAAAACTATTAAGATATCACCAACAAAGTAATCCCTTGTATAATATCAATCTCATCCTTTGAATAAATTCTAAGTACATCAAAGGAATCCTAATGATAAACCCAAGTCATCTCCAACATCCAAAATTAGAATCCATCGTGGGACAAAAATAGACCTCACTTTGGGGAGAAAACCTTCTTGATTGGGTTACCTCTCTTGAAAATAAGAATGAATTGATTAATATTATTGGGGATGAATAGAATGAAAATAAGATATAATCGTTTTGAATGTGAATGAAAACCTCATGTTTAAGATGTGCATCATCTTTTTTGGTCAAGAGATGTAATAGTCATGTTGCCCCTAAAAGTCCCTATAAAAATCGGCCATGAATTGGGCCAATGTTGTAATGATGAAGTGTGAAATGAAAAATGATCTATGATGTTTGCCACTTTTATCACCATGGCCCCTTTTTCTCATTTTTGTGTTCTTTCATATTTTGTGGGATTTAATTTTGTGCGAGTTTGAATCTAGACAAAGAAGGTGTCCATGTGTCCCTTCAGTGCATTTTGGATAAGGTATAAATAATTGTGGGCCTCTAAGATGAGGGAATCAACCACATGGATAAAGTGCGGCAAGGTAGCTCAGATGGGTTGAAAAGTGAAGATAAAGAGGAAGAGATTGGGGGCCACTACGTTTCATCTAGGCATATATTCAAACGGAGAAAGAGAAAGAGAAACCCCAAATATTTTTAGGCCTCCATGTGTCTAACAAAGTGGTTACCAAAGTTGAAACGAATAAAAAAAGCATAGGGATCGATGTTCAGTGGATAAGAATGCAATCTTGGGTCCTAAAGCATGAAATTGAAGACTTAGCCAAAATTAGGGTTGAGGTTTTTAATGAAGTTAGGCAGAAGATGAAGATAGAAAACATGGATAGATAATGAAAAATGAAGATGCAATTATGAAGGTTGATAAGTAAAATGGGGATTCTATAGGGTCCCCTGCCTATAAAATATATATACATTCTCAAAAAATTACATCAAAAATAAAACTAAGCGAAGAGAAACATTCAGTTATCCCCTACTTTTAGTTTTTCTCCTGCAAGCTAGGGAATTTTATTTAACAACATGTTCTTCCTCGGGATAAACTCCTCTGATCCTTGAGATGATTGAGAAAATATAATTGACCCAGCCAAATTACAAGACATCCCCATATCCCTCAATGATTCAACAATCATCCTAGGGCCATCCATGATATTACTCAGTTCCATGTTCTTCTGGTAAGATGATACCCAGTCTAAAAGATCTAAACCACCTAGGGAATGTCGTCTTCCCTTTTTCCTTGTATGGGGTAGAATGATTAGGAAAAGACGAGGGGAACATCCAGTGGGTGGAAGAGAGAGTATTACCTCGGGGACTTGGTAGAACAAGTGATTTCAAACTAGACTCACCCCGATGCCTCCACGTATATTGTGGATGCTCTCTTAGTAGAGGAACATGCAGAGGTCCTAACAATTTTCAGTCCATCAAGGGATCCCACTATACTAGATGAATGGAATATTGGAGAGTAGCAATTTCCCTTACCCTCCTTGTTAGTAGAAGTGAGGCCTTAGAATGAGGAGGAGAAAAATGCTCTTCTTCCTCCTCATCCAAAATGATAATTGGGGGCTAAGAACTTGATTTCCCCCTCTTTTTCTTGATTATGGTGTTCTATTGTAGATTGATGAGGTGGCATTTGTCTTTCTCAACCTTCTTCTAGGAAAATTATTTTCTTCTCTAACTCTTCTACCTTATGGGAAATTATGGGCATAGTATCAATTGAAGTCTTATCATAAAGTACGTAAGACTCCTTGGGAACCTCTTTCAACACAAATTCTTCATTACATAGAAAGGGACATTTGTATTTAGCCATGCTTGTCACAACAGGCCTCCTCTCAATCCATAATTTCTTCAACTCTTCAGGATATTTTGGTGCTCCTAACAGAAGAGATGGTAGAACATTGATTGGAAAGATGAGCAAATAGGATTGATTTTAATCAATCTCAAGAGGTGGGAGATCCAACCTTATCAATATGTCAGGGGCTCTTTGTTATCCCTAGGTCGAAAAACTAGGCACCTAACAAATTCTTCATCTGGGCATTTTAAATTGAATATTTGATTTAAATCTTCTGATGATATTTCCTTCAAGCTATTTTCTACAACTAATCTCTCCATTACACCAACAGAGAGCTTTGAAGTAACCTTTTAAGTCTAAAAATGGAAAAGGGATGCATACCAATGAAGAAAAAAAGTTGAATTTTTAGAAGAAATAGTATAGACAAGATAAGTTGAATGAAATGATTTCCATCAAATGAATAAGAACTTTTCACTCAACTCACACAAGGAAATAAATTTGAAAGAGATTGGCATCATGCAAGAAAAAGATATCTGGATTGATGTGACACAATTTATGGAAAATAATTCAGCCCAGAAAGACATGAACATGAGTGTGTGTTGCTCGAGATTAATCCTCAAAAGGTTAAAGGGATTTGCGTGTCACATAAAATCATATGAAGGCACCTAAAAACTATAAAAGGGGGTTTATTTTTCCATGAAAAGGAGAAATGATTAAACAAATGTAAAAAGGAATGACATAGCATGAGTAACTCATAATTCTTCCACCTAGCAACATAAGATAACATATTAAAATTGTATGCTAAGAAGAAGAATATTCTTTGGATATTCATATTTTGGGGGAAATGAAAGGTGAGTGAGTGATTGAAAATGTATAAATGCGATGAGAATACTCTCGCATAAGGGGGTTAAAATTTTCTAAAATTTTAGAAAAGAAAGGCATAAACTGAGAGAAACCATTTTCCAAGAACTTGTTTGAGAAACTTGTTAATTTATTTAGCTTTCAAATTGAATCATGTCAAGATGGTTACAAGTGTACAACCATTGAAAAAAATTGAGACTACAAATGAAACTTTCCCTTGCTGATGAATTTGATGAGTTCTAAGTTAATTGTGTTTGATCATGAGCATTGTTGTGTTTTATTTTAAGTTGAGATCTTTAAAAGTAGCTATTCATGTTCTGTTGCAATCTTATGTTAGGAATCCCTCTGAATCACACAAGACCTATTTTCTTGTGGTAGCATTGTGGTAATTACAATTGCATTGTGAGGAGATATTTCATTTCATTATGCAATAAACAGTTTTAAATTCACTTTTCTTCCATTTTGTTGATGAAGGTTGTTTGTAAGTCTATGAGTGTATCTTAGGCATGATATATTGTGGATCCTTGATGTTTTATTGGGTGTTTGGCATGATATTTTATGTTTAAATTCTTAGATATTGTCTTAAACTATGTATTCTTGGGCTTCCATGGGTGCAAATCTTTTGGTTAAAGGTTCAGTGTTAGTTATTTGAAGTGTTATTATCCTCTCATTTGGAAGATCTTCCAACATTTGTTAAAATTTCTCAAAGATTTGGTATAATGAACTTTATCTTACTTAATTCCCCAAAAAAATAAATCCATAACTGATGAATCCTATAAGAACCATACCAGTTTACACTGCTTATCCATGAATGCTAAGGAAATTTGTGGAATTTACCCATCCTTTACTCAAAATATGTAGGAGAAATTTGGTTTTATTGTGGTCTTTAGTAACCTAAACCTTTCCTAGGAGACATCTACATTTTTGAGGGTCATAGCTTGTGAGAGTTAGATTATGTTGCATTGACCATGTCATCTCAAGGTTCTAAAAGGAGAGTCAAATATTGTTGATCCATTATTTTTCCTTACAAATACAAGTTACAAAATAGGTCCTCTCACCCTAGTTGAAGGTAGAACCTAAAGTAGTAGGGTAGGTTACACCCTTAACATGATGCTATCTAAAATTTTTCGAGATCAAGTAATATAGAGACAAAGTGAGATCCTTCACTTTTGGCTGCAAAATGATTTAAGTTCTAATCTATCTTTCTCTAAGCATCTTGCTCATCCTATCAATGTTTCTTAACTTCAAAGGGAGAACCGATTTTAGTACCAACACCACTCTGGTGTTGTTTCTAGGGAATATTTGTGCAAATATAAATAAATATCGACCTCTGGTAACATATTATACATGTTTAGATGCAAATACATGGTCTAGACATCATCATTTGTTGAGCTTTAAGAAAAATGAGATTGATCAGAAGTTATTTGCTTAATATTTTCCTAGTTTAATAAATATTTCCATTAAATTTACTTGGCTTGGGGTAAATATTGATAAAGGATGCTGATATTTGTCAAGATTTGTTGAAATTAATCATTAAGTTTCAGTTGACAAGTCATTTGCAGTGATTTACACATCTAAGGTGTAAGACCTTAGTGGCGACTCCACCATTGTTCATAATTTTTGATAAATACTAGTGCCTAAAGCTTCAACAATTGAAATTTATTATTAAGATATGTAAATATGGAAGGAAGAAGGTCCTTCTTCAAGACATATCCTACTAGAAAATTATTTCTAGAGCTAGGAAGGAAAAATCCAAATAAGAAACAAGTTTGGAGAGCTTTGGGAGATCAAAGGTTGAAAGAGAAAGTAGTGCATGTGGTTGAGAGTGATCATCCTGTGATAGAGGATTATTCTAGTTCCTCGAGATAGTTCTAGATCAAGTAGTCCCTGTATAAATTTATACACTCCAACTAGAGAGGGTCCTTCATTTTCAACTGATATAGGTATTCTTCATCTCCCTCATTTATCACTTAGAAGAAATAGATTTTTCTGTGAGACCGAATCATTAAAGGACCAATACTTTGAGAATCATACCCCATTTCCATAGAGACCTCCTATTCCCAACCACTTTAACCCTCCTATTTGGAGAACCCCTCAAAATAACATGGCACAACCTCTACCTACACATATCTTTGTTGTCAATTTTTTTGGACCCATAGATTTCACATGCATGGTGGGATATCCTAATGTAGATCCACAAGAAGTAAGGAATATGTTTCCTAAGTTTTAAGGAAACAATGCTATCACTGGTGACCAACACATTAGATTTTTATTAATACTATGGAGAATTTTGAGATTTAACATGAATATGTTTATATAAAATTATTCATCCACACCTTAGAAGAGGATTCATATGATTGGTATAAGTCCCTACTAGATAATTCAATTGATTCATGGATTGAGATGAAAAACTCTTTAAGATCAAAATACGAGGACAAAACTAATCCAAGGTTTCTTCTTTCTGATTTTGAAAAAATAAAAAAGAATCACAATGAGCCTATTCAAGACTTTAATACTAGATTTAACAAAACCTTAACAAGATCCTATATTTTTGAAGCCAAGTGATAAATCCTATCTAATAAAATACTCGACTCTTTGATAAGAAATATGTGTACTATTTGAGGATTAAAATTCTAGGACTTTAAGGAAAACTTTCTCCTAAAAGGAAAAAGGTAAACCTCCTAAAAGGGAGGGTGTCAAACTAATTAATCTTGAAAGGCCTAAAAAAATTAAGGGAGTCGAAAATACTGGAAGAAGTGGTTAAAACTTTAGCAGGGGCAGTGAAATAAATCTCTTATAAAATTGCTAGAGGAGTAGGAAATTTTTCTCAAAGCCAACACCAACCTCATGGAAAAATAGATTTGGAAATCATCCCAAAGGTGATCACAGATCAGATGAGAGAGGAAAAGGGCCCATGGGGTCAGGAAATAAATAAAAACCAAAGGAGAGAAAATTATTCCCTGGTCCCTTAACTGCTAGGTTTTCCATGGTAGAAGAGAACCCTATTAATAATTGGTGTGACAAGTGTTTCTTTCCACATTCCCCTTGTGATCTAAATGAGGAAACAAAAGAAGTGTTGATGATGCTACTTTTGGTAATGTGTGCATGATGGAATGCCATGGTAGTACATGACAGGTGTTACCTCTCTTGAATTCTTTGAGTCTTGGGAGGGTGTGGAACATTTTTGGGACTGCATAAACCGGGGTATCTTCTCTTCCTTCTACTAGTAATCTTGATGTCAATATGGTCCAGGATTTTGAATATTTAAGTGCATTAATGATTAAGAAATATGATGGTCGAATTCCTTTTGAGGAAGATAGATGGTTATTAATGAATGTTGTGGTGGCCCAAGAGAAAGAATATAATATAAGAAACATGAATGTTAAAATGGGAGGGCCACAACCCAAACCAAATAATCCCCTCATCACTAATATCTAAAAGGATTCCTAAAAGAAATATATGCCAACCAAAAGTCCAGCTAATGCCAATAAACCTAGTAACCTTGCCCAAGCCATGAAGAGCCTCATACCACAAGAAAAGGCCATCACCCCACCTCTTAGTATAACTTTACCAAAGTATAACCCCTATGATATGGCTCAAATTGAGAGATAGATCAAGGTCACTATACCCGTCATTGAGTTTCTTAGGATCTCACGAGCACAAAGAGAGAGAATTTTAGTACTTGGGATTTAAGGAGGAGGTAGTGACGATGGGAAAAGATATTAATAGTCTTGATACTCCTCCTGTTATTGAAGAATTGGAAATTTTGTAGACCTTGAAAAATTTTGGGGAGTCCCTTTAGTATATTTAGGAACTTCCCTTGTTGAATCCCAACTTGATGTTGATACATTCTATACTACTATGCTTATTAAATGCAAACTTGTTCACAATTACATGTTTGATTTAGGAGGTTCATGTAATGTGATGCCTCTTAAAGTTATGAATGATTTGGATATCAAAGTAACAACAACCTTTGGAAAGTGCACTACCATGGAATCAAGAGAATTTCCAGTCATTGGGTATGTGAAGGGTTTAGTAGTACAATTAACAACTTATCCTGGTAAGTATTTAACCATGAATGTAGTCATTGTTGATTTCCCCGCTAAATGGGGTATGTTATTGTCAAGAAAGTGGGCTGCTAGTGTTGGTGGAAGTGTGTAGATGGATATGTTGTATGCCACCATACTAGTAGAAGGAAATATTGTCAAGTTGTATGGGGAGAAAAATATGTTACATCTGATTGAAGATCCTAGTAATGCTACTTATAAAGTTTTGTATATAGATGTCGATGTTAATAATTTTGTTGGGTATGTAGATTTTGAAGAACATGGTATTGATAAGAGTAAATGCCTAGAACAATTTGGTGTCCCTTGGACCTTGATGTTTGATGGAGCTTGCTCTAATATTGGAAATGGAGCTGAGTTGTACTTATATCTCCAAGCCAAGAAACTTTTAATTTCTCCTTCAAATTGAAATTTGAATGCACAAACAACATTACTAAGTATGAGGCATTACTCTTGCATTTGAGGGTTTCTGAAGTATGGTATAAAATACATAATCGTTAAAGGAGATTCAAATATTGTAGTGAAACAAGTAAAGAAATTATATGCCACAAAAATCAAATAATGAAAAAATATAAGCATGCAATATGGGATTTCATTGAGATGTTTGACTCCTTTAACATATTGTATCATGATAGAACTCAGAATGTTGTAGCAGATAGGTTGGTGGTAGTTGGATCCAAGTTTGAAATTACACTGTTTCCTCTTATTGTGACTATGATATTAAAGTACTGTCAAGACCATCCATCCTTGATAATGTAAAACACTGGAAAGTATTTGATGATGATGCCCAGGTTTAGAGGTTCTTGCAGAATGAAGGATAATTCACCAATCAATGCATGGATTAGGAACCAATGGTTGCAGTATGTGATGGGAAGGAGACCATGTTTGGTAAAGACATAATCCAATTGAAAACAAACACAATCCCTAGAGGGTTGGTGGATTTAGAGTCCAACTTTGATAATGCAGACAAGGTGGTTCATAGACACATCTCAACTTCAAGGGATGTGGAAGAACATAATTTGGGAACTATAGAAAACCTAGAAAAGTATGGCTAGGAAGTAATTTGAGTAAAGAGGAAAAATAGTATTATGTTGAGCTATTAAAAAAGTACCAAGATTTATTAACATGGTCCTAATCAGAATTAAAATCATATAGGGAGGATCTATTTCAACATGAGATACCTTTAGAACCTAATGCTAAACCATTTAGGAAAAATCAAAGGCCCATTAATCCACTTCTCTCCCTCAAAATGCAAGAAGAAATAAAACGTTAAGGGATGGAGGGATAATACAACCAACAAGATATTCTTCATGGGTGGAAAACTTAGTACCAGTAAGAAATAAAAATGGAGACATAAGGTTGTGTGTGGATTTTAGGAACTTGAATAAGGCCTCAATCAAAGATAATTATCCATTTCCTAATATGGATAACATGCTATAATTGGTCACTGGATCTGAGTTGTTGTCCACATTAGATGGATTCTTAGGGTATAACTAGGTGGTTGTGAAGCAATCAAAGAGAATAAAAATACTTTTACCACCCCATGGGGTACCTATGTATATGTGAGAATGCCATTTGTTCTGATGAATTTTGGGGCTAATTTTAAAATATCTATGTATTTTACATTCTCATATTACACAAATGATTTCATTATAGTTTATGAGGATGATGTGACAAATATTTCTAGAAAGAGAAGTGATCACTTGAACCATGTGGAGAAGATGCTGACAAGGTGTAGATAATATGACATCTCGTTGAATCCTAAGAAGTTTCATTTTGAGGTTTAAAATGTAAAGTTGTTGGGGCACATTGTGTCACAATAAAGGGTAGTGATTGATTCTAAAAGGGTGGAAGAAATTGGTAAGGTACCTATCCCAAAAAATAAGAAATGGGTTCAGTCCTTCTTTGGCTAGATAAATTTCATTAGGAGATTCATTTCTAATTTTTGAAATGACTATCCCCATTACAAGAATGCTAAAGAAGGACCGGATTATCAAATGGGAGGAAGGAGATCTCCAAGATTTCACTGGAATAAAAGAAGCATTAAAAAATGCTCCATTATTGCAATCCCTGATTATAAGAAGGATTTTTAGATATTCTCCTTTGCATTTGAAAAACACTATTGCATATGTACTATTGCAAAAGGATGAAGAAGGAAATGAAAGGCCTATTACATTTTTTAGTAAAGCCTTGTAGGGGCTGAATTAAAGTATACCATCATGGAGAAGAAGGATTTTTCTTTGGTAAGAGATACTAAAATTTTCAGGCCTTATATTTTAAGTTCCAAAATTGTAGCTTATGTTCCTCACACTATGGTAAAAAGACATTTTATGAGAAATAGATATTTCCAACAAAATATGTCATTGGGTGAAAAATTTGCAAGAGTATGACATGGATATACAAACCACCAAGCTAGCTAGAGGTATAGGCCTTACAATATTGATGGCAGAAAGCAACCTGTAAGTGATGGAAGTTAATGAGAGTAAGGAAGGAAATATGGATGTCCATGAGAAGTTAATCAATTCCACATGGTATAATGAAATAATATTTTACCTTAGGAATTCGGAGTGTCCTGGTCACTTGGAAAAAAACCAAATAAGGACACTCAAATTGGCCTCCCAAATATCATAACTGATTATGGGTTATCTTGGAAGAATCCTGAAGGGGTTCTTTTGAGATGCATCATAGAGGAAAATGATCCCAAATTGATTTTAGAATTCCATGGGGGAGTATGTGGAGTTCACTTTGATGGAAGAGTAACTTGCCCACAAGATCTTAAGGGTAGGTTATTGGTGGCCCACACTTTTCAAAGATGTAGCCTTATTGGTTAGGAAATGTGAAATTTTTCAGAGGTTTTCAGGAAGAATGAAAGCTTCAGGTGCTCTACCTTTGCAACCAATATCAATATAAGCTCCTTTTAAACAATGGGGCATGAAATTTATTAGAGAGATCTTAGATCCCTCAAGTGCAGGGCACAAATGGATATTGGTGGCCACTAATTATTTTACCAAATGGGTTGAAGCTATCCCCACTAAAAACAACTCACCAAATTGTCATGGATTTCATCTTAAATCATATAATTTGTAGGTTTGGAGTACCTACTAAACATAGTTGTTGATAATTCCATGAGATTTCAAGATAAGCCATTAGTAGCTATGTGCCAAGAATATGGGATAAATTTGAAATATGCATCCAATTATAATCCTCAGGGGAATGGTAAAGTTGAATCAAGAAACAAAAATTTTCTTAAGATAATTAGAAGAACACTGGAGGTTAATAAAAAGAAATGGGGTGAGTAGTTAAAATTTACTTTATGGGTAGATATAATTACTACAAAAAGGGCTACTAGAAAGAGTCCATTTGAATTGGTTTATGGATTCCAAGCTCTCTTTCCCCTACATATGTAGTTGTCCTCTTATCAGTTCATACAACAACTTGAGGATGAAGAGGTGAATCCCTATGAAGCAAGGATTAATCAGATAGTGGAGTTGGATGAAGAAATAAGAGAGTCTCACCAAAGACACCTTAAGTTCAAAGAGAAACTCAAAAAATTATTTGATAAAAAGGTGACTCCTAGAACTTTCAATGTTGGAGATCTTGTTTTGTTATGGGATAAAATACACAAGGATAAAGGAAAACATGGTAAATTTGATTCCTTGTGGATGGGTCCTTACTTTATTGACATAAGAATTGGTGAGCACACCTTTTTCTTGAAATACCTAGATGGATATTTACTAGAATTTCATATCAATGGTAGGAATCTAAAGTACTTCTTGGATTGATCACAATCAAGGTACAAGTTTTTGTGCAATGTATAATCCTTTTTTTTTTTTTTTGTTTTTCTATTTTTGTTTCCCTTTTTGTTCCCCTGGTCTACAGTGACCAGTTTCCTTGGTATCTCGGTATGTTTTTGTGATGTTTGAGTTGGTTTGGTTTGACCCTATGTATGATTTAAATGAATCTGTAACCCAATGGATCTAGGAACTTGGTATGTTTTATGTTTAGTTTGTGTGGTTCTTGTGGCACCCATAGGGGGTTCCCATCCTTGAGTCGAGTCGGTGTTAGTTCTTGATTTGATCTCACCCTTTTATCTAGCGCATGCTTTCAAAAACTTTGCTTTGACTAGTTCACCCATGTAAATACGCATGCTTGGAATATATAATCATTTTGAATGTGAATGAAAACCTCATGTTTAGGATGTGAATCCTCTTTTTTGGTTGAGGAGCATAATATTCACGTTTCCCCTAAAATTCCTTATAAAAATTGGCCATGAATCGGGCCAATGTTGTAATGATGAAGTGTGAAATGTAAAAGGATCTCTGATGCCCACAAATTTTATCACCACGCCCCTTTTTCTCATTTTTGTGGGATTTAACTTTTTGAGTCTAAATATGGATGTGAAAGGTGTCTACTTATCCCTTTGGCACATTTTAGAGAAGGTGTAAAGAATCGGGGGCCTATAAGAAGTGGGAATCAACCACATGGCTAAAGTGTAGTAAGGTAGACCGAGAGGGTTGAAAATTCAAGATAAAGAGGAAGAGCTTGTGGGCCACCATGTATCATTTAGGCACAAATTAAAAGGAGAAATATAAATAGAAACCCCAATCTCGCGAGGCCTCCACACGTTGATCAAAACAACTACCACTATCAAAAATACCAAAAAAAGAGGTAGAGGGCTTGATGTTTGGAGGATTGGAATGTGATATTGATTCCCAAAGCATGCAATTGAAGACTCGGCTAAAATCAGGGTTGAGGTTTTGAATGAAGTTAGGGAGAAGATGAAGACAAAAAATAGGCCCGAATAACAAAATATGAATATTGAATATTGATAAGAAAAATGGGAATTCTATAGAGACCCCTGCACATGAAAGCTATAGACATTCTCAAAAAATTACATCAAAAAAGGAAACTAAGAGAGGAGAAGAATTCAGTTATCCCCTATATTTATTTTTTCTCCTAAAAGTGGGGGAATTCTATTTAATAGCATGTTATTCCTCAGGATAAACTCCTCAGATCCTTAAGGTGATTGAGAAAATATAACTAACCCAACCAAATTGCGATACATATCCATAGCCCTCAATGATTCAATAGTCATCTTGGGGCCATCGATGTTATTACTCGGTTCCATCTTCTTACGTAAGATGATCTTGTTATCCAAAGAACTCCCTTAGTAATTTGGATAACTTACATACACACTCTGGCCCCAAGTTATCTATTGAAAATTTTTTGCATGCCCAAAATCATTTGGCATATTCCCTTGGTCACAGTTTACCTGCACACCCCATTCTTTTTCCCCTTCCAGTTCTCTCTTATGCATGCCTTCCACACATCCACCTTCTTCCAGATCAGTTAATTTCCACCCTGCGTAGCCAAGTCTTTGACCCTTCGTGTGCTACACCCATTACTTTGTAATAGTTGCACCTTAACCATATGTTCTCTACTCACCACTTTCATCCCTCTCCCCGCATGTGTCACATGCACTCCCTTCACACCTCCCACTATTTTCTCCCTGCGCCATTCTAAGCTAGATCATCTTGTGATGTGCTTAAGCGTGCAGCGCAAAAAACATGTCTCTGCACGCACGATAGGGTGCTTAATCCTTGCAACAGTGAATGGAAACACATGGTAGAAACTACAAATAATTGTAAATTTCCATCATTCAATCAGCTCACACCACATGTTTCACATACGCTAACAAATCGACACCTTCTGATAGCCATATCATCAGCTACAAATCTTAGATCAACATGCACCTAGACTTGTCGTAGAAAGTCTGACATCACTACTGATGCTAAAAATTCAAATTTCAAATCCTGGTAGATTTGGTAGGTGAGAATTTGGAAAACATCTCTCTAAACATTGATGAGTAGATATGATTTCTCTAACCACTGATTTAGCATGATCCACTCTCCTTTGCACAAAAATAGGCATGGGGAAGCGTATCACATATTTCCAAGTGGATTTATAGACATTGAATGCTTCATGTTGGTGGTTGTGTTTCAAATTTGGGTTTTCCCTCCTTTATCCTTCTTTCCTCCATGGATTCATCTATAAATGTAAGAGCAAGGCTCATTTGTTATGTTGGATACTTTGGATCCTTATGCATGTTGCTAAGGACTCTATATTTTCTGTATTTTGAGTTGTAGACCTCTATGTTTGGCTCTTACATGTGGATATTGACCTTTTTAGAATTGTAATAATTGCATTTTGGAAGTAATAGAAGAATCATTTTGTGACCATTCTCTATCCTAGCATGTTGATTTAATTATTCTTATCTTTTTCCTCACATTGTGTATTGTTGTCCTACTTTAGGTTCCTTGCAGTTCCATATTTGGTTGTGTTCCATAAGGCTGATTTGGTGAATGCGTGTCTTGTTGTGATACACATGCCTAGCCTCTTCTCACATATTTCTTGTCATTATTTCTCAAAATAGATAGTATTCATCCCTCTTTTTCTAGTGTTATCTCCTTTTAGTGTAGTTTACTTTATGTTATCCTTATTTCCCTGGTCCCTTGGCATTCATAGCTTAGTTTCCCCTTTTAGCACTAGGATCGAAATAGCAGTAGAAATAGATAGAGGAACCAGCCTTCTCCAGAGATCCATCCCAAGCTCGCAAGGTCCCATAACTTGGGGATGGTTCCATTGTGGTCTCAAACACCTTGGCCCTTTTGATATCCAAGACATGGGTGCACGTTTGAGAAACCAACAGTTTCTGGCACGCTCGGTGGGACCAACATTGAAAGCTCAAATTTCATATTTCTAAGTTCTGGTGTGTGGACTTAGAGTTTCAACCTTAGAAGAGGTTCCTTTTCAAACACATCTGGTGACTCCCAATATTTTACAATCTCTATTTTAGCAGTCCTGAGTGCCTTTCATGAGAAGAGTGCACACAAGAGAAAAGTGCAAGAGAGCTACAAATTATTTTGAGTACCTTGAGCTATCCCCATAAAAAAATTTTCTAGAAGGCCCACGTGCACATCTCTATCTCCAGCGTGTCATGCCCATTCAACTCCTCTTGTAAAAGAATAACCTACTTGCCCTGCAATGGCACATTAGCCACCTCCTCCTCTAAGAATTTTTGTGAACTTTGACAAAGGGAGTCCCTTACTCTTGGCCATACAACATGATATGCCTAATGGCGTGCTAAATTTTTCCTTAATTTACTAGTGATAATCGAGTCACCCCTCGGAGCACATCCAAGATGTGGCAAATGTTTGTTCATTCTATCGATCAAGCATAATGATGTAGAAGTCAAGATACTTACAACCTCTTTCAAAGGTAAAGCACTTCAGTGGTACAGAGGCTTGAGGCTTAGATCTATCACCAGTTGTGATGAGATGGGAACAACTCTATGCAATTACTTTGAAGAAAATTCAGATCACCTATTTTCGGTGGAGCAATTAGCAACAACAAAGAGAGTGCCTAATGAGTAGATGACTGATTTCAACATTAGGTTTCATAAGACTTGGGATAGAATTCCTCTTATGGTGATACCTATAGCTCAACATGCCTTCCTTTATTATCTGAAGGCACTCAATAGTGATATCCTAGTTATGATCCAATCTATGAGAGGTAGGAATCTACCAACTACTTATAACATTACAGTAAGGGCAGAAAATAGTATCATATAAGTGGGAAAGATGGTTCCTAGACCACCCATTCCTATGTTCCCATAGATGTCACAAGTGCCCCAGCCTTTTGTGGCCCCCATTCCTACTTCGAGAAAAGCGCACATCTAGTTGCCTCAACATCCTACTCTCCAGCACAACACAAGGAAGATGAAGAATTGAAGGCCTTGATCAGAAATTTGTCAAACAAGGTCATATCACTAGAAAAGTAGCAAGTGCAAGCATATAGAGGCATTTCCACTCCGGTGCATGGCCAAGGGAATCAGCCTTGGTGGAATCAATATGGAAATCAAAGATACATGCCCAACCAACAAAATGATAGGTGGTAGCCTAATGCACATCTACCTTTGCAAGATGTACCCCCACACCTTCTCTTCCAGTGCCTAGTGCAAGCCGAGTGCTCATCCCAGTTCAAAACAACTTGGTACAAGAGTCAAAGTGGTGCTTCCCTTGGAAAATGCCTCATATTCATTACCATTGTGCTAATGCCATGTGCGCCCAAGCCTTCATGATCTAGAACGATTTTTCCTATGATCCTTCAACAAGCACCCATAAAGCAAGTAACCATGAAGATCTAGAGGATCCTCCGAGACCAATATGATGTTCTTTGGTGCAAAGGACTTTTGCACAATCAATCAAGCTACGGAAGATACAAATAGACAACACAAGGTATAAGAAAAGAATGTTGGAGTCGGCACACTAGTCACATTACCAACAATATAGGAAGATCTTTAGAAGAAAAAATAATTAGACGAGACCTCTTGCAGCAAAAATATTCAACTCCCCATACAGGAGGTCTCGTGTAAATCCCCTTCTGAAGTAGTGTATGCCCATCCTTTGGTGGGCCAAGCTTCGATCCACCTAAAAGCAAGCTTTTACTCTAGCAAAAATCGGGCTTCCGTGCCTAAATAGTCCAAAAGGGATGTTGTTCCCCAAATGCACAAGGTAGGAGGGCTTCCATTCAGCATTTTTGACCAGATGAAGAGAACAAACATAAATGTCACAATGTGGGATGCCTTGACCATTCCATCTCAGTGGGATTTGTTGCATGAAGCTCTGGCACAACTTATGTGTGCTGACCCAGTTATGCAGAAGCCACACACTTCTATCAAAATCTGCCAAGAAGAGGAGAAACAAGTAAGCAAGATTGCTAAGACCCCACCCTTCTATATGTCCTTGATTATAGGAAAACACCTAGTGCATAACTACTTGATTGACTCAGGTGCTAGTACTTGTCTTGCCTAAGAAGATAGCTGATGTCTTAGGTCTGAAATATAGCCCTTTGTCTAAAGGAGTCCTACAACTTGATGGATCAATTGTGACCAACTTAGGAGTCATCTAGGATCTTAAATTAACCCTCCATGCATGTCCAAGCTTGATAATTACTCAAGATGTGTCAATTATTGAACTACCTCCTTTGTTTTCCTATGTCTATCAAGGGAATTTACTTCTAAAGTGGGTGGTTACTTATCATCCGATTGGTCTTATATGTTGCTTAAGACAAGGTATGGTTCCCGGTTTACCATACAAGATGAGCCTATATTTTCTTATCATGCAAAGCCATATGTTCCATCCCCTCTCCAAGCTAATTGTCTTATCCAAGAACAAGCTTCGGTTCTGAAGAGTTGTATCTTCCACCCTCTCCCCTGCAGACCTAGTACTTGATGAATGGGCAAAGAGGCATAAAAATTTGATCCATATGCTGAAGAACTAGAAGCCTATAAGGCTGGGCTTGGTACTTATTTCATCCTAGAAGAAGACACTACGCTTCCGCATGCGCTCATAGGAGACAAATCTCAAAAAGTTATACTTTGATGAATCCAAAAGTAAAAAAAGTGTAAGAGTAGGATTTGGTTGTCATTTCCCTAAGGATGAGAAGTTCTTCTTCACACATAGGCTATAGTTTTCATGTTCTAACAATGTAGCAGAATATGAAGCACTAGTGCATGGCTTGCTTATTACTAAAAAGAAGAAAATTAAAGCACTACAGATCTTTGGGGACACATAGCTAGTTATCCACTAGGTCACCAAAAAATTCCAAACAAATAATAAGCTTCTTAAAGCTTACAAGCATAGATTTTGGGATCTACTTGAGAGCTTTGATGCTCTTAATCTGTAGGTAGTCCCACGGAAAATGAACAAGGAAGCCGACCAAATGGCCGTGCTTGGTTCATAGTTTTCTCCTATTGTGGAATTTTTCAAAGGGAACACTCAGCACATTAAGATGGTAATCAGACCATCCATTCCAGATAATAACACTAGTTTGCAAGTGTTCGAAAATGATGCACAAATCATCTATTTTATATAGAATGAAGCTAAATTTTCATCAAGTATGCAAGCTGACTTGCATAATAGCTACGGTGACCAAATAATACATTTGAAGACAAATAAGTTACCTAAAGGGCTGGTCAACTTAGACAAAATGTTCAGCCCTAATGATGAGTTCAAGGGTGAAGAAAGATATATGCGTGCCGCGCAAGAGGATTGCTCTCCCATTACTATTGCATGCGGAAAAGAGCTGTTGCTCAGCAGGACTTGCACACATGAATAAAAAAAAAGCCTTCATCTCTCTCTATCAAATATACAGTGACATTTTATCATAGGAGTATGAAGACCTTAGGGGTTTTGATCTAAGTATTGCTCAACACTCCATTGAATTTGATCCCGGCATAAAGCTCGTTAGATAAAATCCAAGGATAGAGACCCTCATAAGAAAGGAGTTATCCAAACTCATTGAGGAAAAAAATATTTTCCCTATCAAATACTTTACCTAGGTCACAAATCTGGTTCCATTTCATAAGAAGAATGGTGAAATCAGACTTTGTGTTGATTTTAGATATTTGAATAAGGCATCTCTAAAGGATCACTATCCTTTACCTTCAATGGACCAAATTTTGCATCTTTGTATATCGGCGTGTAAAAGTTTTCCATGCTAGATGGGTACTTGGGTTTCAACGGATCTTGGTAAAGGAAGAAGATAAATTCAAAACAAAATTTACAACCAAGTGGGGAACATATGCATATCGAGAAAATGCCCTTTGGTTTGTCAAATGCGGGTGCAACATTTCAACGCACCATGGATATTGCCTTCAAAGGTTACATCAATGAGTTCATCTTGGTTTACCTTGATGATATAATTGTCTTCTCAAAGTAGAGCGCAGATCACATAGCACACCTGGAAAAAGTATTTGAGAGATGTAAGGAATTTGGGGTTTCTCTTAATCCCAAGAAGTGCAATTTTGTAGTGGCTCAAGGAAAGCTTTTAGGCCATGTGGTTTCAAAGGATGGCATCGCGATTGACCCTAAGCGTGTTTCAGCTATCCTAGCCCTTTCCCTACCAGCGTAGAAAAAATCCTTACAGTCCTTCCTTGGCAAGATTAACTTTGTTAGGCACTTTATCCCTAACTTTGTAGGACTAGTTTGGCCCATCACCCTTATGCTCAAGAAGGACATAGACTTCAAAAGGACAACAAAAGGAAGAGAAAGCTTCAATAAGATCAAGAAAGAAATTACTTGTGCACCAACACTCCTTAATCTAGATTACTCAAAGGATTTCATATTTTATGCTTATGGTGCCAATGCAAGCATTTTTGTTTTCCTAACATAGGAAAATAAACAAGGATTGGAATAGCAGATGGCATTCTTCACTAGATGCTTAAGGATTATGAATTGAAATCTACATCACATAGAGAAATAGGTCTTCGCCATCATGCGCATGCTCAAGAAATTCAAGAGCATGCTCACCACAAATCATATCAAGGTGTTAGTTTCTCACTCATCTGTCAGAGACTTCATCATGGGAGTATAAATTAGTGAGAAGAGAGCACGATGGGTGACCAAAATCATGGAATATGATGTGGCTATTAAGGCCACAAAGTTGGTAAGAGCGAGTTCAATATGTAGGTAGATTACGAGGATGCACGGAATGAACTGAGGATTCATTATTTCTAGATGAAGGCCTCTGCATGTAGAACATGAGCAGAATATAGACCCCAACATGCATGATTGGATGAAGGACATGATCACATTCCTTTTCGAGGGTGCCTACCCTCCCAGTTTGAAAAAAGCAAAGAGAAGAAATATGAGGTTGTAATCTATTCCTTATGTCTTGATTGATGGACTTATCTTAAGAATAAATCTAGATGGCGTCTTTGTTAAGATGTATCAACAACACGCAGACTGAAAAAGTGTTAGTAGAATTTCTTGATGGATTCTCTGGCGGACACTTCTTTGCCAAAACTACATCAATGAAAATCATAATGGCAGGTATCTTTTAGCCTACCCTATTTACAAACGCATATAAGCGAGTCACAAAATGAAAGGAATGCACCTTATTTGTAGGAAAGAAAATATTGTCAGTGTTTCCCCTCCAACCAATCCAAGTGGATCAGCCTTTTGTGCAATGGGGTCTAGGCTTCATAGGCATGATCAATCTACCTTCAAGTGCTGGACACAAGTGGGTGCTGACAACTATAGATTACTTCACTAGATGGACAGAGGCTTTCACGCTCAAGGAATCAACTGAGGAAATCATCCTTGACTTCCTTGAAGGTTTAGTCACAAGGTTTGGCATTCCTCAAACCATTATCTCTGATAATGTGAAGGCCTTCCTGGTTGCTAAAATCATTGATTGGGCTCTAAATTTGGGAATTTACTTGAAAACTTCTTCCAACTATTACCCTCAGGGAAACGGTTTGGTAGAATCAACAAACAAGAACCTGACCAGAATCATGAAGTGCATTATTAATACCAACCAAAGACAGTGGCATAGAAAGGTCTTGTGCATGCTCTGGGTAGATAAAATCATAGTAAAAAAGGTAATAGGAACTTTTCCTTAAAAGCTTGTCTATGGCAAGGAGGCTTCCCTCCTTTTGACAATAGAGCTAAATTCATTAGCACTTTCCTAAAAGCTGGAGTTTGAGGGCACGGATCGAGAGAGAAATCGGGATAGCGAGCTAGTTCATCTCAAAGAACTCGAAACTCTTCCATGATCAAGCTAGAACAACATCAGTAGAAAACAAAGAAATGGTTTGATAGAAAGGCTAGACCTCAAGCTTTCCAAGTTGGAGACCTGGTTCTAAAATGGGATGCTAACAGAGCTAAACCAGGTGCCATTCAAAGTTTGATGCACTTTGGAGTGGCCCATACATTATAGAGTCATGTAAAAAAGTTAACTCTTTTGAGTGAACTCATTTGGATGGAAGTGTCTGCAAATCTAAGTAAACGAGATCTATCTCAAACCCTTCCATTAAGTTTACTACATCATATTGTATATATTAAGTAGTTTCAATTCCTTTAAGTGTGTTCTGCACACACTTTTTGTCTTTACATAGTTCTTTCCTCTCGCATGCTTCCTGTACACACTCTTTTGTTGCTTCCGGTATGCGAGATTCTCTCATTAGTTGTAAGATTCGGGACGGGGTACACGATGATACTCAAAGTGATAGCAAGGGAATTTTCATACAAACTCCATGCCCAATGGATGCTTCAGGATTCTAGTCTCTTTCATCTAGTAGGTATATGGCCATGAAATTCCCCAAAATTGTTATCCAAAGAACTCCCCTAGTAATTTGGATAACTTGCATACACACTCCGGCCCCAAGTTATCTATTGAAAATTTTTTACGCACCCAGAATCATTTGACATATTCCCTTGGTTTTAGTTTACCTACAATCCCCATAATGTGCTTAATTGTGCATCATGTAACCTATTAGCGTGCACCAAGAGGGTGCCGAATCCTGCGATAATGAATGGAAACACATGGCGAAATGAAAAATAGTTGTACATTTGGCCATTATTCCAGCCAATCAGCTCGTGCCATGTGTTTCACGTACACCAAAAACTCTAGCACCTTTTGACAGCCATATCATCAGCTACAGAGCTTAGATTGATGCGTGACTAGACTTGTTAGAAAGCTGCTGACATCAGCTACAGTGTAAAAATTCAAATTTCAAATCCTGGCAAATCTGGTAGGTGAGAATTTGGAAAATGTCTCTCTAAACATTGATGAGAAGATATGATTTCTCCAACCACCCAATTTAGCATGATCCACTCTCCATTACACAAAAAATAGGCATGGTAAAGCGTATCACATATTTCCAAGCATTCTGAGACATTGAATGCTTCCTATTGGTGGTTGTGTTTCAAATTCGGGTTTTCCCTCCTTTATCCTTATTTCCTCCATGGATTCATCTATAAATGTAAGAGCAAGGCTCATTTGTTATGTTGGATACTCTGGATCCTTATATGTGTTGCTAAGGACTCCATATTTTCTATATTTTGAGTTGCAGACCTCCATGTTTGGCTCTTGCATGTGGATATTGGCCTCTTTAGCATTGTAACAGTTATGTGCATTTTGGAAGTAATATAAGCATCATTTTGTGATTATTCTCTATCCTAGCATGTTGAGTTACTTCTTCTTTCCTTTTCTCTCACATTGTATATTGTTGTGCTACTTCAGGTCCCTTGCAGTTCCATGTTTGGTTGTGTTCCATAAGGCTGATTTGGTGAATGCATGTCTTGTTGTGCTACTCATGCCTAGCCTCTTCTCACATATTTCCTATCATTCTTGCTCATAATAGATAATATTCATTCCTCTTTTTTTGGTGCTATTTCCCTTTTAGTGTAGTTTACTTTATGTTATCCTTCTTTCCCTAGTCCCTTGGAATTCATAGCTTAGTTTCCCCTTTTATCAGTAGGAGCAGTAGTAGTAGTAGAAATAGATAGAGGAACCGGCCTTCTCCAAAGATCCGTCCCAAGCTCGTGAGGTCCCACAACTTGGTGATGGTTCAATTTTGGTCTTAGACACCTCAGCCCTTTCGAGATCCAAGACATGGGTGCACGTTTGAGAAACCAATAGGTACACAGTCTAGAAGATCCAAACCACCTATAGGGAATGTCATCTTCCCTTTTTCCTTGTCAGGGGTAGGCGAGACGAAACATTTGGTGTGGTTAGAAGAGTGATTTCTACACCCCAGGGACCTAGTGGAATAAGGAATTTTGAACTAAACTCACCCCAATGCCTCTGCGTAAAAGGTGGTCACAAGGGAAATTTTTAGTGGTGAATTTTAGTAAACTCATGAATATTAGGGATTTTGGAAATTGGAAATGGCTAATTTTCAGCAGTTGTCTCCCACCCAATTCACCTAAAATTTCCACTGATAAGTCATTTATATGGGTGAATTCACCTACTATTTATATGTTAAATTAACTTATGCATGTATTTTTCCAATGTTTCTTATCATTGTACCTCATCCAAGAAAATTGTTCCCTACCAAATTGCCTTTACCATGAAACATTTTTCAGAAATTCACCATCGATTCAAAAGTTGATTTTGGAGATTTGACACCCATCCTAAACTAAATTTTTGGAGGGTGGGTCTTAAAATGAACCCTAGTGGTCACTCTTTTGGAAAATGAATAGGCGAGAGGTCTGAAAATTTTCACTCCATCAAGGGATCCCTTTGCACTAGGCGAATGGAAGATTGGAGAGAAGACTTTCCCTTACCATCCTTGGTAGTAAAATTTGAGGCCTTGGAATGAGGAGGACATGAAGGCTCCACTTCTTCCTCATCCAAAATGATAATTGGGGGTTGAGAACTTGATTTTACCCTCTTTCTTTTTAATGATGGTGCTAGTATTGTAGATTGATGAGATGACATAGGTCTTACTTGACCTTCTTCCAGGGAAATGATTCACTTCCCCAACTCTTCTACCTTATGGGAAATGGTGGGGACTATATCAATTGAAGTATTATCATAAAGAACAAAATACTCTTTGGGAACCTCTTTCAACAAAAATTCTTCATTGCATAGAAATGGACACTTGTATTCAGCCATGCCTATCACAGTAGGCCTCCTCTTATCTGAGAATTTATTCAACTCTTAAGAATATTTTTGGTGCTCCCAATGAAACAGATGGTAGTACATCAATTTGTAAAGTTCAAAAAACAAGATTTATTTTAATCAATATCAAGAGGACGGAGAAAAAAACTTCTTGATATGTCATGGGCCCTTTTCTATCCCCGGTTCAACAATTTAAAATTGGCCCCTCACAAATGCTTCATCTGGGCCTATTAAATCGAATATTTTATTTAAATATTCTAATGATATTTCCTTCAAGCTATTTTCTATAGCTACTCTCACCATTGCACCAACAAGAGAGATTTGAAGTAACCTTTTAAGTCTAAAAATGGAAAAGGGATGCATACCAATGAAGGAACAAAGTTGAATTTATAGAAGGAATGGTGCAGTCAAGATAAGTTGAATGAAATCATTGCCATCAAATGAAGAAGGATTTTTCACTCATCTCACACGAAGGAAATAAATCTGAAATATATTAGCATTGTGTAAGAAAAATATATCTGGACTGATGTGACATAATTTATGGAAAATAATCCAGCCCAGAAAGACACAATCATGAGTGTGTGTTACTTAATATTGATCCCCAAAAGGTACAAGGGATTGACACGTCACATCAAGTCATATAGAGGCACCTAAAAAATATCAAAGGGGTTTCTTTTCCCACCAAAAGGGAGAAACGATTAAACAAATGCAAAAAGGAATGAAACAATAGCATTAACTCATAATTCCTCCACCCGGAAACATAAGATAACATATTAAAATTGTATGTTGAGAAGAATAATATTCATGATTTTGAGGGAAAATGAAAGGTGAGTGAGTGATTGAAAATGTATAAATGTGATGAGAATACTCTCGTATAAGGGGGTTTAAATTTTCTAAAATTTTAGAAAAGAAAGGCATAAATTGAGAGAAACCATTTTCCAAGAACTTGTTTGATAAACATATTAATTTCTTTATATTTCAAATAAAAAAATATCAAGATGGTTGTAAGTGTATAACCATTGAAAAAAATTGAGACTACAAATTAAACTTTCCCTTCTTTGATGAATTTGATGAATTCTGAGTTAATTGTGTTTGATCATGAGCATTGTTATGTCTACTTTTAAGTTGATATATTTCAAAGTAATTATTCATATTCTTGTTGCAATCTTATGTTAGGAATCCCTCTGAATCAAACAATACCTCGTGTAATAAACAATTTTAAATTCACTTTGATTCCACTTTGTTGATGAAGATTATTTGTAATTCTATGAGTGTATATTAGACGTGATAGATCGAGGATCCTTGATGTTTTATTGAGTGTTTGGCATGAGATTTTATGTTTGAATTCTCGAGATTATGTGAAATAATGTATTATTGGGATTCCATGGGTGCACATCTTACGGTTAAAGGTTCGGTGTTGGTTATTTGAATTGTTCTTATCTTCTCATTTGACATATCTTTCAACATTTGTTAAAAGTTTTCAAATATTTTGAATAATCAACTTTATTCTGCTTAATTCCCAAAAAAAATATATCCATAATTGATGAATCATACAATAACCACCCTTACTTGCCTTTGCTTATCCATGAATACTAAGGTTTTGTTGAATTTACCCATCCTTTACCCAAAAATATGCAGGAGCAAGTTGGTTCTATTGTTGTCTTTAGTAACTTGAACCTTGTCTAGGAGACATCTATATTTTCTAGGGTGACAACTCGTGAGAGTTAGATTATGTTGCATTGACCATGTCTTCTCAAGGTTATTTCTCAATGTCCTAAAAGGAGAGTCAAATATTGTTGATCCATTCTTTTCCCTTACAAATATAGGTTATAAAATGGGTCCTCTCACCTAGTTGAAGGAAAAACCTAAATTAGTAGGGTAGGTCACACCCTTAGCATGGTGATATCAAAATTTTCTGAAGCTCAAGTAACAAAGAGACAATTAGATCCTTCCCTGGCTAGAACATAATTTAATTTCTAATCTATCTTTCTCTAAGCATCCTTCTCAGCATGTTGATGCTTCTTGAATTCAAAGGAGAACCAATTTGGGTACCAACATGAACCCCCTATAGAATCCCCATTTTATTTTGTGTACATAAATGTTATATGTTATGTGAAATATTATAGAGGATCCAATTTATTTGGCCCCCTTCTCATGCTCTTCCAACTTTGGTGTGTAAGAATCCAATATTTAAAACATTTTTATGAAGAATTCATCATCTAGACCAACATGGAAAATAAAAACAATTTCCTACGCTAACAAAACATCATTGGATTCAACATAGATGGCCTTCCTTTTATTCAGCCTCTCGACCAATTTGTTCACACTTCCCTCTAGATGAATGAATTGATGAATTGAGACATAATTGAAAATTGAGGAAGAAGAATAAAAATCCCACATAACATGATGTTGAAGGATTTCCATCAGATTCTTTGCATTTTAGCTCCTAGGGTGTGTGTATCTGGAATAAGAATCATATTTTCATGTTTATAATATAAGTCATCAACATACTTTCCAGCCTTATCCTTCTTTGCATGGAGTTTTCTTATGCATCCTCCACAATTAGTTGTCCTTAGTTTTATTTCCCTTACATATATATGTTGTTTTAGTCACATTCTAGGGAAAAATTCCCTCATCCTAAACCAATTGATCATCTAGATCAATTATTTCCTTAACTTTATGTATTAACCCATCCCAATACTTTATTTAATCATAGAAATTTTTGTTTTCTCATTTGCCACTCAAATTGTTTGAAACTTTCTTATAGTACTCCATAATGCTCCTTATGGACTTTCTACATTTTCTTATCAACTCCTCCCATTTATTGGTAGAATCTATTTTACTCTTTGAATCATATGCAACTAGTAATTCTTATGAAGTTATAGCAACAATAATTTCTTGAATCTTAGGTGGGGTTTATATCCATTTTTGCACATAGGTTAATAGAATATCAAAATTTTACATAAATTGTTTCTTGGCTTATTTATATTTATCATTTTTTTAGAAGATACCTCCTATAGCTATTAAAGATTCATGTTTAAAGATGTCGGTTGTGGGCTTCCCCAAATTTTTTGTGTAACTTGGTAATCTATAGGGGTGACCTCACTTTTTAGTATATCACCCTTTGGTGTTACAATTTCTATGGACCTTTCCCCTTGGGTGCCCGAATATTTTTGATGACACCCTTGATTTATTTTGGGCCCTTAGATGTCTATATGACATGATATTTTCTAAACTAACATCCTCCAATTGAATCTTCAAATTCTCTCTTTTTGGAGGGTAACTCCCAACCACCTTGTTGTTGGGGTATTCCCTTCATTCTAAATTTGGGGCATCTATTAAGAGGTGCTAGGGACCACCAAAATATCATTTGAGGAAGAGTGGGTGACATGAAGAATCATAACTTGTGACTATGAAACATCAACCTTTTTGAAATTTTTTTTAGGATCGGGGTTCGTGGTACTTGTATAAAATCAATTAGCTTCCTCATCGTAAGTTTTAGGCTCTACAAGTGGAGCCATTGTTTGAGCTAGATTTTGAACCTCTTATTGAAATTTCTTCTTTTCGTATTCCTTTGCAACTTCATGGGTTTCCAATTCCATCTCTACCATTTCCAATGCATTATTAATAGGATCATCTGTGGTAATTTTCCCTTCATGTCTAGCAATGCTTATTTCAACTTAAGTCTATTATTTTTCCAATGGAATTACCTATTTCAAGGGTACTTACACTTGAACACCTGCATATATTGTAGACATTTCAACTATATGTAACTTAATTATAATTTTTGATTTTCCCTTACATTTTTGGGAAGTTTACCTCTTGGTTTCCAAGTGAATGGAGGTCATCTCCTTATTATTTTATAAGTCCTTGTAATAAATTAACAAAGAACTAAGTACGGGCCACCTCTTGCTCAACAATGTGAACCACTTCAACCTTTGCATCTCTAGTCTATCACCAGGTTGATGTTGTAATAGTATTTTCTGTGCTCCCATGGGGAGAGTAGTATTAACCACCTTAGGTACTTCCACCTCTTTTTAATTTACTTCAAGACTTATAATTTTCCTAATGATATATGCACTTGTAACTCCTCCTAATGTAGAGTTTTAAAATCTATCCTTCTTAGTTATTAGAAAATGCTTAAGGGTAGACTCTTGCTCATCTTATTTTTCTTATATGGATCCCATTGTAGCTCTAATACTTAATCCTATCTATGGGAGAGATACCATAATTTTTCCCTTTACTTGAGGGTTCTTGAGGAGCTACAATAGTTGTCTTGTGTTTTGATGCATGTGGGATCTTAGATTACAATGGAGTTTTCTAAGCGATGGGTACCCCCTCATGGTTTTCATCAGCATGTCTTATTCCTTTGGGGTTATATGGGTTACAAAAGTACCTATTCTACTTACAAAAACAATCCATTCCTCCACCATCCTAGAATTAGGTCTCTTGAATGAGACACGAGGTGCTTTACCCTTGAAAGGATCTATTGTAGCTGCACCCTATTTATAATTTTGAAGATCCTCCTTTAGAATACCTAAAACCCTATATTAATTTACTACCATAGTGTTTGAATATATAAATCTATTACTTTTTTCATGATCCAGTCAAGGTTTTCCTCATAATATCTGTAGTTTTGTCATGCGGTTTTGTGGATTCTTTCTTGTTCTAATAAAGTGGATCCGTTGGTTGTGCAGCTAGGTTCTTGTCAACATAAAACCTAATTATCACTTGGTGATCATATACGAGTCCTTTTGGAGTAAAAACACCTTGTAATCAATGATTTGTGTAAAATTTATCCTAGAGATATCACAAAGTCTAACCTCCTCTTCATCATTTCATTTCATCCAATAGTCTTCATAATGGGGCTGATGCTCATATGACCTCCCTAGGATTTTATGCATCACCCACTTGATATTATAGTTAGGCCATGATTAGAAATTTTCCATAACCATCCTATTCATTTATATATATAGAAGCCTATATTTAACAAATGTGGAACATTTCTACCTCCCAATAATAATTGGTAACTTTATATTTATTTTTTGCTTCCCTACAATTAACTTGTGCACACCAACAAGTTATCTAGATAATTCGATTAGTGCCCAATTATCATCCAAGTAATTAGGAAACATATATGGAGTGCCTTGGAAAAAACTAACTCTTATGTATGTGAAGAATATGAATTATATGAAATAGTAACCAAAATTACTAATCACTTTCATTACCTCAACAAATATTCTATAATATTCCCACTCTAGTCTGAATAGGAAAATAATAGGTGCAAAGAAATCATCACAAGGTTCTTTGAAGTCAACTTATTGATTTCCTAAGTTCAGTTGAGGGTAGACATCATATACTCTGAAGTTTTATAACACTTTCATCCTTTATATTCCACAAAGGGATTTATGACATGATACATTATAAAAATATATGATGTCATGTAAAATTCATATCTCTATTTTGATCCATCTCTGATTTACACAACCATCTTAATAACCTAATCATGGATGGACTTGCTGATGAGTTCAACCCAAAAATATTTTCCTTAAAAATAAAGATAACTTGCATGTATCTAAACATCCATTATTTTAAGTAAATATCATAGATTAATATTTTTTTGTCATGCAAATGTGTATCATGAAAAATTTAAAATTTCAAGCATGACAACTAAGCCAAATTTGAAATTTTTCTCCCGAGTCTTCCCAAAACCCTCTCCTGGTTAGTTTGTATATTTTGTAATTCTCACCCTAACCTTGTAGATAATCTAATTATGTTTAATAATATTTTGTATGTTATTGAATCAAGGTATAAAGGTCATTCACCTCATTCAGTGAAGTTCTTCTAAAGGCTACTTTCTCGAAGGCCCATAGAGGATAATTCTAAATATTTCCGGGAAGGTGTGCACTCTATGGGAAGGATATGAAATAAAATAATCATATGGATGTGGTATTTAAGATTAAAAAACATTTTGAAACTGATTTAGGAAATTTTAGGATGTTTAGGAACAAACTATGCAACATCGAGTTTTTAGGTGCGAGGAGCATGTGGTTAAAACATGGACATGATATTCCATGAAGGATTTTGGGAGTTCTGTAATGAATTGGAAAGAACAAAATATTCATTGCACATATTAAGTAACAATATACATGATTGAATCATAAAATCTTTAACAAACCTTAATTACTTCTCATGGAAGCTCAATTTTAACGAGACACACCATGTTGTCCCGAATACAAAGGGGATTGTTTTTGAATATGAAAGAATAATTGGAGTATAAAAACTATCCCATTTTTATTTTAATGGTATTTGGATTATAAATGATATAAATTTTCATGAGAAAACTCCTTATGGATCTCAATGAACTGTCTCTTCAAGTTATCTCTCTTGTAGCTGTGCTTCCCGCAATTAGTCAAATTTCCAAGTGAACACATGTCACATCTAGGTTGAGGCTCAATTTTGTTTGCCTCTTATCCCAATTATCAATGGAAAATAAAAATATTCCCCTCTCTAGATCCTCATATGGTCTTCTATATGACCAACTCTTAGCTCTCGGTGCTAGTCAAGTCAAAACCCTATCTCCTCTACATGACATATATGCTTAACACTTGTCATCACCAAAATGAGGAAAATTTTTATGCATCTCTTGTCACCATTACCAAGGGTATATATGGGAAACAAAAATTCAACCCCTCTTTATACATTCTTCAAGTTATTCATGTGACCAAATGATGGCCCCGGGAGCTAGGGCATGCCTTTTCTCATCTTTCCTCTCATCCAACCTCAGTGTGCCAATTGTCCTCACTAGAATGAGGCACATTTTTCTATCCAACTTATCACAATTCCTATGGGGATATAGGGGACACAAAAATTATCTCCTCTCCAAACCATAAAACCCTGTTTTGTTCCCTAGCTACTTCTCCCACTCCCATGATCAAAATTGATATCGGTAAGCTATAAAACATGAAATAACTTCTTGTTTAGCTTTGTTTCTTAAATAGTTCAACTCATATAACATTTTTGAGGTAATAAAAACTATAAATTATTTATATTAAAATCACCATACTTCCCATCACGTTCCGCAGCCATCCATGGTTGCAAAAATGGAGTTTTTTTGATAATTCTTCATCTCGAAAACCCAATTGCACTAAGTTTTCAATTGATTTTTATTCTCTCAAGATACATGTGATCACTATAAAATAATTAATCCATTAACGTCTGCCATAAATATTCAGATACATAAACCCTAACCTCCAAAAAATTATTTTTCTTTTTCCAAGAGTTTCAACGGGCGGGGCACTGCGAAAATTGGAGCATAAGATCGTAACGAGGATCTAAATCCAAAAATAATGTTTTTGATGCAAACCAATTTTTAGAAGTTACTTAAAATAAAATATGAAATACCTATTCACATGATAAAAATATTAATTCCCTCAGATTTCAAGTTCGATCACTTAGCTCATCTCAAAAAGTGTAAAACAACAAGTAGGGCAAAATTGACAATGTTCCCAAAATAACAGTCCAAGAAAGTAACCTTCTTAAAATAGAAACTTGTTATAAAAGGGTGAAGTATCATCAATTTAGGTTAATTTATTGTGATAGGAGAGTCAACAAATCAAATTTGAGAATTTTTTTTTCCAAAATAGCAACTCTTGGTCCCACTGCCAAAAATAGTAAGTTTCGATTTATAGTGCATAAAATTGTTGTTGGCTCCATTGTTAGAAATTTCACTGATTTATGCCATCCTAATATTATTTTAAATATTCCTTGTATCTCAAATAATATATAATTCACCCTTCATGAGGATCCTGAAGCATCGTTTTGGTCAAAATTGTGTACGAGAGATAGGTGGAATATAGAAGAGTGTAGGAGGTGAAAGTTAGGGATATTATACACTATGAAAAGGATTAAAAATATCCAAGAACTCCATTGAAATCCAAGCCAAGGAATAATTGGGTCTTGAATCCATCACCATCTCTCCAATATGATCTAGTTGAGGTGATCCGGGTGAGTTGTTTGAGGTGAGCTAAATGAGCTAGGTGAGTTGATTAAGATGGGTGAGTTGGTTTAGGTGAAATAAATGATCTAGGTGAGATAGGGAATCTAACCAAGGCATATGAGTGTTGGAATCACAATTGAATGAGAGGGGGTGAATCATTCCTTCAAAACCCTTAAATAATTTCAAATTAACTTTCATACACTATTAACATTAAACCATGCATTAATGAGATCTTAAAAATAATCATAAACCATCCACAAGATCATACACATGGAGTACAAAAGAACAAAAGATATAAGTGGGAAAATCTCAAGGGGAATAAAAACATTGAAAAATTTGTTGATATTACTCAAAACAATGTACTTAAGTGAATATTACACATCAAAAGAGATTTATTTAGTGACGCACCAACCCCAAAAGGAACACCAACCCATAACCCCTTGTTGATATTAATAACAACAAGAGACTTTAATAAATATGACTCATCACACAATATTTTGATAATAATATCGCTAAAGATATGTTGTCAACACTCAACTAACAATGATCACAAAATTTATCTCCAAATTCCTTCAAACCCTAAACACACATCCTTCTAAGTTGCTCACACTTGGAATTTCATAACCTGATTTGATCTCAAAATCTTGTAAATAAGTTCTCTAACTCTCCTCAAACTTTTACAGAATTTCTCATCTCTTATTTTATGTCCTTGCACCACTTACAATCTCTCAATTAGTTCACACTTTTTTCATTAAATCTAGACTTATTCTAGTACGAAAGCTAAAAAAACATAGCGAATATTGGAATCCAATATTACTATTTTTGGATTCCAAAATGTTAAATATTGGAATTAGCTACACTCTAAAATCACACATATTAGATTCCAAAATTGTACATATTGGATTCCTAAATTGTACAAATTGGATTCTAAAATCACATATATTGAATCCGAATCACATATATTGGAATAAAAAATCACCTATATTGGAATTAACTATACCCAAACATCACATATATTAAAATCCAATAATTAAATTATTGGAATACATTAATTCTCCTTTTGGATTCCAATATATCTAGTCACGAATTAAATTTATGAATATGTGAAAAAACGTTTAATGATTTCAAGGAATCCAACATTGATATGAGAAATAATTCCTGGTGGCCGCTAGCCCATATAAAACATATACATGTTTTGTTTTATAAGGGCTAGTGGTTGCTAGGCTTAATGATTGCTTTGGAATAATACTCTTATCATTTTAAAGATTTTTTTAATATTAAACTATGCAAATTTGAATATTTCAAATTTTGTTGGCCAAGCAGCCTCTAGGTTAATGACATTCACAAGATGTGAGATACTTCTGGATTGAATTACTATGGTTCGATTGAACCTTGGGGAAGCCAAAGAATTACCGAAGATGTTATGAAGAAAATTAAAGAGGGTGAAGATTAAATTTAAGAGAATGTAATTAAGCGTAAAATCATTCCAGGATATATTTTTATATTTAAATTTAGATATCAAATTTACTTCATTTATTATGGTGTGATTGAACCTCAACGCAACTAGAGAATTTTTGAAGATGTTATGAAGAAATTAGTAGAGGGTGATGATTGAGTGTTAAAGAATGTAATTAATTGTAAAACCCTATCAGATATATTTTCATATTTAAATTTAGATATAAAATCAACTATAAGAGACATGGCATAAAAATTTTCATATTCAAATATGGATATGAACTTATTTAAAATTAATTATAAAATTATCCCATATATATTTTAGTATTTAAATATAGCTATGAAACAAATTGAAATTCCTTTACTAAAGTTATAATCATAGTAAAACATTTGAATAATAATTTGAAGTTATAATATAACACTATTCCCAACGATGGGCTTCCAAATCCACAATACAAAACATAGTAAAAATCCAATTAAAAAGTTCCCTATAATTTTTTTCTGATTTAATATAATCCCGAACATCTTTGACATCCTTAAATGGCTGCAACAAATTCCACAACACATCTAACAAGTATTTGTCTTCTGACTTAGAATATATGTTAAATATTTCAGCAATTATGTAGTTTGCAACATCATTGAACTTGTTTTTCTCTAAAGAGTCATCTATAAGCTCCACATTTGAACAATTGTACGATACATTAAACTGCGACTAAATGGAGTTAAGATTCTTGAGATATAATTTTGGATTCCTAGAACCTTCATAATAAGAGTGTTTGATCTCAACACAATCTTCCTATGTAAATATGAACTCAAAGCTTGCAACCTCCAAGCCAATGTTTTGAAGGAATGAAGGCATAATGTCATTAACATTTGAATTTCTTTTCAATATCCATATTGCTATTTTGAAAATTTTTGGCCCGTTGCAAGAAATATTTCACATTAGGTATGATAAATTGTTTTTTTGAGCTCGATGCCTCCAATTTTTTTAACTGTTTAAATTTTGAATCAACCTTGTGGAGGGTGTGTGCCAAAACACCATTTATATCAAATATGATTAGTTTCATGTTGCATGTGTTCGTATCTGCAAATGAAAAAAATAAAATGGTTGAGGGTAGTGAATCAATTGAAAAATAAAAAATAATACCCTTTTGATATTGTTATATCAAAAATAAAATGGTTGTAGTTAGTGACAAAGGTAAAAAATATAAGGGTGTTCCTCATTTCCTATTGCTATACTCGAATATTTTTACGTAGAATTTATTTAAATAGAATATAATGTTTCAGTGTGATGAGTCTCGTACATCTTGTATTATAGTTATTTCATTGCATTGGAAATTGGTATACCTTTTCTATTATCGAGAAAAAAACTAGTATTTAAGCATGCTCGAATTAATTTAGGAATACATATTTCTTTAATAAAAGTTGCTCAAAGATTTGATATAATAATTTTTTTATTTTAATTTGCATTCGCAACTTATACATTCACTCCTAAACTTATAATCATGGAAAATTTAAATTCTCCCAACTTATAATCATACAATATCAACATACAAAATAGTTATGCATAACCATCACAAAAACATATGAATGTATTTTATTTACAATGTTAAGTTATATCATCACAATAACATTTTGAAATGATAAATTTTTATTTAGCATTTACTCACTCCAAATATTTGATGCCCTCTACCACATTCAATCCCTTTGACACTATTAGTGATAAGTCTTTATACAAATTGGTCATCAACCACATATCTTTTGAACAATATTCTCCTCTGCTTGTCATCCCAACCATAAAATTTGTTGGAGGGTTTCCCTTTGCACCTAATGTAATACACATTGTGTCTTTAGAACTGTAGGAAAATCATTTCTACTCCAAACCTTTTCTAGATCTTTTATTGCAATTCCATTGACTATATTGCAATGTTATTTTCCCCAAGTGACTACTGGATTCAATTCAGTCAATAATTTTTTATTGAAGGCCTTTATAAGCTTTTTAACATCAGCAGAAGTGATTTTGTCTGACCAAAATCCCATTTCAAATTTTGTTGATAATGACTTTATAAACTCTTTTAGGACACCTCGCATGTTGATAGTCTCCTTGCTGAACTTGAATGACATGTCCCTAGAGGGTGATTGGTTTTTCTCATACAAAAATCCCTCCAAATCTAAAATAAGAAAGTAATTCTTGTGGCTAATGCAAGGAAGTAAATATTTTTTAATCGGTCTCATATCAATTCTAACCAATGGAAAAAATCAACATTTTAGCTTGCGGATACCACTTACCGGTAGGCCTTGTGTGTAGGATTGCATCTTCTTTACCCATAGCTGGATCCTTTGATGTAATATTTGTTTCAAAAAAACATCAATCTATTCATAATATAGCTATTGCTATGGAAAATGAAAGTGTATTTGAAAAAACCATAGTGATATATGTGGTAAAATGGTAAATTCAATATTAACACTTTAGGTAGCTACCACTTATAAATCAATCTTCTAGCTTGGCTTGCATAGACCTTACTAGCTGCTAGTTTTTTTATGTACAATGTATTACAAACAACATTAATCAATTGATAAATAATTTCATGCTATGAAAAATGAAATAATATTTGAATTGCATGTTGGTATCCATGGTAATATGGTAAGTACAAATCAAAATGTTCTATGTTTTCTGAATGAATTGTAGCAACCGCTAGGGTTCGTTTATATCCATTGAACCACCCATTGGCGGACAACAATTTTGAGATATTGATGTGGATTAGCGATCGCTAGGCTATTCCATCATTAGATGGAATAATCATCGATTCTAATGTCTATATCATTATGTCAATACTAAAGGTTTATGCGAGAAAACCAATAACATGATAAGTATAAACTATGTAGCATTGGATGCCACCATGAACTTTTGAAATAAGTTATTTGGTAATTCCTTCTTTGAAAATGGTTCCACTTCTAGAATTAGCTGATATCATTTTCTATAAATTTTTGAGCCTTATAAATGGTTATGTTTAAAAATCAGTATGGCTAACATACAGGTTCGACTACATATTCATGTTAGGTACCACCATGTACTCCATCATTACTTTCTCTGGTTGTTGGTAATCTGCATAAACCATTACTTGTCTTATAAATTTGTGGGGCTTAGTAGTGGTTCTTATTTATTACTGCACACAACTAACATACCAGGATTTTATTACATATTCATGCATGTTGTGGCTGAGTTATGCTCATTTGTCTTCAGATTTAGTGAGCATAGAGTATTGTCAAAAAAATTAAAAAAATGGCAATTGAGAACAAAGATCATTAAACATATTTATAAAATGAATGAAGGTCAATCACCATGATGAGTTGGTTGTGTAGCATTAAGTTGAGAGGTTTTTAACCAAATCCTATTGTTATTTGGTTGTCGACATAAATAAGAAATGTGTAAGTATATTTTTTTAGTTGAAAGACATTTAACATAATTGCATGTATGATTTGTATTTTGGTATGAAACTTTCTTTATATGAGAATAGTATTATTTCAAAAAAATCTTGACTATGTGTCTCAACAATAAAAAAACAATCATATTGGATTCAACCAATGTACACGAGTGTGACATTGCCACTGTAAAGCACTATTACTAAAGAATTTTGGGAATAGCATTGAGAAAACATCTCAGACCAGAACTCATATGATTGCTCGTAAGGAAAAGGATGTTTGTTTCCTTTTAGGCCAATTTCTCTTGTATCTATTGATTGTTGTGGTAGTTTTTCCATCCAATCCTTAGTGATTTATTCTCTTTCATCATTGTTATCGTTGCAATTATGTACTCTAGTTATTGTGTACATAAGAAACAAACTTTTAAATTTCCCACTACTATCAATGAGTCTATAACATTCATCCATAATCGATTCTTCATTGTCTTTAACCTTTTCCATGTATTTTTATTGTTTCTCTCAACATTTTTGAATATTCAATTCGTATGAGAACAATAATAATAAAATCCAAAGACACCTTTAGGTTCCAATAATCGTTAGCAGCTCCATTATTACTTCAGAAGAAATATCAATATACAAATTGTAAAAATCAGCAATAACACATTATGCATTGAAAGGATTGGTGGTAGGAATAAATGCTAGAGTTGCAAAAATATGGAATGGGTATGCACATTGAAAAGTAAATTATTTTGTGTCCTCCATCCTTGTCGTTATATTGTCTTCCATTGACACTACATAGTTTTATAATATTGTCTGAGCCTCGACGGAAGATCTTCTACCACCGTGTCATTTTTGTATTTATCTTTTTTCCTATATGTAGGAATAAAATTTTCTCTTTCTTTATCTCTTCACCCAATAGTATACAAAATTGGAAGTAGTGTGATTCATACAATTTAACTTTTTCAATTACATTGGATTCATTACAGGATGTCAATAGATCAATATCTAGGATGTTTGTCTTTAAAATATTGTAGAATTTTTTCTCTCATTTTTTTGTCTCCTTTTATTCTCTAGTAGTAAGAATCAAATGTTTATGCTATTACATTTTCTTGAAAAGGGCTAGTTGACCAGAACCCCCGATTGTACATTATCTACTAGTATCGATAGTTATTCATTGTTCATAACTCTAACATCCATGAACAAATTAGCTATGAATCTTTCCAATGAATTAGGTTGAAATTTATCGTGATTATATTTAATAGGTGAATAAGAAAGGCCACTAGATCTAAATAACTCAAATGTTGTAGTCCATTTAGTCCATATAGCATCCGGTATGAATATGAAAGTCCATTTTTGTATAGATTATTGGTTGTGTCCATTTTTAAAATCAAAAGGCATTGATTCTAAAAGTTACGCATTCAAAGGACAATCAAGTGTTTTATCTTTCTTATATAAGGAAGATAGATGTTAGTAAAAAATGTAAAAAAATTAAAATACATTAACCTCCACTCCTATATATTTTTTCCAATCCGGGACATTAAGGGCATCCAAGTGATTTCCAAACCGATCTAGCTTTATACAACAAATCAATAAACTTGGTTTCTATTTGTTGGCAAGGAAATTTTTCAGGTGGAAAATGTTTTGAATTCCTTGCCAATGCTCTAGGAATCTATGCCCCTCTACTTAATTGGTGCAGCTGCCATATATGCATGTGCGAGAAAATGTGGATTACTTGTAGTGGCCTTTTGACCGGGGATCCAATAGGGGCACTCCATTGACCTGCAAAAAAATCTTGTAGTTATCTACAAGGGGGGAATTTGCTATGAAGGTGGGAAAGGGAGTGAGAAATGAGATAGGGAAACTAATGTTATAGGTAGGAAATTAGATTCCTACACACATTAGTTAGAAAATTTAACACATGCATTTGTGAGAAGAAACAACCTTGCAAATGGAAACAAGACGAGATAAGATTACGAACTCAAAGTTTCTAAAATCTCCTCATCAAAGAGGCTACAAAATCCTTCTTCTTGTATTGATGCTTAAATAGAAGTTGTACATAATGTGGGAATGGAAGAAATTTGAGAATGGAGGGAATTAGAAGAAAAAGGTTATCTCCTTTGCTTTCTCTAAGTACAATGCACTCATGAGTTTACAAGATCAATTACCACCTATACAATGAATTTTAAAGTCCATGATATAACTCATAAGAAATGGTTACAATCTACTCGGGTGAGCAAGAAATAGTTACAACCTCCTCGGGTGAGAAAGAAATAGTTACAACCTTTTCTATCTGTTCGTGCCCCTTCAAATTCTTGATTCACAGAGAAATGCTTATGGTGGAAAGAAACAGTTTTAAAATATTCAGCCGTTACATTATTTTTCCATTCTGACATGGGCTATTCAATTTGCTTTTACAACTTTAAATCTGGGCTGCCCATGTGGAAGGAATTTATTGGAGCGGGTCTAAAGATGATTTAATTGTCTACCTTTTTGTTTCGGGGCTTTATATCGACCCTAGACACATGGCGGACCAACACTCATTTAGAACCTACCTCTAGATTTTTATTTGAATTTGCACCCGAGGTTGACACGTGGAGAGCTCCATTGGTTCCTTCATACTTAGGATTCAGAGCTGTTCTTGTTTAACTCATGTTGACCCCTAGACATGTGGAGAGCTGCACGATTTGAGTTTCCACTTTAGAAGCACCTTTTGAAATTGCGTCGAGTGACACATGTTTCCTTCCACTTTGGGTTAGACTTTTCAATGACTAACTCTATATCTCCAATGACTCGACCACGTGGCGAGTTAGAGCTACTTCAAGACTAAATGTTGGGTTTTACTTTTGAAATGACATCATGCTGAAGCATGGCACCCTCCGTTGATCCTGATGTGGTGAGTCATTGCTCATTTGAAGATGGGTCCTTTCGGTTTCATTTCTAAAATTCATCATTGAGGCACCTGGAGACTCTCGTAGACTCGTTCATACAGGTCAATTTTCAATGATCGGCTCTGTCCCTTTTTAGACCTAGAACATGTGGAGGATTGGCGCAAGTTTGAGAACTACCCCCATCTTTGAATCTTGAAACTACACCGATGAGGCATGTGGAGCCATCCACTGAGCCTTCCATACTTAGCTGATTTTGGCTTATTTTTTCTTCATTTTGGACCTTGGACATGTGGAAATCCTACGCCCATTTGAGGATTGTCCCTGGGATTCTACCCCTAAGTTGCGTCATTTGGACACGTGGAATCTTTTGATGAACCTTGAAATATGACCAAACCACATAAAATTAGAGATTCCCACATACTACCCATGGATATTGAGGTGAAATTTAATGGGGAAGATCTGTCCGTCATTCCCGATTGTGGAAAAATGTAGAGAAGAAGAAAACTCCACCATTTCACACCCAATCCTCAAATTTTCTTTCGTGAACCAAGGAATTGAAAACAATACAAGGTTTGACGATCCATGGTCATAAAAATATTGACAATTTCATTCAAATGAGGACAACAGTAAAATTTTCACGTGTCCAGACAGGAAAATGATTTTTTTCAAAACAAGTAGACTAGGGATTTGAAACAACTCTAGGGCATGGATTTTTCTATCTCTTCAAACTTTCAATTTGTATTAAATAAATTAGGAGGTCGAGAGCTCAAAATTTTGAATTTATTTCAGAAAATGAAAAGAATTTTTCGGGAGACAACAACTAGCTCTAGCTTGGGGACATGGCATGGACTGAGCATGGCAAAGATGTGGTATGAGGATCCAGAATATCAATTTTTAGACCATATAACGTTGACCAGTGCCTTATCCATTGGGCCTTGTAGAGTCATATACAACTTCAAGAAAGAAATATCAGAAGAAGGAAACACACAAGCACACAAAAGGAAGGAAACACACGACACACAATAGAAGGGGAAACAAAACCACACAACAAAAAGGGAAACACACCAAGAAAACACCTATGGTACAAGGCGGGGACAACCCACTTTCACTGATGATATAGTTTCAAGTATTTCCTACTTCGAGGAAATTCCAATGGCATTCCATCCAAGTATGAGAGGAGAAAAACATTCTCACCACAAGCTCCATGAATTTGGAATGGGCTGAGCCATAATGAATCAAACTTTCCATGGCTTCCCTTTGGTTCTTTTCTCTTGTCCCACAACAGGAAAAAGTCTCCAACCTTGAATTCTCTTACCTTAGCCCTCTTGTCAAATATCTTCTTCACTTTCAATTGGTGTTATTTGATTCGATCCACCACCTAGAGTCTATTTTCTTCTAGCTTCTCAAGAAAGAGGATCCTTTTGTCAATGGAAGCTTTGTATTGACCATCTTCTATTTCCGTAGTAGTTTGAGAGCTGACATCTTGATTGTGAGAGGAATTTCTGCTTTGACTCCATACAGTCATTGGAATGGTGACATACCTATTGCCTTCTTGGGAGTGATCCTATCCACCCACAATGCATCATATAACCTTTTGTGATAATTCCTTTGATTCTCATTTATAAGCTTGCGGAAAATGGTCACAATGTTGTTGTTACTTGATTTAGCCTATCCGTTTCCTTATGGATAGTAGTAAGAAGAATGAGATAGGGAGATTTCATAGCTATATAAAAACTCGAGTTAGGTCTCTTGTAGAGAAATAGGTAGCATTATCTACTACAATCTTTTGTGGCACTCCAAAACAGACTATAATATTCTCCTTGATGAAGTTGCATACTGTTTCAGTGTTGGCTTTTTTAGACAGAATGGCTTCCACCCATTTTTGAAGTAGTCTTTTCTCACGATTACATAGGTGTGCCCCATGCTTGAGTGAGGGTTCAGAACACAAATGAAGTCAAGCCCCCACTATTGAAATGGTTCTTCAATAACCATAGGCCTGAGTGGTAATGCAATGAGTCGTGGTCTTCCAACAAATTGTTAGCATGCTTTGAATTTAGAAACCCAATCTTGAGTGTCCACAAAGATGGTGGGCCAATAATACCTTCCTTGGAGGATCTTGTGTGTAGTGACCATTACTGAAAAATTCCCACCACATGCTTGGTTATGGTATGCTTCAAGCAACTTTTCTTGTTTCTCTTTATCTACGCACCTAAGGAAATAACCATCCAAGCCTCTTTTGTAAAGTGCATGATTCCAAATCACAAACTTGGCTACCTTCAGCTTGAGTGTTCTTCTTTGTTTGTAATCAAGATGAGGAGGGAATTCTCCATAAGTCAAGTAGTAGGAAATATCAGCGTACCACTCATCGGTAGTGGTGACAAAGAGAACCAGTGGGTTGTCTTCTGAACAAGTTGAGAAAGTACATGTTTCTTCACCATGTTGAACTTTGAGAGTTTCATCTTCAACAATCAACTTACACAAGCCATTTCCCCTTACTAGATTGGAGGGTCAAATCTCCAAGTCATATTCTTGAGTCTTTGCAATCCAATTTCCTCTTTTAGCTCTGGGATCTTGCTATATCAATATGGACTTGATTGCACTGCCAGGGACCATCACCACCGTATGGGAATTGAGGATGTAAAACCTGAAATTTTTTATAGCCTTGACCACTGCATAGGCATGCTTTTCCAATTGGCTATATTTTAGCTCATGCTTTTTCAAAGTATAGCTCATGAAAGAAATAGGTTCTTCCATGCCTTCATCATTTTTCTAGGCAAGAGAATGACACAGAGTGTATTTTCTCGATGCATAATAGTACATGATGAATTTTTGTTAAAATATGGAGATACAAGAGTCGAGCCTTGGCAATGGATTTATTTATCTCTTTGAATTCTACCTTCCCTTCATTATTCCATTTGAAGTTTTCTTTTTGTTTCATCATGGAAGTGATGTGCTTCGTCAAATCATCAAACTCGGGCACAAAACGACGAAGAAAGTTAACCTTTCAAGAATGAATGAATTCCTTTCTTACTTGTGGGTAGGGCTAATGCTTGAATGGATCTAACCCTCTTAGAATTAATGTGTGCTCCATGTTTTTCACAATGTGCCCCAATAACTTACCTTCTGTGACTCCAAAATGTACCTTTTTGGATTTAGTGATATGCCATGTTTCCTACACCTTGCAAGTACTTGTTCCAGTGACAAATATGATCCCCCTCTTCTTTGAAAATACTTGTGAGATCATCTAGATATATGACAATACAATGCTTCAGATCTTTGAAGGCAAAATCCATCACCCTTTGGAATGTAGTTCTGCGTTGATTAGGTGAAAGGCATTCTTCTATATGCAAAGGTGACCCATGGTGTTGTAAAGGATGTCTTGGAGCGGTCCTCCTCTGCTACTTTGATTTGATTATATCTTGAGAATCCATCCAATAGTGAAATCATTTTAGATCTAGTGTATACTTTACAGATATGGTCCATGATAGGAAGAGGATAATTGTCTTTAGTGATGCCTAGTTCAAGTTGCAAAAATATACACATTTCCTTATTTCACCATTCTTCTTCCACATTGGCACAATGTTAGCTACCCAAGTTGAATGGTGGATGGGAAAAATGATCCTTGCATTAAGCATCTTCATTACTTCCTCATTGATGGTATCAACAATCTTTGGGTTATACTGACCTTTGTTTCTACTGAAGGGCTTAGCACCCTGCTTCAAAGGAATTGAGTTGTGCATTTCCTTTGGCTAGAAGGATTTGAGTTCATCATAAGAGTAGGCCAAGACATCTGAGTATTTCTTAAGTAAATAAATAAACCTTCTTTTTTCTTCAGGTGAGAAACATTTTCCAATATTGACCATCCTTGGCTCCTCCAGGGTACCAATTTTTTCTTTATCAAAATCAGCTGGGCACCGAGAATATTGTTTTTCTTTCTCTTGAATGAATATGTCATGTTTATCAAAGAGGTCTTCTAAATAGACTAGGCCTTTGGGAATTTTGTTCCCTTTCAATTTGATTACTCCCTCATCATAAATCCCTTCAATTCATTCTTTCTCTTCTTTAGGGGCTGCTTCTCGGTGTGGATTTTCACCTCCTTCAAAGAAGAGACTATTGAAATTATCCCTTTTCTCTAAAAAGGATAGAATTTGGTTATCATCATTGAAGACTTGCCAATGGTTTGTATTGTCTGGTACACTAGGCCTAAACACCATTTCAATGGTCAATTTGTCTTTACTAAAAGAAGGATGAGGTGTTACTAGGGAAGGCTGACATTGCGTGAGAATAAACATTTTTATTTTATTCCCTTGGAATAGCTTTAATGGAAAATGCATCAAAAGATTCAATGCAGTCCCACACTCTGTTTCTGTAATGCTGGAGTCTTGGATTCTTCACCTGATATTGTTGGCGGACCTACTTTACTACAACCTCTACATCACCTTGGCATCTCAGTTTCTTGATTCCCATGTCCTCTACTACACTCATGCCTAAGAGTAGTGCTTCATACTCTGCAGTGTTATTTGTATTATCAAATTGTAGCTTGTAGGAAAATGGATACAACTCATTGGAAGGAGAGTACAACACAACACCAGCCCCCAGAAACTTCTCTGGAATGATTACCATTAAATTACATTGTCCAAATTTAATATACCTCTTCCTCCATGAGAAGTGGAAATTTTTCCTCTTTTTCTAATGTGAGGAAGTAGTTTCCTAGCCCACAATCTTGAAAGAGAATGTTTGCTTTCGGATCATCAGACTTTCGTACTGTGAACTTCATCTTTCTTATTGGTAGAAACTTCTTCATCTCACCTTTTACTGGGATAGTTGCAAATGACCAATCCATTTTTATTTCTCCACCTAGGTCTCTGTAAAAACTTCTACTCAAAAGCATACCAAAGGATGTTGGGATGTCTGCTACCAGTATGGTCAAGAGCACCTTCTTGTCTGGAAAATCAGCTAGTGCCACTTGTGCATCCTTGATTCTTCCTACCAATGGAACTTGTTTGGATTCCATTGAGTAGCATGTGCCATTTACCTAGGTCAAAGTGAGGCCTAGAGAATTTGCAACTTTGACTGGCATCACATTGTCTGAGGCTCCGGAATATATGATACAATTATTTAGTTGGAAGCCTTTAATGAGGAGTGATCGGTAGAAAAGTTCAACCCTATTGGTTTTGGAGGCACCGAGGGTGAGCATGTTTTAGGAAGGTGGTGTGGATGGTGTGGGAAGTAAGCCTTTAGAATTAGGACTCGAGGATATAGGGTTACCACTATGAATTGTATTAATGAATATGTCAAATTGGGTAGGATGTGTTTGTAGGTATTCTATTTTAGAGAGCTGGACTTTGGTTTTTCTTGCATGTTCTGCAAAGTCAAACAGGAAAATGGTGAGTGAGGAAGAGGCTCCTGAAATGGAGGAAGATCTACATGGTAGAGGATTTTCTAGTTTTGGTGTCGGGTTTTCTTTTTCAGATGTAACAATTGGCTTGGAAGGTGGTGAGGGTGTAGCTTTTGACTGAACTTTAGATGTTTTTGTAGGACCAACATTTAGAAGAGAATTATTCTTAGAAAATTTTGAGATGGAAGAAGGATACAATGAATTACTTGGTATAGTAGCATGCTCTTTGGCAACTAGTGAGTCTGGTTTTTCTTTGGCCGACTCCAAAGAAGGTGGTAATGGTGATCCTCTGCTGATGATTTTATTTTGTGTAACCTCTAGAGGAAAATCTTCTTTATTCTTCTTCTTATCATTTGTTGTAACTGTTGGGCCTGAAATCCATTTCTTGGATTGTGCACAAGTGAGGAAAATACATGAGAAACTAGAAGCTTCGTTGTCATCCTCATCTTCATCATCAACGTACTCAATTAGCCCATTGTGCATATAAACTTCCTCGACTTCAAGATAGTTTTCATAGTCTTCCATATTTTCTTCTTTTGTTTCATCATTTTTTTATTCCTCCTCTAGCTCTTTGGTGTCATAGATGGCATTGGTGGTGGTTCTTCAAGAGAAAGCTAGTGAGGAGGTGGAGCAATCCTTAACCTATTTGGAGGGTTTGGTATCCTTGAAGCATTCCGCATTGTGATCTGAGATAGATGCTTCTTCAAGGCAACCAAGTCATTTGCCATTTTTTGGAACATCAGATCTATGGTGACAGAGTTTGAATTCTGACCCTTTTGTTTCCCATTGGGGCCTTTCACCTTTCCAGAAAAGGATTAGATCATCATCAGTTTCTATTGCAAAGTCCTAGGCTTGCCTAAATGTTCTTGGTTGGGCTCTTCTGAGGAAGAAACCTACTTTTGATGGCAGAGCATTGATAAAAAACCTCTTTAAATTATTTTTGGGAGGAACCACATCTTTAGGGATCCTTCTTATCACTCTATCATATCTTGCTATGAAATCCCTCATTGACTCGGAGGTTTATTTCTTCATTTGTACCAATTGGACCAAAAGATCCTGACAATCTTTTGTGGTCTTGAACCTGTGTTCGAATGCACTTCTTATATCTTCCCAATAGGTGACAGACCTTGGGGGTAGCATGTAGAACCATTCGGTAGCCTTTTATTAAAGTGACTCCACAAAGTCGGACTAAAAATCTTCATCCTCAACACCCAACACACAACAAAAGTGATAAATGTTTCTATATGATCTTCAGGAGTTGAGAACCATCCCCTCTCGAATTTTGGGAAGTTTTTTCTGGAGCCTCTTGGTAGCTCACGGAGTGGTTTAGAAAGAGCTAGTGGACTGGTGTTTCCTCCCCATGGTACATTATGCCTCAAGAAGCCTCACAATCATGTTCACCCTCATGATCACGATATTCCATTCTATGTCTGTTTCTATCTTATATCCTTCTAAGGTTGTGGCTGGGCATTTGGTGCTCTTTTTTCGCCTCAAATTGAAGTCTCTCGATTTCTTCAATTTGAGCTCTTATTTCCTCTTCCACTCTTACTTCTCTTTCTCTAGATTATTCTTCAGTCTCTACGTCGATGAAATAATCAAGGTTCTTGTTTATGTATGGAAATTCACCATCCAAAGGATTGGCAACACCCAGGTTCCCAACATGACTGGTTGCTTGAGATGGAAACCTCTGGATTCCAAGTAGCTCTTGTCTCCTTTGAAGTTCCTAAAAAATGGGATCATTTTTTCCTCCTTGTCTCTATTGCCGGGTGTATCTTTTATCTTCCAACTTGAAAATCTAAGCTCTTATTCATGGTGCTGGAATTCATCTTTGCCTCTTCAAGTAGCGCATTCCTCTTCAAGGTCCAGAATTCTCATGGCAATGAAGTAGTGATTGGTACTTTGTCTATTATGCTAGATAGCTTCCCTATAATCTAAAGCAACTTCTTCTTGAATGTGGAAGAGTGATTCATGTCTTTCAATAGGAGGTTTTCTGGAATAGCCATGACTTGAATCCATGTGGCTCATATAGCCATTTAAATTCTAGAAATTTCTCTCTCTCTCTTTTTTTTTTTTTGAATTTTCTGACCTTCTTGTTACATTCAGGTGCAGATACTGCTAAATCTACCCCACGGTGGGCACCAAAAACTGTTGGTGAGGAAATTTTTTTGGGTGGAAAAATTTGTGAATTCCTTTCCAATGCTCTGGGAATCTATGTCCCTCTACTTAACTAGTGCAGCTATCGTATATGCATGCATGAGAAAATGTGGATTATTGTGGTGGCCTTTCGACCAGGGATCCAATAGGGGCACTCCACTAACCCTATGGAAAATGCTTGCAGTTATCTACAAGGGGGAATTTTCTATGAAGGTGGGAAAGGGAGTGAGAAATGAGATAGGGGAAACTAATGTTGCAAGTAGGAAATCAGATTCCTACACACATTAGTCAGAAACTTTAACACATGCATTTGTGAGAAGAAACAACCCTGTAAATGGCAACAAGACGAGATAAGATTGTGAACTCAAAGTTTCTAAAATATCCTCATCAAAGAGGCTACAAAATCCTTCTTCTTGTATTGATGCTTAAACAGAAGTTGTACATAATGTGGGAATGGAAGAAATTTTGGAATGGAGGGAACTAGAAGAAAAATATTGTCTCCTTTGCTTTCTCTAAGTACAATGCACTCGTGATTTTACAAGATCAATTGCTAACCCTGTACAATGACTTTTAGATTCCATGATATAGCCCGTAAGAAACAGTTACAATCTACTCGGTGAGCAAGAAACAGTTACAACCTCCTCAGGTGAGCAAGAAATAGTTATAACCTTTTCTATATGTTCGTACCCCTTCAAATTCTTGATTGGCAGAGAAACACTTATGGTGGAAATAAATAGTTTTAAAATATTAAGCCGTTACATTATTTTTCAAGTTACACCATGAGCCATTCTATTTTCTTTTACAACTTTAAATCTAGTCCGCCCACATGGAAGGAATTGATTGGAATGGGCATATAGATACTTTAATTGTCTACCTTTTGTTTGGCGGGGCCGTATATCTAACCACTGGACGCGTGGCGAAGCTAGCACTCATTTAGAACCTACCTCTAGATTTTTTCTTTGAATTTGCACCAGGATGACACATGGAGAGCTCCATCGGTTCCTTCATACTTAGCTGATTTGGGCTCTATTCCTATTTGACTCATGTTGACCCCTAGACACATGGAGAGCTAGCGTTGATTTGAGTTTCTTCTTTAGAAGTGCCTTCGAAATTGTGCCAGGCTGATGCGTGTCTCCTTCCATCGGGGTTAGAATTTTTAATGGCCAACTCTATCTCTCCAATGACTTTGACCACGTGGTGAGCTGGCGCTACTTGGAGACTGACCCTTGGGTTTTACTTTTGAAATAGTGTCGTGTTGATGCATGATAGCCTCTGCCGATTCTAACGTGGTGAGCCACCGATCATTTGAAGATGGGTCATTTTTATTTCATTTCTAAAATGTTCCGTTGAGCCACATGGAGGCTCCTATAGACCCATTCATACCGGTCAATTTTCAATGATCGCTTTGTCCCTTTTTGGACCTAGGACACGTGGAGGATTGGCGCAAGTTTGAGAACTGCCCCCATCTTTGAATCTTGAAACTACACCGATGAGGCATGTGGAGCAATCTGATGAGCCTTCTATACTTAGCCAATTTTTTCTTTTTTGTCTTCATTTTTGACCACTGGACACATGGAAATAATGTGCCCATTTGAGGACTATCTATGGGACCACCTTTGGTTACGTTGTTTGGAACCGTGGAAGCTTCCGTTAAACCTTGAAATATGACCAAACCACATCCAATCAGAGATTCCCACATACTACCTATGGATGCTGAGGTAAAATTTAATGGGGAAGATCTTCTCGTCATTCCCGACTATGGAAAAATGCAGAGAAGAAGAAAACTCCACCATTTCGTGCCCGATCCTCAAATTTTCTTTCGAGAACCAAGGAATTGAAAAAAATACAAGGTTCAATGATTTGTGGTCATAAAAATATTGAAAATTTCATTCAAATGAGGACAACAATAAAATTTTCATGTGTCCATATAGGAAAATAGAAAATTTGTCAAAACAAGCAAACTGGGATTTGAAACAACTCTAGGGTATGGATTTTTCTATCTCTTCAAACTTTCAAGTTGACTTAAATACTTTAGGAGGGCGAGAGCTCAAAATTTCAAATTTAACTTGGAAAATGAAAAGTGGTTTGCGGGAGACAACACTATCCAAGTTCTATTCACTTAATTATGTTTTTGTAAATATTAGTAATGGATTCATTAGTTACATTTTCCAAAAGAATGTGAGCCCTTTGAAACCGTATTCTCTTATGTAAATAATTATAAGTATCGAGCCCAAAATATTTTTTAATGCACATATTGTATGTTGGCCATCAATTATATAAAATTTAATGTCACCCCTTTCCAAGTCTTTCGGATTTTGGAGCTCCACAACATTCATAGAATCCAAGAAGGGAAGAAGAATTACGTCCCTATGTGTAGGAATAGCATTTATCAACATAGATTACACAATAAGGTTGACATTCTTATCATCTAAAAGATGATACTGATACTCTAGAGGTGCTACATGACACTTGGAAACATTAATTGAAAAAACTTCACCGTTGAACAAAAAGTAATCAAATTGTTGAATGGTTAAAGGTTCTATTTTTGTGAATACGGTGGTTTCTTTCTTTAGTAATGTAACTTATTTAGTATTTTTTTCAACCCCCACAACTTTGATATGGATGGATCGAGCTCACATTTAGTGAAGATGCTTTCCTCGGCATTATAAACAACTTGGCATGTTGAGGCGGTGAAAGAAAACCTTTTCTATTCAAAAAATGACAAACGGAAGAGGTTGTATGACCTCTATACAATTTTATGAGAACTAAAAGCATGCCATTGTGAATGTCTTCTACATTTGAACAACCATTCTTATCTACTAACAGCCCCAAATCTCAACCATATGTTGAATAGGAACATTGTGTTTTGTCTTCGAGGATTTCATCGCCCGTTTCTGAATAAAGAAACAACCAACTCCATATCAAGAATAAGACACTTATTAGTTTCATAGTCAATTTTTTTGAATTAAACATGTGGTGTAATTGAATAAAAAACTGCAAAGGATATAACCATTCTGAATTCTTCATGTCCGTCATCTATAAAAAACAACCGCAAGTCATTGTAGTAGTTATTAGGGCCATGTATTTCAACAAACCATTCCTCATCTCTTTTCTACTAGCACTTAGTGCCTTCAATGAATGGAATTTCCAAGAATGGATTGTGACCAATGGAAGACATTGTACTTGCAATTGGAGTAGAATTTATTAATAATTAATTCACATATGGAGTATTTTTGTCCCCATTATATGATAATGAATGTAAGTATTAGCCTTTATGATCACCAATATCTACAATACATTTATTTTTATCATTGATGAGTAATCAACGTAAACATTTGCAACCACTAGGCTTCAACCGAACATGATATCTAACCTTCAACTAGTTACTGTAAATCATATTTTTTGGATCACATCATTAATAATATAAAATATGCAAAAATTTCTTGGCAATTAACACGCAACATATTTTGGAAGGATTATCTATTGTCGACAACCATCCACATTACGTAGATAACATGAAAGGAACGTTTGAAAACATAGATGTTAGTGAGAGAGAGGATTTAAGTTGACATATGAATGGATAGTTTTTAACATTACTTGTTGGTAATTAACACCAATTAAATGGACTAGTGTAAAGGACATTAAGATTTAATTTTTCAAATTTTGAGCAGAGTGTGTGAGAAACAAAACACAATAATGGGTCAACGGTCACTAAGCAGAATTTGTTAAACATAAAAATGTTTAGTTGTCCCATAACACATTTTGTAAAGAATAATGTAGTGCCCGCTAAGACCTACTAAGTTTATTTGAAATTGAGCATTGGATTATGTCGTAATTCACATTCATTCATATTAAAGAAAACTCTTTGTGGCCATGAAGCTCCATTACTAATTGAAAGGAATGACATAAAGACCGCTAGGCTTTTCCAGGTTCTTGATTTAAAAAGAGAGATAAAATAGAAAATCATGTCTAGCCTATCGGCCTCAAGGTTCCCGACATTACCTCTTGTGGTTATAACCACTATCTCTACACTTTTGAATCGATATTATTTTTCAATGACTATAAATTTATCATATTGGCTTGACTATTCCTAATAGAGCCAAGTGCTGCACTACCATCCTTAGGAGGGATGAAGCCTTATATTGTTCTCATAAGATATATTCTTTATGTCATATAATTCAGTTAGGTTCTTATATTATAGAATGCGTAGATACCGCTAAGCTGCATTACTAATTGTAAGGAATAACATAGTGGTGGCTAGGCTCAACAATCTCTCAATTTGAAAAAAGGGACCTCTAAGCTCCATTACTAGTTGAAAAGAATAACGTAGTGGCCGTTAGGCTCAACATTTTATTCATTTGAAAATAGTTATGTAATAAAAAATAATGGTCTAGCTTAGTGGCCACTAGGCTCCTATGATTACTGATTGTCATTGTAAGCACTATTTGTTCAACTTTGGATCGATATTATTTTTCAATGATAGTAATTATATTGTATTGGTTGGAATTCACATGGTGGACCCAATTGCAACACTACATTCTAACAAGACGGATGAAGACTTATATATTTCTCCTAAAATATATCTTTGTAAATTACTATCTATATTCATTTGTATAAAATAAAAATCCTAGCATTCTATAGGCTCAACAATTTCTTAATTTCAAAATAAGTATTGAATAAGAAATCATGGCCTAACTTGATGACGATTCACGATCATTTCATTTCCTCTTATCATAGTAATCAATAGATGTAAAACTTTAGATCGATTGTAATTTTCAATGATTATAATTGTATCAAATTATCCACACTTTACCTAGTGGATCCAATTGCTTCACTACTTTCAATCAAAGAAAATTATTAGCAATCGCTAATCTCTATTACTAGTTGAAAGGAATAATGTTGCATCTGATAGCTAAAACCATTTCTAAATTTGAGAATAGATATATAATAACAAATAATAATGTATCTTAGTGGCGTTCGGATCCTATAATTACCATTTTCCATTGTAATCACTATCAGTTCAACTTTGGATGGTTAGTGCTTTTCATTGATTATAATTGTATCATATTGGATAGACTTCACATGGCAGACCCAATTGCTGTACTACATCCCATCATGAGGCATCTAGTCTTATATATTTCTCCTAAGATATAAATTTGAAAATTCTAATCCATATTTGTTCATATTAGAGAAAAATGGTATCAACCGCTAGGCTCAACAATTTCTTAATTTTAAAATATCCATTGAATAACAAATCATGGTCTAGCTTAGTGGCCGCTACGATCATATCATTACCTCTTATCATAAAATCACTATTTGTAAATATTTAGATCGATTTTAATTGTCAATGATTATAATGTTATCAAATTGTCCGCATGTTACTTGGTGGAGCCAATTCTTGCAATGCTTTCCATTGAGAGGGATTAAGACTTTATATTCTTATCAAAGAAAATTCTTAACAACCATCAAACCTTCATTACTAGTTGAAAGGAATAACATAGTGGCCGCTAGGCTCAATAGTTTTAAATTTGAGAATAAATATATAATAAAAAACAATGGTCTATCTTAGCAGCCACTAGGCTCCTATCATTACCATTTTTCATTATAATCACTATCTGTTCTCCTTTGGATTGATTATTTTTTCATTGGTTGTAATTATATCGTATTGAGTGGACTTTACATGGTAGACCCAATTACTTCAATGCATTTTATCGAGAGGATTCAAGACTTATTTATTTATCCTATGATATATATTTGTAAATTATAATACATATTTGTCCATATCAAAGAAAAATCCTAGAGGCCGATATAATCCTTTCATCACCTCTTGTCATAGTAATCACTATCTTTACATATTTAGATCGATTGTAATTTACAATGATTATAATTGTATCAAATTGGCTGCAAGTTACATGGTGGATCCAATTCCTACACTACGTTGCATCGAGAGGGATCAAGAATTTTTTTGTATCAAATAATATGTTTAACGACTGCTAAACTCCATTACTAGTTGAAAGAAATAATGTAGAGGCCGTTAGGCTCAACAATTTCTAATTTATGAATAGTTGTATAGTAACAAAAATGGTCTAGCTTAGCATCCACTAGGCTCCTATCAATATTACTCGTCATTGTAATCACCATCTGTTCTTCTTTAGATCGATAGTGTTTTTCATTGATTGTAATTATATCGTATTGGGTAGACTTTACATGGAAGCCCCATGTTTTGCACTACATATTTATCTCGTATAAGATATATCAAATAAAATGCATAGCAAACCGCTAAGATGCCAATACCAATATCATGATATAGCTTAGCATCCTCTAGCTATATACCAATACCTCTTGTCATTGTAAACATTATCTTTACAACTTTGAGGTGTTAGTGTTTTTCATTGTTTTAATGCAAAAACACCTTCTGGGATTTCATAATTTTCATGCCACGTGTTGTCGTTTTATTAGTAGATATTTATATTATAATATCACGGTTTCATATAGTTTTGAAATATTTTATAATCATTTATTAATATTTAAATTTCATGATAAATGTGTCAATTATAATGTTTTCTAATTATCAGGTTCAAAACATGCCACGTGGCACAGAGTAATTGGATAATTATTTTTCATTAGTGCACTACATCTAACATTGTCTAGGTTGATTTTGATAAAAATAAAAATAAATGTGCTTATACATTCATACACTTTATTTCTTCTGTTTTATTATAATATTATATGTTTTATTACATTTTAACTATTTTAAGCTATAACCAATAACAAAAGGCGTTGTTTTCAATATTGTTTATTTTTTTGATATCTCGCACCTTTTCTTAATGAGTGGTAAATTCAAAATTTGAATTGCGAATTCCCCACATTTTTGAGAATTTGAAATTTCAATATTAACAAAAATTCCCCGTTCTAATTTTCAAATTTCCATATCCCACACTTTTTAAATTTTCAAAATTTCTAACATGGATTGTGCCGAAAAAAATATTAAATACCCCTTAGAGAACTAGTTTTTAGGGTTTTATTTCGGTCTTGCAGAAGAGAAACTTGTAAAATCATAGAATAATATAAAAAGTCAAAGATTGCAAGGCCAAATGCAAGAATCCTAGTCATTTTGGCTAAGGAACAATCAGGTAGTAATTATAATCTCGTTCATGGATTAACAAAAAGGGTGCACACACACTGGGGAAGCAAAAGGGGTTATGAAAAATAGTGCAGATAGTTAGTTCGATAAAGCAGACGCTAGTTCAAACTAAATCACCAATCATGAAAAAATATCAGATATAAATAAAGAATTTACCAAAAATGTATACTATGCTAAATGTGCACATTTTTTATTGCGGTCTTGTTCATCGTTACGTATTCGAATAGATATTGTCTTTTTCACATCATTCTAGCCCTGATTTTCCCTACAAAAACACACTCCATAGAAAAACTCTGCTTATTGGTTCCTTTGGATAATTTTGTCAAACCACCTTGTACTGAATAGTTCATGTCTTTTTCACGTCATTCCAACCCTATTTTTCCCTACAAAAATGCACTCTGCAGCCTAGCTCTACTTACTAGTTCCTTCTGATCATTTTTTCACACTATATTGTTCTTCAAGAAAATAAGGAATATTTTGTGCCCCAACCAAGAAAATTTAATCCCTTTTTATCTCTGGTTTTTATTTCATTTGAACACTTTCAATTTTTTACCGATCTATGTCCCCCTCTAGATTTTTTTTTCTCGATAATGATGGCCAGTCACATAATCACTAGTTTTTAAAATTGTAATGTTTAGAGACTCAAAATATTGTTTTGGTATTTGTTAAGTCTACCTTTTTTTCCTTTTATTATGATGATAGAAACAACCCGAGGTAATTATTTCATTGTACATTATTTATATGGTTGTTGCATTGAATTTGTGAGAAGATATTTGAGGTTAACAAAATGGTTTAAAATTGTAAAATCATATTAAGTTTTCAATTGTGAGATAATTTTTTGTGCAATGGAAGGTAAACATATTATATCTACGCATAAATGTTAAATATTAAATATTGTAATCACTATGTATTTAAATTTATAGTTCCTTTTCCACCTACTAATCCATAACACAAAATCACATAAATTTGTAGTCACGATGAAATATTTATTATAAAACAATATTATCAGTAGGCCACATATTATTGGAAAAAGATAGAGTGTTTTCATATATATTAATTCATTAGGGTTGCTATAGAAGGCCACAATATTATTAGTCTCTCTAGAGGACATAGACTAATATGTTGAACATTAGGGTTGCTAGCACATTAATGAATTATATTCTTAGCTTAGCGTCTGCTAGGTTATGTTGTAACATATTATTTGGATATTAGCTATCACTAGGATTTAACAAAAATAAGAAATCTATTGCAAGCTTAGTGGTCACTAGGGTATTTTTGATTGCTCAAATGTGCACCCCTGTCTTGGATCTTGAAAGGGACAAGGTGTTTGAGACCACAATGGAACCATCCCCAAGTTGTGGGACCTTGCTTGGGACAAATCTCTAGAGAAGGTCGGTTCCTCTATCTATTTCTACTACTACTGCTACTCCTAGTGCTGAAAGGGAAAACTAAGATAAGAATGCCAAGGGACCAGGGAAAGAAGGATAACATGAAGTAAACTACACTAAAAGGTGATAGCACTAGAAAAGAGGGATGAACACTATTTGTTCTGAGTAAGAATGATAGGGAATGTGTGAGAGGAGGCTAGGCATGAGTAGCACATAAAAAACACATTCACCAAATTGTTCTCATGGAACACAACCAAATATGGAACTACATGGGACCTAAAGTAGCACAACAATACACAATGCAAGAGAAGAGGTAGAAGAAGAAGAACAAAAACACGTTAGGATAGAGAATAGTCACAAAATGATGCTTCTATTACTTCCAAAATGCATAGAACTATTATAATGATAAGGAGGCTGATATCCACATGTAAGAGCCAAACATGGAGGTCTAGAACTCAAAATATAGAAAATATGGAGTCCTTAGCAACATGCGTAAGGATCCAGAGTATCCAACATAACAAATGAGCCTTGCTCTTACATTTATAGATGAATCCATGGAGGAAGAAAGGAAAAAGGAGGAAAACCCAATTTGAAACACAACCACCAACAAGAAGCATTCAATGTCTGTAAATCCACTTGAAATCTATGAAATATGCTTCCCCATGCCTTGTTTGACATGTTGAAGACAAAAAGAGGGTGGATCATACCAAATTGGGTGGTTGGAGCAATCAAATCTACTCATCAATGTTATGAGATGTTTTCCCATTTCTCACCTACCAGATCTGCCAAAATTTGAATTTTGAATTTCTAGCACTATAGTTGATGTCAGCAGATTTCTAACAAGTCTATGTACACATATATATGAGCTTTGTAGCTGATGATATGGCTATCAGAAGATGTCAGAGTCATCATTATATGCAAAACACATGTGTGTGCACTAGTTGGCTGAGATGTGGCCAAATGTATAACTATTTTTTATTTCTACCACATGTCAATCATTCATTTGTTGCAAGGATTTGGCACCCTGTTATGCTTGTGCTTGATCAGTTACATGTGACACATTTAATCATGTCAAAAGATGATTTGGCATAGAAGGGAACATAGAGAAAACAAAGGCATGGAGAGGGCACACATGATGCATGTGGGGAGATGAATCAAACCGGTGAGTAGAGAACATATGGTTAAGGTGCAACTATTACAAAGTAATGGGTGTGGCACGTGAAGGGCCAAGGACTTAGGCATGCGGGATGGGGAGAAATTGGCTCAAAGAATGTGGACATGCACGGAAGATGCATGGAAGGTGGGTGTTAGGGGGAGTGGAAGGAAGAAAGGAAAGGGGCGCGTGGGTGAAATGCGACCAAGGAATGTGCCAAATGATTTTGAGTGCATGTAATTCTTCAATAGATAACTTAGGGCCAGAATGTGTATGCAAGTTATCCAAATCACTAGGGAGAGCTATTTGGATAATAGTTTTGGTGACTTTCGGGGCCATCTTCCTGCTAGATGTAAGAGACCAATAGCCTGAAGCATCCATTGGGCATGGATTCTACTTGTTCAATCATGAAAATACCCCTATGGTCACTTTGAGAATCATTTTTGCACTTTTTTTGAATCTCACAACTGCTGAGAGAAGCTCTGCATTCTATAAGTAAAAAAAGAGCACGCACATGAAGCAAACAGAGGAAATAACTATGTACAAAAAACAATATGCATGGAGCACACTTGGAGGAATGAAACTACTTTAATATATACAATCATGATGCAACAAACCTAATGGAAGGGTTTGAGATAGATCCCATTTATTGGGATTTGCAGCACGCTTCCATCTAGATGAGTTAACTCAAAGAGTTAGCTTCTTTGCAGGACTTGATGATGTATGGGCCACTCCAAAGTGCATCAAACTTTGAATGGTGCACCTAGTTTAGCTCTGTCAGCATCCATTTTAGAACTAGGTCCCCAAATTTGAAAGCTTGAGGCCTAGCCTTTCTATCAAACCATTTCTTTGTTATTTATTGATGTTGTTCTAGCTTGATCATGGTAGAGTTTCTAAGCTCTTCAAGATGAACCAACTCTACCATCCTGATTTCTCTCTGATCCACGCCCTCAAATTCTAGTTGTGGGAAAATGCTAAATGAATTTAGTTCTAGTGTCAAAGGAAGGGTATCCTCCTTTCCATAGACAAGCTTGTAAGGTGAAGTTCCTATTGCCTTTTTGATTATTGTGATTCTATCTACCCAGAGCATGTGCAAGACCTTTGTATGCCATTGTCTTTGGCTGATGTTCATTGTGCGCTTCATGATTTTGATCAGGTTCTTGTTTGTTGATTCTTCTAGACCATTTCCTTGAGGGTAATAGTTGGAAGAATTTTTTAGGTAAATGCCCAGACTTAGAGCCCAATCAATGATTTTAGCACCAAGGAAGGCCTTTGCATTATCAGAGATAATGGTTTGAGGAATGCTAAACCTTGTGACTAAACCTTTGAGAAAGTCAAGGATGACTACCTCGAGTTGATTCCTTAAGCGTGACAACTTCTATCCATCTAGTGAAGTAATTTATAGCTGTCAGCACCCATTTATGTCTAGCACTTGAAGGTGGATTGATCATGCCTATGAAGTCGAGACCCCATTGCGCAAAAGGTTGATCTGCTTGGATTGGTTGGAGGGGAAGCATTGTCAATCTTTTCTTTCCTGAAAAAGAAAGTGCATTCCTTGCATTTTGTGACCCACCTATGTGCATCTACAAATAGGGTAGGCCAAAAGATACCTGCCATTATGATCTTCATTGTTGTAGTTTTGGCAGAGAAGTGTCCACCAGAGAATCCATCATGAAATTATGCTAACACTTTTTCAGTCTACGCATCATTGATACATCTTAACAACACACCATCTAGATTTCTTTTGAAGAGAATTCCATCAATCAAAACATAAGGAATAGATTGTAACCTCAGATGCCTTCTCTTTGCTTTATTCAAACTAGGAGGGTATGCACCCTTGGAAAGGAATGTGATCATGTCCTTCATCCATCACGTGTGCCAAGGTCTATATTCTATTCATGTTCTACACATGGGAGGTCTTCATCCAGAAATAATGAAGCCTCGGTTCACTCTATGCATCCTCAACAATCTTCTTATAGAGTGCACTTGCCTCTTACCAACTTTGTGGCCTTAATAGTCACATCATATTCCATGATTTTTCACCCATCATGCACTCTCTTCTCACTAATTTCTGCTCCCATGATGAAGTCTCTGACAGATGAGTGGGAGACTAACACCTTGATATGATTTGTGGTGAGCATGCTCTTGAATTTCTTGAGTGTGCACATGATGGTGAAGACCTGCTTCTCCATGTGACTATATTTCAATTCATAATCCTTCAGCATCTGGCTGAAGAAGGCCATTGACTTGTTCCAGCCCTTGTTCATTTTCCTGTGTTAGGATAGTAACAATGCTTGCATCAGCACCATAAGCATAAAGGATGAAATCCTTTGAGTAATCTGGATTGATGAGTGTTGGCGCACAAGAAATCTCTTTCTTGATCTTGTTGAAGCTTTCTCTTCCTTCTACTATCCATCTAAAGGTTATGTCCTTCTTGAGCATAAGGGTGATGGGCCGAACTAGTCCCACAAAGTTAGGGATAAAACCTAACAAAGTTAATCTTTCCAAGGAAGGACTGTAAGGCCTTTTTCTGTGCTAGTAGGGAAAGGGCTAGGATGGCTGAAACATGCTCAGGATCAATCATGATGCCATCCTTTGAAACCACATGGCCCAAGAGCCTACCCTGAGCCACCGCAAAATTACACTTCTTGGGGTTAAGAGATACCCCAAATTCTCTGCATCTCTCAAAGACCTTTTCTAGGTGCGCCATGTGATCCACACTCTACTTTGAGAAGATAGTTATATCATCAAGGTAAACCAAGATGAACTCATTGATGTAACCTTTGAAGGCAATATCCATGGTGTACGCTGAAATGTTACACCCACATTTGATAGACCAAAGGGAATTTTCTAGTATGCATATGTTCCCCACTTGGTTGTAAATGTTGTTTTGAATTGATCCTCTTCCTTGACCAAGATCTGGTTGAAACCCAAATACCCATCTAGCATGGAGAACCTTTGCATGCACAGCCACAGTCTGTAGAATCTGCTCCATTGAAGGAAAAGGATAATGATCCTTTAGAGATGCCTTATTCAAATCTCTGAAATCAACACAAAGTCTGATTTCACCATTCTTCTTGTGTCTGGAACCATATTTTCAACCCAGGTAGAGTATTTGATAGGAAAGATAATTTTTTCCTCAATGAGTTTTGATAGTTCCTTTCTCATGAGGGGATCTATCTTTGGATTGATTGGCCATTGCTTTTCTGTGATGGGATTTATGCCAGGATCAAGGTCAATGGAGTGTTGAGAAACACTTGGATCAAAACCTTTGAGGTCTTCATACTCCCATGAGAAAATGTCACTGTATTTTTGGCAGAGAGAGATGAAGGCCTATTTTTTTCTTCATGCGCACAAGTCCTGCTTGAGCAGCAGCTCCTTTCCACGTGTAATAGTAATGGAGGAGCAATCCTCTTATGTGTGCGCATGTATCTTTCTTCACCCTTGAACTCATCATCAGGGCTGAAACATTTTCTCTAAGGTGACCATCCCTTTAGGAAACCTATTTGTCTTTAGCTATATTACTTGGTCACCATAGCTGTCATGCAAGTCAACTTGCATACTTGATGAAAATTCAGCTTCATTCTGGATAAACTAGATGATCTACGTGTCACTTTCAAACACTTTCTAGCTGGTGTTATTATTTAGAATGGATGGTCTAATTACCATCTTAATGTGTTGAGTGTTTCCTTTGAAAAATTCCTCAGCAGGAGAAAATTGTGAACCAAGCGCGGCCATTTGGTTAGCTTCTTTGTTCATTTTGTGGGACTACCTATAGATTAAGGGCATCAAATCTCTCAAGTAGGTCCCAAACTCTATGTTTATAAGATTTAAGAATCTTATTATTTTTTTGGAATTTGTTGGTGACTTGGTGGATGACCAATTATATGTCCCCAAAGATCTATAACGCTTTAATTTTCTTCTTTTCAATAATAAGCAAAGCCATGCACCAACGCTTCATATTCTTCCACATTGTTAGAACATGCAAACTACAACCTATGTGTGAAGAATAATTTCTCATCCTTAGGGAAATGAGAACCACTCCTACTCCTATGCTATTTCTTCTTTTGGATCCATCAAAGTATAACTTCCATAGACCAGTTTGAACTTTGTCTCCTATGAGCGCGCACTGGAAGCATAACATCTTCTTCTAGAATGCAATAAGTACCAAGCCCAATTTCATAGGCTTCCAGTTCTTCAGCATAGGGATCAAATTTTGATGCCTCTCCACCCATTCATCAAGTACTAGGTCTAGAAAAAGGGTGGAAGAGACTACTCTTTAGGAACTGAAACTTGTTCTTCTTGGATAAGACAATTGGCTTGGAGAGGGGATGGGACATATGGCTCTACATGATAAGAAAATATAGGCTCATCTTGTATGGTAAACTGGGTACCATACCTTGTCTTGAGTAACATATGAGACCAATCAGAAAGACAAGTAACCACCCACTTTAGCAGTAAATTCTCTTGATAGACATAGGAAAAAGGAGGTAGGTCAATAATTGACACATCTTGAGTAATTATCAGGCTTGGACATGCATGGAGGGTTAACTCAAGATCCTTGATGACTCCTAAGGTGGTTATAATTGATCCATCAAGTTGTAGGACTCCTTTAGACAAAGGGATATATTTCAGACCTAAGACATCAACTATCTTCTTAGGCATAACAAAGTACTAGCACCTGAGTCAATCAAGCAGTTATGCACTAGGTGTTTGCCTATAATCAAGGACATATAGAAGGGTGGGGTTTTAGTAAATTTACTTGTTTCTCCTCTTCTTGGAAGATTTTGATAGAAGTGCATGGCTTCTACATAACCGGGTCAATATGCGGAAGTTGTGCCAGAGCTTCATGCAATAGATCTCGCTTGAGATGGAATGGTTAGGGCATCCCACATTGTGATGTTTATGTTTTTTTCTTCATCTTGTCAAAATGCTGAATGGAAGCCCCCCCATCTTGTGCATTTGGGGAACAACATCCCTTCTTTATTTTTCAGGTGGAATCCTGAATTTTAGCTAGAGCAGAGGCTTGGCCTACCAAAGGATGGGTGTGTGTTGCTTCAGAAGGAGCTATATGTGGTACCTCATGTATGGGATTTGAACACTTTTTTTGCAAGAGGTCTTGTCTGATTCTTTTTTTTTTAAAGATCTTCTTGTATTGTTGGGACTTGTGACCTATGCGCTTGCAACTCTAATATTCTTTTCTTATATCTTGTGTTATCCATGCAACTGGGCATGTCTTTGTTTCTATCTTCTACAACTTGGTTGATTACACAAAAGTCCTTTGTGCCAAAGAACATCAAATTGGTTTCCAGAGGAACTTCTAGTCCTCCTAGATTATCTAAATCATGGGCACTTGTTGAGGGCTCACAGGATGAAGCATTATAGATCATGAAGGCTTGGGTGCATGCAACATTAACACAATGGTATTGACTATGAGGCATTTTGTAAGGGAAGCACCATTCTAACTCTTGTGCCAAGTTATGTGAACTAGAATGAGCTCTCAATTCATTGGGTGCTTGGGAGAGAAGGCGCGGGAGGGACAACTTGTAAGGAAGATGTGCATTAGGTTGCCACCTATCATTCTACTAGTTGGGTGTGTATCTTTGATTTTTGTATTGATTCTACCAAGGTTGATTGCCTTGGCCATGCACCTGATTGGAAATGCCTCTATATGCTTGTGCTTGTTGCTTTTCTAATGATATGACCTTGTTTGATAAATTTATGATCAAGGCCTTCATTTCTTCATCTTCCTTTTGTTGTGATGGAGAATAGGATGTTGAGGCAATTGGTTGCGTGCTTTCTCAAGAGTAGGAATAGGGGCCATAGAAGGCTGGGGTGCTTGTGACATCTTTGGGAACAAGGGCATGGGTGGTCTAGGAGCCAACTTTCCACCTGAATGAGACTATTTTCTATGCCCTTACTGCAATGTTATAAGCAGCTGGTAAGAGTCCTACCTCCCATAGATTAGATCATAACTGAAATATCATTATTGAGCACCTTCAGATAATAAAGGAAAGCATGTTGGGCTATAGGTCTTACCACAAGAGGGATTATGTCCCAAGTCTTTTGAAATATGATGTTGAAATCAGTCATCTGCTCATTGGTGCCCTCCTTGTTGTTGTCAGTTGCTCCACCAAAGATAGGTGATCTGACTTGTCTTAAAAATAACTACATAGAGCTATTCCCAACTCATCCCAGTGGTGATAGATCCAAGTCTCAAGCCTCGGTACCATTGAAGTGCTTTACCTTTGAAAGAGGCTACAAGCATCCTAACACTACATCATTATGTGTGATTAGATAGAGTGAACACACATTTGCTACATCCTAGATATGCTCTATAGGGGTGACTTGATTCTCACTAGTAAAGTAAGGAATACTTTTGAGTGTGCCATTTGGCATATCATGTTGCATATCCAAGAGTAAGGGACTCCCTCCATCAAATTTTGTAAATCTTCTTAATGGAGGAGGTGGATAATGCACCATTTCAGGGCACACAGGTTGTGTGTTGTTAGGAGGAGTTGAATGGGCATGGCACTTTGGGATAGAGATGCACGTGTGAGCTTTTGGAAAAACTTTTCTCAAGGATAGATAGAGGTATTCAAAAGAATCTTTAGCTACTGCACTTCTTCTTGTGTGCACTCTTCTCATGAAAGGAACTCAGGATTGCTGAAACAAAGATATTAAAATGTTGGGAGTCATCATATGTGTTTGAAATGAGCCTCTTCAAAGGCTGAAACACTAAGTCCACACACCAGAACTTAGAGATATAAAATTTGAGCTTTCAATGTTGGTCTCACAGGGCGTGCCAAAAACTATTGGTTGCTCAAACATGCACTTGCATCTTGGATCTCGAAAGGGCCAGGTGTTTAAGACCACAATGGAACCATCCCCAAGTTGTGGGACCTTGCGAGCTTGGGACGGATCTCCGAGAGAAGGCGGTTCCTCTATCTATTTCTACTACTACTGCTACTCCTAGTGCTAAAAAGGGAAACTAAGCTAAGAATGCCAAGGGACCAGGGAAAGAAGGATAACATGAAGTAAACTACACTAAAAGGTGATAGCACTAGAAAAGAGGGATGAACACTATATGTTCTGAGCAAGAATGACAGGGAATGTGTGAGAGGAGGCTAGGCATGAGTAACACAAAAAACATGCATTCACCAAATCATTCTCATGGAACACAACCAAATATGGAACTACAGGGGACCTTGAAGTAGCACAACAATACACAATGCAAGAGAAAAGGCAAGAAGAAGGAATGCAAACATGTTAGGATAGAGAATAGTCACAAAACAATGCTTCTATTACTTCCAAAATGCATAAGCTTATTCAAATGATAAGGAGGCCGATATCCACATGTAAGAGTAAACATGGAGATATGCAACTCAAAATACAGAAAATATGGAGTCCTTAGCAACATGCATAAGGATCTAGAGTGTCTAACATAAAAATGAGCCTTGCTCTTACATTTATAGATGAATCCATGGAGGAAGAAAGGAAAAGGAGGAAAACCTGAATTTGAAACACAACCACCAACAAGAAGCATTCAATGTCTATAAATCCACTTGGAAATATGTGAAATACACTTCCCCATGCCTATTTGACGTGTTGAAGACAAAGGAGGGGATCATACCAAATTGGGTGGTTGGAGCAATCAGATCTACTCATCAATGTTTAGAGAGATGTTTTCCCATTTCTCACCTACCATATCCACCAAAATTTGAATTTTGAATTTTTATGACACTATAGCTAATGTCAGCAGCTCTCTGACAAGTCCAGGCACATGTCGATCTGATATTTGTAGCTGATGATATGGTTGTCAGAAGATGTTAGAGTCATCGGTGTATGCAAAACACGTGGCACGCACTAGTTGGCTGAGATGGTGGCCAAATGTAAAACTATTCATCATTTTATCCACATATCAATCATTCATTTTTTGTAAGGATTCAACACCCTGTTGGTGTGCTTGAATGGTTACACGTGACACACTTAAGCATGTCAAAAGATGATCTGGCATAGAAGGGTGCATGGATAAAATAAAGGAAGGCGTGGAGAGGGTGTACACGATGTGCACGGGGAGATGAATCAAATTGGTGAGCAGAGAACATATGGTTAAGGTGAAACTATTACAAAGTAATGGGTGTGGCGCGTGAAGGGCCAAGGACTTAGGCACATGGGATGGGGAGAAATTGACTTGGAAGAAGGTGGATGTGTGTAAGATTCATGAAAGGTGGGCATGAGGGAGTGGAAGGAAGAAAGGAAAGGGGTGCGTAGGTAAAATGTGACCAAGGGAATGTGCCAAATGATTTTGAGCACGTGTAATTCTTCAATAGATAACTTAGGGCCAGAATGTGTATGCAAGTTATCCAAATCACTAGTACTATTTGGAACATAGCGATCACTAAGATTTTAAAAAATAAAGAAATATATTGTGATTCTAGCATCTACTAGGTATTACTGTAACATATTATTTAGAGCTTAATAGTCCCTAGGGTATCAAAAACTAAAGTAAGGTAGTATCAAATTATTGGCCCTTATGTACTACCACAACATAATATTCAAAACAATGCTTTCAACTAGATTAAAAATTTTAAATGAAATTAATTTGAGCTTAGCGAAAGCTAGCCTTTACATAGATGTAATAATTTAAGATTAACACTCATTAAGATTTGACCCATAATATTTGGAGCATAGAGGTCATAAAGATTTAACATATTAAATGAAGATTCTAAGAGGCTAGCATCCGCAAGAATATGCATATTCATAATGTTTGTAAGTTGTTGGCGGTATGATTTAACAAATCAAATTAACAAATTTTGAGCTACACAACATCTCGGTGCCTCCGCAATAGAATATTTCAATCTCAAATGTCTCGAGCATTTAACAAGATGAAGAATGAAATTTTTATCTTAGTATCCGCTAGCTTATGTTGTAACATTTTATTTTAAGATATATTGTCGCTAGGATTCAACTAAAAACAAGTAAGATATTGCAAGCTTAGTAGACACCAAGTTATGCCTCAAAAACATTTTTTGAGCTTAGTGATTGGTTCTCAATAAAAATATCATGAAGTTATACACCGAGACACTACCACATCATTATATTTGAAATATAGAGGATATTATGATTTAAAAAAATAAAGAAAGATATTTCGAGTCTAGCATCCGCTAGGTATTTCCACAACATATTATTTGTAGCTTAGCGGTCATTAGGATTTCACAAATTAAATTAAGGTAGTATGAAATTATCATCCACTACGTCTTGAAAAAACATAATATTTAAAAAAAAATTAGAAATGATTTAACATTTTAAATGAAATTTATTTGAGCTTAGCGACCACTAGCCTTTACAACATTGTAATAATTTAAGCTTGCGTTCATTATAATTTAACCCATAATATTTAGGAATAAGCGGTTCCAAGAATTTAACATATTAAATTAAGATTCCGGGAGGCTAGCATCTCTTTAGAATATGAATACTCATCATGTTTGCAAGTTGTCGGCGGTATGATTTAACAACTAAAATTAACAAATTTTAAGCTACATGGCATCTAGTTTCTTCCACAATATAATATTTCGAGCTTAGATGTCTCAAGCATTTAACAAGACAAAGAATGAAATTTTTATCTTAGCGTCTATTATCTTATGTTGCAACATATTATTTGAAGATATGTTGTCGCTAGGATTCAACAAAAACATGTAAGATATTGCAAGCTTAGCGACCGCTAGGTTATGCCTCAAAAACATTTTCCGATCTTAGCGATCAATAATCAATAATGGATATTTTTAACTGTTAGGCTACTAGGACACTACCACATCACAATAGTTATAACATAGCGGTTGCTAGGATTTAACAAAATAAAGAAATATATTTCGAGTCTTACGTCTACTAGGTATTGCAGCAAAATATTATTTATAGCTTAGCGGTCGCTAGGATTTCACAAACTAAATTAAGGTAATATGAAATTAGCGGCCACTATGTACTACAACAACATAATATTTAAAAGAAATATTTTGACCAAATTTAACATTTTAAATGAAATTTATTTGAGCTTAGCGGTTGCTAACCTTTACAACGATGTAATAATTTAAGCTTAGCGCTCGTTAAGATTTAACCCATAATATTTGGAGCATAGTGGTTGCAAGGATTTAATAGATTAAATGAAGATTCTAGGAGGCTAGCATCCACTAGAATATGCATACTCATCATGTTTGCAAACTGTTGGTGGTATGCTTTAATAAATAATATCAACAAATTTTGAGCTACATGGCATCTAGGTGCTTCCATAATAGAATATTTTGAGTTTAGATGTCTCGAGCATTTATCAAGGCAAAAATGAAATTTTTAGCTTAACATCCTCTATCTTATGTTGCAACATATTATTTGAAGATATGATTTCACTAGGATTCAATGAAAAACATGTAAAATATTACGAGCTTAGCAGCTGCTAGGTTATGCGTCAATTTTTTTTCTGAGCTTAACAATCGATACTCAATAACAAATATTTTGAACTCTTAGGAAGCTAGGAATCTACCACATCACAATAGTTGGAACATACCGGTCGCTAGGATTTAGAAAAATAAAGAAAGATATTTTTATTCTTACGTCTGTTAGGTATTGCTTTGAAAATATTATTTATAGCTTAGCGATCACTAGGATTTCACAAACTAAATTAAGGTAGTATGAAATTAGCAAATTTCTTATGTACTCGCCACAACATAATATTTAATAGAAATATTTTTACCATATTTAAAATTTTAAATGAAATTTATTTGAGCTTAGCACCACTAGCCATTACAACTATGTAATAATTTAAACTTAGTGCTCCTCAAGATTCAACCCATAATATTTTGAGCATAGTAGTCGTAACGATTTAAAGGATTAAATGAAGATTCCGGATACTTGCATCTACTAGAATATGCATACTCATCATGTTTGCAAGTTGTTAGCGGTATGATTTAAGAAATCGAATTATAGTTTTTGAGCTACATGGCATCTAGGTGCTTCCACAATAGAATATTTCGAGCTTAGATGTCTCGAGAATTTAATAAGATGAAGAATGATTTTTTTAGCTTAGTGTCTGCTATATTATGTTACAACATATTATTTGAAGATATTTGGTCCCTAGGATTAAAATAAAAATAAATAAGATATTGCGAGTTTAACGACCGCTAGGTTATGCCTCAAAATTATTTTATGAGCTTAGTGATCGGTTCTCAATAATGAATATCATGAAGTTATACATCGCTAAGACACTGCCACATCATAATATTTGGAACATAGTGGCCACTAGGATTTAACAAAATAAAGAAATATATTTTGAGTCTAGCGTCTGCTAGGTATTACCGTAAAATATATTTTGTATCATTAGTGGTTAATAGGATTTCACAAATTAAATTAAGGTAGTATGAAATTAGCATCCACTACATACTACAACATCATAATATTTAAAAAATATATTTCAACAGGATTTAACATTTTAAATGAAATTTATTTGAGCTTAGCAAATTTTAGCCTTTACAACGATGTAATAATTTAAGCTTAACGTTCGTTAGGATTTAACCCATAATATTTGGGGCATAACGGTCACAAGAATTTAACACATTAAATTAAGATTCCATGAGGCTAACATCTGCTAGAATATGCATACTCATAATGTTTGCAAGTTGTCGGCAGTATGCTTTAACAAATCAAATTAACAAATTTTTAACTACATGGCATCTAGTTGCTTCCACAATAGAATATTTCGAGCTTAGATGTCTCGAGAATTTAACAAGATGAAGAATGAAATTTTTATCTCAGCTTCCACTATCTTATGTTACAACATATTATTTTAAGATATATTGTCACTAGGATTAAAATAAAAACAAGTAAGATATTGCGAGATTAGCAGATGCTAGGTTATGCCTCAAAATCATTTTCTGAGCTTAGCGATTGGATCTCAATAATGGATATCATGAAGTGATATACTGCTAAGATGCTACCACATCATAATATTTGGAATATAGTGACCACTAGGATTTAACAAAATAAAGAAATATAATTTGAGTCCAGAGTCTGCTAGATCTTTGCCCACAACATATTTTTTGTAGCTTCGTTGTCACTAGGATTTCACAAATTAAATTAAGGTAGTATGAATTGCAAGCTTAGCGATTGGTAATCAAAAACAAATATTTTGGACTCTTAGGCCGCTAAGTCACTACCACTATTGTAAATTTCTAGATTTAATGTCGCTAGCATTTAACAAGTCAAAGAATTAGCGTTCGCTAGCTTATGTTACAACATATATTTTTAAGATTTGGTGTCACTATGATTTAACAAAAACATGTAATATATTGCGATCTTAGCAATCGTACTCAATTATGGATATTTGAGCATAATGTGCGCTAGTTTATGCCACAACGACATATTTGGAGCTTAGTATATCAAAACAACAAATGCATGTTTAGGTGAGTATAAAATTTGGAATATATACACAAACATTCAATCAATTATAAATATTCATCTATTAACATGTCATACATATTACATTGCTTACCCACCTATCTCAGATACTACCATTTATGATTCATTGTGGTTCTTCCTTAACTATGGGTTGTTGTTGATACGAGTCCGTAGGCACAATTTCTTCCTGGGTTTTTTTCTCTCATTCGGGACCTATTTTACCATCTCGATGTCATGTCTCAATCAATTTTTGCAAATATGATAATCTCTAGTTATCTTTTTTGTGTCAAAAATTGGGCTTCTATATAGCACAATAGACTTGTCAAGAATATCCTTTTGACTACCAATTGCTTTTATGGCAATTTACTTTAGAGTATCTATTTTTCTATAGTTTTCCTTTTTTTGAAATAGTCTCAACAACATGTGAAGTTTCCCCTTCATTTTCCTCAATTATTTTCCTTTGAAAATTAACCAAGAATTTCTTAAGTGATGTCACGAAATATTCATTGGAAACCAATTCATGGTTTCCGTTAAATACTTCCATGATCAAGCTTATATGAAAACCTAATTTCCTCTGGAAATAATGTCATCAAACTGAAAAGAAATTATTCTTACCTATTCATTCCATTCCCTTATTCTTTCCTTCATATAATTATCATATGTCTGACATATACCAATATCATCCATGGTCAAAATTAAAGGGTCTTTACAAATGCCTTTTTCAATGGCTTGCCCCATCTGTATTAATGTTTTCTACAATGATGTCATTAATGTAATGAGTTTTTATTCTTATTCAATAAAGGTTTTTCTCTCTCCTTTGTACCAATTCATTCCTTTATATTATTATACAAGCCATACAATTCCTCTACAACGAAAGCGTGCGTGTTGGGAGGAACTGTGGCCTTTAATTGAGTTTCAAGCTCTTTATTTCTAGCACGTACTCCCCTCACTACTTCTATGGCTGCTTCTGTTATAGTCCTTATCAAGGATTCTATATCTTCCTCATATTACACCACTTTGGAGCCTTTGGATTTCCTTTTCTTTGTAAGAGTGAAGAGGTCTTCTGATGTTTCATGCCAAACAATGGATTGTTTTGTTGACATATTATTTTGGTTACCCTTTTCAAGGTTCCCATCCTTGGATTGAATTCAATCTTCACTAAAGGATATTGTTGTGCCTCCTAATCTAGATGATCTTTATGGGTAATTAAAAACTTGTCTACCCAATCGTATCTTACTTCATGTGAACTGGAGGGAGAAGATTGAGAGGGTTGTACTAGGGCTTTGCTGGCTGGAATTTCAGTTTTTGTAGTCTCCTCTTCTTCACTTGATGAAGTTAAGGCATATGCAACCAAATTTGGAGCTTTATTTGGTTTAGGAAATACTTCTCAAAACTCAGATCAAGATTCATTTAGTAGAGATAAGGGAGAAAAGGGATGTTGTGAATGTTCTAAATAAAAAGCTTTCTTTCTCTTCATATCCTCCTTTTTAATAATTTCTCATGGAGGTGGAACCACCCCTATCTCCTTCATATTCTACTTAACAAGGCTATCTTGTGTTTGGGTAATCCATACCTATTCATTATCATCATGCACATGAGCATACAATATATTTAACTGTCCTTTAAGAAAATTTAGGTGCTTGAAAACCCTTTTCATTTTGTCATATTTCCTTAAAGGGTGTTCGGGGAGATGAAATGAATTTATATGGGACAAGGTAGACTTTAAATTGGTCCACCTATTAAATTTTATGCATCCCACATAGAATGGGAAGGGGGATGTGTTTTAAGATTATTCTCCTTACACTTTAAAGCAATACCATTACAAATATGATATGCAACCTCTTGTTCTGCCAATTTATCTAGAACATAATATGGCAATTGAAAAGAGGTGTAAGGAGCCCCTCGATCATGATAACTATATATTATGGATAGAAGAATACAACTCCCATTTTCCTTATGGAAGTGAGGATGACATCAGATATTCTCGGTGTCACCATTTCATGTAATTGTTGGTAGAGATTAGGATACAAATAAGTACATATATATTGAATATGCAATTTGAAATGACGGGCATACAAGTATGAATATGTTCATTTACCTTCAAAAGGATCAAAGGATACCAAATTTTATAGAAATATGGACATTCGAGAACACCAAAGAAAACATCGAGAAGATATGAAGCCATGTAAAATGATTTTTGATTGTCGACAAAATTATTTCTTTGTCTCACTAAATTGACACAGAGCACCTGACCTAAGGAGGGAATCTTGCCATCATCAATAATAAAATAAGGTAACAATATCTAGGAAATATCCACCTTAGATATTGATGAATTTCCATATAGCCTATTCATGAGTTCCATGCCAATACGAATCCTGGTCTAAACCTTTTAATAAGGATATTAGATAGATTAGAATCATCCATATTATCAAATGGGTCAAATTCCCAACTCTACAAAACATCTCTTACTCTCCTTTGGGCCATCTAGGACTTGACTATTTTTGAGTTGTATAAGGAGTTTGGATTTTGAGGTTTATAATAAATTTTGTATGCATTCCCAACAAACAAACTTATTCTCTTTTTCCCGATTTAGAAAATAATGACAAATCCTTGGACTTGGCATGAAGTAGATAGGAAGCGATCACTTTTGGAAATGGAAGCACCTCTGGTTTAGTGGAAATTAAATAGATACAATATATTTTTATCGCCCTTATGTCTCGAACCATAACACTTGATCTTTCGGTATACCCTTTTTTCTACAACATCAACATCAACACTTTCATCCTGAACTGCGGAAAATAGAGTTGAGTAACTGCTGAAATTCATCATGTAAGGTAGCTGGATCGAACATGGTATCTCTTATTACTTTTTCATCCTCATTGGAATATAAATAAGCATCTACCATTAACATTACCAGCTCTCCTACCATATTGAAAAGTTAAAGGGCCACAAATGCTATATACATCATCAATAGAAAAAATTACTGAGACAAATGATGTAATTGATTTTACGGAAAAATTCTTATGTCCCTTATTATGAATATTAGGTAAGATTAGAAAATAATTTCCAAATAAATGAAAGTGTTGATCCTAGCGGTCACTAGGGCCAGCAATTACTAAATATTCGAGCCTAGCGGTCTTTAGGAATTATTCAAAAACTTACTATTCATGGAATGAGAAAAATGTGGTTGTATGTACACCACTGAGGGGTCAAGATATACGTAGTTTTAACCATGGAATTTTTTAGGCTTCATTGCAGTATAAAATATTAAAGTAATGTTCTAATTCTATTAATACAAGCACTCTTGAGGCTTCAAGGCTTACATAGTTCAGATCTTAGCGATCAAATATTTAGAGATTGGTCGTATCTACGTATTATCCATTGAAAAACTATTATTAGAATGAGAAAAATTCTACAATCTTTGAACTAGTGGTGGGTTAATATATACATAATGTTGATCTTAGCGGTTGCTATGTTGAGCCATAATGAATTATTTAGAGATTCGTCGTATCTAGGATTATTTCAAAGCCCAACTATTATTGCGATGAGCAATAAAATGCCAATCCTTACACTACTGAGGGGTATAGACATAAGTATTTCTGATCCTAGCGATTTCTAGGGTCATCCACAACATATTTTTTAGAGCTTAACAATTTATAAGAATCATTAACAAATAAATACGTACTTCTTATCATAGTTGTTACAATGATCATCCACAATGATATAACTATAGCTTAGCGGTCACTAGGAATCATTAACAGGAAAAATACTAATGCATTAACAAGAAAATATATAAAGCTTAGTGGTCAATAACATCCACCTCAAAAAAATATTTTGAACTTAGTGTTAGCTAAACACCATTCAATGGACATCTATTATTGACTTGAGAAAATTGTTGTAATACATGTATTCGTAAGGGATCAACCTTTACTTAGGTATGATTAGTTCATTGTAGGATCATGAATACGTCTTGTTGTTAGGCATCATTCACAAACTTACTATTTAATGGAATGACTGAAGCACTATTGTACATGCACCACTGAGGGGTCAAGATATACATATTTTTAACCATGGCATTTTCTAGGTGTCACTCTAGTAAAAATATTAATGCAATGAGAAAATTATGTCAATATAAGCACTCTTGAGGCTTCAAGGCTTATGTAGTTTAGATCCTAGCGGTCGCTAAGTTGATCAATAATGAAATATTTAGAGATTGGCCGTATCTAGGATTATTCATAAGATAAATATTATTAGAATGAGAAAAATTTCTACAATCTTTGAATTGGTGGGGGTTAAGATATATGTAGTGTTGATCTTAGTGGTCGCTAAGTTCAGCCACAATGAACTATTTAGACCTTCTCCATATCTAGGCTTATTTCAAAGCACAATTGTTATTGCAATGAGAAAAAGAACACCAATCCTTGCACTAATGAGGGGTACAGACATAAGTATTTCTTATCCTAGTAGTTCTTTAGGGTCAGGTTCTGCAACATATTTTTAGACTTAACGATGTATAAGAATCATTAACAAATAAATACATGCTTCTTATCCTTCTTGTTACTATGATCAGCCACAAGGATATACCTATATCTTAGCGGTCGCTAGGCATCATTAATAGGAAAACTACTAATGCATTAACAAGAAAATATATAAATCTTAGTGGTCAAAAACCACCGCCTCAACAAAATATTTTTAACTTAGTGTTTGCAGGGATTCATTCACTGGACATCTATTATTGAACTGAGAAAAGAGTTGCATTACATGTTTTTCTTCAAGGGTCACACTTTTCTTAGCTCTCATTAGTTTGTTCCATGAATTTGTTTGAGCCAAGTGCTGCACTACATACCCTCGAGAGGGATCAATCCTTATGTAGTTCTCATACTATTTACTATAAGTTATTGAAAGGAATATAAAAATTCCACATTTTAATTATAAATGAAATCTCAAAAGCGATGGTGATCTATAATTATTTATTAAATGAAGTCTCAAAGGCCATGGTATAATTTTAATAAATATAATGAACACACTCTTTGTAGTGTTAGTATGAACATATAAACTTTGAACCCTATGTATAATCTCCCTTGTCATTAAACATCATAATTTTCCATGATATCACATCTCCCTATTTCCATATGCTTATTGTCACATTAAGAAAGAAAAGCCATGACATATTATAATTTTTAGTGTTGATATATCATTATCTAATTTAACTAAAACAACCAGAGCCTATAATTTTAATCTCTAAATGTTGTATATGTATTTCTAGAACTATCAATTAAGTGAAACATTATTCAAAATCTTATTTATCCTAACTTCTCAAATAATAGGTTTTAAATTCCCTGGTTCACTGTTTTTCAAAGAGGATCCTACAGAGATAGAACTCTATGTATTTTTTCTTTGTGATCACGTCTATCTTTTTATAAAAATTTATTTCTACATATTTCCTTATGTAATCAAATAATTACTGTAAACAAGAAAACAATTATTTGTGTTACTATTACTATTTCATCTACTTGGAATTTACTATCACTATTTCATTACTACAGTTTAATTTATAATGAAATGTCTATAGAAACCGCCACTAGCAGTCCAAAATCCCTAAATGAATAACAACCCTAACTGAACAAAATCTATTTTCCTCAACCTTTTCAGCAACACCCATTTTGTTCACTTCTAGTAATCATTGATGTCCATGTCAAGTATTTTATGAATCATTTCTCAGTCCTCTTACAAAAATACTTGTAACATGTCTTACATTACTCGCAAGTGGGGTACACACATTTATTAAATCATTTAGGGATCGAAAATAAAATGACAAAATGATGTCAAACCCTATCAATTGAGAAGTATTTTTCAAAGAGCATTAAAGCATAAATATATTTGACTACAAGAAGCAGAAAAATAGGATTTCATTGAAAAGGCTATGAAAATTCTAAATTCATAAAATTTCAAAAATTTGGAAGGAGAAAAGGTGAGAATGCATACCGATTTTTGACACCTTCATGAAAACAAACCATGCTCGAATTTTGGAAATCAAACTGTGATCATATTTTCCAATGAATTATTATGCTTACAAAGTTTTTCCCTTACACTAATGTTCTCGCTAGAAAGATTCACACATTTAAGTGTCCTTGAAATATATTGATAAATGAAACTCTATAATTACATGGAACCGACACTTCCAACCACCACTTTCTTGAAAGACATGAATTAAAAAAATACACACGTCTATCATTAATTTGATTTATATTTAATGGCTAATTAATGGCTATCAAATGGAACACATATTTAAAATATCGGAAAACTTTACATTGTTTGGTTTAATGTTTAGGGAACTACAATATTAACCATATATGCCACACACAAAAATTATCAATATTAACAAAAATATCATTAGAAGAACACCATACTCATTGTTAATATTATCATCTTTAAGTTACATAGTGAGTATATAAGTATTCGATACATTCACTATACTACCAATTATATGTGGTTTAATTGATTTCTCACATATCGAATCATTATTTTTGAAAATCGCATACGAACTTTAGATTGTTCGATTTAATGACACACATAAATATTAACCATATATGCCAAACACAAATATTATTAAAATTATCAACATTATCAACAAAATAACACCACATTGGCAATATTATCATCTATAAATTACATAACGAGTATATAAGTATTCCATACTTTGACTATACTACCAATGATATGTGGTTTAATTGATGTCTCACATATTGAATTATCATATTGTCCTCAACAAAAATATACATGTTTACCGAAATCATTTTAAAAAAAAAAATTTATTTAAAAATTATCATGGGATGTGTGTATCAATGATCTTGTTGGCACCCATGATGATGATCGTTGGAATTATTCTGAAATAAAAAGAAGAATGTAAAATAGAGAAGTATTATCTAACTCCAATGCATGATATTTTTCTTACACAATGTATACCATATTTTATAATGGAATGAATGATGCAATACTATATTACTATGGTTAAAAAATGTAATTTACCTAGGTAAAAAGACCTCACGACTTGAAGTTGTACATCTAATATTTTCTCCATTAGCTTTCTCTCTTATTCCATTCTTTCACACTCAATTTGAAGCCTTCCTACTCAATTTATTTCAATGTCTGACTAAATAGATGCATGCTATTTTTGATTACCTCTTTCAAATCTCCATAAGAGTTTATTTTTCTCTTCACACCTTTACTTTGAATTCCATTTTTATTCAAATGTGTTTATATATTTTCTCCTTCCAAATTTTCAATGTTAATAGAAGGGATTTATGATTGCTTTCTCATGTATTTTTCAGAAGTAGAAATGGTTATATTAATCCTCTGTTTTCCATTAAAACCAATAACCTTGTGTTTTTTTGTGTAATGTGATCCATATCTTCATAGAAATTCCATGTTGAATGTGTTTCCAATGTTGTGTTTTCCAATCGTTTCTCTTTCTTGAGGGTTTCTTCAACCTATTCATCTTGTATTTGTATTACATCCCAATGAATGTTTTTCTACAAACTTGATTCAAATCATCTGATATATTATCCCAATGTTTCTTGCTGAGTTTTCCATGGTTTAAATGTTCGTACACCTCTTCATATTTTGAAATAAATGTTTTCACATTATATTTTTACCACAACTCTTCTTTGTATTATTTCATTAGCTCCTCATTATTTCTATCTCTTTCATATGCATGGGTTATTGAAAACGTTTATTCTAATTTTGAATCATCAACAATATATGGAGAATTTAGATCGATGTGTCAATGTGGAATGCAATGACCTAATTTATATGCGCCACTTGTATTCTCTTGAAAATTTGATACACTATTTCCATCAAATTTTTGCACGCATAAGTCCTTTACATGGAAGTTTCTTAGCTACATTGAAAAACCATATTGTCTCGCATAGTTTCTTAGAGTTGATTTAAAAACTTAGGATTCAAACTGTGAAAACAAGGAAAATGGTGATATTTCCATGTCTTGCAAATTTATTATTTACTATAAACATTAACCAATGAAACAATTTGCATACTCCATATTTTATCTAAAATTAATTTCATTTTTAATTTTATAATAATAAATATACAAGGGTTGTGCAATTTACAAATTCACAGAATCAAAACATGTGGAGAAACATTGAAAATTGGTTAATTACCTACTAACAAATGTAATATTTACAATCACTATGAAATGGGTGTATAAAATGAAATTATTCAAAATAAAATAACAATGCTTTACCTCTTTTAATTTTCTATAACTTTGTTCTTCCCCCATTTGTATATGTGTTCCTTGTTTTGGTGTTGTTACCTTTGAAATGAGTATACAATTTTCCATTTTATTGCATTAAATTACAGATGTTAACGAGTTTGTGTGGATTAAAATTTAATATTGTACCACTTAACATTAAATGTAGTACGAAAAATAAAAAATACTCTCAAGTGGTAGATTTTACATTATATGGTTTAATGGCCATTTAATGTTTAGGGAAGCACAATATTAATTAGGTAACATTTGACCTTACAAAAAGGTAATTGTTATTGTAAATAATTAAGGTAACATTTTTATAACATAATTTTTAATGTATGAAAAATAAAATTTGACATTGTTTGAAACTTAAATTTGACATACATATATTTAATTGAAATTAAGTCTTTAATATTGACAATTATTAATAAAAAATATGTAGCATGGGTTACTTCTACTCAATATTATACACAATTATTAAAAATAAACTTATATTGTTAAAAAGATTACGTAAGATATAAAAATATTAGAAACAATTAATACACATAATTTAATCAAAGCATATACCACCATCGTTAATCAAATAAAGATTACACTTGAACTCTATACCATAAAATAAGCATAGATATACAAGTAGAGAATTAAATATATGAAAGATTTACTTTGACATAATATTAATGGCCCTAAATTTAAGTCCAAGAGGCCACTAGGCTAGAAAAATTTTGACTAGAATGGCAGGTGAAAATATGCCCTTTGATATGTGAGTGATCATTATTCCAAGTGTGAATACTTACACTATGTCTTGAAAGTACTCATAATTTTTCATGTGAGGGATTCCACGTCAATGTGCGAGGGATCAAACTTCAACATGTGAGGTTTAGTGCCCACTTCCATTTGACACCTTTTGATGCTTATTTTGATACTGTTGATTACATTATGGACATTATTATGTGTTGATTTAGTATGATGTTAGCTATTTGATCATGGATTATTGTGATCTTGATTTGGTTATGATACATGATGATTAGTAGAGACACTCATATTTGGATGATGATATACTATTTGACATAGATGTTTTATGGATGTTGTTTGGACATGTGATTTTGGATTTTATGAGTAGATCTAGAAAATAGATATTATATGATGATGACATAGTTGTTGATATAAATTGTATGTGATAATTTTAAATTACCTTGATGTTGTTGTGATTCACATACTTAGATTATTTTGTGATTTTATTTGTATCATATTAGATGTTCTGATATGGCCACGAGGCTGAAGGAGGTATTTTTATTTTGCGGTTAAAGATATCGAACAAAACATCGAGAGATCGAAGACCAACCACAATGAAATTCTAGGTGAAATCGACAAGGTCACCATGGCAACTTGTTTTGTGTATGTGTGTTGTTTTGTTAGGGATTCCCATTGGGGTGATTACCTTTATATGTGACCATGGGTTTGTCTATTTTATTAATGTGGTTGAATTTATTTATTGTTTGTATGTATTTTACTAGTGATGTGTTCTTTTCTTTTATTTAATTAAAATTGTGGTAGATTAATGTGAGAAATCATGTGGTTAAAATTTAAATAAGTCAAATTGGGATATAGGAAAGTAATAATGGAATTTTTGGCTCTTTGTGATTAATTATGTAAGTGATGTGTAAGTTGTGTAAGAGCTGTGTAAGTCAGATTTTGGAGTATGAAACACTCCACCTCCTTAGAAATTCGAATTTTACCTTGGGGGCTGTTTTTAGAGGCTTGTGGGACAAGTAAAACTTGTCCCATACGTCTAAATTTAATTTACCAACCATACTTATGGTTAGAGAGGTGATTTTAGACTTTTATAATGAATTTTATTAATCATGTTGCAAGTTTTGATTGCACTCTCTTACTTTTTATTTATTTTGCAATCCTTTGGGATGTGGAATTTTTGGAGTGTGCAAGTAAATTGTCTTATTATAGTGCCCACATCCCTTTTAAATTTTTAGACATTGATCTTGATAATGTTGATCATATTATGGAAACTATTATGTTTTGTTTTAGTATGATGGTTAGATGTTAGATCATGGATTATTATTGATCTGGATTCAGTTAGTATGCATGATGGTTACTAGAGACATTTTGATATGTGGATGATGATAGACTATTGACATGGAAACAGTATAGATGTTGATTTGGACTTGTGACATTTGATATTTTGAGTAGACCTAGTATGGAATAGTATAGATGATGATATAGTTGATTTATAAATTAAAAATGATAATGTTGAATTCTTGATATTGTTTTGATTCATGTGTTTAGATAATTTTGAAATGTTGTTTATATCATTTTGGATGTTCTGATATGGCCACGAGGCCAAAGGAGGTATTTGCATTTTTGCAGGTTAAAAATCACAACAATGTCGGGGACCTGAGACTAACCATATTAAAATTCTGGTGAAATCAACAAGGTCACCATGGCAATTGTTTTGTGTGTGTGTGTTTCTTAGGGATTCCCATGGGGGGGATTTCCATTATATGTGACCATGGGATATGTGTTTTATTTATGTGTTCCTTTTAATTATTTTTGTATGTATTTTATTAGTAATGTGTTCCTTCTTGTAATTAATTTAAATGTGGTAGATTAATGTGAGAGATCATATAGTTAAACTTTAATTAAATTAAATTGGGATATGGAATGTAATAAATGAAGTTGTTGATTTTAAATGTTAATATTGTAAGAGTGTGTAAGAAATGTGTAAGAAGGTGTAAGGGATGTGTAAGATAGATTTTTGGACTGTTAAACACTTCATCTCCTTAATAATTCGAATTTGTCCTTAGAGGCCAAATTTGGAGGCTTTTGGGACAAGTTAAACTTGTCCCACACCTCTTAAAATGATTCTCCAACCATGCCTATAGTTTGGAGGTTAAATTTAGGCATTTTTATTGCATTTTGAAGTGACAATTTGTAAGTTTTAATTGCACTTCCCTTACATATTTTTAATTCAGTCATTTTGGATTATGGGTGATTTTGGAGTGTAAGTCATATTTTCATTTTATTTATTGTGATTTGGTGAGTGATGTTGATCTGTGCATGTGAAAATGTTTTTGTATGTTTGTGGAAGCCATTTTTCCATGAGTTGATTTTCATTTTCTATTTAAATATGGTTGGGGATTAGGGGCCAATGAGGAAGGATGGCTTCTCCTTTCTCATTGGATGTCTTGGTTGGGTAGAGAGCGTTGTCTTTCCCCATTCCTTGTTGTGATCAAGATGAATGGTTGGAGAAACTAGCATGCTATTGTTTTAGAGCAAGAAGATTACAGTTTGGACAGTCCCATTCTTTTGAGAAAATTCATTGTAACCTTTCCCACCTTGAGTGGATGATTTGTAAAATGTTTATAATGTGAAACCATTTGTATTGATAATGGAACTTTGAATTGGTATCAAGAAACATAAAGAGTTGTATTCCAGTATCTCTTTTGTAAAGAAATGAGAAGAATGCATATGCATTGCTTATTGTATTTGAAATCAAATGGAAAAATGGTAAGTTGTAAAGATGTATATGTTGATTAATCAAATATTGCATTTTATCCTCAATTTTGCAATGTGTATTAGATTTGAAATTCTTGTTGAAGATTGGAATCTTCTATTTGGAAAAGAAGCATGCGTATAAAATAAAAGACAATGTATTGTTCTCTTGAAATGATTTAAATTTAGAAATAAGACTTTGCAAAATTACTATTGAATGGTTAATTGAATTCAATTAAATATATTTGACTAGTTTAGTAACCATATACACATTCAAATGACCAAAATTAATATTCCAATTCTAAAAAATAACTCACTGTCATAAACTTCATTCTGGAAATTCACATTTTAATAAAATGAATAGTTTAGACCTGTACTTAGTAATCAACTTAAAAATGTTATAATTTATCATGCTAAGACATTATTGAACCCAACTTGACAAAGAAAACTTAAGAAATAATCCAACCATTGCTAAATTTGAATGCAATTTCCTCTTTGGGTTATTTTTCTGTCTATTGTCGGAGAAATAAAAATTGAAATCAATTAGACAAATTAATCTTCCTAAAACACTCTAAACCCTCCCTAGACTAATCCTCCATGTCTATTCAACATGTTGAGCATAGGAGGATTTCTAATTTAACCAAATTGGGAATTTGAAAACTGCCGATTCACTAATTAGAACCTTATAGATTTTTTTCATTAAATTTACCTCTAAAACTAGATAATTTTCCAAAATTAATGATTCCTTTACAAAGAGGGAATCGAGGGCTTTCCAAAAAGTCCTTGTTCACCGAAAACCAATCTTTCTAGCTCAAGTTATGGCCATTTGATGTTTTACTTTAATTTGGCATTCTAAAAAAGTAAGATTTAATCTAACTATAGAAAAATTTAAATTTTACTTTGGAAAAGTTTCCCAAAAAGGTCTGTGGCCCCCACCATCCCACAACCAAATGTCGAGTGGTCTCACACGTGGCACCCTATGAGGAGCAGACCAATTTTTAATCTTAGCCCTTTCAAAAAATTTGCCTTGGGAAAAATTTCCCATTTCACCCCGCAACCCTGTCAGCCCGCAGCCAATCACATACTGCCATGTGCCACGGTGGATGGGTGGAATCTTTTCTAAAAATGGAAATTACGCTTTTGAAAAAATTACCTTGGAAAAATTTTCATTTTCCCTCCGCTAGTCCGCATGACCAATCGAGAGAGTGACATGTGTCCTCTACGGGCCGAGGCGAGGAACTACAGTTCGTTTAACTTTTTATCCCTTTGAAATTTTTTTGGGCAAAAATCTCATTTTGGCCCCATCAGCCGATAGCCAATGAGAAGGTGCCATGTGGCACTTTGGGGTGGTAATAGGTAGGGTGGAGCCCTTTGTTGTTTTGGGTTTTGGTCCTTGAGAAAATGTCTAAAATTCCTCTCGCAGCCTGCAACTCCTCCTTCTCCCTCGGCTTTTCCTTCTCCCACAGGCACATGGGCTTGCACATCCCCTTCTTCCTCTTGGTCTCCCATCAGCGTAGCATGCCAAAATACCCCACTCGCTCTGCCAAACTCTTCACCCCTTATTCGTCGTGTGCCAGGGCTCGACACGTGTCCACCCGGGGGTCCACGGGGTGCGAAATACCTTGTTCCTTTGAGCTTTGTAGTGGGAAAATTTCCCTATACCACCTTGTGACCCGCTAATCTGTCCAAAGTGCATCCCCCTCCTCTTGACACGTGTCCCCTAAGGGAATTTTTGACCTTAGAACTCCACCCACTCATATCTTGAGTTCTGTAAGGAGTTAGGAGGACTTATTTATATCACCGGAAAGGTGAGAAAATTTCCTAATCATTGGTAATAGTTTAGGGAAATTTTCAAAGCATTAAGTAGGAGAAAAAAACCATTGAAACTCTGATCTTGTTAAGAGATCAGGCATGGGGGTAAGTTACTCCTTGAACCTAACTAAAACATGTAACGCTAAAATTTGAACCCTGTGAACTTGATATAAGTTAATAAAGAAACATTGTGTTAATAGGATTTGATCTGAACTTGTTATTGAAAACTAATGTTTGCAACCTAAATGTAGATACTTATAATAAAAAAAATATTCCATAATTTTCTAGCTAACCCTAAGTTGTTTCTTGTGTCTCAAGTGGTTTGTTTAAATGGGAACTATAGCTTTGGTATTAGAGTGAGTGGTTCAAAGGCTTGGACCCTTGGGCACACTAGAAAACATGAGACATGAAAATTTAAACCTATCACACTAAAATCTAGAAAACAACTTAGCAAGAATTTTAATATTTTATTGAACATGGAATTTGTGTATAACTTAGAAAATGAACTAACTCTAACTTTGATCTATGAAGGTGGCTCGGACAGAGAGGGGGAACCTCCACGGAGACTCGAGACTCACCACCACCACCACCACCACCACCACCGGATCGGGGTGTAGCAGCCATTTTACCTCGTATTCTACTGCACCCTCCCGAGATGTTACCGCCACTCTACACGAGAGGATTAGGTGGAGGACAAGAATCTAGTCATGATAGAGCTCCTTTTATCAAGGGTTAGGTATCTCCTCAACTCAGTGAGGAGCATAGAGGAGAGAACTCCCACGTGGAGTCGGTCAGATTAGAGTTACCACCTAGGAGACATGGTGACTAATTTTCGAGCATAAAGAGAGGTCTCAAATCCCTAGGCTTAGGGATGAGTGTGATGAGAGACCTAGATGCTTTGATAGACCATAGCAGCCAAGCACATCAAGGAGATCTTGAAGCTTCAACCCTCACATTAGTCATGTGATACGGTGAATTTTAGGTAGAGGCCTGGCTAGTGAGCTTGAGTGGTTGCTTCAAGCTTTGTCCTTGTTCTAGCAACATGAAAGCTCATGTTGCGATCCATCTACTGAGGGATGGATCAAGAGTATGGTGGAGGATGGAGGTGTAGAAGCTCCATGTAGATTCAGAGACAATGACCTGGGAGCTTTTTGAGGAGAGATTCAGGAGTAGATATCTATCATAGAGGTTCATCTAGTAGAGGATTGACAAGTTACATGACCTTCGACAGGCTTCTCTTTCAGTAGCTAAGTATGAGAGTAGATTTATAGATCTACTTCAAAGTGTGTAGAGTATATGCGGGATGAGCAGTATAGATTCACGGTGTTCATCCGAGGCCTGAATTTGGATATTAGAGATGCAAAGGTGTGGATTCACCGTCCACGTACTTTAGCAGAGGTCATTAAGAAGGCCTATATTATGGAGGAGACTTGGGAAAAAACCTAGCAGGATAGAGATCGAGTCGGGAACCGCATTCGGTGGATGCCGGATGGTAGATCAAGAGGTTTAGTACCTCTTCCTCATGGTGGCCAGGGTACAACATAATCATCCTTTAGGACGTAGTAGTATTAGTCCTACCCACCTTATAGATCTCCATAAAGAGTTGATGCACGAGATAGGTCGAGCATGGGGCCTCCTCTTAGGGGTCCCATCAGACACAGGGTGATCTAGACCTCGGTCGGTAGGAGCTTGCTAGCGAGAGGCCACAACAGATCGTATCCTAATCATTGGGATCCATGCCATAGACTTCTAGGGCACCTACTAGAGGTGCTTCTCCTTAGAGAGGATCTTGTGGTTGCTTTGGATGTGGAGTACCTAGAAATTTTTGGAGAGATTGTCCTCAGAACCCTAACAAGGGTAAGGCATGATTTTAGAACTCGACATTCATCGACTTGGGACATAGTCACAAGATTTATGAAGCAATTGAGAACTACCAGGTAGAGCACCAGAGCATAGTCATTGAGACCATAGGTAGCATTGGTGGTATTCCTACCTATGTGTTGTTTTATTCTATATCTTCCGATTCTTTTATTGCACCATGTTTAGGAGAGTGATGCAGGCTAGTGGCAGTTAGGAAGGGTCTTAGTTGGGATGTCGAGATGGCTTCTGGAGCCAAGATCTCTATGGAATCCTTAGTTAAGGAGTGTGTTGTGGATTTGGGACCTTTCACCACCACCTCAGATCTTCGTATTCTTCCTTTGGGCTCGTATGGAGTCATCTTAGGTATGGATTGGTTATCTGCACATAGGGCTAGGATGGATTGTTATCATAAGACTATAGCTTGTGTAAATTATTTGGGAGTTGAGTTGGTGATCTCGGGGGTTAGGAGATCCACTTTTATTTGCACCATTTATGCTATGCAACTTAAGTAGTGTGTGCGGCGGGGTTATTAGATGTATGTTGTTAGAGTTAGTGACAAATTAGAGAATGAGTCTAGTGGACCATCGCTAGATGATCATCCCATCTTGAGAGAGTTTTCTAATGTATTTTTAGCGGAGCTACTGGGGATGCCACACCCACATGAGATTGATTTCCATATAGATCTACTTCCTGGAGTAGAGCCTATCTCACGGGAACCTTATTGGATGACCACCCCAGAGCTCTATGAGCTCAAGTTTAAACTTGAGGGCCTTTTGGAGAAGGGAATTATCCATCCTAGTGTATCCCCTTGGGGTGCACCACTAATTTTTCGAAGAAGAAGGATGGATCCATGCGGTTGTGTATTGAATACTTTGAAAGTTGAACAAGGTAACGATCAAGAATCGTTATCCTCTTCCTCACATTGATGACTTGTTTGATCGGATGAAGGGAGCCACGTTGTTCTCTAAGATTGATCTCAAGTTAGTGTACCATCGGTTGAGGATTTCGAGAGGTAGACATTCATAATACCACCTTCCACATAAGATATGGGCACTATGAGTTCACAAAGTGGTTCCTTTTGGGTTGACGAATTTCCCCTGCAGTGTTTATGAGTTTGATGAATGGGGCATTCAGAACTTTTTAGATTTCTTCAAGCTCATCTTCCTAGATGAAATTTTTATATACTCAAGTACACGTGAGGAGAATGAGGGACACCTTCGATAGGTTCTCTAGTGTCTTCATGAGCAATAAATTTATGGGAACTTGAGAAGTGTGCTTTCTTTCGAGACAGGTGCAGATTTGGGTCATGTTATTTCTATGGATCCTTCCAATATTAGAGCCATTATGGATTGGCCAGGACTTACCCACTATAGTGACCAAGGTGCATAGCTTCATGGGATTAGTAGGATATTACCAAAGATTTGTTCAGGACTTCTCTTAGATTGTGCACCCTATCACTTCCCTTCAGAGGAAAGGGAAGAAGTTTTTTTGGATGGAAAGATGCGAGTAGGCCTTCAGGACACTGAAGGAATGCCTCACTATAGAACCCATTCTTACAGTGTCGGATCCACAGGGTGAGTTCTTTGTTTACACATATGCTTATTTAGCAGGGCTTGGAGGTGTGTTGATGCAAGATGGAAGGGTTATAGATTTTGAGTCTTGCAAACTCAAGGATCATGAACTTAATTATCCTACCCGTGATCTTGAAATTGTGGTGGTTGTGCATGCCTTGGTTAGATGGATACATTTCCTTATTGGATGGAGATTCACACTTAGGATAGATCATTTGAGTCTTTGCCACCTCTTCATGTAACCCAATCTAAATGCTCATCAGCAATGTTGGATGGAGTTACTTTGTGAGTATGACATGGAGATAGAGCATGTGAAAGGGAAGGAGAATGTGGTTATAGATGCTCTTAGTAGATGGAGACATGTGACTATGGCCACCTCAGTGAGCATAGATTTGTGGAGTAGGATTCTTCAACAGCTTCCTCTTGACAACATCTACATTGCAGTACGATTAGAGATCGAGTCACAGAGACCCCTTGAGGGGAAGTTTGATGGTTTTTTTGTAGAGGCAGATGGTCTTCTTAGACACGAGAGGTAGGATATATGTTTCTACAGATGGAGGCTTGAGGCGGGGCATCTTGGTAGAAGCACGTCATGCACCCTATTCAGCCCATCCGGGGTGAAGAAGATGCACACTACCTTGCGATAGTTATACCACTAGAGAGGACTTCATCAAGACGTGGCTCAATTTGTGTCATGGTGAATAGAGTGCCAGAGGGTTAAGGCCAAACATCAGCATCCAGGGTCTTCTTTATCCTCATGCCATACCGGAATGGAAGTGGGACACCATTTCCATGGATTTCATTGTGGGGCTACCTATGTCAAGATATCACCACGACACCATCATGGTCATGGTTGATAAGTTGAAAAAATTGGCTCACTTTTCTCTGGTGAAGACCACTTATATAGTGAGAGTAGTGGCATGAGTATATTTAGATGAGATTTTCAGGTTGCACAGGATTCCGCAGAAGATCATTTGTGACCGCAATCCTTTGTACACTTCACACTTTTGGACTACCATGCAATATGTCCTCGAGATGGGGATTAACTTTAGCACAACATATCACCTTGAGATAGATTGATAGACCAAGTGATTGAATCAAATTTTGGAGGATATAGTAAGGATGTATTTGATGGATCGGTATTCTAAGTGGGAGGAGTACACTGTGACTTAATAGCGTTTGCCTACAATAAAAGTTTTCGAGTTCTATAGGCATGTCTCCTTTGCAGGGTGTTATATGGTAAAGAGTGAAGGACACCCCTTAGTTGGGACAGTTAGAGGAAAAAGTATATCTTGTGCCGGCTATTTTGCATGGCATGGAGTAGTAGGTAGTGTTGATCAGGAAGAGATTGCAGGAGCCACAAGATAGGTAGAAGAAGTATGCGGATTAGCATATGATTGATCATAGTTTGATGTGGACATGAAGGTGTTCCTTTGTGTTAGACCACATAAGATCCCTATCTGTTATGGAAAATTTTCTAAGTTAGCTCTAAGATTCATTGGTCCTTTTGAGATCTTGGAGCATATTAGCCCTTTGGCCTACCATCTAGCATTGCCACCCAACTTGTCTCGCATACATGATGTGTTTCATGTTTCTTTCCTTAGGAGGTACATTGTAGATCCTTCTCATGTGTTGGACTGGACATCATTGTAGGTGCAGGATCAGGGGCAGGTGACAGTGGAGCTCATCCATATCATAGATCATAGAACCCTAGGCCTTTGAGGCTGAGAGATTGATTAGGTATGAGTACAGTGGGATAGATTGACGAGACTGCAGCCACTTGGGAGGATGTCACAATATTACGAGTGTAGTTTCCACATTTTTCCAGTGAATTCTAGGAGGAAGTCGAGTCTAAGGGGAGGGGGATGTAGTGCCCACTTCCCTTTGACATTTTTAGACATTGATCTTGATACTTTTGATCATATTATGGACACTATTATGTTTTGTTTTAGTATGATGGTTAGATTTTAGATCATGGATTATTATTGATTTGGATTTAGGTAGTATGCATGATGGTTATTAGAGACATTTTGATATGTGGATGATGATATACTGTTGACATGGACATATTATAGATGTTGATTTGGACTTGTGACATTTGATATTTTGAGTAGACCTAGTATGGAATAGTATAGATGATGATATAGTTGATTTATGAATTAAAAATGATAATGTTGAATTCTTGATATTGTTGTGATTCATGTGTTTAGATAATTTTGAAATGTTTTGATATGGCCATGTGGCTGAAGGAGGTATTTGTATTTTTAGGTTAAAAATCACAACCATGTCGGGGGACTAGAGACTTACCATATTAAAATTCTGGGTGAAATCAACAACTTCACCATCGCAACTGTTTTTATGTGTGTGTGTTTGCTAGTGATTTTCATGGGGGATTTCCATTATATGTGACCATGGGATATGTTTTCTATTTATGTGTTCCTTTTAATTATTGTTGTATTTATTTTAATAGTAATGTGTTCCTTCTTGTAATTAATTTAAATGTGGTAGATTAATGTGAGAGATCATATAGTTAAACTTTAATTAAATTAAATCGGGATATGGAACATAATAAATGAAGTTGTTGATTTTAAATGTTAATATTGTAAGAGTGTGTAAGAAATGTGTAAGAAGGTGTAAGGGATGTGTAAGAGTACGTAAGTTAGATTTTTGGACTGTTAAACACTTCATCTCCTTGAGAATTCGAATTTGTCCTTGGAGGCCAAATTTGGAGGCTTGTGGGACAAGTTAAAATTGTCCCACACCTCTTAAAATGATTCACCAACCATGCCTATGGTTTGAAGGTTAAATTTAGGCATTTTTATTACATTTTGAAGTGACAATTTGTAAGTTTTAATATCACTTCCCTTACATATTTTTAATTCAGTCCTTTTGGAATATGGGTCATTTTGGAGCCTGTAAGTCATATTATCATTTTATTTATTGTGATTTGGTGAGTGATGTTGATTTCCTCTTGGGGTTAAGGAAGAATGATATGGCATCCCACATGGATCCACATCATTCTGTTCTCTTCCCTCTCCTTTAAAAGTACAACTCCTTCCTTGTTTTTAGTTATTGAAACTTTGTCCATTCCTCTTGGGGTGCATTTTTCTTGTTATTTTCAGAGCTTGTTGTGGAGGAAGTTTGGAGTCTTTTACATGCTTGAACATTGCTAGTTTTGGACTGCACTTTGACATATTTGAAAGCTTGTGGATCTTGGAACAAACTCCATTATGGAGAGGTAGGCACTTGAGCTTGTCTTTAAATGTTTTTCTTCCTCTTGCATGCATGTTGAAATGGTGAATGTGTTTTGTATTCTTGGCTAGTTGGGTAGACTACTTAGGATATGGTGTAGGAGAAGGCTATGGGGATTTCCATGGGGGCATAAGGGATTTCCAATGGCACCAATTTTATTATGGAGGGAGTTTTGGATTGGGATCCACCTTGGAAAAGAAACTACTTACATTTCTTACTCTTGGGGGCATAAGCGGGGTTAAGAGATATAAGGAATATGGGATTTGATATTTTTATTAGTAGTATGATTTAGGAAGATGCACAATTCTAAATAGGGAGGCATAAGTAGTTCCCCATAGTTATTTATCTTATTGGATTACTTGATCAAGCCTATGTTTTGTGTGAATGGTTTCAAATGTAGTTGTGAACTACTGTCCTAGTTTGGAATGTTCATCTTATTGATCAAAGGCATGTGAAAATGTTGCTCGTATGTTTTTGGAAGCCATTATTTCCATGAGTTAATTTTCATTCTCTATTTCAATATGGTTGGGGCTTGGGGGCCAATGAGGAAGGATGGATTATCCTTTCTCATTGGATGTCCTTTTGGGTAGAGAGTATTGCCTTTCCCCTTCCTTGTTGTGATCAAGATGAAAAGATGGAGAAACTAGCATGTTGTTTTTGGAGCAAGAAGAATACAGTTTGGACAGTCCCATTCTTTTGAGAAAATTCATTGTAACCTTTCCCACCTTGAGTGGATGAGTTGTAAAATGTTTGTAATGTGAAACCATTCGTATTGATAATGGAAGTTTGAATTTGAATTGAGAAATGTAAAGAGTTGTATTCCAGTCTGCTTTTTGTAAAGAAATGAGAAGAATGTATATGCATTGCTTACTGTATTTGAAATCAAATGGAAAAATGATAAGTTGTAAAGATGTATTTGTTGATCAATCAAAGATTGCATTTTCTCCTCAAGTTTGCATTGTGTATTGGATTTGAAATTGTTGTTGAAGATTGGAATCTGCTGTTTGGAAAAGAAGCATGCGTATGAAATAAAAGACAGTGTATTGTTCTCTTGGAATGAGTTGAATTTAGAAATAAGGCTTTGCATAATTACTATTGAATGGTTGATTGAATTCAATTAAATATATTTGACTAGTTTAGTAACCATATACACATTCAAATGACCAAAATTGATATTCCAATTCAAAGAAATAGCTCACTGTCATACACTTCATTCTGGCAATTCACATTTTAATAAAATGAATAGTTCAGACCTGCACTTAGTAATCAACTTAAAAATGTTATAAGTTAACATGCTAAGACATTATTGAACCCAACTTGACAAAGAAAACTTAAGAAATAATCCAACCATTGCTAAATTTGAATGCAATTTCCTCCTTGGGTCATTTTTCTATCTATTGTCGAGAAATAAAAATTGAAATCAATCAAACAAATTGACTTCCTAAAACACTCTAAACCCTCCCTAGACTAATCCTCCATGTCTGTTCGACATGTTGAGTGAAGGAGGAGTTCTAATTTAACCAAATTAGGAATTTGAAAACTGTTAGTTCACTAATTAGAACCCTGTAGATTGTTTTCATTAAATTGACCTCTCAAATTTCATAAATTTCCAAAATTGGTGATCCCTTTGCAAAGAGGTCAGCGAGGGATTTCTGAAAAGTCCTTGTTTTCCCAAAACCGAGCTTTCTAGCTCAAGTTATGGCCATTTGAAGTTTTACTTCAATTTGGCATTAAAAAAATAAGATTTAATCTAACTATAGAAAAATTTAAATTTTACTTGTGGAAAAATTTCTTGAAAAGGTCTCAGCCCCCACCATCCTCCAACCAATCGGGGCCTACCACATGGCACCCTAGGAGGGGCAGACCAATTTTTAAACTTAGCCCTTTTGAAAAATTTTCCTTGGGAAAATTTTCCCATTTCACCTCGCAACCCCACCTACCCACACTAATCACATGATGCCATGTGGCATGGTGGATGGGCGAACTATTTTCTAAAAATGGAACTTACGCTTTTGAAAAATTTTGCTTGGGAAAAATTTTCATTTTTCCTCCTCTGGACACGCAGCTAATCAAAGGGTGACACGTGTCCTCTAGGGGCTAAGGTGGAGGTGCGGTTCATTTTAACTTTTATCCCTTTGAAAAATTTGGGGAAAAATTATCATTTTGGCCTTGTCGGCCCACAAAAATGAGAAGGTGCCACATGGAACTTTGGGGTGGCAGTGGGTAGGGTAGAGCCCTTTGTTGTTTTGGGTTTTGGCCCTTGGGAAAATGTCTAACATTCCTCCCACGGCCCGCAACTCCGCCTTCTCCCTCGGATTTTCCTTCTCCCATGGGCATGCGGGCTTGCATGTCCCCTTCTTCCTCTTGGTCTCCCATCGCGTAGTGTGCCAAAATACCCCACCACTCCACCAAACTCCTCACCCCTTCTCCACCGTGTGCCAAGGCTTGACACGTGTCCACCCAGGGGTGGGTCCGCGAGAGCGCAAAATACCTTGTGCCTTTGAGCTGCGGTGGAAAATTTCCCTATGCTGCCCCACGACCCACCAATCCATCCAAAGTGCATCTCCCTCCTCTTGACATGTGTCCCCTAAGGGAATTTTTGACCTTAGAACTCCGCCCACTCATATCTTGAGTTCTGTAAGGAGTTAGGACGACTTCTTTATATCACTAGATAGGTAAGAAAATTTCCTAACTATTGGGAATGGTTTAGAGAAATTTTTGAAGCATTAAGTTGGAGAGAAAAAAACTGTTGAAACTCTTAGCCTGTTAAGAGAGTAGGCATGGGGGTAAGTTAGTCTTTGAACCTAACTAAAACATGTAACCCTAAAATTTGAACCCTGTGAACTTGATATGAGTTAATAAAGAAAACTTGTGTTAATAGGATTTTTTCAAGAACTTGTTAGTGAAAATTGATGTTTGGCAACCTAAATGTAGATACTTCTAATAAAAAAAAATTATTCCATAATTTTTTAGCTAACCCTAGATTGTTTCTTGGGTCTCAAGTGGTTTGTTTAAACGGGCACTACACATATTTTCACCCACCTCTTTATTGTGTTTAGAGAATGTAATTTTTATTTATTTTTTGAATTTAAGGATATGTGATGTGGCATCCTACATGGATCAACATCATCCTCTTCTCTTCCCTCTTCTATATAATTCAAACTCTTTGCTTGTTTTGGGTTGTTGAAACATTTTGTAAACTTCATTGGGGGCATATTTTTCTTGTGTTTGGAGCTCTTTCTTTTGGAAGGAGTTTGGAGAAACTTTGCATGCTTGGAGATTGTTGTTTTGGGACTATGTTTTTGGCATTGAAAGCTTGTTGTTGGAAACAAAAGTTACTATGGAGAGGTAGGAGTTTAATCCTTCTTTTATGCTATTTTTTTTTCTTGTTGTGATGTGTGAATGATGCATGTTTTGATTTATTTGTTGGCTGGTTGGGTAGACTACCATAGGAATGGTGTAGGAGAAGGCTATGGGGAATCCATGTGGGGGCATAAGGGAATGCCATTGGCATCAGAATTTTGTGGAGGGAGTTTGGGTTTGGGATCCACCATGGAAAAGAAATAGCTTGCATTTCTTACTTTGTGGGGGCATAAGGAAATGTGTGGTGAATTTTATTGGCGGTTTGTAATAGGTGGATACCCAATTCCCATTTGGGAGGCATAAGAAGCTTCCCCCATAGACCTTTCTCCTTTGGCTTGCATGATCAAGCCTGAGTTTTGTTTTGATTGTTTTCAAATGCAGTTGTAAATTGTTGTTTTTGTTTGGACTGTGTTTTATAATGAATTATGCATGTTGAAAGAATGTTGTGTGTTGTGGAAGCCAGTTGTTGCCATGGGTTGAATCACACCTCTTATTGTATTTTGGTTGGGGCTTGGGGGCCAATGATGAAGGAATGATTCTCCTTTCATTAGATGTCTTGGTTGGGTGGAGAGCGTTGCCTTTCCCCCTCTTTTGTTGTGATCAAATTGGAAGAAAATGGAAGCTTGCATGTTGTTATTCTGGAGCAAAGGAAAATGTAGTTTTTCCAGCCCCTTGTGAAACAAATTTATTTGTAATCCTTTCCCACTATGATGTGGATGAAAATTGTAATGTATTCTTGTGAAGAAAAGATGTTGTAATTGATTATGGAAGTATATATATTTGAATTGTGAAGGATGGTTATTTTTGTTCTGTTATTGGAAGGAAATAAATAGAATTTTGTTATTGCATTCAATATTATAATTGAGGGTGATTCTACGAACATTATCAATCTCTTAAATAAAAAGCAACACCCCAGCTAGTCAATTAGATATTTTATTGTTGAAGCTACTGATATATGCAAGATTTTTGAAAATGTTAAAATCACTCACACCTATCGGGAAGGCAATAGGGTCACAAATGGTTTGGAAAACTTTGGAGTTAACAATACTTTTCAAACTTGGCTAAGGGGGAAATTCTACCCATTCAAGTTAATAAAGACATCATCAATGATTTACATGGCTTGGAAAATCATCACTAATGGCTGTAATGTTGATGCTAAAGAGCAGATTCTTAAGTACAGAATGATGACATCATATAAGATTTGTGTGATTTATGTGATTTGTGTGAACTGGACAGCCATCATTACTTGTCATAGGGAGAATGCCAAGGAGCGGGTCACTAATTACAAAGTATGGTCTAATAATTACATCTTTTATCACGGAAGGGAGAGATTCAAAAACAAAGCTAAGTCTGATACACATAGTGCTAAAATCTTTACCGTTGTAGGCAGAGTCACTGGAAAAATGGGGGGTCTGCCTTGCAAAACAGAGCCCACCCATAATCCAGCATGGAAAGAGGATGTTGTGCTCTGGAACTATCTTCAAATTGGGGGTCTTGCAAATTTGATAGAAAGAATTCAAGGTTTTGATCAGGATATTTCTATTAAATTCACTCAGGGATGGAAGAATCAGGGTTGTTAAATACAACAACATTGAGGTTGAGATCACGGAGGAGCTCATCGCCCAGATCATGGGGCTCAGTCTTGATGGCACCAAATTCTTTAATAAGAGGGTGGATAGAGAGGTGGAGGCAAATAAATTCCTAGACGAAGGGGAAAATCTTGAGTTTGTGACAGCCGGCATCAAGTTGACTTTGATTCCTGAGCCTTTTGCTGAGCTCACTAGGATGGTTGTTAGGTATGTAACTCTTGAGGGGAGATTTGTTACTATTCCTCAAAAACATTTGATATTTCTTAACCACTTTCATAGAAACATAACCATCAGCTTCCCTCATTACTTGTTAAACTCGCTAGAGAAATCCATTCGAAGTGCAGAGTCATTCTAGGGTAAATCCTCTGCATCAAGGGATAATTCTTCTTATCCATTGTCACTTGCTCAAACCGGCCCCGCATGAATCCTGCTCCACCCTCTCCCTCCATTCCTCCCCCTACTCACACTGCCTCCATTCCCCCTGCTCGAAAGGAATATTGAAACTGCTTCATCTAGCAAGAAAAGAAAGGGCATGAAAACTAAGATCCCCACTTCTCAGAGGGTTCTTAGAAGCCACAAAGACCTCGAGCTTGCCAAGAACCTCCTGCACATCGCCTAACCAGGTGGAGGAGCCTAAGGAGGAGGATTTGATGTTTAGAGTGGATAGGATGGAAAAGGAAATTCAAGACCTCAAAAGGGTTATCAAAAATATGGAAAAAGCTAAGGGAAAATGAAAACTTCAAAATGATGATGAGGAGGGTGTTATTGCTAAAATGTTCAAGAAGCTACAATCTTTGGATGGAAGAATGGGAAATGCAAAAATCCGTAATGACTACATCCTATCTACACTTAAAAGTATTTACAATTTCATCGAACAACATGTTCATAGTGTATGCAGCCTCAGTGGGATTACTGAAGACATTTGGGGCCCCAAAGAGAAAAGGGATATGGCAATTGCTCAGGCGGATCTGAAAGACCCTTCTCAGGCCACAGCCATTGCTTTCTTTGTCTCACTGCAAATGATCAAAACCAAGATTGACAGGGCTATCAAGTAAAGTGGAGCTGTCTATCATCTGCATCGCTACGAAATTGCTAATGACAGTGGATCTGGAGCTATTTTTTGGTGGAGATATTCTATGATAGATATCTCTTGTTTGTTTTTTGATCTCTTTTGTTGTTTTTTGGATCATTGTACGACTGGATCCTTTCTATTAATATGTTGTTTTATCTAGTTGATGAGCCCTCTGAGGTTGGTTGTTTTTCCCTTCTCTGGGTTGTTTCTCCCGCTTCTGGTATCTGGATTTTGAGCCCTTTTGTATATAGGGTATAGTCCCTTCAAAACTATTTTCCCTTAATAAAAAAAAATGGAAAAATGTAAAGTTTTATAATTTGAATTCAATAAAGAGTTTAAGGATATTTTCTCATATGCATTATTGGATTGAATTCAATGTTTCATTGTATGGAAAAAGAGTTAATTAAATCTCTAATTGAAAGAAAGAAACATATGTAAGGAAAATACAATAATTCACCTCTTTGGAATATACAAGATTGAAATCGAGTTGTATTTTGGGTTTAGAATAGATTAATTTAAGTAATTTAAATGTAATCAATTAGTTTAGAAATGAAATGCCACACTTGAATGATAAAATTGATACACATATTTAAAAGAAATCGATCTCTGTTATAAAAATTAATACTTGCAAAAAAATTCAATCAAATTGTATGCCTTCAGACTTCCACATAATAGTCAACTTGAAAATGATATGATTTAGCATGTTAAGACATCAATAAACTCAAATTGATAAAGAAAACTTAAGAAAACAATATAAACATTGCAAAATCAAACCCATTCCCCTTTCATAGCCTTTTTCTCACAATTGTTGGGAAAACATGTTTAGAAAATCAAACAAGCAAATATCACTTCCTAAAACACTTTAAATCCTTCCTAGAGTAATCCTCCATGTCTTTTTGGCATGTTGAGTGAAGGAGATCAAATTGAATCAAATCTATAAGTTAAAAATTACCAGTTTTCTATTTAAAATATTGCAGATCATTTTTGTAAATATTACCGCTCAAACTTTACCAAAAAGAAAATTTATGATTCTTTTGCAAAGAGGGCATCGAGAGATTTCTAGAAAGTCCTCATTTTCCCAAAACTAAACTTTCTAGCTCATGTTATGGCCTTTTGAATTTTTCCTACCTTGGTAGAAAAATTTAGAAAAGTTTTCCTACCTTGGCGGAAAAATTTAGGAAAATTTCCCTGGTGGGCCCACGGCCCAAAAATTTCCCATCGAAATTACACTTAGAATTTTTTTTGAAAAATTTTCTTGGGAAGATTTTTGAACTTTTGTCTGTCATCCCGTAGCCAATCAGAGGCTACCACATGTCCTCATGGGCCAAGAGGAGGCGCGACATCTTTAGCCATTGGGTCTTTTAAAAAAAATTGGGAAAATTTTATTGTGTTTCCCTTCCGGCCTACTGACCAATCATAGGCTGCCATGTGGCTGCATGGGGTGCAAGTGGAGGTGTAGACCCATGCATCAAACTTCTCCCTATTCCCTCCCTTTGGAAAAATTCACCAATTATCTCCACTGCAAGCCTCTCCTCTCCTTCGTCCACACAATGGCCCTCGTAGAGCACCATGTATCCCGAGCGGACCCGCGGGTGCGTGGGTGTTATATTTATTTCTCTCCCTCTTGGGTGAAATGCCCCAAAATATTCCACTACCCCACCCTTCCCTCATTCTCTCGGTGATGGCTCGAGCCTAACACGTGTCCCCGGTGGTACAAAGAGGGAGGCACGGGCACAAATGGGAATTTTCTCTTGCGCAAGGAAAATTTTCCAACACTACCACGCAACCCACCTTCCCTAAAATTTCTCTTCTTCCCCACTCGACACGTGTCCCCTTTGGGAAAATTTGACCCCTAAGCTCCACCGGTCCATATCTGGAGTTTTAGAAGGAGTTAGGAGGACTTCTTTATATCAAGTGGAAAGGTGAAAAAAATTCCTATCAAATGGAAATTATTTAGGAAAATTTTAAATGCATTAAGTATGAGAATAATAAATTTGAAACTCGGATCCTATTAGAGAGTGGGTATGTTGATATTTTACTCCTTGAACCTAACTAAAACTTCAAACCCTAAAATTTAGACCATGTGACCTTTGGAAATTGTTAATAAATGAAAATTATGTTCTAGTAATCTTAGTCTTGTTTCGAAACCTGATAGTTTCAACTATTGTCTTACTGCAACCTGGTTGTGGACACTTCAAAATAAAATTATTCCATAATTTTATAACTAACCCTAATTTGTTTCTTGGGTCTCAAGTAGGTTGTTTTAACGAGCATCACACTTAATATTAGAGTAGTGGTTCAAAATCTTGGACCATTGGGCACACTAGAAAACTTGGGACATGAGATGTAAACCTAGCACACTTTTAATCTAGAAAACAAATTAGTTTAGAAATTGTATATTGTAGTAAACATGGAAATTGAATAAAACTTAGCAAAACAAACTAACTCTCACTTTGGTCTATGTAGGAGGCATAGACAGAGTGAGAGAAATGTTCATAGAGACTCAGACTCACCACCACCACCACCGGATCAAGGTGTAGCAGCTATCCTACCCCAGATCTTATAGACCCTTCAGGATGTCAATGCCACTCTATGTGGAGGATTAGGAGGAGGACATGTAGCTAGTCATGATAGAGCCCCTTCTATTGAGGGTCAGGCATCTCCTCAACCCAACGAGGAGCATAGAGGAGAGAACTCCCATGCGGAGTTAGCCAGAGCAGAGTCACCACTAAGGGGATAGGGTGACAGAGTTCCAGAGTATAGAGAGAGGTCTCGAGCCCTAGGCTTAGGGATGAGTGTGTAGAGAGACCTAGAGGCCGTCAGACCACAACAATAGATCACATCAGGGAGATCCTAAAGCTTTGGCCCTCACATTACTCAGGTGACATGGGTGGATTTTAGGCAGAGGCCTGGCTAGTGAGCTTGAGTGTTTGCTTTAAGATTTTTCCTTGTTCTAGTAACACAAAAGATCATGTTACGATCCATATACTAAGGGATGGAGCAAGAGTATGGTGGAGGACAGAGGAGCAGAAGCTCCATGTAGATTCAGAGACAGTGACTTGGGAGATTTTGAGGAGAGATTTAGGAGTAGGTATTTGTCACAAAGGTTCATACAATAGAGGATCGACGAGTTCCATGACCTCCGACATGCATCTCTTTCAGTAGCAGAGTATGAGAGTATATTTTTAGATCTACTCTAGTATGTAGAGTATATGCAGGATGAATGTGGATTCACAGGTTCATCCAGGGCTTAAATTTAGATATTAGAGGTGCAGTGTGGATCCACTACCCACAAACATTAGCTGAGGCCATCGAGAAGGCCTATATTGTATAGGAGACTCGGGGAAGACCTAGCAAGCTAGAGACCGAGTCAGGAGTTACATATAGTAGATGTAGGATGGTAGATCGAGGAGTCGCACTCCCTTGCTCGTGGTGGCTAGAATACAACATAGTCATCCTTTAGGCCACATCAATAGCAAAATCCCGCCCACCTCATGTAGACTCCATGAGAGCTGATGCAAAAAGAGGTCAGAGTATGGGGCATCCTCCTAGGGGTCCCATTAGGACATATTGTGGACCTAGAGCTTAGTTAGTGGGAGCTCACGAGTAGAGACCTCAAAGAGACCAAAAATGGATCATTAAGATCTACACCATAGGATTCTAGGGATCTACTATAGGTGCTACTTATTGGGGGAGGAGCAGGAGGATGTTTTGGTTTTGGTGTTACTAGACACTTTTGGAGAGATTGCCCACAAAACCCTAACAACAAGGGTAAGGCACAATTTAGAGCCGATTGTTGGTGACATGGGATGTAGCCATAGGATTTATGTAGTGGGTGAGAACTTCCAAGTAGAGAATCGAGCATAGTCATTGAGATCACAGGTAGCATTGGTGGTATCCCTACCTCTGTATTGTTTGATTCTGGTTCTTCTAATTCTTTCATTGCACCATCTTTAGTAGAGTGATGTAGGCTAGTGGCGCTTAGCTAGGTTCTTAGTTAGGATGTTGAGATGGATTCTATAGCTAAGATCTCTATAGAATCCTTAGTTAAGGAGTGTGTAGTGGATTTGGGACCTTTCACCACTACCTCAGATCTTCGTATCCTTCCTTTGGGCTCATATGGAGTCATTTTGGGTATGGATTGGTTATCTGCACACAGGGCTAGGATGGATTGTTATCACAAGACTATATCTTGTGTAGATGATTTAGGAGTTGAGTCGGTGATTTCAGGGGTCTAGAGAACCATTTATATTCGCACCATCTCTGCTATGTAGCTTAAGCGGTGTGTGTGACGGTTTTGTCATATGTATATTGTTACAATTAGTGACATATAAGAGGATGGGTCTTGTGGACCATTTCTAGATGATCATCCCATCTCTAGAGAGTATGTTGATGTCTTTCTAGGGGAGTTACTAGGGTTACCACCCCCACGTGAGATTGATTTTCATATAGATCTAGTTCCCGGAGAAGATCCTATCTCATAAGCACCTTATCGATGACCACCCCATAACTCGTGAGCTCAAGTCAGAACTTGAGGGTCTTTTGGAGAAAGGCCTTATCTATCCTAGTGTATCCCCTTGGGGTGCACCGGTGATCTTTGTGAAGAAGAATGATGGATCCTTGTGGTTGTGTATTGATTACAGCTAGCTGAACAAGGTAACGATCAAGAATTGTTATCCTCTTCCTCGTATTGACTTATTTGATCAGATGAAGGTGGCTACAATTTTCTCTAAGATTGATCTTAAGTCAGGGTACCATCAGCTGAGGATTTCAGAGGTGGACATTCATAAGACCACCTTCTGCATGAGATATGGGCACTATGAGTTCATAGTGGTGCCTTTTGGTTTGACTAATGCCCCACAATGTTCATGAGTTTGATGAATGGGGTATTCAGGACCTTCTTAGATCGCTTCATACTCATCTTCCTAGATGACATCTTGATATACTCATGTACACATTAGGATCATGAGGGGCACCTTCGCTAGGTTCTTCATTGTCTTCGTGAGCAATAGCTTTATGGGAACTTGGAGAAGTGTGCTTTATTTTAAACAGAGGTGCAATATTTGGGTCATATCATTTATGGGGAAGGCATCACCATTGATCCTTCTAAGATTAGGGCCATCATGGATTGGATAGAACCCACTACAATGACCGAGGTGTGCATCTTTCATGGGATTAGTAGGATACTACAGAGATTTATTCAGACTTCTCTTAGATTGTGCACCCTATCACTTCCCTTCAAAGGAAAGGGAAGAAGTTTGTTTGGTCAGACAGATGTGAGTAGGCCTTTAGGACACTAAAGGAATGCCTCACTACAACACCTATTCTTACAGTACCAGATCCACAAGGTGAGTTATTTGTTTGCACAGATGCTTCTTTAGTAGGGTTTGGAGGTGTGTTGACACATAAAGGTAGAGCAGTGGCTTTTGAGTCTTGAAAACTTAAGGATCACGAGCTTAATTATCTGACTCATGATCTTGAGCTTGTGGAAGTTGTGCATGCTTTGGTTAGATGGAGGAACTTTCTTCTTGGTCAGAGATTCACGCTCAGGATAGATCATTTGAGTTTTCACCACCTCTTCATGCATCCCAATCTCAAAAATCATCAGCGGCATTAGATGGATTTGATTTGTGAGTATGACATGTAGATAGAGCATGTGAAGGGGAAGGAGAATGTGGTATCGAGATCTCTTAGTAGATGGAGACATGTGGCTATGTCCACTTTAGTGAGTAGAGATTTACGGAGTAAGATTCTTTAGTAGCTTCCTCTTGACAACTTCTACACTGCAGTATGAGTAGAGATCGAGTCACAGAGACCCCTTGAAGGGAAGTTTGATGGTTTTTCCTTAGAGACAGATGGTCTTCTCAGGAACATAGGAAAGATATATGTTCCTAGAGATGGAGGCTTGAGGCAGACATCTTGGTAGAGGCACATCATGCACCCTATTCAGCCCATCCCGGGGTGAAGAAGATGCACGCCACTTGTGATAGTTTTATCATTAGAGAGGACTTCATCGAGACATGTCCCAGTTTATGTCATGATGTTTAGAGTGCCAGAGAGTTAAGGTCGAGCATCAACATCTAGTAGGCCTTCTTTATCCTCATGCTATACCGAATGGAAGTGGGACACCATTTCCATGGATTTCATTTTTATACTACCGATGGCGAGATATCACCACGATGCCATTATGGTCATGGTTGATAAATTGACAAAAGTGGCTCACTTTTCTCCAATGAAGACCACTTATACAAACAGAGAGCAAAGGGCTCGGTATATTTGGATGAGATTGTTAGGTTGCATGGGATTCTATGGAAGATCATTTGTGACCGCGATCCTTTGTACAATTTACATTTCTTGACTAGCATGGAATATGTCCTCTGGATGAGAATCAACTTCAGCACAACATATCACCCTGAGAAAGATGGAAAGACTCGAGGAGGTGAATCATATTTTAGAGGACATGCTCAGGATGTATGTGATGGATCAGTAGTCTAAATGGGAGGAGTACCTGTACTTAGTGGAGTTTTCCTACAATAATAGTTTTCTGAGATCCATAGCATGGATCCTTTTCGAAGCTTTGTATAGGTAGAGAGTTTAGGACCCTCTTAGCTAGGATAGGTTAGAGGACAGAGTATCTCTTGGACTAGCTCTTTTATAGGATATGGAGTAGTAGGTGGTATTGATCGGTAGAGATTGTAGGAGGCACATGAAAAATAGAAGAAGTATGCGGATTAACATAGGATCAACCATATTTTTGATGTGGGTATGAAGATTTTCCTTCATGTCGTGCCACACAAGATCCCTATTCATTATGGAAAAGGTTCTAACTTAGCTCCTAGATTCATTGGTCCTTTTGAGATCTTGGAGAGTATCATCCCTTCGACCCTACTTGTATAACATTGCCACACAACTTGTCTCACATACATGATGTTTTTCATGTTTCATTTCTTAGGAGATATATTATAGATTCTTCTCATGTGTTAGATTGGACATCATTGTAGGTTTAGGATCAGGGGTAGGTGATGGTGGATCCCATTCACATCTTAGATCACAGGACCCTGGGCCTTTGAGGCAGAGAGGTTGATCAGGTTCGGGTGCAGTGGGACAGATATGATGAGACTGCAGCTACATGGGAGGATGCTACTTCATTATGAGTTTAGTTTCCACATTTGTTCCAGTGACTTCCAGGAGGAAGTCGAGTCTAAGGGAGGGGGATGTAGTGCCCACTTCCCTTTGACACCTTTTGATGCTTATTTTGATACTATTGATTACGTTATGGACATTATTATGCTTTGATTTAGTATGATGTTAGCTATTTGATCATGGATTATTGTGATCTTGATTTGGTTATGATGCACGATGATTATTAGAGACACTCATATGTGGATGATGATATACTATTTGACATGGATGTTTTATGGATGTTGTTTGACATGTGATTTTGGATATTATGAGTAGATCTAGAAAATGGATATTATATGATGATGACATAGTTGTTGATATAAATTGTATGTGATAATGTTAAATTGCCTTGATGTTGTTGTGATTCACATACTTAGATGATTTTGTGATTTTATTTGTATCATATTGGATGTTCTGATATGGCCATGAGGCCAAAGGAGGTATTTGTATTTTTCACAGTTAAAATATCACAAAAAAACATCGGGGGATTAGAGACCAACCATAATGGAATTCTAGGTGAATTCAACAAGGTCACCATGACAACTTGTTTTGTGTATGTGTATTGTTTTGTTAGGGATTCCCATGGGGGATTACCTTTATATGTGACCATGGGTTTGTGTATTTTATTAATGTGGTTAATTTTATTTTATTTTGTATGTATTTTATTATTGATGTGTTCCTTTCGTTTATTTAATTAAAATTGTGGTAGATTAATGTGAGAAATCATGTGGTTAAAATTTAAATAAGTCAAATTGGGATATGGGAAAGTGATAATGAAAGTTGTTGGCTCTTTGTATTAATTATGCAAGTGATGTGTAATTTGTGTAAGAGTTGTGTAAGTCAGATTTTGGAGTATGAAACACTCCACCTCCTTGGAAATTCGAATTTGACCTTGGGGGCTGTTTTTGAGGCTTGTGGGACAAGTAAAACTTGTCCCATACCTCTAAATTTGATTTACCAACCATACTTATGGTTGGAGAGGTGATTTTAGACTTTTATAATGAATTTTATTAATCATGTTGCAAGTTTTGATTGTATTCTATTACATTTTATTTATTTTACAGTCCTTTGGGGTGTGGACTTTTGGAGTGTGCAAGTAAATTTTCATATTTTCACCAACCTCTTTATTGTGCTTGGGAGAATGGAATTTTGTCTTTTGTGTTTGAATTTGAGGATGTGTGATGTGGCATCCTACATGGATCCACATCATCCTCTTCTCTTCCCTCTTCTATATAATTCAAACTCTTTGTTTGTTTTGGGTTGTTGAAACATTTTGGAAACTTCATTGGGGGTGCATTTTTATTGTGTTTGATCTCTTACTTTTAGAAGGAGTTTGGAGAAACTTTGTATGCTTGGAGATTGTTGTTTTGGGACTATGCTTTTGCATTAAAAACTTGCTGTTGGAAACAAAAGTTACCATGGAGAGGTAGGAGTTTAATCCTTCTTTTATGCTATTTTTTTCTTGTTGTATGTGTGAATGATGCATGTTTTGATTTATTTTGTTGGCTGGTTGGGTAGACTACCATAGGAATAGTGTAGGAGAAGGCTATGGGGGATCCATGTGGGGGGCATAAGGAATGCCATTGGCATCATAATTTTGTGGAGGGAGTTTGGGTTTGGGATCCACCATGAAAAGAAATAGCTTGCATTTCTTACTTTATCGGGGCATAAGGAAATCTGTGGAGGAAATAAGGAGGGATTGTGGGGGGGCATAAGGAAATGTGTGGTGAATTTTATTAGCATTTTGTAGAATGTGGATTCCCAATTCCCATTTGGGAGGCATAAGAAGCTTCCCCATAGACCTTGATCCTTTGGCTTGCATGATCAAGCCTGAGTTTTGTTTTGATTATTTTCAAATGTATTTTTAAACTAATATTTTTGTTTGGACTATGTTTTATAATGAATTATGCATGTTGAAAGAATGTTGTGTGTTGTGGAAGCTAGTTGTTTCCATGGGTTGAATCACACCTCTTATTGTATTTTGGTTGGGGCTCGGGGGCCAATGATGAAGGAAGGATTCTCCTTTCATTGGATGTCTTTGTTGGGTGGAGAGCGTTGCCTTTCCCCCATTTTTTGTGATCAAATTGGAAGAAAATGGAAGCTAGTGTTGTTGTTGTTCTCGAGCAAAGGAAAATACAGTTTTGACAAATTCCTCAGAAACAAATTTATTTGTAATCCTTTCCCACTATGATGTGGATGAAAATTGTAATGTATTCTTGTGAAGAAAATATGTTGTAATTGATTATGGAAGTATATATATTCGAATTGTGAAGGATGGTTATATTCTGTTCTGTTATTGGAAAGAAATAAATAGAATTATGTTATTGCATTCAACATGGAAAGATGTAAAGTTTTATAATTGAAGTCAATAAAGAGTTGAAGGATATTTTCTCATATGCATTGTTGGATTGAATTCAATGTTTCATTGTATGGCAAAAGAGTTAATTAAATATCTGATTGAAAGAAAGAAACATATGTAAGGAAAATACATTAATTCACCTCTTGGAAATATACAAGATTGAAATCAGAGTTGCATTTTGAGTTTAGAATAGATTGATTTAATCCATTTAAATGTAATGGATTAGTTTAGAAATGAAATGCCACACTTGAATGATAAAATTGATATACATATTTAAAAGAAATGGATCTCTATTATAAAAATTAATACTGGAAAATAAATTCAATCAAATTGTATAGTTCAGACCTGCACATAATAATCAACTTGAAAATGATATGATTTAGCATGTTAAGACATTAATGAACTCAAATTGACAAAGAAAACTTAAGAAAACAATTTAAACATTGCAAAATCAAACCCATTCCCTTTCATAGCCATTTTCTGTCAATTGTTGGAAAAACGTGAATTGAAAATCAAACAAGCAAATATACCTTCCTAAAACACTTTAAATCCTTCCTAGAGTAATCCTCCATGTCTATTTGGCATGTTGAGTGAAGAAGGAGATCAAATTGAATCAAATTTATAAGTTAAAAATTACTAGTTTGCTATTTAAAAGGTCTGCAGATCATTTTTGTAAAATTTACCCCTCAAACTTTACCAAAAAGTAAAATTTATGATTCTTGTGCAAAGAGGGCATCGAGAGATTTCCATAAAGTCCTCATTTTCCAAAAACCAAGCTTTCTAGCTCAAGTTATGGCCCTCTGAAGTTTTCCTACCTTAGCAGGAAAATTTGGTAAAATTTTCCTCAGGCCCAACCAGCCCAAAATTTCCCGTCGAAATTACACTTAGAATTTTTTTGAAATTTTCTTGGGAAAATTTTTGAACTTTTCTCCACCGCCCATAGCCCATCAAAGGCTACCATGTGTCCTCATAGGGTAGTGGCAGAGGTGCACCATCTTGTAGCCCTTGGTTATTTTAAAAAAATTGGGAAAATTTTATCGTGTTTCCCACCGCCCACGGCCAATCACAGCTACCATATGGCAACAAAGGGGTGCAAGCGGAGGGGGTGGATCCATGTGTCAAACTTCTCCATGTTCCCTCCCTTTGGTGAAATTTTCCAATTATCTTTGTTGCCTCGCCTCTCCCTCCTCATCCCCCCGATGGCCTGTAAGTGCCATGTATCACTAGTGGACCCACCGGTGAGTGGGCATTATATTGATTTCTCTCCCTCTTGGATGAAATGCCCCAAACTCTTCCATCGCCCTCCCCTTCCCTCATTCTTCTAGTGATGAATTGAAGCCCGACACGTGTCCTTGGTGGTACAATGAAGGAACGGGTACAAATGAGAATTTTCTCCCATGTAAGGAAAATTTTCCAACACTGCGCCCCACGACCCACCAACCCTAAAATTTCTCTTCCTCGCTCAACACGTGTGTCCCCCACTTTGGGAAAATTTGACCCCTAAGCTTCGCCACCATAACTAGAGTTCTGCAAGGAGTTAGGAGGACTTATTTATATCACTAGAAAGGTGAGAAAAATTCCTATCTGATGGGAATGATTTAGGGAAATTTTGAATGTGTTACATGTGATAAAAATTAAGTTGAAACTATGAGCTCATTAGAGAGTGGGTATGGTGATATTTTACCCCCAGAACCTAACTGAAACTTCTAACCCTAATAATTGGACCATGTGACCTTTGGAATTTTTTAATAAATGAAAATTATGTTCTAGTAATCTTAGTCTTGTTCTAGAACCTGATAATGTCAATCTGTTTTCTTGTAACCAGGTTGTTGACACTTAAAAAAATAAAAATTCCATAATTTTCTAACTAACCGTAGGTTGTTTCTTGGGTCTCAAGTGGGTTGTTTTAACAGGCATCACATGAGGGATCATACTTTGACATGTGAGGGATTACACGTTATTGTGTGAGGAATCACACTTTGTATTTGTACAAGGCCACGGCTCTCTTGCGCTACAATGAGATATCAATGACACTTCCAAGTGTGAGTTTTCAAACATGGAATTGTGCTCGCATGAACATTGAAGTGTGATCACTAACATTTGGTCTCACATTCTAGTCAATATTTGAATTTTAGCGTGTAGTAAAAAAATTACGTCACAGTGGCCGCTACGCTATACAAATTTTGAAAGCCATATGGGAAAGAAGCTAATGAATATGCATAAGCCAATGAATGTGAGTGGTAATGTGAAGTATAGTACCACTAGTTGTAAAAATCAAAGTCAACATTTATAAATTTTATACTAAAAATTATAAAAAGGTAGCCAATAACACAAGTAAAATCAAGTCACATGTACAAATCAACCAATAAAAAGGTGACACATTAGCTATCCGAAAAGGTGATTTTATTCACAAGTAAGGGCCAATCTTAATCTTTTAAAAGGTATTTTTAATAAAATATATGATAGTTAAGTAACTCTAACAACCTCCTACATTAAGATTCATGATCATTGGCTCCTTTCCCCTACACTATGTGTTTTATGGATAAAATTATACACATAGTAGTGGGATCTAAGGGTGTAATACAATTTGTTATATGTTTAAATATTTGGATTAAATGAGGTTTTAAATATGTTCATATAAGATGTATATTTTTATTTTCTCATTTTGATTTCAATTCTCCATACTAATGTTAAATATTTAAGTGTCCTTAGTACTAATTTTCTCTTTTTATTTATGGATACAATTTAAAATGAAATCTATTTTTTAAGATGGAGCAAATATGGATTTACTATCTACAGTGTGATAGTTACGGAGGGACTAGTTTATCCATCCAAATATACACTTCATTATAGAGACATGTAGAGACGTAGGGTCTAGCTTATTCATTGTCACAATAAGTATTGTATCAATGGCATAGCGATACTTTGCCATAAACAATTGATGATTATTAAATCCTGGTAGAAATTGAAAACAAAAGATACTTTATCCCATGGGAAAGGAAGAAAATGATCAAGCATGTGATTTCAAATGTTTCACATGTGGGGGTGATGGAATTAAAAACATCATGAGTAGTGAATCATAGGATACATTTAATGAGGATGAGGGTTTGAATTCTAATAGTGATATCCATTGTTTCACAACTCCTAAAGACAGGGATGAATTTTCTACAACCTACGTGGTGCTAAAACATAAGTGTGCTTAGAAAGAAGGTGAAATAGATGAAGGGTTTATATCCCTGGTATAAGAAAAACATGTGATTTCAAGAGTAGTGTTGGGAATCACACGGTTAGATGTTTTGTGGAGAATATTATAACTACATGAAATGGTTTTTATCCAAGTATACAACACAAAAATGAAATTTCTGACTAATAAAAAACCTAGTTTATCTAGAAACAAAAATTGTACTTCATGTGAATGAAAATTATAAACTCCAAGAAAAAACCACCACATTGAACACTAAATTTAATTTGAATTTAAAGGGTGTTAGTGACAAGTCAATGCATTTTTGTTCAAAAGAACAAAAAATTGTTGCAGAAGAAAAAATTACAAATGTCTATGAAGGAGACATAATGCACTTTAAAAAATTAGATGGCAATACATTTGGGGTACATGTTGATAAAATAATTAGGCCTTTTTGCAAGGGTTTCTCTAAATCAGAAGGATATCTCATCCAATGGCCTCGCCATCCAGTTGGCCCATCAAGATGGTTCCGTTATGGAAGTAAGGCTAAAATAAATTCCAGAAAGAGTTACCGGTAAAAATGTGGAGTGCATTTGAAGATCCATTACCTCAACTGGTATACCCAAATTCATTGAATCCTCCATATGTATTAGTAATGAAAATTTGATAAAAAGACCTTACAATTCCTGTAAATGCCAAAAGGTAAATACTACTCCATCTAGTACACCAAAGGAAAGGGAAAATGATGAAAAAACAAGAGAACAATTTTTGTCTGAAGTTGAGAAAAACCTTGTTGCAAGGAAGGATGTCTCTCCAATCTATCTCTAAGCACTTTCAATCATAGTTGGAATTTAACTCTAGGTATGAATGAACTTACCATCAAAAACTTTATACTTAATACATTCACCACAAATGCTAGTAGTTGTGATCAAGGTCAAACTTTAGAACATACTATAGATAAATTAAAGTTATGTGGAAGGGATGTATGTTAGAATGCATGGTACATATGTCATGGAATCCTAAAAATAACCTATTACGATACAAAAAATCTTGGATTAATGGTGAGAGGAGGGAAGTAAATGGAAATATAGGAAAACAAAAACAATTGCTAAACATTGTTGCAACTATTGCATTGATATACAAAATGGTGGAGAATAATTCTGATATATCCCCACACATGTCTCATTTAGTGGGACAAGATGGTACTAAAGTAACAATAAGACTACTACCTACATGTTATAATTTTTCTTACATATTAAAAATGTTTAGCAAGGGCCTTTCACTTTTAAAACTTTCTCCAACGTCATAGTTAAATCTCAACAAAATATAGAAAGAACATTTCTCCCATTTTTCAATCACCAAGAACACTTCTTCGCCAAATGTGACAAGTGTAAAAAGCTTAAGAAAAAATGTGCAAAGAGCTTGAATGTCTAAAAAAATGACACAAATAGATCAATGCCATAAATGGCACAATATTTACATTCAAAGTTGTTTTGCACTTACTATGCACATAAAGTGCAATAAAAAAATCATAATATCTATTTGAATATTGTGCATGACAAAATGGAAAAGATGAAAACTACAATACCAAGGAAAAGAAAAAAATAAAAATGAATAAGTAATGTTATTAATCTCCCCATCACTCTAACTAGTATGCTGACACATGGGCAAAAAATGGGGGGTTTCAGGTACTTTGGTCTCCCTTTTGTTGAGCGAGGAGAAAAATTCACAATAACATCATTGGCACTATGTATCCGGAAGCTATAAGAACCACTTATAGATTAGTATGGTGATTTTTATATAGTAGTGGGATGTCAAAACACCCATTACATGATGCAATGTTACAAAATGATGCATATGACAAGTGCAAGGAATACAAGTAGAAAAATGAGGGTGCTCATACAACTAATACTATAAGTAGATGTTCAAGTTCATTTAGAAAACAACCACCAATTCTCTACTTACAACTAGATAATGCTATAAGTGACAACAAAAATCACACATTGTTTACGTTTACATCCATGCTTACATATAGAAGGGTTTTCAACACAATGCATGTGACTTTCCTTCCTTTTGATCACATGCACGAAGACATAGATGGGACATTTGGTTAATTATCAACAACATTGTGTAAATTAGGTACCTTATCTTTACCAAAAATAATGGACACTTACAAAACATGCCAAGAGGATTCGAACACATTCACTAAGTACCTTATTGAGGAAGTCTATGAATTTAAGGCCTTTGTGGAACCACACCTATTAGATGGTAACTACAAGATTGTGGGTATCGACAAACCAACTACATTTAAATTCCATGTCATAGACAACATTCCCATCATGGAATTCAAAACATCAATAATGGAGTCCGATTGGTCATGCTCAATTAAGATATGGAAAACAATGGATGAGAAACCTTTATTTCGTGAAGGGCATCCTCCATTGGCACCCTTCAAATAACTAAAGGAGATGATAGACATGTAAAGAGGCATTCAAGAATACATCACACACTGAGAAAAGAGTTCAAATGATGGTGCAGAAGCATACTAGGTTCTAAAGATTGCATATTGGAAAATGTTCTACATGCCCTAGAGAATCCCTTTGTCAATTGTAGCATGATGAGGAGAGATTTTTTTGGCCAAAAACAATTCAGGATAGTGCAAATGTATGATCAAATAGTGGGTACACCACGTCTTGACATGGATAACTATTATAGTCAAAATGTCCTTTCAAATAAGGATATATATGTTGGGCCTATTTTTGATAGACATCGAGAGGAATTCAACCTAGTAGTGGATGTGAATGTTGGGTAAATGATGCTAGTAAGACCAACTGATGATAATATACCTATATGGATGATCAAGGTAGAACTAAAACTAATACAAGATATTCATACAAACACTCAAAATATAAGGGTACACTTGGTGGGAATCCACAGGAAAAGGAAATATGGAAAAATAAAGGTATCAGAATGCTTAAAGAAAAATCAATGGTCGCGAAAATCAAGGGACGCATCAGATATTGATATAGAAAGCATCATTTAGGCATGGATTCCAAGAAAAATATGGAAAGGAGATCAAATTAAAATACCAAATCGGGGTCATGAAGCTATCCAACAATACCTTACACAAATTCAAGAACAATAATTAATACCCTTATGAGGGATCAATGCTTATGTAATTTTCAATGTAATTTTCTTGAAGGAATTGATTTCCTATGGAAATACATTTTCAAATCCATTTCTTCAAAATAACTTGTTTAACGTAATTCTTAACTCTTTGTTGTTCTTTATGATTTACAAAATGGAAAAGCATAAAAGTAGTTGAATTTATCACATGTAACTTGCATATTTACAATATCACCATCATTTTTATATAGATTTATATAAAAATTATATCAATATATAATATAAATAAAATATTAAATAAATATAAATTTGAAGTATTTAAATAACTATTGTTTTGTATTTTTAAAGGGAAATATTAAAACTACCGTCATCTACAAAATTTTTGACAGAATAGGTGGCCATCAAATTTAACCCCCGGGTTGATGTAAATTTATGGTGCCTGTGCTTATGTAACTTAGCATCCATGAGGTTTATGTAGCATAGCAATGGGTAGGCTTATGAAACTTTCTACCAGTAGGTGGGTGTAAATTTCCATCCGCTAGGATTATTTCACCTAGATGAATCTACTCTTGTGTAAATTAGCGTCTGCTAGGATTGTGTAAGTTAACAACCTATATATTTATTCTATATAGTGGATGATAGGCTAATGTAATTTAACAACCTATAATATAGCTACTGCTAGGCTTATCATCCTTTTATGTAACTTAAAGGCTGCAAGACTTATGTAACTTAGTGGCTACAAGGAAAATGTAACTTAGTGGCCACAAGGAAGATGTAACTTTGACGTTGCTAGGCTTATTTCACCTAGAATGTACTTTCATCATGTAAGTTAGCAACCACTAGGATTATGTAAGATATAACGGCTATGAGGATTATGTGGGGGATCAAATAATAACAAAATATAAATCCTAAAATAGTGAAACTAAAATCCAAAAATTAGGATTTATAAATTGGATTACAATAGTGGTGAAATTGGAATCTAATAATAGTGCTATTAGAATCCAATAATAGCCAAATTGGAATCCAATAATAGTGATATTGGAATCTAATAATAACAAGATTGGAATCCAATAATACTAAAATTAGAACTAGAATAAGTCCAATAATGACAATATTGGAATCTAATATTGCTACTAATGGATTCCAATAATAGAAATAATGGAATTTAGTATAGACAAAAATGGAATCCAATATACAAAAAATGGAGATGGATTTCTTCCAATACTTGAAATACTGGAGCCCAAATTTACCTAATATGACTAGATTCGGTGAAATAAGTGTTCTAGTTCAAATTTGAACCAAACATGCAATTTTATATGCCTTTCATCTCAACAACATACTAAAATTTTTTCATGCACCTAAAGGTCATTCATACCAAAAATAACATATAACAAAAATATTATATAAACTCATTTCATGGACCTATGTAGGTCAGCCAAACACCAAGACAACTAAATAGGACAAAATGACACAAAACCCCATCACCTCGCTCTTCAAAGACCTCAAAACATATCACCGTGATTTTTCAAGCCTTTAAAGGCCTCACACATGTCAAAATAACATAACAACATCATCCATGCTTGCAAATTACATTTCACTAATCAAATTATTCATATCACTATCAAGAAGGACCATATCCTACTCAAAACAATGCTTCCAGGGGACTAGTCTTCACCAAACATGCTCAAGACCACACCAAAACTCTTCAACTATGCCATGTAGCCACTAATTGTAAATCCATTAACCTATAGAATACATAAAATTCTTGCTATAACTCATGAAAAATTCATCAATGCAAACCACACCTCTTTTCCTCTTCACCAAATTGAACTTCCCATAAAGCAATTTTAGAAACTCAACTACTTTGCACCCTTAATGAAACTTTAAAAACATATAAATTCATTCACTAGGAAAAAAATTATTCCTCTTCACTCTCTAATGGATAGAAAACATCAACTAATCCAAAACATGAGACTTCTACCTCCATCTTTTAGCCAAAGTAGTTATGTCCTGAAACAATCAAACTTAGTTTTCAAAAATAGAGATGGTTCACCTATCAAATTACCTCATCAATAGATATAACATATACCATTGGAAATTTTTTGTGAATCTAATTTCCATAAATTTTTACATTTCCTTCCAAATCTAAGTAGAAGGCCTTCAACCGAGCCAATCTCGACTCTGCTCAAAACTACCCTTTTAGGTCCAAAGATCTGTCTTCATAAATAGGTCAAAATTTTCCCTCTAGTACCTAAATCATTACCTAAATCCACCATGGACATATAGTACAAATCCTAGGATCAAATAAATGCCAATTTATTCATTGGGTTCAATGGAATACTTGTACGACAAATTGAAAATCTTCGAAAACTTACATGTTTGAGTGGGGCTCATATACTATCATAAGATATATTATACCTTTTTAGAAATATAGAGGATACATATAAAACCTCCAATCATCACCTTTGTAAAAGTAATCGAAAATGAATTGGTAAAATCAATTTCCTCTAAGTCAATTTTGAACAAGGGTTTAACTAGGGTTTCAAACCTCTTTACCTTCTTAACGATTGTTCATAAAAATTGATTCTAAAAACAATCTAATTATTATTGGAAAATATTATTATCTCAATGGAAAAACATCCCCAAAACCTCTAGGTACCATGTAAACACACAATTCACAATGACCATTTGATGTTCACAATTCGAGTTGGATTTACCTTCTCAAGCACTATGTTTTACCAAAATTGGTATAACATGCAAAATATTCATCATGAAAACCTTAATTTTTTTGCTAAATACCATTAAACACCCTAAAAACATCTCCAATTCTCACTAGGTCATAAATATCTCTACATATTCATGTCCCATCTCATTTATATGACTAGAACTTAGGGATTTGCATGCTCTAAGACATAACAAACTGAACCAACACTATAACCAAGAATTCAACCTTTGAATAATACCTATACATTATGGAAACAAAATAACATACCTCAATGAGTGATCTCAAGGGATCATACACACCTTCAAGTGATTATCATTCCTTGTTAGGCCTCCAAGCACTAGGATTAGGCATAGTTTAGACCTAGACCAAGTATACTAACACCATGAATCTATTTCCCAACTCTCCAAAAGGAACTAAAATCCTTGAGAAATAATGTATCACTCACCTAAATTCCTCCATGATCTCTCATGGCTCTCAAATGGATTTTCATGCTCCATTTGGCCTCCAAACACCTAGACTAGGTCTAGATGAGCACCTGTAACTAAGTCTTCCACCTGTACCTACACTCTGAAACTCATGTGAGTGTCTCCATAATATTCTAACATGATATTCCATACTTATACCATTATCCTCAAGTTACCATGCATATCTACTCACCATGTTCCATCACCTAGGCTAGTTAGGTCACCTGATTAGGTTTACTAGACCAACCCATTCTCACCTTCTCAACTCATGCCATCATGTATAAACCTAAATGTCCATGTCACCATCATGATAATAATATAATGACACTTTTCTATCATCCTCTTTCTCATTTATGATATTTTACATCAATGAAAACACCTATACTCGACATGCCAACAATCTCCCCTTTTTCATTAATGGAAAACCACCTAGTCTTCTCCCCATTTTTACATTAATGACAAAGTGCATACCTAAACATCATGGTATTCATCCTCTTTAACATATTTTTATCCCTTTTTTAATGAAAAAAACTAATACCATCATCCTAGTATGAAAATTTGTCTTAGCTTCTTAATATATGTTTTTGACCTCTTTTCATTATTGGAGCACTATAGAATACACTGAATAGAGATATGAAAATAAATCATACATGCTAAAAATCATTATTTATGTCTTAACACATCGTTCTTACCTCATTTTCAATCCATCTCAACTAATAATTCTCATAAGTAGATTTTTTATTCCATATCTTGTTTATACATCTCGTTTATAGCCGACATCCCTAAAGTAGGCCTTTAGTGCAATATAGACTAATTTCTCCATGCTCTAAGATTAAAAATCTATGACACAACTCCTTAGATCTCACCTTTCCCTTGGGATTATTCTATCCATATCTTATTGAAAACACAAATATTAGATTTCTTACCTTATACATAATCCATGGAGCTGGCTCCAAGATATCATCACTATCCTAAGACATTTCTTCTGTGTTTTCTATCTCCTTTCCATGACATTTTGACTTCTTTGACTCATGAATTTTATCCCTTACACCCATTATTTTAAAAACACCAAAAATCTATCACCAACACTCCATAACACTTTAGACACATCATATACTTGATTTATGATCATAATAGACCCTTTGCTTCAAGATGATTTTACAGTCCAATAACTTCATATTTTTTCTCTTCACAGACCTCAACACCTTGTCATGAAACAATTACCTTATCCTTGCATAGGTTTTGTCAATGTCTTCTCACACATTACTTTCATCTTGTCTTACTAGGTCTTTTAGACACCTAGAACTCCTGATTTAAGGACATAATCAGATCCCCTACCTCAAAATTACTTCTCAAAACTATAGGTTATATTTTGTTCACTAATCATTCAATACAATGTCAATTGATGAATTTTCTCAATTATACAAAACTTTCACAACTTCTAGCTTAAATTTTCAAGAATAATAAGCATCTAGGATCACCCTCAATCTAAACCAACATATGGAAAACACCTTGAATTTCACATAATGTGTAAACCACTACATTTATGTATTTTCAATATTGTAGCCCCTTCATGGATGGACATATGACCAGATCTAGTCTTTGCACAAGATTTGTAGATATATTTTCACATACCTATATCATAATTCCTAAGTATAACAAATTTCTTTAATGGATAAGGACAACTTCCCATGATTTATCATATCTCTGACAATGCATTTCCCTTGATGAACGTGTCATTTAGACTTCTATAGACCTATAATGCCTTGTACATTCTTGAAGTAAATTCTTATGGAGCATGAACATGTTTGTTTCTTCTTCAACACATATTATCATGAGACCTATCATGTATCATTATACAATAAGTCTATGACATGCCATTTTCACCTTGAAAGTCTATAACCATTGAGTAGACTTATAAAACATACCTTTTGATTTGAGTCACACCAATCACTACTCAAGATATGTGAACTATCTCTAATGGTTGAATAATATTCATTTTAGGAAATTATATCTCACTAATCATTGATATACTTCATACACCTGTGATACACCACTACAGTCCTTAATACCACACTCTAACCTGTAAATCATCATTTTCACCATTTCATAGTCATCGATACCTATTTTATTCCACACACTTTTATCATGTTTCAATATTTGTATTTTAGCTCTGATTAGCCTTTTAACCTTCCTTATTGCTTCATAATCTTATATAAAACCTCCAATGGACCTTATGAAGACAATGTATAGACTTTTGAAATCAAGACATAATGGAATTTTACATAGAATAGACCAACTATACTCATAAAGGAATATAACATCAAAATACCTTACAACTTTGCAACCTACTACTGGAGAAAATTTCGATCATCCCGTTTAGACACACACACATTTTACAACACTTTTTGCAAAAATACATCACTCTTAAAAGTTTAACCAATAAAGAAACTAACAACAACACGTTATGTGACTCTTACTTGACACTTTCTTTACATACACATGTAATCATAACAATTTCATCACTTGGATCAATCAAGGACTAATTTCATGATTACCAAAAGAATATTAAGACATCTAGGTGCTTTGGCTACATACCCTACCAACCTTAGTTTTCCATCAATCTCACAATATGACTAAACATACTAATGACTGGGACAACACACATTTTCAATGACCATATTGATAAACAGACCAAAACATACACACATACCTTGATTATATCCTTAATCATCTTCTAGATGCACCTGTCACCTTGAAAATACTCCTACTAACAACATGATTTAAACCATTCAGCTCCCCTTCTTACAATGCTTCATATGGATTATTATACCTCTAAGAATCCTAGTAGAGGCATATATCATCATGAAAGATATAGAAGTACTTATAGAGGCCCCAACCCCTCTTAGCCACCTGAAATTTACTTCCATATTCATTTTTATGATTTTTACCCCGATTGAATTCTTATCTTGCATTCATATCTTTTCTTGGTGAGACCAAATTATTCCTTCTAGGCTCCTATTACCTGCATTATCTTCTATCATGCATTCTAGGACCTTTAAATATCATTTTTTTCCTTGTGGTACAATAAAATTTTCTATCAACATGTCTAATCTTGTTACAATTGAAGCATACAACTCTACTCCTTTCCTTGTAACCTCCATTACCCCAATTTTGACTTGAAGGTTCATCTAAATAGTACCTAGAAATATGTCCTTTCTCATGGAAATTGTAGCAAACCACATTCCTTTTTTTCTCATCTCTACTATCCCTCCATGGATTCTCATCCTTGAAAAACCTCCTACATTCCTTATCTCTATGCCCAAATCCATTACATGTGAAACAATAACCATTAAAATATCTTTCATACCTTCAGAATTATGTTGTCTAGTTGACTTTGTATTCACATTATATTTGGTGAATTTTTATTTTTTTCTTTCCTTGGTACTTGGTCCTTCATTATCCTTTCTTAAAACAATAACATATTATTGTTTCATCTATTTACTCTTGAAGTCATCTTTGAATCCCAAACTTGCTCTATCTCTTGCATATCTTTGGTTTCTTAGAAGATCACCAAGATATTTTATACTCTTTTAGAACTTTTGGAATAATTTATCCTTTCCAACTATATCAGATAATTATCCTTTAAGGAATATCACTTATTCTTTTTTGGATTGTAAGATTAATGTCATGGAGCTCATCTACGTCTCTATCCTTTTGATTGTCTCATCTAACTTCTCAGTCACATACCAATGTTTTTCTTCAATCACATATATTTTTTGTTCATATTATTTGACCTGTGTCTATAACTTATTGAAATTTATATGAGCATGATTTATCTCTTCTTGGAAACACATTAGTTTAGTTTCATAGTCATTACCTTCTTCTTCAATTCCAGTTTGCATATTGTCACCCAACAATGTAGAATTACCACTCATAGACCTCATGAATTTTTGGTCATAAAAATACTTCATCAAAAACCTCCTCATGCTCTAATTTTGAATCAAAATTAGAAACTCCATCATCATTGTTGATATATTCAAATAAATAACACTATTTCCTTGAGTATAGGATTTTCTTGGTCTTTTTATTTCTTTTAAACCTCTTGAATTTATTTATTCATTTATCAGATCTATCATAATTCTTATCATGTTCTCCATTAATTTATTCACCCTCATCCTTGTGATTATGAAGGAATTTGTTTACAAAATTTCCTACCTTACCACTATTGAAACATTTGAAAGGGAGCTTCCTTTGTACTTACCTGATCTAACTTTCATTCTTCTAGTGATCATGGAAAAACACTCATCATCATCCATCTCATGAGTGACATCATCATCATTAGTATTCTTTCCTTTTGTCTTATTTTTAGTCTTGAAATTTATCTCCTTCTTGACCAGTTTATGACTATAAATTATCATCTCATTTATAGTCAAGGTTGCATGCAAATAATCCATTGTCAAAAGAGTCGATCCTTGACCTCTTCAATAGAAGACACTTTGGAATCAAATATAGGACTAAGAGACCTCAAATTTTTTTGAAATACAACCTCTTCCTTTACTTCTTCACATAAACCTTTCATGGTGTTGCCAACCTTGTCAACCATAAGAAAATATCAAGAAATAGACTCATCATCATTCATATTTAGCCCTTCAAACTGATTTATGAAGGTTTGAAGCTTGGATATCCTTACCTTGGAATATAATTCATAAAAGGACTTGAATTTTCTCCAACATAGATTTTATTGATTTGTAATGCATCGATTTCACAAGATCGAGGTTTATCCGAACACACATAATTACATTCATAGCCCTTTAATTGTCACTATACAACTTGTCATCAATAGTTGTTGGGGGAGTTGAAGGAGTTGTATAGCCATTCATAAATGATTTCCAAATGTCAAACCCTATATACATGATGTGAGTACTCATCCTAATACTCTAAAAATCATAAATCACTCCATCAAACAATGGTGACTTTCTACAAGAAGAGCCACTCTTCGACTCGCTTTTTTATGCTTCAGGATCTCCTTTCAAGTGATTACACTTCTCAAAAAGGACCTGATCTGATAGCAACTATTAGAAGAATAATGGAATGAGAGGGTTCAATCATTCCTTCAAAACTCTTAAATAATTTCAATTAACTTTCATGCACCATTAACATTCAACCATGTATTAGTGAGATCTTAAAAATAAGCAATTACCACCCACAAGAGCATAAACACAAAGGATTATAAATAACAAGATATAAGTGGGAAACCCTAAAGGGGAAGAAAAACCACTTTGAAAAATTTGCTAATATTACTCAAAAAAATTTATTCAAGTGAATATTACACATCACAAGAGATTTCTTTACTTGAGGAACTAACCCCTGACAAGGAACACTAACCATTAAACCCTTGTTGATATTAATCAAAAAAATATACTTACATGAATATGACTCGTCAAAAAATATTTTGATAATAAGATCAATGAAGACATGCTTCCAACACTCATCTAATGGTGATCACAAAATTCAGCTCCATATTCCTTCAAACCCTTCTTCAAACACACATCCTTCTAACTCATTTACACTTAGAATTTCATGACCTGATTTGATCTCAAACACTTGTAAGTTAATTCTCTAACTCTCCTCAGAATTTTTCATACTTTCCTAGCTCGACTTGATTCCCTTACACAACTTACACTCTCTCAAGAATCTTACACTTTTCCCTCTATTTTCACTAGTTCAAATTTGAACTAAACATGCACTTTTATATGATTTTCATAACAAAAAAATAACACAAGTTAGTCATGTATCAAGAGGTTGGCTATACCAACAAAAAAACATTTTAAAAAATCATATAAACTCATATCATGGACCCATATAGGTCGGTGAAGCACCAAGACAACTAAAAATCCAAAAATTGATCAAAACACCATCACTTGGCTCATCAAATAGCTCCAATCATATCACCATGATTTTTAAATCCTCCAAAGTCATAAAAATGTAAAACATACCATAAAAACATAATCCATTCTCACACATTACCTTGTAAAAGGAAATTTTTTTATATCACTACTAAGTAGAACCATATCCTACTCAAAATAGTTGCTTCCAGGAACCAATATTCACCAAAAATACTTAAGATCACACTAAAACACCTAAAATATGCCATGTAACCACTAATTGGAAAGTAAATTATATTTATAACACAACTGGTTTGCACCATTTTTGAAACTTTAAAGACCTAAAAATGAATTCAATAGGAACAAAAATTCCAGCTTCAATATCCAATGGATATCAAGAATAAACTAATAAAAACATAAGACTTGTACCTCCATCTTATAACCAAAACAATTATTTCCTGAAACAACCAAACTTAATATTCACAAATAGAGTTGGTTCACCTATCAAACAACCTAATCAAGAGACAAAACATATACCATTGGAAATTTATCTAAATCTAATTTCTAAAACATATTACATTTCCTTCTAAATCTAAGTGGAAGACCTTCAACCAGGACAATGTCAAAGAATTGCTCAAAACTACCCTTTTAGGCCCAAAGACTAGTCTTCATTAATAGGGCACACTTTTCCCTATAGGACCTCAAACATGACCTAAATACAATATGGAAATATATTAAAACTCCCATGCTCTAATCAATTTCAATTTATGCATTGGGTTCATGTAATAATTTTCCACAAACTTAAAATATTCAAAAATTGGATAGTTTGTGTGGGGCCCACATACTATCATAAGATCTATTATACCTTTATGAAAATATGGAAGAGTCCTCTACAACCCCAATCGTAATTTTTTTCAAAAAAATAAAAATGAATATCTACAATCAATTTATTCTAAGTCACTTTTGAGCTAGGGTTTAACTAGGGTTTTAAACCACTTTACCTTCTTAACGATTGTTCATAAAAACTTGATGATAAAATCACCTAATTATTATTGGAAAATATTTTTATCTCAATGAAAAGAATCCCCAAAATCTATGGGCACCATTTAATGAACAAAATTCACAATGAGCATTTGAAATTCACAATTCAAGTTGGATTTACCTTCTCAAACACCTTGTTTTGCAAAATTGACATAGCTTACAAAATATTCATCATCGAAATTTGAAATATTTCCCGCAACACCATGAAATACCATAAAAACATATACAATTCTCCCCAAATCAAAAATAGCTCTGCATATTTATTTCCCATCTCATTTACATGACTAAACCTTAGGGATTTGCATGCTCTAAGCCATAAAAAAATGAGCCAACAATATAACTAAGCATGAAACTTCTATAAACTACCTCTACATGATGGAAACAACATAAAATACATCCATGAGTGATTTTGTAGACACCAAAATTAGGTCATACTTCCCTTAAAACCCTGTTCATTAAATTAACCATATAGTACGGTCCATTCATATCCCCTAATGCACATGTTAATTGAATTAATTATCTTAATTAAATTAATTAATACCATCACTTAGTCACCTCACCTAGCCAACTCACCTATCCACCTCATTTAAATGACCCACTCAAACCTCATTAATGACTTAAGACCAAGTCTAAGCCTATCACATGCCAACTAGGAGTTAGTATAAACCTAGACTTAACTCCTATTAACAAACCTAAAAGGACTCCTACTTATCTTTTTGTGATCCATCACTTAAGACTCGGAAGAAGGTTGGAGATCACACCAAAAATAACAATAATCTGGCTATTTTTGGCCAACCTAGATATTCCCACCTTGACCGATGCCGGTTATATCTCAACCGATGTCGGTCCCCTAACCATTGTTGGTTAGGTTAAATACATTTCCAAAATCCTTTGCCTAGGTTGGTCATTCGATTCAGGATCTCATACGAATAGAGACTTGGAGCACTCAAATTTCTTAAGCACTCAGGAAAGAGAAGACACACGAGAGAACTACCAATAACCATTAGCATTCATCATCTTCTTCACGATCACAAATTAAAAATAGAGAGGCACGAGATATCTGAACTACTGCGACATGAATAAAACAAATCTTCTCTCTAGATCTCTGTAAGCACTTTCCTCGTCACCTACATTCTCCAAACCTACTCTTCAGTAAGTACCTAACACCTCTTCATTTATCTTCATTTCCTTTCAGTAAGATTGATTATTCATCTTAGTAATTTATCTTTCTCCACATCCATACACTTCCTTCCTCCCACCAACCTATCACCTTACCATACCTAGCCCTTTTTACATATTTTCACCCTCTTCTAACCATCTCTAAGTCTTCAAGACCATTTTATGACCTCACCCTCACCATTTCCAACCTCTATGTAATCACAGAGAGTCTAAAAACCAATTCCAAGAACTTCCTGCTAATTGCCCCTACGACGCCAGTTAGCCAATTGACATCGGTCATTCTACCTAACCGGCATCGAGTCATCTAGCTAACATCGATTACTATGTCTAGCAATATACATCAATACAACGAGATCATACCCACTTCTCAATAGCCTAGAAGCATTCTTAATCTTTACTAGACCTTAGCCAGAGCTCCGTACTGGACTGCAACCCAACACCAGCCAATCACCTAACCCATTTTGACCTCAATCACCTTTTACCTGACCTTTCTTATTGTTTTGTATGAAATACCTAAATCATTTCTGATGAGGCCATAAACTAGCCATAAATTACCATTATTTTTTCCTTCCAACTTACCTTTGAAAGTGGATTTAAATGTAATCTTAGAACTTATAGTTTTCTTAAGATATAATATAGGATATATATCTTGTTCATTCTTTAGAATTCTTTTTTATCTATTTTGTTGACTAATCTTGTTGATTATTTAGGAAATATACAAAGTCTTGCATATGTAGGCCATAAAGGAAAGATAATGCTAATTCTGGAAAAGTGGAATTGATAATGAATTGTATATCTATAATTAAATATGATTTCATAGCCATATTCCTCTTGGAAAATTATGCAAGTTTAAAAAAATAATCATCTCAACCAAGATCATGTGCAAAAGTTATATATGTTTTTAGTTAGCTCTAGAACAATTGGAGTTAGCTCTGGAACTTACAATTTTAGTTTTGGAACTTGTAGATTTAGTTCCAAAACTTGCAGATTTAGTTCCAGAACAATTGGAGTTAGATCCTAAACAATGAGATTTTTCTTTGGAACAATTGGAGTTAGCTCTGGAACTTGTAGATTTAGTTCGAGAACTTGCGCTTTAGTTTTGGAACCTACTTAAAATAAGGAATTTTGAATAATCAAAGAATATAATTGGAAATCTGAGAGAGGTTTTTGTTCATAGCAATGTTTTTAAAAAACAATCATTTAGATTTGCTTAAGGTTTTACCAATAAGGATAAATCTCACTTTTAGTCGACTCTGATTCGAGGAAAAAGTGAATCAAAAGAGCACTAAACGTTCCACATCAAAAAAAAGAAAAGTCAAATGTAAAATATGAGAGAGGTTTTTGTTAATAGAAATGTTTTTAACAAAAACCTCATTCATTTTTGCTAAAGATTTTACCAATAAAAAGGAATTTAACTTTTAGTGAGCTGCAGTCTAAGGAAAAAGTGTATCAGATGAGCACCAAAAGTTCCACAACCAGAAATAGAAAATTCAAATAGAAAATTTGAGAGAGGTTTTGTTCATAGCAATGTGTTTAACAAAACCTTATTCATATTTACTATAGGTTTTACCAAAAAAATTAATCTAAATTTTAGTGAGTGAGATCCCAAGGAAAAAGTGTACTAGACCAACACCAAAAGTTCCACAACCAAAAAAAAAAACGTCAAATGGAAAATCTGGGAGGTATTTTGTCAAATTAATGTTTTGATGAAAAAATCCTTCCAATAAATTAGGAGAATAAAATAAATGTGATTCTTGTTACCAAAAATCAAGGAGAATATTTGGGAAAAATCTTCTTAAAATAAGCTAGATAAGACTTCAAGTCCAATAATATATCTCTCTCCATATTTTGTGGAGATGAAAATCTTAGTTGTTAGGATTGGAATAAAGATAAGATCATATTGTATTTCCCAAAATAAGGATTTGGTTGGATGCATGAATTATAAATGCAACCTCCCACACTCTTATATGTAATTTTCACTACCAAGAATAATATATTTGTTCTTCCTCATTAATCTTCTGAGAGAAATTATTCTACATATTTTGAATTAAAAGTATGAATTAAGTCCTCTTCCAAGGAATGAGCTGGCCACTCATTCCAAGGAATATGGATCCATGTGTTATGTTCATTTCTTTATTTCTATCATTTTCCTTTTGTTGTGATTTCTGATTTTATGTTATGTAATTCTTTTGTCCATACAATTTCTTTTGTGAACCTGCAGGTGTCCTATTTATCTTTCCTTTATTTTTAATTCAGCAATTTCATTTATGCAAAGTGTGATTTATTTCATGCAATATTTATTTTTGTAAGCATGCCTTTAGATTTCTACATGTGTGATTTATTTTATGTACATTTGGATCTTGTTTAATAGAGTTGTTTTCCATAGATATTTTTTTCACATTTAATGTATACAACCATCGGACACCAACCCTAGATTGACATTATTAATGGAGTGGATTGATGACTATCATTAGTTTGAATTCCAATAGGATCATTATTTCATGTATATTTTAAATAGCATTAATACTGTTGTATGAAAAGTGGATTGACATCATGTTTAGGAAGCATCACGCTTCTCGGATCTAGATTCCGCTAGAAAGTCCACTCTTTGTTTTGTTTAACTCTATCTGGTGGTATTGTTTTGAATTTATAGGTAGTTCCTCCTAGCCAAAAGGGAACTCTCGCAATCAAATTGGATCAAGAAATCAAAACATGTGCACAACCTTCAACCGACATTACAAACATGTATTCCTCCTTGACCTACTACCCTTATCTGTTTCATTAATTTGCTAAGAATCTAGTGAAACATTTTGGCACACCTAGTGGGACCCATCTGAGGTTCCTTGCATTTTTTCATTCTTAGGGAACCATTGTATGTTTGTTTCTTTTCAAAAGGAAGTTAACATTAAATTCTATCCCTGGGAATCTTCTCTTTCTTCTACTTGTCTAAGTGACATTTGTACTTTGGGTCTAAAAAGAATATTTCTTTCTCTTCTTGCATTTGCATTAGTGAAATTCATGCTCTTTCCTATTCACTCTTTGTTTACATCGAATATCACATTTCAATTTGGGTTCTAAAATACTTACATTTCATACTTCTCTGTTTACATTTTTAGCTCACATTAAAACTGAGGGAAACCTATACTGCTGGAAGTCATGCCCAGCTGATGGTTGACATAATTGAATTGTAGAGCACATTATCTTCTCTCTTTTCAAACCGCGCACAAAAATAAACTCACACATCTTATTAAAAAAACTTACATGGAAGAAGCTATCAATGATCACACAATTGGAGGATTGATAGTGGGCACCCATCTAGTTTCTCTGTCTAGTCATTATCTCAAAGAAAGGACCACCCCCACCAAAACATAACCTGAAACCATCCTTACATCTTGCCTCTTCATAGGATACCCTATTTCCAACCAAAACCTTTGTTATGTTCATAAGTCAATATTAAATAGCATAAGCTAAAACATAAAATTCACTCATAGGATTTTTGTTTTTCTTATCTTTTTCTTGAGTTATGCTTTTAGTTATGAGGTAATGTTCTCCATTTTATTTCTTCCTTTCACACCCCACAATTATAGTTGGTGTATTCTGACTTTTTCTAGGTGTGTTAGGGGCCATCACTATCATACTTAGATTTTTGGGTTGATATTTTATCTAATCTAAGTCATAAAAATAAAAATTTCTCCATCTTTTCAAAATTCACAAAGGTGATTGGTGTCGGTCCAGCGATTGTCATCAATTTTCATCGACCATCATCGCTTTACTTAATTGTTGTCAGTTTCTAGATTTTTTTGGTCATTTTACAAAAAACAATACTCACCACATATTCTATTCTTTCTGAAGTCTCTAGACACATCATCATACCTCTAGACCTTAAAAATAGCTATAAAAATCTAGTTTTTACTTCATTTTGATTAGGCATTTCCTCATTCCCAAAACTTTTGATTTCCCACGATGTGAACTATCAGTTACCATTCTGACCATCATCAGTTACCATCTCACTGTCATCAGTTAACCTAACTACCATTGGTTCCTGTGTTTTAATTCCTAATTAAAACAACGACCAATCTACGCTCGAACCTATTTTTCTCCATTCCTTCTATCTATTTGTGTCATTTACAGAGAGAAGATTACCAGGTCTATGCTAACTCACATGGTTTTGAATTATAGCCAAGCCAACACCCTTGTATTCCATGCAAGCCTTCATCCACTCCCACCTAGCCCATCGCCACCTTCCATCCTATCACCTATGGATCCTACTCAACCCATTATCATCAGTACCGGATGAGACAAGGAGTTTTCAAGACTCCTTGACCATAACCCCACTACCTTACAACATTATCTTGCCCATTCCTCTACTTACGATTCATCAAGATAGTTGGTATATGGCATGCATGTGTCCATTCCTCCTACCCTCACCCCCACTTTTGTGTCAGCTACCACTAGCTCAGTGTTACCTTCTTCCACCTTACCACCCATAGTATCCCAACTTGACCCCACATCATCAATATTTGTGGCACCTACGTAATTGGTTACACTTTTGATGCCGATTTCTCCCACAAGTGTTAACCATTCCTTCATTAGCCACCTTGATTATATCCCCATCTCACTCTGCCACCTCGTATATATCTATTGCATCGCAACCACCCATGGTGTCAGAAACCCATACCCCATTCCAAAACCTCTTCCTCTCCATCTTGTAGTCTCTACCCCCAATTACCATGAGAGTTGTTAAGAGTACCCCAACTACTTACACGTATCACCAATAACCCCTAATCTCATCTATCTCCTATTCATGATATCTACCACTGCATCTGTTACCCCTTTGCATTTCTCATACTTGGCATCACAATATTTTGGAATGATGACCACCTCATAAATTCATCATCAACCCCCTTATACTACAGGGGGTGCCCATTCAAAACAACCCACCAATGACTTTATTAAAATGATGATGGAAAAGATGCAAACATTGGTTTTTAGCTCTCACAACTCCTTAACCTATGATGAAATCTGCAATGAGCCCATTCATCCATATATTCCCATTCACCCAAACCATTTACATTGGGAAATTCCCAAATTCAACCGGTTCAATAGTAAAGAATACCCACAACAACACTTGTGGTATTTCAAACATGGGTGTTATCTAATCACCCATGACGATGCTTTACTTCTACGAACATTCCCAATGTCCTTAACATGACCTGTGTTAGATTGGTACAATGGTTTACCCAGACATTCCATTTACTCATTTAATAAAGTGGCTCAAGCCTTCCTGGACCATTTTTTTATAAATATCGTCAAGAAGGTCACCATGACCAAATTTTACTCAACACAAAAATATGATGATGAATATATCACAAATTTTGGCACTCGTTGGCGAAGCCTCTTCAACTAGTTAACATTCCAACCGCCTTAAATCTGAACTTATAGAGTTGTTCACTAGGGATTTTTATAGGAACATCTCACCAACTCTCTAAGTACAAACCTTTCGTACCTTCAACGAGAAATTTACCATGGCATGAAAAACTTGAAATTCATGCCATTGAAGAGAAGAAAATTTAATTGCATAACAAAAATGCCACATTTAAATCAAATGATGTTTCTTCCTTTCAAAACCCTAAAACAATTATTCAAAATCCAAAGGATCTCGCCAACGCATGAGAGTTTTAAAGGCTAGCTTATCTCACCCATATAATCAATCAAAACCTACCTCCAACATTTCTCCCATTCAACCTTTTTAGTTCAGATAGGAACAACAAAAATACACTCCAATTGGGGAGCCTTATTCTTTAGTATTAGAAAAATTCTTAAGGATGGAGCCATTTCTCTTTCACCCATAAAACCACATAGTGGTTTTTAACCCACTCATCTTATGCCTGTATGGTACAAGGAACATGACTATTGTAACTATCATCACGTAAAAGTCCATAACGATGGTAATTGTATAACCTTCAAGAACATTGTCCAAAAAATGCTACATAATGGAGATCTCCTCATGGACAACCCAAATGCACCGACAAATCAAAACGTTCATATCTTCCAAAAGTCATTCCCTAATCATACTCCATCATCCATCCAAAGTGGTTAACCTTAACCCAATGACAATGATAATGTTCATGAAGTCCATGCTATTTTGAAGTCGCCAGCCATTCCCCAATTTCCTCCTATCCCCTCTATCAAGGATATTCTAGCACGAGATCCTCTACCCACAGAGGATCCTACTTCATCTACTCCTTCACCCATAGAGGAGTCCCCTTCATCTCCCCCTTCACCCACAGAGGAGTCCACAATTTTTGCCAATGTTGTTTCACCACCCACCTCACAACCTAATGAACAACCTATGGTGTTAACTATCCTACCCATGGGAGAGTCATCCTCACCTTCCTCTCCATCGAAAGAGGAACCTACCTCATCCCACCTACCATCTCCCCTACCCATGGGGATCTCCTAGATGTTCCACTTCTGTTGGTGAAAATTCCCCATTAGCCTTCTAGGATCCCGTTGATTTTCTCTTGGATCTCTTACCTACAGAGTCCAAGCCAACTAGTTCCTTGTCTCATAGACATATTTTACAGGGATTACTACTAAGCCAATGTCATCTCCTCTTACACCAGTTCTATTTTCACACCTATCCAATCACTTAGATTACGTTGATAATTCCATGCTTTGGGGATGCCTTCGGCTACCATTTTCAACCCAAATGCAAATGTCTCATGTGGATACCTCCACGATCTATTTTAAGGTATTTAAAGAAACTAAGCTAGTTATGACCATGCCCATTGTAAAAATTCTTCTTCATCACCCTCACCTACACCTAAACCTTTACCAACAACCAAACCTATTCCTATGCCTAAGAACCTACATGTATCTACACCTTCCCCCACATCCAGACCCATCACTACCTTGGGTGTCATGCCGACATCAAGCCTAGTCCATCCACCCGTCAAATTGGATTTAGCCACATCTTCCCAAACCCATGAAAAAACCATTCCTCCACCTAAAAGGAAGACCCAACCTTCTAAGATGCACATAAAAATTTAACCTACTACACATTTCTCACCTTTGTCCCTTCCATCTATTGTAGGGCCTCACCCATCTACCTTGGTCAAGAAACCTCTTACACAAGGTAAATCAAAAGCACAATAACCTACCTTTTCATCACAATCCTTTATTACACCCAACCTACCAGCACAACGTACACCTTCTTTTTCACCCACATCTTTCTTACCATCTATACCCCCACCACCTATAGTAACTCCATTAGTACCTATGATATTTCCTTATTTTTGGTGCTCAAATTAATCTCACCCCTATTTGGTTAAGATTTTCCATCGTTATCTGTTATATTTTTATATTTTCCTATGGGGGTGCGAGTTGGCCTTTTGGTTCTTCTATGTATGGATTAGTATTTCCTCTTTTTTAGTCGAGGATCATGTCTAGATGTGCATTATTTTGAAGTTTCTTGTGGGGAACCAGTTGTGTTTTAAGTTTTGAAATTGGAGGGATTTCTGTTGTAAATTTTTTTTGGGTCTTATCTTTTTATTTTTGTTTTCTCTCCCATTTCCCACGATATGTGGAAACTCCCAATTGATTGTGGTATGGTAGGTCTAATTTATAAACTTGTAATTTTCTATCACATTCAAAAATGCAAAATCAGCCCCGTGACCTGATAAATATTCTTCAAATATTCACAATCATAAAGTAGCGCAAGAAATTTCTCAATTAGTATCTAGGAGTGTACATTTTTCACAATTTGAGTGGATGTGGGAAGCAATGCATATTTATAACTTTGTGCATTAAGAGGAAAAGAGTAAGGGTGTGAAAAAGGTTCCCGAGACCTGTAAGGGACACATGTCTCCTTTTATGCAAAAGGCGGGGTGCGGGTCATCAGAGAAATCAAACATTTTTGGTTTTAAATCGGAAATGAAATAAAACTACATAAAAGGCTGCAACCCCGCTATCACCCAAATGTGACCATGTGTCGATCCCGTGTTGAAATCCAAAAGCGGATGGGCGGGTCAAGTTAGCCAAAAGTGTGTAATTTTTAAAACAATAAAAACTACAAAAAATGCCCCCTAGCCCACGTTGGTCAAAAGTATTTTCCACGTGGATGAATCATTTTCAAAGTTGAGAATGATGGAAAGAGTGGTCACAATGTAATGCATTTATTTTTGTCACCATTAATGCTACTATGCAAATAAAGGATGTTTAAAGTATGTGAATGCGTTCATCTTTTATTACCAATTTGTTTTATTTTTTTGTTGCTACCTTTTGTGATTTTCATGGAGAATTATCATGTTTTTAACTGTGAAGCTTGAATTGTGAACTTGAGGAATGAAAAGGATGTTGATTTGGATTTAAATTACTCAGAACTCATGGGTTGATTGGTAAGAACTTAGAAACTCCTATGTTTCTCCTTCATTGGCAAGTTGGTTTAAAGTAAAGCTAGGGTTTTGAAAATGAAGACCATGCCATCTTTGTTCTCGGTTGCATCAGGGGTCATGAGTGATTTAGAAAAGATTACAGACATGGACTTGATGAGTGCTTGATCTAAATGATTTTCTTCAGAGATTGAATATCCCCATAAGAGTGAATCCCTAAAGGCAATTCAAGATAGCCGCATTTCTCTAGCTGGTGTTATCCCACCAGTGGTTCATTGCACAATTGGTGTGGCATTGTGCTATGAATTATGATCTTGAAAAAGAGGGAAGTATTAGACGGGAGTGGGATGTAGTTTTGACATTGACACCTGTAGCCATTAGAATAATGTTAAAATTTCCTGTAATCACCAACCCGATCACCATTGCTATCAAATTATCTTTATGGGATTATGAAGCAAAGAAAAAGGATTATGCCAAGATCATAAATACAAAGTGGCTCATCATGAAAAAGAAAACAACTAGAATCCCTAAAAGGCTAGTTAGGGAACAATTTTTTGAAGAGGTTGAAGATGTCATTATGTTATTAAGTCAAATGGTGGGGTTGGAAAATGTAAATGAATTTAAGGAATGGATGGTTACTTACATATGGATCATTTTGGAGAGAAAGGGAGAATTTTTTGGGCTACTTTCATTGCAAAAGCACTCCATGGCCACATGGTCACCTTAGCAATGAAAATTGAGATGGGTGATAATTTAGAGCTAGAATTTTATATGATGAATTACTTAATTTACAATGTTTTTGGGCATAGATATTTCTTAGGTTTGTCACCACGTGCAGATTTCAAGCAATGCCAAATGCATGAGATATTCCTCAACTGTAACTGATCAACTGGAGTGGGAATGTGATGTTAGTTAATGATTCTTTCTTTTCCCCAATCACTGTCTTTTCAAACTAGAGTGGGGACAATATAGAATTTCTAAACAGCCAGATAAGTGATTTTTGAGTACGGATGCTACTTCATTCAATATAAAAAGTTAAAATACATAAGGGTTATTTGTTTTGAAGGAAAACCTTGTAAGCTACCTAGGTATATAAATGATAAAAATGGATTTATGTGAACCTTAAAGGTAGCTAAAACCTATGCATAAATTTATTTCTAGAGGGCATAAGATGAATATCAAATTCCCCATTATAATTGGAAGGTATTCATGCCCTTCCATCATGAAAGCCAGTTGATTGAAGATGAAATGAAAAAGTTTGAGGTAAGGGCTAGTTATGACATCATATGGGTATTCAACAACATTGCAAATACTTTTGAGCATGAGCCTCAGTTTGAATATTATTGGATGAATTATAGGGATGAAGAAGAGGTCAGATTAAGGGATTTCTCCATAATGACCTTTCACAAATAATAGATTTCAAAATTGTAGTTATCCCAAAAGGAATTGTGGATGATCCACATATAGTAAGCAGGTATTATGTTGATCAGAAGGTGGAAGCACAACCCATAATCCCTCCAGATTGGAATGAGATAGAATCTGATTATTCTTATATAAGGATAATTGATGTAATGAGAAGAACTATGAATTGGTTAACTCAAAAGGGCATTGACCTATCAATTCAAAATACCAAAATCTTAAATAACTTTAGGAGTTTGGGAAACTTGAATGATGATATTCCACCCCTGAAGGAGGGAGCAGATAGAATGGATCCTTTGGGAGGAAAGGCCCCTTAATTTCCCTCAAAAGGCCCACTCCTGAACTCATAGATGAGTGGACTTTAACCACTAGTGGGACTGGTACTCCTATGTCAATTCTTAGGAAAAATACTGAAGACATGCTTTTAAAATCTATGGAAAATGCCCCCATTACTTTTGCAATGCCAATCCAAGAAAAGGGGAAGGGCTTAGCATCCCATGTAGTTTTCTCAGTGTTTCACCAAAACCTCATAGTACTGAGAAATTAATGAGTGGAGCCATAGAAAGTGGTCTTACTCAATTTAATCCACATAAGAAATGATAAAGAGTAAGCCTGATCTAAAAAAGTTTGAAAGGGCACACAAGAAACATAAGGTTGCTCATGTACTAGTTTTAGTGAGAGTAGGTGCCCACACACCCAAAAAGCACAAGCACAGAGATGTGGTAATCGATCCTCCTGAGTTTGAAAGGAGTGATGTTTATCAGAACAACATGCCCCATCATTGCCACAAGTGGAAAAATTAGAGTCTTTATTCCCACCTCTATCTGTGGAGGAAACAACAACGAAATCCACTCAAGATCAAGAAACCTAGGAAAATGTTGTAGCATAACTTAGTAAGTAGCCAAATCTTAACTCCAGGTATGAAAACATATGAGACCCTGCTTACTAAGGATATGAGTATGCCTTCATTTGGAACATTGTATGAATCTGCAAAGGCCCAAGATGATGTAATTGATGTTGATACTGGTGAGGTATTTTCTATGTTATATGCACTCAAATTATCTATGAGTGAACCATTGATGACACCGGTAGATGACCTCCAAACAAGTAAGGAAATAGAGATAAATACTCATCCATTAATTAGTAAATAAAAAGCTCAAGCAACAGATGTTCCTTCTATAAGACAAGTGGTTGCAGAATCAGATAAACTAGAATTGCTTAGTGGAGAAGATGTTAATGTAGAGGTGTTAACAAAAGAGATTGTTTATATTAAAGTAGATAAAGATGATGAACTTTATAAAGAGGTAAAATATATTTTAGAATAGAAATTAGAAGTTACAAAAACCTCAACTTCTAGCGAGAAAAGCATTGTTGATAAAGACATGTAGCCTCTAGATCGGATGAACAACCTACCATGTCATTACCAGAGCATCATCAGAGCATGAGGAGGGTAGGATGCCAACTCAGTAGAGTTTGAGGAAGGAAGATCTCGCAAGCCAGTCAAAGGACACAAGAAAATGTTGGAGGAAAATTTGGGTCCAATATGACATCCATTGAAGAAATAAGGAAGGAATATCCCCTGACTGTTGATACAAACCAAGAAAATAATGATCAACCTCAGTTTCCAGACCAAGGAAAGGAACATCCAAAAGAATTATTAACATAAGGTGAGAATAACAAGGTGGTCATCGAAATAAATAATGAAGAACAGGAAGAATCACTAGTTTAGGATGAACAAGGGGTATTCAAATAGTTGATGGTTGTCCTTGAGGAACCCCAAAGAATCACAAGAGGAAAATGATGGAACAAATTTGGTGAAAGGATGGATTGGTGAATTAATTTCAAATGAGGAAAAGGAGGTCCTTCCTATTCAAGATATTGACCTTACTACTACTTTGTCTTTTCCAAAGACAATAAGAGCCTCAAAAATGGCTAGAACTATCACTAAAACCCACACTGACTCATCAGGAGCCAAGAATTTGGAAGTAGCAATCCCCTTTGAAGGAAATACTAGGGAAGATATAACAACCAATGATTATAATGTCCAGATTATTCCCTTAGGAAATCCCTCAAGGGACCAACTAAAGCAAGGGGTATCTGAAGTTATAAATGACCTTTACAAAAATTGGATGAAGATAGAATGACAAAGAGGTAGTTAAAAGAACAAGTTAAAGCCCTGAGCTCTAGTTTGCAGTAGTTGATTGGAAAACCTAGTCAATCTCAAATAAGTGCCTCCATAGATACCCCTGAGGGAATGGATAAAATAAACAAGGTTATCAAGAAGGTCTAGGCAGTGGACACATGGATTGAAAAATTAACCAAGAGGGGAAAGGAAGCAATTACAGAGGTCGGTCAAAGTATGAAGATATCAAGAACAGACTCAATGAAATTGATGAGATAGTTGAACAATGTGACAATGAGATTTTCTATTTTGAGGGAATTATTCCCAAGCTAGACCACATTACCTAGCTTAGTGATGAGTTAGTTGAGAAAGAAAACATTGTGCCAGTAGTAGTCAAAGGAAGCCAACATGCTATTGAAGAGTTATCAAATATCAGAGTAGAAACCTTGAATGGGATCAAGGAAAATCTTGAAATCAAGAGAAACTGGGTTGATGATACTCTCGATGCCATTGACTTGAAGTTAGAGGATATGGTAGCTGATAAGTTCAAAAAGAGCTACAAGGATCTGAAGATTGAATTTTTTCTTAATTCCTTTGAAAAGAATATTCTGAAGAATGATTTCTCCTATGAAATCATTAAAATAATGAGAAGGATTGAGAATATAATTACAGAGTTAAAAGCAAGACCACTGGAATACAAACAGAAAATGGGCCATTGCATTGATGTAATATCTAGGAAAGCACTAATTTTCTAGCATCATACGGACCAAATGAGGATGAGGTTAATGAGTTATTCAAAAGGTATGATGCATATGTAGCAAGGTTTCCAAAAGAACAAGATACAAAAAGTAGAAGTTGAAGAAGAAAAGAATGCAGATATAAAAGATGATGAACATGCTTAGGCATTGTTCCTTAAGTTGTATTCTCTTTTCATATTCCTTCTTTAAATTGATACTTTAAAATAATACTTCTATTACATGGGATGTAATTGTTTTTCTGAATTTTATTGTTCCCTTATTTCAATTGTAAAGTGGAAGAATGTAGTAGTGTCATATTTACTTTGATAAAGTTTTACATACATTTGGATAAGCATGTAAATGATTGATATTGTTGTGCTTCTTACATTTTGAATAAGGAACAAAATGGGGTTCTATAGGGGCCCCGCCCATGACAAAGAAATATATACACATGCCGAAATAGAGACAATGAAAGGAAAAAAACATCTAGACATTTTTCAGTCCTACTTCATAGTTTCCTCCCAACAGGGGAAGCTTATTCAAAAGATTATTTTTCCTCAGCACAAACTCACTTGAACCTTGTGCTATTTGAACAAAAATGATTGACCTTGCAGTCTCGGGACATTCCCATGTCCATCAATGCTTCCAGATTCATTCTAGGATGACTCATGATTTTCTCAAGATCAAATTTCTTCTATTGTGATGACACCCAATCTAAAAGATCTAGACCTCTTGTGAAGAATGACGTCTTTCCTTTCCCCTTGTGAAGGTTCAACATGCTAGGAGCAGGGGTCGAGAGGACACTCAAAGTGATTGGAAGGGAAAGCACTGCATGCTATTGAATAGGATGATTGTGAGGTCTTGAGCTTGACCCAACCTCCCATTTCCTTGTGAAATGTGGATTTTAATTTATAGAAGGAATTGGTTGATGCCCCAAAAACTGATGCTATGATTGAGGAGCATGATGTATTAAGTGGGTGGATGACCGAATTACAAATCTCCCCTGTTGTTCTAAGTGGAGGAGATTTCTGCCCTTGAATGGTGAGCAGATAATGATCGGTCCTTTTCTCCATCGGGATAATGAAATTGGAGGTTGAGGTTTTGGTTCACCCTTTCTCTTACATGAAGATGACCCTAGTGCTAAAATTGGTTACAAAGGTACAACTTCTACTTGCTTTTTCTTGAGGGAATTGATTCTTCCTCCAACTCATCTATTTTGTGGGAAATAACAGGACACAGTGTTGATGGAGGATTTATCATACAACACATATGATTCCTTGGGAATATATTTTGATACAAATCCCTCATCACATAAAAAGGGACATTAAAACTGGTTTTCCCAGATACCTAAGGTCTTCTCTCGACCCAGTATCTCTTTAAATATTTGGGAGATTTCAAGTGTTCCCATCTAAAAAGATGAAAATACATAACCTAAAAGGCTGTAAATACATGATTAATCCTGATTAGCCTTGTAAGAAGTGCTAATTAGACTTGCTGATATGTTAAGGGTCCTCTAGTGTCACCCGCACACTCTACATCAAACAGAGCCCTAACAAAGGCTTCATCAAGACCACTCAAATCGAAAATCTGATTTAAGTCCTCTGAGGAAATATCCTTCAGACTGTGTGCTATGAGTACCTTCACCATTTTTCTGATGAAATTCCTTATATTCAGAACAAGAAGGGAAATACATAATGACAATGAAATTGAGCCAAGTTTTATAATAAAAAGGAGACATATGTTTTTGATTTAGTAAAATATTTCCCATGAGATGAGGGAGATTTTTTTCAATTCACATAGAAAGGAATTTAAGAGTTGGAAAAGGTTAGGAATGAGAAGATATGGTAAATCAAAGTGATTTGATAGGAACTATGTGTGGCAATTAAGCTAGTAAGACATAAAATAGAGTGCATGGCACCCAAGGTGGATTCTTGAAAAGTGAATATGGATATATGTCATATCAGAGTCATCTGTAAGTGTTCAGAGATTATTTGAAATGATTATCTAATCAATATCAAGAAAGAATGATTAAAGTAATTTTCCAAAAATGATGACCTGATATCCCAATCAAGCACAAGTGGAGCTGATTGAAAATACTTGCACTTTGTACATATAGAATTTTAAAAGAAAATTTTTTAAATGTCATGTTCTAGAACAATTTTTGTAAAAGGAAATATTCCTTAGAATATTCATGCTTTTCACTGGAATTTTTTTTAAGGTTAACAAGTGAAGAGGGTGATATAAAATGCAAAAGGATAATCATGCTAGAGAAGGGGGTTAATTTTTCTAAGAATTATTCAAAGAAAAGAGAAGGAGAGAAAGCCAAGAGAATCCATTTTTTGAGGAACTTATTTAAGAAATCAGTTATTTCCTATGTATCTTTGTAATTCATCACATCAAGATGGTTACAAGAATCCAGCCATTGACAATATTTGAGATTATAAATAAACTTTCTCTTGCTGATCAATTTGAAGAACCTTGAATAAATTGTGTTAATCATGAACCTAGTTGTGTCTGATTTCATTTTGAGATATCTTCAAATAGTTATCCGTGTTCCTGTTGCAATCTTATGTTAGGAGTTCTATGAATCACAAAATATCTTGTCCTCATGATAGTATTGTGGTATTTGCAATTACATTATGAAGAGAGTTTTCATTTCATGATGCAATAAAAATTTAAATTCACTTTAATTTCATTATGATGATACAAATTATTTGTTAGTCTATGAGTGTATCTTAGGCGTGATGAATCAGATACTTTTGATGTTTAATTAAGTCTTTAACATGAGCTTTTTTGTTGAATCCTTGAAGAATGTGTGAAATCGTGTGTCTTTGAGATTTCATAGATGCACATCCTCTAGTTGAAGGTTCATTCTAACTATTTGAAGCCTTTTGTCATTTTTCTTTGTAGATTTTCCAACATTTGTTAAAAGTTCTCAAGAATTTGGTATAATCAAATTTATCCTGCTTAACTTCCCAACAACAAATTATACATTCAGTAATAAATCATACATGAACCATCCCTTCTTGCACTGTATATCCAAAAATGTTGAAGAATTTCATTGAATTTTCTTATCCTTTACCAAAATATGTAGATGCAATCGTTTTTATCATTGTCTTTAGTAACCTGGACCTTTTCTAGAAAACATCTTCATTCTCTAGGGTGATAACTCGTGAGAGTTAGGTTATGTTGCATTGACCATGTTTTCTCAAGGTATCCTTCAAATATTGTTAATTTGATGATATTATTCACCAACACAAGTTAAAAATGAGTCCTCTCACCCTGGTCGAAGGCATAACCTAAAGTAATGAGGGCAGTTAAACCCTTAATGCAAGTCTTATCCAAATCCTTTCCAAACCAGAGTAATAAAGAGTCATCTAAAATCCATCCCCGGCTACAAAACGACTCCTATTATGATTTGTTTTTCTCTAAGCATCCTGATCAACTTGTGATGCTGCTTGGTTTCAAAGGAATGATCAATTTGTGTACCAACACCGATCTGTGATGTTAATCGAGGAATATTAGTGTAAATACATATGTACATCGACCTCTGGTAATGATTCTTATGTAAATATTTTATTTAAACATCATCCTTTGTTAAGATTTGTGAGAATTGTATGAGATCAGAGTTTGTTGTGCAATATTTTCTGGTTTTAGTAAATTTTGCACTAGATCATATGGATATTGATAAATATCGACAAAGGATGATCAAATCCATCGAGATTTGTAGAAATTGAGTGTTGATAGATAGTTAAAAAATTACTTACAATGCTTTAGCATATCTAAGGTGAAAATCCTTGGTGGTGACTCCATGTTAGTTTACAATTCTTGGCAATTACTAGTGTCTTAATCTTTGTCAAGTAAGTTTTGTCATTAATATTCGCAAAGATGGAAGGAAGAAGGTCTTTATTTAATAAAGATCCTACTAGAATATTGTTTCCAGAGCTTGGCAGAACAAATATAAAGGGAAGGCAAGTCTGGAAAGCATTGGGGGATCAAGAGTCAAGTGAGAGAGAAGTACCAATTATGGAAAGTGATCAACCTATTGTTGAGGATTGTCCAATATCTTCAAATAATTCAGATTCAAGTAGCCCTTGTATAAATTTAATTACTCCAATTGGTGAGGGGCCATCATTTGTATATGGGATAAGTGTTCCTCATTTCTTTTCTTTGTCATTAAAAACTGATAGGGTGGTTTGTGAAACCAAGTCACTAGAGGATACTTACTTTGAAGATCATACACCTGTGTCCCAAAGATCCCTTGTCCCACACCATTTTAATTCCCCTATAAGATCACCTTCCCAAGATAACATGGCTCATCCTCCACCTAGACCTCCTTTTTTTGTCAATACATTTGGACCAATAAATTTTAGAGGAATGGTTGGGTATCCTAATGTTGTACCCCAAGATGTGAGAAATAGGTTTCCTAAATTTTAGGGAAATAATGCCATCACTGGGGATCAACATTTGAGACTCTTCATTAATATGATGGAAGATTTTGAAATTGAGTATGAGGACGTGTATATAAAATTATTCATTCATACTCTCGAAGAGGATGCACATGATTGGTATAAATATTTACCAGACAATTCAATAGACTCATGGAATGAGATGAAAAATGCTTTCATATTACAATATGGGGATAAGACTAACCCAAGGTTCCTTTTTTCTAAGTTTGAGAATATAAAAATAATCCCAATGAGTCTGTCTAATATTTTAATACCAGATTCAATAAGACTTTGAATAGATTACCCATAATCTTGAGGCCAAGTGATGAGTCTTGCTTAATCAAATATTTTGATGCTTTTGAAAAAAGGATACCTACTACTTAAGAGATAAGAACCCTGGAACATTAAGGCAGGATTTCACCATGGCCTTGCAAATCAAAAATAATATCAAGGTAGTTGGGAAACCCCCTAAGAGAGAGGGTGTCAAATTGATTAATCCTAATAGACCTCAGTCAAAAAAAGAAGTTGATCTGGAGGAGGTTGTGAAGACTTTGGTCAGGGAAATTAAAGAAATATCTTACAAGTTGTCCAGAGAAGAAAAAGGAATAAGACAGATCTCTCTAGGTCAGCATAAACCACAAAGCCAGGATAGATTTGGAAATCATCCTAGGAATGATCATAGATCATATGACAGAGGAAAGGGGCCCATGGGATTAGGTAATAAGCAACCACAACTTAGAGAGAATAGATTGGTCCCTGATCCTTTGACTGCCAGGGTTGCTACAGAGAATATGCCCACATTATTGATTGGTGTGATAAGTGTTTCTTGCCACATTCCCCATGTGATTTAAGTAAGGAGGTTGAAGAAGAAAATGATGATGAATCTTATGGTGATGTGTGTATGATGGAATTCCCTGAAAATTCACAACAAAGGGCTACTTCAACTGAGTTAATAAGTTCCATAATTGTTCAAGGTTTCTAGGATTGCATTCATTACCGGGTACTACCTCTCCCTCATGATGATGGTGTTGAGATTGATATGGTGCAAGTGTTTGATTTACCTAATCATGATTTTGAATATTTAAGGGCTTTAATGATTAAGAAATATGATGGGGGAATACCTTCTGAGGAAGATAGGAAAATTTTGATGAATGCAGTAGTTGCTTAGGAAAAGGAATATAATACCAGAAGTAGAGTTGTCAAAGGGGAGGTCCTCAAGCTAAACCAAAAACTCCACTTCTCACTAATATCCCAAAGGAACCCCTAAGAAGGATACACTTAACAAAGGCCCTATTGTTCCAAATAAAACTTATACCCCAGCTCATGCCCAAATTGTAAAGACTCTTATACCACCGGAAGGAACCATAAATCTCCCACCCAACACTTTGCTTACCCAAATATGTTCCATGTGATATAGCCTAGATTTTGAGTCAAATCAAAGTCACTGTTCATATTATTTAATTTCTTAGAATCCCTGAGCATAGAAAATGGGCATTTGAGTATTTGGGATTTAAATAAGAGATAACAACCCAAGGAAATAATGTGAATGGTGTGGATCTTCCTCCTATCATTACAGAGCTAGAAATACCACAGGCCCTGGAAGAATTGGGAGAATCACCGAAGTATACTTGGGTACTTCACTTGTGGAATCTCAGCTTGATGTTGATCCTTTTATACTACTTTAATCATCAAGGATAGGTTGGTGCACAACTGTATGTTTGATTCAGGAGCTTCATGCAATGTGATTCCTCTTGAGGTGATGAATGAATTAAATATCAAAGTAAAAAAATCTTTTGAAAAATTCAAAGCTATGGATTCAAGGGAAGTTTCGGTGATTGGATATGTTAAAGGGTTAATAGTGCAATTGGCAGCTTACCCGAGAAAATCCTTAACTATGAATGTGGTTATTGTGGATTTCCCAACCAAATGGGGAATGCTATTATCAAGGAAATGGGCTGCTAGTGTGGGGGAAGTGTACAAATGGATATGTCATATGCAACCATACTAGTGGAAGGAAACCTTGTAAAATTGTATGGTGAAAAGAAGATGTTACATTTGATTGAAGATCCTAACAATGCTTCTTATGAAGTATTATATATAGATGTAGATGTTGATAATTTTGTTGGTTATGCAGATTTTAAGGAGCATGAAATTGACAAATGTAAATTTCCTGAGAAACCTGGTTCCCCTTGGACTTTGATGTTTGATGGAGCTTGTTCTAAATTTGGAAATGGTGTTGGTGTTGTCTTGATATCCCCGATAAGAAAGAATTCAATTTTTCTTTTAAACTCAAGTTCGAATGCACAAACAATATTGTAGAATATGAAGCACTACTTTTGGGTTTAAGGATTGCTTAGAGGTATGGTATTAGGGACATTATTGTTAAAGGGGATTTAGAACTGGTAGTCAAGCAAGTTTGAAAGTTGTATGCAACAAAGAATCAAAGAATGAAACAATATAAGCATGTAGTTTGGGATTTCATTGAAATGTTTGATTCCTTCAACATAGTATACCATGAAAGAAAGTAGAATATTGTAGTAGATAGATTGGGTATTGGGATCTAGGTTTGAAAATTATACAATGTCTCCTTATTATGAATATGACATTGAAGTACTAACAAGACCGTATGTCCCTGATAATGTCAAACATTGGCAAGTTTTTGAAGATGATGCCCAAATTTAGAGGTTTTTACAAAACAAAGGAGAATTCACAAATCAGAATGTGGATTGGGAGCCAATGGTTTGTGTTAATGAGGGTAAAGAGACCTTATTTGGTAAGGATATTTTTAGTTGAAGAAAAATACTATTCCAAGAGGTTTGGTTACACTAGAGTCAAACTTTGACAATGTTGATCGCATTGTTAGTAGACATATGTCAGCTTCGAGAGATGTTGAGGAACACAACCTGGGGACAGATAGTAAACCTAGGAAAATATGGCTAGGTAGTAACCTGAATAAAGAAGAAAAGAAATCATATGTCCAACTATTGAAAAAGTACCAGACTTCTTGGCATGGTCATATTCAGAATTAAAGGCATATAGGGAGGACCTTTTCCAGCATGAGATACCACTGAAGCTAATGCCAAACCATTCAAAAAATCAAATACCAATCAATCCACTTATTTCCCTCAAAATGAAAGAATAATTAAAAATCTAAGGGATGGAGGCATCATACAACCCACAAGGTATTCTTCATGGGTGGAAAATCTAGTACCAGTTTGAAAGAAGAATGGAGATATAAAGGGGTAAGTGCAACAAGTTGGGGACAATTAAGTGGACATCAAATCTTGAATTTTACATCAAAAACAACAAAACATCAAATTTATCCTTCTCGTGGACTTGAACCATGCCAAAAGTCAAAAATATGTCATAAAAAATGGTACCATCATGTAGGGGAGATTGTTAGCTTTGTAGAAATATTGATTTTAAAGTGAATAGAATAGGATAAATATAATTTTATAATTTTTACTAATAGTAGGTCTTTACGACACTTTTTCCCATGAATGTTATGTCTACATTTAAGACTACAAATTTTGTTTCACTTATCAGAATGTGATAAAACATATACCATTCCAACCATGGTGAAATTATATACATGTTCAAAAAAAAATTATTTGATTTCAATGTTTTTTGATGAAGTTATGGCAGGCAAATGGAAAGTGTTATGTTTTCTTTATGTTTTCAAACCACTTTCATGGAAAAAATCATAAAAATAAAATACCGCTAACAAAAATACAAAATAAAATCTATCCCAAGATAGATAGTGGCATATGACTTCTCACCAAAGGAAAAATATGTATATCAATTTTTGGTCATCCAAATCATGGGCAAACGGACTACAATATTATAGGTGTTTTAAAAAATACCAAGTCATTGAATTTTGAATGTTTAATATAGCTAAACTTGTTCATTTTTTAAAAACATTAGTAGTTTATAAACTAGATTCTAGATGCTACAATTCATATTGATATAAGTTTATCTAATTATGAGTGTATGCATTGCTAATAATCCCTACAAGTTGATATTATGTTGTTATTTGCACTATGGCATCCACTTATGACCCCTTTTTGTCCCCCAACTTGCTGCACTTACCCAAGGTTGTGTGTGGATTTTAGGAACTTGAATAAGGCATCAATCAAAGATAATTATCCCCTTCCCAATATGGATAACATGCTGCAGTTAGTTACTGGCTCTGAATTATTATCTACTCTGGATGGATTCTTAGGATATAACCAAGTGGTAGTGAAACAATAAAGAATCAAAACCGCTTTCACCACTCCATGGGGTACTTATGTGTATGTGAGAATGCCATTTGGTCTGATGAATGCTGGAGAAACATTTCAAAGAGCTATGGATGTAGCATTCTCAGGATACATAAATGATTTCATTGTTGTATACTAGGATGATGTGATAATATTCTCAAGGAAAAGAAGTGATCACTTGCAACATCTAGAGAAAATGTTGTTAAGGTGTAGAGAATATGGCATTTCACTGAATCCTAAAAAATGCCACTTTGGGGTTCAAAAGGTGAAGTTTTTGGGACACATTATATCTAAATAAGGGGTCATGATTGATCTTGAAAGAGTGGAAGCTATTGGAAAATTCCCTATACCCAAAACCAAAAAGGGAATTCAATCCTTTTTGGAAAAATAAATTTCATCAGGATATTTATTTCTAACTTTGCTGAAATGACTATCCCCATTACGAGTATGCTAAAAAAGGATCAGATTATCAAATGGGAGGAAGAAGCTATCCAAGATTTTACTGGAATTAAGGAAGCATTGAAGAATGCCCCTATTTGGTAGCTCCTAATTACAAGAAATCTTTTCAAATGTTTTCTTTTTCTTCTGAAAACACTATTGCATTTGTACTATTGCAAAAGGATGATGAAGGAAATGAAAGGCCAATTGCTTTCTTTAGTAAAGAACTTCAAGGAGAAGAATTGAAATATACTATCATGGAAAAGTAGGACTTATCTTTGGTAAGAGAAAAAAAAATTTAGACCATATATCTTGAGTTCCAAGATCACAGCTTATGTTCCTCATACTATGGTCAAGGACATTTTGTCAGAAATGGAAATCTCAAGTAAAAGGTGTCAGTGGGTAAACAAATTACAAGAGTATGACATGGATATTCAAACCACCAAGTTAGTTAGGGGTTTAGGGTTGGAAAATATAATGGAAGAGAGCAACCTAAAGATTGATCAATCTGCATGGTATAAAGACATCATGTTTTATCTTAAACATTTGGAATGTCCTGGACATTTGAGTAAAAATTAGAAGAGGGCACTCAAGTTAGCTTCCCAAAATATATATATCACTGATTATGGATTGGCATGGAAGAATCCTAAAGGGATTCTCTTAAGGTGCATTATTGAAGATGAATCCCCTAAACTAGTTGCTGATTTTCATGGAGGAGTTTGTGGGGGGCATTTTTCTGGAAGGGTAACTACTCACAAGATTTTAAGGGCTGGTTATTGGTGGCCCACACTTTTTAAAGATACAAATTTTTTAGTAAGAAAATGTGAGAGTTTCCAATGTTTCTCAGGAAGATTGAAAGCTTCTGAGCTCTCCCTTTACAACCAATATCAATTGAAGCCCCTTTTAAGCAGTGGGGTATGGAATTTGTTGGGGAAATATCATATCCTTCAAGTGTAGGCCATAGATGGATATTGGTGGCTATTGATTACTTCACCAAATGGGTTGAGGCAATCCCTACTAAGAAAGAAACTCACTAGATTGTTATGGATTTTGTCTTAAATCACATAATCTGCAGATTTGGAGTGCCTACCAAAATAATTACTGATAATGCTATGAGCTTTCAAGCTAAACCCTTGGTGGCCATGTGTCAGGAGTATGGAATAAATATCACATATGCATCTAATTACAATCCCCAAGGTAATGGACAAGCTGAATCAAGAAATAAGAATTTTTGAAAATAATTAGGAGGACATTGGAGATAAATAAACAAAGATGGGGTGAACAATTGAAGTTTGTTGTTTGGGCTGATAGAATTACTACTAAGAGAGCTACTGGAAAAATCCCTTTTGAATTGGTATATGGAACTCAAGCCCTCCTTCCCCTACACATGTAACTATCTTCCTACTAATTTATTTGACAATTTGAGGATCAAGAAGTTAGTCTCGTATGATGCAAGGATAAATCAAATTGTTGAATTGGATGAAGAAAGAAGAGAGTCCCACCAGAGACATTTGAAATTCAGGGAAAAGCTGAAAAAATATTTGATAAAAAGGTGACTCCTCGAGTTTTCAGTGTAGGAGATCTTGTGTTACTATGGGATAACGTAGACATGAGGAAAAGGGAAAACATGGAAAATTTGATGCATTATGGATGGGTCCTTACTCCATTGACATCAGAATTGGTGAGCATAATTTCTTCTTAAAGGATTTAGATGGATAATTACTTGAGTTTCTTGTTAATGGCAGGCACTTGAAACACTTTCTTGATTGATATCTCAAAATCAAGGTACGCATTATTCTATAGTGTATAATTTTTTCTCTTTGTTTTTCTTTGTTTTTTCAGCTTTTGTTTGTTTTTTCAGTTTTTGTCTTTGGTTGTCCCAGTCTTTGGTGACTGTTTATCTTGGGTTTCTAGGTGTGTTTTCTGGGAGTAGGTTTTTATCACTTATTTTTGAACGCTGGTTTTTGACTCCATAGCCCAATTGACTTTTACACATGTTCTTATTTGCTTTACACCATGGTTTGTTCTTGAGGCACTCATAGGGAGTGCTCATCCCCGAGTCAGAGCTGGTGTTATTTCTCAAATTAATCTCGCCCTAATTGCTTAAGATTTTCCATTGTTGTATGTTATATTTTTTTATTTTCCCGTGGAAGTGTGAGTTCAAATTTTGGTTCCTCTATGTATGGATTAGTCTTTCCTCTTTTTCGGTCAAGGATCATGTCTGGATGTGCATTATTTTGAAGTTTCTTACAGGAACCAGTTGTGTTTTAATTTTTGAAATTGGAGGGATCACCTATTGTAAAATGTTCCTAGGTATTATTTTTATTTGCATTTTCTCCCCATTGGTCTGTTGATATGTGGAAACTCCCAATTGATTGCATTATGGTGGGTCTAATTTGCAAACTTGTAATTTTCTATCGCATTCAAAAAATGCAAAATTATACTTGTGACCTGATAAATATTCTATGAATATTCATATTCATAAAGTAGCACAAGAAATTTATCAATTATTATCCAAGAGTGTACATTTGTCACAATTTGAGTGGATGTGGGGAAGCGGTGCATATTTGTAATTTTGCACATTAAGAGGAAAATAGTAAGGGTGTAAAAAGGTTCTTGAGACCTACAAAGGGACACGTGGCTCCTTTTATGTAAAAGGTAGGGGTGCGGGTCGTTAAAGCACTCAATTTTTTATTTATTTTTTGAATTGGAAATGAAATAAAATCAGAAAATGGTCAGTGTTATCCCGTAAAATTGACAAGGGAAATTTTATCGATAACCATAACAAAATTTTGTTCCGATCCTCGTTAGGGATCCCTTACGCTCAAACATTGTAAAATCCCTTCCCGGAAATCTGGTTTTTCGAACTTAGTCTTTTGAGCCTTTTTTTTGGTAGGCGCATGAAATTACTATGTAACACCAACTTTTGGTGCGCCCTTTAAAACCTTTGCGCATGATTTTCAGTGTCAACACACCTTTTGGTGCGCCAAAGTATGTTGAGCCTTCCCTGCGTGCGCCAAGGCACATGCGCCTTTGTATTGGCACAACTTTTGTTGCGCCATGTTTTGGTGCGCCAAAGGGCGCACATAACTTCATGTCGACATAGCTTTTGGTGCGCCAAAGGTGCGCTTAATTTCCTGCTAGAAAACGTTCTCATGCACCAAAGGGCGCACGCTTTTCCCTGTCGACAGCAACTCTCATGCGCCCTTTAAAAAGTGGGTGGCGCATTTATGACCAGCTCACCTATATATATGTGTTTGCGCGCCCAAAATGTCATTTTCACTATTCGCTGAGCACGTGATTTTTCTGAGCCTGTCAGCCCCTGCCTCGTCGTTTTCAATGCCTTGTGGACCCGTTACAAGTTTTCGCTATTTGTCCAGGTGAGAGGTTCTTTTCTCTTTCTCATGTTTAGTGTTTTGGTTCTTTGTACTTGGTGGTCCGGTTTTAGTTTGTGCCTCAAGTTTGAAATATCAAGATCCTTCTCCTTCTACTATCTTCCCATATCCCTTCCCCTTTGTCCAGATCTGCCGGTAGGGAACTGTCTAAAAGCATCGTTTTATCTCCTTTTTGATGAGCCATTTCATTGCCCAATAACCCTGCTAAAACAAGTGAAGAAAGAAATGGAGAAAAGCCTATTTTTCCCTTGGGCGCATCGGTGCGTCCTGCAACATCATAAATAGTTGCGCCCCCATGGCGCATCTGTCCCCCTTGCAACATGATAAAAACCCACGCCCTTGGCGCACCCATCTTGCCTGCTGCAATCACTAAACTTGCGCTCCAATGGCGCGCCAACCTTCCTTGCTGCATCCTATTTCCATGCGCCAATGGCACACCCAACATCTATGCAACACCGGCTTTATCTGCGCCGTGTGAAGTTATAAAGGCGCAGGCGCATCCCTCCTTGCAGCAACATCATGTTGCGTTAACCCTTCGTGTGCCGCGCCATATTCCCTTTGGCGCACGAAAAGCTCATGTTACACAAACCTTACATGCGCCAAAGGGCGCACCAAATCCCAGTGCAACATGAAAAGTCTATGCGCCAAAGGGCGCATCCTGTCCCTATGTAACACAATGTTTTCATGCGCCTTTTATAAAATGCAATCTGCAGTATGCACGCGCCATGCGCCTTTGGCGCCAGTTTAACCTTTGCAACACGCCTTTCCTGTGCGCCTTACCTATTTAGCCCTGTAAGCTGCAATTTTCATGCGCCCTGCGCCCTGAGCCTAAAAATCTCTAACTCTTTCTTCTGTTGACATTCCAATGGAAGATCAAATGGCTAATTCAACCTTTTCGGATTGGGTCTCGCTTCTTCTTCATGCAGATCAGCAACTGAGTTCGAAAGAACATATGTCTACATCCAGCAGGAGACCCACCAAACCGAAAGGAAAGGCTAAGCTTACGGAGGAAGAAATGAAATACAAATATCAGAGGGTCAGAATGCCCGAGTCACAGGCCGAATGCAGCATGGACGTCAGAGATTCAGAATTGGGGCATATCGACATGGAGGAATTCTGGGCGGAACTCGGAAAGTTACAAGGAGTCCATGGATGGACAAATTGATCGGCAGTGCCCTGCACTTCACCGGAGGAATCCCCGTCAGCACCGTCAACAATGAATTTATGATGGTGGTTGCCCAGAGTTACAACAAAGACACAAGGTGTGTCGAAAACAAAGCAAGGGCGAGGTAGTCATCAACCTCACTGCCCATCATTTTGAGATCATACTCGGCATCCCTCACCACCGACACTTTGTGGCCGTTAGCCAATCGAGTGCATCAAGGCCTGGGAAGACAATGAAGACCAATGTATGCAGCTAATGAACGAAGTATATCTTTAAAATAAGAAGGTGGTAACCCGGTGGCCCCAAATCATCCACCGCAGTGACTTCTCGAAAGAGCTCAAATGATACCATTACCTTCCCGAGGGTCTTTGGGCTTTTTTGACGCCCATTACTTCCATAAATGGATGCTTTCGCGCTACTTGGAAACAATGAACAAGAATTTTCCTACTCAACACTTTTGCTGGGGGGAAATTATAAGCAGCACCATCTCCGAGCAGCTACAACAATTCAGCACAACGGGAGTATTCCATATGAACTCCTACGTGGTCTACGCTGCAGCGTCGGAGAGGGATTATCCAGGCCTAACGAGGAGTGGAGTTTGGCCTCAGGTCAAGATATACGAGTACTACCCAGAGTTGAAGCTGGAGAATAGCATCTCCCAGTTCACAAAAGTTAACGATGTGTTTTTCTATCACATCATCTGCCTGCTGAGGCCGAACATGACTCATGGTCGTACGACCAAAAACATAGTGGCAGCCATGGAGAAATGGGGGGCCCTGTTCACCCAATTTCCCACATTCACCTATCTGAGGGCTGCCAACTTTTTGGGAGAGCCAACCAGGCTACCAAGGTATGCTGGGCCTAAGCTGATTCTACTAGAGCTATCAAGGCAGCTGGTCACATACCACGAAAAATGCCTTAAAAGAAAGAAGGGTGGAACTCCTTTCCCCCTCACAGTGGGCCGATACACATGCTCTACCCACCACAAGGTGAAGGAAATGTTTGTAGAGATGGAGTTACTTAATTTGAAACATGACTTCCCACCAGCCTACCTTCGACCTAAGGGGCTACTCCGCCAAGAGCAAAGCTTGATCTAATCCATGTTCCTCGGATCGAGGATATTTATATTAACATCCTCCATGAGGTAGAGCTCGAGAAGAAAGGATCATTCTCACCTAGCATTGGCGAAATCATCCAATATGGGCTAGCCATTGTCCCCAAAAGCTACCAAACAACGTAAGATGAAGTAGACAAGGTATATACCGATACGAGATGGGGACGATTGGCCCTTTCCACCATTGATATAACTAAAGCTCCTCGCATAATTGAGGAGAGGGTCAAGGAGACTTTGCGCAGAGGACGTAAACATTGGTGCCGATGAACGGCCTAATCTACCTCGGGGTTGATTTCACAACATCCCCATTGGGCAACGTGCCTCCAAGATCCAAGAAGCACTTAAAGGTAAAGGTGTAGAAGGTGAATCCAAAGAACATTTAGGAAGAAGCCCCTAAGAGTCCTCATTCCGCAACACCGATCAGTAATAACTCTGGATTCACCAGAGAAAGAAGTAGCAGAGGATAGTCCCATAGGCCCATCCACTCAGGATGTCGGCATTGCTACCACAACAGAGGTCCCTTCTATCACTTCTTCTTCTCTTCCTTCCCTCCTCGAGTGACTCAAGTGACCATCCCTTTGGTCGTGTCCTCTGTCCCTTCTTCTACTCTTTCCCCGCTTCTTCATCTATCTTCTCCTCCTCGCTGATCTGTCTGTCCTCCTCCATTTCTTCCCTCATCTCCGGCTCCCTTCCCTTCCTATGTCTTCCGCAGCTGCAGCTTTCCCTTCCTCCCGGGACACTTCTTCGGCTATTCTCTCAATGCTTTGCCGCGGCGTGTCTCCATGTTTTTCCCCTATTCTACTGTAGCTGCCTCCTCCTCTGTCTCTGGTCCTTCTTCCATAGGACCAGCCTGGATCTCTCAGCAACTAAGCCAACAAAAGAGGAAAGTTCCCATCACTCCGATGGACTTTTCAATGATCCCAGCCAAAGGGGCGAAGAAGCAGAAGCCTGTTACACGCTTCTCTAAAAGTGCTGCAGGTGAGAGAATCATGGAAATTGCATACCCCGATCCCCTCAAAGAGAAAAAGGATCTGTCTCTCGACAGATTTTAATGTGACCCAAGTCACAATGGGGACATCTTCTGAAAGTCTCCAGGGGGAAGCTCTTTCCGCGGTTGACGCCCTCTGTCAAAAGCTTCAAGAGACAAAAGAAGAGAAAAGGCTACTAAAGGAGAAAAACAAATATCTACTCCAAGCCTTACAGAAGATGGGTAGTGCGCCTCCCACAACTACCGCCGAGACTTCTGAGCTTCTCAGCCAGGAGAAAATCAATGAATATGCCAAAATTGGTGAGCAGGGTATGGCCGTTTCCGCTTGGAGGAGCCAAATCCTCAAAGACAGCGAAAAAGTGATCGCCGAGTTCTCTGACTTATACCTGAATATCAGTAAGGTGAATAAAGAACTCCAAGCGTTAGCAGGGCCCATATCAGAAGAGCTGGAACATGCTAGACTGCAGCACGAGGCCTTCCAACAAATGTTCGACTGTTCAGTCGAAGATCTGGTCAAGTTCGGCGTCTTCGGCCATCCAAGGGCCCTCAACAAAATCATGTCCACTCTGGACTACCGGGTGGATCAGCTAGAATTTATTCTAGAAAAGATTGACAAGGTAAAGGAAGAGGCCCTGGATACAATGCATCAAATGGAGTGAATTGTTCTCAACATGTCTCCAGGGTTGCTCACTCCTTCCTTTACCTTAAGGTCAGCTGATGAAACCATCCAGATTTTCAAGGAGATCACTTCTCGAACGGGGCCGAGGTCACATTTGACACTGAATCTATCAACAACCTGCTGGCCTATAGGGACTTCGTCGGGTTCCTCATTGAGGTAGAAAAGGACTTTTCCAAACTCCCGCAGAAGCTCATAGATGAGCGTAAGACTTGTGAGGCAATAAGCGATAGGCACAAGGATCCTTCTTAGGATCAACTTGGGCCAATAATTAACAAGTTTTTGGAATACCGCGCTCAGTTCCATATCTCGTCACCTGAGCAGCATCAAAAGTAGGCTACCCCCTTTCTTTGTGTAGGATGATGACGATGAGTAGCTCCTCCTCCTCCTCCTTCTTCTTCTTCTTCTCTCTCTTTCTTCTGAATTTCTTGTTGGAATGTCTAAAGTATGTTGATGTAAAATGATGACATCATCCATGTTGCGTCATGGGATGATGTCGTTCATCAAGTTGTCAAAAGTCAACATGACTTTTAGATATTTTTAAATATCCTTGTAAATAGTTGTTGGCTCCTTTTTGCCTTCTTTCCTTCTCCTCTTCTATATATATTGGAATACTTGTTGTATTCAAAGGGTGGACATTTTTCAGATGAAAATAGAAGTGAGGAGAGAAAGACTTTGAGCTTTCTTGTAACAGAAGAAAAACAACAATACAAATATTGAGGCTTTGTACTGAATACTTGTGTTATACATCAGAGCTTTCTTATGTTAGATCTGTATGTGTTTATTCTGTTAGATTCATATCTACCTTTTTGTCATTTGCTCATCAGTATTGCTTTGTTTATTTATGCAAGTAGGTTTGGCTCTGTTTACTACCAATCCCAAAACATAAATCTTCTGACCTTTCTGCTTTGGAATTCATTTCTTTTCTTCCTTCGGACCTGCTCTTTCCTCATCCCCTCTTCCTTTCCTTTCTTTTCACAGTCGAAACACCCCACTGGGATGAGATCCCAAACCCCCGAAGGTAGAATCTGTGAGACTTGCATACATTCTTGCTTTGGTAGAATAGCAATAAACCAGTTTCGCTTTGCTGACTCAAAGAGGGGCTATGCCCTGCACACTGTTGGCTCGTTTATCCATAGATCTACCCAAGCGACAGATTTTCGGACCAACAGTTTTTGGCGACTCCGCTGGGGAACGAATAGATCTGTCAGATCTATGATGGTGGTAAGATAGAAAAATCAGAAAAAATAAGAAAATCGCTGCCTGTTTGCAAATCTGAACTTTTTGATAAAAATCCAAAAATTTGCAAATTTTGCTCTGAATTGAAAATTTTCTTCTGAGATCCATAGATCTGGCCTAGTTACAAATCTTTAGTTCGCTGAGTTTTTATAAAAATTAGTATTTTGCCGTAGATCTGGATTTTTGGCTGTTTGCTAAAAGTTTGAAACCCTCTGAAAAAAGTCAAAATCAGATCCGAAAATCAGCTTGCTATTCTTCCCTGCCATCTTATCCTCGTTGTTATTTGTCATTAACCGCAATCAGTTTCCTGAAGAGGATAGTTTTAAATATTTAGAAAAGTATTTGCTGCTGGTTTTTATCAGAAAAACCAGAAAATCAGCAAGTATAACCAAAAAGAAAGTTTGAATCTGTGCCATAACGTTACAGATCTGGAAGGTACACTGGCGAGTGAACCTTTTACGTGCAGCAGGAGAGCCCGTGGAGAAGCTGATCCTACTTTCGATCTGCTTCAAAGGCACAATTTCAGCATAACACCGGCACGTTTTTCAGCGCTAAGCTCGGCTAGCCGGACATCCAGGAGTGTCTCACCTTCATGAAGAAAAAGTCTTTCGCAGGGGGCATCCACATCCCTTTGTAGTGCCTTGCTACTCAGTGGAACCACACTTCCAGCTCGTGTTCTCTTTCCGCTTTTCGGATGGTGGTACCATGGGGAAACGCAATGGGTCCTTTGGCCTTACCACATCCAGGTTCACGCGCTCCCTCACACGAAATCGAAAGAATTTTCCCAAATTCGACGGGAGCGGAAATCAAAGCACAGATTCCCACATATCTACATTCATCATGTCATGAAGTATTTTGGATGTGACTCACGAAGATGTGTCGGTTCACTGTTTTCTGGAAACCCTACAAGGACCTACGGCTGAATGGTTTCAGCATTTGCCAGCCGGATCTATTACCAGTTGGGCCACCTTGCGGGATGCTTTCGAAGATAGATACAAGCCTTCAGAGGATGCATTTGTATTATTATCACAGATCACTCACCTGAAGAAAGAGGCAAATGAGACCATGCGTGATTTTGTCACCCGGTTCAATGCACTAATCAACCGTGTCCCCGTTGCCATGCTTCCAACGCTGGAAAATCAAAAGTGTTTCTTCGTAAACGCTATGAGTTCAAAAGTTAGTTTCTTACTCCTTCAAGAGCGAGTGGCTACCTTGATTCTCACCCAAGCCGCTGCCATTTGGATAAAGGATAATCTGATAATATCCAGCAAATTGAAAAAGGAATCAGCCAAACCTAAATCTTTGGGCCCTTCGCCCACTACTTCGTCTGATCCAGCCTTTCAAAAGATGGAAAATGACTTGCTTGCATTGAAGAAGCAGTTGGCCCAGGCCTCCCCCAGTTCCTCGTACCGGGATATTCCGTGGAGGAATTTTGTTCCTAACAATGTTTCACAAAGGCCGCGCCTACCTACAGCTGCTCCGCGGTTGGCACTTGAGGCTCCTCCGGTCAACGCTCTGGCCGAAATCGAAGAAGAAGAGTAGTATTATGAAGAACCTTCGTCTCAAGGCGAAGATGATCAAGATGTCGGTGAACCGGCTGGCGACTCTACTATCGGGTATATGGAATTTGATGAGGAAGAATCTGATGAAGAAGAGGGTACCCAGGGATATGCAAGTGGACAGTCATATGTTGTTTTTACTCGCTCGCAAGGAAAAGAAGCGGAAGTTGCTGCCCATGTCCAGCAGGAGAAGGCCGTGTCAAACGCGCCTCCGATCATTGCTAAAAGAGGTAATCCTCTTCCTACTCAACTCCCTAGCAAATCTTTTACAAGGAAACCTTTTTCCCCTATCTCTCCTCCAAATCAATCCTCTCACGTTCCTACCAAGGCCAGTAATCCTATTCCATCATCGCGAGGTGAGGGACTCATTCCCTCACCAACGTAACCCTTGGCCGTATTTGATATCATAGATCATGCAAAAAAGACCAAGATCCAAATGTCTGAAGCTGAGTACCTTCAGTCAAACCCCGAACAACTTGTAAGATTGACCAAATATATTCGAGTCAAGTCAAGTTGCATCATCTAAGCAGAGTTTCCCCAAAAGGAATCCTTTCCACTCCCCCTGAATCCCACATAAATGTTGCTTCAACATCTGCATCAGGTAAGATAGAGCCTTTCTATCTCTCTCTCCTGATCAATGGACACAAGCTGAGTAACTGCATCATTGATTCTAGGGCTTCGATAATGTCATGCATGCCGGCAAAAGTCTCCCATGCTTTGGGCCTCACTCTTACCAAGCCTTTTGGCAGATGTTATTCATTGGAAACCAAGCAGGTTCCATTGGTTGGCCAAATCAAGGATGCGCAATTCGCATTTGTGGCTTTCCCAGATAAAAGAGTAAAAATGACAGTCCTCGTTGCTGACATTCCGGCAGCCTATGGAATTTTGCTGGGAAGAAGTTTTTGCAGCGAAGTTGGTGGAGAAATTCATATGGACTGGTCTAAAGCTAGAATTCCAGTCAAAGGCGTAATGCAGACTTTGGAGCCGAATCACAAAAGAAATACTTGGTTACCAGTTCTGAAGACCCCAAGGCCCAAATCCTTTTCGAATCATCAGGGATGGGGAACTACTTCTTATCTACCGAGACGGATAAAATGGGTGTTCTCGTTCAGGAGAAGGATCTTAATGAGATCTGGACCTTGCAGTTTGATGGCAGCTGTGCAACTAGTGGATGTGGCGCTGGGGCCGTGCTGATATCTCCCGAAGAGGAGGTAATTCCTCTCTCGTTCAAATTGTAGTTTTTCAACACAAACAATACTGCTGAGTATGAATCTCTCTTACTCGGTATGCAAGCCGCGAGGGAAAGAGGAATTAAAAATCTAAAAGTACAAGGTGATGCAGAGCTAGTTGTAAATCAGGTCAAAAGGATTTACCAAGTAAAAAATGAGAGGCTCAGGCATTACCGTAATGCGGTATGGGACAGCATTGAAGAATTCGATGCTTTTTCAATAGAATCCATTCCAAGGGCTCAAAATGACATGGCCGATTCATTGGCCGTTTCAGCATCCCTCATGCTCCCACACCCAGGTTTGAAAACAAACAAGTACACCATTGAGGTGGTTTTCCGCCCAAGTGTGCCAGACAATTCTCAGCATTGGCAGGTGTTCAACGACGATAATCAACTCATTGCTTTTCTAGAAAAGGCAGAAAATTTTAAAGAATTGCACTTTGAAGGATCTACTTCCACTTGCCGTGAATCAGTCACCGATCAAGGTGACGAATCCGAAGGGAACGACGGCATATGTCAGCTCAAAGGAAATAAAATTCCAAAGGGCCTGGTTTCTCTGGAGCGCCTGTTCGACAGGCATGACCGTTTTGTGAAAAAGAAGAGGCGTGATGACCCTGACTCATCCCCGGAAACCGAACCGGTCAATATAGGTTCGATAGAGCACCCGCAATTTGTGAACATTGGCAAATGTTGTACGCCTGAGGAGAAACGGAAATTTGTCAAGTTGCTAAAAAAATATATGGACGTGTTGGCGTGGTCCTATGCCGATCTAAAATCTTTCAAGCCAAAGGACGTTCAGCATGACATTCCGTTGAAAGACGATGTCAAAGCCTTTCGCCAGAAGCAGAGGCACTATAATCCTAAGATCTCGGGTACCATCCAGGCTGAAATTCAGAAGATGTTGGATGCAAGAATCATCTTTCCTATCCATCACAGTACTTGGGTGGCAAATATTGTGCCAGTGCGCAAGAAAAACGGCGAGATACGCATATGCGTAGACTTTCGCAATTTGAATCAAGCTTCCTTGAAAGACAACTACCCTCTTCCGATAATGGATCAAGTTCTGCAAGTAGTAACTGGATCAGAGATGTTGTCCATGCTCGACGGTTTTTCAGGTTACAATCAGATTGAAGTTTCACCTGAAGATCAGTTTAAAACAGCATTCACTACTCCCTGGGGTACATTTGCCTACAGCAGGATGCCTTTTGGCCTAACTAATGCTGGTGCCACTTTTCAGCGGGCCATGGATTTTGCATTCAAAGGTATGATGGGGAAAGTCATTTTGGTTTATCTAGAAGATTTAACCGTCTTCTCTAAATGTCAAACAAGGTTTCTCTTCCTTCATTCATGCATACCATAAGCTCCCAATCAATGTTATGACCGAGAAAACTCACCTTGGCATTGTAAGAACCTTAACACTTGTGCATCATCATCAAAAATATGCCAATGTTTCACATTATCCGGGATAGTTTCCCTTGTTAGCACTTCAACATTATATTCACAAAAAGGTGAAATGGTACAATTGTCAAATCTAGATCCAAGTACAGCCAACTTATCAACAAAAACATTAAGACTTATATCATGGTGAACAATGTTAAAGTAATCAAACATTTCAATCAAGACCCGACAACATGATTATATTGTTTCATATGTTGATTTTTGTAGCATACAGCTTCCTTATTTGTTTGACAACAAACTCTGAGTCTCCTTTTGTAACAATATCCTTCACTCCATACTTCCATGCAATTCTTAACCCCAACAACAAAGCTTCATACTCAGCAACATTTTTAGTGCATTCAAAATTAAGTTTGAAGGAAAAAGGAAACTCTTCCAAACGAGGAGAAAGCAAAACTATACCAGCACCATTTCCAAATTTGGAGCAAGCTCCATCAAAAAGCAAAGTCCAAGGAGAACCTATGATATCAAGGCATTCTGATTTATCCAACTTATTCTCTTTTCCATCAGCAAAACTAATGAATTTTTCAACATCTACATCAGCAAACAACACTTCATAACAAGCATTGTTGGGATCTTCAATCAAGTGCAACATCTTCTTTTCACCATAGAGTTTGACAAGGCTGCCTTCAATGGGAATGGTGGAAAAGGACATGTCCATTTGAACACTACCACCAACACTTGCAGCCCATTTTCTTGACAAAAGCATAGCCCATTTGACAAAGCAATCAACAATTACAACATCAAGTTTTAAATTCTTACCCGGATAGGCCACAAGTTGCACTACTAAACCCTTCAAACAACCAAAAACCAACATTTCCCTTGAGTCCATGGCTGTACATTTCCCATATGTTGTTGTCACCTTGATATCTAAATCATTCATAACTTCTAGAGGCATGACATTACATGATGCACCGGAATCAAACATGCAATTGTGAAGCAACCTATATTTTATGAGTAAAGTTGTGAAAAATGGATCAACATTCAATTGGGAATAAACTAAGGATGTCCCAAAATATACCTCCAGTGCCTCTCTAAGATCTTCCACCACTGGTGGTGTTTCAAGGCCAGCCATGATTTAAAGAGAAATCTCAACAACATTTACATTTCTACTTGGGAAATCTCCTCTTGTTTCAATCCCAAGTACTCAAATGCTCTCTTCTTATGCTCACGAATTCTAAGCAACTCAATGATGGGAACAATTAATTTAATTTGGCTCAAAACCTGGGATATATCATATGGAACACTCTTTGGTAGGATAACATTGGAAGGGAAACAATAAGGTTCATCGGATGGAGAAGTATTCTTGGCAGCTTGGGCATGAAGAGGACTAATATTTTTGCATGGGACAACGGGGTTCTTGGCAACTGTTTATTTTCTAGGATTATCCTTTGGAATGCTTGTGAGCAAGGGTGTATTTGGCTTGGCTTGAGGACCAATTCCTCTGACAACTTTACTTCTAGTATTATACTCCTCTTGACTAACCACAACCTTCATTAACAATTGTCTATCTTCCTCCGAAGGGATACCACCATCATACTTTTTTATCATCAAGGCCTTTAGATATTCAAATTCATTATTAGGGATTTCAATGGCCTGAACTACATCTACATCATGAGCTTGAGGAAGAGAAAGAAATGGTACCCTCTTTATGCAATCCCAAAAGGTTGCAGCAGTCCTTGCACTTATCACATCTATTGATGTTACTACTTGTTGTGAGCCCGAATAGCTGCCCATCACACAAATGTCATCATCCATTTCATCTTCATTATCATTTTCAATAACTTGCTGGTCCATTTCACATGGAGGATGAGGAAGAAAACATCTATCACACCAATCCATATCAGTAACCTCCTGAACAACAACAATTCTTGCAGTTAGAGGGTCAGGCATCACTCTATTTTCACGTGCTTGGGGTTGTCAATTTCCTCCACCAATAATCCCTTTACTTCTATCATCTTGTATTTGATCACCCCTAGGATGATTTCCAAACCTATCATGGTTTTGAGTTCTTTGCTGTCCTTGTGAACTTTTCCCAATTCCTTTCTCATCCCGGGCTAATTTGTAAGAAAGTTCTTTGACAGCCCCTGCCAAAGTCTTGACAACATCTTCTAAATCAGCACCCTTGCTAGCTTGAGGCTTCTCAAGGTTTATCAACTTCACACCATCCCTCTTAAGTGGTTTACCAATATCTTTAATATTATTTTCAATTTTAAGTGCCATGGTAAAAGCTTGCCTCAAGTTTGTAGGATTTTTTTCTCTCGGGTAATAGGCTACCTTTTTATTGAATGCATCTACATATTTGATCAAACAAGATTCATCACAAGGCCTCAAAATGATAGGAAACCTTCTCAATGTTTTGTTAAATCTTGTATTAAAGTCATGGACTGTTTCATTTGGGTTCTTTTTGATATTCTCAAATTTAGAAAAAAGAAACCTTGGATCTGTTTTGTCTCCATATTGTAATCTGAATGCATTATTCATCTTTTCCCATGAGTCAATGGAGTTATCACGTAGAGCTTTGTACCAATCCCTTACATCTTCCTCAAGTGTATGAATAAACAAATGAATATACACATCCTCAAAATCTATCTCAAAGTTTTCCATCATGTTAACAGAGAGTTTGAGATGCTGATCTCTAGTTATGGCATTGTTACCTTGAAACTTTGGTAACCTATTTCTCACATCTTGTCGGATAGCATTTGAATAACCATCCATTCCTCCAAAATTTATAGGACCAAAGGTGTTAACAACAAATGGAGGTCTAGGCTGAGCCATATTGTTTGGTGGGGGTGATCTTGGAGGTGAAACAAGTTTGGTGAGGAGTAGTAATGGGTCTAATTGGAATAGATGAATGATCTTTAAAATGATAACCCCCAAAGGCTCTCTCTCTTGATAAAATTTAGCAAACTTAGAAACCACAGGAGTAGATTTAGGAGCAAGTTTTCAAATACACAAGAAGGTCCCTCACCGATGGAGAATAAAAATCGATAAGAAAATTATCCGAATTAGATATACTTGAAAAAGAATTATAATCTTCAACAACAGGTTGTTGTCCTTCAAATTCAACTATGGGGATTTCTTATCTTGTAACCAAATCACTAACCACTTTCCACACTCTTCTTCCTTCTAGTTCGAGCTTCTTGATTCGATGAGAAACTTCTTAGAAGATTCCTTGATGAAGAGGGATCTCCTTCCCTCTAGCTTGACAAATTTAAACAAAAAGTTACAAATGACAGAGATGTATAAGACAACTGGTATTTCAAGATCCCAACAACATGGAGTCGCCACTAAGGATTTCCACCTTAGTTGTGCAAGAAAGCACTAAAATATTCTGTCAAATGTATGCTACTACTGAAAACTTTGCAAGGTTTTACAAATCAGATCTTCTTCTTCTTATATCCACCAAACACAATGCATCCAAAGTATATAAACTGCTGGTAAATGAGAAGAGCAGGCTGAGCTTGAAATATTTTTTACCCAAAACATGCAGATCTAAAGTATGAAATGATATCTCAAGAATGTAACAACTCAAATACTTGATCACACAAATGCTCAAACCTTTCAAACACTTCAAAACCACTAAGAAATTCTAAGAAGGTCCCCTGACAATGGCACCACTCAGGTGTTGGTATCCAGATTTAATCTCCTTCACAACTTGAACAACATCATGCATTTGCACAAGACACTCAAGGGTAGATAGATGATTTGTATGTCATTTGTAGCCAGGGAGCACATCTATCTGGCTTGTTGGCACTCAAGATTTGAGGGAGTGGATAGCACCTTCAAAAGGATCTTGATTTGATCCTCACTATTTTAGGTTGTGCCTATCAACCAAGGCAAGAGAACCTATATTGCAGCCCTTGTATGGTAAAGGAGATTGAGATATCCTTGTATTTTACACATTGTGTGGAGATGGCCTTGGGAAAACATGATCAATTATCCATTATTCAAACTCAAAGGAGTTGTCACTACTAAATGATGGAAATGCTTTCAAGACAAGGCTAAGGCTACTAGAGACATAATAAAATCCTGATATGCTTTGTGCATTTTTGTGAGTGGGTTGTATTCTTTTGTTAACACACAATGCAATGCAGGGGTAGTATGGGTAGGATGAGTTAGTTTGAATGAAATTTTGTTGGGAGATGTTTAGACAAGACTAGTTGGGAATTACCAACTTCTTTGAGAACCTTTGCAAGAAATTTGTAACACCTACACAACAAGAATACTTCCAGAGGTTTTAAATGCTCCTTCAACCAGGATATGTGCACAAATGGAGGCCCAAATATGCACTCTTCCACACAACCTTTGATAACCTGCCACAAAATCTTGAAGCAAAATACCAACAAAGTATCTAGGAATCCCTATTTAATCATGACCTAAGGTGCACCCAAAGGTTTACAAACAATCTCAATATTCAAGGACAGTAAAATGATTTTAAATTTGTTTATCTTCTATCATATGAAGGCTCTTCTAAATATAATAATGCAAATTCCATTGAACCATCAACAAGAACTGAAACCCTGTATGATCAAAGAGATCCTAAACACAAGATTGCAACATGAGAAAGAAAAACAAATTGAAAATATTCTGAGACATAAGCATATGTAAATTTTGCCAAGAGATAACACCACATAACCCAAAATTTGATCAAATACATCAGCAGGGGAATGCTATAAGAACAATCTCAAATCCTGTTGATGGCTTTACAACTGAAACCAACTCAACATGATGAAATCTGATACAAAATGGAATTGAAAATGGCTCTCAGGTGGTTTTCTCTAGAGAAATGGATTTCTTCCAACCTTTTTGCTTGAAAATTCTAATTCTTTCTCTCTCTCTCCTATCTCCTCCCCCTCAAATGCTTCAAAAAAATCATATATATCCAATACTAGCTTGGAGTCTTGCTTCCCAAGCAAATAATATGCCCAAGGGAATAAATTTGTTACAAAACCCTTCATCATTTCATGAAAATGACCCCAAACTATAAAACAGCTCGCATATTGCCAAGGGTGCATAAAATTTTAAAATATTACATGAATTTGGATCCTTATCCATCCTAGGGTCACATTTTTGTCATTCGGGTATGGCAACACGCTCCAAAAACCATTTTTTACCTTTGCAATTTTTGATTTTCACTTTTCATGTTTTTTACATTGGGCCGAGAAAATGCATCGAAACATCAAATATCATCAAATTAGCTCATGAAAATGGTGCCATTGTTCTTATAAGGGTGAGGGGACTCAAAATCATATAAGGTTTGATGAATTTTGATGAAGAAATGTGATTTCCAAGCTCCTTGGAGCTCCCATGGCACCCCAAAAATGAAATTGCACAGTATCCATCAATTTTGATCACCTTTTAATATCCGCCCTCCACATGGCAGCTGAAATATTTGAATATACCCTTTTTGACCATTAGATAAGGAATTATACATGTCAAAATACCATTGGATCAGGCCCCATCCTTTGAAAATGCATTTGCGACCCTTTTTTAATTTTGGAATTTTAAAAAAATTCTCCACTTCTCCCCTGGAACCGCCACGTGTCCAATGTGGATTGGCTGCGGAAGCATGTCTTCAATTTTGTCTTTGAAACATTAGCCAAAATTTGTAAAATTTCTAATGGTAACCCCGAGCTCCAAACCTCTGCCCCTCCATTTGCATTTCTTTGTATTCGACAAAGTAGACAATTTTTATTTTAAGTTTTTTGCCTCCAAAGGCATAAAATCCAAAACATTCCCACCAACCCACTTCCCCCCATCCTTCTTTTGGACACGTGTTGGCTCCCCATTGGTCGCGGGACCATTTTTCATTTTTTACCTTGCAAACATAAAGGCAAAAATTCATAAAGTTTTCCTTCGGCCCCTTCTTCCATCTCACCTCCTAGACACGTGTCCTCTTTTCATTAGACGAGGGCTTTCGGGCTAAAAACTTCACTTTAGCATTTTGAACTAAAACATCAAAATTCTTTAACTCCCCCCCCACCATCCGCATGTCCTCCGAGCCACGTGTCCTCCCCCTATTCGGTGCGGGCTTTCGGGCCTAGAAATGACTTTGAGAATTTTGCCAAAATGCAAGCCAAAATTTTTTAAGGTAAATCCGCCACTCCTCGACCAATCAACATGTGCCACGTAGGCATTTTTTATAAAAGGCAGATCCACGGACCAAATTTTTTCCTTTTAGCCAATTTTTTTTTTAAAACACAAGTTAGAAAAAATTCCCAACCACCCCCAGCCAATAGGAGCCCACCACGTTGCAATAATACTGTGATGATGAATTTGACGGGCAGAAAATGCCTATATGACCTGTCAAAATGTCAAAAATGCAGAGGATGCCCTAAAAATCAATTTTTTTGACAAGGAAGGCATATTCCTTGATCTTGAACCATTTGAAACATGTTTTGATGTCATTTTCAACCTTGGGATCGGGAAAATACTTGCACAAATTTGGGATTTGATCAATTTCAAGTTTTTTGCATGTTTTGACAAAGGAGAAATGATACAGCCCATAAAAATGAAGAAATTAGGGCACAAATGGGGGCAAACTTGGAAAATTATTTTAGAACAGGCAAAACAACAACATTATGAGCATTCGAAATCATTTAACTAGAGAAATCAAGTTTTAGACCACCAAATTGACCAATGAAACGTTTGTGAGAAAATTCAGGCACAAAACATTAAGGCACATTATGAAACTCAATAATGAGACCAATATATAGTACCAAATTTTTATTGATGCATATGTCGATAGTCATTCATACAACTCTATTGGGAAATAGCACGAGAATGTCTCATAGAGTTCGTGATACAGGTTCTCCTCCACCCATTTTCATACATCAAGCTCAGATCCAATACTGAACCTCTGAGAAAACTCATCCTCCATGTTTTTGAGCCACACTTTGACACTTTCCAAGGTCAAGAACTCCATCACCACACATTTCTCTCACAATAGCTTCCAAATAGGTCCTGCAACGGAACCAATATGTAGTCATTATTTTACCCTAAATACTTCCTTCTAACCCTAAGAACACCGGTCTATCATCTAGCATATGTTGGGCACTCACCCGAGGCACACACGGCAGACCGAGCTCCTCCTTTACATGAGCTTTGCAAGAGATTTCTGCCATTAATGGAGGATTATTTTCAGAAATAGAAGTACATTCACTTACTTTAAAAGACAGAAGATGTAACTAGCGAGGTTTACACATCAACGCATCAAAAATCTAAATAATCATTGTACAAAGCAACAAGATACTAGATTTGAATCATGATAATCCAAATAACATGAGGGTTTACACCCATAAATAATATGTACAGAATAGATCCATGTATATTGATTTAAAAAGAGTCTTTGGTAGCCATACTACATTTAAAAGGGTCATCTCAGACCATATACATTAAATGACAAAGATCCAACCCCTGCAAACTAATCTTATCAGAGATCCTAACTATACTTTCCCATTATATCCCTTGTTACAGACCCCAATACCCATACATATGCTTAATAGTATCCCTTATAACCCTCTAGCACTAAGTAATCTAAACCCTAGCACCATGAACTCTAAACCCTTAGCATTTCTGTAGCACTTCGTTACTCTCCTTCTCTTTCTCTGTGTGTCTCGCACTCTATGCATTCTCTCCTTGTCTTTCTCTCGTGTGTCTCGAACTCTATGCATTATCTCCTTTTCTTTTTTCTTGTCCCAACAACCTCTTTAAATAAGATCATTGACAATTGACATGACTTCTCTTGATTAGATCGTGTGCCAAGTTTTGATGTGGTCCTCCATTAGAGAATGTTTATCCTTTTAGAAAACCTTCCACTAAATGTAATGATGTGTTGGACCCCTGGAATATTGGCCAAGTATGAAGGTGTATAGGCGCGGAAGGTCCAAGTTATGAAAAGGAACACAAAGAAAAAGTGCATAAGAGAAAGGTTTAAGGAAGCACATAGCACATGCGACGCGTGAAAGGAGGTTCGAGACTTAGTCTATTTGAGTACCCAAGGTAGGACATGTGAAAAGCATGATCGGTTGCACGTGGATAAGATGCCAGGCTGGAGATAGGCTAGTCTAGGAAGGAGCATACCTTGGATGGAATCTTCTAGAAGAACATCATGAGATAAAGTGGAAAGCTCAGGCCTAGAGAAGCATGCTCGCATGGACCACATTCAACACTTGGCACCATATCTGAGGACACTGGAAGGAGAGTTGGTAGTGTAGGAGAATTATAAATACAAGTTCCTGTGGAGTAAGAGAGATATACAAGTTTGAGATATAGTGGGTTAGAGAGAGCAGGAATTGGGATATAGATCTAGAGAGTGAGTGGAGCTTTGAAGAGATGTTGTGAGGTCTCTATTAATGGATAATTACATCCAGGAGAGAATGTCTTGGGCATGGAGTTGTAATTTTTATTTTGATAGCTTAGTTACACAAGTCTAGTGATATGCATGACTATGGTCTGCTCTCTATGAAACTCTGTAATGAATCAATGAATGTAATGAGGTTACTAATATAATATATACATGAAATCAATGGTTCTAATGCATATTTTCTCTCTTATAAGTTCTCTTTCCTTTCATGCTATGAATGAATGCTTGTATAATTCTTTCTGTCATAATGCATGTTCTAGATTCTGTTAAAACACTCACTAGAAATGACTGCAAGGATCTAGAGGCCATTCTAAGCCCTATGGTTCTTGTATGTCTTAAAATCTTACACTAATCATAGATGATGTTTCCCACTAAACTCACATAAAAGAGAGACTCGGTACCCACGTGTGCCTCGAGTGAGTGCTCAACTTCTATTAGGTGATAGGATGGCGCACATGGGTTTCCTTCCTTTTATAATGGGAGTTCCCGGACCTATTGCGTGCTCATGGTGTGGAAAGAAGCATAAGTATGAGGAGTGACCAGAATTATTTGAGCACATGAATCAGAAGCACTGGAAGGACAAGGGCATTGCAATGTTTAGTATTAAGAAGGTAGACATATAGTGGAAGCCCGGGTAACATGGGATGAAGGTTTGGAGCTTGTCTTGTAACAACAAGGGTAGAAACTACGCGCATGAGAGAGAGTACCAACACGAGAAAAACCTGGTTTCAAGAGAGGAGGTATTTCATGAAAAGTATCCATACCCTGGGCATCAAAAGGAAATATATCGGACACCATGGATGTTATTCAAAGCTTATAAGGGGAGATCCATGTCTAAAGGAGTAATCTAGGAGGGAGGAACAAGGAAGGAGATTCGAGGTATAAAAGGATGGTCTGGATGAGGTCAAGGAGGTTTGTAATATGTTAAGGCGGAGAATATCATTCCCTTGCTATGATCTTGGTTAAGAGAGAAGGTACCATGCACTGGAGAAGAGCGTGAGAGACGGGTCTTTCACATGAACCTTCCCCCTCATAGCCTCGACTATGACAAGGAGATAACATTGAATAAAGTTGTATATGGATGGTTCCTCAACAATATCCTCATTGAAATAGGTGTGGAGGTTAATGTTCTATCTTTGGATTCATGGTATCAAATGGGAAGACCTATGTTATAACCATCTATGAATGTGATGTATATGGAAAAAAAAATAAGGCAATGACCATCGGTGTCTTGAAGGATGTAGTTGTTACTATCCAGGGAGCCAAGTTTACTGGGTACTTCAAAGTCTTGGCACTCGCCGAGGCGCACAATTTCCCAACACTACTTAGGTGCCCTTTGTGTTACAAGAACAATATGGACCTTCGGTTCAACAAAGGATACATCAACTTCAATAATAAGGAGGAACGGGTAATTATACCCTTGGCTGATGGGAATTTGACACCATATATTGAACCATTAGGAGAGGAAGTTCTAGACAGGATTTATGTGTGCTCTATCGGAGACCCTAGATGATACACCCTACTAATAGGGTTATCCAGTTTGAATATGCTTAGTCAGTGAGTGATACCACTAGTCTGGAATGTTACAATTGGGTGCATGGAACTTACGAATTAATGGGATGGTAGTTGAGAGGGTTGGTGACCAAGGTGATAAAGGCATGCACGGTTAGGCACCTTGGAGGAAAAGAACTACCCAAGTATTCAGGAGGAGCCTTCCCTAAGATCTTTCTGCAGGAGGTAGAAGCTTAATGGAAGGATGAGAAGGAATGGAGGGAGATGTTAAGTTATTTCTTTCTTGGCACAATAGCTTGGTGGTGGGCCACACATCAAGAGAGCCTTTTAGAATGGTGCGAGGTAATAATTTCTCTCTCTGTCATATTTTCTAGGAGTAATGTACCCACCATCATCAAGGAGTACCATGGGAAGGATCCTACCTCTTTCCATATCTAGTAATGTGAACAGGTCTAGAGAGAAGGCGTGGAAGCTTGACCACCATCCCTCTGGGTGCACAAGTTGTATTATACACTGCAGAGTTACACGCGCATATTGTACATTCATTTGGAGACACGCTGCTAGACAAGGAAATGGCAAGAGCTCATGGATGACCTTATTCTAACCTTTGAATATCAAAGTAACAAGCCATCGATTGATAAGGCCTTGCAAGGTATCAAGAACCTTACCATGGGGGATAGTGTCGAGAAGGAAGATATCTTTGTTGGAATTACTAGGTGAACTAGGAATGGAGGCATGATTTGAAGAAGGGGAGGAAGCAAAAGAGTTACATCTTGAGCGTGCGTGTTTAGAAAAGTAGAAGGGAAAGTTGGTATATGTGATTGATGGAGAGGAATCAGAAAGCTTAGATGTTAGCCATTCTGTAGGGATGCATGAGGTAGTGGATAGTGTAGATGCTCACGTGCATGCGTACCATGAGCCTTTAAAGACAAAGAAACTTAACATCGGTTCAGAAGAAGAACCTAAGGAAGCTATTATTGGGGATTACTAGAACAAAGAAGGAAGTATCGAAGATCATTGATCTACTACATGAATTTGAGGATTTATTCCCATGTGGGTACCATGAGCTCAAAGGTGTTCACCATTCCTTAGGGAGATGAAGATAAAACTAAAGGACGGTGTGCACCCAGTTAGGAATAGGCCCTACCAGATGAATCTCAACTTACACGTAAAGGTCAAGGAGGAGAAAAACAAAATGATAGATTTTAGGATCATTGAGGCAGTGGAAGAATCAGAGTGGATAAGTTTGATGGTAATCAACATCAAGAAGGATGGGTGGATTATAATTTGTGTGGATTATAGGGAATTGAATGCAGTTTGTGTCATTGATCCATTTCTGACCCCCTTCACTAAAGAAATTTTGGAAGGAGTTGTTGGGTGCGAAATCTATTCCTTTACGGATGGATTTTTAGGGTACCACCAAGTTCGAGATTGCAAAGGAAGACCAAGAGAAGACAAATTTTTCCACCGAGTGGGGAAGTTTTGCATATACAATCATGCCCTTTGGGTTGAAGAATGTGCCAACTGTATTTTCATGCATAGTGGTGCAAGCATTCCAGAATTCATCCATAAATTTCTTTAGGTCTATCTGGATGATTGGATAGTATATGGTCTAGTTAAGGACCGTTTTGATAATTCAAGGTCAATGTTTGAGAGGTGTAGGCAGTTGAGGATATACCTCAACATTAAGAAGTGTGTGTTTGCTACACCCTTTGGGACTTTATTGGGGCATATCATATGTAAGGAGGGCTTGCTGGTAGATCCCACTAAGGTTGTAGTTATTATGGGGTTAAGGGAGCCTACTAGCTAGAGCACAGTGCACGGATTCCTTGGGCATGCGGGCTATTATAGAAAATTCATTAAGGGATATGCCAAGATCGCCACACCATTAGAGGAACTACTTAGACATAAAAGTGCCTTCCATTGGGGAGAGGTGTAGCAAAGGGCATTTGATACATTAAAATATAGGCTTATTACCGCGCCTATTTTATGGTTTCCCTCTTGGGACAAGCCCTTTCATGTTCATGTAGATGCCTCAAGGACCGCCATTGGAGTAGTGCTTACACAACCAGGTGAAGGGATTGTTGATCATCCTCTCTATTTTGCAAGCAGGAAGCTGACACCAGCAGAGCAGAATTATACCACAACCGAGTGCGAGGAATTTTCAATGATCTACGTGCTCTTCAAGTTTAGACAGTATCTGTTGGCAACACCCTTGTGTTCTACACTGACCACATGGCATTGAAGTATTTAGTAAACAAGTCTGTTCTATAAGGATGCATATGTCAATGGGTATTGTTGTTTTAATAGTTTGAATTCACCATTGTAGTGAAACCTGGAAAAACAAACTGTGGGCCTGATCATCTATCAAGAATTGATTCAGGGGAGGATGCATAAAGTATTGAGGAAGTAATGCCAGATGCAAAATAGTTTAGATTGCGGCACACACCCTCAGATTTGGAAGAGATTTCAATATTTTAAAAGGAAGGTGTGGCACTAGATGGAATGAAGACATTGGAAAAGAAGTAGTTGGCCATACAAACTACACCCTACATGTTAATTAGGGGAGACTTATACAAATTGGGATGTGATGAAGTTTTGTGCAAATGTATCTTAGAGCATGAGTGTCTGGCCATCATGGAGGAATAACACAGAGGAAGTGTAGGTGGGCATTATGTAGGTGATGCCATTGCGCGTAAGATATTAATGGGAAGTTTGTGGTGGGAAACCTTGTACAAAGATTGTAGAGACTATTATAAATCATGTGACCATTGTCAGCACATTGGAAAACCAAGAAGGATAGATGAAATTCCTTTGCACCCTATTCCTAGTGCAGAGCCTTTTGAAAAGTGGGTGATAGACTTTTTAGGACCTATTGCACCAACAACGCATAGTAATGGGTCAAGCTATGTCATCACTTTCATGGATTACTTGATAAGGTGGGAAGAGGCAGTCCCAACTTAAGGCGCATGACAACAACAACATCAAGGTTCTTATGGGAGAACATTATCACGAGGTATGGATGCCCTTTGATTTTGACCAGTGATAGGGGTACACATTTCTTGAATGAGACCATGAGGATCATGTTATCAGAGTTCATAGTGGCACATCACAAGACTAAGCCCTATCACCCACAAGAAAATAGAACCGCGGAAGCATTCAATAAGAGACTAAGTCATACCTTGACCAAAATTTGTGATGTCAGAAGACAAGATTGGGATGACAAAGTATCGGAAATATTTTGGGCTTACAGGATAATGTATAAAAGGCTAAATAAAGCCATGACATTTCAATTGGTGTTTTGCATAGAAGCTATTTTACCGGTTGAATTTATGTTACCTTCTCTGTGAATAACACGTGCATGCATGGGTTTATCGATGAACAAGCGCTGGAAGAAAGAATTGATGAGTTAATGAAACTAGATGAGAGACGATCACTCGCCCAATGGAGCTAAACAATGGAAAAGGAAAAGTAAAATACTTGGCATGCTTGCCATATTAGAAACAAGAATTTTGAGGTTGGGTAGATGGTGTTATTATATGATTATAATTTTTACTCCATCATGAGAAGTTGAAATTCCATTGGTTGGGTCCTTACACAATCTCATACATCTTTGATTAGAACGTGTACTAGTTACAAGTGGTGGATGGGATGAAGTTTCTGGACACTTCAACGAGAGTAGGATGAATCACTACTATGAATAAGTCTTCTTGGTGTGTGTATAATAAGGTAGTTTTTCCAGTTAGTTTAGGAGTTTCCTTTATACATTTTCCCTTTCTTGTGTTTCCTTTCGCGTTTTTGTTTTGTTTTGCACCTTGGGCACCGGTAACCTTATTGCTATTTTTGGAGAATTTTTGAGTGCGTAGAGGACCACACATCACTTTATGTGTGGGGTGGAGAAAAGTGAAAAAGTGCATGATTAAAGTACCAAGGAAGCTATGTTGAAAATCCTTTTGAGTAGCCAAGTTGAAAGAGGTATATAAAGAGGAAGATGGAAGAATGGTTGGTACTAGGATAAAGCTACTTGTAGATCCCATAGAGGAGAAAACACATTTAAAGAAACATGAGGTAGGAAAGAGCAAGAATCGAACATAAGAAGTGCCTTCAAGAGGTTATGTGCATGCAAGAGTCTCCTATCAGGTTAGATTGGTTGTGCGCCAGAAGGTTGGAGGAGTTTTCATGTAGGTTGGGCACGTAAGTGAAGGCACTGAAGATGGGCTTTGTTTGAAAAAGCCACATTAAATGAACAAAGTATGGTGGTAGGTGAAGTAGCATTTAATGTTTAGAAAAGAGAAAAACTATAAGTAAAGGGTTGGGGCACTCTCATTTTTACTTTGTAAAATAGAAGAGTTTGAGATATAAGTAAGTTCCATAAACTAGGGCTTTTAGATTCAATCGAGTGAAGGAATATCTATGAGATTGAAGTAGCCAGTTTGATTTTGTGAACCAGAAGGGGTTAAATGAGCGTGGAAAGAGTGAAGAGGCATTGTCTTGTGAAGATTTTCATCCCAGTTAGGGTTTGAAAAACTAGGGCACGGGTTCGAAGGATTGTATCACGGATTTAAGATCAGAGGATTGGAAGAAGTAAGATAGAGTAATAAGGAGAGAATAGGAGTGATAAAAATACCTTGACCATGACACCCAAGAAAGGAAAGGTAAAATCCAAGGCTAAAAAACCGTAGACCCGAGGTAAACACAAATGAAGAATGGTATGCAGAGATGTAGTGTACACTGTTAGTGACTATAATCACCACACAAACAAAATAGAAAAGGAAATGGTGCAGAAATTGAGTACGCCCCACCAACAAATGAACACCTGAGGGTTTTCCTATATACGATGATGACGTTAAGGTTAAAATGGAGAAGGAAGGCTATTGCAACTCTATGAGTTACCTTATTTTGGAAAGCCAAAGTGCCTATACCAATGGTTGATGTCACGGGTGCATGAAGATTACTTCCACTTTTACGGCGCAAGATGTACATGACCCCCTAGCTGATCTCACAATTTATAGGCCTCATATGTGAGGGAGATAGCTTAGAAGATGACCTTGGTGATAAGGAGGCCATTCAAGAGACCATCACTAAGTATTCCTACAAGAAGGGGTCATGGTACTATGAAATTTTAGACATCAAGGACCCCATAATGAAAATGGCCATGCATTTGGTGACTAAGCTGAATGGCTAGGAGAGGTGGACGTAGGTCAACAAACCTTGGCTACATGTCTGTAGGAAGATTGTAGAGGGAACCATATACAACCTATCTACATACATTGCGAGAGAAATTATCAGTTTCGCAGGAAGGAGACATGATCCTCTTTGGCAACATCTTTCTCACCATTGTATTCATAGAGATTGGGGTGCTTGACGCACTAGAAATTTTTATGGGAGTACCCCACTGAGGATCCTTCACCCATGAAGAGGTTCAAAAATATGCCTGCAATACAATGACAACACCCCACAAGGCAAGGCTGGAGAAATGGTACACGTGCCTAAGAAACACATTTGGGGTAGAGTGGAGAATCCCTGAACAACTCCCAGCGGCCACCGAGGGGGAAGCCAAATTCACGGTTTATCAACACTACTGCCTAGGTAGATTCAAGTTGATAGATGAATCATGGAGCCCTTGGTGCAAGCTTCCCTTCATGTTCACTACTCAGTACTTCCAAGCGGGGTGAAACAGGTTTAAGGAGTCAAAGAAGCTAAGGCTAGAGCTAGGTAGTCTAGACCGGGAACATAGGGAGATGAGGAAGAAGCTGAATTACCCTAGTGGCAAGCGTGTGTACGTGGAAAAGTACGTGTCACACAAGATTCAAATGACAAGGCCAATGATGCTACCCATCGCTGGAGGATCCACAACATGCATGTACTTGCGTATAAGGCCAAAGTTTGAGAAGGGCACATATCTGGAGAATGAAGTCTCCATACCCAAGGATCCCATGGAGAGAAAGAAGCCCGTGCCCAAGAAGAGGGGAAGAGAGGAAAAAGCACCAAGTGTGCAGACTACTTAGATAGTGAGCATGCCATCCATGAGTGCTAAGCCAAGCACTTACATATAGAGAAATAAGTCTCTGGTGAAGGAAAAGATGCTAGAGGTAGAGGTACCTAGGTAACCCATCACCAAGGAAGAATCACCTAAGGAAGAAGATAAGGCCGAATCCCCTGATCAGGATCCACCTCTCAGGAAAAAATAGAGGGTGGATAAGGAAGCTGACTCAGAGGTGACCGACAACTTGGAAAAATACTTGGGAGAAAGAGAAGATGAGAGTGAGGGAGATGACGGAAAGGAAGAAGAGGTAGAGAAAGACCAAGAGCCACATGTCTTTAGCATCTATGACTTAGAAGAGGAGAGTGGAGATGAGAAGTAGGAGTTCATATTCACATGGTGTAAGGGTGCACAGGATGAGGAAGACACCAAAGACATGGAGGATGAGGAGGTTGCTAGGGAGAAATAGGGAGCCATAAGTTTTATGAAGGAGTAGATCACTGAGGTGGTAGAAAGAGAAGCATAGAGGATGCTTGAGGTCCTGGTAGACCAAGATTTGGAGTGCAGTGTGGACATAGTGCTAAAGGAGGGGAAGGAGGAGAACATTGAAAAATATCATGACAACCTTGGAGGCCCCGCTCTGACAGTAAACTTACCCAAAGGTGCGTGCTCAGGAAAAAGAACTCTGGATGCAGAATAGAGATAGGTAATGGGCTATGTTGATGACACAAATAAGGTGTTACGTGCGTGATTCTAGAGCACCGTACTAACAGAAAGGATTATAGCCATGGGGTCTTTTAAGAAGGATTACACATACCCCAGAACCAAGAAGATACTCTCTTGGGAATTTGAGTCACATGTTGATGAGCCAGACTTCAAAGTCTGCCAAGGAGTGCTCATCACATTGCCAAAATCTAAGGGTGTCAATCCCTTAGTGAATGCTCAAGAGCTCTTGGACAAGTAAGTCTCGCAATGCACCTTGAAAAAGGTCGTGGTCAAGATCAAGGCTATATTGTTCACGTGCAATGATAGGATCAGAGTGCTAGAGGAAAAGTTAGGAAAGAAGGAAGAAGAACTAGCAGAGAAGGCCAAGAGCTTAAAACAGAAGAATTGATCAGTGCATAGTTAAGGCATGAGTTAAAGGAAGAGAAGGTAAAGGTGCAGGAATTTTACAAGAAAATAGAGTCTATCAAAGGTGTCATCCTTCTGAAGCACCTAGACTTAGCGCCACCCACACAAAAGTACTCATCCCTCTTAGAGTGTATAGAAGATCTAATGCATGTCCTCACCATGGAGAGACGACCCTTGGCCCTGGAATCTATAGAAGAAGTGGCCGCATGCTTGAAAGAGGAGGACATGTTGAAGGTGGTAGTGCTAGTTAGAGCCAAGTACTCGCAGAGGTTAAGATTTTGCCCAATCTGCAGAGGTCACATATGATACATGCGTGGATAGAGATAAGGTGGCAAGCTCCTTGGCTGCCACACTTGAAGTAGAACTAAAGTAATTCTAAGAAAATAAAAAGGGAATAGGGTGGAGAGGGATAAGGTTATGGCTGAAGTAGAGAAGAAATCGAGGCAATTGAGGCTTTAAGGAGCTCAATTAAGGCACAGGCTAAAGGAACTATACCCCCATATTACTAGAAGGATGGATAAACTCAAGGACTTAGGCAAGGAGATGGAGCAGATTGTGGACATTTTGGGCACCCAGGGAGTTGGCCTGAGTTTTGATGAAGTGAGCACCTGTTGGGTAACCTCTATCAAGGCACATGGTGAGGTTGAAGTATGGAATAAGCTAGAGGTAGACCTCCGAAAATATTTTCCTAGCTTGTTGAATTGATGTCCCCCCCATTCTTCATTCTTTACCCGATTCTTTCATTCCTTATTCTTTGTAAAGTGTAAGACTATTCATTTATTCCCTTGATGGCATGCATCTTGGTTAAGTAAAGAATTTTTGAGGATGGAGAACAGGCATAGTGTGGGGTGATGTTGGAACCTGGAATATTGGCCAAGTATGAAGGTGCATAGGCATGCAGGGTCCCATTTATGAAAATGTGCACAAGGAAAAAGTGCATGAGAGAAAGGTATAAGGAATCACATAGCACATGTGACACGTAAAAGGAGGCTTGGGACTTAGTCAATTTGAGTGCCTAGGGTAGAATATGTGAAAAGTGTGATCGGTTGCACGTGGATAAGATGCCAACCTAGCGATAGGATGGCCCAGGAAGGAGCATGCCTTGGATGGAATCTTCTAGAAGAACATCATGAGATAAAGTGGAAAGCTTAGGCTTGGAGAAGCATGCTTGCATGGACCACATTTGACACTTGGCACTAGATCTGAGGACACTAGAAGGCGAGTTGGCAGTGTAGGAGAATTATAAATATAAGAGCTTGTAGAGTAAGAGAGATATACAAGTTTGAGATATAGTGGGTTAGAGAGTGAGAATTGGGATATAGATCTAAAGAGTGAGTGGAGCCATGCAGAGATGTTGTGAGGTCTCTGTTAATGGATAATTACATCCAGGAGAGAATGTCTTGGGCATGGAGTTGTAATTTTTCTTTTGATAGCTTAGTTACACAAGTCCAGTGATATGCATGATGCGTCTGCTCTCTGTGACACTCTATAATGAATCAATGAGTGTAATGAGGTTATTGATATAATATATACGTGAAATCAATGGTTCTAATGCATATTTTCTCTCTTATAAGTTCTCTTTCCTTTCATGCTATGAATGAATGCTTGTATAATTCTTTCTATCATAATACATGTTCGGATTTTGTTAAAACACTCGATTGGAAATGTCTACAAGGATATAGAGGCCGTTACGAGCCCTATGGTTCTTGTATGTCTTAAAATCTTACACTAATAATAGATGATGTTTCCCACTAAATAGACTCGGTACCCATGCATGCCTCGGGTGAGCACTCACCTTTGCTTGAGTGATAGACCAACATGCATGGGGTTCCTTCCTTTTGAAATGGGATTAAAGATGACTACATGACGCCTCTTGGAATATTCCCTACATGGAATAACATTTCCTTGACCTCCAAGGTTCTATGATGGAACCTTATCCACTCATCACATTTATCTCGTGCCCTCAAGTTTTTCCTCAAGTGACTCCATGATGCCAAATATAGCTACGTCCTTTAAACCCTTGTTCTACCTCCCATGCACACCCTGGTTTCACCTAAACCCTTCTTAAACCCTTTTTCCTAAGAACTTTTCCATAATTTCCCTTCTATTTATTATTCCTACACACGCACTTCTTGGTACTTAGCCAATATTTTAGGGTCCAATAAACATGTTGACCTTGGGGAGTAAGTCCTTGATCCAAATTTTCCTTCATAAATCCTTTTATTCCAATGATTCCGCCATTTGAATGCTTTGTAATAAAACATATGTTCTGAAAATGAATATGTTTTGTCCAATACTTGATATATTAGGTGTTATACTTACGCACTTTGTAGTCATTGATCTCGATCAATGCATGTAGGAAAAACATTTTTGTGAAAACAATTGATCTAGGATGTTTAAAAGACATCAAACTATTTTAGAAACATGTTCAATATTTTTCATTCAAACAACAACATATTATAAGTACACCATAAAAATAATTTTGTAGTAACTAACACATCTTTCAAATAAATACAATTTTCATCCTCCAATCTTTACAATTCAATTCCAGTTAAGGTAGGAAGACTTCAACTTGTCAAAGTTTCCTCTAGACTAAATTCCATAGCTGAGGAAGGCCAATGGGGAATTCATTAGTATAATTCTTACATGCATAGAAATATTTTTCTTATTCCCTCTGTAGATTATATTAATTTTCAACATTATCAAGGTCTACAACATTAAACTATAGAAGGTAGGAACTTGCCACTACGCAACTCTTGTTTGTTAAAACCTAGCAAATTATTATATTAAAATATAATTTGTTAGGTTATGTTGCCTCATAAGATAGAGGATGCTAAGCTAAAAATAACATAAAGTAACTTGTTAAATTCTAGCGACCACTAATCTCATATTATTTACCCTAGTGGTAGATAAGCACAAAGTATTGTCCTCTAATCTAGTGGGCGCTAAGCTCAAAATATATTAATTTAAAATCTTAAAATCATACAATGAATTCAACTAATTTGTACATATATTTTGTTCTATACAATACTCCAAAGTTAATGAGGGTGATCAACTTAGAGGTATCTAAGCTCAAAATATCTTACCTTAATTTTTTAAAACCTAGCAACTTCAAAGAGTACAATATCATTTGTTAGGTTATGTTGAAACATAACCTAGAGGAAAATAAACAAAAAATAATGGCCACTAATTTCAAACTATGTTGATTTAATTTGTTAAATCCTAGTGACCACTAAGATCCAAATATTATAGTAGAGACTAGTATTTATGATGGGTTGTTTTGGTTAAGTGAAATTAGTCTTGACTCCTTTCTTCTTGCTCCAAGTGTAGATGTCTGCGCCATTTTTGAGTACCTTTCATGCAGTTTGAAATGACCGGGGATTGTGAGGTTATCGGTAGGATCATATAGATGTAAATCACTCAGAATGATCATACATGACCATGTCTTGAATACGTGTACTCACTCCCAACAATAACAAATCATTTTTTTCATTAAATTTTGGCAACAAAACTACCTATGCATTACTTACCCCTTTACTTAAATCTCTTGTATCATGATCAGGATTCACAAATTTTGGTGTTTATTATGCATCATGAGTATGTTGTGGTATTCTTTTAATGCACTTATTAAGATGGTAATTACTATTTTTAGGAACCCAAAGAGAGAAGTCCTACCAATTAAATAAATACAATTAAGTAACCAACTACTAATTGTTACCTGTAACATAAAAATATTGATTCCAGTTAATATATATACCCACACCAGTCTTAAGTCACATAAGAGTTCAATCCTACAACTAATAATAACTTTTAACATCCACGAGGCTAGTTGCACTTTTGTTTGAGTAGTAAAAAATTTTAAAAATAGGTTACAAATTTCACTTCAATCCCCAACTACTGTCATTCTCAACTTCACAAAATTAATGCAATAATAAACTACTATACCTTTTTTTTATATCATTTAAATCCTCCAACCAGGTGGAAGTTCATCACAAGATTAATACTAGGACATACATTTATGCTTTTCCATGTCAACATGACCTAGGATCATGCAAGAAAATCATTTAAAGAGAACACAAACCCAATAATTATTCTTTTGTTGAAACCTAGAGACCGCTAAGATCGAAATATTATGTTGTGTCATAAGCTAGTAGATGCTAAGTTCAAAATATCATTCAGTAACTTGATATACTAGCAGAAACTAAACTCAATATGTCTTTCTTTAATTTTTTAAATGGTAGTGACTCTTCTTATTTAAATATTATATTGTTTAAACATCTAACAATTGCTAAGATCAAACTATGTTGATTCGATTTGTTAAATCCTTTCCACTAAGATCCAAGTATTATGTTTTGGTATAATGTGATGCAAAATCACAAAGACCCTAGATGTTGATCAAATTTCTAGGTTGATCACTCTAGCATCCAAAGATTGGACAACATTGAATCCTTTCTTTGAGTGTGGGACTTGTGAAAATGAGAAAGGAATCTCCAGAGAAGGTGGTTCCTCTTCCTAAACTACACCCACAAGCTATTCCAGTGCAGGCAAGCTAATCTAATCCTAATCTAACCATGCCAAGGAGATAGAGAGAGAGAAAAGGGAAAAACAGATCCTACACTAAAACGGTGATACACCAGAGAAGGAAAATGTTGAACATCTATCAAAACTGCCATGGAACAAGGAGAGGTGAGCAATGGGAAGGATGGACAGATGCATCAAAACCCAAGGATAGATTTCACACAGAAAATGTCCCAAAACTCCATGAACACAGCTCCAAACCTATAATGAACATTAGAACATGCACAAATACCTGCAATGAAGAGAGGAAAGAAGAGAACAAGCAAAAGAACGAGCAGGGATGGACAGATGCATCACAAAACACATTTTTTGTTGCTCCAGAAGTTTGCACAGAACATCATTTCAATAGTAAAAGGAAAAAAATGCCATTACAAAGAAGGGGAGGAGGTTCGAACTCCATTTTCAACCCTGGAGAAGAAAAGAAGGGAGGGAAGAGCTAAAAAGATGAACAACTTTTTAAAAATGAGCCAAATCTAGCTTTTTACAATGCATGGGTCGAGCCCATGAGAGAGAAATGCGGAAAACGTGCAAGCAGTCCAACCATTGACCAAAACGCATTCTTCATTAAAATCGGTGGTTGAAACATCACTTTTGGCCATGCTGAAGAAGAATGCGACCCATGTGCATTAAACTAGTTGTTGAAACATCGATTACGCCATTACCACGTCCCGAGATGTTTCTTGATTTTATCTCTCCAAACTGAACCAAAATGTAAGATTGACCCAGAATCGTGTAGATAATTTCACCAGCTTTCCATTGATATAAAGAACATGAAAATCCGAGCTCTGGATCGAAAGTTATGGCGATCTGAAGATTTAGGGCAAAAAACAGGCCAAAATGGATTTTGAATTTTTCCCAGCTCTGCCACTTGGATGACACATGTCGGGCACTGATTGGATGAGAAATTCTCTCTCCTTCCCTTTCCGTGGGTTTTCCTTTGAAAATTTTGACTTTTTATAACTTTGGAAAATTTTCCATTTTTTCCCCGCGCCCCCGCCACTTGGGACACGTGGCGTGATCTGGTTGGAGGACAGGGGCGGGGTCATCCTTGTCTTTTAATTTTTTGGCCCAAGACTTTTGTCAAATTTTCCTAAGTCTTTCCCTGGCTCCGAACTCCCCACCTTAGGACACGTGTCCTGTGTCTATTAGCTCGGGCCGACCCTTCAAACCTTGCCCTTTGAAATTTTTGGCCAAAAAACACTTAGCCAATTTCCATTGCGCTTCCCCTTGACACGTGTCATGCTGCGATTCATCCACGGGCCTCCTTGTCTCTTTTCGGCCACTTCACCTTTTCACGTCCCACGTGTACTTTTGGCCTGATGTCCCAAACTATCTGGGACAAATTTCTCCGAACCGCCCGATTCGGGCTTCCTTGTTCCTGTTTGCGGCGAAGACACGTGGCGAGATTCCATTGGCTCTCGGCTCTTCGGCTTTTCACGTCCCACACGTACTTTTGGCCCGGATGTCCCAAACGAAAGTCCTCTTTTTTCGGCCGAATTGGCCGGTTCACGTCCTCCACGTACTTTTGTCCCAAGCGTCCCGAATCTGCACAGGGACAAATATTTCCAAACCGTCCGAAATGGACTGACTTGCGCCAAACCGGCCGATTTGCATCCCACGTGTACTTTTGGCCCGGATGTCCCAGACTCTGCGAAACAAGACTTAGGCAATTTGTTCCCTCTTTGGCCGATTCAACTTTTTCATGTCCCACGTGTCTCAATATCCCAACTGTCCCGGGCTAGGACTTAGCCAATTTTCTTGCTTTTTCAGACCCAAGCTTGGTATGATGAACCTCGGTTCCCAACCCGAACTGTACAACCCGAGCCCTTTTCCCAAATGCCTCAAAACAGTCCTACAACCTTATTTTCTGCATTTCTTCCATTTTCTCAACTTGTTGGGTTTTCTTCTTGGATGGGAGAGTTAGAAAGAAGGCGAGGGGCCCCAAAAACATGATTTTTGCCTTGAATCAATATACTTTTGGGACTTAAATAATCGATGCATGTTATCAAAATTACCCTTAGGGGTGAATTTTGGATAACAGTTTTGGCGACTCAGCGGGGTCATCTGCCTACTAGATGAAGTTACGGTTGCTGAAGCATCCATTGGGCATGGAGTCATGAGTTGTAACTGCATGCAATTGATCTGAACTTTGAAAACCTCCCCTCGAGCCACTTGAAACCCACTGAAATGGAGTCGTTCTCACCAAAATGCCACTGAAATGGGCTGTGCAAAGAGCAAAACCAGCACCACAAAAACTATGTACAGAACTGAAAATCATACATGCTCCAAATGGAACATGCAGAGTGTGCACAAGCACTTCTTCTACTAAAAGCAAACCTACCTACTCTACTCTAACTGGAAGCAAAGGCAAGCTAAACAAACCCTACAATTGGTTGTGAGAAATAGCTTCCCTTTCTCAAAAGTGGCAGCCATGCAATTGATTTGGAGCTGATCATGGCTGTTAGGATGAGTGGAAAATCAACAAGAAGCTGGTCTTCCACCCAAATCATCAAGGTATCAGCTGAAGGTAAATTCAATACCTCTTTTAGTTGCTCTGCATTTGGATTGAAGAGGTATGACAGCTGATCCTTGGTACTTTGTAGCTCACCCTCATGCTTAGAAGCAAGCATGACTGGTTGTGACTTCTCCTTTGGCTCCAATGAAGCCAAATACGATTGGGCAAAGGTCTGATCCGTTTGATATGCCCATAGCTCTGATTTTCAACTCCAAAAATGGAGTCTTCTTGTAGACCCTCTTGAATGGATGGTGTGGAAGAAATGGTGAAATTCCTCTGTCCTTTCTCTTCCTCCAATGAAGAACATGAAAGATTAAAATCTTCCAATCTTGGTTCCAAAGAGCTCTATAAGATGCAGGCTGCTGCAAATGAATGTTCTCCTTCATGACAGCAGACTCAAGTGTTTGGAATGTGGATGATGAAAGAGAGAATGGTGGAAACTCAACCGGCTCTTCTCCATCAAAACAGTCCTCCAAATCTGACAGATAAACTACCTCATGGCTGTCCTGCTGCAAATGCTCCACTTCCTCCATGGTGTCTTCTTGATCTGTAACTTGACCACCATGGTTTCTTTCACCCTCCAACATTGAGTTTGAGAGATCAAACTCCTCTTCAGTACTAGAACTTGAGAGAGGTGAAGTAGAAAGAAGAACTGAAGGTTCTCCTGTAGCCTGCTTTGTGCTCAAAGCCCTTGGATCTACACTTTTCTCCTCCACAACTAGAATGTGCTCCTCTTCTTTTGGATTTGGAGCAGCTTCTCCTTCCTCCAATGTTTGAAGACAATCTTGCTCTTGATTGAACTCTTCCTCCAGCATGAAGTTTGTCAAGTCAAACTCTTCGATCTGCTGCTCTAGAGGACAAGTTGGGACTGCAAGAACTTTCTTCCTTTATGGCTGATTGTGCTGCTTGAATTGAATCAAAAAATCATTCCACTAACCACCATTTGTTCTTCTTTTTGCTCTTCTTACTTCTGCCAACCTCTTCCACCATTTGTTCAAAGCCTTAACCATCCATCAGGGGATCTTTGTCATCCCAAATTTGGCAGCCCAAACCCTCAAGTTGTCTGTCATTTCTTTTCTGTTGGGCTCCTCTTCTTGCTGTCCTTCATGACTAATTTTTACAATTTCTTCTTCCCCACATGGAATTGGGAATGCAAGAGGAGGGATGGGTTGTAACTCAATTGATTTGGCAATTTTTTGTGGTGGTAGAGGAGGTGAAACCTCTTGTTTCTTTGGGGGAGAGCATATTTCTTTTAGCTCTTGTGGAGGGGATGACTGTTTGGAAGGAAAAAGGAAAGAAGAATTGAGGTGTGGTGGAAGACTGAGAGGTGGAGACATGGGATCAACATTTGGGACAGCAGATGGGAGTTTAGAATTTGACAATTCCAAATGAGATGAAACAGATTGAGTAATGAGGAAGAAAAAACCATGATGATGGTGTAGAACTTACCCATTGACAAGGTTGTTCAACAATACTCCTGTCATAGGCCTCTATTTCTGTTGTCCATTGTGCAAGTTGGGGCAGCATCTTCATCATGAAGTCCAGCTTCTCCTGAGGGCTGAAGTGTCTTGGAAAAGGGCCTCCCCATGGACAAGGAGTCTTGCAACCAATTCTAAAAGCTCTCATTTGAGCTGTTGCTCTGGACTGCACCATCTTTACCTCCATCTTTTGGATTTTCTCCAATAGACCAGCATCTTGCATCTGATTGTCTTCATTATATGCATACTCTTGCTCTTGGAAAGCTCCATAGCCAAACTGATTTTGGCATTGCTGCTCATATGGGTATGTATGCTGATTTTGAATTTGTTCAAAATGCTGATTTGGAGGATTTAAAAAACATGTTGGAGGTGGGAAACATTGCTGCTGTTGTAAATGTGAGTTCCATGATGGAAATGAAGTCATGATTGCACAACTTCATGGAATGGAAAAGAATGAAAGGGATGGAAAGAAGGATGGATGGGAATGGATGAAAAATAGGTCTGCAACTTCAGAAATGGGTTGCTGATCAGATGGAGTCACCAGATGTGTTTGCAAGTGCCTCCAAAGGCTGAAATCTTCACAGGAACACACCAACCTACAAAAGATGAAGTGGAAGACCTCTAAGGTCCCACCGGGCATGCCAAAACTGTTGATGCAAAATCACAGCACCCCTGGATGTTGATCAGATTTCTAGGTTGATCACTCTAGCATCCAGTGTGATTGCACAACATTGAATCCTTTCTTTGAGTGTGGGACTCATGAAAATGAGAAAGGAATCTCCAGAGAAGGCTGGTTCCTCTTCCTAAACTACCTGCCACAAGCTATTCCAGTGCAGGCAAGCTAATCTAATCCTAATCTAACCATGCCAAGGAGACAGAGAGAGAGAGAGAAGGGAAAAAACAGAGCCTACACTAAAATGGTGATACACCAGAGAAGGAAAATGTTGAACATCTATCAAAACTGCCATGGAACAAGGAGAGGTGAGCAATGGGAAGGATGGACAGATGCATCACAGGCCCAAGGATAGATTTCACACAGAAAATGTCCCAAAACTCCATGAACATAGCTCCAGACCTGTAATGAACATTAGAACATGCACAAATACCTGCAATGAAGAGAGGCAAGAAGAGAACAAGCAAAAAACAAGCAAGGATGGACAGATGCATCACAAAACACGTTTTTGTTGCTCCAGAAGTTTGCACAGAACATCATTTCAATAGTAAAGGCAAAAATGCCATTACAGAGAAGGGGAGGAGGTTCGAACTCCATTTTCAACCTAGAGAAGAAAAGAAGGGAGGGCGAGAGCGAAAAAGATGAACAACTTTTTAAAAATGAGCCAAATCGGCTTTTACAATACATGGGTCGAGCCTAGGAGAGAAAACACGGAAAACATGTAAGGAGTACAACCATTGACCAAAATGAATTCTTCATTAAAATTAGTGGTTGAAACATCACTTCTGGCCATGCTGAAGAAGAATGCGACCCATGTGCATTAAAATTGGTTGTTGAAACGTCAATTCTGGCCATTACCACGTGCTAGATATGTTTCTTGATTTTCTCTCTCCAAAATAAACCAAAATGAAATTTTTACCTGAGAATCATGTAGAGAATTTCACCAGCTTTCCATTGATATAAAGAACGTGAAAATCCGAGCTCTGGATCGAAAGTTATGGTGATCTGAAGATTTAGGGCAAAAAAAAGGCCAAAATAGATTTTGAATTTTTCCCACGCTCTGCCACTTGGATGACACGTGTCGGTGCTGATTGGATGAGAAATTCTCTCTCCTTCCCTTTTATGCGGGTTTTCCTTTGAAAATTTTGACTTTTTATAACTTTGGAAAATTTTCCATTTTTTCCCCGCCCCCCGCCACTTGGGACACGTGGCGTGATCTGGTTGGAGGACGGGGCGCGGGGTCATCCTTGTCTTTTAATTTTTTGGCCCAAGACTTTTGTCAAATTTTCCTAAGTCTTTCCCGGCTCTAAACTCCCCCACCTTAGGACACGTGTCCTGTGTCTATTAGCTCGGGCCGACCCTTCAAACCTTGCCCTTTGAAATTTTTGGCCAAAAAACACTTAGCCAATTTCCATTGCGCTTCCCCTTATGACACGTGTCACGCTGCGATTCGTCCAGGGGCCCCTTGTCTCTTTTTGTCCACTTCACCTTTTCACGTCCCATGCGTACTTTTGGCCCGGATGTCCCAAACTGTCTGGGACAAATTTCTCCGAACCGCCCGATTCGGGCTTCCTTGTTCCTGTTTGTGGCGAAGACACGTGGTAAGATTCCATTGGCTCTCGGCTCCTTCGGATTTTCACGTCCCACGTGTACTTTTGGCCCAGATGTCCCAAACGAAAGTCCTCTGTTTCGGCCGAACCGGCCGGTTCACATCCTCCACGTACTTTTGTCCCAACTGTCCCAGACGCACAGGGACAAATATTTCCGACCGCCTGAAATGGGTGACTTGCACCAAATCGCGATCCACGTCCCGCACGTACTTTTGGCCCGGATGTCCCAAACTGCGCAAAACAAGACTTAGGAAATTTGTTCCCTCTTTTGGCCAGTTCGGCTTTTTGCGTCCCACGCATCCCAATGTCCTAACTTCCCAGGCTAGGACTTAGCCGATTTTCTTGCTTTTTCGGACCCAAGCTTGGTACGACGAACCTTAGTTCAACCCGAACTGGTACAACCCGAGCCCTTCAGACCCGAAATTCCTCAAAATAGTCCTGTAACCTTATTTTCCACATTTCTTCCATTTTCTCAACTTGTTGGGTTTTCTTCTTGGATGGGAGAGTTAGAAAGAAGGCTGAGGGGCCCCAAAAAACATGATTTTTTTCCTTGAATCAATATACTTTCACGGGACTTGAATAATCGATGCATGTTATCAAAATTACCTGCGGGGGTGAATTTTGGATAACGAGAACCTACCAGACGCTAAGCTTAAATATCTTACTTTATTTTATCAAAACCAAGAGACCGATAAGATCCAAATATTATGTTGTGTCATTTAGTAACTTGATATCCTAGAAGAAACTAAACTCAATATGTCTTTATTTAGATTTTTAAATGGTAGTGACTCTTTATCTCTAAATAGTATATTGTTCAAATACCTTGTGGTCGCTTAAGCTCAAAATATATTGATTTAATTTGTTAAATCCTAGTGACCACTAAGATCTAAATAATATCTTAGTTTTTTTTTGAAACCTAGAGACCATTATGGGTCATGTGGTTCCTATGAAAGGTGATAGCCATCTAGCCAATGTGGCTTCGGATATATAAGAGACGAAGGGTGATATGAGGCTTACCAAGAGCTATGTTGATTTTCTATTTAATGATTGACACAAAATCAAGTCGCGGTTCGAAGAAGTGGAAAAAAGTGGTAACGGTGGAGAGATTTCAATTATGAAAGCCAATTATAGTTACCTCACTAATGAAGTGGATCACATTAGAGATATTTTACATAGATACATAGAATGGAGTGTGGTCATGATGAAATATACTCGTAATATATCCAAACCCTTGGTCAGTTTGGCAAACACTTACAAGCTTATGGATGAGCATGGAAATTCCAAGAAAATAAAAGTTGATGTTGAAGGGTGTGATCTAGTGTCGTTGGGTGTCAACATTGATTCCCTATCTAAGGAGTGGGAGAAGGTGCTTTAAGGGCTTGATAAAGCCAAAAAGTGATCTTTTATGGGGTGGTTATTATTACTCTATTTTACTTTTACTATGTTGTTAGTTTGTCCGTGTGTTATTCTTGATGTTGTTATTTTACTATGTTTTTCAATGGTCTTATGGCTCGTGGAGGAGCCCAAATGTTATTATTGATATATATGTTATCTTTTTAAGCTGCTATGTATTATCTCATCTACTCTTTTGTATCTTTAACTTATAAGGGCGGGGTCCCCTCAACCCTATTTTACCTTTAATAAAAAAACTTAGAGACCTCTAAGATCCAAATATTATGTGGTATCATAAGCTAGTGGATGCTAAGTTCAAAATATCATTCAGTAAATTGTTAAATGATAGTGACCACTAAGCTCAAAATAATATATTACGCACATCCTAGTAGCAATGGATTTTTCCATGTGGCCACATACAATAAACTCAAGATTCTTCCTTTATACTATATATATAACTAAATAAACTCAATATTATTCCTTTATAATATATACACTAGCAATTGCATGTGTACAATGTAATGTGAATGCCAAATGGTATAAGTTATTTGATTTATTAGGATTTGATAAATGTGGGAGGGGACCCATGTTGCATAATGGAGTGCCTTCATTGTGAAAATTGCAGGGAACACATTTTTTACGTGTGGTTGCAAAGTGGAGAGTGACTTGTGACTAAACAAAGCAAGAATTTCAATGCCATAATCACTTCAAGCCAACAAGTTTGTATTATTGTACATGATACTTTAATAAAATGTAATTAAGAAACCAACTGTAGACTATTACCTAGAATAGAACAATATTGATTCATGTTAATACATATACCCATACTAGTCTGAAGTCACGTAAGATTTCAATCTTACGACTACGAGAGAACTTTTAACAACCACAAGGCTAGTTGTAATTATGTTCAAGTACTAATTTTTTAAAAATGGTTACAAATTTCACTTCAATCCTTAACCACCATCATCCTTAACTTCACAAAATTAATACAATAATCAACTACTATACATTTGTTTGTTATACTAGTTCAATCCTCCAACCAAGTGGATGTTCATCACAAGATTAATACTAGACCTACATTTTTTTTCCATGTCAACATGACCTGGGATCATGAAAACAAAGCATTTAAATATAACACAAACCTCATAATCATATTATTCTTTTCATTTACCTGTAACTGTATGTAAAATTAAGTTTATCTTGGTCTAAACTACACACGTTGATCTCTCGTAAAATGTAGCAAAAATTATATCAACATGAGCTTACTCCAACTATTTTTCTTATGGAACCTTATTTAATTAGAGCAGGAAACAACATAAGAGTGTACTACTACTAGTATTGGAAGTGGATTGATTTAGCTTTGATAAAAACATTCCTCTTGGGAAAGTGGAAAAGGAACAAAATTTCCAAAAGCCAATTTTCCCCTTCAAAAAAAAAATTGGGCACACTTTTATCTGTTTTAAGGGTTAGTGGAATGAATTAATATGAAAAAATATGGGTTGTTAAAGGAAAAATTGGTCATTGTTTACTTGAAAATTGGTTGATTCGTTGAGAAAAGCGGACCACGATGCATTTTTTTCGACATAACATCGTCCCGAGTCTCATTCCAAATCAAACAATGTTTTCGAAATCACATCACCAAATCTCAAAAACAAATGCCCATCGAAGTGTTACTTGTGTTCCCTATAACATATTTGTGTTTACCATCTTCATGTCCATGTGCATTATGAACAACCTTCGAGAACCTAAATGTAGAAAATAGATGTGTCAATAAAGAAATTATGATTTGTTTTCTAATAATCTATAAAATATGAAATCATGTCTAGCCACATTATTTATATCACCTTGATCCCTTTTGTTTGCATATTCTTCCTTTACAATATATATAGCTAAATACATCTAATAACGCTAACATTCAAACCTTCAACCTCCATTAAATATAGTATTAAAGAGAACCATTTCGTAAGGGAAAATGCTAATTAATGTTGCGGTTGCCTCAACATTAATTAGTCATTAAATCTAACAATGTAAAATGCAAAATTTGAATGTGCATACACCATTTGAAAGTACATGCACCATTAGAAATATGTGTTCCGTTTGGAGTATTTAACTTTTGTTAGCCATTAATTATCCATTTAATCCAAAGTAATGTAAAGTCACATGCATGCCTTCTTAAATTCACATGCCGAGAAATCGGCGATTAGATTTGTCTATTGCAAAGCATTATAAATAGAAACTATGTTCATCAATTGAAAAATATGATCTGGTGAGGGTTGAAAACTTTGTGCACAATTTTTGGAAACTTTATAATTTTTATCCGCTCCAAAAATTGGTATGTGTTCTCACCATCAGACCTTCCAATATTATGAAATTTTGTTTTTGTAAAATTTTCCATAGCTAATTAGGGTTTTTATTCATTTACGACTTTTGTAGATAATTAAACTAAAGCAAGTTTGTTATGCAATATTTTTTTCAGATCACAAATGCATTATTTTGAAATTTTAGGGATTACTGTGGTATAGAATGTAGTTTTTTATCAAATAAATAATTTTGTAATATATTTAACAGTTGGAAGAGAAGTGAAAGAGGAAGGAATGGAGCTCATGTTGACATAAATGACACATTTTAATCTGTAATAACATGAGAGGAAAATTTGCATACTTTTTAAAAACCCATAACACTTGCCAAGAACTTGTTCTGTTGTGTTTTGAAAAATAAGCCTGGTGGTATGGATGGTGGATCAATATGCACAATACAAAAGTGAATATTGGAATCGATTTATGGTCATGGTGGTGTGTAGGAATCGATGAGTAGATGAATTTGATAAATTTGATATTATTTTGTTGGCCTTATTTCTATCCACAAATAGTCCTCTCTGCACATACTCAGTAAAATTCAATGGATATAATGTCATTGACATTGTCAATGACAATATTTTATAATATATTCATGTTAAGAATGAGTTTCCAATTAATGTGTTTGTGTTGGATTATAGTGAGGTATTTTGAAAAAATATGGTCTTAATTTCTATACTAATCTCCAAAGTTTTTTTATTATTGGCAAATAGTTTTTTGAAAGGGACTATACCCTTGAATACAAAAGAAGGCCTGAGAGCCGAATAAGAGTGAGAAATAGAGAGAATGGATCAAGATCCAAGTGTTACAACGAAGCTCCAAGTAGCTCAGAAACAGCTACTCAACCGAGACAAAACAACAAAACAACAACAAAAAAACAGCAAACCGACCGCAAAGAAATAGCAGAAAAACAACAAAAATCAGCAGAAGCTCCCAGAGCTACTTCTTGGTAGCTTTATCGATACTGATCTTGATTTTCTTCCAGGCATGAAACATACCCAAAGCAGTCATATGGGCAGCATCAGTCTTATCAAGCTCCTCAATGGTTCTTTTGCTTTCTTTTTCGTTGCCCCAAAGTGCAGCCGGGACACCGCTGAGGTTGGAAACACTTTTGGCATGGCCCTGGATGAACTCCTCAATCACCCTAAAGGCTACAATGTTGTAATCATGTCTAGTCTTGGCCTTTCCTAAGCAGAAGTCTAAGGAGGTCACTTCTTGTATATGTCCTCAATCATTGCTATCAATGTTCCCCTCTTCCTCCTGCTTTTCTTGCCTTTACTGCTTGCTAGGTTCTTGACCTCATCCTTGATAAATTCATCTCAGCTTCTAAGGCCTCCAACCTCTTAGAAGAGCTATCCATCCGCACCTCTCGGGGACTAGCACTACTGATGTTCAGCAGGTCATGAGCAATCTCAAGGTCAAAAGGCTCCTTCTCCACAGAAAGAGTCTCAAGGTTGAGCCTCCTGGAAGCCCTGGTGACTGGTCTCCTAGAGGTAGAGGCGAGGTGGGTGACGGGAGCAGCAGTAGGGGGAATGGAAGGAGAAGATAGTGGAGCCGGCATGGGGGTGGCAGCAACGGTGGAGGGGGCAGCAGCAGGGGCAGCAGGAGAAGTAGGGCTGGCAGCAGCAGAGCCCATCAAAGGGGGAGCCGGGCTAGGAGAGGAAGGAAGACCAGGGTACTTCAGTAGGCAGCATTTATGGATTAACAAAATAAGACCCTGATGCAAGGGAATCACCTGGGTGTGCTTCTGAAAATCCAAAATGGAGCGTTTAAGGGAGTTTAGCAGATAACGGGGAAGCAAACTAATCGATTCCTACGGAAGTGGTTTAAAAAGATTAGATGTTTAGCAGGGACAGTGACAAACCTACCTTCCAAGGAGATGAATCGAATCATCATACGAGTGACCTCATCATAGGGTGATGGAATTGAGCTGACAAGCAGGCCCACTGTGCTAAAAGTGAGCTTCTCAGCTCCCTCCACAAATCTTCTTTCTTCAGCCTCTTTGTCAACCCTTTTGTTGAAGAAGCGGTACCCCTCCAAGCTAAGGCCGGTCGCTTCAGCAATGAGATCTTCATTGATTAAAATCTTCTGACCCCCATAGTCGACAGTCCTCTCTTTCCACTCCTTGGAAAAGTGAACAGATATGCTTTGGTCATGTCCCTGCACCTTATCAACAAAGTTGGTGAAGCCTCCTTTGCTGAGAGTGTTCCAAAGCTCTGTATTTTCCTTCCAGTCGGGGTCAGCGCATGGTTCAATTTGGCAGGGAGGCCCTCCCATCTTCTCTGTGATATATTGGTTACAGCAATTTCTCAAATTTCTGTGAGCGTAGAGAACTGTCCGCTTCTTGCTGTTGAAGGCCGCACAAAACTGAGAACTATAGCCGTTGTTCTTCTCACGAACGGCTGCGTAACGGCTGAACTGAGCCTGCGGGAAGTCGCGTGTGAGAGTAACCCTTTCCCTGTCAACAATCACATTACAACTTTCATCGGTTTCCGAGGAGCTATGAATCCGGATAACAGCAGCTGTAGTACAACCCGCATGCGCGATTTTCAAATTTAGATAACTCCACTTGAAGTTCCCCAAATAATTCTTACTATCTTGTATATTTGATATTATTTGCCTCATCATCTTCATTAAAGCAACACGTGTGAGAGTGTTATTGAAGCTGAACCTCCTCCAAATATTAGGACGCATCTCTAGGGATTGCTTGCATATGAAGGTCCACATGAATGCTGTTGTGTAGCTGATTAGGGATACTGTTGATATCCCAGACGGTGAAATTTGTATTAATGCCATAATTGGCCAGTGCATCTGCCAATTTTTTGCCCTCCCTATAAGTATGCATAATTCTGATGCTATTGAAGGTATGACTGATGCTTATGGATTCAGTGATAAAATCCTTAATACTCCAGCTAGGAGATGAGGACTGATTTAGAAGTTTAATGATATTTAGGGAGTCCCCTTCAACAACAAGGTTCTGGATATTTTGAGCTCGTGCAACTCTCAAGCCCCAGAGAGCAGATAATGCTTCGGCAAAATGATTGGTTTGAAATCCCATTTTTCCAGCATATGCAGCAATCAAATTACCTTTGTGGTCCCGTATTGCTCCTCCTCCTGCTTTGCTGTCTCGGGGTTTCCCTTAGAGGCCCCATCAAAGTTTAACTTGTACCAATTAGGATCGGGGAGTATGCCATTTGATCGAAGATCTATGTCTATCCTATTCCCAGATTGCTCTAATTCCTAATCTACCAATTGGATAAGATGTACTCTTCATTCTCAAGATAACTCTTGTTCTTGGGAGGTTTGAATCTGGCAATCTCCTCTTTGATACCTTTAGAAATTTTGCCAATACTGAGCTTATAATTTTGTTTCTTATTTCTGAAAATGATATCATTTCTGTCCTTCCAAATCCTCCAAATTAAATGTGGGATAGCCAATTTCTAGATTCTTTTGATAACACAATGCCTGAAGGGTGGGTTCCATTGATTCCATAGCTGATTAAGATCCTTCGGCAACACCCAGAGAGCTTCGAATTTAGAAAGGACAAAGTTCCAAATTCTATTTGCATAATCACAATGTATGAACAGGTGACTGATATCTTCATAGTCATTCCTACAAAGATGGCACCAATTAGGGATTATTAATCCTCTTCTCATCAAATTGTCAGTGGTGAGAATTCTACCTCTGATGGCCAGCCAAAGAAAGAAATTTATTTTGGGAGTTAATTCGGGCATCCAGATCTTGTTCCAATTAAAATCAGATTGATTGCTATGAAAAAGATTGATATAACCAGATTTGACTGAGTACTTCCCATCATGGGAATTATTCCAAACCAACTCATCCTTGGAATCCAACTGACTTAGAGGGAAGAGATCTAAAAGATCCTGGAGGGAGGAAGTAATTTGTTTCAGATCAATTTGCTCCACAGTAAGTTTTTTCCAATTCTTGTTGGTGCCATTTCCTTCAATGTAGTCCTTGATTTTAGTACCATACTTGCTTATAAGGCTGTCCTTAGCCATCCCAAATCTATCCATAAGATTACCACTAAACCAGTTATCCTCCCAGAAGTTTATCTCCCTGCCATCCCCCACTTTCCATTTGCTACCCTGCTTGATGAAGTTTCTGCTCTTGACCAGATTATTCCAAAATATGGAGCCATAGGGGAGGTGTTCATCATGCAGAAAGGAGAAAACAACGTGATGATTTAAATATTTTGCTTTAATTAAATCAATCCAGGGCTGTTTCTCAGACAGCATTCTCCAGCCCATCTTAGCAATGAGTGCCTCATTCATTTTCTCAATATTTTTTATGCCCAGCCCTCCCATAGACTTCGGGGTGCAGACCTTATCCCAGGCCACTAAGTGGAATTTGAACTTCTCTTCCATGCCTTGCCATAAAAATTTTCTTTGAGTCCTCTCAATTTTCTCTCTGAAGGAAGAAGGAATTTTGAAAAGTGACATGATATAGATGGGCAGACTTTGGAGAGTACTTTTAATAAGTAGGCACTTACCAGCACTAGAAAGAGTGGCACCTTTCCAACCAGCCATTTTTTTTTGAAATCTCACCAATAATTCATCCCACACCTTGTGAGAGACTTTCTTAGTGCCGAGAGGGAGGCCTAAGTACGTAGGCTGAAGTGCACTTATTTGACCCATAATTTTAGCAATTTTGAGTTGTCTTTCCACAGGGGTGTTGAAAAAGAAAATGGTGCTTTTATCATAATTAATCTCTTGCCCAGAAGCAGATTCATAGAGTTGTAATAGAGTCTTGATAGCTTTCACTTCCACAACTGAAGCCAGAAGAAGAAGGATAGTGTCGTCTGCAAACTGTTGATGGGAAACAGTTTGGCTGATGGAAGTGGGTTTAGAACCATATAAAAGGCCATCTTCAACCACTTTGCCAATTGTTCTACTACGACTGTCAGCTAAAAGAATGAAGAGTAAGGGGGAGATGGGGTCTCCTTGTCTGAGGCCTCTACTGCTGGTGAAAAAACCCACAGGCTCCCCATTAATAACCACCGAGAACCTGGCTGTAGATATACAAGACTTAATAATTCTTCTAAATTTTTCCGTGAACCCAAATTTAGTTAAAACTTTGTCAAGGAAGACCCAAGATACCTTGTCAAAAGCTTTATTCATATCAAGCTTAAGGACCATATTTGCCTTCTTGTTATTTTCCATGGAATGTATAGTCTCGTGAACCATAATCACTCCATCTTGTATTATCCTGCCTTTAATAAAGCCACTCTGCTGCCTTGAGATGAGATCATTCATTATGAGTTGTAGTCTAGTAGTAATGATTTTGGTAAAGATTCTAAAAATGGCATTAACAAGACTGATAGGTCTGAAGTCCTTGAAATCTTTTGCATCCATTTTTTTAGGTGCCAGCACAATGTGAGTGTTATTGAGCTCTTTAAGAAGATTTCCCGTTCTATAGAATTCATTCACCGCTTTGAGAAGATCCTCCAAGCAGATTTCCCAGAACTTCTGAAAAAAATTAATAGAGAACCCATCCGGTCTAGGAGCCTTATCCCCTTCAAGAGAAAAAACAGCCTTTTGCAGTTCTTCAAGTGTGACAGCTTTGGTGATGTCTCTGAATTTCTGGTCCTCGATATTATTCTGAGGGATGGCCTCCAACATAAAGGAAATAGCTTCAGAGTTGCTGACATTTCTCTCTTCAAGAAGATTTTTGTAGAAGTCAAGCACTTCTTTCTTAATGTTGTTGGAATCTTTTATGATACTCCCGTTGTTTTTAGAAACCTCTAAGATCCTGTTACAGGCTCTGTGTTTCAAAGTAGTCATGTGGAAGAACTTCGTGTTCCTGTCTCCCTCTTTAAGCCAGATAGCCCTAGATTTAAGGCGCCAAAAAGATTCTTCTCTACTGCAGATCGTATGCAACTCAGAAAGAATATTCTTCTCATTTACTTCATCTTCAGCCGATCTCCCCAAAGTATCCATTTTTAACTCCAGATCCTGAAGCTTCTGTTTTAACTCTTTCTTTTTTTCAAATACATTTCCAAAAACACTTTTATTCCAGATTTTGACTTGCTTTTTGACATTTTTGAGTTTTTGAATCAATCTAAATTGAGCAGTGCCTTCACCATTCCATTCCCACCATTCTTTTATCTTATCATAGATATTGTCATGTTCCATCCACATCTTTTCAAATTTGAATGAGCTTCTTGCGGGTTTAGTCCAATTGAGAAAGTTTAGAGCAATCGGATTATGATCCGATCCAATTCTGGGTAGGGAAGAGAGATGGAAGTCTTGACTAAGAATCCAGCTTGCTGAGATTAGAGCCCTATCCAATCTCACCTGAATGAACTCCTTTCCCAACCTTCTATTATTCCAAGTATACTTATTACCATGCAGATCCACATCTAAGAGGTTTTGTTCAGCAATAAAGTCAGCAAAATCCTCCATACCATTAGAGAAGGTGGAGGAACCTCCAAACTTCTCGCTTGGGTTTAGCGGGGAGTTGAAATCCCCCATGATAAGCCAGTTAGCATAGCAATGTTGGTTTCTAAAGTTTTTAAGATCAGCCCAGAGTTTTTTCCTACCACTAGCAGAGTTAGGGGCATAAATGTTAGACAAGATCCATTCACTCTTATTCTCAATAGTGACAAATTTGATTGCAAGATGATTAATATTATCATTAAGAATCATACCAGTATAGTGCCTTCTGTCCCAAAGAGTAGCCAGCCCTCCGGAAGCTCCCTGAGAGTCAACAGCCGCCATTTCAGAGTTATCCCAAAGATTCTTTTTAATATTTTCAATGGTCTTTGCTTTCATCTTAGTTTCTTGTAGAATCAAAATGCTGGGGTTACTGGAATCCCGTAACTCCTTGATGGTTCTTTGCTTGGAGTTTCCATTTAGGCCTCTAATATTCCAGAAATAATCTTCATTTGGAATGAAGATTACTAATCTCTAAAGTTAATGTCATTGATTAACTAAGATTACTATGTAATTTGTTAGGTTATGTTGAGGTATAACCTCTTTTGGCGGTGGAAAGAGGATACGACATGCATGGCTTTTAGGGGCATTTATGGCATTAATAGATTCTTTTCGTGTGATGGATGGGATTGATTAATGACTATACACACGCAAGATAATATTACTAATTAGGAAAACTTTCAATTAGAAAGCTTGGAGACGTGTATGGAATATTAGAATGAAGGTGATAAAAATCTTTATTTAATCATCGTCTATATTGGGCCTTTGGAAATCACTATTACAATCTCCATGTTCACTATGGGTGATATTATAAAATGTATTGAGCCTTCTTTTTATGAAGAGGTCAAGGATGACTGGAAGTATGGAATATTTTTCATGATGGTGGTGTTATGTCGTTTATGGAAAGATTGTCTGGTCACTCATTCTATGCGAGTGACTAGCAATGTGCTTGACAACTTGGAAGAAAGGAAGAATAAAGGTGGGAAATATGAAATTTCTTATTTCGACAGAGTCCATTGTAGCTGCGATGGGGCTCCCTACAGAGGGATACATTTATTTTAAATTCTCTCCTCAATATGAGATGGATGAGTTCTTGTGTCGTATTGAAAAGCTAAGAAATACTTAGGCTATGAATGAGACTCATTTCCACAACTTAAGGATAGGGTTACTTGAGTAATTGATGAGGTACTTCATGTTGGAGTGACGCTACAAATTGATCTATGGACCTCATATTTTTCTTCTTGTGCATCTTCGGCATGATCGTAAGGTAAAATTTATGGATTTTCTATTTTAATCGCTTGATCATTCCCTTAGACTGGCTAGAGAAGAGGAAGGTCATTTCATCCACCAAGGCCTTTTTTATTTTCTATTTAAAATGAAATCTTCCCAAAAATAAATCTCATGCTTCCCCTCTAAGCTAGGAAAGAAACCTTATATCCCCTACACCTCTGTAACTATTTCCCTCTAGCTTGGCTATTTCTACTAGCTCTTTCAGTTATCGTCATTATTGCCTTCATCTCCTTTTGACTCCAATTCGAGACATCATGATCACTATCTACATTGGTCTAGTGGTCTCCCTTGTTCTTCCTCACTTGTCTCTCCCTCATCTTCTCTATAATATCTTAACCCTTGGGACCCCTCGGATCACTCTCTCATGGTCTCTGAACAGCTTTCTGACCCGACATCTCCTTCCTCTCTGCCTCTTGCCGACACTTCTCTGGCTTCTCCTCCCGTATCCCTAGACATTGTAATGGATACAAATGAGTAAAATAACCTAGTCATGGAAGTATACAATAATGCCCCCTCCTATTTCAATGGAATTTAGTATGGACTCATAAATTCCTAATGTGTTGTAGGATATCTCCTTGGTTTACCCCGATTCTCCTCTATTAGAAAAAATCCCCCCCACTATAGCTTCTAAGAACAATGATAATTTGGAGAAGATCTGGTTAGTAGGCATGCTAGTTTAAAGAATCCATATTGCTACTGCTAAGAAGGAAGAAACTACTCTCAATAATATCCATAAAATGTAATTTGGCTTTGTTCGGTTTGGGTATTTTTGGTTTTTTGTTTTTCTTTGCATACAAAATTGTTCTCTTCTTGTTTCATTATAATATCTGGCCATGAGGGATTTTTTTCCAAGGATGCGGGTCATTTCAAAACCATCACTTTTACTCTAATTCCAAAAATATTATGTTTTGGCATATCGTAGTTGTAGCTAAGCTCCTAATATCTTAATTTGTTTTCTTACATCCTTAAGATCGCTATGCTCCAAATATTATGTCTTGGTATAACCTAGTGGCTTCTCAGATCACAATATCCTACTTTATTTTGATAAATCCTAGTGACCAAAAATTTATGGTGTGGCATAACGTACCATTGGCTAAGATCAAAATATAATTCTCTAACTAGTTAGGTGTTAGCGAAAACTAATCTTGTAATATTATATTGTGGGAGTAATAGAAGATAAGTTAAAAATATTTTCCTCTAATTTTTAAAATGTTGTAAAAATATATTAAATATGAATTACTAAACCCTCAAACTACGTTGATTCAAATTTGTTAAATCCTAGTGACCACTAAAATCCAAATATTATTTCTTTTTTTAAACCTAGTGATCACTAAGCTCCAAATATTATGTTGTGTCATAAGCTAGCAGATGCTAAGCTCAAAATATCATTTAATAACTTGTTAAATGATAGCAACCACTAAGCTCAAAATAATATATTGTGGAAGTACCTAGCCTCTGATTAGTTCAAAATATGTTAATTTAATTTGTTTAATCTTAGCAATCGTAAGATCCAAATATAATATCGTTGTTTAGACTAGTGTCATCTAAGTTCAAAATATCTTCCTCTAATTTATTAAATACTGTAATATTTTGTAATTATGAATTATTGAACCCTAGCGAATACAATCTCAAAATAATATGTTGTGGCATAAGCTAGTGGTTCTAAGCTCAAAATATCTTAGACCATTGATAGCCTCCAAATATTATGTGGTGGCATAACGTAACGGAACTAAGCTCAAAATATCTTAATTCCAAATATTAAAATCATACAAAAAATTCAACTAATTTATACTAGTCTTGATTGCTATAAATATCTCCAAAGTTAATGTCGTTGATTAACTTAGAGGTCGCTAAGCTCAAAACAACTTAATTTAATTTGTTAAAACCTAGTGACTTCTAATATTACAATATAATTAGTCAGGTTATGTTTAAGCATAACCTAGAGGACATTGAACTCAAAATGTCTTTCTTTTGTTTGTTAAATGCTAGTGACTTTTTAGCTCGAAATATTATATTATTAAGTACCTAGTGGTCGTTAAGCTCAAACTATGTTGATTCAAATTTGTTAAATCCCAGTGACCACTAAGATCCAAATATTATGTTTTGGTGTAACCTACCGACCACTAAGCTTATAATATCTTACTTTCTTTTGTTGAAACCTACAGACTGGTAAGATCCAAATATTATGTTGTAACTTAAACTAGTGGATGCTAAGTTCAAAGTATCATTTAGTAACTCTATAAACAATAATGTAACTAAGCTCAAAATATTACATTGTGGATGTACCTAAAATTCTCTTAGCATAAAATATGTTAATTTAATTTGTTTAATCCTACCAAATGTAAGCTCCAAATGTTATGTGGGTGTTTAACCTAGCGAAATCTAAGTTAAAAATATCTTCCTCTAATTTGTTAAATGTTGTAAAATATTGTAATTGAAATTATTAAACCATAGCGAATGCAATCTCCAAATAATATGTTGTGGCATAACCTAGTGGCTGCTAATATCAAAATATCTTAATTTAATTTATTAAATAATAACCAATGATAGGCTCCAAAAATTTTGTGGTGGCATAACCTAGCGGGTTCTAAGCTCGTAATGTATTAGTTTAAAATATTAAAATCATATGATAAATTAAATTAATATATACATATTTTTTTTGCAACTTTGAAGATTACAATATCATTTGTTAGGTTATATTGAAACATGACCTAGTGGACACTAAACTCAATATGTATGATAGTGACTCTTTAGCTCAAAATATTATATTGTTTAAACACCTAGTGGTCATCAAGCTCAAACTATGTTGACTTAATTTGTTGAAACCTAAAGACTATTAAGATCCAAATATTATGTTGTGTCATAAGCTAGCAGACGCTAAGCTCAAAATAACATCAATAACTTAATAAATTATAGTGACCACTAAGCTCGAAATATTATATTGTGGAAGTACCTAGCGTCCTCTTAGCTCAAAATATGTTGATTTAATTTGTTTAATCTAACCAACAGTAAGCTCCTAATATTATGTCTTGGGCTAACCTAGTGGCCGCTAAGCTCAAAATATCTTTCATTAAATTTTTAAATCCTTTCCATAAATATTATGTCGTCACCTAAAATAGTTTCCGCTAATCTCATAATATCTTAATTGAAATTGTTAAATCCTAGCTGACTGCAAAACACCAATATGCTCCAACTTTTATGTGTTAGTATATCCTAATGACCACTAAGCTATAAATATCTTAGATTAAATTCTAAAATCTGATCAATAAATTATACTAATGTATATATATCTTTATTTACCTAGTGACCATGGAGTTTATCAACCTTTTATGTGTTAAAGATGTATACATATAGATTTATCTATTTATTATGAGATTTTGACATAATTATATAAGACATTATCTACTCATTGCACCCTAGCAGACGCTAAGCTATTATTAAAAGTAAATATATCATGTTTATAATGAAGTTGTGTTATGAATCTAAATTGTTAATATTTGTGTATAAAACAGAGACAAATAACAAAGTGATCGCTAGGCCCAAAAATAGTGTGTTGCCTATATCAAAAACAACTGATCCGTGAGGCCTCCAAGGTAAACAAATATGGCCTCCAAATAAGAACTATAGCCTAACAGTTGCTAGGGTAGGAAAAATTTTCATGTAGATTTTATTCATACAAGAGTAATCATATTGAAAAGCTATAAATGATAAAAAATAAATATGGAGTTTATATAATGGATACATAAATATACATGTAGAATCATGTATTTTATGTGTTATATAGGTATATATATATTTCTCTATTTCTTATGATATTTTGGTAGAATTATTTTACATTTATGACAATTAAATAAACTTGGACTATCGACCAAGAATTTATACAAATTTTTTTTAGATATGACATGATCTACTCATTGCACCCTAAATGACCACTAAGATATTTTTAAAGGTAAATAAATCATGTTCATAATGAATATTTGTTATAAATCTAAATTGTTAATCTTTGCATATATAATAGGAGAGAAATGATAAATCGATCGCTAGGCTGAAAAAATAGTGTGTCCCCTATATAAAAATAACTAATCTACGAGGTTGCCAAGGTAAATGAATGTTTTCTCCAAATAAGAATTATAGCCTAGCGATGATCCATATGGATCTATAAGAACACCATTTCACCATAATAACTAGATCCATATGAAAAATTAATCCAAATGAAGAGAAGATTGTAAAGTTACAGAACCACCACTCTATGCGAGTAGTAACGGTTACATAACCACCTTAACGGTTGTGTAAACGCCTTTCTACATACATCGCTGGTCCTATCACTAATAGACGAAAAATAAAATCACAACCATGAATGATCATGGATTTCAAGATTCCCAACCATGACTCTTCCTTGGAGGATGTTTCTCATTCTCCAGTACATGGGAGGACATGGGAAGCATGTTATTTAAGGGAGAGCATAGGAAAGAATTGGATCATCAAATTTTGAATGCAAGAGAGTGAGAAGAAACCATTGGAGCTGGAAGTGTTTTGTAGAAGTAAGGTGCAGAAAAAAGTAGCTAAGCATAGAAGGGAGGTGTTTTACATTTTTACCTTCCATCCTCTTATTTTAATATATAATTCTTTGTAATTGGCAGTGAAAATTGGGAAGAAAGAGTAATTTCCCTTCCCAGATACTTCTCCCTCAACCTAGGGGTTTCCAAGATAAATATTGTGTTGAATTGTCATATTTCCTTTGCTACAAGTAGTTCTAAGTTTCATTTTTCTCACTAATAATTAAATTGGAAAGGGAAAGGTAAAAATACAGCCACTAATTTGAATACTTGTAAAGATCCCAATAATTTTTGTAAGAATTGTGATATGAATGGTCATACCGACTTTACATGTTGGAAGTTACATCAAAATTACACCCAAATAACTGAACCAAAGATTCAAATAAATCCATGACAACTGTAAAGATAGATGGGGAGGTGGATAACAAAGATGATTTATATGTAGACAAAAGGATTGGATGCAAGATCACTAACATGAACAAAAAAGAAAGAAGAGGAAGAGATGAGTAAGTCATTTCAGATTAAAATACAAATCAAGAGAGCTAAGTTAAATGCTTTGGTTAATATTGGTTTGCAATCTAATTTATTTTTGATCCGTCCGTAAAGAAGCTTTTGGTCATAATAATTATGAGTATCCACATCCTTATCCTTTGGTATGGGTGAATAAGGGTGTATAAATTAAGGTGACAAGAAGATGTAAGTTCAAGTTTGGGATAAATTCTTGGTATATAGATGTATTCAAGCTCATATAATTTCACTTGATGTATTTGATGTTGTTTTTGGGAGTCTTTGTATATCGGGGATGCTATATTCGCAAAGAAGGGAGAACTGATATAGATAGGTCAAGGATGGAATCATTCAACATCCAGAACACCAATGTAAGAAATTTTTTTATGGTAAGTGCTAACCAAGAAAAGAAACTAATTCAAGAAAATCATAATCAGTTTTGTTTACTTTTATTAAAAGATAAGAAAGATGGGGTAAAAATTCCATATATTTCTAACAAAGGGATGAAGGATGTAGATAGCATTATTCAGTATTTTTAGGAAGTATTCTAGACTCCCAGTGGGTTACCACCAAAATGGGAGGTAGAGCATGAGATTCAGCTGTTTTCAAAGTCCCCTCTACCAAATATCAGGTTGTATAGGCAATCCTTGTTGGAGAGTACAGAGGTAAAGAAACAACTCCAGGAGTTATTGGACTAAGGGGTAATACACCCAAGAACCTCACCATGTGGTTTTCCTATTGTGATGGTGCCAAAGAAGGATGGTTCTTGGAGGATGTGCATCGACTACCATGCTTTGAACAAGATTACCATAAAGAACAAATATCCACTCCCACGCATAGATGACCTCTTGGACCAGCTTCAACATGCAAAGTTCTTCACGAAGTTGGATCTCAAGTTAGGTTATCACCAAGTCAGGATGAAGGAGGAGGATATATAGAAGAATTCATTCAAGACAAAACATGGTTTCTATGAGTGGTTAGTACTTCCATTTGGTTTATGTAATGCACTCGCTACATTTATGATATTGATGAATGATGTATTGCGGGAATTCATAGATTCATGTGTCATTGTATATCTAGATGATATTATGATTTTTAGTGCCACATGGGAGGAACATATAACACATTTACAACAAGTCTTGCAAGTTCTCAGAGAGAAACAAATGTTATGCAACATGAAGAAGTGTGAATTTTCCAAATAGTCACTTGTCTATCTTAGGCACGTGGTTGGAGGAGGAGAGCTACAATTGGATACGAAGAAGGTAGAAGCCATCACCACCTATCCAACACCAACCGGATCCACATAGACTAGAAGATTTGTGGGAGCAAGACATTACACGAGGAAGTTAATTCCAGATTCTTCGCTATTGCAACACCTCTACACACAGTGGTTGTAAAGAGTAAGTTTTTTTGGGTGGGTAAGGAACAAGATACATCTTTTGAGTTATTAAAGTACAAAATTAGTCATGCTCTAGTACTTTCTCTTCCTAATTTGTAGTAGCCCTTTGAAGTAGAGATAGATGCTAGTGATTACACTATGGGAGCAAAGATGTTGTTACGGGGAGGTAAACCAATATGTTATCATTCGAAACTTTCACTTGAGTGGTTGATGTATATTAAGTATATGATAAAAAAATGTATGCCCTAGTTTAGGAAATAAAGAAATGGAAACATTTTTTTGGGAAAATAAACTATTGTGATCACTAACCATAAACCTCTCTAGTATTTACAAGTATAGTCTAAATTACAGTAGGAAAGGCACTACAAGTGGATGAGATTCCTTCAGCAATTTGATTTTGTTAACAAGTATAAGAAAGGTATCACAAATTTTGTAGGCGATATGTTTTCTAGGCCACCCACATAAGAGAAAATTTCTAGTTTGGCCATTATCTCTCAGTTTGAGCCATTCACGAAGGAAGATAATAGAGAGGCATATGCCCAATACAAATATTTTGGGGTAACATATCAATAGTTGCAATCTCAAGGGGCTGAAAGGATGGGTATTGAAGATTGTTATCTCAAATATGGGTTGCTCTACTGATGGGGGAAGCTTTGTGTGCCAAAGGAAGAAATGCTTCTATTGATGAGGGAAACACATACCTCAAAAGTAACGTAACATTTTTTTGTGGCCAAGACCCTAGCCCACTTGCAAAGGTATGTGTATTGGCCCAATATGCAAGAAGAATTATCTAAATTCATAAGAGGATGTAAACTTTGTTGTACGAGCAAGCCTAAAATCAAGAAGGAAGGTTTATATATGCCTTTACCAGTCCTACTCATCTATTGGAAGATATTTCTATGGATTTTGTAGGAGGAATACCTATGTCTAAACATGGCCATGATTATCTATATGTTGTTGTAGATAGGTTCAATAATATATGTGTTCTTATGGCATGTAAAAAGACAATAAAAGCATATGCGACAACCAAAATTTTCTTTGTTAATGTATGGGTGCATTTTTTTCCAAAGTCTATTGTTTCTAAGAGAGATTCCATGTTCTTGGGTAAGTTTTAGACTACTTTTTGGGAAAATATGGACACCAAGTTACATAGGAACATAACCTTCCATCCACAGACATATGGATAAATGAAGGTGGTGAATAGGAATTTGGTGCAATTGATTAGAGGATATAATAACAAATATCCATGGACTTAGGATGAGTACTTAGCCTACATTCAGTATTCCTACTATTGGAGAGTACATACATCCACTATGCAGTCATAGTTTGAAGCATGCTTGGGATATCTACCTACTAATCCATTGAACATGGAAGTTGGGTAGTAGGAATAAGGGGAGATACATGATTTAGAGGTGACTAGAGTAACTAATTTTGTTGAGAGAATCCATAAAATCCATCTGAAAGTGAAAGAAAAATTGGATAAATCCCAAGCCAAGTATAATGCTACACATGATCAACATCAAAGAGAGCATAAAATTCATATTGGAGACAAATTTTGGCTTTACTTGAGCAATGAGAGATTACAAGGCCAAACAAGGAAACTCAAACCATTGTGGTATGGACCCTTCATTACACTAGAGCAAGTTGGGGAAAATTCCTTCAAGATTGAGTTTCCACCATTCATGTAGATGTAGTCAGTAGTAAATTGTGAGAACTTGCACGTATATGAGAAATCCATGCTTGATGGAGAAGAAGAATTCCAGCTACTAGCTTCTATAGATGATTGTCTTGTACTCACGAGGTAAATTAGAGGAGGACATAGTGCTGCAGCAGAAGATCAAAGAGACAAGGAAAGGTCCATAGGAGTCTTAGCAGGTTGGACTCAAGGGGAAGACACCAAGGAAAGCCCGGTGGTACTCAAAGGATAAAGTGAGGGAATTTTTTCCTCATCTACTCCCCACTAAGATTTTGTGGGACCAAAATCCTCTTGAGCAGGGGAGGTGTGATCCATAGGGATCTAGAAGAATACCACTTTACCATATCAACCATATCCGGATGAAAAATTAAACGTAATGAAGAGATGACTGTAAAGTTATAGAGTTGTCACTCGTGAAGAGAATTGTTTGTGTAATCACCACGGAAGTTATGTAACCGCCAATATGCATACACCGATGGTCATGTTACTAATGGATGAAAAAATAAAATCAGAGCCACGAATGGTCACAGATTTCAAGCATCCCAACCGTGACTCTTCCTTGGAGGAAATTTCTCATTCTCCAGTGCATGGGAGGACATGGGAAGAATGTTATTTAAGGGAGATCATAGGAAATAATTGATCATCGAATTTTGAATGCAAGAGAGTGAGAAGAAACCATTGGAGCTAGAAGTGTTTTGTAGAAGTAAGGTGCAGAAATAGAGAAGCCAAGTATAGAAGGGAGGTGTTTTACATTGTTTACCTTCTTTCCTCTTGTTGTAATATGTAATTTTTACAATTGGCTAATAAAAATTAGGAAGAAAGAGAAGTTTCCCTTCCTGAATGGTTTTCCCTCAACTTGGGGGTTTCCAGGATAAATATTGTGTTGAAATTTGATCTTTCCTTTGCTACAAGTAGTTCTAAGTTTCAGTTTTTCTCACTAATAATTAAATATTATCATTTTCGAAGTTGAAAGTAGAATAAGAAATTGTTGTGGTCTCGTAAATTTCCAAAGCTAGAGGTTTATAGATCAATCGGGTGCTAGGGTGGGAAATTTTTTTCTTGTAGAGTGTATTCATACAGAGAAATCATATTTAAAATCTATAAACGATAACAAATAAATCTGAATTTTATATAATCAATGCATAAATATACTTGTACAATTGTGTATTTAATTTGAAATAAATTTTGGGTTTATTAAATTGGTTTATCAAATCAAAGAATTATATAGTCGTAGCCACAAATATTTGTGAATTTTTTTGGCATAGATTAGCAGGATCAAAAGGAAGTATATATTAATTATTAAATATATAGTTATCAAAAATTATATTTAGCACCTCTCAAATGAGGAAGATGGAGGGAAGGAGCCTCTCAAGGACCTATCCTAGACCACCCATAGGAAGCCTTTTCCAATACTCTTGAGATCCCCTTCAATTGTCTCAAGAAAACAAGTTCTTTGTTGGATGCGCTAGGTATTTTTGCTAACTGTAGGTGAAATATGTTTGCTTTTGTTATAGAATGTTTGATTTTTGTTTGATCTTTTGTTGTTTGTGTGGACCTAGTTTATCTCAAGTTAAGCTTGTTTAACTTTGTTTATTAGTCATGTCCCTCTTTTTGTACCTCTTGGGCTCATTCATGTTGTATCTCTCTTTGTAAGGCCTCTAGGAGCGGATCCCTACTTGTTACTTAATATAATAAAAATTATATTTAATAGAATTTACATATATATAATATGTATAACTTCCATTGTACAAAACATAAAATTTTTGACAACATTCCATTTGGCTATTTCTACATGGGAACATGTATATAATTGAAAATAATTATCATACAATTGAATTTTTAATATTGTTTTCTAGTTTTGAAGTAATTTGTTAAACTCATAAATTTTCCTAAAATGTTTAAGCGAAGACCATGTAAAAATGGAATATGAACTAATTGGGGAAATTTATTTCCATCATCTTAATAAAAAAAATTAAAATATTTTGGTTCTCCCAACCAAAATAATTTTTTTAAAAGTGACTATACCACAAGCCATCATTATCCTAAAAAACAATCGCAAGAATGAGAACAAAAATTCAAAACAAAAATACCCACAAAGAGACATAGAATGGCGGAAGTGGGAAATCATTTAACAAATATTAATACTAGAGCAGAAAAGGGGTTAAATTTTCTTTCATTAACATACAAAAATTGTGTTTTCATGAAGAACAAGGTGGTTTGGCATGGAGATCAAAAGCAACTGGAAAACATGGCTTGACCATAGAGCATGATTCAAGAGGGAAAAAATAGGAATAGTGTGGATCACGATTGGACTACCATGAAAAACATAAGAAATAATCAACTATATAGAAATTAATAGATTCCATGATAAAAAAAGGTACACCTTTACTATAAATACCTGATTTAGTAATATCTAGGATTATTTCATGTTTTATGTTGTCTTTGAAACCTCCATCTGCTACCTCAATCAAACTATATGCACGATTCTATTCGCAACCTTTGTTGCTTGCCTCCTTCGTGTGCATCATTTATGTGCATCCTTTCTGTGTGTATTTTGTGTGCCTTCTCTACAAATAAGATTATAATCGCTTGCAAAAAGCAACTAGAATTTGAACACTCGCCCTAAAATCTAAGGCCTGTGCACATTTTTTTAATTTGAAGACATGCTTTTATGTGTAACCAAAAAATTATAAACCCTTGTTGGGCCCCTAGAATGTTTGCTAAGTACAAAAGGTACATAGGCGCGCAAGGCCTAGGTTAAAGAAAGGCATGCAAGGATAAGGTGCACGGCGGGGTTTAAAGAAAGGTTTAAGGAAACTCGTGGCATACGCAACACACATGGATAGAACCAAGGATTTGGGAGTTAGCCAAATTGGTTGTTTTGGGAAGAACACCAAAAGCATGACCCGACTATGCATTCTCGAGTGGATAAAGTGCCACTTGGCGATAGGTTGGCCTGATTTGGATCATGCCCATGCGGTAGAAGCACATCATGGTGAAAAGTAGAAATATCGGGGCTAGAGGAGCATGCTCACATGGAGGACCACATTCAAATAGTTGGCATTGGATCTAAGGGCACTGGACAATGAGTTGGTAGTCTAGAAAGGCTATAAATACAAGTGCCTGCAGGAGCAAATGAAGAGAGAACTAGAAGAGGGCGGAGCTCTACGAAATACTGCAAGAACTCTGTTAGTGGGTAATTGTACTTGGGAAAGGATGTATAATGGGTATGGGGATTGTAATTTTTCTTTTGATAGCCTAGCTACATTAGTCTAGTTGTAATGCATGACTATGGTCTACTTCTCTGTGACATTCTATAATGGCTTCATGGATGTAATGAGGTTACTAGTTATATGAATATGAATATTGATGATTCTGATGCATACATATTTCTCATAGGTCTTCTTTCATTTATGTTTATGCTAATTATGGATACTCGTCTAACCTCTTTCTATTTTAGTACAAGTTATATCACCTGTTAAAGTACTTTTTGTCTGAAATGACTACAAGGATCTAGAGGGTATTCTGAGCTCTATGGTTCTTGTATGTCTTAACTCCTTTTAAATCTCTTAAACACAAATCATAGATGATGCTTCCCACTAAAATCACATAAAAGAGAGACTCGGAAACCGTGCATGCCTCAGGTGAGCACCCAACATCCGTTGGGTGAAAGTTCGGCATGCATGGGGTTCCTTTCTTTTGTGATAGGGGTAAAAATGACTACATCTTGGTTCTATTTCTGGACCTCTTTTCGAAGTTGTAGTGGGAAATGGCATACATCATGATTTTTGTAGTGAGTAATGATAGAGCGGTTAACTTTGGAAAGTGTTGAATCATGGTTCAAGAGCATGGAGGATGAATTTTCTCAGAGATTCAACACTGGACCTGAGTTTGATGCACGTAGATGGGTAGAAGAGAACCTCTACCATGATCTGTATGAAATTTTTTTCTGTTGCTTCCCAGTAGAACTGTATGAGTGGCTCTCAGCCTATGTGTCTAGATCAATTTGGCATTATGGATTACATGTGTGGACTCAAGAAGAATAAAAGAGGCAGTAGGATGCGAGATATGACATGGACCCGTGCTATGGATCATTGGTGGAAAATAGTACTAGCTAGCTACACTGGAGTACACTATTTCCACATATTCTTATCTCGTAGGTTCTTTGAGTTTGAGTTTTTATGGGATCCCAGAGGATCATTTCTACGTTTTTACCCTCTAGCAATGACTATCTTTATAGTTATCATGAGTTTAGAGGAATTTCTAATGGCTAGGTAAACCATTCCAGGTGGGTGAGGAAGCTAGGGTGGAGGAAGATCACGAGATGTTGCGATGGAGAAAGAAAGGGAGGAGAGACGACTCAAGTATAGTGAAGCACTTGAAAGGGATATTTCTAGACAACGTGAGGCTACGAGATGTGATGGATGTATGGTGGTAGATGTTACAAGAATGATTTGAGGTTCACGTAGAGGATGTGGAACCCGATCACCTGTGTAACCCCATCTTGGCAAGCTCGTATGAGAGACCCCTTTAACTTCGATGAGAGTTCGTTATGAGGAGAGAGAAGAACCATTAGCGTGCATCCGAGCCCACATGGTGACAAAAACTTGGCACTTGGTTTTCCATATCAGGGGGAAAATATTGCTAGTCCAGTTGATTACATTGGAAGTGATCGGTATACACCCAGGAGATATAATTTCTTGTTTGGACCTTTTATGGCTGCAAACACCAACCCAATGTTAGGAGGAATTTATGGGCAAGGTATAGACACGTAAGCTTTTGGTCTCACGTCTCAGTGAGTGGAGAAGAGTATACTATTGGTAGTGGGGCATTTTCATAGACCATAGGCACACGCTTTAGTGGGCTGTGGGGACCCTTGGGATGACCTCTATGGGGTCTTGTGGATCCGGTGGTTCGGAAAAATATGATCCGGTGGGTCAAGTGGATCTCGGTGGTTCAGGAGGCATAAGACCTAGTGGACCTGGTGGGGGGAAACACCCAAGGAAACCAAGGCTCTAGCTTAGTAGGACATGGGCCCCATCCACCCCCTAAGTTTTATTTTAAATGTCTTTACATTTTCCCAATTATAGAGGTATTGAGGATTTCATGGAACATGTTCACAAGTGTGAACTGCTATGGCGCACAAAGGGTGTCACAACCCTAGAGCAGAAGGCTAGTTAGTTTGTAAACACGTTGCAAGGGCATGTACATAGCTGGTATAGGAAATATGACCCTCATCAAACAAGTGGTGGATTATATTGCTCTAAAGAATGCATTCTTGGAAGAATTCCACATCCCTAAGTTTGAACAAAAGAGCATCGAGGCCTCAAGGAGATTCGATAGGTAATGGTGGAGAGTGTGTGAGAGTATGATGCGTGCTTTAAAACTCTCATCTAAATTATCATATGATATTCACCCTTCATAGCATGCTTAGTGGTTTTTTGGGGGATTGATCACACCTTTTAGAAGGGCCTTATCTCATAAAACTTTCACGTAATCGTGCGAGGCATTGGAATTTACTCGTGTGCTTTGAGGTTGTTGGTAGTGTTGATACTAGTGCTAGCCCATTCTTAGAGGCTCAAATTACTACTATGGCTAAGTAGCTGGAGAAGTTTTCTATGAACTCAGCCCATGAGACTCACAGTGGTTTATGGTGCACAAATTGTGAAGTAAAAGGGCATGTCAAGGATAATTTGCACCAGAGGATAGACGTGCCGTGACAAAGAGACAGTGAAATTTTTCATGGTGACCATGATGTAAGTAGATGCCCCTTGCTACAACTTGTAATTTGGAAGAATGTGTCTTGTTACTGTAATATTTGTACCTCTACAACCCATGATACTAATTAATGTAGGGGGTAAGTGCAGGAAGTTGATGGACAAATATAGGGTCATCCGTGGACATCATATTGCAAATAACAACATAATATCAACTTGTAGGGATTATTAGCAATATATACACTCAAAATTAGACAAAATTATATTAATATGAATCATAGCATCCGGAATCTAGTTTCTAAAATACTAATTTTTGTAAAAAATGGACAAGATTAGCTATATTAAACACTCAAAATTCAATGACTTGGTTTTTTTTTTTAAAAACGCTAATAAGATTATAGTCCGTTTGCCCACAATTTGGATGACCAAAATTTGATATATATTTTTGTCCTTTTGTGAGAAGTTAGATGCCACTATCTATCTTGGGATGGATTTTATTTTGTATTTTTTGAGTAATATTTTATTTTTTATGATTTTTTCCGTGAAAGTGGTATGAAAACATAAAGAAAACAGAGCACTTTCCGTTTGCCCGCCATAACTTCATCAAAAAATATTGAAATCAATTTTTTTTTTTTTGAACATGTATATAATTTCACTATGGTTGGGATGGTATAATTTTTATCACATTCTGATAAGTGAAACAAATTTTGCAGTCTTAAACGTAGACATAAACATTCACAAGAAAAAGTGTCTTAAAGACCTACTATTAGTAAAAAATTATAAAATGATATTTATCCTATTCTATTCACTTTAAAATCAGTATTTCTACAAAGCTAATAGTTTCCCCTATGCAATGGTACCATTTTTATGACATAGTTTCTAATTTTCGGCATGGTTCAAGTCTGCGGAAGACTAAATTTGATGTTTTGCTGTTTTTAATGTAAAATTTAGGATTTGATGTCCACTTAATTGTCCCCCAACTTGGTGCACTTACCCTAGGCTCATTGATCATGGGGTGCGCTGACCAAAGATTGCCGGTAGTTCTAAGGGTGATGATCACCGTTATGAGGAGCACGTAGATGGAGGCATGCATGGAAGGGGTTTTCAAGGAGGATTATGTGGTCATGGTAACCATGGAGGAGGAAGGAGTGAGTTCCTATGTGGAACATGTTTCAATTGTGGGTCTATAGAGCATTACAAACGAGAGTTCCCAAACCTATTGCAGTGCTCATGGTGTAGAAAGAAGCATAAGTATGAGGAGTTCCTAGAATTATTTGAGCACATGAATCAAGCAATGGAAAGATAAGGGCACTACAATGGTTAGTATTAAAAAGGTAGACACACAGTGGATGCCACGAGTAACATGGGATGTAGGTTTAGAGCCTGTTTTGGTAACAACAAGGGTAGAAGCCACGTGCAAAAAGGAGATACCAAGGTAGAAGAACCTGGTTTCAAGGGAGGAAGTAGTTCATGGAAAGTACCTAGACCCTGCATGTCAAAAGGAGGTATATCAAGACACCATGGATGTCATTCAGAGTTTACAAGGGGAAATCCAGTGTCTAAAGGAGTAGTCTAGGAAGGAGGAACAAGGAAGGAGAGTCGAGGTACCAAAGGATGACTTGGATGAAGTCAAGGAATTATGTAAAATTCAAAGGCAAGATAATATTATTCCCTTGCTATGATCATGGTTGAGAGAGAAGGTACCACATGTCGAGGAGAGCGTGAGAGGTAGGTCTTGCACGTAAACCTTCCCCCTCACATCCTTGACTATGACAAGGAGATCACATTGAATGCAATTGTAGATGGATGGCTCCTTAGTAATATCCTCATTGACACAGGCATAGAGGTTAATGTTCTAACTTTGGATGCATGGCAACAGATGGGGAAACCTACATTACAACCATCTTTGAATGTGTTGTATATGGAAAAAGACAAAGGAAATGCCCATCGGTGTCTTAAAGGATGCAGTTATCACTATCCAAGGAGCTAAGTTTACTGGGGACTTCGAAGTCTTAGTGCTCACAAAGGTAGACTATTTTCTAGCACTACTTGGGTGCCCATGGTGTTATAACAAAAATACGGAGCTTCGGTTCAACAAATGGTACATTAGCTTTGAAAATAAGGAGGAGCGGGTCATTATACCCTTATTTAATGGGAAATCAATGCCCTATACTGAACCTTTGGGAGAAGAAGTTCTGGATAGGATACATATGCACTCAATCAAGGACCCAGAGATGATCCATCCTACCAATGGAGTTATCCAGTTTGAGGATGCTCAGTTAGTAAGTGATACCACCAGCCTAGCATGTGATAATTGTGCACATGAAACTTATGAATTGATCAAATGGCATTTAAGAGGGTTGGTGCCCAAGGTAATAAAGGCGTGCATAGTCCAGTGCCTAGGAGGAAAGGATCTACCTAAGTATTCAAGAGGATCCTTCCCTGAGATCTTTTTACAGGAGATGGAAGCTTAGTGGAAGGAGGAGAAGGAACAGAGAGGGATGCTAAGTTATGTCCTACTCAGCATAGTGGCACGGTGGTGGGATACACATCAGGAGAGCCTTTTGGAATGGCGTGAGGTAAGAATTTCTCTCTCTATCAGATTCTCTAGAAGCAACGTGCCCACCACCATCAAGGACTACCATGGGAAGGATCCCACCTCTTTCCATATCTAGGAGTGTGAGAGGATCTGGAGAGAAGGCACGGAAGCTTTGCCACCATCCCTTTGGGTGCACAAGTTGTATTCTACACTATAGGGTTATGTGTGTGCATGATACATACATTTGGAGACACACCGCTAGATAAGGAATTGGTAAGATTTAGTGGCTAACCTCATTCAAACATTTGAGTATCAAAGTACCAAGCCATCAGTTGATAAGGCCTTGTAGGGTGTCAAGCACCTTACCATGGGGGATAGTCCCATGGTAGAATATAGGTTATTGGAGTTGCTAGGTGGACTGGTTTAGAAGCATGCTTTGAAGAGGAGGAAATAAGAAGAGTTACAACCCGAGTGTGCATGTTCGAAAAGGAGAAAGGGAAGTTGGTGTATGTGATTGATGGGGAGGATGCATAAAAATTAGATGTTAGCCATTCTATAGGGATGTGCGAAGTAGTGGAGAGTGTTGATACTCGCATGTGTGACTAGCATGAGCCCTTAAAGATAAATAATGTTAACATTGGTTTAGGAGAAGAACCTAAGGAAGTTATCATTGGAGATTACTGGTCAGAGAAGGAAGTCTCTAAGATCATTGATTTGTTGCATGAATTTGAGGATTTATTCTCATGTGGGTACCATGAGCTCAAATTCTTCCACCATTCCTTGGGGGAGATGAAGATAAAGTTGAAGGATGGCGTGCACCCAATTAGGAAGAGACCCTACCGAATGAATCCTAATTTACGTGTAAAGGTTAAGGAGGAGATAGAAAAATGATATCTTCTAGGATCATTGAAGTAGTGGAAGAATCATAATGGATAAGTCCGATGGTAATTAGCATCAAGAAGGATGGGAAGATTAGGATATGCATGGATTATAGGGAGTTGAATGCATTTTGTGTCATCGATCCTTTTCCAACCCCCTTCACTGAAGAAATTTTGGAAGGAGTCATTGGGCATGAAATCTATTCCTTTACGAATGGATTTTCAGGGTACCACCAAGTCCGGATTGCAAAGGAAGACCAGAGAAGACAACTTTCACCACTGAATGGGGAATTTTTGCATACATGGTCATGCCCTTTGGGTTGAAGAATGTGCCTACTATTTTCTCATGCATAGTGGTGTAGGTATTCTAGGACTTCATCCATAAGTTTCTTTAGGTTTGATTAGACAATATATGGGCTAGTAAAAGACCATTGTGAAAAATTGAGGCTAATGTTTGAAAGGTGTAGGTAGTTGAGGATATTCCTCAACATTAAGAAGTGTGTATTTACTACACCCTTTGGGACGTTATTGGGGCATATCATATGTAAGGATGGCTTGCTAGTAGATCCTACCAAGGTTGCATTTATTATGGGGTTATGGGAGCCTACTAGCCAGAGCGTAGTGTGTGGATTCTTTGGGCATATAGGTTATTACAAAAAATTCATCAAAGGGTATGCCAAGATTGCCATGCCTTTAGAGGAGCTTCTCAGACATAAAATTTCCTTCCATTAGGGAGAGGTGCAACAGATGGCATTTGACACATTAAAGGATAGGATTGTCACCGCTCCTATATTACATTTTCCCTCTTAAGAAAATCCCTTCCATGTCCATGTAGATGCCTCAAGAACTGCTATTGGAGTAGTGCTTACATAACTTGGTGAAGGAACTATTGATCATCCTTTGTGTTTTACAAGTAGGAAGTGACACTAGAAAAGCATAATTACACCACAATTGAGTGCGAAGAATTTTCAATTATCTACACACTTTTCAAGTTCAAACAATATCTGCTAGCAACACCCTTTGTATTTTAAACTAACCACATGGCATTGAAGTACCCGTGAACAAGCTCATCCTATAAGAGTGCATATGTCGGTGGGTGTTGTTATTTCAAGAGTTTGAATTAACGGTAGTAGTGAATCCCGGGAAGAGTAATTATAGGCCTGATCATCCGACAAGAATCAACTCGGGGAGGACATGCAGAGTATCGAAGAAACAATGCTAGACATGCAACTGTTTAGGTTGTGGCATGCGCCCTCAAATTTGGAGGAGATTGCAGTATTTTTAAAGGAAGGTTTGGCACCGGAAGGAATGAAGGCATTAGAGAAAAAGAAACTAGCCATACGCGTTGCACCCTACATGTTGATAAGTGGGGACTTGTAAAAGTTAGGGTGTGATGAAGTTTTACACATGTGTGTACTAGAGCATGAGCACCTCACCATCATGGAAGAAGCACACAAAGGAAGTGTGGGTGGGCTATGCTCATGAAGCCACCGTGCATAAGATATTAATGGTAGGATTTTGTGGAAAACTATGTATAAGGATTATAAAGTGTGTGATGATTACTAGTGCATTGCAAGCCAACAAAGAGAGATGAAATTCTTTTGTGCCCTATAGCTAGCGTGAACCTTTTGAAAAGTGGGAAATAGACTTTGTAGGACCTATTACATCAGTAGTGCATAGGACTCGGATCATGTTATGTCATCACTTACACGACTATTTGACAAGGTGGGTAGAGGTAGCCCCAACTAAAGATTGTACAACAGCCATAAAGCAGTAAGATTCTTGTGGGAGAACATTATCACGAGGTATGTGTGTCCTTTAATTTTAACCAAAGATAGGGGTACACATTTCGTGAATGAGTTTGTGAGGATCCTATTAGTATAATTCATTATGGATCATCACAAGAATACACCCTATCACCCGTAAGAAAATGGAACTACGGAAGCATTCAACAAAATATTGAGTCATACCCGACCAAAATTTGTGATGTCGGAAGACAAGATTAGGATGACAAGGTATCAACCATATTATGGGATTATAGAAAAACTTATAAAAGTATAAATAAATCCACACCATTTCAATAGGTGTTTGGCATGGAAGTTATTCTTCCTGGTGAGTTCATGTTACCTTCTCTACGAATAGCGTGCACAAGAGGGTTAACTAATGAGCAAGCACTAGAAGATAGAATTCATGAGTTAATGAAGCGGGATGAGAGATGATCACTCGTTAGGTGGATCCAACCAATAGAGAAAGTAAATCAAATAGCTTGGCATGATCGCCACATTATAAACAAGAAGTTTGAGGTTGGGTAGATGGTCTTACTATATGATTCTAAGTTTCTACGCCATCCTAGGAAGTTGAAAGTCCATTGGTTGGGTCCCTACACAATCTCATACATCCTTGATTTGGGCACATGGCGCTTACAAGTCTTTGGATGGAATGAAATTTTCGGACACTTCAATGGGAGTAGGTCAAAGCCCTAGTATAAATAAGTCTTCTTGGTGTTTGTAAATAAGGTAGTTTTACCAATTAATTTAGAATTTTCCTTTATACTTTTCTTGTGTTTCATTTTCATGTTTTTTTTTTTTTTACACCTTGGGTGCCGAGTCTTATTACTTTTTGAGAATTTTTGAGTGCGCAGAGGACCGCACATCATTTTAGTGTGGGGTGGAGTAATGTGAAGGAGAGCATGGTTAAAGTGCTAAGGAAGTTTGTGTTGAAAAGCTCAATTGAATGGCCCTGTTGAAAGAGGTGCTTGGAAAGAAAATATGGAAAAAGGATGGTTGGTGCCAAGATAAAGCTACTTTCAGATCCCACGTACAAAGGAGGAAAAAGCACATTAAGCAACATGAGGTAGGTGAGAGAAAAAATCAGGACAGAAGAAGTGCCTTCGGCACTAGTTACGCACGCGCAAGAGTCCCCTGTCATGTTGGATTTGTTGTGTGCCAGAAGGTTAGAGGATTATTTTCATAGGTTGGGGCGTGTGAGGGAAAGTGCTGAAGTCGGGATTTGTTTGGAAAAGCTGCATTAAATGTTAAAAGTATGGTGGTAGGTGAAGTAGTACTTAATGCTTAAAAATGGAAAAACTATAAATAAAGGGGTCGAGACACTTCATTATTCACTTTGTGTATAAGGAGAAAGAAGCACTTTTTGCACCTTTATAAACTAGGGCTTCCAAAAACTAATCTATGTGAAGAAACATTTGGAGAAATTGAAGTGTGAGTAACTAGTTCGGATTTGTGAACTAGGAGGAAGGGATTTCACGGGTGTAGGAAAAGTGTGAGGAGGCACCGTATTGTGAAAGGATTATCCCAGTTAGGGTTTGAAGAACTAGGGAACAAGGTTAAGGAATTTTCTTCACAAGTTCGAGATCTAAGGTTAGAGAGAGCGGAAGAACAAAGTAACATAGAGTGATTGAAGTGGTAAGAAGACCTAGATAATGGCACCCAAGAAACTAGTTAGCACACCCAAGAAGGGCAAGGGCAAGGGCAAGGGAAAGGGTAAGGAAAAGCAACAAGAAACTGATGCATGCACAAATGAAGAGTAGTATGTAAAAATGCAGTACCTAGATGGAGTGTTGTTAAGGAAGGAGTGGGAGTCCCATCTGAGAAACATGTCTGTGAATGACTACAATCATTGTACAAGCACAATTGATAAGGAGATGGTGCTATAGTTAGTGAAACCAACAAACAAAAGGACACCAGAAAGTTTTCCCATATATAAAGATGATGTGAAGGTCAAGTTAGATGAGGCAGGGTTATTACAACTCTTTGAGTTTCCCTACTTCGGGAAGCCTAAGCACTTATATCAATGGTTGATGTTACGTGTGTATGAGGACTACTTCCACTTCACAGGGCGCAAGATGTGCATAACCCCTTAGCTCATTTCACATTTCACAGCCTCATCTGTGAAGGAGATGGGTTGGAAGATGATTTAAGTGACAAAGAGGTGATTAAGGAAACTATCGCCGCCTATGCATACAAGAAGGGGTTAAGGTATTATGATATCGCAGACATTAAGGACCCAGTAATGAAGATGGCCGCACACCTGTGTCAAAGTTAAATGGCCAGGAGAGATGGACCCAGTTAATAAGCCATGGTTGAATGTTTGTAAGAAAATTTTAGAGGGCACCATCTACAACTTGTCTGCATTCATCGCAGATGAGATTATCAGTTATGCAAAGGAAGGTGATAGGATCCTTTTTGGCAATGTCCTGCTAACCATTGTGTTTTCAGAGATCGGGGTACTAGATGCATCAAAAATTTAGTATGGGAGTACCCTAATGAAGAGCCCTCACCCACAATGGGATTTGAAAATACGCTTATGACACTATGAAAACTGTGCACAAGGGGATCTTGGAAAAATGGTATACGCACCTAAGGAACGTGTTCGGGGCAAAATGGAGAATTCCCAAACAATTGCCGGTGGGTCACTAGGGGAGAAGTGGAATTTTCTGTGTACCAGCATTTCTACCTGGGAAGATTCAAACTAACAGATGAGACATGGATCCCATGGTGCAAGCTCCCCTTTTCCTTCACACTCAATACTTCCAAGCAAGAGTAAACAAGTTTAAGGAGTCCAAGAAGTTTAAGATGGAACTTGGCAATATGGACCAGGTTCATAGGAAATGCACAAAGGGTTGGTCTACCCTAGAAAGTGCACGTACGTGGAGAGGTATGTGTCGCATGAAGTTCAAATGACAAGGCCCATGACTCTACCCATTACAAAAGGATCTCGTGGTGTACGTGTACATCCGCATAAGACCCAAGTCTGAGAAGGGAACATATCTAGAGAATGAGGTGTCTATACCTGAGGATCCAACTGGTAGGAAGAGACCCACACCCAAATGGGAGGAAAAAGAGCTAGAGAAGAAAATACCAAGTGTGGTGGAGACATAGGTAATAGGTTCCCCTGGGACAAGCACTAGGACCAGTATGTATGTGCATAAGAAGAGGCCCATAGTGAAAGAAAAGACTCCAGAGCCAGAAAATCCATCAGATAAGGAGTCCTCGGGAGAAGAAGAAATAGAGTCACCTACACCGGAATCCCCGGTTAGGAAGAAGTAGAGGGTAGAAGAGGAGACCGCCTAAAAGGAAACGATAATTTAGAAAAGTTCATAGGAGAAACATATGATAGTGAAGAAGATGATAGTGGAGAATAATTTAGTAGGGAAGAGGATCCTGGAAAATATCAAGGGCCACCTATCTTCAACATACATGATTTAGAAGAGGAAGGTGGAGAAGAGGAATAGGGTTCCTTTTCGTGCGGCACAAGGATATCCAGGTAAGAGAAGGCACCCAAGACATGGGAAAAAGTGAGGAGGCTAGCACACAGAAGCAAGAGGTTCCAAGCTCTACATAGGAATAGACAACCAAGGTGGTAGAAGGAGAAGAGACAAATAATATTGAGACCCTGGTGGAGGAAAATTAGAACACAACGCTGAGTCGGTGTTGAACAAGGAGGAGGAGAGTGTAGAAGAGGATAACGACAAAACTAGAGGCCCCATTTTGATTATAAGTATACCTAAGGGTACACACACAAGAGGAAGTTGCACAGAGGGGGAGAGGCCAAAGATGGGTTATATTGATGACCCAAGGAAAGTGTTTTGCATGTGGTTCCAAAGTAAAAATTTGGCAGAGGATCTTGTAGTAAAGTCATCTTTTGACAGGGAGGTTACATATCCATAGACAAGGAAGGTGCTCTCATGGGAAATAGAGTCCCACCTTGATGAGCCAAAGTTTGAGGTAAGTCATGAGGCAATAATAAAATTTTCATGACCAAGAGAAGATAACCCAATGGTGGATACTCAAGAAGACTCTCGGATGAAAACTTTGCAATGTGCTCAACAATGTCTCCATTGAGACTAATGCTAGACTCTTCGGGTGAAATGATAGGATCAGAGATCTAGAAGGGGAGCTGAAGAAGAAAGAGGAAGAGCTAGCTGGAATGAAAAAGGAGCTAATCCAAGAGAATTTGATCAGCGCCCAGTGGCAACGTGAGTTGAAGGATGAAAAGGCTAAGGTATGCATTGTATACAAGAAGGTGGAGTCCATCAATGAGGCTATAGTATTAAAGCATCCAGACCTAGCATCATCCAAACAGAAGTATGGATCTACCTTAGGATTCCTGGAGGATTTAACAAGGGTCCTCACCATGGAGAGACAGTCGTTAGCCTTGGAGTCTATAGAAGAAGTGGCCACGTGCCTAGAGAAAGAGGATAAGTTGAAGGTCGTAGCACTTGTCATAGAATATAACAAGGTTATTTCTGATGTGAAGGTTGCTTCCCAAACCTGCTAAGGCTACGTAAAACAATTGCGCGGATAGAGACAAAGTGGCGGTGTGCCTTGGTTTCCACTCTTGAAGCAGAACTTAAGGAGTTCCAGGAGAAGATCAAGGGAAGTAGGGTGGAAAGGGATAAAATCCTTGTTGAGGTCGAAAATAAATCTGAAGCCATTGAAACCTTAAGGGGTTCAATCAAAAACCGGTTGAAGGAACTATATCCATGTATTACATGAAGAATGGATACACTTTGGAGGATGTAGGAAAAGAGTTAGAGAAAATCACTGATACCATGAGCACGCAAGGAAATGGACTAAATTTTGGGGAGGTGAGTGCCCTGGTCGGTGACCTTTGTTAGAGAGCGCAAGAAGAATTTGATGCCTGGAACAAGTTGGAGGCTGACTTACAAAAGGATTTTCCTAGCTTGTTGCAGTGATTCCTTCACTCTCCCATTCTTTCTTCTTTCCCCATTCTTTCATCCCCTTATTCTTGTTCTAAGGCGTAAGCCTGTTGTATTCTTTCTTTCACTAGAGAAGTGTTCCTGCGGACAAAGAACAGGCATAGTGTGGGGTGATGTTGGGCCCCTAGAATTTTGGCTAAGAAAAAAAGGTGCGTAGGTGCGTAAGGCCTAAGTTAAAGAAATACACACAAGGATAAGACATGCAAGGCATGGTTTAAGGAAAGGTTTAAGGAAACCCGTGGTGCTTGTGGATAGAACCAAGGGTTCGGGACTTAGCCAAATTGGGTGTTTTGGGAAGAACACATGAAAAACATGACCCAACTACACATGCTGAGTGGATAAGGTTCCATCCTGGTGACAGGTTGGCCCAGGAAGGAGCATGCCTATGGTAGAAGCTTCTAGAAGCACATCATGGTGAAAAGTGGAAAGCTCAGGCTTGGAGGAGCATGCTTGCATGGAGGACCACATTCAGACACTTGCCATTGGATATGATGGCACTGGAGGATGAGTTGGCAGATAGAAAGGCTATAAATACAAGCACCTACAGGAGCAAAAAGAGAGAGAACTAGAAGAGGGTGGAGCTCTGCAGAAATACTGCAAGAACTCTGTTAGTGGGTAATTATACTTGGGAAAGGATGTATAATGGGTATGGGGATTGTAATTTTTATTTTTGATAGCCTAGCTACATTAGTCCAGTTGTAATGCATGACTGTGGTCTGCTTCTCTGTGACATTTTGTAATGGCTCCATGGATGTAATGAGGTTACTAGTTATATGAATATGAATATTGATGATTCTGATGCATACATCTTTCTCATAGGTTCTCTTTCATTTATGTTTATGCTAAGTATGGATGCTTGTATAACTTCTTTTTGTTTTGGTACAAGTTATATCACTGTTAAAGTACTTTACTTCAAATGACTGCAAGGATCTAGAGACCATTTTAAGCTCTATGGTTAACTCCTTTTAAATCTCTTAAACACAAATCATAGATGATGTTTCCCACTAAACTCACATAAAAGAGAGACTTGGCACCCACGCGTGCCTCGGTGAGTACCCAACATCCGTTGGGTGATAGGTCAGTGCGCATGGGGTTCCTTTCTTTTGTGATAGGGGTAAAAATGACTACAACCCTAATCAACATTTTTTTGAGGTATTTAATAATTTGTTTGGCACATTCCATGAAATAATTTTCAAAAATAGAAAAAGAGCAGATATGAAAATTTTAAATTATCACTTTCCCCTTTTAAAGCAAAAGGGTGGGCTATTGAAATTTCAAATATTTGAAAATGTGGGGAATTTAGATTTTGAAATTTTAATTTTTCCATGGTTTAAAAATTAAAACTAAACATAAATTAAAAACAACACAATTTGCCATTTTTATAGCCTAAAATAATATCAACATAATTACAAATATATTATATAACATATATTAAAACAAGTATAAAAATATACATGTGTGTGTGTGTGTGTGTGTAATAAGAAATTAGAAGAAATAAATCCTAAGCATAGTTTTAAAGTTTAATATAATAATATAAAAAAATTATCAAAATTGTTAGATATAGTGTGCGCTAATTTAAATTAATTCTCCAATTAAAATGTGCCACGTGGCAAGTTCAAACAAGCTATTTGGGCTACATTATAGTTGACACATATTTCAAATCGACTTATATATAGGAAATCAATTAGTGGCCGCTAAGCTCCAATTGCTACGATTTGTTATTCAAACGACAGATTTAAAATAATAAAGTGTTAGGTCTTTGTATTTTTGTATCTTATTTGTTCTATAATTAAAAATAAAAAATTTTGAGCCTAGGGGATAGTATGCCATTTCTTTCAATAATTAAAAAGCTTAGCAATGCTAAGCATTTTATTTGATAGGAAACAATGTGAAATGTGTTCATAACAATATATCTTATGAGAACTACATAATAAGGCTAGCGATCCAAAGTTGTTATATGATACAAGTATAATCAATGAAAAACACTAGTGTTACAAAACTGTACAGATAGTGTTTATAATGAAAAGAGGTAAAGGTAGGAGCCTAGCGACCACTAAGCTATACCATGGTTTGTTATTTTATGGATATTTTCAAAATAAGAAATTGTTGAGCCTATGGTCTGATATGCCATTTCATCAATAAGTATAGGAGATTACTAGTTGCTAAGAATTTTCTTTGATAGGAAATGATGTGAAATATGTGTTCATAACAATATATCTTATGGGAACTACATAATAAGGCTAGCGATCAAAAGTTGTTTTATGATATAAGTATAATCAATGAAAAACACTAGTGTTCCAAAACTGTACAGATAGTGTTTATAATGAAAATAGGTACAGGTAGGAGCCTAGCGGCCGCTAAGCTATACCATGATTTGTTATTTTATGGATATTTTCAAAATAAGAAACTTTTTAGCCTAGGTTTTGATATGCCATTTCTTTCAATAAGTAAATGAGCTTAGCAGATGTTAAGAATTTTATTTGATAATAACTTATGTAAAATGTGTGTTGAAAACCATGTATCTTACGGAAATACATAATAAGGATAGTGATGTAAAACTATACAAATAGTGTGTATAATGAGAAGAGGTAAAGGTGGGATCCCATAGCGGCTAAAGTTATACCATGATTTGTTATTTTATGGCTATTTTCAAAATAAGAAACTTTTGATCCTAAGGTCCGATATGGCATTTCTGTCAATAATTAAAGGAGCTTAGTGGTTGTTAAGCATTTTATTTGATAGGAAACAATGTGAAATATGTGTTGAAAACCATGTATCTTATGGGAAATACATAATAAGGATAGTGATGCAAAATTATATAGATAATTTTTATAATGACAAGAGGTAAAGGTAGGAGCCTAGCAGAGGCTAAGCTATACCATGATTTTGTTAGGAATATCTATGTTGTAGTGTGAACATAAAATACTATGTGAGTGATTATATTATCTAGGTAATATAATATGTGTTGTAATAATTAATTACATTATTGTAAATGTAATTATGAGTGGGTGAGTAAATATTGTTATGATTTGTTGAGTAAACAACTCATTAACAATATTAGTTTTGTGAGAAAACAAAATCTCACGTAAAATAACATGGAGTTGTTTTAGGAGTTATGTGTGGAGATATTTATGGAGATTATATCTCCTTAAATATAGGAACAACATCTCCTATTTAAATGGATGTAATAGAAAATAAAAATAGAGTAAGATTTTGAATTTAATTTATGCAATTCTGATATAGTATTTTCATTTGGTACCAGAGCAGGTCTAATGCGGGAAATTTCAGTGTTTTCTTGATCAAATCTGTCTCAAAGAATATATTTTATATTTCGTTTCCGAATTTGGGTTTTTATATAATTTTTACATAGAACAAAGTGTTTGTCAAAAATAAATAAAATAAATTTTAGCGAGAACCCGCTTTGTATTTGTGAAGAAATACATATTTCACTATGCAGCTATCAAATTCAACATATCAATTCTTCTACTGAAGTTTTCTCCAATTTCCAATAATTTTGAATTGTTAATACAGTGCTTGGAGGTTCAAAGGTATTCATATAATATTTTTAAGTACTTTATTGAATTCTATATTCTATATATTAGGAGTAATCTCCACATTACTTGATCAGAGTAATTATGAAGAATATGAAGAAGTAATGTATGTACAGAATAAAGCAAGTACTTCATCTAAGAAAGGAAATTTCAAACCAAAACCTTTCCTTTTAAAGGTAAAATTAAATTCTATTACTATAATGAATTAGTACATGTAGCCTTGAATTGTAAAAAGAGGGCAAAATATCTACTTGATGACAAAATAGATCAAAAAATCTCTTTTGGTTGAAGAAGAAACTGATTGGGATGAATACTCTAAAGATGAGGAACTTTCTTGTCCTAGTGATGAGGAATTCTTATGGTAAATAGTTCACTTGTTAAAGGAAGAAGGACAATCAACATCTTCTCATCATTCACCAATGATGAGGTTGCGGAGATAGATGTGGTGATGTTCTATTTCAGTTGTGTGGTGTGTTTATACACAAGGGGGTGAAACTATTTTCATGTTTTGATTTTAATGTGTTCACATAGACTAACAATAGTTCCTGAGTGTCTATTTGGTGTGGAAGAAGAAAACTGCTTGACTCAGCTTACAAGGGAAAAGCATCTATGTACGATCCTCTGACTGTCGTACGGTCCTTTGACTACCATACTTTGGTGGAAGGTACTTCATTGGAAGGTGATCAGTCAATGAAGATGTTCATACGAAAAGGATGATCATTAGTAGCAAGATACGACATCAAGATCCAGAAGAACGCTACTCCGACAAGTTCGATGTTTCCAGGAGCTCTTACCCCATGTTCACACTAAGGGGGTGAATGTTAGGAATATCTATGTTGTAGTGTGAACATAAAATATTATGTGAGTGATTATATTATCTAGGATAATATAATATGTGTTGTAATAATTAATTACATTATTGTAAATGTAATTATGAGTGGGTGAGTAAATATTGTTATGAGTTGTTGAGTAAACAACTCATTAACAATATTAGTTTTGTGAGAAAACAAAATCTCATGTAAAATAACATGGAGTTGTTTTAGGAGTTATGTGTGGAGATATTTATGGAGATTATATCTCCTTAAATATAGGAACAACATATCCTATTTAAATGGATGTAATAGAAAAGAAAAATAGAGTAAGATTTCAAATTTAATTTATGCAATTCTAATATAGTATTTTCAAATTTATTATTTTATGCCTTTTTCAAAATAAGAAACTTTTGAGCCTATGGGAAACACATAATACATCTTGTTCCCTCTTGAGGGTATATAGTGCAAGAATTTATGTCTACCATGGATAGCCTAGAGAATATGGTACAATTAAATTCAATGGATAACACTAGCATTCAAAAACTATACACATAGTGTTTAAATAAGAAATAGTTGATCCTAGTAGTTGTTATGTTGTTCCATTCAATACGTATAGAAGATTAGTGGTCACTAAGAATTTTATCTCATACAAACAAATGTGAATTATATGTTACAAACAATATGTCTTATGAGTACTACATAATTCATGATTATTGAGGGTTTGTAGTGTAGCACTTGCATCTTCCAGGGAATGCCCAACCAATATGTTACAATTATAATCAATGAAAAACACTAGCGATCCAAAGTTGTACATATAGTGTTTATAATGACTAGCGGTAATGGTAGGAGCCTAGTGATCACTAAACTAGACCATGATCTTTTATTTTATTGCTATTTTCAAATTATGAAATTGTTTATCCTAGCATCTACTATGTTGTTACTTTCAATAAGTAATGAAGCTTAGCATTTGCTAAGAATTTTCTCCCATAAGATCTGATGTGAATTATATGTTACAAATAATATATCTTATGGGAACTACATAAGGCTTGATCCCTCTAGAGGGTATATAGTGTAGCTATTGTCTCTGCCATATACATTCCATCCAACATGATACAATTATAATCAATGGAAAACACTAGCGATTCAAAGTTGTACATATAGTGTTTACAATGATCGTAATGGTAGGATCCTAGTGGTCACTCAACTAGGTCATGATTTATTATTTTATCGCTATTTTCAAAATAATAAATTATTGAACCTAGCATCCATTGTTCTATTACTTTTAATAAGTAATGAAGCTAAGCATTCCATAAATAATTTCTCCCATACAAAACGTTGTGAATTATATGTTACAAACAATATATTTTATGGAAACTACATATGGCTTGATCCCTCTCAAGGGTTTTTAGTGTAGCACTTGGCTCCACCATGGATAGTCCATCAAATATGATACAATTATAATCAATGAAAAACACTAGTGAGCCAAAAGTGTATAGATAGTGATTACAATGACAAGATGTAATGGTAGGACCCTAGCGGTCACTAAGCTAGGTCATGATTTGTTATTTTATCGTTATTTTTAAACTCTTAGTTTTTTTCACCCTCAATAGATACAACGTATCGGACATTAAATTTTTGCATCATAAGAAGACTAACTGTCTAAAGGCGTTGACATAAGTTTGAACAATTCGGAATAAGTTTCTTCAATTAGTATTGTAAATCTAACTTATAGTCAAAGTAAGAGATAATAGACCCTTGTTTTAGTGGTACTCAATAAACATTGTTAATAATCAAATATTTTCTCAAATAGGTATAACCCACCATGACCTTATAGAGATTATTGTTTCCACAAAAACAACTATATTGACAAGGGTCATACTTATGTTAAGGAAAAGTGTAATCATTCATGTTTGTATTTGATAGCTTGTTGTGGAATTGCCCACCAACCACTACTCTTTAAATATTGTACTTATACTAGTTAAATATATTTAATCCTCGAACTACAATGTCTCTCAAAGAACTGCGATGTAGCCGCTAAGGAACCGATAAAAGTGAAAAATGTGATCATTGGTGGCAGTTTCGGGTCTAGAGCCTGGGCGGAAGTTGTTAAGACTCCTCCTGACAAAAATGTGAAACCTCAGGCTGCATGTGATTTTAAAAGTACAAAAGATGTTGAAGGGGTGACCCACTTACAGGTGCCTGATGGATGTCTACAAAGAGCTCTGGAGAAAACCAATCTGGCACTTGTCGGAAAATTTTTGGGGGCACGACCCAATGTGGACACCATTAGGAAATGGGCCATTCGTAGATGGAAACCAAAAGGGGATTTAATAATCACCACTATGGCAAAAGGTTTTTTTCTGGCCAGATTTAATCTCCAATCTGATGTTGACTCGGTCTTGTTGGGTGGTCCCTGGTGTCTGGGTAATATGGGACTATTTTTAAAAAATGGTACCCCGGATTTAATCCATTTGTTGAAAATATTCATGCCATACCCATCTGGTGTAGACTCCCAGGGCTTCCTTTGCATCTTTGGGATGATGAAATCCTCCTTCACATTGCCAAATCGATTGGTTCACCTATTGGCCTGGATGGGCCCACGAGAAACAGGTCTAGGCTGGCATTTGCTCGGTTCTGTGTCTCCATAGAAATGGATCAGGAGCTCCCCGATAACATTGTTCTGCAATCCAAATTTGGAGAATGGAATCAACAAATAGAATATGAAGCTTTCAAGTTAAGATGTAGCAAATGCCACAGATTAGGGCATTTTTCCAGCAAATGTCCTGAACATACAGTTCAAAAGCTGGAAGATTTCTCAGATATTCCTGAAGATCAAGGACAGAATCAGAGAGATAAGGCGGATAAAGAACTGATATCTGAACCAGCTACTGGAAATAGGCATTTGGAGAGGCATTCCAAGTTAAAAGAAAGGAAAAAAGGGTTTAAGGCAAAGAGACCACCGGTTTACAGAAAACTTTGGAAACCTAAGAAGTTGATTGAGTCTCAACAAGAATTAGATCTGGGTCCGAATGAGGAAGAAAACAAAAGGGAGATGTCAGTGGATTCAGTATTGAACTCTTTGACTCCAAATCCGGTAAAGCTGAACATGGAGATTGATGAAGAAAATGAAAAAGTTAACATTTCTCTCTCATACATGGAAGAAGAGGAAGACAAAATCAGTGCCCATCAAGAGCTGCTAAGGAGCAGCTCTATGGAGAAACTAAAAATGAGACAAGAAAAAGGCAAAGAGGATCTAGAATCCATTACACGAGATCTAAACCAAGAGAAAGAGGACACAGATGTGGAGGAGCTGACTCCTAAAATGGATAAGCAGGCTGATATTACCACAGGAAAGGAGGATGGGGAAATTACCCCAATCAGTAAGGAAAATGATTGTGATAATGATGGATTCATCTTAGTGAAAAGAAAGAAAAGAGGTTCAAAAAGCCTAGAAGAAAAGCAGCTTGGAAGCTGGGAAGCTTCCACCTCAAGAATCACAAGGGCCACTGCTAGAAGAACTACAAATTTTGGAGTAACCTTTAGAAAAGGCAGGCCATCTAAGAGAGAAGCAAGAGAAAAAGAGACTGAAAAAGAAATTGCAGATGGTACACAGAGAATTCTGAGCCATCCGGCAAATGCATCTCCAAATTTTTTTAATGAAGGTTATTTCTTGGAATGTCAGAGGCCTCAATGGAGGGCCTAAGCAAAGAATGCTTAAGGAAATTAAAAGAGCAAACAAACCCAACATTCTTCTCATTCAAGAAACTAAAATGAAAAGTAAAGCAGTTGAAGACTTCAAAAGACATTTTTGGCAGAACGTTGCCTTTGCTGTTGTTGACTCTCAAGGGGCCTCTGGAGGTTTAGCGATCTTTTGGGATACAAAGATGGTTGACGGTAAGGTACTCTCCTCAACCTAGAATCATTTAGCTATTATCTTTAAAAGCCTTGAAAATAATCATAGCTGGATCTTGTCTAATATTTATGCGCCCAATACTGCTACTGGTAAAAGAAGGCTATGGAAAGAGTTAACCTTGTTCCGAAGCAAGGTTGAAAACATGAACTGGTTGGTTATGGGAGACTTCAATACTCCTTTGAATCCAGGAGAAAATTTTGGAGGAAGTTCTGAATTCTCCCTTGGTATGGAAGAATTTGCAGACTTTATCTCGACTCTTAATCTTATGGACATAGAGCTTCATGGCAATCAATTCACATGGTCTAACAGAAGATTAGGAGAGAGCTTAATTCAGGTTAAACTTGATAGAGCTCTTATTTCTACAAATTGGATCCTAGACCAGAATTTCCATCTTTCTACTCTCCCCAGAACGGGATCTGATCATAATCCAATAGTCCTCAATTTCTTCAATTGGACAAAACCTTTTCATGGTAATTTCAAATTTGAGAAAATGTGGTTCGAACATGAGGACATTCTAGACAGAATTAAAGAGTGGTGGGTTTGGGAAGGCACAGGGATGGCCCAATTCAGGCTTCTTCAGAAGTTAAAGAATGTTAAACAGAAAGTTAGAAAATGGAATAAAGAGGTTTTTGGAAACATTTTTGAAAAGAAGAAAGAACTTAAGCAACAACTTGAAGAGCTTGAGCTAAATGTCTCCATGAAAGGTATGACCCTTGAGGATCATCAGCGGGAAAAAAAACTCCTATCAGATCTGCATAATATAAACAGCCATGAAGAAACCTTTTGGAGAATGAAATCTAGAGCCCTTTGGCTTAAGGATGGAGACAGAAATACAAAAAAATTCACCTGACAGCCATCAAACATAGAGCTTGTAACATAAATTTATGAAGTTGCTAAAAGAAATGGAAACATTACTAAGGATCCTAAGGATATCAAAACAGAGGTGCTAAATTTTTACAAGAACCTCCTCACTGAAGATACCTCCTACAATGAACAAGCGGCATCTTTCCTCTTAGACTCCATTCCTAATAATATAATACCTGCTGAGAGATTTAAAAGTCTTTCAAAAACTGTCACCATTGAGGAATTAAAAAAGGTTGTCTTTGCTTTAGAAGGGGATAAGGCTCCAGGTCCAGATGGCTTCTCGGCTAACTTTTTCCAAAGATGTTGGGAAATATTTCTCTGAAGATCTCTTGAAAGCTGTCAATGAATTTTACAGAACGGGAAATCTTATTAAAGAACTAAATAATACACACATTGTGCTTGCCCCAAAAAAGATGGATGTAAAAGACTTCAAAGATTTCAGGCCTATCAGTTTGGTTAATGTCATTTATAGGATCTTCACAAAGATTCTCACCACTAGAATGCAACCTATACTCATGGAGATCATTTCTCAATAGTAGAGCGGATTCATCCAGGGAAGAATTATCCAAGATGGAATTATCATGGTTCATGAAACTATACATTCTATGGATAAAAGTAAAAAGGTGGGGATGGCCATCAAACTTGACATGCATAAAGCTTTCGACAGAGTCTCCTGGAGATTCATGGATGAGGTCCTGTCCAAATTTGGTTTTCAAAGAAAATTCAGAAAAATCATTCACTCTTGCATCTCTACCTCTAGATTCTCTGTGGTTGTTAATGGGGAACCTGTGGGTTTTGCCAGTAATAGAGGTATACGGCAAGGCGACCCAATCTCCCCTCTTTTATTCATTATTATGGCTGACAGTTTAAGCAGATCTATTTCCAAAGCTATTGACATTGGCATGATAAAAGGCTTCCCTCCAACTACTGGTAATCAGATCTCCTCTCATCAGCAGTTTGCTGATGACACTTTGCTGCTACTAATGGCTTCTATTATTGAGGCAAAGGCCATTAAAACTGTCCTTAGATTTTATGAGGAAGCCTCGGGGCAAAAAGTTAATTTTGACAAAATCTCTATTTATTTCTTCAATACTCCTGAGGAGAGGCAAAGAAAGATCGCTAACATTCTAGGATGCACAATTAATTCTCTACCAGCTACTTACTTAGGGTTACCTTTAAGTACTGGCAAGATTTCAGTGGAGGTATGGAATGATCTTATTAAGAGATTTCAAAGAAAGTTGGCTGGCTGGAAAGGAGCCGTTCTTTCAAGTGCAGGTAAGTGTCTTTTGGTTAAAAGCACGCTTCAAAACTTGCCTATCTACATATCTGTCAATGTTCAGCATGCCTACAGCTGTGATGAATAGTATTGAGAAGATTCAAAAACACTTTTTGTGGCACGGTACTGAGGATAGATTCAGATATCATCTTGTGGCTTGGAACAAGGTTTGTAAACCTAAGAGACTAGGGGGGTTAGACATCAAAGATATCAAACATATGAGTACTGCCCTTACTGCAAAATTAGGATGGAGGCTTATAAAAGAGCACAGACCTTGGACAGAGCTGATTAAGATCAAATATCTTTCAAATCAAAGCAAGATTTCCTTCATTTATGATCAGTCCCTTCCGAGTGGTTCTATTTTCTGGAACAACCTTCTACGCAGCAGACACATTCTCTCTCAGGGGTGCAGCTGGAAGCTTGGAGATGGGCAAAACATAAACTTCTGGACTGATAAGTGGATGGATTCTAACTGGATTTCTGATTATGATCATATTAAAGACAACTTAATTGCAAAGTATGGACACAAAATCCAGGGGTACATTGAGAGGAATGGAAACAAAAGAAAATGGAAGCAGCTAAAAGTGGAGAATGATAATATTCAGGCTGATATTATATCTCTCCAGAATCAACTTTCCCTAATCCATATAAGTAATCAAAATCTTAAGGATGAGCTCATCTGGAAAGATTCTTTTGATGGGGATTACACTGTTAAAGTAGGATATAATTCTTTCTTTGCATCCATGGCAAGTGAAATTAAGTGGCACAAATTGTGGATGCGGAGCTAACCCCTAGAGTGAACTTCTTTTGGTGGCTAATTATTAATGGCAAGATCCTAACTAATGACAACCTCATCAAGAAGGGATTCATCATGCCGAATAGATGTTGCATGTGTCAGCAAGAGGCTGAAGATATAAAGCATTTATTCCTCCATTGTGAGATTGCTTCCAAAATTTGGCAGCTTGTTTTTGCAAAATTTAATCTGAAATGGATTTTTCCCCTTACCTACCTTCAAGCTTGGGAGCAATGGAGCTCTCCGTTCAAACATTGCATGGTGAAAAGGCTATGGCAACTTGTTCTGCCCCACACTATGTGGAGAATCTGGAAGGCTCGTAATGATAGTATTTTCAGAAACAATAGACAGGCTTGTAACAAAGTATATAAGGAAATTATCATTGTTGTGCAAGATAATATTGCTAGATTTAAACCCCCTAAAAATAGACTCTACCCGGAGAATGAAGAATGCATTCCGTTTGAATGGAATATTGCCACTGTCAATAGAAATAACAATGGTAATGCTTGTGAAACACGATCGATGGATTAAACCCCCCACTGATTGGCACAAGTTAAATTTTGATGGGGCCTCTAAGGGAAATCCGGGTGACTCTGGAGGAGGGGGAATCATCAGGGATCAAAGAGGCTATTATGTTGCTGCTTTTTCTAGGAGAATGGGCAGACAGACTAATCATTATTCCGAAGCCATGGCGGCTCTTTGGGGTATTAGACTTGCCAGAGATTGTAATATTCCAAATATCATAATTGAAGGTGATTCTCTAAATATTATCAATCTTCTGAATAAAAAGCAACACCCCAGCTGGTCTATTAGGGATTATATAGAAGAAGCTATTGATATATGTAAAAGCTTTGAAAATGTCCAAATCACCCACACCTACTGGGAAGGAAATAGGGTAGCTGACAGTTTGGCTAACTTCGGTGTTAATAATCCCTTTCAAACTTGGATTGGAGGGGATGTTCTGCCCGCTCATGTCAATAAAGCCATAATCATTGATCTCCATGGCAGTGAAAATCATAACTAACGGCTGTATTTTAGACGCTAATGAGCGGATCCCCAAGTACATGATGATGACATCACAAAATATTTGGATGATTGTTGTGATCTGTGCGGGCTGGGCATCATCATTTCTTGGCATAGGAGGAAAGCCGAGGATGGGGCAATAATAACAAGTGTAGCATAATAATTAAATCAGCTTTCACGGGAAGGAAAGATTCAAATACCAAAATCAAAGTTCGGCCTATTCCACACATTGATAGCTATTTTACCATTGAGAACAGGAAAAGGTGCAGAGGAAACATGGGGGGGCTGCCATGCAAAACCGAACCGACCCACAATCCTGAGTGGAAAGAGAACACGGAGCTTTGGGATTACCTACAAATCGGGGGCCTGTCTAATTTCATTGAAAGGATCCAAGGCTTCGACCAAGACATCTCTATCAAATTCACCCGGGGTTGGAAGAACAGAATAGTCAAATATAGTAACATGAAAATGGAAATCACGGAAGAGCTCATAGCTCAGATCACGGGCCTCAGCCTGGAAGGCACAAAATTCTTCAATAAGAAGGTAGACAGGGAGGTGGAAACCAAGAAATTTCTGGAAGAGGGAGAGAATCTTGAGTTCGTGACTGCTGGCCTCAAGGTGGAGTCGATCCCTGAACCTTTTGCTGAACTAGCCAAAATGGTGGTAAGGTATGTTACCCTTGAAGGAAGATATGTGACTATACCTCAAAAACATCTGATTTTTCTGAATCATTTTCATAGAAATAACATTATCAGCTTTCCTCATTATCTGATTAACTCTCTGGAGAAATCTATAAGGGAAGTTCAAAGCCACTCTAGGGTTGTCCCTTTGCACCAGGGCCTTATCCTCTTGATTCACCGCCATTTCTCCAGCTGCCCTCCCATGAATCCTATCCCACCTCCCTCCTCCATACCTCCACCTGCCCACACTGCTCCCACTCCCTCCCTGCTAAAAAGAAAGAATGAAGATGTTGTCTCCAGCAAGAAAAGTAAGAGCCTCAAAGCCAAAATCCCTGCTTCCCAATGAGTCCTAAGGAGCCACAAGGACTTGGAACTAGCTGAAAACCTCCTGCATATTAGCAAGCCGGTGGAGGAGCCCAAAGAGGAGGAATTGCTGGATAGGGTGGATAGATTAGAAAAGGAGATACAAGAGCTCAAAGGGGCTATAAAAAACATGGAAAGAGCTAAGGGTAAAAGGATCCTTCAAAGTGAGGAGGAAGAGGGGGTTATTGGTGAAATCTTCAAGAAACTACAGTCCTTAGATGGCAGATTGGGGAATGCTAAAAGCCGAAATGACTGCATATTGTCTGCCCTCAAAAGCATTTATAATTTCATTGAACAACATGTCCACAGTGTTTGCAGTTTAAGTGGGATCAATGAGGACATATGGGGCCCTAAAGAGAAAAGGGACATTGCAATTACCCAAGTAGATTTACAAGACTCCTCTCAAGCCACTTTGCCATTGCCTTCTTCATGTCACTACAGGCTATCAAGACCAAAATTGACAGAGCCATCAAGTAAAGGGCTATTGTGATGCTATTTTTTGGCTGCGATGTGGCTGTCATCGGGTGGTTACGGAGATGTTTTTGTGAGGAGCTCTTATGATTGTTTCTCTTTTGGTTCCTTTTTGATCTTGCCTTCTTTTTTCTGGATCTTTGTACGTTTAGATCCTTTTTCACCTATATTGTAATATTTGGCTATTGAGCCTTCCTTGGTTGATTGTTTTTCCCTTCTCTGGGCTGCTTCTCTCATCTTTACTATCTGGCTTTTGAGCCCTTTTGTATACAGGGTATAGTCCCTTCAAAACTATTTGCCCTTAATAAAATTCTAAAAAAAAATCCCGAGCTACCACAAACTCCGTTAATGTGATTTGTTTCTCAAACACTCTCTTTAAAATACCAAACATTAGATCTTAATGTCCTCTATGCTTTTCCATTCAATAGGTGTAAATGGCTAAAAATAATGTTTTAAGTTGTTCTTTTATATGTTGACTAGAAGTCTATCTACCACTAAAGTGTATATTTTTTAATGTTCCTATCATGCCATCTATGGAATGTTATAGCTTGTCCAACTCATAGATAATCCTTTCAAAAGGTGAAAATGGTTTCTTATCTTTCAATGCATCATAATTCACTATCAAACTTTTAGAAAAAAAATAATTATTATTGATTTGATCCACAAAATATGAATTACTGTAACTAGTTGAATGATACATAAGATGTCATGTCAAAGCCTAGCATCACAAACTAGTAAGTTAATTACTCTCTAATGATACATAGTAAATAACTCTAGAGGTTGGTGACCGCTAGGGTAGTATTTATATTCCTTATTAGACAATGTGAGAAAAACATTATAAACTTCATAAATGACCTAATTATTAATGTATTTTACTCTAATTATAGGTAAAATGTCTTCCATTGTTCACACTATGTTCACAACATTTTCATTCATCGTAGGCAGTAATTGTTAGAAGAAAAGAGATGATGAATGGTTTGTTGAAATTAATTCCCTAAAAACTAGCATTTCAACCTATGGTTGTTTTTGTAATAGATGAAAATCAAGAGGAAGTTGGTATTGTTCTATCCTCAAAATTTAATGATTTGAGGACACTGTGTGTTCAAGTTGAATGCATTTAATTTAAAAATAATAAGTGTCTTATTATGGATATGGAGTTGGATGTTTCTTTATTCAAGAAATGGGAAATGCATGCCTCAATAAATAATGGACCATATTACTATTCAAAATATGGTTGGAATTTGGGGATGCTTATAGATTTTGTTAAAATGGCTATTCAAATGCAGAAGAAATTCATAATGGTATATTTATAATATTTAGAAAATTGTATAGAAATGAAAAACCTCTTTTGTTTTTCATTTCTTGAATAGAAAATGTTTTCTTTCACCTCCAAAACATGTCAAGATGTTTAATATATTGAGGAAAACATATTTGACTAAATTGAAGATAGACCCATCTAAATCAAAGTTGTATGGGTTGAAAATGAATACTAAATCATATACATTGTTGAAGAAGGCAACCATTATATTTGAGAAAATAGAACCTTTGACTATTCAATAGTTTCAATTTTTTTGTTCAATGGTAAATTATTTTCAATTGATGTTTCAAGATGTCATGTAGTACCTCCATAATATCAATATCGTTTGATAGATGATGAAAATGTTTACCTTCTTGTCCACTCCATGTTGATAAATGTTATTCCTACACAAACAGATGCAATTCTTCTTCCCTTATTATATTCTATGAATAACATTGTAGAACTCCATGATCCAAATGACCTGGAAAGTGATGATGTGAAATTTTATATACTTGATGGCCAACATACAATATGTGTGCAAAAAATGATTTTGGGATCAAATACAAGTATTTATATTCAAAGCTAAGGTTTCGAAAGGCTCACATTTTTTCTACAAAATCATCTACCGAATCCATTTATAATATTTTCAAACAACAGAATGAAGTAAACAAAACTTGGATAGAAACCAATTTTATTGATTTGTTGTACAAATCTAGATTAGTTTGGCAATCGCTAGGATGTCCTCAATGGCCCAGATTGACAAAAACAAAGACAAAAGATTTGAAGCTAATGTATTTTAATTATATTGCATTGGTTATTAACATTTAATTTCATCATATAAAAAGATAAAAATATATATTTTTCCTTTGAATGCAAAGCTTTGAGAATCAATGCCTCTCAATTTTTTGAGTGAAAAAAAAAGAATTTGTATGATAAATGGAATTTTCTACTATTTCTTGATGATATATGTACTAAATGGACAACAAAATTTTAGTTTTTAGATCAGGTGGCCTCACTTGTTCACCTATTAAGGATAATCAAGTTAACTTTCAACCAAATTCACTTGCAATATTCATAGACAATCCATTCATGGTTGTTAGAGGAATGACCAACAAAGAACTATCATTACTAGATGATAAAGTGTAATCAACGGCTATATGGTTTATTGGGTTTTTTGAGGCTAGCGTAATAGCAGAGACATTTTATTCTTACTATCGGAGAATAAAAGGATACAAAAATAAGACAACAAGTTCTACATTATTTGAAAAATAAGCATCTGGATAATATTATATTGACATCCTGCAGTGAATCCAATGTAATTGAAAAATTTAAATTGCATGAATCCTACTACCAGCTTATCTATATTGTTGGGTGAAGAGAGAAATGGAAAAAGAAAATTTGATTCCCATATAGGGGAAAAAATGGAAAAATGTAAAAAGATCCCAAGGTGGAAGAAGCTCTTTCCGTCGAGTCTTAGACAATATTAGACAACTATGTGATGTTAATGGAAGGAAATATACTCAGCAACGATGGAAGAAAAATAAAATTTATCTTCTAAATGTGCATATCCATTCCATCTTCCATAAAATTTATCATTTATTCCTTTGACTAATCCTTTCAATGTTGAATGCATGATTGTTGATTTTTTACAATTTTGCTAGCGATATTTTTCTGATGTAATAATGGAGCTTCTAAAAGTTATCGGAACTAGTGTGCTAGACTAGATTATTATTGTTCTAATACCAACTGATTATTCAAAAATGGTAAGAGACACATTAAAAATATACATGTAAAAGGTTCAAGATAGTTGAGTATAAATTATGGATGGATGATATAGACTTCTACGAAAACAACGAGATATTTAAAAGTTTGTTTCTTATGTACACAATATCCGGTGTGCACAACTACAAAAATAATGATTATTATAGTGAAGAGGTCATTAGGGATTGGATGGAGAAACTTCCAAAAAATTTGTTAACTACAAGTGAAATTGGCCTATAAAGAAACATCAATTAGTTTCCTTTCAAAATATCTTATGAGTTTTGGGATGAGATGTTCACTCGATGTCGCTTCAAAAAATTCTTTTAAGTACTAGTGCTTTATGGCAGCAAGCCAGTAATCCGTACATTAGGTGATTCCAATCTATCTATTATTTTTATTGTTGAGACACATAGCTAGGAAATTTTTCTAAAACATTTCTATTATCATATGAAGAAAGGTTTTTCGCGAATACAAATTTCTTCAACAAGTGATTTTGTTTAATGGATTTGAACCTATATATGCTACTTATACATTTATTGTTTATGCAGACAACCAAAAAGATATAAAATATTATGTACAAACATTTCAACTTGTCGCTACACACAACCAGTTCAACATGGTGATTCACCTTCAATCATTTTATAAATATGTTTAATGAGATCTATTTTCAATTTCCATGGTTTTCAAATTTTTAACAAACTTATGTTTTTTACATTTCAGATGATAGATGTGGAGGACGCAGCACATCAGCCATGAATATGCAATCAAATCCTGGTTTATTAGTCGTGTGAATTTATAAACAAAACTACTAATAAGACCTACAAATTTAGAAGACAATAAATGATTATGCAAAAAACCAACAACCGTAGAACGTAACCATGGAGGGTGAAGAGGTATCCAACATGAATAAACACTCATAACTTAGTATGTTAGCCATGTATATTTTAAAAAAAAATCATTTATAAGGCCCACAAATTTATAGGAAATGATAACTAACATACATTAGTTTATATGCTTGGCATACTAGTAGAAGACAAAGTTTAAGGAAATCCATTTATAAGCTATGCTAACAATTTAAAACAAATTATAGAGCTTAGCGCTCTATGGATCCAAGTTCAATACAATAATAGTTAGAATAAAAATATTATTTTCATCAATGTCTCACTGATTTACAACTGCATATTGTCTACAATGTTTCATTGATTCACTACTGCATATTGACTACTTACATTGAATTAACATTGTTTTGGCTTCAACATCATCATAAAAAGAACTACATATGAATTGATCTTGCATGTGTAGGTATGTAAAGAATAACTTGGCTAGCCTCATTAAAGGTTGTCTAGCAAAGTGTAGTTCAGCAAATCCTCATTAATAACTAACGATAATTTTATGCCAAAGGGTGGTTCAGTGAATATAATCATAGCCTAGCGGTTCTTTAAATTTCAAATATAAGATAGAAAAATTGATATTGTACTTACCATATCACCACAGAAACCACTATGTTTTTCCAATTAAGCTTTCATTTGCCACAACATGAAATTGATTATGAATTGATTAATGTTTATTTTAATTAATGTTTATTTGAAATACATTATGCTCACATTTTCAATAACAAGAAATATATTATGAATTGATGAATATTTATTTGAAATATATCTTGTATTGATGGATCCAACAATGTGTAAAGGCGGTGTAATCTAAGCCACAATATCAATCGGTGACTTGTAGCCATAAGCTAAAATTTAGTTTATTTCAATTGGTTATAATTGATATGCGACCGATGAAAATAAAATTTGTTTACTTCCCTGCATGTAGCGATAAGATTTATTTACTTATTTTAGATATGGAGGACTTGTTATAAGGGATAAACAAAATAGATTAGGAAGATGTCATTCAAGTTTGGCATGAAAGCTTTCAACCTACGAGGTGGCCTATTAGAATTTATAAAATTATTATCACCATACTATGAACTAGGATTCTGGTCCGACAATCTCATTTCTGTTGATGTTAAAAAGATATCAACGGGCTTCAATAAAAAAATATTGATTGTATTGAATCCAAGACTCACTTAGGGAAAGGAACATTGCAATATAGTCAAGGGAATAACAATAAGAGGCCTAGAAAATTTTTGGAGTAGAAACAAATTTTCATACATTTTTAAAAACACTTTTTATATTACATTAGGTGCAAAGGGAAACCCTCCTGAAAATTTTATGGTTGGGATGAAAAGAAGATGCAAATATTGTACAAAAGATAAATGGTTGATGGTTGATTTGTACAAAAAAATATCACAAATAGTGTCTCGGGATTGAATGTGGTAGAGGGCATCAAATATTTGGAGCAAGAAAATGCTAAATAACTATTTATCATTTCAAAATGTTGTTATGATGCTACTTAACATTGTAAATAATATATACATTCATATGTTATTATGAAGGTACTCCTTAAATTTATTATATTATGTTGAGATTGTAGAAATATAAGTTGGAAGTATTTATATATATTTTTATTATTGGTAAATAGTTATTTGGGAGGGACTATACCCCAAAGATAGAAAAGGATTAGGAACCAAATATTACAAAGATGCATATCAAAGAGTGATCAAAATAATAATATTTACATGGAATCACAACTGCAAAGCCAAGTACCAAAATACCAACAAAAACATAGGTTAACAACATCCAGGCTTGCTTTTGCTCGGTTCCTCGCATTGTCTCAAATTGATCGATCAGAGTTTCGAGCACATAATATTGAAAACTAGATTTGGATCCTGGACTCAAAGAATTGAAGTTGAGACCTTAAGATGTAAGCGATGCCAAAGCATTGGTCACTCTGACGAAAACTGCAACAAGAAGAAGACCCCTCTTTTGGTTTCTGTTCAGCCTGAGATTGACGCAGATCTAAACAAAGTCAACAAGGATCCAAGCCAGGAAAGGAAAACTGAAGATAAAGGTCCCAGCAGAGAAATGTGCAGTTAAATAGCAGGGGGAAAAAAAAGAAAAAAGGGGGTTTTAGAACTCATATTAAGAAACATCTTGTCTGGCGTCCCAAAGATGCTTCAATAGCTTCCAATGAAGTAGTGGTCAAAACTATGAAGGCATCTCCGGACAAACCTTTTGAAACTTCTGTGAAGGATGACCTTGCTAAGGATTCCTTGGAAGTGAACGAACAAGAAGGTTTAATCCCTTCTGGTTCAGATGAGAAAGAAATCCTGACATTCATTAGAAAGGAAGCTTGCAACAAGGAGAATATGGATGTGAGTGAACCCCTGGCGATCCTCTCTTCTGGAGAGACAGGAAATGCGGATCCGCTGCCATACCTCAGCATTTCAACAGCGTCTGCGCAGGACTGTTGCAGCCTCAAAACTGCTTCTGGTCATACTCCTGACAGTATCCATAAGGAACAAAAGGTAGGGGGGATCACGCCTACCATGGAAAAGAAGACCTTTTTAATCCCTTCTGGTTCAGAAGAGAAAGAAATCCTGCCTTTCGTTAGAAAGGAAGCTTGTATCAAGGAGGATATGAGGGTGTTTGAGCCCCTGGAGTCTCTCCCTACTGGAGAGAAAGGAATTGAGGATCCGCTGCCATACCTCAGCATGTCAACAGTGACTGAGCAGGTCTGTTACAATCACACTCCTGTCAATATTCATAAGGAACAAGAGGAAGGGGAGATTACGCCTGCCAAGGAAAAGGAAGATCCAGACTCTGGGTTCACTTTGGTCATCTCAAAAAAGAAAAAAAAAAGAATGGAAGGCTTTGAAAGGATCCCAGAATCACTTTATAGTGAAAAGAAAAAGGAAATTGACAATTGGGACACCTCTACCTCCAGAAAAACCAGATCTTCAGTTAGACGATTAGCTGATTTTGGAGGAAGCTCGAAAAGAGGAAGACCCTCTAAAAAAACTCTCAGAGCTAAGAAAACAGAGAGGGATATTGCAGATGGTGTTCAGCGACAACTGAACCACCAAGCAAATCCAACTACCAACCATTCCATATGAAGATCATATCTTGGAATATTAGAGGCCTTAACGGTTACTCTAAGCAAAGAAACATCAAGGAGTTACGGGACTCCAGTAACCCCAGCATTTTGATTCTTCAAGAAACTAAGATGAAAGCAATGTCCATGGATAATATTAAAAATAATTTTTGGGATAGCTCTGAAATGGCGGCTGTTGATTCTCAGGGTGCTTCCGGAGGGCTGGCAACTCTTTGGGATAAAAGGCACTGTACTGGTATGATCCTTAGTGATAATTTTAATCATCTTGCAATTAAGTTTGTCACTATTGAAAAAAAGTGTGAATGGATCTTGTCTAATATCTATGCCCCTAACTCTGCTAGTGGTAGAAGAAAACTATGGGCTGATCTTAAAATCTTTAGAAACCAGCACAGTTCTGCTAACTGGCTTATCATGGGAGATTTCAACTCCCCTCTAAACCCAGGCGAAAAGTTTGGGGGAACCCCCACCTTCTCTAATGGTATGGAGGATCTTGCCGATTTTATCACTGAACAAAACCTCATTGATGTGGATCTGCATGGTAATAAGTATACTTGGAACAATAGAAGGGTGGGAAAGGGGCTCATTCAGGTGAGACTGGACAGGGCTCTTATCTCGGCAAACTGGATTCTTAGCCAAGACTTTTACCTCTCTTCCTCGCCTGTAATTGATCGGATCATAATCCGATTGCTTTAAGCTTTCTAAATTGGACCAAACCTGCAAGAAGCTCATTCAAATTTGAAAAAATGTGGATGGAGCACGTTGATATCTATGATAGAATAAAGGAATGGTGGGATTGGAATGGGGAAGGCACTGCCCAGTACAGATTGGTCCAAAAACTCAAAAATGTCAAAAAGCAAGTCAAACTTTGGAACAAAAATGTTTTTGGAAACATCTTCGGAAAAAAGAAAGAATTAAAACAGAAGCTTCAGGATCTTGAGTTAAAAATGGATACTATGGGGAGGTCAGTTGAAGATGAAGTAAATGAAAAGAGAATTCTTTCTGAGTTACACACGATATGCAGTAGAGAAGAATCCTTTTGGCGCCTTAAATCAAGAGCTATCTGGCTTAAAGAGGGGGACAGGAATACAAAGTTCTTTCACATGACCACTCTAAAGCACAGGGCCAGTAATAGGATTTTAGAGGTTTCTAAAAGCAACGGAAGTATTACTAAAAATCCAAACAGCATTAAGAAGCAAGCACTTGAATTCTACAAAAATCTTCTTAGAGAGAGTAATGTCAGCAATCCGAAGCTATTTCCTTCATGCTAGAGGCAATCCCCTTAATGATATTGAAGACCAGAAATTCGAGATATCACTAAAGCGGTCCGCGCTTGATGAGCTAAAAAAGGCTGTTTTTTCTCTTGAGGGGGATAAGGCTCCTGGACCGGATGGATTCTCCATTAATTTTTTCAAATTCTCGGGAAATATACTCTGAGGATCTTCTCAAAGCGGTTAATGAATTTTTTAGATCAAGAAATCTTCTAAAAGAGCTCAATAACACACACATTGTGCTGGCACCTAAGAAAATGAATGCAAAAGATTTCAAGGATTTCAGACCCATCAGTCTGGTTAATGCTATTTTTCGAATCTTCACCAAAATTATTGCTTCTAGCTGCAGCTCATAATGAAGGATCTCATCTCAAAGCAAAGCAGAGTGGCTTCATTAAAGGCGGATAATACAAGACGGTGTGATTATGGTACACGAAACTATGCATTCTATGGAAAATAACAAAAAGGCTAACATGATCCTTAAGCTCGACATGAATAAAGCCTTTGACAAAGTGAGTTTCTTGGGTCTTCCTCGATAGGATTCTATCTAAATTTGGGTTCACGTAAAAGTTTAGAAAAATTGTTAAATCATGTATATCTACAAATGCCAGTTCTCTGTGGTTGTTAATGGAGAGCCCGTGGGATTCTTCACCAAAGCAGAGAGGTCTAAGGCAGGAGACCCCATCTCCCCCTTCTCTTCATCCTTCCGGCCGACACCTTAGTAGAAACAATTAGCAGAGCGGTGGAAGACGGCCTTTTAAATGGTTCTAAACCCACTTCTCTCACCAAGCCGTCTCTCATCAACAAATTGCAGACGACACTATCCTTCTTCTTCTCGCCTCGGTGGTTGAAGCTAAAGCTATCAAGGCTCTTCTCGCAGCTTTATGAATCTGCTCCGGCAAGAGATCAATTACGACAAAAGCATCCTTTTTTCTTTAACACCCCGGGAAAGACAACTCAAGATTGCTAAAATTCTCGGTCAGAAATTGGTACTCTTCCAAAGAACGTACTTAGGCCTCCTCTTGCACGAAGAAAGTCTCTCACACGGTGTGGGATGATTTATCGACGAGATTTCGTAAAAAAATGGCCGGTTGAAAGGGACCACTCTCTCTAGTGCTTTAGGTAAGTGCCTTCTCATTAAAAGCACACTCCAAAGTTTGCCCATATATATCATGTCACTATTCAAAATTCCTTCCTCCTTCGTAGAGAAAATTGAAAGGATTCGTAAAAATTTTATGGCAAGGCATGGAAGAAAAGTTCGATTTCACCTTGTGGCCTCGGGATAAAGTCTCGCACCCCTAAATCTAGGGGAGGGTCGGGAATAAAAATATTGAGAAAATGAATGAGGCACTCATTGCTAAGATGGGCTGGAGATTGCTTTCTCGAGAAACAACCCCGGATTGATGTCATTAAAACAAAATACTTGAATCAAAGAAGTCGCTTACTCCTATCTCGCATGATGAGCAACTCCCCAATGGTTCCATTTTTTTTCGGAATAATCTGGTTAAGAGTAGAAACTTCATTAAGAAGGGAAGCAAATGGAAAATTGGGGATGGCAGCGACATTAACTTCTCGGGAGGATAATCGGTCCAATGATAATCTCTTGAGAGATTTGGGACTGCTAAGGACAGTCTTATAAGAAAATATGGAACTAAAGTTAAGGACTACATCGATGGAAATGGCACCAACAAGAATTGGAAAAGACTTACTATGGAGAGTATTGAACTCAAATGACTATTTCCTCCCTCCAAGACCTTTTGGATCTCTTCCCTTTGTGTCACCGGATTCCAAGGATGAGCTGATCTCGAGCAATTCACACGAGGGTAAATACTCACCAAATCTGGTTATACCACTTTTTCCACAAGAACCAATCGACTTTAACTCGAACTTGATCTCGATGCCCGAGTTAACCCCCAAAATAAATTTTTTTCTTTGGTGCCATCGAGGCAAAATTCTCACCACCGACAATTTGATGAAAAGAGGTTTTATCATTCCCAATTGGTGCCACCTTTGTAGGAATAACTATGAAGACATTAGACATCCTGTCATACACCGTGATTATGCCTTTAGAGTTTGGAACTTTGTCCTTTCCAAATTTGAAGCTCTCAGGGTGATGCCGAGGATCTTACTCACCGTGGGAACCAATGGAACCCACCATTCGTACATTGTGCTATCAGAAGAATCTGGAAATTAGCCATCCCGCATTTAATTTGGAGGATCTGGAAGGATAGAAATAATATAGTTTTTAGAAATAAGAAGCAGAATTTTAAACTCACTACTGGCAAGATCTCCCAAGGCATCAAAGAGGACATGGCCAGATTTAAACCTCCTAAGAACAATTGTTACCCTGAAAATGAAAAGCACATCTTATCAAATTGGCAGATCGGATATTGGAGCAACCCCGGGAATAGTGTGGATAGATCTTTGGTCAAATGGCATCCCCCTGAATCCAATTGGTTCAAGCTGAACTTTGATGGTGCCTCTAAGGGGAACCCTGGAACAGCACCGGAGGAGGAGCAATACGGGACCATAAAGGTAATTTGATTGTTGCATATGCTGGAAAAATGGGAATCCAAACCAATCATTTTGCAGAAGCTTTATCTGTTCTCTGGGGTTTGAGAGTTGCTCGGGCCCAAAATATCCGTAACCTCATTGTTGAAGGGGACTCCTTAATATTATTAATCCGCTTAATCACCCTTCTTCTCCTAGCTGGAATATCAAAGATTTTATCTCTCGAGTCCATAAGCATCACCATACCTTCAACAAAGATCGAATCATACATACTTACAGGAAGGTAACAAGTTGGCCGATGCAATGGCCAATTATGGCATTAATATAAATTTCACTATTTGGGATAATGATAGTATCCCTAATCAGCTTCACAACAAAGATACATGCGACCTTCACACGCAAACAATCTCTAAAGATATGCTTTAATCTTTGGAGGAAATCCATAAATTCTTCCACAGGTGCTGTTTTAGTTTATTTGGCGTGGCATATGATATCTACTCCAAATGATGGCAAGATTTTGTTTAGGAACTTCAAGTGGAGCCGTCTAAATTTAAAAACAGCGCACGCGGGAAGTACAATAGCTGTTGATATTCGGTTGCCAAGCTCCGCGAAAACCGAAGATAACTACAAGGTGAAAGCTGACAGGATAAGGGTTTTCACGCGCGACTTCACGCAGACTCAGATCGGCAATCCTACAGCCGTTCGTGGGAGGACCAACGGCTACAGTTCCCATTTTTATGCGACCAACGGCGAAACGAATCACTCTCAACGCCCAAAGGTATTTTGAAAATTGTTGTAACCAAAGACATCCTTGTGAAGATGGGAGGGCCTCCCGCCGATTGAGCCGTGTGCACTCCGACCGGAAAGATAACACCGAGCTCGAACATTCTTAGTATTGGCGGATTCACCAACTTTGTGGAGAGAGTGCAAGGGCATGATCAAAACATCTCTGTTCGCTTTGCCAAGGATTGGAATGAGAGGATGGTCGACTATGGAGGGCAGAAGATTCTTATTAATGACGAACTCATAGCCGAAGCGACTGGCCTCACTGAAGGATATCGCTTCTTCAACAAGAGGGTTATCAAAGAGGTGAAGAGAGAAGATTTGTGGAGGAGGAGGAGAAGCTTATATTCAACACCGCGGGTCTGCTTGTTAATTCAATTCCTTCTCCGTATGATGAAGTCACCCGCATGATGATTCGCTACATATCCTTGGAAGGCAGGTTTGTTACTGTCCCTGCCAAGCACCTTGTCTTTTTGAATCACTTTCAGGGAGTAGGTTGGTTTGCTTTCCCCACTATCTCGTTAAACTCTCTTGAGCGCTCCATTTTGGAGTTCCGTACATACCCGGCGGTTCCCCTTCACCAAGGGCTTATTCTGCTTATTCACAAGCACTGCCTTATTAAATTCCCCGGTCTCCCTTCCTCTCCCGGCCCGGCTTTGGGCTCTGTTGCTGCCAGTCCTGTCTCCCCTGCTGTCCCTGCTGCTGCCCCCGCCTCCGGTGCTGATGCCCCCATGCAGGCTGCTCATGCTTCTCCTTCTTTTCCTCCTGCTGCTGCCCCTGCCACCCACACTGTCTCTACTTCTAAACGTGTCACCAGGGCTTCTAGGAGACTCAACCTTGAGTCTACTGCTGAGGGGGATGAACCTTTGATGACATTGCTCGTGATCTCGCCGAACATTAGTAGTGCCAGGTCCCAGCGCGGCACCAACGGATAACCCTTCTAGAAGATTGGAGGCCTTAGAGGCTGAGCTTAAATTGCTGAAGGATGAGGTAAAAAATCTTGCTAAGCAAAAAGGCAAAAAAAGCATTGAGGGAGAAGGGAGCATTGGCAATAGCCAGCTTGATGAAATATACAAAAAACTGACCTCCCTTGACTCCCGCCTTGGGAAAACGAAGACTAGGCATGAGTATAATATTGCAGCATTCAGGGCCATAGAGGAATTCATCGAAGGACATGCAAGAAGTGTTTCGCATCTCAGCGGTGTCCCGATGACTCTTTGGGGCAATGAGAAAGAGAGTAAAAGAACCAGAGAGGAGCTCGATAAGACGGATGCTGCTCATATGACCACGCTGGGTATGTACCATGCTTGGAAAAAAGTAAAGATGAGTATTGATCAAGCGGCCAAGAAGTAGTCCAGTTTTACTACTGCTTCTTGGTCCGTAGGCTTGCTGCTTTTTTGTTGCGGTTGTTTTGCTGTTAAGTCTCGTTTGTGTTGCTGTTTCTAGGCTTCGGTGTTCTTTGCTGTAACTTTTGTGCTTTGATACAGCTTCTCTGCTCCTCTCTCTTATTCAGGCTTTTAGGCCTCCTTTTGTACACAAGGGTATAGTCCCTTTCAAAAAACTATTTACCAATATTAAAAAAACATCAAAACAAAAATATATCAACAACTAAATTGCCACTCATCAACATATTTGATAGAAACATCACTTGGATGCTCTATCAATAGTTTTCTTCAATTCTTGTGGTGTACTAAAATTGAGATTATAGTAACCTATGTTGGGTCATTCTTGTCAAGCTGACTAAACACTTGAGCTTGTGTTGGCCCTTCCCCATATGTTCTCTGAGATGTTGCTAAGCATACAAACGTTCTTCACTTGTTGTTCCAAGAAACTATAAACTTCTTTAAGATCTCTGGTGATAAGATAAGTATATATATTTTCATTGATTATAAGATGATAGTATGATTGAAGAAATTGTGTCGTGAATTATCGATAAGCTTACCTCAGTAAAGTAGTATTTTTACATTGTTCATAAAATAAATATAAAATTATATTGTATATACTTAAATTTTTTTTAATATAATTAGTATAAAAATAAATCTATAAAAAAATTGATGGTCATATCTAAAATATGCAAGTCATATGTGAAGGTTATTTCAAAGATTTACAAGTATGTTATTAGTACTAAAAATGTTAAAAATGTCTAAACATGCATCAAATTTAACACCCTTTCCCTTGTGGCCTTTGTTGCAACCATTGAAGGACATGGAGGATGTTTAGGATGTTATTTGATAAAAACTGAATTAGAGGGAGCTTATTTTTTGGAGCTTTACTATGATTTATTTTGTTAATTTGGGATCCTAGATCTTCGAGAATAATGTTACAATAAAATTCAAACAATTCTTTAAAAAATTATATGTTTTTATCTTTAGTAAAGTAATTGAAATTTATTTCATATCTATAATTGAATATGCAAATATATATGGATTTGTTTTATAGTTAATTTTAATTAATTTCATATCTATATTTAAATATGAAAATATATATGGAATGGTTTTACAGTTAATTGCATTCTTCCGCTCTAAATATTTTTGTCTTCTAGTTTCTTTAGAATATCTTTATTAATTCATTGGTTACACTAAGGTTTAATCACATCATACTTGAATGAACCTAGAAGTGTCTCAAATCTCTTGAATTTCATTATCCTAGAGGTTGCTAGGCCACAAGGCATTTTAATTATTCAAATCTTCATAGTTTAATCTTAAAGACATTTAAACACCGATAAAAACCTTATTCAAAAACATTAATAATGTCTTGCAGTCACTACCCCGTATAAAAATAAACATGTTCTATTTTATAATAAAACATAAATAATGTCTAACATTTCCTAGCCCATATAAAACAAAAACATGTTCTATATATAGCAAAGCATAAATAATTCCTAGCATTTACTAGCCCATATAAAACAAAAATATGCTATGTATATAACAAAGCATAAATAATGTCTAGCAGTCGATATCCCGTATAAAACATAAACATGTTATCGTGTGCAATGGAAAGTTGCAAAAGCTATGGAATGAGGCTAAAGAACCTCAAAGCTTTGCTAACTCATCCATGCACCATGAGATTAGAGATAAACAAGAAACTATCTATGCATATATAAATTTGAAACTAACATTCAAACCCTAGCATATATACTACTCTCTACTCCATGAAAGCTTAATGAAAGTGAACCTAGTTATATTCTAAGCAATCAAATTGTGTGTTGTTTACTCCCAAAAATAGTGAAGAGATCTCTCTAAGTTGGCTACATGGCCAAACTTTAGATCTTCCCATACTAACTATATTTGGAATGGATGGAGAGCTATCAACAATGGAGGATAGCCAAGATCAAATGCCTATTATCTTGACTAATGCAAATGAGATCTAATTCCAATATCTCCAAATGTGATAGAGAAGGACTTGTGAGTGAAGTTGTAGTTTGAATGGGTAGGCTTAGCCTTGTATTTATAGTTTTCCACTTGGGAGAATTTGGAATTTGGGTGCATATGGGACTAAAGCTCAAAAATCACTTTTAGATTAGATTAGGATAAACATGCTTTAGGCTTAGTTAAGCTAGGATTAGGCTAGTTAAACTTGATTAGCAAGTGATTAGAGACTCATTGAGAGTTGGGAGGGGTATGGATAACCAATTGTGACTGATAGATAGCCTACGAAGCCAATAGAAGTGGTCTAGAGAGAACTAGGGAGATTCTGAATGGTCAAAAGGAGGAATGTTTAGCTAATAAGAGATATATTAGCAAATAATCCTATTATAGGAGGAATACGACCGAGATAGTGTCATGAATGGGCATTCAAGAATGGAGTGAAGTATAGAGATTTAACAAAGTGTCATTAATTAGTTGAACTAGATGAAATGCTAAGTGTAAGCATATTTTAGGTGTCTACATTTTCCCTCTTTGGGGTGGCGAAGCTACATCACTTCAAAGAAAGTAGACAAGTATAAAAAAGTATAAATTTTTGAAGGGATAGAAGAAAATGAGTAGAATGAAGGATTCTCGCCTCGATTGTCGATGGGGTGATAGAAGAACTTGATCGACAATTGAAAAGAGGATAGAAAGAGAATAGAAGAAAGGATAGTGTGAAGAAGAAGAAAAGAAAGGGGATATAGAGGAAAATGGGTATGAGGAAGAGTGAATGACCTAATGTCCATCTAGTGCCTTTTAAACAACTTTATTATACGAGAAAGTAAACAAGCTAAACTAACAGAGAAACAAGATGCAATGTTTTTGTTATCAAGCTTCAGTTCCAACCTGTGTGAATTAATGACAAGGGTTAATGATGGTTCCTAATTAAGGATACATGCAAAGGAAAAATGGAGGACACTTTGGTCCGATGAAAAGTAATGTGCACTACGAAACAATACTAGGAAACTCGTTGTGCCCCAGAGTACAAATGAAGTAAGTAGCCTAGCTTTTGTTGATGGAGGTAGATCAAGATGATCCACGAGTCACGCACATGAATAGGTGAGAACCAAAGAGTGACGTTTTGTAGGATGATTTTCAAAATAAATTAGACAAGCATAAACAAGTAGAAATTTTTGAAGGGATAGAAGAAAAATGAGTAGAATGAAGGATGCCCCCTCGATTGTCGATGGGGTGATAGAAGAACTTGATCGATGATTGAAAAGATGATAGAAAGAGAACAAAAGAAAGAATAGTGTGAAGAAGAAGAAAAGAAAGGGGATATAGAAGAAAAGTAGTATGAGGAAGAGGGAATGAGCTAACATCCATCCAATGCCTTTTAAACAACTTTATTTTCATCATATTGCTAGTGATCTTCATCATCGGTCCTTATTAAAAAAGAATGAACAAAAGTGTAATATGACATGAAAAGCCATATACAAACAAATGTCCATTGCTAAAAACACCAACTCCATGCAACATACAAAATGCAATGTAATACAAGAAAGTAAAATATGCCTAACTCCATGCAACATACATAATGCAATGCAATACGAGAAATTAAACAAGCTAAACTAACAGAGAAAAAGATGCAATGTTTTTGTTATCAAGCTTCAGCCCAACCTGTTTGATTTAACAAAAAGGGTAATGATGGTGCCCCAAGAAAGGATATATGTAAAGGGAAAACAGAGGACACTTCAGTCTAATGAAAAATCAATGTGCACTATGAAATAGTACTAGGCAACTCGTTGTGCCCCAGAGTACAGATGAAGTAAGAAGTCTAACTTTTGTTGATGGAGGTAGATCAAGATGATCCACAGGTCGAACACATGAATAGGTGAGAACCAAATAGTGGCATTTTGTAGGATGATTTTCAATTTTTAGAAGTTTTCTTAAAGATATTTGAATGTTTTGATTTTTCTAACATATTTGAATGTTTTTGATGATTCTAACATATTCGAAAGGTTTTGATTTTTTGAAAAATTTCTGAAACTATGTACAGGAAGATGAGGAAGCATGGATGCCCCTAGCGATAGATGGGATGTATAAGGGCATAAGGCCACGTGCGTGTGAGAAAGGTGAAGATGCAAAAATTCCCCAGTGATTAGGTGGGATTATTCAAAGGAAAACTCTTCACATGTAGAAGTGGGACCCAAGGCCATTATGGATAGGTTCAACATGATGGTGAACGTAAACCAATGAAGTGTTGGGAAGAAGCAAGGATGCCCCCAGCGTAAGTTGGCCTAAAATCACATGATAGAAAGGAAGGAGAAGATTTTTTTGTGGAAGGGGACAAAGGGTCCATAAAACATGGAAAAAAGTAATCTTATACACATGGATGTTCTGAACAAAGTAGAATAATGATGTGAATGATATGAATGTAGCTTAGAAGCCTCATGATGAAGAAGTGATTAGCCAAAGGCACAAATTGTGAGACAAGATATGGACTAGAGTAAGAGTCTAACAAGGTCTAAAAAATACACTTGGTAACATACTAATCCTGTTTACTCATAGAGATCTAATGTGTGCACATGGAATTTATTACCTCTTGAAGGGAAGATTTAATATACAAGTGAAGATACCCTAGCCAATGTCTATGAATGATTTATTTTGATATGTGATTTTTTGAATGAACAAAGTGGAAGGATAGTCGTACATTACTCTACTGCTAGCTAGGTGTCCATAGCCCCGACGAAGATGTATTTGATTCTAATCGCAACATTTCTCTACTTCCAGGTAGGTGTCCATAGCCCCAATAGAGATTATTGGAAATACCCCAAGAGAGAGTTATATATCAATTTGTTTTTTTCTTGTAGCTTTTATCTTTTGACTTTTGATTGATTTTGATTATTTTTACTTTCTGAAACTTATTTTAGCTCTCTTGTTTGACAAGGGGTTAAGAACCACATATGGCTTGATTGAAGGATGTGGAAGTGATTGTGATGAAAACATTGGCTAGTGTCAACAAATATGCCCAAAATTTCTTCGCAACAAGTTTATTAGATGGTGAATGTGATAGGATCTCTAAGAGGTTAGTCATTCCTTAATTTACCAAGGTGATAAAAGGCTAGGGTCAAATGGATACCATAGAGATAAATGTAAAAAAATGGGTGCAAATAAGTTAACCAAAATATCACCAAAGGTATGAAAATGGTAAGAAGACTTACAGGAAGAATAGCAAGGAAGGGAAGAAATAAACATCCATTTGTACGCAAATACCGATTGTAATGTTTGATCCTTATACCTTTGATTTTTGTTATGTTTTTCATGTTTTTGTATTTTTGTATTTTTGCATTGTTTTTGTTTTTGATATTTTTGATATTTTTAAGAGGTTGGGACCAACAAAGTCACTCTGTGTGGTAAGATCCAACAATAATGTTTATGACTTCCTTGATAAGGGAGACTAGGCATGTTTGTTTATCGAGAGTGATATTATCCCTGATCTCGATGATCGAGGTGAGTTCACACTCAATAAATGACTGTGATTTTTTCTAAAACATGGATTTCTTATGTGGGAGATTTAATTCTCCATCAAGAGGTTTACGCACTTTGTGACATACTTGATGGTTACGTTGGTGTGCATTCTTGAATCATGCTTGATTTATAATTTTGGGATTGTTTGATTTGTTGGGAGCTATAGAGCTCTTTGCAGTTTTGATCTAAGCTTGATTAAGAAACTGTTTGGGTTTCTTATAAGCTAATGTGTGACTTGTCTGATCTTGAGAAGGAGAAGAAAGTGAATGTGGACGTTTAGAACTGATGTGAGAAATGACCATGGGCTTGCAACCATCTTTAGTAGATGAATAATGTGATGGATGAAAAGGATACGGTCCAAGGATTAAAGAATATGGGTTACTAGGGGTGAGCCATAGATAGAAGATGAAGGGCTACTAGGATGTGGCCCAAGAATAGAAGAAGAAGGGCTACTAGGATGTGACCCATAGATAGAAGATGAAGGGATACTAGGATGTGGCCCAAGAATAGAAGAAAAAGGGCTACTAGGATGTGACCCATAGATGTAAGGCAATGGGCTACTAGGATGTGGCCCAAGAATAGAAGAAGGGATACTAGGATGTGAGCCATAGATGTAAGATGATGGGCTACTAGGTTATGGCCCAAGAATAGAAGATGATGGACTACCCGGGGTGATCCATACCTAAAAGTCAAGGGGCTAGTTGGACATGCCCCAAGAATAGAAGATAGTGGACTACTCAAAAATGTCCCAAAAATAGCAGAGGGAGGGCTACTAGAAGGTGACCCAAACCTAGATGAAGATGAAGGGATACTTGGCATTGACCCCATAAGAGATTGTGATTGAGGAATTATGATAGACAAAGAGTTATTAGGTGATGAGAAGATAGGCCATGGATTAATGCAAGACCAAGGAGTTTCATCACATAATGAATAATGTGAAGATGGAAGAATAAGAGGAGGATCAAGTTGCATGATCTGAGGCTCTTCCTCCATTTCTTGATAAAAGGAATCAACCTTTTCCTCACAATACACAGACGCATCAAAGTCTAAAGAGAATCCTTTCTCATAATATGCTAAAGGAATATCTTCATATGTCCCCATAAAATCCCGATTGTTTCTTTATTCTAGAAGATATCAATCGGTATGAGTTGTTGATCAACCATGAGGGGTTGATTGCAAGAAAGAGGTTCACTTGGTGTGGAAGACTTAGAAGATGTGTGATGATGATTCATAGAAGAAGATGACATGAGAGACGAAGAATATGTGTAGTTATATGTATCGGGAGTAGAAGAAGGTGGTTTGGACCTAACTATATGATGGTATATCATCTGTAAACTAGTAGGATTAAGTCCAAACTCTATAGATTGTGACGTATGGGTCAATTCAAATTTTTGACTTGAAGTACTTTGAGTCACATGAATCTTCAAAGAAGGAAGAATTATTGGGGTGATTGATGAAGGTCTTGTGAAGAAGGGAACGACCGTGATTTAATAATCACATCGGATGAATAATAACAAGGGTCCCGCAAAGAAAGAGAGGACCACAATTCAAGAATTGTATTAGATGTTTGATTGGAGGGACTTGGAGTCACATGTATCTTCAAAGGAAGAAGAGCTTGTTGAGGCGACTAATAAAAGGGGTCCTGTGAAGAAAGGGAGGACCGCAACATAGGAGTTATATTAAATGCATGATGAAGATGTTCCTGCAAAGATAGGGAGGACCATGACATAGGAGTCGCATTAGATGAATTAGGAGTCGAATTAGATGAATCCAAATAGTAGTTGGGATCCGAATAGTAGTTTGGATCTGAATCATCAGAAGAATCAAAAGAAATGTTTGGATTGGAATCAGAAGAAATGTTTGGATTGGAATCCTTATAAGAAGAGGAAATGTTTGGATTAGAATCAGAAGAAGAGTGGGGGAACTTGAATAATAATTTGGATCAGAAGCGTCCAAATATTACCACTGACTATGAGATGAAGGTGGGGAAAAATTTACCCATATGGGCTCTCTAGCATGAAGAACCAAATGAGGTTTAGTTATAATGGGAATATTTTGATTTGAATTGCTAAACCTAGGTTCCGTATTTTTGTAAGTATGGGGACCTGTGTCATAGTCAGGTCATTTTTGGCACTTTTTAAGCACAAATTTCTAGATTTAGACAGTGTACTAGAAATCCTTCAAAGGGAAGGAAGTTACATGTCGATTTGAGAAACATAATGGCAACCAACTAGATATTGTGTAAGTATGGAGATGTGTGCGTGATTTTTTGAAGAAGTTCTAAGGAAAATAGACATTGTGATGACGTAATCTCAATGAGATTGAGAGGCATTGTCCTAGAAAAAAGTTTTCTCAATGAATAATCACAAGGAACAATCATGCAAGTGTGAAACGCAAATCCAATCAAAAGGAAATATGCCTTATGAAAATGTGTGTGCAAAGTGATAGTTCGATGTTAAAATGATCAAAAATGTCAATATTTATGTCAAGCTCAAAATGAACAAGGCATAAATATTAACAAAGGGTAGATGTGACTCCCAATCAAAGGATACCACGACAAGTTCAACAAACAACAAGGCCTAAATGTTAAAGGGCGAGGATTACAAATGTAAGCCACGTAACCACACCAATTGGACACGTCTATCAAGCTTCGTGGAGAAGTGAGATATTAGTGTCAAAGTGGTATCGAAATGACACAAACAAAGTAAGCGACACTCTTCACGATTTTGGACAATGTTTGAAGTAAAACTAAGTCAAAGTATACTAAGGATGTGCTAAAATGTGTGCAGCATAACACCACAATGTGGATACTTAGATCACGTTTATGAAAAACATGACATAAGTATCTTAATTTTTTTGAGACAATGCAAACAAGGTAACACGTCAAAGGGATATCGATGATGAATCAATCTAAACTATGATGATGATCTTGAAATCAAGATCAAGCAGCCATCAAAGATATAAGGACACATCCACACACTTTAGACATTTAACAACTCAGCCACAAACATGGATGAGCGTAAACGGACAAAAAAGTGGTGAACACTATCTATGAAAACACTCTCGAAAGATGCCTTCTATTTCCCCAAATGGGAAACAAGTACACATAGGTGTATATCAAAATATGGAAATAAACTAAGTGTTACTTAGGAAAAGCTTTGCCTTGTCGAAAGGCAAGAAAGAAGCTAAGCTAAGTAAAATGTCATCCAATTTTGTGATGAAAGGCACTTAGATCCAACTTAAGTGGATTCTTTTCCTTGTTTGAAAAACAAGGTTCTGAATCCAAACAAGTTATCACTTCATGATGGCCAAGACGTGACAAAGGACTAGTAAAGTGGGCCTCAAGACAAAATGGCCTCCTTAATAAGATCTCTCAACTAGGTGTTACAAATTCATCTAAGAGTGGGCACGATTTACCCAAAAAGTCACACTGACTAATTTGGGAGTATCTCATATTTTCCCCCTTCAAGTACAGTGGGCACTAATTGCATCCATCATGTACTCTTGTTAGGGTCACAATACGAACAACTTTGTAATGCTAACTCACAAGGAAAACTAGTCAAGTGGGTAAGTGAGGTGCTTCCTATTTCATCCACGAGGTTACACAAGTGGTGGACTACTTTAGGGTTCCTGGTACCACCCCCATTGTTGTAGCTTAAGGTGTTATGCCAAAGGGGTTATGTTCTAGTTAAGCGAGAGAGGACGTACCCTTTTCCAGAAACTTGTAATACAGTGTGATGAAAGTGGTGTGTTTTTTTATCTTGCTTATCTTAAATGTGGTTTTAAGTAGCACACCATTTGGCAACCTGTATGAAAACATGTATTAGAAGGTTTTGTTTTGTCTTAGTTCCTCCTTTCTTTGACATGTGATTTTGGTCCTACATACCAAGATTAGTAATTTTCCACAAAATATCATGATATCAAAAGAGATTTTACGTGTTGCTTTTGATTCCTAAGATCACCAAAAGGTGTGAAGGAAGAGCATACACAACGTGAAAACTCAACTAAAACAAGTTTATGGAAAATACATTAAGTGTTTTTGCAAAATTTTGAGTTCATTTTAACCAATTTTGAAATGTTCATCCATTAGGAAGTGTAAAGTAAGTGTTTTTGAAAGCAATAAGAGGGTTTTTAAAGTGTTTTTGGTTCCCAAGATCACCTAGAAGGTGCGAGGGAAGAGCATACACACTTCAAAAATACCTCTATCAATTAAGAAATGAAACACTTAACTAAGTTAGTAAAAACAAGACCAAAATAACCCTGCAAATAACTGATTAGTGTCACAAAACCTTTCAAAGTGTTAGAATAGTCAAGAAAACAATTTTTTAGACTTTAAGATACATTAGAAAATGATTATTTACCTAATAATGTAAACCATAAATTTTTGTATGTCAAAATCCTAATTTTATGATTCCATTGTGTATTTATCTTCAATACCTTTCCAACTCAACAAAAATGGAGTTGTTTTCGAGTTCTAGAGCAAAAGTTATGGCCTCTGGAAGATTGATAATGATGTCTGTGCCAATGTTAGAGTACCCACGCCACTATTAGTGTACATGAGTCACTGATTAGTGTACTTACACCACTGTTAGTGTACCTGCACCATGATTAGTGTACCTATGCACCTCTCAAAAAATGATAGTCAGAGTTGTACCTGCATGCATATAATGGTATGTGCACTCCCTTTCCTGTAGGTGGCCAAAAACACAGGATTTTTCAAAAATAATCTCAAAAATATAAAAATTTATCAATTTGGTTCAATTTTGGTAGCACTTCACCTCCTTTGATCTTACAAAGAGCACAAAAACAAGACAAACCTAGCTTAACTAGTTAGGAAACCTGATTTTAGCCATTAATACAAGAAAGGTTAGTGAAATCAAAAACTTGAAACTAATCTAAAAACTTTGAAAAATTAATCTAGAAAGCTTGAAACTAATCTAGAAAGATTGAAACTAAAAATTAGAAACTAAAACAAAAATCTCCAAAGTGAATCCATTAATGGAGGATGGACAAATTTTCCCACCGGGCATGCCAAATGTGTGGAACGGAAAGTTGCAAAAGCTATAGAATGAGGCTAAATAACCTCAAATCTTCACTAACTCATCCATGCACCATGAGATTAGAGATAAACAAAAAACTATATATGCATATAAAAATTTGAAACTAACATTCAAACCGTAGCATATATACTACTCTCTACTCCATGAAAGCTTAATGAAAGTGAACCTAGTTAGATTCTAAGAAATCAAATTGTGTGTTGTTTACTCCCAAAAATAGTGAAGAGATCTCTCCAAGTTGGCTACATGGCCAAACTTTAGATCTTCCCCTACTAACTATATTTGGAATGGATGGATGCAAGATGAAGGAGCTCTCAACAATGGAGGATAGCCAAGATCAAATGCCTATTAGCTTGACTAATGCAAATGAGGTCTAATGCCAATATCTCCAAATGTGAGAGAGAAGGACTTGTGAGTGAAGTTGTAGTTTGAATGGGTAGGCTTAGCCTTGTATTTATAGTTTTCCACTTGGGAGAATTTGGAATTTGGGTGCATGTGGGACTAAAGCTCAAAAATCACTTTTAGATTAGATTAGGATAAACATGCTTTAGGCTTAGTTAAGCTAGGATTAGGCTAGTTAAACTTGATTAGCAAGTGATTAGAGACTCATTGAGAGTTGGGAGGGTCTGGAAACCAATAGTGGATCGATAGATAGCCTACAAAGGCAATAGAAGTTGTCTAGAGAGAACTAGGGAGATTCTGAATGGTTGAAAGGAGGAATGTTTAGCTAATAAGAGAGATATTAGCCAAATAAGCTGATTATAGGAGGAATACAACCGAAAGAGTGTCGTGAATGGGCATTCGAGAATGGAGCGAAGTATGGGGATTTAACGAAGTGTCGTTAATTAGTTGAATTAGATGAAATGCTAAGTGTAAGCATATTTTAGGTGTCTACAATTATGTTTATAGAAAATCATAAATAATGCCTAGTGACCATTAGCCCTTATAAAACATAAACATGTTTTGTATATAACAAAGCATAAATAATTCCCAGCGGTCGCTAGCCCATATAAAACAAATACATGTTCTATTTATTCAAAAGCATAGATAATGCCTAGTGTTTGCTAGCCCATATAATAGATTCCAATATTTGACTTTTTGGATTCCAATATATGAGACTTTGGAGTGCATTAAATTCCAAATTATGTGATTTTGGATTCCAATACATGTGATTTTGGATTCCAATATATGCGATTTTGGATTCCAATATGTTAGGATTTGGAGTCCAGATAATTCCAATATTTCAAATTTTTGAATCCAAAACAAGTACTTTTTGATTCCAATATTGGCTCTTTTTTTTTACTTATCGATCGGGACAAGTCCATATTTAGTCGAATAAGTGTTAAATACAAACCTCCCTTTTTGTGTGGATTTACTTCAAATGTATGTGGATTCTTGGAAACCAATTGTGCAAGATCTGAGTACTATGGTTGTATGGGAGATGTGTTAGAAAAATGAGGTGAGTTAGTACTGCACGAGGTCTTGTTTAGTCTTATTGAGAGGTATAACATTTTTGGAATTATATTTATTATTATATGTGTGAAATATGTAAGTGAGTTGTGAAAACAACTCACGTAGAGATTTAGGAGTAAAAATAGGAGGGAGACAATTAAGGTGGTTAAACAATCCACCTAGATTTAGTCTAAGAGGTTGGTGGAGTTATAGGAGTTAGATATCCTCTCCTATTTATATGTAACACATATTATTGAATATCATGTTGAATGGATTATTATTGAGCTCATGCTATCCTGAATATGGGGTAAACCCATGTTTGGTATAAAGTAGCAGGTTATCAAAAGAGGCATCTCTATTTTCACTCCACCCACATTTTAGCTCATCATGTAGACTTAGGGTATGGGCGATCAAATACCATAAACCTCACAACAAACTCCATTACTTTTGTCCATGTCCATCTATTTTTTTAATGTTTAAATATATAGACAAAGGATAACAAGATACCATGAACCTTGTATAACCCATTTATTTACATGTTCACCCTTCTTGTATATTTGTCAATGGTATTGGTAGATACCATAGACCTCACAACAAACCCAATAGCATTCATCATTCATCTGTATTATATTTCTCCTTCCATTGTGTTTTCTCTATCCATAAATTTCAAAAAAAAAATCATTGTGTTCATACTTAGTATCATGTGTGTTTACTTTTGTATGGTGTTTCATGTGTTTTTGTGAGAAATCTTGCAGGTCAGTGTTTTTCTACAATATTTGGAGGAAATCGGACCTCAAATTTGAGTCCAGATTGTCAAAAAAATTGGATTGATTATAAACAAGGAATATTTATGTTTAGGTCATTTTGGATTTTTGTAGGTTTTTTTATAAATCCATACATATTCATGTTTAAGGGTTCAAGAATTTGTGTGAGCAATTGAGGAAGGAAAAATACTACATTTGACTATGAAATATTTCATTACTTTCTATTGTAGAAAAATTATTGTAAAAAAACCAATATTTTAAAGCTTTGAAAATATTTCAAAAATACGATCCCTATGGTAGATCATAATGCAAATGTATTTGGCATGTTCATATTTTATAAAAAAACTAGGAGCTCTTTATAGATTTTTTGAGCTTGAAAATAGTTCAAGAAATAATATTTTACATTTTCTTGGTCAAATATTTATGTATGACACATGAATCACATCAATGAAGAAATATCTACAATGAAAGACCGGTCTCCATCTCAACTCAATGTATCTCCTTAGATACCTATAATGACTCTAACATGACTTGAATTCCTAACTCAATTCATCAAGGAACCATACAAGTTGAAACAAATTCTTCTTGTGATCTCAATCTCAACTCTTGTATCATTGAATCCCATATCCCTCAACATGTGAAGCCACCTTACATTTTGAATCTTCATCATATCACTAGTGATAATCTCTTTCTATATACATTCTATTAACTATTTGGATCTAGGTTTCAATAATTGAAAATTGTTTTGAATGGAATATTGTACTGCTCTCACCTTTTACTTGAGTAACTCTAAGATCAATTTGATTTGTTTGAGCCTCTTGGAATTTTTTGAACTCGTTGCGGTAAGTTGACATATCCATTTTCTCTCCAATATTTTTCTTATCAAATTTGTTGATAAAATATGGTTGACAAAAAGAGAAGAACAAACAAATAAAACAAAATATAACTTAGGAAAATACAAAGATATGTTTATATTAGATACAAAACACACATTTTAGAGTTGCTGCTATGTTTTCAGCTGAATACTACCGCAAATCAACTATCTCGTATACTGTTGTTCCTCACTTTGCATGTATTATAGCTACTACTTTGTTTTCACACATTCTTCTTCTATTCCCATGTTATTGTTGCTCTCCTCTACTTTGTATTTTCAGTTCTCTATGTTTCCATCTATATACCACTGTGCATTATCCCCCTTTTTCTATTGTGTACAAGTATTAAGCATATTAATTACAAAAACATTTCATTAAATGTTATTCCCTCTAAAACAAAGATTTGAAAATATGGGCAGTCGGAAGGGGCTATAAATGCTGGTATAGAGTGGGTGAAAGGAGGAAAAACTAAAATTTAAAATATGTACGGGGATCAAGATTATTAAATTCAACAAACTTGTGATCTCTCTCTCATGTTTTGCAACCAATTTGCATTTATTTTATTGTCTTAATCTAATTGCATCAAATGCACCATGCATAAAAAGAAAAAACTTATATCTCAATTTTACATTACAACTATTGTTTTATTACAAAGCCTATGGTTAATGAAAAATCATGAAAGGTATAATTTTTGAAAATTGCATTTTGAATTTATAGATATGTTTTAGTACATATGTATATCTAAGTTTTTACATATCTCAATTGGGTAGATTCCTCTTATTAAGAAATCATAACAAGTAACACGGAGGTGATCTCGAGGTTGACCCCTATAACACTCCAATGTATATCATTTTACTCAAAATTATTTTATAAGAATTTTTTAATAGGGGTTCACTTAAACTAAGGAATATTTTATCAAAAATTATAAAAATGAGTATATTTTGCCATGAAATGAAAAACATTCATGCAAAATTTGTAATATGGGGGAAATGTTTTTGTAAACGGATGATTTATGAATCACAACCAACATCTTAATTTTCACACTATGAGGGGGTAGATTATCCAAAATGTGAAATATGTAGAATGAAAGACATGAGGTGACAATAGAAGATAGAGACAACTCCAAAGTGCATTTCATTCTCTCCCATGTTCACACTAAGGGGGAATATAAGGAAAATAAGGTGAGTTAGTACTCAAATAAGTATAGTTTAGTATTATTTAGAGATATAATTTTTTTGGGATTAAATTTATTATTGTATGTTTGAAATAAATTGAGTGATTTGTGAAAAAAATCACATATATATTTAGGAGTACAAATAGGAGGGATATAATAAAGGTGGTTAAACAACCCACCTAGATTTAGGGTAAGAATTTTGTGGGAGAATTATAGGAGTTAGATATCCTATCCTATTTATATATAACACATTTTTTATCAAGGGTAAAGGTTTTTTGACTAGGATCCTACCCAGATGCAATAAGGCCAAAGACAAGATATACAATGAGAGTCTAGAAAACCAAAACAATACTGGGGAGAAATCCAGTCAACAAACAACACAAAAGCAACATGAAGTCATCATAAAATCAGCTCAAATTCAGCACCTTCCCAGCTGAAATACAAAAATACCAAAAAAACACAAAATCGGTGTGAAGTGAGCACAAAATCAACACAAAGTCAACACCTTCACAACTGAGATACAAAAACTACCAAAACACCCTAAAAAGGAAGGTAAATGCCCAAACTATTTCATGAGCTTCTAAAAGATCTTTTTTACATTCTCAAGTCCCTTATTTATGTCTCTAAAAGTGGTTCCCTTGTTGGTTTTATCCTTGCTGAGGATGTCAAATTGAGAAATGAAGAGGGAGAGGAAATCCAAGGTGCTCTTTTGCATGTTGAGGATGTCACATTGTTTGGTCTTGATACCTTCCATCTCTTTCTCCATTTTGTTGACACAGTTGAGTAGGTCCATCATTGTTTTCTTTTCAGCAATTTCATCATCATTTTCTAGCCTACTAGCTTCAATTTTTCCTTTAAGATCTTTGATTTTATCCAATTGAGAATCATTATCAATATTATGCTTAGGGTCTTCAATTGAAATGGATTTTCCTTTGTTTCCAATGGAAATAAGACCTAAAACAAATTCACCTTCTCCCATGAAGGGGGAGTAGGATGGATCACATCCTTAGCTACTACATTTTCCCTATTGCTTCTGAAAGGCTTGTTGAAAGGGGTGTCACTCGGGCCCTTGCCGGAATGAGTAGAGATGGGAGTGATGATAGGCGGGGAGAGAGGGAGGTAGTGGAGGTGGAATTGGAAGAGAATAGGAAGGAAATTAAGGGTAGGATGAAAGGATGGGGGAATTAATGGAGACATCAGGGAAGGGTGGATGAGGATTGAAAGGGAGGAAGTGGGAGAAGAGGAGAAGTGGTGGCAAGGGAAATGGAGGTAGTGGGAGGGGGCGGAAATGAAAGGGCGAGAAAGGATCGAAGAGGGAGGGTTTAGAATGGAGTAGTGAAATTATTTATAGAGCATAAGAATCAGAGCATGGTTAGGGATGTACACACTTTACCCATTTAAATAAATTCATAGAATGCTCGAGGGAGTGAATGATAAAAATGGGAAGCTAACAAAGTATCTTCTATGGAAACGGTTAGGAAAAATAATTTGATAAGAAGTCATATTATGTTGAACATATTATTAAACATCGTGTTAAATGAATCCTTATTGAGATTACGTTCTCCTAAATATGGGGTGAAAACCATTTTCATGCCCATGATTTCATGACATGAAAGAAAACATCCAAAGACATGTAAAAATTAGGACAATTTTTTTGAATGTTAGTTAAGAGTTAAACATGATTAGATCATTATCAACACAAAAAAATTAATTCACTAAAAATATACCTAACTGACACAAGTTATGCTTGTGTTATAATACCATTGTTTGTGCAATGAATGTTGGATAAGTTTGCATGATATCCACCATAAAGAGTAAAAACAAACATCTTAGAGTTATTTTGTGTTATCAATAGTTATCCTATCTCATTGATACTAATTATCCCAACTACCTAAACTCCTTTAAGGAGTATTAAGTGTAGACACAAAACACCATATCCATATTTAAACAAATTACAATCATTAATCAAGTTTCGCCATTCTAAAGCTCAATGAGGTTAAACCAACATTACCATGCCAAACTACACAGAAATAGGGTTCTAGTAAGTGTTATAGAGGATCAAAGTTAGGGTTTCAAACCAATGATGATGTAGTTTTATAGGTTCCAATACATAAGATAGACCAATGGGCACTAGATTAACATTAAATTATTATTTAAGAAAATGGTGATAGTCGTTTAGGGATGAAAAGAAGCAACCAAGTTTTGTTTGTCTTGATCAATTTTTGTATTTGTTCCAAAGCATAAAACTTAATTACGAGTGTGTAAAAGCATGGTATTATTTTCACAATCATGGTTTAAAATATTTAGTTAAAAATTTTCCCCTCTAATGTATTAAATAATTTTAATTGCTAATAATTAGTTTTCTCAAATTTTAAGGTGATTAGGTTTTAGTAAGAGTTACTTAAGTTCATCACATTTTCCCCACCAATAGGTTACACTATGCCAATTTAGAGGTTAATTAAATAATTTTTAAAAAATTCTAGGGTTTAATTAAATCACTATGGTAAGGGTCCCATTCAGTGCATTCAAATGGACCCTTGACCTTTGACACTAAAATGTAATTTAATTTAAATTTTTAAATCAAGTCATTCATCCAAATTCTAAAATAAAGTCACTTGACCATCCAAGTCAACCAAGTTACCCTATATGAGTAAGTACGGATTTCTAGGTGTATTTAGAGCCCTTATATCAAGTGGATATCCACCATTGATAGGTATAGTGTGGAAAATCTAATCCCCTCTAACTTTCCATTGATTCATATTTCTCTTCATTTCTCACTCATTTCTCTATGTTTTTTCCTACAGGTTGAGAGCTTTCATCCATGGAGGTAAAAGATTTATTGTGTTTCTATTTATTTCCCTCCAATTAGATTCCTCACTATGGTTTGTATAAATTATGAGGTATATCTATTTTGAGTATGTTCTAGTATATTTATATACCTATTTTCATATATAAATATATGTATAAAACCCCGATACTAGAAAACCATTGGGAGGCGGCCATAAAGTAATTGGGTATTGGATTTTATAGAAGTATATAGAAAAGTAAGGGATTGCAACTAGGGTAAGAAATAGGTCATGGCCTATGCATGTAGAAGTAGGTGGAAGAGTCACCAAACCAAGCCGCACCCATGCCATAAAGGAAACTATGCTTTGTGATAGTATAGGGTTTGGGGAGGGGTCGTGGCCGACCGTATCCTCCCAATCATTGTGTCCGTTCTTTTTTATATTAAAATATATACTGATATGTATATATATATCCCATTGTTATAACCATTTTATGGAAGGAAATATGATTTTACAAAAACCATTACTATTATTATATAATGTTATATAATCTACAAATCACAAAACCAACTCTTTCATATATATATATATAGATTATAAAAGATACAACCATAATGGATTACATACTTATATGATTCCTTTTTTGGAATTATAAGAAGATTTAATATACTTTTTTAGAACTAGTGGAAGGTAGAGTAGAATAGATAAAGTAAGAGTTATCTTTGAAAACAAAGGGTAATAATAGAACTTAGAGATTTATTTACACCAGTTTAATTCCTTGAGAATAACATTGAAATTCAACAATTTATCCCTTTTCTACCTTCTTACAATTTATATAAATCATTTTAGAAATTTACTCAAGATTTATAACAATGTTTCAAAATGCCCCCAAACTAATTGTAAATAAATAGATTTGAATGCCATTTAAAAATACCCATAACTAAAGAAGGACCAAATTATTTTTATTGAATAAGCTCAAGATGGCATTATAGTAACTTATATAAACTCCACGAGTTTAATAAATAATCTAATGGACTTGCAATAATCAACTAAAACTATCTTTTCAATTTACTTAATAAAGCTTAACCAAGTATAATTTCCTTAAACCATAAACAAGATTTTTTTCTTTCCACCCAATATATACAAGTGTAATTGTTGGAGCTTAAAATTACACCTGAGTTTGGATCATGGGAAATACAAAATTCTAGGAAAACATGATATTTTCTTCAAGTGTGGGACCTTGCATCTTGAGAAATACCTCCAGAGAAGGTTGGTTCCTCTACCTATCTAACTTAATGCTAACACTACCTCTAGGATAACCTACACTAACACATCTAAGGGATCGGTGGGAGAAAGATAAAGTGAAACCTAAGCTAAAAGGAAGAGGTGATAACACTAGAAGAGAACATCAATCACTCTCCATGAGGGGAAAAGGGGGAGAAAATGTAAGTGGGAAGGGAGGATAGGTGTGCCATAGACATGATACCATAAAAACTAACCCCTATCACACATTTACAACACAACAAAGGGAACTCTGCAAATAGAAAATGCACACAATACACCGAGAGAAGGAATGGAAGGAAATAATGCAATGAAACACAAGTATAGGCTAGAAAAGAGACACAAAAAGATATTTTATTTATCAAAGTATGCTCAAATCATTTCATTCATATAAGAAGGGAATAAACTCATCACAGAGTCCAATTTTGAGGGATGTAACTTGATGGAAGTTGTCCACCATTTTGGAATGGTGAAACTACAAAAAAGAGGGATCTAATTTACAATGAAAATGAGTTCCATATTTATAGAGAGAAGGAAAGAGAGGTGCCAACAAGAGAGATATTCAACCACCAAGGAATAATCACCATTAATTTATGCAAATAGATATAGGAACTTGACATGGCTCTAACCACATGCCATCATATTCTATAGGTCAATGAAGATGAAACCCATACTTATTAAATTATGGTTGGTGGATTGGTTGAGTGTTTGATTCAATTATGGGTGGATCTTGTATGTCGTACATATATTTTAGATGAGTTTCATGGTTTCCCATAGATTTTACACTCTCTAGATGATGCACGAAGTCATTTATGATCCCCACAATGTATTAAATCACCAACACTTTATCGTTCCATTTCCAAAGAGTCTCTTTTACTTATGGCATTTAGAATTTACCAAGGCTATTCCCTATTATTGCACTCTGAAAGATTCCACACTTAGCCATTTCATGTTCGTACTTTTCTACAAATGTATTTACTTCCTCTATTATGAACCACTTTACCTATGAATATGATCCTTTGTTCCATGGACCTTGAGAACCCACTAAACACAACAATTGGGAAATCCATGAAAGACTGGGATAGTTTCTCATAGATTCTAACCTTAGTCACATTAGCGGCACTTCTTATATGTCACATATTTTCCTGGGTGGACTTCATTATACATTTTATGTAATTGAAAAACTCCATGGAATTCTATATCTTCCAATTCTGTGTAACGTTATTCTCTCCAAGCCACAAAGAACTAAGATTTATCACTCCTTCACTCTGTGGACCCTATCCTTATTTATTTTCTAACTTTTCATGGGCACCAAAAACCACATGGTGCTTTGATCTTCCTTCAACCTTTGAGAGACTAACTTAATGATGTGAAATATTGACTTCCTTAATTCCGTAAAGGACTAATGAACCTCCATGAAATACTATCTCCATAAAAACTCCTAATTCCCGAGCTCAAATCCATTTGTTCCATGAGTTAGGAGAACTCGCAAAATTATACATTTACACATACTACGAAAAACTTACTTGCTCCACAACTTTCCTAAGAAAAAGTATAGAAGTCCCAAATTAGATGAGTTGTTCAAAATTGCATGGGGTTGCAATTTTGGACAACAATTTGGTGACCTGTAGGGGACATATGCTTGTTAGATGATGAGGACTAGTAACCTTGAAGCATCCATTGGGCATGGATTCAAGCCGAAAAACTTGAAAACTGATCTAAAAATTTGCAAATCTTACCCTCAAAACTGCGTGGGTACCGAGAGCTAACCTAGAACTTCTTGAAGTGCTCTTAAAATTAGATTTCAGGGAGTTTTGAATAAAAATTAAAATTTGTCCCAAAATTCTAAATTTTTGCCAAGGAGCATGGAGAACTCTTATTTTCATATGAACTTTGGGGTTAAACGAATAACCTTGAAGCTTCCCCAAAACACCTTGTTTCCACCATGAAACTTACTCGAATTGGGACTGTGTTATAACAACAAAGGGCCACAAAGATATATATAAACATGGAGATCACACATGTTCCAAATGGAAATGTGGAGAGTGTGCATAAGAACTTGTCTTGCAATAAACAAACCTAATCTACTCCTACTCTAACCATAGGTAAATGAAATCAAACAAAAATAGAAATTGGTTGGGAGAAATAGCTTCCCTTCCTCAAAAAATTAGACCACGTGATCAATTTATCAACTAAAACACATGGTAGAAATCAAAACATAGCCCAAACTTCTTATTCATCAAAGTATCAACTGAAAAGACAATGAATACCATGCTAAGTTTCTCTGTACTTTTTCTTTGGAGATGTTTCAGCTGACATTTGATCCCTTTATGATATTCCTCATGCTCTAAAGTGAGCATGATTGCTGAAATTCAGAATTTGACTCCAAACCAGTCAAATATATAATTGGGCATATATTACTTACAACTCTTTGGTTGATTTACATAGTTTCCCATATTCTTTACATTTATCTCCAAGGATAGAGTTTGGTAGATGTCTCGTGTGTGCATTTTCCACATCACATGGTGAGTCATCTCACTTAGGTGAGGTCATAGGTCTTAGGTTTCATAGGGGTTATGATAGATTCCACACATCAATGTGCATTAGTGCATAATATGGGAGTTAATTTCCATTATGAGAATTTAACTCCCCTTCTCCACTGAGGAGGTATGATTACATGCACTAGGGGTTACACAACACCCCCTATTTGTACCCCTTCCCTTTTTTAGATCTATGAGATGGTGAATGAGATGTGATCCTTTCTTTCATTTGTATACACATTCATTATTGATGCTCTCTCCTCATGGAACCTCGTCATGTTGTTAGAATGTAACTCGGTTGATGTGTGCATTATTCCATAAATCCTCTTGTTGTTATATTTTCACTTTCTTATTCATGGTATCGAGCACGTTGGTTGGATTCACACTACTCTTTGACTTATAGTTCTTCTTTATCTTCATTTCAAATTTTACGGGTTTCGTGTGCGAGTGTCATTATGGATATTCCATTCATGTCTTAAATTCATTGATTTAGTGTTATTATGGGTTTTAAATTTTGTTCAAGGTTTCTTCATTCATGGTTTCTAGGCTTTGCATGTAGCTCTAGAGTGTTTTACAAGTTACGGATTGCAGGTCGATCAAGTTTTAAGTGTTGGTTTGTGCATTTTTAAGGTTTTCGGGAAGCTAGTATTTGCGCCCAACTTAGCACCAAATGACTTGCTGAGCTGGGAACCGAGTTGCCCCGATTTCTACATTATGTATTGACTCACTCACCTATTTTCTCATCAATCTCCTTCATGTAAACTCTACCCAAATTTGTACACTCATTTCCTCGGTCATGTGATATCGGTGCTTTGACCCCTACATTCATTTGGCTCCTCATCCATTGGTCTTTGATCACTCCTACCTCACACGGTATAACCTCGAATACTTAGTGTGCCCTTAGTTTCTTATGCTCATGTTTAGTTTTTACTCCCAAAATTGTGCCTTTTCCATCCTATTCCCATTCTCTACACCTTTGACCTTGTTGGACTTGCTCATGCCTTGAGTTGGAGTTCACACCTAGATCATCCCCATCACCTCCATTCAACTCTATTTGTTTGGATTCCTCTTGTCTCATCGATTCACCTCATTGTTGTGTTGAATCACTGTCATCCCTGCTAATCTTGTCTAAGTTACCATAAAATTCACCCCACCTTGCTACATGTAGCGAACCCAAATCACCATTACTCGAACCCTTACACCCGACCAACTCATTATTTATCTTTCTCACTACTCAAACTCACTCGCTACATGGTGGTTCCAACCAGGACCTTCTAGGTCATTAGGTTCCTACTCGAGGTTTACTCACTCAAAAACACATCTCATGCTTGTTACATTTAACTCAAAGCCACTCTCTCACTACTTTCCAACTACAACTCGGTTGGCACGTGGCCCGCTCATCATTTGAGCTTGTGAGCTCTCTCGGTGTTTACTTGTCTCCATCTCGCCACAAGCCCTTACAACTTGCCGATTGGATCAACCTTTAACTTGTTGGTGCAACTCCTTCACTTACCCAATATCCTCCCAATATATCTCTCCATACACCTCCTAGCTCACCGATGAGCTCATGCATCAAATTGTCGAGATACCCTTCAATTCCATTTGAGCCTAAGGACCCTTTTTCATCTATTTTGATTTTTTTTCCATTTTTTTCCTTTTTTCCAATTAAGGGAAATTAATTAAACATTTATCATTAAAGGCGGTTATATTTTTTTGGGATTCATTATAGGGTTATTAGGATTTTCTTGGACACTTTTGTATCTTAGTACTCCTCTTTGTTTTGCGGCTAGTAAGAGTGTATGCCATAGCCTTATGGAAAGAGAGCTATTTTTCAAGATGTGAGATGGATTCTCTCACACTAAGTAGTGTTGTATCCTTTTTTTTCATATGCCCTTTTGTTCTTGATTACATTTCTTTCCTATAATTATGAATAGGAATTATTGTGGCCTCCACTCTTGTCGATTCATCACCTACTGCAAGGTGAGTGGTCTACTTTCCCACGTCGCATGAACACACCCAATTGTAATAATAAACTACTTATAAAGTGTTACAAACATGGGGATTAACATTTTTTTGGGTGTTCATTACATGCAAACATATTCTCAGCTAAGTTTGATGTCTTACAACCTTGCTTGTATCTACACACCCTCTTCTCGTGCATTCAACACTTCTTTTAGAGGCACTATCAAGGATGATATTTTTCAAACTTGAGTGTCATAGGATCAATTTACAGTCTCTACCACTTTTTATCAAAGTAGAGATAACTATACATCATGGCATTCTTATATTGAATGTCACTTCACCTACAAGGGCTTTACTCCCTTTCTACATGGAACAGTTCTTGTGACCACTAATCCTTGTCATCTTGAGGACTATCTTGAAACATGTGACCATGTTATTGGTCACTTGATGTTCTATGTCTATATACCTCTCCAATTTCAGGTGGAAGACTTTGATCCTCCCGCACTATCTCTGTCACAATGTTCATTTATTGTTTGAAGACCCTTTAGTTATTATCAATATTTCTTTTGTTGATTCAATTGTATCCTCTTCTTCATGTGATGATAGTTGTGTTGACATATACTTGCTTGTTTATCCATGATAATGAGGATTGTGTTTCTAGTTCTAATGATGAGAGTGCTACTAAGGAATCCTATCCTCCTTCTCTTGTCCCTATTCAAGAGTATTTCAACACTCCTCCCTTATCATCATACATCATGAATTATTATACCTAACCTCATACTATCATTACATATTCCTCCTTTCCATTTCCAGTGTGTGAGGGCCCTTCCACTCATCCTCCTTTAGTTTATGATTCATAAATTTCTGACATCACTCTCCTTTTTATTGAGCCACCCACTTAGGATGAGTATCTTCTAGAATTTTATTGTCTCTTTTCAATTCCTACTTATGATGCAATACATGGAGTTTCTTATTCTTCTACATGTGTTTTGGAGGAGTCCTTCATCTCCTTTATTACAAGTTCCCCTCCTGTAACTCTTATCACTTCCACCTTTTAGGAGATCATCATTGATCCACCCTTTCTTGTGGATCCTCTTTTTTTTTTGTGTGGGTTTCTACATTGACTTCACTTCACTTAGACATCCTTTTGGTGTATTTTCTTATCTTACACTCTGACAATTCTACTCTTGTGGCATTACCTTCAGTTATTTGGCACTCATTTGTTAGAACTATGTCACATTTCCATCGACCAGATTCAAAGTTTTTCTTACTACTTCCTTTGGTTTCCTTCATGGAGTGGGAGGAATTATAGTACTCCATTTTAATCCTTCTTAAGGGAAAGCACATAGTTTGGTGTGGTTGGTTCTTCTTTAGTCCATAAGTTGAGGACCACATAATCAACACTCTTCTTAGAGACTTCATAGAGTTACAAAGTTCGGATACATCTATAGATTCTTCTACATTCCTATTATCTCCATCCTATCCTCTCTTCTTCTTCTAGAGATATTTCCCTTTTGTACATGGGTATGTTATCGGATCCTTAATTCATTTAGGGACTCATTTGATGCATCTTTTTTAGATTGTTACAAAGTGTTTTCTTTCTCTTGTTATGGATGTTTTTCCACTAAGTTTTCCTCCATTGTTTGATATCCTTATTGTTTTAGGTGCCTCATTCGGATTTGCTTCCGAGACCCATTTCTCATTTTTGACTTTCCACCTCATCCTAAGTTACGATGAAGGGGGTGTTGGTGTGTGCATTTTCCACATCACATGGTGATTCATATCACTTAGGTGAGGTCATATGTCTTAGGTGTTGTAGGGGTTATGACAGATTCCACACATCAATATGAGTTAGTGCGTCATATGGGAGTTACTTTCCATTCCAGGAATGTAACTCCCCTTCTCCACTTGAGGAGGTATGATTACATGTACTGGGGGTTACACAACACCCCTATTTATACCCATTCCCTTTTTCATAGCTACGAGATGGTGAATGAGATGTGACCCTTTCCTTTCTTTTCATGCACATTCATGGTTGATGTTCAATCTCCCATGGAACCTCATCATGTTGTCAGAATGAAAATTGATTGATGCTCATGTTATCCTGAAAATCCTCATGTTGTCACATTTTCACTTTTGTTGTCGGAGAGACGTTTTCCTCTTCATGAAAGATTTTTACAAGCTGATATAGACTTGGTATTTATTTCTCTTGTGAAAACATCTTTATTTCCATTTTGGTATGTGGGTTTCTTCTCTCTTCTTTCTTAACCCCGACCTATTTTTCTTTCAAAAGTGAGGCAATTTCAAGGTATGCAGAGAAATGTGGGTCATTTCACTTAGTTGGTTTACCTTGATCAATTGAAAAATATTATTCCTCACACCCACAGATGTCACAAGTGTTAAAAAATTCTCCTCAACCCATTTTCCATTACAATTTTACGCCTTCAAATCCACTGGTCTATTTTTCTACTTTCCCCCTCCTTTTGTAGATGATCATCCTTCTCATCCTCCTAATTAGATGCACACTAATCTTCAAAAATGTTAAGTTGTCATCCTTGGTGGAATTGGTTGGAGATGAGACATTGGTAAAAGGTTTCTCCTTAAATTCACTTGGAAGAAAATATGGCTTGGGCTCCAAACTTCTTATTTGATTAATTTTGGGAATCCAAATTATCCTCCAAAAATATTCCAATCATCATGGTTTTTCCTCTCTATGTAAATAGAAAAGATCATGATCTACCCTCCTTTTAGGATAACTTAGCTTAGTGTGGGTTTAGTAGAGCATTAAGGAAATATTTACAATCATGTAGCTTCTCAAAGAATTGTGACAATGTTTTATTAAGTCGGGTAATGCCATGAGTGGAGATTGGGGTAAATTTTACAAATCGTTGGGGATATTTTTGGTATAATAAAGTTGTAGAGCACCAAAAGAGGAGATAGGAAGTAAATCATGTTCCTATTTTTCTAATCAAAGGATGGATTTTTCTTGATTTTCACAGGGGGTATGGAGAATTTGAGATGGTGAGAGAAGAATGGAAGTAATGGGGATGGGTCTCATTTGACTAGCCTAAATGAGTAGTTTCTCATCTTACAATGTAATTGTAAAATCATGAGTAAGTGTACTTTTCCTCTTAGGGTTTGGATAAATATAACCAAATCCACATCAAAGGACCTCAAATAATACACGAATGAAATACCTTGTAAGGGTATGAATTATTGAGGATTCTAAGATATTTTCTTAAAAATATAATTTTGAAATATGAGATAAAATCCATTGAATCCCATTGTATGTTTCTAAGGTGTTGCACGAGAGAAAAACATCTACATTCTCTTTGAACCAGTTGTGTACTTATTCTCCTAGCTAATTTCATGTGGAAATGTATTGAGGATTGAGATTGCTATATCAATCTCTTTATTTACCTCTGAATGATGAAATGAAAAGTATGAGGAAAATGTTTTCTTTTATGATAATTTGAATAAAATAGGGGTTGGCTATGTTTTGAATGTGATCAAGAGGATATTGATTTCCATTTTTATGGAAAAGAGAAGTTTTTAGGGATGTTTTGGGGATTTCATCCCGCTACCGCAAATGAAAGGGTGTCAAACTAAAATGAGTGAATGGAAGAGTTATTTAGAGATCAATGAGAGAAATGGAAACATGAAAATGAGTGGAAAGGAGATGGGGACGGTCTATAGACTCAAAGAATGGTTTTTTTGAATAATGGAGTTACCAGATATGTTAGTAATTTCCTCCAAATAATGGATATCACCAAGAACACATCAAACTTGATGATATGAAGTTTTAAAATTCTTTAATATTCATCCCAACGGGTGTGCAAAAACTGTTGGAACTTAAAATTGCACCCAATTTTGGATCATGGGAAATCTAGACTTCTAGGTCAACATGGGATTGTTTCCAAGTGTGGGACCTTGTATCTTTAGAAAAACCCCTAGAGAATAATGGTTCCTCTACCTATCTAACATAATTTTAATACTACCTTTAATATAACCTACACTAACACATTCAAAGGACTAGGGAGATAGAGAGAGAATGAAAAGCATAAGCTAAAAGAGGACGTAATAACACCAAAAGAGAGGGTCAATATCTCTCCATGAGGGGAAAACGGGGATAAAGCGCATGAGGAAAGAGAAGATAGAAATTCCATAGACCCAAAATAACATGAATTATCCCCTCCCACACATTTACAAAACACAAAAAGGGAACTTTGTAAGTTGAAAATGCACACAACATACCCGAGAAATAATGGGAGGAAAGAACATAATGAAACACAAATATAGGGTAGAAAAGATCCATGAACCTAACATTTTATTTATCAAAGGATGTATAAACCATTACATTCATGGAAGAAGGCACTAAAATTGTCGTAGAGTCCAATTTTAAGGTCTTGAACTCATGGGAACTCAACCACAATTTTGACATGATGTTGTTACACAAAAGAGGGATCTCCTTTACAATGAAAATGTGTTCCATATTTATAGATAAAATAATAAGAGAGAAGGAAAGAGAGGAGCCAAAAGGAGAGAGATTCAACTACTAAGGACATAACACCATTAATTTCGTAGATAGATATGGCCACCCGACATGGCTCAAACCACACACCATCAAATTCTATAGATCAAGGAAGATGAAACCCACACTTATTAAATTATAGTTGGTAGATTGGTCAAGTATTTGATTTAAAATTAGGCATGGATATTGTGTATAGTATGTAAACATCTGCTGATTTTCATTATTTCCTATGGATATTACACCCTTTAGATGATGTATAGATTTATTTCTAAACCCCACAATGTATTAAATCCCAAGCACTCTATCCTTCCTTATCCATGGAGTCTCCTTTATTTTTGGAATTTTTAATGTCCCATGGATATTCCTTTTTACAAAGATATGAAAGCTTCCAAACTTAGCAATTTCATGCTCTGTTATATTGCAAAGATATTTACTTCCTCTATTACATGTTGCTTTACCCGTGACTATGCTCCTTCATTATATGCAAACCTTGAAAACCTACAAAACAATAGGATAGTGTCTGATGACTTCCAACCTTAGTTACTTTCAAATTATTTCCATTACCATATAGTGCCTAGTGAAAAGTTTTCTTCTACGTCACACCTTTTCCTAGGAAAACTTCATCCTTCATTTTGTGGAATTTAAAAACTCCATAGAATTCTATATCTTCCAAGTCCACGTAACACTATGCTCTCCATCCTATGAAACACTAAAATTTTTCACTCCTTTACTTTGTAGATCTTTTCCTTAGCTATTTTTCCATCTTTTCGTGGGTGTGTAAACCCCACGGTGCTCTAACTTTCCTTCAACCCATGAGAAACTAAATCTATATCATGAAATGTTGACTTCCTTAATGTCATGAAAGACTAATGAACCTCTGTGAAACACTATCTCCATAAAAAATACTCCTAAGTCTTGAGCTCAAATACCTTTGTTCCATGGGTTAGGAGAACCTTCAGAACACTACATTCTTGCATTCCATGAAATACCAACTTAGTGTTTCAAGTACTTCCCGATAAAAAAGTATCGATTACCAACTTAGCTGAGTTGTTCAAAATTGCATGGGGTTGTAATTTTAGAAAACAATAATATCACTAAAATTTCCACTCCAATACACCACATAATTACATCTACTTTACTTACAATAATAAGAATTAAACCATTCAAATACAAGGGGAATAATTATATGATAATATTTTCTTTTTAATCTTAAGATAACATGGAAAATAAGATCTCTTTGTTATACATACTCATAATTTATTCCTTTCAAACAAGTTTTATATGAAATAAACAATGAAATTTTCCATGTTCTTACATCTAATGTACATATCTATTTCTCATACAATTTACAATGAGTTACTAAAACTTCAAATACAAGTTAAAAATCCTCTCATATAGGGAAAATCTACTAAATTTTTAGTGAAAAATTCTATATCCTCTAAGAAATGAACACCCCAATAAAGGATCAAAAATACACTCTCCATTAATAGGTATAAGAACTTCAAAAAGTAAGAGAAGCATCTTGGTTATCCAACTAAATAACATCATAACATGCCATCTCCACAAGTGGAGGTCATGCTATCCTCCCTTGAATACTATGGGAGAGAGATTTTTAATGACTCTAAGATGTACAAAAGGGGATAAAAAAGGATTTATATGCACACACATAACTCCTAACCAAAAAGCCAAAGACCAAAGAACAAGAAAGAAGCTCCAAGATTCTTCAAAAAGGGGAAGAGGGGAAAGAATTTCCATTGCATCCATTTGATATTCCATGAATTAAAACTTCCAATAATAACACCATACTTCCAAAATTATTATAGATTGCAAATCCAAAATCTACGTCTCCTCCTTACCAATGTTTTTCAAACGTTGGAGGATTTCCTTAGCAAATAAGTGAGACGAGTTTCAACCCATATGAAATCACATCTCCCTCATAAACCATATGAGCGAGTAAAGAAATTAAAAAAATCCCATCATGGCTTTCCTATCAAGCCATGTGGGTGCAAGTGGGTACCCTTCTTCCTCAACACTCCAAGTTCATAGTAAGTGAGATAGATGGAAAATAAGGAAAAACATCTCGCAAACACAATTTTTGAAACTAACAAGAAAGCCATTTCATATTCATTTACACATTCAAAAAAAAATCAAAGGGGGTGAGAGGCCTATCTATTAACCAAGAAATACAACTTCTAAAGCTCTCCAAGATCTCCTCCAAACTCTCAAGTGCAAAATGAGGCCCAAAATCCTTACTCGCTCCAAATTGGAGAAATAAGAAGAGGAATATCAAGGATCCTCACCAACGAGAGGGTAACATGTGTTAAAATTATCCCTCTCACACCCAATATTCCCTTAAGTCTCCATCATTTATAAGACAAGGATCTTAATGAGGGGGATCTCTAAAATATAACAAAATAAAAAATAAAATTTATCCCAAAATCCTAAGAGGGCACACAAAACAAGTTAATTAAGAAGATGGGGACAAGAGAGGCTCAAATGGGAGGGAAAATCCCATTTGAACCTTGGAAAAGGCCCCCTACCCATATGTAGGGTCCAAGGGGTCCATTTTTATGTAAATTAGACCCCAATGGGTAAATCACCCTTTAAATTTTCCCTTTTTAGCCCAATTTCAGGCTTGGAAAAAGTGGCCCACTTTGAGAGGTGATGGGGCCCACCTAACCATTTCTTAGGTGGTCCCACACCTCCTTAAACATGATTAATTAACAAAAACACCATTAATACAATTTGGGATCATTAGACCCCTAAAAATTATTTTAAACAAGAGGTTAAAATAGTTAACACTAAAATGAGTCCAAGAAGGCAACAACCTAATATGCCCGTAACAAAGAAGAAACACACACAAGGATAATTTTCTCATATCCACTTGAAACAAAGGGAAAACAAGACAATAAAAAAACTAACCAAATAAAGGGGTGGGGATTTTTCCCGGATGGTCAATTGTGCAATCTTGGAGGTGTAAACTCTGAGTCCCACTTTCACCTATGTAATCCTATAACTCTGCACACTCAATTAACACATTATCATACCCACTTGATTCAATATGCTAAATGAAGAAATCACACACATCTCAAGAAATTATGCCATACATATGTAATTAACCCAATATTTATAAATGCATCTTCCCAATATACAAGATGTTATAAATCACAACAATTTAACCATTACATGTTTCATAATTAGTTATAAGACACATGTTACTCTACAAATCCATAAAATTCCATATTGTAAACAATTCAAATAAATTACACCACAACCATCCATCAATGAGAACAATAATCATTTCGAAAACAAATTATATCCAAAATATCATCCATGTAAGTCTAAGATTATTAATATCCATAACATCATAACTAGTCCCAACAATAATGATAACAATAGTAAATTGGAATTGCATGCCTCAAACAAAAAAACAAAAAGAACAAGTTAGAAATTAAGTGTTGATCACTACAATAGATTCATACTTATGAAAAAATCAAAGAGATATGATAATATCAATTCCAATATCCCACACAAGAATGAAACATGGAAACAACATCATCAAAGGGAAAGAAACTAGTGGGCACTACACCCACAAGATGATATAAGGAATTTTATCAAATTGGAACAATATCCAGCTTTAGTAAGATCTTACATCAAGAGGGTTTCTTGATTTTGTTTAGTTTCCATTTATATAAAGCTTACGAGATAAGGTGTGTGAGTTTTATTTTTAGGATTTTATTATATAGATATTTGATTGAGGATGTTTGCTGATTTTGATGAATATAGGATAATGGATATGTATGATTAATATATTTTTAATTAGGATTATGAGTAATTAACTAGGATTAATGGCCATAAGATGTTGTGGGAGTTTTCTATGAATAAGAGTATTTAATTAACTAAAAATGGGTTTTTACAAGATTTGTTTGATTGTAGAATGATTCATAAGTGGTGGATATGAGGTATATGAAATTTACGTGATGAAATTAATTTCTTATATGTACTAACATTTCTTACTCCATCAAACTAGTTGTCGAGTTATTGATTATGATATGTTCTACGCTATATATTCTTACATGTTTTTATGCTCATTTTTATGTATGAATTCATGACTAATATGGATGTTTTATGAAACATGTATGTTTTATGGTACATGTATGTTCTATGTTCTATTATTTTTTTATGCCACTTGTATTCTTTATACTTCAATATTTTTTATATGATTCTTTTTTATGATTTTATGTGTGACTATATGATCCTTTAGTACTCTAAGCTTCTATGTGTGACTACATGATTCTTGATTTCAATACGCATCTATGTGTGTCTATATGATTATTGATTTCTCCATGATTTTATGTGTGATTGTATATTTTTGTTTTTTTATGCTTTTATGTATGATTTTTACGTGTTCCATGCTTTGAGCATGATTATTACTAATATTGTTTTGGTATAATTTCCATGTCATTATTTCTTTATGTCGATTGAGTTATCAAGTTTATCAAATGTCTTATGATGAGCCTATTGTGTCATGTGTCGTCATGTCATGATGTATGTGTCAAAGGATCCTTCATGTCACATCATGTTGCTAGCATAATTATTTGAGCTTTAATATTGTGATTTGATTAATAATTTTTTTATACTTATAAATAATAATCAAATATGTTTATCCCTTGTTAACAAACTTTTTGTTTGATCTATAATGGTCTTATTATGCATTATTCATACTTATCCAACCATGGTAATGTGTGTCATATGGTTTATTTTTTACACACAATACTTTTAACCACTTTTATTTTGAGATGAATAATTTTTAGAGGCCATCCCTCACCTAAAAAGGGAGGCATATTGTGATATTTTTGAATTTAACACATATTTTATCCAAGAGGGCATATTCAATCAATTTAGTAGCATTTTGTATAGTTTTAGATTAGTTCCTATTTATTTTTGACATATTTTAAACAATTTTTGTTGCATATACAAAGTTGACACTTTGTCTCAATAGCCAAAAATTTGAACTTGACATTGCAAACCAAAAAAGTATCTTCTATGACTCATCATGATATTGGAAAGGATGATAAGTTACAAAGTTTTTCATGCTACAGAAATGATATTAAGTTAGTGAAATTTTCATGATACCAATAAGTTTGTATGAAAAAGTCATAATAACATATTTCATATCTATTTAAAAAAATGATTCATGTAAACTATTTCACAAAATTCCACAATCCATACCCATGTATTTATATCAATTAAAATATTACACACCAACTATTTTCCAAAATATCTCAACACATTTATTTTAAATATGCTAATCAAGAGATTACACAAAAAAATTTCAACAAAATGTCATAACCCATCTTCATAGAAATATGCCATGCAAGAGGTTACACACAAACTATTTGACAAAATGTCACATTTGATATTCATATAAATATGTGTTGGAGAGAAAAATTTTAGGTGGAAAAACTTGTGGATTTCTTTCCAACACTCTGGGAATCTAAGTCCCTCTACTTAACTAGTGCAACTTCCATATATGCATGCACAAGTAAATGTAGATTTCCTTGGTGGCCTTGTGGTCAAGGATCCAACATGGGAATTCCACTGACCCTACGAAAAAGCTATCAATCTCTTACTAGGGAATAATTTTTCTGAAGAGTGGGAAATGGGAGTGAGAAAAGATGTAGGAGAACTAATGTTGTAGGTAGAAAATCAGATTCCTACACACACTAGTTATAAATTTCATCACATGCACTAAAATTAGGAAGAAACAATACTACAAACATCAACAAGACCAATTAGAATTTAATGAACACAAATTATCAGTAAACCCCTTAGTAAAAAAAGGCTCAAAACTCCTTCTTCTTGTATTGATGCTCAAACAAAAATTGTACATATGATGATAATGGAAGACATTGAGAATATGGGAAAAGTGGCTAACTCTTTTCACTCACAAGTGAGAAAAATATCTCTCATAAACTTAGAAGAATACAACTAGCTAGAAGAATTTCAGAATTAGAACCCTTTGGAATGAAGAGATCATTACAATTTATAGCAATCTAAATTGTCCTTTCACCTCCCTCACATGACTCTTCATTTCCATATTCCACTTATGACCTTTCGTTTTCCATGAATTAAGTATTTCTCTTATAATTTTGAGAAAATATTTTTACAAATTTAAAATAGGCCACTTAAGTGAATAGGATGAAATACAATGATGATGCATAATGAAGAATTAGAATGGAGAGAGAAAGTAGAGAGGGAAAAAGAGGGAGAGGAATGGATGGAGAATAAAACACTCCTTATGACGGAATGCTTTGAATGCATTGATGTAATGATGAACTTTGAGCAAGGATTTCTCCCACTTTGGTGATATTCTACACTCGATGAAGGTTTCTCCTTGAATAAATTTGAATCATATTCCCAATCTAGTGATGATCAGTAAACTCTATGATGCATGGACATCTGGACCATAGAATGAGTGTTTAGAAATGTTGTTATGATGTTTACCACCGCAAGCTTGAGATGAAAAGAAATAATGCCCACGATGGCCCTCCTTGAAACTTGGTTTATGAACCCTTTGAATCATTGAAATTGTTCTGACCACTTCACTTTTGATCACTCGGTTCCTTAATTGATAAATATGAATTCACATTATGTGCCTTGTGATGCCTTGATTTGATTCTCGTAAACCATTGCACTTAAGATGATTCTTCCGAACTCCATGAAGTTTTAATTTCTCCTTTTAAACTCATGAAATCATATCATTATCCAAAAGGGAGTCCAAAAAGCAGTAAGGTGAGTGAAAAAAATTCATATGTAATTTTCCACTCAGAAATGAAAACTTTTTATTTTTAGAATATGAATCTGTGTTTTGCTATTCTAGGGCATATCATCTATCTTGCTCCAGTTTCACCTTCTTAACCATATACCATATTTCAACCTCCTCTGTTCCTGAGATATTTCTATTTTTAGCACATTTCTATTTTTAGAAGGTTGTTATTTGGGACCTTGTTATTTTGGGAAGAAGTCATTTTCTGTCTTACTTTTCATTTTACCCCTTTTCTGATTGTCTGAGTGATTGAACTTGTAATTCAATGGGACTCATCATTTATAGCATGCGAGGAAGTATAACATATGATATTTTTAGTAAGTGGTGAAAACAACCTATGTTTGCAATGGGAACAATTTCTTTGGATTCTTCTCTTTGTGACGTAACTCGTGCTTCAATTTTCATCATGATTCACTTTCCAGAAAGCTCAAAAATGAAAAATGAAAATTTATGTCTTATAAGAGCTTTGGGTATGGAGCTACCATGGTAGAATACTGATAAAAAATCATTCCTTCATATCTCAAGAAACTGGAAAATTCATCGTGTAAAAAATAGTTTGAGAGAAACTAGATTTTTTAGAGACCCTTCCTCTCGAATTTCAAATGATTTCACCCACCATATCTTCAGAATTTGAAAATTTCTTCGAAGAGGGAAGAATAATGATAAAAAAACACATCCCTCCATATCCCTAAAAAATAGGGACTTCATGACATGAAAAATATTTCACGTGAAACTAGATTTTTCAATGATTGTTCCCTCCAATTTTCACGCAATTTCACCCACTAGAACCCTGAGAAGTGGAGAGGTAGATTGCTAATTTTTTCCACTACTATTTCATGATGGCCATTGATGGAGATTGAAATTTATAGGTCTAGTTTTTTTCTCCATTCGTGATGAAATCAACTCCATTGTGTTAGGTTTTTTCTTCTTGCCTCACTGGTGAAATTTCTCTTCAATCCAGTTGTCGGTTTGACGGGAAATTGAACTTTATTATTTTTGGAGCCATAAGTGAAATTTCTTCGAGTCAACATTCATTTCTACAAAATAGAGGTTTGGATATGATTTTTTAATGGCCTTCAAGAGATAATAACTCAGAAATAGATGGTTTGTTAATCAGACTGGTTTGGAAGATTTCTTTAAATTTCAATTTCATGGCAATGGGGATTTCCACTGTTCCTCTTCTCTGTTCTTCATATCTTGATGAAATATTCTTCTGAGACCTATGTATCACCATGGGTTAGATGATTTAATTTTTTTTTTCAATCTGGTTTGAGCTTTGGCAATGGTGGAGTGGTGCTGAGAAGTTGCAGAGAAAGTTACATAGCAAGTTTTGCACAAATGAGTTAGATGTTAGAAGTTATAAGGAAGAGGAAATTTTAAAATGTAAAAATTATGCATAGAGAGGGCTGGGAAATTTTTTTATTCCCTGATGTCCATCACCTCAAATGGATGTGAGGGACATTAATTTCCATTATAATCAAGAAGACAACACGTGGCAGCGATCCGACGATAGGGAGTGAGAGCTCCAAAATCAGCTTTAAAGCGGTGAGGGGCTTTGAAGTGGGTTACATGGGGGACTAGGGGATGGGTGAATTTTTAAAGGTTTTATGTCCATGACCTATGAGGGACATAAAATTCCATGGTGATCCTAGAGCTGACACGCGGCAGAGATCTGATGATAGGGAATTTGAGCTCCAAATTACACCCGGATCTGAACTAGCAATCATGATGATCGATGGGGTTACAGAGGTCACATGGGGGATATGCACATTTTTCCAAGGTTTATGTCTCTAACCCTGAGGGACGTTGGGGACACAAAATCCCACTAGGCTCTTGGACTTGACACGTGTCCTCCCAAAATTTGGCAAACTCCCAAACTCGCTTCAAGAGGACAACTTACGACGATGATAACTTGAGCTCCCGATGGAAATTTTTGGAAAAAACTTATATGAAAATGGCCTTTTGAATCCAATGGTGGGGGTTCAAGTCCCGATTATTCCATTTATTCCCTGAAAAATTAGATTTTTTATTTGGTACTCCACCTATACCTGAGAAACACTACCTGCAGACCTAATGTGCCAAAGTGTTGTGAAAATAATAAATTCACCATCTTGTAGGGGTTGGAATTATATTTTTGTAGAGCCTTTTTTCTCCTAACTCCATCCTGAGCTCCTAGAATCACCTTCCGGGCTCAAGGACTATTTTGGCCATGTAATCTTGTAGGCCTGTGAACCCTAATTTTGGTAAAACTACCTACGTGGGGTTCATTAGCTAGGAAATATCCTAACACGTGGGTTCATATTGAGGTAATTAAAATTAATAAAATTAAATTCAATATACTGATCGACATGAGGGGGTGAAAGGGTTTAATTTATTATATTTTGAATTAGGTATTGGGGGTAGGTTAGAGAAGTGGGCCAAAGGAAAGGGAGGTTTAATTTTAATATAAAACTAAAACATTTGAACCCTAGTTTTAAAAAGTAAATACCTTAAAATTTCAAAAGGAGTGTGTTCATAAAGTTAAATTATAATCTCTTTTTGAATAAATAAATCTCAATTAAGATATTCTTAACCAAGAAATAATAAGATGGTAGAAAACTAGGATTGAGTATGTTTTTCAATGCAAGTGATATTATTTCACCATCTTAATTATTTGAAGAAATATTGATAAATGATTAAAGCTTAACATTTATAAGGTGATTTGTAATAGGTATTTAATGGATTCAAACTATATTTTGAGAGGAAATGCATATAAAAAAATTGAGTGAGAAATATGATATATTGTTTGTTTAATATATTTGGGAAGAAATAAAAAGGGGTATATAAAATTGTAATTGAAAAATGGGTATGTAAGGTACATGGAAAAAATAGGGGGTATTTTCATTTTAATAATATAATAGGAGGGGGTATTATCAATTGAATAATTAGAGATAAAAACTATAATTAATGGTATTTTTTAACACCCTTCGAACGCACGTGCTATACCATACTTTTATTAAGTCAACCCCGTGAAATCGCTGCTCCAACTTCTTTGAGCCATTCCAAGATCTTCTGGATTGTTTGCATCATATCTCAATACCTTTGAATCACCTCCACATCCACTTAGGCTCTTCTTCTCCACTCCATGGGGTTGCTCCAACCCTAGGAAGGCCAATGATAGTTGTTCCCACAACTTCCTGTAGCTTGTAGCTTTCAATGAACTCATAAAATCACCTTGGGGGAATGAATGGAATTTCCTAAATCACCTAGGGGATGAGATAACATTATTTGGGGGGTCACTTGGAATATTTGGATAGTCCTGAGGGTGTCTTGGAATGATAGGACTTGAAAAAAATAACACAGGGGTATAGTTGTCATGCTCGAAAATTGTTAATTTCCTTGTTGCACATTTACATGAAAACAACTAGCTCTAGCTTTGGGACATAACATGGAATGAATGCAACGAAGACATGACATGAGGAATCTAGAATCTCAATTTTATACCATATGATTTGTTGACCAATGCCTTATCCATTGGGCCCTATAGAGTCATGTACAATTTATGAGAGAAGGAAAATGAAGAAGGAAACACACACACAAAACAACGGAAAGGAAACACATGACACACAACATAAAGGGAAACACACCATAGAAAGGAAATTATATACAAGGGGAGGGAAATTTATAGAGGCGGGAAAAGGATATACACATACCTAGAAACAGTTGAGAAAAGTACATGCCATCATGAAATAATGGATTGAAGTATGACCATTGAAGCACAAAAACTATTATTTGATCAAACCATGCTTTGGTGATGGATTTTCATGGCTTGAGAAGAAGAAGTCTGACCATAATTCCATCTTGGTACTCATACTACATAAAGAACATTCTTGCATCTAATGAACACTTCATCACTTTCTCAAAACTCTTGTACCTTGATGCTCCCACTTTACGTCCTCGTAACCATGTGACACCATTCTTCCATGTCTTCAAGAGTGGGAAAATTTCTCTTGTCATGAAAACATTCATCTCCTTTGATTTGTGACTTCAAATTGTCTCTTATATCAGCAAAACACTTAGAAGGAGTGAGAACAAACTGATTTTCTTCCCATTCAAGAACTTCCCCGAACATCCCTTTGTTTCTTTGAGCAAGTGTTTTCAGACATGGAGGTTAAATCATTGAGCTGGAGATCTTCATCATCCTTGAGATATTGTTGTAACATGGGAACATGTTCAAGGTGAATTAGATCTTAGAGGATGGTGAGTGTAGTCTAATTTTAGATCATTTGGAAAAAATCATGCATACTCTTGCTTTGTTGTCTAGAGAAATGGTTGCCAATATGCATTTGTTTGGAGTGCATCTTGATATAATTTTCAAAATTGTAGCTTTTTGTTTGGTCATATAAGAATTCTTCACCCTTCTATTAGGAATTATAGAACAAGTATGTAGAAACAATTCCTCAAACCACAACAATAGGAAACTATATAGCAGAATTATACTTGCAAAAATATAACAGCATAAATAAATAATGCACAAAAAGAATACAAGACAAGATTTAACATGGTTCACCCAATGTGGGCTACATCCACCAAGAACTTGCTTAGATTTAATTATCAACAAGAGTAAAAAAACTCTTACAGTCTTATCTTGGTTATGAACTCATAACAGAATTCCAAAGATGTTAAACAACATCTAAACCATAATTGACACCCAATTGCATAACCTTGATCACTCTTGATCACCTCTTGATCATTAAGAATCAAGACCTCTTAAACAATCAAGATATCTTCAAGATACCCTAACACCTCTATTTATAGGATTACTATCCTTTTAAGAAGTCAAAAATCCAACCCTAGAAGTTTGAAAGTGATTATCTTTCAACTTCACATGGCTGGAAAAACAGTCCTAACGTTAACATCCAATTAACAACATGTTAATAGAAATGTCACAAAGTAATGGCACAATGAATGCACAATAACGTCACAACAAATGACTGTAGAATGCTCCTGAAGTCTCCAAACTTAACCGTTCGAGCTCTAGCACTTCAACACTGATTCAAGAAGACCAAAAACAAGCTCCACACCGCAACAATCTTCCACTTGGAGACTGTTTCCACTAAGAAAATTTATTAACCATTCATTATCAACCATGAAGGCCGATCAAAGTTGAACACAACTTCAACTTCTCCCTTGTGACTACCTTGGTCATCATATCCATGGGATTCTCGACTGTATGAATATTTTCCACTTCAACTTTTATTCTTTCAAAGTTTTCTTGCTGAAATGATATCTCAGCTGAATGTGCTTTGTCCTAGAGTGGAAAGAAAAGTTCTTAGCCAAATGAATAGCACTCTGACTATCATTGTGTAGTCTCCCAACTTCCTACTTATGACTGAACTCATCGAGCAAATTCGTATCCAAATCATCCATCTCCTTGCTTTCCTCTATGGCAGCAACATACTCATCCTATGTGGTTGACAAAGCCACAACCTTTTATAACCATGAAATCCAACTCACTATTGTATCACCAACCATAAATACATAGCCTATCATTCTCCTCCTACTGTCCAAATCTCCTACCATGTCCAAATCTACATATCCATGTAATTTAGTGTTTGATCCACTAACACACAGTGTTTCTCCCATGGTCCCTCTCAAATACTGAAGGATCCACTTTACTGCCTACCATTTCTCTCTACCTAGATCACTTATAAACCTGCTCACTTCTCCCACTTTGCATGGGAAATGTCAGGCCTAGTGCATACCATAGCATACATCAAGCTGCCAACCATTAATGAGTACGGTACCCTAGACATCTGGATTTTATCCTCCTTAGTCTTGGGACTTTGCTCCTTTGATAATTTAAAGTGACCTGCCAAAGGAGTACCAACCGGTTTAGCATCCTGCATACTAAACCTCTCCAAGACCTTATTTATGTACTCTTCTTGAGATAATACCAGCTTCCTCTCCTTCCTGTTTTGAGTTATTCTCATACCAAGGATTTGTTTTTCTTCCCCAAATCCTTCATAGAAAAGGAGTCACCTAGCTACTTCTTGAGTACCTTTATTTCTTGCATGTTCTTCCCTGCAACAAGCATATCATCTACATATAGGCACAAAATAATATAACTACCATCAAGAAACTTCTTGATGTACACGTAATGGTTTGAGTGACACATGGAGTAACCCTTCTCGCATAAAAGCACAAACCGCATGTACCACTTCCTTAGAGCTTGTTTCGTGCCATCACAAGCTCTTCTTCAATTTGCACACTAAACTCTCCTTCCCTTTGACCTCATAACCCTATGGCTACTGCATGTACAATTTCTCCTCCAAATCACCATGAAGTAATGTAACCTTCACATCTAATTGTTCTAAGTGCATGTCTTCTACTGCAACTAAACCAAGAACAGTCCTAATAGAAGTCATTTTAACAACCGAGAGAAAAATTTCATCAAATTCTATACATTTCTTCCGTGAAAATCATTTGACCACCAACTGGGCCTTGTATTATTTCCTACCTCCATCTTCCTCTTTGATTTTATACACCCACTTGTTCTACAATACTCTCTTGCCCTCAAGTAGCTCCAATGCATCCTAAGTCTTTTTTTCCATAAGAGATCTATGCTCTTCATCCATGGCCTACTCCCACTTCTTCCTAGCATCCACCTACACTGCTTCCTTAAAGCACTCTTGTTCTCCACTAGTCAGTGAGTAATAAATAATTCAAATATGGGGTAAATCATTTAGGTTCCCTTCTTACCCTAGAAGACCTTCTCACCTCGGGGTTTAGGGTTCCTGATGAGTAGGTACCTGAACTGGATGTCTCGGAACATGTTGAACCTAAACCAGCCCCTTGGACACCTTGTTGTCTACAATGTCCTCTAACACTGTGTATTTTTTCTTTTATTTCTCTTTCTATTCCTGTAACTCATCTTTATACATGATTTTTTCATTAAATACAATATCTCTAGACCGAAATATTTTCTTATCTTTAAGACTCCAAACACGGAAACCAAAATCATCTTCACCATATCCAACAAAGGTGCATTTTTCATACTTAGCCTCTAACTTGGTCCTATCATCTTTATCAATGTGAAAAAATACTTCACATCCAAATATTATAAGAAATGAGTAATCAATTTTCTTACCAAACCAAGCCTCCTTAGGTATACCTCCATCCAAGGCCATAGAGGATTCTCTATTAATCAAATAAATAGTTGTGTGTACTACTTCCTCCCAAAAATGAGTGGAAGCCCCACATGTAACCTCATGCGCCTAGCACGCTCCATGATTATCATGTTCATTCTCTCTCGACACTCCATTATCTTGTGGACTATTTGGAATTGTTCTTTTCCTGTGGATCCCATTTACCGAACAAAGAATGAAGAAATTCATTGCTTGTAATATTTCCTCCATTACTCGACCTAAGACATTTCAACTTGAGACTGTTTCATTCTCAACCAATTCTTTCCATCTTTTGAAAGTTTCAAACACATTATATTTCTTTCTAATGCAATATACCCAAACTTTTCTAGTTACATCATCAATGAAAGTGACATAATAACATGAACCACCAATAGATTTTACCTTAGCTGGCCCCCATACATCTGTATGCACTAACTCCAACTTACCCTCCTTCCTAGTAGGTCCAACCTTGAGGAATCTCACCCACTTCTATTTCCCATAAACATAGTCCTCACAGAAGTCCAAATCTAACTCCTTTAATCTAGGAAACCTGTCCTTTATAATCTACATGCCCTTATGACTCATATGACTGAGTCTCTGGTGCCACAAAGTTGCATCTCCATCTGCAACAACTAAATTGCAATAATCAACACCACTAGTTAAATACAAAGTACCATTTTTCTTACCTCTTGTAACCATAAGAGCTCCCTTGGTAACCTTCTAAGAATCCGCTATAAAACTAACTGTACAACCATCACTACCCAGTTGTCCCACTGATATCAAGTTCCACCTCAACTTAGGCACATGCTTGATGTCCTTAAGTAGCCATGTGTTCCCATTTTTAATTTCACCCGAACACAACCTTTCCCTACTATGTTGCATGGTTCATCATCACCAAGATATACATGTCCAAAATCACCTTGAACAAAATCAGTAAAGTAATGTCTATGTGGGGTGGCATGGAAAGAAGCCCCTGAATCTAACACCCAAGATTCAACAATATTATCTAAAGAAATAATTAAGGCATCTTGACAAATATCACTTGCTACCAAATTTACCTCTTTAGTTTCCTCCTTGTTCTTCTTATCCCGAAGAGCCCAGCAATCTTTCTTAGCATGACCAACCTTCCCACAGTGCCAAAATTCTAACTTACTCTTGGAATTTGACCTTCCATGATCATTTGACTTCCCACGGTTACCTTTCCCTCTCGTTCTTTAGTCTCCCTCTACTTTCCACCATCAAATCATTTCAAGAAGTAGAAGAATCTCCAATGCTCTTCCTTCACATTTCCTCACCGAGGATCATGCCTATTACATCCTCAAACTTCAGATTTGAGTTATTAGAGAATGAATTACTTACAGCCATAACCAATCTATCCCTATCTAGTAAGGAGCACAAAATTAACAAAGCCCGACCTCATCATCAAAGTAAATTTTTATTGGGTTTAACATACTCAAAACTATATTAAATTCATTCAAATGATCAGCAATAGAACCATTCTCAGACATCTTCATATTAAATAATTTTTTCATCAAAAATATTTTATTAGAGGTAGAGGGTTTTTCATATAACTTCCCCAATGCACTCATGATACCTTACGTGGTCTTCTCTTATGATATGTTGAAAGTAACCGAAGATGCAATGCATAAACGAATTGCCCTGAGTGCCTTTCTATCCAGCAACTCCCAATCCTCATCTGACATGGCCAGACGTTTCTTTGCTTTTCCAGCCAAAGGAACATGGAGATCCTTCGATATAAGTAATCCTCCATTTGCATCTTCCACAAACCAAGGTTCTGCCTATTGAACTTCTCAACCCTCGATCTACCCTCATCTCGCCATAGCTCCCACTCCAGCTAAACATTCCTTGTGATATAAAAATTCAATAAAAAAACACCAAATCTTTTATACCAATTGTTAGGAATTAGAGAACAAGTATGCGGAAACAATTCCTCAAACCATAGCAGTAGGAAACTATATAGTATAATTATACTTGTAGAAATATATCAACATAAACAAATAATGCACAAAAGAAGACAAGATAAGATTTAATGTGGTTCACCCAATGTGGGCTATGTCCACCAAGAACTTGCTCGATTTTATTATCAACAAGAGTAAAACAACTCTTATAGTATTCTCTCAGTTATGAACTCACAATAGAATTCTAAAGATGTTAAACCACATCTAAACCATAATTGACACCCAATTACTTAACCTTGATCACTCTTGATCACCTCTTGATCATTAAGACTCAAGACCTCTTGAACACTCAAGATATATTCAAGATACCCTAACACCTCTATTTATAGGATTACAATCCTTTTAAGAAGTCCTAAAGCCGACCCTATAAGTTTGAAAGTCATGATCTTTCAACTTCCCACGGATGGAAAAATAGTCCCGACGTTAACAACCAATTAACAATGTCACAGCAACGACACAACGATTGCACAACAATGTCACAACAAATGACTGCAGAATGCTCCTGAAGTCTCCAAACTTAACCATTCAAGCTCCAACACTTCAATACTAATTTAAAAAGACCAAAAATAGCCTCCACACCCCAACACCTGCATTGGATTTTTCCATATGAACTCTTGCTTTTCATTGATGGAACATTCTGAAACGATGGGAACAAGTTGGTTTTGATCACACTCCCAATGTTCTCACAAATTTTTATTTTGTTTTGAATGGATTTATTCGATGTGAATCAACTCAATATTTTCCATGTTATCATCTCCCACAACAGATATGTCATTTCCAAGATTGAGGATATTCGAAGGAGATTCAAGAACCTTTCTTATTTTACACTCATGAACTTCTTCACACGATGTGGAAGAAAAATACATGTTTTCATGTTCATTCTCATCAACCAAAGTATTAGAGAAGTCATCAAGCTTATCCAACTGCTCCATCTCAACATCAAAAATTGGTGCACCAAAATAGGAAGAAAAAATTGATTCATACATGTCTTGTATCTCCATAGCTTGGGTTAAGAGTTCAAGGATGAGTTGAGGATCTTCAGTTTCTTCCACAACCTTCAAGATATCTTGTACGATAGTTCTTCTAAAATTTCCATAGGCTCATTTTTATCTTCATTAGAAGAATCTTCTTGTTGTGCCTCCAGGATATGGTTAAAAATCTGATCCATATGGGCCCATGATTCATTTGAAACATTCTCGTTCACCTCTTCCATGATTTGTATTGCCAAAGATTCACTTTCTTGCAAACACGAGCATACTTGATTCATGACACCTACTTGACAAGGAGAATATTTCCAAGCTTCGTGGGAAGGGCACTCCTTCAAGCTTAAAATCCATATCATCTTCTTCTTGGTAAGAAGAAAATAACCGTGTTAGGGAAATAGTATGAGAATAATTTTCAACTACATCTTGACCATCCATTATTAAATCTTCTTGTTCAAGTGAAATATGAAAGGCTTTATTTTCATCGTGATGAAAATTTTTCTCCCCGAGTGAATAGAGGTTGTGTTTAAATTGTTCGTTCTCCTTGGATTTGAAAAGAGAGTGGGATTATTACATTCAATAATTCATGATTGCATTGGGAAGAGAGTTTGATTATTTGACTTCCTCTATTTCTTCATGCAAAATTTCTACATCACTTGAAGAATCAAAATAGGAGGGAAGATTATCTATGACCATATTGAATTCATCATCTTCAGACCATGATGTTAGGTGACTTTCTTGCACTTCTTCACATCTCTCCATTTCATCATTAATTGAAAGATCAAAACTTGAAAAGAGATCATCCATGCTTACTTTGAATTGGTTGTCTTCTTCATCATTGGTGGAGTCTTTGGAGAGCATTGGATCATCCATTATGTAGCAAGGATATTCCTTTATTGAATATATTATTCCCCCTATGGGCTATGACTTGAGCCAAATGGAATTTTTGAATGGTGATTCTATCTTCGTCTCTTCTACTTCTTCCTCCATGACATTGAGTTGGATTTTATTTGGAAGACTCCATCCTAATATCATGTTCGAAGCATCCAAGAATATTATGAGAATGAAAACCTCATAATATGGGCATAGACAAACTAGTCGAGCGATCTAATGTCTTGGACACGCACTAATGGTATTTGCGAATCTAAGGCAAAGAAGGCCCTTCTAACTTGGGTGTGATAGATCGATCGGCGAGGATGAGTGCTCGAAGGCTCAATCAATATCGAGCTCGGCGTGATTCGATCTATGGGTTGTGGGATGCGTGGAAAATGACCCGGGATGGTTTCGTGTATTTCTCCTGATAGGGTCATATGGTAAATATGGTCGATTCTATGGACGATTCTCTGGCCTAGTCCAAAATTCTCTAGCTTTGTTAGCTGTTGTGTCTAGTAGGGATAACTGTTGAATGATGAGAGGTGGAATCGGAGTAGGCGAAATACTAATGTACGAAGGCCAGTGTTTATATCTAGCTGACTTGTGGGTTCGTTGGGCTGTGGGATCTGGGGATCACAACCATAGACTCTTGGTTGTTGCGGTCCCGTTATGGTCATACGGGAGATCAAGTTCTGATCCCTAGCATCCAGTAGTCGTAAGCCTTTTCAGCTTCTACGTTTAGAATCAGCAATTGTGCGATTTTCTCAGAATACCTCACAGGTGTTCTAGCGACTTGGATTCTTAAGCTGGTATCTATATCTACTAGGGTGTCTCCAGCGTCTGGCTGTGGAACTAAAGGATCGCACCCGAATATTTGTTCTCTTTCAAATCCTTCTACAGTCATGCGGATGTTTTCTAGGATAACCTGTAGTTTGGCTGATTTGACCAAAACAGATGTGCTTGGTCGTCTTCGATATTTAACCCTCTCAGCGTGACTGATCATTTGGAAGTCATTGTTGTTTGGAAGACTTGTATCCTAAGGTTTTGGTCAATATCAGTTATTGCCACTACGGTATTGGGCTGGGGCACAATTGGCTCGAAAATGTATTCCCTGGGCTCCCTGGGTCCCGTAATTGTCATGCAAAAGCGGAAATGAGACAAACTATAATAAAGTAAAAACTAAGTGTACTTCTAACATATATAATTTCTTTTTTTGTATTTTACGGCAATTTATAAGAAAGCATTTATTTAAAATATTTAGAATTGATAACTAAACTAACAACGTAAAACAAACAAAATAGCCGAGTGTAGCTATTTATGCATGCATGCGATTTCGTATATCTATTCTAAACAAGGAAATAACTAATCTATCTGCAAGATTCTTGATCCTACCTCGAAGTGAGGAATGAATCATAGTTTCTCGAAACTATCAATCCCCACAACTTCACTGGCATATCGAGAATGGAAATAACTTAAATAAAGCGATTAACTACTTTATTTGATAAGTTCTAACTAAAACTTTGAAAGATGGAACACGGATTTCGCGAGCGTGGCGAATCCGGCGGTGTGTGTGTTCTTGTCCCCTCGGTATGATCTCCACGTTCTTTGTGCTCACGTGAATCCGAAAAGCGTGGAATGCTTGCATCAGCAGGGAATAAGTATTTGGATCAATGGACGGCCTTTGGAATGCGAGACGAGAATAGAGTGCGGATAGGAGAGGGATGGCGCGAGTCGAGAGCTTGGCCTATACAATTCCTAGCGGGGTCTCTGCGAATCGTGCAACAAAAGTATCGAGAACACAAACTAGTACGTATGAAGAGCAAAACCTGCAACTTGATGGCCTTAGACTATTCTACTCCAAAAACAGATATCTTGTTTGCCTGAAGTTGGATCGTGGCTTACCAACAGTAACACAAAGCTAAAACAAACCTGTAACAACCTATGCTACCAATCTTAAGCAAGCTAAAAGACCATAGCACTGAAACATGAAAATTGGAGTTAAAAATGGTGGCTCAAATAATGTTTGCACTTGCACAAGTTGGATATGTGGCTTACCAGGTTTATGACACAACACAATACTAGCCAAAGCACTCGATTGAGAAATCTAAGAATTCTAAGCAAAAGAAAACTAGATCTACTGCAACAAGAAATTCAAAACAAACTTTGGAGCAAAATTCAGAGCTAAATTCAGGGGCCATTTGCATGTGCACAAACCATGCATTTATAGGAATCCAAACATGCGAGAGATCAAATCAAAGCCCGAACTCCTAAACATTAAACAAAAGAAAAACACTATTCCAGGGGACCAAAAACATAAATGCGTGCTCAAGTCGGCAAGAAAAGCTGGTAAAGCGTTGATATTTCACGCGGGTCGCGTCAAAAGAACGTTCTGGAAAACGCGCACAGGACCGCCGCCCTGCTCAGGGCGGCGGTTACAGGACCGCCTCCCTGATCAGGGCGGCGGTCACGAGACCGCCTCCCTGCAGGGCGGCGGTTTCGTCACTGAAGGTCAAAAGGCCAAGGAAAGAGGAAAGAAAGGGAAAAACAAAGGGCGCGGGGGCAAAGCGAGGCATGCGGGATGTTAACGCATATCTGTAAAGCTTTTCTGGATCCCGAACACCTTGCGAAGAGACCTGTATCATCATTGGGGCACTTATTACACCGTTCATGATCACGATACCTTACAATTTTGGAGTGCGTACATATTGCCCCCTCGGAGAAGCGTTTTAGCCATGAAGAGGCATAAAGCGGTGGGTCAGAAACATGGCCGTCCCGAAATAGGAAGTGAGAAATTATACCTTACACGCCGTGTGTTGAAATGGCCTTGCTCTCAAAATTCCCTTACTGCAAAATGAAAAGAGAACTCAAATGCGAGATAGATACAATAATTTGAAAAATAAACGTTAAAATAATAGAGAAAGAGGGCGTCTGGTTTGTGCGAGGATAGAAACTTACCTCGTCGGCGCTCAGAACTTTGAAAAAAGTTATTTTTAAAACGAAACAGGACGATATATATATGAAAGTGGGCCCATTTTCCTATTCATTTGCGCGAGTCGATTTGATTGATTTTGAGCTCTGGGACCCACGGTGACGGTTTCTTACGCGAGTAGAGTCAAAACATCCGTAGTGAGATAGAGATCATGCCTCCACGAGCGGAACACCGACCTCAGCGATCACAGGTTGGTTTTCTTCCATTTTATGTTTTCCCTCTTCAAATTTGAAATGGCAAATTCTTTGCAATGGGGGGATTATTTTTGAAATTGTTAGGTTCAAAAGGTCCATCTAGGGGGGGCGCCTACTGGGTAGGCTTTGTTTTTAGTTAAAATGGTTATTTTTCGCATTTTTGGGACTTTTTAGGTTTAAAAACCCGCGCGGGTTTTCGGACCGCGACCGCCGCCACAGACGGGGCGCGGTTACTGACCGCCTCCTGTCTGGGGGCGGCGGTCACGGGCCCCCGCCCTTAAGGCGGCGGTTTCTGCTCCGCCCCCTGCTCGGGCGGCGGTTTTGCCTGAGAATCTGCAAAGAACCTTACTTAAAAGCTTTTGCTTGTATTTTTAGCATTTGTACGTGTTTTTATGCTTCTCTTGATGTTGTTTAGATACTAACTTACTCTTCCTTGTGTGTTTTTGGGTGTATGCAGGCAAAAGAGGAGTACATTAGATGGGCCGGGGAGAGTGTGGTGGCCCAGCTGCCGGGGTTTTGGATGCCCTCTCGGCGGATGAGGAGGACACATTGCGAGAGGGCCGGTATATTACGTTTGTCGCGTGTGCCCCACGTTGCTCCATCGATCGAGATTCTTTGTGACCTATTTTCATATTGGGGCGCGATCGGAACACCTTATTGCCCGAGGGAGTCCGTGGTGAGTGGACCATCACTTTGGAGGATGTTTATCGCATCACAGGGGTCCCGATCATCGGGAGGAGACTCACTGCCCAGGCAGTGGGTCGAGCACAGTTGCACGTGGGCGGAGTTATATGGGGATGCGGCTATTTCCACGGGGCGAAAGAAGGGAGTGAGAGTTAGATCCATTCCTTCTTTGCCCATCCCGTATATTCGACAGAGGCCATCATGGGGATCCTTGCCTCGAGGCCCGATCGGGGACAAGGGAGGATACATTGTTATCTTCTTTGGGCCCCATCATTGCACGAGATAGAGGACATGGCCGGAAATACGCACAGGCGCGAGACATTTTGGGGACCACCTACCATGACTTATACGGGGTGGTCGATTGCGAGGGCAGATCTTTGAGCCACCCCACTCTAGTCATGAGTTGGGTGTATGGCGTTTCATTCCGTATGGCGGGCGTGGCGGTGGCAGATCCCGGGGCGGTGAGGGCAGCCCGATGGTCAGGTATGTCAGTGCTCAGAGCACCTCACCAGCCAGTAGCCACCCTTACCACGGCAGACATGGAGGCTACACCGTACCAGCTTATGGCCGGTATATGGGGAGAGGAGACTACGACATTGATCTCTTGCTCCACCACAGGGGTTATTGATCGTGTGGGCCGGGTAGAGTACATCCCTTTAAGCGGGTTCCTCCGCCGTTTGGCCTCCCCTACCGCGGCTATGCTTCCTCCAGTAGCACCCGTTTATAGATCAGTCCGAGAGGCTAGAGGGGGCCCAGAGGCCGTGGTTGGACAGTGATTACCCACAGGCATTCCTATTGCGGCCGGAGGGATAGTTCGGGCCGAGAGGAGAGGCTGGTGCGCCTCGGGCACCATTACTTGGTTGCTGCGAGTCTGCTCATAGCGGTGGCGACCACATAGATATTGACTCCGATTACGAGGAGCACACGGAGGAGGTCGGAGGAGCGGAGCGAGGCGAGAGCGATCTGAGTGGCATGATACTCGGGACATTTTGCGGGCGAGAGAGAGAGGAGTGCGAGAGAGAGAGCCGTGGCCTCGAGGAGCCACTCTCCCGAGGTCATGGTGGAGACGATGAGTCGGTTGCGGGCGCCATGTTGCCCCACTACGGGAGTAGCTCCTCGGTCGGCGGCATCGGCGGCGGCGAGTGCTTTGGCCACAGCGACCCATCTTGGAGGCACAGCGATCCGAGTAAGTTATCTTCTCCTCCTTTGATGCTACTTGTTTTGTTTTAGGATTTGTTTTGAATGTTAACTCTCCTTATATTTGCATTGTGTATACTTTAATCTTTTGCCTAGTTTCTAATTTGTTTTCTTTCTTTGCTTTGCGAGAGGCTGATGAGTGGCGGGATCTAATCCGTAGGGTTTGCGTCGATTCTTTGATGATCCCTATGGATAAGACCCGTACGGAGTTATCCGTGGATGCCGGAGAGCCCTCAGCAGCCGGCAGGCATACTGACGTCTTCGCTCCCGTTTGGCATGTGGCCAAGATGGTGTCAACTCTCCGTACAGAGTTGGCAGGCTATAGGACAGCCGAGCGTCTTATGAGGAGCCGCTCTCATGGCGAGACCACGACTGCCCCTAGGGACCCTGAGCCCTCCGTCCATTCAGAGCGCCAGCGCAGCCGGAGTCCTAGGCGAGGGCGCGCACCTTCAGCGGGATCGCGCAGGGGTTGAGAGGCCACTTGGCTCTCTATATTTGTAGTTACATTCTTTTGTGTATTACGGGCTCTTTGAGCGTTTTGACCATGCCTTGCGCATGATGGCATTGTATATAAACTTGATTTATTTATATATATGCGTCGGTTTTGGATCAAAACTTGTCATTTGTATTCTACTTTCTTTCTTTCCAACTGTTTTGTGTATACTACGATGTATGTTTTATGTGCTTTCTAGAATGTATGCAATGGAAAACAGATGATGCAAATGTTTGCTTTCTTTTTGTGTTTCATGATGCTGATACATGATATTGTAGATATATTGTGATCTTAAATCTTAGTTTCTGTGGGCAATTTGGATACCTCATGATTTGTTTTGGCAAAATGATGAAAAATAACCAGTATGATGAACAGATTAACTTGCCCCACTCCTAACTCCACGCAACTAGTAAGATGCGAGGGCTCATCACCAAGAGCCAAGAAGGGCGCAAGTTATGAAATATGGTGAAATGATAGTGATAAAAGACAGGCGAAGCTTTGGTGGAACCAAGTTAAGAACTACAAGCTTACTCTACCTGAATGACTTCATAGTTTTGGGTGCGACTTGCTTTGCGGTTTATCCAGACTTAGACCCGTAGATGGCCACATAGTAGACAAAATCTGGGTTTTTAGGATTTTTAACTCTCTTGGAATTTTGATCATCTGATTTATTCGTTTATTGACTCAAAGTTTGAATTGATTGTTTATGACTTTTTAACATTCACTTTGTTTAGAGGACCCCCTACACTTTGCCCCATGCTACTTGTAAGAAGCATGGGTTTATCACCGTGGGCAAGGCATAGGCGAGTAAGGGCATTTCCATCCTTTCCCAACCCTACGTCACTAGTAAGAGACGCAAGCTCATCACCGAAGGTTGGTGGGGCAAGGAAATGTGTAAAATAAAATTTTCTGTTTCAATCACTTCTTGACTTGTTTATCTGAGTAAACTGTCAATATATGCTTATTTCCAAAGAGATGCGTATATGGGATAGATGTGACACCATGAAGCTTCTAGAACAGACCATAGGCAAGACACCTATCCTAAGAAGAAATCAAAGCGAGAACAAACTTGCAGATCTTGGTATGGTTACCATTAGGACTTCGTCATGTCTGAACTGTTTGATAAAAGATTCTGAAGTGATTTGATAATGTTAAAGATGGAGAGATATGATTAAAGAACTTTATGCCAGAAACATCACGAGTTTGAAATAAATTGCTTTTGAGAATAGATTCCTTGATCATAATTTGTGTAAGAACAAGTGGACAAAATGATCCTAATTTGTATGAAAAATGCAATGTAGATAGTTATATAGGTAGCGTTAGCTGCTTATGCGTAGAAACGTTTGAGGTGGAGAGAATTGACTGTTTCGCCAAACTCCTCACCTTCTAGCGTACATAAGAGGTATGCACCATTTCCGTAGTCTTTTGTGACTTGGTATGGGCCCAACCATTTGGGCCGGAACTTCCTTCCTTCGCCGGTCTTCTTGTCGATCCGGCTATCTAACCTTAGAACTAGGTCACCTTCGTATATGTCACGTTCATAGACCTTCTTGTTGTATTGCCGGCACATCCGGTCGGCATAGACTCTATGTCGCTGTTCAGCATCTATCCTGGCTTCATCCAGGCTTTCTAATTGAGAAAGACGTGCTTCTCTGTAAGCGTCCTCATCCAGAATCCCTTGTAGCGAAATGCGAAGACTGGGGATTTCAACTTCGAGTGGGAGAACTGCTTCTGACCCAAATACCAGCGAGAAAGGAGTTGCTCCTGTTGGAGTTCTTATTGAAGTTCGATGGGCCCACAAGGCCGGATATAACTTTAAGTGCCAATCCCGCTTGTTTTCTTTCACTGTTTTAAGGAGAATGGCTTTCAGTGTTTTATTTGTTGCTTCAGCCTGCCCATTGGCTTGGGGATAGTACAAGGAGGCCGTATGATGGCTGATTTTAAATCTGTTGCATAGCTCACGAACTTCTTCGTTTTTGAAAGAGGTTCCATTATCTGAGATAATGATTTGTGGGATACCGTACCTGCAAATGATTTGGTTCAAAATGAACTTAGCGATTACAGAACCAGGTACAGTTGTAAGAGGCATGGCTTCTACCCATTTAGTGAAATATTCAGTGGCCGTGATTATAAAATTGTGGCCGTCTGTGGAGGAGGGAGAGAATTTCCCTATCAAGTCCAGGCCCCATGTAGAAAAGGGCCATGGAGTAACGATCGGTTGTAAAGTTTGTGCTGGCATGTGGATCTCATGAGAGAACTCCTGACACTTATGGCACCTGCGTACAAACTCTATTGTGTCATGTTCTAGAGTGGGCCAGAAATAACCCATTCGATGTATTTTTCGAGCAGTGGCATGGCCACCGAAGTGGCCTCCACATATACCGCTATGGGATTCATGGAGAATCCTCTTGGACTCTTCTGTGTCAACGCACCTTAAGAGCATTCCATCGAATGCTTTCCGATAGAGCACCTGCTCTATAATTACGTATTTAGCTACGATAATGCGTAACCTCCTTTTTTGTTGAGGTGTAGCTCCTTCTGGGTACCTATGGTCTATGATATAACTAATGATATCAGCGTACCAAGGGCACTCAGATATAGCAGGTCGGGTTTCGACGTAGTACACGCATTCATCTGGAAAGTCTAAATCCACTAAGTCTCCTCCGTCTAGCGGGTTATCAGCTAACCAATCTGCAATGATTTGTCCTTTAACTGACTTCTGATTTACAAAAGTTAATTCGAACTCTCCCATTAAGGTTATAAAACGTCCAGCTTTTTTGGACAAGGACCCTTGTGTGAGAAAAGTCCGTAAATGGTCCGTCTTTACTATGACCCTTGTCTCTTGATTTAGCATGTAGTGTCTTAGGCGTTTAGTAGCAAAGACTATGGCAAGACATTCTCGTTCCGCTTGTGTATAGCGTGTTTCGTAGTCGAGCAATGTTCGGCTAATGAAATAAATTGCACGCTCTCTCTTGTCATCGTCTTCTTGGGCTAGCATGCAAGCTAACGAAACATCGGTGGCCCGTGAGTACAAAATTAAAGGGCGATCTAGCTTAGGCGGCATTAGCGTAGGCGGTGATAACAAGAAACGCTTGACAGCATCAAAAGCTTCATTGCAATCTTCAGTCCAATTAATGCTATAGTCCTTCTTGAGTAAATTGTTGATTGGGTGAATGGCGAAGCTTAGATCCGGGATAAATCTCCGGATTGCACCGAGCTTCCCAAGAAATGATCTGATTCCAGATTCACTCGAGGGTGGGACCATTTCGAGGACAGCCCGAATTTTGGCTGGATCAACATCGATCCCTCGTGATGATATGATGTAACCTAGGAGCTTTCCTCCTGTTACACCAAAGACGCATTTCTCCGGATTTAGCGTAACTCCGTATTCTATTAAACGTGAAAGAATGACGCGGAGTACTTGGGGATGGTCTGGCAGCTTCTTGGCCTTAGCCAACAAGTCATCTACGTAGGATTCCACGATTTTATGAATTAAATCGTGAAATATATAAGTCATAGCCCGCTGGTATGTAGCACCAGCGTTTTTGAGACCGAAAGGCATGACAGCATAGCAATAGGTTCCCCAAGGAGTTATAAACGTGGTTTTAGCTTGATCTTGCTCGGATATTTTGATTTGATTGTATCCCGAGAATCCATCCATGAGAGACAAGAGTTCAAAACCTGCTGTTGCATCAACAATAACGTCTATGGATGGTAATGGGAAGTCATCCTTAGGGCAAGCTTTGTTGATATCTCGAAAATCTATGCAGATGCGTATCTTTCCATTCTTCTTGAGAACGGGAACGATGTTGGATACCCATTGGGAGTAGTCAACTGGCTTGATGAATCCTACTTGAAGGAGTTTCATCACCTCCTCTTTTACCATGAGAGCTACTTTGGGTTTCATGGGTCTTGATTTCTGTTTAATAGGCTTTGCATCTGATCTAGTGACGAGGTTGTGCACCGCAATGTGGGGTGCGACTCCGGTCATCTCTTTGTAATTAAATGCAAATGCCTTCTGATGTTCTCTGAGAACCCGAGTATGTATCTCTACTTCCTCTGGGGTTAATGAAGAACCTAACTTTAAAACTCTTGGTTCATCTTCCGTTCCGATGTTGACATCGATTGTTTCTTCAATTAAAGAGGCATTACCCTCTTGAACTGCGAGTGGTGCGGAGGTAGATCTATATCATCCCCGTTTTCCACCACGTATATATTAGGTTCTTTTTGCGAGGGAAGATTCGTTACGGGATTTCCGAAGTAGGAAGATGAATGCGGGATCAGGGATAAATCCAGCGTGTGATAGGAGAGATGTAATGCTGCAAGGGCATTTAAGTAATCCAAAGTAGCCGCATCATTTCCAACATGGTCTAGGATGGTAGATTCACTTCCGTTTGAAAGAGGATCCTTCATCGTTTTTATTAATGGTTCGTTACGAATGGATACCGTGAAATGAGTATCTTCTAGCTCATTGCTTGGAGTGAAGCGTGATGCCGAAGTTGCTATCGAATCGGCGAGAAGATTCTTCTCTCGTGGAATTGCTTCGATGGATATGAAGTTGAACGCTTTGCTTAAATCTAATACAGCGTTTTTGTAAAGTTGCAAGTGTTCGGCTTTAGTTTCATATACCTCTGAAACTTGGTTTGCAACTAATTGCGAGTCTCCTAAAACTCTGATATTATCGATACCAATTCTTTTGGCTAAGGTAAGGCCAAGGAGGAGGGCTTCGTATTCAGCGCCGTTGTTTGTACATTCAAAGTTTAATTTAAAAGAGAATGGGAGGACCTTCTCTTCGGGCGAGGTAAGAATTATACCTGCCCCCGCTCCATGCGACATTTAGCTCCATCGAAATGGAGAGTCAATACTTAGGCTGGGAGTATGGATGTAGGTGTATCTGCTGTGTTTGCACACTCTACTTCTACCATACAGAGATCTTCTGCTGGCAAGGAACCAACACCTAAGGAAAATCCTATGCCTACTGAATCGAATGGTAAGAATATTGGTGAATCTTGTTCTATTAATTCAACGATCTTCGCAGTAGTCTCTAATGATACTGTCTCTTTAGTTTTACCTTTTGGAATTGTTTGGACTATGTTGGTAGTTTCAAGATCCGTTGTAGGTATCAACTTTTCCTCTGGCTTTGAGTCGGAGGGTTTGTTAAGTTGGTTTGTTGGCAGTTCGAATTCTGAGTGTACACCTGGTCTCTTCTTTAAATCAGCTAGGTGTACGTCAAATGGCTTTGGATCGCCTTTGGCTACAAATACCTTTCCCAGATGCAGGAATCTTACTTCTTGAAATAGCGTGGAAGGGATTGCCTTCATGCGGTGTATCCATGGTCGGCCGAGGATCATATTATAGTTAGTTTCCCGATCTATAATATAAAACTCAGTTAGGATTGTTTTAGGTCCTAAGGTGACTGGTAGTATTATAGTTCCTATCGATGTGGCTTTAAGGCTGTCGTAGCCTCTCAAGGTATTTCGTGTAGTAGAACAGTTTGTTTCTCCATATCCCAATTTTTGGAGAAAAGAGAAAGGAACTATGTTAACCGCAGCTCCGTCATCAACCATTGCCCGTTTTACATAGTTATTATAAACTTGTACTTGCAAGTGTAGGGCTGGATCACCTCGGCGTGCGATCTCAGCATCTGTAGGCATTTTACTTATTTCGAATATGAATTCGACATCCCTATCTGCTTGTCCTGGAGGATAAACATCAAAGTCTATATGATTTACTTGTGCTTCTGGTGGTGGAGTGATGCTAATTAAATGGCCCAAACCTAATGCCTCTAAAAGAGCAGCCCTGTGAGCAGGGGAATTCTTTAGTAAATCAAGGAATGAAATATGCGAGAAGGTTTTTGTTAGATCATTAATTAGATCGTAAGCACCCATAGGTTTTGTTACGGTTTGTTGGATGTTATCAGCTTCCGGAAGATGGCTTGGACTTGGTTGAGAGAAATACTCTCGTGTCCTCGTAATTGCTTCAACGGGTAAATCGGAATCTAACTCTACTAATCCAACTACCTTAGGTCGTGGTTGACTTCCTAGTTGTGGCGCAACTAACGGATTTAGCGAGGTTGAGGCCTCGTGATCGTTGTTTCCTGTTATTGCACCTTTGTTTGTTCCAGTTGGTTTCAACCTATCATTATCATGGTTTGGGAGTGGATCATTAAAGATCTTGAGAGGGGCGTTCTGAGGGGAAACTGCCCCTGCGAAGGTAGTTGCCGTTGGTGACGTAGGATCTGCTAAGAACATATCCATAAAAAATTGTTTTTGCTCATTTGGCAAGCGTTGCATGAATTTGTTGTAATCACGACACGTTCTAGTGTCATGCCCTTGAATTTTATGGAAACCACAATAAGAATTGGGATTATAATTCCCGTTTTGTTGGTTTGGTGTGTATTGTGGCCTAAAATTCCGGTCAAACTGTTGCCTATTAGGACCAAAGTTTTGGAATTGTTGTTTTTGGTTTTGACTTTGGTTTTGGTAACCAAATGAGTTTTGGCTTGGTCCTTGCATGGGATTTCGCCGTTGTTGTTGTTGTGGATTGTTAAAATCCACCGTATTAATCGTCGGGACAAAATTGTTGTTTCTTTGGTTGTTTGTTTGTGACGGAGTATTAACGATATTTACCCTCTTGGGCTGGTCAGTTACCCCGTCTGTTGTTACCCCACGATTTTTGTTAAGGATTTTGGGTCCTTGATTGACGCTTGTGGTGGTTGTAGTGTTTTGAGAAGAGGTGATTAACCTCCCGTTTGCTCCGTACGTCTTACGGCCGCTATCTATTGCTGCTTGATCAATTCGCAGAGCACTTTCAAGCACCTCGTCATAAGTCCTCAGTGGGAATTTTTGGACTTCTTCCTTCACTTCTCTGCTAAGAGAATGAAGGAATAAATCGCATAGCTCCATCTGATCCATGTTTGGAGCGCTTGCCGAGGAATAAAGGACTGTACGCCACCTTTGGATGAAATGGGCGACAGACTCGTTATGTTCTTGTTTGATGTGCAAGAACTCCCTGATTCCTGTCTTTAATAGTTTGTTCATGTCGAAGGCTTTGATGAATTCAGACACGAGTTGTTTGAACGAATGTATGGAAGCCTCAGGTATTCTGTAATACCAATCGAGGGCAATGCCTTCCAGCGTTTTGGGGAATATTTTAGCAACAACCCCATCCCATGGGAGTAATTCACGAATGGCGGTAGCGTAAGCTTTGATATGCGCATTCGGATCTCCTTCTCCTTTGTATTTGGGCAAATCGGGAAGAGGCCTTGGAAGCATAACGCTTCGTATGGCGAAATCTAAGGGCTCCTTTAAATATTCTGAATAAGTCCCTATCGCATATGTCTCAACCATTGATGGTGCCTGTGGTGGCGGAAGGGGTTGTTGATATGGCGTAACGTACGCGTTGGCAGGGGCATAAGGCAATCCCTGCATTTGAGTAAACACGCCGGGGGATGAGTACAAATCCCCTTGTGGTGATTTGGAGTACATGTTTAAGTACGAAGGGGTACTATCTAGGAATGGATTGCTCTGTACTGGACCAAGAGGAACAGTGTTAGCGATTGTGGGTCTAGTTGGCACTTGTTGTGAATATTGAGGAGTCATACCCAGTGTGCCTACTCCTGTGAGGAGATCCACTTGGCTAGGATGGTGCGGAGGATTGGAATTCCCTGTTTGTATGATTTTTGAATTTTGACTTGCTTGGGCAAGTTCTAATCCTCTAACCTTTTCCATTAGATTTGAAATGACTTCGTTTGGTGAAGCCATGATATCGTGCCTTGGTGGCGTTTGTTGTATGTCCCGGTGTTGTATAGGCATGTGATAGCCTGTCATGAACTGATTGCTATCTTGCCAAGTTTCTCCAAGAATATTTCCTGTAGAGGTATTTTCTTGAAAATGGGTCTCAGGTTGTACTTGTAAACCTCCTATAGGTGGGTACATACCCCGGGAGCGTTGTTCACTCCTAGGATAAGGTATTGATTGTCCATCATCCAAGACCAAGTATGGATCCGATTGTCTACTAATATGTGGTCTGAGTAATACCTGAGGAGATGAAGCAGATTCTCCAGTCAATGTCATATTGTTTGAGCCTGAAGGCTCTGTTTGTGTTTGAGCAATTTGCTCCAACCCCTCTGTTTGAAAGGACGAGTTATATCTAGTCCTTGGTGTTTGTGTTGACAATTGGTTAGTTGAATAGTTGTCGCCCCACATTGAGAGTGAGGGTGATGATTGCCTATTCTGTTGGGCGTAGTATGCCTCAGACCCAGAGAGTGCTGCCGTATGCATCGAATCCCGACATATTCGGGGGGTATATGAATACCCGCAGAATAATGGGAAGGAGCGAAGGTGATTTGGAGAAGATAAAACTTCTCAAAGAGAAGGTGAAAGAATTGCTTGATTCACGTCGGGTTCACCAATTTTGTACGTCGGAAAAGCGACAGGTGAGCGTGGGAATCAACACGTGACTCTTCCGCGTACCCGACCTCCCGAGGTCGTGCCGAGACAGCCGGTGGGGGTAGAATGCGCAGACAAACTAGTCAGGCAGTCTAATGTCTTGGACACGCACTAATGGTATTTGCGAATCTAAGGCAAAGAAGGCCCTCTAACTTGGTGGTGTGATAGATCGATCGGCGAGGATGGCTGCTCGAAGGCTCAATCAATATCGAGCTCGGCGTGATTCGATCTATGGGTTGTGGGATGCGTGGAAAATGACCGGGATGGTTTCGTGTATTTCTCCTGATAGGGTCATATGGTAAATATGGTCGATTCTATGGACGATTCTCTGGCCTAGTCCAAAATTCTCTAGCTTTGTTAGCTGTTGTGTCTAGTAGGGATAATCTGTTGAATGATGAGAGGTGGAATCGGAGTAGACGAAATACTAATGTACGAAGGCCAGTGTTTATATCTAAGCTGACTTGGGTTCGTTGGGCTGTGGGATCTGGGGATCACAACCATAGACTCTTGGTTGTTGCGGTCCCGTTATGGTCATACGGGAGATCAAGTTCTGATCCCTAGCATCCAGTAGTCGTAAGCCTTTTCAGCTTCTACGTTTAGAATCAGCAATTGTGCGATTTTCTCAGAATACCTCACAGGTGTTCTAGCGACTTGGATTCTTAAGCTGGTATCTATATCTACTAGGGTGTCTCCAGCGTCTGGCTGTGGAACTAAAGGATCGCACCCGAATATTTGTTCTCTTTCAAATCCTTCTACAGTCATGCGGATGTTTTCTAGGATAACCTGTAGTTTGGCTGATTTGACCAAAAGAGTGCTTGGTCGTCTTCGATATTTAACCCTCTCAAGCTGTGACTGATCATTGTTGGAAGTCATTGTTGTTTGGAAGACTTGTATCCTAAGGTTTTGGTCAATATCGATTATTGCCACTACGGTATTGGGTGAGGCACAATTGGCTCGAAAATGTATTCCACTGGGCTCCTGGGTCCCGTAATTGTCATGCTGCGGAAATGAGACAAACTATAATAAAGTAAAAACTAAGTGTACTTCTAACATATATAATTTCTTTTTGTATTTTACGGCAATTTATAAGAAAGCGGCTATTTAAAATATTTAGAATTGATAACTAAACTAACAACGTAAAACAAACAAAATAGCCGAGTGTAGCTATTTATGCATGCGATTTCGTATATCTATTCTAAACAAGGAAATAACTAATCTATCTGCAAGATTCTTGATCCTACCTCGAAGTGAGGAATGAATCATAGTTTCTCGAAACTATCAATCCCCACACTTCACTGCGATATCGAGAATGGAAATAACTTAAATAAAGCGATTAACTACTTTATTTGATAAGTTCTAACTAAAACTTTGAAAGATGGAACCTGGATTTCGCAGAACAGTGGCGAATCCGACGGTGTGTGTGTTCTTGTCCCCTCAGTATGATCTCCACGTTCTTTGTGCTCACGTGAATCCAGAAAAGCGTGGAATGCTTGCATCAACAGGAATAAGTATTTGGATCAATGGACAACCTTTGGAATGCAGACAGAATAGAGTGCGGATAGGAGAGGGATGGCGCAAGAGTACAGAGCTTGGCCTATACAATTCCTAGCGGGGTCTACTGCGAATCGTGCAACAAAAGTATCCGAACGAAACTAGAAATACGTATGAAGAGCAAAACCTGCACTTGATGGCTGCCTTAGACTATTCTACTCCAAAAAAGCAGTATCTTGTTTGCCTGAAGTTGGATCTGTGGCTTACCAACAGTAACACAAAGCTAAAACAAACCTGTAACAACCTATGCTACCAATCTTAAGCAAGCTAAAAGACCATAGCACTGAAACATGAAAATTGGAGTTAAAAATGGTGGCTCAAATAATGTTTGCACTTGCACAAGTTGGATATGTGGCTTACCAGCTGCAACACAATACTAGCCAAAGCACTCAATGAGAAATCTAAGAATTCTAAGCAAAAGAAAACTAGATCTCTTTATGACAAGAAATTCAAAACAAACTTTGGAGCAAAATTGAGCTAAATTCGGGGGCCATTTGCATGTGCACAAACCATGCATTTATAGGAATCCAAACATGCGAGAGATCAAATCAAAGCCCGAACTCCTAAACATTAAACAAAAGAAAAACACTATTCCAGGGGACCAAAAACATAAATGCGTGCTCAAGTCGGCAAGAAAAGCTGGTAAAGCGTTGATATTTCACGCGGGTCGCGTCAAAAGAACGTTCTGGAAAACGCGCACAGGACCGCCGCCCTGCTCAGGGCGGCGGTTCTGAACCGCCTCCATCGGGCGGCGGTCACGGGACCCTCCTCCTGCGGGGCGGCGGTTTCGTCCTTGAAGGTCAAAGGCCAAGGAAAGAGGAAAGAAAGGGAAAAACAAAGGGCGGGGGGCAAAGCGAGGCATGCGGGATGTTAACGCATACTCAGGGGCTTTTCGGATAATTTTATTATGCTATGAAGTCTTTCCACATATTCTCTTTTCAACATGCTCATTTCTTCATCACCATATGTGAGGAAGTCATCTATTGAGTGGTGTAAGATAGATAATGTTCTCAATTCTGTAGTGATGATGCACGAGGTCACAAAAATCTTGTTCGGTGGATATTGCAATGTCATGTATTTCATCATATTCATGAATGCTAATTTTATATTCATAGGAAGGCTCAAGGATAGGATTTTATTCAGCAACATTCAATAACATTTCGGGTATGTAAACCCTATGGTATGAATGATCTTTAGGATATTCCTCTCTAGGAAAACTCTCCTCTTCTTCTTACTCACTATGGGCTGCTTCAAGTTGCTTGTTCATCTCATGTAAGAATTTGGAATATTCTTAAGCTTCACACCTTATCTTATGTATCCTTCAAATCCATTCCTTTTCATTAGTGACAAGTTCTTTCTTCTTTCCTTTGTTAACACTATTCTAGAACCATGGTATTCAACTATCTTCTTTTCAGTGAGACATATTCTTCTTCTTCTTCACTGTGACTCATTGGTACTTCACTCCAATCTAGAAATTTATTCATGATACAAGAAACAAATGTGACAAGGGTTCATTCCTTGATGGAGTTACCTTCAAAAATGATTTTCCTTTGAAATCTGATTTTTATTGATTTTCAGACCTTGCGGTCATATTTTAGGTGTAGACGCTGCTAAATCTACCCCACGGTGGGTGCCAAAAAATGTTGGTGAGAAAATTTTTTGGGTGGAAAAACTTTTGGATTTCTTGTCAATGCTCTAGGAATCTAAGTCCCTCTACTTAACCAATGCAAATTCCATATATGCATGCACGATTAAAGGTGGATTTTCCTAGTGACCTTGTGGCCGGGGATACAACAGGGGTACTCCATTGACCCTGCAGAAAAGCTAGAAACATATTTCTAGGGAAGAATTTGTCTGAAGAGTGGGAAAGGGGAGTGAGAAAAGAGGTAGGAGAACTAATGTTGTAGGTAGAAAATCATATTCCTGCACACACTAGTTAGAAATTTCATCACATGCACTAAAATTAGGAAGAAACAATATTGCAAACAACAACAAGACCAATTAGAATTTAATGAACACAAAGTATTAGTAAACCCCTTAGTCAAAAAAGGCTTGAAACTCCTTCTTCTTGTATTGATGCTCAAGAAGAAATTGTACATAGTATGAGAATGGAAGACATTGAGAATAGGGGAAAAGTGGCTAACTCTTTTCACTCATAAGTGAGAAAATCTCTCTCATGAACTTACAAGAATACAACCAGCTAGAAGAATTTCATAATTAGAACCCTTTGGAATGAAGAGCTCATTATAATTTATAGCAATCTGAATTGTCCTTTCACCTCCCTCACATGACTCTTCATTTCCATATTCCACTCGTGACCTTTCATTTTCCATGAATTAAGTATTTCTCTTATAATTTTGAGAAAATACTTTTTACAAATTTAAAATAGGTCACTTAAGTGAATAGGAAAAAATATACTAATGACACATAACGAAGAATTGGAATGGACAGAGAAAATAGAGAGGGAAAGAGTGGGATAGGGAAGGGATAGAGGGAAAACACTCCTCGTGATGGAATGATTTGAATGTTTTGATGCAACCATGAAATTTGAGTGAGTATTTTTGGCACTAGTGATATTCTACACGATGAAGGTTGCTCCCTTGAATAACTTTGAATCATTTTCCCAATCTAGTGATGATCAAAAACTCTATGATGTATGGAAATCTGAACCATAGAATGAGTGTTTATAAACACTATTATGATGTTTACCACTCCAAGCTCGAGATGAAAAAAAAATTCCCACGATGGCCCTCCTTGAAACTTGGTTGATGAACCCTTTTCCTCATTGAAATCGTTATGACCACTTCACTTTGGATCACTCGATTCCTTAAGTGATGAATATGAATTCACATGATGTGCCTTGTGATGCCTTGATTTTCTTCTGTACAACATTGAACTCAAGATGATGCTTTCAGGACCTTTGTGAAGTTTCCATTCCTCCTTTTCAACTCATGAAACCATCTCATTATCCAAAAGGGAGTCCAAAAAGTAGTAAGGTGAGTGAAAACAAAGTCATATGCAATTTTCCACTCAAAATGAAAAATTTCTACTTTTAGAATATGAGCCCGTGTTCTCGCTATTCTCAGGAATATCACATGTATTTATCCAGTTTCACCTTATGAACCATCTACCGTATTCCAACATCCCATGTTCATGAGATATTTCTATTTTTAGCAAGTTGTTATTTGGGGACTTGCTATTTTGGGAAGAAGTCATTTTCTATCTTACTTTCCATTTTACCCCTTTTCTGATTGTCCTGAGTGATCAAACTTGTAATTCAGTGGGACTCATCATTTATAGCATGTGAGGAAGTATAACATATGCTATTTTTATTAAATGGTGAAAATGACCTCTATTTACGATGGGAATAAGTTTTTAGGATTTGGCTTTTAAATCATGAACTTATGCTCCAATTTTCATCATGATTCACTTTCCAGAAAGATCAGAAATGAAAAATGAAAATTTATGTCTAGTAAGAGCTTTGGGTATGGAGCTACTAGGGAATAATACTGATAAAAAATCAGTCCTTAATATCTCGAGAAAATGGAAACTTAATCGTGCAAAAACTATTTTGAGAGAAACTAGATTTTTTGGAGACCCTTCCCTTTGAATTTTGGATGATTTTTCCTACCGGATCTTTAGGAATTTGAAAAATTATTCAAAGAGGGTAGAATTCGATAAAAAAATAAGCCCTCCATATCCCTAAAAATAGGGACTTCATGGCACGAAAACTAGTTCACGTAAAACTATATTTTTCAACTATCATTCCCTCCAATTTTCATACAATTTCGCCCACTAGAACCCTGAGAAGTGGAGAGGTAGCTCGTTGTTTTTTTCCACTACTATGTCATGCTAACCATTAATGGAGCTTGAAATTTATAGGTCTGGTTTTTGTCTCCATATGTGATGAAATCAACTCCATTGTGATAGGTTTTTTCTTCTTACCTCAGTGGTTAAATTTCTCTTCAATCCGGTTGCCAGTTTAACGGGAAATTGAACTTTGTTCTTTGTGGAGCTGGAAGTGAAATTTCTTCAATGTGAGTGTTATCCAAATAAACCTCCTAGTGATTTGGATAACTTGTATACACATTCTGGTTCTCAGTTCCTCATTGAATTTTACACACACACTCAAGCTCAATTGGCACATTTCCTTGGTTGTAGTTTCCCCTTGGTGCACCTCGCATGCTTTCAGTTATCTCCTTCCACTTTCCTTTTCCTCTTTGTTCCACTCCTCCCTTACGGCCACCTTATGCACATTTGATTTCTTTCTAAGTAGTTTCTTCACTATGAGAACATCTCACGCTTCTTCAATCAACTAAGTTCCTAGCCCTCTTGCGCACCACACTTATTACTTTTTAATAGTTGTGCCTTAACAATGCATTCTCTTCTCACTAGTTTGCCTTATTTCCCCATGCACATTGTATGTGAATTCCTTTGCACCTTCCTTTGTTTTCTTATGTAAACCCTTCCCTCACACCCTTCTCATGTGCTAGGTCATCTTATGATATGCTTGAGTACATCACACGAAACCAAGCAAAATGTGTCAATAGGGTGCCAAGTCCTTATAATAAATCAATGATTGACATGTTTTAGAAATGAAAAATATTTTCACAGTTGGCCATCATTTCATCTAATTCACGCACAACACATGTCTTGCATGCACAGCATCTTTGACATCTTATGAAAGCCGTATATTTTTCTATAAAGCTCGATCGGTGCACCCCTAGACTTGTCAGAGAGCTACTGACATCAACTATAGTGATATACATTAAAATTCAAATTTTTGATAGATATAGTAGGTGAGAAATGGGAAAACATCTCTCTAAGAATTAATGAAGTAGATCTGATTACTCCAACCACCTGATTTAATCTAATCCACCCTCCTTCATCATTCAACATGCCAAAGGATACCTAGGAAGTGCATTTGACAAGTTCTCGGTGTGGATATACATGCATTAAATTACTCTTGTTGGTGGTTGTATTTCAAATTTGGGTTTTCCCTCCTTCTCTTCTCCTTCTACAAATTCATCTATAAATGTAAGAGCTGGGATCATTTGTTATGTTTGGACACTTTGGATCCTTACGCATTCTGCTAAGGACTTCATATTTTCTATATTTTGAGTTGTAGACCTCTAGATCTGGATCTTACATGTGGATATCAGCCTCCTTCGCCATTATAACAGCTCTATGCATTTTTGGAAGTAATAGAAGCATTGTTTTGTGACTATTCTTTGTCCTAATGTGTTTTCATTCCTTCTTCTTGCATTTTCTTTTGTGTTGTGTGCTGGTTGTGCTATTTCATGTCCCTTATAGTTCCTTATTTAGTTGTGTTCCATGAGAAAGATCTGGTGAATATGTTTTAAGTCATGCTACACATGCCTAGCCTTCTTTTCACATTTCCTCTCATTTTTTCTCTAAACAGATAGTGTCCGTCCCTCTATTTCTGGTGCTACCACATTTTAGTGTAGGTTTCCTTTCATGTTATCCATCTATCAATGGTCCCTTTGGGTTATTATCTTAGTTTTCCTTTCAAACACTAGGAGTAGTACTAACATTATAAATAGATACAGGAACCAACCTTCCTAGAGATCCGTCCCAAACACGCAAAGTCCCACAACTTGGGGATGGTTCCATTGTTGTCTCAAACACTTTGATCCCTCTAGATCTGAGATGTGGGTGTATGTTTGAAAGACCAAATTTTTTTGGCATACCGGTGGGACAAGCATTGAAAGCTCAAATTTCATATCTCTATGTTTTGGTGTGTGGAATTAGTATTTCAGCCTTTGGAGGCTCATTTCAACACATCTGGTGACTCCCAACATTTCCAAATCTCTATTTTAGTAGTCCTGAGTGCCTTTCATGAGAAGAGTACACACAAGAAAAAGTGCAGCAACTAAAGATTCTTTTGAGTACCTCCAGTTATCCTTGAGGATAGTTTTTCTAGAAAGTACTGCGCACATCTCCATCTCCAGTGCACCGTGCCCATTCAACATGTCCTCAAAATAGACAACCCGCACACCTGTAATGACACATCAGTCACATCCTCCATGGATAAACTTTTCCAACTTCACAGGAGGAAGTCCCTTGGTGTTGGCCATGTAACATGATATGCCAAATGGCATGCTCAAGAGTATTCCATACTTCACTGGTGAGAATCAAGTCACCCCTCAGGAGCATATCCAGGATGTAGCAAACATGTGTTCACTCTATTTGATCACACATGATGATGTAGTAGTAAGGCTACTTGCAGCCTCTTTCAAAGGTAAAGTGCTCCAATGGTACCGAGGCCTGAGACTTGGATCTATCACCACATGGGATGGGCATGGAACATATATTTCTAACTACTTTGAAGATAATTCGATCACCTATTTCTAATGGAGTAATTGACAACAAGGAGGGGAACCCAATGAGCGGATGACTAATTTTAACATCAGATTTTAGAAGACTTGGGATAGAATCCCTCTTGTGGTAAGATCTATAGCCCAACATGCTTTCTTGTATTATCTTAAGGTGCTTAATAGCAATATCTCAATCATGATCCAATCCATGGGAGGTAAGACCTTACCATTGCTTATAGTATTATAGTAAGGGAAGAGAATAGTCTCATTCGGTGGGAAAGATAGGTCCTAGACCTCCTATTCCCTTGTTCCCCTAAATGTTACATGCACCCCACCTTTTTGGCCCCTATCCTCTTTACGAGTAAAGTGTGCAACCATTTGCCTCAACATCCTACTCTCCAATGTAGTAGAAATAAGATGAACAGTTGAAGGCCTTGATTAGAAACTTGTCAAACAAGGTCATATCATTAGAAAAACATGTGCAAGCCTATAGAGGTAGTTCTAATTAGGCACATGGATAAAGCAATCAACCTTGGTGGAATCATTATGAAAATCAAAGACACATGCCCAACCAACAGAATTATAGATGGCATCCCAATGCACATCTTCCCTTACAAGTTGTTTCTCCATTGGCTTCTCTTCAAGCACCCAAAGGCAAGTCGACACTCATTCCAGTTCAAAAAAATTGGGCACAAGATTTAGAATGGTGCTTCCCTTACAACATGCCTCATAGTCAATATCACTATGCGAATGTTGCACATGCCCAATCCTACATGATCTAAAATGCTTCAGCTTACGAGCCTTCAACAAGTGCCTCTGAAGTAGATAACCAAGAAAGAACAGAAGCTCCTCTAGAGAAAATTTGATGTTCTTTGGCGCGGAGGACTTTTGTACAATCAACCAAGTGACATATGATACGAATAGACCGTGCACCCAAGTTGTGGACAACACAAGATACAAGAAGATAATGTCGAATCGGGAGCACGAGTCACGATCCCAATGACATAAGAATATCCTCGAAGAAAAAATATGTAGCCAAGGCATCCAGTATTAAAAGTTCCCAAGTCCATACAAAAGAGATCCCACGCAAAGCTCCTTTTGAAGCAATGGCCTCCCTCATTTGGTAGGTTAAGGCTCTAATCTAGGTAAAGTCCAGGATTCCAAACACAACACTCAAGAAAGGATATTGTTTCCCAAATACACAAGACAGGGGGCCTTAAATTTAGCATTGTAGACCAGATGAAGAGAAAAAACATAAATGTCACAATGTGGGATGCCCTGACCATTCCTTTTCAAAGAGACCTATTGCATGAAGCTCTGGTGCAACTCCCGCATATTGATCTAGCCATATAGAAGCCACATGCTTCTATTAATATCTACCAAGAAGGATAAGAGAAGTAAGTATGAAATGATTTTAAAACTCCACCCTTTTATATGTCATTGATAATAGGAAAATACCTAGTGCATAATTACATGATTGACTCGGACGTTAGTACTTTTGTTATGCCTAAGAATTTTTTTGATATATTAGGTCTAAAATATAGCCCTTTTTCTAAAGGAGTCCTATAACTTGATGGCTTAACTATCACCACTTTAGGATTCATTAAGGATCTTGAGTTGACCCTTCATGCATGTCCAAGTTTAAAAATTACTCAAGATGTGTCAATCATTGACTTACCTCCTTTGTTTGTCCTATGTTTGTCAAGAGATTTTACTACTAAAGTGGGTGGTTACTTGTCTTTTGATTGGTCTCATATGTTACTCAAGAAAAGGTATGGCACCCAGTTTACCATACAAACTGAGCCTATATTTTTCTATCATATAGAGTCATATATCCCATCCCCTCTCCAAGCCAAGTGTTTAATCCAAGAAGAACAAGCTTCAGTTCCTAAAGAGTAGTCTCTTCCACCCTCTGTTTCTGACTTAACACTTAATGAATGGGTAGAGAGGCACCATAAATTTGATCCATATGCTAAAGAGTTAGAAGCTTATGAAACTAGGCTTGGTACTTACTACATTCTTGAAGAGGAAGTTATGTTTCCACACGTACTCAAGAAAGACCAAGTTGAACTTGACCTATGGAAGTTATAATTTTATAGTTCCTGAAGTAGGAATGATGCGGGAGCAAGAGTGGTTCTCATTTCCCTTAAAGATGAGAAATTCTTCTTCACAATAGGCTGTATTTGCATGCTCCAACAATGTGGAAGAATATGAACTATTGGTGCATGGCTTGCTCATTGTTGAGAAGAATAAAAATAAGATGTTGCAGATCTTTGGAGACATAAAATTGGTCATCCACCAGGTTACCAACATATTCCAAAAAAATAAAAAGCTTCTCAAATCTTATAATCATAGAATTTGGGACCTCCTTGAGAGATTTGATGCTCTAAATCTGCAAGTGGTGTCAGAAAAAATGAATGAGGAAGATGATTAGATGGTCGCAATTGGTTCATAATTATCTTCTGGTGAGGACTTTATCAAAAGAAACACTCAGCACATCAAGATGGTGACTAGACCATCTATTCTAGATAACAACACCAAGCGTCAAGTGTTCAAAAGTGACACGTAGATCATCTAGTTTATCTAGAATGAAGCCTAATTTTCATCAAGTATGTAAGCTGATTTGCATGACAACTATGGTGACCAAGTGATATAACTGAAGAAAAACAAGTTGCTTAAAGTGGTGGTCACCTTAGAACAAATGTTTGGCCTTAATGATAAGTTCAAGAGTGAAGAAAAGTACATGAACATCACATAAGAAGATTATTCCCCAGTCACTATTGTGCGTGGGAAAGAGTTACTTCTCAACAAGACTGTGCGCATGATGAAAAACAAGACTTTATATCTCTCTGTAAAAAATATAGTGATATATTCTTGTGGGAGTATGAAGACCTCAAAGGTTTTTATCCAAGTGTTTCTCAACAATCCATTGACCTTGATCTTGGTATCAAACCCGTTAGATAGAAGCAACAACCAGTCAATCCAAAGATAGAGCCCCTCATGAGAAAGGAATTATCCAAACTCATTGAGGAAAAATTATTTTTCTCATCAAATACGCTACCTCGGTTGCAAATATGGTTTTAGAGGGAAAAAATGATGGAGAAATAAAACTCTATGTTGATTTCAGAGATTTTAACAAGGCATATATAAATGATCATTATCCTTTTCCTTCAATGGAGTAGTTTCTACAAAGTGTGGTTGGCATGCAAATATTCTCCATGCTAGATGGATATTCAGGTTTCAATCAGATCCTGGTCAAGGAAGAGGATCAAATCAAAACAATGTTTACAATCAAGTGGGAACATATGCATATCGAAGATGCCTTTGGTCTATCAAATGTAGGTGCCACATTTCGGTGCACCATGGATATTGCCTCTAAAGGTTACATCAATGAGTTCATCTTGGTTTAGCTTGATGACATAATCATCTTCTCAAAATGGAATGTAGATCACGTGGCGTACCTAGAGAAAGTATTTAAGAGATGCAGAAAGTATGGGGTGTCTCTTAACCCAAAGAAGTGCAATTTTGTGGTGGCGCAGGGTAAGCTTTTGGGCCATGTGGTTTCAAAGATGGCATCACAATTGATCATGAGAATGTCTCAATCATCTTAGCTATTTCCCTCTTTGGCGCAAAAAAAAGTCCCTACAATCCTTCCTTGGCAAGATCAATTTTGATAGGTGTTTTATCCGTAACTTTGCGGGGTTGGTTTGGCCCATCACCCTGATGCTCAAGAAGGACACAAATTTCATATGGAAAATGGAAGAAAAATAAAGCTTTAACAAGATCAAGCAAGAATTACTTGTATGACAAAAATCATTAATCTGGATTATTCAAAGGACTTCATCCTTTATGCTTATGGCACTAATGTGAGTGTTGTTGTTGTCATAACAAAAGAAAATGAAAAAGGGCTGGAACAACCAATGGCTTTCTTCAGTCAAACGCTGAAGTATTATGAACTAAATTATAGTCACATAGAGAAACAAATATTCACCATCATGTGTGCACTCAAGAAATTTAAGAGTATGCTTTCCACCAATCATATTAAGGTGTTAGTCTCCCACTCTTATGTCAGAAAATTCATCATGGGACCATAAATTAGTGAGAAAAGAGCATGATGGGTGACCAAAATCATGGAGTATGATGTGACTGTTAATGCCAAAAAATTGGTAAGAGGTAGTGCACTCTGCAAGCAGATTGCTAAGGATGCACAGAGTGAACCTAAGGATTCATTATTTCTGGATGAAGGTTCTCTGCATGCGAGAAATTGAGCGAATCTGAGATCCCGATGCACGCGATTAGATGAAGGACATGATCACATTCCTTTCTAGAGTGTACATACCCTCCTGGTTTGAACAAGGCAAAGATAAGACATCTGAGGTTATAATCTATCCATTATGTTTTGATTGATGGACTTCTCTTCAAGAAGAATCTTCATGATGTACTACTAAGATGTATCAATGATGTGCAGATGAAAAAGTGTTAGCGAGAATTTCATGATGGATTCTTTAGAAGAAACTTCTTTGTCAAAACTACAACAATGAAAATCATAATGGTAGGTATCCTTTGGCCTACCCTATTTTCAGATGCACACAGGTGGGTCACAAAATGCAAGGGATGTGCTTTCTTTATACGAAATAAAAGATGGGTAGTGCTTCCCTTACAACCAATCTAGGTAGATAAGCATTTTGCAAAATGGGGTCTTGATTTCATAAGCATGATCAATCCACCATCAAACATTGGACACAAGTGGGTGTTGACAGCTATATACTATTTCACCAGATGGATAGAAGCTATCGTGCTCAAGGAATCAAACAAGTAAGTCATACTTGACTTTCTGTAGGGTATAGTCACAAGGCTTGGCATCCCTCAAACCATTATCTATGATAATGCAAAATCCTTCCTTAGTACTAAAATCACTAATTGGGCACTAAATCTGAACATCTACCTGAATAATTCTTCCAACTATTACCCTCAAGGCAACGGTTTGGTAGAGTCAACAAACAAGAACCTGATTATAATTATGAAGCACACAATGAACATCAACCAAATACAGTGGCATACAAAGGTCTCGCACGCGCTCTGGGAAGATAGAATCATAGTAAAAAAATAAATATGAACTTTACCTTACAATATTGTCTATGGTAAGGATGCTACCCTTCCTTTAACACTAGAATTGAACTCATTATCTCTTTCCCAACAACTAGAATTTGAAAGCGCGGACCAGAGAGAAATTAGAATGACAGAGCTAGTTAATCTTGAAGAATCAAGGAACTCTACCATGATCAAGCTAGAACAACATCAACAAGTAATAAATAAATGGTTCGAAAGAAAGGCTAAGCTTCAAGATTTCAAAGTTGGGGACTTTTTTTTAAAATGGGATCCTGATAGAGCTAAACCAGGGCACTATTCAAATTTTGAATTACTTTGGAGTGGACCATACATCATCAGTTCCCATAAGGAGGATAACTCTTTTGAGTTAACTCATCTTGATGGAGGTGCGCTATAAATCCCAGTAAATGGGATCCATCTCAAACCTTTACATTAAGTTTTCTACATCATTTTGTATATATTAGATTAGTTTCAATTCTTCCAAGTGCATAGTGTGCATATTGTTTGTTTGTACATAGTTCTTTCTTCTCATGTACTTCTTGCACATACTCTTCTATTGCTTCTAGAATGCAGAGCTTCTTTCAGCAGTTGCAAGATTTAGAATGGAGTCAAGAATGATCATTTATGTGACTACAAGGGAAATTTAACGATTACATAAACAAACTTCATGCCCAATGGATGCTCCAGGATATTGATATTATTAATTTAGTAGGAAGATGGCCCTGAAAGTCACTAAAAATATTATTGAAATAACTCTCCTAGTGATTTGGATAACTTGTATACACATTCTAGATCTCAGTTCCTCATTGAAGGTTGTGCGTGCTCTCAGGTTCAATTGGCACATTTCCTTGGTTACAATTTCCCCTTGGTGCCCCTTATTTTTCTCAAGCACCCTTGTGCACTTTTTTCTCTCCTTCCACTTTCCTTTACCTCTTTTTCCACTCCTCATTTACGCCCACCTTCTACACATTCACTTTCTTTCTAAGTAGCTTCTTCACCCCGTATGCATTTCATAATTGCTTCATTAGCTAAGTCCCTAGCCCTCTCTTGCGCCATGCCCATTACTTTGTAATAGTTGCACCTTGACCCGCATTCTATGCTCACCAGTTTTCCTCATTTCTCCACATGCATCGCACACACATTCCTTTTCAATTTCCTCTATTTTATTCCGTGAGCCCTCTTTTGCACCCTTCTATGCCAGTCATCTTCTAACATGCTTGATTACACCACACACAACCAACCAAATCATGCCAATAGGGTGCTGAGTCCTTACAACAAATAAATGACTAACACATGGTATAAATGACAAATATTTGCACAGATTAGCTCTCATTTCATCTAATTCATGCATGCAACGTGTCTCACTTGCATAAGAAACTTTGACATCTTCTGACAGCCATATATTTTACTATAGATATCTAATTGGCACACACATGGACTTGTCGAGAGATTGATGACATAAACTATAATGTTAGACATTCAAATTCAAATTTTTGGTGGATCTGATAGGTGAGAAATGGGAAAAAATCTCTCTGAGCATTAATGAAGAAAATCGATTGTTGTCTCAAACACCTTGATCCCTCCGAACTCGAGATATGGGTGCATGTTTGAAAGACCAACAATGAGCATTCCATAAGGAAAACTAGAGGTTTGGATATGATTTTTAATGGCATTCAAGATAGAAGAACTCAATATATGGTTTGTCAATCCGTGCATCGGTTTGGAATATTTCTTCAAATTTTTATTTCATGGCGATGGGGATTTCTCTTTTCTTCTTCTTCTCTCTTCATTTTTTCTTCTTATCTTGATGAAATATTCTTCTGAGACCTATGTATCACCATGGATTAGAGGATTTAATTTTTGTGGTGAATTTGGTTTGATCTTTTGCAATGGTGGAGTGGTGGTGAGAAGTTGTAGAGAAAGTTACAGAGCAAGTTGTGCACAGAGGAGTTAGATGTTAGAAGTTAGAAGTAGGAGGAATTTTTAAATTTAAAAATTATGCATAGAGAGGGTTGGGAAAATTTAATTATCCCTTATTTCCCTCACCTAAAAGGGATGTGAGGGACATCAATTTCTAAGGTATGTAAGAAGATGACATGTGGCGCGATCGGCGACGACAGGTGGAGTGAGAGCTCTAAAATCATCTTTAAAGCACTCAAGGGCTAGAAGTAGGTCACATGGGGGAATAGAAGTCTCCCCTAGGAGTATGGGACCATTTTTCAAGGTTTGATGTCCCTGAAATGTGAGGGAAATCAAATTCCATGATGATCCTTGAGTTGACATGTGGCAGAGATCTACGAACGTAGGGAATTTAAGCTCTAAATTACACCCGAGGTCATAAATGGCAATCCTGATGGTCGCATGGGGTTCCAGAGGTCACATGGGGGATGGGAGAATTTTTAAAAGGTTGATGTACCTAAATTTAAGGGATGTTAAGGAAAAAAATACCGCTAGGCTCCTGGAGCTAACATGTGTCCTCCCAAAATTTGGCTAACTCCCAAACTCGCTTCAAGAGGACAACTTGCGACGATGATAACTTGAGCTCCGATGGAAATTTTTACAAACATTTTATATTATCCTAACTGGAAATGGAATTTTGAATCTAGTGGTTGGTGTCTCATGTCTTGATTCTTATATCTAGTCCCTGAAAAATTAGATTTTTGATTTGGTTCTTGACTTTGTGCCTAAGAAAAACTACCGAAAACCTAATGCACAAAAGTGTTGTGAAAAATTGATTTCACCATCTTGTAGGGATTGGAATTATATTTCCAAAACTATTTCATTTTTCTCATAACTTCATTTGGAGCTCCCAAAATCACCTTACAAAGCTCAACGACTATTTTGACTTGTGTTATGACTAGACATGTGAACCCTACTTTTGGTGAAACTTCCTAGCTTCTCTAAGCCCTTCCAATATCTTCTGAATCAGTTCTATGATGTCCCAAGACCTTTGAATGACCTCCACATATGCTTAGTCTCTTCTTTTATGCTTCATGAGGTTGCTCCAGCCCTAGGAAGGCTAGTGATAGCCCTTCCCACAATTGCCTGTAGCTTGCAACTTTTAATGAACTCCTAAAATCACCTAGGGGAATGAATGGAATTTCCTAAATCACCTAGGGGGTGAGATAACATTAGTCGGGGGTCACTTGGAATGGATGAATGGTCCTAGAGTCTCTTAGAATTATAGGACTTGAAATAATTAATATAGGGGTATAGTTGTCATGCTTGGAAATTATTAATTTCCTTGTTGCACATTTGCATGACAACAATATTCCAAAAAAAGGTTACATATGAACTATTTGACAAAATGGATCAACACATGGTCATATTAAATTTTCCAATAAGAGTTCACACTCTAACTATTTTTCCAAATTTCATAACGCAATGAAACCACAACCTAAACACAAAGAACTTATAGCCAAAAATTGCAGCCCAAAGACAAAATACTTGCATCCAAGATCCAACAAAGAACTTGTCTAAAACACAACAAACTTGTAGAAAAAACTACAGCAAATAACCCATGTAAAACCCAACAAACTTACAACCAACACTACGGGAATGAACCCAGTCAAATATAAAACAAAATTACAACCAAAAACTCATTAAAGAAATCACCAAAAACACAACGAACTTACAACTAAACTACAACAAATAACCCAACCAAAAACACAACAAACTCATAGCTAAAATGTAGCAAATAACCCAACCAAAACACAACAACTTAAAAATTTCATAAGTTATCTACTAAATACCCAAGTGAATAGAATCAATAATTCCAAGTATCCAATAAGGAAATAAAATGAAATCTCATACACCCATAATGGAAAAATTAGAAATCTAAATACCTAAAATGAGAAAACTAGATTTCTCAATACCCATAAAGGGAAAAATAAAAAAATCTTAATACCTTGAATGAGAAAACCAGATTTCTCAATACCCATAAAAGGGAAAAAATAAAATATGCATTCATTTATAAAATATTGCATAGGATAAAAATTAGAAACCCTTGCTTGAGAGATTCAAATTGAAAGAAGACCAAAAACTCTGCACTTTTCCTCCTTCCTTCTCTACTATTTTCTCCAACTTCCTAGCTCTACACAACTCAAAATGAAACCCCAAAACCTTATTTATTTTCTAGAAAAATTCTCCACTAAAATGGTTGCACCAGAAAAGGTGGAATCCCATAATGGAGGCCCAAAAATCAGCCAAGATTTCCATAAAAACCTCCACAAAATCCTCCCAAAATTTTGACATAGTTTCCCCTCCAATTCCTCCTCTCCTTCACACCATGCCAAATGGATAAAATAAAAACCTAATTCCCATTTATGCCATGGATTTCAAAATCCATTAAAATATTATTAAGACTCCAAAATGCCACCTCTTAGCTTAAGTCTAAGTTTTAAATAAAAATTATATGCCACATTCCATAAGGAATGATTTAAGACCAAAAATTAATGCCAAGATACTCACAAGCCTAATGCCACCAAACAAATTCCAAGTCACATTACCAAGTGAGCACCCAAGCATTTTATTGCCAAGTCAACATAATTCACAAATTCTTGAATTCAAGCACATGGAGAATATTACACCAGCCACACTACAATATCACCCAAATTGCCAAAAACACCGTCACCCAATCAAAGGGTGAGTGCTAACTCACGGAAGAGTGGGAAATCATACGTATATGTGCATGTGTATGTGCATAAGTAAGTTAGTGTATATACAAAATTATATATACTCACGTACCTATGATCATACCCATATGGGTATATGGATTAATGTCCATTCCTTCATGCATTATACTCATACCTTGATGAGTGACTGACGAAAAAAAATTGCAACCAAGAAGAAACAACAAAAATAGATTCATTATTAATATGGATTCCCAAAATTTGGGATGTTACATCTTCCCCCTTAACAAGGGTAATTTCCATTCTTGAGACATGAAAAGAAATGGAAATTTCTTTCTTATGTAGTCAAGATCTTCCCCAAGTGGAACTTTGCTCATCGAGGATGTCTTATTTAACCAAAACTTGTTAAATATATTTGTTTCACAACTTAATGCTTCATTGTGATAATATTATTACCGGATCAAGCTGAAAATTCATCTTATCATCCACTTGTAATTTCTTCCAAGTTATTACATGTGAAGGATCATGCACATATTTTCTCAAAAGTGAGACATGAAATACATCATGAATCTTAGAAAGTGAAGGAGGAAATGCTAACTTGTAAGCTACAACACTGATTTTCTCTAAAATTTCAAATGGACCAACAAATCTGGGTGGATGTTTAGACGCCTTACCAAATTTAATTGAAATTTTATGAGGTTTGACCCTCAAAAACACTTTTTCACCTACCTCAAATTTGTTTTAGTCATTTTTTATAATCATAGCTCTTTTGTCTATCACTAACAACCTTTAATATTTGTCTTATGACAACCATATGCTAGTCATATTATTTTAAAACATCAGGACACGTGGTTACCTGATTTTCAAGGCCTTCCCACCCCAATGGTGTTATGCATTTACTTGCCATATAAAACTTCAAAAGGATCCTTTTACAAAGAAGTATGATAGGCATTATTATTAGAAAATTCAACTAAGTGAAAAAAATATTCCCACTTGTTTTATTGATTTATAACATACATTCTTAGAATGTCTTCTAATACATTATTTACTCTTTTAGTTTTCCCATCCGTTTCAAGATGATAAGAAGAACTGAAATTCAGTTTTGTGCCAATATAAGCTGCCATAGTTTTCCAAAACTAGTAATAATCAGTTTATGAACTCCATGCAATCTTACTAATTTCCTCACCAATCTATCATCAAGTATACGTGCATCATCGATTAGATTACTAGGAATAAAATGAGCAACCTTTGTTAGATTTTCAACAATAACTAAAATAGTATCATGCCTCTTTTTAGATTTTGGAAAAATAGAAATAAAATACATAGTTATAGTTGCCAATTTATATTTTGGGACGTCATGCGAAAGAGATTACCATTGGGATGGAAATGATCAAATTTCATCTTTTGACATTATAAATATTTGGAAAAAATCTAGCCACATCCTTTTTCATACCATGCTAAAACTAAAAATTTTTCAACTCATTAGTAATTTTAGTGTCCCCAAGATGTGAAAAATAAGGAGATTGATGCACTTATTCCATTAGAATAGTTCTTAATTTTCCTTTAAAAGGTACATATATTATGCCTTGGAACCTCGTAAGACCATTTGAGTCTAAGGAGTACCCAGCATACCTATTGTCCACAACTTCTTATAATAATTTTTCAGTTATGTTATGGTAGAAAATATTATTTTTCTCTATTATAACAACCGATCCTTGAACAAAAAAATTATTCTAGAAACAACAACAAAATGAACCCTAGCGACTTGAGTGCATCAACAACTTGGTTCTCTTTACCTTTGACATATTTATGTCCATATCATAATCACTAATCAATTCCATCCATCTCATTTATCAGAATTTAAGTTCTCTCAAGTAAATAAACGCTCAAGACTTTATGATATGTTCTAAGTTTGAATGGCTTACCCAACAAGAAATGTCTCCATTTCTTAAGAGCATAAACTATTATGGCCAACTATAAGTAATGTGGGGGTAGTTTAGCTCATTAGGATTTAATTTCCATGACTCATAAGCCACTACCTTTCCTTCTTGAGTTAGTACACCCCCTAAACCATCTAGGGATGCATCAGTCTAGACCTGAAAAGGGTTGTTTGGATCTAGAACTAGCATGATAGGTTCTACAATGAGATCTTATTTAAACTTTAAAAAGGATTCCTCACACCTAGTAGTCCATTCAAAATGTTTACCTTTTCACCGCAATGATTTGATAGCATCGTATATTCATGAAAACCCATTCAAAACCTACTATAGTATCTAGCCAAGCCCATAAAACTTTGTACTTGTCACATTTTTAGGAGGTGACAATTCTTCAATAGATTTGATCTTGGATGGATCTAAGAAATCCCATCCATAGAAATAATATGTCCTAAGTACTTGTAATTTATCTTTATAGAACTCATACTTATATGGTTTTATACGTACGAAAATTGTAGGGTCTTGTCTTTGCCACAACAATGTAACAAGTGCCCCAATGATGATACTGAGTCTCCTTGCAGGTGTTCGGGATCCGGAAGAGCCCTCGGGCATGCGTTAACATCCCGCATACCCCGCTTAGCCCCCACCCCCTTTGTTTTCCCCTTTTTCCCTCTTTCCTTGGCCTCTTGACCTTGGTGATGAAACCACCGCCACCTGCGGGGCGGTGCGGTCCTATGCCGCCGCCGCCTACTCGGAGCGGCGGTCCTATGCACATTTTCCGAACATTCTTTGATGCGACTCGCGTGAAATATCATGATTCACCAGCTTTTCTTTGCTGACTTGGGCATGCATTTATGTTTTTGGTCCCCTGGAATAGTGTTTTTCCTTTGTTTATTGTTTAGGAGTTCAATTTGGTTTTGGTTCTTGGGTGTTTGAATTCCTATAAATGCATGGTTTGTGCACATGCAAATGGTCTGGAGTTTTTGGTCTGAAGCTTGGCTAGATTTTGAAGTTTGATCTTTGCTCTCATTCCCTCATTTTAGTGTTTTAGTTAGTTAGCTTGTTTAGAAGCCATAGCTTGAATTCACTTGCATCTTTTGTTAAATTGCTCAGCTGTTGGTAAGCCACAGACCCATCTTGTGCAGGCAGTGCTGTCATTTCATCCAATCCAGTTAGAAGCTTGCCTCTGAATTTCTCTTTGCTGTAGATTTACTTTCATTGTGTCTTAGAGTTCTTAGTTCAATTCATTATTTGCCTGGTTAGCTTTATTCAGCTGTTGGTAAGCCACATATCCAACTTGTGCAAACAGTGTTGTTGTTTTATCCAAACCATTGGAACAGGATAACTTAGGAAGCCATTAAAGTTGCAGGTTTTGCTCTTCGTATAGGATAGTTACAAGTTCTGGTCGCTTCATGTTGCATGACTTACAGTAAAATCCCGCTAGGAATCGCATAAGCCAAGCTCTGTACTCTTGTGCTATCCCTCTCCTACTCGCATTCTCGGTCTGCATTCTAAGTTTTCCTTATCCCAAAATCTACTCCTATCGGTGCTAGCATTACACGCTTTTTAGATCCACGTGAACACGAAAGAACGAAGAGACCATACGAGGGGTCGAGATCACACACACCATCGAATTCGCCACTTTGTTATGTGAAATCCAGGTTTTAAATTTCAAAGTTCTAGTCAGAATCATATCAAATAGAGTAGTTAATCACTTTATTTCATTAAATTCTATTCTCGATATTGCCAGGGAAGCTGTGGGGATTGATAGTTTCTAAGAAACTATGATTCACTCCTCACTTCTGAGGTAGGATCGAGAATCTTGCAGATAGATTAGACGAGCTATTTTACTTATTTAGAATTCTACCAAATCACACAGGCAAATAACTACACTCGGTTATCTTGTCTGTTTTAAATTATTGTTTAGTTATTATTTCTAGATACGCTTAAAATAGTTTGCTTTCCTTAAAATTGTTAGAATATTTCTTAGAAGGATAAAATTTATATGCAGTTAGATTTATTTCACGTAGTTAGAATTTGTTTCATTACAGTTAGATTGCATTTTGTTTCGTATGACAATCACGGGACCTCAAGAGCCCAGGGAATATATATTTGAGCCAATCGTGCCTCAACCAAACCTCATCACAGCGATAGTTGACATAGACCAAAATCTCAGGATACAAGTATTCCAAACAACCACAGATTTACAACTGATCAGTTCACAGTTAAGAGGATTAAACATAGAAGATGACCAAGCACATGCGTTTTGGTCAAGTCAGCCAAACTACAGATTACCCTAGAAAACATCCACATGACTGTAGAAGGGCTCGAAAGAGAACAAACATTCGGGTGTGATCCTTTAGTTCCACAGCCAGACGCTGGAGACACCCTCGTAGATATAGATACCAGCTTAAGAATCCAGGTCGCAAGAACACTTGTGAGGTATTCTGAGAAGATTGCACAACTGTTGGTTCTAAACATAGAAGCTGAGAAAGCATACGATTACTGGATACTAGGGATTAGAACTTGATCTCGCGTATGACCATAACAGGACCGCAACAACCGAGAGTCTATGGTTGTGATCCACAGATCCCACAACCCAACGAGTCCACAGGTCAATCCGATATAGACACTAGCCTACGTACCTTGGTATTTAGGTCCACTCCACTTCCACCTATCATCATCGAACAATTGTCATTACTAGATACAACGGCTAACGAAGCTAGGGAATTCTGGACTAGGCCAGAAAATCATCCAGTAGAATCGATTGTATTCATCATCCACTATATGACCTTATCAGGAGATATACACAAAACAATCCCAGGTCATTTTCCACGTATTCCACAACCCATAGATCGAATCACGCTAGAGCTCGATATTGATTGGAGCCTTCGAGCAGTCATCCTCGCTGATCGATCTATCACACCAGTCCAAGTTAGAAGGGCCTTCTTTGCCTTAGATTCACAAATTCCACTAGTGCGTGTCGAAGACATTAGACTGCCTAACTAGTTTGTCTGCATATTCTACCCCCACCGGCTGTCTCGGCACGACCTCGAGAGGTCGGGTACGCGGAAGAGTCACTTGTAGATTCTCACGCTCGCCTGTCACTTTTCCGGCATACAAAATTGGTGAACCCGACGTGAAACAAATGAAATTAGTGAAGCTGACGTAAAACTTCCTACTTTCTCGTTCGATTCATAATATCATGCTTCCTTTCACAAATCACCTTCGCTCCTTCCCATTATTCTGCGGGTATTCATATACCCCTCGAATATGTCGGGATTCGATGCATATGGCAGACCCCTCTTGGGTCTCGAGGCATACTACGCCCAATAGAATAGGCAATCATCACCCTCGCTCTCAGTATGGGGTGACAACTATTCAACTAATCGATTGTCAACACAAACCCCAAGAATCGAGATATAGTTCGTCTTTTCAAACCGAGGAGTTAGATCAACCCCTCGAACCCAACAAGCAGAGCCTTCAGGTTCAAACAATATGACGTTTACCGGAGAATCCGGTTCGTCTCCTCAAATACTACTTAGACCAAAAATTAGTAGGCAATCGGATCCATACCTGGTCTTAGATGATGGACAATCAATACCTTATCCTAGGAGTGAACAACGCTCCCGGGGTATGTACCCACCTATAGGAGGTTTACAAGTACAACCCGAGATCTCTTTTCAAGAAAATACCTCTACAGAAATATTCTTGGAGAAACTTGGCAAGATAGCGATCGAGTTCATGACAGTATCTATCACATGCCTATACAACACCAGGGTATACAACAAACACCACTCGGGCAAAAGTACCGTGACTTCACCGAATGAAGTCATTTCAACGTTAGTAGAAAGAGTGAGAGGGTTAGAACTTGCTCAAGCAAATCAAAATTCTCCGTTCATGCAAACGGGAAGTTCCAATCCTCCATACCACTCTGGCCAAGTAGATCTCCTCACAGGAGTAGGCACGTTAGGCATGCCTCCTCAATTTCCTCAACAAACGCCAACAAGGCCCACCATCTCTAACACTATTCCTCCTGGTCTAGTGTCAAACAATCCATTCCTCGACAATACCCCATCCTATTTAAACATGTACTCTAAATCCCCACAAGGAGATATGTTCTCCTCTCCCGGCATGTTTTCTCAAATGCAAGGACCTCCCTATGCCCCTGCTAACGCATACGCTGCACCGTATCAACAACCTATCCCACCACCGCTCCCTCAGCAACCACCATCAATGGTCGAAAGCTATGCGATAGGGACTTATTCAGAATATCTAAAGGAACCCTTAGACTTCACCATACGAAGCGTCATGCTTCCAAGACCTCTCCCTGATTTTCCCAAGTTCAAGGGTGAGGGAGATCCAAACGCGCATATCAAAGCTTACGCTTCTGACCATACGAGAATTACTTCCTTGGGATGGGGTTGTTCTTCAAAATATTTCCCAAAACCTTGGAAGGCATCGCTCTTGATTGGTATTATAGAATACCTGAAGCTTCCATACATTCATTTAAACAACTCGTGTCAGAATTCATCAAAGCCTTTGACATGAACAAACTATTGAGAACAGGAATCAGGGAATTCTTGCATATCAAACAAGAACACAATGAATCTGTCACCCATTTCATCCAGAGGTGGCGTACAGTTCTTTATTCGTCAGCAAGTGCTCCAAACATGGATCAGATGGAACTATGCGATTTATTCCTTCATTCTCTCAGCAGAGAAGTGAAGGAAGAAGTCCAGAAGTTCCCACTAAGGACTTATGATGAAGTACTTGAGAGCGCTCTGCGAATTGATCAAGCAGCGATAGATAGTGGTCGTAAGACATACGGAACAAACGGGAGGTTAATCACCTCCACTCAAAACACTACAACTACCACAAATGTCAATCAAGGACCCAAAATCCTTAACAAAAATCGTGGGGTAACAACGGATGGGGTAACCGACCAGCCCAAGAGGGTAAATGTTGTTAATACTCCGTCAAAAAACAAACAACTAATAAACAACAACTTTACCCCAGCGGTCAATACAGTGGATTTTAACCATCCACAACAACAACAACAACGGTGAAATCCCATGCAAGGGCCAAGCCAAAACTCATTTGGTTATCAAAACCAAAGTCAAAACCAGAAACAACAATTCCAAAACTTTAGTCCTAATAGGCAACAGTTTGATCGAATTTTAGGCCACAATACACACCAAACCAACAAAGCGGGAATTACAACCCCAATTCTTATTGTGGTTTCCATAAAATTTGGGGTCACGACACTAGAACGTGCCGCGACTACAATAAATTTATGCAACGCTTGCCAGAAGAACAAAGACAGTTCTTCACAGACTTGTTTTTGGCAGATCCCGTCTCATCACAACCAAATACGCTCGCAGGGGCAGTTTCCCCTCAAAATGCTCCCCTCAAAATCTTTAATGATCCACTCCCAAATCATGACAGCAATAGGCTGAATCCAACCGGAACAAGCAAGGGTGCAATGACGGGAAACAATGATCATGAAGCTTTGACTTCATTAAATCCGTCAGTTGCGCCACAGTTGGGAGCTCAACCAAGACCTAAGATAGTTAGTTTGGTAGAATTAGACGCTGAACTACCTATCGAAGCTATAACAAGAACACGAGAGTATTTCTCTCAACCGAGCCCAAGTCATCTACCAGAGACAGATAAGAGTCAGCAAATAGTTGAAAAACCCATCGGTGCCTATGATTTAATTAGTGACCTAACAAAGACCTTTTCACACATTTCATTTTTGGACTTACTAAAGAACTCTCCCCCTCACAGAGCTGCTCTTTTAGAAGCATTAGGTCTAGGCCATCTAATTAACATCACTCCACCTCCTGAAACACAAGTAAATCACGTAGATTTTGATATCCACCCTCAAGGCAGCCGGGACAAGGATGTCGAATTCATTTTCAAAATAAGTAAAATGCCCACAGAGATCTTTGAGATCACACGCCGAGGTGACCCAGCCTTACACTTACAAGTGTGGGTTTATAATAACTATGTAAAACGGGCAATGGTTGATGACGGGGCCGCAGTTAACATAGTCCCTTTCTCTTTCCTCCAAAAACTTGGATATGGAGAAACGAACTGTTCTACTACACGAAATACCTTGAGAGGCTATGATAGCCTTAAAGCCACTTCGATAGGAACTATAATACTGCGGTCACCTTAGGGCCCAAAACCATCTTGACTGAATTTTATATTATAGATCGGGAAACTAACTATAATATGATCCTCGGCCGACCTTGGATACATCGAATGAAGGCAATCCCTTCCACGCTATTTCAAGAAGTAAGATTCTTGCATCTGGGAAAGGTATTTGTAGCCAAAGGCAATCCAAAACCTTTCGATTTGCACCTAGCTGATTTAAAGAAAAGACCAGGGGTGCACTCAGAATTTGAACTTCCAACAAACCAACTTAATAAACCCTCTGACCCAAAGCCAGAGGAAAATTTGATACCTACGATGGATCTTGAAACTACCAGCATAGCCAAAACAATTCCAACCCCTAAAGGTAAAACTAAAGAAACAGTATCATTAGGGACTACTGCGAAAATCATTGAGTTGATAGAACAAGATTCACCAATGTTCTTACCATTCGATTCAGTAGGCATGGGATTTTCCTAGGTGTTGGTTCCTTGCCAATGAGGATCTATATGGTAGAAGTAGAGTGCGCAAACACAACAGATGCCCCAACATCTATACTCCCGGCTAAGTATTGGACTCTCCATTTCGATGGAGCTAAATGTCATTATGGAGCGGGGGCAGGTATAATTCTTACTTCGCCCGAGGAGAAAGTCCTCCCATTCGCTTTTAAGTTAAACTTTGAATGCACAAACAATGGCGCTGAGTACGAAGCCCTTCTCCTTGGCCTCACCTTAGCCAAAAGAATTGGTATTGATAACATCAGAGTCCTCGGAGACTCGTAATTAGTGACAAACCAAGTTTAAAATATATGAAACTAAAGCCGAACATTTACAACTCTCTACAAAAACATTTGTATTAGATTTAAGCAAGGCGTTTAACTTCATATCCATTGAAGTGATCCCGAGAGAAAAATCTTCTCACCGATTCAATAGCAACCTCAGCATCACGTTTTACTCCAAGCAATGAGCTAGAAGATACTCACTTCACAGTATCCATTCGTGACGAACCATTAATAAAAACAATGACAAATCCTCTTTTTAGTGGAAGTGAATCTACCATCCTAGACCATGTTGGAAATGATGTGGCTACTTTGGATTATTTAAATGCCTATGCAGCATTACATCTCTCCTATCACATGCTAGATTTATCCCTGATTCCACATTCGTCTTCCTACTTCGGAAATCCCGTAACGGATCTTCCCTCACAAAGGGAACCTAGCATATACGCAATAGAAAATGGGGATGATTTAGATTTACCTCCAGCACCACCTGAGTTCGAAGAGGGTAACACCTCTTTAATCGAAGAAACAATCGATGTCAACATTGGGACAGAAGATGAACCAAGAATATTGAAACTAGGTTCTTCATTAACCCCAGAAGAAGTGGAAATACATACTCAGGTTCTCAAAGAACATCAGAAGGCGTTTGCATTTAATTACAAGGAGATGACGGGAGTCGCACCCCACATTGCGGTGCACAACCTCATCACTAAATCAGATGCAAAGCCAATTAAACAAAAATCAAGACCCATGAAGCCCAAAGTAGCTCTCATGGTAAAAGAGGAGGTAATAAAACTCCTTCAGGTAGGATTCATCAAGCCAGTTGACTACTCCCAATGGGTATCCAACATCGTTCCCGTTCTCAAGAAGAATGGAAAGATACGCATCTGCATAGATTTTCGGGATATCAACAAAGCGTGCCCTAAGGATGACTTCCCATTACCATCCATAGATGTTATCGTTGATGCAACAGCTGGTTTTGAACTCTTGTCTCTCATGGATGGATTCTCGGGATACAATCAAATCAGAATATCCAAGAAAGATCAAACTAAAACCACATTTATAACTCCTTGGGGAACCTATTGCTACGCTGTTATGCCATTCGGTCTCAAGAATGCCGGTGCTACGTACCCAGTAGCGCACCATGACATACATATTTCACGATCTAATTCATAAAATCATGGAATCTTACGTAGATGACTTATTGGCTAAGGCCAAGAAGCCTTTGTGACCATCCCAAAGTACTCCGCATCATTCTTTCATGCCTAATAGAATACGGAGTTACGCTAAATCCAGAGAAATGTGTCTTTGGTGTAACAGGAGGAAAGCTCCTAGGTTACATCATATCGTCACGAGGGATCGATGTTGATCCAACCAAAATTCAGGCTGTCCTCGAAATGGTCCCACCTTCGAGTGAATCTAGAATCAGATCATTTCTCGGAAAGCTGGGTGCAATCCGGAGATTTATCCGGACCTAAGCTTCGCCATTCATCCAATCAACAATTTACTCAAGAAGGACTATAGCATTGATTGGACTGAAGATTGCAATGAAGCTTTTGATGCAGTTAAGCGTTTTCTGTTATCACCACCTACGCTAATGCCACCTAAGCTGGATCGCCCGTTAATCCTATATTCGCGAGCTACCAATGTCTCGCTGGCTTGTATGTTGGCCCAAGAAGATGATGACAAGAGAGAACGTGTGATTTATTTCATTAGCCGAACACTGCTCGACTATGAAACATGCTATACACAGGCAGAACGAGAATGCCTTGCCATAGTCTTTGCTACTAAACGCCTAAGACATTACATGCTGAATCAAGAAACGAAGGTCATGGTAAAGACGGACCATTTACGGACTTTTCTCACACAAGGGTCCTTGTCCAAAAAAGCTAGACGTTTTATAACCTTAATGGGAGAGTTTGAATTAACATTTGTAAATCAGAAGTCGGTAAAAGGACAAATCATCGCAGATTGGTTAGCTGATAACCCACTAGACGGAGGTGATTTAGTAGATTTAGACTTTCCAGATGAATGCGTATACTACATCGAAACTCGACCTGCTCTCTCTGAGTGCCCTTGGTACACTGATATCATTAATTATATCATAGACCATACGTACCCGGAGGTAGTTACGCCACAACAAAGAAGGTGGTTACGCATAATCGTAGCTAAATACGTCATTATAGAGCAGGTGCTCTATCGGAAAGCATTCGATGGAATGCTCCTAAGGTGTGTTGACATAGAAGAGTCCAAGAGGATTCTCCATGAATCCCACAGCGGTATATGTGGAGGCCACTTTGGTGGCCATGCCACCGCTCGAAAAATACATCGAATGGGCTATTTTTGGCCCACTCTAGAACATGACGCAATAGAGTTTGCACGCAGGTGTCATAAGTGCCAAGAATTCTCTCATGAGATCCACATGCCAGCACAAGCTCTGCAACCAATCGCTACTCCATGGCCCTTTTCTACATGGGGCCTAGACTTAATAGGGAAATTCTCTCCCTCATCCACAGATGGCCACAATTTTATAATTACGGCCACTGAATATTTTACCAAATGGGTGGAGGCCATGCCTCTTACTACCGTACCTGGTTCGGTGATCGCTAAGTTCATTTTGAATCAAATCATTTGCAGATACGGTATCCCGCAAATCATTATCTCCGATAATGGAACTTCTTTCAAAAATGAAGAAGTTCGTGAACTATGCGGTAAATTTAAAATAAGCCATCATACGGCTTCCTTGTATTATCCCCAAGCTAACGGACAGGCTGAAGCAACAAACAAAACACTGAAAGCCATTCTCCTTAAAACGGTGAAAGAAAACAAGCGAGATTGGCATTTGAAGTTATATCCGGCCTTGTGGGCCCACCGAACCTCAATAAGAACACCAACAGGAGCAACTCCTTTCTCGCTAGTATTTGGGGCAGAAGCAGTTCTCCCGCTTGAGGTCGAAATACCCAGTCTCCGCATTTCACTACAAGGGATTCTGGATGAAGACGCTTACAGAGAAGCACGTCTTTCCCAATTAGAAATCCTAGATGAAACTAGGTTAGATGCTGAACAACGGCATAGAGCTTATGCTGACCGAATGTGCCGGCAGTATAACAAGAAGGTTTATGAACGTGATATATACGAAGGTGATCTAGTTCTAAGACTAGACAGCCGGATCGACAAGAAGACCGGTGAAGGAAGGAAATTCCGGCCCAAATGGTTGGGCCCATACCGAGTCATGAAGGACTACGGAAATGGTGCTTATCTCTTATGTACGTTAGAAGGTGAGGAGTTTGGCGAAACAGTCAATTCCTTGCACCTCAAGCGTTTCTACGCATAAGCAGCTAACACTACCTATATAGCTATCTACATTGCACTTTCATATAGATTAGGATCATTTTGTCCACTTGTTCTTACACAAATTGTGATCAAGGAATCTATTCTCAAAGCAATTTATTACAAACTCGTGATGTTTCTGGCATAAAGTTCTTTAATCATACCTCTCCATCTTCGATATCATCAAGTCATCTTGGAATCTTTTATCAAATAAAATCAAACATGACGAAGTCCTAATGGTAACCATACCAAGATCTGCAAGTTTGTTCTCGCTTTGATTTCTTCTTAGGATAGGTGTCTTGCCTATGGTCTGTTCTAGAAGCTTCATGGTGTCACATCTATCCCATATACACATCTCTTTGGAAACAAGCATATACTGACATTTTACTCAAAAAGACAAGTCAAAAAGTGATTAAACGGAAAATTTTATTTTACACATTTCCTTGCCCTACCAACCTTCGGTGATGAGCTTGCGTCTCTTACTAGTGACGTAGGGTTGGGAAAGGATGGAAATGCCCTTACTCACCTATGCCTTGCCCACGGTGATAAACCCACGCTTCTTACTAGTAGCATGGGGCAAAGTGTAGGGGGTCCTCTAGACAATGCAAACGTTAAAAGGTCATAAACAAACTATTCAAACTTTGAGTCAAAAATGAATGAATCAGATGTTCAAAATTCCAAGAGAGTTAAAAATCCTAAAAACCAGATTTTGTCTACTATGTGGCCATCTACGGGTCTAAGTCTGGATAAACCGCAAAGCAAGTTGCACCCAAAACTATGAAGTCATTCAGGTAGAGTAAGCTTGTAGTTTTCAATTTGGTTCCACCAAAGCTTCATCTGTCTTTCATCACTATCATTTCACCATTTTTCATAACTTGCGCCCTTCTTGGCTCTTGGTGATGAGCCCTCGCATCTTACTAGTTGCGTGGAGTTAGGAGTGGGGCAAGTTAATCTGTTCATCATACTGGTTATTTTCATCACTTTGCCAAAACAAACATGAGGTATCCAAATTGCTCACAGAAGCTAAGATTTAAGATCACAGTATATCTACAATATCATGTATCAGCATCATGAAACACAAAAAGAAAGCAAACATTTGCATCATCTATTTTCCATTGCATACATTCTAGAAAGCATATAAAACATACATCGTAGTATACACAAGGAAGCTTGGAAATAGAAAGGAAAACACGAGTGACAAGTTTTGATCCAAAAACGAATGCATATATATAAATAACCAATGTTTATATACAATGCCATCATGCTCTAGGCATGGTCAAAATGCTCAAAGAGCCCATGATATACAAAAGAATCTATAGTACAAAACATACAGGGCCAAGTCACCTCTCAACCCCTACGCGACCCCTCCGAGGGTGCGCGCCCTCGCCTAGGACTCCGGCTACGCCGGCGCTCTGAATGCACGGAGGGCTCAGGGTCTCGAGGAGCAGCCGCGGTCTCGCCATGAGAATGGCTCCTCATAAGACGCTCGGCTGTCCTATAGCCTGCCAACTCTGTACGGAGAGTCGACACCATCCTGGCCACGTGCCAAACGGGAGCGAAGACGTCGGTATGCCTACCGGCTGCTGAGGGCTCCCCGGCATCTACGGATAGCTCCGCATGGGTCCTATCCATAGGGATCATCAGGGAATCAGTGCATACCCTGCGGATTAGATCCCGCCACTCGTCAACAGTCTCTGCAAACAAAGAAGAAAAAATGAATTAGAAACTAGGCAAGAGGCTAAAAGATACAAGATCAAAACACAAGGAGAGATAGCAATTAAAACAAATCCTAAATTAAACAAACATTGAAAAGATGAGAGGATAACTTACTCGGATCACCGGGCCTCCAAGATGGATCGCTGGGGCCGGCACCCGCTGCGGATGCCGCTGCCGACTGAGGGGCTGCTCCTGTGGTAGGGGCAACATGTCACCCCACAACTGACTCATCCTCTCCACCATGGCCCTAGGAGAGTGGCTCCTCTGAAGCTAGAGTCTCTCTCTCTCTACACTCTGCTCGGCCCTCTCTGCCTGCAAAATATCCTGAGTGTCATGCCACTCAGGATCACTATCATCCGTCTGCTCCTCTGACCCTCCCTCTGTAAGCTCCTCAAATCGGAGTCGATATCTATAGGGTCATCGCTGCTATGAGCAGGACCCACGGAAATCTGAAGCAAAGGTTCCCGAGGCGCACCGGCTCTCCCTCTCCCGAACTACCCTCCTGGGCTGCAATAGGAGTGCCGGGGTGATCGTGTCCAACCATGGCCCTAGGCCCCCTCAGCCTCACGGACTGATCATAAACCGGTGCCACTGGGGAGGCATGCCCGCATATGGAAGGCCAAACTGCTGAGGAACTCTGCCAAAAGGGTGTACCTCCACCCGTCCCACGCGGTCGATAAGCTGCCCTGTGGTGGAGCAGGAGATCAATGTAAGGGTCTCCTCGCCCCATATACCGGCCATAAGCCGATGCGTGTCACCTCCATATCTGTTGTGGTAAGGGAGGCAACTGGCTGGTGAGGTGCTCTAAGCACCGACATATCTGACCATCTAGCTTCCCTCACAGCCCCTGGTCTGCCACCTCTACCCCTCTGCCATAAGGAATAAAATGCTCGTACACCCAACTCATGACTAGAGTCGGGTGGCTCAATGACTGTCCCCTGTGAACGGACCACCTGTATAAGTCATGGTAGGTGGTCCCCAGAATATCTGCGCCCCAGGCATATATCCGGCCATGCCCCTCTATCTGTGCAATGATGGGGGCCCAGCAGTATAGTAAAGTATCCCCTCCCTTGTCCCCGATCAGCCTCGAGGCAAGGATCCCCATGATAGCCTGTCGAAATACGGGGATGGGCAAAGAAGGAATGGATCAAACTCTCACTCCCTTCTTCGACCCCGTAGAGATGGCTACATCCCCATGTAGCCTTGCCCACTGTGCAATCTATGCTCGAGACCCTGCCGTCTCCAGTGTGAGTCTCCTCCCGATGATCGGGACCCCCAGGATACGGTAGACATCCTCCAAAGTAATGGTCCACTCACCACGGACCCCTGGCAATCGGAAAGTGTTCCGATCTGCATCCCAATATGAGAATAAGTCACAAAGAATGTGACTAGATGGCGTGACATGGGGCACGCGCGATATACGCAATATGCCGGCCCTCTGTAATGTATCCTCCTCATCCTGAGAAAGGGCATCCAATACCCCGAGAGCCAATCACACTCTCTCTCGGCTCCATCTGATATACTCTGCTCTCTCCTACATACAACCAAAACACACAAAATGGAACAAGTTAGTGTCTGAATAATACCAGGAAGGTCATAAAAACATATAGAAGTGCAAGAAAATACAAGTGCAATCTCAAAAATTAAGTTCTTTTGCATTCTGTGCAAAACCGCCACCCTGAGCAGGGGGGCGGTTTTGTAACCGCTTACCTTAAAGGGCGGAAATCGTGTAACCACCACCCACAACAGGGGGCGGTCATGTAACCACCGCCCTGGCCAAGGCGGCGGTCGCGGTCCGAAAACCCGCGGGTTGTTAACCCCAAAAAGCCCAAAATGAGCAAAAATAGACCATTTAAACTAAAAATGGAGCCTACCCAGTGGCGCCCCCTAAGTGGACCTTTTGAACCTAAAATTTTCAAAAATAACCCCCATCATGCAAATAATTTAACATTTCAAAGTTAAAGGGGGAAAAACACAAAATTAAAGAAAACCAACTTTGTGATCTAGCGGGCGGTGTTCCATACGTGGAGGCATGATCACAATCTCGCTATGGACGTTTTGACTCTACTCGCGTGAGAAACTATCACCGTGGGTCCCAGAGCTCAAAACCAATCAAATCAACTCGCGCAAATGAATAGGAAAATGGGCCCACTTTTATATATATATCGTTCTATTTCGTTTTAAAATGACTTTTTCGCAGGTTTGGAGCGCTGATGGAGGTAAGTTTCTATCCCCACACGAATGGTACATTCTCCTTCCCTATTATTTTAGCATTTATCTTCCAAGTTATTGCATCTATCTGCACTTGAGTTCTCTTTTCATTTTGCAGGTAGCGGGAATTTCGATGGCGTCATTTCAACACACGGACGAGTAAGGTATAGCTTCTAACTCCCCATTTCGGGACTGCCATACTCGGACCCACCATTTTATGCCTCTTCATGGCTAAAACTCTTCTCCGAGGGGGCAATATGTACGTACCCAAAATTATAGGGTACTGTACTGCCAGAACAGTGTAACAAGTGCCCCAATGATGATATAGGTCTCCTCGCAAGGTGTTTGGGATCCGGAAAAGCCCTCGGAGCATGCGTTAACATCCCGCATGCCCCGCTTAGCCCCCGCGCCCTTTGTTTTCCCCTTTTTCCCTCTTTCCTTGGCCTCTTGACCTTCAGTGACGAAACCCCCGCCGCCTGCAGGGCGGCGGTCTCGTGACCGCCACCCTGATCAGGGCGGCGGTCCTGCCCCAACCACCGCCGTGCTCGGCGGCGGTCTGTGCGCATTTTCGAACGTTATTTGACGCGACTCACGTGAAATATCATGATTCACCAGCTTTTCTTTGCTGACTTGAGCATGCATTTATGTTTTTGGTCCCCTGGAATAGTGTTTTTCCTTTGTTTATTGTTTAGGAGTTCAATTTGGTTTTGGTTCTTGGGTGTTTGAATTCCTATAAATGCATGGTTTGTGCACATGCAAATGGTCTGGAGTTTTTGGTCTGAAGCTTGGCTGGATTTTGAAGTTTGATCTTTGCTCTCATTCCCTCATTTTAGTGTTTTAGTTAGTTAGCTTGTTTAGAAGCCATAGCTTGAATTCACTTGCATCTTTTGTTAAATTGCTCAGCTGTTGGTAAGCCACAGACCCATCTTGTGTAGGCAGTGTTGTCATTTCATCCAATCCAGTTAGAAGCTTGCCTCTGAATTTCTCTTTGCTGTAGATTTACTTTCGTTGTGTCTTGGAGTTCTTAGTTCAATTCATTATTTGCCTGGTTAGCTTTATTCAGCTGTTGGTAAGCCACATATCCAACTTGTGCAAACAGTGTTGTTATTTTATCCAAACCATTGGAATAGGATAGCTTAGGAAGCCATTAAAGTTACAGGTTTTGCTCTTCGTATAGGATAGTTACAGGTTCTGGTCACTTCATGTTGCATGACTTGCAGTAAAATCCCGCTAGGAATCGCATAAGCCAAGCTCTGTACTCTTGCGCTATCCCTCTCCTACTCGCATTCTCGGTCTGCATTCTGAGCTATCCTTATCCCAAAATCTACTCCTATCGGTGCTAGCATTACACGCTTTTCTGGATCCACGTGAACACAAAAGAACGAAGAGACCATACTGAGGGGACGAGATCACACACACCATCGGATTCGCCACTGTTCTGCGGAATCTAGGTTTTAAATTTCAAAGTTCTTGTCAGAATCATATCAAATAGAGTAGTTAATCATTTTATTTCAGTAAATTCTATTCTCGATATTACCGGGAAGCTATGGGGATTGATAGTTTCGAGAAACTATGATTCACTCCTCACTTACGAGGTAGGATCGAGAATCTTGCAGATAGATTAGACGAGCTATTTTACTTATTTAGAATTCTACCAAATCACACAAGCAAATAACCACACTCGGTTATCTTATGCATTTTAAAATTATTGTTTAGTTATTATTTCTAGATACGCTTAAAATAGTTTGATTTCCTTAAAATTGTTAGAATATTTATTAGAAAGATAAAAGTTATATGCGATTAGATTTATTTCACGTAGTTAGAATTTTTTCATTACGGTTAGATTGCATTTTTTTTCGTATGACAATCACGGGACCTCAAGAGCCCGGGGAATATATATTTGAGCCAATCGTGCCTCAACCAAACCTCATCACAAATGATAGTTGACATAGACCAAAATCTCGGGATATAAGTATTCCAAACAACCACAAATTTATAACCGATCGAGTTCACGGTTAAGAGGATTAAACATAGAAGACGACCAAGCACATGCGTTTTGGTCAAGATAGTCAAACTACATATTACCTAGAAAACATCCATATGATTGTAGAAGGGCTCAAAAGAGAACAAACATTCGGGTGTGATCCTTTAGTTCCACACCAGATCTTTGGAGACACCCTCGTAGATATAGATACCAGTGTCGCTTAAGAATCCGAACGCAAGAGAACACATGTGAGGTATTACGAGAAGATTGTACAAACTGTTGGTTCTAAACATAGAAGCTAAGAAAGCATACGATTACTTGATCTTAGGGATTAGAACTTGATCTCGTGTATGACCATAACGGACCGTAACAACCGAGAGTCTATGGTTGTGATCCACGAGATCCCACACCCAACGAATCCATAGGTCAATCCGATATAGATGCTAGCCTACGTACCTTGGTATTCAGGTCCACTCCACTTCCACCTATCATCATCGAACAAGCTGTCATTACTAGATACGGCTAATGAAGCTAGGGAATTTTGGACTAGGCCGAAAATCGTCCGTAGAATCGATTGTATTCATCATCCACTATATGACCTTATCAGGAGATATACACAAAACAATCCCAGGTCATTTTCCACGTATTCCACAACCCATTGATCGAATCACGCCAGAGCTCGATATTGATTGGACCTTCGACCAGTCATCCTCGCTGATCGATCTATCACACACCGATCCAAGTTAGAAGGGCCTTCTTTGCCTTAGATTCGCAAATTCCACTAGTGTGTGTTGAAGACATTAGACTACCTAACTAGTTTGTCTGCATATTCTACCCCCCACCAGCTATCTCGCACGACCTCGAGAGGTCGGTGTCGCGAAATAGTCACTTGTAGATTCTCACGCTGCTTTGTCACTTTTCCGGCGTACGCTTTTGTATATAATTTGTGTTCCCGAGCCTTTACTGAGAACCATTCTTAAATTTGTTCATATTCTTTTCATTCCTAGAATAGATTAAAATTTCATCCAAGAAGAATAAGATAAACTTATGCGAGAAAATATCTAAAAAATCTATTCATTAGGTTCATAAAAGAAATTGGTTCATTGGTAAAATCAAAAGGCATAACCATGAATTCATAGTGTTCATATCTTATACATAAGGTTGTTTTATGCACATATTCCTATTTGATTCTAATTTTATGGTATACCTTAAGTCAATCTTAGAAAATATAGATGCCATAATCATTTGATCAAATAAATCATCTATCTTAGGCAGTGGATACTTATTCTTAATGGTAACCTTGTTGAGCATGTAGTAGTCAATGCACAACCTTAATATACCATCTTTATTTTTAACAAAGACCACTAGTTCTCCCTAAGGAGACACACTTGGCCTAAACATACCTTGTTCAAGAAGTTCTTGTAGCTGAAATTTTAACTCTTGTAAGTCCAAAATATTAATTTTGTAAGGTGCCTTAGAGGTAGGGGATGATTTGGGCATGATATCTATTGAAAAATAAAACTCTCTTTTTGGGGAATACCTGGAAATTATTTATGGAAAACAACCATAAACTCATATAAAAATGGATAATAATTGTAGTAATTTTTTTCACCCTCAATACCTCTTTCTAACCCCAAATGCGTCGGCCTATCACCCAACATAAAATGGGTGCTCACCCGAGGTGCGCACGGGCACTTGAGATCCTCCTTTATCTAAGATTTACAAGATATTTCCACCATTAATGGAGGATTATTCAAAGGAGGGCTCAACATCATAAGGTGTGTGGGTCTTTGAGCCCTCCTTTATGTGAGCTTTGTAAGAGAGTTCCACCATTAATGAAGGATTATTTGTAGAAACATAAGTACATGCATCTAATTGAAAGGTAGGAGATATAACTAAAATATCTAAACATCAATGCATCAAAAAGGTAAATAAACATTATATGAAGAACAAGGAACCAAATCAGTCGTAAAATCCAAATAACATGACCGTTTACACCATAAACAAGATGTATAGAATAGATCCATGTATATTGATTTAAAAGAGTTTCTAGTAGCCACACTACATTTAAAAGGGTCATCTTAGACCATATACATCAAATGATAGAGATCCAACCCCTACAAAATAATATGATCAAATATCCTAACTATGCTTTCCCCATTATAACCCTTTTTATAGACCTAAAAACCCATACATATGCTTAATGATATCCTTTAAAACCCTATATCATCAAGAAATATAAACCCTAGCATCATGAGATCTAAACCCTTAGAATTACCTAACATTTCTACAACACCTCGTTACCCTCCTTCTCTTAGCACTCCCGTACCCTCTAGCGCCTTCACACTACCTTTTGCCTCTCCTGTTTCTATCCCAATCACTCCTATAAATAGGATCAACATTTACCATCATGACTTTTCTTATGAGAAGATCATGTGACAAGTGTCAATGTGGTCCTCCATAGGTGAATGCTTATCCTCTTTACAAAACATTCCACTAAATATAATGATGCCTCTGGGAATATTACCTATGTGGAATATCCTTTTCTTGGCCTCCAAGGTTCCAAGCTGGTACCTTATCCACTTATCACACCTAGTTAGGTCCTCACATTTTTCTCAAGTTACTCCATGATGCCAAATATGGATAAGTCCTTTAAACCCTTATTTTTACTCTCGTGCACACCTTGGTTTCACTTAAACCCTTTTCCTACACATTTTTCCCTAAGCACCCTTCTATTTACTAGTCTTGTGTGCGTGCCTCTTGGTACTTACCCAATATTCAGGGTCCAACATCACCCCACACTATGTGCATTCTCCTTCCTTAGAAACATTCTGATCCTATAAAGAATAAAGAATAATGGAATTGAAATAATATAAATAAATAACGCAAGAATGGAAGATTATTCTATTGATGCATGAGGAGTGGGAACTACTTCTTCACGAGATGCCTTAATCTTCTCCCAAACATCTACTTCTCCCTATGCCTATTGAAGTAGGTCACCCACTAATGAGCTTACTTCATCAAAACTTAGTTCATCAATATGAGATTTCAATGTTTATACAATGCTTCCTAGCTACTTACTAAGATCACCTAGCACATCCATCATGCGAGTGACTTGGGGGTATAGTTCCTTTAGCCTATTCTTAATCAAACCCCATAAGGTTTCGATTGATTTTAACTTCTTCTCAACTTCATCTAGGATCTTATCATGATCTGCCATATTTCCTTTGTTCTTTTCCTAAAATTCTTTCAAATCCACCTCATGTGTAACAACTAATATGCTTTCTACCCTATCTCTATTGGCATAGTTGTCATACAAAACTTCAACCATCTACATGGTGGTCTCTACTATAACAAGGAGCTTGGAGTACCAATTCACTGTCTCACCAATATTCATATTTTCTTCCTCCTTATGCCGTGCCAATGAATCTTCATCCAATTCTAATGTTAGTGGCCACCTTTCCATGGTGAGGATGTGGTTTAAGTCTTCCAAGAAGTGCAAGGATGACTACTATTTCAGCTCAAGCGGGGCTAGGTCTAGCTGTTTCGGGATAATGCCATCTGAAATTTCCTCTATGTTCTTGTGGAATTTTCACACCTTTTCCTTTTCATCCCTTATTTCATGCCTTAACTCACGCACTATTCAATTCCTTATGTTTTATCTCCTTGTCCCTCTCAATGATATCCTCATTCTTTTTTCAAGCTATTCTTTTTAAGACCCTTATTTTATCATTTCTACCAAAGAATATTACTTCCACCTCCACCGATACTTTTTGAGCATGTTACAAACTTTTTCATCGATAGTTGTTAGACATTTATACGAGGGTTTATTCCCTTAGTGTCTCAGTATCTTCATCAATGCATCATGATTTACCTTGAACTTAGGTTCATCAACATGGAACTCAAAATTTCAAGTCAATGCATCATGATTTACCTCGAACTCAAGTCATATGCTTTAACAAGTATTCTTAATGGCTTCTTTTTCTTCCAAAACATTGTCTAATGATTCTCCCTTACGATAAGGCCGTTGAACTTATAAATCAACTAGGGGGTTATGTGCATCCTCCCACCTACGAAATAGAAGTAGTCTTCATACATGCATAAAATCAATCATTTTTATAGTTGTTCGGGATTTATGAAATAGGCAAACTCATAGACTTGCAACAATCTAGCCTTCTCTAATTTCACCTTCACTTTGTCATCATAGATAGGCATTCCATTTGGTGTCCTCTTCTCTGTAGGGTAAACCAAATCTAGTGTCATATCATTTTCTGTGGTGCTCGTTTAATGGTTGTAATCACTTATGGCCATCTTTCTGATATGAGACACCCATTCCTTACCAAGTAATACATTATCTCGAGGATTACATTTTTTCCTACCATTATTCATTAAAAAGCTGGTAGAAATGACTTGTTTTCCTTTTCCCTTTCCCTTCTTTGAGGAAAACTTTCTACTTTCCTTTGTGTCATTCCTTCGTCGGATCCTTAAACCTTCTTCCTCTCTCCGGTCCCATATTTTCTCAACTTTGTGGCTCTGCTCCTTTAGAAAAATCACTCCAAATCCCATGCCCTAGCTATATGCAACACTAACTGGAACAAACTTTTTCCAAAAGACGGATTAACACCCATGGGATATTTCCACACAACCTTCTCCAGATTATACTCTTGTACTCCTTTCCACTCTCGTTTCCTTATCAAACTAGCTATGCACACAAATATTTCACAAATCTTCTCAAATATTCTTTCTGCAACGATGCCCTAGTTCACGAGAGATATTTGATAAATTAATACGAAAGTAAAGCATAACACACCCCTGATCTTCTATTTATAACTTTTTATTTTTCTACGATAAATTCCATGCCACCTACCAACGTTCTTTCACAATAAAGGTGACTTTTTCCAATTCCAACCTTCAGCGATTTTCCTCCACGCTAAATCCTAATAAAAAAACTTTGGAAACCTTCATGCACACAAAAACCTTCACGACCACAAATCCTTATGTGTGTGCTTACAATTCTAAAGGCATTCTTCCTCTGTGTCATAATCCTAGTTCTTGACATCACCTACCTCATGTTTTTCTTGCACTTTTCATTCTTGTACGTGGTTTTTATAAATCATTTTGACACCATCCTTCCCTCATGTTCACCTCTTCTACATGTGATCTTCCAATCCACATGTTTTTATTTTTTAACCAGGACATCAATAACCATAGCTTCTAGCACTTGTCACATCACTACACATCACATAAAAATGGATGTGTGGAATACAAAACTTTTGAAATAATAAGTGGTTACCAAAGACAAAAACACACACACAACACAATAACACTAACTAGAATAATAATGAGAAAGGGAAACACAAAGAAAGTAAATTGCATTAATAAAATTCTAGGATAACTGACAATACTTCCTTATTTACACACACAAATAAGACTTATTTATAGTAGGGCTTCAGCCTACTCCCATTGAAATGGCCTGGAAACCGTGTTTCATCTAGCACTTGTAATCGAAAAGCACATGAATAAAGTATATAGGATACAATGTACAAGCCCAACAAATGGACTTTGAATTTCCCATGATGTCACATAAACTTAGAATAATAAAAGAGAACAATCTTCCCAACCTAAAACCGCTTGTTCTTGATGTTTCTATCATGCCATGCATTTTTCCTAGATTTTCTATTTTCTAACTCCAACAAGTAATATCCCACCTCTCATCCAACCACATCAACTTGCCAATCCTCTCCTTAAGCACTTGTTCATCAGCTAACCCTCATGCATGCACGATACATAGTGATGGTAATATGAATTCAATAGGTAACATAACTTTTGTGCCAAAAAAAAAAAAAAAAAAGGTGTGACCTTTTTCAATCTCTTATAAGTAGTCTGATATGACCATAACACAACAAATTTTTTTCATCCCAATCGTTTATTACCACAATACAAATCTTGATCAACGTGTGATTCAAAATTTTGTGAAATGCCTTAGCAATCCCATTAGCTTGTGGATAATAAGGGCAACCTTGTGATGGGCAACCTTGTGATGGGCCACCATGGATTCTTCCAATAAAATTCTAACTATCTCATTTGAGAAATTAGTACCCCTATCACTTGTTAAGATCAACACGTATCCATACCTGGTGATTATATTTTCCCATAAGAACCTCGCTTGTTCTTGTTGTTGTGCAATCCCTTGTAGGAACAACATCTTCCCACCTTATAAGGTAATATATGCATGTAATGATATATCTTGAACCTATCCTTTGCGTGGCTAGAAAAATAGGGCCTACAATGTCAATTACACATTTCTTGAATGGATCTGCATCAAGATCATTCTTAATGGCATTACATCTCTTTTCCTTGGTTTACCAAGGTGCTGGAAGTGGTCACAGTCAAATAATTGATATAATATTTTTACACCATTTCCCACCAAAATCCTACTAGAAAGATATTGCGTGTGGTCGAATTCCCCACATAGTTTCCCCCTGCAATTCCACCATGGGCCTCTTCCATGATTGTTGTGCACTCATGCTCAAGAATGCACTAATGCAAAACCTCATTGTGGCCTAACTTGTATAAGTCTCCACTAATTAATATATAGAGCACGACAAGTATGCATAACCGCTTCCTTTCCAAAGTATTCATTCCCTTCGGCACCAAACCCATTTAGAAAAATACAATAATATCTTCCAAGTCAGATGGCACGCACCGTAATCTGAATAGTTGTGAATATGGCATTATATCCTCAATGATCTATGCATCCTTTCCTAAGTCAATCCTTGATAAATGTTTAGGCCCCATATTACTTGTACCCATCTTTACAATAACCGTAATCTCAAACTCTTTAAACAATAGGACCCACAAAAATATGTGATCTTGCAAGACGGGCTTGTTCACCAAGTAATTTAATGCCACGTGGTCCATTTAAAATATAAAAGGCAAAGCTAGAAAATACTTCCTAAATTTTTGCAGCGCATAGATCATTGATAATGCCTCACGCTCCATGGTAGTATAATTCTATTATGTTGGGGTTATCTTCCTACTAACAAAGCACAAGGGATGGTAAAAATTCACTCTCCAGTTATGCTAAGATTTCTCTAATCGCCATCCCTAAAGCATCAACATGTACATGGAATGGATTATCCCAAGAGGGAAAGTGTAATATGGGCGCGATGATAAGCCTATTCTTCAATGTGTCAAAATCCATCTGTTGCGCCTATCCCTAACGAAATTTAATTTTGTGCTTTAGAAACTCCTCCAATGGCGCACCGATCTTGGCATGCCCCTTAATAAATTTCTAGTAATACCCCGTATGCCCAAGGAATCCATGCACCAAACTTTGGTTTGTAGTCTCCCCCAATCCCACAATAACAACAACTTTGGAAGGATCCACCAACAATCCTTCTTTACATATGATATGTCCCAACAGGGTGCCAAATGGAGTAGTGAAAACAAATTTCTTAATGTTGAGAGATATACTCAACTACCGGCATCTCTCAAACATCAGCCTCATATTGTCACAATGGTCCCTCACCAATCCATATATTGTCCAGTCATCTAGGTAGACTTGTAGAAATTTAGGGATGAAGTCCTGAAATGTTTGAACCATAATGTGTGAAAACATAGCAGATCACATTCTTTATTCCAAAAGGCATGATCGTATAGGAAAACATTCCCCATTTAGTTGTAAAGGTTATCTTTTCTTGGTCCTCCTTTACAATTCTAACCTAATTATATCCTAAGAATCCATCTATGAAAGAATAGATCTCACACACGGCTACTTCTTCTAGGTTCTCTTTAGTGAAGGGGGTTGGAAAAATATCAATGACACAAATCAATGCAAATCCTTATCCTCCCATCCTTCTTAATGTTGATGACCATTAGAATTATCCACTTTGATTAATCAATAGCCTCAATGATGTCTGATGTGATCATCTTGTCAATATCCTCCATGAATTTGATGCACAGATTTAGATTCATTCAGTAACATCTCTTCTGAATTAGGCGTGCACATTCTTTTAACTTGATCTTCATTTCTCCCAAGAAGTGGTGAAATCCTTTAAGCTCATGGCACCCACATGGAAACAAATATTGAAATTTTCACAACAGATCAATAATCTTTGAAACCTCCCTTTCTATCTAGTAATATCCAATATTAGCTTCTTTAGGTTCTGCATCTGAACCAATGATAACCTTATTGGTTTTTAGGGGTTCATGGTAGGCACATGCTCACTCATCAGCACTATCCATAACCTCACGCATATCAACAAAGATGGTTAACATATAAATTTTCCACCTCTTCACCATCTATCATGTAGATCAATTATCCTTTTTCCTTTTCCATGTATGCATGCTCAAGCTGTACCTCCAATGATTTTTCCTCATTGAAGCATGCTTCCAAGACAAGTTCACCCAAAAAAAAAAGGTCTCATATAACTCATGATAGAGGTGATCCTCTACCCATTTATGTGCATCAAACTTAGGTCCACTGATAAATATTTGAGAAAATTCATCCTCAATGTTTTTGAACCACGCTTCAACACTATCAAAGGTCAAGCACTCCATCATTAAACATTTCTCTCACAATAGTTTTAAAATACGTCCCACAATAGATAACGAATATGTAGTCATTGTTTTTTCCCTCAATACATCTTTCTAACCCCAAGCGTGTCATCCTATCACCCAACATATGGTGGGAACTCACCCAAGGTGTGTGGGTGCTGAGCCCCTCCTTTATGTGATCTTTATAAGAGAGTTCCACAATTAATGGAGGATTATTTGTAGTAAAAATTACATGCATCTACTTGGAAGACAGAAGATATAACTAATAGATCTACACATCAATGCATCACAAAAGGTAAATAAACATTTTATGAAGAACAAGGAACTAGATCTGAGCCATGATAAGCTAAATAACATGAGGGTTTACACCCATAAAAAAGATTTACAGAATAGATCCATGTATATTGATTTAAAAGAGTTTCTAGTAGCCACACTACATTCAAAAGGGTCATCTCAGACCATATACATCAAATGAAAGAGATCCAACCCCTCCAAACTAATATGATCAAAGATCCTAACTATGATTTCCCCATTATAACCCTTTTTATAGACCCCAACACCCATACATATGCTTAATGATATCCTTTACAACCCTCTAACATCAATAAATCTAAACCCTAGCATCATGAGCTCCAAACCCTTAGCATTACCTAACATTTCTACAGCACCTCATTACCCTCCTTCTCTTAGCACTCTTGTACCCTCTAGTGCCTTCACACTACCTTCTCCCTCTCCTGTTTCTATCCCAAGCACTCCTTTAAATAGGATCAACATCCACCGCCATGAATTCTCTTATGATAAGATCATGTGACAAGTGTCAATGTGGTCCTCTATAGGCTGATGCCTATCCTCTTTGCAAAACCTTCCACTAAATATAATGATGCCTCTGGGAATATTACCTACATGGAATATCCTTTTCTTTTCCTCCATGGTTCCAAGCTAGTACCTTATCCACTTTTCATGCCTAGTCGGGTCCTCACATTTTTCCTCAAGTGACTACCTGATACCGTATATGGATAATTCCTTTAAACCCTTGTTTTTCCTCCCGTGCACGCCTTGGTTTCACTTAAACCCTTTAACTACGTACTTTTCCTTGAGAACCCTTCTATTTAATAGTATTGTGTGCACACCTCTGAGTACTTACCCAATACTCAGGGTCCAAAATCACCCCACACTATGCATGTTCTTTGTCCTTAGAAACATTCTACTCCTTCAAAGAATAAAGAATAGTGGAATTGAAATAATATAAATAAAGAATGGAAGAATGGAATAATATTCTACTACTACATGAGGAGTGGGAAATCCTTCTTCATGGATGCCTCAATATTCTCCCAAGCATCTGCTTCTCCCACCACTCATGAAGTAGGTCACCCACCAATGTGCTTACTTCATCAAAACTTAGTTCATCACTCTTAGCTTTCAATGTATCTATAATTCTTCCTGCTACTTACTAAGATCACCTAGTGCATCCATCCTATGAGCAAGTTGGGGTATAGTTCCTTTAGCCTATTCTTAATCAAACCTGCAAGGTTTCGATTTCTTCTAACTTCTTCTCAACTCCAGACAGGATCTTATCATGATCCGACATATTTCCTTTGTTCTTTTCCTAAAATTATTTTAGATCCACCTCATGTGTAGCAACTAATATGCTTGCTACCTTGTCTCTATCGAGCAATTTTCATACACAAATTCGACCATCTACATGTCGGTCTTTACCATGGTAAGGAGCTCATAGTACCAAGTCAATGTCTTCCCAATATTCATATTTTATTCCTCCTTATGGTGTGTCAACACCTATTTAGCTGATTCTAATGCTAGTGGCCACCTTTCCATGCTGAGGATGTGGTTCTAGTCTCCTACGCAAAGGCAAGGTTGACTAGTATTTCAGCTCGAGCAGGCCAGTTTGGGTGTTTCAGGATAATGCCATCCGAAATGTCCTCTATCTTCTTGTTGAATTTTCACACCTTTTCCATTTCATCCCTTAGTTCATGCCTTAACTACACACTAATCAATTCCTTATGTTTTATCTCCTTGTCCCTCTTAATGATATCCTCATTATTTTCTCAAGATCTTCCTTCAAGACCCTTATTCTATCATTTCTATAAAGAATATTGCTTCCACCTCCACCTATACTTTGTTGAGCGCATTGAAAAATTTCTCATCTGATAGTTGATAGGAATTTATAAGAGGGTTTATTCCCTTAGTTTCTGGTATCTTCATCACTACATCATGATTTAACTCAAACTTGGTTTCATCAATGTGGGACTCAAAATACCTAGATAGCATTTTTCTCATGTACGTGTATGCACCATCTTCATCAAAAGAATACAAAGTGAGGAGTTGGTTGGTGGGCATGATACTTTGGAAGTACACATGCGTACCTTACTTGGACCATTAATATAAGTCATAACATGTTCTTGCATCATTATTGTTCCTTCCCACATGTGTGCAATGTTGTTGGGGAGCTTACTATTCAACTAGGGTCTCCGTCCATGCTCCCATAATCATTTCCTAAACTTGTGCTCTCCTCAATTTCCTTCAACACTTCTTCGAGAGATTCTATCGACTTATTTCTCCACTAACTGTTAGATAATACTTGCCACCTCCCTGTCTAAAGTGTTATCCATATGCTCCTCAGTTGGGCTCGGGGTCTTTTGATCTTTCATGTTTACTTCCTCACTCCCCCTTGTCATGAGCTCCTTCCTCGTTCTCATCCCTCTCTTCATTTCCTTCTTCATCTGACTCATGTACATCATACATAGGATGATTATGAGCCTCACCACACTCTTCATTGTATGCATCACCCTTGTTGGCCTCCATGCTTTCTGCTTTTTCTTACGAGTCCGACCCTTTTTTCACCATTTGATTCTTCCTTACTGGTGACTCTAATACAAGGGACTTCTCTTTTTCTTCTCTCTCGGGTGACTCTTCTTTTACTAGTAAGTTTTCCTTCTATGGTGATTCTTTTCTAATGGGAGACTTCTTCCAATGGACGTAAGTACTTGTGCCCACACCTGACTCTTGTGCCCCTACTGTCTTTACTTTCTACATGCTCAACACCTTTTTCTCAAGAGCCTCCTCTCTTTCTATTTTCCTTGTCATAGCCTTTTTCCTCATGGTGGATTCCTCGAGAATGGAGAAATCATCTTCAACATAAGCAACTTTTTAATACGTAGGCATTAGGCACAAATACACTCTCACTGCTATACTCCCTACAATAGGAAATGTTATTGGATTCAACATGTGCATGTCATGGGAGACATACTTCTCCACATAGATGCACTTATTGGGGTATATTAACTTCCTGCATAACTTGCGGTAATCTTCATCTACTACACTTAGATCAAAAATGCATTTCTTTACCTCTTTGAATTGATTGAACTCGCCTGGAAGTACTTGTGTCATGAAGGAGAAAGGCATATTACACTAATGACTCTTAGTGCCATATATAGAAGTAAATCTATCGATATACAAATGTCAATAAATAGAGAACTCAGCCTCTCCTTATACTAATGAAGGTAACTTCTCAGGTATTCTCCATTCATCCTTGAATGCATCGTGCATCTACTTATACCAATTTTCTAGGTGTGCCTTATGAGCAATCATCATGGTGTCACAAGTATATTATTCAAAACTCTTGGCGGGGAGGGGTTCTCCTCTGGGTATTCCTAAAAAAACTTATCCAGCCCATCGGGCACTCCAATATTTAAAAAGACAATGGTGAGGAGGACATTACCAAACATGATCTTCTCTCTATCATGCGTGGCATTTATAATCTCCTCTGTAATAAAAGATGAGAGGTTATAGATGGTTCCCTCTCGAGATCTTGTGGCATACATTCAACCAGCCTTATTGATCTGTGTCCATCTCTCTTTCCCATTCAGATTTTTGACCAAGTGCATGACCTTCCTCATCACAAGGTTAGTGATTTCTAATATGTCAAAGTAACATTAACCCTTCTTGTAGTCATAATCTTATACGGTCTTCTTAATGGCTTCTTTGTCTTCCAAATCACTGTCTAATGATTATCCCTCACGAATAAGGCCTATGAGCTTAGAAATCAGTGGGGGTTATGCACAACCTTCCATCTATGAAATATAAGTGTTCTTCATACACGCATGGCATCAATCATTGGTATAGTCATTCAACCTTGCCAAAATAGGGAAACTCATAGAGTTGCAACAACCCAACCTTCTCCATTTTCACCTTCACTTTTTGTCATAGATAGACATTCCATATAGTGTCCTCTTCTCTATAGGGTGAACCAATTCTAGTGTCATCTCATTTTCTGTGGTGCTCGTTTGATGGTTGTAATCACTTATGGCCATATTTCTGATATGAGACACCCATTCCTTACCAAGTAATACGTCATCTAGGTACTGCATTTATACCTACCATTCTTCATTGAAATTGGTAGAAATGACTTATTTTCCTTTTCCCTTGCCCTTCTTTAATGAAACATTTTCTACTTTCCTTGGTGTCATTCCTTCATTGGGTCCTTAAAACTTCTTCCTCTCTCCTGGTCCTAGCTCTTCTCAACTTCGTGGATCCACTCTACAAAAATCCCTCAAATTCCATGCCCTAGCTATGTAACACTGACCACAAACACCCCTTTTCCACAAGATGGCATAACACCCATGCGATATTTCCACACAACCTTCTCCACTTATGCCCATGTACTCCTTTCCACTCTGGTTTACTTATCAAACTAGCTATGCACACAAATCTTCACAAATCTTCTCAAATCTTCTTCACAAGGATGCCCTAGATCGCGAGATACCTTTGATAAATTAATATGAAAGGTAAAGAATAATGCACCCTGATCTTCTAATTATAACTTTTTTCTTTTTTTTACAATAAATTCCATGCCACCTACCAACGTTATTTCACAATAAAGGTGAATTTTTCCAATTCTAACCTTTAGCGCTTTTCCATTGTGCTCAATGATACTAAAAATCTTCAACCTACACGCGCACAAAAAAACTTCGACCACAAATCCTTATGTGTGCACTTACAATGCCAAAGGCATTCTTCCTCTGTGTCCTAATCCTGGTTCTTGACATCACCTACCTTATGTTGTTCTTGTGCTTTTCATTCTTGTACATGTTTTTATAAAGCCTTTTGACACCATCCTTCCCTCATGTTCACCTCTTCTACGCGTGATCTTCCAATCCATGTGTTTTTTATTTTTCAACCCAGACCATCAACAACCATAGCTTCCAGCACTTTTCACATCACTCCACCCCACACAAAAATGTATGTGCATAATATAAAACTTTTGAAATAATATGTTACTACCGCACACAAACGCATACATAACAAAACAACACCAAATAAAATAATAATGAGAAAGGGAAACAAAAAGAAAGGAAACTGCATTAAGAAAATTCTATGCTAACCGACAATACTTCCTTATTTACAAACACAAAGAAGACTTATTTATAGTAGGGCTTTATCGTACTCCCATTGAAATGTCCTAGAAACCGTGTTTCAACCAACACTTATAACTAGAAAGAGCCTCGTATCAAGTATATAGGATACAATGTACGGGCCCAACCAATGGACTTTGAATTTTCCATGATGTCACATAAACTTAGAATCATACAAGAGAACACTCAACCCAATCTAAAACTGCTTGTTCTTGATGGGTCTAATCATGCCATGCCTTTTGCCTAGATTTTTCTATTTTTGACTCTAGCAAGCAATATCCCTAACACTCAATCCTCTTCTCAAGAACTTTTTCATCAACTAACCCTCCCAGATGTGTGATATGTAGTGATGGTAACATGAATTCAACAGGTAAAAGAACTTCCATGCCAAACACCAATTGAAAAGGTGTGGCCTTGTTCAATCTCTTATAAGTAGTCTAATATGACCATAACACAATAAAATATTTGTCATCCCAATTGTTTCTTACCACATTACAAATTCGTGTGAATGTGTGATTCAAAATTTGGTTAAATGCATCAATAATCCCATTATCTTTTGGGTGATAAGGGGTAGTCTTGTGATGGGCCACCATGAATTTTGCCAATAAAATTTTAACTATCTCATTTAAGAAATGAGTACCCCTATCACTTGTTAAGATCAACGGGCATCCATACTTGCTGATTATATTTTCCCATAAGAACCTAGCTATTGTTTCTGCTATGCAATCCCTTATAGGCACCACTTCTTCCCACCTTATAAGGTAATCTATGCATGTAATGATATAGCATTAACCTATCCTTTGCAAGGCTAGAGAAATAGGTCCTACAAAGTCAATTTCTCATTTCTTGAACAAATTTGCACTAGAAATCAGTCTTAATGGCATTTCATCTCTTTTCCCTAGTTTACCAAGGTGCTTAATAGTGGCCATAGACCTTGCAATAATTGATACAATATTTTAAAACCATTTCCCACAAAAATTCTGCTAGAAGGATGTTGCACGTGGTCGCATTCCCCATAGAGTTTCCCCCAATTCCACCATGAGCCTCTTCTATGATTATAGTGCACTCATGCTAAAGAATGCACTTGACATAAAACATCATTATGCTCTAACTTGTATAAGTATCCACTAATTCATATATAAGTCAAGACACGTATGACTAACTCGCTTCCTTTCCTAAGTATTCATTCGCTCCGGCACCACACCCATTTAGAAAAATACAACAATATCTTCCAAGTCAAATGGCACACACTGTAATCTAAATAGTTGTGCATATCCTATTGTATCCTCAATGCTCTATGCTTCCTATCCTGAGTCAATCCTTGATAAATGGTCAAGCCCCAAATTACTTGTACGTATCTTTACAAAAACCGTAAACTCAAACTGTTGAAAAAATAGGACCACATGCATATGTGCCCTTACAAGACGGGCTTGTTCACCAAGTAATTTAATGCCATGTGGTCTATGTAAAATATAAAAGTCGATGCTAGAAAATACTTCCTGAATTTTTGTAGGGCATAGATCATTGATAATTCCTTGCACTTCATGGTAGTATAATTCTATTATGTTAGGGTTAGCTTCGTACTAGCAAAGAAAAATGGATGGTCAAAAATTCCATCTCCAGGTTATCCTAAGATTTCTCCAATCACCATCCCTGAAGCATCAACATGTACATGGAATGGTTTATCCCAAGAGGGAAAATGTAATATGGGCACGATGATAAGCCTATTATTTAATGTGTCAAATTCCATCTGTTACACCTCTCCCTAATGAAATGTAATTTTGTGCTTTAAAAACTCCTCCAACGACACAACGATCTTGGCATACCCCTTAATAAATTTATGGTAATACCCCATATTCCCAAGGAATCCATGCACCACGCTCTGGTTGGTAGTCTCCCCAATCCCACAATAATGACAAATTTGGAAGGATCCACCAATAAGCCTTCTTTACATATGATATGTCCCAACAGGGTGCCAAATGGAGTAGAGAAAACACATTTCTTAATGTTGAGAGATATACTCAACTAGCTGGCATCTCTCAAAAATCAGCCTTAAATTTTCACAATGGTCCCTCACCAATCCATATATTGTCCAGTCATCTAGGTAGACTTGTATAAATTTATGGATGAAGTCCTGAAATGCTTGAACCATAATGCACAAAAACATAGTAGGTGCATTCTTCAGTCCAAAAGGCATGACCATATAGGAAAAAATTCCCCATTTAGTGGCGAAGGTTGTCTTTTCTTGGTCCTCCTTTACAATTCTAACCTGATGATATCCTGAGAATCCATCTATGAAAGAATAGATCTCACGCCCGGCTACTCCTTCTAGGATCTCTTTAGTGAAGGGGGTTGGAAAAGGATCAATGACAGAAATCAATGAAAATATGTATCCTCCCATCCTTCTTTATGTTGATGACCATCAGACTTATCCAATTTGATTCCTCAATAGCTTCAATGATGCCTGATTATACCATCTTGTGAATCTCCTCCATGAATTTTATGCACAAATTTAGATTCATTCAATAACATCTCTTCGACTTAGGTGCACACATTCCTTTAACTTGATCTTCATTTCTCCCAAGGAGTGGTGAACTCATTTAAGATCATGGTACCTGTTAGTGTAAAATCACAACACCCCCAAATGAGTAGTTAGATATGCTTTTCTAAGGCAGAGTCATTTGGTGTGATTCACATAACATTGAGTTTTTACCCAAAGTGTGGCACTTTGCGGATGGGAAAACTCTCAAGTTTAAAGGTTGGTTCCTATTCCCTTACTTAGGTGCATATGTGGAAACTTACAGAGGACCTATTCCTAAAACTTATCTAAGTTTTACTAAGGAGACTAGGATAAAAGGAATACATGAAATCAAAACTAAGCTACAAGGTGATGCACCGAAGGAATGATGAACATTAGTTTTGCTTTGATAGACACAAACCAAAAAAATACATACAATAATCAAGCACGAGATAACCATATTTATAATGAAAGACCAGGATGAGAGAAAAGGAGACAAGAAAGGATCACAAATGTGTTTTTTTGCTCTGATTGATTGATACAATGCATTACAACCGACTAGAAGGCGAAAAAAGTATTGCAATTTCAATGGAAGGTCTGAGCTCCATGAAACCTTTTATCAAAAGGATAGGGGAGCCTAAAAATTTGAAGAATGTCCAACCCTTTACAATGAGTTTCGACCCTAATTTTATAAATTCAACACAGAGGAGAGAAAGAGAGAGAAGCGGGAAAAATAGGTCAAAGCTCAACCACTACTATTAATTCCTTTCACAAAATCTACCCCCAAATCTGTCTTGACTGCATCAATTTCTTATTTGGTGCCTCAAAGGAGGAGGAAATGGCAAAGCAGATCGAATCTGATCTAGTTGTTGGGGCAAAAATAAATCTTACAATAATGGCCTCCGAAGATGTTTCTCCATTTTCCTCCCACCTAACCCCCAAAATTAAAGTTTCAATTATTCATGGTGTGCATGAAGCTAAGATATTTCAACAGGTGTTTGATTTGTAATATTTTGAGCCCCGAGTGAAAGATATGCCCCTTTAAAGTTTATATCGGAGTTCATGTACAAAGGATGGGAAAACCAGGTTCAAAGTGGGACCCTTTTTTGAGGTTGGGACACGTGGTTAGCTGGTGGATGTCTTAGGTTGGCCTCTATTTTTAATTTTGGAATAGTGCGGGGATGACATGTGGTTTCCTCTGCCAGCCTGCTCAATTTCTATGTTTCTCGGCTAAGTCCTTTTCTCGTAGCGGGTCATATTTCTTGACCAGGGACATGCGGTGGTCTAGTACTTGTTTGAAAACCCTCTCTCCATTCAGCCCTTGATTTAGCACTGTTTGGACACTTGGTACTCTCCACCAGACCTACCGCCACACATTGACTATTCAACCTGACTTTGTCCCCTTTTTTGAGACTGGACGCGTGGAGGCTTTGTGCTTGCTTGAAAACCCGATCAAGATTTTCCTTTGAAGGAGTGTTGACTTGACACTTGGAAGCCTCCACAGGTATTTGGAATTTCTCGACCTTTTCAAACCTTGGGATATGTGTTGAAATGGCACTTGTTTGAGCCTTCACTTTTGGATCTACCCTTAGAGATGCACCACTTGGACACGTGGTAGTCCCCACTAGTACTTTTATACTTAGCCTTTTTTAGGCCTGCCCTATCCATCTTTTGACCTCTATTGACCATTTTCTATGTGGAGGGCTGGCATGAGTTTGAGTATCTACCTTGGGCTCCCATTTTATATTTGCATCAAGCCGACACCTGGCACCTTCCTGCCTAGTTGAAGACTTTTCAATGGCTATGCAAATTTTGGAACTCTAGACATGTGGAATCTTGATGCTCGTTTGAGCTTCCCTTATTGGATTCAATACTATGAGGGGGTAGGTTATCATATAGGACCTATCTCTTGTGCTCTCCTCAAACACTTGGTACTTTATCTCTTAACCATTATCCTAATAAAGGGATGATATTCTCTTGGCACAACATCTTACACACCTCTCTGACATCATCTATATCTACCTAAGAGACCTCAACACTTTTCTTCTACTCCAACTTCCTAGATTGTTCTTATACAATGAATTTCTCCTTGAAGACTTTTGATTACTTCCATGGTCTCTTGATAGAATTCCTTTTGATGCATTAGATCAGGATACTTCCCATGTAACACTTCTTCTTTTGTAATGATATTCCTTTCCTTCAGAATCTCCCTTACGCATGCATCCTTAGCCCATGTGGTCACTAGGACATGTTCTAATTTTGACTCACATGCCACCCTTGGCATCCACTATTGATCAACATGCTTTACGATCACCATCCTACTTCCCTTATCCTTTTGTTTCTTCTAGATCACGTGTTTAAACAATATTTGGCATTCCTCATACTTGTGATTTTTCTCACACCAAGAGCTTTGTAAAAAAATAGGACACTAGCACTTGTAATTTTATGTAGATCCAAAATTATAGCATATTACATGAGGGAATTAACTCCTTCCATCCCCACAATTACCATGACCTCTAAATCCTCCTTGAAATCCTCTATCGCAACCTCCTCCATCCATGCGCCCTTCATAATTACAACCATCATCCTTGAAGCTACTTTGAAACGCTAGTCCGATGTGCACTAGTATCAATGACATCATGTATTTGGTCAATCAATATACAATCCTTGGTTTCATGAGTAGTATAGGTGTAAATTTTACAATAACAAGACACATTCTTATGGATCACATGCTACAATAGTAGACACCTATTTATATCATGATCTCCATGGAAAATATCACAGTCTACCATCATCATGCATATCGATCTCTAAGGAAAATTTTCCTTTGTATTCCCTTCTACCTCATAATCCATACACCATAACCCGTTGTGAGTCTCATGAGCCAAGTTAAAAGACAATTTCTCAAGATTCTTTTCCATTACAACAATTTGGGATTTTAGGAACAAACTAGCTCCTATATCAACACTTCCTACTACCTCAACACGCAAGGAATCCTCCAAGGACTTGTGTGGATATATGAAAATTGTTATGTGAAAGTGCCCTCCTGAACGGTGTGATTAGTCCTCCGACAAACCACTAAGCATGTTGTGAAGGGTGAATGTCATAAGAAAACTTGGATAGGAGAGTCCTGAAATGTGTGTCATACTCCCACAAACTCTTCACCATTCCTTGGTGAATCTCCTTCAACAGGTTTATACTTTTCTATTTAAAATTAGGTATGTGGAACTTTTCCAAAAATTCATTATCCAACGTAATGTAATCCATCTTTGTCTAGCGTGGGTCATACTTCCTGTACCAGCTATACGCACATCCTTGTAACGTGGTTGTAAATAGATTTTCCTTCCACTCTAGGGTAGTGATTCCCTTCACATGCCATAGTAACTCACACTTGTGTACATGTTCCGTGACATCCTCAACACCCTTGTAATTAGGTAAGTGGAGTGACATCTCATAAAACACCTATTGATGGTGTTGTGGACCTTGTCCACCAGATCCAGGACTTTGATTCCCTCTGGTGTTTCCTCCACCACCAGACCCACTAGATCCACTAGTTCCAATTCCTCCAGATCCACTAGATCCTCCTCCTATCATAGGTAAGGGTCCTAAAGTAATTTCATCCCATGATCCCACCATCGTCTAAATCAGTGATGAAATTATGTGATATCGAACCACTCATAAAGGTGTTTCCCATGTCGCTTCCAAACACAATACTCAAACCTTGTGATCCCACATCTTGACCAAATTTTGTGCCAGACAAAATACCCCAAACACAGGAAATGAATGTGTAGCCATATATGTACCAAATGAAAAATTATACCTCCTAGGTGTCACTTGACTACAAATACCGATACCAAATGGATTATCAAAACTTATCTCAAGAACTAGAAAACTAAGTACAAGGGTTTGGTTACCATGTGGGTTAAGATGTGCACCTATGGATCTCCTCCTTTCTTCATATGATGACCTATCTCTGTAAGCCGAGGGGTTTCTCTTCTGCGCTTTCCAATATGGGGTAGCTCAGACTTCTCAGGCTCCATGTCCTCTACTCAAACTTCAAATCCTTCCCACCATGTCTACCTCTATAAATCCATCACTCCAGTAGCTTCACACTGAATTAAAAACTCCCTCTCCTGAGATTCATTATACTTGAGCCACCTATCCTCTCTCTCCATTTCCAGCACAAGGTCCACCATCCTCTACCACACTAGCTTCTAGAACTGCGCTAGCAGAGTTTAGCCAACCATGGGAAAGGATTCTAAACTCAAAGTAATGACCAGGATCTTGATATCTAGTAGAATAACACACAAGAATGATCCTCTAGGATCCCTCAAGAATTCAAACTCAACAATCTCCAGGAAAGAATACGTAGAAATAATATATTCCAAGGTATAACTAGTCAACACTCTACTCCACCAATGATCAACAACATGGGTCTAGGTTAGATCGACATCATACAACTGTTGATATTCCTCCTAGGTCCAAACACGAGGTATATAGTACCAAATTTTCCTTGATGCATATGTTGAGACATTCATATAACTCTACTTTGGGAAACAACAGAAAAAGGTCTCATATAACTCATGATACAAGTGATCCTCTACCCATTTATGTGCATCAAACTTAGGTCTAGTGTTAAATATTTGAGAAAACTCATCCTCCATGTTTTTGAGCCATGCTTTGACACTATCCAAGGTCAAGCACTCTATCATTACACATTTCTCTCACAATAGCTTCAAAAGAGGTCCTAACAATGGAACCAAGATGTAGTCATTGTTTTTACCCTTAATACCTCTTTCTAACCCCAAACATGTTGACCTATCACCTAGCATATGCTGCACACTCACCCAAGATGTGTGGGTGCTAAACCCCTCCTTTATGTGAGCTTTGTAAGAGAGTTCCACCATTAATGGAGGATTATTTGTAGAAACATAAGTACATGCATCTACTTAAAATGAAGAAGATATAACTAACAGATCTACACATCAATGCATCACAAAAGGTAAATAAACATTGTATGAAGCAAGCGGAACCAAATCTAAGTCATGACAAGCCAAATAACATGAGGGTTTACACCCATAAACAAGATGTACAGAATATATCCATGTATATTGATTTAAAAGAGTTTCTAGTAGCCACACTACATTCAAAAGGGTCATCTCAGACCATATACATCAAATGACAGAGATCTAACCCCTCCAAACTAATCTGATCAAAGATCCTAACTATGTTTTCCCCATTATAACCCTTTTTACAAACCCCAACACCCATACATATGCTTAATGATATCCTTTAAAACTATCTAACATTAAGAACTCTAAACCCTAACATCATGAGCTCCAAACCCTTAGCATTACCTAACATCTCTACAACACCTTGTTACCCTCCTTTTTCTCTTAGCACTCGCGTACCCTCTAAAGACCTTTGCACCGCTTTACTCCCTCTCATGTTTTGGTCCCAATAATTCCTTTAAATAATATCAGAGTCTACCTCCATGACTTCTCTTATTATCTGATCATGTGTCAAGTGTCAATGTGGTCCTCCATAGGAAAATTCTTATCCTCTTTGTAAAACCTTCCACTAACTATAGTGATGCCTCCAGGAATATTCCCTGTATGGAATATCCTTTTCTTGGCCTCCAAAGTTCTAGGCTGGTACCTTATCCACTTATCACGCCTATTCAAGTTCTCACATTGTTCCTCTAGTGAGTCCATGATTCCAAATATGGCTAAGTCCTTTAAACCCTTGTTCTGCCTCCCACGTGTGCCTTGGTTTCACTTAAACCCTTTTCCTATGCACTTTTCCCCTTCTATTTACTCATCATGTGCACATACCTCTTAGTACTTAGCCAATATTAAGGGTCCAACAATCATGAAAACTAGGTTCCTTCAGCTTAGGAAACTCTTCCATGTGTAAGGAAAATAAGAGGGATCCCTTACAGATCGCTCTTTTAACAAAAGTAGGATAGAAAGAGTGGGTAAAAACTTGTTATTTTTAATACCAAACAAAACTTGTTCAAATACAAAATCATCAAAACAATGTATTATTTTATCAAAAAAATCAATATGAGCTTTATGGTCTTATAGCCAATCCATGTCAATAATCAGATCATAAGATCCCAAAGGCACAACATGCATATTTAATCTAGTTTTAAACATTCCTAGATCAAGTTCTATTTGATCTAAATATTCATAAATATGTACTTTCTTACCAGTTCCAAATTCTACTTGCCATTTTTCTTTCATAGGAATAATTTTCAGATTTATCTTTTGCACTATTCTAGGAAACATAAAGTGATAAGATGATCCAAAATCAAATAGTACAAAAATTTCATCATAAAATTTTTACCTCCGACCTTAATAGGAGTTGTTTAATGCTCATCTTAGTGGTTATCTACCACAACATATACTTGGTGGATTGTTTCCTTGCTTAAAAGGAATTTTGGTTATTCTCTTTGATATTGGTTCTTACCACATGTCCAACAACCTTGTTGAAACCTTATTGAGGTTATTTTATTCCACCGGAACATTGTTGGCTCATGTAGTAGGTGTGTATCTATTATAACCAGGTTTGTTAATTATTTTACTATTATTTATTATGAGGCCTTGGCCCTCCCAGGTTATTGTTCCCTTAAAAATTTCTATTAATCTTCTTACCATTAAAATAATTACTTTTAAACTCAAGTTTTTAGTAAGGTCTTGAAGAGGGAATATCGGTCTTCTTGTTATTTTTGTATTCTCTTCCATTTCCTAGTGTATCTTAGTTGAGATTGTTTTTTTCTTCAACATGTAGGCTGCACTAACCACTTGCGAAAGACTCTTAGGGTTGACCATGTTTACATATTTCTTGATAGCCTCCTTAAAACCCATTTTGAACTTGGTTACCTTTGAATCTTCTTCTTCATATAATCCACATGTTGGATAAGATCTAAAAACTAAGCTTCATACTCAACTATAGTCATGTTATTTTGTTTCAAACTATGAAACTCAGTTTTACTTCCTTTCTTAGTGATTAGATGAGACATATCTAGTTTTGAATTTCTTCTCAAAATTTCCCAAGTAAGGGTGAAGTCTACATAACCCTTCAATTTATTCAAATGATCCCACCATAGAAAAAAATTCTTTAAGGTGATAAACTACAATACTGACCTTGGTGTTAGAGTTGTAATCATACAACCCAAATTATTTTTGTAAGTTAAACAACCAAGCCTCAAATTTATCACCTGAGTTAGTGGATAACCATTTGAATCTATAAATATGAACTTTCCTCAATTCCTTGAGGAAATTCTCTATTCCCGTATTCCCTAGGGATACCTCTTCATGAGCATGCAACCCATTTATTTAATTCTTCCAAGTTTACCTCATGTTGGTCATGTCTTACTTGATTACCTCCTAGGCCACTATTTTTCTCTAGGTTCCTCTCGTGAGCTATCAATCTATCTTACAAAGTGTTGATAGTCCTAAGAAGTTCATTTAGGAATTCTTCAGTGGGGTTAGGGATAGGGTTGATGTTTCCACCAACTTCTCTACATGTACCTCTTCCAGCTCCTCCCCTTCAGCCACCATGGCCTTGGTTTGGATTATTCACACCACCACTACTCTGAGTTCTTACCATTATTCCTGGTAAGTATAAAGAGAAGTATTAGATAACGTTGTTAGATGTCTAAGTGTTTATAAAACCTCGGCTCGATACCAAGTTTAAGGACCTTGGAAACCGAGATCTTTTGTTTTAACTCCCATTATTCCCATTTTTAAGTGATATGTTGATTTCAAACATAAACAAATCATACAACTAAACATTTAAATCATACATGCATGATACATCAATACAAATCAGATTTGATCCAAAATACATTTCTTTTATTTCCAATGTCTCAGTACAACTTATAAGTTTACTTGCAATACAATGAGCCTCATAGGATTATACAATATAACTAGTTATTCCAGTAGTACATCAAGTACAATTTTATTCCATGAACTGAAATATAAAACAACTAAACAAGATATGAAAATCAGCTCAAATCCCTATCGATTCTTTCCTTTCTATTGTCGCGAGTTTCTGTATTATCCATAAAGGGTTAGTTCAAACTAAACTGGAAAGAGTTCCCATTTTCATACATGTAGTATTCTACAAATGAAAACATATCCACAATACACAATCATGCATCAACATACAAATTCATCCATTATTATAATAATGATGTCAATAAGCATGTATACATGCATGAACTAACCAAGTTTAGAATCTCATTCTTGAGTGGTGCCTTCAACCATCATACAAAAATGCATAAAACTTACCACATGTAAGATTGATTACATAATGCATTTCATAATAATATTTCATGCCAAATCAAATCAGCATACCAACTATTTGATGAAATGTCACACATAGTCTCCATGTAAAAAGGAGAAGGCATACTAACCAATTGAAAAAACGTCAACATGAAATTCAATTCACATGATAGAAAATGAATAACGTGCCAAATAAATCAGCAGCTTAACATATTTTTCAAAATTCCCAACATAATCTTTATACCAAAAGAATGCATGCCAACCATATGAAAAATGTCATAATATGAACTTCAAATATAATCCAAAGAATGCATGCCAATCTGTTTGACAAAATTTCATAGAATGAACATCCTATATAATCCAAAAGAATGCATGCCATCTATATGACAAAATTCATAATAATGTATTTCATATCTATGCCCAACAAAAGGATTCACGTAAACTGTTTGAAAAAATCTACAATCCATACTCATGTATTTATACCAATTAAAATATTGCACACCAACTATTTGTCAAAATGTCTCAACACATATTCATTTTAAATATGCCAATCAAGAGATTGCACACAAACTGTTTGACAAAATGTCACAACCCATCTTCATAGAAATATGTCATACAAGAGGTTACATGTGAACTATTTGACAAAATGTCACATTCCATATTCATATAAATATGCCAAAAAAATGTTGCATATGATTTTTTGAAAAAATGGCTCAACATGTGCTCATATTAAATTTTCCAATAAGATTTCACACTCCAATTATTTGTCTAAATGTCACAACCTAACAAAATTGAAACCAAAACACATCAAAATTACAACCAAAAATTTCACACCAAACACAACAAACTTATAGCGAAGATCCAACAAAGAACCCACCAAAAACAACAAATAACTCAACCAAATAAAAATGAACTTACACCCAAAAAACTGTAGTAATAAACCCATCCAAAATGCAACAAACTTACAACCAAAACACAACAAAAACCCATCCAAAAACACAATGAACTTATAACTAAACTACAATAAATAACCCAACCAAACACACAACGAACTCATAGCTAAATTTCAAAAAAGAATGCAACCAAAAGACAACAACCTAAAATGTCAAAATTTATCTCCTAAATACCCAAGTGAATAGAATAAATAATTCCAAGTATCTAATAAGGGAATACAATGAAATCTCATACACTCATAATGGAACAGTTATAAATCTAAATACTTAGAATGATAAAACTAAATTTCTCAATACACATAAAGGAAAAATCATAAATCTTAATACCCAGATTTCTCATTACCCATAAAAGGAAAAATATGAAATATGCATTCATCCATATTATAATACATAGGATAAAAATTAGAAACCCTTTTCTCAGAAATTTTAATTGAAAGAATAAAAAAAAACTTTGCACTTTTTCTCCTCTATTATTTTCTCCAACTTCTTAGCTCCACACAACTTGGAATGAAACCCCAAAACCTTCTTTATTTTCCAGAAAAATTCTCCACTAAAATGGATACACCATAAAAGGTGGAATCCCATAATGGAGGCCCAAAAATCAGCAAGGATTTTTGTAAAAACCTCCAAAAATCCTTATAGAATTTTGGCAGAGTTTCCCCTCCCATTCCTTCTCTCCTTCATGCCATGCCAAATGGCTAAAATAAAAAACCTAATTCCCATTTTTTTCAAGGATTTCAAAATCCATTAAATTATTATTAAGACTCCAAAATTCCACCTCTTAGCTTAAGTATAATTTTTAAATAAAAATTATATGCCACATTCCATAAGGAATGATTTAAGACTAAAAATTAATGCCAAGATACTCACGAGCCTAATGCCACCAAATAAATTCCAAGTCACATTACCAAGTGAGCACTTTGAAGAACTTTATTTCCAAGTAAATATAATTCACAAATGCTTTAAGTCAAGCACATAGAATAATATTACACCAACCACACTCTAATATCACCCAAACTACCAAAACACCATCACCTAATCCGAAGGTGAGTGCTTGACTCACGGAAGAGTAGGAACTTGTGAGTATACACACATGTGTATGCACATAAGTACACTAGCATATATACATAAGTATATATGTTCATGTACCTATGATGATACCCATATGATTATATGGACTAATGTCCATTCCTTTGTGCATTACACTCATACCTTGATAAGTGAATGATGAAAAAAACCACAATAAAGAAGAAATAACCAAAACAGATTCATTATTAATACGCAGTCCCAAAATTTGGGATGTTACAATTCACCCGCTAAGAGTTAATTTAATTTCACTTCTTATTTATGATCCACATTGTTCATTATATCAAGATTTATTTATTTTAAGTCAAGCTATCTGAAGTCTTCATCACCACCAAACAGAGAAATTTCATCCATATCCAAAATAAAAATCCACTTTCAAATTCATAATCCATTAAATCATAATGATATTTCTCAACCGGGTCCACCACACCTAGGTGATTTTCCATCAACATGGGATGCTTAGCATTTTATTATGAAGTTATGAAACATTTTCCATACCTTGAATCTTGAAAAAGTGTGTCCACCATTGGGTCATCTAAATTTTGAATCATGTATTTCATTTTCCTTATAGGAAGAATATTGTTTTATTTTTCCATTGACATGTATGGTGGCATATGACTAATTCATATGTATATATATACTAACATCCTAATAGATTTCATGGCTTAACAAAATACCATATGAGTCAGGCATGTCTACCACCAATATTTTCATTTTGATCTTCTTGTTAGGAAAATATAAAAATGAAACTTAAGAATCCTTCACTTGTCCAAAGAGATGTACTTATTTGGTTTCCATGGAGTAACAATTTTCCGTAGTAGTGTGTGATAGAGACCAAGATATTTAGTAAATTTTATGGTCATTAAATTTTCAGAGGTGCCAAAGTCAATAATGAAATTATTCATTTCATACCCATTAACTATAAAAGAAAGATAGAAAGGCTTTAGCTTCCTAGAAGTAGAGGATGTGGAAGAAAAAAATTTATGAGAAGGAGTGGTATGAGGAGTGGGAAGTGGTTATTTGATGTTGGAATTTTCAGAACATGTATTCACACTAGATTCTTTGATAAACTAGACAAGTGTATCAAATTGCTTGGGGTGAGTTCTCAAATAATCAAATTCAGCAATATGATTTTTTTATTTCTTAAAATAGTGAATGATGTTAAAAGGTGAAGAAGTGGTAGGCACATCATGAATTATGGAAGCCTTGATAATAATAATATTTTAATTCTTAATATCAATAGAAGCAAAAATAATTTGACAAAAGGAGATGAAAGAGACTTAGTTAAAGAGTCATATGGAGTATTAATCAAGGTAGTCTCAGGTTTCTTCTTGGATGACCCCATAGAAGTGGACACCGATGATCCTCATTTTTTTTTTTTTCATAGATTCACCATTTGAGGATTCATATGCTTTGTTTGGGAAGTGGAAGAAGAGTATTCTCTCTCTATTTGTGAGTGGGTTAACATTGCAAAAAGAGTAGATATCCATGGATTCTTAAAAATATTTATTAGTTGATTAGTAAAAGTACCCAATTTTTACATATCCATATTATTCTTATCTTTCTAATTTGGATTCTAAAAAACCATCTCCTTCATCTTCATAGGTTCCACATCTGCATTAACTTTTGTGGAGCCTCCAAGGAAATCGTTTAGGGTGCTCTCAAAATTTGATTCCTATTATTATTTTAATGCAAGTCATGTTGAGAAATTTCCTTCTTCAATGAAGTCAAGTCATTGACCATTTTTGTGTAGCAATGGATCAGCCATTTCATATTTGAAAATTTTGACCTTATTCTTCATTGAATAATTCTTGATCTTCCTTGACATGATAAGGTCATATTTCACTTGAATGGAAAGTTCTTGAGTACTATCCAAAGTGTTTAGTTGGCATCTCCGCAATATGAAACCAATTTCAAGAAACTAATCATTTATGAAGAGAATATTTTGATTATATATATAGTAGGACAAGAACCACTAGGAATATTATTCATCAACTTATTGAATTTTTCCAAAAATTATCTCATGGGATCATGTGGTTCTTTCTTCATTTGCACTAAGGGGAGCATGGAAATATTCCACCATCTTGAATATTTATTCAAACATGGTTTTCATGTCATCCTAGTCAGTGATTAAATGAGGTGGTAAATAGTAAAACCATTCTACTACATCATCATACAATGACTCCATGAATAAATACATAGAAAAGTCTTCATGTTTCACTCTAAGAACACCATATGTTGTAATAAAATCTATGACATGATCATTTGGATGTTTCTTTCCATCTCCATAGAAGTTGTGAAATTTATTTTGTCATACTTTTTGTAATTCATGTAGTGGAGGATCCAATGCTAATAGACTAGTGTTTTGACCCCAAGGTAAATGTGAAGCCATTTCTTCTTCTTCTTATTGTTCTGGTGAGATGATATCTAATGGTTCTACAACTGATTCTCTAATGAGATCTTTAAGTTGATTTTTAGGAACTTTTCTTAGTATTTGTATAAGAGAAAGTATGAAATCTTCTTGTTCTTGTGGCTAAAATATAAGATTATGAAAGACTATGATTCCACATGTTTGATTTTATTTACTAAATCCTCTTTCTATCAGTTTTTCTCAGAGCATTAGAAAGGAATGAAATAAGAAAATTGCATTTTTCTCAATAGGATTATAACATGGATTTTGAACATTCGGATGTGATTTTTAGATATTTTTAGTTTTTTTATTTTGCTGGAATTTTAGAATATGTATCGTTTTTTTTTAGAGATATTTTAAGAGCTCACAAAGGGAAAATTTTCCCAAACAGAGTTGCTAAAAACTATTGGTGAAATAATTTGTTACAGCACAAATTATTAGTTTTCACCAACATCATGGGCTCACTCGGTCTTGGGTATGGGGAAGCTCCAATTATTTAATGTAAACTAACTAAAACTTTGGGTGACTATTAGGAAAATGATCACACATGAATTCTCTAATAAACCTATGGAAAATTTATTGTCGATGTACAAGGGAGGAATTTTATTTGAAGAGAGATAAAAGGAGTAAGAGAAACAAGGAGAGAGGGTTAATGTTATGAGTAGCCACTAAAATATTATCACCAATAGTAACCAGTAGGTCCAAATTCAATAGAAGAAAAAAAAATGTAAGAAACAACAAGACTAATAAAGAAGAAATACAAATTTATATAGATTAATTAATCAAGGACATAAATTTCCTTCTTTTTTACAATATTACAATTCTTGAAAATTTAAAAGTAGAGAGGATAGACGAACATAAACAAGGGGATAGAGGAAATATGGATTTAATTGCTTGCATAGTAGTGAAATATAAAAACTTACAACAATAAAAAATTTATAAACCTTTGGAATAGATAAGAAATCTTAATATTTATCTTATAAGATTTCTCTTCCTCTCCCCCATCTGAGATTTCATCTTACCACCACTTGTGACTTTTCACATTCCATAGGAATGAAGATAAGTCCTTTTGTTATTTTTTAAACAGACTTTTACAATATACAATTAATTCACTTAAGTGAATAAGATGAAAGAGTGAAAAGTTAAATTCCCAATGGAGAAATAGAATGTTAGAGAGAGAGAGGGAATGGGAGAGAGAGAGAAAAAAATCTAGATACGGGAAATATTTTGTTGATGAAGAACTTGCTTCCTATATATCTTGAGTGAATGCTCCATAAATGAATTTTATTTATTTTAACCTCCTCTTGAGTTGGAACACTATGATTACAAATTCCTTCTCTGTGATATGTGGACATACTCCAATTCATTGAATGAGTGTTTAGAAATAATTCTGCAAGACTTACACTGATATGGAAACATGATGATCCTTTTTGAACACAATGTTAGAGTTAGAAAGTAGATATCATCACCTTTCACTTCTTGGCTTCAAAATTAACATTTGTGATAGAGATGTTTCTTTTATAATGGAATCAATCTCATGACACTCAAACACCTTATTTCTCATCTTTTACTCATAAGAAAATGTATACTCATCCAAACACAAGAATTAATCCTTCATTTAACTGAAAGTGTATAGTGTGAAATCATGAGTATGTCAAGTCACTAAAATGTTTTGCACTATTTCAAAATTATCTTGGAATTATTTCTTCATCACAAGAGGAAAAACATCATTTTTTCTTGACCACTATACTAACACTTACTATTTTTAGTGATCCTTATTTTGATAAGTCCATTTTAGTTACCAATTGCTTAATTTGGCACTTTTGAGTTTCCCTGATGTGTAAGGAGAAATGAAAATTCTAAGAATGAAATTTTATAGAACTTTATATTTACAAAAAATGTGGTTTAGGAAGGATTAATATTTTTATAAGTGGGTATTCTTGGTGTCATAATAGAATGAGAGTGGTACCAAAAAAAATTTATTTCACAAGGATTCTTTGCTCCAAATTTTGGAGGATTTAAATCATCGAACTTTTTAGATATGAAAAATGTGTTTTTATTTCAGGAAAATTTGTCTATCCTTTAAAAATAATGAATAACAACATTGTATATAAGGTTTGGAAAATTTGAAATGTGCTTTTGATAGGAGTTGATGTTAAAATATCATGGGGATCAAACAAGTGGTTTGGGAGATATGAACAACTTTCCATTTTTAGTATATAAGGCTGCTAGCATATTTTAAGTAGTATAAAAAAAAGGAGAGTGATATTTTAGATTAAAATGAATGTTTAAAATATAAAAAATGGTTAAGTGTTTGAATATGTTTTTTTGTTCTCACTTGCACACCTTCACTCAAGTTTGACTAAAATAGGCTTAACCAAAGTTTAATGAGGGTTGATGTTTATTTTCACCCTAAAAATAGGGAAAAGAGGGGAAAAGGGGGCACACAAGTGAAAATTTACACTAGATCTAGACAATTTTCACCTTGTGGTTTCATGTGAGTGAGATTCAGGGGCTAGAAATTAGCACATAGGTCTATACTGTGGTTCTTCATGTGTCCTGGGGGATAGATGAGAGAAGAGGAGAATAATTTTGTGTCCCTTGTGTCCCTTTACACCTTATGGAAAATTTTAGGGAAAAAAATGGTAAAAAATGTTCCATGGGTATTCATATCATGTGGGGGCAAAGTAGTTGACAAAACACACAAGTTGTGACTTCCTAGGTGCAAAAGTGGTGTTGAGCAAGTTGACGAGAGAGAAGGCTCATGGGGGAGAATATTTTTGTCCCCCATGTCCCCTTTACACATTTGGGAAAAGAAAATGGGACACATCATGATAAAAAATGTGTGAAGGGGTCTTCATCATGATAAAGTGGTCTATTTTTGCATTATGCTCACTTAACCACTCAAGTCACAAGTTTTAAGTGATGAAAACATAACATCCATAAGGGGAGTGAAATTTGTATCCCCATGTCCCCATTAAACCTCAAGGACAATCCAATGGGACACCAAAATTGAAAATTATTCCCAAGTTTTTGGAATGTTGATGTCACCCACCAAGTGCATTTTAGGACACTAGGAGTATGCTTTCAGAATTTCGGAGAGTGTGTTTTCAAAGATTACTAGGGGCATGGAATGGTGTTTTGGGGTAAAAAATTATATGATTTTGACTCCAAATAACCTATTTAGATCATCCAATAAATTATTAGGAGAAAATTCTACATATAAATTTAATTTTTACACCATTCACCCTTTCAACACGAAGGAACAATAGTAGTGACTTGAGATATCACAAGAGATATTGAAGACTTAGACAAAAATTTATGTTATTATCATATGGAGGATTAAAATATATTTCCATTTAGTATTTTAAGAGATTAAAACTCCTTGAAACTCCTATAATCTCCAAAAAAATTGACTTTCTTTGTTAGAGCCTCCATTCCCTGTGCCCAAAATGATCCTGTTTCACTTAACTTGTTCATGACATCAATTATCTTGACATATTTACCCTAAAATACCTCAGATGCCTTCATTTATCTCTTGAAATTTTTTTATATGGTTTAATTCTTCCCTACCATCTTCCGATGGAAGTCCATATGTTGTAATATCTTTGTTAAAAATAGCCAATTTAGTGCTTTAAAGAACACTATTACATCTCTAAGCTTAGTATTATCATGATACAAACGTATATTCATCCCCTCTACACATTAACCACACTTGAAAACCATGTTATCACCTTCCTCTTAACTGGAATGAGGATAAAACATACCGGATGGGTTGCATGAGATGATAGGATGGCTAGAGGAAGGGTTCACAATGACCAGGATATAGGTTTTCAAAGGGTAGGATTAGTTATCATGGCCAAAATTTTCAATTTTATATGCTAGAAATTTTACATGACAATAATACCATTGGATTCACTTTAAGAATAATATCTTGAATCTTCTTTCGAAATTGAAATTAGAGTTACAATTTTAACAATATCAAATTGTAAATAAATCCAAACATTGCAAGAGGAGTTTTAACTTTCAAAATGGAATTGTATTAAAATAAAATCAAGCTACTCTTTTAAAAATTTGTGATTATTGATTTGATAATTTGAGAGAATTTTTTTTTCATTAGAAGAAAAGAGAGATGATGGAAAAGATATGAGTATGTGATATAGATGGATAAGGTAGGAACCAAGGAGGGCATGCCATAAAAATACAAAGGTAGGATTAGTTTTAAATTGGGAAATTATAGGTCAAAGAAAAGTGTAAAATTACGTCTAAGGGGATATTCAGTTAGAAAGATTTTCCCCAACTTGAGTTAAAATTTATATTAGGTCCACATGTTGCTTTGGGTTTTTTTTTTTTTTAAATTTTGAGTTTCATTAGGGTTGATTTTTGAATTTAAATGAAAAAAGGGTGTGTGACATTCAATTAGATGAAATTGGCCATAGTAGGAAAATAATGTTACTAGGTAGCCAATGGTGTCTTATGTCCTAGTATGGTTGAAACCATCGGGTAGCATGACCGATGCCTTACATTGTGCATCTCCAATGAAATATGGTAGAATAAATTTTTAGGGGTTGATTCCATATGATTAGCATAGATGGTATTGTTGTAGACAGAAAATTTGGTATCTTATCCTTTTTCAAATCCAATTTTGACTACGATCCTTGCTAAGAAAAATTCTCACATTTGAAACAAATCACTATATCTCTCTAGCTATTTTCTAAGTTTCTCATCATTACAATTTTCTCCATTGTTAATTTAGAAAATATTATTTAATAAAAATAGTTCACTAGCCCTATGCGTCATGCTATAATGTTTTTATTTCAGCATCACCCTTCTCATTTCCTAAACCATATTGTTTAGTCAAGATGTGAAATATGGTCATCGATGATTTGTACGGTCATAATATTTCACATTCTTTGAGTTTATTTTAAATTTTAATATTTTTTTTATGTTGTTTCATTTTCTTAGGGCCAACATCATTAGAATATTTCACCTATAGAAGGCTACATAAGCAATTGAATATCAATTTATACCTCACTCAATATTCTTACAAGATAATATTATAAATATCATTGAAAAATTACTCAAGGCTCTCCAAAATAATCCTAAATAAGTGGAACATCAATTAGATAATCCCTAATATAGGTATGAAGCAACAAATTAGGTAAAAGAGTCCAACTTTCTCTATTTACAAGCATACAAAGGCCATAGAGCCATGTATTAGAAGGATAAAATTCACTCCAACCATTTTTAAAGGGTTTTAAGGAATAAAGGGATAGGTAACATAGATGAAGCACACCAAACCACATAATTAACAAACTAGGTAAATTTTATACTGTATAGTTAGTTTACATTCAATAACTGAAATGAAAGTCACTAAGGAGCTGGTATTTGATAAGAGTACTAAGCTAGCTAGCATCAATCATGCATAATAATAAAATAAAATATCACAATTAATAAGAGGAGAGTAACTAATCTATGAAAGATTACAAAGAATGGTTAGAGAACTCCCATATACCAAAGTAGGGTGGTCGGTGATGCATGTATCTTGACATAAAAGCAACACACAAAGAGAGAATCAATATTATGTTGAGTAGGGAAGACCATTCCTAGTATAGACTCATTATATGATGACCCAATAGTGCAAGAAATCATGCAATAATAAGAGTGTCCAATTAAATACAAGAAAAATTAAAGATGAACCAAAAGCAAAGTGAGAAAATGTCAAGATGGCACAAAAGAGTAGAGAAAGTGGAAGTTTGAATGTATTAGATTCCTATTACTTTTGGTTGTCAAATGAGATGGAGGTATATATAGGAATCCATTTCCCATAGAAGGTGTTAGACATGAGAATATATAACACTAAAAAAATTTCCCACGGGTTATTAGTCACCCAAGGATGCAAAAATGAAGTAATGTGTCATAAAATGTAAGAATAATGTGTCCTGAATTATGAAATTAGATGAAAAATGGTGGAATGAAAGAAAGAATTCACGAATATGATATGCATGAGACATAGGAGGAAAATTATACCTAGTGTAAGGAAAACTAAGGAAAATACCAAATAAAGACACTCTCCTTGTGTATTGTCTCTAACCCATAATGGTTACATGAATAACCATTCCCCATTCTGGTAGGCACCCCAAGGAACCCGTTCAGAAATAGATACATCTGTGACCCTTATCTGCACAAAGGAAATTGTTAGTAATAGGTATGAAATATGAAAATTGAAAAATTAGGTGTATACATATGCCCTGACCATTGATCACTTGCATGTCACAATAGAGAAACATTGGGTGGTTAATAGAAAAAGACAACCCATAACACTGATACTAAAAGTGGGTACTCAAGGAATGCTAAAAGGAATAGATAAAATGAAATATACCCACCAATGAATGCCTAATAGTGTCACTTTTACTGCTACATGTGGGTGCAATCCATGATAGAACTATGGAGAATAAAAACTGAAACGAAACACTAGAGGATCATCAATAAAATAAGACAAAAAATAACCTAGCTAGGGGCCCATAGGATGGATGTTTTGATATCATGAAGTATTGGGTGGAGAGACACATGATAGAGGGAATATAATAACAGTTTCAAAAATTGGAACCAATAGTGATACGATTGTTTCCAACCTACTAATGTCTTCATGCTAGACAGTTGCAAGAGCAGAGGTATATGATCTAACATTAATACCTTGTAGGGTATGGGAAATAGGTGTACCAGGTTATGATAATGAAAACATGGTGGGGATGCTCAGGGCCCATTTTAGATCATAGTGGACAAGTGTTTCGAGGAGGGATCTACAGATACATGGCAATAAGCAAGTAGGTCCTAACAACATAGGAGGGGAATAAGAAAACTAGTACTATGGCTCAGAGAGCACAAGATGTGATGGTCATGTGGGATATTTTTGACATTGTATGGAGTTCAAATGGTTGTGCATATGAGAAACATTCCTAAATCAAAATGAAAATGAGGGATGATATTATCCCCTTGTAGCTGGTGGGGGTATAATACATAGGAGCCATACCTCATCAAGAAAATGAGGTGGAAGAGGTATTGGGTGGCTGAGGAGATTATGAGACCATAATGGAGAGAACTAAGTAGCTAGGTATGAGTGATAACATGTTAGTTAAAAAAATTAGATAGACATATATGATATCGGTAGTGATCTATTTCAATTTTTAGTTTTACAGAGAGCGGACGATGGAGGAGTGGCACTCGCCGATTAAGAAATTCCATCATGAGATCCTCAACTCTGTATTAGATGTCCAAGAAGTGATGGTAGATCTAATAGAACCATCAGTTGGGGATTCGGTGTGGTAATTTCACTTAGTGGTAAAGTAATCAAAGACCCTAGGACATATAGAGATACACATGTGCAAAAGGCTATCAAAATTATAGATGTGATGTTGTAGAGTCTACTATAGGCACATGTATTCCTAGTTTGGGATCAAGAAACTAACCTAGCAAATGGCCAAAGAGCTGCGATGTAGATTACTTCATTAGAGACTCACTAATGAGGGCACACGAGAGGCCTCCGGATCTCAATCTAGGGAAACATCCCTATCTCACACAATGAGAATAGATAACACAAAACCATAAACCCAAAGCATCCAAAGACTCCCCAGTGGGTGAGGGTGCTTAATTCATATTGTAGATGTGCTAGAGCCATTTTGTAAATTTGTTTTCAATGTATAGAAATTGATTATATATATATATATATGTATGTATGTATGTATGTATGTATGTATGTATGTGTGTATGTATGTATGTATGTATGTATGCATGCATGATGGATTTTGATGGTGTTTAGATATTTGGTGATGTGATTATTTATTTATCATTTTCCTACTTTTTACATGTATGTATGTGATAATACCATGGTACTTAGGAATAATGATAATGAGACAGATAGGTAAAGCCAATGAGAAAGGGGTCGATAAGATATCTCTACTCACGTGATGTGAAAACTCCAAGAGCTGGAAAAGGCCAAGACATCCAATAGTAGGATGTTAAGACATGGATTATGATGAATCCAAGTGCAGTGAATAACCCACAAAAGGATGATTTTTTAAAACCCAAGTAGGGGGTGAGATCCCAAGAAAAGGTGTGTTGTCATGCAAATGTGCAACAAGGAAATTAACAATTTCCAAACATGTCAACTATACCCCTGTGTTAATTTCTTCAAGTCCTCTAATTCTAAGACACCCCAGGTCTTTCCATTCAGTCCAAGTGACCTCCCGATTGACGTTATCTCACCCCCTTGGTTATTTAAGAAATTCCATTCATTCCCCCTAGGTGATTTTAGGAGTTCATTTGCAAGCTACATGCAGTTGTGGGAAGGGCTATCACTGGCCTTCCCAGGGATGGAGCAACCCCATCGAGCAGAGAAAAAGAGACTAAGAGAACATGGAGGTAGTTAAAAGGTATTGGGACATCATGGAAATGGTTCAAGAATATTTTGGAAGGGCTCGAGAAGTTGGGAAGTTTCACCAGAATTAGGGTTCACAAGCCTAGTCAGTACACATGCCAAAACAACCACTGAGCTTCGGAAGGTGATTCTGGGAGCTCTAGATGGAGTTAGGAGAAAACCAAAAATATTTAGAAATATAATTCCAAGCCCTACATGATGGTGAAATCATATTTTTCACAACACTTTTTGCATCAGGTCTACAGGTAGTTTTTCTCAGGCACAAGTGGAGTACCAAATCAAAAATCCAATTTTTTAGGGATCAAATGGAAGAATAAAGACATGATACCCCCACCATTTGATTCAAAATTCCATTTCCAGTCAGGATCATATAATTATTTTTGAAAATGTCCATCGGGAGCTCAAGTTATCATCGTCATGCAAGTTGTCCTCTTGGAGCAAGTTCAAGACTTAGCCAAATTTTGGGAGGATACGTGTCACCTACAAGATCCTAAAGGGATTTTATGTCCCTAATGTTCAGGCACATAAACCTTGGAAAAACTTTCCTAGCCCCCATATGACCTCTGGAACACCATACGACAATCAACATTGCTAGTTCAGCCCCCGAGTGCAATTTGGAGCTCAAATTCCTGCCGTCGGATCTCTAACACGTGTTGCCTTCTTGCTCACCATGGAAAATAATTTCCCTCACATCCATTTGAGGTGAGGGATGTCAAGGACATGAAAATTCACTCAACTCAAACTCAAAATTTTTTAAAAAATTCTAACTGTTTGTTGCTTCTCACTACCAGAAGAAACGTTGCAGAGAATCCCCCAGTCTACAATTGATGAACCTTGAACTAACTCAACCACAGAAACCAAATCCTAAAAAAAATAAAAACACAAAGGTATCTGAACAAATATTTCTTAGGAGATCTCAAGGTTCAAAGAATGGAAAGAGAGAAATGGAGAAATCATCTGAAAATCCTCACTGTTGTAAAACGAAGATTTGAAGATATCTTACAAACCGGTACACGAAATGAAGAACTGTTTACTGCTGAGTCCTTCAATCTCAAAGGCCATTAGAAAATAAATTTCAAACTCTCATCTTGTGTAATATAGAATTCACATTGAAGAAATATGCTTTCCAGCTCAACGAAGAAAAAATTGAATTTCCCATCAAACCAGCTTATCGAATTGAAGAAAAATTCCGTGTGAAGCACCGAAGTAAAAACCTATCACAATGGATTTAATTTCATCAAAAATTTAGAAAAAAACCAGACCTGAAAATTTCAAGCTCCATTAATGGCCACCATGACACAGTGGGAAAAATTAGCAAGCTACCTCTCCACTTCTCGAGGTTCACGTGGGCGAAATCACACAAAAAATCGGAGGGAATGATTGTTGAAAAATCTAGTTTCGGGTGAAATTGTTTTCACAGCATGAAGTCCCTATTTTTTAGGGATATGGAGAGATGTGTTTTTTATCAGCATTTTCCCCTCTTCTAATAAATTCTCAAATTCCCAAAGATCCGTCGGGCGAAGTCATCTGAAATTCAGAGGGAAGGGTCTCCAAAAAATCTAGTTTCTCTCAAAGTAGTTCTTACACGATGAATTTTCTAGTTTCTCAAGATATGAAGGACTGATTTTTTTATCATTATTATACCCTGGTAGCTCCATACCCAAAAATATTACTACACATAAATTTTCATTTTTCATTTCTAAGCTTTTAGAAAGTGAATCATGATGAAAATTGGAGCACAAGTTCGTGACAAAGAGCTGAATCCAAAAAAGTTATTCCCATCACAAACAAAGGTCGTTTTCACCACTTACTAAAAATAGCATATGTTACACTTCCTCATTTTATATAAATTGCTAGCCCCACTAAATTTCATGTTCGATCACTCAGACAATAAAAAAAGGGGTAAAATGCAAAGTAAGACAAAAAATGACTTCTTCCCAAAAATCTAGTTTCTCTCAAACTAGTTTTTGCACGATGAAGTTTCTAGTTTCTTGAGATATGAATGACTAATTTTTTTATCATTATTATACCCTGGTAGCTCCATACCCAAAACTATTACTACACATAAATTTTCATTTTTCATTTATGAGCTTTCTGGAAAGCGAATCATGATGAAAATTGGAGCACGAGTTTGTGACAAAGAAATGAATTCAAAAACGTTTTTCCCATCACAAATAAAGGTAATTTTCACCATTTACTAAAAATATCATATGTTATACTTCCTCACATGCTATAAATGGAAATCCCCACTAAATTTCAAGTTCGATCACTCAGGACAATCAGAAAATGGGTAAAATGGAAAGTAAGACAGAAAATGACTTCTTCCCAAAATAGTAGGTCCCCAAATAGTAACCTGCTAAAAATAGAAATGTGCTAAAAATAGCAATATCTTGGGAACAAAGGAGGTTGGAATATGGTAGAAGGTTTAGAAGGTGAAACTAGAGAAAGACAGGTGATATGTCCTAGAATAGCAAAGCATGGGCTCATATTCTAAAAATAGCAGGTTGTTCTCAAAGGGAAAGTTTGGCACAATGGGACATAGAGGGATGATCATTCAGGTCAACACCATCATTCGGGATCATCCATGGGTATTGATCATAAGGAATTAGAGACTCATCTCAAGGAATTCACCAATGTATCTCGACACTCATTAGATGATTCGGGTCATAGGTATATCATATGCGGGTCAAATTATGGTCATTGGAAGAATAATTAATTCAACTCGACAAGTGTTTGTGATTGAAGATGAAGGAATTTCTCAGGGTATAAAGAGTTTGGAGATGTAGAGTTCACTATCGTGGAACACCTCATTGAATCATCTAGAATGAGATGTGAAATTTATCGAAGGCAAGTTATTCATCATCATTGTTTCTTCCCCCTTCTTCTTCCTTCTTTCTCTCTGTAATTTCTCTCTCCATTCTAATTCTTTATTGTTCTTCATCATTGTATTTCATCGTATTCACTTAAGTGACCTATTTTAAATTTGTAAAAATTATTTTCTCAAAATTAAAAGATATATACTTAATTCATGGAAAATGGAAGGTCACGAGTGGAATATGGAAATGAAGAGTCATGTGAGGGAGGTGAAAGGACATTTCATATTGCTATAAATTTTAATGACCTCCTCATTCCAAAGGGTTCTAATTCTGAAATTATTCTAGCTAGTTTTATTCTTGTAAATTCATGAGAGATATTTTTCTCACTTATGAGTGAAAAGAGCTAGCCACTTTTCCCCTATTCTCAATGTCTTCCATTCTCATACTATGTACAATTTCTACTTGAGCATCAATACAAGGAGTTTCAATCCTTTTTTGACTAAGGGGTTTACTGATACTTTGTGTTCATTAAATTATAATTGGTTTTGTTGTTGTTTGCAGTATTGTTTCTTCCTAACTTTAATGCATGTGATAACATTTCTAACTAATATGTGCATGAATCTGATTTTCTACCTACAACATTAGTTCTCCTATGTCTTTTCTCACTCCCCTTTCCCACTCTTCAGAAAAATTCTTCCCTAGAAGAGATTTCTATCTTTACCACATGGTCAATGGAGTGCCCCTATTAGATCCTTGGCCACATGGCCACTAGGAAAATCCACCTTTACGTGCACATGCATATACAACAGCTGCACTAACTAAGTAGAGGGACTTAGATTCCTAGAGCGTTGGAATAAATCAACAAGTTTTTCCATCCAAAACTTTTTCTCGCCAACAAGGTGCGAGATCAAGAAAAAATAGGAAAATAATATGTAATAGGCTTGGGAGAAATGAAGCTCTCCATTTAAACATTGCATGGTGAAAAGGCTATGGCAACTTGTTCTGCCCCACACTATGTGGAGAATCTGGAAGGCTCGTAATGATAGTATTTTCAAAAACAATAGATAGGCTTGTAACAAAGTTTATAAGGAAATTATCATTGTTGTGCAAGATAATATTGCTAGATTTAAACCCCCTAAAAATAGACTCTACCCGGAGAATGAAGAATGCATTCTTTGATCAATGGAATATTGCCATCACAATAGAAATAATAGTGGTAATCTTGTGAAACACAACCGATGGATTAAACCCCCATTGATTAGCACAACTTAAATTTTGATGGGGCCTCTAAGGGAAATCCGAGTGACTCTGGAGGAGGGGGAATCATCAGGGATCAAAGAGGCTGTTATGTTGTTGCTTTTTTTGGGAGAATGGGCAGACAGACTAATCATTATTCTGAAGCCATGGCGGCTCTTTGGGGTATTAGACTTGCCAGAGATTGTAATATTCCTAATATCATAATTGAAGGTGATTCTCTAAATATTATCAATCTTCTGAATAAAAAGCAACACCCCAGCTGGTCTATCAGGGATTATATTGAGGAAGCTATTGATATATGCAAAAGCTTTGAAAATGTCCAAATCACCCACACCTACCGGGAAGGAAATAGGGTCGCTGACAGTTTGGCTAACTTCGGTGTTAATAATTCCTTTCAAACTTGGATTAGGGGGACGTTCTGCCCGCTCATGTCAATAAAGCCATTATCATTGATCTACATGGTAGTGAAAATCATAACTAACGGCTGTATTTTAGACGCTAATGTGCAGATCCCCAAGTAAATGATGATGACATCACAAAAGATTTGGATGATTGTTGCGATCTGTGCGGGCTGGGCTGTCATCATTTCTTGGCATAGGAGGAAATTCGAGGAGCGGGGCAATAATAACAAGTGTAGCATAATAATTAAACTGGCTTTCACGGGAAGGAAAGATTCAAATACCAAAATCAAAGTTCAGCCTGTCCCACACATTGGTAGCTATTTTACCGTTGAGAACAGGAAAAGGAGCAGAGGAAACATGGGGGGGCCGCCATGCAAAATGGAACCAACCCACAATCCTGAGTGGAAAGAGAACACGGAGCTTTGGGATTACCTGCAAATCGGGGGATGGTCTAATTTCATTGAAAGGATTCAAGGCTTCGACCAAGACATCTCTATCAAATTTTCCAAGGGTTGGAAGAATAGAATAGTCAAATATAGTAACATGAAAATGGAAATCACGGAAGAGCTCATAGCTCAAATCACGGGCCTCATCCTGGAAGGAACAAAAATTTTCAATAAGAAGGTAGACAGGGAGGTGGAAACCAAGAAATTTCTGGAAGAGGGGGAGAATCTTGAGTTCATGACTGCTGGCCTCAAGGTGGCATCGATCCCTGAACCTTTTGATGAACTGGCCAAAATGGTGGTAAGGTATGTTACCCTTGAAGGAAGATATGTGACTATACCTCATAAGCATCTGATTTTTCTGAATCATTTTCGTAGAAATAACATTATCAGCTTTCCTCACTATCTAATTAACTCTCTGGAGAAATCTTTAAGGGAAGTTCAAAGCCACTCTAGGGCTGTCCCTTTGCACCAGGGCCTTATCCTCTTGATTCACCGCCATTTCTCCAGCTACCCCCGTGAATCCTTTCCCACCTCCCTCCTCCATACCTCCACCTGCCCACACTACTCCCACTCCTCCCGCTAAAAAGAAAGAATGAAGATGTTGTCTCCAGCAAGAAAAGAAAGAGCCTCAAAGCTAAAATCCCTACTTCCCAACGAGTCCTAAGGAGTCGCAAAGACTTGAACTAGCTAAAACCTCCTGCATATTAGCAAACCAAAGGAGGAGCCCAAAGAGGAGGAATTGTTGGATAGGGTGGATAGATTAGAGAAGGAGATACAAGAGCTCAAAGGGGCTATAAAAACATGGAAAGAGCAAAGGGTAAAAGAATCCTTCAAAGTGAGGAGGAAAAGGGGGTTATTGGTGAAGTCTTCAAGAAAATTCAGTCCTTAGATGACAGATTGGGAATGTTAAAAGCCGCAATGACGCATATTGTCTGCCCTCAAAAGCATTTATAATTTCATTGAACAACATGTCCACAGTGTTTGCAGTTTAAGTGGGATTAATGAGGACATATGGGGCCCTAAAGAGAAAAGGGACATTGTAATTGCCCAAGTAGATTTGTAAGACTCCTCTCAGGCCACTTCCATTGCCTTCTTCATGTCACTGTAGGCTATCAAGACCAAAATTGTCAGAGCCATCAAGTAACGGGCTGTTGTGATGATGTTTTTGGCTGCGATGTGGTTGTCATCGGGTGGTTCTGGAGCTGTTTTTGGTGGAGCTCTTTATGCTTTCTCTTTTTGGTTTCTTTTTGATCTTGCCTTCTTTTCTCTGGATCTTTGTACGTTTTGATCCTTTTTTCACATATATTGTAATATTTGGCTGTTGAGCCTTCCTTGGTTGACTGTTTTTCCCTTCTCTGGGCTGCTTTTCTCATCTTTACTATCTGGCTTTTGAGCCCTTTTGTATACAGGGTATAGTCCCTTCAAAACTATTTGCCCTTAATAAAAAAACTATCCATGAGGTAAAAAATATCACACTTTGTAATGGTGTTAATGTCGTCAACTTGACATAAAATATGGATTTGGGAACAAGTCATGAGGTCCTCTATAGTATTATATGTAATAGGCACTTACCGATGAAATTAAGACCATGTTTTAAACATGGTTTCATCAATTTGATCCTCTTATCGAGTGAGAACATCACATCAAATAACATGCATAGTGGGAGGAGGATCATAATAAGGTGGAGGCCCATATTTAGGATGTGGTCTAGGTGGTCTTGGGGAAGGTGGGAAGTTATGAGAGGAATTGGCCATATGTTTCTAATTGCATGAAGGGGGTTTAGGTATTGGATGCTTGTTATGCAGAACCAAATAATTGGTGTCATTATGAATGCAATATCTATGATGAGAGTAAACTAAAGAAGATGAAGTGGAAGGCTATGTATCCTTTTTGGTTTGGTCACATTTGGCCTCAGCTTCAAGCTTCTTTACATGGCATTGATAGGCTCTACATTCGAAACATCATGCTTCAAATCCTCATGCCATGTGCAATATGGATCAGTCGTAGAATACTAAGGAACTAGAAGGGAAAGAGGTAGGAAAGAGGTCACATAGGCTATAAAGTGATAGTTAGAGTATATGATAAGGTCATCAATGAGATGGGTGAGGATGGCGTCGATGGAGTAGTGTGTTACCCAATCATCAAGGCATAATAAATAAGATCATAACCCATGAGGTCATTATTTTCATAGTCAAAATTGAAAACCCGATCTTTTATTAAGGAGAATGGGTTGGTTATGTTGATGATGGTATGTGGAAGTGTAGGCACTAGAGTATTTTGAGGCTCAAACACCATGAAAGAAATGTAAATAGTGTTCAAGGACTTATTTTTTACTAGGATGAAATTCATGTCATGAGTAATTTTATTACGTAGGGTTTCATAGTAGTAAAATACCTCCCTATCATGAATATGGGCATAACTAGCTAGATGAGGGTTGTCTAAAGCATAAACATTGTCATAATCGACATGGAACTGTCCACCACACAAGATCTAGCTATGGTTTCAAGTTATACCATATGCTCCCATAGGGGCTATGGGGTTTGTGAGGTAACTACAAGAATGAAATGGTCCTTCTTGCGAGGTTGTAAAGAAGATATTAGATGAGATATGATGATTTCATGGAGGTCGAGGAATTGATTTTAAGGGTGACTTCATCAAGATCATTAATATATTGGGAGGTGTACATCTAACCGACTCGGGATGGTCAACATTGTAGTAAAGAGTATTTATATGGTAGTTAAAGTGCTGATATTCCTAAAAGGGTATTGGTGATAATTATTCGAGAATGTGGAGCTTATATGTCCCATTTTTCTGAAGTGTATCATAATTCTAAGGGTTAGTTTCCCCTTGAATCTTATAAATGGTTCCCTGGTGAGTGAACTTCACACATTGACATGCGGAAGACGCGATGTTGTGTATAAGTCCAAGGCCACCCTAGAATAATGTTATAAGATAAGGAAAAATTGAATAACATGACCTTGATTTGTATAGTCCTAGGGGGAACAATGATGGGTAACCAAATACACCCTACTGGAGGCATTTTTCGGTGATCGTATCCTTGGAAAGTGGTTTGCGTGGATTTTAGGTTTTGATGGAATAGCCAAGAGCCTTGATGAAATATAATGAGGCCACATACATTCTTGATACCTCGCCTATAAGAGCATGCTTAACCAAAGTATGACCAATCTGAATTACGATAAAGAGTGGTGGATCATCTTCACAAAGGAAAAGCTCATCAAGGATCATAAAATATATAGGAAAGTAAATACAAGAATGAGCATCCATGGAAAATATCAGGTGCAAATGGAGCATTCCTCACACTACTAGCAGATGCTTTGTTATAATCCATGTAATGTGGGACTCTACCTAAAAGGAGGGAAATATATACTCATATCAAACAACACATTCATGAGATGCTCACAATGGTGGGGTGATTTGAACATGAGTTCTAAGAAGAGAACTAGACTAGATATTTGGGAAATTTCTTTGAGAGGATCTCACTCATCATGATTAGAATGTGCAGTAGGATGAGAGTGTTTTGGATCCTCATAAAAAAACTCGAAGGAGTAGGGGTAGTTAAATATATTTCTGAAACTTTATTTTTACTTAGTTCCTATGCCATCGTCCTTGCATGTTTGATTTGTATAGTGGCCAATGGTGTTTGTAGAAAGAGGGATAAAACTAGATACAATCATCCCGTTATAAGAAATTCCATGGGGGTTGATGGTTTTTGGAGGAGGTAGGTTTTGACTTGAGGAGCCTAATTTTGAGGCATCGAAGGGTATAGTACCTGTGATTCCTAGGATAGAATTCAACATTATCTTTTGGTTCAACATAAGCTATGATACATTTTACATCATTGATTGTAACCATGTTTTTAGGAGGGTAATCCATGTCAACCACATTAGTTGTAACATTATCTTTATTTTTAGAACTTTTAGTGACATCATGATTAGGAATAGGATTGGAGAATTTTTATGTTTTCATTTTCCTAGTTGATGGATTCATGATGATCCTTTTTTGAGATGTGTCACGAGCCTTGACTGCTTGACCAAATGCTCATGAGTGATGACATCATAGTCAAAGTTGGGTCCTAAGAAAAAGATGATAGCAGTTATGTGAAGTCCATGGTAATTATCATGTGAGTTACCCCAATTAGAATTCCACCAAAAAACTTACTCTCATTATGAAAATGAGGATTAAGATAGAAATAAAAAGAATCACCCATGAGAAATGGTGTCTATGCATTTTTTTGGGATTTTAGGATATTTGGATACTTAGATGAAGTCAAAATAAAATATAGGTGATTTTAAAGAGATGTGCTTAGTTAGAAGGTGAGTAAGATTCACATCAGTTCGCAGGAGAATGTATGTGGGCTAGAATATGTCTCAACAACATGCACTCTTACTCATCCATTCATCCAAGGTATTTAAGGCAATAAGTAAGATACATGCATGAAATGACATACAAGGTGGTAAAATTAAAGATGCTACATTGAGTGCTAGGGTTGTATATCTAGAGGGAGGTAACCCTTACTCTAGTTCAACCTAGGGTTTCAAGTCTGCAATCAAGATAAAAGAAGGAACCAAAATTATTTAAAATCAACACATGATTTCAAATTCACACAACCTTCCAAAGTTATGTGGTGAAAGCAAATAATATTAGATATGATTGTAATGTGGTAGATGTATAAAGTATATGATATGTGGGATAGATGGAAATGATAACAAGAAGTCAAGGCAATTAGATGTTCTCAACTAGTAAAATGGGAAACTATTTGCTAAGAGTAATGAATTCTTATCTAAATTGTTTAGGGGTGATGCTACAATAAAGGATGATTGTAGAGCATAAGTTATTATCGATATATCGGTGGACCAAAGAAAACCCAACTTGGTTGTGGAGCATTAGGAATTTTCCTTCATCTTCTACGTATTCTATCCCAAAGAGGGTCATGAAGATATGTGAGAAAACATGTGGAAAGGAAAAGTTAAGGGGTTGTAAGGCCTAGTCTCTACTTGGTTGATTAGCCCAAAATTCTTCAGCAATGTTTTCCTTGTCATTTAAAGAAAGGAGCTAACCAATGATAAGAAGTGGAATAAGGGAGGTTACGAAGACAAACTAACATAAGACTTAATCAATGTATGACAAGCGTGTATCGATATTTTGTTGCGGTATGAATTAGCCAAAAACTCTAATTTTTGGTAGTGATGGACCTTTAATGGTCATGTGGGCACAAACTAAAAAATTTTAGACATCAACAATCAAACTAGAAACCAAAGGGTTTGGTAGTAAATATATAGTAGCCTAGGATACTATAAAAATAAGGGTTTGTTGTGTTCATTCCAAATATAAATTAATCTAAGTTCCTATCTTTAAATAAATGAAACAAACAAAATCAAATTAAATAAGTGAAATTTGATTTATCCTTTTAATTAACTAAGTTTAATTTACAAGGATTCAATTAAAGTAAAACAAAACAACAAACTATCTAATTATTTTTGGTTTTCAACAAAATTTTAAAATAAACAAATGAAATAAATCTAATTTAACTTCTAATCTATAATTTTTGTTCTTTTTTGGTTATTGGAAATTAAATAAAAGGAATATTCAAAACATAAACTAATTAAAACCGAAGAATCTATTTCTATAGTATATTAAATAAAATAGGGAATATCCAAATGTGGCTATTCCTCTGTTGTAGGATATGAAGTTAATCTAATTTAAACAAAGATGTTTTATAATTTGTAATTATGGATTTCTACTTCTTCTAATTGCTTCACCTCATAATCATGGGAAGAAATAAGGCTTCTCAGAAGCAATTTCTTCTTCCCCTGAGACTTCCCTGGTAAAACAAATAAAATGCAAAGACTAACTGATAATGAAGAATTTAGATTAAAAACACGAAAAAGAAGATTCCTCAAGCTTCTTTCCCTTGCAGATCCATAAGGATAAGTAGGGAAGAAGATTTCAATGGAATTTTGTCCGTACGCAAATAAAACTGGAAATGAAGAAATGAAACACACATGTATTTTAAAATAAATAAGTAAATAAGTTATTTCACAAAATATTCTTCCAAATTATTTCTTGGGAAAATCCACAGGGATAAGATGAGAAAAATATATCAATGGAAAGCTTCTTACGATATGTAAATTCTACTCCTTAAGACAAATGTATCTAATAATAATATTCTAAAGAAATAAAAGCTTTAAAAGAATTATAAATGCACCCCAAACCTAGATATGTATAATTGTGACAATATCCAAGTGTGGTGATGATTTATTTGGTCTCCTCAGCTTCCTTTCTAGAGGTGAAATTCTAATTGATCTAGAAACATAGTTGATTGGTTGTAGAAGAAATTATGAAGATGTTGGAGCATACTAGTTGTAGGCTAGCTGGTCACAAATGCAAGCAAAAGCAACAAAGAAATGAATTGAGTTTTTTTTTTTACTTCTTGGTAGGATTTTGGTATAATAATGGTGCAATAAAAATAAAAAATCTCCAACACATGATACGAGATAAAATTTTGGATTTTATAGAAAAATGGCAGAGAATAAGTCTAGCACACTTGGCAATCAAGAAGTGCCAAGTGATCCTAGGAAGGGGAAACCAACATACTAATAATAGTAAACAAAGAAGAAAAATTCCATGTGTATTCAACAAGCCAATAATTAGGTGAAATGGTTAAGATATGAGTGAGAAAGACACTCAAAAACTAGAGACATGTATACATAACACATAGTTCGATTCTTAGATTAAATCACATGAAATTTTTGGTCTATGTAGAGCAGTGGTTACATAACCACCAAAAGATAGGAAGACTGGTAGTTATGTAACCATCATGGTGGTTATGTGACTTAAAATCACAATAACCTCACAAAAAGTAGAAAATGGCTTGAAAAGATAGAAAAATATAAGACAAAGATATGTTAGGAAAAATAAGCATGGGAAAATATTTGGACTTTATCGCTTGTTTTATAAAATAGGAAATAATCATCATATACTTTTACCTTACCAAAAATGTGGCACATGTGCGATTTTGGGTACATATATATTTCCCCCTCAGAGAATCATTTTAACCATGGATGGGGGTAAAACATGAATTTTGAATATGAAGCTCCCAAATGGGAGGGTTAGAAATTATACCTTAACCATCAGTGTGTTGAAACTACACCAATCCAACATTCCCGCCACATACAAAAGAGAGACGAGAATCAAGTGCACACATAAAACAATGATTAGCAAAATAGTTTGAACTAAAATGACAAGATTACTTACCATATTCATGGGGATGAGGAATATACCTGCACCAATGCTCTAGCCCTATATACACTTGCTGAAAGTGATATTAGAAAATCAAACACTATATATATATATACATTAATTTTTACTATTTATGGAAATATTTTCACCCACTTAGCTCTTTTTAGATCTCTATATTTCCCGTGATGATTTTGCAAGAGAGTATAGCCAAATCTATGAGAAATCAAAGACAATGGCAGCGTAACCAATGGCAACAACAGAGGTGCATGAAAAAGTAAGTTACATGCATTTGTTCATTTTTCCCTAAAATGTAGGATTCAATTTAAATTATCCACAAGGGGGATGATTTTTGATAAATTTGTAGTCAAAATGATCACAAGGGGGAACCTTCTAGGATATGTAGTTTATTTGAATTAATTTGATGTATTTTTTTATGTTTTTACAAGTTTCTAGGCTTTAGGGTATGAACCAGTTTTAATCGGTGAAACCTCCATGACATTTATGTAAATGCAACTTTGCATAAAGTGGAAGTTGCAAAATAACCGTAGTGGTTAAAAACCCGCTTCTCTCAAAGAGAGAGGATTGCGTAACATTTTCTCTCCTGCAACGAGTGATGGTTTCGTAGCCATTAAGGTAAGTTGCATTTTATTGTTTAAGTATGATTTTTTTCATTTTTACTTGCATTTATATTATTTTTGTGAGCTTATTATTCACTTATGTGGTTATAACTTTCTCTTTTCTTGTTTTTATGAATGCAGGGAACATATATTAGTTGGAGTAGGGCCCGTGAATAGGATTGGCTTCCCCAGATTCTATAGGCACCCACCTAGGAAGAGATCGATTATCCTAGGGCCTTTATTACTTTTAGATAGTTTTTGGATATATATATTGTATTTTTGACTCATAGATGATCATTTTGATGACACTTATTATATGGTGTGATGATATTATACATGATAAACTTGACATATTATACATATTGACATATTTTTGGTTTGGCATTCCTTTGTAAGAGTTGATTCCATTGTGGTTTATTTCATCTGTGTACTCTTAGATGGTTTGGAATTTCCAATGTTTTTATGTTTTTAAATGTATGCCATGGATGATGATGCAATGTGATAAAAAAATTGATGATGTATATGACTATGTATGTGACAACAAATTGTAATTAGGATACTTTATTTTTACAAGTAATATTTAATATTTATATTGCATTGGAAAAATGTGTTGAATGTGGTATGATGATAAAATGAACCCACTCCATTCTTAACTCCATGCAACTAGTAGGATGCGAGGGCTCATCACCAAGAGCTAAGAAGGACATGAATTATATGACTTGAAGAATGTGAATGAAAATGATGACCAAGAGACAAGACTTTGACAAAGATCCATTTAAAACTTGTAACCCAACCCTAATCAAGATCAACTACCCAGTTCAAAATGAATTCTGCTTGCAAGTTTGACTAGAATTAGATCCATAGATGGCCTATTGATTGGAAAGATCTAGTTTTGAGGAATAAATCTCTTCTAACAAACACATCTGTTTCATTTTCATGGGGATTTTGGATTTCAAAGAACTTTTATTTCTTGGTTTATTTAGGATTTTTGTTTTTGATGCAACCCCTACATCTTTCCCCATGTTAATCATAAGAAGCATGGGCTCATTGCAAAATATTGATAAGGACGATAAGTGTAGTTATTTTTAATAAGAATGTTTTTCTACATTATATATATATATATATATATATATCGTTCCCTTAAAATCAACACCACATAACTAGTAAGATAAAATGACTCACCATTAAGGTTTGAAATAGAAAAAAGGTTTCAAGTGAAATGCTTAGAATGTTTTAGTCATGAAATATATTTTTAGGGGAATATATGTCATCAAGAAGCTTATAGAGAAATCCATGGGCAAGAAACACTCAAATTGAAGAAACCATGTGTAAGGCCTCTTTATTTATCTTCATCAAAACTAAGTGAATTTTTTTATATCAACTCATTAATTACAGTTAATTCCTTCACTAAATTTAACACGTACCAATTAAATTATAGCATACAAGAGTTATAAATCCCTTAAGTTATCTTATGCCAAAATTAAAAACATCATTTACATTAGCCATCGAATTATTCAAACATTAGTTAATGTTTAAAATCTATCCGTAAAATCTATGGTAACCATGTGCAACTATAAGGGTTCATATCCTACTTGATCCCCTCTCAATTCTGTAAATGAGCTAATATACCCAGTATATCATTTGGTTAGACCTTTTAAAAGTATAGAGAATCATTTGGATCTACTTAGTGTCATCCTCCCACTCACGACACTTTGTTTTAAAATAAGTGGTGACAAACAATGCAATAAATCATTTGCACTACCATGTACATAGTTTTAGCATTGCACTAGCAAACCTAGTTTCATGACTCTACATAAGCCACTTGAAACTTTTCCCTACATTCATTACATAATCGTCTTATTTTATAGTATTGGGATTCATTTTTTTGCTTAAGTTATTAAGTTCATTGTTACTATTCTTAAGTAATCATTAGTTACTAAGTTCAATCACCCCAACTATAGAGATGATAAATCAACATCTCGGTCATGTGAATCATGCCAACACCACGTAAGGATCCCTATAAGAAAAGGTAAATTCACGTAATGACCTAATTCATTATGTGTCTACCCCTCTCCCCGTAGCGATCCATAACTAATGTGGGTATGACACACAAGAGACAAAGGTCATGTCATGATACTTGTCTTTGTGTATATTTCATTTTGTCATCCGATTCATGATTGAGGTATGTTTTTTTCTTTTTAAGACACTACATGATGTGTGTACCTCTTATTGAATGATAATAAACTATATCAATTTATAATAAAAATCTACATTTAGGCTAGCACAAGAATTAAATCATTTCACAACATCCTTTAAACATTCTTACTTCCCATTAACAGTACTAGGTTTGTTAAGTTTATTTATGTCGATATGAACATGAGATATCTTTCATGAGTCATCAACGTGCTTTCATACTTGATTATATTATGCGGTATCTTCTTTCATACTGTAATTCATTAGTATTAGGTTTTTTTATATGATAAAACATCTTAATCTTTTGAAGTGTAAGTTGCTTACCATTAAAGGAAGTAGTTTGACTCTCAATGGTTCAACATACCATTTAAAATATAACATCTTACTTATCTATGATGGACAGTCATAAGTTCATCACTTATGATTATCTCTTAGTTATTCCTTCTTATGTTCTTGCTTATATTACTATTTTTCTATTCATTCATTGATTACGATGATATCATAAAATAGATAGCATTATTCTATTTAATCATCCACATTATATTATATCTTTACTATTTGACAAAAAAATTATATTTGTAAAGATAAATTAATCAATATTGATAACACTCAAATATCAATTCATAAGGAACACTTGATTATTAATAGAAGCTCCCAAAAAATCATAAACAAAATCATAATTTAAATGACCTCTTTATTATCATATCAATGATTGATAATTCCTATTACAAAGACACAATAGACTAATAAAAACTTCATAATTTATAGCAGACTTATTTTCCTTAATAATGATGGATAATTCCTTCATATACCAAATCAAGTACAAGGAAATTCTTTATTTTAAATCAACGATAGTTTATTATTTTTATTCATAAAATAGGTACATATAATCAATGCAAATCAAATCATCCTTTCTTTTCTCAACTCATAGTTCCTTTCATCCTGTAATTCGAAAATGATAAAGTACAACAATGTACATAGTCATTTCACAAGAACTAGCATGAAATTACAACTATTTATCTAGTTGTTTCCTAACAAAGTAATTGGATCATTATTATTTTGTTTAATTGTATAACCTTAATTAAACTAGTAATACATAAAGATGCCATTTAAACAGCAGAAAGTGTTAAATATTTGTCATTTTCATTGGTTTTTTCATTGATGTAAAGTGTAATTTATGGAAAAATGTGTGCATTAGGTGATGTGCATGATTATTATGGTCAACCATGTGTGAAACATGTGTTAACAAGTCTGTAACAAGCTTCTTCAGAAGAAAAATAAATATGAAGGTTGATTGGTAGTAACAACTCTTTCGAGAGGTTCTAGGTGATTGAATTATTATGGAATTGATGGATATTAGGTGGTTAAATAGTTCAAGAGAGTGTGACAATATTAGGAAAGTTTATCGGGCATTCAATGGTTCAAGGATTGATTCACGGTCACTCCAATCTTGGATAATGAGATTGAAACAAACTGGAGAGATTAAAATGGTTAGTACATATGTTTCTAGTGTTTCAAAGGGCTAAAACTCTTATTCACTTATTCTAAGTATTCACAAAATGTGTATGGAGAAAATAAAATATTTGGTCCTTAGAAACTTCTTCAAATTTTTGAGTTTTTGAGTACATTAGTACAATGAGGATATATTAAATGTGGATGGAACAAGTGCTTATGGAAAAACATATCCCCACATGGGTGTGAAGGCCACAAGACAAAGAATCCTTTGTATTGTAGGTTTGGCAAAAATTGGGTACTAAGGCCCCCAAAGGAACAAGTTCCTAATGATAAGGTGTTCCCGCAAGTGAGTTATATCTCAGTAGGTCGAAGGAAGCACATAGTGCTGGTTCGGTGTTCATTACGGGATAGGGTGACCTTGTCGACATTGTTCCACAAGATATAAGGTTCTTTTCATATCCAAATGACCTAAAATACATGGTAATAATTGGGTGCATAAGTTTGAGGCATCGAGGAACAAGGTAGGGTTGAAACAAGTTCCCAATCAATATGAGTTCCCCTGAAACCCTATTAACCTGATTTTTAAAGGAGAGTGTAATAAGGAAGAGAGAAGGGGTGCGGGCACAAAAAGACTAGGAGGTACAAGTACCCGAGTACCTTGAGTTCCTTGAAAACTGTGGTACCTAAAATACAAAGGGAAAGGGAGAGAGAGTTAAGTGCGAAGAATGGTGGATGTGAAGGAACATGACCCAGTTGACCCGTGTACCCTTGTTCCTTATGTACCCCAAATATCCACTTTATCCTATTAAAAAGGCATGGTGATTTAAATAAGTTAAAGGATAATTAAATGGATAAAGTATAAAGTAAATATTTATATATTGTGCGGACTAGTAGTGTATCTTAGAACCTTATTCTCCACGACTCTCTTAGACCCGCATTAGGATATATCATGCCCCTGTCATTCATTTTTAGTGTTATTGGACCTTTTGGAATTGTGATAACATCCTCCTTTCATTAAAATATAAAAATATAGTTTTTCATGTGCAATCCCAATGTCAAAATGAGAAACTTGTAAATCTAAACATTGAGATATCTATGGAGGTGAGTGAAACTAAAGATTGTTTTGGAAATCTATTTTGTAACCATTTTGAGAACACCAATTCTTTGCACGTATTTTAAAAAACAAGAAAATAAAAATCATGGAAAAATAATCCCCTCTTCTATTTAAAAAAGAAAGAAGTGTATTGTTGTTGTTGATGAAATGAGAAAGAGAGCCTTATAGAGATGTTCAAATGAGAAAAAGTGAATTTGAATTGAAAGAGTAACAGTGAGAGAGATCAAATAGAGCCAATAGATGGAGAGTTATTGATAAAAAAATTCAAAAGTAGAAGATAAAATCAAATGATAAGAGCATTATTATAGTTGTTCGATTAAGCAAGAGAGTTCAAATTAGAGGTGCGGATACAAAGACAAAGTTCAAATTTAATGATAAAGTGCAGAGATTTTCATTGAATTAAAATCTCCAAAGTTAGAGAGCTAGATCATATTTCAAATACTGAGATAGAGAGACAAATAATGTTAAATGTTAAATAATGAAAGAGAGAGTATATAGAGACAAATAAAAGTGATCATAATACATTGTGTATGCAATCCTAACACTTTGTATGATTAATTTATTTGTAATATAATATTTCTAAGTGGCTCCCTATATTATAAGGGTATTTGATCCTTATAAGTTGCAACTTGCTAAAATTTTCTAAGTGGGTGCTTAGAGAATCTGAAGTGGGTGTTTCACAGTTTGAGTGGGTGCTTAGTCGAAACCAATATCTTATATACTTTGGAATTGGTGTTCCTAATAAATCCTTGGTTTCATAGTGGGTTTTTATCCCATTAAGGGTTTCCCACATAAATTATGTTTTATGAGTTGTTATCTCTTTCCATATGTTTAATCAACTTCTAATAGTAAATTTCTACAATTAATAAAGAAACTATGTATTAGAATTGTTTAAAATTTTTATCTACATTGATTCACCCCATCTCTTAGTGATTGTGATCTTTAACAATTGGTATCAAAGCTATGGTCCTTCTGGTGGAAGATTAACATATTGAAGGAGATTCTCTCTTCACAAACATGGAAACAAATGAAGGATAACGTGGATTATCGTGTCATCAATATCACCTCTCTTCAATGGAGCAAGTTACGCATTCTGGAGAATAAGGATGAAGACATATCTCATGTCACTTGGTTTTGATATATGGGAATGTTTTGAGAAAGGATACAATCCTCCAGCCACTCCAATCACTTTTGTAGAAGAAAATGAAGAATATGACTGCAACTCAAGAGCCATGAATGCACTCTTAAGTGGGCTAACTGAAATTGAATTTGTGAAGGTAATGCACTATAAATCTACTAAGGAAATTTGGAGTAAACATCAAAATATTTATAAATGGGATGACAAGGTCAATATAGAAAAATTGTAAAACTATAGAGCTTAGTTTGAGAGTCTCAAAACGGAAGAGGATGAAAGTATTGCATCTTACATGAAGAGAGTAGATTCAAAGGATCAACATAATTAGAGGTCTTGGTGAGAAACTAGAAGATTTTTTTATAGTTCAAAATGTCCTCGATATCCGACTCCTAAATATGATGCAAATATTTCAGCTATGGAAGAATCTAAAAACATGAAGACTTTAACATTGGATGGACTACATATTATTTTATCAGATATGAGATGAGGAAAATTATATCTAATACTACCCAAAATGAAGTAGCATTCAAAGAAAATAAAGAGAATAAATCATAACAAGATTGAAGCAGATGATTAGAAGATTGAAGATATGTTTTTGAGAAGGCTAGGTAGAGGATTAGGAAAATATAAAGGTAAGATCCCATTTAAAATCTTTGATTGTGGAAAAGTAGGCCATTTTTCTGCAAAATTCCCAAACAAGAATAAGGAAACTCATTCTGAACATGATGAATAAAGTCATAAACACAACAAGAAAAAGATGAACTACAAAAAGAAAGATGGCAAGAATAATTTTTCAAGAACAAAAGAAACTTCTACTCAAAGGAGAAGTCAAGTGAATCTGATTCAAGCAACTCAGAAAGTTTTAAAATGAGGATGAAGAAACTCAATCTGAATGCTTGTTTATGGCCATGGATGTCACTAAAGAATGCAACTCCAAAGGAAAGAATACAGTTGATTATGAAGATTCTGATGAAGAAGAAGAAAATATAAATCTAGAAGCTGAACTTGTATGTGCTCTTGAAGAATTGAAACTGTATGAGAAAGAATCAAAAGTTGAGATGCACATTGAAAGAATATGAAGAAAAAATTATCATTTTTGAGAAAAGAAAAAGTCTAAAGGAAGAGGAAGAAACTAATGAAATCAAAGAACTTGAATCTCATCTTGAAAATATCTCTCAATCCTACAAGGAAAAAGAGGATGAATGTTTGAAACTGAAATATGATTTAGAGTGCCTAAAGACTGAAATGGAACAAATGACTCAAAAAAATCAAGGTGTATGAGAAGCTAGAGAAGATCTCAAAAGTCCCGAATGATATTTTGAGCACTCAAAGGGATAGAAAAGAAAAATATGGAATAGGTTTTAAGGAAGAAGGTAAAGAATCTGAAGTAGAAAAGAAGAAGGAGAACAATATCACATCAAAAGAAAGTGATGAGTTTCATTTATGCTTGTACTTTAATCATATCATTCTTTCAATCTAGGAGGTGTCCATGGCTATTTGCTACAAATGAAATAGTAGGAATGATTTTGCAGTACATTCTTTAGTAACAAAACTTAAGAAATTGATGAAATGATCATGATTACAAATGAAATGCTTAATGATAACATTAAAATGAAATTCAAAATGGAAAGATTACTGATTCTCGAAACATATACAAATTGAAATAATGAAAGAAATGTTGGGACGATAAATGCATTCACGAAGTTTGAAAATAAATAAACACAAAATACCTTTTCATTGGTTTGGATTAGCCCTTGCTCCTATCCTTCGATCAGGTTTAATACTTGGATCAAAACAAAAAAGTTACCTTGAATCATGTTATGTTTATTGAATTAAAAATTCTCTATTACAGTGAATTGAAACAACTGGAAAAATCAAGACCCTAATTCTAAGTACATGCTATCTTTTGTAAAAGAGATGTTCTAGTTATGTTAGGAGAGAACTATTTATTCTAATGACTAAGTCTACTTGCTAAGTGCTAATTGAAGTGAAAAATTTCTATTCAGGAGACACATTAATGCAAATAACAATCCATTAAGTGCTTGATCTTGAAATATTCTCGACAAATAAAGAGAGAACATGTGATAGAATCCATGAAGGAATCAATCACCTCTAGAATATTTTCCAAATCATTAACAAATTGAAGATAAATGAATTGAATATGTGTCTCCATCTGTTGGTCATATTTTCTCCTTATGTGGCTTAAATGGCTACTTAATGAATGGCAATTACTCATGTTAAGGGTGTAGTGTTGACAACTATGAATTCAAATATATGAGATATCTATATGTGCACATTAGTTTCCCAAGTTCAAAAGAGGCTGGACTAGTGACTGGATGATCCGGGAGGCACTACTTTGAGACCCTTACTAAGTAGATGAGAGTCCCGCTCTAACATGTCAAATAGATACTGCGCTCCTTTATGAGTTAATTCATGTGGTCCCTCTGAAAACTCAACATATAATTCTTTCTAGAAATGAATTTAATGCTCATCAACAATATTATTCAAGCCATTTATGCAACAGAATCAACAAGATAAAACATCACAAGTATACACAATACTTTCTTCATAATCGAGTAAAGTTTTAAATATAAAGAGTAATCATTTTCATCATGTATCATGATATCAAAATGATATGATTTTTAAAAGGAACTAAATATATTTAAATAGATTTTAAACATAAAAAGTGGGGTTCATAACTCCCCAAACTTAGGATTTAGCATTTTCTCCTACTATATATTAAATTTCTCAACTATCCTAGAACAATTATACTCATTAAAAATGTTTGCTAAGTTTTATCTACAGATGTATTAGAAAAATAAAAATGATCAACAACATTCTTCCTCCATGTCACATAACTATCCTCTGATTGGTCATTGGTTGAATTCCAACATGGTACTGGTGCAAGAATCAGAGGGGGTCTGTATCTCATTCCAATCCACTATTCTTTGAGGCCCAAAATGATCTTACAAATATCCTTTTCTCATTTTAAGGACCACCAAAGGTTTGTTGGTGAAATGACCTCCTTCCTTTTGTATGGATCTGCAAGCAACTGATATCATACTTGGGAGGCAATAAAATTGACATTGAAGGTGGGTATCACATGTTCTCTAAAAATTTTGACACAATTTTGAAGAATATTTGTGTACTGTTTACCAGACGTAGACAATACACTGTGAATGAAACCTATTGAAAAACCTAAGGGGAGCTAGTAAATCATGCCTCATGAGGAGGCCAATGTTAGACTCTGCCTGCACAAATATTTCTCTTTGATCCCTCCACTCTCCCTAATGCCTGAGGGTTGAAACAAATGCTCTCAGCTAGACTTCCCCCACATATAAATTGATTGGGATTTCAATCTGCTCTGGAAGCGAAACTTATGGACATAAAAATCACATAGCATATTTTTCTCAATATCATTGGCAAAAGTATATGCCCCTACAAACTGATGGTCATCTTCAAACTCAATATCCAACATCGCCTAGCTCTAGTTATCTGCCATTTGAAAAATTGTTCCTTTAAAAACAGGGCATAAAATTTGGAAGGGGTTCTGCAAGAGAGTACTTGATCATAAAGCCAACTGACTATGACCACATTTTGTTTCAACAATTCATTTTATTCCTTTAAATTTCTATTTTATTCCTCCACTCCTCTGAGCCTATAACACTCCTCCATCCATTTAACCATACCTTTCAAGACAATAATCTGAGGAAAGGTTTTTTCTTGTTCTTTTCTTCTTTCCTGTAACTGAGTAAATGATGTTTTTAGCTCCAAATTGGTAGCCTCTAGTAAGTGTATCTGATTCTCCTTTGCTTCTAAATACCACTAAATTTAGAGAGTGGCTTCCTCTTGGTGGGCTACCATTTATTGCAGCTCTTGAATCTTTTGTTCCTTGGAAGATAGCTGCTAGGAGAAAATAACATCCTTAGCTTCCAAAAGTGACTGTAGTTAGCCAATTCTCTCATGAGCTAGTTGTAGCTCAAATTGTACCTTAGATAAGGAAATAACTTGGGGTAAAAGAGTATTAGGGTCTGGTGGAGAAATAGGTTCTCCTTCTTCCATTGGTGCCTTACCCTTATCTTTGACTAATACCTCTTCAGGAACATATGGAGAAATTGGTTTAGGTGGAGACTCGGGAGGAGTTTGAACAAATGTTTGCATAATTTCGGTTACCTCTTTTTCTTCTTATGACATTGGATTATTAATTGGGGTTTAATGGATGACAAGGGTAGGCCAAGAGGTATAGAGTCATTTCCTAGGTCTACCAGAGGTGGATGGAGTGGTTTCCCAAAAGTCTTAAGCTTCATGGAGTATGATTTTTGAAATTTCAGCCACTTCCTTACCCCATTCCTCTTCTTCAAAAATTTGTGTTTACAAATTAAGTGAATTAAACCCTAAAATTTGAGATATGAAGCCCCTAGTGAATTTTTTATGTGGCAACACAAATGGCCTCATAAAGGAATTGGGAAAATTGACCTTGTATTGGGGTTTGGATTTGCCATGGCGCAAATGAATGAGCATTCTTAAGACTGGACCTAACACAATTTCATACTAGCCTTCACATGTGAAATACCTAATTAACCACTTGGCCACTCTAGCCCAAGGTTCCAGTATACTCAATCTCTTAATCCCTTTTTCCTTTCCCTTACTATCAACTACTAACTGTAATTTTTCTTTCTTCCCTACTGCAAATATCTTGATTAGCTCATGATACATTGTCCTTTCAGTAATAGCTAACCCATCATTAGGTACACCAAAAACTAACTGATTATAGTGGGAGAGAAAGGAATTTCCTTACCATTTACAATGGAGTATCCCTCTTCCATATTCCATGAAAATTATTCCATCATTGGGATGCTGAAATATTTGTATGCTAACATAAAATCTAACCATCCCACCTTATCAAAGACCTCCACTGAACTTGGTCCACCATGAGATCTAAATAATTTATGGGTTCATGTCATAGTTTGGGCCCCATGCTAGATTTGAGTAAAATTAAATAATAGATAGGCACAAAACTAGAAATTTATGAGTCTTAGGGTGACAACGCAACAAACTAATGGCACAGATTGAGAGTGACTAAGTTGGAAAGAAAATGTTGAAAAAACTTAACATGCATGGTATATAACCAAATTTGGAAAGTTGTGCTAAAATCCTGAGGTGATGAGGGGAGTACTAGGATGCATGTGAACATGATGGTATTTAATGGGTGGTGGATTTGATGCAGATTTTGGGAGCATGTGAAGTGAATTAGAAAATATGGGCAATTAATAAACATGATGGCAACAATTAAACTTTGAATTTAAATATTTACTATGCTAGAAGTAATTAATTGCACATACTTGGACATTAAATCTTGTCAATTTCCACCATCATTGCAAATTTTTTGTATCCCCTTTTTATTTTTTTTGCTAATCAAATTTAGGAGAGAAGGCCGCCATTGCTGGTTTTCGATCCTCTGCTTTATTATTTTTTTCTTTTTTTTTCACAAAGTATTGGCCACCATTTCTAGTTTTCAACCAATACCCCAAAGGGAGATGATCGCCATTTCTAGTTTTCAACCATTCCCTCTTATTTTTAGCACATGGTTGCTCGGCCTACTGAATTGTGATAGGAAAAGAGGCTTTGCCTACATAATTAAGATCTGAATCTTCTTGAATTTATCTTTGAAATTATTCCCGAGATGTTGGTTTATGGTACAACCTTATTCTGTGCCCATTAACCAACATTACCTTCCTTTCTCCATCAATCAGAACCAATTGAACTGTCCCATTTTCAAACACTTATGCAATTTAATATGGACCCATCCATCTCATATGTAGTTTCCCTTTGAAGTCTTTATATTTTGAATCAAACAACGAAGGCCTAATATCCTTTCTAAAATTTCCTTGGCTTTATCTGTTTGTCATGCCAAAGTTTCCTTTGTTGTTGGATGATTTTAGTATGGTGTAATGCTTGAAGCCCTATCTCATCCAATTCGTTTAATTGAACAATTCTTGCCTCAATGATTCTATCAACTCAATGCCCACCTTAGATGTTGTTTTTAATGTTTGAATTTCAAACTCTATGAGAAATATGGGTTTCTTTCCATAGACTAGTTCATATGGTGTAAACCCTATTGTCGTCTTCCATGTGGTGTTGTAAGCCCACACTGCTTTTGGTAGTTTCTGAGCCCAATTTTTCCTTGAGATGTCTACAATCTTTGTGAGTATGTTCTCCAACTCTCTGTTGGTTACTTCAACTTGTCCATTTGATTGTGGGTGATAGGGGATGACTTCTTGTGTCTCAGTTGATATATCTCCATGAAATAGATGATTACTCCTAAAAAGAACTATGGCCCTTGGTATGACATAATTGATCTCGGTGCTCCAAGTCTTTAAAATATTTATTCATATAAAAATTTGCAACATTATCATCTCTTGCATGTGGAAATTACTAAAATTTATCCCATTTAGTAACATAATCAGTACAAACCAATATGTATTCCTTACCTTGGGAGGTTGGGTCAAATGGCCCAATGAAATCGATCCCCCATTTCTCAAATGGTTCTAGGAAAATTTGTGGTTAGAGGGGAATTTCTAATGTGAATGTTGGTTTTCCCATCCTCTAGGATTTATCACACCTCCATACATACTTCTTGACATCCTTAAACAAGGAAGGCCAATAATAACCAGCTCCAAGAATTTGTGGATGGTTCTTTGAACTGAATAGTGTCCTCCAGATGGTTCATCGTGGCATGCTCTAAGTATGTCAAAAACTTCATTTTTATCTACACACCTGTGTAAGACATGATCAGACCCACATTTAAAAAGGATTCCATTCAAACAAGTATACATCACACTTTTCTTAATGAATTACTTCTTTTTCTTTGGTGTGAAATTTTTTGGAAGCTTCACTTTGGCTAAGTAGTTATCCATGTCTGCATACCAGGGAGAGGTAGTAGAAAGTGTGAAAAAATGCTCATCTAGAAAATCATCATTGAATTATTCAATTTCTTATGAAGTGGTAAGCCTGGAAAAAAAATCAACTATAATGTTGGACTTCCCTGGTTTGTCAATGCTTTTGATATTGAACTCCTACGATAAAATTACCACCTAACAATCATGTCATGAATTAAATGTTTATACATTGTGTATTTAATGGTAGTGTGGTTAGTATGTAAAATCACTTCATATCCTGTAATATAATTTCTAAACTTGTTGATTGCATATACCACAACCAAGAATTCCTTCTCAGTTGTTGTATACTTTCTCTCAGTAGGGGATATATTTTTACTAATATAGTAAATTGTGTGCATTGGTGTTTCCTCCTCTTGTTTTCCTAGGATAAAACCTACTGATTGATTGGAGGAATATGTTTGGATGTAGAAGGAAACTCTCGATTAAGACCTATCCACAACAATCTTGATCGATTTGTCCTTAATTTCATCAAAGGCTCATTGGCATGCTTCTATCCATTCAAACTCAGAATCCTTAGTTAGAAGAGAAAACAATGGAGAAGTAATTTTACTAAAATCTGATATGAACCTATGGTAGTAACCAACATGACAAGAAAACTTCTTACCTCGGTTTGATTGGTGGGTGATGGAAATTTTACAATGATGTTCACCTTATCTGGGTCAACCTTAATTCCTTCAATTGAAACATGATGACCTAAGACTATACCTTGTTCCATCATAAATAAACATTTCTCATGGTTCGGGATAGTTGATGTTTTTCACAGTGAGCAAGAAATTTATCCAGATTATTGATTTCCTCTTGAAATGTTTCCCCATAGACCATAAAATCATCCATGTATATTTCTACATAATCATGGGTGAGATTAGAAAATATTTCCAACATAGCTCTTTGGAAAGTGGCAGGGGCATCACATAACCCAAAAGGTAGCACTCTGTAGGAAAATATGCCCAAAGGACAAGTGAAATTTGTCTTATCTTGGTCTTCACGAGCCACTGTTATATGATTGTATCCACTAAATCCATCAAGAAATGAAAAGTATCTTTTACCAGATAAATTATCTAAGACTTGATCAATAAAAGGAAATGGGAAGTAATCCCTATGAGTGGATTTGTTCAATTCTCTATAGTCCACGCACACTCTCCATTTTCCATTATTTTTGGGCACTATAACCAAAGGGGAAACCCATTGACTGTTTGAGATTGGGTAGATAAATCCTACATTCAAAATCTTTTCAATCTCAGTTTTAACAATGTCTCTAAGAGCTGGGTTTATCCTTCTTTGAGGTTTCCTAACTGGTCTTGCTTCAGTGGTGTAGATGTGGTGGGTACATATACTAGGATGTATACCTTTCATATCACTATACTCCCAAGAAAAGGCTTGGGGGTGAGAGCAAAGAATTTTGAACAATGTATTTTCCTCTTGATCGGTCAACCAACTGTTTATTGTCAATGTCTTTCTGAAAGAATGGGAAGTTGTTTTGTGTCTAGATGAATTGAATTTACCATAGGATAATTTCTCAAAAGTGTGTTTAATGGAAATATATGTGGTAGAAATATGTGCACAGAGGTTATGTTTTGGAAGATGCACTCTGTTAGGTCTATGTTCTTCGCGAAAGGAAAAATAATAGGCATGTTATCTTCATCCATGAAATCATTCTTTATTTCAGTAAGTTGTAGCATAGGACTAGAACAAAATCTAGTAAGTGTTTTAAGCGCAAGACCTGGATTGAACCTAACACAAGACTTAGGCACGAACTAAATCTATGTACAACACCCACGTCATGGCAGTCACATTGAATCTGATCTAAGTGTTCTTTGATTACTACCATGACAAGAGATGATATGATATCTTCATAATCATCAGAGTCATCCTTAGACCAATGTTTGTTGTCTGTAGAAAATGGTTTGGCTGCAAGGTATAATGAAAATTTCTTTAAATCTTGACCATTAGTGATGACCATGTTTCTTTTCTTGCAGTCAATAAGGGCAGCAACTGTAGCTAACCAAGGGCATCCCAAGATTATGGGGTAGCCAATTTTTCTATTATTTGTTTTGATTATCATGAATTCTACCACATAGTCCCAAGATTTAATTGTAACAATAACATCTTCTATTATTACCTTGGGTTTACTCACTAAATGGTCTGCTATTTGTAAGATTATATGTGTTGAATGTGGTTTAAGGAGTGCTAATGTGGAAAAATTGTATGTGGTCATGATGTTTATGGAAGATCCTAAATCAATAAGAATGTTAGGAATATGAATATTCCCTATACAAACTGTTATAATGGGACTCCCAAGATCTCCATACTTCGGAGGAGGATTATTTCCTTCTAAAATGCTAGCAAGTTTCCCATCAACATGAATGGTCTTGGGTTGATTCTTCCTTCTACCTGGAGTCTTGAAACAAAGCTCTTTAATTATTTTATTTAATTCAGGAATATCTTTGAGAGCTTATAGCAAGGGAATGCCAATACTTAGCTTCCTCAATCCTTGGATTAGTTTTGACTCTGGATTTTTAGGAGCTATAGTATTTTGTTTCTTAGAGAGCCTAGATGGGAAAGGAATGTCAATGTTTGGTTGATGAGTTTCTTCAACAATACTAGGCTACATTTTCTCTAGTTCTTATTTTTCTTCAAGAATCTCCTTATTAATAAGATATGATGGTTTTGATGTAACCTTTCTTGAATGCATCATTATGTTCTTGCAAACCAATTAATTCAATGTAGGGTTTTCTTTGTTTCTACCGTATATGCTAGATTTTCCTTTCTTAAATTTTTAGGATTGGCCACAATTTGGGCATGTATCTGGGGCTGAGCAGGTTGGTTAGGTTGGGCATCATTACTAGGTCCAACCAATAGGGCTTGTTGACCTTGTGATCTCCTTTGATTATAATATTGTTTTCCAAACCCTTGAGGTGCATTCCACTTTTGTTGGTATTTTTATTGATATGGTGGAATGTTTTAAGGTGGAGCCCAAGGTTGTTGATAATAAATTAGTGGGGAATACTATGGGCTCCATTATTGTGGGGCTTGTTAAACCCAAGGTGGCGGGTATGTCCATGGTGCATTCCATTGGTTTGGACTCCATTATGATCTTGGGATATAGGGATGAGTTTTGTTGGATTTAAATTATCCTCCTTGACTATGAGCCATATAGTTTAGCTCAGCCTCCTCTTGGATGTTTTATTTTAAATGATTCTTTAGTAAGGGAAGAAATCCACATTGATCCGTGACATGCTTAAGCTCATAAAGAAGACATATCTTTATCTTATCCAAAGGACAGTCCTTAAGTCCATGTTTAGCTCTACATCTTGGGTAGTAAATGAATAAGGGATATATATTTCTATCCTTTTCTCTATCCATAGTAGTGTTGAGTTGAATTAAGAGATCAATTTTTAGGTTTGTAATTTCTTCTCTTAATTTGGATAGATCCCCATTAGCCATTTTGCCTTTTTCTTCCTTAAATTGGGGTGAGTTCTTGAGTAATTTTGATAGAGATAGATTATTTATGTGAAATCAAACTTATTCACAACTCCCTTTCCCATTAAGTTGAATTCCTCATGTGTTTCTTCATCCAATCCCTTCAGAAATAAAGTTTTAAGTAGGTTAATATCCAAACCAGTTCCACACCTTCTATGTAGGAAAAGGAACCGATCCAGATAGTCTTCTACACTTTCATCTTCCTTTTGTTGAATTTGGAAGAGCTCTTCTTTCCTATCCCTCACTCTACAGTAATCTTGATACTTGTCCAGGAAGGCTTGTTCCATTTCTTCCCAGTTATGAATGGTATTTGGGCCTAAACCCATAAACCACCTCATAGCTGCATCTTTCAAAGTAGAGGGAAATATTTTAAGATTTTTGGTTATTAGAAGTGTAGTCATACGTTTGACATAAAAATTTAAACTCAAAAGGAATTGATCAAGGTCCTCTAAAACTAATCCCCCAAAAGTTGGAAGAATTGATGGGGAAATATTTTTCATAGGAGCCTCTTCATTAGGATCCAATTCAATAGGGTAGGTAAACGTCCTTCTTGGAGGATTTCCATTATTCTCACCATTGGGATCATGTACTTCATCATCCATTCTTCTTTGGTTAGAAAGATGTCCCACATGGTGATATTGAGGGGGTTTGAGGATTTAGTCTAATGAAGCTACCTCATGGCCTCTAAGTCTAATCATATAATTATATCATACTGAGAATGGTTCCCCAACTATTAGTATTGAAATTAATTATTTGTGTTCTACATACTCAATCTCAGAGGATTCTCACTGTCACTACAAGGTCATCTGATCTTTGTAAATGAAAGAGTTATGGAAATGAGATATTTGAATGGAAACTTACTAGAGAAACAAGTAGTACCTCTAGCTAGCACCTTAACCTTTGATAATATCTTGAATACCAAGAAACAAAGTGCCAAAAATTAACTAGTGTCATTGATGCTCATACTTTAATCATATCATTATGTAAATCTAGGGTAGTGTCCATGATCATTTTTGATAAAGGAAATTGTAGTAATGATTTTGCAATACGCGCTTTAGTAACAAAACTTGAGAAATTGATGAACTGATCATGATTACAAATGAAATGCTTAACGTTAACATTAAAATGAAATGTATAATGGAAATATTACTAATTATAGAAACATAAGCACATTGAAATAATGAAATAAATGCTAGAATGGAAAATGTATTCAATTTTTTTTGAAAATAACTAAACATAAACTCCCTTTTCATTGGTAAGAAGTGACCCTTGTTCCTATCCTTCAATCAGTTTAATAATTAGATCAAAATAAAGAATTTTACCCTAAATCTACTATCTTTATTGAATAAAAACTTCTGTTACAATAAATTGAAACAACTGGAAAAATCAAGACGCTAAGTTTGAGTACATGATCTTTGTTTTACAAGATATTTTCTAGTTTTGTTAGGAGAGAACTAGTTATTCTTATGACTAAGTCTACTTACTAAGTGCTAACTAAAGTGAAAAATTTATTTTCGGAGATACATTAATGAGCCAATTGTTTCTTAATGGCAATGAGATCATTTGCAAGTTTTTGTACCAATGGATCAGTATTAGGTCCAGGAGTGGAAGAGGAGGAAGAAGTAGATTTAGATTTAGAAGGGTCTCTCCTCAACTTCCCTGACATGATTAAATCATCTTCAACACTAACAACAAGAGTTTGATCCTCGAGACAATGTTGTGAGATTAGCCCTTCTCAGTGCATAACTAACTTCAGGTGATTGGGCATTTAGGAAAAAACATTTTTGAATTTGATCTACAGGTCGAGTATTTGGAGAAATTTTGTTAATCAACCTGTTGAATCGGGCCACAAATTCTCTCATGGGCTCTGGTGAATCCTTCTTTATTTGAGAGATTTGGGCTAGCAAGGCATGCACATCTTCTGCTGGTTTGAAATGGTTTTCAAACCTAGTTCTCATTGTGTCCCAGCTAGTGATAGCACCAGCAAAGGTGATAGAACCAATCAGCAGCATTATCTTGTAAAGTCTCAATGAAAAGTCTCACGGAGACATCTTCATGCTCAACTCCTAGAACTCCACATGCAACTATGAAGGCTGCGATGTGTTCATCAGGATGCACTTTACCATCGCCTTTGAATTTAGGGAAGTTCTTACGGTTACCTCTGGGTAACTCATGCAAAGGATGAGGGAGGGCAAGGGGCCCGACACGATGACCCCAGGGCAATGGTACCGCCATTCTTGGGAAAATGGCTTGAAAAGGAACTACAACACCAGCAATAATCAAAGCTCAAAGATTAGGACTGATTGACTCTAAAGGAATACCACCCGTAGGGATTCTATCTTGGACAGGTGGAGTACTTGTCAAACGAGTCTTTGTATTTCTTGTTGAAGGTAAAGGAAAACCCTGCTGCTCCAAAAGCTGAAACTGAGAATCTTCAATACCAAGGGCCCTTCTCCCTCGAGTAAAATGCGGAGTCGCCAGATCAAAAGATGATCAATAATTACAAAACTAGAATATGATTTCCTAGCGGAGTCACCAAAAACTGTTGGTCGTCAAATAGGACTTCACGAAGAGCAACAGTCAGGGGACAAGAAGTCCCTCCTCTTTAATGGGAGAGGTTCCCTTATTCAGAAACGAACCTATTTACAAATATACAAAACATGATTTTCTTTGTTGAACTTGGATATTATGAAAGTGTTTTCTATAAGGATCATCAATTACAAAAGGACTGAGGAATGAGAATACGAGAATGAGCAGAAAGGCAACACTCAGAATTATAGATGACAGAGTAATTCTTTATGTATGTGAAGTTACAATGAATTGAAACAAGATCATTTGTATCATACTTAGTAAGATGAAATTTGAAAGACACAAAGTTCTATAAATAACATCTGCAAGAATACAAAGCTTCTTATCATAACACAGACAAATGATCTTAACAAGATTAAATGAAAAGCTTAGGGATAAAAGAGATCAGATAGACGAAGAATGAAAAGCCCTTCTGTATTGATTTCTTTATGATTTATTTACACTTTCATAAAATAAGCCAAGTTCTTCCTTTTTGCAAAATGGCAAGAAAAGGCCATTATATAGTTTACAAATCAGTTACTCTTGGTAACTACTTCTTTTAACTAAAGATTAGTTAAGGATTTCCAATCACAATACCTCAACTTATTACAATAAATCCGAGAGAAAGAATTGGAAGAGAAGAGAAGAATAAGGAGAAGAAGACAGGTGCTTATGACTGGGAGGGACCCACTGACTTCAAAATCCACTGTCTAAATCTCTTCAATGCCTCGGCTATGTCTCTGCCACATGGGACTGATGTGTTGGCTGTAGACTGGGTCTAAAATCTGAGGCATTTCTCCATTTCCTTATCAAACTCGACATGAGTATGATAGTCTTTATTTGCTTCTTCAATGGTAGATTGAAGAGAACAAATCTCGTTCATTTTCTCTTTAGAAATGGAGCTTTCCTTGAACAGATTGCCTGTGACAAAAGCTCTGAATTGAGTTTTGATTTCTTGTAGGGAGAGAGGCACACCAGAAGTCTCATCCTGAAGATGACAATGTATATCTTTGAAAGCAGATACAACTAGTGTTTTGAAAGCCTCACCCTTCTGCCAGCTATTCTTCAATTCTCCCGAGGCCTCCTCCAGGACCTTGATCTTCCATTCCACGCTGTAAACCTAGGATTTTGATAGATTATCCTTTGCATCATCAAAAACCTTACTCGCCAATAGAATGTTTTCATCTGTTTGTCCCATGAGGCGGAGGTCCACTATGCAACTGCTCCAAAGTTTAAGCTCTTTATCTATGATCCCAATAGTGGAAGAGAGCTTCTGTTGCAAGTTGTTCACCTTTCCATGGAGTTTGAAAGCTTCATCGATGAAGTTCAATCCAGCAACAAGCATATCTTCCACCATGGCCTCCATAGCTCTGCCATATACGGAATACTTGTGTATGTCTTTGATACTCTGTACTTCATCTTGGCTCAGAAACATAGGTGGTTGAAGAGTAGTCAATGGGGTAGGGTCCAAAACTTTTTCCTTGGACAAAAGAGATTTGATAAAACCTGTGATAATCTGGGCTTGTTCTTCCAACTATTCTATAGTTTACTACCCTTTTTCTACCCTCCCAATGACTCTTCTGACCATTTCTTGGAGATTGTGGATCTCACCTTCAGGGGTAGACTCTCCCATAGGAATCCTTGAGAGCTCTAGGTCAAATGCCTGCAAATCCTGCTCTGATTTATCTACTGTAGGCTTAGCAATCTCCAAGAATTGCTGGCCCTGAGCATCAGACACTATCCTGGAGGTGATTTTGGCCTTTTTGGTGCGGGAAGGAGGAGTAGTGCCTAACAAGGCTTCCAGGGGAATCAAAATTTCACCCCGAGCTTCGAGAGGATGGATTTATCTTCCTACTATCAACCAGAGGTTGCACCCATGCAAAAGAGGATGAGGAAGAAGCAGGAGGGGAAAGAGGACCAAGAGACAGAGAACTCATGGTGCTCAAAGTTTACACAGCTATTGTCTTGAGTTGAGACATGAGTGGGGCACTTGAGACAACTGGTGTAGAGGAATCAATAGTACTTGGAAGCTCAAAGCACTCACACTGCCTCTTTGTCTTTATCCGTCGGAGCTTCGGGGGTGCTTTGCAGGATGGCACTTCACTTTCCTCACTTTCACTGAGAACAATGATGTTCTCTGGTCCCAAAGGCAATTCTGCCTGCTTTCTCTGGGATCTTCTTCCACAGGCTCCTTCTTAACCTCTTTGAGTTTCTTCTGGTATACCTGGGTGGATGAAGAAGGAGTAGAAACTGCAGGTCCTTGAGTTGACGAGGCAGGAGGGGTTTGCACAGGTGTGTCTGATCTTGGAGTCGATGCTTCCCTCCTTGGAGTTGAAACATCCTTGGAGGAGGATTCCCCTGAGTGCCTCCTAAGCTCTCAAACTTTCTTGTCAAACCAGATCTTAGTCCTGACTAAGACTGGAGCCAGGATCTCGGCCAAATCATCTTTCTCTTTTAAACCAATCCAAGTCCTCCAAGGGAGTGTGCTTAACCACATTGTCATACTCATATGAGTATAGATCAGAGTTTTCGTCCTTGAGTCCTTCAGGAACTTGGTACAAGCTGAGTTCTTGGATCAATTGTAGAGAGAATCTACCATAATGCCTCCTTCTAACCTCAAAATCATCGGCACAGTCAGCCCAATAGTCTTCTGTATCTGCCCTATGATGATATGTTATCTTAATGTTCTACTCAATGAAATTCTTCAAGTCGAAGAAAGTTCTTGGCTTGAAGAAATGGACAGTGATGGGAGCCAGGGATCTTTCTATATTCTGTGCGCCCAGGGATGTTTTACAAGTGTAGTTTCCCAAATAGATGGGGAAGTACAAACTGCTAATTTTCTTGTCTCTGCAGGTTCTATGCAATTTATCTAATTGCCTGCATACTTCTATCAGAGCCATCTTGTCACTGCAGAACATAGGAAGCCTTAGAGGGGTGCTCTCATAGCCAGCTAGCCTGATATAAGAAAATTTTCTGAATTGAATAAAATAGGCACCGTAGTGCGATATTAGATTCATGGCTTCATCAGAAAATCTTCTAGCAGTGTCACCCTCAAGAATTCTGACCATGTACATGGTGAAGGCATCATTCACCCTTCGAAATTGTGATTGCTGGTCTCTAGGGTGAACTGTGGGCAGTAGGCATACACAGGATCATCCTTGTGGGCATCAATGTAAGAGAATCCAAACCATTGCCTTGATGCCGCCAGAGTGTACATCAGGTATGAAGTCATATAGAATTTCTTCATTTGCTACACATTGGACAGCTGCTCCGCTAGGTTCATGCTGATGATTTCTGCCCAGTTGATATTTTGAGTTCCCTCACACACCATGTTGATGAGTGGGCACATCCAGAAATGGAACTCGTTAGTGGAGGGTAAGCCCATAACCCGAGCCAGTAAGATTATGAAATCTGACAATTCTTCATTGAAATCTATCTCGAAAAGGGTCTTGGATAGGCGAGATGCTCCCTTCTTAGGGTTTTTAAGCCAAGACTTTGCCACCCATGCCTTATAGTGGTCACCGTCTTGATTGACAGGGCACTGTGCTTGATTCTGAGAAACAACTATGGCATTATCCATTTCTGGAATCCTCAGTGCAGTGCCAATGACGGCAGTGTCAAGTTTTGCGATGAGCTCCCCATGTATGTTTGTCAATTCGCTCAAATCAAGATTGAAATGAGCCCCACACGAGAGCACTGTATCTGCATGCATTGCACCAAGATTGGGAAACCTCCAGCGAAAGCCAGACCACTGTCATGAATCATCTGTGCCATTGGTGTAGGGTTAGCATTTATCATCCTTGACCAAAAATCACTAAAGTTGAGATGGCGAACTTCACTGTCCCCGATATCGGGAACGGAAGACTCTAGTGGTGAGATTTTTTCTTTCCCCTGAAATTTGATCTTCATGTTGATAGTAATTCGGAGGGTAGAGCTACAAGCTAGACTCGGGAAGGAATTACAGAGGGAAATGGATACACGCATAGGAATTTAGGTTACAAGGGTTCGAGCAATAGATAGCATGAAAGTAGTGTACAAAATGCATAGGGGGTTCGCTTGTTATATAGCCGTTTAGGAGAGAGAAAGGCAAGAATGCGCATTTAATACATACCTACTAATTTGAAAAGCAAGATATTTGGGTAGAGTGGGAAAAATTAGCACAAATAGCACTTTGGTTCATTTGGGACATGAGGGATGTGAAAGCGCAAAGTACTTGACTCGGCCGATTCGAGCGATACGGGGAAAAGACGCACAAATGCTCTTGTAACACGTGGGACAAAAGTATGTGAAGTACACGACTCAGCCGAATCGGACAAAAATGGAACAACTGGTCCGGGTGAACTTGGGACATTTGGGACAAAAAGTTCCGACGGGCCCGAAAAGAACAAACTTCGGGTAAACCGGCCGATCGGGAACAGAGGGCCCAATTGAACTTGGGACACGCGGGACAAAAATGTTCGACAGGCCCGAAAAACACACAGAATGACCCAAAAACGTAGATTTTCTCAATTTCTTGACTTTTCACATTACCAGTACAACAGAAAAGACACTTAAACTCAAAATTTTAAATTTTCAACTTCTTAAAAGTAGGGGAATTTTGAGTGGACAACAGCTGGCTCCTTCTGGGGATGACTTGTCATAAATTCAGAGAATGAGACAAGGCAAGAACTTAGACAAACTCAGGGAGTAGACCAGTACCTTATCCATTGGGCCACGGAGTCAAAAAGCAAACCAATACAGAGGACAACACACCAAAACAAAAGGAAAGAAAAACAAAACGCTATACAGAGTATACAAAGGGACTCCCTAATCACCTATGACTTGAACAATTTCAGGTACTGCCCACTATAAGGAAGTGGGAGAGAAGAACCATCCATATAATCAAGGTAAAAAGAATTCTTACCAGCAAAGTGCCTGATCTTGAAAGGTCCGAGCCAAAGGGAATCAAACTTGCCATGGCTACCACGAGGTTCATGCCTTTTATCCCACAACAAAATAGTGTCTCCAACCTGGAAATCTCTGAACCTGGCTTTCTTATCAAACAGGACCTTAACTTTTTGTTGATGAGCAGATATCTTATCAGCAACTTCCAATCTATCCTCATTCAATTTGTGAAGGTACATTATCCTCTTATCCAAAGCATCATTGAAACTGGTATCTTCAATGGCCTTCATTAGATGCAAGGTGATGACTCCACTTATTCATCGCAATTGAGCTTCTACTCCATATACCACCTGAAAAGGAGACATTCCAATGGCTCTCTTAGGTGTGATCCTGTCTACCCAAAGAGCATCATAGAGTTTCTTGTGCCAGTTTTGTTGAGACTCATTGACTAATTTCCTTATTATGGTCACCAGATTTTTATTAGTGGATTCTGCTTGTCCATTTCCCTAAGGATAGTAATCTGAGGAGTGAGCCAAAGAGATGCCATATCCATAACAAAAATCCATCATCTCAGTTGAAGAAAAATTCGAAGCATTATCTATCACAATCTTGTTTGGTACACCATACCTTACCAAGATGTTTTCTTTGATGAAACTGCACACCACTTCAGAAGTAGTACTCTTTACTGGAATGGCTTCTACCCATTTGGTGAAATAATCTATAGCAGTTAATACATGAGTATGACCAGCACTAGAAGAGGGATTAAGTGTTCCAATGAAGTCCAAACCCCACTGTTGAAAAGGTTCTTCAATTACAACTGGCTTAAGAGGCAAGGAGGCCAATTTGGGTCTACCCACAAAAGTCTGACAAGCCTCACATTTATCAACCCACTTTGATGCATCTCTGAACAAGGTAGGCCAGTAATATCCTCCACGAAGTATCTTATGAGTAGTGACAGTTGATGAGTAATGCCCTCCACATGCTTGATCATGAAAAGCTGAGAGTAGCTTTTTCTGCTGTTCCTTGTCCACACATTTCAAAAACCTTCCATCTAACCCACATTTAAACAAGGCGTTTTCCCACAACACATATTGCACTGACCTTAGTTTAACAACTCCTCTTTTCTTTGGCAGTCAAATGAGAGGGGCATTCCCCATAGGTGAGAAAATGAGTGATATCAGCATACCATTCATCAACTGAGCTAAGAAACAGAATGGTAGGAAGACCAACTTTATCCTCCAGTAACTCATGTCTAGCTCCTTCAGCGATGAGTTCACACAGGCCTTTTCCACGGACAAGCTTGGTTGGTTTGATGTCAATATCATATTCTTGGACCTTGGCCACCCAATTCCCTCTCTTGGATCCAAATTCCTGTTGTGTGAGAATTGACTTAACAGTTGTATCTGGTACCAACACAGTGGAGTGGGAGTTAAGAATGTAAAAACGAAACTGCTTGACAGCTTTAACCACTGCAAAAGCATGTTTTTCCATCATAGTGTATTTTAACTCATGATCCTTTAGAATATAGCTCATAAAGGCGATTGGGAGTTCATGCTCATTAGAATCTTCCTGAGTCAAAACAGCAGCCAAGGTATTATCTGTGGCGTAGCAATAGATAATAAAATCTTTGCTGAAATCTGGACATGCTAAAACAGGGGTTTTAGCAATGGCTTTTTTAATACCTTCAAAGGCTTCTTTCCCTTCAAAAGACCAACCAAATGTTTGTTTGCCTTTCATCATTTGGGAGATATTCAGAGTTAGTTCTGCAAAATCAGGGATGAATCTTCTCAAAAAGTTGATCTTACCAAAGAAAGAGTGCACGCCCTTTTTGCTGGTTGGGAGAGGAATTTGCTGAATAGCTTGAACTCGCTCAGGATCAATCTTAATACCATCTTTGGAGACGATGTGCCCTAATAATTTCCCCTCTGTGACACAAAAGATAGATTTTTAGGATTCAAAGAGATCCCATGTTCTCTACATCTTAGCAGAACTGTCTCCAGGTGCTGAAAATGATCCGCCCTTGTTTTAGAATACACAGTCAAGTCATCAAGGTATACAACAATACACTTCCCTTTCAAACTTCCAAAGGCTAGGTCCATAGCCCTCTGAAAAGTAGCACCGGCATTAATGAGCCCAAAAGGCATTCTCTTGTAAGCAAAGGTACCCCAAGGGGTAGTGAAAGTTGTTTTGTGTTGATCTGCAGTATTAACTTCTACCTGATTATATCCTGAGAATCCATCAAGCATAGACAACATTTCAGATCCTCATTACTACTTGTAAGACCTGATCCATCATAGGTAAAGGATAATTATCTTTCAAGGAACCCCGATTGATTCTCCGAAGTCAACACGATACAAATCTCACCATTTTTCTTTCTAACAGTACAATATTGGCAATCCATGTTGAATGATGGATAGGAAAATGATTTTGGCTTTCAACTTCTATATTTCTTGAAAAATTGTGTCACTATTTTGGGATTGTATTGCCTCTATTTTTGTTTAAAAGGCTTAATTCCAGGTTTGAGAGGAATAAAATGTTGCATCTCCTTTGGTTGGAAAGCTTTTAAATCTTCATAAGAGTAGGAAATAACATCCTTATACCTCTTTAAAAGATCAATTGCTTTCTTCCTCTCATCTGCTGTGCAACATTTTCCAATGTTCACGAGCTTAGGGTCAGTAGAACTCCCAATATTAATTTTTTCATACTCAGCTGATTGTTGAGGTCCAGTAGAAGCTCTAGACTTTACATACCTGTCGTGTTTATCAAATAGTTCCTCTAAACTCACCAATCCTTTAGGAATCTTGTTTCCCTTGAGTTTAATGCATCCATCCTGATCCGTTTCTTCTCCTTGGGTGGCTTCTTTGTCAAAGGGCACACTTTCACGAGGTAAATTGTCACTTCCTTCAAAGTACAATTGTTCAAAATTATCCTTGAGTTCTAAGAAAGAAAGCAAGTGCTGATCATTATTGAAAACTTGCCAGTTATTTGTATTATCAGGTACACTAGGTCGATGGATCATCTCAATGGTGAACTTATCTTGAGAAAAGTCAGGATGAGGTATGAGTAGTGACCCTGAGACTGCTAGTGAATCAGCCCTGGTATTCTTCTCCCTAGGTATTGCTTCGATGGAGAAAGCATCGAGAAATTCAATGGAATCCCAAACCTGATTCCTGTAATGTTTCAACCTTCCATTTTTCACCTGGAAGAGGTTTCTAACTTTCTTTACAATCAATTCTACATCTCCACGAGCTAGAAGATTCTTCACACCTTGTTCTTTTGCCACCTGTAGTCCAAGAATGAGAGCCTCATACTCTGTTGTATTATTGGTATTTTCAAATTGTAACTTGAATGAGAAAGGATGAAGGCTTCCTTCGGGTGACACCAATATGACACCAGCTCCAGAACCAGCTGAGGAACAACTTCCATCAAACTCTAAAATCCAAACACCATTAGGATCTTTAGGTGACACTTTGGGAGTTGGATTTCTTCAGGAGACATAATCATGTAGTTACCATGCCCCATATCCTCATAGAGTATTTGTGCTTTAGGATCATCCGTTTTTTGTACAATATACTCAGACTGCTTCTCAGGAAGCAGCTTCTTCATTTGCCCATTAACAGGTATGAGTGCATGTGACCAATCCATTTGAATTTCTCCACCCACATCCTTACAGAAGTTCCTACTTAGCAACATCCCGTATGAAGGAGGAATATCTGCTACTAAGATAGTAGCCAAAACTTTCTTCTCAGGCAAAGCAGCAAAAGCCACTTGTGCATCTTTAATCCTTCCGACCAAGGGCACTTCCTTACTCTCCATAGAATAACAAGATCCATAAGTGCGTGTGAGAGTCAAACCTAAGGCATGAGCTACTTTAGCAGGCATCACATTGTCTGATGCTCCTGAGTCTATGACACAATTGCTGAGCCTATGACCAGCTATAAGAAGTGTCACATAGAATGGTTTGATTTTGTCACTGGGTGAGGTGACAGTGGCTATCAGATTAGGTTGTGGTGCAGAAGAAGGAGTGGGTAAAAGGCCTTTAGAGGTAGTTTTAGAATGGGAATTGACAAAGTGAATCATTTTAGCAAAATCCTTGGGATGGGTTTGATAATATTCAGCTTCTGAGATTTGAACCTTAGTCTTTTTTAGGTGATCAATAATATCAAAAGACCCAGAAGTGGATGGGCTATCATCACTTGAGATCCTAGGTTTATCAATTTTAGGGGAAAAAGAAGTAACTTTAGTAGTAGAATTGACAGGACTCACCTTTGGTGCAGATGAAATGGGGATAGGAGATCCTCTTTTTGCAATTACAGGGATAGTTGTCGGCTGCTCCTTAGATTTCTTGGTGGGCTGCATCACTTTCTCCCTCTGATTTGTCTGCTCTCGAGTCATGACAGCATATGATTCGCTATTCATGTCTGCTACTACTTCATCATAATCATCCCCTTCATCAATGCCTTCAGTGGTGAAGAAATTAACTCGAGATCCCTCAAATTCATCTGCTTCATCATCAACCTCTTCAACAAATTCCTCGCAATCTTCATTAACCTCCTCATCCTCTGGTTCCTCAACTTCACAGGTTGCATTGACAGGAACTTTAATAGGAGGTCCTTCAAGTGCTAGCCTTGTTTGAGAAGTAGGCAAATGATTTCTGGGCTGAAAATTCCTCCTTGGAACGTCTGCATAGGGAGCATGCTGAGCCAATTGTTTCTTAATGGCAATGAGATCATTTGCAAGTTTTTGTACCAGTGGATCAGTATTAGGTCCAGGAGTGGAAGAGGAGGAAGAAGCAGATTTAGATTTAGAAGGGTCTCTCCTCAACTTCCCTGACATGATTAAATCATCTTCAACACTAACAATAAGAGTTTGATCCTCGGCCAATGTTGTGAGATTATCCCTTCTCAGTGCATAACTAACTTCAGGTGATTGGGCATTTAGGAAAAACATTTTTGAATTTGATCTACAGGTCGAGTATTTGGTGGAATTTTGTTAATCAACCTGTTGAATCGGGCCACAAATTCTCTCATGGGCTCTGTGAATCCTTCTTTATTTGAGATATTTGGGCTAGCAAGGCATGCACATCTTCTACTGGTTTGAAATGGTTTTCAAACCTAGTTCTCATTGTGTCCCAGCTAGTGATAGCACCAGCCGGAAGGTGATAGAACCAATCAGCAGCATTATCTTGTAAAGTCTCAACGAAAAGTCTCACGGAGACATCTTCATGTTCAACTCCCAGAACTCCACATGTAACTATGAACGTTGCGATGTGTTGATCGAGATGCACTTTACCATTGCCTTTGAATTTAGGGAAGCTCTTATGGTTACCTCTCGGGTAACTCATGCAAAGGCGAGGAGGGTAAGGGGCCCGACACGATGACCCTGAGGCAATGGTACCGCCATTCTTGGGAAAATGGTTTGAAAAGGAACCGCAACACCAGCAAGAATCAAAGCTCAAAGATTAGGACTGATTGACTCTGAAGGAATACCACCCATAGGGATTCTATCTTGGACAGGTGGAGTACTTGTCGAACGAGTCTTTCTATTTCTTGTTGAAGGGAAAGGAAAACCTGCTGCTCTAAAAGTGGCGAGAATCTTCAATACCAAGGGCCCTTCTCCTCGAGTAAAACGTGGATTCGCGGATCAAAAGATGATCAATAATTACGTAACTAGAATATTATTTCCCAAAGGAGTCACCAAAAGTGTTGGTTGTCAAATAGGACTTCACGAAGAGCAACAGTCAGGGGACAAGAAGTCCCTCCTCTTTAATGGGAGAGGTTCCCTTATTCAGAAACGAACCTATTTACAAATATACAAAACATGATTTTCTTTGTTGAACTTGGATATTATGAAAGTGTTTTCTATAAGGATCATCAATTACAAAAAGAATGAGGAATGCTAATACGAGAATGAGCAGAAAGGCAACACTCAGAATTATAGATGACAAAGTAATTCTTTATGTATGCGAAGTTACAGTGAATTGAAACAAGATCATTTGTATCATACTTAGTAAGATGAAATTTGAAAGACACAAAGTTCTATAAATAACATCTGTAAGAATACAAAGCTTCTTATCATAACACAGACAAATGATCTTAACAAGATTAAATGAAAAGCTTAGGGATAAAAGAGATCAGATAGACGAAGAATGAAAAGCCCTTTTGTATTGATTTCTTTATGATTTATTTACACTTTCAGAAAATAAGCCAAGTTCTTCCTTTTTTGCAAAATGGCGAGGAAAGGCCATTATATAGTTTACAAATCAGTTACTCTTGGTAACTACTTCTTTTAACTAAAGATTAGTTAAGGATTGCCAATAGCAATACCTTAACTTATTACAATAAATCCGAGAGAAAGAATTGGAAGAGAAGAGAAGAAGACAGGTGCTTATGATTGGGAGGGACCCACTGACTTTAAAATCCACTGTCTGAATCTCTTCAATGCCTCGGCTATGTCTCTGCCACGTGGGACTGATGTGTTGGTTGTAGACTGGGTCCAAAATCCAAGGCATTTCTCCATTTCCTTATCAAACTCGACATGAGTATGATAGTCTTTATTTGCTTCTTCAATGGTAGATTGAAGAGAACAGATCTCCTTCATTTTCTCTTTAGAAATGGAGCTTTCCTTGAATAGATTGCCTTTGACAAAAGCTCTAAATTGAGCTTTGATTTCTTGTAGGGAGAGAGGCACACCAGAAGTCTCATCCTAAAGATGACAATGTATATCTTTGAAAGTAGATACAACTAGTGTTTTGAAAGCCTCACCCTTCTGCCAGCTATTCTTCAATTCTCCCGAGGCCTCCTCCAGGACCTTGATCTTCCATTCCACGCTGTAAACCCAGGATTTTGATAGATTATCCCTTACATCATCAAAAACCTTACTCACCAATAGAATGTTTTCATCTGTTTGTCCCATAAGGCGGAGGTCCACTATGCAACTGCTCCAAAGTTTAATCTCTTTATCTATGATCCCAATAGTGGAAGAGAGCTTCAGTTGTAAGTTGTTCACCTTTCCGTGGAGTTTGAAAGCTTCATTGATGAATTTCAATCCAAAAACATGCATATCTTCCACCATGGCCTCCATAGCTCTGCCATATACGGAATACTTGTGCATGTCTTTGATACTCTGTACTTCATCTTGGCTCAGAATCACAGGTGGTGGAAGAGTAGTCAATGGGGTAGGGTCCAAAACTTTGTCCTTGGACAAAAGAGATTTGATAAAACCTGTGAGAATCTAGGCTTGTTCTTCCAACTGTTCTATAGTTTGCTGCCCTTTTCTACCCTCCCAATGACTCTTGTGACTATTTCCTGGAGATTGTGGATCTCACCTTCAGGGGTAGACTCTCCCATAGGAATCCTTGAGAGTTCTAGGTCAGATGCCTGCAAATCCTGCTCTGATTTATCTACTGTAGGCTTAGCAATCTCCAGGAATTGCTGGCCCTGAGCATCAGACACTATCCTGGAGGTGATTTTGGCCTTTTTGGCATGGGAAGGAGTAGTGCCTAACAAGGTTGCCACAACATCAAAATTTAGCCCTGAGCTCTGAGAAAAGGCTTTCTCTTCCTACTGTCGACGAGAGGTTACACCCATGCAAAAGAGGAGGAAGAAGCAGGAGGGGAAAGAGGACCAAGAGACAGAGAACTCATGGCGCTCAAGGTTTTCACAGATGTTGTCTCGAGTTGAGACATGAGTGGGGTGCTTGAGACAACTGGTGCAGAGGAATCAATAGTACTTGGAAGCTCAGCACTCTGTACCTCTTTGTCTTTATCCGTCGGAGCTTCAGGGGTGCTTGCAGGGACTGGCACTTCACTTTCCTCACTTTCACTGAGAACAATGATGTTCTCTGGTCCCAAAGGAAATTCTGCCTACTTTCTCTGGGGATCTTCTTCCACAGGCTCCTTCTTAACCTCTTTGAGTTTCTTCTGGTATACCTGGGTGGATGAAGAACGAGTAGAAACTACAGGTCCTTGAGTTGATGAGGCAAGAGGGGTTTGCACTGGTGTGTCTGATATTGGAGTCTATGCTTCCCTCCTTAGAGTTGAAACATCCTTGGAGGAGGATTCCCCTGAGTGCCTCCTAAGCTCTCGAACTTTCTTGTCAAACCAGATCTTAGTCCTGACTAAGACTGGAGCCAGGATCTCGGCCAAATCATCTTTCTCTTTCTTAAACCAATCCAAGTCCTCCAAGGGAGTGTGCTTAACCACATTGTCATACTCATATGAGTATAGATCAGAGTTTTCGTCCTTGAGTCCTTCAGGAACTTGGTACAAGCCGAGTTCTTGGATCAATTGTAGAGAGAATCTGCCATAATGCCTCCTTCTAGCCTCAAAATCATCGGCACAGTCAGCCCAATAGTCTTCTGTATCTGCCCTATGATGATATGTTATCTTAATGTTCTGCTCAATGAACTTCTTCAAGTCGAAGCAAGTTCTTGGCTTGAAGAAATGGACAGTGATGGGAGCCAGGGCTCTTTCTATATTCTGTGCGTCCAGGGCTTGTTTTACAAGTGTAGTTTCCCAAAGAGATGGGGAAGTGCAAACCGGTAATTTTCTTGTCTCTGCAGGTTCTATGCAATTTATCTAATTTCCTGCATACTTCTATCAGAGCCATCTTGTCACTGCAGAACATAGGAAGCCTCAGAGGGGTGCTCTCATAGCCAGCTAGCCTGATATAAGAAAATTTTCTGAATTGAATAAAATAGGCACCGTAGTGCGATATTAGATTCATGGCTTCATCAGAAAATCTTCTAGCAGTGTCACCCTCAAGAAGTCTGACCATGTACATGGTGAAGGCATCATTCACCCTTCGGAAGTTGTGATTGCTGGTCTCTAGGGTGAACTATGGGCAGTAGGCATACACAGGATCAGCCTTGTGAGCATCAATGTAAGAGAATCCAAACCATTGCCTTGATGCCGCCAGAGTGTACATCAGGTACGAAGTCATATAGAATTTCTTCATTTGCTGCACATTGGACAGCTGCTCCGCTAGGTTCATGCTGATGATTTCTGCCCAGTTGATATTTTGAGTTCCCTCGCACACCATGTTGATGAGCGGGCACATCCAGAAATGGAACTCATTAGTGGAGGGTAAGCCCATAACCCGAGCCAGTAAGATTATGAAATCTGACAATTCTTCATTGAAATCTGCCCAGAAAAGGGTCTTGGATAGATGAGATGCTCCCTTCTTAGGGTTTTTAAGCCAGGACTTAGCCACCCACGCCTTATAGTTGTCACTGTCTTGATTGAACAGGGCCTGTGCTTGATTCTGAGAAACAACTATGGCATTATCCATTTCTGGAATCCTCAGTGCAGTGCCAATGGCGGCAGCGTCAAGTTTGGTGATGAGCTCCCCGTGTATGTTTGTCAATTCACTCGAATCAGGATTGAAATGAGCCCCGCATGAGAGCACTGTATCTGCGCATTGCACCGAGATTGGGAAACCTCCAGCGAAAGCCAGACCGCTATCATGAATCATCTGTGCCATTGGTGTAGGGTTAGCATCTGTCATCCTCAACCAAAAATCACTAAAGTCAAGATGGCAAACTTCACTGTCCCCGATATCGGGAACGACAGACTCTAGTGGTGAGATTTGTTCTTGCCCCTGAAATTTGATCTTCATGTTGATAGTAATTCGGAGGGCAGAGCTGCAAGCTAGACTTGGGAAGGAATTGCAGAGGGAAATGGATACACGCGCAAGAATTTAGATTGCAAGGGTTCGAGCAATAGATAGCATGAAAGCAGTGTGCAAAACACATAGGGGGTTCACTTGTTATATAGCCATTTAGGAGAGAGAAAGGCAATGAATGCGCATTTAATACATACCTACTAATTTGAAAAGTAAGATATTCGGGTAGAGCGGGAAAAATTAGCACGAATAACACTTTGGTTCATTTGGGACATAGGGACATGAAAGCACGAAGTACACGACTCGGCCGATTCGGGTGATACGGGAAAAGACGCACAAATTCTCTTGGAACACGTGGGACAATAGTACGTGAAGTACGTGACTTGGCCGAATTAGGCGAAAATGGAACAACGGTCCTGCGAAATTGGGACATATGGGACAAAAAGTTCCGACGGGCCGGAAAAGAACAGACTTCGGTAAACCGCCGATCGGGAATAGAGGGCCCAATTGAACTTGGGATATGTGGGACAAAAATGTCAAAGCGACAGCCCGAAAAACACACGAATGACCCAAAAATGTAGATTTTTCAATTTCTTGACTTTTCACATTACCAAGACAACAGAAAAGACACTCAAACTCAAAATTTTAAATTTTCAACTTCTTAAAAGCAGGGAATTTTTAGTGGGGAACAAAAAGCTAGAGAGTATCATCATTGGGTGGATGTAATGAATGAGGAGCTTGACCAAATTCAAAAGAATGAGACACGGGAGCTAATACTAAGACCAATAGACATGGATGTGATAGGAAAAAATGGGTATTTAGAAACAAATTGAATGAGAAAGGAGAAGTGATAAGAAACAAGGCAAGACTTGTATGCAAAGGCTATGCAAAAATGGAAGGAATTGAATTTGATGAAACTTTTGCACCAGTGGAAAGGATGGAAGTAATCAAATTATTTCTAGCATATACAACTTACAAGAAAATTAGAGTTTTACTAGATGGATGTTAAATAAGCCTTCCTAAATGGCTACCTAAATGAAGAGGTATATATTGAGCAACTGATGGATTTAATCTAAACGGTGAAAAATATTAAGTGTGCATGTTGAAAAAGGATTATTTATCGAATCAAAAAATCTCCTAGATATTGGTACAAAAGAAGTTGGATTCATACCTCATTGAGAAAGGATTTAGAAAAGGTGTTGTTGACAACAATCTCTATATCAAAGAAGAAGGAGATCATTTTATCATTATCATTATGTACATGGATGATATTATATTTGGAGGATAAAATGATAAGATGACTCTTGATTTATTTAATGTGATGAGAGAAGATAATGTAATTTCCATGTTTGAGGATCTCTCATTTTTCTTGGGCTTACAAATCAATCAATAAGACCAAGGTATCTTCATATCCCAAACCAAATATATCAAATAAATGCTAAAAAGGTTTAGGATGGAAGAATGCAAACCTATAGGAACACCAATGGAAGTGGGATGCAAGCTAAGAAAAGAGGAAAACTCACCAAAAGTAGACAAAAATTTGTATAGATCCATGATAGGTAGTCTACTCTACTCCACTGCATCAAGACTTGATATTATGCAGGTTGTGGGTCTAGTTGGAATATTTAAAGAAGATCCAAGGTAAACACATTTCAATGCGGACAAAATAATTCTAAGATACCTCATGGGAACACTCAAATATGGACTTTGGTAGCCCAAAAGTAATGACTTCAACATAAAAGCATATACTAACGTTGATTTGGCTGGAAGCATTAATGATAGGAAGAATACAAGTGGAGGTGAATTCTTCATTGGAAATTTCCTTATATTTTGGTTGAGAAAGAATAAATCATCGGTGGAAATATCAACATGTCGAAGCTTAGTATATAGTTGTTACAATGTGTTGTACTACTCAAGTTATTTGGATGAAAAAGACATTGGAGGATTACAAGGTAAAATATGATAGCCCAATTCCTTTGCTCTGTGATAGTACTAGTGCTATAAGTGTTTCCAAGAACCTTGTGTTTCACTCAAAGAACAAACACATCCCAATTAGATATCACTTCTTGAGGGAACAAGTGAATGATAAGAAAATCATTCTTGAGTATGTGAGCACAAAAGAAGAAATTGCTGATATCATGACAAAACCACTACCAAAAGCAACATTTGAGCACCTGAGGAATGAATTGGGGGTCATTCTTGATCCCACCAGCAACTAGAAAGTGTTGAGACAAGGTAAGGGAGCATTCTCATGCAATATCAACTCCTAATCAATGCAATGAAGTCTTCATGTGAGGGGGAGCTAGTCTGCTAGCTCATTTTGAAAATTTTCGTTTGACAACTTGTTTTTTTCTAATTTTCTAAGTGAAATTTCTTGAAAAGAGAAAATATCATTAAATTATGCATCAACTTAGGAGTAAAATTTTCTTGGTTAATACCAGGTCACATGGATCAATTTTTGGACATGGAGAAAAAGGTGTGCCAAAATCTATACAACTAAGTGAGAAACATGAGCCTAGGGGGAGCCTCTTGAGGTAAGAACATGTATTTATCTAGTTTATCTACAACTTCATCATGGTGTTAAATAGATGGACATTTTTCATAGATGTCAAAGGGGGAGAGAGTGAAATTAGAAACCAACTTGAAAATTATTTTTCCATCAAGGGTTTAGTGTTTCTGAGAAAGTTGTCATCAATGACAAAGTGGGAGTTTGTTAGATTTGTGTCATTGTCATTGGTGTTTTCATTTATGTGAAGTGGAATTGATGGAAAAAGGTGTGTATTAATTGATTTGTAGGATTCTTAAGGTCAAACATGTGTGAAACATGTGTTAACAAGTTTGTAATAATCTTTAGGAAGAAAAATAAATATGAAGGTTAATTAGTAGTGCCAACTCTCAGAGAGGTTCTAGGTGATTGCATGATGATGGAATTAATGGATATTAGGTGGTTCATTAATTAAGTGGAGTGCAATAGTCTTAGGAAAGCATATTGGACATTCGAATGGTTCTAAGATTGATTTAGGATCACTGCAAGCTTGGATAGTGATATTGAAACACACTGGAGAGATTAAATGGTTAGTACATATGTTTATAGTGTTTTAATGGGATAAAAATATTATTCACATATTCTAATTACTCACAAAATGTGTATGGAGAAAAGAAAACTATTTGGTCCTTAGAGTGTTTTTGAAGGTTTGGAGTAGTTTAGTGCAACGTGGGTTATATTGAATGTGGACCAAACAAGTACTTATGGAACAAGAGTTCCCCATATGGGTGTGAAGACCATAAGACAAAGAATCCTTTGTATTGCAGTTTTGAGATGAAAATTGGGCAATAAGTCCCTCAAAGGAACATGTTCTCGGAGATGACATGGTCCCCACAAGTGAGTTAGATCTGCAAGTCAAAGGAAGCATGTAGTGCGGGTTTAGTCTTCATTATGCGCTTGGGTGACCTTATTGACACTTTGGTCCATAAGAGATAAGCTTATCTACATATCCCAATGACCCAAAAACATTGTAATAGTTAGGTACAAAATTTTGAGGCATCAAATGAACGAGGTAGGGTTGGAACAAGTTCCTTGTTAACACGAGTTCCCAAAAATTGTGTTGACCCAATTTTAAAGGGAGAGTAATGCGGAAGAGAGAAGGGGTGCGGCACACGAAAGACTAGGAGGTACAAGAACCAGAGTACCCTGAGTTCCTTGAAAAACCCGAAGTATCTAAAATAAAAAGGAAAGGGAGAGAAAGTTAAGTGCGGAGAAAAGTGGATGTGGAGGAACACGACCCAAATGACCCTTGCACCCATGTTACTTATATGCCTCGAATATCCGCGTTATCCAATTAGTAAAGGAATGCTGATTTAAATGAGTTAAAGGATTATTAAAGGGATAAAGTATAAAGTAAGGATTTATATATTGTGTGGAATGGTGGTGTATCTCAGGAACCTTGTTCTCCTTAACTCCCTTAGACCTGCATTGGGATATATCACGCCCTCGGTGTCCATGTTTAGTGTTCTTGGACTTTGTGGAATCATGAAAACATCCTCCTTCCATTGAAATAGATAAATCTAGTTTTTCAGGTGCAACTAAATGTCAAAATGAGAAATTTGTAAAGATGAAATTTGAGAGAGTCATGAAGGTGAGTGAAACCAAAGATTTTTTTGGAAATCTATTTTGTAAGCATTTTGAGCACACCAATTCCTACACATTATTTCAAAAATAAGAAAATAAAAAATCATGGAAAAATAATTCCCTCTTCTATTTAACCAAAATGAGAAGCATATTGTTGTTTTTGATGAAATGAACAAGAGAGCCTTATATATTTTTAAATGAGACAATGAGAATTCGAATTGAAAGAGTAACACACACACACACACACACACACACACACACACACACAGAAAGAATATTATATCAAATGAGAAGAATATTATTGTAGTTGATTAGTTGAGTAAGAGAGGTCAAATCAGAGGTGCATAGATAGAGACAAAGTTCCCATTTAATGATCAAGTGAAGATTTGTTCATTGAATTAAAATTTCTAGAATCGAGACCCAAATCAGATTTGAAAGACTAAGATAGAGAGACAAACAATGTTGAATGTTCAAGCCTAAAAGAGTGAGTATAGAGAGATAAATAAAAGTTATCATAATCCATTGTGTATGCAATCTTGATACTATATGATCAATTTATTTGTAATATCATCTTTCTAAGTGGGTGCTTAAATTATAGGGGTAGTTGTTCCTTGCACGTTTAAACTTGCTAAAATTTTCTTAGTAGGTGCTTAGTCTTTATTCAAGTGGGTTCTTGGAGAATCTAAAGTGGCTGATTAACCGAATCCAAGATCTTGTATGCTTTGGAATTGGTGTTCCTAATAAAGCCTTGGTTTCACAGTGGGTTTTTCTCCCTTTAAGGGTTTCCCACATAAATTATGTGTTATGAGTTATTATCTTTTTACATGAGTTTGATCAACTACTAATGGTAAATTTTTGTAGTTAATCAAGGAAATTTGTATTGGAATTTTAAAAAAATTTAATCTTCACCGATTTCCCCCTATCAATGCTTGTGATCTATAACAAAAAGGACCTAATAATGTAAACCAAGATCCATCATTACCATGTAACCATCCATAATTTTATTAATATCCAACATAATATCTTCATTTGAACCTCTTAATCAAGTTAAAGTACAACAATCTTCTAATAATAATAAAACAATCTAAGATGCAACATGCCTCGTAACACATTAACAACTAAATTATTAATTTTTAAATAAAAACATAATAAACCATCAAGTTTATCTCAATAAGTTACTAAATCAACTTTCCATTCATGCATGCATCCAACGTTAACACTTACAGGACTACCGAACTATGTTACACATAATAAGGAAAAATCATTAATTTAGCCAAGTATTTTATCCATATAATTCTTACACAACCTATGACATCAAATTTCATGATTTCCTGAAACTTTAATAGAACATGAACTGGTTGAAACTAAAACAATAACCTAGTTCCATAAGATAACATGACCCTTGCAAAATATGGCATCTTAACTATTTTAGCTAAACAATGAAGCTACCTATTTTGAAATGGAGGGTAAAATTTGAGTCCAACCCAAGTCTACTTTCCTCTCCCAAAGCATCATACTTAAAAGAAGAATCCAAACTTAAAATAAAAATATTTAAGTGGTCATATCAATCACATGCATTCACTATACCCATGAAGTGCACACATCCAATATTGATTTAGGACAAATGATCTAATTATAAAAACAAGCGGCAAGACCTACAACCTAGGTATGAGTCAATGAAACAAACAACACCCAAATCTATTTTTGAATGTAGATCTCAAAGAATATATCATAGTCCTTAATGTTGTCTCAAAGGACATCAACTCTGCAAAGAACTCATTCAATAATAAATTTATACGAATAACCCAAATAATAATATTTATTGAGCATTAAAAACTAACTATTTACCATGCAAATTGAGGAGAAAAATAACCATATAATAAACATACCAACAATTATAAAATTAATTTTGAAAGTAAATAATGAGAGAAAGAGCATAATCCATGTTTGATAGCCTTCTAAAACTTTTCAAAGATCCTTTCTCCAGTCCAAAAATCAAAATGCACGAATAAGGGTTTCATAGTATTTCCTTTCAAAACTTTAAAAATTCGATCAACTAACAACCCAAGAAGATGTCCCTTGATTGTTAACCTCCTAACACTACTAAATTGAAAATAGCTCAAAAATATGCATTACCACTTATCTCGAAGTGGAGTTCAAAATCCAATTCTTACATGGCTTCGCCAAAGGAGGCCCAACCTAAAAGAATTAAAAGTATACTAATTGAAAGTATATATGCAAAGTCAGTAACTTCTTGGAGAAGCTTCGGGTTTCCAAAATCCTTGGGCATGTATTTAATTCCCATTAAAATATAACAGAGTGTCGTAGTTTCCTAGAGATCCTCACCACCAAATTCAACATTATCAATCAAAAATTGCATGGAGGTTTAACCATTCAGTAAAGGATTTAATAAATTTTTAAAAAACAATTATTTCTTAGGTCAATAATTACTATAACCAAAACTTAAAAACCTTTAATATTTGCATGGTCTAAAAATTGACTATTCTATTAATTTAACAAGAAAAATTAATCTAGGTTTGGTCAAGACCATAAGAGTTTCAATGAAAAGTTTGAAGGTGCATGGTAGAGGACCATATATGCTTCAAACCACTATAAATTCATTTTCCATGGTCTTATACCATAAAATTAACTATGGTATGAACTCATTTTGTCATGACTAATGACCATATAATGATCATAACACCTTCCATTATAGAAAATGAAACCTTAGGGTCTTAAATCCAATAATAGGCCAAACAATATTTACAATCCACCTTATTGTATGTTCAAGCCAATGAAGTATGGTAGAGACCATATCAACCATAGAAATCGATGGTGGTCAAGACCAATTATAAACAATACAAAGTGTAATAAATAAGCACAAGTGATGATCGACATACTACAATAACCTCGCCAACTTGTACAATAAGGTTTATGACCTATTTTTATGTTAATCATGAAACCATAACATATGTCTAAGGCATGGTCAATAGAATTTAGAAACAACTAACAATCTTTAGTTTGTTTCGGGTCCAAGACCAACTTAATCAATAACCACCTTACTTGGTGTTATGACTAGCTAAAGACATAATAATCAAACAAGGTAAACTTAGATATCATGAAGAGTGTGAAAATTTAGTCAATTTCTTTGTTAAATAAAATGTTAATGTGCTATGATAAAGCTTATCAACTCATTCAAGTAATTACTAAGATTAAATAAATTATATTAGCACTTCACTACAAATAAATACTTATTCTTTCTCACAGACACAAGTATTATAAAACCAACTTAAATTTTTACCTACCCCTTGCTAAGGATCACCATTGTGCTTCACGGTCTTTTACTATCGTGCTAACAAAAAGAGGTTAGAATTATGAAATTAATCCATGTTTCCATACTCAAATTATACTTTTGCAAATATGTAAAGATTCCACATATTATAAAATCATTAATGAATAATATATTGAAGCAATTTTAAAATTTAGTCCTTCCTTGCAAGTCATTATTTTCAGAAAGATAGGTAAAACAATAATGTCAATGATAGGTACAATAACCATGCAAGTATCCAATTTCCTCAATCACATTCAGCAAAGTAAGTATCACATCATAGCAAGGTACACAATAACATTCATTACTTATACTTTAAGCAAATATTACATCAATGCACCATATCATCATACCAAAAAAGTAAGTACATACACCATTGAAGTAAAAAAGTGTAATGCCCACACTAAAAACACAACCAAAACAAGAATAATTTTTTTAACACTTAAAAGATTACAACACTTATCAAAAAAACTTACATTATCATTTACGCCAACATAACAACAACACAATGCATGAGCCAAAACATAGCATGAATCACTTCATATGTATATCAAAAACAAGGAAATGATTATGCCAACTAAACAATGGAAACGAGATTATAATACCACCAAGTTATAACATAACTTGTCAAGGGAAAATGGTTCCAATACTTCCACTTATCCCTCCACTAAGAAAGGGAGACTAGCCTTTGGTTCCTCCAAAGAATTCATGTAACTATGCATGAAAACACACTTATCCCTCCACACTTATCACTCCACTAAGACTAGTCTCACCAACCTTTGTTTCCTCCCAAAAATAAATAAGATACCCCATACACCATAATAACACTTATCCCTCCACCTTTGCAATGCAAGTCCCCAACATACACACATACAAAGCATACTCATGCATATAATAAAATACAACACATCCATCAATGCACATGCTTACCAAATAGAACTGATTAAGCGCACAAAGGTTTAACATTAACATTAAGAGAAAGAGAAAATAACATTTAATCAAATATATATCACCATGTCAAGCCTTCGTAAGAGGCTCAAAGAGAGAGGGTTAGGAACATTCACAACATTAGCACACACTACCAAGCCTCTAATGGCTTGCAAAGGGAACTAGGGTCAATCTGTACCACTTATCACTCCACTAAGGTATGGGGCATAAGTTCTTAGTTCCTCCAGTAAAATAAAATACATGTCACTTATCCCTCCACCTAGTTTATTCCAAAACCACTTATCACTCCACTAGAACAAATCCCACATACCTTTGGTTCCTCCTTAATGTCACACAAGGTTTACTTCAGTTTTATCTTTACTTATCCCTCCATAATGACCCTACCTTCCCCATACACACAAAACACTTGTTAGTCTCACGACGAGTACTAAACAAGTACACAACTTATAGAATACCACATACTACTCAAATAACCATCAAATAATGTACATCCCATCAAATGATGGAAAAATAAAATAGGAATTTACAAGGATGAAAAGAAAGAGCGAGATATATATCTTTGACTATCTCTAATCATATCATATGGCCTATTTTATAGACATATAAATCTTTGGTGTTAAACATGGTTTAAGGAAATTAGTACTCCTTCAAAATCAATAACACATGAATGAAGTAACAATAAATCACAATACATTGATTCCAACAAGCATAGTACCAAAATAAAGAGGGACCAATAGACGAATAAGAGAGATGGATAACCCACAAGATTCATAAAATAAATTAATTTACTTTTCCTTTTTATATTACTTGATCAATTACCACATTTATTTTAAAACTTGGTTATGAATTTGAACGAGGTTAATTCCTTGAATATTAAAATTTTCCATTGTTATAATGTTGATCACTTAAGATACATACCATTATTTTCATTTTCTTTAAGATAATAATAAACATTTTTTAAAAGTTTGACCTCATTCAAGGTGTGCAAGATATTCATCACTATAAATACCCCTTTCCCCACACTAGGAAAAGGGCTGCCGACACCATTTATCATCGAAAAACAATCATACACAAAACAATACTTCCTACACCAAATTATACAAGGTAAAAAGATTTTCCACATAAAAGAAACGATGACATATTACCATATAACAAATCCTACTAATGTATTATAAACACTTGCATTAACTACCTATTTAATTATATTTATATCTACTACACATATTCCTCAAATTATATCCATTATCTTTATAAATATAAAAACATTAAAACAATATTTTTATATTTATATAATGCTAAACTAAAAAGATAAAGACTACTTTTTTTTAATAATAATAAATAAAACATTATATGTTTAAATAACTCCAACGTAAGTACTTTAGTTTAAAAGTTGAAGTTTTAATTTATTTAACCATATATAGGTCTTAAATATGAGTAAGGATAATGTTTAAATTTGTATAGCGTTAGGATTAGGTAGTTAAAATTTAGGTTTAAACTTTGTAAGGTTTAGTACTTAGGCCACCAACCCAAACACACACATATATATAGGTTATAGTTTTTAATTTATATAATTACATGTACAGGTCAAACTAGCCAACACAATAGACAAACCATATTAAAACATTATATAATTCATTACTATCTTAAGTTATAGTATATAGTATAGTATATACATAAGTTGAGGTTTAGAACATGACATGGTATATGTTAGAATTTTTTTATTAAATATTATAATATGAGAAGGGAAATGTGATAGGGTTTTAGGTATAGTTTTATAACTATAGTATTTAATAAAACATGTCTTTTAAAACGTTTAGAAAGTATGTGGTAGTTTATTCTAATTTAATTAACTACTTAGGTTATAAATTTAAGTTAGGAATTAATATGGTATAACACATAAGTATTAATATTTAAATATATAATTTAATATGCATAAAAGAAATGTAAGAATAAATGGGGCCAATAATACACATAGGGTAGTACCATTAAAACATATAGTTTTTAGGATTTGCAATAGAAAATTAGAAGGGGGCATAGGTTAGACATAAGAATACTTTATTCCAACATAAATCAAATCAAGTTTATTTAAAGGGGTATTTTCAAGACATGGTAAATTATTATTATTTTTGGAATAATAAAAATGAAAATACACACTTAGAATTTTACACGGGGAACAAGAGTAAATTACAAACCAATAGGAAAAATTGATTTACTATTCTCAAGGAGAGTTGTCTCCCGTAGAAACCTTATGTAAATTAAATTCACTTGATGTTTTCCCTAGGTGTTTCCAGCACTAAAACAAACTATTTACATATAAATATGAATATAATAAACACAAGTATTAAATATTAAATAAATTCTCTTCAACTATTTGATAATAGTATTTTAATATACATATTTTCTTAAAATAAAAAAAAATAAAAAAATATTAAACCTTTTCCAAAGACATTTATTAATAAAACCATATTATTTTTCTCGAAACTATTAAAATGCATGAATTTTATTTAATTTTACTATACAAGTAAAAATAAACAAAACAAGAGTTAATAATTTTCCACTCAAGTAAATGTTTGATTTTAATATAAAATTTTATTTATTTTAAATCAACCAACCACAAAACACCTGTGTAAATTTATTTATTTATTTATTTTGGAAATCAATTAATATAGTTTCATATCATAATTAAATTAAATATATATTCCAACAAAATAAATAAAAGAACCATAATAATTTACTCTTTTATTTAATTTCTTTCCAAAATTTACAGAGAAGGAACTTATCTCAATTTGGCAATGGACTTTGCTATGCTCAATTCTGGTCCACTTGGATGTAAGCACCAGAATCATGGCCGCATTAATGAGGGGAAGAAAATATGCTTAAAAGCACAAACCGATGCCCTGGCCAGGAACCATCCGGGGTTGTACTTTGTACCCCCGATTAGGACTCCTCAGGAGCCCCTCCCTCCTGCCCACAACCCTGCTTACAAACCTAGCTTTCCGGAAAATTTCCACAAATTCTTTGAAATTTCCAAAGATTTTCTTTTTCTTTTTCTTCCCTTTTCCCTCCCGGATCCTCAAGAAGTCTTACAAGCCATTTAAATATTACTTTTTCCAATTCGGTTTCATTACCAAAGGTTACAACGGTAACTTCCAAATTACAAATTTACAATTAGTTTAATGTAAATAATAATGTCCCGACAAGTTCCTCTCTAATTAAACCTTCTCATTTTTTTAATTTTAAAGTTACACATCAATATTCCAAAGTACTCATGATAAATATATATTTTAATTTAATATTTTTTTAAAACCAATATCATATCGGGGATTTTGGCACATCACAATCACCATTGCACCATAATTAATTACATTTAATTTTATTTGTACTTCATTTACATTCTTTAATTTTATCTTAGGTTGGAATTGTCCCCTTTTGAAGAACTACGAATCATACAACATTACTTTTTCACTTGGTGAGAATAAGCTTTTGAGGGTATTATCTCATACAATGCACATATTTTTATTACACTTAAACAATTCAAGTATATAGAATACATATTTCATAAGTGGAACATTCAATATATTTTTATGAATCTAAAATCCTTATAGGACTGTACTATAAATGTTGTAGAAGAGTATGATACCAACATTGTTGAGTTGTGGAGCTTAATTCATTCACATTAGCATGCTTTACAAACTTGTTGGAATACATAGTAGCTAGCGTCGGCCGGATGACCGACATTGGTCACCCTGGGACCGGTATCGATCAAGGTAAGGAGGATCGACATTGGTTAGGGTAACCGAATTTGATTGCATATGCGTTAATGTTTATATTTTAGTCACCGGAATTAGATCTAATAGTTGTTGAGAAGTTGATCTAATGGTTGTAAACGCATAGCTAAAGTGCCCTGAGTTGGTGTATGTATAAAGGTATGAGATGTAGGGTTAGAAGGTGGTGAATTGTATTTGTTGAATGTAATTTTCCTTGGAGAGCAAAAAGAGTAGCTGGTGAGAATAAAACATTGTACATCCTGTGAGGTGTGGAAGATCATAGATATTCATTGTATTTCCTTCTATAAAGTACTCAATAATAAGATTGGTTGTTTCTTGGTGGATGTAGCCCACACTGGGTGAACCACGTTATATCTAGTGTTATCTTTCTCTTGTTTATTTTATCTTTTGGTTAAATTATATGTTTATTGCTTGTATGCTTTAATTGATTATAGATATGCATAACATTGGTTTATGGTTTAACCCCAAAAACTAGTATTAGAGATTTGTTTGTAGGTTTTTATGTTGACAGGATTTACTCTCATAGGGTTTTCTGATTGATTAGGAGCACAAAAATGATAAAAGATATCAAATATAGAGTAGAGAAATTTGACGACCGTAATTATTAATTATGGAAGATGTAGGTGGAAGATTATCTATATCAGATAGGTTTATATTTATCGTTGGATGAGAAGGAAAGGCCTACAAAGATGACTCACAATGAATGGAAGATTCTTGACAGAAAGGCTCTGGGATCTATAAGATTGAGCCTGGAAACATTTGTAGCTTCGGATATAACAAAAGTAGTAACCACGGTAGATTTAATGAAATATTTAGAAAACTTATATGAAAAACCATGTACATCGAGTAAAGTTCATTTGATGAAGAAATTATTTAATTCTAAAATTTAAGAAGGTGGATTTGTGTCAAATAATATCAATGATTTCCATTTTATTTTTAATGAATTAAAATCATTTAATATTTCATTTGATGATGAAGTGAAAAAAATTTATTATTAATCTCTTTTCCGGATAGTTGGGATAATTTGGTAATGGTTGTAAATAATACAACATTTTCTTCTAATATTTTAAATTTTGATAATTTGGTTAGTATAATCCTAAATGAAGAAATATGTAGGAAACATATATGAGAATATTCATTTTGGAAAGATTTGAATGTGGAAAGTAGGGGAATATCTAAAGATATATCCAAGAGCAAGAAGAAAGGTAGAAAAAGAATGGTAGATGTAGATCCAAAGTCAGAGATATAATCTGCTAGAATTGTGGAAAGAGAGGACATGAAAAGGAGTTTTGGTTCAAGGAAAACAAAGATAATATATTAGACATAGGTAAAGAAAAAGATAAAGAGGAAAAATTACAAGTGAGGTAATGCAAGATGCTCTTATTCTCTCCTTGGATAATAAAGCGTAATCAAGGGTTTTAGATTACTGAGCTTCTTTCCATACTACCCCTAATAAGGGTTATTCCAAAAATCATGTTCAAGGTAGTTTTGGACATGTTTATTTAAGAGATGATGAACAATGCATGATTACTAGTAAATGTGATGTTCATATTAAATTATAGAATGACAATACATGGGTATTGAAAGATATGAGGCATGTGCCAAGCCTCAAGAGAAGTCTAATTTCTACATGGAAATTAGGAGAATCTGGCTGCATGGTCACATTCACAGATGATTCTTGGAATTTTCCAAGGGATCACTTGTTATAGTGAGAGGAAATAAGGTAGGAACATTGTATTTGTCTACATGTGTTACTGATTCCTTTTGTGTGCTATCTACTTCAGATTCAAATGCAAGCATGTGGCATTATTGGCTAGGCCATATGAGTGAAAAAGGAATGAAAATATTAAAGGAAAAGGGTAAGTTATCATATTTGAAACATGTAGATCTTGAATTCTATGAAAATTGTATATTTGGAAAGCGGAAGAAATAAATATTTCTTAAGGTTGAGGAAAAACAAAAGGAGCAAAACTCGAGCTTGTTCATTCGGATGTATGGGGACCAGCTTAGGTTACTTCTCTTAGAGGATCCCAATATTATGTGACTTTCATTGATGATGCCACAAGAAAGGTACAAGTTTATTATATTAAGCGTAAATCTAATGTTTTTGATACTTTTAAAAGATATAAAGCCCTATTGGAAAATGAAACAAATTAAAGTTAAAGTGCCTTAGATATGACAATGGTGGTGAGTACTACAAAAAGGCTTTCAATGATTACTGTTTAGTGAATGGAATACACAGAGAAATAACATTTCCTAGAAATCCATATGAGAATGGAGTTATTGAAAGAATGAACAGAATAATCATGGAATGTGTTAGAAGCATGAGACTACATGCTAGTTTGCCTTTAAATTTTTGGCGAATGGTAGATACAAAGGTACATTTAATTAACCATGGGCCTTTAAGTGCACTAGATGGTGGAGTACCGGAAAAAGCATGGACTTGAAAATAGGTAGATCTTTCTTTTATTAGAGTATATGGTTCGAAGCTTTTGTGTAAGTTGATAAGGAAAATAGGAAGAAATTGGTAGCTAAATCCAAAATATGCAATTGTCGTTGGTTATGGTTATGGTGATTTTTATTCCAATTTTGGGATTTAGAAGATACTAAGATTGTTAGGATCCATAACATTGATTGGAATGAAAAAAGAATGTAGGGATCAGGTTTTGGTACCCAAGAATGAACTAGGTGAAGAGTTTGTTGAGAAAGATGCATTCTTAGATTTAAAATCAAAATCCACAGACACCGGCATCGATCAAGGTGACTAGTGTCGATCGAGCAAGACTCGTGTTAGTTAGGTGAACTGAAATTGGCTACAGAGGAACCAAAATCAGCTACGGTGATTGACATCAGTCATTATTAGAGATTGACACAAATGTGCAACATGCATAGAATGAGCCCCAGGCACCCCAAATATCAGTGAGAAGGTCATAAAGGGTAAGTATACCTCCATAAATATTTACTCCTTCATTATCTTATTTATTATTGACTGATAATGGTGAACCCGAGTGTTTTGAATAAGCAATACAACATGATACCAACTTGTAGTGGGAGAATGACATGGATGAGGAGATGGAATCCTTAGAAAATAATCAGACATGGGATTTAGTCAAGTTTCCAGCAGGTAAGAGACAATTGTAGAACAAGTGGGTTTATAGGATAAATGAGGAAGAGGGTGGAAAGAAGAGATACAAAGAAAGTCTTGTGGTAAAAGGATTTGCACAAAAATTAGGTATTGAATTTGGTGAAATATTTTCTCCTATTGTTAAAATGACTTCTATCCGTAATGTTCTTAGTTTTGTTACAAAAAAGCTTTACATTTAGAATAAACTTGATGTTAAGACAACTTTCCTTCATGGTGATTTGGAGGAAGATATCTATATGAATCAATCACTTGGTTATGAAGTCAAGGGTAAGGAGAAACTTGTGTGTAGGTTGAAAAAGAGATTGTATGGGCTCAAGAAAGCTCCAAGGAAATGGTATATGAGGTTTGATAGTTTCATGCATGAGTATGGTTATATGGAATGTGAATATGACCATTGTATTTATTTCAAGAAGCTTGAAAATGGGAACTATATTATTTTTTTTGTATATGGATTATATGCTTATTGTAGGATCTAGTATGTAGGACATTAGCAAGCTTAAAGAAAAGTTAGCTCACACATTTGAAATGAAGGATTTTGGAGTTGTAAATAAAACACTTGGCATGCAAATTCACAGAGACAGAAAAGAATGGGGAGTTATATTTGTATCAAGAGGATTATATCAATAAGGTGTCGAAAATATTTAAAATGAAGGATGTGAAACCTATAAGTACACCTATGGTTGGACACTTCAAATTGAGCAAACGTCAATGTCCTACATCACATGAGGAGGTCGAGTGCATGGCATGAGTTCCATACGCTTTAGCGAGTTGGAATTGTATGTATGTTATGGTTTGTACCATACCGGACATTGGACATGTAGTGTGAGTTGTTAGCAAATTTATGACCAATCTAGGTAAAGAGAATTGGAAAGGAATCCAATGGATTCTCTGATATTTGAGAGGGAAATCCAACATGCAATTATGTTATGGAGGGTCAAATCATTCTTTATGTGGCTATGTTGATTTAGATATATATAGAGATTTGGATGGTAGGAGAAGCACCAATGGATATGTATTCATAGTAGGTAGAAAAAAAGTTAGCTGGATTTCAAGATTGTAGAAGGTTGTGGCCTTATCTACTATAGAGGTCGAGTATGTTGCATTTATAGAGGATAGAAAAGAGATGATATATATCAGCGGGTTCATGGAAGATTTGGGAAAGGAGAAAAAGAATTACATATTGTATAGTGATAGTCAAAGTATGATTCATTTGGTAAAGAACTCACAATTTCATTCAAGAATGAAACACATTCAGTTGAGATATCACTTCATACGGTAGGTGTTGGAGGATGGGAAACTGAAGTTGGAGAAAATTCATAAAATAGGAACCTTACGGATATGGTACCATAGTCATTGACAAAGGAGAAGTTGGAGATTCACTCCACTTCTATTGGTCTTCAAGTTTGAGAATTGAAGAGGGAGAAATGGGCCAAGGAAAAGGATTCAAGGATAAAGCTATACATGTAGTGCAAAAATTTATCTCCAAGTGGGAGATTGTTGAGTTGTAAAGCTTTATTGCATCACATTATCATGCTTTAAAAATTGCTGGAATACATGGTAATCAAGCACCGGTTGGTGACTTACGTCGGTCACCTAGAGACCAATATCAGTCAAGGAAAGGAGGATCTCACATCAGTTAGGGTAACTAGTGTCGATTTTATATGCGTAAATGTTTATATTTTAGTCACGAAATTGTTGGTGTAGGATATTTACCATGCACATATTTTATGTACATGGCATTCCTCCACATAGGTGATTCACCATGCTTAGGTGTCCTAGGGTGTCATTATGGCCTTACACACATCATAGAGCATCATAGGAGTTACATTTGACCGGCTATTCTAGGAATGTAACTCCCACCTCTTGACAACTACATTTGTGGGGGAGTTACACACCCCACTACTATATGTACACCCTTTCATCTTGAGCAATATGGTGGAATGGAATAGAGTATGGCATTTGAGCCTTTTTTCCCTTAATGCATGCACATTGCTCCCATGGGTGAGTTCTTTCTTGGATCTTGAAACTGCATCATTCCATGGTTGAGTGCAACGTGTTGATGCTCATGAATTCCCTCCAGATCTTTGTCATTCCTCCAACATGGTATCAGAGCTCGGGGATCGGAGAATCATGTTGCTCACCTCGGTTTCTTACTACTCTCTACCTCATAGTTTCTTGTGCAAGTTCTCATCCTTTCTTTGTGCTATACTTACATTTTTCAAAGGGATTCTTGTGCTTGATTTATTAGCTCAAGGTTTCTTGTGCTTGGATGTTTTCTTCTTATTGAATTGTTTGCATTTGTGAACTCACTACTCGGGCATGATTTTGGATTTGGAGGCTCATTTTTTTGGTTTTCTTGTGCACGGGTTGTCTTTGCATTGGACTCTCAAGTTTTTTCATTGGCCTACATTATGCTCAGATCACCACTTGTAACTCATGTCTTGGTTGATAAAACTCCTCCGTTGATGTGCATTATTCAACTTCGCATTGGTCTTTGATCTCGGGCCCGATCTGATTCGGTAGCTCATGGTTTATTTCTAAGTGAACTTGGGCCTACATTGATCTACGTTGAATTGTGAATTGGTATCCACTTGCACCGCAAACTTTCCATGACTCTTGTATTGACTTTCACTTCATCCGCATTGGTAGATCATTTTTACTCCTTACATTGATCCGCTCAAGGATAGCGTGAACATTTTACTGCCTTGGTGACTTGCGTATTGCACCTATGTGCTACATCGACCTGTTTCCATCTTGTGTTGGATTTCGGTGCCTACTCTGTGGAGTTTCATCCATCCTAAGACATTCATGCATTGGTTTTCGGTTGTGTTTATGCTGAAAATATCCTTTTTCAACCCGAATGGTTATGTGGCAACCGTGTGTTTAGGTTCAAGCTTGCCCACATGAACTTATTTTCTTGGCCATTCCAAGCCTCTTCCAGACTCCTTGGATCAATTTCTTGTGGGAGCCATGTCCTCCAAAACTTTGGTTTCATTTTAGTTTACACAAGTTATCACCCGCGTTGGATTCTGTTGCATTAGATTCTCTACTATTCCTTGACCAACTTTGTGCTCATTTCGAGTGTTTTGGCTTAGTGCGTCCTACTCCATCTCTATAGGCTCACTGGTTTTCCTCTACGTTGATGGTTTCTTTAGCCGCATGGAGAGTGGTGACAGTCCCAACAAGACCTATGTCGAATCTTTTCCACCATTACTCTATTGTGTTGACGCCATTTTCACCAACCCACATGTGGCTTCAACCCATCACATGTACTAGCCCAAATTGGGTTGTCTCAATGGAATTTACACTTTAGGCTGACCATTTTCCAGAAATTTGTGCAATTTTTGAGTAACAACCTTCCCTTAAAAGCGTTAAACTAGCAAGTCACATCTACCATCCCACAACCACTCGGTCATTCATGCAAATCGGTGCATCCATGGCTTGACACCTTAGTTGGGCCTATTCCCTTTTAGAACTTGTTTATAGGTTAGAATAATCTCTTTTTAATGTTTGAAAGTTTAAAAAAATCATTTAATGACATTGTAATAAATTTAAGGCTTCTTTTTGCTTGTTAAGTATGCCCTTCCTACGTGTGTCGAAGACGGAGGGCAAGGTCCGGGGTTGGCAGGAGGCTAACTCCCCCTCGCAAGTAAAAACAAACCCTACCTAAAATTTGATGCCATTTCCAACAAGTACCCACACAACACCCTTTGCACCCATTTTGGGCACTTTTTAAATCAGTTTGTAAAGTTTATTGGCATTTTCCATCAGTTGCGGGAATCATTTTTTTGCTATAACTTTTGACTCACTGCTCATTTTTTAGTGCTTCTTTAGTCAAAGTTACATGATTTCTCATACACTACGTGACGACATTGTCAATTTTTGTAAATTCACTACTTTATTAAGTTCCACATTATGGAGGGGTTCACTAGTACTCTTGGGCTTTTACACGCATACACATTATCAGTCGAGTCCAACATCTTGATTTTGTGCACCTTGCACTTTTGATTCCACATCATGGAGAGTGATATTTCTAGACTTGAGAATCATAGGATATATTTACATCCTCCACCACTTCTCACCAGGAGAGGGAACTATTCATCTTGGTGTGCTTCCATGGAATGTTACTTCACTCACAAGGGTCTTTCACCCTTCTTACTTGATCCAGTTCCTGCACCCACTAATCATCGTCATCTGGAAGACTTCCTTAACACTTTTGACCATGTTTTTGGTATCTTAATGATGCATGTCTCTAGATCTCTTTGGTTTAATGTGGCGGACTCGAGATTCTCCCCACTGTTTCTTAAGAATTCTTGATCCCTCTATGGAGACCCTTCACATACTTGTTGTTGTTGTTGTTCTTTGTTGATTGATTGTCTCCTCTATTTCTTCATGTGATGATAGTTCCACTAACACAAACTCACTTGGTTCTACTTCTGATGATGAGGATTTTGCACCCAGTTCTGATGTTGAGAGTACTATAGAGGACTCTTCTCCTCCTCTCACTATTCCAGAGAGTGTTGTCACCCCTCCCATCTCATCAGATATCGAGCAGTCTCCTACTAGGCCTCATATAGTCATCACACCCACCTCTTTTCCACCTTTAGTGTGTGAGGCCCCTTTCACTCCTCTACCTTCATTGGATGACTCATACCTATCTAACATCGCTCTTCTATTTATTGAGCCCCCTCATTGGGATGAGTATCTACCCAACCTTATTCATCTTTTCATAGATTACACTTGTGATGTACTATAGGTTCATCATCCATCTACAGTATTTCAGAGGATTTCATCATCTCCATTATTGGGAGTGCCCCTTTTGAGACTCTTACCACTTCCACTTTTCTTGAGACCTCAATTGATCCACCCTTGCTTGTGGATCCATTTTCTATTGTGGGGGATGTTTTCTTGCCTTCACATCGATTAGACATCCTATCTACAAAGTTTTCACCCTTCATACTCTGATAGTTCTGCACTCATGACATTACCTTCGGTTACTTCACACTCACTTGCTAGACCTATGTCACACTTTCATGGACTAGACTCAGAGTTCTTCATGTTACGCCTTCGGTTTCCTTTGTGGAGTGTGCAAACTTCCAAGATGTCATTTCTATCCTTCCAAAGGATAGGCACACGGTTCGATGCGAGATGGCTCTTCTTCGATCTAGAGGTATAAGATCTCATCATTGACATTCCTTTGGGAGACCTCCTAGAGCTGCGAGTTCGAGATCCATCTATGGCATATTTTACATTCCTCTCGTCTCCCTCTTCTTCTCTCTTCTTCATCTTTCCAAGAGATTTCCCTTTTGTACATGGGTACCTTTTCAAGCTCGTCTATACATAGCTGGAACTCATCTTTGGAATCCTTCTTAGATTAGAGAGTGGACTTGTCTCTCCTTTGGGGGGGAGTTTTTCCCACTGGTTTTTCTCCTTTTACTACATTTTTCAAGAGTTTCTTGTACATGGGTACCTCATCAAGCTTGTTTTTGTGACCCACTTCTCCTTATTTTCATCTATGTGTCCACCTAAGCTATGCTTCAGGTGGGGTGTTGGTGTAGGATATTTACCATGCACATATTTTATGTACATGGGATTCCTCCACATAGGTGATTCACCATGCTTAGGTGTACTAGGGTGTCATAGGAATTACATTTGACCGGCTATTCTCAGGGAATGTAACTCCCACCTCTTGACAGCTACATTTGTGGGTGAGTTACACACCCCACTACTATATGTACACCCTTTCATCTTGAGCAATATGGTGGAATGGAATAGAGTATGGCATTTGAGCCTTTTTCCCCTTAATGCATGCACATTGCTCCCATGGGTGAGTTCTTTCTTGGATCTTGAAAATCTATCATTCTCAGCGGTTGAGCGCAATGTGTTTATGCTCATGAATTCCCTCCGGATCTTCGTCATTCCTCGATAGAAATTAGATCTAATATTTTTGAGAATTTGATCTAATGGTTGTAAATGCATAGCTAAAGTGCCCTAAGTTGGTATATCTATAAAGGCATGAGAATTAGGGTTAGAAGGTGCTGAATTACATTTTTGAATGTAAATTTCTTTAGAGAGCAAGAAAGATTAGTGGTGAGGAAAAAGCATTGTAAATCCTATGAGATGTGGAAGATCATATATCTTTATTGTATTTCCTCTGTAAATCACTAAATAATAAGATTGGTTGTTTCTAGGTGGACGTAGCCCACACTGGGTGAACCACATTATATCTAGTGTTATCTTTCTCTTGTTTATTTTATCTTCTAGTTAAATTTTGTGTTTATTACTTGTATGCTTTAATTGATTATAGATATGTACAACATTGGTTTATGGTTTAACCCCAATAAATATTCCTCGTAGGAGTTATAAGAAACATTTGACATCATTGAAACTTAAGGGATATACATCCTACCTAGAGGAAAAACTTATGAAACCAATATCTTTCCTCGTAATACTTTGGACAAATCTATGCATTTCGACATTAATTTCCAAGTACCACTTTATTGGTGAAGAAAAAGGGCTTCAAACTCAACAATTTCATGTGTAGGTAGCTAAGACATAAGGTTCACTCATGTCATCTAAAATACTTAAATGATATCATTTGAAGGTGAAAAAACTCAATTATATTCACACAATTTTCTATACCAACTATAGTAAAAGGGACTATATGCATATGAGGAAAAGTTTGTTCAAGAGGAGACTAGAATACAACATCTAGAGTAACAATTTCATAATCCTACCAAAGGAAATATGTTACACATCATGTATTCATTTCCTCATACAATAGTATCCAATTCATGGAATAGGTATAACAAGGCTTGTTCCAAGTACAAACTAGGAAATGACTTGCAATGGGTGTAAACCTTTGCTTAACATGACATAATTAACAAAATTTGACTAAGAAGTAAGGTATGATAAGAGGGTTATATGCTTGTTTCATTTTTTCATGTTGTATTAGCTTTGTAGTATTTTTCACGAGATGGAAAAGGGGGAGAGAGACATCATAAATATGGTATTGTAGTCATGTGTGTGTTTTTCTTGTTGGTTGCCATCAATGTTTTTGAATGATGGTTATCATCAATGAAAAAGGGGAGATCCTTGGCCATAATTAGTTTGTGTTATCATTTATGTCAACTCCTATTGATGGAAAAGGGTGTCATGGCATGGTGTGTGTCCCTATTAGGTGTCAATCAAATGTGAAACATGAAGGTTAATTGGTAGTGTCAAGTTTCGGTGAGTTGTCATGGTGTCCTGGTGCATGGTTTGCTAGGTAGAGTCATGTATAATATGTTATGAGTTTGTTTGAGGTGGTAATGATTCCATTCGTGCTTGTGTTAAAGTTATTATTGAGTCTACATGAGCTCAACATGGTCAGGTCATGTGGTTTCAATGTTGATTCATGTCATTCCAAGCTTGCTTCTAGCCTTAGAACATCCGAGAATGAGGTAGAGGTGTGATATTCAGACAAAACATGTCTTTCCCAAGAATGATACCAGCATGGTGATGGCATATAGGGCATGTATGGTGAGTTTTAGGTCTGCATTCAATTTATTTGTTCTTGTATGAGGTCCTTGGGAAGCTACAAGTGAGAAACAAAATTTTTAACATGTGTAAATTAGATTGGATAGAGATTTTGAGGAATATATTTGGATATATGGTGAGTTTGAGAAGTTAGAGGAAGTTTTCATGGTTCTTCATGCCAACTTTTATGTAAAAGTGTTCATAATCCTCCCCAAGTTCACCCTCCTAATTATAGCACCTGAATTTTAAGGAGTAGCAAAAGAAGCATCAAGACCATTAAAGGGCATAGTAACAAATACGAAAACATTGAGGGAGATGCGGTGGATTGCTTGATGAATTTAGGAAAAAAACCAAATAAATGCAAACTCATCCCGAGATCCCTAGATTTGAAGGTCATGAGAAAGAAATTTTTGATCTAAAGCTGAAGTCGACTTAAAAGGAAAACTCGACAAGCTTGAATTTGAAAAATGGATAAGACTTATTGGAATGGGTTAAATGACCATATCAAAAAAGTTGAGTACAAATGTAATCTAATTATGATATCTTTCTCATCCAAAGTTCCCGTTAGTGCAAATTCACAAGACACTCAAATGAGTTATGGATTTACTTTTCTAAGGAAATGTCATTTGGTGTGATTGCACAACATTGAGCTTTCCCAAAGTGTGGGACCTTTGTAAATGGGGAAAGCTCTCTAAAGAAGGTTGGTTCCTCTTCCTAAACTACCTGCCACAAGCTATTCTAGTGCAGGAAAGCTAATATAATCCTAATCTAACTTCCAAGGAGATAGGGAGAGAAAGAAAAATAGAAAAAATAGAGCCTACACTAAAATGGTGATACACCAGAGAAGGAAAATGTTGAACATCTATCAAAACTGCCATGGAACAAGAAGAGGTGAGAAATGGAAGGGATGGACAAGTGCATCACAGACCAAAGATGGATTTCACACAAAAAATGTTCCAAAACTCCATGAACATAGCTCCAAAACCTGTAATGAACATCCAAACATGCAAAAATACCTGCAATGAAGAGAGGAAAGAAGAAAACAACCAAAAAATAAGCAAGGATGGACAAATGCATCACAAAACACATTTTTATTGCTCCAGAAGTTTGCACATAATCATCATTTCATGGGTAATAGGTAAAAATACCATTACAGAGTAGGGAGGAGGTTCAAACTGCATTTTCGACCCTGGGGAAGAAAAGAAGGGAGAGGCAGAGAAGAATGATGAACAACCTGAAGAGTTGGGCTGCTAAATTTGAGTTTTCAAAAATCCCCTTGATGGTGAAGCCAAAAGAGGAAGTTGGAGTTGGGGAACAAGTGGTAAACAAGGCTGATTTTATAGCAGTAGTGAAGCAAGAAAAACAACAATTTGTTTGTGATGAGTTGGGTGTCCATGTTGGCACTTTTCCCAAAGAAAATTCTGATCCAATTTACACTGCAAAATCAGTCATTATGGAGGAAGAAAAACCAGCTCAAAATCCCATTTTTGAGGAGCAAATGGATGAGATCAAGTCAGTTTTACAATAGCAGAAGAAGGAAGCATTATTGATACATTTTTTCTTTCATTTGAAGGGGATGATTTGATTGATGAAGCCATTATGGAGGTGAATAAAACAGGTCCAAATTGTGAGCAAAAGGCACAAGAAATTCCATGTTTCTCTCCCACTTCATCTCTCCAAAAATATGATTTCTTGGATGAGTTTGAATTGGCAAGTTTCATGTTTGAAAATGAAGTTGCACATGGTGAAGAAAATGCAGATTTGAAAGTCACCATGCAAGAGGAAGATACTTTATTATAGTAGGACATTGAAGATTTTGATTGCTTATTAGACTTAGAAGAATGTTTAGATGAGGAGAAAGCTAAAATTATCACATTTTCTTCTTCACCATTCATTCTCCTACATCAAGATCCTATTACCACACAGGAAAACATTGAAAAATAGTAGCCTATGTTTTGTAATAGCCTTTTGGAACCAAGATTGGAAGATTTAAATCTTCCATGTTCTTCATGGGAAGAGGAAGGGAAAGAGCAAGATATTTTCACCACTTCTTCCACGCCATCCACTCAAGAAGGTCCACAAGAAGACTCAAATTTTGGAGTTGAATTTCAAATAAATGGGAACATCCAAAGGATCAGACCATGCCCAATCAATTACTTGGCTTAATTAAAGCCAAAGGAGCAGCCAAAACCATTCATGTCCATCTCAAGGCATGAGGATGATATACAAAGTACCAAGGATCAGTTGTCATACCTCTTCAATCCAAATGCAGAGAAACCAAAAGAGGTATTTGATTTGTCTCTAGCTAATACCTTGTTGATTTGGGTGGAAGATCAGCTTGTAGTTAGTTTTTCACTCATCCAACCAGCCATGTTCAGTGCCAAATCAATTACATGGCTGTCATTTTTGAGGAAGGGAAGCTATTTCTCCCTATCAATTGCAGGCTTTGTTTGAGCTCCCTTTGCTCTTGGTTAGAGTAGTGTAGGTAGGTTTGTTTTTAGAAGAATATGTGTTTGTGCACACTTTGCATATCCCACTTGGGGTGTGTATGATTTTCATGTTTGTACATAGTTTTTGGTGTTGTTGTATTGCTCTTGCATAGTTCATTTTAGTGGCACTTTGGTGAAGAACAACTCAAAGTTTCAGTGGGTTTCCAAGTGGCTCAAAAGTCGATTTTCATAGTTTAGATTAGAATAAATTTATTAGGCTTACTCCATGCCTAATGAATGTAACAAAGGCCACTGATCATTCATCTAGTAGGCATATGACCCCTGAGAGTTGTCAAATTGTTAACCAAAATAAGCTCCCTCTTATTTTGGGTTAACTAGCTTCTTTTTGCCTCAGTCAAATTTTTACACATTTCAAGCACTCAAAATATTCTGGAAATGGCTTCATCAGATAGGATTTTTCTTCCCCTTTCCAGAAAGGTAAAGAAGTCCTCCTAACTCCTTATATTTTTTGAGTTATGGCTCGACGAGTTTGGAGGGAAAATTTGCCAAGGTGGACCCGCAGGAAAATTTTTGGCACTTAGCCTTTTGGCTAAAAACTCAAGGAAAATTTTGGCCCAAAAGCCCGCAAAGGAAAATATATTGTTTGAGGCCCACACCTAGTCAGGATGTGCCATGTGTTAGGGTGGAGTGGTGGGGTGGAAGGACTTCAAGTTTTTTTGGTGTTTGGTCAAAATGTGTCAAAGGAAAAAATAGGAGCGCATCCCTACCGAGCAATGAAATGATGCCACGTGTCCTGTTAGTGGTAGGATTAGGGGCATTGTGAGGATTTTGGAATTTTTTCCAAAGTGATGAAGACATAAGGAAAAATTTGAACCACATCTCCACATAAAATAATATTATTCCATGTGTCCACATCAAAGCGGTGGAGCGGTGGGGATATGGAGAATTTTGGGAAAATTCCCCAATTTTTTAAAAAGAGGAAAAATGTTGTCTTGAGCCCGTGGCCAAACTAGAGGGCACCATGTGTCATTAGAGGGGTGAGGTGTGGATATTATTTTGGAAATTTTCCCAATTTGAAAAAAGAGGAAAAAGTTCAAATTTAAGCCTATGCGAGCCTGAATTTTGCCCTAATTTTTCCATTTTTGTGCTAAATCTTCAGAGGAGCATATCTTTCAATCTAGAGCTCAGATTTTCATGTTTTTGGTGTCAATGGAAAGATGTTGAAATAATCTACATGATGGATGGTTAATTTTTAATTTTGATGGATTTTGGTGGGAGAAAATTGAGAAAATGTCTCTGGCATGGAAAAGTTGTAGAAAATGACCCCAATAACCAAAATTAGTGAAGTATGGGCCTATTTCTTGCTCTGCAAAGCAATGCACTTTGAAGTATGGGATTTTTCATGAAACCCATCATTTTGTAGGAAAATTAAATGGATCTCATCATTGGTTGAAGTTTTAAATCAATTTTCTTCCACATTTTCTCATTTCTTTCATTCTGCTTCGAGTGGTAAAAGCCGCTTTGGCTCATTTGTAAAAAGTGGTTCATCATTCTTCTTTGCATCTCCTTGTTTTCTTCACTAGGGTTGAAAATGAAGTTTGAACCTCCTCCCCTGCTCTGTAATGGAATTTTTTTCTCCTACCCGTGAAATGATGATTAAGTGTAAACTTTTGGAGCAATAAAAAAACATGTTTTGTGATTCATCTATCCATCCTTGCTCATTTTTGGTTGTTTTCTTCTTGCCTCTCTTAATTGAAGGTTATTTTGCATGTTTGGATGTTCATTCTAGGTTTTGGAGCTGTGTTCATGAGTTTTGGAACATTTTTTTGTGTGAAATCCATCTTTGGTCTATGATGCACTTGTCCATCCCTTCCATTGCTCACCTCTTCTTGTTCCATGGCAGTTTTGATAGATGTTCAGCATTTTCCTTCTCTGATGTATCTCCGTTTTAGTGTAGGCTCTAGTTTTTCTAGTTTTATTTCTCTCCCTGTCTCCTTGGAAGTTAGATTAGGATAAGATTAGATTTCCTACACTGGAATAGCTTGTGGTAGGTAGTTTAGGAAGAGGAACCAACCTTCTCTGGAGAGATTTACCCATTTGCAAAGGTCCCACACTTTGGGAAGCTCAATTTTGTGTAATCACACCAAATGACATTGCCTTAGAAAAGTAGATCCATAAGTCATTTAGGGGTGATGTGAATTTTCACCAATAGTTCCTTTCTCAAATCCATTTGTAAGGAGCTTAAAATCCCAAGAAATAAAGGGAAAGGAAAGGATATTGATAGAACCAAGGAGCTCAAAGAACGTGACAACCATATCAAGGAGCTCATCAAAATTTCCATGTTGATTATGAATGATTAACTGGTGTCATCGGCTCATGCCTAGTTTTGGATGTCTGATTTGTTCTTTTGCTATGTTTTTGCTGGTTCTATGTTGGTTTCACCAGTTTTGTTTGATATTTAGTTTTTTGTTGTTCCTTTAAATGTTCATTTTAATATTTAGATTTTAGCTCCATGTTGTAACAAGGAAGGGACCCTGCGCAAAATCCACTTTTTACCCAAATATAATTTTTATTTATTTTTAAACATTTGAACTCATTCAAGTTGTGTGAGATATTCATCACCATTGCACCAAAATTCATTCCATTTAATTATTTCATATTTCATTTACATTCTTTACTTTTATCTTAGGTTGGCATCATCCCCTTTTAAAGAACTAAGAATCATATAACATTACTTCTTCACTTGGTGAAAATAATTTTTTTAGGGAATTATCTCATACAAAGCACATATTTTTATTACACTTAAATAGTTCAAGTTTATAGAATACATATTTCACAAGTGGGACATTCAATATATTGTTATGAATTTAAAAGCCTTCTATGAATCTACTATAATTTTATAAGAAGCATATGATAAGGGTATTTTACCAACATACCTCGTATGTGTTGTAAGATACATTTGACATCATTGAAATTTAACGGATCTATGTCCTACCTTGAGGGAAAAATTATGGCAACCAATATCTTTTCCTCGTAATCCTTCAAACAAATCTATGCATTTTAAAATTACTTGCCAAGTAAAACTTAATTGGAAAAGAAAAAGGGCTTCAAACTCGATATTTTCATGCATAGGTAGATAACACATAAGCTTCACTCATGTTCTCTACAATCCTTAAATGAGATCGTTTGAAGGTGAAAAAATCAATCATATTCACACGTGTTTGGATACCCACTAGATTAAAAAGGACTATACACATATGAGGAAAAGTTTGTTCAAGAGGAGACTAGAATCCCACATCTAGGAGTAATAATTGTACTCCCAAAGAAGGCAATAGGTTACACATCATGTAGTAATTTTCTCACACAAAGGTACCGAAGTCATAGAAGTGGTATAGCAAGGCTTGTTCGAAGTAGGAAACCTGGGAAAAAAATTTCAATAGGTGTCAAATTTTTCTTAACAGACAATGGTTTTCTAACTTAACAAGATTTGAATAAGAATGAAGGTATGATAAGAGGTTTATATGATTATTTAATTTATTAAGCTAAGATAAAAAAAAATTTCAACAAACAATTTAAGTGTTAAGATGGGAAAAACTATAATTAATATGATAAATGATTGATTTAATAACTCGATATCATTGTACAACTTTCAATTACAACTACATACAACCTTCAATACACACATGGAATAGCTAAATTTTAATTTATTTTCATTTTCTCCTTTCAAAATAGGAAATAATTACAATTATTCAAATATACAATATGTCGCATCATTTTATACATTTTACAATTTTAAATACAACTATAAAGTCAAATTCCTTCATTTATCTTACTTGTCATGCTACCTACAACCTACAACAACCATTAGAGCATGGGTTTTTATTACCACTGCACGACATTCTACCATGATCTAGCACAATTCATGGTTACTATTTTTCCATTTGCCAAAAAATAAAACACTTTACATTATAAGGCAATTAAGGGATGTATTTTCATTTTTATTACATTTTCAAAACTAGAGAGGGGTAGAGAGAGGAGAGAGAAACAACATCACATTTTCCCAAAATCATTTTTATAAAAAAACCAAATTGAGATTCATGAAATCATATGTTAGTGCCTACGTGTTTTCCCGCTAGAGATTTAACTTAATAAGGGTCCACGACAATGTTTTCTAAATCTGCGACTAGTTACTGATAATGCCATATTTTAGCCCAAGTGGATATAAACCTTATTTGAACACCAATTTCCGATGGTCAAACCACAATGATACTAATCTTGTACATTCAGCTATATATAGGAATCCACTAAAACTAACAGAACTAAGAACTAATGAACAAGGTACAAACAGTAGCCACTTTTACGGGGTCACCACTCATAACTCGGACTAGTTTGATCTCATTATACAACAACCAAAGGCCTAAAAAAACCCCTTGTAAAGCTAAATCGTGAGATTTTTTTCAAAACTAATGGTTGCAAGAAATTATCATGTATAAATATTAGAGGTTTATGGAAACCAATATCCATTTCATCACTCAAGGTGCAAACGAAAATCCAAAACTGAACTCAATTTTTAAAGTTTAAGCGACTTCCCAAGACTAGAAAAATGGATATCGTGGCTCGTAGAGGGTTACAAAATGTGCTTCAACAAACCTTTGAGTTCATCCCAAGGTTTAAACCAATACCCCACGTGACAAGGTACCCATTAAAAACTTAACCTCCCCATTTTGGGGTTTATAAAGATGTTTTGTGATTCTCTCGAAATACATGTTTTTATTAACTTTTACAAGTAAACTATTGGTGTGTTTAATTGAAGACTCACTCTCAAGACTCGAATTCAAGTGGGTATTACTATCCAATATTGTTACCATGGCTTACCAAACATATTAGGGCATGGTTTGAGAGTACATGTGTTGATCGATTAATCAAACAAGTTGAATAGGAAGAAGTAAAATTTTCTATGGTTTGTACTATGATTTATTTAATTAAACTGAAGGCTTAGCCTTACTTTTATTAGAATTTTGATATCATTGCAAAAAGGAAAACTAGAAATATAAAAATTATATAAGATGAGGGTGAGAAAACCATGCCTCTTAATCTAAGCTGGCGAGAAGTTGCACAAGGTTTTCCAAAGCATTTTTTTTTTATTCCAAATCCATGAAAGATCAATGCTAAGCTATTTCATCAAGTAATTCATAGGATTTGTGTAAGATTCCACGTTTTACCTTCATGTCCACCATGGAATTTAAAACAATAATATTTGATAAGGATCTTCTATCTCTTACATCGGTGGATAATTTAAAATGAGTTCAAAATTCTCCCCGACATGGTTGGGTGGAAACTAGAAAAGGTTGTGGAGTTCGGTTGCTTAATGTTTTTGTTTTAAACACTTCTACTACTAAGAAATCTAACAAATTTCCTTTATCCTTTGATCTTCTGATGGCCGTAATCTAATTATCTTGAAACTTATTATTTGTATACTCAAATAGTGGCTTTGCCTTATGAGGACACCCAAATCTTCTATATTGATTAATAAAAATAAGGGTTTATTTGGTAGGAAATAGTAACCCTAGTTAATCTAAGTAGGAGGACTAAAAATTGTAATAAAAGACTAAAACAGTAAAGAGAAAATGTAATTAATTAATCTAAGTGAAATAAAACCCTAAATGTGTAAGAGAAGTAAGAATAATAGTTTATCTAATTGGCGGTGGTGTCACGAGGTTGTCACAGATCTGGAAATGAAATTAGGAAGTGAAGACAAACATTAGGGACCCTACAAAGGATATATATAGAGAATTTGAGATTCTTGGGTGCTTGGGAGTGTATTGGGGCACCTCGGGGCACCACTGGTATGTAATTTGGGTGCTCTAAACACTATAAATGCTCAAAACCTAGTTCTGGTATGGTCGTAAGTTATCTTCAAGTGCTTCCTATCTATCATGCTTGGATCTACCGATGAGATAGAAAATGACTTGTAATACAAAAGGAAGTATCAAACCCTAGAAAAATAAAATATGCATATGAATGGGTTAGATTGACCTCAGCCGCCAAACTTTTGGTCTTATCACTGAGTGCTACACTACATTTCAGACCTAGATGTAGTTCTGGTGTGTGTGTGTGTGTGTGTGTGTGTGTGTGTGTGTGTGTGTGTGTGTGTGTGTGTGTGTGTGTGTGTGTGTGTGTGTGTGTGTGTGTGCCCTAGGTTCTCTCATGTTAGTCACATTTTGGGAAGTTATGAGAAATAATAACTATAGAAAATGTAAATAGCATGTGTGCATGGAATAGAATATAATCCCTCCCCTTATGCCATTTGTGTGATGTAGATCTCCTAGCTTTGATGCATGGAACTATGTGGATGCAAGTGATGTAGTGGATATAACTCTAGATGGAGTGATAGTATTGTGTAGAAACCAAAATTGGGTCACACTCCCCTTGGTCCCTCATCAAATAACCATCTCAAACATACTCACCTAACCATGGCCCCTTTCACCCCACATTAATATTAGTTTAATTAACTTAATTAAATTAATACCCACCCTCACAATATACATTACTTAATTATTCTAATTAAGATAATTTCCACCTCACCTAGCCACCTCACCTTAGACCTATTCTTAGCATGTTTCCATAACTAACTAAGACTTAGTTTAACCCTAAAAATAAATGCCTACTATCCCTCTAACCACCTTCCTTCTCATAAAAACATAACATCCATTATACATCTGGAAGGAAAGGAACAAACCTAAGCTAAAAGAGGGGATATCAGTAAATTTTAGTAAACTTAGGGAATCCCGCCTTAACTGACACTGTCACCCTTAAACCGACCACAGGTTACCACAGGAACCGCTGTCAATTACCATTTATTCACCTTAGCAACCTTGTTTTTGGGTTGGCACATTTTGAGAGCAAGAAGACGAGAAGAGAGATGCATGCAAGTAGAACTAGAGTCTTTTCATGCACCCTAACATCCATAGCCAACACCAGGACTGATCTAGAAGCATTGGCACTCATGGTAACATTTCGGGAAGCATCACTATTGCACCAAGCTCCATTCCACCAACCAATCATCACCACCACCCAACCATTGGACCTGCAACATTGGTAAGTGTTTTATCATTAATCATTTCCATTCTTATTCTTCTCATAGAGTTGTTACCATTTCTGTTATAAATCTTCTGTTAACATTCCCATCCCTCCATAGCCTTCTTTCTGAAAAGCTAAAAACCTCATCCACTCATTTATTAGATCACCTATCCTAGCCCTTCCACCTCTCTAAGTGTTCTCAGTATTCCCACAGACCTCACCATCCCCTTTTTTAGCCCCATCCAACCTCACCTAGACTCTACAATAGAGTTTTCATTAAACTATTTTCATCCTACTTTACCGATGCGATTACACATAACCCTCATTGGTATCCCTTAACCATCATTGGTTACACCCAACCGACATCGATCTTTGTGTTTTATACCCTACCCAAGAACAAAGCCAAACAACCTACTACTAGTTGACCTAAACAACCCCGAAATCACACCCCACGACCGGTCCATTACCTTGATAGTCACCTCATCCTTTAGATCTAACTATAGCCTAGCTTGTTGTGATTGGATTTTCTTATTGTACTTGAATAAGATACCTAAATCATATCAAATATAATAGGACTTTACTTATTTCTCACATTAATTTGTTTTAAAAAGTGGATTGAAATCCATCTAGGAAGTATCACACTTCTGAAACTAGCATATACTAGGTTGTCCATTGTCATATATCATTTAACTTATCTTTCGTGGTCTTGTTTTCTATTACAGGTAGTTCCTCCTAGTAAAGAGAATCTCTCACAATTGGCATTGGTTTAAGAAGTTAGAACACGCACATCAACCTCCAACCAACCCATTTAATAGGTATTCCTCATAGCCCTTACCCTTATATGTTTCGTCTCAATAAAGTAAAGAAAACAATGAAATAATATTGTGTAATGCTATGACCTAGGACCCTCATTATGGTCTTATAGCTTTATATTTATAGTTCTCTAAAGCTTAATTTCCTAATTAATCTGACAAGGCTGACTAGAAAAAATATAAAGAAAACAAATGACTAGAAAGGTCAAAAAAGAAACAGGAAAGGATGTGCATAAACTGGGGTGCCCAAAGTGGGACTGGGGCACCCTAGGGTCATGCAAAGCTAGGGCACCCTGATTTTGGTCTAGAATGATGGGGTAATTACAAAATGGGAGGATAAGTGCAAAAATATGTGGGAATGCCAAAATAAAATATAAATAAAAGGTGGCCAAAAGGTGGGATTAATTAGTACTTTATCCATTTTAGAACCTTCTAAATAATAGTATAAGACCAGCTAATTTATGTGTAAAGTGCATAATTTTGTGTCTACATTTTTTCCCCACTTTATGTTAGTGAGAGGAAATCTTGGTAACATAAAGTAGATAGAGATGCATACCTGATATCCATGTAGAGTGTAGAAAAAGACGTGCGATAAATTATACTCAAGTATGGAAATGACAAAAAGAAAAATGTGGAGGAGCATGGATTCTAAAGATGAAAAATGCACATAAAAAGTGATGAGAGTGAACCTAGGGTAGAACGTGTGTGTGGATGTTATTTTGTGTATTATACCTACATTGTTAGTAAAGGTAAGTTCTTGTAGTGGTGTGTTCTTATTTTCGTTATCATTGTTGTTGTTCCCAATTTCTTTGTTGTTGTTTCTCATATGGTGGACCTGTAAGGAGAAAATGATCAAGTAATCAAATATGTATGTATGTAAAAATGCTTTATAAAATACACAAGTATAACTTATGAAAATGTAAAATATGCTATAATAAAAGTGTAAATGGAACATGTGCACCTGATCCATGTCAAGAAAAAGGGTGTAGAATGATATCCGATACTATCGTGAGTTTTTTGGATTATCTCACACTACCCTGGCTGAAGAAGTATAGGGAGAAAATGCACTATGTCCTCCAAATTTAACCGTTTCTACTTTGAAATGTGAGAAGATATTTCTTTACTATCTTAGTTTTTGGGTGATTTGACACCACTGGATGGAGAAGTGTAGAGAGGCACACCCAATGTAACCCCCAAGCCTGTAACCGCTTAGCATAATTGCCGAAGGACACCATGTCCTATTATGGCCATTGTGTATGGAGTTCGTAGACTAGTATGAACTCACTCACTATGTCTGAACCGGTGTAAATATGTTGTGTTAGTAGAAAACCCTCAATGATGCCCCCTCTTTGGGGGTGCATGTGACGTCGTGGAAAGGAGAATGTGGCCCCAAAAGAGGACCCAACCACACTTTGACCTATAGAAATCTTCCCTAAAGGGGAAAGGGAAACACTTGGTAGATAACTTGGTGTGCACAAAAGGGGATGGTTATCTAATACAAGTGTTAGTACAAAAAAACATGCATTCAATAAGACAAGTGTAAAAATATGCAAAAATGTAGAAACTATAAAAAAGTAGTGTAAACACACAAGAAAACAAGTAGACTACACAAAGTAGGTTTCAAACATGGGACATCACTCATGATGTTGCAAGATACGTAAGGCCACCATGGCCACAAATAGTAGACAAATATGCACGCAAGAAAAGGGAAAAGCCCACATATAATGGAAAAACAAAATAGAAAAGTAGAAACAAACAAGAAGTCATGGGAACATGTAATCCTACAAAAATAAGTGTTTTACATGAAACACCCATTAGTATGTGTTGGCCTATTTACAAATGTACAAGACATGATTTGTTGGTTAAACTTGGATATTACGAAAGTGTTTTCTATGAAGATCATCAATTACAAAAAGGACTGAGGAAATGAGAGTACGGGAAAGAGCAGAAAGGCAACATGCAGAATTATAGATATCAGAGTAATTCTTTATGTATGCGAAGTCACAATGAATTGAAACAAGATCATTTGTATCGGATAAATAAGATGGAATTCAAAGACACAAAGTTCTGTAAATAACATCTGCTAGAACACAAAGTTTCTTAACATAACACAGATTCATTAATCAAGGACACAAAGTTCCTTCTTGGTTATACAAGATCACCATGCTTGCAAAGTCGAAGAGTATGCAATCGGCAAGACTAATAAACTTGAGACAAATGATCTTCACAAAGAAAATAAATGAAAGCTTAGGAATAACAGAGATCAGATAGACAAAGAATGGAAAGTCCTTCTGTATTGATTTCTTTATGATCTATTTACACTTTTCAGAAAATAAGCCAAGTTCTTCCTCCTTTAGAATGGCGTAAAGAAGGCCATTATATAGCTTACAATTCAGTTACTCTTCGTAACCATTTCTTTTAACTAAAGAATAGTTAAGGACCGCTTGATCGCGATACCTCGACCTATTACAAAGAAAACGGAAAAGAAAGGGAAGAAGAGAAAAGAATGGGGAAGAAGACAGGTGGCCGATCACTTGAGAGGACCCACGACTTGAATCCGCTTCTGAATTTCTTTAACGCCTCAGCTATGTCTCTACCACGAGGGACTGACGTGTTGGCCATAGACTGAGTCCAAAATCCAAGACATTTCTCCATCTCTTTATCAAACTCGACATGAGTATGATAATCTTTATTTGCTTCTCCAATGGTAGATTGAAGAGAGCAGATTTCCTTCATTTTCTCTTTGGAGATTGAGTTTTCCTTGAATAGATTATCTTTGACAAAAGCTCGGGCGAGCTTTGATTTCTTGCAAGGAAAGGGACACACCAGAAGTTTCATCTTGAAGATGACAATGAATATCCTTGAAAACTGATATAACCAGCGTCTTGAAAGCTTCGCCTTTCTGCCAACTGTTCTTTAGTTCTCCCAAAGCCTACTCCAAAACTTTGATCTTCATTGTCCTTTGCATCATCAAAAACTTTATCGAAAATGTTCTCATCTGCTGTCCCATAGTCGAGAGATCTCGGGATCCATGATATTGATAGTATCGAGCCACAACCTAAATTCGGGGAGGAATTAGAGAGAAAAGGGATACACGCGTAGGGAATTAGGTTGCAAGGGTTCGAGCAAGGGTAGCATGGAAACAATGTAAGAATTGCAAAGGTGGCTTGCTCGTTATATAGCCGTTGAGGAGAGAGAAGGGTGATCAATGCGCATTACATTCATATCTATCAGTTTGAAAAACAACATATTCGGGTAGAGCGGGAAAAACTAAGTATGAATGGCATTTGGTTCGCTTGGGACATGTGAGACGCGAATGCGTGAAACACGCGGCTCGGCCGATTCGGGTGAAATAGGGAGAAGACGCACAAATGCATTTTGGGACATCTGGGACGAAAACGCGTGAAGGACATGGTTCGGGCGAATCGGCCGAAAATGGAACAAATTGCACAATCTGACTTGGGACATTTGGGACATGAAAGAGCGAAGTATGCGGTTCGGGTGTTTCGGCCGAAAATGGAACAACTTGCACTTTTTTTTGGGACATTTGGGACAAAAAGTTCTGAAGTACGCGACTTGGGCGTTTCGGCCGAAAAGGTGACAATGAGTCCGGAAAATTTTGGGACATTTGGAGCATGAAAGTCGCGAAATCACGCTGGGCGTTTCGGCCGAAAATGGAACAGCTTGCAGAATTAACTTTGGGACATTTGGAACATGAAAGTGTGAAGTACGCGGTTCGGGTGAAACGGTCGAAAATGGAACAACTTGCACAATTCCATTTGGGACACTTGGGACGAAAAGATCCGAAAACGCGACTGACTCGGCGGTTCGGACGAAAATTGAACAACTCACACGAAAAGTTTGGGACACTTGGGACGAAAAGTTCCGACGGGTCCAAAATCGGGACAACTTCGGGGAAATCGGCCGATCGGGGAACAGAACGCACTTCGGAACTTGGGACACGCGGGACAAAAATGTCCGACAGGCCCGAAAAACACACAAAAAGACCCAAAATGCATACTTTTCTCAATTTCACGACTTCGGTACATTAGAGAAAACACTTAAACTCAAAATTTTGAAATTTTTACTTTCATCAGAGCAGGGAATTTTGAGTGGACAACAGCTGGCTCCTTCTGGGGATGACTTGGCATGAATTCAAGGAATGAGACAAGGCAAGAACTTAGACAAACTCGGGGAAGCAGACCAGTACCTTATCCATTGGGCAATGGAGTCAAAAGTAGATCAATACGAGAGAGGGCAACACACCAAAACAAAAAGAAAGAAAAGCAAAAACAGCTTTGTACAGAAATATCAAGGACTCCCTAATCACCTAGGACTTGAACAACTTGAGATACTGCCCACTATAAGGAAGTGGGAGAGAAGAACCATCCATGTAATCAAGATAAAAGGAATTCTCACCAGCAAAGTGTCTGATCTTGAAAGGTCCGAGCCACAGGGAATCAAACTTGCCATGGCTGCCACGAGGTTCATGCCTTTTATCCCATAGCAACACAGTGTCTCCAACTTGGAAATCTCTGAACCTAGCTTTCTTGTCAAACAGGACCTTTACCTTCTGCTGGTGAATAGATATCCTATCAGCAACCTCCAATCTGTCCTCATTCAGTTTGTGCAGGTACATAATTCTCTTGTCCAAAGCATCTCTGAAACTAGTATCTTCAATGGCCTTCATTAGGTGCAAGGCTGGCAGTTCCACTGTTACTGGCAGTTGAGCTTCTACTCCATATACCACTTGAAAAGGAGACATTCCAATAGCTCTCTTTGGTGTAATCATGTCTGCCCAAAGAGCATCGTAGAGCTTCTTGTGCCAGTTTCGTTGAGACTCATTTACTAACTTCCTTATAATAGTCACCAGATTTTTGTTAGTGGATTCTGCTTGTCCATTTCCCTGGGGGTAATAATCTGAAGAATGAGCCAGGGAGATGCCATACCCATAGCAGAAATCCATTATCTCAGTTGAAGAGAAATTCGAAGCATTATCTGTTACAATCTTATTAGGTACACCATACCTTACCAAGATGTTCTCTTTAATGAAGTTGCACACCACTTCAGAAGTAGTACTCTTGACTGGAATAGCTTCTACCCATTTGGTGAAATAGTCAGTGGCAGTTAGCACATGAGTGTGACCAGCACTAGAAGCAGGATTAAGTGTTCCAATGAAGTCCAAACCCCACTGTTGAAATGGTTCCTCAATCACAACTGGCTTGAGAGGCAAAGAAGCCAATTTAGGTCTTCCCACAAAGGTCTGACAAGCCTCACATTTATCCACCCATCTGGACGCATCTCTGAACAGGGAAGGCCAGTAATATCCTCCACGAAGTATCTTGTGAGTAGTGACCGTTGATGAATAGTGCCCTCCACATGCCTGATCATGAAAAGCTGAGAGCAACTTTCTCTGTTGTTCCTTGTCCACACATTTCAAAAATCTCCCATCTAAGCCACGCTTGAACAAAGCATTTTCCCACAATACATATTGCACTGACCTCAATTTAACAGTCCTCTTTTCTTTGGCAGTTAAATGAGAGGGGCATTCCCCATAGGTGAGAAAATGGGCGATGTCAGCATACCATTCATCAACCGAGCTAAGGAACGAGAATAGTAGGAAGGTCAACTTTCTCCTCCAGCAACTCATGTTTGGCTCCTTCAGCAATGAGCTCACAAAGGCCTTTTCCACGAACCAGCTTGGTTGGTTTGATGTCAATGTCATACTCTTGGACCTTAGCAACCCAGTTCCCTCTCTTGGATCCAAATTCTTGCTGTGTGAGAATCGACTTGACAGTTGTATCTGGGACCAATACCATGGAATGAGAGTTGAGGATGTAAAAGTGAAACTGCTTGACAACTTTAACCACTGCAAAAGCATGTTTCTCCATCATGGTGTATTTCAACTCATGATCCTTCAGAATATAGCTCATGAATGCAATTGGGATTTCATGCTCATTAGAGTCTTCTTGAGTTAACACAGCAGCCAAGGTATTATCTGTAGCATAGCAATAGATGATGAAATCTTTGCTGAAATCAGGACAGGCTAAAACAGGAGTTTTAGCGATAGCTCTCTTGATACCTTCAAAGGATTCCTTTCCTTCAGAAGACCAACCAAATGTTTGCTTCCCTTTCATCATCTGAGAAATATTCAAAGTTAACTCTGCAAAATCAGGGATGAACCTTCTTAAAAAATTGATCTTACCAAAGAAAGAGTGCACGCCCTTTTTACTTGTTGGGAGAGGAATTTGCTGGATAGCTTGTACTCGTTCAGGATCAATCTTAATACCATCTTTGGAAACGATGTGCCCTAATAACTTTCCCTCTGTGACACAAAAGACAGATTTTTTAGGATTCAAAGAAATCCCATGCTCTCTGCATCTTAGCAGAACTGTTTCCAGGTGATCAAAATGATCCGCTCTTGTCTTGGAAAATACAGTCAGGTCATCAAGATATATGACAATACACTTCCCTTTCAAACTTCCAAAAGCTAGATCCATAGCTCTCTGGAAAGTGGCACCAGCATTAATAAGCCCAAAAGGCATTCTCTTGTAAGCAAAGGTACCCCAAGGAGTAGTGAAAGTTGTTTTGTGTTGATCTACAGTATCAACCTCTACCTGATTATATCCCGAGAATCCATCAAGCATGGATAACATCTCAGATCCTGTTACTGCTTGCAATACTTGATCCATCATAGGCAAAGGATAATTATCTTTCAGAGAAGCCTGATTCAGATTCCTGAAATCAACACAGATGCGGATCTCACCATTTTTCTTCCTAACAGGCACAATATTTGCAATCCATGTTGAATGGTGAATGGGAAAAATGATTTTAGCCTTCAACAACTTCTGAATTTCCTGAAAGATGGTGTCAGCTATTTTGGGATTATACTGCCTCTGTTTCTGCTTAAAAGGTTTAATTCCTGGTTTGAGAGGGATAGAATGCTGCATATCTTTTGGCTTGAAGGCTTTTAGATCCTCATAAGAATAAGCAAGAACATCCTTATACCTCTTTAAAAGAGCAATTGCTTTCTTCCTCTCATCTGCTGTGCAACATTTTCCAATGTTCACGAGCTTAGGGTCAGTAGAACTCCCAATATCAATCTTGTCATACTCAGCTGATTGTTGAGGTCCAGTAGAAGCTCTAGATTTCACATACCTGTCATGTTTATCAAATAGTTCCTCTAAGCTTACCAATCCTTTAGGAATCTTATTCCCCTTGAGTTTAATGCAACCATCCTGACCTGTTTCTTCCCCTTGGGTGACTGTTTTGTCAAAGGGCACACTCTCACGAGGCAGGTTGTCACTTCCCTCAAAATACAGTTGTTCGAAATTACCCTTGAGTTCAAGGAAGGAAAGCAAATGATGATCATCATTGAAAACTTGCCAGTTATTGGTATTATCAGGTACACTAGGCCGATGGACCATCTCAATGGTGAACTTGTCTTGAGAGAAATCAGGATGAGGAATCAGTAGTGACCCTGAGACAGCTAGTGAATCAGCCCTGTTGTTCTTTTCCCTAGGTACTACTTCGATAGAGAAAGCATCAAGGAATTCAATGGAATCCCAAACCTGATTCCGGTAATGTTTTAGCCTTCCATTTTTTACTTGAAAAAGGTTTCTGACCTGCTTTACAATCAACTCTGCATCACCACGAGCCAGAAGATTCTTTACACCTTGTTCTTTGGCCACTTGCAATCCGAGAATGAGAGCCTCGTACTCTGCTGTGTTATTAGTATTCTCGAACTACAACTTAAATGAAAAAGGATGAAGGCTACCTTCAGGTGACACCAGCAGGACACCGGCTCCAGAACCAGCTGAGGAACAACTTCCATCAAACTCTAAAATCCAAACCCCATTAGGATCTTTAGGTGACACTCTGGGAAGTTGGATTTCATCAGGGGACATAATCATGTAGTTACCATGCCCCATATCCTCGTAGAGTATTTGTGCTTTAGGATCATCCGTTTTCTGCACAATATACTCAGACTGCTTCTCAGGCAGCAACTTCTTCATTTGTCCATTGACAGGTATGAGTGCATGTGACCAGTCCATTTGGATTTCTCCACCTACATCCTTACAAAAGTTCCTACTTAGCAACATCCCGTATGAAGGAGGAATATCTGCAACTAAGATGGTAGCCAAAACTCTCTTTTCAGGAAAAGCAGCAAAAGCCACTTGTGCATCCTTAATTCTTCCGACCAGGGGCACTTCTTTACTCTCCATAGAGTAACAAGATCCATAAGTGCGTGTGAGAGTTAGGCCTAAAGCATGAGCTACTTTAGCAGGCATCACATTATCTGAGGCTCCGAATCTATGACACAATTACTGAGCCTATGGCCAGCTATAAGGAGTGTTACATAAAAAGGCTTGATTTTGTCATTAGGCGAGGTGACAGCGGCTACCAGACTAGGCTGTGGCGCAGAAGAAGGAGTAGGTAAAAGGCCTTTAGAGGTGGTTTTGGAATGGGAATTAACAAATTGAATCATTTTGGCAAAAGCTTTGGGATGAGTTTGATAATACTCGGCCTCTGAGATTTGAACCTTAGTCTTTTTCAGATGATCAATAATATCAAAAGACCCAGAAGTGGACGGGCCATCATCATTTGAAATTCTAGGCTTATCAACTTTAGGAGAAAAAGAAGGAGAAACTTTTGAAGCAGAACTAACAGGACTCACCTTTGGTGTAGATGAGGTAGGGATAGGAGATCCTCTTTTTGCAATCACGGGAATAGTTGTCGACTGCTCCTTAGATTTCTTGATGGGCTGTGTCACTTTCTCCCTCGGCGACATGTTTTCTCTCTCGAGTCATGACAGTGAATGATTATTATTCATGTCATTACTACTTCATCATAATCATCTCCATCATCGACGCCTTCAGTGGTGAAGAAATTAACTCGAGATCCCTCAAGTTCATCTGCTTCATCATCAAATTCTTCCACAAACTCCTCGCAAGCTTCATTATCCTCATCATCATCTGGCTCTTCAACTTCACAGGTTGCATTCACAGGAACCTTAACAGGAGGTCCTTCAAGTGCTAGTCTTGTTTGAGAAGCAGGCAAATGATTTCTGGGCTGGAAATTTCTCCTTGGAACATCTGCATAAGGGGCATGCTGAGCTAATTGTTTCTTTATGGCAAGAAGATCATTTGCAAGTTTTTGAACTAATGGATCAGTATTAGGTCCAGGGGTGGAAGAGGAAGAAGCAGCAGACTTAGATTTGGAAGGGTCTCTTCTCAACTTCCCTGACATGATCAAGTCATCCTCGATACTAACAGCGAGGGTTTGATCCTCGACCAATGTTGCGAGATTAGCCCTTCTTAGTGCATAACTAACTTTGGGTGATTGAGCATTTAGGAAGAAACATTTTTGAATTTGATCAACAGGTCGGGTAAGCTGCGGAATTTTATTGATCAATTTGTTGAATCGGGCCACAAATTCTCTCATGGGCTCTTGTGAATCTTTCTTTATCTGAGAGATTTGGGCTAGCAAGGCATGTACATCTTCTGCCGGCTTGAAATGGTTTTTGAACCGAGTTCTCATCGTGTCCCAGTCGGTGATAGCGCCAGGTTGGAAGGTGGTAGAACCAATCAGCAGCATTATCTTGTAACGTCTCAACGAACAGCCTTACGGAGATGTCTTCATATTCGACTCCCAGAACTCCACATGCAACAATGAAGGCTGCGATGTGTTCATCAGGATGCACTTTGCCATCGCCTTTGAATTTGGGAAGTTCTTAGGTTACCTCACGGTAACTCATGCAAAGGCGAGTAAGGGCCGGGGCCCGACACGATGACCCCATGGTAATGGCACCGCCATTCTTGGAAAAACGGCTTGGAGAGGAACTGTAACACTAGCAAGAATCAAAGCTTGAAGATTAGGGCTAGGCGGCTCTAAAGAAAAACCACACAGGGAATTGTCTTGAGCAGGTGGAGTGCTTGTCGAGCGAGTCCTTCTATTTGTTGAAGGGAAAGGAAAACCCTGCTGCTCCAAAAGCTGAAACTGAGAATCTTCAATACCGAGGGCCCTCCTCCCTCGAGTAAAATGCGGAGTCGCCAGATCAAAGGATGATCGAAAAATTACAGAACTGGAATATGATTTTCCCCAGCGGAGTCGCCAAAAACTGTTGGTCGTCAAATAGGACTTTTAAGAAGAGCAACAGTCAGGGGACAAGAAGTCCCTCCTCTTTAATGGGAGAGGTTCCCTTATTCAGAAACGAACCTATTTACAAATGTACAAGACATGATTTGTTGGTTAAACTTGGATATTACGAAAGTGTTTTCTATGAAGATCATCAATTACAAAAAGGACTGAGGAAATGAGAGTACGGGAAAGAGCAGAAAGGCAACATGCAGAATTATAGATATCAGAGTAATTCTTTATGTATGCGAAGTCACAGTGAATTGAAACAAGATCATTTGTATCGGATAAATAAGATGGAATTCAAAGACACAAAGTTCTGTAAATAACATCTGCTAGAACACAAAGTTTCTTAACATAACACAGATTCATTAATCAAGGACACAAAGTTCCTTCTTGGTTATACAAGATCACCGTGCTTGCAAAGTCGAAGAGTATGCAATCGGCAAGACTAATAAACTTGAGACAAATGATCTTCACAAAGAAAATAAATGAAAGCTTAGGAATAACAGAGATCAGATAGACAAAGAATGGAAAGTCCTTCTGTATTGATTTCTTTATGATCTATTTACACTTTTCAGAAAATAAGCCAAGTTCTTCCTCCCTTAGAATGGCGTAAAGAAGGCCATTATATAGCTTACAATTCAGTTACTCTTCGTAACCGTTTCTTTTAACTAAAGAATAGTTAAGGACCGCCAATCGCAGTACCTCAACCTATTACAAAGAAAACGGAAAAGAAAGGGAAGAAGAGAAAAGAATGGGGAAGAAGACAGGTGGCCAGTCACTGAGAGGGACCCACTGACTTCAGAATCCACTGCCTGAATTTCTTTAACGCCTCAGCTATGTCTCTACCACGAGGGACTGACGTGTTGGCCGTAGACTGAGTCCAAAATCCAAGACATTTCTCCATCTCTTTATCAAACTTGACATGAGTATGATAATCTTTATTTGCTTCTCCAATGGCAGATTGAAGAGAGTAGATTTCCTTCATTTTCTCTTTGGAGATTGAGTTTTCCTTGAATAGATTATCTTTGACAAAAGCTCTAAAGCCGAGCTTTGATTTCTTGAGAAGGAAACACCAGAATTTTCATCCACGAAGATGAATATCCTTGAAAGCTGATATACCGGCTCTTGAAAGCTTCACCCTTCGCAACCGGTTCTCCCAAAGCCTCCTCCGGACTTTGATCTTCCACTCCCTTTGCCCGGGAATTACAGCCTTTTCATCATCAAAAACTTTACTCTTAGTTCTCATCCAAGTCGGAGCTACTCCTCTTGAGGACTTGATCTTTATCCATGATATTGATAGTATCGAGAGCATGACCTAAATTCGGGAGGAATTACAGAGAAAAGGGATACACGCGTAGGGAATTAGGTTGCAAGGGTTCGAGCAAGGGTAGCATGGAAACAATGTAAGAATTGCAAAGGTGGCTTTCTCGTTATATAGCCATTGAGGAGAGAGAAGGGTGATCAATGCGCATTACATTCATATCTATCAGTTTGAAAAACAACATATTCGGGTAGAGCGGGAAAAACTAAGTATGAATGGCATTTGGTTCGCTTGGGACATGTGAGACATGAATGCGCGAAACACGCGGCTCGGCCGATTCGGGTGAAATAGGGAGAAGACGCACAAATGCATTTTGGGACATCTAGGACGAAAACGTGCGAAGGACATGGTTCGGGTGAATCAGCCGAAAATGGAACAACTTGCACAATCTGACTTGGGACATTTGGGACATGAAAGAGCGAAGTACGTGGTTCGGGTGTTTCAGCTGAAAATGGAACAACTTGCACTTTTTGACTTGGGACATTTGGGACAAAAATTTCTGAAGTACGCGACTTGGGCGTTTCGGCCGAAAAGGTGACAATGAGTCCGAGAAAAGTTTGGGACATTTGGAACACAAGTACGTGAAGTACGCGGTTCGGGCGTTTCGTCGAAAATGGAACAGCTTGCAGAATTAACTTTGGGACATTTGGAACATGAAAGTGCGAAGTACGCGGTTCGGGTGAAACGGCCGAAAATGGAACAACTTGCACAATTCCATTTGGGACACTTGGGACGAAAAGATCCGAAGTACGCGACTCGGGCGGTTCGGGTGAAAATTGAACAACTCGCACGAAAAGTTTGGGACACTTGGGACGGAAAGTTCCGACGGGTCCGAAATCGGGACAACTTCGGGGAAATCGGCCGATCGGGGAATAGAACGCACTTCGGAACTTGGGACACGCGGGACAAAAATGTTCGACAGGCCCGAAAAACACACAAAAAGACCCAAAATGCATACTTTTCTCAATTTCACGACTTCGGTACATTAGAGAAAACACTTAAACTCAAAATTTTGAAATTTTTACTTTCATCAGAGCAGGGAATTTTGAGTGGACAACAAGTATGTTAGAATGATAACTAATATTTCAAATCATGTATGAGAACGAACATCCATTACATTTGATCATCTGTCACACTAAACAAAGGCGTGAGTGGGCATGTGTGTATGATAATGACATATCAGAAAAAAAGATAACATGTGTAATAAATTTATCATGCACTACACTATTACGTAAGAGTAAATGCCACTTTGAGAGAATGCAATATGTTATGGATAGATGGAATGGAATTCAAAATGGAATGATTAGAGCAACGTACCCCAGAGTGCATAGAATGTGTATGTAATGAGGTTAATTGTGTTTTCCCCTTAGTAGTCAAGAATGAACCATAAACAAGAGTGCATCATTGAGAAATGGTCGAGTAGTGTAGGTTGTGTCTAACACATTGTGATGAATGTGTATGTGTAGTGGTGATGAAATGTGACATGTGGAGAGATGTGTGTGAAACCTATAGCGGAAGCGTATATCACGACTTTGTTAAATGGAGTGATGATTTATCCCTAATATTATATCACTATAGAATGAGTGTATGGGGATGGGATATAAGGAAGGATACAATTACCCTTATCTGTTTCATCTCAATAAAGTAAAGAAAATGGTGAAACATTTTGGCATGCCCAGTGGGACCCATCAAGGGTTCTATTGCATTTTTTTCATTCCTAGGTGAAAGTTGTGTGTTTGTTTCCCTTTAAAAGGCTTACACATTAATCTTCTTCCTTGGTAATCCTCTCTTCTTTCTAATTACTCTAAAAGAAACATTTCTCTTGGTGCATTTAAAAGGAATCATTCCTCTTTCTTTCTTTTTGCATTTAGTGAAAGAGCATACCCTCTCCTATTCATTACTTGCTTCATCGAACATAATATTTTCAATTTGGGCTTAAAATCGATTGCATTACATTATAATTTACTACATTTAGCTCACATTAAAATGAGGGAAACCTATAAACTGGAAGTCATGCCCAGCTGATGGTTGACACAAAGAATCGTAGAAAGCACATTCTCTCTCTCTCGTGTCTTTAAAAACTTACAAAATATTGAAATATACACATCTTTCTTAAACAACATCTTACATGGGAACACATGTCAGTGATCACACGATCGATTGGAAGGTACTCCCTATCTCATTACCTCTATCAACTCATTATCTTAGAGGACAGCCCACTCCCACTATAAAATACCTAAAACCTCTCCTTTAAGATATCCTTCTTTGTAGGATTCCTTCCTCACAAAAATTCTATTCTAAAATTCATGAGTCGAGTATTCTAAATAACATAAGCTCAACACATTAAAAACCACGTGTTAGCTACGTATTTTTAATGCTTGATTGACATGTGTTTTGAGGTGTGAGGATACACTCCTCCATTTTTCCATTATGTTGCCTTACACACTCCACCATCATAGTTAGAGTATTATGACTTCTTCTGAGTGTGTCAGGACTTCGTTACATCATCTCAAGACCTCTAGGTTGATTATTTATCTCACTAAAATTCATAACAATCCATTTTTCTACATTTTCCATATTTCACAGTAACCATCATCAGTTACCCCCGACTAACATCAGTTTTTCTTAACTGGCATCAGTTTTCTATTCTTTTGGGTTAAATTTCCTAAAGAACCCTTATTCCATTTTCTTGTTTATCATAGTTCCTATGAGTCTCTATAATCTCTCTTCTCTGGTAAAAATCCCTCATACAACTTGTTCATCTGACTTTCATAAGGTTTTTGCCCAATTTGGTCAAAACTCTCCTTTTCTCATAATGTATCAGACCTCGATTACTCCCTAACCAACATAGGTCATCCTTAATCGGCATCGCATTACCCTGTATTTAACATCAACTGATATATTACCAAAATCTACCTATAAAAACATGTTTTCTTCATTCTTACCCCCCTGCATCATCTATAGAATATAGAATCATCTATTACATACCCATTCACATGGTGTTGACTCGCTGATCAAGTCAACGCTCTTATATTTCATGTGAGTTGTAAAACACTCCCACACATTCCTTCACCACCCTTTGTCCTGTCACTCATGGATCTAACCTTACCTACCACCATTGCTGCAAGAAACAAGGAATTTGCATGACTCCTTGATCAAAATCATGTAGCCTTACAATTCTACCTTTACCACTCTTCCACCCGAGACTCCTCAAGTCGGTTTATATAAAAAATGCCTGTATCCATCTCTCCTACCCTTATTCTCACTTTTGCATCATCCCCTAATAATGTGGATTTACCTTCACCCGATTCACCCCTAGTAGTTTCATAACTAGTACCCATACCCTCCATGAACATTGCATCTGTAGTATCACTTACACCTATTATATATGTTGTCCCCTCATCGACCACCCAGAGGCCATAACCTGTCCACAACCCATTGTGTCACAAATACCCATTTCAACACAATTGTCACGTGGTATCGGTGAACCCTACTCCATTCCGAGAATCTTTTCCTCTCCATCCCTAAAACACTTCCCCTAATCACTACTAGAGTCACTACAACCATCTCACCTACCATACTATATAAAACCCCATATCTCGTTTGTCACCCATTCTGGATACATACACTCAATATCGTCCCCTATTCTCAAAATCCCTATTCAACATCACTATACAAAGGGAATGCCACCTGTGTCATAGGTTTAATACCAGCCCCCTTATGCCATAGGAGGAACCCTTCCACCACAACCTACCAATGACCTCATCAAATCAATGATGGAAAGGATGTAGACAACTTTGGAAGCATCGGTTTCGAGGCTCGTGTAATTCTCTCACCTATGATGAAATCTGTAATGAGCCCATTCATCCATCCATCACTATTTTCCCATACCCACTACATTAGGAAATGCAAAAATTCAACCGTTTCAATAATAAAGAAGACCCACAACAGAATTTGTGGTCTTTCAAACATGGGTGTTACCTCATTTCCCATGAAGATGCTTTACTCCTACAAACCTTCCCAATGTCCCTGACAAGACCAGCCTTTGACTGGTGCAGTCGACTACCAAGACACTCCATCTACTCATTTAATCAAGTAGCCAAAGCCTTCTTAGATCACTTCTCCATTAACATTGTTAAGAAGTTTACCATGATTGATATTTATTCCACATGACAAGATGATGATGAGTATATCGCTGAATTTGTCACTCCCAGGCACAACCTAATTAACCACTCACATTTTAATTACCTCAAACCGAGCTCATAGAGTTGTTTACTCGAGCTTGTCCAAGGAACATCTCACCAATGCTGCGGTGCGTAACTCTTAAAAATTTTATGAGGCATTCACCATGGCATGGAAATTGGATATTTTTTCTATCAAAGAGAAGAAAAATCAACTTCGTAAAACCAAAAGGATCTCGCCAATGCCGTAGTTCTCAAGGATTGTCACCCTCATCAATAAAAGTACACTTCGATAAGAGAATCTTACTCTTCTATTTTGGAAAATCTTGTCAAGGGTGGTGCCATTACCCTTCCACCTATAAAACCACATATTAGTTTTGACCGTGAGTGAACCATGCCCACATTGTATAAGGAACATGAATTTAACAACTATCATCGTGTTAAAGGTCATAATAATAATAATAACTTCATCACCTTCAAGAATATCATCCAAGAAATATTTGACAACAAAGATCTATTCTTGGATAGCCCGAATCCACCCGCTAACTAAAACCTACACATCTTCAAGAAGCCACCCCTAATCATGCCCCATCTTCCAACCAAGATAGCGACACTTTAAACAATGATAGTAATGTCTCATGAGGTCCACGTTATTTTCGATGACATACCAATTGCTTCCCAATTACCTCATGTTCCTTACATAGATGAAATCTTAGCTTAAGCTCCACTACCTGCACAAAAACTAATTTCATCTACTCCTCCACCCACAGGGGAACCCCTTCATTTTCTCCTTCACCCGTGGAAGATCCTATAATCAGCATGCCGCTTTTAACCCCTCAAATTTCTAAGTACTTGTCAATGACACCTCTCCTACTCATAGGAGATACATGTTCACAACCTAATCTGTCACAAGGAGAGTCAACCTCATTTGACCCATCCTCTCCTCTACCCATAGAGGATCCTATAGAAATACCATTGCCTTTAGATGACCATTCACCATCAGACCTTCAAGATCCCACTGATTTTCTTTTAACTCTCTTACCCACAAAGTCTAAGGCTAGCCGAGTTCTCTTTATCTCAAACACATTTGATGGGAATTTCTACTCAATCCACGCTGGCTCCCCTTACAACAAGTACCATTTTAAAGTTTGGTTGATCACTTGGACTATGTTGATAGAGCCTTACTTTAGGGGTGCCTTCTACTTCCTTCTTTAACACAAATACAATTTTCCCTCACCGACACCTCCACTAACTATCTACAAGTGTTTCAAGAAAACAAACCAAATGAAACTATGAATATTGCAACACCTTCCACATCATCACCCATGGCCCAAATTACACCTCCACCCACAACCCAACATACATCTACACCCAAACACCTACCCTCGTCTATATCACCTCCCTTACTAAACCTATCACTACCTTAGGGGTCATACCGACAATGACTAGCCTTACTCACCCACCCATCAAACTAGATTTAGCGATATCTTCCAAAACTAATGCTAAAATTACTCCGGCCCCTATAAAGAGGATCCAATCTCCTTGGCCTCATAAGCTAACCTCCCCTACCATGCCATTGTCACCATCACCCCTTCGTCTATCTTAGGACCTCATCCCTCAACCTTGGCAAATCAACCCCGTCCACCGTAAACCAAGAACCCAAAGAACCCATTTCCTCATGACAGTCTCTAATATACCCAAGAGACCCACACAACCTCTAAACTCACTCGTTACCTTCTTACCACCCATACCTCCACTATAGTCCATAACATCTTCACTACCCATGACACTCTCTTCTCTTTCACTCATGTCTCCTTCCCAAGCCACACCACCCACCTCCACAAAGATCATCTCGGTTACCCTTGTGGGTAAACCGTCCTCTTCCACCATCAAATTTTCCTCCACATATTTTACACCCATGTAATCATTTCCCAAAATACATAACCTAAATCTAAAAATAAGATACCCTCTAATAAGGTAGTTAAACCAACTAAACCTTCCATCACCAACTCTTCTACCATGCCCATACCCAAGCAGATGCGACCAACACCTAAGACCACACCACACACCAAACTAGTAGAACAACCTACTCCCCCTCCTATAAAGACTCTTCCTCTACAATCAGCCACACCTATACCCAAACCCACATTCACCTCCCATTGTGATCCACTAACAGATCCTATGCCAAAATCTTAACCAATCTCCTTAAAACTTCCATCATCACATTACCACCTCTTAGAACTTACAACCCACTCAAACCCAAACCAAAAGGGTTTGATGAAACCAAAATTTATGCCTACTATCATGTTCCCGGACATGATTTAGGGAATTATAAGGATTTAATAACCACTCTTGTCCAATTGTGTCCTCCCAAATAAAATTTTGATGATGACGATCTTCTTGATGATGACCCCATTTATCCTTCACCAATTTCCACAGACCTTCTCCAATTACCTACTCGGTGATAAAAATCTCCACCCCCAAAATCTTTTATCCACCCCTAGATTCAAGATCAACATGGTTCGTATAAGAGAATTTTCCAAACCACCACCAAAATGCCAATGCAAAATACTCATTTCATAAGGATTGTATCCCCCACTAGGTTTTTCCCCTCATGTCACTATACCTTCTATGACACACCCTCTTCATCTACCTCCCATCAAATTAACATGATCAAAATTGCCACCCATGCTCAAAAAAAAGACAAGGGCAAGGAGAAAGAAACTAGCCCATAAACCAACCATGTACGCAACATACCAGCCTCACCCATACCCAAAGTCACCATTCGATATCCTGCATATCCTATTTTTGATGGGGTCACACAATGCACAATGCTAAAACAACTACACCAATCCCCCATCATTATGTCTTTATATGACCTCATCCAAACCTTAGAGTCACATCGTCAAGCCCTCATGGAGGCCCTCCAATCTATTAAAGTCTTACCAAATGACCACACACCCCTAGCCTCCATCATTACCCCTCACCACGTAACCTCTCTCACTAGATCATCACCTTCGTCCTATGCCTCCACCTACTCACCAAATGGCTTCCTCGGCACTTTTCGGATGAAGAGATTGCTCCCTTCCAATCTGCGACCACGACCTCACACTTTTCATCTACGTATTTATCATTAACATACACATACGATGCATTATGATTGATGGTGGTACTAGCATTAACATCATCTCCTCCTATGAATACTACCAAATGTGGATACCTACCAATTGCATGCATGGTAACCCGATTATGTTGTGCTCCTTAAATGACTCCATGATCTCTACTGCAGGTCTTGTTGTTCTCCATGTCTTCATGGGTCCTGTCTTATCTTCGAACTTTTCTATGTCCCGAAAGGGGAGTTCAATATAACTTGCTACTTGGGCGACCCTATATCCATGCCATGGGTTGGTCCCTTTGACTTTACATCACTACCTCAAATTTGAACATGAGGGACATAATTAAACTATCCTGCTAACCCATCACCTTTCAAGATCTATAACATGCTATATCAGCCCAATGATGTGCTTATATCGGTTAAGTCATCTAGCATTATCACTCCTTCACCTTCACCCACAAGCCCATCCACCAAAACTACCACTACCTCTGCTACATCTAACCTTGTTATCCCCACTGCAACTGTAGCCTCTACCACTAACACACCTGTTTCCCCATCATTTAGGGATCCATCTATCCCCACTACCCACATATAGACTACTGATCCCCTAGAAGGTTTTTTTCATCACCTCACTCTAGGGTAATACTGTCTATACAATATTGACACCTTCCTCATCCCACAAGAGTATGGGAATCTATATCAACACCCCAACTATGACATCCACATCGGTGATGTTTTCCTTATGGATCTCCCCACCTTTACACCAACCTAAAGCATGGGGGACTTGATATTGCCACCTATAAACCTAAACCTCCATCCCAAGCCCAACCCTTTTCATCTAACCTACACTTCCTCACTAACCACCGCTTCACTCACACTTTCCTCCACCGGTGCACGTGGAAAGGATTTGGCTTCATATTTTACAAACAAGGCCACCATACTATCATTTCCTGTATGTCTCATAAACACAATGACCATAGTGGCATCATTTTTATTCTCCATCCTCCAAGAAGGTTCACATCAACCTTATCTTAGATGATAAATCTTCCCCATCTCATTCACCCATATTACCATATTCACCTACGGAGTCCATAGATCCTAAATCTATTCCTTATAAAAAAAATTTGTAAACACCATTTCCATGGGACCGCTGACCTATCAACGTGATGGTGATGTTCCCTCTTCTCTCCCATTCTTGTATCGTGACATTACGATGATGATACACCTTCTATTAATGTGTTCAATGTCAGGATGATGAGTCCATCCTCACCTACCTTGGTGTGGAAGAATCTTATATTCATCATTCGTTACCTCGGAGATGTAAACCATGTTGAGCAATCGACCAATAGCAAAATCAACATTAACACTTATGATGACCCACACATCCTAAAGATCGACCAATCCTTAGACACTACTGAGCATGAATCCTTCACCTCTTTTCTTCGGGACCATAGCAATGCTTTTACCTAGTCCTATGTTGATATGCAGTATAGACCCAAAATCGTGGTCCACAATATCATAACCATTCCGATGCCAAACCCATCAAACAAAATCGAGGATAATGCATCCTTGCATTTCTCTTTTAGTCAAGGAATAACTTCAACGCTTTCTCTCGGTTTCCTTCATCCTACCCATTTATTATCCCAATGGATTTCTATTATTGTTCTATCACAAAGGCAACATGGGGACTCCATATTTGCATAGATTTTCATGACCTCAACTTCACTTGTCCCAAAGATGATTTCCCACTACCAGCATTGACCAAATAGTTGATCTAACCATTGACCATGAAATTTTATCACTCATGGATGGTTTCTCAGTCTAAAATCAAATATTACTATCTCTAGAGGATCAACGAATATTTCCTTCATCACCCCTTGGGGACCTTCTCTGCTATTGAGTCGTGCTTTTAGGCCTCAAAATTTTGGTGCTACATATCAATGAGCCATGACTTACATCTTCCATGACATCATGCATCACATATTAGAATATTATGTAGATGATATGATTTCCAAATCCAAACATTTTCCTGTTCTTAAATTCATCTTTGACCTCCTCATCAAGTATTTTGTTCGTCTTCAACTAAAGAAGTGCATCTTTGCGGTATTTTCTGGAAAACTCCTGGGTTTCATCATTTCTTTCCGTGGCATAGAATTTGATCTCGCTAAAGTCTAGGCTATTCTAGAAATGCATTTGACCACTAATCTCCATCAACTTTGAAGCCTACAAGGTAAGCTATAATCCATTCATCATTTTATCTCGCATGCTTTTCGACCGTTGTCAACCATTTCATCATCTTCTCAAGAAAGATGTTTCATTCAAATGGGATGATGAATGCCATAAAGCATTTGAGGCCTTAAAAAATACCTTCTTCAACCACCAGTAGTCATTCCTCCCAAAGATGACCAACCCTTTTATTTATATATTTCCGCCACTAACCATTCTTTAGGTGTCATGCTTTCTCATCACGACAACCAACACCAAGAGTAGGCTATTTATTACATAATTTGTACCTTTTTGGACTACAAAACTAGATATACCCATGCTGAAAAACTCTACTTAGCCTTAGTTTTCGTCACTACCAAACTCTGTTATTAACTACTCAACCACAAAACCTTCATAATTACTAATACTCGACCCATTACACTATATGTATGCCAAACCCTATCAACATCTACGTGTTGCGTATGTTGGCTTATGCTTCTAGCCAACATTGACCTCGAATTCATTCATCAAAAGTCCATTAAGGGCTAGGCTATTACTAACCAACCGGATAATGCACCTATTTCCGGAATCAACCATCTAACTTTGATTTTCCGACAAGTCTATAACTACCCTTTCCATGGACGAACACTCGCCACAAATGACACTCTTCTTCGATGGCTCCAAATTTCGGTGTGAGGGAGGGGCTGGTGTTATCCTCATTCCCCTTGAGGGTGAACCTATGAATTTGTATTTTAATCTCAATTTGATTGTATAAACAACATTACGAGATACGAAGCACTCGTATTGGGTCTCTAGGATGCATATACCTTAGATGTTAAGACAATCAATATTTTTGGTGATTCTCGGTTGGTCATAAACCAAGTCAATGGTCTATACCGATTGTCATGATGAGATTATTCAAAAATATAAGCAACACGTAGACATCCTTTTGACCACCTTTGACCATTATACACTTTAAACCACCCCATGTTCTACTAATAAATTTTCAGTTTTCATGAACTACTTGGATTCTCGATACTGCTTCACCCGCCGACTCTAAAATATTTGTCACCATACAAAGGCTACAATCACCCTCTTTTTATCTTGTGAAGTTTACTCTGTCACAAAACTGTTGCCCTTGACCCAAGTGACCTTCGATGTAAGCAATATGCAGACTATCTTTCCCTTTCCATTCTACCCACTGATCTCACTCATAATGGACAACGTGCCTTTCTTAAAAGTATCTCCCATTATTTCATCATGGGTGGTCTTCTTTACAAGTGAGATTTCGATGGAATTCTCTTACGCTGCCTTACAAGTTCTTAAATTCCTTACACCATTAAGGAAGTCCATGATGGAATTTTTGGAGGTCAATTTATTAGTTTCACTATCGTAAAATGCATTCTTCACCTAGGATATTATTGGCCAACCTAAAACATGAATGTTGTGCTTTTGTCAAACATTACGTAAAATTCCAATGACATGTTAATCTTAATCACACACCTAGTCATGCCTTACAGGTCACACGAGACCTTTGGCCTTTCTCTCAATGGGGTTTGGATCTTGTTGGTGAGATCAACCCCCATTCTTCCCAATGCCACCAATGGATTATAACCACTACTGAATATTACACTAAATGGGTAGAGGCCATTTTCCTCATTTCTACAAAAGTTGAGAAAATATGTGAATTCATCAACCATCACATCATTTTTCATTTTTGTGTTCCTCACCGCATTATCATTGATAATGGAAAACAATTCCAAAACTAAACCCTATGCAAACTATGTGATGCTTTAAGCATCCACTGTGTCGTGTAGAACCCCATCAAGGATCGTGGGAATCTCCCACCCTCTACATCTGACAGTGAAAAGCAACATACTACCTCCATCAGCAACACTACCAGCCTCATCTCTTCCGGATGGGCCTAGTACATATCACCATAGCTCATACTAGTGATATGGAACCTCAACTTTGCCAGCCCCTCACCAAACACCGTTAGCATCAAATCCTTAGAGACCTATAAGGAGATAGAATACACCTACATCCCCATTATCGGTAGCCATAGGATCCTATACACATCCTCAAGGGTGACTGTGATCTCACCCATCAATAGATGTTGATCGCTAAGTTACATCTTTCGATGAGAGTGACCATAAAACTCAGCTCCTAGACTATGTGCCAGTAGTGTCTGACCCCAATAGGGCCAACCTATAAAATATGGAACCAATCAATGGTTGTGGCACTCCCTCGTACCTCCGTGAGAAAGGGCGATTACCTATCTCTCATCCGTAGTTGGTCCACGGCTGCATTCAACCAATCACACACATTATTAAAACATGATTTTACCCAACATTAAACTCCACCCCTCCCTTCTTCCCTTCCCCTCACCCACTATCTATTTCACCAACTTTACCTAACCTTTCCCTTACCCTTCTTATACCTCTAACCTTTTCACCCTAACTGTACCGATTACTCGACTATCACCACCCATTATAACAGACATTGGTTACCCCATACCTGACCAATGTCGGTGTGAAAATCTTGACGTTAGCCATACATTGACTATCGCCGTTCACTTTGTTATAGCGCCAAAACACAAACCCCAATTCCCTTTACCTAATTTCATTCCCATTTTCCCTATAAACCTACCCATACCTCACCTAAGTCCCTCCCCAACCCTTTTCCCCTACCTCTGACCTTTCCCACCCCCTCTTTCATTCATTTAACCACACATTTCAATTATTTTAACCTCCCTACCTCTACCTCTCTACATTTCCTTCTTCCTATATCAAATAATAATGAAAGGATTAGATCTTACCTCATCTCGATTTCATCTCCATGGTGGCACGTATGGATACTATGCCGGTGGTTCACCCAAACCCTCTCCCACCTCCTCCATTCCATAATCTCCCTCCACCTCTCAACCAGAGTCACCTCTCTTCGCCCGATCTCATGGACTGTCTACATGGCTCTCCTCTCTAACTGGATATCTCCACCTTAGCTCGGTACGACACCATGTACTTTCCTCTCAGCAAGGCACAAAATTATTGTTCTCTCGTCATTTTCACAAAAGCCAAAATGTACAAATGAATCTGTATTATACGGAATTTTCCTTTTTATATACCTACATCAACCTGACCGGTGTTGGTTATACCTAAACCGATATCGGTTTTGTGCCCTAACACACCATGGTTAGTTGTACCTAAACCGACATCAATCACGTTCCCTAGACAACCATGGTCAGTTTACCTAGACCATAAATGGTTCAATATGACCGACAACGGTTACCTGTCATACTCTTGTCAAATACCCTTTCCCATTTCTACTCTAACTTAACCAACCCAGCCACCATTTGACCTTACCCACCCTTATCACAATCTACCTCCAAGCCTACCTTACCTATAGTTGTCCTTAATAGCATTTAGGGACTTGTTATTTTACATGTACCTCAGCCCTACCCATGTCGTGCCCTCGCTACCTGGACCCGAACATTATTCATGACCTATGAACCCATGTGCTCGCTATACCTTGTGACACTATTACCCGTGTTGTTTGACCTAATGACCTTACCTTACCTTACCTATTTCCATACCATTTATCTTGACCCAACCTTTGGTATCTTTGGAACATACCTACCCATTCCCGCACTTGACCTGCGATGTGTTTCTGCCCCATATCCTATACCTTGGATATTGAAATCACCTCAACCTTTTTTGGATAAACCTATCAACCTTCGAAGATGTAGAGTTTGCATTCCCTTTAACCTAGTACTATTTAACAATTTATGTGTGTACATATATTCGAATGTAACTACCTTTGACCCTGGCCCATTTCCCTTTTTCCTTGATTTGAACCTTACCCCATTTACCCATTTTTACCTCCACCGACCGACCCACACCTACCTACCTCACCGTTGATTAAGTGGATATTCCCATGTCTTCACCTGTTGCATCTTGCAATGATGGTACCTATTTTTCTCATCCTAATAGCCTTACCTTGCCTATGGCCATGACCCTTATCCAAACAAACCTTGACCTTTTGACCTTTTGGATGTACCAACCACACCTAAATGTTCCTACATCTTACCTCGTTGAGTGCCTAGACCATATCCTTTACCCTAGATACCGAACCTCAATAACCCTTGTTTGGATGACCTTTATGACCCTAGCTAATGTACATTTGTTATGTTGAGCAACCTTGGTATCTCATGGCATTTCACAACATGTGCATATGTCTGAATTCTCTACCTAATCACCCACCATACCTCTTATAATCACCATACCCTCGACCATCACCTTCTTCACACCTAACATTGTTTACTTCAACCACCCACCTCCTCATTTTATCAAACCACTCATTACTTCCTTATCTCACCTCATCGGTTCCTAATTTGAGCAGGGTTACCTCCACCCATGATTAGGGAAACAGTACCTTCACCCACACATGGGGCAACCACATCTTATTTTTTTCAGCATCGCTTACCAATACAAGCTACGCAACAAAAAGGGGAAAAATGTAAACACCAAAATTAGGTCACACTCCCCTTGGTCCCTCGTCAAATAACCAGCTCAAACATACTCACCTAACCATGGCCCCCTTTTCACCCCATGTTAATATTAGTTTAATTAAATTAATTAAATTAATATGCACCCTCACAATATACATTACTTAATTATTCTAATTAAGATCATTTCCACCTCACCTAAACACCTCACCTAGCCACCTCACCTTAGACCTATTCTTGGCATGTTTCCATTACTAACTAACACTTAGTCTAACCATAAAAATCAATTCCTACTATCCCTTTAACCACCTTCCCACTCATAAAAACATAACATTTGTTATACATCTAGAAGGAAAGGAATGAACCTGAGCTAAAAGAGGGGAGATCTACCAATTTTAGTAAACCTAGGGAATCCCACCTTAACCGATGCCAATCACCCCTAAAACGATGTTGGTCAACTTCAAACCACCATCGGTTACCATTTATTCACCTTAGAAACCTTGTTTTTAGGTTGGCACATTATGAGAGTGATATAAGGAGAAGAGAGATGCATGCAAGCAAAACCCGAGTCTTATCATGCACCCAGGACATCCATAGCCAAAGACACTAGGATAGATCGAAAAGCAATGGCACTCATGGTAACATTCCAAGAAGCAACACTATTACACCAAGCTCCATTTAGCCAACCAATCATCACCACCACCCAACCATTGGACTGTAACATTGGTAAGTGTTCTATCATTAATCATTTCCTTTCTTATTATTCTCATAGAGTAGTTACTATTTATGTTCCCACTCTTACTTAACATTCCCATCCCTCCATAGCCTTCTTTCTAAAAAACTCAAAACCTCACCCACCCATTTATCGATCACCTATCCTAGCCCTTCTACCTCTTTGAGTGTTCTCAGTATTCCCACAGACCTCACCATCCTCTTCTTTAGCCCCATCCAACCTCACCTAGACTCTAGAATAGAGTTTTCATTGAACTACTTTCATCCCAATTTAATGACGTTGGTTACACATAACAATCGTCAGTCTCCCTTAACCATCGTCGGTTATACCCAACCGACATCAATCTTTGTGTTTTATACCCTGCCTAATAACAAAGCCAAAAAACCTCCTACTAGTTGACCTAAACAACCTAAAATCAGACCTTGACCAGTCCCAGTACCTTGACAGTCACCTCATCCTTTATATCCAACTATAGCCTAGCCTGTTGTGATTGGATTTTCTTATTGTAATTGAATGAGATACCTAAATCATATCAACTATAGTAGAATTTTAATTATTTCTCACATTAATTTGTTTTAAATAGTGGATTGAAAGCCATCTAGGAGAAAATGATCAATTAATCAAATATATAATATTATTTGTTGTTGTTGTTGTTCCCAATTTTACCGCTTGTTTCTCATACGGTGGACTGCGAGGAGAAAATGATCAATTAATGAAATTTTTATGTATGTAAAAATGCTTTACAAAATACACAAGTATAAAGTATGCAAATGTAAAATATGCTATGATAAAAGTGTAAATGGAAAATTTGCACTGATCCATGTCGAGAAAAAGGGTGTAGAACGATATCCCGTACTATCATGAGTTTTTGGATTAGTGACTATAGACACTAAAATTGGGTCACACTCCTCTTGGTCCCTCGAAAAATAACCAAATCACACACACTCACCTAATAATGTCCCCTTTCAACCCACTCTAATATTAATTTAATTATATTAATTCATTATCCTCACAATATTTATTATTTAAATATCTTAATGGGATAATCCCCACATATCCACCTCACCTAGCCACCTCACCCTAGACCTATTCTTAGTATGTTTCCATAACTAAATAAGACCTACCTAAACCCTAAAAATCAAATCCTAAATTCCCTCTAACCACATTCCCATTTGTTAGAAAAGGAAGTTTTCATTCTAATCCATGGGGAAATGAATGAGATCGAAGAAAATCAAAAGGATCTGCTTGATCTAGTAAACCTAGAAAATCCCACCCTAACCGATGTCGGTTACCTTGAACCACCACCGGTCAACCCGGAACCATCATTGGTTACCATTTAATCCCCAAAAATAACCTTGTTTCAAGGTTGGCACATCACTTCGAGAGCAAGAGACGAAACATGAGCTGCGTGGGCGGAACCGGTATTCGTACATGCAATAGGAGCACCTGACCAGCACCGAAACACCCATAGAGCCATGTACCTTCCCGAGAGCATCCAGGGAAGTGCCACCATCACACCAAGTTCCTTCCATTTGATCACCCATAATTTCCAACAAGACATCAACCTCATACAACAATAAGTGTTTTATTAACCAACACTTGTCCATTGTTATTTTAGTAGACTCTTTTACTTTTGTTATTAGTTTCTGCTCCCATTTCCATTCCCCCACTATTTACCTCCATGAAAACTTGACCATTCCTTCACCCACACCTTTGAACTACCCATACCTAGATTTTAATCACCCCTGAGTATACCCAAGACTTACACAGACCTTGTCATTTCCCTTTACATTTCCATTTAGCCTTAGATCTGCCTTCACCTCAAGCTTTTATTAAGTTTCCTGTACCACGACCATAATGATGCCGGTTACCCACAACCTTCACCGGTTAACCTAAACTGACACCGGTCATACCAGACCAATGTCGGTCTCTATGTTTTTACCCTCAGACCAAGAACAAATCTTAAAACCTCCACCAAATACACAAAATAGCCTAGAATCGACCCTAATCAATACACCGTACCTAATAGAGACCTTGACCTTTGGATCCAATCATAGGTTAGCTCTTTGTGAATGCATTTTCTTATTGTATTCGAATGAGATACCTAAATCATTTTAACTATAGTAGGATTTCCTTTATTGTTCGCATTAAGTTGTTTTAAACAGTGGATTGAAAACCATCTAGAAAGTATCATAGTTCTTGGATCTAGCACACAAGGCGAGTCCCACCGCATATCTTGTTTAACTTTTATTTGGTGGTCTTGTGTTCTATTTTAGGTAGTTCCTCCAAGTAAAAGGAATCTCTCACAATCAGATGTGGATCCAGAAGTCATACGCATGCAACAACCTACAACCAGAATTTCAATAGGTATTCCTCCTAGCCCTTTACCCTTATTTGTTTCATCAACATTCAAAGAAACGATCTAGAATCAAGTGAAAATTTTTGGCATATGATCGGGTGAAATATTTTGGCATGCCCAATGGGACCCATTCGGGGTTCTTTACATTATTTCATTTATGGGTGAAAATTTTCATGTTTTTTCCTTTCGAAAAAGGTTCTCACATTAAAATTTCTCCCCTGGAACCTTCTCTTCTTCTATTGTCTAAAATTAATCATATTTTGGTGCTTTAAAATGAAGATTTCTTCCCTTTCATTAGTATCACATTAGTGAAAGAGCATCCCTTATCCTCTTCATGTTTTTGTGTCATCGAATTCAACATTTTGATTTGGGTTTAAAAATAATTTTATTTCATTCTACTTATTTATATTAGCTCACATTAATTGAGGGCAACCTATACGCTGGAAGTCATTTCCAACTGATGGTTGACAAATCAATCATAGAAAGAACTTTCTTTCTCTTTCTCTCTCTTCGAGTCTTACCCAAACACCACAAAATTAAAAATATAAAAATTCTTAAACAACATCTCTCCCAGAAGAAGTTGTAGGTGATCACATGATCACAACATAGTGGGCACCCAGCTCGTTACTTCTGTCAAGTCATTATCTCATAGGATGGCCCGCCCCCACCATAACATACCTAAAACCTCTCCCTTTAGATATATTTCTTCATAGGAAGCCTTCCTCACCAAAAACTCTATTTTGAAGTTCATGAGTCAGTCCTTAATAGCATAAGATAAACAAACATAATAGAAAAAGCATTCTTATGATCATTTTTTTCTTAGTGTTTCGCTTGGCTTGCATTTTGAGGTGAGAGGACACATTTTCCATTTTATTATTTCCCTTTACATGATCCTCATCATAGTTAGTGTATTCCAACTTCATTTGAGTGTGTTTGGACCATATTTTCATCATTCTCAGAATTATGGGTTTGATTCCATATCTGATTTTAACTCACAACCACCTTTTCTTCATCTCTATTTCAATTTCACGATGAATCGGTGTCATTCTAATGACCATCATCGGTTACCTTGTGACTATCATCAGAGTTTACCCAAGCTGGTGTTAGTTTACTATTCTTTTGGTTAACCTACCCAAAAGGACACCTACTTCACCTTCTTTGTTGTTCAGAGTCTCTGTCACTCTCATCATATTCATTGACTTGATAAATTCCATCAACATCTTGTCTACTTAGCAGATTGTCAACCTTTTGCCTTGTTTTGACAAAGTGTCCATTTTCCACAGATGACCGACAATGATTACTGTGACCAATGCCAATTTACCCTAACCGGCATCAGTTAGCTGTGTAATTTTCCAGGTTGACATTTAATCCCAAGTCACCTACCACCACCTGTTTCTCCTATCTCTCATTTGTATTGTTGTATCATTTACGAAAAAAATTCCTCTCTGGGTTAGTACTTGTTCACATGGTGTTGTCGCATAGCCAAGAAAATGCCCTCATATTCCACGATTTGTCACCACTCTCCCGCCTAGTCTATCACCACCATGTATTTTATCACCCATGGATCCTACCCAACCCATCGCTATCACCATAGGAGATGAGGAGTTCACACAAATCCTTGACCGAACCCTCTTGCCTTATAGTTTAATCTTTCCCATTCGTCCAATCAAGATGCCTCGGGTCAGTTGATATATGGCATGCCCGATTCTATCCCCGAAATTCATGCCTACTTCTATTTCAGCCCCCTTTGGCTTTGTGCTACCTTTATCTACCTTACATCCTGTCGTTTCGCAGTAGGCCCTATACCTACTATGACCGCCATGATGCCACCTCTGTGCACTGCCACATCCACTATACCTTCGCCAACCACCCAAAACATAACCTCATCCATGCCTATTGTCTCACACATACTCGTAGCTACATAACCACCCTTGGTGTCGTTGACCCGATCCCTTTTCAAAACATTATCCTTTCTATTCGTAGTCTTTAGCCCCCATTGCTACTAGGGTCACCATGACCCTTCCACCTCTATATACATACTATCGTGAACCTCCCGTTTCATCTATCAATCATGCTAGGTATATACCCCTGTCTCACTCCCTCCTTCCCAATCTAGAAGATAGAATGTCTAGGTAACCCACTATACCGGTCTAATGTGGGCTTGGTCGGACACTAGGGAAAGGTCCTCGAAGCAAAAGCATCATCATGGGAAATCAGATAACACCCATGTTTGAAAGACCGCAAGTGCTTTATTACGGGTCTTCTTTTCTATTTTTTTATTGTGGGTAAATAGGTTTGAAGGGACTATACCTTGTGTACAAAAAGGATAAAAAGCTAGATATAAAAAGAGGAAAAAATGATCCTAGATATGCCAAACATCATAAACTAGGAGGCTCAACAGCCAGATAATACAATATAGGAAACAAAACAGGATCAAGACAGACAGTGATCTGAATAGAAGCAAAAGAGACAAAACACGAACTCGAGGGAACCACCACTGATCTTCCTAGCCAAAAAATAGCACCAAAAATGCCAGACAACAAAAACTTCACCACCAGTAAACAACAACAGAGCTCCACATCACTTGACAGCCGGTCAATCTTGGCCTTAATCATTTAGAGCAAGATGAAGAATGTAATGGTTGTGGCCTAGGATGGATCTTTCAAATCTACAGGAAATTGCAAGATCTCTGTTCTCCTTGGAGCCCCAAATATCCTTGGTAATACCGCTGAGACTACAAATACTATGCACATGTTGCTCGATAAAATTATAGATGCTTTTAAGAGCTGAGAGGATACAATCATTACGCCCTTTTGCATTTCCAAGCCTGACATCCAGAGAGAGAAGCTTCTTGAAAACTTCAGCAGTGATATCATCTTCTTCATCATTTTGCAGCTTTCATTTTCCCTTTGTTTTATCCATATCCCTAATAGCACTCTTTAGGTCCTGAATCTCCTTTTCCATCTTTTCTACCCTGACCAACAAGTCCACATCTTTAGGTTCCTCCACCGGATTACTAATGTGCAGTAAATTCATTGCAAGCTCCAGGTCTTTATGAATTCTTAAAACCCTCTAAGAAGCGAGGCATTTCCCGGTGCATGGGATATGGATGGATAGGAATGTATGGGTGGATAGGCTCATTACAAATCTCATCGTAGGTGAGAGTGTTATGGGAGCCGAAACCGATGCCTCCAATGTGGTGTTTTGTCTCTTTTGCTTCTATTTGGATCACCATGTCTGTCTTGATCTTGTTGTGTTTCCTATATTGTATTATCTAGTTGTTTAGCCTCCTATTTTATGATGTTTGGAATATCTAGGATCAGTTTTCCTCTTTTGATATCTAGATTTTGATCCTTTTTGTACACAAGGTATATTCCCTTCAAAACTATTTACCCATATTAAAAAAATACAAAAGAAGACCCGCAACAACACTTGCGGTCTTTCAAACACTGGTGTTATCTGATTTCCCATGATGATGCTTTTCTTCGAGGACATTTCCTAGTGTCGACCAGGCCCACATTATACTTTGGTATAGTGGGTTAACATTATTAAGAAGATTATCGTGACTTACCTCTAATCTACGCGTCATATGATGAAAAATCTATCGCAGATTTTGTTTCTTGTTGGCATAGCCTCATCAATCAACTAATATTCCAACTAGCACAAAATAAAATCATCGAGCTCTTCACATGGTATTTTGATAGACATATCTCACCAACCTTGTAGGTTTAGAATTTTGAACCTTCGATGAATCATTCACCATAGTACAAAATCTAGAGATTCGAGCCATCAAATAAAAGAAAAACCAACTACGCAATAAGAATGTGGAATTTAAGTCAAATGATATCTCTTCTTCTTTGAAACCATAGAACAATTATTCAAAATCCAAGGAACCACTAACATAGCAGTACTCAAGGCTAGCCTAGCTCATCTCACAAAATCAGGCTAACCCCTCATCTAATCTCTCACCCATTCAAACTTTTCAATTCAGATGAGAACAACAGAAATACACCCCAATTAGGGAGCCTTATTCTTCTGTCTTAGAAAATCTCATTAAAGTTGGGGCCATCACCCTTCCTCCTATAAAACCACACACTATTTTTGACCCTGCTCACCTAACACCCCCATGGTACAAAGAGCATGACTTCTACAACTATCATCGAGTAAAGGGTCATAAAGATGGTAATTGCATCACTTTCAAAAAAATTGTCCAAGAAATGCTTGGGAAAGGTGAGTTAACTTTGAGTAATCCTAACGCGTCTACCAATCAAAACCTACACATCTTCAAGAAACCATTTCCTAACCATGCCCCTTCTTCTAATCAAACTGAAGAAACCTCAACTCACGATAGCCATACCCGTGAGGTCCATGCTATTTTCAACGATGCACCTATTGCTTCCCAATTACCTCATATTCCTTCCATAGAGGAAATCCTAGCCCAAAGTTCTCCACCTACACTTGAACCCACTTCACCTACTCCTCCACCCATAGAGGAACACCCTTCATCTCCTCCCTCACCCATGAAGGAGACTCCTATTAACATCGAGACCATTTCACCTTTGGCTTCTCCACCTAGAGATCTATCACACGCAGTACCTCTCCGACTCATGGAAGATGTTTTTTATCTCCTCCACCCACAAGAGGAGCACCCATCATCTCCTCCACCCATAGAGGAGAACCCATCATCTCCTCCACCTATCAAAGATCTAGTAGAAACACCATTTCCTCTAGGGGACCATTCTCCATCAGTTACCCAAGATCCTACGAACTTACTTTTGGCTATCTTACCTATAGAAGCTGAAGCTAGTGAATTCCCCATTTCTAAGACACATTTTACGGGAATCACCATTGGATCCTCATCAACCTCACCTACAACAGTGCCTTTCTCTCACTTATCCAATCACTTAGATTATGTGGATAGATCCTTACTTTAGGGGTGTCTTCTACTTACTTTCTCAACAAAAATGTAAATGTCACTCGTGACACTTCCATTATATATCCAAAAATATTTTGGCTAATTGAACCAAACACAACCGCAATTATCACAAATTCCCCCATGATATCACTCATGGCCCAACTCACACCCCTACGCATAACCCAATAAGATTCTACATCGAAAACTACACCTACATCATCTTCCTTTCCTAAACCTATTACCACCTTAGGGGTTGATGAGACAAAAATATGTCTCATTATATCACCAAATAATGTGCTTATTCTCTCTCTCAAAATAAAGCTTTCAAGTGAATTTAGATGTAGTTTTAATAACAAATATCATATGTAAGGTAGAATATAGGATTTATCTTATCATCTCTTTAGAAATATATTTGTAATCTAATTGTTTTAATTTATTGATATTTCTTCTAAAGTTGGAATACAAAAGGAGAAAATAGGTCATAAGAAACTGTACTCCAAGTTCATAGATTACAGCATTTCGAAATTCTTCACACAGCTATGGAAATTCCCAACTACAGAAATTCTTCACACAGCTATAAAAATGCCCAGCTATAGAAATTCTTCACGCAGCTATGGAAATTTCTAGCTAGTGAAAGTATTTTGGTTTGTTCCAAAATAATGTAAAGGAGAACTGAACTATTCAACCTACTCTTTTCTTCCATGTCATCAACCAAGAATATAGATCCAAACATGTGGCAATCCAAAGTCATGAATGCATGTGGCATTCCAAGAAGAATTCAAAGTCATGGACCTAGCACTCTTCTTTTTCTCTCCATGTTTTAAGGATGAGCAAATGGTGGAATAGTATTAGCAATGTTCAATAAGTACTTTCCCACTTTGTGTTCCTAGATTAAAGGGATTAGTTGTAGAAATATTTTCCATGATAAGTGGGTTGTTGTAGTCAAGTTTGTTTAGTATTTATTTCTTTGAATAAATATGCCCAAGAATAGGTAGTTAGTTCTTGGAGTGTGGACCAAGTAAACTAGGAGTAATGTCTATAAATACCTCTTCCATATATTTGGAAAAGGGGCATATTTTGTAAATCAATTTTGAATCAATACAAGTGCAGTTTTAAAAGTTAATTGTAGTTGCTCCAAATCCAAAGGGAAGAGAATGGCCAAAATCTGCTCTTCCCCAAGGAGGAGGATTTTTCTGTTATTTCTTAGCATAGTTTATTTACTATAGATTTATTTTAGTAGTTTAGTTGTTGTGTGTTTCTTTTTCATGCATGTTTAATTTCTATATGTTTTCTTAGGAAGAAGTATTGTTGAATAAGATTTTCCTTTCTCCTTTTGCATACAAATTTAGACACCACCTTGGTTATAATGACACCAACTTGTCTATGAGTTGGTTAAATGACTGGTAATACAATGACCCGTCATTTTTGGCGCCGTTGCCGGGATTATGGTGTTATTAGGAGACTCATATTTTTCTAAAAGAGTATTCTAGTGACAGTAGAATACCTCTTAACAAGATTTGTGATAGGAGATTCTTATTCAATAGCTTCTTTAGAATTTCTTTTCATGCAACTAGATTAGAATTTGCTTTCAAGTTTTTCATTTTCTACAATTTCTTTTCCTGTAATTTCATTTCCAGCAATTTCTTTTCCTGTAATTTTTTTCCTGCAAATTTCTTTTTTTGCAAATAGATTAATTTTTTCTGCAATTAGATTTAGAAACTTGATGGATATTTCCAAAAGAAACCCCCTCCTCAATAACATGGAAACACCATTTTATATTAGTCCATCAGACATGTGTTTATACAATTATTTATTCTGTTAAGAAATATTTCTATTATATTCATATTGAGAATTTCAATATGATATTATAGATTGTTGATAAGACTGACTACCTTAATCAGCATATGGATGAAAAATTCATAATAGAAATATGTATTATCATCAAATAAAACCCATACCTAGTTCTATTTCCTATATATACAATAATTACAGCAGCTAGTTACCCATGTATTTTGGTGTGATGGAATGAATACAATAGAAATTTGATGATAAGTTTTCTTAATCTTTATAAAAATTGTAACATAATATATTTCTATAGGGTCTAAATTGATTTGGGTTTCCTATTCTAAAATATTTCTTGTTTGCATGTATTAGATTCAATACCAGTTCATGCATGCAAGAAATGTAAAAAAAAAGAAAAAGAAAAAAAAACTAACTTTGTGCAGGTTAGCCAAGACAAAGATTTATGTGGAATATTTGTGTAAATAGATTGAGAGTTGAAGGAAAAGCTGAGTTGCTTCTGTCATGGAAGAAGGAAACGTCATGTTGAAGGAAAAAAACATCCATCTCTGCAACTCAAATTCCTACAATAAAAAATGAATCTACAACAATAATGAAAGTTATTAGAACATGGTAGACAAATGCAAAAAGGTATGCATTATTCTCTCATATAACAACTCATTTGGTTGAAAAGTTCAAGCATGCAACAAGAGAATTCTATTTTTAACTCTTACATTTAATGAAGTGAGACATTCCTTTTTGCATGCAATGACTCATGCGGTTAGAAAAATTCAAATAACATGCATTCCTATTTTATCTCTTTTATTTAATGAATTAGTCAAATTTTGTTAAGATATTCCTTGCATGTCGACTTAATTGATTTAGAAATAAATTTTACATACAAAGAGGAAATAAATTTGCATGCAATAAATGCTACAGATTTCATATCTTTTAATCAATTAAGTCTCATGCAAAGAGTGCTCCTAAATTGACTCTATTTATTTAATGAGAGAGACTTGTTCTAAATTATTTTCAATAATTATTGGAGATTTGAATTTGAAGGAGCTAATTGTTGCAAGAATATATTTTTTAGATGACATAATTACTATAGGAAATTACAAAATCAACATACATGGTGCATTAAAGAGGAGGTCAAAGGAAAAATAATCATCTGATATGGAAATCACGCATGAAAAATAGCTACATTTTCTGATGCAAACTACTCATGGATCATAAAGAAATAGATCAAACAATTTCTGGGTTTTGTTCTACATGAAATGAGATTTCTAGATCATTTTGAATCACTCATTTTCATTTAGAAATGACCAAGATATTGTAGTTTGAATGCACGCTTCTCAAAAGAAATAACATGTTGCAGACTGTTTTGATAATAGTGTTTTCTGATCCAAACTACTCACATCTCGTAAATAAATCACTCAAATGATTTTTGGGTCTTGTTCTACATGATCTAAGATTTCCAGATCATTTTTAATTTCTCATTTTTGTTGAGAAACGACCAAGATATCGCATTTTGAATGCATGCTACTAAAAAAATAACATGTTGAAGATTTTTTTTTTTAAATATATCTTATGATGCATGCAAGTATTCTAGCTAGTACTCCTCATTTTCAGTACCTGATTCATTCCATGCTACCCTCTTTGTCTCATTTTTTGTTAAAAATTCATTTTTCCAACTTTTGAAAACACCAAAAATTCCTCCGATATGCAGTAGTCAATGTTAATCTTCTAAAAAAATGGGGAAAATTGAAAACCAGCAAATGGTTGCTTTTCCCAAACCAAAAAAAAAAAAAATTTGCACTTCAAAGTCTTTCTTGGATTCATATGACTATTTCTCTTATGCTAACTTGGTTGATGAAATCATTTTCTCTTGAAAAATTTCTATCTTGCAGGTGGCTTTTACTTTGCATACCTATTTTTTTTTAGTTTGAAGATGGAAATCACGGTTATACAACATGATGAAAACAAGGATAACTACTGAGTATAGTATGGTACCTTCTATTTTTCTATTCTTGAATATTGTTATTTGTTGTTTTAATTTCAAATATATTCACTTCTCGAAAGCATAAAAAGAGAGAGAGAGAGAGAGAGAGAGAGAATTTTTTTCAAGATCTCCATGTGTTGATCAAGTCAAGTAACAAAGAAAACCATGCAAATGAAGTCTTTTTAGTTTATAGCAATTGAGATCTATAAGATGCTGAATTAAAAAAAAACAATTTGCATGAGGGCATGCACAAAGCTAAGTGTGGGGGAGACTCACTCTCTTCCAAATATTTTGAAGAAAACATGAGGACACAAAGAGTTAAGTGTGGGAAAAATATCTTTACATTATCTACGGAAAACCTCATGAGAGCATGAATAAAAAAGAAGTAAATAATTTTACTTCTAAAATCTCAGTTTGCTACTATCATGAAAAAAGGAGAAGAAAATTTGAAATATGTAGAAGTATTGACAAAATCAGATTCTATAGGAAGATCAGTAGTTGTATGAGGGCATGCAAGAAGTTAAGTTTGGGGGAAATAATGAGACCAAAATATTTCTCATTATATCACCAAATAACATTCTTATTCTCTCTCTCAAAATAAATCTTTCAAGTGAATTTAGATGTAGTTTTAATAACAAATATCATATTTAAGGTAGAATATAGGATTTATCTTATCATCTCTTTAGAAATCTATTTGCAATATAATTTTTTTTATTTCTTAGTATTTCTTCTAAAGTTGGAATGCAATAGTGTGTAGAAAATAGGTCATAAGCAACTGTACTCCAACTTTGTAGATTGCAACTATCGAAATTCTTCACACAACTACGAAAACATCCTGCTATGGAAATTCTTCACACAACTACAGAAATACCCAGCTACAAAAATTCTTCACGCAGCTATGGAAATTCCCAGCTAATGAAAGTATTTTGGTTTGTTCCAAAACAATGTAAAGGAGCACCTAACTATTCAGCCTACTCTTTGCTCCCATGTCATCAACCAAGAATATAGATCCAAACATGTGGCAATCCAAAGTCATGAATGCATGTGGCATTCCAAGAAGAATTCAAAGTCATGGAATCATCACTCCTCCTTTTTCTCTCCATGCTTCAAGGATGAGAAAATGGTGGAATAGTATTAGGAATGTTGAATAAGTACTCTCCCACATTTTGTTCCTAGATTAAAGGGATGAGTTGTAGAAATATTATCCACGATAAGTGGGTTGTTGTAGTCAAGTTTTTTTAGTATTTATTACTTTGAATAAATCCTCCCAAGAATAAGTAGTTAGTTCTTGGAGTGTCGACCAAGTAAACTAGGAGTAATGTCTATAAATATCTCTTCCATATATTTAGAAAAGGGGGCATATTTTGTAAATCAGTTTTGAATCAATATAAGTGTAATTTTAAAAGTTAATTTTAGTTGCTCCAAATCTAAAAGGAAGAGAATGGAAAAAATCCGATCTTCCCCAAGGAGGAGGATTTTTCTATTATTTCTTAACATAGTTTATTTACTGCATATTTATTTCAGTAGTTTAGTTGTGTGTTTATTTTTCATGCATGTTTAATTTATGTATGTTTTCTTAGGAAGAAGTATTGTTGAATAAGATTTTCCTTTCTCCTTTTACATATAGCTTTAGACACATCCTTGGTTATAATGACACCAACTTGTCTATGAGTTGGTTAAATGATGGTAATACAACGACCCATCAGGGGTCATCCCAACAAATAGCCGCACTCATGCACCCATCAAATTGGATTTAGCTACATCCTCCAAAGCCAACACAAAATTTAATCCAGCACCCAAATAGAAGAACCAACCCCATAGATCTTGTACTCCAACCTCACCAATCACACCTTCATCACCTTGACCCCTTCCATCCGTCTTAGGACCTTGCCCTTCTAGCATGGTTAAGAAACCTCCACCCACCAGTAAACTAAAAACACAACAACCCATTCCTCCCTCGTAAACCTCTAACATACCCAAGTTCCCAACATGAATTATACCCACACCTGTAATAGCTTTACCACCCATACCTCTAATACCATTGGTAACTTATTCACTACCCATGACACTTTAGTCTCTTTCCCTCACACCTCCTACACAACCTACGCCATCTACCTTCATAGCACCCTAGTTATCCCCATGGGTAACTCACCCTCTTCCACCATCCACTTTTCCCTCTAGATCTCATGCGCCCGTATCACCTTTACCCAAGAAGGTGTAACCTAAAGACAAAAATCCACTACCCTCCAATAAGGTAGTCAAACCAACCACACACTCTCTTTCAAGTTCATCTACCATACCCGGACCCAAGCAAACACGATTAACACCTAAGACCGCACCAACACCTAAAACTGTAGCTTGACCTACCCCCTCACACAAATACCCTTCCTCTACATCAACCCCACCTACACAAAAACCCACTTTCACTTCCCATTATGATCCACTAGTGGGATCCTATGCCAAAATATTAACCAACCTCCTTGAAACCTTTATCATCAAATTACCACCACTCAGACCTTATGACCTTCTCAAACCCAAACCAAAGGGGTTTAATGACACAAAAAATTGTGCCTACCATGATGTGCTAGGGCACGATGTAGAGAACTACAAGGCTTTGAAAACCATTCTTATCCAATTATTTCCTCCTGAAGAAAAATTTGACGATGATGACGATGAGGACCCCATTTCACCAGCACCCATTCCCATAGTTCTTACCTCATTGCCTACTCAATGACCAAGATATCCACCCCCACAACTCCTACAGCCACCCTCGAGATTCAAAATTAACATGGTTCACATCAGAGAACTCGCCAAACCCCACCCAAATGTCGGTGTGCCCAGCTCATCTCACAAGGTTCCTTCTCGCCACTTGGCTTTTTCCCTTCTTGTCGTTATACCTTTCATGGCTCACCTACTTCACCTACCTCCCTACCTCGATCAACATGATACATGTTGCTACTTGTTCTTAGATGGATAAAAGAAAGGAAAAGACAACCAACCCACAAACCAATCCTATACCCAACATACCATCTACACCCACACCTAAAATCACTACCCGCGGCCCCATATATCCTATTTCTAATGGGGTTACACATCGCACTATGCTTAAAAAACTACACCAATCCCCCTCAAAATGTCCCTATATGACCTCATCCAAACCTCGAATCCCATCATCAAGATCTCATGGAGGTTCTTCAGTCTATTGAGGTCTTACCCAATGATCCTACACCCGTGGCCTCCATTATTACACCCCATCATGTAGCCTCTCTCACCAAATTACCACCTTCATCTACACCTCCACTTACTCACCAAGTAGCCACACTTAGCTTCTCAAATGAAGATATCGTACCACACCAAACCGATGACCTAGATCCAACTCTTTTCATCTCTGTCCACATTGATGATATACGTGTATGACATGTTATGATCGATGGGGGTGCTAGCATTAATATCATCTCTTCCCATGCATTCACCCAAATGCACATACCTGATAATTACATGCATAAACATCCCATCATGTTGCATTCATTTAATGATGTTATCAACTCTACACTTGGCATTGTCATCCTCCATGTTCACGTGGGCCCCCACACTGTTCCAGAGTTATTTTACATCTTGGAGGGGGATTTTAATATAACCTATTGCTTGGTGGACCTTGTATTCATGTCATGGGTTATGTTCCTTCCACTTTGCATTGTTGTGTAAAGTTTGATCATGAAGGACAAACCTATGGAATTATGGCGAACCCATCACCTTTCAAAACTTACAACATGCTTTACTTGACCCAATGACGTGCTTATACCCATTAAAGCGTCTAGATCTTCCCCCACACCTCCACTTACTAGTGCCACTTGCTAATTCAACCACACCTCAATCCTCCATTACTACCACTTCCACAACCTCCATGACCAAACCTGTCAACCTCCCAATTAGCTAGCTCCACATCCAATCGACCTCCGACATGTCGTCTATCCCACTACCCACATAGTAACCACCGATCCCTTGGAAGGAATTTTTCAACACCTCACTCTGGGGTATCACCTATATAGTGTCAACACATTCCTTACTCCAAAAGAGTAGATAATTCTTCACTAGCACCCTCGCTTATGATCACCGTATAGGAGAGTGCCTCCTTTATGGTCCTCCCCACCTTCGTACATATATTACCTATGGGGGACTTGATACTACCACTTATACACCTAAACCACCATCACAAACATGTCCATTTTCCACCAACCTCCATTAACTCACCAATCACCGTTTTTCCCACACCTTCCCACACCATTGTGTGTGGAAGGGTTTTGGTTTTGTTTTTATGAGAAAGGCCACCATACTATTAATCCATGTACTACCCGCAAAACATAACAATCGTGTTGGTGCCTTTTTTGATCCTGCAAGTTTTTCCCTAAAGTTTCCTTCATTCTGCGTGCTCTAAAACATTTTTCTCTCAAAATTGGTGGTCTGCAACTTTTCCCTCTAGATTGAATGCCTTGAAATGCTCATAAACTTATTGTTTTGCCCCAATTTGAAAGAAATATGCATGTATGCCCTATTTTGTGCCCTAATTTTTCCCATTTCAAATGCCTCTACTATTTTTCCATTTTTTCCGATCATGGATGCTTGAGAATGATCGATTTATGCTTTTTTTCCTTTGAAAATCTATCCTCATGGTTGAAAAATACTTGGAATCATGATTCATCTTGATTTGTTTCAAGTTTTTAACCATCCTTAGTGAAAAATCAAATTCTGGGCATCTCTAGCATTTTTCTCGTGTTTTAACAAATGATCGAACAAGCGTCATTTTCCCATCAAATTCATCTTTAGTGTCCTAGGGCATCATTGGAAATTTCTAAGTTGATTGACGGTCATACGGGTGTCCTTTTCCCATCAAATTTAAGCTCAAACATCTCCTCATACGTGGTCATTTATGGTTAGACAAAATTCAAGCGTCTGCTTGAAAAACTTAACGTTTTTTGGTTTTGGAAAAATTTGTAAATTTCCCCAGCTCTATAGGTCCCAGAGGAGGTACATGTGTCATAAGCAGAGTGAAGGCAGATGGGTGGGTCTTTTTATGCCTTAAGGCATTTTGGAAAATGAGTTAAAGTACAAATAAAATGCCTAAGACTTGCATCTAATTAAGGAGGAGGACATGTGGGGGCTTGGACCACAGGCCCATAATGAAATAGAATGGAAATCGTGGTGGCTTGAGAGCACGAGCCCTTAGCGAGGTCAGAGGAGGACACGTGTCATGTTCTCATTAAGAGTAGGTCGGTGGGCCGCTAGAGGAAAAAGGGAAATTTTTCCTTTTTGGAAAAATGAGTTAGAGTGATAATTTGAAGCATGGCTCTGTAACAAAGTAGAGGAGACATGTGGTAGGGACATAATCAAAGTCTTCTTGTCCATCGGGCCGGTCGGGAGAGGACACATGGCAGCATCGAGCATGGAGCGGGTCAAGTAGGCTACCGGAGGAAAAGGAATTTTTTCCTTTTTGGAAAAATAAGTTAGAGTGATAATTTGAATTTCCGCTCCACAACAAAGAAGAGGGAGACATGTGGCATGGATAGATTTAGAGGCGTAGGTCTATAGAGGAAATGCTTAAATATTTCCTTTGGTAAAAGGAGTTAAAGTACAAAGTTAGAGTGCTTCCCCTCAGCTAGTCATATGAGGACACATGTGTTAGGGGAGGGTAGACCCGATGATTTTTGGAAAAATTTCCTTTTTCTAGAAAAGCTGGAAATGTGCGAGAATTGAGCCGCGATTCTAATAGGACCAACCTTGTCCTACGTGTCAAGACATCAAATCTCAATGGCGGAGGGGCAGAGAAAATGTAACATTTTTACATTTTTCAAAAAGTGTTAAAATGTCAAAAAATGATCCCAAGCTTGTTTCCAATCACATTGTGACATGTGGAGGGCTTAGATTGAAGGGAGAAAAGTAGATCAATGGTATCTGAGAATTTTTCAGTTTGGCCGCCATTTGAGCTCCAGGGAAGCTTGGAAATGCATTTTTGCATCAATTTTGATAGAATTTTTGGGTAAATCGTGTCGATTGTTCCTATAAGGACCAATGTAATTGGTTTTAAGGACCAATTTATAGATTTGAGATGTTTTTGAAGTGAATTTTTACCCTATCCTGTGTAAACACAAAATATCAAATCATGCGATTGCGAGTCCAATTTTGAGGGATAAGGATGAAATGATGAAATGAAAGGGGCCTGCATACTTTGAAGTTGAAAAATGTGCCTCCATAATGGATAATGATGAAATTTTTGTAATGATTCAGCCTTTGAAAGAACAACTGGTAACTTTTTGAGAGTCAGTTAGATGTCATTTTCAAAAAATATTGCAAAGCGAAGGTGCTCCAAATGTTCCACTTTTCGATGGAAGATATTAGAGGAAAAGCATAAATTATAATGCAAAGTTATATATTGCATGCATTTGACATGCAAATGGTCGGAGAAACTTAGAATTTCACAAGAAAATCTAGGAAGAAGCCCAATTTTTTTCTCGAGAAACCACCTAAGAACCATTTCTAATTCCTTTCAACATTAGATTTATATCATGTTGAGTTGTTTCAATTGTAAAGCCATAAAAATCTCTGATATTGTTCTTTAAAATTCCCCTACTAATAAATTTGATCATTTCTAGATTACTTTGTGTTGTCTCTTGGAAAAATTTGCATACACTTATGTTTCAAAATGTTTTCAATTTGTGTTTCCTTCTCTTGTTGTAGTCTTGTGTTTAAAATATCACTTGATCATACATGGTCTCATTTCCTATCGATAGTTTAGTGAAATTTGCAATCTCACATTCAGAAGAGATTTCATTTGATAAAGAGATAAACAAATTTAAAATCACTTTACCTTCCTTTAATTAAGAGATTTTTGTAAACCTTTGGGTGCACCTTAGGTTATGATAAAATAGATATTTCTAGATACTTTGTTGGTTCATCTGCTTCATTATTTTGTAGCGGGTTGTAAACTATTGTGTGGAAGAGTACAAAACTGGGCCTCCATTTAGTGCACATATACTTGTTGAAGGAGTACCTTAACCCCTTTGAAGCATCCTGTTGTTTAGGTCTTACAAGTTTTGTTGCATTAAAGGTCCTCAAAGAATTTGGCAAATTCTTGTTAGTCTTTCTAAAATATCCCACCAAAAATCATTCAAAACATATAATCCTACCCCATACTACCCCTACATTTCATTTTGTGTAAACAAAAGAATACAATCCATCTATAAAAATGCACAAAGCAAATCAGATCATACTGTCTTCAATAACCCTTACCTTGCATTGAAACTATCTCCATAATCTTGAAGTGAAAACTTGTGAAATTTAGATATGGAGTGTTGATCATATTTTCTCAAGGCCTTTTCATACTATTTGCACAAATTAAGGGATATCTTAATATCCTTTACCATTTGAGGGTTACAAAATAGGTTCTCTTACCTTGGTTAAAAGGCATAACCTAAAATAGATAGGAAAATATCAAGTCCTAATTGAATACTATCCATCTCTCCATAAATCTAAGTGCTAGTTAGATCACATCCTTACCTACAAAATGAAACACATAATGATCTATTTATCTTCTAGCTTCATGTCATATCTCCGATTCTTCTTAGACTGAAAAGGAGAATGAATTTGGATACCAACACTTCGGTGCCACGCTAGGGGACATTCTTAGTGTAATTAGATCCATGTGTATATACATTTGACATATTTGAAAGCATATAAAAACTTGGTAATGTCTCTTGCAAGTTCTAACTGCAAATATATTGTTAAAGCATCATTCTATACTCAGATTTGCAAGGTGTATGTAAATGTTTCAAGTTCTATCTCGAACTTTTATCGGTTTCAAGCAGTAGTTGCACTTCATTTGCATGTGTGGTTGATAGATTCAAGAAGAAGGAAGGTTTGATCTATAAATTTTTGCAACATTTTTAGTGTTTATAGGTATTTGATAGAGTATTTTAGTGCATTTTCACAACTAGGGTGAAATTCCTTAGTGGCGACTCCATGCTGATTTGATCTTGATAAATACCAGTGTCTTAGCTTTCTATCATTTATTTTGTGTTGCTAATCTCTACAAAACTAGAAGGAAGAAGATATCTCTTCAGGAGGGACCCAAGTAGAAAGCTATTTCAAGATTCAAGGAACTCAGAGTTAGAAGGGAGAAAATTTTGGAAGGTTGTTGAAGGTTAGACATTAGGAAAAGGTATATCCATTGGTGAGAGAGATCAGCCTTTAGTAGAGGATTATCACTCTTCTTCTAGTGATTCTGATTCAAGCAATCCTCTCATAAACTTGTTTACTTCAACTAGTGAAGGTCCTTCTGTTGTACCTAGTGAGTTCCTTCTTCAATTTGCACATGTGTGTTTCAATTCTAGTAAAACTTTCCAAGAAAATCAGCACCTAGAGAATACCAATCTTGTGAACTACATTCTTGAGCCCCAAATACCTCACACTCCTCATCAACTTGTGTCACCCCCAAGATCACCACCTCAAAACAATATGGCTCAGCCTAGACCTCCATTTGTTGTTAACACCTTTGGTCCTATAGAATTTAGAGGAATGGATGGTTACCCAAATTTTGTCCCACAAGATGTCAGAAATAGATTGCCAAAATTCCAAGGTAACAATGCAATAAATGGTGATCAGCATTTCAAAATTTTTGTTAACATGATGGAGGATTTTGAAATAGATTTTCACCAAATTTTCATTCATACACTAGAAGAGGATGTTGGGGATTGGTACAAGGCTCATGTCGATAATTCTATTGATTCTTGGACTCAAATGAAGAATGCATTTAGGTTCCAATATGGTGACAAGAATTATCCTAGATTTCTCTTGTCTGAATTTGAAAATATCAAGAAGAATCTCAATGAATCAGTCCATGACTTCAACACAAGGTTTAACAAGACATTGAGTAGGTTGCATGTTAGTTTGAGGCCCTGTGATGAGTCTTGTTTAATCAAATATGCAGATGCATTTGATAAAAAAACAACCTATTACCTAAGAGACAAGAATCCTACCAATCTAAGGAAGGATTTCACCATGGAACTTCAAATTGAAAAAATATCAAAGAAATTGGGAAACCTCTCAAGAGAGATGGTGTAAAGTTGATAAACCCTAAAAAAACTCAAGCTAGCAAGGGTGCTGATTTGGAGGAGGTTGTGAAAACTTTGGTAGGGGATGTCAAAGAAATCTCATACAAGTTAGCACGGGTAGAGAAGGGAATTGGGTAGACTTCACAAGGTCAACAAAAATCACAAAACCATGAAATATTTTCCAATCATCATAGAGGTGATCAAAGGGAAATGATAGAGGGAAATGACCCATGGGGTCTAAAAATAGACATCCTCAAGCATGTGAAGGAAGAGTGTTACCTGATCCCCTAACTACTAGGGTTGTTTTTGTTGAGGAAGTGGCTGACATTGATTGGTGTGATAGGTTTTTTCTACCCCATCCTCCATGTGAAGTGGACTAGAAATATAGTGAAGCTAATAATGATGATGGTACTGATGATGCCATCTCGTATGGTGGGATGCTCTTCAAGCTCACAAGGAGGAGCAACATAAACGAGGTAATAAGTGTAAAGACAACTGTAACTTTTTGGGATTGCATCAAATAGGTACAAGTCTTTCCTTCCCCCTCATACTCTTGAAGTTAATGTAGTGTAAACTTTTGAAATTCCTAACAACGACTTTGAATACTTAAGAGATTTGATGATTAAGAAGTATGATGGTGGTATCCCTTCAGAGGAAGATGGAAAATTGTTGATGAATGTTGTTGTAGCTCAAGAGAAATAATATAACACTAGGAGTAAGGTTGTTAAGTGAGTTGGGCATCAAGCCAAACCTAAAACACCCTTGCTTACAAGTATTCCCAAATAAGCTCCTAGAGAGAAACACATGTCAAAAGCTCTGTTGTCCCAAGCAAAAATTACAGTCCTTCTTATGCCCAAGATGCCAATAATTCCTTGCCATCTAATGAATCTACTTATCTCCATTCTAATGTTATCTTGCTAAAGAATTTTCCCTATGATATAGCCCAAGTATTGAGCAAAATCAAAGTGAGTGTTCCAATCATTGAGTTTCTTAGAAATCCTGAGCATAAGAAGAGAGCATTTGAGTACTTGGGATTGAAAAAGGAGAAGTGTATCCCAAGTAGAAATGTAAATTTTGTTGAAACTCCTCCTCAAATCATTCTAGACCTTGAAACACCACCAGTAGTAGAGGATCTTGGAGAAACACCTGAGGTATACTTGGGGACATCCTTGGTTGATTCCTAATTGAATGTTGATCCATTCTTCACAACTTTGATCATAAAGGATAGGCTAATTCATAATTGTATGTTTAATTCTAGTGCATCATGTAATGGCTTTCCTCTAGAGGTCATGAATGAGTTGTATATCAAAGTGACAAAAACCTATGGAAAGTGTCTTGCCATGGACTCAAGAGAATTTCTGGTGGTTGGTTGTGTGAAGGGTTTGGTGGTACAACTTGCATCTTATCCTAGAAGGAATTTAAAATTAGATGTTGTGATTGTTGATTACCCTACCAAATGGGGTATGTTATTTTAAAGAGAGTGGGCTACAAGTGTTGGAGGGAGTATTCAAATGGACATGTCTTTTTCCATTATTCTCATTGAAGGCAACCTTGTCAAGCTCTATGGAGAAAAGAATATGTTACATCTAATTGAGGATCCAAACAATGTTTCCTATGAGGTGTTATTTGCTGATGTTGATGATGATAATTTTAGTGGGTTTTCTAATGGCAAAGAACACAAGATGGATCAGTCAAATTTCCTTGAACATGTAAGTTCTCCTTGGACCTTGCTCCAAATTTGGAAATGGTTCGGTATAATACTAATTTCTCCAAGCTTGGAAGAGTTTGTTTTTTCCTTCAAGATTAATTTTGAATGTACTAACAACATTGCTGAGTATGAAGCCTTGTTTTTAGGCCTGAGAATTTCATGGAAGTATGATTTCAAGGACATCATTACAAAAGGAGATTCAGAGCTAGTTGTCAAACAAATAAGAAAATGGTATGCTACAAAAATTAAGCGAATGAAATAGTACAAACATGTAGTTTGGGATTTAATTGAGATGTTTGATTCCTTCAACATTGTGCATCATGACAGAAGTTTTAATGCTGATGCTGACAATTTGGAAGTGTTGGGGTCAAGATTTGGAGATTGCACCATTTCACCTTATTGTGAGTACAATGTTGAAGTATTAACTAGGCTAGCTGTCCCGACAACATCAAGCACTTTGGAAAGAGTTTAATGATGATGCTCAAGTGCAAAGGTTCTTACAAAATGAAGTTGAGTTTGTAGATCAGAATATCAATTGGGAACCAATGGTATGTATGACTGAAGGAAGAGAGAATTTATCTAGAAAGGATATTTTCAATTGAAAACTAACAACATTCCTTGAGGTCTTGTTGCACTTGAGTCAAATTTTAACAATGCTAAGTACATCATTAATTGAAACATGTCTACCTAAAGGGATGTGGAAGAGCATACATTCAAAATAAAGGAAAAACCAAGGAAGATTTGGTTAGGTAGTTGTTTAAATAAGGAATAAAAATAGTCCTACCTCCAATTGTTGAAACAATATCAAGACTATCTTGCCTGGTCATATTCAACGCTGAAAGCATATAGAGAAGACTTATTCCAACATGAGATCCCTCTTGAGAAAAATTACAATCCCTTCACATAGAAGAAAAGGCCAATTAATCCACTCCTCTCCATGAAAATGAAAGATGATATGAAGAAACTGAAGGAGGGAGGGATCATTTAGCCCACAAGGTATTCATCTTGGGTTGCGAAACCTTATGCCGCTTAGAAATAAAAATAGAGATATCAGACTTTGTGTATACTTTAGAAATATGAATAGAGATTCATTGAAATAATATTATCCTTTTACAAACATGGAAAATATTTTGCAGTTAGTGACTGGATCTGAATTGTTGTCCACCTTGGATGGTTTCTCTTACTACAATCAAATTGTTGTCAAGGAGTCGAAAGATTTAAAACTGCCTTTACCACTCCTTGGGGAACATATGTTTATGTGAGAATGCCTTTTGGTCTCATGAATGTTGGAGCTACCTTTCAAAGAGCAATGGATGTTGATTTTTGTGGTTACATAAATTATTTCATTGCATTTTATCAGGATGATGTGACTATTTTTTCAAGGATAAAAAGGATCACTTGCGGCACTTGGAAAGAATTTTGATCGATGTAGAGAATATGGCATTTCCCTTAATCCAAAGAAGTGTCATTTTGGGGTGCAAAAGGCCAAGATTCTTGGTCATATTTTTTTCAAAGGCTGATGTCATGATTGACCCTAAGAGGGTAGAAGAAATCAGAAGTTCCAATTCCAAGAACAAAGAAGGGTATCCAATCCTTCTTTGGGCGAGATCAACTTCATTAGAAGGTTTGTGTCAAATTTTAATGAATTGACTTTTTGCTATTACAAGCATGTTAAAAAAGGACCAAGTTATCAAGTGGGAGGAGACTGCTATTCAGGGATTTTGAAGGAATCAAAGAAGCACTTAAACACGTACCTATCTTGGCAGCTCCGAATTATAAGAATCCTTTCCAAATCTTCTCCTTTACTTATGAAAATACTATTACATGTGTTTTACTCCAAAAGGGTGAAGACGGGGCTGAGATTATTATTTCCTTCTTCACCAAGGCTTTACAAGATGTTGATTTAAAGTATACAATCATGGAAAAATAAGAATTTTCCTTGGTGAAAGCAACAAAGGTTTTCGTGCCTTATATCTTAAGTTTAAAAGTTGTTGCTTATGTTCCCCACACCATGGTAAAAGACATCTTATCAAATATGGAGATCTCAAGAAAAATATGTAGATGGGTGAACAATTTATAGGAGTATGATATGGAAATCCAAACCACAAAGTTGGTAAGAAGTTTGGGTCTTCTAAGCTCATGGTGAGAGCAACTTGTAGACTGTGGAAGTGAATGAAGTAGAAGAAGAAAGGGAAAATGTTCTTGATAAATTGGTAATTTCGAGTGGTATAAGGATATAATCTTTTACCTCGGACACCTATGTTGTCCTAATCATTTGAATAATAAAAAGAAAAGAGCCCTCAAGATGGCTTCTCAAAAATACATCATCACCGACTTTGGGATGGCTTGGAAGAACCCTAAAGGTGTCCTCTTTAAATGTGTAACTAAAGATGAACCTCCCAAAATAGTTGTTGATATCCATCGGGGAGTTTTTTGGAGGAGACTTTGTTAGAAGGGTTACAACACACAAAGTTTTGAGATTTGGTTATTGGTGGACTACTCTCTTCAAAGATGCAACCTGCAGTTTAGAAAATGTGAAAGTTGCAAGCATTTCTATAGAAGAATGAAAGCTTCGGGCTCCTTCTTTTTTGCATCCTATATCAATTGAAGCTCCTTTCAAACAATGGGGGATAGACTTTATTGGTGAAATTTTAGACCCTTCTTGTGATGTACATAATTAGATCCTTGTAGCCATAAATTACTTCACCAAGTGGGTAGAAGCAATCCCCACCAAGAAAGCAACACACCAAGTTGTTATGGACTTCTTGTTGAATCATATCATATGCAGCTTTGGTGTACCAATAAAGATTGTTGCTGATAATGTCATGTGTTTCAGAGCTAGACTCTTGATGGCAATTTGCAAGGAGTATGGAACCAATCTGACTTATGCTTCAAATTATAACCCTCAAGGAAATGGAAAAGATGAGTCTAGCAATAAAAACTTGTTGAAGATCATTAGGAGAACCTTGGAGTTGAACAAGAGAAAATGGGGTGAATAACTGAAATTTATAGTTGGGGTTGATAGAATCATTGCCAAAAGAGCTACCGGTAAGAGCCCATTTGAGTTAGTGTATGGAACTCGAGCTACCCTTACATCTGTAATTATCTTCATTTTAGTTTGTTCAACAACTTGAAGATCAAGAGGTCAGTCCATATGAAGCAAGGATTAATCAAATTGTAGAGCTGGATGAAGAAAGAAGAGCATCCCACCAAAGGCATGTCATATTTAAAGAGAAGTTGAAGAGGTTGTTTGACAAGAAGGTCACTCCTAGGGCCTTCAATATTGGAGATCTGGTTTTGTTGTGGGATAGAAAAAATGAAGATAAGGGAAAACATGGTAAATTTGATGCATTATGGATGGGCCCTTACTCCATTGATATCAGAATTGGTGAAAATACCTTTTTCTAAAGGACTTAGATGGGGAATTACTTGAAATTCCTATTAATGGAAGTCATCTAAAGCATTTCTTAGATTAATCCCCAAATTAGAGGTATGCACCAACTTGTACAATGTATAGTGTTTGGTTTTTGCTCTGTCTTTTGGTGTTTTGTCAGTTTGTGGTTTGCCTTAGTGTGTGGCAGTCATTTTTTCAATTTCTCAGCTAGTTTTTGGTGGCTTTTTCTCATGACTCCTTTTCCCAATGGATTATTTTGGCACTTCGTCTACTTTTGTTCTTGTGGCACTCACTGGGAGTGCCCATCCCCAAGTAAGAGCCGATGTTGGTGCCATTTTTGAGCCTGTAAGCTTTTTCCCTAAAGTTTCCTTCATTCTATGTGCTCTAAAACATTTTTCTCCCAAAATTGGTGGTCTACAACTTTTCCCTCTAGATTGAATGCCTTGAAATGCTCATAAACTTATTGTTTTGCCCCAATTTGAAATAAATATACATGTATGCCCTATTTTGTGCCCTATTTTTTCCCATTTCAAATGCCTTTGTTGTTTTTCCATTTTTTCCAATCATGGATGCTTGAGAATGATCGATTTATGCTTGTTTGCCTTTGAAAATCTATCCCCATGGTTGAAAAATTCTTGGAATCATGATTCATCTAGCTTTGTTTCAAGGTTTTTCCCATCCTTAGTGAAAAAATCAAATTCTGGGGCATCTCTAGGCATTTTTGTGTTTTGACAATCAGATGGGCATCATTTTCCCGTCAAATTCATCTTCAGTGTCCTAGGGCATCACTGGCAATTTCGGGTTGATTGATGGTCATACGGTGTCCTTTGCCCATCAAATTTAAGCTCAAACATCTCCTCATATATGGCAGTTTGTGGTTGTACAAGATTCGATGGGTCTACTTGAAAAACTTAATGTATTTTTGTTTTGGAAAAATTTACAAATTTCCCCGCAGCTCCGCAGGTCCCAGAGGAGGTACACGTGTCAAAAGTAGAGTGAAGGCAGACGACGGGTCTTTTTGTTCCTTAAGGAATTTTGGAAAATGATTTAAAGTACAAATAAAATGCCTAAGGCTCACATCTAATCAAGGGAGGACACGTGGTGGCTTGAGCACAGCCCAAAATGAAATAGAATTGAACATGTGGTGGATTTAGATCACAACCCCTTGCCAGTCGTCGAGGGAGGACACATGTTATGTTCTCATCAAGAGAGGGTTAGCAGGCCGCCGAGAGGAAAAAGGGAAATTTTTTCTCTTCACAAAAATGAGTTAGAGTGATAATTTGAAGCATTGCTCCACAATGAAGTAGAGGGAGACACATGGCAGGGATAAAATCAAAGGCCGTGGGTCCATCAAAGCTAGTCATGAGAGAACACATGGCAAAGCATCGAGCATAGAGAGGGTCGGTGGGCTACCAGAGGAAAAAGGGAAATTTTTTCCTTTTAGGAAAAATGAGTTAGAGTGATAATTTGAAGCATGGCTCCACAACAAAGTAGAGGGAGACATGTGGCAGGGATAAAATCAGAGGCACGGGTCCATAGAGGAAATGTTGAAAATTTTCCTTTGGTAAAAAGGAGTTAAAGTATGAAGTCGAGTGCTTCCCAACAGCTAATCATATGAGGACACGTGTCTTATGGGAGGTTAGACCTACGGAGATTTTTGGAAAATTTTCCTTTTTCCAAAAAAGGTGGAAATGTGTAGAATCGAGCCGTGATTCCAATGGGACCCACCTTATGCCACGTGTCGCACTAAATCTCAAGGGTGGAGGGGCGGAGAAAAATCTCAAATTTTTACATTTTTCCAAAAGTGTTAAAATGTCAAAAAAATGATCCCAAGATCGTTTCCAATCGCATTGCAACACTTGGAGGGCTCATTGAAGGGAGAAAGGCGATCAATGGCCAGAGCATTTTTAGTTGGACCGCCATTTAAGCTCCGGGAAGCTTGGAAATGTGTTTTTCTGCAACGATTTTGTTTGAATTTTTGCAAATTCGTGTTGATTGTGCCTGTAAGGACCAATGCAATTGGTTTTAAGGATCAATTTGTAGATTTGAGATGTTTTTGAAGTAAATTTTTTCCCTAGCCTGTGCAAAAACGTAAAATATCAAATCAAGAAGTTGCAGAGTCAAATTTTGGAGGGATAAGGATGAAATGATGAAATGAAAGGGGCCTGCATGCTTTGAAGATGAAAAACGTGCCTCCATAATGGATAATGATGAAATTTTTGTAATGATTCACCTTTTGAAAGAACAACTAGTAACTTTTTGTGAGTCTGTTAGATGTCATTTTCCAAAAATATTGCAAAGAAAAGGTGCTCTGAATATTCCACTTTTAGAGGGAATATTTGAGAGGAAAAAGATCAATTGTAATGGAAATTTATATATTGCATGAATTTGTCATGCAAATGGTTAGAGAAACTTAGAATTTCATGAGAAAATGGGAAGAAGCCCATTTTTTGAGAAACCACCCGAGAACCATTTCTAATTCCTTTTTCATCAAATTTGTATCATGTTGAGTTGGTTTTAGTTGTAAAGCCATCAACAAGCTTTGATATTGTTCTTGAAACATTCCCCTACTGATACATTTGATCATTTCTAGATTATTTTGTGTTGTCTCTTGGAATAATTTGCATACACTTATGTTTCATAATGTTTTCAATTTGTGTTTCTTGCTCATGTTGCAGTATGATTGCATTTAAAATCTCTCTTGATCATACATGGTATCATTTCTTATTGATAGTTTAGTGGCATTTGCAATCTCAAATTCAGAAGAGATTTCATCTGATAAAGAGATAAAAAAATTTAAAATCACTTTACCTTCCTTGAATTCAGAGATTGTTTGTAAACCTTTGGGTGTAACTAAGGTCATGATAAAATAGAGATTTCTAGATACTTTTTTGGTTCATCTACTTCAAGATTTTCTAGCGGGAAGTCAAAGATTGTGTGGAAGAGTGAAAATTTAGGCCTCCATTTAGTGCACGTATCCTGGTTGAAGGAGTACCTTAACCCCTTTGAAGCATTCTGTTGTTTAGGTCTTACAAGTTTTTATGCAAAGGTCCTTAAATAATTTGGAAAATTATTGTTAGTCTTTTCTAAAATCTCCCACCAAAAAATCATTCAAAACATATAATCCTACCCCATACTACCCCTACATTGCATTGTGTGTCAACAGAAGAATACAATCCATCTACAAAAATGCACAAAGCAAATCAAGATCATATTATGTCTTCAGTAACCCTTGCCTTGCATTGAAATTATCTCTATAATCTAGAAGTGACACTTGTGAAAGTCATATTTGGAGTCTTGATCATATTTTCTCAAGGCCTTTTCATACTATTGGTGTCCATTTTGATCCTCTATTTTTTCCCCATTTTCCCCCTTTGTTATACATGCTCAAAAATGTTTTTCTTTGAGTTTGGTGATCTTCAAGTTTCCCCATCTAGATTGAATTATTTAAATGGCACATAAACTTATTATTTTCCCCAACTTGAAATAAAAATACATACAGAGCTCTATTTTATGCCCTAAATTTCCAAATCCACAGGCCTCTATCATTTTTTCCATTTTTCCGGCCTATGGAGCTCGAATTTGCTCATTTTGTACTCATTTTCCCTCAAAAATCCTTCCCCATGGTCAAAAATTGCTTGAAACCACTTCCCATATGTTTTTGAACAAAAACTCCACCCACGAAGAAAAAATTGAATTTGGGCGTCCTTAGCAATTTATGTGTTTTTGACGGTCATACGGGTGTCATTTGACCATCAAAATTAAGCTCAAGCGACATCTCCTACGTGGATGCTTCTAGTTGGACAAGGATCGACGGGGTTTCTTTGCAAAACTTAGCATTTTTGGCTTTGGGAAAAAATTCAAAATTACCCCCGCAACTCCATAAGAGGACATGTGTCATGTTCTTATGCTAAGGTGGGATGGAAGGCGGGTGGGGAACTTAGGCAAATTTTTCCTTTTTTGTGAAATGGGAAAAAGGTGTGGAAAACCCCATGGTTCCACAATAGAGCAAGGGGTGGACATGTGGCGGGAGTAAAAGGAAGTGCGGGCTAGCAGGGGTAAAGGGGAAATTGTTCCCTTTTGCAAAAAGACTTAGAGAAAAAAATTAAGTCGGGGTACAAAATGAAGCAGAGGAAGACACATGGCGGTAGAGCAGGTCGTAGGTCGGCGGAGGTAAAAGGGAATTTTCTCCCTTTTGAAAAAAAGACTTAGTATGGAAATTTGAAGTGCTGGCCCGTGAATGAACCATAGGGGACACGTGTCAAGGACAAAATCGGAGGTACGGGCCGCGAAGGAAAATTTGAAAATTTTCCCTTGGCGAAAAAAGGGTTAAAACATGAAATAAGCCCGTGGATTTTTAGCGATAGAGAGGATGACACATGTCAAGGACAAAGGTGGAGATGCGAGGCCCGTGAGGAAAAAAGTGAAAAAAATTTCAAATTCTAAAAAGGGTGGAAATGGGTAGAATTGAAGTTTGATTTCAATGGGACCCACCATATACCACATGTCATCACAAAATTTCAAAGGAAGAGGGGCGGAGAAAAAGTAAATTTTTTCCATTTTTCCATAAATGTTAAAAAGTCAAAAAGCGAGCCTAAATTCATTCCCAATCATATTTTGACACGTGGAGGGCCCAGATTGAAGGAAAAGGGGCAAATCAACGGTAACTGTACATTTTCCATTTTGGCCACCATTTTTCTCTAGGAAGCTTGGAGATGTGAATTTTGCATCATTTTTCATCAAATCTTTGGTGAATTCATGTTTTTTGTGCCTATAAAGACCAATGCAAGTGGTTTTAGGGATTAATTTGCAGATTTGAGGTGTTTTTGGAATAAATTTTTACTCAGGCCCATGCAAAATGTGAAATATCAAGTTATAAAGTTGAAGAATCAAATTTTGGAATGATATGGATGAAATGATGAAATGAAAGGGGTCTACATGCTTAGAGAATGAAAAACATTCCTCCACAATGGATAATGATGAAGGATTTGTAATGATTCACCATTTTAGAAACACCTGGCAACTCTTGTTGTAAATTTGTTAAATGTCCCTATCTGTGAATCATGTTGGAATTTTGTAACAAACTTGATGCTAGGAATATTCTTTTCTTCGAAACAAGGATCAAATGTAATTGAAAGTTATATAATGCATGTCTTGAGACTTGCAAAAGGTTAGAGAAACTTAGAATTTCATGAGAAAATCTAGGAAGAAGCAAATTCTCTAAGAAACTATCTTAGAACAATTTCTAATTCCTTTTGCATCAGATTTGTATCATGTTGAGTTTGTTTCAGTTTTAAAGCCATCAACAAGCTCTAAGAATGTTCTTATAACATTCCCTTGCTGGTAAATTTGGTCATTCTGGATTATTTTGTGTTATCTCTTGGCAAAATTTGCATGCACTTATGTTTCAGAATGTTTTCAATTTGTGTTTCTTGCTCCAGTTGCAATCTTGTGTTTAAAATATCTCTTGATCATACATGGTCTCATTTCTTGTTGATAGTTTAGTGGAATTTGTAGTCTCACATTCAGAAGAGCTTTCATCTGATAAAGAGATAAACAAATTTAAAATCACTTTACCTTCCTTGAATTCTGAGATTGTTTGTAAACCTTTGGGTGCACCTTAGGTCATGATAAAATAGAGATTTCTGGATACTTTGTTGGTTCATCTACTTCAATATTTTGTGGTAGGTTGTCAAAGATTGTGTGGAAGAGTGTAGATCTGGGCCTCCATTTGGTGCACATATCCTAGTTGAAGGAGTACCTTAACCCCTTTGAAGCATTCTGTTGTTTAGGTGTTACAAATTTCTTACAAAGGTCCTCAAAGAATCTGGAAAATTCTAGTTGGTCTTGTCTAAAATATCCCACCAAAAATTTCATTCAAAATAACTAATCCTACCCTATACTACCCCTGCATTGCATTGTGCATCAAGAAAAGAACACAATCCATTTATAAAAATGCACAAAGCAAATCAGGATCATACCATGTCTCTAGTAGCCTCAGCCTTGTCTTGAAAGCATTTATATCATTTAGTAGTGACATCTCTGTTTAGTTTGAATAATAGAAAATTGATCATGTTTTCCCAAGGCCATTTCCATACAATATGCACAATATAAGGATATCTCCACCTCCTTTAGAAAACAGAGGATGCAATATAGGTTCTCTTACCTTGGTTGAAAGGAAAAACCTAAAATAGTGAGGATTAGATCAAAATCCTTTCAAAGTGTTATCGATCTCTCCACAAATCTGAGTTCCAGTTAGATCACATCCCCAGCTACAAAATGACATACATCAAGATCCATCTGCCTTCAAGCTTCATGCCATATTTCTTATGCTTCTCGGACTTAAAACAAGAAAAAAATTGGGTACCAACACATACTATTTGTACAAATTGAGGGATATCTTCATCTCCTTCACCATTTTCCGGTTAAAAAATAGGTTCTCTTACCTTGGTTGAAAGGCACAACCTAAAACAGTTAGGACAAGATCAAGTCCTAATTGAGTGCTATCCATCTCTCCACAAATCTAAGTACCAGTTAGATCACATCCCCGACTACAAAATGACACACATCATGATCTGTCATCTTCAAGATTCATTCCATATCTCTCGATGTTACTCGGACTAAAAAGGAGAACAAATTTGGATACCAACACTTCAGCATCACTTAGGGGACATTCTCGGTTCAATCTGATCCATGTGCATATATATTTGAGATATTTGAATGCATATCAAACCCTGTAATGTCTCTTGCAAGTTCGACTGAAAATATATTTTTAAAGCATCATTTTGACTTATCAACGTGAGGGCGAGGCTCCTCCTTTCTTCCCTTCCTATACCCTAAAATGATCAATGACGATACACCTTCGATTAACGTCATTTAATGTTAGGATGATGAGTCTATACTAACCTACCTTGGTCCGTAAGACTCATATATTCATTGATCGTTACCATTTGAGACGCAAACCATGTTGAATGAATCGACTATCGAAATCAACATTCATACTCAGGATGACCCACACATTCTAAATATCAGATAATATTTAGATGCTACTGAAAAAAAAACTATCACTTCTTTTCTCAAAAACCATAACCATGATTTCACTTGGTTTCATGCTGACATGCCTGGTATTGACCCCACCATAGTGGTCCATAATATCATAACCATTCCTGATGCCAAACCCGTAAAACAAAAGCTGAGGAAAATGTACCCTTGCATTGCTCTTCTGGTCAAAGAAGAACTTCAACACCTCCTTTCAATTTCCTTCATCTTACCCATTGATTATCCTCATTGGATTTCTAACATTGTCCCTGTCACTAAGGTGATAGGGGGACTTTGCATTTACATAGATTTCGTGACCTCAACCTAGCTTGCCCAAAAGATGACTTTCCCCTACCTAGTATTGACCAACTGGTTGACCTTACCACTGGTCACGAGATGCTATCACTCATGGATGGCTTCTCGGGTTATAACCAAATCTTTCTTTCCCTAGAGGATCAGCACAAAACCACATTCATCACCCCTTGGGGACCTTCTGCTATCAAGTCATTCCTTTTGTCCTTAAAAACACTGGTGCCACATATTAGTGGGCTATGACTTACATCTTCCATGACATCATGCATCGTATATTGGAAGATTACATGGATGACCTCCTTGCCAAATCCAAACACCGCTCCGAGCACCTCGTCATCCTAAAAACCATCTTTGACCACCTCATTAAGTATTTTGTTCACCTTCAGCCCAAGAAGTGTGTCTTTGCAATTCTCTTAGGAAAACTCCTGGGATTTATCATCTCCTTATGTGGTATAAAGGTTGACCCTGCTAAAGTCAAGGCCATTATTGAAATTCCTCCACCCACTAACCTTAGGAAACTCCGTAGCCTACAAGGTAAGTTGTAGTATATTCGCCATTTCATTTCACAATTGTTTGATCGGTGTCAACCATTTCATCATATTCTCAAGAAGGATGTCTCGTTTAAATGGGATGATGACTACCACAAAGATTTTGAGGACTTAAAATAATACATTATCCAACCACCCATACTCATTCCACCTAAATATGATCAAACCTTTTACCTATACATCTCAGCTAGCGATCACTCCTTAGGGGCCATGCTCACTCATCGAGATGAAAAACACATGGAGTAGGCAGTTTATTACATAAGCCATACTTTGATGGACTATGAAACCTGATATACCAATGTCAAATTTTTTTCTTAGCCTTAGTTTTCATTTCCACCAAACTCCGTCATTACCTACTTAACTAAAAAAACCTATGTTGTGAACAACATCAACCCTTACACTTTATGTATGCCAAACCTTCCAAAATTCAACGTGCCACACATTGGCTTATGCTTTTAGACGACCACAACCTTGAATTTATTCATCAAAAGTCCATCAAGGGCCAAGCCATCACTAACCAATTGGCTGAAACACCTATTTTTAGGGATCAACCCTCTAATTTTGACTTTTCGGATGAGTCAATTGCTACCCTTTCACTAGATGAGCCCGCTTATGAAATGACACTCTTATTTTATGGTTCCAAGTGTTAGCATGGAGGTGGGGCTGGAATTATCCTAATTCTACTTGATGGTGAACCCATACCTTTGTCTTTCAAACTTTATTTTGATTGTACAAACAATATTGTTTAATACGAAGCAATCGTATTAGGTCTCTAGGCTGCCTATGCATTGGATGTTAAGTCAATCAACATCTTTATTGATTCTCAATTATTTGTAAACCAAGTCAATGGTATATACCAATGTCATAATGAGACACTTAAAAAGTATAAACATCATTTGGACATACTTTTGACCACCTTCAACCACTATGACCTTCAAACCATCCCTTGTTCAACCAACAAATTTGCAGATACCATGGCCTACTTGGCCTCTCAAATACCTGCTTTGCCCACCGAGTCTAAAATCTTTGTCACCGTAAAAAGACTCCAATCACCTTCTTATTTACCTCAAAAAAATTTCTCTATCATAACTGTCGCCCCGACTCGAGTGACCTTTGGTATAAATAATAATCGAGTATCTTTCTCTCTCCATCTTGTCTCTCAACCTCACTTGTAATAGACAAAGCACTTTTCTTAAAAAGTTCTTTCATTAATTCATCATGGTGGCCTCCTCTATAAGCGTGGCTTTGATGGTATTATCTTATGGTGCCTTACGAGTTATAAAATTCCTTATACCATTAAGGAAGTTCATGATGGCCTATGTGGAGGTCACTTTAGTGGCCTTGCTATTGTTAAGTGTATTCTTCACCTAGGTTACTATTGGTCGACCACTCAACCATGATTGTTATGACTATGTTAAGCATTGTGTGAAATTACAACAACATTCCAACCTTCATCATACACCCAATCATGCCTTATAGGTCACCCGCGACCTTTGGCCCTTCTCTCAATGGGGTTTGGATCTTATTGGAGAAATCAATCCCCATTCTTCTCAACGACATCAATGGATCTTCACTAGTACCAAATACTACACAAAATGGGTTGAAGCCATACCTCTCATATCCATGAAAGATGAGAAAATATGCAAGTTCATCATTCATCACATCATCTATTGCTTTGGTGTCCCGAGATCACATCATTACGATAACGAAAAATAAGTCAAAAATAAAACCTTGTGCAAACTTTTTGACGCCTTCGCATTCAACTAAGTTTCTCGTCACATTATTAGCAATAAACTAATTATCAAGCCAAATCCACCAATAAAACCCTAAACAAAATTCTCATGAAAGTGGTTAACGATGCTTTGGAAGGATTGACATATGCACATTCTCTTCACCTTGTCAACATACTGCACTAGTATTCGGACTTCCCTACTGCCACACCTTTTTATCTTGTCTACGGTACAAAGGTTGTGCTGCCTCTCATGGTCCAGATTCTCTCACTTCTCATTTCTCTCCATGACATACTTAATGATGATGATTTTCATCTAGACCGTTTAGCACAACTCAAGTTATTAGACAAACGTTGTCTTAACACTCTTGACCATCTTCAAGTTTATCAAAAATTTATCAAACATGCCTATGAAAAACGTGTCCATGAATGAACCTTCCAAGTTAGTGACCTTGTCTTGAAAGACAATCAACATGTAACCAAAGTAGGAAAAAGTAAATAGGGAAAATTTTCTCCTAATTGGCTTGGAGCATAGATTGTGACTCATACGTATGGTTCAGGTGCTTATCATTTATCTTCACTAGAGGGTAAACCTGAACCTGATCCCCTTAATGCCTTGCATCTTTGACCATTCTACTATTGACTTTTGGTCCTACCTCACCTTCTTCCTCTTTCCATGCTCATCCCTTGAGTGCTATCCACTTCCTATGCCATCACCAACGATTAAACAAGAATCATGTGCATACCCGTCACTCTTTTATCTTCTCTTAAATATGTGTACCATGGCGCTGCACATGGCATGATTCTCATGGATACTTTTTGTCTACTTTTAGATGAGATCCCATGGTCATTTCACCTTTCTTTCTAAACAAGAATCCAATTCTTCACCTTAGTCCCGTCTATGAATAAAAATACCTCACACGAGATTCCACTCCTTGAGTCAAATTTCCAATAAAAAGATGACTCCCTCAAAAGGACATATTTCTCTCTATATTGCTGTTATAAATAGACTTCTCCTATGAAGGACAGATATGTAAAGTTCTTAAAAAAGAATCTAAAGCTTCCCACATCGATCACTTCATGAAGACCTCAAGGAGTTAATATTATCATCCCATATAGACTTCCCACATCAATCGGTCTATCTCAAAATATCACAAAATAAAAAAACTTTTTCATCATGGACTTGCCCATTGTGACCTTGAATCTCTTGTCAAAATGCATACTATGAAATACCATATAAACTAACCAGCTTTCACCTTCTCACCCTTCACAATTTCATTTCCTCGCCTAAATGGTCCCCATGGAATCGTGACATTTGGTGGTCATGTGACTACTTTTCACCTTTAGAATAATCAATCATGTAGTGTTTTTAGGGTTTTACATTCTTCCACCTATCTAAGGTATGACCCACCCATTGTGATCCTTACCAATCAGGTGGATTTCTTACCTCCTCTTAACTTTTAAAATTTCTTCATTACGTATTGATTACCTTATATAGGACTAGATCCTTGACGCTTATCTTTGGGTAATTTTCCTCCTTCACCACAATCAACTCAAAATCACCTATACCAATGTGCCCACAATTCACCCATACCTAATAGACCTAAACTCAATCATGCCTAAAACCTACCAACCCATACTCATACCTCCTCACCTTATTCCCTAGCTTATGGGAGAACTACATCACCGATGTCACTTTTCACAGGGACTATATAAGCAACACTCCGAGGGCATGGGGCCCTTGGAGGTTATCTCGCCACTCTCTACCCTAAAAATTCACCTTTCATTTTCCTAAATCACAATCTACCCTTGTTCTATTTTTTTATATAAATAATTGGAAATTAAACCCAACAAACAACAAATTACTTTTCACCTTTATCATCATGAAACATATAATTAGTGTGTCTACCATTTCTCTACCACTATCATGCATGTACTATAAAAACATCTTCAACATTAACCATATCATCATAAATTTCACCAATTAATAAATTAAAAACTCAACCAATTTCACCTCCATCCATGCCTATAACTTGACTCAACCATGCCTATGACTTGACTCAATCCATGCCTAGACCACAACCTAACTCAATCCATACCTAGACCACAACCTAACTCCACCATGCCTAAAAACTGACTCAATCCATGCCTAGACCACAACCTAACTCGATATATGCCTATGACTTGACTCTATCATGCCTACACTACTTGGTTTCCATCACATATACAAATCAAAATAGCAAGATAACCACAACCATGTATACACATAATGACCATAATCATCATCATCTCTATAAATAAAAACATCCCAACATGTGTATCCATATACATAAATCTCAAATATCTTTGACATGCAGGCTGGTGTATATTACCAAATCTCTCAAAACTCTCATATACAGCCTCACCATATTCGGCACATAGGCCGGTATATGATAAAAATATACAAAACTCTCATATACATCCTCACTCTCTTCGGCATGCAGCGGTATATATCAAAAATAAATGAACCAAATACATCAAAATGGAGGGATGTGCATCAAACATCATCTTTCCGTATATCCTCCATATCATCCTCTCCTGTCTCCTCCTCGGCTCTCGTCTGAAGCCTCGATAACAACTCACTACTTGTCATGGGTCATGGCCGGGTCCCTATGCGTACATCACTTAGAGCTGGCCTCCATGAACTAGTTGCCTCACCTTGATCCTATCTTCGCACTCAATGTCCCCTATTCTCTCCACACTATAGGTATGGGAGTTGGTCCTCTCACTTGAGGCTTGATGTGCCTTGTAATCTCCATAAGATAAAAAATCTATCCCCACCGCCATCATATAATCCTTATAATATCTAGCCTCACCAAAGGCATCCCGTAACTAGGATATGGGTAATCTCTGTGGTGGCTCCATTAGTCTCTCGCCTTGTACCTATCCTATGGGACCCTATCCCACCCCTACCTATGAACTGTGACCCTATCCCACCCCTTCCTATGAACTGGGGCCCTATCCAAGTGCTGTGTGAGGTTTCATCGGCCTCGCACTCGTGCTCGTACCTAAGCCTATAATCCTAAAAATTTTCTGTGTAATTGCCAATCGCCATGCAAACTGTAAATTCGTGCCTATAGGGTGGCCACCTACTCATCATCACCCTCTCCATCTCAACCCCGGGGCCATCTAGGCTCGTAGACCACCTACACATTAAATGTGGCCACCTCTACCTCTGAAGTTGCTAACTACCCTTGTACCATCCCTAACTATGTAATCAGGGTCACCACCTTCCCCAAAAGGGATTCTCTTTACACTATGATGGTGGCTAAATATGGCTATCCCAACCTAGGAGGTACTTGCTCATAGATGAGCCAACCACCACCGTCTATACTTCTTTGTAACTTTCACATCATCAATCTGCTGGTCTATAACCTGCTCCTCCTGCCCTGTAGGTATTGTCAGTTATGGAAGTGGTAGTGGTCTCTCCACATCATCTCTTTGGTACTATGGGAAAGGTGGTGGTATATCCTGTAGTAATCCAAAATTTTGTCTAACCTTGTCTACTAGGATCATCTTGTGCTTTGTTGTGCAATGCCCTCAATCCATTTGAGTATCTACAGCCATCTAATTCATCAACCATCTGTCTGTATGAGGGATAGCCCACATACGGTCTCCAAATAATGTCCATGCCGGAAAATCCCTCTAGTAACTACCTATAATGGGCCACATCATGTCTAACCCTGCCTACTCGACACTCTCCTATCACAAGAACCCATCACCTATACCCCACCCAAACAAAACCAGCTCAAACACATCTTCCCAGGGCATACCAATCATATGAACACAAACATAGTTCTTGTAGGCCCAAGAGTGAATAATAAACATCCAACATGGATGAACTGTGGAGCCACCCATATGCCCAAAGCTCTCTATATAGCTATACTAGAAATTTTAGTTCCCATGCAAAGCGAGTCCTGTCCATAATCATGTCATGTAGTATCCCCATTAATACTCGTGGGAATCTCCCACCCTCTACATCTGAAAGTGCAAAACAATAGAATACCTCCATCAATAATACTACTAGCCTCTTCTCCTTTAGATGAGATAGGTACATCTCTCCATAGCTCAGTGACACCATGGAATGTCACTCGCTAGTCCTCATTTGAACACCATTAGCATCAACTCCTTAGATGCCTTTGAGGAGATCAAATATTCCTACATCCACAATATGGGTAAACACAGGATCCTATACACGTCCTCCAGGGTTATTGTCATCTCCCTCATTGGTAGGTGGAACGTGTTGGTCACATAATCCCATTTATCGATGAGAGAGACCATCAGACTCAACTTTCGTACTACATTCCAAGTAGTGCTTGACCCCACTCAAGCCAACATCTGTGACATGCCTCCACTCTTTGACTATCACTACCCCACAAAATATCACGAGCAGGGGTGGTACCCTTTCTCACATCCTCAACCGATCTCTTTCCAACATCTAATAAAACAATCACATTATTCAAACACAATAATATCTACATTCACCCGTACTCATACCCATTACCCTACCTCTTTTACTTTGCTACTTACCTGTTTATCCCATGGCCTACCCTCCACCCCAACCCAACCCTAACCTACCTACTTACCCAACCTAACCCTAACCAAATTACCTACCTACCTAACCCAATATCACCTTACCTATTTACACACACCCCGACCCCTCACCTACTTCCATTTTTACCCACTTCCCGACCTTACCTATTTTCCCACACATCTATACATTTTTCCCTAACAGCTCCACCTTTACCTATTTTTACCCCTTACCTATGTTATGATTTTCACCAAAACCACTTCTCTTACCCCTACCTACCTCACCCACCCAACCTAGGATACCTTTTGGCCCCTTTTTCCCCAAACCATGACCGGTAATCGGTCACCCATAACTAGCCCCATTCTCTCATAAACGGCAACAATAACCTATTTCATGACCGATCTTCGGTTCTCTACCACCAACATCGGCTAACCCTTAACCGACTCCGATCACTGTCATGTCAAAACCACGAAGTCCAAACCCCTTCTTCCTACAAACTCTCTTTTTCTCCCTTCTACCCACCCAATCCTACCCAAATCCCCCTCTACCCTTCCCCACCCCTCCTTCACCTAATCATCTCTCTTCATTCCTATTTTAATTGATTTTCCCCGCCACAATTCAAAATTCATTCCCCCAGAAAAACCCATTTTCACCCACCCGACCTCTACTTAAATCTCATAAACCAAACAAAGAGTCGATTGAATCCTACCTCATCACGCTTCCGTCTATATGGTGTCACCTCCGCTCTTTGCATTGGTGTTCCCCTCGATCCCTCTCCCGCCTCGCCATCACCGGATGACCCTCACTCTCTAACCAACCAATCAAATAAAATCGATCCAACCCATCTCATGGATCCACCTATCGACAAACTATCACAAGCCACATGGCTCGCCAATTCAGTCCTCCATCTCACTCTATCAATTTCCACCTTTTTCTCTTTCTCACTTGTCATTTTCCCCAATTCGATAAAAGAAAAATGATTTGAAAAATAGGGATATTTTTCTTTTTATAACCTACCCGACTTGACTACGAAAGTTTTACCTTAAGTGACATCGGTCATGTGCCCTAGCTTACCATGGTGAGTCTGTCTTGACCAACATGAGTTCCTTTAAACCATCATCGCTTACTCCGCTTAGTTTTATTCCTACCCCCTACCCCCATCTTTTGACCTAAATCCTTTTTACCTCACCCACACCTCACTTGGACACTTCACTTTATCTTCTTGACCTTATCATTTACCCCCTCACCTCATCCTCATTCAGAGACTCATTATTTTTCCCATACCTCGGTCCTACCCATGTCGTGACCTCGATACTTGGACTTGGAACATCGCTAGCTACCTTTGACCTCATGTGTTTGCTATATCTTGTGGCACTATTACCTGTGTTGATGGACATAATAACCTTACCTTACCTCTTACCATGCCTGTTTATATCGACCTAACCCTTGGCGTATCAAACATTCCTAAACATTCCCGCACTGACCTATGTCATGTTTCCCGATCATATCCTATACCTTGATAGCAGAATCACTTAAACCTTGGTTAGATAAAATTATCAACCTTAGATAATGTGGAGTTTTCCTACTCTTCAACCTAGTATCATGGTGCGGTTTATACGTGTGCATGTGTTTGATCACATTACTTCATTTGACCTTGACCCATTACCTGGATTACTTGACTAGAATTTTTCCCTTTTTACCCCGTTACCCACCTTCCTCTTCATCACATTCACCTTTTATCAAACCATTCACTGATTTTGCCTTGTGCCTCATTAGTACCTAGTTTGAGGGGGATCACCTTCACCCACACATGGGGTAACCACATCTTATTTTTGTTAGCATCGCTTACCAATACAAGTTATGTAACAAAAAGGGGAAAAATGTAGACACCAAAATTGGGTCACACTCCCCTTGGTCCTTCGACAAATAACCAACTCGCACACACCGACCTAATCATGGCCCCTTTAACCCTACTTTTATATTAATTTAATTAAATTAATTCATTATCCTCACAATATTTATTATTTAAATATCCTAATGGGATAATCCCCACATATCCACCTCACCCTAGACCTATTCTTAGTATGTTGCCATAACTATCGAATACCTACCTAAACCCTAATAATCAAAGCCTACATTCCCTCTAAACATGTTCTCATCCATTAGAAAAGGACGCTTTCATTCTAATATGCGAGAGGGAAACAAATGAGATCTAATAAAATCAAAAGGATCTACCCAGTTTAGTAAACATAGAAAATCCCACCCTAACCGACACTGGTTACCCTTAACCACCACCGGTCAACCTGAAACTATCATTGATTACCATTTAATCCCTAAAAATAACCTTATTTTGAGGTTGGCACATCTTCTGAGAGTAGAGACAAAATTAGAGCAACATGAAAATAGAAACAAAATTTGTACACACATCAGAAGACCCACAGCTAGCACCAGAAGCACCCATAGATCCATCCACCTTCACGGGAGCATCCAGGGAAGTGCCAACATCACACCAAGTTCTTTCCATTTGATCACCCACCATTTCCAACTAGACATCAAGCTCGTACAACAGTAAGTGTCTTATTAACCTACACTTGTCCATTGTCAGTTTAGTAGACTCTTTTACTTCTATTATTAGTTTCTACTCCCATTTTCATTCACCCACCATTTACCTCCATGAAAACTTGACCTTTCCTTCACCCACACCTTTGAATTTCCCATACCTAAATTTTAATCACCCTTGAGTATACCCAAGACTTACATAGACCTTGTCATTGTCCTTTACATTTCCATTTAGCCTTAGATGTGCCTTCACCTCAAGATTTTATTGAGTTTCTGTACTACGACCATACCAACTCGGTTAACCTAAATCGACACTAGGTCATACTAGACTAACGTAGGTCTCTATGTTTTAACCCTTGGACCAAGAAAAATCTTAAAACCTCCACCAAATGCTCAAAACAGTCCAAAATATGACCCTAATCAATACCAGCACTCGACAAATACCTTGAACTTTGGATCCAATCATAGCTTAGCCCGTTGTGAAATTTTTTTTTATTGTATTTGAATGAGATACCTAAATCATTTTAACTACAATAGGATTTCCTTTATTGTTATCATTAAGTTGTTTTAAACAGTGGATTGACAACCATGTAGGAAGTATCACACTTACCATATTTAGCACATGTTAGGAAGTCTCTTGTAGATACTATTTAAATTTTATTTGGTGGTCTTGTGTTCTATTTAAGAGAGTTCCTCTAAGAAAAAGGAAGCTTTCATGATCAGCTATGGATCCGAAGTTATACGCGTGCAACAACCTATAACCAACATTTCAACAGCATTCCTCCTAGCCCTTTACCCTTATTTGTTTTGTCGACATTCAAAGAAATGATCTAGAATCGGTGAAAATTTTTGGCACATGATCATGTGAAACACCGACGCCACCCTGGCTGAAGAAGTATAGCGAGGAAATGCGTTGTGTCCTCCAACTTTAACAACTTCTGCTAAAATGTATGAAGATATCTTTGTACTATCATGGGTTTTTGGGTGATTCAACACCATTGGATGGAGAAGTGTAGAGAGGAACACCCAATGTAACCCCCAGTCCTGTAACCACTTAGTATAATTGCCAAAGGACACCATGTCCTATTATGGCCACTGTGTATGGAGTTTGTAGACTAGTCTAAACTTATTCACTATCTCTGAACCAGTGTAAATATGTTGTGTTAGTAGAAAACAATCAATGATTCCCCCCTCTTTGGGGGTGCATACTACATCATGGAAAGAAGAATGCAGCCCCAAAAGAGGACCCAACCACACTTTGACCTATAGAACTTTTACCTACGGGAAAGGGAAACACTTTGTAGATACATTAACATACACAAAAGGGGATAGTTATCTAATACAAGTGTTAGTACAAAAACACATGCATGTAATAAGACAAGTGTAAAAATATGAAAACAATGTAGAAAATACTAAAATAAGTAGTGTAAACACGCAAGAAAACAAGTAGACTACACAAATCAAGTTTCAAACATGGGACATCACTCACGATGTTGCAAGACACACAAGGCCACCATGGCCACAAATAGCAAAAAAATGTGCACACAAGCAAAGGGAAAATCCCACATACAATGGAAAACAAAATATATAAGTAGAAAAAAAAAAGTAGTCATGGGAAAATGTAATCCTACAAAAATAAGTTTTGTGTATGAAACACCCATTAGTATGTTAGAATGATAACTAATATGTTAAAGCATGTATGAGAAAGAACTATAAGATGCTAAGTAAAAAATGAAACAATAGCTCCTAGATAAGATGAATGTGGATGCCCCCACCAACCATTATAGGAAGGGTAGAAGGTGAACATCCATTCCAATCTGTATCAATGATCACACTAAAAATGTGTGAATGCACATGTGTGTATGATAAGGACATATGAGAAAACAAGATAACATGTGTAATAAAGTTAGCATGCACAACACTAGTACGTAAGAGTAAATGCCACCAAGATAATGCAGTATGTTGTGGATGGATGGAATGGAATGCAAAATGGAATGATAGGAGCAATGTGCCCCCGAGTGGATGGAATGTGTATGCAGTGAGGTTCATTTTGTTTCCCCCTTAGCAGTAAAAAATGAACCATAAATGAGAGTGTGTCATTGGGAAATGGTTGAGTAGTGTAGGTTGTGTCTAATGCATTGTGATGAATGTGTATGTGAAGTGGTGATGAAATGCGACATGTGGAGAGATGTTCGTGAACCCTCTAGCCAAAGTTTATATCACGACTTTATTGAACGGAGGAGTGATGATTTATTCCTAATAGTATATCACTATAGAATGAGTGTATGGGGATGGGATATAGGGAAGGATGCAATTACCCTTTTTTTTTTCTCAATAAAGTAAAAAAGGGTGAAACATTTTGGCATGCCTAGTGGGACCCATCAGGGGTTTTATTGCATTTTCTTCATTCCTAGGAAAAATTTGTGTGTTTGTTTCCCTTTAAAAGGATTACACATTAATCTTCTTCCTGGTAATCCTCTCTTATTTCTTATTGCTCTAAAAGAAACATTTCTCTTGGTGCATTTAAAATGAGTCATTCTTCTTTCTTGCTTTTTGCATTTAGTGAAAGAGCATACCCTCTCCTATTCATTACTTGCTTCATTAAACATAATATTGTCAATTTGGGCTTAAAATTGATTGCATTAGATTTTAATTTCCTACATTTATCTCCCTTTAAAATGAGGGCAACCTATATGTTGGAAGTTGTGCCGAGCTGATGGTTGACACAAAGAATCGTAGAAAGCACATTCTCTCTCTCTCTCTATCTTACCAAACTTACACAAAATTGAAATAGACACATCTTTCTTAAAAAACATCTTACCTAGGAAGACCTCTCAATGATTACTTGATCTGATTGGTAGGTACTCCCCATCTCGTTACCTCTATCGAGTCATTATCTCAGAGGATGGCCTACCCCCACCATAACATACCTGAAACCTCTCCTTTTAGATATCCTTCTTCTTAGGAAGCCTTCCTCACCAAAGAATCTATTTTAAAATTCATGAGTCGGTATTCTAAATAGCATAATCTCAACACATTAAAAACCTCGTGTTAGATATGTTATTTTTAGTGTTTGATTGGTGTGCATTTTGAGGTGTGAGGATACACTTCTCCATTTTTCCATTATGTTTAGTTACACACTCCACCATCACGGTTGGAGTATTCTTGCTTCTTTTGAGTGTGTTAGGACTTCATTACATCATCTCCAAACCTTTGGGTTGATTATTTATCTCACTAAAATTCATAACAATCCATTTTTCTACATTTTCCATATTTCACAGTAACCATCATCGATTACCCCGACCGTAGCATCGCTTTTTGTTCTTTTGGGTTAAATTTCCTAAAGAACCCTTATTTCATTTTCTTTGTTGTCAGAGTTTCGTGAGTCTCTGTACTCTCTCTAATCTAGTAAACAATCATCATACAACTTGTTCATCTAATCATCATCATTTTTTTGCCCACTTTGGGAAAAATTGTCCTTTTATCATAGTAACCAACCTCGGTTACCCCCTAACCGGCATCGATCATCCTTAACTAGTGTTGGTTACCCTATATTGAACATCAACTGATATATTATATAAATCTACCTATAGACACCTGTTTTCTTCATTCTTACTACCCCATGCGTCATCTCGTAGAATACATAATTATCGATATATACCCATTCACATGGTGTTGAATCGTAGTCAAGAAAACACTCTTATATGTCACGTGAGGTGTCAACCACTCTTGCTTAGTCCTTCACCACCCTCTCGTCCCCTGTCACCCATCGATCCAACCTTAACTACCACCATTCTCAGGTGTGACGAGGAATGTACACAACTCCTTGATTAGAATCCTACCACCTTATAGTTCTACCTTTCCCACTCTTCCACTGGGAATCCTCAAGTCAGTTGATATACAACATGTATGTATCCATCTCTCCTACCCTTATTCCCGCTTCTGCATTAGCCACTAATAATGCGACGTTACCTTCACCTACTTCACCCCCAGTGGTTTCATAGCTAGGACCCATTCCTTGATGACCGTTGCATCAGTAGTATCACTTGCACCTGTCATATTTGTTTTCCCCTCATCGACCACCTAGGCCATAACCCCATCCATACCCATTGTCTCACAAATACCCATTACAACATAACCTCCCGTGGTGTCGGTGACCCCTACTCCATTCTAGAATCTTGTCCTCTCCATCCCACAAACATTGCCCCCACTTACTACTAGAGTGACAACAACCATCCCACCTACATACACATACTATCGACAACCCGCTATCTCTTTTGTCACCCATTCTGGATACATACCCTCTATATTGGTCCCTTATTCTCAACCTCCCTATTTGGAATCACCATACAATGGAATGCCACCCACATCACAGGTTCAATATTAGCCCCCTTTTGCCATAGGAGGAACCCTTCCACCACAACCTACCAATGACCTCATCAAATCAATGATGGAAAGGATGTAGACATTGGAAGCATCAATTTTAGGCTCACACAATTCTATCACCTATGATGAAATATGTAATGATCCTAGTTATCCATCCATCCCTATTCACACATACCCGGTCTATTGGGAAATGCAAAAATTCAACCGTTTCAATAGTAAAGAAGACCCATAACAACATTTATGGTCTTTCAAACATGGGTGTTACCTGATCGCCCATGATGATGCTTTACTCCTACGAACCTTCCCGATGTCCCTGACAGATCGACCTTGGACTGGTACAATGGTCTACCAAGACACTCCACCTACTCTTATAATCAAGTAGCACAAGCCTTCTTAAATCAATTCTCCATTAACATTATTAAGAAGGTTACCATGACTGATCTTTATTCCACATGACAATACAACAACGAGTCTATCGCTGACTTTTTCATTCGTTGGCGCGGCCTAATTAACCAACTCACATTTCAATTACCTCAAACCTAACTCATAGATGTGTTTACTTGGGCTTGTCTTTACACATCTCACCAACCCTGTTAGTGTAGACCTTTCACACTTTTGACGAGGCATTCACCATGGCACAAAAATTGGAAATTTGTGCTATCAAAGAGAAGAAAATTTAGTTGTGTAACAAGAACATTGCGTTCAAATCAAATGTTGTTTATTCATCTTCAAAACCACAAAAGAAATATTCAAAACCCAAAGGATATGCCAACGCCATAGTTCTCAAAGTTGGCTCCCCTCACCCATCAAACCCAGCCAAACCTCCTTCTAATATCTCTCCCATCAAAGCTTTCTAGTTCAGATGAGAACAATGAAAATACACTTTAATAGGAGAACCTTATGCTTCTATTTTAGAAAAGCTTATTAAGGATGGTGCCATTACCCTTCCACCTATAAAACCACACATTGGTTTTGACCCTGAGTGCCCCATGCCCGCGTGGTATAAAGAACATGAATTTTTTAACTATCATCATGTCAAAGGTCATAGCAATAATAAATATATCACCTTCAAGAATATCATCCAATAAATGTTAGATAACGTAGATCTAGTCTTAGATAGCCGAAATGCACCCGCTAACAAAAACCTACATATATTCAAGAATCCATTCCCTAATAATGCCCCATCTTCTAACCAAGATGGTGACACTTCGACTAATCATAGTAATGTTCGTGAGGTCCATGCTAATTTCAATGACATATCGGTTGCTTCCAAATTACCTCACATTCCTTCCATAGATGAAATCTTAGCCCGAGCTCCCCTACCTACATAAGAACCTCTTTCATCTACTCCTCTTCCCACATAGGAACCCCCTCATTTTCTCCTTCACTTGTGGAAGAACCTATAATTAGCACTCCACCTTTGGCCCCTCAAATTACGAGAAGTTGTCGGTAGCACTATACGATGGAAAAGTGACATGCGAGCATGGGAATCTACAAGTACCTCTTCCTCATACCCAACCTCCCGAGGTCGTGTCGAGACAACCGATGAATGTTGAATGCGAATAGATATAGACAAGCTAATCGGGTAATCTTATATCCTCAATACGTAATAATGGAATCTATGAATCTAAGGTGAAGAAGGCCCTCCTAACTTGAATTGGTGTAATGGTTCATTCGGATATAATGGTTGCTCGGAGGCTCCAATCAATGTCAAGCTCTACCGAGATCTTGTTTCTTGGTTGTTGGATACGTGGGAAGTGACCTGTGGGAGCTTTGTATATATCTCCAAACAAGGTCATAAAATGGTGATGGGTGATTTCGTGGATTTGTAGTCAACTATGGGTGATTTTCTGGTCTAGCCTAGAAAATATTAGATTGATTGGCTTCTATATTTAACACGGAGAATTATGTGATGATATCTGGTGGGAGTGGTGAGGATCTAAATACTAGCGTTCTCAAGTTGGTGTCAATACTTAACTGATTTATAGGCCCATTAGGTTGTGGGACTTGGGGATCACAACCATGAGTTTTTGGTTGTTATGGACCTGTTATGGTCATGTGAATAATCAATCCCTTCTCCTAACTATCCGGTAATTGTATGCCTTTTCACCTCTATGTTCGAACTAAAAGTTGTATGATTTTATTAGAGTAGCTAATAGGTTTTCTCGGTAACTTGAATACGTAATTTAGTGTCTATGTCGACGAGGAGGTCTCCTGCGTTAGGATGTGGAACCAAAGGATCACAACCAAATGTTTTCTCTTGTTCAAATCCTTGCACAATCATTCAGATGTTTTATCAAGGCAATCTATAGTTTGGATGGTTTGACCAGAAGGTGTAAGCTTTGTCATCTTCGACGTTTAATCCTCTTAGTTGCTCACTAATTGCTTGTAAGTTTGTTGTTTCTTAAAATACCTGTATCCTAAGGTCCTGATCTATATCAGCTAATGTTGTGGGTAGATTTGGTTGAGGCACTATGGGTTCAAATATATACTCTCTAGGCTCTCTAGGTCCCGTGATTGTCATACAAAATGATTCAACTTTTAACTAACTTTAATAAACTGATTATGAAAGGAGTATTTACACTATGCAAGCATTCTTCTATTTTTGTATTTTCAATGACATATTTCAATGAAATTGAAGAGCAGCTACTCTAGTATATTTATAAAATGGACAACTAATCTAGTAACAGAATAAAAACAAGCAAAGTAGCCTGGTATGGCTATTTGCTTGTGCAGTTGTGATTTTATCCTAAATATCTAAGCAACTAAATATATTAAATTGAAAGGCTCTCGATCCTACCTCAGAAGTGAGGAATGAATCACAGTTTCTTAGAAACTATCAATCCCCACAACTTCCCCGGTGATATTGAGAGTGAGATTTTAACTGAAATGAAATAATTCACTACTCTATTTGATATGTTGTAACTAGAACTTTGATAGCTCAAACTTGGTGTTTACAGAATAGTGGTAAATCTAGTTGTGTGTGATTTCATCCCTCAGTGTGATCTCCTCATTCCTTTGTGTCCTCATGAATCCAAAAAGTGTGTATATGATAGTATCAACATAAGATGGCATTCAAACAATGGAAGCTTTGGATATAGACCGAATACAATGTGAGTAGGAGAGGGATAACGCAAGTGAACAGAGATTTACTATGCAATTCCTATTGAGATTTATTGCGGGAATACAACACAAGTGTATTAGAGAGTTTTAGAATCTATCCTTGTGACAAAACAAAACCTACAACTTTACTGGATTCTAGTCTAGAAATGAAGCTATTCTATGCTAAATTGATTGTATGAAGTAGCAATGGAACAAGACTGAAACAAGAAGATTATATGACCTCTAAAAGACCAATAATGGAAGCAAAACATGAAATTGATAGAATTCTAAGCAAGAAATTGAAAGACTGAATAAGATAATTGAGAAGATGAGGGCAATTTTCTTGAAAACAAGTCATATTTATAACTAATGCATTTACCAAAGGGTAACTCCCATTTGATCTCTTTTACTATAAACAAAGGAAAAACACTATTACTGGGGGACCAAAAACATTAATGCAAGCCAAATTTGTTGAAGAAAGCATGTAAAACTCAAGATTTACGTTTGAAGTGATCATCGGAAGGATCTGGAAAATGTGAAAAAAACCACCGCCCTACGTAGGGCAAAGGTTCAGGACCACCGCCTATCCTAGGCTTCGGTCATGGGACCACCGCTCGAGCAGGTTGGCGGTTTCATCACTGAAGCCTAAAATGCAAGAAAACAGGGGGGAAAAGGGAAAAACAAAGCATGTGGAGGCCGAGCGGGGCATGCGGGATACAAGCATATACTTGGTGAGCCTTTCTAGATTCTCGAACACCTTGCAAGGAGACCTGTATCATCATTGGGGCATGTGTAACATCGTTTCAGCAGTGTAGTACCCTATAATTTTGGGTACGTACATATTTCCCCCTCAGAGAAGCATCTTAGCCATGAAGAGGCGTAAAACGGTGGATCCAAGTATGGTGGTCCTGAAATGGGGAGTTAGGAGTTATACCTAACATGCCCATGTGTTGGAAAGTTGCCATCCAAAGTCCCACTATCTGTAAAATAAAAACAAGGGACTCAAGTGCAGCTACATAAAACAATTGGAGAGATAAGGCTAAATTGATATGAAAAGAGGACTTACCATCTATGCGAGGTTTAGAACTTACATCCGTCGGCACTCTGACCCTATGAAATACATTCAAAATCAAATTAAGGGGGATATTTATATAAAATGAAGTCATTTTACTATTCATTTGTGTGGATTGATTTGATAGTTTTTGAGCTCTGGGACCTACGGTGATGGTTTTTAACGAGAGTATAGTCAAAATGTTCATGGTGAGATAGTGATCATGCCTTTGAGAGTGGAACATTAACCCGCGAAGTCTCAGGTTAGTTCTTCTCAATTTATTATTTTTAGACCTAAAATGTGGAAATGATGAAATCTTTCTCTTGGGGGGTCATTTTTGAAAATATTAGTTTTAAACATGTCTCTAGGGGGTGCCCATAGGATAGGTTTTCATTTTAGAAAATATGGTGTATTTGTTTGGTTTTAAGTGTTTTTAGGGTATACGACCCATTTGAGTTTGTGAGACATGACCACCGCCCTATGCAGGGCAGCGGTTATGGGACTGCCCCCTTGTAAAGGCGGTGGTTACGGAACCGCCGCTCTGCACAGGGTGGCGGTCCATGACAAAAAGATAAAACAAAGATTTTTTAATTTTTTTTTACACTTTTAGCATGTTTACGTCTTTTTAAAAGTCTTTCCAACTATATTTTAGTACTTACTCTTTTTTGTGTTTTTGGGTGTATGCAAAAGAAGGAGGAGTTTATTAGATGGAGCCGGGAGAGAGTGTGATTGGCTCTCGGTAGTATCGAGGCACTCTCCTAGGAAAAGTAGGATACTCTCCAGAGGGCTGTTATTTGGAGGATTACACAGGTCCCTCATGTTGCACCTGCCAATCACATAGTGTGTGACTTATTTTCATACTGGGATGTGGATCACAACACCTCGGAATTTCCAAGAGTTAGGGGTGAGTGGTCCATCACCCTTAAGGATGTTTACCATATACTCGGGGTTTTGATCCTTAGGCGGTGAGTGTCTCTTAAGATAGAAGTATCGAGATCAACAATGGTTTAGTGGGCCACCTACATGGGAGATGTAGTTGTATCGATGGGATCAAAGAAAGGAGTGAGAATCTGATCTATCATTGAGTCAGACATTCCCATGCTCTACAAGGCCATCATGGGCATCCTTTCTTCGAGACTGATTGGGGACAAGGGAGGAGACACTCTTATATTGTTGGGCCCCCATTATTGCATAGATTGAGGGCCATGGATGTGTTTACGCTTGGGGAGTAGATATCCTTGGGACTACCTACCATGATTTATACAGGGTAGTTTGATTACAGGGATAGTCACTGAGCCACCCAACTCTTGTCATGAGTTGGGTGTATGAGCATATCACCCCATATGGGAGAGGTGTAGAGGTAGAGGATCCGGGGCCGTCAGGGCAGCGAGGTGGACAGGGATGACAGTTCTTAGAGCACCTCACTAGCCAGTGGCCTCCTTGACCACTGTAGACATGGAGGCCACTCCTTATCAGGCCATGGTAGGGGTATGGGGAGAGGAGACCGTTACATTGATTGCTTATTAGACTACCAGCCAGTTGATAGATAGGGTGGGGAAGTTGGAGATCCACCCCTTTGATAGAGTACCACAACAGTTTGACCTCCCCTATAGTGACATGCTACCTCTAGCAGGGCCAGTGTATAGATATATCTGTGAGGCTTGGGGAGGTCCTAGAGGCCGGGGTTGGACTATTGTTACTCTCGGTGTTCCTATTGCGACTAGGAGGGTGGTACATGCTTGACGGAGAGCTGGTACTCCTCAGGCACCCTTACTTTAGATTACCGCCGGCCCTACCCATAGCAGTGATGAGCCCATTGATGTGGACTCTATATCTGAGAAGTTCATAGGGGGAGAGCCAGAGGAGATGGATATTAGTGAGACGGGTGGGGGAGATGAGAGTGATCCCGAGTGGCATGTCACTTAGGGGATCCTACGGGCCGAGAGGGCAGAGTGGAGTGCAGAGAGGGTGACTCTGGTCTCAAAGGAGTTGCTCTCTCAGGACTTAGGTGGAGATGGTGAGTCTGTTGTAGGCCGTCACATTTCCCCAAACATGGGAGAGGGACACCAATCAGTGGCGGCATCAGTGGTAGGTGCGGATCCTAGAGATCCTTCCTAGAGGCCTGGCGATCCGAGTGAGTTGCCACTCTTCTCTTGACATTTGTTTTAGTTAGAATTGTCTTAGTTTGTTATTTATTTTTGTTTTGTTTACTCTTGGTTTTATCTTTTGATCATTTTCTAACTTGTTTTCTCCTTTACTTGCAGTGACTACTGATGAGTGGCGAGACTTGATTCGCCGAGTATGCACTGATACCTTGCTTCTCCCCTCGGAGAAGACTCGTGCTGAGATTTCCATGGACGTGGGGGAGCCTTCAGCAGCTGGTAGGCATACTGATGTTTTTTCCTTTATCTAGCATGCGGCGAAGATCATGACTTCTCTCTCGCATTGAGGTAGTTGGATATAGGACAGCCGAGCGCTTGATGAGGAGGAGTCATTCTCATAGTGAGATGGTAGCTACTGGTCATGACCACAAGCCCTCAGTGCATTCGGAGTGCTAGCATGGTCATGCACCCCTCGAGGGATCCCATAGGGATTGAGAGACCATTTTTGTAGCATTTTGTCAGATATCTATATGAGTGCTTTTGTACTTTTTGGGCTCATTGAGCGTTTTGACCATGCCTAGTGCATGATGGCATTGTATATGAAACTTGATATATATATATATATATATATATATATATATATATATCTTTTTGGATCCAGACTCTTGGTGCCTATAATTTTTGAATCATTTCCACATGTGTATTTAGATGTTTTTAGAATACTTGTTTTCATGTTTTCGAATGTATGCAATGGATAACAAATGATAGTAAACAAATTTTTTTACTTTGTATGTTTTTGTAATGCTTGATACAAATATATGCTAGTACTAAAATTTTGAACTCTTTGGGCAATATTTGTAATTTCTTCTTATATTGGAAAAACATGATGGATGTGTAGACACCAAATTTGTGTCTTACGACCCCTTGTGACCCGCATCTCATCTCGCAACCTAAACTCATCACCTAAACCTTACACAATTATTTATTAATTACCTTGTAATTGATAAATCCACATCATCTCACCTGCCACCTCATTCTGCCACTTCATCATGACCTAGCCCTAACCCTAAACTAACCTAATTAAGACCTATAACTTGGTCTACACCTACACCCATGACTAATGACCCCTTTCTCGCACCCAAAACTGACCTTCTAGTCACTTGACCAAGCCCACAACTAATCTCTCGGGAGAAAAGCAGGGAAGGTGGGCTATTTTACTAAAAATAGCCTACTTTTTCCTTACCGATGCCGGTTCCTACTCGACCGCCGTCGGTTACGTAACCGCCATCGGTTCCCTGTAAATGGTCTCCCCAAACCAAAAATAAGGGATGGGAATTTCATTTTGGAGGAGGGTCGAAGGATTTTTGAATCAAGAGAGATCATTTGGGAGTGATCAAAAGAGTCCAGATCTTCACTTGACCGAGCAGAGACGAGTGGAGAAACCAGAAGAGTTTGCAGCAAAGGAGATCAACTTGCATCTTCGTCAAAAACTAGTAAGTCACATCTTGCATGTCCTCTGTTATAACATTTCTTATGCTTTTGAATCACAGTCCTCATAAATCCATTCCTGAATCCACTACCCAGCGTGCCATTGCATCTAACTATCATTCTTTTACCTCTCATCACCTCATTTCCTAATATCACCCATAAAACCAGCCTTACAAACAACATAGCTACCCTACAGCACAATCACCCCACAAAACAACCAACCTACAGATCCTAAACCCTACCGACATTGGTTACCAGTAACTGGTATCGGTTATCCTGACTACAACCAGAAACCAACCTTTCCCTACCCGTTTCAACAAGATAATTTAATTGATATTTTACAGTCTTTTGTGTTGATTCATATCGACAGGGAACTCACCACCTTTGAAAGGAAGTTTTATATTTCCGGGCCCAAGGCGCTTCCTCATTTATTGTTTAATCAAAATCTTGTGGTCTTGTGTTCTTATTTGCAGGTAGTCCTTCCAAGACAAAAGGAGTTCTTCATAGTTAACCCGATCTTCCTCTACGGTACGCGCACACCATCTCGGCATTCCACGAGGTATTCCTCCTAGCCCTAACCTTATCTGCTTTCTAAAAGGAATGAAAGGATAGAAGCAACTCTATTCCCGTAAGTCGAAACATTCTCGAGCGAAACATTTTGCACGCTTAAGGGGGACCCATTTTGGGTTTCTTTCTTTCTTGCTTGCTTTCATATAGGGAGTATACTTGCTGTTTTCTTCTTCTAAAAGATATTCACAAGGTTTTATATTATTTTGATAAAAGAACTTGCTTTGCTTTTACATCTCGCATTAGTGAAAGTCATCTCTTTTGCTTCATCGAATATCATTTTCGATTTGGGTTTAAAACACGTGCATTGCATTACTGCTTGCTGTTTTCAATTCTAGTGAACATAGATTAAGTAACAGGTCGTACACGTGGGGGTGATATCCACGGTATTGACAAGAAATTAATCTTACTTTCACTACACAACACATACCGAATCACTTCACAATTAACACAACAGCTCAAACACCCCCTTTTCCGCGGTATTCCTCCGCCCGATTGAGGTAACCTTATAAGCCAAAACAACTTGGCATTTCCCTAAGTCTTTTGTTTAGGATTGACATCGTTCGCGTCCTAAAGGCATAAGCCCACAATAATTAAAATTAACCCTAGGGTTAGTCTCTGGATTTGCGTGTGCATCTTGCTTGTTCTTAGTTCTGTTTTCTTTCTCATACCCTGTCTTCTGTGATCAATAATTGGACAAGTATACTAAACGTTGTTAAAAATCAAATTAGCAACCTTTTATATCTTGTTGGCCCAGACTTCTTACACCGACATCGGTTACCTGACCGGCGTCGGCTATAGTATAACCGACATCGGTTACTAGACCGATATCGGTTACTGTCTTTCCCAACTCCTGACAAACCAGCAACCTACCAATTTCACCAGTCTGAGTTTGTTTCTGCTTCTGATGATTGAAACCCTACTGTGAACTCCTATCCATGGTTGTTATCGCTCGAAAGCAAGCCGCCGCCATGGTTTCACATGCTTGCTCTGCTTTCTTTTCCCGAATCACCCTTCACATTCTCGTGGGGAATCCTACGATATACCAAAGAGGTTCCTAAAATTCCTGTGGGAGATAAGGACTTTGCCAAGTTTCTGGATGCTAATTCTAGCGCTGTACAATACTATTTGTCTCATACCCCTGACCGTACGCCTGATGGTCAGCTCCTTGTTGGTATGCCTATTAGTATAGCTGCTCATTTAGCTCCCACTCCGCCTGATAACACCGCCTTGCTTCCTGCATCTCTAGCCCCGTCTCCCAATCCGACGGCTTCAGAGGTTCATACGACTCAGATTGGCTTTCCGTTGGTTAATCTTGGACCCCACATATCATTACCGCCGACTGCCCCTACCTCATCTCTCTTGCAGACTGCTCCGTTCATGACTTGCTCTCTGCCACCTATCCACACTAGCTTTCCTTCTCAAGCTCCGCCTACCTTTTCTTTCCCATACACGTATCCAGTGACCTCAACATCTTATATGGGACATCCCTATTCGGTCGCCTCAACATATTCATCCTCCATACCTTATCAACACTTAACCCCACCATTGTCCAGCGGAGGCCCTTGGCCCAATTTTCCTCCGTTTACCACAATCGCACCATCATCTCATCCAACCACGGATTTCATTAAACAAATGATGGACAAAATGTAAAACCTGGAGGCTTCTGTTTCAGGAAGTCGTAGCACCTTGACATACGAGCAAGTTTGTCGGGAGCCTATTCACCCGTCTGTCCCCCTTCATTTGTATCCTCCTTAATGGGAATTACCAAAATTTACCTGTTTTAACAAGAAAGAAGACCCTCAACAACACTTGCGATCATTTAGACATGCTTATTATTTGATTGCTCATGATGATGCCTTGTTACTCGCACCTTTCCTATGTCCTTATCAGACCCGCCTTGAGTGGTACAAAGTTGCTTTAACCCAAAGACTCAATCTTCTCTTTTAACCAACTAGCCCAATCTTTCTTGGATCATTTCTCCATTAACATTGCCAAGAAAGTATCTATCACTGACCTTTATGCCATCCGACAATTCGAAGACGAATCTATCACAGATTTCGTTGGATGATGGCGGGCCTTATCAACCAACTTACATATGCCTTGCCTCGGTTGAACTTATCGAACTTTTATGCGAGCATGTGCTAAGCACATTTCTCCTACTCTTCAAATTCAAACTTTCCGCACATTTGATGAGGCCTTTACCATGGCTCGGAAACTAGAAATTCGAGCCTTAGAAGAAGAGAAATTGCGGTTGCGCAACAAAAACCCCAATTTCTGAACTCCAGATTCCACCAACAAACCTAACACCACCAATCCTCACCCATCGACCGCTTCGAAATCAAAAGGGGCCGTGCACGCGGTGATGGTCAAATCCCAACCACCGTCTAATACCCCGCCAAAAACCACTTATAAGTATAAAGCAGAACCCATCAACTACACTCCCTTGGGAGAAACATATGGTGTGATATTGGAAAAATTGCTCAAAGCAGGAGCCATTACCTTACCTCCTGTTAAACCTCACTCCGGGTTTGATTCTACCCACGCTATACCTTCTTGGTACAAAGAAAATGACTTCTGTAACTTTCACCGCGTAAAAGGACATAGTCATGAAAACTGCAAAATGTTGAAAAACATAGTGCAGGAAATGGTTGACGCAGGTGATATAACCCTCGATAATCCTAATGCCCCTGCCAACCGAAATTTGAAAATCTTCAACAAACCATTCCCAAATCACTCGTCCAACAGTAACGTAAACCAGGATATCTTAGCCGAGGAGAGTGTTCATGAGATCCATGCAGTCTTCGACTCCCAGCCAAAAGCCTCTATCGAGAAAATTTTGAATCAAGCCTCTCCACTAACACAGGAGTCCGAACCTCCTTCACCACCATCAAGCCAAAGTGAAATCATTCCTTTACCCATAAAAGAGTTAACTGCCCAGACTTCTCTTCTCATCAATGAGTCTGCTTACACCACATCCCTACAAGACTGCGAATGGATGTTATCTAATCTATCTATTTCCCAAATGTCCCCTTCTACCGCTCTTGCTGCACAAGAGGAAGGCTCGCCACTCCTTTTGACATCCTTAGATGAGAAATCTCTTGCACCAACATCACCAAATTCTTTAACCATAACAGACCCTCTCGAACATGCCCTCTTACCTATTAGTTCTTCATCGCCTAAATCTTTTCAAAGACCAGTCGACCTCTTAACATCTATTGATACAGTGCCTCATCTACCCCCTGTATCATACCCACAGTGGATTGGAATCACAACCCACCTTTCTTCCATACAAAATTTACAATTCACACCTGAAGACTGTCATTCTCCAGAGGATAGACGAATCCTGTGGGAACGTTTGAGTACCCCCTATTCTACTCAAATGCAGATGACCGATCCGGACACCTCTACCATATACCCTAAGTGTTTACAGAAACTCAAAATGCCTATGTCCTCATTCTCGTCCCCCGTATCTATACCAAGTAGCCTATCCACCTCTATTAACCTAACCAAATCTTCCCCTACACTTGGGACCTCACCAATACCCAGTCTCACACACCCGCCTAAGCGACTAGATTTATCCAAAAATAAAGCCGCCCCGCCACCTAGGAGACAAACTCAATCCGCGCCTCTATCACAATCAAAACCATCATCGTCACACCTACCTTCCATATTGGGACCTCATCCCTCCACCTTGCATCAATATATCATACCTCCTGCGTTTTCTTCAAAACGACCTACGCCTTCTGCACCTATACAGAGATCTAAAGGTATATCAACATTATCACCCCACATATCCTGTCCACCCATCAACCCTAAACAAACTCCATCATCAAAGGATTTATTTTCTGTCACTCCCCTTTCTCCGTGGTTGTTTTCCGCTACCACGTCATCTGTAGCCTCATCATCTAACTAGCCGAATATAGCTTCTGTGCCAAAGAAACCACGTTTAGTGAAAACCACGTATCAACACCCCTCGGCTAAACCACCACCCGTACGAACCAACCACACCCAAACATTACCAAAACCCGCAAAACCAATACCCTCATCCTCCTCCGATTTTGACCCACTCAAAGGATCTTACGCCAAAATCCTTGCTATGTTGGTGGAGAATGCGACCATTTCTCTACCCCCACTTAGACCTTATGACCCGTCTAAACCTCGACCTATAGGTTATGATGAGTCTAAAATCTGCGCCTATCACCACACACCAGGACATGATGTGGAGGGATGCAAAGCTTTAAAAACCATCCTTCGTCAGTCACCTCTCCCAGATACAAAGGTTAAGAAAGACAACTTACGAAGGGAGAGACCTTTAGCTTCAATTCCCTCTACTATACCATCTATCCCCGCCTCACCAAGATCTATCATTATTACAACCCCACCTCTTGAAGACCATGATTTATCCCAACCATCTTCTTCATCTCCGGTCTACGAGATTAATATGATTAGTGTTGCTACTCGAGCGCAGAAAAACAACGAGAAAGCAAAAGAAAGCACACATGCGTCCTCTCTTTCTCCATCCAGCATCCCGATTGCACCACCACCCAAAGTGGTTATTCATGGACCCGCTTACCCCATCTCTAATGGAGTTGCCCATCGAGCCATGATCAAACAGCTTCACCAATCACCCGTAAAAATGACACTATATGATCTCATTCAGACTTCTGAATCCCATCGACAAGCTCTCGTTGAAATTCTTCAAGGGATCGAGGTCTTACCTAATGAAACCCTGCCTGTTGCCTCCATTCTAACACCCAATCACGTTGCTTCTCTCACCAAACAACCCACTACCCCAACCACTTCTGACAACAACAAGCTGCGGCAGTCAGTTTCTCTGAAGATGAAATTGTTGACTTTGGTACAGAAGATCCTGACCCTGCCCTTTTCATCTCAGCTTACGTCCGGGACATTCGGGTACGTCGTGTTATGATTGACGGGGGCGCTAGCCTAAACATCATCTCTTCAAAAGCCTTCCAACAAATGAATATCCCCTCTAGCTACATGTGTGCCAATCCCATCATGTTGCGGTCATTCAATGACGCTATTACCTCTACCTTAGGCACCGTGATCCTCAACATTCGGGTAGGACCACGTACTTTACCCGAACTCTTCTATGTCCTTGAAGGAGAGTTCCAATATAACATATTGCTAGGTCACCCTTGGATCCGGCTATGGGATGCGTTCCCTCAACATTACATAGATGCATAAAATTTGAGTACGAGGGGAAGTCCTACACCGTAAAAGCTGATCCTCCCCCCTTTAAAACCTACAATATGTTATACCGCCCTAACGATGTGCTTATACCAATCAAGACACCCATACATTCAACCCAACCATCCTCTTCAAATGTACCTCAACCATCCACCTCAACCGCACCTACGCCTTCAACTGATGAAACCACCGTCGCAAAAACCACTTCCCTTCCCGCAGCTAACATCCCAACCGCAGACCCCTTAGTAGATGTTTTTCAACGCCTTACGCTGGGGGAGTATCGCCTATATAACGTTAGTTCTTTCCATACCCCACAGGAATACGGACAGGTACATGCACATCCTACCTATGACCGTCGTGTGGGGGAAGTAATCTCTTACGGACCACCCCATTGCCGCACCAACCTAACGTATGGGGGTGTTGACGCATCCTCCATTACCCCTGAACCCCCTCTTGGTGTGGTTCCCTTCCAATCCGATTTTCAATACTTGACAAATCGTCGTTTCGCCCTCACCTTCTTGACTCGCTGTGCTTGGAAAGGCTTTGGTTTTGGTCTTTATGAACAAGGCCGACATACACTCATTCCCGTGACTACACGCAAACACAATGATCGCAGTGGTCTCGGTTTTCCTGAAACACCTACACAGGAGGAACCTCGTGTCAGTTGTCTTCTAGAAGACAATGACGTCACCCCTACCAAACCATCATCACCCATTTTGCCTTCGTCACCCACAGAGTCAATAGATCCCGAATCTATCCCTCCTAACTTTTTTTTTTCATAAATGCTATCTTCCTAGGTCCTCTCAATTATCAACGCGATAATGAGGACCCCTCTTCTATCCCCCTTCTGTATCCAGACATGATCGAAGAGGATTCGCCTTCGATTAATGTTGTTGAGTGCCAGGATGATGACTCCATCCTCACTTACCTTGGGGCGGACGAATCCTATATTCAACGCACCTTACCGTCTGAAACTCAAACCATGTTGAATGAATCGACTATAGAAATCAACATCCACATGGAGGAGGATCCTCACATTGTGAAGATCGGACAATCCCTTAACACATCAGAACAAGCCGCCTTTACTACCTTTCTCCGTACCCGCAACCAAGCTTTTGCTTGGTCCTACGCGGACATGCCAGGAATTGATCCTACCATTGCCGTCCATAACATCACTCTAAACCCTGATTCCAAACCAATTAAATAGAAATTGAGAAAAATGCATCCACGCATTGCTCTTTTGGTCAAAGAGGAGCTTCAACGACTCCTTTCTGTTTCTTTCATTCTACCTATTGACTATCCTCAATGGATTTCTAACATCGTACCTGTCACTAAAGTGACGGGGGGACTTCGGATATGCACAGATTTCCGGGATCTTAACCTCGCTTGCCCTAAGGATGACTTCCCCCTGCCTAGCATTGACCAACTTGTAGATCTCACTGCAGGCCATGAGATGCTCTCTCTCATGGATGGTTTCTCGGGATATAACCAAATTTTGGTTGCCCCCGCCGATCAACATAAAACTACCTTCATAACTCCTTGGGAACCTTCATTGCCGTAATGCCATTTGGCCTTAAAATGCTGTTTGCGACCTAACCTATCGCGTGGGCTATGACCTACATTTTTCATGACATTATGCACACTATCCTCAAGATTACGCGACGATCTTCTTGGCAAATCTAAACATCGTAGTGAACATCTCGATGTTTTAACCATTATTTTTGATCGCCTGTTACAATATTCTGTCCGCCTTCAACCAAAGAAATGTGTCTTTGGTGTCCTTTCGGGGAAACTTCTTGGCTTTATCGTCTCTTTGCGTGGCATCGAGGTCGACCCATCTAAAGTCAAAGCTATCCTAGAAATGCCCCCACCTACCAATCTCAAACAATTGCATAGTTTACAAGGTAAGCTCCAATCTATCCGACGTTTCATCTCCCAACTCTCGGATCGATGTCAACCTTTTCATCACCTTCTTAAAAAGGACATTGATTTTCAATGGAGCGAAAAGTGCCACCTAGCCTTTGAAGCTCTCAAAACTTATCTCTTGCAGCCACCCGTGCTTATCCCACCTCAGGACGACCACCCTTTCTACCTTTACCTTTCCGCCACTGACCACGTTGTAGGGGCCATGCTTGCACATCGTGACTCCGAGAATCGAGAACAAGCCGTTTATTATATAAGTCGTACTTTGGTGGACTATGAGACTAGGTATACACATGTAGAAAAGTTATGCCTAGCCCTATCATTCGTGGCTACCAAACTCCGACACTACCTTCTGAATCACAAAACTTTCGTCATCACCAACACGGACCCCATCCATTACATGTATGCCAAACCTCATCTAAACCAACGCATCGCTAGATGGCTCATGCTCCTCGCCGACCTCGACCTTGAGTTTGTCCACCAGAAATCAATCAAAGGACAAACTCTTGCAGACCAACTTGCGGAGGCCCCTTTACCTGGGGAACAATTTACCAATTTTACATTCCCAGACGAACTCATCGCTACTCTTTCCCTCAAGGAGGAGTCGTATCCAATGACCCTCTTCTTCGATGGATCCAAATGCCACCGTGGTGGAGGAGCCGGCGTTGTTCTCATTCCTCTCGACGCTGAGCCCATGCCTCTTTCATTCTCGACTCGATTTCCCTTGCACTAATAATACAGCGGAATACGAGGCCCTTGTTCTGGGTCTCCAAGTTGCGTTACACTTAGGTATCAAATCTATCAATATTTTTGGCGACTCTCAATTGGTAGTCAATCAAGTTATGGGCATCTACCAATGTAAAAATGAGGAACTTCAAAAGTACAAACACTACGTGGATTCACTTCTAGCCTTATTTACTCACTATTCTATCCAAACCATTCCCCGCTCCACTAACAAATTTGCAGATACTATGGCTTGCTTAGCCTCGCAAATTCCAGCTTCATCAACTGACTCTGAATTATTCGTCTTGGTCCAACAACTTTTTGCCCCATCCTACTCAACCCCGGTAGTTTGTATGATAAATACTGTGTCTACTAATTCGCAGGATACCTGGTACCACCAATTTCACGACTACCTTACAACCTCTGTTCTCCCTTCTGACCTTACTAGTACTGGCAAACGCACTTTTCTTAAACACGTTTCTCGTTATGTAGTTATGGGGGGACTCCTTTATAAACGTGGCTTTGATGGCATCCTCCTTCGATGTCTCACCGGCGCGGAGGTCACCCATACCATCCAACAGGTCCATGACGGTATCTGTGGCGGACATTTTAGTGGCCTTGCCGTGGCCAAACGAATCCTTCGCCTTGGTTATTATTGGCCTACTCTCAATAACGATTGCTACGAATATGTTAAGCGTTGTGTTATGTGTCAACAACACGCCAACCTTCAACATACTCCTAGCCACCCCCTACAGGTCGCCCGAGATCTTTGGCCTTTCTCACAATGGGGTTTAGACCTTATTGGTGAGATTCACCCGTCCTCTTCGCAACGTCACCGATGGATTATCACAGCAACCGAATATTACACAAAATGGGTGGAGGCTATTCCACTCATTTCAACCAAAAAAGAAAAAATTGTAGAGTTCATTAACCACCACATTATCTGTCGTTTTGGTGTTCCTCATCGCCTGATAACAGATAATGGAAAATCTTTCAAAAATAAGTTATTGCAAGACCTTTGTGACAACTTTGGTATTAAACTTAGCTTCTCATCACCCTACTATCCACAAGCAAATGGACAAGCCGAATCCTCTAATAAAACCCTAACCAAAATCCTCATGAAAGTTGTCAATGAGTCCGGAAGAAATTGGCACGATCACATCCCCTTTGCCCTTTGGGCTTATCGTACTAGCATTCGTACCTCTACTAATGCTACACCTTTTTCTTTGGTATATGGTACCGAGGCTGTCTTGCCTCTCGAAATACAAATACCCTCCCTCAGAATATCTCTTCAGGATATTCTCACCAACGATGATTTCCGCCAAGAGTGGTTAGCCCAATTGGAGCTTCTTGACGAACGTCGTCTTACAGCTCTCGATCACCTTCAAATCTACCAAAAACGTATCAAGCGTGCTTATGATAAGTGACTTCATGAGCGTACCTTTAAGGTTGGTGATCTTGTCCTCAAAGAGAATCAACATGTAACCAAACTAGAAAAGAGAAAACGTGGAAAATTTTCTCCTAATTGGATCGGGCCTTATATAATCACTCACACTTATGGATCAGGCACTTATCGTTTAGCTTCGCTTAATGGTAAACCTGAGCCTGAACCCCTTAATGCCTTGCATCTTCGACCATTCTACTATTGAATTTAGTGTTATATCACTTCTTATCTACCTACTGCTCGTCCCTTGAGCTCATTTACCGCTACATACACTTTGTTTCCTACATCTCCAAATAAAATCAAGCTCACTTCTCACCTCCCCTCAATGATGCCTTCCCCTTTTTAGTCTAGTCCATGACTTTAAAGTCTTAAAATAACACCTTCTTATGGGATTTTCTTGAGTCAAACTTCCTACCAAACTAGATGCTTCATGCCAAAAGAACATCCAAATATCTAAATTATATATAGATCGCTTCTCAAGGACAAATATATGCCAAATTATTATTGCTGCTATTATATATAGATCGCTTGCTCCCCGAAGGACAGCTATGCACTAAAATCATATCTCTACTATAAATAGATCGCTCCCTCGAAAGACAAGCTATACATCACCTTTTTATCGAAGCTTCTCACATGGATCAGCTTTGTGAAGACCTCAAGAATAGCACAATCAATATCCTCAGACTTCCCGCATCGATCGATTCCTATATTCAGTAAAATAAAAGCCTCATTCAAAAGAACTTTTTGGGTCATGGACTTGTCTATTTAGGGTAGGTTCTCTTTCGTCAGAACACTCACTTTGTAATAAGTTCTCCGTACCTCAACTATACCATTCACCTCACCTCACCATTTGTTTCAACTCAAGGGACATGACGTACACCTGATATGTTGTGATCATACAACTCTTTTCACCTATTGACTTCTCGTCTATGCACCGGTACCTAGGGCTTCAAGTTCATTCTATGTTGTGTGGTTTGTTTTTCTCTCGCTCACTGCGAGCACTCTTTCCTCTTTTCCTCGCATCTAGGATTGTGTGTTGATCTTAATCAGGACATGATTCCCTACCACTTGGGTAGGCTAACTTTCGCTTCCCTTATACCTTTTACAACATCACCAATTCATTACCAACACCATCAACCTTACCTTACCAATATTACTATCAATACTTTTACCAACCAACCAATCGCCTAACCATACCTAAATTGCCTGAATTCACCTCTCCCTGATCCTAAGGGAGAACTACATCGGTCTGAGGCCCCTCCTTGCTTTGTGTAATGGGCTATGTAGGCAGCACTTTGGAGACATGGGGTCTCCCAAGGTTAGCTCGACCATCCCCTACCATAACCTATCATGTGTAGTAAATATAAACATTTTTGTGTATTTCTATTTCATCACATTCCTCTTTATCCTTTTTTCAAAACACCGAAAATCAAAACACAAACATTCTTATTATTATCGTAACTCAAATCAACATACATATTCAGCTTTATTTAGATGTTAAACACATACATCTTCTCTATCATCGACACGCAGGTCGGCATCCTTATTTATTCTTATACCTTGCTAACATTTACTTAGACCCTCACGCCTCATCCCGAACTAGGGGATGATCGTGATCGACGACGCCACTCACCAGGCCTCTCTGTCCTCAACGGTACCACGGCTATTGGTACCGCCCACTGATCTACTAATCTCTCCTGTAACATATGAATATGCTCCCTCGCATGGAGGAATCCAGCCTCTAGTCCTTGTGCTCGTGACTCCGCAACCACTAACAATCCTCTTGTCTCATTCACCTGCGTTTGGAGCTGCTGCACTAAACTCTGCAGACGATCTCTCTCTGCTGTAATCCTAGCTATGTCAGGACGATCACGTACACCTCGCAGCTCTGCTACCCACCATAACCTATAGGCCTCTGTCGTTCCTGCATCCATTACACTGCGATCGGCTGCTATCTCCTCTGGCCCTTCTGGAGGTGTTGGCCGGGGAGGTGAGAATGCTGCCTCGGCGTCGATCCTCATATATGGTCTATAAGCCTGTGGTATGTCTTGCACCAATCCAAATTGTCGCCGCACGCGATCTAGAGGAATCCTCTCATACTCACCTGGCCTGTGCCCTGCGATCCACCTCAATCGCTCTACACCCCTCAACTCCTCAGCTATATTCTCTATTACCATATAGTTCCCGTAAGGCCTCCAACAGATATCCGCAATCGTCGCCCTCTCCCATACCTACCTATAATACTCAATGTCACCCATCACAGCCTGGGATCTTGCCTCTTGTTCTGTCTGGACCCATCGTCTGAACCCCAACCTCTGTACTCCGGTCTCTCCTGACTGGATGGGTCGGCCTATTGGTCGCACACACACAATGTGCTCATAGGCCCAACAGTGTAATAAGTATGAACCATCTAATGTAGTCCTGTGATTTCACCTACAAGCCCATAAACCCCTGTATAGCTCCGCCAAATATGCAGGTGCCCATGCAAAAGTCACGTTCCTTTCTATCATCTCCCAAATAACACACATCAATGCCTTTGGAAATCTTCCCCCTTCCGCCCTCGGTAATGCATAATACCCTACCGCTATCATTAATATCACTGCTAACCTTGTCTCCTCAGGGTGTGCTGCATACATTATGCCATACGTAAATGTCAAACCTCGCTGTGTCAAATCTCGTGCGTATGGACCAAATACTGCTGTTATCACTGCCCGCCGCGCTAGGCATTACCTGATATACTGGTGTTCCTATAATCGGGAGTCTCAAAATACGGAACACATCTTCCAATGTCACTGTCATCTCCCCTGTTGGCAGATAGAAGGTATTTGTCTCAGGATTCCATCTCTCAATCAACGCCTGTAACATAGCATGGTTACGTGTGATTCGTGAATAATAGCGGATTCCACTTAACCCCAAACGATTTATCAATGTCCATTCAGCTGGCGTTACATCCGCTCGGATTCGTGACAACAGCGCTGGTACACTATCATTCATCCTCAACCCTGCCTCTGCCTGCATACATCCAAATAACAAACAACCATTCAATTCCTCAAATCCCCCCGGGTTTTTTCTCAAATTCTGGAAATTCCTACAGCAACCGGTATCGTTTACTAACCTAGGTACCTTCATATAGCTTTGCCTAAATACACCACCTACGACAATAATTTGAGCGTTTATTCCTTTCTGTACATACAAACATACCCAAAACCCTTGATTACCTACCACGTAACACTCACCTCATTTATAACCCTTGTTATTATGTTTTCTTTCTCATATCTACCCACCTACTCTCCCCCATCTTATTCACAAAACATACAGAAATCAAATCACAACCAAAACATTTACCTCTTGGGTTGCAGCAGCTTGCGGTGGCACTTGTCTTCCCTCTCGTCCCTGCCTGCTGGATGCTTCTCCTCATTCTGTCATGATCACCACTCTTTTCAAATTCACCTTTCTACCGTCTGAATCTCAGATCGCATTCACTTTCCCCTGTCTCTTTTCTTATCACCTAAATCTCTCATGCAATACCCTGTCTCTTTTCTCCTTATCACTCAAATCTCTCATTCAAATACCTGTCCCAGTCGTCAAAAAGTGTCGCGTTCACGTATTTAACTTCTTGCATGGCTCTCAAAATTAGAACTTAAGTTGCCACCCTAGCTTTTCTATTTTTAGAAAAGCTCATCCCTAAATAACCGGTATCGGTTATATGACCGATATCGGTCTATCAGCTACCGACATCGGTTCCCTAACCGATATCGGTTACACACCTGCCTTTTTGAAACATGGTTCTTTTCTTCGTTTTTTACCTAATTTTTGTCGCACCCGCCTCTTTTCCTGCATCTCATCACCATTATCCATATTTGTCCATCCACCACACATATCATTACAATTTCATTAACATCATCTATTTTACAAAAACAAACAAGCCATCAACTAAGGATACCAAAACAAAACAAAAACTATCTATCTATACATCATTTGGATCCAACTCATCAGATACATATATAACAATGTCCCAAAACCAGCACCAAAACATGCAACATTTCATCATATAACATGTCATCCATATATACGTGCAAAAGACATCAACATCATCCATATATCAACATGTCAATTAAACTCATCATACATTCTATATCACAAACCATTGACGAAATACTTAAAAACATTTTAAACACTACATGTGGATCAAAACATCATCTCTATATATATATACAAGTTTCAAATATACAATGTGCCCTGCATCGGGGCCTCTGTGATCTCATCATCCAACAAAGCCGGCACGCAGGCCGCAATAACTATCAAACATCTCGACTCGGCTCGCAGGCCGGTCCCTCATATCAAAAATATACTCGGCTCGCAGGCCGGTATCAACTGTACAACCCGTACTCGGCTCGCAGGCCGGTCTATAATGAATCAATAAATGAATAAATGTAGGCACGCAGGCCTCTATCAACACAACCGGTTCGCAGACCGGTGCCCATGTCCAATATACAAATGTGCAGGGACCCCTCAGCTCTCTCCACCTCCCTCTACCTGTCTGCCTGCTGGTCCCTGTCCTGCCTCCCGCCTCCTACCTGTAACAGACACACCGGCTGTGGCTGCACCTCCCTGCGATCTCTGACTATGTGAGGTCTCTGCTCGGTGTGCCGCATATGGCTGATACTCAGCTCCGGTACTATCAAGAACATCCTGATAGTACCGGGCCTCCGCTCTCACCTCCATATATCTGTCCCGTGCCACCGTAGGTACTGGGGCTGGTCCCCGGACTCCTACTTGCACTTACCCCACTGCTGGGGGTGGCAATGCCGTGCTAGCATTATGGTGGTGGTGGTATCGTACTGTGCTGCGGGCCGTGTGCTGGCCGCTGGCTGGTGGTGGTGGTGCTGTGCACTGCTCGCACAATGCACTGGCTAGCTGCTGCCTTCGTAGGACACCTATTCGTGCTCAGCAGCAGCCAACTACCCCTGTAATAACGCACTGCCCCGAGTTGATCTTGCTCTGCTATCACCGCAGCCAAGTCTGGCTGTGCCGGCGGTGCTATCCTAGCTGCTCTCTGACCAACCCACCAAACCATGAATGCCCCCATACACCCAGCATCATCTACACCATCACCTGCTGGCCTCTCAGCAACCCAATCTGGGTCCAAGGGCTGTGGTGCAGGCAGTGGGGCCTCTACATCATCCCTCCTATACTGAGGGAAGGGAGGTGGCTCATCCTGTCGCAGCCCCATCTGCCTGCGTACCCTCTCTAGGGGTATCCTCTCGTACTCTCCCGGCCTCCGTCCTGCTATCCAGAATGTGTACTGGATCGGCGCAACTGTAAGCGGGCTCCTCTGCGAGGGTGATGACCTCTGTAAGGTCTCCATACAATATCTACCGCTATCAGGCCCTCTAACAAATGTCTATAATAGGTGACATCCCGCCCGCAAGCACTGCTCGTGGCTGCCCCATGACTCCCAACCACCTCTCTCGAAAGCCATATCTCGTATATGACTGTGGCCTCAAGCTCACGAGGTAACCCTACTGGTCTGATGCATATGATGTGCTCATATGCCCAACAGTGAAGTAAAAATGTAGAGCAAATCCCAAATCGCCTCATCCGGCGATAGCCCCATAGCTCCCTGTATAACTGCACCAGGTATACTGGTGCCCAAGCGTAACAGGTGTGCTCCTCCACCATCTCAAGCAGCACCCCCATCAATGCACGTGGAAAGCGGCCTCCCTCTGAGTCCGGGAGGGCGAAGCAGGTGATCCCGATCATCATCAGCACGGCAAGCCGTGTCTCATGTCGGTGCGCATGGTACATATCACCATACCCGATACTCGCGCTGTGATAGGTAAGTAGTGCGGCTGCATCTCCAAAAACCTGTAGGATGCTGTCCATGGCCGTCTCAGAATCTACCTGGAAGACTGCCTCTCCCTCGATCGGCAGTCGAAGGATGCGATACACATCCTCCAATGTGATAGTCATCTCCCGGGAAGATGGAACACATTGGTTGCCGGATCCCATCTCTCGATGAGGGAAACCATCAAGCTATGATCTCTATCGATCGCTCTATATCGCTGGACTCCGCCGAGTCCCACATCGCACATGATAGCCCAATGCGCTGCGGACACATGTGGTCGCATCCGCACCAACATCGGGGGCATCCTGTCCCGCATCGTCAGCTGCTGACGTGCCTGCAAAACCCACCCACTACATTAGCCCTACTCTTTATCACGATATCTACCTATACCCCCTTTTATCCCCCCGACCACACCCCGACTCTCTAAACCCACCCCTCTACCCACCCCTATCTTCTCCACTATCCCCCTCCCTCTTCCCAACCCAAACCCACACAAACCCCAAACCATACCAACCCAAGCCCAACCCATAACCCACCCAAAACCCACCCAAACCCACAAAACCCCAAACCCATACCAACCCAAGCCCACCCATAACCCACCCAAACCCACACAAACCATACCAACCGAAGCCCAACCCATAACCCATAACCCATAACCCACCCATAACCCACCCAAACCCACACAAACCCCAAACCCATACCAACCCAAGCCCAACCCATAACCCACCCAAACCCACACAAACCATACCAACCCAAGCCCAACCCATAACCCATAACCCACCCCAAACCCACACAAACCCCATAACCCACGCATAACCCACCCAAACCCACACAAACCCCAAACCCCAAAACCACCCCACCGACGCCGGCCGATATACGACCGGCGCCGGTTTCCAAGAACACAACACCGCCTTCGAATTTCGATGCCGATGCTTGCTAAAGAATCGACATCGGTCATTTGTAAAAACGCGGAGCCGAACCCGACGCGGCCCCCCAAACCTTTTTTTTTTGCCTATTACTACCCTTTTACCCATTGAAAAGCCCTACAAACCTACCCACCCTACCGTTTTCGCCTAACTACCCTACCTACCCTCTCTATTTTCCAAACAACTTCCATTTATTCATTATTTTATCAAAAACTTGGATTCCTACCCAAAACCCCAAATTTAGCATAATGCAATAAAATGAACACAATGAGGGGTTTCGAACCTACCCGTACGATGACACGTCGTCGTGGTGGGATGGGTGGTGGTGGTCCAGCTGGTCCAGCCCCTCCTGCTCCTCCTGGCTGGGCCATGGCTCCAAATGTCCTCTTCTGGGTCCTCAACCAATCACCTACTGCCTCCTCCTCACTCGGGCCCGCTAACAACTCACTCCTCCAGTCAAATAACGCCACCTCACGCACCAAATGCTCCAATCTCCACTCTCCACGTCAGACAACTCAAATCGATTTTCAAATTAGACAAGTGACAATGACCGGCCGTATTTTTCTTTTTATAGGTTTTTCACATCGAACCGATACCGGTCAAAGCGTGCCCTAAGGAACCGGCGTCGGTTATCTAACCGGTACCGGTCATATATAACCGATATCGGTTTCTTCCTTTTTCACCCAACTTTTTGCCCTTATTCACTACTTTCTCTTTCCCACCACATTGCCTATTTACCACATCGCCTATACGTTCCATTGCTCTTTAGCCGTTTTTGACTTCACCGGCCTGACCCAAGGCCGCAACCAACCATTTGGCCCGACCCAAGGCCGCAACCAACCATTTGGCCCGACCCAAGGCCTCAACCAACTAATCCGGCTTGACCCAGGGCCGCAACCAACCATTTGGCCCGACCCAAGGCCTCAACCAACTAATCCGGACCGACACAAGGCCGCAACCTAACCATTTGGCCCGACCCAAGGCCTCAACCAACTAATCCGGCCCGACCCAAGGCCGCACCTTACCCATTTGGCCCGACCCAAGGCCGCAACCCTAACCATCCGGCCCGACCCAAGGCCTCACCCTACCCATCCGGCCCGACCCAAGGCCGCACCCCAACCATTTGGCCCGACCCAAGGCCGTACCACTTCCATACCTTACCCAACATCACCAACATACACTCTTATCCACCCATCCTGTAGTTTTTTGTCCAATCGAGCTCACCTGTTCGTGTTTTAGCATAATTAGGGTCCTTGACTTGATCTGTCGACCAACTTTGCCCAGACCTAGACCGTGACGTTTATCTCAACCAAACCAGCCATTTGGTACTGCCGAACATGCCTAAACATTCCTGTACCTTACCTGTTATATACCCTGGAGCTACTTCATATGCCTTGATACCGTGGATTATATCACCCTTGTTTGGATAAACTATCGACCTTTGCCTATGCATTGCTTTGGTTTGCTCGTCAAATCATGTACCCTATTCGTACTCTTGCATTTCAACATGCGTCTGCTTCTTTGGACCTACCCCACCACCTTACCATCCCCTCTACACCATTTACCCTTTATCAACCCTATCCCTGATTTCCCATTCACTCAATCTGTGATAGATTTGAGGGGGATTACCTATATCCTTAACAGGAGAAACCACTTCATATTATTGTCCGCGCTCTACAAAACAAGCTACACAACAATAAGGGGCCAATGTAGACACCAAATTTGTGTCTTACGACCCCTTGTGACCCGCATCTCATCTTGCAACCTAAACTCATCACCTAAACCTTACACAATTATTTATTAATTACCTTGTAATTGATAAATCCACATCATCTCACCTGCCACCTCATTCTGCCACTTCATCATGACCTAGCCCTAACCCTAAACTAACCTAATTAAGACCTATAACTTGGTCTACACCTACACCCATGACTAATGACCCCTTTCTCGCACCCAAACCGACCTTCTAGTCACTTGACCAAGCCCGCAACTAATCTCTCGGGAAAAGCGGGGAAGGTGGGCTATTTTACTAAAAATAGCCTACTTTTTCCTCATATCGATGCCGCCTTACTCGACCGCCGTCGGTTACGTAACCACCATCGGTTCCTGTAAATGGTCTCCCAAACCAAAAATAAGTGATGGGAATTTCATTTTGGAGGAGGGTCAAAGGATTTTTGAATCAAGAGAGATCATTTGGGAGTGATCAAAAGAGTCCAGATCTTCACTTGACCGAAGGCGAGACGAGTGGAGAAACCGAAAGAGTTTGCGTGAAAGGAGATCAACTTGCATCTTCATCAAAAACTAGTAAGTCACATCTTACATGTCCTCTGTTATAACATTTCTTATGCTTTTGAATCACAGTCCTCATAAATCCATTCCTAAATCCACTACCCAGCGTGCCATTGCATCTAACTATCATTCTTTTACCTCTCATCACCTCATTTCCTAATATCACCCATAAAACCAGCCTTACAAACAACATAGCTACCCTACAGCACAATCACCCCACAAAACAACCAACCTACAGATCCTAAACTCTACCGACATCGGTTACAAGAATCGCATCGGTTATCCCGACTACAACCGAAAACCAACCTTTCCTACCCGTTTCAACAAGATAATTTAATTGATATTTTACGCCTTCTTTTGTGTTGATTCATATCGACAGGGGAACTGACCACCTTCGAAAGGAAGTTTTATATTTCCTGGGCCCAAGGCAGTTCCCTCATTTATTGTTTAATCAAAATCTTGTGGTCTTGTGTTCTTATTTGCAGGTAGTCCTTCCAAGACAAAAAGGAGTTCTTCATAGTCAACCTGATCTTCCTCTACGGTACGCACACACCATCTCGACATTCCACAGGTATTCCTCCTAGCCCTAACCTTATCTGTTTCTAAAAGGAATGAAAGGATAGAAGCAACTCTATTCCCGTGCTTCAAACATTCCGAGCGAAACACTTCAATGGTGTAATCTTATGAAATGGTTACTTATTCTAAATATTTAAATGAGCCTCTATACTTTACCATATGAGGTGTAATGCTCCCATGACCTAACCAGTTCTTCCAAAGTTTAAAGGAGGGGATACCAATGCCCATATCAAGACATACACAACCTGTCATTAGATATTTACTCCCCGAGAAGAATTTGTCACAAATTTATTCCCAAAACTCTCTAAGTAAATTCCCTTGATTGGTATTATATGATACCGTAAGCCTCTATACATTCTTTCAATAAAATCACATATGATTTTATCAAGGCTTTTAATATGAACAAGCTATTGAGGACAGGATTAGAGAATTCCTACACATCAAATAAGAACACAACTAGTCTGCTACCCACTTCATTCGTAGTTGACGGCATGTCCTTTATTATTCCACAAGTGCTCCAAACATGGATCATACGGAGCTCTGTGAATTGTTCCTTTACAAACTTAATCAAGAGACTAAAGATGAAGTCTATAATTTTCATATTTGGAGTTATGAGGAAGTATTAGAGGGAATTGTTTTCATAAACCAAGTGGTAATTTATAGAGGAAACAATAATTATTCCCCCTATGGGATGTTGGTCACCTCCACCCAAAACAACTCAAACTTTCAAAATGGTTCAAAAAACAACCAAGGACCCAAGGTCCTTAATCAAAAATGTGGTGTCATAATAGATGGAGTTACTAAGAAACCTAAGACACCAAATGTTGTGAATGCTAACAATGTGAAAAAAATAATGGAAATGTAAATAACCAAAGGAACAATAATCCTACTCCTTCCATTAACCCATCAATTTTATTCATCCTCACACTTAACAAGTTCAGGCCTAGGGCCCAGGTCAATACAAAAATAAAGGAAAAAGGCATCCACATATTAATTACAACAATCAATATAGAAATAATAATTGAAATTATGGACTAAAACATAATCAAAACTAGAGACCTAGAGACTACGATCCCAACTTATATTGTGGGTTCCTTAGAGTGATAAGAAATTATGCTCATACTTGTAGGGTCAGTAACAAGTTTATATAATGGCTTCTAAAAGATCAAAAACAAATCTTTATTGGAACGTTCTTAGTGAACCCTGCAGGAACTTCGCAAGGTACCCATATGGGACGTATCTCCTCGAAAAATTATAGCCTTAGAATATTTAGATATCCTTTCCCAAAGCACCCTAATATCAAGAAATATAATTTGTAGGGTGTTAATAAAGGTATTATTATACGAATAATGATCATGAAGCCTCTACATCTACTAATCCACGAGTTTCTCCTAACTTGGATTATAGGAATCATCCTAAAATCATAGGCTTTGTTGAATTAGAGACATAACCCAAAGTCCATGTGGTAACCCATACTCATGAGTACATGTCATAACTTCTCTCTGTATTATTTACTAGAAAATGATTCACCTATAGTTCCCAAGCTAGTAGGTGCTTATGATTTGATCACGAATATCACCAAGACCTTTTCTCACATATCCTTCTTGGATTTTTTGATTAATTCTCTAGCACATTGATATGCTTTCTTAGAATATTTAGGTATTGGTCATCTCATGCATGTTACACCTCCTCCAGAGGCCCAAATTAATCATATAGATTTCTATATCTATCCTCTAGGCCAACATGAGATATATACTGGAATTATGTTCAAAATTATTAAGATGCCTAAAAATGTTCAATTAGCACAAAGAGGTGATCCTACATTGTATTTTCAAGTATGGATCTATAACAACTACCTCAATAGAGTGATGATTGATGATGGATCTTTTTTAACATTGTTCCTTTCTCTTTCTTACGAGAGTTGGGGTATGAGGAAATAAATAGTTCCTCCACAAGAAACACGGTAAGGGGTTATGATAGCCTTAAGGCCACATCCATTGGTACTATCATTCTCCCCATCACTCTTGTTCCTAAGACCATTATGACATATTTTATATTATAAACAGGGAAACCAAGTATAATATGATCCTTGGCAGGACCATGAATTCATTGTATAAAGGATATTACATCTACTTTGTTTCAAGAAGTAAGATTCCATCATCTTAGGGAAGGTCTTCGTGGATCAAGGTGACCTGAAACCATTTGACATTCACCTAGGAAAACTTAAAAAGAAACATGAGGTTCATTTTTGAGTTTGAACTCCCGACTAATCCAAAGTGAAGATATCTTCCCCTTGTTGGTGATAAAAATTTTCAGGAAAAATTGGTGTGTTTCATGCCAATGCTCTGGGAATCTAAGTTCCTCTACTTAATCAATGCATCTGTTGTATACTCATATGCAAGTAAAAATGTTGATTTATATGGATGGCCTTACGATCAAGGATCTAATAGGGGTACTCCACGATCCTGTGGAAAATATATAAATTTATTTCTAGGGAACACTTTGTCTAAAGATTAGGAAAGGGGAGTGAGGAAAGAGGTAGGATAACTAATGTTGTAGGTAGAAAATTAGATTCCGGTACACACTAGTTAGAAGTTTCATCACATGCACTAAATTAAGAGGAAACAACTCGTAAGTAAAAATAAGACCAAATAGAATTTTATGAGCACAAAGTATCAACAAATCCCTTAGTCAAAGAAATATGGAAACTCCTTCTTATATTGATTGCTCGTAAAAAAGTTGTACACAGAGAACCGGAAATTTGAGAATGATGGGAATGGAAGAATTTGGCTATCTCCTTTATTCTCTCAATGCACTCTTGAGTTTACAAAATAAATCACCAACCTTTTGAAATGAAAATGTATTTACAATTTATAGAATGAGAGGTGACTCATCATCTACCCCTCAATTCCTTTTCATATGTCCTCGTACAACTTAAAAAATTTCAACTTCCTAGAAAACTTGTAAGTCCCTTTTTATAACATAAAGGTGACTTATTACATTAGGAACATTAAGACATGAAAAAGTGCAACCCCAACATGAAATTAGAATATTGGAAAGTGAGAGAAAGTTAGGAGAAGAGGGGAGAGACCAAAAGAGAGAAGAAGAAGAGGAGATGTCGTTCTAATGAAATATGTTGATCCTTATCGATCAAAAGATGCAAATATAATGAAACTCAATCTTAGTACTCCTTGCACCTTGAGAAACTCCTTCAGGATGGTTCTAGGACACCTTGGGTTGAGTTTGTAAGAAAAATATTGAATGAATTGGTCTTCCAATGACTATAACTTCAACCTCGTACATGATATACCTATGACCCAAACCACATAGTGAGTGTCAAAACACATTGTCAAGTTCCCTGAGATGGATCTCGAATTTCATTTGGTAAATTCCTATGATGATGTTGAATGGTGATGTTAACTTGAATGATCATCCCTCTATGTCCCATTATACCAAAAATACCTTTTGAGTGTGATGTACTATTAATATCAAGTGCCCGGATGGGATACTTACTATTTTTGGTAAGAGGTGACTTTTGCCTCTTCTTAACCATCCCGATGTGATGACTTCTCACATTCACTCCTCGTGCACACTACCTTCACTTCGAGACACTTCTTGGGGTTACTTACTATTTTTAGTAAGCACCCATATAGGAGGCTTACTATTTTTAGTAATTGGTCATTGTGAATATTTTATGCTATAGACAATCACTCTAGATTCCTCGTGATCTTGATTCCACACTTCCTTTTCCATAGCCGCTTTTGATAGTGACTTTCCGACGTATTAAGTATGTATAGGAAAACTTACTATTTTTAGAAAGTGGACTTCCACTACTTGGTTTTAAACGAAACATATTTTTTTTTACTTTTCTCATCGTCATGATCATGTCCTCTAAATTTCACTTTATTTCTCCCATTAGAATGATTAGAAATAAAATTTAAAATATTTTCTGGCAAAGTGGCTTCAAGCATAGAGCTGTCATGGCGGCCATTAATGGAGGTTGAAATTTGCAGGTCTAGTTTATTTCTCTAATCATGGTGAAATAAACTCCATTGTGATATGTTTTTCATTTGGATTTTGTGTGCAATATTTTAGCTTGATCCGACTATTAGATTGTTGAGAAATCCAACAAACTCCGAGTTATGACATAGAATGGGGATTTTATTAGAACAAATGTTTCAAGGCACCATTTTACCTTATGTTTGTTACATCTTGATCGTATTGAAAAATTTGGAATTTTGTAAAAGATGACACCTCAATATGACATGTATTTTGAAAGATATGAAGATTTTTTGATTGGGTGACTTCGTGGTTATCTAGAAAAAATCTTCGTTTTCTTCATTTCTTTATTATTTTTCATTTGTTCGATCCATTTTTTCTCCGAGACCTATGTATCTTCATGGAGTGGAGGATTTTTGGCCATGGCAGATCTAGTTTGGAGCAACAATGGTGGATCCAATGTGCTGGACAAGCATGAATAGAGCTGTGACAGGGTGTGAAGCTATGAAGGATAAATGGGGGGGAAATGGCTAAGTGCTGAGATTTAAATACATTCAAATTTTGCATTCCAAAGGGGGTTTGGGTGTATTTAATTTTCATTGATTTCCCATAATTAAAATGGACATGAGGGACATCAAATCGTACATGGTGCTTCACGATGACACGTGGCACTTGATCTGACGGCATGGGTTGAAGGCTCCACTAGCTCTCGGGGCTGAAAAATTGGTTTTGAAGAGGTCACATGGGTGACTAGGAGTATTCTTGGGGGCTGGGTGCATTTTCTTGAAATTGATGTCCCCACCTTAAAGGTACATGGGAGACATCAATTTGCATTTCCGTCGGTGATGACGTGTGGAAGCGATCCAACGGTGAAGGCTTTGATCTCCCGCAAGCACCAGGGGTTAAACTGGTGATCATGGAGGTTGTATGTGGGTCTAAAGGGATTTTAGGGGATGGGAACAATTTTTTGACCCTCATTTACCTAATATTGAGGGATGTAATGGACACAAAATGTGCATGGCCCCTTGTGCTTACATGTGTCCTATTCAAAATTTGACTAAATATGAGGTCTTGAGAGAGAACTTGAAATGGAGATAACTTGAGCTCCTATGGAATGTTTTGGTGAAAATGTATTTGAATTTGACTAGAATTGGCCTTATGAATCGAATTGTGGTGGTATAAGCTCTGATTCTTCCATATATGCCTGAAAAGAGGATTTTTGTTCTAGTTCTATAGCTAAGCCCTGAAAAAACTTATTGCAAACCTATTGCGCCAAAGTGTTGTTAAAAAAATAATTCCCCCATATTTTATGTATTTTAATTCAATTTATAATGATGTTTTTTTAGCTCTTCACTCCATCCGGATATTCCGAATCACTTCCCAAAGTTACTCATTTTTTGATTAATTCACTTCCTATGCTTGAGAAAAATTGATTGCAAAGCTATTGCGTGAAAGTGTTGTGAAAATATAATTTCACAATATTTTAGGTCCTGTAATTCCCTTTACGATGATGTATTTTTTTCTTCGAACTCCATCTATATCTCTCGGAATCACCTTACGAAGCTCAACAACATTTTTGGCATGTGGACCGGTTAGGGCACGTGACTTGTTTTTGATTAAACTGCTCCAAAATATCCAAATCTTCCCTGAATATTCCAAAATCACTTCCATGATGTTTATAAACCTTAAAATCACCTCCAAATTGTTTTTTTCTCGATGCTTTGCTCCGGTGGTTACACTCATTCTGGGAAGACCAAGATAGCCCATCCCATGATTTGTCCAAATTTTTCATTTTCCAAGAACACCTAAAATCACCTAGGGGGGTTGAATTGAATTTCCTAAATCACCTAGGGAACCGATTTGACATCATATAGGAGGCCATTAAACCGACCGAGTACACCTTGGGTTCTTGGGAAGGATAGGAATTGAAAAATTTGGTACAAGAGTATTGTTGTCATCTTTGGAAGATTATCAATTTCCTTATTGCACATTTGCATCACGAAACCCCTCTAAGGAATTGATCCCTACTTTGCTAAGCTATATATGACAAAAAGTTATAAATTCTAAAATCCATCAAATCAACAAATAAGAATGAAGTTTAGACTGCTATGGTATAAACCCATTCAACCAAGACAACAACCGAGATGGTGAAACTTTTAGAGAATGATTTTTCAACCTTTCTTGTGTACGATTCTCGGGGTATCAAAATTCTCTTGGATTGGTCTCTCTTCCATCTGATGGTATCGAAGAGGCTTGTGTGGTTTAGGTTTTTGAGGTACAAGAAGAGGATTCAAAAGAAAATGAAACATCTATTTTCTGATAATTATTGGACCATTAACTACAATGAAGTAAAATGTCACTATAGCATAGGGGTAGGGGTGATTCTCACTTCTCTAGAAGATAAATTCATATCATTTTCCTTGAAATTAAATTAATAATTTACTAATAATGGTGTGGAGCATGAAGATCTACTTCTTGGTTTCAATGATGCTAAAAGGATGGGAGTGCATAATGTTACAAATTAGGTGACTCAAAACTCATAGAAAACTAGATTTTAGAAGTCTATGAGGCTAGGGTGGAGCACCTCAAATTCTATAAGTATGCGAGTTCATGATTTGTGCAAATATTTTTATTTCATCTCAATAGAAGCAATTATAAGAGAAAAAAATTCACTCGTTGATTCTATAGATAATTATTCTTCTCATTTCTTTCTTAGGGAGGATTTGAAGGAAATAGAGTTCATGATATTACCTCATCCCTCACCATTATTTGTAATTTGGAGATAAAAAATGAATCCTTCCTTGTTGAAAGACTTTGAAATTTAAGAAGTTGAGGAAGAGCCTTTGGAGTTTCCTCTTGCTTTTCCTAAGTTTGAAGAAGTAATGTTTATTTAACTTTGTAGGTCCTTCAAATTTCACAATATTTTATGTCTTGAATTACCTTTCCAACGATGTCTTATTTTTCTTCTAAATCCATCCGTAGATCTCGAATCACCTTCTAAAACTCAATAAGTTTTTGGCATGTGCCTTTGCCTAGGCACTGTGAACCCATGTTTTGATCAAACTACTCCAAACTCTCCAAATCTTCCTGAATCTTCCAAAATCACTTCCATGATGTTTCTAGACCTTAAATTCACCTCCAAATTGATTTTTCTCTATTATTTTCTCCATGGGGTTGCACTTGTTCTAGGAAGACCAGGTGATATCCCTTACCATGATTTACTGAAATTTTCATTTTCCAAGAACACTTAAGATCACCTAGGGGTTGAATTGACTTTCCTAAATCACATAGGGGAAAAATTTGACATCATATATTGAACTAAATGAGTGTATCTTAGGTGCCTAGGAATTTTAGGACTTGAAAATTTTGTTACAAAGGTATCTTTTTCATGCTAGAAGATTCTCAATTTCCTTATTGCACATTTACATGAAAACAGTTGGCTCTAGCTTGGGGACATGGTATGGGTTGAGCACAGTGAAGACATGGCATGAGAACTCTAGAATCCTAATTTTTAACATATAATCCATTGACCAATTCCTTATCCATTGGGCTCTACAGAATCATGTACAAATTGACAAGAGAGAGAGAGAGATAACAAGAAGAACACACACACACCAAAATGATGAAATGAAACACACAACATGCAACAGGGAAGGAAAAACATAACATAAATGGAAAGAAAATTAACAATCACCTATGGTAAAAGGTGAGGGACAACCCGCTTTCAATGAAGTAATTTTTATTCCTCAAAATTTACCCTTGAGTGGAAAACACTAAGTGATGTTGTTTTGCGAAGCCATTGAATTGTTTCATAAAGTAGCCTTCTCTCCTTAAAGTTTTATGAAAGACAAGTGCTTTCATTAATGTCTGTGGTTTTTGTAGGAGTGATTCCACTTGAGCTTCTTGATGCTCAAGCCTTTTCTTAGAAATTACACTACCTTCATTCTCTTTGAAATCAGTTTCATAGTGCCAATTACATTCCACATTTATCTACGTAGTTGATTCCTTCGTGAGAATCATATCGTTACCCTAGGGATGTTTTTCACTCAAATAGCTTGAATATTATAGACTATTTTATTTCCTAGGTCGAAGCTCATTGAAATATTTTCCATTAGAAACCTCTAAATTATCCTTCTTCTCTATTCCACTATGATTTGTTTGATTATTTACGAGATTATTTGAAGCAACCTCATACTTGTCTTGTATAGCCATGATAAGAGCTAAGAGATCAATAATTAATTTAGGGTCTTTCGTTATTTCTACCACATCTAGAATTTCTTGCATGGAGTTATCTTGTGTTGCTTCCTATGGTTCATATTTATACACCTTTAAAGAATATTTATTTTTTAGCTCAAGGAAACTATCCAGAGGGATTACTTCATTATCTTGGGAATCGTTGCATTCTATAATTCCTTCATCAAGAGGAGCTTTGGCTTCAAATGCCTTTTAAACTCCTTGCTTTAATTTATTCATCATGGAAAGAGTCTTCCTCTTCAAATGGGAAATAAAATATCTCCATTTCATCAGTGTATCCATCAACCATTGGCTTGAGAGGGACATCATATTTCTCATCTAGATTTATTTCAATATATCCCATCTTCACACTGGTTGAGGCTTCCCATTCAGCTTCACGCTTGTCTTGTAGATTCATGGCTTACATCAGTGTTTGAGACTTAGCTCAGGTTTGTTTGTTTCTTCCACATCTCTAAGTAGTTCTTGTATAGATAGTTCTTTCAAAAAAATTTGGGCTCATAAAAATCTAGTATTTTCCCTCCATGGATGTCATGACGCGAGATCGTCTTCATCTCCAAATGGCAATGAGAACTTCTCCTCTTCACGGGTGAGCCTATAAGTGGTTTTCTCTATTTGAGATTCATCAATAACCATTTCATATTCTTTGTGGTTTTTTTCATCTGGTAATTTGGGGCTGCCCTCTTATAACTCAAATATCCTCAGTGCTTCTTCAAGTTACATACCTCTCCAGGAAGACATGTTTGGCCCTATCAAGATGGGAATATCATCTTCCTCCTCAGTTGTCACAAATTGATTCATCTACCTACTATTTTGATACAAGATGTTGGTTTTTGGGCTTTCAAATTTCACACTATGTACCTCATCTTCTTCTCTGGAAGAAATTTCTTCATTTATTCGTTCATTGGTATGGTTGTAGATGACCATTCATTTCAAATTTCCATCCCAAGTCTTGGCAGAAGCTTTGACTTAGCAACATTCCAAATGAATCCAAAATGTCTGCTACCAAAATCATCATTGAAACCTTATTGTCTGGAAATTTGGTGAGAGCCACCTATACATCTATGACATTCCCTACAAGTGGGACCTCCTTTTATTACATATAGTAACAAGAGCCACTAGGAGGAGTCATGGTGAGTTTGAGAGCCTAGGTGACCTTTACAAGCATTAGATTTTCAAAGGCACCAAAATCTATTATGGAGTTATTCAATACATAATATCCAACAAGAAGAGAGACATAGAAAGGTTCAACCTTATCAGTCTTAGATGCACTCAATGAAATCATGTTCTGTGATGGAGGTGTAGGTTGGTTTTTAGTATTCCTTTATAACTAGGAGCTATAACATTGGGTGTTAAACTACCACCCTTGATGTACTTGACAAAATCTATTGAATTGTTTGGGGTGAGTCCACGAGATATTCAATTTCGATATCTGTGCCTTGGCTCTGTTCACATATTATACAAAATCAAAGGGAGATGATGTGGACAAGGGGAATGAAGGACTAATTTTTATTAGGGATAGGTTTGGAATTAGGATTTGATGCTTGGGGAATGGAGGGTATTTTTAATGGTACACTAGGAACTTTTGAAGCACTAGTTTTTACAAGAGTAGATTGACACTTAGAATTGGAAGAGGCATCTAAGAAATACTTGGAATTATGGGACCCTTGTTTCTTAATACACTTGCAGGATACAAAAATTCAAACTCCATAGAGGGTGGGAGATAATATCCTCGATCGATTATTATGTTTTGTAGATTATCCACACTAAGATCTCCAGTCTTATTTTTATTTGTAGCAATGGAGAGATTTTCCTTTCTCATACTAAGAACGAGTTAATACCACACATAAAAAACTAGGTGCATCTTCATTGTCATCCTCATCACCTATATAATACTCACATAATCTAATTTTTGTATCATTCTCAAGTTCATCAACTTCTATAAAATCACCACCTTCACTTTCTTGTTTAATCTCTTCTTCATTTTCGTTACTCCTACAACTTGCATTGATAGGTGGGGCCTCTAAGGAAAGCCTTCAAGGTTCTCCTATAATTTGATTTGTGTTTCTTCTTTGGGAAGATTCTCATTCAAAAAATTCCCTCTTCAACGATTCCATCTCATTCACTAGTTTTTGTAGCAACGAATTTGTTCTTTCATCTCTCATATGTTGAGCTTTACCCTTTGAGGGATTCTTGATCTTTCTAGATAGGATGAGATCATCATTAAATTCAATGGCCAATCTTTGTGCTTCTGCAATATCCCTTGGTTGAACTCTTCATAGGAAAAATCCCACCTTTGGTGATTGAGCACTAATAAATAATCTCTTGACATTGTTATCTGATGGTGAATCCTCTTCCAGTATTGTACCAAAAATTGGTCAAAATGAGCCAAGAAGTCTCTCACAGTTTCATTTTCTCCTTTCTTTATTTGTTCCAATTGAACAAGGAGATCTTGATAGTCCTCAGTGGATTTGAGTCTTTCCTTGAACTTATTTTTAATGGAATTCCAACAAGTGATAGATCCATTTCATTGTTTTTTCTTTGAGGGACTCTACGAATAGTATTACAGTGACATCTTCATGTTGGAAACCAATAATTTTACATGATGTCATGAAAGCATCGATGTGTTCTTTAGGAATCATGTGCCATTTCCTTTTAATTTTGGAAATTTCTTACAGAACCTATTGGTAGATTGTGAAGAGGGGGTTCAAGAGAAAGTGGGATTGTATTTCTTCCCCATGGAACAATGGGTGGGGTATTTATACTTCATTTTCCATTTTCATTTCTACTTCTACTTCAACTTTTTCTTCTATGGATTATTCTTCAAATTCTTATTCCTCCGAGAACGCAATGTTTAAATGAGGTTGAAAAATGAGATAATTTGAAGGGGGAGTATCAACAGGAGTTTGGATAAGATTTTCAGGTGATCTTCTTGAAGACCCATATGGGGATGAGGCTTGAGAAAACTAGTAGGGATTGTCTCTAACTCATCCTTTCTAATTTTGCAAAGCCTTAAAAGTGGGGTTGACAATTCCTCTCGATCTATTTGACCTAGAGTAACTTTTTTTACCTAGCTTTTAGAAATTCTTGCAGTGGGAATACGAAAGGAAACTATGGAATATGAAAGGTCATATGCAGAAATTGACACTTTGTATCCTTTAGTAATCAATTTTCAAGAACTATTTTTTTTGTTTTTTTTTCTATATTTGTTTTTTTTGAATTTTTGGACCTTGTGGGTCATATTTTGGGTGCATATGCTACTAAATCTACCCCACAATGGGTGCCAAAATCTGTTGTGAGAAATTTTTTAGGGAAAAATTGGTGGTCTTATTTACAACACTCTGGGAATCTAAGTCCCTTTACTTAACTAGTGCAACAGGGGCACTCCACTGACCCTGTGCAAAAGCTAGAAATATCTTGCTAGGGAATAATTTGTCTAAAGAGTGGGAAATGGGAGTGAGAAAAGAGGTAAGAGAGCTAATGTTGCAGGTAGAAAATCATATTCCATCACACACTAGTTATAAGTTTCATCATATGCATGCACTAAATTAAGAGAAAACAACTCTGTAAGTAGCAATAAGACCAAATAGAATTTGATGAGCAAAAAGTATCAAGAAATCCCTTAGTCAAAGAAATATGGAAACTCCTTATTCTTGTATTGATTGCTCAAACCAAAGTTGTACATAGTGGGGAAATGGAGGAAATTTGAGAATGAGGGGAATGGAAGAATTTGGCTATCTCCTTTGTTCTCTCAATGCACTCTTGAGTTTAAAAAATCAATCACAAACCCTTTGAAATGTTAATGGCTTTACAATTTATAGAATGAGAGGTGACTCATCATCTACCCCCCAATTCCTTTTCATATGTCCTCGCACAACTTAAAAATTTTCAACTTCCTAGGAAACTTGTAAGTCCCTTTTTATAACATAAAGGTGGCTTATTACATTATGAACATTAAGAAATATGAAAAAGTGCAACCCCAACATGAAATTAGAATATTGGAAAGTGAGAGAAAGTTGGGAGAAGAGGAGAGAGAAAGAGAGAGAGAGAGAATAATAAGAGGATATGTTGTTCCTGATGAAGTCTGTTGATCCTTGTTGATGGAAACATCCAAATGTAGTGAAACTCTAAATCTTCAAACTCATTGCACCTTGAGAAACTCCTTGAAGAATTTTCCAGAAACCTTGGGTTGAGTGTTTAATAACACTATTGAATGAATTGTTCTTTTGATGACTACAACTTTCACCTTACACATGATATACCTATGACCCGAACCACATAGTGAGTGTCAAAAACACTATCGAGTTCCCTGAGATGGATCTTGAATGCCCTGTGAGAAATGCATATGATGATCTCGAACGATGATGTTGACTTGAATGATCATCCCTTTATGTCCCATTGTGCGAAAACTACCCTTTGAGTGTGACTTACTATTAATAGTAAGTTCCCAGATGGGAGACTTACTATTTTTGGTAAGAGGTGATTTTTTCCTCTTCTTAACCATCCTGATGTGATGAACTCCCTCATTCACTCCTATGCACACTACCTTCACCTCAGCCGCTTCTTGGGGTGACTTACTATTTTTAGTAAGCACCCATATAGGGGCTTACTATTTTTAGTAAGTGGTCATTTTAACTATTTTTTGCTCTAGAAAATCATTCTAGCTTCCTGGTGATCTTCAGTGCACACTACCTTTGCCATAGCCACTTTTGATGGTGACTTCCCAAACATATTAAGTCTGCATAGAACAGCTTAATATTTTTAGAAAGTGGAATTATACTATTCGAGTTTGTAATGGAACATATTTTATCGAGCTCGACTCATTGTCGTGATCATGTCCTCCAAATTTCACTTGATTTCGCCCATTAGAATGCTCATAAATAAAATTTTAAATATTCATCTAGGAGTGGCTTCAAAGACGCAGTGTCATCATGTGACCATTAATGGAGCTTGAAATTTTTAGGTCTATTTTTGTCTCCAATCATGATGAAATCAACTCCATTGTGATCGGTTTTTCATTTGGAGTCTGTGTAAGTTCTTAGCTTACCATTCTGTCGATTGTTGAGAAATCCAACAAACGTGAGCTAGGGCACGAAATGGGGATTTTGTTGGAACAAATGTTTCAGGGAACCATTTGACCTTCTATTTATTACATCTTTATCATATTAAAATATGGAAGTTTGAAAAATATTAAACCTCAATCCGACATGTATTTTGTAAGATATGAAGATTTTTTGATTGGGTGACTTCGTGGTTGTTTGGTAATAAACCTTCATTTTTCTTCATTTTCATTTTTCAATCCATTTTATCTTTGAGACCTATTTATATTCATAGAGTGGAGGATTTTTGGCCATGGAAGATCTATTTTGGAGAAACAATGGTGGATCTGTTATATGGAGAAGCATGAACAAAGCTATGATAGGGTATGAGGATGTGAAGGAGAAATGGGGGGATGACTAGGTGCTTTGAGATATAAATACATTCAAAAATTTCATTCCAAAGGAAAATTGGGAGAATTTTCTTGTCTTTGATGTCTCTTAGCTCAAAGGGAATAAGGGACATCAAATTACACATGATGCCTCACGATGACATGTGGCACTTGATCCGACGACAGGGGTTGAAGGCTCCACTAGCTCCCGGGGCTGAAAAATTGGTCTTGAAGAGGTCACATGGGTGACCAAGAGTCTTTCTTGGGGATGGGTGCATTTTCTTGACCCTGATGTCCCCCACCTCAAATAGAAATAAGGGACATCATTTTTCATGGTGCGTCAGGTGATGACATGTGGTAGTGATCCAACGGTGAAGGCTTTGAGCTCCCGTAAGCACATAGGGGAAAAATTAGTGATCCTGGAGGTCGTATGTGGGTCCAAAGGGATTTTAGGGGCTGAGAAAATTTCTTAACCCTCATTTCCCTGAGCTTGAGGGATGTAAGGGACACAAAATGCACCAGGCTCCTAGTGCTGACACGTGTCCTATTCAAAATTTGACTAAGTATGAGGTCTTTAGAGTGAACTTGAAACAGCGATAACTTGAGCTCTCGATGGAATATTTTGGTGAAATGTTATATTAATTTGAAGTGAATTAGACTTTTGAATCCAATGCTTGGGTTATAAGCTCTTAATTCTTCCATTATTCCCTAAAAGTGGAATTTTGTTACGGTTCCATTACTAAGATTTGAAAAAAATTATTACGACCCTATTGCGCCAAAGTGTTGTGTTGGATATAATGAGATGATTGTGAACAAGATCAAAGGGTAAAATATAGCCAAGAATGATCTATTTATGGCCTACAAGCACAAAGTGTGGGATATTTTTGAATATTTTGAAGCCTTCAACATTTAGGCCACTCCAAAAAGGGAAAATGAAACTACTGACATACTTGCTGCAATTGGGGAACTATTTGATGTTGCTAAGAATTTCAAAATAAAAAAAGTAGAACCACATATCGGGTGATAGTGAGACCTACTATACCAGAAAATGCCACCAATTGGAAAGTTTTTGACAATGACTAGTAGATTGTCAATTTTATTCAAGAAGAGGCTAAGTTTTCTTCAAGAAATTAGGATAAGTTGGAGAAGTAGTATGGAGACTAGATTTTACATCTCGGATCAATCAAGTTTCCCAAAGTTTTAATGACATTTGAATCCATTTTCAACCCCAATGACCAATTTAGAAAAGAAAAGGAAAACATAATAGTCGGAGTGAAGATTCAAAACCTATTACAGTTGGTGGATACAAGTTCCTTGATTAGAAAGGTAAATACCTCACACGAAAAACATAAAGTTGTATAAAATTTTCAAGATTTTTTTGATATATTTGTATGGAGCTATAAATACCTTAGAGGTTTTTACCTTAGACTAACTCAACACACCATTGAGTTGGATCCATTTGCCAAACCCGTCGGATAGAAATAGAGGCCTGTCAATCCCCACATTGAACCTTTGATGAAGGAGATGAACATATTGATAGATAAAATCATCATATTTCCCATTAAACACTCATCATGGGTGGCTAACCTAGTCCCAATATAGAAGAAGAATGGAGAAATCAAGATATGTGTGGACTTCAAAGATCGAACAAATATTCTATGAAGGATCGGTAGCCATTGGCTTCAATGGAATTTTATTTACAAATGGTAGTAGGTTCTGGAAGATTTTCTCTCCTAGATGGATACTCAAGATACAATAAAATCATGGTAAAGGAGGAAGATCAGTTCAAGACAACCTTTACCACAAAATGGGGAACTCCGCATATAGGAAAATTCCATTTAGTTTTTCAAATGTTGGAGAAACTTTCCAAAGGACCATAGACATGGCATTCCAGGGAATAATTAGTAAAATTGTTCTTGTATACTTGGATGTCATTGCAATGTTCTCTAAATATGCGTTGATCACCTCTTTCATCTCAAGAAAGTATGTGAAAGGTGTAGACAATTTGGAGTTTCACTTAACCAAAAGAAATGTATATTTCTAGCCGCTAAAATTAAACTCCTTGGACAGGTTGTCTCTAAGGAAGAACTAACCATTGATCCAAAGAGAATTAGTGCCATACTTGCATTGCCATTGCCTAGTCATAAAAAGGCTCTCCAAAGTTTCTTGGGGAGAATTAACTTTTTCAAAAGGTTTGTTCCAAATTTTTCCAATCTTTTCAAGCCTTTGACATTAATGTTGAAAAAGAGCATGGATTTTAAGTGGACTATTGAAGGAAAGGAAATATTTGAATCCATAAATTAGGCTATTACATAGGCCCCAACTCTCATAAATCCATATTTATCAAAGGATTTTACTTTGTATACCATATGGGGTGCGAAACAATATCGGACATCTTTGGTGCAACTGAATGAAGAAGGATTGGAACAACCTATTGTAATTTTTAGCTATAATTTTGAAGATTATGAGGTGAGATATTCATTTATTGAAAATCATTTGTTATTTGTTAGAAGGAGTTTGAATAAATTAAGACATTTAGTGTCCAAAAGAAATATTCATCTACTATTTTCACATGTTGGTGTGAAATAATTCTTCTTGAACAAAGATCTGCGAGAAAAGGCCTCGTTGGATAACGAAAGTGATAGATTATGACATTAATATCAAAGTAACTAAGCTATAAGTGGTTGTGTGAGTGGTTATTTTTGAGTCGAAAACTGATGAAGAATACATTTTAGTACTTCAAAATTACCAAGAACCACTAGATGATGCTTTGCCTATTCATTGTTGGACTTCCTCCAAACAAGTAAGTTCCCTCAGGGATTGAGAAAAGATAAGATAAGGTATTTTAGACTTCAACCCATTCCATATGTGCTTGTTGATGACATTTTATTCAAGAAATATGTGAATGGTGTTCTCCTAAGGTGCATTAAGATAGGTTAGATTGAGAAAGTACTACATAAATTCCCTAATGGAGAAGTAGGAGGTATATTTTCTCCAAGGGTAACAACTCTCATTATCATGAAGGCTAGGTATTATTTTCCTAATCTATTTCATGACCACTATTCATGGGTTAAGAAATGCAAGAGGTTTTCCCTCTTTACGGGAAAAGAAAGACTAAAAACCGTTCTACTCCACTCCATCTCTGTAAATGGATCATTCATGTAATGGGGGTTGGAATTCATTGGAATAATCAATACAAGTTCAATTTTGGTCCAAAAGTGGATCCTAACAGCCAAAAACTACTTCACAAAGTGGACAGAGGAAGTTGAACCAAAGGAAGAAAGTGAGGCCAACATTCTAGACTTTTATGAGAGTATTGTGGCTAGGTTTGATGTTACTTCCACAATTATCTATTATAATGCTCTGGTTTTTCTTAGAGAAATAATATTTGATTGATTGGTTAAAAATGGAATATACTTGAGCACATATTCAAACTATTACTCCTAGGATAATGGGTAGGATGAGTCCAAAAAGAAAATGTTGAAGATCATAAGGAGAAATTTGGATGAAAACTAAAGGAATTGACACATGAGGTTGAAATTATCCTTGTGGGGTGATATAATCATATCCATGATATCAAATAGAAGCTTTCCTATAAGCTAGTCTATAGAAAATAAGAAAGGCTACCAATATCTCTTAAATTACCAACATTGGAGCTTATGAAACAACTAGTATTGTTTAAGTTTAAAACCATATAAGTAAGGTATGAAGAGCTCATAAAGGTAGAGGAGATAAGAAACCAAGTAGTGAAAACAATGGAGAAATATAGGCCTCAAATTAAGACTAAATTTGATAGGAAGGCCAAAGCTAGGAACTTTTAGGAAGGAGACTTAGTCCTAAAATGGGATGTAGATAGAGCCAAACTAGGTAGATACTCAAAATTTGATGCAATATGGAGTGTCCCCTACATAATTTCAGGTTGCAAGTCAAATAATTATTTCCAATTGTCAAGATTAGATGGAGAGGAGTTACATATTCCAGTTAATGGGATCTATTTAAAGCATTGCTACTGAAGTGAAGTTCCTCCCTTGTACATAGTAGATTAGTTTCAAATTCCTCTAAGTGATTTTAGCACATTATCTTATTGGTAGAGTATTTTCAGTTTCCTTAAGTGCTTGTGCACACTCTGCATGTTTCCATTTGGGGAATGTATGATATTTCATGTTTGTTTAGAGTTTTTGTGGTTTTTCTACTATTTGCACAGGATCTAGTTTAGTTCGAGAGAAATGTTCATGGCCAAATAAGATTTTGGGGTGACTTTCAAAGTACACTTTTTAGCTTTGAAGAGATCAGTTGTAGTTCAGATCCTTATGCCTCTACCTTGGAAGAATAAGATATTTTGATTATTCCCACATATAATTTAAAGATCCATAGATCATGCTAAGTGCATTTCATGCTCCATACGACTCGAGAGGAAGAAATATTAAAGTTTAGATCAGTTTTTAAAGATTTTGGGAATACAAAAGGGCCACTGATCTAATCTTATAAACTACCCCAAGAGGCCACCAAAGTTTTATCCAAAAAAACCCTAGGGTTATTTTCACTCTAACAATATTAAAAATGGAATTTTTCATTTTTAAGGGGTCAAATATGTTCAAATGAACGTCAATTTTCCCCTTCTAAAGCATCGTTCATTGGCTTTCAAAATCCACGGAGACTTATCTAATTAATTTGTGGGTCATTTTAAAAATCTAATGGATATTCATTTGGCTTTCAAATTCTACACCGTCAAACATCAAGATGCAGGCCACATGGCATAATTCTAGCTCTCCTCAAATATTTTGAATTTGATGGACATCAAACCTCGAATGAGTTGTAATTCTAAAACTTTTGGGTCTAGTCAACAAACACAAAGTGGATTTTAAGGATGATATATGGATCATGCGAACATGTGGTGGTATTATGACATTCTTCAAGGAATAAACCGGCGAGACTTGAAAAACTTGGAATGAGCCACAATCGATAAAGGTTTCAAGTTTGAGGGAGAAGTGAGGGTAGTCAACGAAGTAAATTGGATAGGTGGTAAAGATAGGGGTTAACACATGGCTTAAAATAAGCTAGTAGAGGAATGACATGCATCATCATTCTAATGAAGCTTGAAGTGATGAAATCCAAGTAGAATTAGCTTGTGGAATGAGCCAAGTTTGATAGGAGGCTTCGGTTCCGGTTAGGAAAAGTGGTCTCAGGTAGTACCATGGAGTTGTTATATTGGTTAATGCTTCAAAATGGATGGTATATTTCTAAGGAAATTCGACACCTTGAAGAAATGTGTCATGGTCTTAGTGGCCCTTATTTCATAAAGGAATACTTGCTCACAAAGGAAAAAAAAAAGAAAAGTAAAGGCCCGATACCTAGTCAATGAAATATCAATACGATAAAGGAAAAAACCTTGCACACATTTACTGAGAGGATAATACCCGAGCTAATCAAATGCTACCACTTGTCACTCTCCTATTCATCCCAATGTGCAAATATTAAAATGATGATATCCTTTTATCCCTCGCTCCAAATCACACAAAATCAATATCATTGGAAAGATATCATTAAGAACTCAAATTTTGCATCATGGGAATCAGATTTTGGTGGAATTTGATACGTAAAAAAGAGAAATGGTTTTTTCCATTTATAATTACGGAAATTTGACCGTGAAATTTATTTAATCATGGGAGCTGTATATTTTCACTTCAAGTTTCTATTGGCATGCTTGAAGACATGCCAAATACTCATCATCCTTTGTAAAGAAATCATTTTGATCCTTTGGGATGGTGGGGACCATTAAAACATAGTCTGCAACTTCTCTCTCTCTCTCTCTCTCTTTCTCTCTCTCTCTCTCTCTCTCTCTCTCTCTCTCTCTCTCTCTCTCTCTCTCCTCTCCAAATATATAAATGTGAGTGGTTGGGAATGTTCTAAAAATGAAAGGGAACTCTATAAAAATTGTTCTAGAACCTTTTCTGAGTTGTAGGCCTCATATTTGAGCATTTTCGAGGCAATCCTTTCCTTATTTCTTGCATTGTAATGAATTGTGCATCCTTTTAAGCAATAAATCCATGTTTTATGGCTCTTCCTACCCTAGCTTGTGTTATATTGCATTTCTTTCCTTTCATTATAATTGTAGGTGTATTGTGCATACATTATTCTTCTTATAGGATTTAAATTTGTTGTGCTCCATGGAAATGATGTTGGTAAATGTGGTTCGGGACTATGTCACTCATGTCTAACCTCTCTCCTCCATTATTCCTCTCATTTTCACTCAGCAGAATTTTTTACACCTTTTTCTTGGTGTCATCACCTCTATTGTTATTTTTTTGCATGGGAAAAATTCACTACAAAATAAGACAAGCTGTACCCTAGTGTCAAAATTTTTCATGTCATACTTGTCTAGACACCCCCAAATCAACCTACCCCTCGAGTGTCAATCCCAATATTATAATTCAGGTGGTCCATTTGTGAATTTCAATAGTCCCACTAGGTGATTTAGGAAAAATCAAAATCATTCAAGTGCTTTTGGAGTAGTATTTGGGTAAGTGCAGCAAGTTGGGGGACAAAAAGGGGTCATAAGTGGACGTCATATTGCAAATAACAACATAATATCAACTTGTAGGGATTATTAGCAATGCATACACTCAAAATTAGAAAAACTTATACTAATATGAATCATAGGATCTAGAATCTAGTTTCTAAAATACTAATTTTTAAAAAAATGGACAAGTTTAGCTATATTAAACACTCAAAATTCAATGACTTGGTATTTGTTTTTAAATCGCCTATAAGTTTATAGTCTATTTTCCCACTATTTGGATGACCAAAAATTAATATATATCTTTGTCCTTTGGTGAGAAGTTAGATGTCACTATCTTTCTTGGGATAGATTTTATTTTGTATTTTTTGAGAAATATTTTACTTTTTAAGATTTTTCTATGAAAGTTGTCTCGAAAACATAAAGAAAACAGAGCACTTTCCATTTTCCCGCCATAACTTCATCAAAAATATTGAAATCAAATAAATTTTTTTGAACATGTATATGATTTCACGACATTTGGGATGGTATCCTTTTTATCATATTATAACATGTGAAGCAATATTTGTAGTCTTAAACGTAGACATAAACATTCACGGGAAAAAGTTTCTTAAAGACCTACTATTAGTAAAAAATTATAAAATGATATTTATCATATTCTATTCACTTTAAAATCAATATTTATATAAAGCTAATTGTCTCCCCCTACGCGATGGTACCATTTTTATGACTTTTTTTGACTTTTTGGCATGGTTCAAGTCCAGGAAGACTAAATTTGATGTTTTGTTGTTTTTGATGTAAAATTTAGGATTTGATGTCTACTTAATTTTCCCCCACTTGTTGCACTTACCCATTTCTCAAGGTGAGCTTTCAAGCAAGGTTAGAAAAGGATTTCATCATCCTTTCTAAGCCAAATGCACAATCACTAGAGTGATGCCAAAGAATCATATTAATCATGGAGGTGTATCCAGGAGCCAAAAACATCAAGGAATAAATTAAAGAATATCCGGGGAAGTTTCGGAGGTTTAGGAGCCAATTCACTGAAAGTGGGTTTTTGGGCCCAAAGGATCTTTCACCACAAAAGAGTACCTAACATTCAAGAGGTGATTCTAGGATCTCAAAAATGAGTTGTGAGAACAAAAATATATCATTTTAAATCATTTTCAACCCTATACATGGTGGAAAAAATAGATTGACTTCAAACCCGATGCACTTTTGAGTCCAACTCATTCTTTCCATGCACAACAAATGATCCCAAGAAAAAGGAGGATTTTTGAGGTTTTTAAATAATAATCGAGTCATTTTACCCCTCCTATTCTTCTCAAAAGGTATTTTCCATACAAAATCATATAGATAAGCATCCCAAAATTCATTTGGGAGCTCAAGTTATGATCTTTCCAAGTCGGCCCTCAAGGTACAATCTTCGGTACTTAGTCAAATTTGTAGAGGGACACATGGAAACACTAGGTTGAGGAACACTAGGGCATTTTCAGTGAAAGTAGTTTGCACCAAGAACACCCAGAAGGTGAGAGTGAGTGATCAAAGCTGAAAAGTGGTAAATTTTTCACTTACTAAAAATAGTAACCCATTTGTTCCAAATATAGTAAGTTCTCTAGGAACCATGAAGTTCAAGTTCACCAGGGTGAAACCTATCAATGTTTTCTCATCGATTATGCTGAATTCGGTGACAGTGATGTCAATTATATGGATCTCGATAACCTCAAGTCACGCATGCTCACAGACCTAAGAGGAAAAATTGAAGACATGGTATTCCTAAGTGGGTTGTATATTGTGGGTGGAGATCCAACTACTATACAAAGAATTGAGTTTTTCCTGGCTTGCTCACACCATTATGAACCAGAAATGAGGATCATTCGGGTAGATGATGGCATGACCATGGAAATGATTACCCTTAAGGCTATCTCCCTTTCTATGCAAATTCCCACCTGGAGTAACATGGCCATCATATCTTAATAAAAGGAAGTGAATGAGTGGAAAAACACAAATTTAAATATGCAAGGCCTTAAATCTCATCGTGAAGAAGAATTTTTCAAAACTACAAGATGAAAAAGCAATTTCAAGACTCATCATATTTCCTTTTAGTGATCCATTCCTTTGAGAAGCTTAGGGAAGAAATTTAATGCTTCTAAGAGAATTATAACAACCTGAAGTCCTCAAAGGAGTCCAATGACTTCACCTTCCCTTCTCTCTCGTAAACTAGTTTGGTGATTCTTGTAGATAGATGCTTAGGGATAATCATCTCTTGAGTTTTTCTTACTAGACACATGTGTTCCTCCTCATACCATTGATTGATATTTATAGACTTGACTGATCCAACTTCATCATTCTTAGCTTTTTCTATGCATTTTTCACCTCAATTAAGGTTGGCTCTTTATTTTCTATTTTTAATTCTTTTTTGGTTGTTTATATAGTAGTGAGGTTTAATTCATCCTTTATCTTGTAGATGAGCTTCATCTTATGAAAATTTATTAAAAAATGAATTTTTTGTTGCACTTAAAACATAAAAGATGAATCTTGTCTCTAGATGCTTCCTTTATTGAATCTTGCTTCATAGACTCTTCAAGACAGAATCTAGCTATGTGACCCTTCTCAAAGAAGTAAAAAAACTCTATTCTTTTTATTTTTAGTCCTACAATCTCTCCATTGGTTTTCCTTCTCTAATCTCCCTATGTAATCCCTATATCTATATCTAAAGGCATGACATGAAAAATAGACTCCATATAACTTACAGGGAATTTCCTTGCATTTTTCTACTTGATGAGCTTATTATGCTCTATTGGAAATCAAAATTTCACCACTCCAAGATCAGGATGAACTAAGTTTTTAGGTAACATGGGACTGTCTCCAAGTTTTGGGACCTTGCACACTTGGGACAGACCTCCGAAGAAGGCCAGTTCCTCTACCTATTTTTACTCCTAAAACTAATCCTATGAAAGGAAATGAAGCTACCTATCACTATTCTAAGAATCCTAGGGGCATGGTTAGAAGGAGATGCATGAAAAGTGAAAACCTAAGCTAAGAGGGTGGTGATAACACCATAAATAAGGGGGTGAACACAATTATATTTAAGTATAAACAAATGAGAATGCACAAAGAGAGGGTTGACACTTGCTATTTCACCATTTTATTTATGTTATTGGGATGAAATAGATAAGGGTTATGGGCTTAGGAGGAATTCCTATTAATGCTAGTCGATTAATGGTTGTTTCACGTGTTCTCAATTCTCAATCCAATTCTAAGCGTGAGAGCTTCCTTTAGCCGGGGAGGAACTACCTGAAATAGAAAACAAGACCACAAAAATAGTTAAATAATATATGATAGTGGACTACCTAGCGTGTGCTAGATCCGGGAAGTGTGATACTCCCTAGATGGTTGTTAATCCACTTTATTTAAAACAACTTAATGCAAAAAATAAATAAATTCCTACTGTATTTGATATGATTTAGGTATCTCATTCAAGAAAAATAAGCAAATATAATATAACAGGATAGGCTATAGTCAAATTTGAAGGGAAGGTAGTTGTCGGGTGTTTGGGCCGGTCGGGGTTAGGTTCTAGGTTGTTTAGGTCACTTAGTAAAAGGTTGTTTGGTTCTGTTATTGGAAAAGGGTATGAGACACAGAGATTGATGTCGGTGGTGTGTAACCGACGATGGTTTTGAAGGGACCAATGATAGTCATGGGTAACTAATGTCGGTAGGGTCGGGGTGAAAGGAACTTAATGAGATCTGATTGTAGGAATTGAAATGAAACTAAATAAATATGGAAGGGTGGATAGGAAGGTTTGTAAAGGTATCGGGTATACTTAGAGGGGGTGTATGAGGTGAGTTTAGACACTAAAATTAGGTCACACTCCCTTTGTTCCCTTAAAAATAAAAACCCTTCATCACATTAACCTAGCCATAGCCCCCTTCACCTCACTAATATTATTTTAATTAATTTAATTAAATTAATTCATTATCCTCACCATATTTATTATTTAAATATCTTAATTTAGATAATATCCACATATACACCTCCCTAGAAACCTCATAAGGCCAACTCACCCTAAGACCTATTCTTAGTAAGTTTCCATAACTAAATAAGATTTAGCCAAACCCTTAAAATCAATGCCTACATTCCCTCTAACCACATTCCCGCATGCTTACAAGAAGCTTCTAGTTTAATCTGCGGTTAACGACATGAGATCGAGGAAATCAAGAGGATCTCCTTAGTTTAGTAAATGTATGAAATCCCGCCTTGACCAACACCGATTCATTAACCATTGCTTGTTAGGCTGGAACCACCGTCGATTACCCCTTTAACCCCCAAAACAACTTTATTTTTAAGGTTGGAAAAGATTGGTAAAAAGTTGGCAAACATTGAGATCTTCCTAAGAGATATCACATCTTCTGAGATCGAATTTCAGTGAGAACATGTATGCAAGGAAGGAGATAAAGCATTTTCTCCTACAAAGCCACCCTAGTAATGATCTAATTGTACCAAGCAAAAGGAATGCCCATCCAGCCCATGCAGAAGCTATCCTACGATTGGTGATCACCTGCAGCCTTCAACCTCTTACCAGCACCTCCATCCCTCACTCACAGGCATCTAGGACCAGAATCCAAGTAAGTAAAATGTTATACTTCTCTGGTTCATTTCATTTCATCATTATATTATCACTTATTGTTTACCTAGCCACCCATTGACCTCCTTCAACACTCCCCCTCCATATACCCATTAAAACCTCGTTAAATCCCACCCAAGCTACCAAAAACCTCATTCTGACCAGCCAAAGTCCTTTGTGTAATCACAAAGGAGACCCAAAGCTCATTTGTGGTATTCCCGAGGTTTTCCATAAGTAATCGCACTTTTTACACCCAACTACCATCGGTCACCCTTAACCGGCATTGGTCTCTATATTTTCCCATATAGCTTAGAACCGTGACTTATTCACCTAACTCCACATCACCCTTATTCACCTATGACCTACTTGAGACCTCTATTAGACTTACAACAACCCATAACCAATTATTTGACCTTCGATCTTATTTTAACCTAGCCCGTTAGATTAGATCTTTCTTATTGTGTTATAAGTGAGATACCTAAATCATTTGTAACTACAACAGATTTACTTCATTTCCTACATTAAATTTTTTAAAATAGTGGACTAACAACTATCTAGGAAGTACAACACTTCCTAGATCTAGCACATGCTATATAGTTCACTACACATATTGTTTAAATCTTTTCTAGTGTTCTTGCTTTCCATTACAGGTAGTTCCTCCTAGCCAAAAGGAAGATCTCATGATTAGTTATGGATTCGAAGTCATACACACACAACAACCAACCAATCAGCATTTGAACAGGTATTCCTCCTATGCCCGTTACCATATCTGTTTCATCAATACTTCAAAGAAATGTCTAAGAATCAGGTGAAACATTTTGGCACATCCGGTGGGACCCATTAAGGATTCCTTGCATTTTTATTCATTCATAGGAAAATTTGTGTGTTTGTTTCCGTTATGAAAAGCATACATATTAATTTTCTTCCTTGGTAACCTACCTTTTCTTTCTATTTTCTCTAAAAGAAACCTTTCTTTTGGTGTAAATTAAAAGAACCATTTCTTTGTGTTTTCTGCATTGTAGTGAAAGAGCATCCCTCTTCCTCTTCATATTTTTTTGTCATCCAACTTTACACTTCGATTTCGCTTAAAAATAAGTGAAATGCATTCTGATTTATTGCATTAGCTCACATTAATTGAGGGAAACCTATACGCTGGAAGTCATGACCAGTTGATGGTTGACAAACGAACCATAGAAAGCACATCTCTCTCTCTCTCTAAGTCTTGCCAAATTACACAAATTCAAAACAAATACATATTCTTAAACAACATCTTTCCTAGGAATGTCATGCTACATGATCGCACTAATCTAAGGATTTACAGTACTACTCCCGAACTTGTTGCTATGTCAAGTCATACTTCAGAGAAAAGCCCGCCCCCACCATAACATACCTGAAACCTCACCTTTTAGATCTCCTTCTTTGTAGGAAGCCATCCTCACCAAAAAAACTCTATTTCACAATTCATGTGTCAGTCCTTAAATAGCATAAGCTAAACAAACATAATAGAAAAGGCACTCCTAGGATCACATTTTTCTTAGTGTTTCTGCTTGGCTTACATTTTGAGGTGAAAGATAACGTTCTTCATTTTTTTGTTCTTCTTTGCATGCTCCTCATCACAGCTGGTGTATTCTGGCTTCACCTGAGTGTGCCTGGACCATATTCTCATCATTCTTAGAATTCTAGGTATGATTCCACATCAAATTTTAATTCACAACCACTATTCTTTGATCAACATTCAATTTCACGGTGAGCGGTGTCGATCCGAAACCATCTTCGGTTATATCCAATCGGCATTGGTTCCAAGTCCTTTTGTTAACCTACCCAAAATGACATTTTATTCATTTTCTTTAACTTTTCACAGTCCTGTCACTTCCATCATTCCCCTTGACGTTGTTAAACTTGTTAGATTTGGCATACTTGTCGATTTGACCTTATACCTTGTTTTCTACTCACTTTCCATTTTCTACAGTGGCTGGTAGTGGTTACCCCTAACCGGCGTAGGTTTTCCCTAACCGGCAATAGTTTTCCCCGACCGAATCGATTATCTGATTCACTTACCAACCAATAGTTTGTACTAAATACACTTTTTCCTTGAGTCACGTGTTCTTGCTATTTTTCGGTGTCATTTACAGAGAAGCAACCCTACCTAATCAGTATTGGTTCACATGGTGCTAACCCAAAGACAAGCAAGTGCACTCATATTTCATGCCAATTGTCAACCACTCCCACCTAGTCCTTCACCACCTTCTATTTTATCACCAGCCATGGATCCCATCCACCTATCACTATCACCACCGGAGATGAGGAGTTCACATGAATCCTTGACCAAAACCTTGTCGATTTGTAGTTTTACCTTTCCCACTCATCCACTCGAGATGCCTCGGGTCAGTTGATATACGACATGCCCATATCTATCCCCCAACTCTCACTCCCACTCCTACATCGGCCCCATCTAGCTCTATGCTACCCACATCTACCTTACCCTAGTCGTTTCACAACTAGGTCCTATACCCGCTATGACTGCCACATCTACCACCTTTGTGGCACCCACCACATCCACCATACCCTCGAAAACTACCCAAAATACAACCTCATATGCCCCTAATGTCTCACACATACCCATAGCTACACTACCACCTCTGGTGTCAATGAACTCTACCCCTTTTCAGAATGTGGTACTTTTCATTCCAAAATCATTAGCCCCCATTTCCACTAGGGTCACCATGACCCTTCCACCTCCATATACATACTATCAACAACCTCCCATTTCATCTATTATTCCCTCTAGGTACATACCCCTATTTCACTACCTTCTTCTCAATCAACCTACATGGAAGCACCATACACTGGAGTGCCACCCCCATTATATGCCCAAAACCAACCCTCTCACGCTACAAGAGGCACCCAATCATCGCAACCTACCAATGACCTAATAAAATTAATGTTGGACAAGATGCAGACATTGGAGGCATTGGTTTCCGCTCCTACAACACTCTCACCTATGACGAGATTTGCAACAAACCCATCCACCCATCCATTCCTATTCGTCCATACCTCGTGCATTGGGAGATGCCTAAATTCAATCATTTCAATAGCAAAGAATACCCATATCAACATTTGTGATTGTTTTGTTGCTTCTTTTACGGGGAGAATGGGCAGGTAGACTAATCATTATTCGAAGCCATGGCAGCTCTTTGGGGTATAAGACTTGCCAGAGATTGTAATATTCCAAATATTATAATTGAAGGTGATTCTCTAAATATTATCAATCTTTTGAATAAAAAGCAACACCCCAGCTGGTCTATCAGGGATTATATTGAGGAAGCTATTGATATATGCAAAAGATTTGAAAATGTCCAAATCACCCACACCTATCGGGAAGGAAATAGGGTTGCTGACAGTTTGGCTAACTTCAGTGTTAATAATTCCTTTCAAACTTGGCTTAGGGGGGACGTTCTACCCATTCATACCAATAAAGCCATAATCATTGATCTACATGGCAGTGAAAATCATCACTAACGGCTGTAATTTGGATGCTAATGTGTGGATCCTCAAGTACATGATGATGACATCACAAAAGATATGGATGATTGATACGATCTGTGTGGGATGGACTGTCATCATTTCTTGGTATAAGAGGAAATTTGAGGAGTGGGACAATAATAACAAGTGTAGCATAATAATTAAACCTACTTTCATGGAAAGGAAAGATTCAAATATCAAAATCAAAGCTCTGCCTGTCCTGCATATTGGTAGCTTTTTTACCGTTGAGAACAGGAAAAGAAGTAGAGGAAACATGGGGGGTCCACCTTGCAAAACTGAACCGACCCACAATCCTGCGTGGAAAGAGAATACGAGCTTTGGAATTACCTACAAATCGGGGGCCTGTCTAATTTAATTGAAAGGATTCAAGGCTTCGACCAAGACATTTCTATCAGATTCACCTAGGGTTGGAAGAATAGGATTGTCAAATATAGTAACATGGAGATGGAAATCACGGAAGAGCTCATCACCCAGATCATGGGCCTCATCCTGGAAGGCACCAAATTCTTCAATAAGAAGGTGGACAAGGAGGTGGAGACCAAGAAATTTATGGAAGAGGGGGAGAATCTTGAATTCATGACTGCTGGCATCAAGGTGGCGTCGATTCCGAACCTTTTCTTTGAGTGGCCAAGATGGTGGTTAGGTATGTAACCCTTGAAGGAATATTTTTGACTATACCTCAAAAGCATCTGATATTTCTAAATCACTTTCGTAGAAATAACATTATCAGCTTTCCTCACTATTTGATAAACTCGCTGGAGAAGTCAATAAGGGAAGTTCAGAGCCACTCTAGGGCTGTCCCTTTGCACCAGGGACTTATCCTTCTGATCCACCACCACTGTTCTAGCTGCCCCCGTGAATCCTACCCCACCTCCCTCCTCCATACCTCCACCTTCCCACACCACTTCCACTCCCCCTGCTAAAAAGAAAGAATGAAGTTGTTGTTTCCAGCAAGAAAAGCAAGAGCATCAAAGCTAAAATCCCTACTTCCCAATGGGTCCTAAGGAGCCACAAAGACTTGGAACTTGCTGAAAACCTCCTGCATATTAGCAAACTAGTGGAGGAGCCCAAGGACAAGGAATTGTTGGACAGAGTGGACAGATTAGAAAGGGAGATATAAGAGCTCAAAGGGGCTATAAAAAATATGGAAAGAGCTAAGGGTAAAGGGATTCTTCAAAGTGATGAGGAAGAGGGGGTTATTGCTGAAGTCTTCAAGAAGCTACAGTCCTTAGATGGTAGATTGGGGAATGCTAAAAGCTGCAATGACTGCATATTGTTTTCCCTAAAAAGCATTTATAATTTCATCGAACAACATGTTCATAGTGTCTACAGTTTAAGTGGGGTTAATGAGGAAATTTGGGGCCCTAAAGAGAAAAGGGATATTGCAATTGCTCAGGCGGATATGCAAGACTCCTCTTAGGCCACTGCCATTGCCTTCTTCATGTCGTTGTAGGCTATCAAGACCAAGATTGACAGAGCTATCAAGTAACGGGTTGTTGTGATGTTATTTTTTGGCTACGAAGTTGCTGTTATCTAGCGGTTCTGGAGCTATTTTTTGGCGGAGCTCTATATGTTGTTTCTCTTTTGGTTTCTTTTTGATCTTTCCTACTTCTTTTTGGATCATTGTACGTTTAGATCCTTTTTTCACTTATATTGTAATATTTGGCTGTTGAGCCCTCTTTGGTTGATAGTTTTTCCCTTCTCAGGTTTGTTTCTCTCACCTATACTATCTGGCTTTTGAGCCCTTTTGTATACAGGGTATAGTCCCTTCAAAACTATTTGCCCTTAATAAAAAAAACATTTGTGGTTGTTCAAACACAGGTGTTATCTGATCACTCACGATGATGCTTTACTATTACAAACCTTTCCCATGTCTCTGACTATACTTGCATTTGATTGGTATAGTGGGTTACCTAGACGCTCTATATTCTCATTCAATTAGGTAGCCCAAGCCTTCTTGGATCATTTCTCTATCAATATCGTCAATAAGGTTACCATGAATGACTTATACTCCATGTGTCAGTATGAGGACGAATCTATTACAGAATTTGTCATTCGTTGGCGTAGCTTGATCAATCAACTCACCTTCCAACTACCGCAAATAGATCTCATCGATATTTTCACATAGGCTTGTGCTAGACATATCTCACTGACCTTGCAGGTCCAAACCTTCCAAACATTCAATGAAGCATTCACTATGGCATGAAAGTTAGAGATTTGGGCCATCGAAGAGAATAAAATCCAATTACCCAATAAGAATTCTGTATTCAAGTCGAATGATACCTCTTCTTCTTCCAAACCACAAAAAAATTATTTAAAATTTAAGGGCACCACTAGCTTAGTGGTACTTAAGGCTGGCCCCTCTCATTTTCCAAATTAGGATACCCCCTCATCTAATCTCTCGCTCATCTAGGCTTTTCAATTTAGATGAGAACAATGGAAATACACCCCAATTGGGGAACCTTACTCTTATGTCTTAGAAAAGCTTATCAAAGCCGAGCCATTATCCTTCCACCTATAAAACCACACACTAGTTTCGACCCTACTCCCCATGCCCACATGGTATAAAGAACATGACTTCTATAACTATCATCGAGTAAAGGGTCATAGTGATAATAATTGCATCACTTTCAAGAATATTGTCCAAGAAATGCTCGAGAAAGGTGAGTTAACTGTGGATAATCCTAATGCACCTACTAACCAAAACCTACACATCTTCAAGAAACCATTTCCCAATCATGCCCCTTCATCTGATCAAACCGGTGAGACCTCAACTCATGATACCCATACCCACGAGGTCCACACTATCTTTAATGACATACATGTCACCTCCTAATTACCTCACATTCCTTCCATAGAGGAAATCCTAGCCCAAAATCCTCCTTCCGTGTTAAACACCTTTCAACCCCTTCATCACTTATGGAGGAGTCTTCTGCTAACATCGAGACCATTTCACCTTTGGCTTCTCCACTTAGAGAACATATACCCATAGGAATTCTTCAATCCATGAAGAATACTTATTTACCTCCTCCACCCACAGACAAGCTCCCATCATCTCCTCCACCTATAGAGGAGCACTCATCACCTTCTACACCTATCACGAGACCCATTCGAGATACCTTTTCCTTGTGGTGAGCATTCTCCATCAACTACCCAAAATCCTGTAGACCTACTTTCAGCTCTCTTACCCACACAAGTTGAAGCTAGCCAATTTCCCATCTCTAAGACACATCTTATAGGAATTACCATTAGGACCTCATCAACTCCACCTATAGACGTGTTATTCTCATGTTTGGCCGATCACTTAAATTATGTGGATAGTGATTTACTATGGGGACATCTTCTGCTTCTGGTCTCAACATAGATGCAAATGTCACTTACTGATACTTCCACTATCTACCCAAAAATATTCCAACCAATCAAACTGAATAAAACCACCTCTATCACAACTCCTTCCATGACACCTATCATAACTCAACATACACCCTTTCCCATAACCAAAACTACATCTAAACCCAAACCGATACCTACCAAATTTGCCTCGAATAAACCTATTACCACCTTATTGATCACCCTAACCACCAGCATTACTCATCCACCTATCAAACTAGATTTAACTACATTTTTAAAGTTAACACCACACCTACTATGACACCCAAATAGAAGATTCAAATCCATCGACCTCATACCCCAATTGCGCAAATCACACTTGCACTTGTTTTGTCTATATTAGGACCTTATCTTCCCAACATGGCCAAGAAACCTCCACCCATCAATAAACAAAAAACATAACAATCCATTCCTTCCTCAAAACCTCTAACCTACCTAGATGCCCAACATGACTTACACCCACACCCACAACATCTTTACCACCCATACCTCCAATACCTTTAGCAATTCCCTCACCATACCCCTACCCAAATAGACATGACCAATGCCCAAGACCACACCAACACCCAAAATCATGACTCGACCTACTCCCCCTCCTACAAGGACTATTCCTCAACAATCAACTACACCTACACCCAAACCCACATTCACTTCCCATTGTGATCCACTAGCAGGGTCTTATGCAAAAATTTTAACCAACCTCCTTGAGACTTCTGTCATCACATTACCACTACTCAAACCTTATGATCCTCTCAAACCCAAGCCAAAAGGGTTTGATGATACTAAAATTTATGCCTACCATCATGTGCCAGGGCATGATGTGGAGAACTGTAAGGCCTTGAAAACCTTATCCAATTGTGTCCTCCAAAAGCCAACTTTAACGATGATGACCTTCTCGACAAGGACCCTATTTCATCGACACCCATTCTGAAAGCGCCCACTCAACAACCACAACCTCCACCCCCACAACTCCTCAAACCACCACCAAGATTTGAAATTAACATGGTTCGCATCAGAGAACTTGCCATGCCACCACCCAAATGTTGTTGCACCCAACTCACTTCACAAGGCTTTTCTCCTCTAGTAGGTTTTTCCCATCATGTCATTATACCACTCATCCTACACCTTCTCCATTTAATGACTCCCCTCAAATCAACATGATACATGTCACTACACATGCTCAAAAGGATAAGGGTAAAGAAAAGGCAATTGACCCACCAACCAATCCTATACCCAACATACCATATGCACCCATACCTAAAATCACTATCCATGGCCCCACATATCCTATTTCTAATGGGGTTACACATCGCACCATGCTCAAAAAATTACACCAGTCTCCCCTCAAAATGTCCTTATATGACCTCATCCAAACCTTAGAATCCCATCGTCAAGCTCTCATGGAGGTTCTTTAATCTATTAAGGTTTTACCCAATGACCCTACACCCGTAGCCTCCATTATCACACCCCATCATGTAGCCTCTCTCACTAAATTACCACCTTCATCTTTGCCCCACCCTATTCACCAAGTAGCCTCCCTTAGCTTCTCAGAGGAAGAGATCGCACCACACCAAAACGATGACCCATACCTATCCCTCTTCATCTTTGTCCACATCGATGACATATGGGTATGCCGTGTGATGATTAATGGGGGCACTAGCATTAACATCATTTCATCCCATGCCTTCACTAAAATGTGCATACACGACACTTTCATGCATAAACATCCTTTCATTTTGCATTCATTCAATGATGATATCACCTCTACACTAGGCACCATCATCCTCCACATTCGTGTGGACCCCCGAATGTTCGAACTATTCTTTGTCTTGGAGGGGGAATTATAATATAACTTGTTGCTTGCAAACCACGGATTCATGTCATGGGTTACATTCCTTCCACTTTCAATCATTGTGCAAAGTTTGAACATGAAGGACACACCTATACCATTCCAAATGACCCATCAGCTTTTAAAACATGCACCATGCTTTACCGACCCAATGATGTGCTCATACCTATTAAAGAGTCTACCTCCATGACCACCACTACTTCACCTACACCTCCACTTACCAAGGTCACTACCTCAGCCACACATGCCTCCTCTATTCCTACCACTACCACACCTCCATGGCTGACCCATTTGCCTCCCAATGCATAACCCCACCTCCGCGTCGACCTCTAAAATTTCATCCATTCCAGCTACCTACATACCAACCATCGATCCCTCGGAAGGTATTTTCAACGCCTCACACTTTGGGGAATACTACCTATATAGTGTCAACACATTCCTTACTCTACTGAGTACGAAATCCTTCACCAACACCCATGTTACGATCACTACATGGAGAACACATCCTTTATGGTCCTCCTCATCTTTGTACCAGTCTCACCTATGAGGGACTTGATACTACCACTTACACACACGAACTACCGTCACAAACTCACCCATTTTCTGCTAACTTCCAATCACTTACCAATTTTCATTTCACCCACACCTTCTTGCACCGATGTACATGGAAGGGTTTTGGTTTTGGATTTTACAAGCAAGGCCACCATCTTTGTTATTCCATGTACCACCCGAAAACATAATGATCGTAGCAAAGATTTGGCTTTCCCAAACCACCTACCAAACAGGCCTACATTGAAATCATTAAGAACACTAGCCCTTCTCCACCCTCTTCACCTCTGTGTCTTCATCACCACCCTCACCGACAGAGTCGATGGATCCCGAATCTATCCCTCCTAAAAAAAAAAATTTCATAAACACCATTTCCTTGGGGACTCGACTTATGTGAGGGCAAGGCCCCTTCCACTCTTCCCTTTTGGGGTGTGGAGCCTATTTTTGGTCTTCTTGAATCATTATTTAAGTGCTCAAGCTTGAACGGTTAAGTTTGGAGACTTAGGAGCATTCTGCAGTCATTTTCTATGACATTGCTATGCATTTGTTGTCTTTATTCTTTGTGACGTTTTTGTTAACATGTTGTTCAATTGGTTGTTAACATCGGGACTATTTTTCCAGCCATGGGAAGTTGAAAGATCGTGACTTTTAATCTTCTAGGGTCAGCTTTATGGCTTCTTAGAAGGATTTTAATCCTATAAATAGAGGTGTTAGGGTATCTTGAAGATATCTTGAGTGTTCAAGAGGTCTTGAGTCTTAATGATCAACAGTTGATCAAGAGTGATCAAGGTATGCAATTGGGTGTCAATCGTGGTTTAGATGTGGTTTAACATCTTTATAATTTTGTTGTGAGTTCATAACTGAGAGAATACTATGAGATTTGTTTTACTCTTGTTGATAATAAAATATGAGAAAGTTCTTGGTGGATGTAGCCCACATTGGGTGAACCACATTAAATATTGTCTTGTCTTCTTTTGTGCATTATTCATTTATGTTGTTATATTTCTACAAGTATAATTCTGCTATATAGTTTCCTACTACTATGGTTTGAGGAATTGTTTCCACATATTTTTTCTCTAATTCCTAACAATTGGTATAAGAGATTTGGTGGTTTTTTGCTGAAGTTGTAAATCACAGGGAAAGTTTAGCTTGAGTGGGAGCTATGGAAGATGAGGGAGATTGAGGGTTGAGAAGTTCAATGGGTAGAACTTTGGTTTGTGGAAGATGAAAATGGAGGATTACTTATATCAGAAGGACCTCCATGTTCCTTTGGCTGGAAAAGCAAAGAAACCTATAGCCATGTCGGATGAGGATTGGGAGTTGCTAGATAGAAAGGCGCTTGGGGTAATTCATTTATGCCTTGCATCTTCAGTTGCTTTCAACATATCACAGGAGAAGACCACGGAAGGTCTCATGAGTGTGTTGGGAAGTTATATGAAAAACCCTCTACCTCTAATAAAATATTTTTCATGAAAAAATTATTTAATATAAAGATGTCGAGAATGGTTCTTTTGTTGATCTTTTGAATGAATTTAATATGGTTGTGAGTATGTTAAACTCGGTAAAAATGAATTTGATGATGAGGTCGGGGGTTTTGTTAATTTTGTGCTACTTACCGAGATAGGCTGGGACAACTTGGTTATGGATGTAAGTAATTCAGTCTCTAATAACTCAAATCTGATGTTTGAGGACATGATAGGTGTGATCTAAGAGAGGAAATGTGAAGGCGAGCAATGGATATTCTTCTACTTCTAGAAATGCTTTGATTGTGGAGAGCGGAGGGAGACAAAATAACGAGAGGGAAAGGTAATCATGGGAAGTCAAATGATCCCGAGAAGGTCAAAGTCCAAGAGTAAGTTAGAATTTTGGCACTTTGTGGGAAGGTTGGTCATGCTAAGAAATATTGTTGGGCTCTTGAGAATAAGAAGAAAAATAAGGAGGAAACTAAAGAGGTAAATTTGGCAGCGGGGTGATTTTTGTCAAGACACCTTAATTCTTTCTTTAGATAACATTGTTGAATCTTGGGTGTTAAATTCAAGGGCTTCTTTCCATGCCACCCCATGTAGACATTACTTTTCTAATTCTATTCAAGGTGATTTTGGACATGTATGTCTTGGTGATGATGAACCATGTAGCATAATAGGGAAAGGTTGTGTTCGGGTGAAAATGTAGACTAGAAACACATGGTTGCTTAAGGACATCAAGCATGTGCCTAAGTTGAGGCATAACTTGATATCGTGGGATAGCTAGGTAGTGATGGCTGTACATGGTTAATTCTACATTAGATTCTTAGAAGGTTACCAAGGGATATCTTGTGGTTGTAAGAGGTAAGAAAACTAGTACTTTGTATTTAACCAGTTGTGCTGATTTTTGTAATTTAGTTGCTGCAAATGGAGATGCAACTTTGTGGCACTAGAGACTCGGTCATATGAGTCATAAGGGCATGTAGATTATAAAGGATAGGTTTCTAGATTAAAGGAGTTATATTTGGACTTTTGTGAGGACTGTGTTTATGGGAAATAGAAGTGGGTGACATTCCTCAAGGTTAGACCTACCAGGAAGGAGGGTAAGTTGGAGTTAGTGCATACAGATGTATGGGGGCCAGCTAAGGTAAAATATATTGGTGGTTCATGTTATTACGTCACTTTCATTGATGATGCAACTAGAAAAGTTTGGGTATATTTCATTAGAAAGAAATATGATGTGTTTGAAACTTTCAAAAGATGGAAAGCCTTGGTTGAGAATGAAACAGGTCTCAAGCTGAAATATCTTAGGTCAGATAATGGAGGGTAATATTACAGTAATTAATTTCTTGATTACTATTCGGTAAATTGATCCACGAGGCAAATAATAGTTCCAAATACTCCACGAGAAAAATGGAGTGTCGGGAAGAATGAATAGGACAATCATGGAACGTGCTAGGTGTATGAGGTTACATGTAGGGCTGCCACTCATGTTTTGGGTGGAAGCGATAAGCACAACTATTTATTTTATTAACGAGAGGACTCTCTATGGCCTTGGATGGAGGTATACCTGAGGAGGCTTAGTTTGGTAAGAAAATTGATTACTCATTTCTTAGATTATTTGAATGTGAGGTATTTGTTCACATTGATAAAGATGATAGGACCAAGTTAGAGGCTAAGTCTGAGAAATGCACCTTTGTTGGATATGGTGAAGATGATTTTGGTTTCCATGTTTGGAGTCTTAAAGAAAAGAAAATATTTTAGTCTAGAGATATTGTCTTTAATGAAAAAATCATGTATAAAGATCAGTTGTAGGAACAAAAGAGGAATCAAAGAAAGAATACATAGTGTTAGAGGACATTGCGGATAGAAAGGTGTCCAAGGGGCTGGTTTAGGTACAACATGTTTTGGCACAACCAGTTTAGGTACCTACTCATCAGGAACCCCAAACTCCTGAGGTGAGAAGGTCTTCTAGGGTAAGAAGGGAACCTGAATGATTTACTCCATCTTTGAATTATTTATTTCTCACTGATAGTGGAGAGCCAGAGTGCTTTGAGGAAGTAGTGCAGGTGGATGTCAAGAAGAAGTGGGAGCAGGCCATGGATGAAGAGCATAGATCTCTTATGGAAAACCAGACTTGGGATTTGGTGGAGCTACTCGAGGGAAAGAGAGCATTGTAGAACAAGTGGGTGTATAGAATCAAAGAGGAAGATGGAGGTAGGAAATGATACAAGGCCTGGTTGGTGGTCAAAGGATTTGCATAGAAGAAAGGTATAGACTTTGATGAAATTTTTTTCTCCAGGTTGTTAAAATAACTTCTATTAGGATTGTTCTTGGTTTAGTTGTATTAGAAGACCTACACGTAGAATAGTTGGATGTGAAGACTGAATTCCTTCATGGTGAGTTAGAGGAAGAATTTTACATGCAGCAACCATAGGGTTATGAGTTCAAATGGAAGGAGAGGTTAGTGTGAAAATTGAAGAAGAGCTTGTATGGCTTGAAACAAGCTCCATGACAATGGTACATGAAGTTTGATAATTTTATGCGGGAGAGGGGTTACTCCAGGTGTCACTCAGACCATTGTGTGTACATCAAGAATTTTATTGATGGTAGTTATATTATTTTGTGCCTGTATGTAGATGATATGCTTGTTACAAGGAAGAACATGCAGGAAATAAAGGTACTCAAGAAGTAGCTAGGTGACTCCTTTGCTATGAAGGATTTGGGGGCAGAAAAAAAATCCTTGGTATGAGAATAACTCAGAATAGGAAGGAGAGGAAGTTGGTATTATCTCCAAAAGGGTACATAAAGAAGGTCTTGGAGAGGTTTAGTATGCCAGATGTTAAACCGGTTAATACTCCTTTGGAAGGTCACTTTAAATTATCAAAGGAGCAGAGTCCCAAGACTGAGGAGGATAGAATACAGATGTCTAGGGTAATGTACTCATCAGTAATTGGTATCATGATGTATGCTATGGTATGCACTAAACCTGATAGTGCCCATGTAGTGGGAACAATGAGAAGGTTTATTAGTGATCTAGGTAGAGAAACACGACAGACATAAAGTGGATCCTTTGGTATTTGAGAGGGACCATGGGAGTAGCATTGTGTTTTAGTGGATCAGACACTACATTACGTGGATATGTAGATTCGGACATGTCGGAGATTTGGACAACGGGATGAGCATGATAGGTTATGTATTTATGGTTAGTGATATAGCAAGGAGTTGGATTTCATGGTTACAAAGGTTATGGCTTTTTCAACCATGAGGCTGAGTATGTTGCTTTGCCACAGAGGAAAGTAAGGAGATGATTTGGATACAGCAGTTGCTTGATGAGTTGGGTCATAAGTAGGAAGTTGGGAGACTACACAGTGATCCTCAAAGTGTTATTCATTTGGTGAAGAACTCCACTTTCCACTCTAGGATGAAGCACATTCAAATTGAGATATCATTTCATCATGATAGCTTTGGAAGAAGATAAGTTGAAGTTGGAAAAAGTTCATACCAAATCGAATCTTGTGGATATGATGACCAAGGTGGTCATAAGGGAGAAGTTGAAGTTGTGTTTAACTTTGATTGGCCTTCATGGTTGATAATGAAGGGTTAAGAACTTTTCTCAGTGGAAACAATCTCTAAGTGGGAGATTGTTGGGGTGTGGAGCCCATTTTTGTCTTCTTAAATTAGTGTTGAAGTGTTCGAGATCAAACAATTAATTTTGGAGACTTTAGAAGCATTATGTAGTCATTTTTGTGACGTTGATGTGTAGTCGTTGTGCCATTGCTACGACATTGTTGTTAACATGTTTGTTAAATTGGTTGTTAATGTCGGGACTATTTTTCCAGCCATGGGAAGTTGAAAGATCACAACTTTCAATCTTCTAGGGTCAGATTTATGGCTTCTTAGAAGGATTTTAATCCTATAAATAGAGGTGTTAGGGTATCTTGAAGATATCTTGAGTGTTCAAGAGGTCTTGAGTCTTAATGATCAAGAGGTGATCAAGAGTGATCAAGGTTATGCAATTGGGTGTCAATTGTGGTTTAGATGTGGTTTAACATCTTTGGAATTCTATTGTGAGTTCATAACTGAGAGAAGACTGTGAGAGTTGTTTTACTCTTGTTGATAATAAAATATGAGAAAGTTCTTGGTGGACGTAGCCCACATTGGGTGAACCACGTTAAATCTTGTCTTGTCTTATTTTGTGCATTATTCATTTATGTTATTATATTTCTGCAAGTATAATTCTGCTATATAGATTCCTACCGCTATGGTTTGAGGAATTTCTTTCACATATTTGTTCTCTAATTCCTAACATTCCCTTCCCCGTATCTTGAAATGATCAATAACGATACACCTTCAATTAACGTCGTTCAATGTCAGGATGATGAATCTATACTCACCTACCTTGGTGTAGAAGACTCATATATTCATCGGTCATTACCTTCTAAGATGTAAACCATGTTGAATGAATCGACTATTGAGATCAAAATTCATACTCAGGACAACCCACACATCCTAAAGATCAGTCAATCTTTAGATGCTACTGAACAGGATAGCATCACTTCTTTTCTCAAAGATCATAACCACGCTTTAAGTTGGTCTTACGTAGACATTCTCGGTATTGACCACACCATAGTGGTCCACAATATCATAAATATTCCCGATGCCAAATCCATCAAAAGAAGTTGAGGAAAATGCACCCTCATATTGCTCTTCTCGTCAAAGAAGAACTTCAACACATTCTTTCTATTTCCTTCATCTTACCCATTGACTATCCTCATTATATTTCTAACATTATCCTTTTCACTAAGGCAACAGGGGACTCTGCATTTACATAGACTTTCATGACCTCAACCTAGCATGTTCGAAAGATGACTTTCCCTTACCCGGTATTGACCAGCTGGTTGACCTTACCGTTGGCCACGAGATGTTATCACTCATGGATGGCTTCTCGAGTTATAACCAAATTTTGCTTACCCCAGAGGACCAACACAAGACCTTGTTCATCACCCCTTAGGGGATCTTCTACTATTAAGTCATGCCTTTTAGCCTTAAAAATATTGGTGCCACGTATCAACGGGCTATGACTTACATCTTTCATGACATCATGCATTATATATTGGAAGATTACGTGGATGATCTCTTGGAAAAATCTAAACATTGCTCCAAGCACCTTGTCATCCTCAAAACCATCTTTGACCATCTCATTAAATATTACATCCACCTTTAACCTAAGAAGTGCATCTTCAAAGTCCTTTTAGGAAAGCTCCTGGGCTTTATCATTTCCCTATGTGGTATAGAAGTTGACCCTATTAAATTCAAGGCCATTCTCAAAATGCCTCTACCTACTAACCTTAGACAACTCCGTAGCCTACAAGGTAAATTGCATTCTATTCACCATTTCATTTCATAATTATCTAATCGGTGTCAACCATTTCATCATCTTCTCAAGAAGGATGTCTCCTTTAAATGGGATAATGACTATCACAAAGCTTTTGAGGCCTTAAAAATACCTTCTTTAACCACCCGTACACATTCCACCTAAATACGGTCAACCTTTTTACCTATATATCTCAGCTACCAATCATTCCTTGGGAGCCATGGTCACTCATCATGTTGAAAAACATAGAGAGTAGGAGGTTTATTACATAAGTCGTAATATTTTCGACTACAAAACCTGATACACCCATCTCGAAAAACTTTGCTTAGCCTTATTTTTCATTGCCACCAAACTCCGTCATTACCTACTCAACCAAAAAACCTATGTTGTGACCAACACCAGCCCCTTACACTTCATGTATGCCAAACCTTATCAAAATCAGCATTTTGCATGATGGCTTATGCTTTTAGCTGATCTTGACCTTGAATTCATTCATCAAAAGTCCATCAAGGGCCAAGCTATTGCTGACCCATTGGCCAACACACCTATTTCTCGAGGATCAACCCTCTAATTTTGACTTTCTAGATGAGTCAATTGCAACTCTTTCCTTGGATGAACCCCCTTACCAAATGACAGTTTTCTTCGATGGTTCAAAGTGTTAGTGTGGGGGTGGGGTTGGTATTATCCTCATTCCTCTTGATGGTGAACCCATTCCTTTGTCTTTCAAACTAGATATTGAATGCACCAACAATATTTCTAAATACATAGTGCTCGTACTAGATCTCCAAGCCACCTACGCCCTAGATGTCAAATCCATCAACATCTTTGGTGATTCTCAATTGGTCGTAAACCAAGTCAATAGTATATACCAATGTCATAACGAGATACTTTAAAAGTATAAACATCATGTAGATGTACTTTTGAACACCTTTGACCATTACACCCTTCAAACCATCCCATGTTCAACCAACAAATTTGTAGATACCATGGCTTGCTTAGCTTCCCAAATACCCACTTCACCCACCGATTCTAAAATCTTTGTCACCATACAATACCTCCAATCACCTTATTATTTACCTCATGCTATTTATCATGCGTTGGGCACACCACCTCCGACCCGAGTGACCTTTGGTACAAACAATACTCACTATCTTTCTCCCTCCATCTTACCTCCTGATCTCACCCATAATAGACAACGTGCCTTCCTTAAAAAGGTCTCTCATTATGTCATCCTGAGGAGACTCCTCTATAAGCACGGATTTGATGGTATTCTCTTATGATGCCTCACAAGTTCTAAAATTCCTTATACCATTAAGGAAGTTCATGATGGCATATGTGGATGTCACTTTAGTGGCCTTGTTGTTGTTAAGCGTATTCTTTTCTGGGCTATTACTAGCTGACCCTTATCCATGATCGTTGCAAATACATCAAACGTTGTGTGAAATGCCAATAGTATGCCAATCTTCATCATACACCTAGCCAAGCCTTACATGTCATCTGTGACCTTTGGCCCTTCTCTCAATGTGGTTTAGATCTTTACGGATAGATCAAGTCCCACTCTTTCCAATGCCATCAATGGATCATCACTGTTACCATATACTATACAAAATGGGTGGAAGCCATACCACTCATCTCCATGAAAGCTAAGAACATATGTCAGTTTATCAATCATCACATCATTTGTCACTTTGGTGTTCCTCATCACCTCATCACTGACAATGGAAAACAATTCAAAAACAAAACATTGCAAAAACTATGCGACACCTTTGGCATTTAGCTTAGTTTCTCATCACCTTATTACCCACAAACCAACGGCCAAGCTGAATCCACTAACAAAACCCTAAAAAAATCTTATGAAAGTGGTTAATGATACTGGGAAGGATTGGCATACGCACATTCCTTTTTCCCTGTGGGCATACCACACTAGTATTTGCACTTCCACTGTGGCCACACCCTTTTCTCTAGTCTATGGTATAGAGGCTATTCTATCTCTTAAATTCGATTCCCTCACTCTGCATTTCTCTCCATGACATGCTCAATGATGATGACTTTCGTTAAGACCATTTAGCATAGCTAGAGTTATTAGATGAACGTTGTCTTAACGCTTTAGATCACCTTCAAGTTTACCAAAAACGTATCAAACGTGCCTATAAAAACATGTCCATGCACGAACCTTCCAAGTCGGTGACCTTGTCTTGAAAGAAAATCAACATGTAACTAAAGTAGAAAAAAGCAAATGGGGAAAATTTTCTCCTAATTGGCTTGGACCATACATCGTGACTCATACTTATAGATCAGGTGCTTATCATTTATCTTCACTTGATGGTAAACCTGAACCTAAGCCCCTTAACACCTTGCATCTTCGACCATTCTATTGTTGACTTTTAAGTCCTACCTCACCCTTTGTCTCTTTCCATGCTCGTCCCTTGAGTGCTATCCACTTCATACACCTCACCAATGATTAAACAAGAATCATGTGAGTACCCATCACTTGTTATCTTCTCTTGAATATGTGTACCACAATGCTACACATAACATGATTCTCATGGATACTTTTTGTCTACCATTAGATGTGATCCCATGGTCATTTCACCTTGCCTTTTGCATGAAAGTCCTATCCTCACCTTTGTATTTTCCATGACTTCAAAGCCCTCTCATGGGATATAACTCCTTGACTCAAACTTCCACTCAAAATATGACTCCCTCAAAAGGACATCTTCCTCTCGACAATGGCACCTACTAATAGACTGCTCCCTTAAAGGACAACTATGTAAATATCTTACAAAAAAATGACGAGAGCAACCGAAGCTTCCCGCATCGATCAGCTTCATGAAGACCTCAAGGAGTTACATTTTCTTCATCCCATATAGACTTCCCACATTAATCAGTTTATCTCAACTATAAGTCAAAACAATAAACCTTTTAATCATGGACTTGCCCATTGTGACCTAGGTTCTCTTGCCTGAAGTGCATGCTACCTACACCATATAAAAGTTAATTACCTTTCACCCTTCTTACCATTCCCAATCCCATTTCCTACTTCGTCAAGGTTATTCCTAGAACTTAGACATTTGGTGATCATGTGACTACTTTTCACCATAGAATAATCAATCATGTAGTTTCTTTAAGGTCCTACGTTCATCACCTCCTCCAAGTATGATCTACTTGGTACAATCCTAACCAATCGGGTGGATTTATTGCCCCCTCTTATCTTTTAACCATCTTTGTTTACATTTTGATTACCTTACATAGGAATTTTTCCTCGACGCTTACCTTTGGGGTAATATTATTCTTTCACCACAATCGACCCCACCTACATCACTTTACCTATAATCCACCCACACCATGCCTAAAACCTACTAACTCATTTTCATACCTCCTCATATTCTTCCCTAGCTCATGGGAGAACTACATCGGCCTGAGGTCCCTTTTTTAGGACTATGTAGGTAGCACTCCGAGGGCATGGGGCCCTTGGAGGTTAGCTCGGCCATTCTCTACCCTAAACAATTCATCTTCCATGTTCCTCACATTACATCACACCTCACTTAGTTTCCCTTTTATACCCAACATTGGAAATTAAACCACATACATAACAAGTTGCTTCATATTTTAATCCTTATCACAACATACATTTATTACGCCTACCATTTCTCTATCATCATTATGCATAGATTATACCACATCTCACATATGACCCATATTATCATTCATTTCAAAAAAATGATAACTCACAACTTTTCCTACTTTGGACTCAACCAAGCCTAAAACCCGACTCAACCATGCCTAAAACCTGACTCAACCATGCTTAAAACCTAACTCAATCCATGTCTAAAACCCGACTCAATCATGCCTAAAACTTGACTTAACCATAACTAAACCGACTGACATAGCCATGCCTAAGACTGAATCGATCCATGCCTATAAAATGACTAGATCCATGCCTACAAATTGACTTGGTCCATGCCTAAATTGACCTAACTCCATCATGCCTAACTCACCTAATTTCCATCCATATCAAAACCACAAATCAAAATATCATCAATGCACCAATAAATCAAAATCTCATCACCACATCAACAAATCAAAAATATATATCATATATCTCATCATATAAATAAATGTGTATCTCCATACAATATACATGGCTATCTCCTCATGTCCATCATCTCATAATCATCAAGACGCAGTTACTACACAATACAAAATGTCATCGGCACATAGGTCGGTCTCATATATACAATAAAATAATGAATCAATACAAAATCTCTTCAGCACGTAGGCCGGTATATGCTTGAAATATACAAAAACCACTCATACATCCTCACTGTCTTCGGCACGCAAGCTGGTATGTGATAAAAAATATAAATATCTCTCAACATATAGTCTAGTATATATCACAAAAATGACTATCATACATCAAAAACTAGGCGACATATCAGGAATCTCGTTGGATGTCCTCCATATCTGTATCACCTATGCCCTTGGCCTCCTGGGTCCCTACTGGCACTGAACCGGAGTGGTCTCCATGTCTTTGTAACCTCTACCTGATCTAGCCTTAGAGCTTGCTGACCCCTTATGCTCTCCACACTGTGAGTGTGGGATCTCGTCCTCTCACTAGATGCATGTTGTGCCCTATACTCGATATAGGATATGAATTATATCTCAAATACCATCAGCTGATCCTGGTAGTATCTAGCCTCACCTAGGGCATCCCATAACCTAGAAATAGGCATGGTTTGTGGTGGTCCCATAGGTCTCAACCCCTATACCTATCTCGTGGGACCTGCCCCACTCACACCTATGAACTGGGACCGGTCTTGATGTCTGTGGTGGTGCCCCTACCCCTGTACCTATATCTAGGACTGTAAGACCCCTATCTATACCCGGACTATGGCTAACTAGCCATGTAAACCTACACCTAATCCTATAAAGTGGCACCTAAAAATTACCCTTCTCTCCATCTCTATCTTCTCCACCAGCCATCTAGGCCTGTAGACTAACCACCTGTACATGTAGCTCTACTACCTCCACCTCAGATCTCTCCAGTTGTGTTTGCTATATACCCAAATGGGTAATTAGCATAGCCACCTACCCCTAGAGGGTGTATCTTTACACCATGATGGTGGCTAAATCTGGTTACCCCAGTTTGGGTGGTATGGCTCATAAGTGAGCCACCCACCACTGTCTATAGCTATCTATGCACCTGATGTCATCTATCTCGCTGGTTCATTGCCTGCTCCTCCTACCCTATGGGTTGTGGTAGAGGTAAGGGCCTATCCACATCATCTCTCCACAACCGTGGGAAGGGCGGAGGTATGTCCTATAAAATCTCAAATTTCTGTCAGACTCATCCACCAGGATCATCTCATGCTCCCTGACACAAACCTTGTATCCATCTCACTAGCTAGAGCTCAACTAGCTCCTCGTGCATATTCATATATGAGGGGAATCCCACATATGGCCTCTAGATAATGTCCACTCTAGAAAACCCCTCCAGTAACCGCCAGAAATAGGCCACATCATGTGCGGGCCTCTTAGACCTCTGCTCTCCAATTGCCAACACTCATCTCCTATACCACACCCACAAAAATATTGGTGGGAATGCATTTGGTCGAGGCATACCTATAGGCCACACAAAAACTATGTGCTAATATGCCCAGAGTGTAGTAAAATGTATAACACAAAGTGAACTCGCACAACCACCCATATGCCCATAACTCCCTGTAGAGATGCACCAAGAATGTTGGTACCTAGGCAAAGTGGGTCTCCTCTATCATCATATCATGGAGTACCCCATCAATGATAAGGGAAAACATCCACCCTCTGCATCTGATAGTGTAAAGCAGCACATTACCTCCATCAAAAGAATGACTAGCCTCATCTCCTCCAGATGAGCTAGGTACATCTCTCCATAGCTCAAGCTGGCACTATGGAATCTCAGCTCGGCCATCCCCTCTCCAAAAATAGTCACAATCAGCTCCTCTGAGGCCTCAAAGGAGACAAAGTAGACCTGTGTACCCAATATGGGTAATCAAGAATCTGAACATGTCCTCCAGGGTGACAATAATCTCACCCATCGACAGTGGAACGTGTTGGTCACGGAATCCCATCTATCAATGAGTGTGACCATCAAACTGGGCTACCAGACTACATGTCGATATCACCAAACCCCACTCAAGCCAACTACCTCCACATGCTACAGCCTACTGGGGTCACTATGTCACTTATTGTCACCAGTAGAGGTGGAACCCTATCCCGCATATGCAGCTGATCTCTCCCCTACATCTAATACAAACAAAACATTAATCTACATTTACCATACCCATACTCACCTACTATTGTTTTCCGTAACCTATTTTCACCCTACCCATCTCAACCACCTAGCCCACATCACTTTTTGACCCATGTCCCCCAAAACCCGACTGGTGTTGGTTGCCCCTAACCGACCCCGGTCACCCTTTAACTAGCATCAGTCACCTATTTGGTGACTAATACCATTCACCTAACTGACCCCGGTCACCCTTTAACCAACATCAAACACATATTTTGTGACAGATACCAGTTCACACACTTACTGACATCGGCCACAACTGACCGACGTAATTCACTATCATAGTAACAATCCATGATTCCCAAACCCCCTTTCTTAAAAACCTTCCCCCTTGCCCCTTTTACCCACCTACAATGACCTAAACTACCCTTGCACCTCTACCCACCCCCTATCCCATTTATTACCCTCCCCATTCCTCTTTTTACCCACTTTTCCCCTCCATTCTAGAATTTAATCTTTTCCTACCCACAAAAACTAAAAACAAACCAAAACTACAAAAACAATTTACTACTCCCCTAATATATCTAATAAAATACATCCAGAGTAGGGTGCTTACCTCATCACACCACCATCATCTCGGTAGCACATCTAGTTGCTATAGTAGTGGCCCACTTGATCCCTCTCCAGCCTCCACCATAACCAAATCACTACCCGCAACCTCTACCCAATCAAATCCCTCACACTGATCCTATGGACCCACTTCTCACCACCCAATCACCCATCGTTCACACCGCCAACTCAATGCTCTGTTCCATCTAGAAACTTTTCTCTCTTTTCTCTCTCTTTTTTCATTTTCTCAATTAGCTAAAAGAAAAATGAATAACAAAAAATGTGGATTTTTATTTTTATAACAAACCCAACCTAACCGATGCCAGGTTACCCTTGACCAAACATTGGTTGCGTGGCCTACCTTACTGTCGTTGGTTGACCTATACCGACATCAATTATCCTTGACCGAATTAGTCACCTTCACCTACACATTTCCGTAAGTTTTACCATCTTACCTCATCTAACCTTTACCTTGACCATTCACCCGTATCCTCTAAACCTCCTCATTATCTACCTACCCTTGTCCTCCTTTGGGGACTCCTTATTTCACCCATACCTTGGCCTTACCCATGATGTGACCTAGATATTTGGACCTGGACCATTGCTAATGACCTTTGACCTCATGTGTTCACTATACTTTGTGGCACTGTTACTTGTGTTGTTGACCTAAAGACCTTACCTAGTCTATTACCGTGACCGTTTACCACCGATGGCTTGATGAGGTGTCTAGTGAGGTGTATATATGGATATTATCTAAATTAAGATATTTAAATAATAAATATGGTGAGGATAATGAATTAATTTAATTAAATTAATTAAATTAATATTAGTGAGGTGAAGGGGGCTATGGCTAGGTTAATGTGATGAAGGGTGTTTATTTGTTGAGGGAAAAAAGTAGAGTGTGACCTAATTTTAGTGTCTACATTTTACCCCTTTTTGTTGCATAACTTGTATTGGTAAGTGACACTAACAAAAATAAGATGTGGTTGCCCCATGTGTGGGTGAAGGTGATCCCCCTCAAACCAAGAACTGATGAGGGCGAAGGAAGAATCGGTGAGTGGTTTGATAAAAGAGTAAATGTGAGAAAGGGGAAGGTGGTTAATGGGGAAAAGGGTTGAAGGTCTACTTGGGAAATCTAGGTAATGGGTCAGGGTCAAAGGTAGCAATAGTCAAATGAACGCACATGTATAAACTACAACACACTACCAGGTTGAAGAGCGTAAAAATCTACATTATCTAAGGTCAATAGGTTTATTCAAACAAGGTTGAAGTGATTCCATAGTAAGTTGCCATAACTAACTAAGAGTTACCCAAACCCTAAAAATCAATGCCTACATTCCCTCTAAACAAATTCCCACATGCTTACAAGAAGATTCCGGTTTAATCCACGGGTTAACAATAAGAGATCTAAGAAAAGCAAGAGGATCTCCTTAGTTTAGTAAACCTAGGAGATCTCACCTTGATTGATGCTTTGGTTACCCCTAACTATCACCGCTTAGGCTGAAACTGCCGCTCAGTTACCCTTTTAACCCCCAAAACAACCTTATTTTCAAGGTTGATAAAGATTGGAAAAATTTAGCAAACATTGAGATCTTCCTGAGAGATATTACATCTTCTGAGATCGAATTCTAGTGAGAACACGCATGCAAGGAGGAGATCAAGAATTTTCTTCTACTTAGCCACCCCAATAATGATCCGATCATACCAAGCAAAAGGAATTCCCATGCAGCCCATGCAGAAGCTCTCCTATAATTGGTGATCACCTAGAGCCTTCAACCTCTTACCAACGACCTCCATCCCTCACTCACAGGCGTCCAAGACTAGAATCCAAGTAAGTAAAATGTTATACTTATCTGGTTCATTTCATTTCATCGTTATATTATGATTTATTGTTTACCTAGCCACCCATTGACCTCGTTCAACACTCCCCCTCCATATACCCATTAAAACCTCACTAAATCCCACCCAAGCTACCAAATACCTCATTCTAACCAGCCAAAGTCCTTTGTGCAATCACAAAGGAGACCCAAAGCTCATTCTATGGCATTCCTAGTTTTCCACAGGAATCGGAACCGGTTACACCCAACCACCATTAGTCACCCCTAACGGCATCGACCTCTATATTTTCCCATTCAGCTCGAGAGATGTGACTTATTCACCTAACTCCATGTCACCCTTATTCACCTGTGACCTACCTGAGACCTCTGTCAGACCTGCAGAGACCCATAACCAGCTTATTTGACCTTCGATCTTATTTTAACCTTGCACTGTTAGACTAGATATTTCTTATTGTGTTTTAAGTGAGATACCTAAATCATTTCAAAATAGAATAAGATTTAATTTATTTCCTATATTAAATTGTTTAAAAAAGTGAACCGATAGCCATCTAGGAAGTACCACACTTCTCGGATCTAGCACATGTTAGGAAGTTCACTGTACATATTGTTTAACTCTTTCTGGTGGTCTTGCTTTCCATTACAGGTAGTTCCTCATAGCCAAAAGGAAACTCTCATGATTAGTTATGGATTCAAAATTCATACATGCACAACAACCAACCAATCAACATTTTAACAGGTATTCCTCCTATACCTGTTACCCTATCAGTTTCATCAATACTTCAAATAAACGTCTAAGAATCGGGTGAAACAATGAGAATGGGTGATTTTTGGTGTGGGTAGAGGAATGGATGATTCTACAAGTAGGTAGAATATGGGAAAGGAACATGTAAATTATATACTAATAATAGAAGTAACAAAGGCTATTATATTGAAATAGACTATGCTAGTAGAAGATACACTTATTGTGATGCAGGTTTGATGGCTGAATAGTGATGGCAGTTGATCAAAAGAATGGTGTTTGGTGCCATGGTAGTGCTTCCTAGAATGCTTCCGTGAGTGCTATGCTTCTAGATCTATCCTAGTGCTGGCTATGGATGTCTCTAGGTGTTAAAAGGCTTTAGTTTTGCTTGCAAGTAGCTCTCTTCTCATCCCCTAGATCTCAGAAAATGTGCCAACCCAAAAACAAGGTTACTAAGGTGAATAAATGGTAACCAATGGAGGTTCTGGATGACTGATGCCGGTTTAGGGATGATCGTTATTGGTTAGCATGAGATTCCCTAGGTTTACTAAAAATGGAATATTTCACATCTTTTGGATCAGGTTCGATCCTTTATCTCTGCGGATCCGAAGACATTACCTTTTCATGAGTAGGAAGGTGGTTAGAGGAATAATAGGCCTTTATTTTTAGGTTTAGACTAGGTCTTATTCATTTGTGGAAATATGTTATGAATAGGTCGATGGTGAGGTGTATAGGTGAGGTGTCTTGGTGAGGTGTCTATTCATTTAATTAAAGTAATTAAATTAATAATGTGGTGATGAAGGCTATTAATTTAATTATAAATAATTAAATTAATGTTAATGTGGGGTATAAGGGTCATGGTTAGGTGAATGTGTGTAACTTGGTTATTTGAAAGGGGACCAAGGGGAGTGTGACCCAATTTTGGTGTCTACATTTTCCCCTTTTGTTGGGCAGCTTGTATTGGTAGGTGGCATGACAAAAATGAAGGTTGGTTTTTTCCCCATGTGAATTTAGGGTGAGAAGGTGAATTTGGGTGCCCTAGATAGGGGCATGAGTGATCCCCCTCAAATTAGGCACCGATGATGAAGAATAGAGAGTCGGTGGGTGGTTTGAGAAAATAGGGTTAGAAAAGATAAGGTGGGTGATTAGGTAGAGCATTTAGATGTATGCACATGTTGTGAAATGCCATGAGATACAAGGGTTTCTCAACATAACAAATTTATGTTAGCTAGGGTTGTAAAGGTCATCCAAACAAGGGTTGTTGAGGTCCGGTATCCAGGGTAAAGGATACGGTCTGGGCACTCAATGAGGTAAGATGTAGGAACACATAGGCTTGGTTTTGGTACATCTAAAAGGTCAAAAGGTCAAGGTTTTTTTGGATAAGGGTCACAACCATAGGCAAGGTAAGGCTATTAGGCTGAGAAAATAGGTACCATCATTGCAAGATGCAATGAGTGAGGACATGGGAATATCCACATAATCAACGGTTAGGTAGGTAGGTGTGGGTAGGGTAGGTGGAGGTAAAAATGGGTAATGGGTAGTGTCAATCAAATGTACACACATGCAGAGATCACAACATGGTATCAAGTCAAAGATATTTTAAACTCTACATTGTCCAAGGTTGATTGGGTTATCCAAACAAGGTTTGTTGAGGCCTGGTATCCAAGGTAAAGGATACGGTCGAACACACAATGGGGTAAGATGCAGAACTTGTAGGTGTGGTTTCAGTACATCCAAGAGGTCAAAAGGTCAAGGTTTGTTTGGATAAGGGTCACAACCAAAGGCAAGGTATGGTTGGTAGGCTAACAACATGGTAACAACATCGCAAGGTAAAGTGAGTGTGCAAGGTCGATGGTCACATCACGGGAGGTCAGGTGTGGGTAAAAAGAAGGTGTGGTATAGGTAAGGCCACGGGAGGGGTAGAAATATGCCCCAACTGATGGTGAGGTTGGGTGATAAATGATGAGGTCAGGAGGATGAGGTGGAGGGTCAGGGTCAGCTTTGGGTTAGGTGAAAAAGGTTGCGGGCAAGTAGATAAGGTGCAATGGGTTGCCATGGGGTCAACATAGGTAACCGACACTAGTCATGTTTAATTGATGTTGGTCTAGGGAAACCAACCACGGTATGCTAGGGCACAAGATCGATGTCGGTCTAGGTAAAAGAATTTTCGGTCAAGTTGGGGAGAGGTTAAAAAAGGAAATTTCCACTTTTACAAAATCATTTATAATTTTCCAAATAAGAGAAAATGACAGAGGAGAGAAGAAAAGGTGGAAAGTGACTGAGCAAGATGGAGAGCTGAGTTGGCGAGCTTTATAGTAATTTATTAGCAAGTGATAGGTGGGTCCACAAGATCTGTTTGATCAATTCAGGTTGGTTGGAGGTGAGGAGGTTGGTTAGTGATGGCAGAGGTAGGAGAGGGATTGGGGGACCTCCACCGTAGTTGCTCGATGTTCCATCGTGGAGATGGCAGCATGATGAGGTAAGATTCGATCATATTCCTTGTGTTGGTAGGTAGATTTGTGTAGAGAAATTAGGTTAGGGGAAAATAGATTTTGGGGGGAAAAGGTAAATTTGAATTTGGGATGAAAAATGGGTAAAATAGGAAGGGAGAAGGGTGGATGTAGGTGGAAGAGAGGTGAGGATGAATTTAGGTGGGATTTGGGTAGGGAAGGATAGGTTGGGAGGGGAAAATGTTGAATTGTGGAGGAAATGGGGTAGGGTGTCATGGATTTGGGTGCCACGACAGTGACCGACATCGGTCAATGGTTGGCTGACATTGGTGGGAGTCAACCGCATCGGTCATCGATGAGGTGACCGATGTCAGTTAGGAGACTACATCGACCAAGGATAACCAGTGCCAGTCATCATTTGGAGAAAAATGGGCCAAAAATGAGATAGGGTGGGTGGGTGAGGTAGGTAATGGTAGAAGAAGATGTTGTTGACATTTTAAAAAAGCTTGGGTAAGAGGTTTAAATAGGTATGGTTGAGGGGTGTGAAATTGAGGTGGGGGAAAGGTATGTGGTTAGGGTTGGGGTGGGTAGATAGGTCATGTGATAAGAGGGTAATTGTGAAGGAAAATAGGTAGGGTAATAGGTATAGGTGGGGTGTCAAGAGTGATTGTAGGTATGGTTTTAATAATGTGATGGTTTGTTGGATGTAGGCAAGAGATCAGCTATGGATGTGAGATAGGGTACCGCCCCAACTAGTGGAGGTTCGAGGGAGCCCGATAGCTGATTATTGGCACCATGTTATAGAGGTTGGCTGATTGGGGTCGACACTACCAAAATGTAGTCCGGGAGATGATTTCTATGGTTTCGTCATTGATAGATGGGATTCGATAACCAATACATTCCATATGTAGACGGTGAGGTCATAGTCACCTGGAGGATGTATACAAGATCCTGTCATTACCGATAGTTGGGACATAGATGTATTTGATTTCCTCGGAGGTATCGAGAGGAGTTGATGTTGACCGTGTTTGGTGAGGAGCTAGTGGAGTTGAGGTTCTATAGCACCAATGAGCTACGGAGATATGTATCGGGCCCATCCGGAGGAGATGAGGCTAGTGGTGTTGCTGATAGAGGAAGTTTGCTATTTTGTACTTCCAGATGAAGAGGGTGGAAAATTCCCATGATCATTGATGGGATTCTACATGATATGGTGGAGGAAAAGACCCATTTTGCATGGGCGCCCACATTCCTAGTATAGTTATACAGAGATCTATAGGATTATGGGTGGCTACGGAGGTTCATCCTGTGTTGCACTTTCTTACTACACTGTTGGGCATATGAGCACATTGTTTATGTGCTTTTAGTTTGTATTACTGGATGGATACATTCAAGATGGGTTTTGTTCGGTGGGCTTCAGTGATGGGTTCTTGCAATTGGGAAGTGCCGAGAAGCTAGATCTACACACATGATGTAGTCGATTATAGGCATTTTCTAGAGGGGTTTTCCGGCATGGACATCATTTGGAGGCCATATGTGGGTTTCCCATCATATGGGTGGATGGTAGAGGAGCTACATGAGGTAGAATGACTCGATGGAAAGAGGGGTGACATGCGAGAAGAGCACGAGATGATACCTGTAGATAGGGCCGGATGACAGATTTGGGCTAAATTAGGATATAACCCCACCATTCCCATAGTTTAGGAGGGATGACATGGAGAGGCCTCTTCCTCTATGTTAGACCCCTTTAATATTAACCAAGTATGAAGGTGCGTGGGCACGCAGGGTCCCAGTTATGAAAATGTGCACAAGGTAAAAGAACGTGAGAGAAAGGATTAGAGAAGAACATAGCACGCACACAAGGATGCTCGTGGATTTAGTCAATTTGAGCACCTGGGTAGAACACACGACAAGCATGATCGGTTGCATGTGGATAAGATGCTAGTCTGATAGGCTAGCCTAGGAAAGAGCATGCCCTAGATGGAATATTTTAGAAGAACATCATGAGCTAAAGTTGAAATATCAAGCCTAAAGAAGCATGCTCACATGGACCACATTTGACACTTGGCACCAGATCTAAGGACACTAGAAGGCGAGTTGGAAGTGTAGGAGAATTATAAATACAAGTGCCTGCAGAGTAAAAGATATATCTAGAAGTACGAGATATAGCGGGTTAGAGAGTGAGTGAAGCTCTGTAATTACTACGAGTGGGTATTTGTATTCAGGAAAGAATGCACTAAGCATGGAGTTGTAATTTTTCTTTTTTTGTTAGCTTAGTTACATACATCCAGTGATATGCATGACTATGGTCTACTCTCTATGACACTCTGTAATGAATCAATGAATATAATGAGGTTACCTATTATAAATAGACATGGATATCAATGGTTTTAATGCACATTTCTCTCATATGAGTTCTCTTTCCTTTCATGTTATGTATGAATGCTTGTATAATTATTTCTATCATAATGCATGTTCTGGTTACTTAAAGTACTCGACCTTAGGTGAATGCAAGGATGTAGAGGCCATTTTGAGCCCTATAGTCCTTTTATGTTTCAACCTCCCTCATTAAAACTCTTACACTAATAAAAATGATGCTTCCTACTAAACTCACATAAAAGAGAGACTCGGTACACTGCACATGACTTAGGTGAGTACTCGCTTCTCCCGGGTGATAGGTCACGCACATGGGGTTCCTTCCTTTTGTGATAGGAGTAAAAATGACTACATCTTTGTTCTCATTGTCGGACCTCTTTTCAAAGTTTTATTTGGGATATAGCATACATCATGATCTCATGTAATGAGTAATGATAGAGCAAATTGACATTGGAAATTGTTGAATCGTGGTTCAAGAGCACGAGAGGATGAATTTACTTGGAGATACAACACCGGAAGTAAGTTTAATGTATTTAGATGGGTAGAAGAGAACCTATACCATTATCTTTATGAAACCTTATTCTACTGCTTCCCAATAGAACTATATGAATGGATTTCGCCTATACATCTAGATCAAGTTGGTGTTATGGATCACATGTATGGACCGAAGAAGACTACTAAAGGTTGCAGGATGCAGATTTGACGTGGAGCCGTGTTGTAGATCATTTGTGGAGAAGAGTAATGACTAGTTACACTCTAGAATATGCCATTTCCACGTATTCTTATATGGAGGTTGCTGAGTTTGAATTTCTATGGGAACCTAAAGGAATGTTTCTCCATGTTATTCTCCTAGCTATGAGGATATTGATGGTTACCATGAGTTTAGAGGCTTTCCCAATGGCCAGCTAAACCATTTTGAGTGTTGGGTAAGGGAGCTTGGGTGGAGGAAGATGACAGATATCATGACAAAGAAGGAGAGGGAAGAGAGACGGCTCAAGTATAATGAAGCACGTGAAAGGGATATTTCTAGATGATCCAAAGCTGCTAGTGTGATGGATCTATGGAGGCATACCTTGCGGGAAGGAGTTGAGGTTCACGTGGTGGACATGGAACCCGAGCGATCTGTGCTACCCAATCTTGGAAAGCATGTAAGAGAGACCCCTTCGGCTTCTGGTGAGAGTTCATCACACAGAGAAAGGAGAGTCGTTGGCACATATCTCGAGCCCACCCGGTGACCGAGCCCTGGCACTTGGTTTTCCCAAACCAGGAAGAAGTGTTATTGACCTAGTTGATATCAGTGGAAGAGACAGATCCACACCTAGGAGATACAATTTTACAATCCCTTCTTCTATGGCTGCACATATTCTAGTATTTGGAGGAGTCTTTAGACAAGGAGAAAGTGTACAATCTTTTGGTCTCGCATTAGGGAGTGGCATGGGAAAAATTAGTGGTAGCGGAGCGCTATCACAAACCATCGACACATAGTTTAGTGGGACCATGGGGGCACTTGGCATAGCTCCTACATGCCCTATTAGACCCAGTGGTTCTAGTGGATCTGGTGGCTCTAGAGGCACGTAACCCAAGTGGATTAGGTGGTGGAGGAAACACTTTGAAGGGAACCAAGACTCGAAAGCTTAGGAGGACAGGGACCCCAACCACCACCTCAAGTATTCTTTGAAATTTCTTTGCATTTTCCAGATTATAGGGGCATTGAGGATGCTATAAAACATGTTCACAAGTGTGAACTGCTATGGCACGCGAAGGGTATCACAACCCCATAATGAAAGGCTAGTCATTTTGTAACCATGTTGCAAGGGTGCGCACATAGCTGGTATAGGAAGTACAAACCTCATCAAATGGTGGTGGACTATACTACCTTAAAGAAACTATTCTTGGTAGAGTTCCACATCCCTGAGTTTGATCGAGAAGAGCATCGAGTTCTTTAAAGGAGATTTAGCAAGGAATGGTAGAGAGTGTGTGGGAGTATGATGCGCGCTTTAAAACTCTCTTGTCTAAATTATCATATGATATCCATCCTTCTCAGCATGCACAATGGTTTGTTAGAGGATTGATCACCCCTTTTAGAAGGGCCTTGTCTCATAAAACTTTTACAGACCCACACGAAGCATTGGAAACGCCTTACTTACGCGTTGAGGCTATTGGTAGTATTGATACTAGCATTAGCCTATTCTTAGAGGCTTAGATTGTTGTTATGGAAAAACAGTTGGAAAAATTATCTACAAACATAGCCCATGAGACTCGCAGTGGTTTTGGTGCATAGATTGTGAAATAGAGGGACACGTTAAGGATAATTTCCCAAAGTCTGCACACACTTTGGACAAAGGATTGTGAAATTTGTCATGGGGACCATGATGCAAGTAGATGTCCCTTGTTATAGTGTGTGATCAGGAAGAATGTATCTTGTTATTACAAAATTTTCACCTCTACAACCCATGACACTAAGGACTGTAGGCTCATTGATCAGATCCATGAGGCCATTGATCATGGGGTGCGCTAAACTAGCGTTGCCAGTGGTTCTAAGGATAATGATTTTTGTTATGAGGAGTGCACATGGAAGAGGTTTTCGAGGAGGATTCTGTGGTCGAGGTAACCTGTGGAGGAGGAAGGAGTGAGTTCCCATGCGGAACATGTTTCAATTATGGATCTACAAAACATTACAAGCGTGAGTTCCTAGACTTGTTGCAGTGCTCATGGTGTGGAAAGAAGCATAAGTATGAGGAGTTCCCGGAATTATTTGAGCACATGAATCAAAGGCACTAGAGGGAAAAGGGTGCTATAATGGTCAATATTAAGAAGGAATACATACAGTAGATGCCTCGGGTAACATGTGATGAAGGTTTGGATCCTATCTTAGTAACAACAAGGGTAGAAGCTATGTGCATGAGAGAGGTACCAAGATAGAAAACCCTAGTTTCAAGAGAGGAGGTCATTTTTGAAAATATCTAGACCCCACGCATCAAAATGAGACATATCAGAAACCATGGATGTTATTCAAATCTTACAAGGGGAGATCCAGTGTCTAAAGGAGCAATCTAGGAAGGAGGAACAAGGAAGGAGAGTTGAGGTGCAAAAGGATGACCTGGATGAGGTCAAGGAGGTGTGTAAAATGCTAAGGTAGGAGAATATCATTCCCTTGCTAGGATCCTAGTTGAGAGAGAAGGTACCACATGCTGGAGAAGAGCACGAGAGACAAGTCTTGCATGTGAACCTTCCCCCTCATAGCCTTGACTATGACAAGGAGATTACATTGAATGCAGTTGTAGATGGATGGCTCCTCAGTAATATCCTCATTGACACAGGCACGAGAGGTTAATGTTCTGACTTTGGATGCATGGAATCAGATGGGAAGACCTACATTACAACCATATTTGAATGTGCTATATATGGAAAACAAGACTAAGGAAATGCCCATCGATGTCTTGAAGGATGCAGCTATTACTATCTAGGGAGCCAAGTTTACTAGGAACTTCAATGTCTTGGCGCTCACCGAGGCGGACAATTTCCCAACACAACTTTTGCATCCTTGGTGTTACAAAAACAATACGAGACCTTTGGTTCAAAAAGATACATCAGCTTTGAGAACGAGTAATGGGTTATTATACCTCGGTTGATGGGAAGTCAACACCGTATATTGAACCATTGGGGAAGAAGTTCTAGACAATATTTATGTGTGCTTAATTAGAGAACCTAAGATTATACACCCAACTAATGGGGTTATCCAAATTTGAAGATTCTCGGTCGGTGAGTGATACCACCATCGCATGTGATAATTAGGTGTATATAACTTACGAATTAATGGGATGGCATTTGAGAGGGTCGGTGACCAAGGTAATAAAGGCATACACGCTAGGCACCTTGGAGGAAAATAACGCCCAAGTATTCAGGAGGAGCCTTCCCGAGATCTTTCTCAAGAGGTAGAAGATTAATGGAAGGATGAGAAGGAATAGATGGAGATGTTAAGTTATGTCTTGCTCAACACAAGTAGTTTGGTGGTGGGCCACACATCAAGAGATCCTTTTAGAATGGCGTGAGGTAATAATCACTCTCTCTATCGATTCTCCAAAGAGAATGTACCCACCATCATCAAGGAGTGCCATGGGAAGGATCCCACCTCTTTCCATATCCAAGAGTGTGAACGGGTCTAAAGAGAAGGCACGAAAGCTTTGCCACCATCCTCCGGGTGCACAAGTTATATTATACATGTAACATCCTCATTTTTATACATTAGAACAAGTAATTTTTTTTTTTTTTTGATAAATGCTTCCTGGTTCTAAATACATAATTTAGAACTCACAAATCAAAAACAACCATTCTCATAACAGAGATAACCATATGCAATCAGTAGTGACTCAGAGTACCTCCAATCTATTCATTCCATGACTCGGTAATCTACCGATCTATTCATGAGTATTAAGAGTTGGCATTTTTATTTAACACATCACTCTTGCGGTTCTCTTCCCTAATCTGGGATTCAGAATGCTCTGTCTAAGGAACCTATCTGAATAATTGTTACCATTATTCATCGGCATCTCATCCCTTAAACTAGGTGACTTAGGACAACACAATCAACAGCTTGTAATACTTTGGCCAAAGATTTGAAACATACTGCTTATGTCTCGTATTCCTTGACGGCATACTCGTTAATCTGGAATACATCCTTCACCCCATTCCTATGTTATGTAGAATTTCTTATACTAACTTCATCGAGACTCTCCTGTCCTAATTTATTCACTCAGAAAGCAGATTAGTAAGATGACAATGTTATAGAGATGCTCCCGAGGACTAGGGATACACTTTGACATACCGGGTCAACCCTAGTTAATCCAAAGGTGTCAAGATATCCCGAGTCTCCTAGGGCAGCCTTATAATGTGACCACATTCCTAATCAGTCCCGAGTAACTTGTTCGAGTTTAAGGTATAAATCTTAACGATCAATGCAAAGGGTGTCATCATAAGTCACTGCATTGTTGTATCTTCGAGAAGATCCTAATCTTCTCGGTTACAACCCTACAGATTGACTTGTGCCATCAACCTTTAAATCCCCTTGAGAGGATCTACTTATTAGTAAGTGTTACATACGTTGAGTTAAAATTATACTATAAGATGCTCCCTTAAGGGTAGTATTTCCCAATCCCTGGGTTCCTCACTATAGAATTACCTTTCTTAATAAAACACATTACACAAGAGAAGTTATTAAGACTAGAGGTCCCATCAAGGAGTTCATAGAATATACATAATTCTAAATCAACAAAATTGGACAATAACCCTCAACCTTCACATGAGGTTGCTAACCAAACCCTTTTAGGTTTATATCGCTTCTCATAACTAAATTTATATCTTACTTGTTAGTATCGAGATATAGTGATTAAGAATCCAATTAAACGTTGTCTTGACTTAGATCAAGACTAGGAAGTAATGATTTATTCATCTCGTTTAGCTCCTGCTCAGGTTTATTTTAACCTTAGCTTTCCAAAAGACAGTGATCTAGAATTCCAATTTAGCTTTAGATAGAACATAATAGAACTACTAAACAATCATAAGTATTCAGTCACATAACCTTGCAAGCTTACTTAGATAATCACAAAAGTCTCCAAGTTATACAATAATAACAATGCTCTTAAGATCATTCGAACTGAAGAAGATCAAACCATCAAGATACGAATGCAAACACATAAGTAACAAATACCTCTTTTCATTCCTTTCGAGCTAATCAAATACATTTTATGCATTCAGCATATTTGATACAATACTCAACAGAAAAAGAACATCTTTCTTCAAGTAGTACATTTAGAGAATCAAGTGTAATTCATCATAAAACCAAATTAAACAATCTGAACATCCTATCAGATCTGCATGCCTTTACCACTTATGGAAATCATCTGCAAAAATTGTCAACATGGGTCAGTTCGGTGAACTGAGCATGATAAGCACTAATTCTTAAAACAATTGCAATCCACCAATTGTTTTCATTAAACAACCTGTTTAAATGAAATCATTTCACCAAACATGTAAACATATTTCAGACTATGCTCTTTTGTAATTCAAACATGACTATAAACACGTAACTCATATTATAGTTACCAAATAGTCCTAGATACTTTTCAGATATTTTTTCATAAATATTAGTGACCAAGAAGAACAAATGTATCCAAAACAACTATCCATCTGAATCGCAAGGACAGCAAACATCCGACAGACCATTACATTCAACAAAAATGAATATCCTAACAATTCATGAATCCATCGTATGTATTAACATCATCCTTATGCTGCTAATATCTTATGCTGGTAATTACGATCATCCTTCTTCAAAGGGCACTAATTTGCATAGTGGTCTTTGCCATAATTGTAGTAGCCTCCTACAGGTCCCTTTTTAGGCTCAAAATTACCTCCAGCCTTGTAATTATCACGTTGTCCTCCATAGGGCTTCTGCCCATTGTTATAATTTTTGCAAAATTATCCCTTACATTTCCAGTAGGCTTATTTGCTACTGCTTTCTTACTATTATCCCCTAGAAACTTACTTTTGTTTCCAAAATTTTTCCATGGTCCCTTTTTGGGTGCAAGAGAGGTTGAAGAAGGGTTTGCAATCTTCTTCCGCACTTCCTCTTTATGAGCAGAAATAGCCTTTAATTTCTGTTCTTGTCTTATGGCCTTTTCAACAACTCCTTCCATAGTGGTTGGACTATGAACATCGACCTCTCCCCCTATCACGGGATTCAATCCCATGATGAATTTCCATATTCTGAACTTCTCGTCAGTTTGATACTGCGGTACATACTTGAGGAGTTTTGTAAACCGCTCCCAGATATTGGCCATGTTAGCTTCCTTGAGCTAAGTTCTGGAATTCTGTCATTTTCTGATCATAGAAAAGTTGTGGCAGCCATCGTTGCCTAAAATAGCCCTTAAATTGATCCCAAGTAATATTGGTCTCATCAATATTTAGCTCTGCTTTATGGCTATCCCACCATGAAGATGCTTCATGGGAAAGCTGATAGGCTCCCCAAATAGCATTGGTTTCCTCTCGAGAAGTTTCTTATTGCAAAGTACTTCTCCATTTCTTGAGCCGCTTCTCGGCTCCATCACCTAATGTGGTGCCATCATATTTAGGTGGGCTTATCCTTTTATATCATTAGTGAGTTCTCACTTTGCCAACCCGGCCTTTTTGTTTTCTCGATTAGACAGTGCATTTCCAGCATTAATATCAACACCCATATCGGGGTTGTCCTCAGGAGGTTGCTGATTGTTATTACCAGCTTCTTCATCCTCCTCATTTACCATCACCTGCTGTTCAAGTACAGCTAAATGATCTCTTGTGTCCAACAGGGCAGCAAGGATCTCATTAAGTTTTTGGGTTGTTGTCGCCCCTCCTTCAGGTGGAGAATTATTCGCAACGTTCCCCCTTGTTCTAACCATTTTCTGTTACAAGAAAATTCAAGTTTTTATCAGATTATGGACACAATAGGCCCAAGAGCTGCAACCTTCAGCTCTGATACCAAGATGTAACATCCTCATTTTTATACATTAGAACAAGTAATTTTTTTTTGATAAATGCTTCCTGGTTCTAAATACATAATTTAGAACTCACAAATCAAAAACAACCATTCTCATAACAGATAACCATATGCAGCTGTAATGACTCGGAGTACCTCCGATCTATTCATTCCATGACTCGGTAATCTACCGATCTATTCATGAGTATTAAGAGTTGGCATTTTTATTTAACACATCACTCTTGCGGTTCTCTTCCCTAATCTAGGATTCAGAATGCTCTATCCAAGGAACCTATCTGAATAATTGTTACCATTATTCATCGGCATCTCATCCCTTAGACTAGGTGACTTAGGACAATGCAATCAGCAGCTTGCGATACTTTGGCCAAAGATTTGAAACATACTGCTTATGTCTCGTATTCCTTGATGGCATACTCGTCAATCTGGAATACGTCCTTCACCCCATTCCTATGTTATGTAGAATGTTTTATACTGACTTCTATTAGACTCTCCTGTCCTAAGTTATTCACTCAGGAACGGATTAGTAAGATGACAACGTTATAGGGATGCTCCCGAGGACTAGGGATACGCTGATATACTGGGTCAACCCTAGTTAATCCAGTGTGTCAAGATACCCCGAGTCTCCTAGGGCAGCCTTATAACGTGACCACATTCCTAATCAGTCCCAGAGTAACTTGTTCAAGTTTAAGGTGTAAATCTTAATGATCAATGCAAAGGGTGTCGTCATAAGTCACCTGCATTGTTGTATCTTCGAGAAGATCCTAATCTTCTCGAAGGTACAACCCTACAGTTGACTTGTGCCGTCAACCTTTAAATCTGCCTCGAGAGGATCTACTTATTAATAAGTGTTACATACGTTGAGTTAAAATTATAATATAATACGCTCCCTTAAGGGTAGTCTTTCCCAATCCTTGGGTTCCTCACCTTAGAATTACCTTTCTTAATAAAACCCATTACACAAGAGAAGTTATTAAGACTAGAGGTCCCATCAAGGAGTTCATAGAATATACATAATTCTAAATCAACGAAATTGGACAATAACCCTCAACCTTCACATGAGATTGCTAACCAAACCCTTTTTAGGTTTATATCAGTTCTCATAACTGAATTTATATCTTACTTGTTAGTATCAAGATATAGTGATTAAGAATCCAATTAAACGTTGTCTTGACTTAGATCAAGACTAGGAAGTAATGATTTATTCAGCTCGTTTAGCTCCTGCTCAGGTTTATTTTAACCTTAGCTTTCCAAAAGACAGTGATCTAGAATTCCAATTTAGCTTTAGATAGAACATAATAGAACTACTAAACAATCATAAGTATTCAGTCACATAACCTTGCAAGCTTACTTAGATAATCACAAAAGTCTCCAAGTTATACAATAATAACAATGCTCTTAAGATCATTCGAACCGAAGAAGATCAAACCATCAAGATACGAATGCAAACACATAAGTAACAAATACCTCTTTTCATTCCTTTCAAAGCTAATCAAATACATTTTATGCATTCAGCATATTTGATACAATACTCAATGAAAAAAGAAGATCTTTCTTCAGTAGTACATTTAGAGAATCAAGTTGTAATTCATCATAAAACCAAAATTAACCAATCTAAACATCCTATCGATCTATGTGCCTTTACCACTTACAGCAATCATCTGCAAAAATTGTCAACATGGGTCAGTTCGGTGAACTGAGCATGATAAGCACTAATTCTTAAAACAATTGCAATCCACCAATTGTTTTCATTAAACAACCTATTTAAATGAAATCATTTCACCAAACATGTAAACATATTTCAGACTATGCTCTTTTGTAATTCAAACATGACTATAAACGTGTAACTCATATTATAGTTACCAAATAGTCCTAGATACTTTTCAGATATTTTTTTCATAAATATTAGTGACCAAGAAGAACAAATGTATCCAAAACAACTATCCATCTGAATCCCAAGGACAACAAACATCCGAAAGACCATTACATTCAACAAAAATGAATATCCTAACAATTCATGAATCCATCAGTATGTATTAACAATTCCAACAATTAAATATAAATATATCAACATATACTTTACAGCAGAAGAGAAAGAAACCGAGACATTCAGATGTCCCTTCCAATCATGCTCATGACTGTACCGTCCACTCAAGAGTAATGCATTCACATTATACGCCTGCGACTAAGCCAGTCGAGACCACAGGAAGAATTACAGTCCGTCAAAATACAAATATAAAAATTGCCTGTAACTTACTGAACAACACAGTAGCTCTCGTGACAAGGCAGTGATGAATAATCCATCAAATAGACTCCACATAACCTTCCATATTATTCAACAAATGAGAAAATATCCAACGTCTTTGCTTGTCAAGATACAGTTAATAGCTCTTTACTTCAGTCAAGCACATGACTAGATATTCACGATAACAGAAGACGTAATCATGCTCAAACACAAGAACAATCCCACTGAGTCGAAACACTCATCAACATACAACTCAATCTAATCCCTAGTGACATTCACACTGAATCTAACACAAACCTGCACAGCTTCATTCAACTGAAACAAATCCCTACGTTTATACAACATGGGTGTAAATTAGAAGTCACTTTCAGGAAATAATAACCTCAACAAGATCTTCATAAAGGTCATCATCAAATCATTATTTTCAACAAAGTTTCATCCAAGCCGAGATAGTGCGAATATAGCAAGGAATCATACAGAGTCGAGTTTAAAAAGAAAACACAGCGTGGACAAGATCAGTAGCCGAATTCCTACGAAAACATTCAAGGTTTTCAACTAATTCAACACCAGCAGTCTTCACAACTAAACTTCTACAGAAGTCTAAATACAAGATACATATTAAGGACTCCAACAGAGCCAATATCAATAGGTATTCACAACCAAGCTTATACGAAGGGAAAAACCTAATATACGATTCAAGGATTCAAAAGGAGTCGAACACATGCAGTATTCACAAATAAACTTCTACAGAAGTAGAAAGATACAAGATAAATATTAAATTCAAGAATTCCAACTATACCAATAACATACAGTATTCACGACTGAACTCCTACAGAAGTAGAAACGTATGTTACCTTTCCAGGACTCAAAAAGGAATCAAACCCATATAGTATTCTCGATTAAACTTCTACAAGTTAAAAATACTATCTATTCAAGGATTCCAACAATATCCAATAACATACAGTATTCACGACAAAGCTTCTACAGAAGCCAAAACATACTATCATTTCAAGAAGTATAAACAACAAGGCTTCTCAGAAGTCGATATCAACCCAGAAAACTTTTCATGGACTCCAACAGTGTCTGTTTCAAACATTACCCTTGCAAGCATTTCTACAAAATCTAACCGAAATGCAAAACACAGCAAGATAGTACAACCGTTCGAAACACAATGCACACCCATCAAGGGTTCACTTGAAAAATTGAGCCAGTAAGAAGATACAACAAACTAATTCATACAAAGCTACCATAAAAACCAACTGAACCCAAAAATCATCTGAACAGAGTTGTTCTAATGAAATCATTTGAAGGAAAGCAAGATTTTTAAAAGTTAGGGCCTAACATGCCTGGTAATGTTGCTTAAAAATCCGAAGAAGACCACTGAAAGAGCTCGAGCCTTCTCCTCTTTTTCCACGTTAGATTCAACAACAATAATTTGTTATTTCCATGCCTTATAAACTTTCCTCGACAGAGAAAAGAGCTAGTTATTCTCATAGTTTCCATGCAACACCAAGTAGACTGGTTCGAAGAACCAGTGATCAAACAGAGAGAAAACCGGAGCGCATGAAAACCCAAACAAACTACCAGTTTTCCATTTTGCATGTCTTCCCGAGAAATCCGAGCTCGAGACCGAGTTCATTAATTGCATTAACTCCAAAATTCCCGCTCAATCTCCATTGCCACCGACCGCCATAGTTGGCGATGGATAAAAACAAATCAAAGACCATTTCTAGATTTGGCGACTCTGCCACGTCGGATTTCACTAGCCGTTTGAAACTTCCACCAAATCCCTCATCCTTCATACTTATCCATCCCATTTAATGCCATAGAAACTACCGCCCATGGCTCGCACCCCTTCATAGGTCCCTTTCCTCCATGTTCATTAGTTAGGTTAGAAACATAGGTTAGAATTTAAGGTGATACTTAGTCTAACCTCCTTAGCGCTAGGTCACTAACCTTAGAACATTTAGTTTATAGTTTAGGCCTAGGTTAGATTAGCACTAATCTAACCCATAGGTTATAGTTTAGGTTTAGGTTATTAACCTTAATAAATCCAGCTTAGGTCTTAACAATTAAAATCGTTCAGTATAAGAACCAACAAATATACATTCACGAAAAGGATTCATTCCAGCACTGCTAATAAGCTAGTAGTATAAATGTATCTGAATTTATTACCTGGCTCAAGATCAAGACCTTCCTGATATTACGATATCGGGAACCAATTCATTTAACAAGATCAGCCTGAGTTAACTCTGAATTGCTTATTCCACACATTCGGACCTTGCAACCTTCGTAAGGTCTATAATTTTTGTTAATCCAGAATAAACTTAAAACATCTCTTGGATCAATGCCACTGATCCAAGGCTGAGTCATATAGACGGGTAAATCCACAATTTATTCCGAAATCAGATTAAACTCAGGTGCAAAAATGAAAGATATAAAAGAGTCCAAGCATATCCTGGCTCAGTCAAAAATCTTCAAGAGCAAAGAAGATACAATCTATATCAAGCATGACTTCACAATCAAAGGAACACATCCTTTTACAGAATAAATCATATATCAACACTTGAATGCTCAGGAGGAAGTAACAATAGTTCGTGAGTGTTACAATACACTACGGGGTTGAGTGCACACATGGTACATTCATTTGGAGACACACCACCAGAAAAGGAATTGGCAAGAACTCACGGCTGACCTTATTCAAACCTTTGAATATCAAAGTACAAAACCATCAATTGACAAGGCCTTGTAGGGTATCAAGTTCCTTACTATGGGGGATAGTGCCAGGATAGAAGATAGGTTGTTGGAATTACTAAGTGAACCAGGATTGAGGTGCATTTTGAAGAATAAAAGGAAAAAGAAGAGTTACAGCTTGAGCATGCATGTTTGGAAAAAGAGAAGGGAAAGTTGGTATATGTGATTGATGGAGAGGAATCAGAAATCTTAGATGTTAGCTATTATGTAGGGGCGCGTGAGGTTTTGGGCGGTCTGCAGATGCTCGCGTGTATGTCTACCATGAGCCTTCAAAGACAAAGAAAGTTAACATTGGTTCGTAAGAAGAACCTAAGGAAGCTATTATTGGGGATTTCTCGGAGAGAAGGAAGTATCAAAATCATTGATCTGCTATGTGAATTTGAGGATTTGTTTCCTCACATGTATCATGAGCTCAAAGGTGTTCACCATTCCTTAGGGGATATGAAGATAAAACTGAAGGATGGTGCATTTTCGGTTAGGAAGACGCCTACTAAATGAATCCCAACTTGTGCGTAAATGTCAAGAAGGAGATAGAAGAAATGATAGCTCTTGGGATAATTGAGGTAGTGGAAGAATTGGAGTGGATAAGTCTAATGGTAATCAAAGGCATCAAGAAGGATGGGAAGATTAGAATTTGTGTGGATTATAGGGAATTGAACATAGTTTGTGTCATTGATCCATTTCTGACCCCCTTCACTGAATAAATTTTAGAAGGAGTCATTGGTGCAAAATCCATTCCTTTATGGATGGATTTTTAGGGTACCATAAAGTCTGGATTGTAAAGGAAGACCAGAAAAAGACAACTTTCACCACCGAGTGGGGAATTTTTGCATATATTGTCATGCCCTTTGGGTTGAAGAATGCGCTAGCTGTCTTTTCACACATAGTGGTGCAAGCATTCTAGGACTTCATCTATAAATTTCTTCAGTCTATTTGGATGACTGGACAGTATATGGTCTAGTTAAAGACCATTGTGACAATTTGAGGTTAATGTTTGAGAGGTGTAGGTAGTTGAGGATATCCCTCAACATTAAGAAATGTGTGTTTGCTATACCCTTTGGGACTTTATTGGGGTATATCATATGTAAGGAGGGCTTACTGGTAGATCCCACTAAAGTTACAGTTATTGTGGGGTTAAGTGAGCCTACTAGCTAGAACACAAGGTCTGCGGATTCATTGGGCATGCAGCTATTACAGAAAATTCATTAAGGGATATGCCAAGATCATCACACCATTAGAGGAGCTGCTTAGACATAAAATTTCCTTCCATTGGGGAGAGGTGCAGCAGAGGGTATTTGATACATTAAAATATAGGCTTATTACCGCACCTATTTTATGGTTTCCCTCTTAGGACAAGCCCTTTCATGTTCATGTAGATGCCTTAGGGACCACCATTGGAGCAGTGCTTGCACAACCAGGTGAAGGGATTGTTGATCATCCTCTCTATTTTGCAAGGAGGAAGTTAACACCACAGAGCAGAATTATACCACAATTGAGCATGAGGCATTATCAATGATCTACGTGCTCTTCAATTTTCAGCCGTATCTATTGAAACACCCTTTGTGTTCTACACTGACCACATTACATTGAAGTATTTAGTAAACAATCCTATTCTATAAGGACACATATGTTGATGGGTTTTGTTGTTTCAAGAGTTTGAATTCACCGTTGTAGTAAAACCTAGAAAAAGCAATTGTGGACTTGATCATCTGTCAAGAATTGATTCAAGGGAGGATGTGCAAAGTATTGAGGAAGAAATTGTAGACATGTAACTATTTAGGTTGTGGCACATGCCCTCAGATTTAGAGGAGATTGCAATATTCTTAAAGGAAGGTGTGGCACCTGGATGGAATGAAGACATTGGAAAAGAAGTAGTTAGCCATACACATTCATGCCCTACATGTTAATTAGTGGAGACTTATACGAATTAGGAAATTATGAATTTTTTCACAAGTGTGTCTTAGAGCATGAGCACCTAGCCATTATGGAGGAAGCACATGAAGGAAGTGTGGGTGGGCATTATGCAGGTGATGCCACTGTGCATGCAAGATATTAATGGTAGGTTTATGGTGGGAAACCTTGTACAAGGATTATAGAGATTATTGTAAAGTGTGTGACCATTGTCAATGCATTGGAAAACCAAGAAGGAGAGATGAAATGCCTTTGCGCCCTATTCCTAGCATGAAGCCTTTTGAAAAGTGGGTGATAGACTTTGTAGGACCTATTGCACCAGTAACATGTAGGACTCGGGTCACGTTATGTCATCACTTACATAGATTATCTCACAAGGTGGGTAGAGGCATCCCCAACTAAATATTACATGACAGCAATAGTGGCAAGGTTCTTATGGGAAAACATTATCACGAGGTATGGATGTCCATTGAGTTTGACTAGTGATAGGGGTATGCATTTCTTGAATGAGACCGTCAGGATCCTATTATTAGAGTTCATGGTAGCTCATCACAAGACTACGCCCTATCACCCACAAGAAAATGGAACCACGAAGCATTCAAAAAGATACTGATTCATACCTTGACCAAGTTTTGTTATGTTAGAAGACTTGATTGGGATGACAAGGTATCGGCAGTAATATGGGCTTACAAGACAACGTATAAAAGACTAAACAAATCCGCACCTTTTCAATTGGTGTTTAGCATGGAAGCTATTTTTTTGGTTGAATTTATGTTTCCTTCTCTGTGAATAGCACCTACGGGAGGGTTAACCAATAAACAAGCAATAGAATAAAGAATTGATAAGATAATGAAATTGGATGAGAGATGATCACTTGCTTGATGGAGCTAAACAATGGAAAAGGAAAAGAAAAGGCTTGGCATAATCACCATATTAGAAACAAGAAGTTTTATATTGGGCCAATGGTGTTATTATATGATTCTAAGTTTCTGCACCATCTTAGGAAGTTAAAAGTCCATTGGTTGGGTCCTTACACAATCTCATACATCCTTGATTTAGGTGTGTGCTAGTTACAAGTGCTAGATGGGATGAAGTTTCCTGACACTTCAATGGTAGTAGGTTGAAGCCCTACTATAAATAAGTCTTCTTGGTTTTTGTAAATAAGGTATATTTTCCAATTAGTTTAGAAGTTTCCTTTATGCATTTTCCCTTTCTTGTGTTTCCCTTTCGCGTTGTTGTTTTGTTTTGCACCTTGGGTGCCGGTGACCTTATTGTTATTTTTGGAAAAAAATTGAGTGCACTGAGAGGACCACGTATTACTTTAAGTGTGGGGTGGAGAAAGGTGAAGAAGCACGTGATCAAAGTACCAAGGAAGTTTTGTTGAAAAGCCTTATTGAGTAGCCGGGTTAAAAGAGGTATATAAAGAGGAAGATGGAAGAATGGTTGGTGCTAGGGTAAAGCTACTTGTAGATCCCATGTACGAGGAGGAGAAAGCACATTTGAAAGAAAACGAGGTAGACGAGAGAAAGGATCGAGATAGAATAATTTTCTTCAATGTGGGTTACGTGCGCGCAAGAGTCTCCCCGTCAGGTTGGATTGGTTTCTCGCTTGAAGGTTGGAGGATTTTTGCTTAGGTTGGGCGCATAAGGGAAGGTGCTGAAGATGGTCTTTGTTTGAAAATTCTGTATTAAATGAACAAAGTATGGTGGTAGGTGAAGTAGCATTTAATGTTTAGAAAAGAGAAAAACTATAAGTAAAGGGTCGGGAACTATCATTTTTACTTTGTGAAATAGAAGAGTTTGAGATATAAGCGAGTTCCATAAACTAGGGCTTTCAGATTTGATTGAGTGAAGGAAGATCTATGAGATTGAAGTAGCCAGTTTGAGTTTGCAAACCAGAAGGGGTTACACGGGTGTGGAGAGAGTGAAGAAATGTTGTCTTGTGAAGATTTTATCCTAGTTAGGGTTTGACAAACTAGGGCATGGGTTAGAAGATTTGTATCATGAATTTGATATCGAGGATTGGAAGAAGTAAGACAAAATAACAAGGAGAGGGTAGGAGTGATAAAAATACCTCGACCATGGCACCCAAGAAAGGAAAGGGAAAAGCCAAGGAAAAAAGTTAGAACCCGTGGTAGACATAAATGAAGAATGGTATGCAAAGATGCAATACCCAAATGAGGTGATGATGGCGAAGGAATGGGAATCCCACTTGAAAATTGTACACATGTAGTGACTATAATCACTAGACAAACACAATAGAAAAATAAATGGTGCTAGAATCAAGTACACCTCACCAACAAACGAACACTTGAGGGTTTTTCTATATATGATGATGACGTTAAAGTTAAAATGGAGAAGGTAGGGTTGTTTCAACTCTATGAGTTAGCTTATTTTGGAAAGCCGAGAACTTGTACCGATGGTTTATGTTAAGGGTGCATGAAGATTACTTCCACTTTATTGGGCACAACATGCGTGTGACTCCCCATGATTTCATAATTTACAGGCCTCATATGTGAGGGAGACAACCTAGAAGATGACCTTGGTGACAAGGAAGCTATTCAAGAGACCATCACTAAGTATGCCTGCAAGAAAGGGTTGCGTACTATGACATTTCAGACATCAAGGACCCCATAATGAAAATTTCCGTGCATCTGGTGACTAATCTAAATGGCCAGGAAAGATGGACACAGGTCAACAAACCTTGGCTACATGTCTGTAGGAAGATTACAGAGGGAACTATATACAACCTATCTGTGTACATTGCAGAGGAAATTGTCAGTTGCATGAAGGAAGGGGATAGGATCCTCTTTGACAATGTCTTGCTCACCATTATATTTGTGAAGATTGGGGTGCTTGACACATGTGAAAATTTTTATGGGAGTACCCCACCAAGGATCCTTCACCCATGAAGAGGTTTGAAAAATATGCCTACAATATAATTACAACACCCAAAAAGGTGCAACTAGAAAAATGGTACACCTGCCTGAGGAATGCATTCGAGGTAGAGTTGAGAATCCCAAACAACTCCCAAAGAGCCACTGAGGGAAAAGCTGAATTCATGGTCTACCAACACTATTGCCTGGGTAGATTCAAGCTGATAGATGAATCATGGAGCCCTTGGTGCAAGCTCCCCTTCACATTTACTACCCAATACTTCCAAGCGGGAGTGAACAGGTTTAAAGAGTCAAATAAGCTAATACTGGAACTAGGTAGACTGGACTGGAGAACATAGGGAGATGAGGAAGAAGCTGAATTACCCAGCAGAAAAGCACACGTATGTGGAAAAGTACATGTCACATGAGATTCAAATGACAAGGCCAATGACGCTACCCATCGTTGGAGGATCTGTGATGTGCATGTACTTACGCATAAGGCCAAAGTTTGAGAAGGGTGCGTATCTGGAGAATGAAGTCTCCATACCTGAAGACCCCTTGGGGAAGAAGAAGCCAATGTCCAAGAAAAGAGGGAGAGGAGAAGAAGAAGCACCAATTATGCAGACTTCTCAAATAGTGAGCATGCCATCCATGAGCGCTAAGCCAAGCACTTACATGCGGAGAAAGAATTCTCTGGTGAAGGAGAAGACGCTAGAGGTAGAGGCACCTAGGCAACTTGTCTCTAAGGAAGAATCTCCTGAGGAAGAAGATAAGGCTGAATCCCCTGATTAGGAACCACCTCTCAGGAAAAAGTAGAGGGTTGATGAAGAAGCTAACTTGGAGGCAACCGACAGCTTGGAGAAATACATGGGCGGAAGAGGGGATGAAAGTGAAGAAGATGGCGGCAAGGAAGAAGAGGTAAAGAAAGACCAAGAGCCACATGTTTTTAGTGTTTATGACTCAGAAGAGGAGAGCTGAGGTAAGAAGCAAGAATTTGTATTTGCATGGCACAAGGGTGCACAGGATGAGGAAGATGCCAAAGACATGGAGGATGAGGAGGTTTCCCGAGGAAAAGGAGGGAGCCATAAGTTTTACAAAGGAGTAGATCATGGAGGTGGTAGAGAGAGAAGTACAGAGAATGATCGAGGTCTTGGTAGACCAAGAGTTGGAGCACAACACGAACATAGTGATGAAGGATGGGAAGGAGGAGAACATTGAAAAAGAACATGATAGCCTAGGGGCCCCGATCTAACAAAGAACTTCCCCAAAGGCGTGCGCTCGGGTAGAAGAACTATGGATGTAGAACAAAGACATGTAATGGGCTATGTTGATGACATAAGGAAGGTGTTACTCATGCGATTCCAGAGCACCGTACCCATGGAGAAGCTTATAGCCATGGGGTATTTTGAGAAGGATGGTGCATACCCCGGACCAAGAAGATTCTCTCTTGGGAATTTGAGTCCCATGTTGATGAGCTATACTTTGAAGTTTGCAAAGGAAACTCATCACATTGCCAAAATATAAGGGGATCAATCCCTTAGTGAATTCTCAGAAGCTCTCAAATGAGCAAGTCTCGTAATGATCTTAACAAGGTCATGGTCGAGACCGAGGCTACATTATTCATGTGCAATGACAGGATTAGAATGCTAGAGGTGAAGTTAGGGAAGGAGGAAGAACTGGCAGAGAAGGCCAAGAGTTTGAAATAGGAGGAACTGATCAGTAGGGTTAAGGCATGAGTTAAAGGAAGAGAAAGTAAAGGTGTAGGAAGTTTACAAGAAAATGGATTCTATCAAGGGTGCCATCCTCCTAAAACACCCCAGACTTAGTGCCACCCACACACGAAGTACTCAACCCTCCTAGAGTGTATGGATGATCTAATGCATGTCCTCACTATGGAGAGACAACCCTTGGTCATCAAATCTATCAAGAAGTGGCCGCGAGCTTGAAAGAGGAGGACCAATTGAAGGTGGTAGTGCTTGTTGTAGAGTACAACTAATTACTTGTGGAGGTTAAGGTCACTTCCCAATCTGCAGAAGCCATATATGATACATGTGTGGATAGAGATAAGGTGGCGAGCTCCTTAGTCACCACGCTTGAAGTAGAGCTAAAAATTTTCTAGGAAGAAAACAAGGGGAACAAGGCATAGAGAGACAAGGTTCGGCTGAAGTAGAGAAGAAATCAAAGGTAATTGAGGCCTTAAGGAGCTCAATTAAGGCCCAACTAAAGGAACTATACCCCCAGATCACTAGAAGGATGGATAAAATTGAGGACCTAGGAAAAGAGATGGAGTAGATTGTGGAAATTTTGGGCACACAAGGAGTTGGCTTGAGTTTTGATGAAGTGATTACCCTGGTGGGTGACCTCTACCAGAAGGCACAGGGAAAGGTCGAAGTATGGAATAAGCTAGAGGTAGACCTCTGGAAATATTTTCCTAGCTTTTGAATTGATGCCCCCCCCATTATTCATTCTTTTCCCTAATTCTTTCATTCCTTATTATTTTTTTAAAGTTTAAGACTATTCATTGGTTCCTTAGACAACGTACATCTCGACCAAGTTAATGTTTTTGAGGACAGAGAACAGGCATAGTTTGGGGTGATGTTGGACCCCTGTAATATTAACCAAGTATGAAGGCATGTGGGCGTGCAGGGTCCCAGTTATGAAAATGCGTGCAAGGAAAAATCATGTGAAAGAAAGGATTAGGGAAGAAAATATAAAGTGTGATGTGTGAAAGGAGGCTCGAGACTTAGTCAATTTGAGAAACCAAGGTAGAAGATGTGAAAAGCATGATTGGTTATGTGTGGATAAGATGTCAGCCTAATGATAGGCTGGCCTAGGAAAGAGCATGCCCTGGATGAAATCTTCTAGAAGAACATCATGAGGTAAAGTGGAAATATCAACCTTGAAGAAGCATGCTTGCATGGACCACATTTGACACTTAACACTAGATTTGAGGATGCTTTGGAAGGTGAGTTGGCGGTATAGGAGAATTATATATACAAGTTCCTGCGGAGTAAAAGATATATCTAGAATTACAAGATATAGCGGGTTAGAGAGTGAGCGAAGCTCTACAGAATTACTGTGAGTGGGTATTTGTATTCAGGAAAGAATGCACTAAGCATGGATTTGTAATTTTTCTTTTCTCGTTAGCTTAGTTACATACGTTTAGTGATCCGCATGACTACGGTCTGCTCTCTCGTGACACTCTATAATGAATCGGTGAATATCAATGGACATGGATATCAATGGTTTTAATGCACATTTCTTTCATATGAGTTGTCTTTCCTTTCATGCTATGTATGAATTCTTTTATAATTATTTCGTCATAATGCATGTTATGGGTTCTATTAAAGTAGTCACTCAAGTGACTACAAGGATCTAGAGGTTGTTCTGAGCCCTATGGTCCTTGTATGTTTTAACCTCCCTCATTAAAACTCTTACACTAATCATAAATGATGCTTCCCACTAAACTCACATAAAAGAGAGACTCGGTACCTATGCATGCCTCGGGTGAGTGCTCAGCTTCTGCTAGGTGATAGGTCAACATGCATGGGATTCCTTCCTTTTGTGATAGGAGTAAAAATGACTACACTCTACCACAACCGACGGTTCCTATAGGTTAGGAGGAGTAGGTGTTAGATAAGAGAATTAATGATGCCATGGTTACTAATAGATACGTAGAAGTGGTGGGCTACACATTTATGGGCGATCTTGCTAGGCCAATGAAGCCAAATTTAACCACCATCACTATTTAGAGGGATGCCCTACAGAGGCAAGTGGCTACCCTAGTGAAACAGATTGGGTATAGTGCGGGGACAACTAAGAGTGTCGAGGCACGGTGGCTGCTCTTCAGCCCAAGTAGCACAAGGACATGCACCTACACAAGATGGAGGTTGGGATGGGGTATAGGTGGCCACCCTACAAGAACATGTTACAAGTTTTTAGGGCTAGTTGGCCACCGTGAAAGATGAAATTTATAGCCCTTTAGTCCTAGATACAGGCACAGGGTTAGAGGATGATGGCACCACCACAAGCATAGGGACATGGTCCCACTTTACAAAAAGGGGTATGACAGGGTCAGAGGCTGATGGAACCACCACAAAGAGTACCTATAGCCAGGTTCAAGGATGCAATAGGCAAGTTGAGTGAGAGGACCAAGTCACACACCCACAAAGTATGGAGAGCATAGGGTGCCATCGAGTGTCAAGACATGGTTAGGGTGAGGCTACCATTTCATGGAGGCTAGCTCCAGGTGAGGTACCAACAAAGATCTAGCTAGGACCCATGGTGGGTGATGAGATGTTAGGTGGATGCCATACAGAGCAGAGGAGGTGGAGGGAGATAGGTGAGAAAATATGAAGGATATCTAGTGGGGATATCCGATAGTCATACGTACCTCCATTTTGGTGTAGTTGTGTATTTTTGATATATATCGCCTACGTGCCTAAGAGAGTGAGGATGTATATGAGATTTTTGTTATTTTTGATCATATATCGGCCTGCATGCCAAATATGGTGAGGATGTATATGAATTTTTTTGTTAGTTTTTATCATATACCGACCTCAGTGCCAAAGATGGTGAGGCTGTATATGAGATTTTTTGAGAGATTTTGATTATTATTTGGCATCAATGTATGTTGTATAGATATACAGATTTTTTTGATGAGATGGATGATTGGATGATGATGTACTTGTGTTGGCAGAATTTGATTATTATGTATAGATGGATGGAAAATAGGTGTGTTTAGGCATGGTGGAGTTAGGTCATAGGCATGGTTGAGTTAGGTGGTAGGCATGGTTAAGTCAGGTCATAGGCATGGTGGATTCAGGTTATAGGTATGGTTGAGTCAGGTCATAGACATGGTGGAGTCAGGTTATAGGCATGATGGAGTCAAGTTGGGTTAGGTATGATTGAGTCAAGTTGGTTTAGGCATGATTGAGTCAAGTTGGTTTAGGCATGAGGTAATGTCCAAGTTGTAGGTAACATGGGGGAAAATGGTGATGTATATACAGGTTATGATTTTAATTTCCAAATATGTGCTATAGTGGAAATGTGAAAATGATAAATGAATGATTTGATGATGTAATAAAGATGTGTATTAATTGATGCTTATTTGGTTTAATTTCCAGTTATTGATATAAAATGAAAACTAACTAGGGTAGAATGTGAATAGGAAAGTGAAAGGGGGCATTGGTTAGGGTAAAGAGTGGTCAAGCTAACCTCTAAGGGCCCCATGCCCTCGAAGTGCTACCTACATAGTCCCGACGAAAAGGGACCTCAGGCCTGATGTAGTTCTCCCATAAGCTAGGGAAGATTATGATGAAGTAGAGGAATGGGTTGATAGGTGTTAGGCATGGTTGAATGTAGGTCATAGGCATGATTGAGTTTAGGTCATAGGTATGGTTGAGTGTTTTTTAAATATAGGTGTCGATGATATGGTCTTGTATAGGATAATCAATAAGTAATGAGGAAGGTGAATGGTAAGAGGTGGTAAAAGAGCCACTTAATTGATAAGAACCCTAATGAGTCTACGATACCCAAGATGGGCTTATGAATGTAAGACCCTAAAGGAGTTGCATAATGGACTATGCTAAAGGTGAAGAAAGTCACATAATCACAAAATGTCGTGTTTGTGGCAAGTCCCTTGAGTAAAGAGGAAATTAGGCTAAAAATGCAAGGAGGTGAGAATGGGCGGTTTAGCATAACTTAGTGTATGACAACATGTTTTGGAACAAGAAACCCAGGATAAAAAATAGGCAAGTCCATGATGAAAATTTCATCTTTTTCTTCATTTGTTTGTTTTTAATAGACTAATTGATGTAGGAAGTCTATATGGGATGAGTATATTATCTCCTTGAGGTCTTTGTGAAGTGATCGATGCGGGAAGCTTCTAGATATTTTTATTGGATTTGTGAAATAACTTGATATAGCTATCCTTCAAGGGAGCAGTCTATTTATAGTGGTGGAATTAGAGTGAAGAGATGTCCCTTTTGAGGGAGTCATATTTTTCTAGAAGTTTGACTCAAGGAGTTGCATCCCTTTTTGTTTTTGGATGTTTAAGTCATGGACAAGACTATAGAGGAAGATTAGGTTCTTGTTTAGAAGACAAGACCATAACACATAGATATTAACTATGAAAGAGGTGGTTTTGAGTGATGAATGACCATGGGATTCCATCTTGAAGAAGATGAAAAGTATCCATGAGAATCATGCTATGAGTAGATCCATGGTACTCATATTGAAGATAAGGCTGAAAGGTGACGAGTAATCACATGATTCTTGTTGAGTCATGGATCCTCAAAATGGGTAATATGGAAGGTGAATAATGCTCAAGGGATGAGCAATCAACTGATATAATTGGTATAGAACTTGATGTCAAAAATAAAATGGTCAAAGATGCAAGGCATTAAGGGGCTCAGGTTTGCATTTACCTTTGAGTGAAGACAAATGATAAACACCTGATCCATAGGCATGGGTAAGGATATAGGGTCCAAGCCAATTAGGAGAAAATTTACCCCATTTACTTTTCTCCTCTTTAGTTACATGTTGATTTTCCTTCAGACAAGGTCACCAACCTGAAAGGTTCGTTCGTGAACACATTTTTTCATAGGAATGTTTTATACATTTTTGATAGATTTGGAGATGGTGAAGAGAATTAGATGACATTCATCTAATAACTCAAGTTGCACCAAATGATCTTAGCGAAAAGTCATCATTGTTGAGCATGTCTTGTAGTGAGATGCGGAGAGATGGAATCTGGACTTCGAGAGGTAAGACAACCTTGGTACCGTAGACTAGAGAAAAGGGTGTGGCAGTAGTCGAAGTGTGAATACTAGTGCGATAAGACCACAAGGAAAAAGGAATGTGTGTATGCCAATCCTTCCCAAGATCATTTACTACCTTCATAAGAAATTTGTTCAAGGTTTTATTAGTCTATTCACATTAATCATTGGTTTGTGGGTAATAAGGTGATGAGAAACTAAGTTGGATGCCAAAATCATTGCATAGTTTTTGTAGGGTTTTGTTTTTGAATTTATTTCCATTATCAATGATGAGGCGGTGAGGAACACCAAAGTGAAAAATGATGTGATGGTTGATGAATTCACATATTTTCTCAGACTTTTGTAGAAATGAGGGGAATGGCCTCTACCCATTTAGTGTAATATTTAGTAGTGGTTATGATCCATTGTGGCATTGTGAAGAATGGGGGTTGATCTCACCGAAAAGGTCCAAAATCCATTAAGAGAAAGGCCAAAGTTCTCCTTTGACTTGTAAGGAATGACTAGGTGTGTGATGGAGATTAGCATGTTGCTGGCATTTCACGCAACATTTTACATAATCACAACATTCATGGTTTAGGGTTGGCCAATAATAGCCTAGGTGAAGAATGTATTTTGTGACAGCTAAACCACTAAAGTGACCTCCACAAATTCCATCATGGACTTCCTTAATGGTGTAGGGAATTTCAGAACTTGTAAGGCATCATAAGAGAATTTTGTCCAATCCATACTTGTAAAGAAGACCACCCATGATGACATAACAGGAGACACTTTTAAGAAAGGCACGTTGTCCATTACAAGTGAGATCAGTGGGTAAAATGGAAAGGGAAAGATATTCTACATATTACTTATACCAAAGGTCACGTGGGTCAAGGGAAATGGTTCTGATGGAGTAGACCTCATGAGGTAAATAAGAGGGTGATTGTAGCCTTTGTATTGTGACAAAGATTTTAGAGTCAATGGGTGAAGCAAGTATCTGAGAAGCCAAGCAGGCCATGGTATCCATGAATTTATTGGTAGATCGTGGGGTGGTTTGAAGTTCATAACGGTCAAAGGTGGTCAAAAGTATATCTATGTGATGTTTATACTTTTGAAGTATCTCATTATGACACTAGTATATACCATTGACTTGGTTTATAACCAATTGAGAATCACCAAAGATATTAATGGACTTAACATCTAAGGCATAAGCATCCTAGAGACCCAATATGAGTGCTTTGTATTCAACAATATTGTTTATATAATAAAAATCGAGTTTGAAAGACAAAGGCATAGGTTCACCATCAAGAGGAATGAGGATAACACTAGCCCCACCCCCACGCTGACACTTGGAGCCATCAAGAAGAGTGTCATTTGGTAAGCGGGTTCATCTAGGGAAAGGGTAGTTATAGAATCATATGGGAAATCAAAGTTAGATGGTTGATTCCTGGAAATAGGTGCATCAGCTAGTTGATCAGCAATAGTTTGGCCCTTGATGGAATTTTGATGAATGAATTCGAGGTCGAGGTCAGCAAGAAGCATAAGCCAACACACGACATGGTGATGTTGATAGGTTTGGCATACATATAGTGTAATGGGAAAATATTAGTAATGATGAAGGTTTTGTGGTTGAGTAGGTAATGGCAGAGTTTGGTAGCCACAAAAATAAGGCTAAGAGTTTTTGCATGGGTATATCTAGTTTTGTAGTCCATAAGGGTATGTCTTCTATAACAAACCACTTGCTCTCAGTTTTCGTCATTGCGATGAGCAAGAATAACACCTAAAGAATGGTCAGTGGTGGAAATATATAGGTAAAAGGGGTTGTCATCCTTAGGAGGAATGAGCACTAGTGGTTGAAGGAGGTATTGTTTTAAGGCTTCAAAGGATTTATGACATTCATCATCCCATTTGAATGAAACATCTTTCTTGAGAAGATGATGGAATGGTTGACAGTGGTCGGAAAGCTACGAGATAAAATGATGAATAGATTGTAACTTTCCTTGTAGGATTCAAAGTTGATGAGATTAGTGGGTGGAGGCATTTCTAGAATAGCCTTGACTTTAGCAGGATCAACTTCTATGCCACACAAAGAAATGATGAAACCCAGAGTTTTTCCTGAAAGTACCACAAAGACACACTTCTTTGGTTGAAGACACACACAATACTTGATGAGACGTAGTCAAAGATGACCTTAAGGATGGGAAAGTGTTCGGTTTGATGTTTAGATTTGGCTAAGAAGATCATCTACGTAATCTTCCAATATGTGATGCATGATGTCATGGAAGATGTAAGTCATGGCTCGCTATATGTAGCACTAGTGTTTTTAAGGCCAAAAGGCATGACTCGATAGAAGAAAAAGTCCCCAAGGGGTGATGAAGGAAGTCTTGTGTTGATCTTTTAGAGCTAGTAATATTTGATTGTAGCCCAAGAAACCATCCATGAGTGATAGAATTTCATGGCCAATGGTGAGATCAACTAGTTGGTCGATGCCTGGTAGGGGGAAATCATCTTTGGGACAAGCTAGGTTGAGGTCATGGAAGTCCATGCAAATGTGAAGTCCCCTATCACCTTTGTGATAGGAACGATGTTAGAAATCCATTGGGGATAGTTAATGGGTAAGATAAAGGAAATTGAGAGAAGGCATTGAAGCTCTTCTTTGACCATAAGAGAAATGTGAGGATGCATTTTCCACAGATTTTGTTTGATGGGTTTGGCATCAGAATGGTTACGATATTGTGGACCATGATTTTTGGGTCAATACCAGAATATCGGCATAGGACCAGAAAACGTTGCTATGGTCCCAAAGGAAAGAGGTGAAGGCTTCCTGTTTAGTAGTGTCTAAGGATTGGCCATATTTAGAATGTGTGGGTCATCCTGAGTGTTAATGTTGATTTCAATGGTCATTCATTCAACATGGTTTGTATCTCAGAAGGTAATGACCAATGAATATAATAATCTTTTACACCAAGGTAAGTGAGGATGGATTCATCATCCTAACATTGAATGACATTAATAGAAGGTGTATCATCATCGATCATGTCAAGATATAGGAATGGGAGAGAAGAGGGAGCCTCACCATCACATTGATAGGTCAGAGGTCCCAGGGAAATGGTGTTTACGAAAAAAAAAAAGTTAGGAGGAATAGATTTGGGATCTATGGACTCCGTGGGTGAAGATGGTAATGTGGGTGAATGAGGTGGGGAAGGTTTTCCATCCTAGAATGAGGTCAACATGAACCTTCTTAGAAGGTGGTGCAGTCAAAACCAATGCCACTATAGGTCATTGTGTTTATGAGAGGTACATGAAATGACAGTATGGCCCTTGTTCATAAAATCTGAAGCCAAATCCTTTCCACACGCACTAGTGGAGGAAAGTGTGAGTGAAGTGGTGGTTAGTGAGGGAGTGTAGGTCGATGAAAATGGTTGGGTTTGGGATGGAGGTTCGGGTTTATAGGTGGCAATATCAAGTCCCCATACGTTAGATTAGTGTAAAGGTGGGGAGGGCCATAAGGAAAAACTTCACCGATGGATGTCATAACTGGGTGTTGACGTAGGTTCCCATACTCTTGTGGGGTGAGGAAGGTGTCGATATTGTATAGGTGGTATTCCCCTAGAGTGAGGCATTGAAAAACCTTCTAAGGGATCAATAGTCGATATGTGGGTAGTGGGGATAAATGACTCACTAGATGATGGGGAAACAAGTGAGTCAGTGGTAGAGGCTGCAACAATAGCAGGGGATAACAAGGTTAGATGCGGGAGAGGTGGTGGCAGTCTTGGTGGATGGGCTTGTAGGTGAAGGTGAAGTAGGGATAGTGGCAGATGCCTTGACTGGTACAAGCACATCATTGGGATGATATAGCATGTTACAGGTCTTGAAAGGTGATGGGTCAGTAGGGATGGTGTAATTATGTCCTTCATGTTCAAATTTGAGGCAGCGATGTAAATTCAAAGGGACACAACCCATGATATGGATCCAAGGTTGGCCAAGCAAAATGTTATACTAGAACTCTCCTTCTAGGACATAGAAAATTTTCGGGATAGTGTGGGTACCCATGCGACATGGAGAATGATGGTACCTAGGGTAGAGGTCATGGCATCATTGAAGGAGCGCAACATAACCAGGGTTACCATGCATGCAATTGGAATGTATTCACATTTGGTCATATGCATGGGAGGAGATGATGTTAATACTAGCACCACCATCGATCATAACATGTCGTATGTATATATTATCGATAAAGACAAAGATGAAAAGAGTAGGGTCGGGTCATTAGACTAAGGGAGTGATCTCTTCATCTGAAAAGTTGAGGGTGGCTACTTGGCGAGTAGGTGGAGGCATAGAGGAAGGTGATGACCTAGTGAGAGAGGCTACGTGGTGAGGGGTAATGATGGAGGCTATGGGTGTGGGTCATTTGGTAAAACCTCAATAGATTGAAGGACCTCCATGAGGGCTTGATGATGTGACTCAGAGGTTTGGACAAGGTCATATAAAGACATTTTGAGGGGGATTGGTGTAGTTGTTTTAGCATTGTGTGATGTGTGACCCCATCGAAATAGGATATGCAGGACCTCGAATGGTGACTTTGGGTATGGGTGTGATGGTATGTTGGGTATAGGGTTGGTTGATGGGCCAGTTACCTTTTCCTTTCCTTTGTCTTTTTGGGCACGGTGGCAATGTTGATCATGTTGATCTCAAATCTCGGGGGTGGATCAAAGAGTTGTGGGGGTGGAGATATTGGTCACTGAGTAGGTAATGGAAGAAGATCTGGGGAAATTGGTGGAGGTGAAATGGGGTCCTCATCAAGAAGATCGTCATCGTCAAAATTTTCTTCGGGAGGACATAATTGGACAAGGGTGGTTTTTAAAGCCTTATAGTTCTCTACATCGTGTCCTAGCACATGATGGTAGGCACAAATTTTAGTTTTGTCAAACCCTTTTGGTTTGGGTTTGAGCAGGGTCATAAGGTCTAAGAGGTGGTAATGTGATGATAGAAGTTTCAAGGAGATTGGTTAAGATTTTGGCATAGGACCCTACTAGTGGATCACAATGGGAGGTGAGTGTAGGTTTGGGTATAGATATAGATTGTGGAGGAAGAGGCTTTACAGGAGGGGGAATGGGTTGGTCCACTAGTTTGGTGTGTGGAGTGGTCTTAGGTCTTGGGACATTTTTTTTAGGTATGGGCATGGTAGAAGAGCTAGTGACGATGGAAGGTTTGGTTGGTTTAACTACCTTATTGGAGGGTAGTGATTTTTAGCTTTAGGTTGCACCTTTTTGGGAAAAGGTGACATGGGTGTATGAGATGTAGAGGGAAAAAGATGGTGGAAGAGGACGGGTTACCCATGGGGTAACCGAGTTGTTGTGAGGTGGTTGGTAGAGGTTGGGTAGAAGGTGTGAGTGGAAGAGAAGAAAGTGTCATGGGTAGTGAAGAAGTTATGGATGGTAGTGGTGGTATGGGTGGTAAGAAGGTTATGGGTGATAGTAGAGGTTGTGTGGATCACTTGGGTATATTAGAGGTTCATGATGAGGAGGTGGGCTGCTGCATTCTTGGTTTACCGGTGGAAGGAGGTTGCTTGGCTAGGGTCGAGGGGTGAGGTCCTAGGATGGACAAAGGGGTGGGTGAAGGTGATAATGGTGTGGTAGGTGAGGTTTGTGTATGAGGCCTAGAAGGTTGGGTCTTCTTTTTAGGGGCCGAATAAGTTTAGTGTTGGTTTGGGAAGATGTGGCTAAATCTAATTTGATGGGTGGGTGAGTAAGGTTCGATGTCGCATGACCCCTAAGGTAGTGATGGGTTTAAGTAAGGGAGATGATATAGGCATGGGTAGGTGTTTAGGGTGTAGATGTATGTTGGGTTTTGGGTAGAGGTGTGTGTTGGGCTATGGTGGTGACATGGAAGGTGTTGCAATAGTCATGGTTGTGTTTTGTTTGGTCACTTGAAACACTTTTGGATAGATAGTGGAGGTGTTAGTGAGTGACAACTGCATTTGGGTTAAAATAGGAAGTAGAAGGCATCCCCAAAGTAAGGCTCTATCAACATAGTCCAGGATTCGACCAAGCATGTGAAAATGGTACTTGTTGTAAGTGGGGCTGATGTGGATTGAGTAGAAATCCCCGTAAAATGTGTTTGAGACACAGGAAATGGCTAGCCTCAGATTCTATGGGTAAGAGAGCCAAAGAAAATCATCAAGGATCTTGAAGGTCCGATGGAGAATGGTCATCTAAAGGAAATGGTATTTCTATAGGATCCTCCATGGGTAGAGGAGAGGATGGGCCAGATGAGGTGGACTCTCCTTGTGATGGTGTAGGTTGTGGACATGTATCTCCTATGAGTAGGAGAGGTGCCACTGATGAATTTTCTCGTAATTTGAGGGGCCAAAGGTGGAGTGCTAATTATAGGCTCTTCCACGAGTGAAGGAGAAAATGAAGGGGGTTCCTCTGTGGGGGAGTAGATGAAATAGGTTCTTGTGTAGGTAGGAGCTCGGCTAAGATTTCATCTATGGAAGGAACATGAGGCAATTGGGAAGCAACTGGTATGTCATCAAAAATAGCATGGACCTCATGGACATTTCTATCATTGGTTGAAGTGTCACCATCTTGGTTGGAAGATGGGGCATGATTAGGGAATGGATTCTTGAAGATATGTAGGTTTTGGTTAGCGGGTGCATTTGGGTTATCCAAGACTAGATCTCCATTGTTGTCTAACATTTCTTGGATGATATTCTTGAAGGTGATGCAGTTATTATCACTATGACCTTTGACACGATGATAGTTATAAAATTCATGTTCTTTATACCACGCGGGCATGGGGTGCTCAGGGTCAAAACCAGTGTGTGGTTTTATAGGTGGAAGGGTAATGGCACCAACCTTAATAAGCTTTTCCAAAATAGAAGAATAAGGTTCTCCTATTGAAGTGTATTTTCATTGTTCTCATCTAAACTGGAAAGCTTGGATGAGAGAGATTAGAAGGAGGTTTGGCTGGGTTTGATGGGTGAGGGGGCCAACTTTGAGAACTATGGCATTGGAAGATCCTTTGGGTTTTGAATAGTTTTTTTGGGGTTTTGAAGATGAAGAAGCATCATTTGATTTGAACATGATGTTCTTGTTATGTAACTAATTTTCTTCTCTTTCGATAGCACAAATTTCCAATTTTCATGCCATGGTGAATGCCTCATCAAAAGTGTAAAAGGTCTGCACCTATAGGGTTGGTGAGATGTGTCTAGCACAAGCCCAAGTAAACAAATCTATGAGTTCAGTTTGAGGTAATTGAAATGTGAGATGGTTAATTAGGTTGCACCAATGAGTGAAAAAGTCAGTGATAGACTCATCATCATACTATCGTGTGGAATAAAGATCATTCATGGTGACTTTCTTAACAATGTTGATTGAGAAGTGGTCTAAGAAGGCTTGGGCTACTTGATTAAATGAGTAGATGGAATGTCTAGGTAGCCCACTATACCAATCCAATGCAGGTCCTATCAGGGACATCGGGAAGGTCCATAGGAGTAAAGCGTCATCATGGGTGATCAGGTAACACCCATGTTTGAAAGACCACAAATGTTGTTGCGGGTCTTCTTTACTATTGAAATGGTTGAATTTTGGCATTTCCCAATGTACAGGGTATGGGTGAATAGGATGGATGGATGAATGGGCTCATTACAGATTTCATCATAGGTGAGAGAATTGCATGAGCTGAAACCGATGCTTCTAGTGTTTGCATCCTTTCCATCATCAATTTGATGAGGTCATTGGTAGGTTGTGATGGAAGGGCACCTCCTATGTGGCGTAAGGGGCTAGTAATGAACATGTGATGTGGGCATGGCATTCCAATGTATGGTGATTATGAATAGGAGGTTTAGAATAGGGGACCGACATAGAGGGCATATATCTAGAATGGGTGATGGATGAGATAGGGGTTGTTGATAGTATGTGTATGTAGGTGGGATGGTCATAGTGACTCTAGTAGTGATTGGGGACAAATATTATGGGATGGAGAGGACAAGATTCTGGAATGGAGTAGGGTCACCGACACCACGGGTGGTTGTGTTGTACAATTGGTATCTTGTGAGACAATGGGTGCGGATGGGGTTATGGTCTGGGTGGTCAATGAGGGGACAACAGATACTACATGGGTGACTGATACTATAGATGCAATGGTCATAGCAGGTATGGGGCCTAGCTATGAAACCACTGGGGGTAAAGTAGGTGAAGGTAATGCCACATTAGTAGGGGATGATGCAAAGTGGGAATAAGGGCAGGAGAGATGGATACATGCATGCCATATATCAACTAACCTAAAGAGTCCCGGGTGGAAGAGTGGGAAAGGTAGAACTATAAGGCCACGGGATTCTGATCGAGGAGTCATGACAAATTCCTCATGACACCTGCAAAATGGTGGTAGGTAGGGTTAGATCCATGGGTGATAGGACAGAGGGTGGTGAAGGACTAGGCTGGGAGTGGTTGACGACTAACATGGAATATAAGAGTGTTAGCTTGGTTGCATGAGTCAACACCATGTGAATGAATGTATATCAGGTGATGTTGTATCCTGTAGATGACACATAGAGTAGTAGGAATGAATAAAAGCATGTTTATAGGTGGATTTGGGTAATGTATCAGTTGAGATTCAATATAGGGTAACCAACACCGGTTAAGGATGACCGATGATGGTTCAGGGTAACCGAGGTCGGTTACTTTATGAGAAAAGAATAGTTTGACCAAAGGGGCGAAAATTGATGAATGTCAAATAGATAAGTTATATGATGACAATTTATGAGAGTACAGAGTACAGAGACTCAAAAAACTCAAAACAAGTGAAGAAGATGAGAATAGGTGTCCCTTGGGAAAGTTAACCAAAAGGAATAGGAACCTCGTTCTACCTAACGGTTAGGTAGAACCAATGATGGTGAGGTGTAAACCGATCGCCGGTGAATAAACCAATGCCGTTATTGAAAATTTGAAAAATGCAAGAAAATAGATTATTGTGAACTGAAATTAGATGAATGATCAACCTAGAATCCTAGAGATGATATAATGAGGTCCTGACACACTCAGAAGAAGTCAAAATACTCCAACTATGATTGTGGAGTGTGTAAGGAAAAATAATAGAAAATGGAGAGACGTATCCTCACACCTCAAAACGCATGTCAATCAAATGCTAAAAACATGTATCCAACAAGTGATTTTAATGTGTTGAGATTATGTTATTTAGAAGACTGACTCATGAATTTAGAGTAGAGTTTTTGGTGAGGAAGGCTTCCTATGAAGAAGGATATCTAAAAGGAGAGGTTTCAGGTTATGTTATGGTGGGGGTGGGCCATCCTTTGAGGTAATGACTGGACAGAAGTAACTAGTTGGGTGCCCACTATCAATCCACTAATCGTGTGATCATTGATAGCTTCTTCCGTGGGTGAGATGTTGTTTAAGAAGATGTGTATTTTTTTCAATTTTGTGCAATTTGGTAGAAGAAGAAGAAAGAGAGTGCTTTTCTATGATTCTTTGTGTCAACCATCAGCTGGGCATGACTTCCAACATATAGGTTGCCCTCATTTTAATGTGAGCTATAATGCAATAAATTAGAATGCAATGCAAGTGTTTTAAACCCAAATCAAAAATGTGATATTTGATGTAGCAAGTGATGAATAGGAAGAAGGATGCTCTTTCACTAATGCAATGCAAGAAGGAAGAAGTGTTCATTTTAAGTACCAAAAATAGATGTTGTTTTAGACAATTAGAAGAAGAGAGGATTACCAGGGAAAGAAATTTAGTGTGAATAAGTTTAGAAAATAAACAAACACACAATCTTTACCTAGGAATGAAGAAAAATGCAAGGAACCCCGGATGGGTCCCACCGGTGTGCCAAAATGTTTCACCATTTTCTTTACGTTATTGAGATGAAATAGATAAGGGTTATGGGATGAGGAGGAATACCTGTTTATGCTAGTTGGTTGATGGTTGTTGCACACATTCTGACTTCTCAATCCAATGTCTGATTGTGAGAGCTTCCTTTTGGCTAGGAGGAACTACCTAAAATAGAAAACAAGACCACAAAAGAAGAGTTAAATAATATATGATAGTGGAATGCCTAGTGTGTGCTAGATCCGAGAAGTGTGATACTCCCTAGATGGCTATCAATCCACTATTTAAAATAACTTAATGCAAGAAATAAACAAATTCCTACTGTATTTGATATGATTTAGGTATCTCATTCAAGCACAATAAGAAAATCTAATATAACAGGCTAGGCTATAGTCAGATCTAAAGGGTAGGTAGGTGTCAGGGTGTTGGAACTAGTCAGGGTTAGGTTCTGGGTTGTTTAGGTCACTTGGTAAAAGGTTGTTTGGTTCTGTTATTGGAAAAGGGTATGAAACATAGAGACCGATGTTGGTTGGGTGTAACCAATGATGGTTTAGAAGGGACCGATGGTCATGGGTAACCGGCGTCGGTAGGGTTAGGGTGAAAGGAACTCAATGAGATCTGATTATAGGAGTTGAATTGAAGCTAAAAAGAGATGGAAGGGTGGATAGGGAGGTCTGTAAAGGTCTTAGGTATACTTAGAGGGGTGTAGGAGGTGAGAATGGGTGATTTGTGGTGTGGGTAGAGGAATGGATGAGTCTACAAGTAGGTAGAAGATGGGAAATGAACATGCAAAGTATAAACTAATAAATGAAAGTAACAAAGGCTATTATATTGAAATAGACTATGCTGGTAGAAGATACACTTACTGTGATGCAGGTTTGATGGCTGAATGGTGATGGCAGTTGATTAGAAGAATGGTGTTTGGTGCCATGGTAGTGCTTCCTGGAATGCTTCCGTGAGTGCTATGCTTCTGGATCTATCCTGGTGCTAGCTATGGATGTTTGTAGGTGTGAAAAGGCTTTGGTTCTACTTGCATGTAACTCTCTTCTCGTCCCCTTGATCTCAAAATGTGCCAACCAAAAACAAGGTTGCTAAGGTGAATAAATGGTAACCGACATTAGTTCTGGTTGATAGGAATTGGTTTAGGGATGATGGTGTCGGTTAAGGTGGGATTCCCTAGGTTTACTAAAAATGGAAGATCTCACATCTTTTGGATCAGGTTCATTCCTTTATCCATAGATTGAATGGATGTTGCATTTTTATGAGTGGGAAGGTGGTTAGAGGAATAATAGGCCTTTATATTTAGGTTTGGACCAAGTCTTATTCATTTATGGAAACATGTTATGAATAGGTCTATGGTGAGGTGTCTATTCATTTAATTAAAGTAATTAAATTAATAATGGGGTGAGGATGGGTATTAATTTAATTATAAATAATTAAATTAATGTTAATGTGGGGTATAAGGGTCATGGTTAGGGGACGTGAGAAAGCATATAAAAAAAAATACAAAAGAGAGAAATAAGATGCAATAAAAAATGAACCAAGGAAAAGAATATCCAAAAAACCAAGATTTTATTTCTTCATAGAAATGGACAATCAATTACAATGGTGGATAAGGTGATATCCACATGCAAAGAGCCGATCTAAAGGCCTATAACTTAAAAATGTAAGGAACATAATTCCTTAGCAAAGTAAAGGGGTCCAACCTTTTATAATGAGCTTTGTTCCTTTATTTATAGAAGAAGTGTAACATTCCCATTTTAAGAATTTGGAAACAAGGGAATTTTTTTTACATAATGTTCTCTATTCTAAATAAAACATCATTTAGAACACACACATTCCATGCCAACAAATCTCATAATAGATAACCATATGCAATTGTAATGACTCGGTATGATACCGATCTCTCATTCCATGACTTGGTTATCAACCAATCTCTCATGTTACCTTCAAGTATAGAATACTTTATGTATACTACGTATACTTGGTTCTCCTATCCTATTTGAGGTCTTGAGTGATTTTTTTAAAGAACCTATCTAAATATTTGTTACCAATATTCATCTGACATCACATTGCTTTAAAATAGGTGACATAGGACAACACAACCAACAACTTGCGATCCTTTGGCCAAATATTTCCAACATATTGTTCATGTTAATATTCTGAGCGACATACTCGTCATTCCGAATATGTCTTTCACATCACTCTTCTATTATCTAGAATGGTCATTACTAACTATTGTCAGTCCACTTGCCCAAGGTTTAACCCTAGCCCTGGTTAGAAAAATAATTTATTATATAAATATTCTCACAATGTTTTAGGTATGTGGGCATACTCGGTTTAACTAATTCAACCGGATGTGCCAAGGTACCCTGAGCCATTGAAAGCTACTACCTATCCTAAACATGCCACTAACTTGACCTAGAGAGAAACTAGGTTCAAATCTTTAATTGTGTGTAGATCTAGATAATCAATGCAGAAGGGTGTTGCCACATGTCAACTGCAATGTTGTATCCTTGAGAAGACCCTTGTCTTCTTGAAGGTAATTTCCTACAGTTGGCATGTGCCAACATCCTACAAAAATTGCCTCATCAATATGTACATACCCCAAGGAGGTTATTAATACATTATTTAATTTGTATTATTACACTGATTACGACAACCCTGCTAAACCCTAATCCATCACTCCATAAGTTCTTTTCTAAATTTGATTTGTTTAGTCATTAAAGAACTTCCTTAACTTATGATTTATTTTTAGGTTCGTTTTACTTGGCTTATGACGTAAAATCCAAAGGAAAAGAAAGAAACATCATAAGTCCCATAACATATAACTTATCCATTCAAAGAAGGTGTAGTAACCAATTAGGTTAAACTAGTAGTAGACTTTATAGGAAAAGAAGTCTAATGATTAACGATCAAATCACCATTCTTTAGATTACATTTCTTTAAGCGAGGAATAATCTTCCTCTACATGATTAAGTGTTAGGATTTGTCGTACCCTTCTTATCTTTCACAATTTCTATAGTTTTACAACATATTCATTACACATTCAATTAATATGTTAGAATTTTTAGATAAAAAAATTTATCTTGTGCAACTTAACAAGATGCATCAAAATAAGGGAAATTCAACTATTTCCCTTTATCTAATTGATCAATTTTATCCTAATTAAACATAATAAATATATGAAAACATCATCAACATAGGATTTCCACCTTCTTCATAAATACAAGATAATTTACACAACCAATACAAGTAAATCTCCAAATTTCAATTCATCATTATAAAAATATATATTACAAGACTATGCATTTTAGGCATACTGTACAACAAACACCTCTATCCCAATAGAATACAACTTTTCTTTTTCAATACAACTCAAGAATGAATCGAAACTATTTACATAAGATACAAAATTAAATAATCCAATGCATCATGAAAGTTTCTGTCTTATTTTATCACTTACAATGTCCATCTACAAAATTGTTAGCATGGGTCAATTCAATGAACTGAGCATGATAAGTATTAAGAATTAAAGTAAAGTGCATTCCACTAATTGTTTCATTAAAAAACTCTGTTTTAATGAAACAATTAATATACAACATACAAATAATCATAAGTAATAACATCTAGAAATAAGTACAATTAAGAAAATCTGAATTTAATATAAAGAAAAGACCATAATATAATCTGCGGATCGTCAATTATATCACAAGACTTAATTGATCCTATCATTTACTTTAATCAATCAACAAGTCTTTTCATTCAATTATTTCATAAACCCATAAGAATAGAAATATACATTTATCTTTACCAAGCAAAAAAGAAGTTAGTTATAGCATAGATCATTTTAGTATGTTTCATCTTTCCATATAAACCAAGAAGAGAATCAATATATGTCTATTTCTTAGACACAATTCCTCTGAAGGAAATAATCAAGTTTAGAACACACATCACTGTCTCAGTCTAAAGATGACAAAAAAAGGAGTCCATAGTTAAAGAGGCAACAAAAAAACAAGAATCCCAATTCAATCCAAGTAGTTTTAAAAATAGTCTAAAAGAAAGCCTTACTAACTTCTATCTGCTAGTAGATATAATGCAAGGGTCTGAAACTCAGACGCCACAAATCCAAGCTATACTTTGGAAACTAAATCTCTTAACCAATCCACTACAAAATTTCCATCTTAGAAGAGATTTAAATAACGAGAAGTTCAATAAATGAAGGATTACGGGGATGATTGTGGTCTAGGGAATCCTGTGGCCAAACGCACCAAGTCAAACATGGGTAAAGGGGAGAAATAATTAGAACAGAAAAGAGCAGAATATAGGATGGGCTGAGGAGGATAACATAACATATGTGTCGGATGAATGCCCTGGTGAAAACCCAACCCAGAAGGATTTCTCTCTTGACAAAGAGAGGAAGCTATCCACAATTTTCATAATCTTAAAATGGATCGGATGGAAATTTTCTCGGCCAGAATCATTGTTAAAACCCATGCCTTCATGAGAGATTTTGAAAATTACAAACTAAACACTGATATAAATAGGCACAAAATTAGCCTGATCTCTATGGACCTTAAGGAGCTGCATGAAAAAATGGATAAAATGTCTTCCCTCATCCACAACGAAAACTCCAATAACACCAATGCCAGAAGAATGGAAATGGAAAATGAGATGCTGAAAATGAAAGGTATTATAATACAAATCAGATATGCACATATTCTCAATGTGAAAAGTACTATCTACCATCTCAAATTGCTAGCTGAAATGATCCAGTCCATGGAACTGGAAAAAGAAAAGGAAAAGGATGGTACAGGGCCGAAGGTGGTGATCAAAGAACCTAACTACAAGTACTAGAAGGAGACTATAACAACTCTAGTCAAAGAATGGAATGACTGCAAGGAGATAGTGGAAGATTTGATCAAAGATTAAGGAATGTCAATGGTTTGGATTTTGTTGTTTGTTTACCTTCATGTTGTTAGTTTAATCCTTTGAACTGCTATATACTGTAAATGCTATATAATGGATATCATATACTGTAATCTCTTTTTTTTTAATTTTGGAACAAGTATGGCCTTTTAAGTTTAATACTTTGGCCAATATAGAAGTATATTGTAACTCCTTGTAAGGGGGTAGGGTCCCCTCAACCCTAACTTTTACCTCTAATAAAAAAACTTATACAAGATAAACATGAGAAGGATCTCAAACCAAAATGGACCCAATCCATATTTCATTTCATTTATACTATGAAATGAAATCCTTTATTAAGTACAAACTTAGTAATTCTATAGCTAGTTCCCAAAAGAGAACTCAAATAGATTACACAGTCAAAGGATGCACATTACCATCATCCATTACAAAAATCACAACTACTTGCCTATTTTCATTCACCAAGATCAAATCCAAATTCAATCTCAAAACAAAATTCATAGTATATTTTCTAAATAGCATATTGTCCCCAAGAGATCCTATTCACTTCTTTGTCAAAAACCTAGAGATCCATTCAAGAACCCAACAAGGGATAGAAAAACACAACAGTGCAAGATAGACAAGGGTCGATGAAACTCACGGTCCCATGGAATGAATTTCCCAAGCATTCAGAATAGGGATTCTGTATTCCCTTCAAATGAAACACATAAAAATTGGTTTAAATTCAACGTCCAATTAAAACCCATGAATCAGATGAAATATCTAAAGAGAGTAAGGAACTAAACAATCTATTCAAGACAAATTTTGTCCCCAACTTCCTCCACCTCGACTGAATAGAATCACCACAAGCCTTACAAGTTTCATTTAGAAGCTTAAGATAGGTAAGGATTTGTTCAACATCAAGACAAAAAGGAAATAAATAATACATTCCATAAACCTCTACAATCGATACGACTGTCCCAAAATAGACCACAGCTCCGTCCTTTAATTCCAAAGAAATAAAAAATCCAAGCTTCCCACATGACACGTGTTCACTCAGGACAAAGAGGGAGAGGTTTTACTTCAATTTCTCTCACCCTGTCAAGTTCAAGGGAGGCTATACAGTCTAAAGGACATAAGAAATAAAACCATTCACACCCAAGGAGTGACACGAAGGAGAATACAAGGAGGTTACCAGTTCAGCATCAAACTGAAATAAACTCTCAAGCTACCATCGAGCAGATAGTCCATAAAGAAGATTAAGCTTCCAAAACTAGATAAACCAACAAAACCCAGCTCACAAAATAGGTAGAGAATTAAATTCACAATAATGGAATACTTGTTCAGAGATGAATATGAGCTTCAAACATAAGTTCCGATTTTCCCAAGATTCTATTACCGGTTCAGGCAAACACAAAAATCCATTGTGAGTCTAGAGTTCATAATTCCATAAAAATAATTAAACCTTAGCTCCGAGTAATTGTTCAAAGAAAAACTCACAACTCGACTACAATTTCAGCATAAGAACTATATATAAGTACAGTGTCGAATACGAAGGTTCAACCTAAAGTTCATATCTATACTAAGTTCCAACATAGTCCAAAACAAACACATAGTCCCCATACAAACTCATAACAAATTCTGAAGCTTCAATACTAATTTCAGAGCTTCGAGTACAAGCTTAGAACACTACGGAGCTCTACTTAAAAAACACAAGACTTAACAGAGATTCATAACCCAATAAGTAATAAGCTAGTTCTTTCGAATTATTCTTAAATGCAATAAACAAAGCTTCGAATACAAGCTACAGAGATTCCACTACAAATTTCAGACCTTCCAAAGATAAGTGACAAAGTCCTCAATACAAAATTTTCATGAATACCACTAAAAACTATTACAGAGAAATTTCCATCAAACTACCATTAACAACAAAGGACTCACATTCTAGAACCCACATAAATTTCAAGAAAACAACCAAGTAAATAACTAGATACATCATGCAAAAATATATCTCCAGTGAGTAGAGTTATTTTAATGAATCATTTAGAAGAAAGCAATAAATCTTAGTGGGTAGAGCCTATCATGCATGATAGTGCTTACGCCGATTCAAAGAAGATTTCCAATTGAGTTTTCAATACCTCTTCTTCTCCAGAATGATCAAACAACAATAATATTTTCATTCCTTGAACCGAAAATAGATCGGAGAATTCGTAAGTAGCCACTAAGTACATATCAAACTACTTGTTCAAAAAACCGAGATAGCTCCATGCAGTAAAAATTGTGAAGCATGCAAAAAAACAACCCCCAACAAATATGCTAGCATGCCTTCCAAGACAGCTTTCTCACCAAAACCAAGGAAAATTAATTCCATTAATTTACATATTCCCACCTATCTCTCCTTGCCACCGCCATCCAAAGTTGGTGAGACTAAATTTAACTTCCACATGCATTTCCAAACTTAGTGATGCCTCCACGTAGGTTCTACTAAACTTTAACTAGCCCCTGCCAAACTGGCAGTACTTATATGCCTTAAAACCAAATCAAATCAAAATCAAATCTCATTAAAATCTTAGGAACCACTTTGCTTAGCTCCCACTTGCCAATCGACCCATAGGTTCCCTTTCATATCCCCTTAGTTTAGGATAGATACAATTTTCTTAGGTTAGATCTTAGGTTAACTTAAAAGTATAACCTTAGGATATAACCCTTAAACAATAAATTTCCACCTTAGGTTAGGACATAGCTTAACCAAATACAATAGGTAATAGGTTAGAAATAACTTAGCATCCCTTAGGTTACTTCCCTTCATGCTAACTTAGTATTACAACTTAGGTTAGGATGTCATCCCACGTAGAGTGGTGTAGAAGGAGTTAGGAAAATTTACCTATGCCTCGAATCCCATTAGGATAGACCTTATTAGATATAGGACACATTATACACTCTCTTTCTCCAGAATCCTGAAGTAGTTTTCCCTTTCCCTTAACACCATTAAACACCCTGTAAAAGGTCAGTCAAGAAGATCCGAGCACAACACACAAAAAAATTCAAGCACGGTATTTCAAGATAATAAATAATTTGCAAAAACCACAAGTTTATTCCGTTAAGTCTCTTAATCAATGAATGTTATTTTTTTTCATCCATTTTAGATAAGAAGATTTAAAACATACCTTGGATCAATGGAATGTATCCAAGGATGAGTCCAATTTCAAGGGATAAGTTTGCAACCATTGTAACTAGATTAAAACTTACTCATAAGAAGTGAAATAGATTATTGCAAGCAACAACATATCATACCTATAGTCAAAGAGCAGAAATGATTTGTCCATGGCAAGCATGATTTTTCAACAACCCCGAAACATACATTTTCCTTGAAAATCACATGTCAATGCTTAGAATGCAAAAGAGGAATATAATAGTTTGATAAGGTGTTACATACTTCCCTCCTAAAAGAATCATTTTCTGATGATTATCTCATTTTAATCATTGCATTCTAGATAATCAATTTATTCACTTTCATAAAATAAGTTTGCAACAATATCTGAATTTAAAGTTTCAGAAATTAGCATTCACATAGTTGTTTATTCAAAAATTAATAGTTGTCTATCCATAACTGGTAGACTTATTGTCATATAAAGATAAAATCACTTTTTTTTATCAGTCATTCTAATCAATTCTGATCAAATAAATATGGAAAAGTAGTTTTCATATCTTCCAGGTTTTCCCAGGTTGCACTTTCTTCATTAAACTAGTCCCACTTTGGACCTTACATTGACTTATCTAATGATTTCTTAAATGAAACCGATGAGTTTCCGATTGCTCGTATGGGTTTAACCATGATTATGCCTAGGTCTTGGACCTACAAATAATTCCAATTTAACACATGTGATAAATATGAAACGTATTTCTTAAGCAAATAAATATGGAAAACATCATGCATTAATGACAAAGCAGGAGGTAATGCTAAATGGTAAGCTACAGGGTTGATTACTTCAACTATCTCAAAAGGTCCCACATAACGAGGTGATAACTTGGCAGCTTTGCCAAAATTTATAGAGCTCTTTTTTGGTTTAACCTAAAGAAAGACTTTCTCACCAAGTTCAAATTTCTGTCAACCCACTTTAAATCAGCATAACTCTTTTGCCTATATGCTACTTCTTTCAAGTGCTCACGAATCAATTTAACTTGTTTTTCCATTTCAGTAAGAATTTTAGGTCCAATTACCTCTCTATCCTCAATGTTGTCCCAACTAACAAGGGTTCTACATTTTATTTCGTATAATGCTTTGAAAGGTGTCATCTTAAGAGAGGCATGATATGTGTTATTATATGCAAACTCAGCTATTGGAAGGTACTCTTCGCACTTATACTGCTGGTCCATACAATACATTCATAACATATCCTCTAAAACTTGATTAACTCTTTCAGTTTGTCCACCCATTTCTAGATGATACGCAGAACTGAAATTTAGATTAGCTCCTAGAACTGCATCAAGCGTTTGCCAAAACCTTGATGTCATTCTAGGATCTCTATCTAATATGATTAATTCAGGTACTCCATGTAATCTGAAAATTTTGTGAACAAATCTTGTAGCTAACATAGAAGAATCATCCTTCAGATTACTAGCAATAAAATGTGCTACCTTTGTTAGTTTATCCACAACTACTAAAATAACATCATGTTTATTTCTTGACATAGGCAACCCTTGTATAAATTCCATGCTTATCACTTGCCATTTGTATTGCGGTATGCTATGAGGATACAATAAACCGGTTGGGTGCATATGTTTTGCTTTAACATGTTGACATTCAAGGCAATGTGTCACAAAATCTATAACATCCTTTTTCATTCCCTTCCAGAAATATTGTTGTTTTATATCAGCAAGCATCTTTGTAATACCAGGGTGTCTAGAAAAGGTGAATTGTGAAATTTTGCTAACAATTTCTTTCTTAAATCATTTAGCGAAGGTATGTATACCATGTTTTCAAATCTTAAGATTCCTTCACATCAAAGTGAAACTCTTTATACCTCCATCATTAGGATCTGTAGCAAGCGATGTCTTTACTTGCTGAAATTAAGAATCATATTCCATAACACTTTTTTTACTTCATCCTTAAATTGAGTTCTCAATGTTATAAGAGTAGAAATGTGCTTCCTATGAATTAGAGCATCAACCACTCTATTTTATTTACCCTTGATATAACTGATGTCAAAATCATATTGAGACAAAAACTCTAACCACCTTCATTGTCTTGCATTAATATTTGGCTGAGTGAAGATATACTTTAGCCCAAGATGATCAGTTTTCAATTCAAAAGGTTTACCAAGCAGGTAATGCCTCCAAAATTACAATGCATGAACAATGGCAGCAAGCTCTAAATCATGTGGAGCATAATTCAACTCATGTAACTTTAGTTTTCTACTTTCGTAAGCTATGACATGATCATTTTGTAACAAAATACCTCCTAGACCTTCACCAGATGCATCAGTTACCACCATAAAATCTCCATTAGGATTTGGTACTACTAGAATAGGTGCTAAAGTTAACTATTCCTTCAAATTTTTGAATGCAATTTCACATTTCTCATTCCAAACAAACTTTTTATCCTTCTTCTATAAGGAAGTTATTGGTGCAGCCACCTTAGAGAAATATTTTACAAATTTTCTATAGTAGCCAACAAGCCCCATGAAGCTTCTAACTTCATGTACATTCTTTGGTGTAAGCCACTTAGTTATAGCTACAATTTTTGAAGGATCTACAGAAATTCCATTCTTACTTATTACATGTCCCAAATAGTGTACTTCTGTGTCATAGAAGGAACATTTAGACAACTTACCAAATAACCGTCTCTTTCTTAATATTTCCAAAACTATCTTCAAATGCTCATGGTGTTCCTCTATACTTTTAGAATATATGAGAATGTCATCCAAGAATACGAGCACAAATTTGTCCAAGTATTCTTGAAATATATTATTCATTAAATTCATAAATGTTGTAGGTGCATTTGTTAATCCAAAAGGTAAAACCATGAACTCATAATGTCCATACCTTGTTCTAAAAGTTGTTTTATGAATTTCCTCATCCTTAATCTATAATTGATGATATATAAATTGAATATCTATCTTATAATATACCGATGCTCCATGCATATGATCAAATAAATCATCAATCTAAGTGTTCCATCCTTATTTTTCACAAAAATTACAGGTGTTCCCAAGGTGAAACACTTGGTCTTATCAAACCTTTAGACAAAATTTCTTACAAAGTGAGCCTTAAGCTCTACTAATTTTGTTGTATTCATTTTATACGGTGCTTTATAAATTAGTTCGGTTCCAATATTGATCTCTATTGTCAAATCAAACTCCCTTTTGGGTGGAAGACCTGAAATTCTTCTAGAAATACGTCACTAAAGTCTCGTAACAACGGATATCATTCCATGACATCATTGTTCTCTTCATTTGTTTCTACATTTTTCATTGCATATAAGGTACAACCTTTATTTTTGGCCTTTTTAAGTTGCATTGCTGGTAGTTTTCTAATAGAAATCTCATGTTTCACACCCTGAATCTCTGTTGTTTTCTATAGGTCATCTAAACAACTAATGTGTTTTTCAAAATAGTCCACTTTAGCCTTATGTTTTGCTAACCAATTAACACCTATGATTACATCATAAGACCCCAAAGGTGTAATATAAGGATCAAATTTAGTGGAAAAGTTAGGTAAATTAAGGACTACTCCAAAAAGACACATACTAACTGTATGAACAACATTGTTTCTATATTGTGCAGTCCATGTTTTATCCATGTTTCCATCTTTTCTTTTTAGTTTTGATGTTAATTTACTAGAAATAAAACATTCAGTAGCTCAGGTATCAAAAATAATAGTTATAGGTAAACCAAATAACTTATTCGAAACTTCTACAGTGTGGCCTATTTTTTAGCCTGCTTGTTAGCTACTTTAACATGCATCTTGTGCTACTAATTATGATCATGCTTTTTCAAAGGGAATTGATTTTCGTAATGATATTTACCACGCTTATATCAGCCTCATATGAGTTCTTTCCTAGGCTCGGTTTATTTCCATCCTTAGAGTTATCTTTCTGGCCTCCATAAGACTTTTGTCCATTATTATTGTTCTTGACAAACTTGTTTTGTGCATTACCAACAAATTTGTTTGTTACTAATTTCTTATTAGTATCAGATGAAAACTTACTTTTCATTCTGAATTTCTTCCATGGTCCTTTCTTAGGTGCAAGATATGATGAAGAGGAGTTGGGAATTTTCTTCCTTACTTCTTCCTTATGAGTAGAAATTGCCTTCAATTTCTATTTTTGCCTTATGGCCTTTTCAAAAACTCCTTCCATTATGGTTAGGTTGTGAACGTCCACCTCTCTTCCTATAACGGGATTCAATCCCATGACAAATTTTGTATCTTGAACTTATCATCGGTTCGGTGCTTGAGGAACATACTTAAGGAGTTTTGTAAACCACTCCCAATGCTCAGCTACAATTAAGTTTCCTTGAGCTAAGTTATGGAATTTAGTCATTTTTGATCATAGTAAAGTTGTGGCAACCAACGTTTCCTAAATTATCCTTTAAATTGATCCCATGTGATATTAGTTTCATCAATATTTAACTCATCCTTATGGTTGTCCCACCATAATGATGGCTCATGGGAAAGTTGATATGCTCCCCATATAGCCTTTGTTTCTTTTGATAAATTCCTTATTGTAAAGTATTTCTCCATTTCAGGAGCCAATTCTCAGCCCCATCTCCTAATGTGGTACCATCAAACTTGGGTGGAATTATCCTTTTTATAATCATTAGTGAGTTTAGCTGCCATCCTAACCTTTTTGTTCTCAGGTTGAATAGGTATGTTCACATTGTTATTATCAACACCTATATTGGCATTGTCCCCTAGGAGGTGGTTGATTATTGTTATCAGCATCTTCTTCCTCCTCATTACCCATTACTTATTGTTCAAGTACAACCAAATGATCTCTTGTGTCCAACATGGCAACAAAGATCTCATCAAGTTTCTAGGTAGTTGTTTCTCCTTCCGCAGGTAAAGGATTATTTGTAACATTTCCTCTTGTTCTAACCATTTTCTATTACAAGAAAATTAAGTTTCATCAGATTATGGAAACAATAGGTCTAAGAGCTGCAACCTTCAGCTCTGATACCAAGATGTAACATTCCCATTTTAAGACTTTAGAAATAAGGGATTTTTTTACATAATGTTCTCTATTCTAAATAAAACATCATTTAGAAAACACACATTCCATGCCAATCAATCTCATAACAGATAACCATATGCAACTGTATTGACTCGATATGATACTGATCTCTCATTCCATGACTCAATTATCAACCAATCTCTCATGTTAATTTAAAGTATAGAATACTTTATGTATACTACGTATACTTGGTTCTCCTACCCTATTTCGGGTATTGAGTGATCTGTTTAAAGAACCTATCTGAATATTTGTTACCAATATTCATCTAACATCATGTTGCTTTAAACTAGGTGACATAGGACAATGTAACCAGTAGCTTACGATACTTTGGCCAAAGATTTCCAACATACTATTCATGTTACTATTCCTACACACGACATACTCGTCATTCTAGAATACTTCCTTCACCTCGCTCTTTTTTATCTAGAATGGTCATTCTTGACTACCATCGGTTGCACTTGCCCAATGTTTAACCCTAACCCTAGTTATAAACATAATTTATTATAGAAAGATGCTCACAATGTCTTAGGGTATGTGGGCATACTCAGTTGACCTAAGTCAATCAGATGTGCTAAGGTACCCTGAGCCATTGAAAGATGCTACCTATCCTAAACATGCCATTAACTTTACCTAGAGAGAAACTAGGTTCAAGTCCTTAATTGTGTGTAGATCTAGATGATCAATGTAGAAGGGTGTTGCCACATGTCAACTGCAACGTTGTATCCTCGAGAAGACCCTTATCTTCTTGAAGGTACAGTCCTGTAGTTGGTGTGTGCTAACATCTTATAGAAACTTCCTCATCAAGATGTACATACCCCAAGGATGATATTAATACATTATTAATTTGGATTATTACACTGATTACAATAACCCTGCTAAACCCTAATCCAACACTCCATAAGTTCTTTTCTAAATTTGATTCATTTAGTCATTAAAGAACTTCCTTAACTTATGATTACTTTTTAGGTTTGTTTTACTTGGCTTAACAAATAGATATCCAAAGGACAAGACATCAACATCATAAGTCCCATTAAATATAACTTATCCATTTAAAGAAGGTGTAGCAACCAATTAGGTTCAACTAGTAGTAGAATTTATAGGGAAAGAAGTCTAACGATTAATGATCAAATCATCATTATTTAGATTACATTTCTTTGAGTGAGGAAGAATCTTCCTCTACATGATTAAGTGTTAGGGTTTTTCGTACCCTTCTTATCTTTCACAATTTCTATAGTTTTATAGCATATTCATTACACATTCCATTACTATGTTAGAATTGTTTAGATAAAATTTGTTATCTTATGCAACTTAACAAGCTGCATCTAAATAAGGGAAATTAAACTATTTCCCTTTATCCAACTGATCAATTTTATCTGAATTAAGCATATAACAGATATGAAAAATATCATCAAGATAGGATTTCCATCTTCTTCATAAATACAAGATAATTTACACAACCAATACAAGTAAATCTCCAACTTTCAATTCATCATTATAAAACTATATATTACAAGACTATGCATTTCAGAATACTCATGTACAACAAAAAACTTCTATCCTAAAAGAATAAAACTTTTCTTTTTCAATACAAATCGAGAATGAATCAAAACTGTTTACATAAGATACAAAATTAAATAAGCCAATGCATCATGAAATTTTTTATCTTCTTTTATCACTTACGATGTCCATCTACAAAACTACTAAAGCACGGTCAATTCAATGAACTCCACTAATTGTTTCATTAAACAATTTTTCTTTAATGAAATAATTAATATACAACATACAAATAATCATAAGTAACAACATCTAGAAAGAAGTAAAACTAAGAAAATATGAATTTACTTTTAAGAAAAGAGCATAATATAATCTATGCAACATCAAAATTATATCACAAGACTTAATTAATCCTATTGATTACTTTAAACAATCAACAAGTCTTTTCATTCAATTATTTCATAAACCCATAAGAATAAAAATACACATTTATCTTTACCAAGCAGCAAAATAAGTTAGTTACAACATAGCTCATTTTAGTATGCTTCATCTTTCCATATAAAACAAGAAGAGAATCAATACATGTCTATTTCTTAGACACAATTCCTCTGAAGGAAAGAATCATGTTTAGAACACACATCACTGCCTCAGTCCAAAGATGACAAAATAAGGAGTCCATAATTAAAGAGGCAACAACAAAACAAGAATCCCAATTCAATCCAAGCAGTTTTAAAAATAGTCTAAAAGAAATCCTTACTAACTTCTATCTACTAGTAGATATAATGCAAGGGTCTGAAACTCGGATTGCCCACAAATCCAAGCTATACTTTGGCAACTAAATCTCTTAACCAATCCACTAGAAAATTTCCATCTTAGAAGAGAGTTAAATAACGAGAAGTTCAATCAATGAACTTATACAGTCAACATGAAAAGGATCTCAAACCAAAATGGACCGAATCCATATTTCATTTCATTTATACTTGTGAAATGAAATCCTTTATTAAGTACAAACTTAGTAATTCTATAGCTAGTTCCCAAAAGAGAACTCAAACAGATTACACAATCAAAGGATGCACATTACCATCATCCATTACAAAACTCACAACTACTTACCTATTTCCATTCACCAAGCTCAAATCCAAATTCAATCTCAAAATTAAATTCACAGTATATTTTCTAAAAACATACTGCCCCTAAGAGATCCTATTCACTTCTCTATCAAAAACCTAGAGATCCATTCAAGAACCCAACAAGGGATAGAAAAATGCAACAGTGCAAGATAGACAAGGGTCGATGAAACTCACGGTCCCATGGACTGAATTTCCCAAGCATTCAGAATAGGGATACCGTATTCCCTTCAAATGACACACATAAAATTGGTTTAAATTCAACATCCAATCAAAACCCACGAATCAGATGAATTATCTGAAGAGAGTAAGGAACTAAAAAATCATTCAAGACAAATTTTATCCCCAACTTCCTCCACCTTGACTGAATAGAATCACCACAAGCCTCACAAGTTTCATTTAAAAGCTTAAGACAGTAAGAATTTTTTCAACATCAAGACAAAAAGGAAATAAATAATACATTCCATAAACCTCTACAATCGATACGACTGTCCCAAAATAGATCGTAGTTCCAGTCCATTAATTCCTAAGAATTAAAACAGCCAAGCTTCCCACATGACACGGGTTCACTCAGGGCAGAGAGGGAGAGGTTTTACTTTGATTTCTCTCACCCTTTTGAGTTCAAGGGAGGCTATACAGTCCAAAGGACATAAGAAATAAAACCATTCACACCCAAGGAGCGACACGAAGGATATTACAAGGAGGTTTCTAGTTCAACTTCAAACCAAAATAAACTCTCAAGCTACCATTGAGCAAATAGTACATAAAGAATATTAAGATTCCAAAACCAGATAAACCAACAAAACCCAGCTCACAAAACAAGTAGAGAATTAAATTCACAATAATGGAAAACTTGTTTAGAGATGAATACGAGCTTCAAACATAAGTTCCAATTTTCTCAAGATTCTATTACCGGTTCATGCACACACAAAAATCCATTGTGAGTCTAGAGTCCATAATTCCATAAAAATAATTAAACCTTAGCTTTGAGTAATTGTTCAGAGAAGAAATCACAACTCAACTACAAGTTCAGAATAAGAACTATATATATGTACAATTTTGAATACAAAGGTTCAACCTAAAGTCAAGATCTATACTAAGCTCTAACGCATTCCAAAACAAACACATAGTCCTCATACAAACTCATAACCAATTCTAAAGCTTCAATACTAATTTCAGAGCTTCGAGTACAAGCTTAGAACACTACGAGCTCTACTTCAAAAACACAAGACTAAATAGAGATTCGGAACCCAACAAGTAACAAGCCAGTTCTTTCAACATTAGTCTCGAATGCAAGAAACAAAGCTTTGAATACAAGCTACAGAGCTTCCACTACAAATTTCAGAGCTTCCAGTACAAGTTACAGAGTCCTCAATACAAATTTTACATGAATACCACTGAAAACTAGTACAAAGAAAGTTCCATCAAACTACCATTAACAACAAAGGATTCACATTCCAAAACCCACATAAATTTCAAGAAAACAAGCAAGTAAATAACTAGATACATCATGCAAAAATATATCTCCAGTGAGCAAAGTTATTTTAATGAATCATTTAGAAGAAAGCAAGAAATCTTAATGGGTAGAGCCTATCATGCCTGATAGTGCTTCTACCGATTCGAAATAAGACTTCCAACCGAGTTTCCAACACCCCTTCTTCTCCAAGAAAGATCAAACAACAATAATATTTTTCCACAATGCCTCTTATACATTCCTCGAACCGAAAATAGATCAGAGAATTCAAAAATAGCCACTAAGTGTAGATCAAACTGCTAGTTCAAAAAACTAGATAGCTCCATGTAGAGAAAAAATTGTGAAGCATGCAAAATAAAACAACCCCAACAAATCCACCAGCATTCCTTCCATGACACTTGTTTTCCAAAACCGAGGTGAATTAATGCCATTAATTTGCATATTCCCACCTATCTCTCCTTGCCACCACCATCCAAAGTTGGCGAGACTAAATTTAACTTCCACATGCATTTCCAAACTTAGTGATGCCTCCACGTAGGTTCCACTAAACTTTAACTAGACCACCGCCAAACCGATGCACTTTTATATGCCTAAAAACCAAATCAAATCAAAATCAAATCTCATTAAAATCTTAGGAACCACCACTTAGCTCCCACTTTCCAATCGACCCATAGGTTCCCTTTCATATCCCATTAGTTTAGGATAGATACAATTTTCTTAGGTTAGATCTTAGGTTAACTTACAAGTATGACCTTAGGATATAACCCTTAAACAATAAATTTCCACCTTAGGTTAGGACATAGCTTAACCAAATACAATAGGTAATAGGTTAGAAATAACATAGCATCCCTGAGGTTACTTATGTTCATGCTAACTTAGTATTAAAACTTAGGTTAGGATGTCATCTCACGTAGAGTGGTATAGAAGGAGTTAGGCAAATTTACCTATGCCTTGAATCCCATTAGGATAGACCTGATTAGATATAGGACACATTATACACTCTCTTTCTCCAGAACCCTGAAGTAGGTTTCCCTTTGCCTTAACACCATTAAGCACCCTATAAAAGGTCAATCAAGAAGATCTAAGCACAACACACAACAAAATGTAAGCATTGTCTTTCAGATAATAAAGAATTTGCAACAACCATAAGTTCAAGATGCGTTAAGTCTCTTAATCAATGAATGTTAGTTTTTTCATTCGGTTTAGATAAGAAGATTTAAAACATACCTTGGATCAATGTAGTTGATCCAAGGCTAAATCCAATTGCAAGGGATAAGTTTGCAACCATTCTAACTAGATTACAACTTACTCATAAGAAGTGAAATAGATTATTGCAAGCAGCAACATATCAACCCTACAATCAAAGAGCATAAATGATTTATCCATGGAAAACATTATTTTTCAACAACCCCGAAACATACATTTGTCTGAAAAATCACATATCAATGCTTGCAATGCAAAAGAGGAATATAACGGTTTGAAAAAGTGTTATAATAAGGAGAGAATAGGAGGAGAAATAAAAGGGAAACTCAATTTAAAAATTCCAACCTCGAACAAAAAGTAATGAATTCCTATGAATCCGCATGTAATGTTGTCACATGCATCTCCCTATTTCTATTTTTCTTGTGGAAGAAGGAAGGAGAGAAAATCAGATCAAATCTAGGTGGTTGAGCTAATAGAATATGTGCATTAATGGATTGAGACATATTTCCTTATTTTTCACCTACTAAATCCTTCTAAAATCTGGTTTCGAATGATTTGAAGTTTAGCCCACATCAACATCTCTCCAAAAAGACCAAGAGAGCACATATCTAAGAATTGTAGAAAAATTTATGATGTATTTAAGTCTACAAAGAAAATTGAACACTTAATGACACTTGACATACTCGATTGATCCATATAATCAAATGACTATCCTAAAATGTTTTCATTTCTACCACGTGTCATGTAATGTTTCATTGAAAGGATCGACACCTAATTGGTATGATTTGATAGGTTTTATGTTACACACTTAAGTTTTACAGTTGCCACATGACACTATGAATTGGTACAGAGAGTACACTTGGTGCACACGTGAGAAAGGGGTGTGAGAAGGTAGAATACGGGCATGCAAAAGAGGTGTGTACAAGTGTTGAGGAAAGGTACATATCTACGAAGTATAAAAGTATATAAGTGGTACACGTGCATCTAATTAAATGAGCATGTGAGGAAAGCTAGGAAGGAAGGAAGTGCGTAGTGCACAAATGCATGGGAGGGAATGCAAGTGCACAGGAGGATAGAAAAAGAGAGATGAATTGGTATGAGGGAATGTATATAACTCATAAGGAATGGCATGTGTGTGGTAAAGCATGCCGAGGATTTAGCCAAATTAGAAGGAAAGTTTTTAGATGTGCGCACAAGGAGTGCATGCAAAAAGGAAAATGGAAGAAGATAGAGGGATGAGTAAGGAAGGGTGTATAAGGGCACGCGTAAGAGTTTTAACCAAGTGATGTGCCAATGAAACCACTAGATTTTATGTAATCCATGAATTTGAACTTCAGAGTCAGAATGAGGATGTAAGTTGTCAAAATAACTAGGAGAGTTGTTTTGGAAAAACATTTGGTGAACTTTGAGGCAATCTGCCTACTAGATGAAGGATATCAATAGCCTTGAAGAATCCATTTGGCATGAAGTTAGTTTTAAAACATAAAATTATGATCTATAGTTTGAATAACTATGCCTGAAGTAACTTGAAGCACTTTCTAAACTTTGAACAACTGTCATTCTCATGTGAAGATGTTATGATCTAAAGTTCATGATAGCGGAAGAATGATGAAAGTTGGAATATTTTTGAACCAATCTGCATTCTAGAAGTAAAAAAGAGCGCTCGAAGGAAAATAACTATATACAAACAATACAATATGAGAAGAGTGCACTTGCAGGAACTAATACTATTCTAATATATACAATGATGTAGAAGACTTAAAGGAAGTGATTGAGATAAATCACATTAACTAGGATTGGTAGCACACCTCCATTAACATCTCAAAAGAGTTAACCTCCTTGTAAGAACTAATATTGTATGGGATACTTGTAGAGTGGATCAAACTTTGAATGACACCTAGGTTTGGCTCTATCAGCATCTCATTTTAAGAATAAATTACAAACTTTGAAAGCTTGAGGTCTATCCTTTCTCGCTGACAACTTATTTGGTGATTGTTGGTTATATTTTACTTTAATCATGGCAAATTTTCTCAATTCTTCAAGTTTAACCACTTTTTCATTTTGATTTCTTTTCATCCATGCCCTCAAACTCTAGTTGTTGGGCAATCTCTAACGAAGGTAATTACATGGACAAAGGAAGTGTAGTTTTCTTTCCATAAACAAGTTTGTAAGGTGACGTACCTATTTCCTTCTTCATTGTGATTTTTCTACTCACAAAGGTGCACGATATGTTTGTGTTCCATTTCCTTTGGTTGATATTAGTTTTCCATTTTATGATTCTCGTGAGGTTCTTATTGTTAGAATCAACCAATCCATTACCCTCGGGGTAATAGTTAGATGAAGTCTTCAAATAGATTCCAATATTAAGTTCCTAATCAGAAATTTTAGTACTAAGGAAGGATTTTGTATTATCAGAGATAAGGTTATGAGGAATTCCAAACCTTTTTACAATGCCTTTGAGAAAGTCAAGAATGACTGACTTAGTTGATTCCTTGAGTGCGAAAAATTCTGTCCACTTGGTGAAGTAATCTATAGGCGTCATGACCCATTTATGGCCTACACTTGAAGGAGGATTGATCATGCCAATGAAGTCTAGACCCCATTGCACAAAATTATGATCCATTGTAGATTGGTCATAGGGGAAGCATTGTCAATTTATTATTTCTTGCAAAGAAAGTACATTATTTTCATTTCATGACCCATTTTTGTGTGTCTGTGTTCATGGTAGGCAAGAAATATATTTCCTTGATGACATTCATCGTTGTTGTTTTGGTAGAGAAGTTTCCACCAAAGAATTCATCATGAAATTATGATAACACTTGGTCTACATGTGCGCAATCAATACATCTCAGTAACATGCCATCAATATTTCTTCTAAAGATAAGGAAAGTAATGAGCACATACATAATAGAATTTAATCTCGATGTCTTCTCTTTTATTTTCTCAAACCAGGAGTGTATGTGTTAGAGGAAAGGAATGTGATCATGATATCAATCTAGTTGTGCATTAGGATCTCTATTCTACTGAATTTTGGGACGTGTTAGCTCCTCCTCTAGGAATAATGAAGTATCTTGATCATTTTGTATGTCCTCAACAATCTATTTATAGAGCGCATTTCCTCTAATCAACTTAGTGGATTTGATAGTCACATCATAGTCCATGATTTTGGTCACCCATCTTGCTCTTTTCTCACTGATTTCTTCTCCCATGATGAAGTCTCTCACACTTGAGTGTGAAACTAACACCTTGATATGATTTATGGTAAGTACAATTTTGAACATTTTTAACGTGTACATGATGGTGAAGACCTTTTTTCCATGTGAATATATTTTAATTCATAATCCTTCAGTGTTTGACTAAATAAATCCACTGACTACTCTAGTCCTTATTCATTTTATTTTGTAAAGACAACAACAACACTAACATCAAATATATAAGCATAAAGGATAAAATCCTTAGATTAATATATATTGATGAGTGTTGGAGCGTAAGTAATCTCTTGCTTGATTTTGTTGAAGCTCTCTTTTCCTTATGTTGTCCACTTGAAGACTATGTTTTTCTTGAGCATAAAGGTGATGGGCCTAACTAGTCCTGTAAATTTATGGATGAATCTCCTAATAAAAATAATTTTACTAGGAAATACTCCAAGGCTTTCTTATGCGTTGGCAAGGAAAAAGCAAGGATGGCTGAAACATGCTCAGGATCAATATGAATTCCATCCTTTGAGACCACATGGCCCATAATATTTCCTTGCACAAAAAAAAAAAGTTACAATTATTAGGATTAAGAGAAACCCCAAATTATTTTCATCTCTCAAAGACCTTATTCGGATGCATCATATGATCTACTCTATGATTTGAGAAGAAAATTATGTCATCCAAGTAAACTAGGATGAACTCATTTATATATCCTTTAAAGGAAATATCCATGGCTCACTGGAACGTTGCACTTGTATTTTACAAACCAAAGGGAATATTTTTATATGCATAGGTTCCACACTTGGTTGTAATGTCATCTTAAATTAATCCTCTTCCTTAACCATAATAAGATTGAAACTAGAATATCCATCCAACATAGAAAATATCTACGGGCTAGCCTCTATCTGTAGAATCTTCTTCATAGGAAAAGGATAATGATCCTTCAAGGATTCCTTATTCAAATCTTTGAAATTGACATAGATTATGATTTCACCATTCTTTTTAGGTAGAATATTTGACGAGAAATATTATCTTAGCCTCAATGAGTTTAAACAATTATTTCCTTATGAGGGGCTCTATCTTAGGATTTACATGCCTTCATTTTTTTATGGGATTGATGCTAGGATCTAGGTAAATGGAGTACTTGAGCAAGAATTGGATCATATTCTTTCAGTCTTCATATTCCCATGAGAATATGTCACTATATTCTTGATAGTAAGAAACAAACGCATGCTTTTCATCTTGTGCAAAATCTTTTCCAATTCGGAGGATTTTTAGTATAAATATTTTCCTAAAATTCCCTAAGCCTAGACAATGTTGAAGGGATTCTCGATACCTTTCGAATGTATGCTAAACTTCAGAAATAGATTCCGTATGAAAATTCTATCACTGGTCAAAGTTAAGGTATTAAATGGGTCAAAACTCATCAAAAGTCCAATACGGATGTGACACATGGCAAAAGTGATAAGTGAAAACAAGGAAAAATGAATTTTGTTTGATATGGTTTCAAGCCTCGATCTTCGACTCATGTTTTGGTGGAAAATAACAACGGGCTCAACATTTGTAATGGAGGTGAGCTCGGCTTCCGTGAGAGATATATTCTTGTTTTCCAATGTGGTGGGCTCTCAAACCACCACGTGAATGTCAATTTTTCATTTCAATCTCGATATTTTGTTTTGAGTTTGAATTTTGCACTATGAGTTGATTTTTTCATTGCAGGTTGATAATCACTCGACAAGCTATTTTACTAGCTCGGTGGGGTGATCAACTCCCCACCGAGTTGATCACATTTCCACATTTCTCATTTGAATTGAGTTTGTTTCCACATGGTTTGAGATTCACACTATTCCTAATTACCTCGTCGATCACATTGGTCAGCTTTTATTATAGTTCGATAGTCATGTAGATCATTTGTTTCCACATATCTTGGAAGGTCTTATTAAACAATGCTCAGGGATCCATATTATCCCACTTACCTCGGTAGATTACGTTTTTGGGTTGGATTTATATGGTAAGGGTGGAGTAAACAATGCAATGACCATTCAAACCAATAGCCAACCCACAATGGGTGGATCAATATTTACACACGGCTTGGCACCCCAAATGGTGTAGCTAACCCCAATCGTCACATAATGGCCATAACAACTCATAAGTGGTGTGGATCTTAATAAAAGGCTCAAATATGGATTATTCCATGGGATAAGTTATTGGCCATGCTAATTTAAACCCAAACCACCTCTCCATTGCAAAGAATATGGGATTTTATCCCCGATGAATGCAAAATGGAGGCAAAAAGTGTAAGGCATATTTGAACTATGAATCTTAGGCCCTAATTTGTATCCATCCAACTGACTCATCACGTAACTCGGTCCAAGTTAGAAAAGAGCTCGGTCCTATTTAAAGAGGACTATGGAGTAGACTATAAGGGGGGGCATAACAAATCCCACATATAAATTAATCTACGATGGCCAAAGCTCGAACACGTGGGAATCAAACCCCGAACCTACAATGTAAAGACCAATCCACCCAACTGAATCTCCACCTAGCTTAGTTAGGATAGAAATGAGCTTGCTAGTCTAAATAGAGCATTGTGCTTTATTTTTAGATGGGGATAACAATGCAACAAGATTCAACGGGTATTTTAGAGGCTCAAATGGCCGAATTTCTTAATGATGTAAAAATGAAAGTTGCTTAGAATTTCCTCTAGTTTCCAAATATGTAAACCTATTTCATGTAGGTGTTGTAAATTTAAATTTTTAGGCATTTTTCAGATGCATTTGCATAGGAAACCAATTGGAGAAGCATTGTATGAGGCACAAATCATTCTTGGGACAATTTCGACTATTTTTCAGAGTTCCTTGGGACATTTATCAGCTCATTTGTAGGTATAAAGATCTTTTAGTCATTATTGAATGGTTATTATACTTCATTGGATGTTGAATAGATTGATTCACTTTCTATGAATCTAGAGACATAGCCTTTGGGTGAAATCTGTTATCAATTTCTGAGTTGTGGTGTTTTTATCTTATTTTGAGAAGATTTTGATAAGATAAAAGTTCATCTTTTAATTATTTTTAGTAATTTATAAAATAAGCATGAAACCTGGAGTAAATAGATTGAAGTAAATTTTAGTATGCATAACCAACATCGAGATAATGAATGCACTATTAGATTTTGAAATCAAGAATTCAGATTGAGTGCAAAATTTAATTCATATTATGAATTATTTAACAGCTTTTGGAACAGAATCGAAAAATTCACTTAAGCTAGAAAAATCAGATTAATTGATCATTTTGGAAGAGTTTAAAAATTGGGCTTCAAGACACCCAAAATTGGATAATTGAACTCATGATCAATGTTGAGTCTGTTAAAATTTGTTCATCTGAAAATTTTCTAAGTACTTCAAAAAAATTAAGTACCATTTTCGGATCAAGTTGGTATCGATCTAGTTTAGCCCTTGATTTGGTTCGGTATTATTCGATTCAGCTTTTGGTTTTTGCATTTTGGATTAATATTTTAGTTTTAATTTGTAGTTTTGGAAGTGCAAGTATGCAAGAAAACCATGGGAAAGTTATCCAACAGGGAGAAAATTGAGGAACTTGAAGCATGTAATCAACAGATATAGGAAGAAAATTCTTTCCTGAGATGTTAGGTATTGGCTCTTGAAGAGAAACTTGACACATTGAGAAAAGAGCTAGAATCTAAGGATGAGCTCTTGATGGTGTTGCAAATTGATGGACCTAACAAGGTACCAGTTATTGTTGATGCATCCACTATGACAGATGAGTGCATAGTAAGTATAGAAATATCTAATTCCTTTTCCCATGATAATTTGGATTCTACTATAGTGCTAGGTGAATTTGAAAAGCACACTAAAGGTATAGGATCTAAAATTTTGAATAACATGGGTTTTAATGGAATTAACCTTGGTAAGAATAATCAAGGTATAACTAACCCAATCTTGGTTGAGGAAAGACCTCATTATGCAGGACTGGGATATGTTAGTGCAGGGGAAATAGTGATTGGAGATATTTCCAAGTCAGTTGGAAGAAGACAAGCTTCTGACATCCAAGTGCCATCCTGATAGTTTCAGTGATTCATCCTCAACATGAGGATCTAGTAATAATTCACCATGGAGAGGTATAGAAATCCCTCCACCTTTTGTTTACCATTGTTCTAATAGAAAATGTAAAAAACTTAATGTACTTTCTAAATTGGAAAAAATTGGCTATGATTTTCAAGCAATGTTGAATAACTACCCTTACACATTTTTTGGATTGTCTAATCCTTGTGTGGCCAAGTGTAGGAAAAGAAAATCCATAATGGAATAGATTGAGAAAATGCATTCTCCTAAACCTAGCTCACTAAGAACCTTTGAAGGTAAGGTTCCTAAAAATGTGGATCAAAGGTTTTGTGAACACTATAAAAAGAAAGGTCATTTAATTGAAAAATGTTTGCAACTATATCAAGAACAAAAATTAAAGTTCATTAAACATGATAATAGTTTAAAACCAACCATTATGACCTCTTCAAAGTGAATCGGGGAAAATTGAGTTGAAAAAACCACCTAAAAAGGAAAATGTGTTGAAAAAGGTGGGTAAATAGTTTATCGCCATGTTTGCATAGTTGATTTATTGAATGGTATGCAAACTAACCGCATGATTTGGAAATATTGTTGAAATGTAAAAAAGGATAAGTTCCAAATTTATTTATCTTGTTTTGTGTTTTGAAGTGTCCTGATGAGAAGATAACCATGTGACATGTTTAAAATACTTGGTGTAATTTTTTTTTTTTATGATTTTACAAACTTCATCTTTCAGCAACATGTATAGTTTTAATGGGCATGATCTATGGTCAGATGTCTATTTCTAGAAGTTGTATTGAGTATGTTGTCATAGTGCAAGTTGTATCATGTAGGCATTATTTGTAAGTGCACAAATTATACAAACTCTTTGTTTACTATACATGATTTTTGCACATGTGTAAGTCTTATTGATAGGCTTAAATATTTGTAACTATCAAATATAGTTACAAATAATATGTATAATGTTTACACCGAAAAGCTGTGAATACATGTTACAATTTTGTATTGTTGAAAGTAGTAAGTGCATGATCATATTGTAAAGAGGAATATGACAGTTGCAGTGTCACATCATTTGTAGTTTAGGCCATTGGGTTATGTTACTTTTATTTTCATTTGATTATTGCAATTTTGGAAAAATTGCCATGTTATAAATTGGGTTCTATGTTTGTGATATGTAGAACGTGTGTACAGTTCAATTGGGTAAAATTTCCATTTTGAGGTCAAAATGGTCTTACTAGAGAGGCATGCTCCATAGGATTTTTCACTATGAATATATTCCCTAAACTTCCCTAAACCTAGGCCATGTTGAAGGTATTCTTGATACCTTTTCGATGAAATGTTGAACTTCAGAAACATAGTCCGTATGCAAATTCTATCACCGATCAAAGTTAAGGTCTTAAATAGGTCAACCCTAGTCAATAATCCAATTCGGACGTGACATGTGGAAAAAGTGGAAAGTGAAAAAGGCAAAATGAAGGTTTTTTTATATGGTTTCGGGCCTTTTGTGTTTCACTCACGTTATGGCGGAAAAAAATAAGAGGCTCAAATTTTGTAATGGAGGGGAGCCCAACTGCCGTGAGAGCTATATTCTTGTTTACCGACATGGTGGGTTCTCAAACCACCACGTGGACGTTAATTTTGAATTCTGAGCTCTATTATTTGTTTTGAGTTCAAATTTTGCACTATGAGTTTATTTTTTTCATTGCAGTTGATAGTTAGCTTGACAAGCTACTTTACTAGCTTGGTGGGGTGATTAATTCCCCACCGAGTTGATCATATTTCCACATTGTTCATTTGAATAAAGTTTGTTTCCACATGGTTTAGGATTCACATTATTCCCAATTACCTTAGCGACCACATTGGTCGGTTTGATTATAGCTCAACAGTCATGCAGCTCAGACATTTCCACTTATCTTTGAAGGCCTTATCAAACAATGCTTGGGATCCATCTTATTCCACTTAACTCGACAGATTACATTTTTGGGGCAGATTTATATGGTAAGGATGGATTTAATAATGCAATGACCATTTGAACCAATAGCCAACCCAAAATGTGTGGATAAATAATTACACATGGCTCGACACCCTAAATGGCGCAGCCAACCCAACTCGCCATGTAGAGGCCTCAATAACTCGAAAGTTGTGTGGAGCCCAAAAAAAGGCTCAAATGTGGCTTATATCACAGGATAAGTTATTGGACCATCCCAATTTAAACCCCAACCACCTCTCCATTGCAAACAATATGGGATTTTATCCCTAATGAATGCAAAATGGAAGTGAAAATGGTAAGGTGGATTCAAACCACGAACCTTGGGTCCCTAAGTTGCATCCATCCAACTCAATCACCACCTAAATTGGTCGAGTTAAAAAAGAGTCCAATTCCATTTAAAGAGGATTGTGTAGAAGACTGTAAGGGGACCATAATAGATCCCACATGTAAAGTAATCCATGGTAGTAAAAGGTGAACTGTGGGAATATAATCCCCGACTGCCGGTGCAAAGACAAATCCTCCCAACCAACTAGAATCCTAGCTTATTCGGGCTTGAAACAAGCTCACCAATATAAATAGAGCATTGTAATATGTGCTTAGAGGGGATAATAGGGAAGTAAGCTTCAACAGGGATTTTGGAGGATCAAATGGCCAAATTTCTAAATAAAGTAAAAAGAAAATTTCTCAAAATTTCCTCTAGTCTCAAAATATGTAAACCTCTTTCATGTAGGTGTTCTACATTTAAAGTTGTAGGAATTTTTGGACACATTTACACAGAAATCAACTGGAGAAGCACTATAGAGCCTCAAATTGTTCTTGGGATAATTTCTATTATTTTTCGAGTTCCTCGGGACATTTATCTCGCTCATTTATAGGTATAAAGATCTATTAATCATTATTGAAGGGTTATTGTACTTCATTGATGTTGAATATATCAATTCAGTTTCGTGATTCTAGACACGTAGCCTTCTGATGAACTCGGTTATCAATTTCTAAGCTGTGGTTTTTTTAGCTAGTTTTTCAAGATTTTGATAAGATAAATGTTCATCTTTTGATTAATTTTATTAATAGATAAAATAATCACAAAACCGGACTAAACAGATTGAAGGAAATTTCATTATCCACAACCCACATCAGATAATTGAATGCACTATTAGATTTTGAAATCAAGAATTCAGATTGAGTGCATATATTAATTATTCTTGTGAATTATTTAATGGTTTTATAATAGAATCAATAAATTCACTTAAGTTGGAAAAATCAGATTAATTGATAATTTTGGAAGAGTTTAAAAATTGGGCTTCAAGACACCCAAAACTACATAATTCAACTCATGATCAATGTTGAGTTTGTTAAAAAAATCATTTGAAAATTTTCTAAGTACTTCAAAAAATTAAGTACCATTTTCGATCATTTTCCATGCAACAACTCTTTACAATACACATTAGTGACTAGATTATAGTCTTCTTGCATTGCACACATATATTTTTCTTCACCCTTGAATCCATCATCAGGGCTGAAAATATTCTCTAAGGTGACCAATCCTTTAGGAAACTTGTTTTTATTTAGTTGGATCACTTGGTCACCATAGTTTTCATGTAAGTCAACTTGCATTCTTGAAGAGAACTCAACTTCATTCTAAATGAACTAGAAAATTATCACGTCACTATAAAAACACTTTCCAGTTGGTTTCATTATCTAGAATAAATATTATGATCACCATCTTGATGTGTTGTGCGTTGCCTCAAACAAAATCCTTGACAGTGAGAACAGTGAACCAATTGTGACCATTTGATCTTCTTCTTTCTTTAGCTTTCTTAGTACCAATTGAAGATTTAGAGCATCAAATATCTCTAGAAGGTCCCAAAATATATTTTAAAAAGATTTAAGAAGATTATTATTTTTTTGAACTTGTTTGTGGCCTGATGTATAACCAACTCAGTGTCCCCAAAAAATTGCAACACCTTAACCTTTTACTTTTTAGCAATAGGAATTTCATTCACCAACACTTCATATTCTAATATGTGGTTAGAGCATGTAAACTGCAGCCTATGTGAAAATAAGAAATTATCATTCTTATGAGAAATGAGAACAACACATGTTCATGCCCCATTCCTACTTCGGATCCATCATAGTATAAATTCCACAATCCATAATTTTATTCATTTTATTTTAAGCGCAAGACAACAACAAAACTTATTCTTAAAGGATGCAATAAGCACCAAGAATAGTTTCAAAAGTTGTAAGTGATGCATCATAAGTATAAAATTTATATCTCTTTTATCCCACTCATCTACCAAAAATCAAGTATAGGAAGGGGAAAATTTTGTTCTCTTAAATATGAATCTTATTCTTTGCCTTCTTGGATTAGGTAATTGGCTTAGAGAGGTGATGGGTCATATGAATCAACATTATAGGAATTTATCATCTCAAATTGTATGGTAAAATGTAAAATGGGTAGCATACATTGTTATAAATAACATATGAGACCAATCAAAAGACAGGTAGCCACCCAATTTGGCAAAACTCCTTGATAGTTAGAGGGAGAAAAAAAGGAGGTAGGTCAATAATTGACACATCTTGAGTTATGGTTAGGATTGGACATACATGGAGGGTTAACTTAAGATCATTAATGACTCCTAGAGTAGTAACAAAGTGGATCCATAAAGATGGAGAAATTCTTTAGATGTGGGGATATACTCAATACCTAGGACATCAACAATTTTTTTTGGCATAACATAAATACTAGCCCCTAAATCAATATTACAATTGTGCATAAAATGTTTGTATACTATAAAGGACATATAGAAAGGTGGGGTTTTGACAAATTTTCTTACTTACTTCTTATTTGATTGACAAATGTGAACACCAACATTAGGTTTTGGATAACCGTGATCATCACTTGGGATTTTTTCAAAGCTTCATGTAATAGGTTGTGCTAAAATGGAATGGCCAGGGCATCCCACATTGTGACATTCACATTTTTTTCTTCATTTGGTCCATAATGTTGAATAGAAGGCAAATGTACTTGTTCATTTATGACACAACATTCTATTTTCTTGATTGTTCAGAGTGAAAGTAGAAGATTTAGGTTGCGAGAAGATTTACCTACCAAAAGAGGAGTGTGCACTACTTTTGTTGGAGCATTGTGTGGAACCTCATGCGCTGTAATTTACACACCAAAAATATTGGTATGATTTAAAATTGCATCCTTATATTTTTGAATATCACCATGACCGGTAGAATTTGAAGACTATGTGCTAGTTTCCAAAGATTCTCTTCTTGTATCTTGTATTGTTAGCAACATGTGTGCACGACCTATTTGAGCTATCCATAGCTTGGTTCATTTCAAAAATTCATCAACACCAAAGAAGACAAGGGTGTCCTAAGGGATAAATTTTGGCATTACTTCATTTTTAGGTAGGCATGTGCTAGTTGAGGGCTCACTTCTTGAAGCACTTTGAATCAAGTAGGCCTTCACATGTAAGGAATTGGTGTAGGTATACTAGATCTGAGACATTTTACAAGGAAAGGACCATTCTCGACTCTTGGACCAAATTATTCTGAACTAGAACAAGTGCTTGACTTGAACTTTACACTCGGAAGAGGTTGTTTAGGGAAACATTCTCAAGCGGGAGATGTGCATTAACATGTCATCTATCATTTTTCTGTTTCTTCCCATATCTTTGATTTGGATATTGATTTCTAAAGGGCTGATGGATTTGATTATACCCTTGATTATAATTATTTTTGAAGGCTTGTGCCTATTGTTTTTCTAAAGATATAACTTTATTGGACAAGTTTCTAATCAGGGCCTTCATTTCTTCATCCTCCTTTTGCTGCATGGGAGAATAGGATGTGGATGTAGTGGGTTGAGAATTTGGTTTTGGAATAGGAACAATAGAAATTTTAGGTGCTTGAGGAATCTCAGGAAACAAGGGCATGGGTGGTCTAGGATTTAATTTTCCTACATGAATAAGACTATTTTCTACTTTGGTTGCAATATTATAGGAAACTCGGTAAGGTTCTACCCCCATAGACTGAATCATGACTGAAATATCACTATTCAAAGCCTTTAGATAATATAGGAAAATATGTTGGGTTTTAGGCCTTACCACTTGAGGGATCCTGTCCCAATTTTTTTGAAATCTGATATTGAAATCATTTGTCTTCTCATTAGGTGATCTTATGCTTGTTGTTAGTTATTCTACAAGAGACAGTGATCTGATTTATCTTAAAAATAATTGTAGAAAAAAATGCCAATATCATCCCAACCAATAATCAATGTAGGTCTCAATATCCTATACCATTAGAGCACTTTAAGTTTGAGGGAATATGGAAGAATCCTAAATGCTACATCACCATGTGTAACTAGATAAATAGATCATACATTGGTAATATACTGGATGTGCTCGTAGGGTTAACTTGATTCTCACTGGTGAAGTATGGAATACTCTTGAGCACTTGTGTTGGCATGTCCTGTTGTGCATTTAGAGTGATAGGATTTTTTCTAATAAGATGGACAAATGGTAAATTTATCTGAGGTGGTGGTGCTTCGATGATGAGGTGTGTGGAAGGTCTATTGAGAGGAGTGGAAAGTATGTGGTGCAATAGAGATAGAGATGTGCATGCAATTGATCTATTGCCTCTTCTTCTTGGATAAATATGTAGGTACTCAAAGGACTCCTCGTACTGTGATCTTTCTAGTATGTATCCTTCTCATGAAAAAGTCAAGTAGACTACTAAAAATAGTAGATATGAGAGATGGGAGTCACCGGATGTGTTGAAAAAGGTCTCCAAAGGATGGAAATCACTAAATCACACACTGAAACTTATCAATAATGAAATTTAAGATTTCAATAATTTTCCTACTTGGCGTGCCAAATGTTGGATATCAAAATTGTACCTATCCTAGATCGGATGAACTGGGTTTTTGAGGTAACACAGATTTTCTCCAAGTTTTGGGACCTTACATGCTTGAGAAATACCTAAGGAGAAGGTTGATTGCTCTACCTATTTTTATTACTAAAACTAATCCTATGAAGGGAAATGTAGCTACCTATCACTACTATAAGAATCCAATGGATCAGGTTTAGGAGATGCATGAAAAGGGAAAACCTAAGCTAAGAGGGAAGTAATAACACTAGAAAGAGGAGGATGAATGCCATTAGATTTAAGTGAAAATGAAAGAGAATGTGAACAGAGTGGATAGATACACCCATCATAGTACGGAAAAAACTCACACATTTTCTTTCATGGAGCACAATAAAAAAGAGGCCTACAAGGGATGTGAGAAATCACAACAAATAAATAATTCAAAAGAGAGGCAAGAAGATGCAATAAAAAAAGATCCAAGGTAGAGTGTATCCATAAAACCAAACTTTTATTACTTCATAGAAATGAACATTCCATTAAAATGGTGGATCATGTGATATCCACATGTGAATAGCCAAATCTAAAGGCCTATAACTTAAACATGTAAGGAACATAAGTCCTTAGCAAAATAAAGGGGTATAACCTTTTATAATGAGATTTGTTCATTTATTTATAGAAGAAGAAGGATATAAGAGGAGGAGAAAGAAGAGGGAAAATTGGATTCAAAATTCCAACCTCTAACAACTATCAATGAATTCCTATAAATCCACCTATATGTTCTGTCATATGTGCCTCCCTATGTTTATTTTTCTTATGGAGGAAGGAAGGAGGACAAATTGGATCAAATTTGGGTGGTTGAGCTAACTAAATCTATGTATTAATGTCTTGATATGTGTTTCCCTATTTATAACCTACCAAATCCCACAAAAATATGATTTTGAATGATATGGTTGTAGCCCATGTCAAGTATCTCTCCAACAAGACTAAGAGTACGTAGATCTGAGTCCTATAGAAAAATTTATGATGTTTTGAAGTCTACTGTGGAAACTAAACACGTAATGACACATGGTGTACTCTAATTAATGCATGTGATTGGATGAATTACCCGAAGCTTTTTGTTTCTACCATGTGTAACACAATGTTTCATTGTAAGGATTTAATGCTAAATTGGTTAACTATTATAGGTTGCATGTTGCACGCTTAAGTCTAACAAGTTGTCATGTGGTACAGTGACTTGGTGCAGGCAGAGAGTACACTTGGTGCATGTGTGAGAAAGGGGTAGGAGAAGGTGGAAGATAGGAACATAAAATATTTATGCACATGTGGGGAGGAAAGGGACATATCTATAGAATTATACAAGTATGAAAGCAAAGTGTGTGTGCATCTAATTGAATGAGCGCACGAGGAAAGAAAGCAAGGAAGGAAGTGCGTAGTGCGTAAATGCACGGGAGGGAATGTAACCGTGTGAGAGGATAATGATGAGGAATATGATTTTGTGCTAGGGAATGTGTAGAAATCACAAAGAAGGGTGTGTGGGTAGAACATCAATACAAGGATATAGCCAAATTTGAAGGAAAGTTTGTAGATGCGCACACAAGTAGTGCACATAAAAGGGAAAATGGAAGAAGATATAGGAATGAGGAATGAAGGGTGCACAAGGGCATGAAAAATAATTACAACCAAGTTATGTGCCAATGAAACCACCAAACTATCCTCAATCCATGAATTTGAACTTTAGAGTCAGAATGAGGATGTAAGTTGTCAAAATAAATAGGATAGTTGTTTTTGGACAACATGTTATTTGATATTCTTCTTGGTTTTAGAATTTCCTTGACATGATGTATGAATTTTCTCACCCTTCAATTAATTTTATCTTGCTTGTTATAATTTCTCCCTTATATTCTTCTATTTCGTATTTAGTTTATCACATTATTTAACCTTGGTGTTTATAGCTACTTTACATGGCTCCTAACTAGATTCCTACTCTAATTCGCATTGAGTTATGTAACTTTTAAAAACTATACCTGGTCTATCATTAGGATGTATGTGATTGCTTAAAATTTCCTTAATTATTTGATATATCATCAATTTATTTTTAGTTTTTTCTAGCTCATCCTTTAGGGTATTCAATTCTTATTCATGTTTGAAACAAGTTTTTTCCTTGTCACTTAGAGATTTTGACATAATCTCAACAAATGATTGCACCTCTTTGAGTTCTTGTAGATGATTAGCTTCCATGAGGTTGATTTTAGTCTTTACCTCAGTTATCATGGCTTGAGAAATCTCATACTTATTTTTTAGTATTGTCTCAGCTTTACCACCCATGCTTGTGCCTCAAAAACCTTATCTTAAGCTATTGAAATTTTACCAAGAGAAAAATATCTGATACTAATTGCTAGAAATTTTAGGCACTAAGAGGGGGTGAATCAATTCTCTTTAAAAACTTTTCAAGCAACGTACATTGATTCAATAAACTATACTTAACTATCTTAACCATGATAATCATGGACATTCAACCATAAGAGAGAGAGATAGGAAAAACCACACATAAACATGTGAGAAGACAATATTTAAGGTGGGAAACCCAATAAGGGAACAAACCTACTGAAATAAGATAACTATCTTGGACAAATTGTCCTATTAGGTTATAATGATTTCACCATTTGGTCATCACCCAGCTTAGCTTTAATCACCCACTCCAATTTTGAAGCACCCACTCTAATACAAAGCCAAGAACCCACTTGAAATATTTGCAACCACATACTTGCAAGGAAGCACATACTCCCAAATTGTTGAGTAACAACTTAGACTTGTGTCATAAGAATTTTTGATCACCTTCACCACCTTGTTTCTTACATCAACATATTTTGATCTCTATTTCAGATCTACTTTCTTCTCTTCTCTTCTCCTAATTTTCCATGGTTTCAATACATTTACACTCTTCTTACTTTCTCAAAACTAGCACACAACTCTCTTCCTATCAACAACATTTTCATGATATAAAAATGAGATTATATATACAAGTATGACTCCTAAATATGACTTTTGACCTTTCAATGATAATGAATTTTCAAATTAATCACTCTTCCATATGTATAAGGAAATGAATGAGACTCACATAAAAACTACCTCAAAAATTTTCTTCTTTCATCTAACATATATCATACATACCTTCATGATCTGTAGGATTCTTCAAGGATTATTTGAAATAAAATGATTAGGAATGGAGCCTTTTTAACTACTTGTCAATTTGCCATATCTATCAAAACTTCAATCAAACCTTTGATCACTATTTTGTAACACTTTTCTAGATCTTTACTATTTTCCCAAAGAGTCATATTTACATGGAAACTCAACGACTCATTGTCCAACATGTCAAATATATTTGGACATTGCTAGATCCTTTGAAAAATATCTTATAACTCGTTTACCTACACATTCTCTCCATTTATTCTTAAAATAAGACTAGGTGCAAGGGAAATTCATCAAAAGTTTACATATGAAGACTAAGTGTGCATATGAGCTCATATCAAGATTACAATTAGGTCATTAGGACTGCAAGAATCCTTCATCAACTATTAATATCTAGAGATCAACAAAATGGAGTATGGGGAAATTCATCATATCTTTTCACAATCAAGAGTTCATAATTTCAGTCAACTATTTCTCACAACCTTCTCATCTAATCACACCTTCAAGGACACATTTTCAAGTGGATGATGACTTTGCACAACATCTCAGGTTTAATGCTTTATGTGGTATCATCTCAACAAGATCAAATAGGATTTATTTCCCAAAATTTTCCATAATGAGGGTTTGGAGTCTCAAAATCCTAATAAAATATGTTAGGAATTCAAGCACTTCAACATCATCTTTGTGTCAATGCACATGAAGATTAGCTCTACAAATGTTCCTTCAACATCTTCAGCCTTCTTTTACATTTGTTAATGGAAGAACATCATTTTTAAACCCAATAATACAATCCTTTTTACTTTAATAAGAAGGTAGATATAGTCTTTAAAATGAGATGGAATACAAGGTTAACCTTCTATCCAAATCTTATAACCTAATTTTCAAATATTCTCATTATCTTAGCCAACCTACCATACCAATTTCAATCATCAACACCATTTTTATGACTTTTTCACTGTCTCACAAAGTACTGATGAGTAGACTTGGTTTTGATTATTATTACTAATCCATATTAAGTCTCATGAAAATTTGATAAAGGATAACTTTAGATATAACATGTACATTACCATCATGCTTATGCATCTGGACATTCACCTTGGAGCCAACAAACTAGGACTCGTATACACAAAACATGGAAGTAAAAGTATAGTCCATATAGTACCTTCACATTTGAATGGTAAAAATATCACCAAAATGATCTATAATGAGTCTTCCATACCCATGAGGTGTTTTCATAACTTGAAAAATTGATTCAAAATCAAAACATTCAATTTCATGTCCATTGTTTTAGATAGGAGGTTTGGAGATAGAATAAACCTATTAGTAAATTGAATAGAACCTTTTTTAATGCTCCTTTTAACCTAATTTTTTTGCCAAAGTTCTCTATCTAAGTGCTCTTTAAATATTCCTTCTATTATTTATGTAAAGTATGATTTTCAATTTTCCTTGAGAGTTAATAAGTTAAGGTGCCTACTTTGCATTTTCCAAAAAATTATTTTTGGTAAAAATTTCATAACTTACACAAAAAACCTCCTTATGCCCTAAAAATTTCACCAAACCTTCTCAATTCACCCCTACATGAATTTCAATAACCAATTTATCATAGTTTTCTCTATAAATATCTATTCCATCTCATTTGTGTAGCATTAGTTCTCTAGTCTTGAGTAAGATTGTTATTATGAATTGTATGAGTTCTCAACTCACCTTCTAAGTCACTTGTTAAGATCTATATACCTTTTATACCACCATATTGTGCTCATGTCATGTTTGGTTTTCATCATCATGCCTTCACTCATCACTCTCACTTGCCTCCTAGGCCACTATCTTGAAAAGCTTCAAAATGACCATCTTCATGCCCTATAATCCTGATCCTTGAACTGATACTCCTCCTATCATGTTATTCCAACTCATACTACTCCAAAAATTATTCACCTACTTTTTCTTGATCCAAATCTCATGTTTCCATGCTAACTTGCTTGGTCTGGGACTAGGATTAAGCCTAAAACTACCTGACTCTTCAAGAATTTGACCATGTTGACCTGTTACAAACTTGTTAACATATCAAATACATCTCATTAACCATGTCCGGCCTTATGAATCATTCATAAAATCTCGGAAGACACATTCACACAACTAGTTTTCTTGACTATGCGCTTAGACCATTCTTGAGCACCTGAACTCATGATTTGACAACTCATGAAGACACTTGGACCACTTGGGAAGACACCTAAACACCTTAGATACCATATGAAATCACTAACCACTTGACATCAATGAAAACACATGAATATGACATCCAAAATATTTTGGTAGAATGTTTTGGGAACAATCTAGTAGGCATGACTTCGGACAAAGCAAAGTGGCATTCTACCCATTGGAGGTACTCCTATAGGTGGAATATTAGGTCAAAAATTGGTGTGAAATTAAACACTACTATAAGGATATAAGGTAGTACTTATACACATCCCTAGGTTACATTAGGAGGATTGGGAGGTTTGGTTCCTCCAACATTTGGAGGCAATCCTAGTGGAGGCTTGAGATCAAGATCTGGCCCCACAACAGACAAGGACCACAATAACCAACAAAAAAAAACTCAGCAACCAAAACAACCCCATCATATCTTCTTTGATATGTCCCTTCATTTTCTAGAATATCGAGGTGTGTAAGATACAATAGTGTATGTGCACAATTGTGAACTTTTATGGAGGGCCAATGAAATAAAAAAACCTAGATGAGAAGGTTATTCAATTTGTAAAAAAACTTTAGGGCCACACACATATTTGGTATATGAAGTGTGATCCACACTAGACAACAGATGAGATCAGTGATGCATTACGTGTCACTTTCTTGTCTTAATTCCACATAGGTGAATTTGAGAAACAAAGTATTAGCACATTGAAGGAAAACAAAAAGGGTTTGGATAAAAGTGTTAGATAATATGATGCACATTTCAAGGCCTTTCTGTCTAATATTTATCATGGAATTCATCATATTAAACATACAAAATGGTGTGTATGAGGCTTGCTAACACCTTTCCAAAAGGCATTATCAAAAATACATTCACCAACCCGCTCAAGGCTTTAGAAGTAACAAAGCATGAAAAAGTAGTTGGGATCGTATAAATAGGGGTAAGTTCATCTATTGAGGCCTAGATAATAGAAATGGAAACTCATTTGGATAAATTATCTGCCAATTCAGCATATAAGATGCATAGCGAACTCTTGTGCAATGACTACAAAGTGGAAGGAAATTCAAAGGATAGTTTTCCATGAAGGAATGTGCACACACTGCTGATAGCTTATTAAATTTGTCACAAGAACCATGATTTCCATAACTTTATTCTTTTTCAATGTGCTATGCAAAAGAATATTTCTTTGTATTGAAAAATATTTTACATGCACACTCATGACATATCCAATTATTGTCGATTTATCATATTCATGAAGCTTATGAATTAGGGTTGCACAAGACTAGTATAGAGAGTAGCTCACATGTGCAAGAGGGATAGAAAAATGAGGGATGCAATAATTATTGGAAGCGAAGTGATTGAGAGGTGGGTGAATCATTCATAAAAAAATTAACTTCATTTACCATGTCATAACATTCATCATTAAATTTACCATTCACCATACATTACCATATGTGAGCTTATTAGATGTGCATTAACCATTCACAAGATTATGAGACAAGAGAGAGAACACAAGAAAAAAAAGTTTGAAACCCTTAATGGGAAGAAATCCAACTAAAACCATTTCTTACATTACAAAGATTAGGTAATTACAAGAATATTACATATCCTGTAATATTTTTTTAATGAAGCACCCACTTCACAAGGATCACCCACCTCTAAACCTTTGTTGATATGAATAAAAATAAAGGAATCCTATGAATAATACACATCATCGAGATTTTGTAAATGAATTACCACATAAAATATGTTTCTCACACAACCGATTTTGATCCAAGTTCATCTCCAAGACACATAAAACCTCTTCAAAATTCTCTCTCTAAACTCGGTAAAAATTTTCCACTCATGGGCTGATTAGGTCATTTCCCTTTCATCATTGATAATAAATATTATTAATGTATTTAAAACTCTTCTAGGATATGTTTATTACCCTTATACACTCTTATTCAACCCCCTTTATGTTTCTCAAGCATAAACACACAATTGTAATAACTATTTCAAAATGAACCATCACACTTACTTATATACCCAACTCAAGCTCATAACACCCCTACATCATCCATGCCCAACTAGGTCAGTCGTCCAAAAAAAAATACATTAAAAACATCATATAAATAAATTTGAATGATCCAAGTAGGTCAACAGCGGTCAAGACACCATGATCAAACACAAAGCTTCTCAAACAATCCCAAAACAATCACTTCAAGCTCTTACAAATGATCAAGCACCTCCAAGGTATTATAATGTATTTTTCATGGCTCCATCATCTCCTCAAAATTTATGTAAATCCTCTAAAACCTTAAGAAATCCTAAGAACCTCTACATTAATTCCATGATCAAACTCAAAGCTTCTCAAACAAGCCCAAAACAATCACTTCAAGCTCTTACAAATGATCAAGCACCTCCAAGGTATTATAATGTATTTTTCATGGCTCCATCATCTCCTCAAAATTTATGTAAATCCTCTAAAAACCTTAAGAAATCCTAAGAACCTCTACATTAATTCCAAACATCATGAAGTATGCTAGGAAGTAAACAAACTCCATAAGGTATTCAAGTACTCGTAAAACATTTCAAGAATGAATGAGTTCACATAGATAAAATCATCATCATGACTAAATTCATATATAAATGGAAAATTATCTGAATCCTCTTTATGGAACAACTCATATTGTTATCCAGCTCATAGTATAATACCTCCAAATAGCTCAAACTTTGCAATTTCTCCAAAATGGCTATAAGACTCCAAAGATAGGTATTTAAAAAATATTTGGTTCTCATATAAAAATACCTCATCAAGATAAAAAAATATATCATTGGAAATTTATCTAAATATACATTCTATAAAAATCACTTTATCATCCAAATCATAGTGGAAGATGTCTAACCAAGCTAATCCCCGAAATCGCTCATTTATCCTCCAAGGACTCAAGAAGAACCGGTATTGAGGAATCATTGCTCCATCACCTTCAAAACTACTTATAAGATCAACCACTACCTGTTACACATATAGGAAACTTTTAAAAACATGTACAAGTACTAAGAAGCATATGTCATGTGGAGAAAACTAACCCAACACACATGTTTCTTCAAGCCTTATTGAGAATCCAACTAGGGCTTTTTAAACCATTAGGTATTCAACTGAAAATCACTTCATCATATCATTTCAAACACTCAATAACATAATATCAGGTACCAATCAACTATACATACAAATAAAGCACTACAACATGTGAAATTGTCAAAATCACTTCAAACTAAAAGACTAGCATTTTAGCCCTTAAGGCCAAAATCGGTAAGGTCACTTTGATGACCCATATATTTCATTTTCTCTACAGTAACTTCTTTAATATTTTCATGATAATTTATATAACCTCCCAAGGATTATGGAAGAATTTATTTTTCATCTTGAAACTTCCACCTCAACCACAAACCGCAAAAACCCACAAAACCAAAGATTCTTCTCTGTCTTCCCGAAATAACTAAAACACAAAACTAGCCCCAAAATAATATATAGGCAAACCTATTCTTCCATGATGTATCAATTTTAATTTTCAAGACATTTTGAAGACCAAATAATTCAAATCTCTCAATTCACTCTAGAAGGAGGGTTTTACTAGGGTTTCAAAGTAACTTATGTTCTTAATGGTTGTTCATAAAAAATATGACTATCAAACCACATCATTAATTTTTTAAAACACTCATAAGTAAATGGAAAATAATCTCCAAAACCTATAGGTCCCATGAAAAGCATGTGTGATTGGGTGAACATTTGAAGTTGCCAGCTTTGAGTGGTTTCGCCTTGTTTTCAACTTAGTTTTACCAAAAACGACATATCTTGAAATTTTTTTCACAAATTTGACTTGAAACTTGCCATGAAGCATCATGAAAACATACTCTAATTGAAAAAACTTACCTCCTTGTTCAAATTATTCTGAAACTCTCTAGCCAAAATGACTTACCTATGCTAACTTAGCTTGTCTTCACCTTCTTTCTTCCCAAGGACCATGAAACATCATCAAACATCTAATAACTGACCTAAACCACCTCATACACCTTATATGAAACATCACCATGCTATGAACATTATTTTACAAGATTTATCTACTCCAAAACTCATACCTCAAACTCATTTTTCTTGTTCTAGGACTAGGACTAGGCCTAGAATGACCCAAATCAACCATGAAAACCCATAAAATGACTATGTAGACTCATTGTAGACACTTAAAAAAATATTAACACATAATATCAACCTTTCTTGGAATTATGGTTTCCTTCAACCAGCTTAGGAGAGCTCAAACTATGACTATACCTACTAGACCATGCTCCAGAACACCATAAAAATCATCAAACTAAGGCACTACCAATAAACCTTCATATTTTACCTTGACTAACACCTCATGGAAATTCTCATGACATCATGAAAACCCTTTTCCATCAATATATTTTGACATTGATGATAACACCAAGACACGATTACCAACAAGACCAAACAACTACATGAATATTTTACATGTTTGAGCCTACTCTACCCCTTTGACATCTATGAAAAGAAAAAATAACAACTAGACACAATGGAAAAAATGAACAAACTCAAAATTACTTTCTTTCATGACCCCCTTGGAGTATACTTTCTCTTTTTTTCTTTAAAAAATAGTAAAGGATCCATGGACCTAAAATAAGCCTCGAATAACTCCCGGTGAAATGATACATCATGTTTTTGTCTTCATTTATGTGAAACATCACTATCTAGGTATGTATCATCCAAGAAGTTACTAAGTCTACCTCTAAGCTTGACATATCCTCTTTTAGGACCAAGGACCATAAGCCATATTTTTAGTCTATTTTGGCCAAATTTCACCATGGAATTAAAGTGTACATAGATCATGAAACTCAAATTCATGACTCCCCCTAGAAAGACAATATCAAATTCTAATTGAAAAGAAAAAAATCAGAGATCATGGCTAAACCATATTCTATGAAGATATATCATCATGAATTTCGAGTCTGAATGAAATCCTTAGAGTTCGGTTCCTTCTTTGCATGATGTTATGACTAGATTGGCCATATAACCTTCTTCCCTTTTCAATGTACATTTAAACACCAATAAATATACCTTATTTAGCCTCCTTGAGACCTTATACTCCTAATAGAAGATAAATATCAGACCCCCTTTCTTCCAAACACCTTTTCAGACCTATAGCTCATTTTTTTAGTATATTATAGTATGTTGTACATTATCTTGTTACACAAGATCACCATTACAAGTCCTTAGCTTGAAAAACACATATCACTTAAATTTTATAGCTTTTTCAAAGAATATTATGCTTTATACAGACTTCCAAGTGTATTATTACACTTGGATACTCCTAACACATGAATTGTTGACTAAAATGTAGTGCATAGATCTACATACCTTTATAAACCTTGTACCAAACCTTCATAGAAGAGTTAGACATTGAATTTATACACTCAGACCTTTGGTAACAACTTACCTCCTTTCTCTTTCATAGATCAACTTTATGTCTTCAAGATACACAACTTTTAGACCCAAGTCAAGTGTTCCAACAAACCATATGGGGAAACTTTATCAACATCCTTGAAAATATCTATCATTTGATAGATTTGCACATATTTAACAAATTTCAGCTCTTTATCCTAGTTATCCTACCTCATTATCATTCTAGGATCTCATTAATTTGTCATATCTTCATGAATCAAACACAAACTATCCTCTAACTCATATACTCATGTGAAATACTATGAAGATCCATATACATTTTGTGATAGTACACTCATTCCTTTACAATATTAATACATCTCTATCATTCATCATATCTCCTAGATGCACACTCAGATCTTCTTAGAGCACATGAACTCAAGACCCAACTAAGAGCACTAATAACTCTTTCATTACATACCTGTGTTCATCCTTGGAAAAATTAGAGTACTAATCTTTACATTTCTTTCACAGAGCTTATGAATCACAATCATTTACCAAAAATTTCAACCTTCTTAGAGAAAAATCAGATAACAATTTCAAAGGACACATGAAATATGACTCCCCCTAGGATTATGCATCTAACATCCTTGAACACATTCAATCCTAGGATCTTATCATGACTGTACCAACTTCATTTATAATTTTAAAAATGAAAAATTCATAGGAAGTAACATACCTTGTTCATGAATAATCAACTAAATTTTCAAGGCATTATTGATGACTATTAACTACAGGAAAAACTCATAAATCTTGTTCACATTGTACATATCCATTACCAAGTTATATTTCTTTCATTGTTTTCATAACAATAATCTAACCCATAGAAGTCATCAGGCACACATACTTTTTTCTTCACTTAATCTTCTCATGATAGACCTATTACATATCCATTAATGATTTATCTTTCTTTCATTGTTTTCATAGCACCAATGTAACCCATAGAATTCACCAATCACACATAATTTGTTCTTTACTTAAGCTTCTTATGACATGCCTATTACCAATAATCTTATTTGGATAAAATAATTATGAAATGTATAACTTATCATAGCTTCCTCTGGATGATGTACTTTCACAGAGCCCAAACCTTCATTTCTTCATTTTAGTCAACTCGGACCTTGTATTGTTTGTATTCCTCTTCACATTACTTTTAAGTTACATAATCATACTTGAGATATCACATACTATGAATCAATAGGAATTCTTGACATTGGATCAATAAATCAGGACACAAAGTATCTCATACTAGTCCTTTTACATCAAACACCGAGGTATTTTCTCGGTTGTAAAAATTTCATAGAAAAATGTATACCTAACAACTTCTCATCAACTCATAAGACCATTTGACTAATAAAAAGAAAAACTTCTTACTTAGATATTCATAAAATATCTTCATAGACTTATTTACATTTGTATACCATAGATAATACATATCCACACATTTTTATGTCAACTTTCTCACACCGAGTGTAACACACTTTAACAATGACATGATGCATAAACTGAGATCGAATAGATGCGCATATTTTTAGTATTCTTATACACAAGACCATATTTTTGCACTAATAAATACATGAAATAAATAGAGATAATCATCTTACTTGATCAATACTTTATGTTGATCATGAAATCAAGACATACTCTCACTATTGACAGATACTGAGATCAGTAGAACTTGTGAGACCACACGAATATATAGGTCACAAATTTCAATCTAACAACAAACCTTTTAATAATAAGACTCAGACTATATACTTGAGGACCTTTAAAAGAAGACAGATTAAATGAAATCATACCATTTTAGGCATATAGGACCATGAATAACAACATATATGAATTTTTCATATCAACAAGATCTCATACTAAATGAAAAATTGAACCTTACTCGTAAATAGACCTTTATTTGTACACATACTCCATTACAAGACCATAAATAGATAAATTCCTCTGAGAAAACATGATAACATAAATTGACACACCAGACACCTTATGGATGAGAAAATATGAAGCAAGACTGACATACTTATGATCAACCATCTCAGGGAAAATTATGTTACTTTGAATAAGATATTCAACATGCTTCTTATTCATGATGAGTGAACACACAACATCTTCTTATAGATCAGGTGAAATACCGTTATGAAACTAATTAGATATTTTCCTCTATTTTAGAACATCAAACCTTTACACTTTCAAGATAGTTCATCTCAAGACAAACTCTTTTTTCATGCCTTTAATAATGTAGAATAATGTTCCCTCTATCATTGAGTTCTCTTTCTCTAGGTATTATATCAATCCATGATTGAGAAATCTTCAAGTAGACCTAGACCATCATAATAGTACCATATTTATCCTTATTCCACTTTTCAACATTCTTGTGATCAATTTTCCTAAACAAGAAAGAACATTAAAAAAATATACACACGAATATTGCTAGAAAGAATGATGAATCATTACCTAGCTACTTAAAAAAATATACACACGAACATTTCTAGAAAGAATGATGAATCATTACCTAGCTCCTTTCTTGAGCATGCCAAGCCCTTCTTGGCTTCAAACATTACAAATGTCTGTACACTTAAAGTGTCAACACTTTCTAACATACTATCTTCACTTAAACATTTCTCAAACAAACTAATTTGCATCTCAATAACAAAATTCTCTACTTCAAGATATTCCTAGATCATTTCATAGCTAATATTCAATGGTAGGGATTAAAAACATACCTCTTCTACCTTTATATGTTCAAACACATTTAGGATATCTTAAAAACATGTCTCTAGGTCATCATCATCACCTTCATTTTCTTGTTTCAGACCACAAACATCGAGAACACCTTCATTATCAACACCTTGGTCATATTCAACCTCTTCATTTTAACCTTTAGGGAAATGTAATTCAAAATCAACACAAAGGTATGGTTTTACACCTTCACCAGTATTCCCATCAATTGAATTATAAATGGGAGCACACACACCAAGAATATTATGCCAAATTTAAAACCCTAAGGGTTTCAATCATGTTATCATCCTAATAATAGGATTAAATTCAACTTGAGTAGGACTATCTTCCATACATGTGCTTCAATAGGATCTCTTTCAAGCTATAAAAATTACTTCACAAGGACTATATCTAATAAAAATTTTGTAAGTATAGTGAATAAGAGGGGGATGAGTCAGTCATACAAAAATTAAATTTATGTACCATGTAATAACATTCAGCATTTAATTTTCCATTCATCACACGTTACCATATGTGAGATTATTATATGTGTGTATTAACCATTCATACGATCATGAGACAAGAGAGAGAACACAAGACACCAAATATAAGTGGGAAACCATCAAGAGGAAGAAAACCCACTGAAACAATTGCTTATATTACACAAAATAAGGAATTGTAAGAATATTACACATCCTACAAGATTTGTTTAGTGAAGCACCCACTTCAAAAGGAACACCCACCCCTAGACCATTGATGATATGAATCACAACAAAGGAAACCTATGAATATTACACATCATAATATATTTTGTAAATTAATGAACATATAAATTTTTTTCTCACACAATTGATTGTGATCCAATTTCAGCTCCAATACATATCAAGCCTCTTCAAATTTCTCTCTCACTCAACTTGCTCAAATCTTTCCTCTCATGGGATGATTAAGTCATTTTCCTTTCATCATTGATCCTCAATATTATTCAATTCATTAAAAATCTTGTAATATCTTTTCATTACCCTTATACACTCTTCTTCAACCCCCTTTAGGTCACTCAAGCATACACACACATAACTCAATCAACTAGTTCAAAATGAACCATTACACTTGCTTATATACCCAACTCAAGCTCATAACACCCATAGGTAGGGAATGACCAAGTATGTCATTCAATCCAACACAAAAATAGATCAAAAACATAATATAAATAAACTCAAATGACCCAAGTAGGTCAAAAGGGGTCAAGACACCATGAGCAAACATAAGGCTTCTCAAATAATCCCAAAACAAGCACTCCAAGCTCTAACGAATACTCAAACACGTCAAAGGTATTAAAATGTTTTTTTCATTGCCCTATAAGCTCCAAAAAATCCAAGTAATTCCTCTAATTTTTTTTATAAAACTCAATAACCTCTACATCAGCTCCAAACATCATGAAGTATGCCAAGAAGAAAGAAATCCCCACTTTGGGTCTTCAAGCACCAAGAGAAAAATCATCAATAACAAATGATGATAGATAAACTGATCATCATGAATCAATTAATATATAAATGGAAAATTATCTAAATCATATTTATGGAACAAATCATATTTTAATCCATCTCATAGTGGAAGACTTTCAAATAGCTCATACTCAAAGCAACTACTCCAAATTGTCTTCAAGACCCCCAAACTAGGTATTCAAAATAGATATGGTTACCATATAAAAATACCTAATTAAAATACAAAACATATACCATTGTAAATTTATCTGAATATGATTTATATAAAAACTCAGTTTATCATCCAAATCATAGTGAAAAACCTCCAACCAAGATAATCTATGAAACTATTCATTTAGGCTACAAGGACTCAAGAACCGGTCTTGAGGATTCAATGCTCCATCACCTTCAAAACCAATAACAATATCAACCACCACAAGGAACACATCAAGGAAACTTATACCAACATGTACAAGGACTAAGAGGCATATACCATGTGGTTAAAACTAACCTAACACACATGCTACTTCAAGCCTTCTTGACAATCCATCTAGCGATTTATAATCCATTAGGTATTCAACTAAAAATAAATTCAACATATCATTCCAAATACTTGAGAAAGTACTATCAGGTACCAATCAACTATACATGACAAAAAAATCTCTACAACATGTAAAATGGTCAAACTCACTTGAAACTAGCATTTTAGCCCTTAAGGCCAAAATTTGTAAGGTCGCTTTGAGGACCTATATATTTCATTTTATTTATAGTACCTACTTTAATATTTTCATGATAATTAAATAACCTCCCAAGGATTTTGGAACAATTTATTTTTCATCCTGGAACTTCCACCTCATCCATAAAACTACAAAAACCCACAAAACTAACGTTTTCTCTCTCTTCTGAAATAACTAAAACACAAAACCAGCCCCAAAATTATCTATGAGGAACCATTTTAAGCCATGATGTATAAATTGTAATTATCAAGAAATTTTAGAGAAAAAGCAATTTAAATCTCTCAAGTCACTCTAGAAGGAGGGTTTTGCTAGGGTTTCGAGAAACTTATCTTCTTAATGACTGTTCATAATAACGTGACGATCAGACCAATTCATTATTTTTGAAAAAAAAAAACTTATCTTAATGGAAAATCATCCCCAAAACCTCTAGATCCCATGCAAAGTGTTTATGAGTGGGTGAGCATATGAAATTTCCATTTTGAGCCGGTTTTCCTTCTTCTCAACTCGGTTTTACCAAAAATGACATATCTTGCAATTTATTCACAAATTTGACCTAAAAATTATCATGAAGCATCATGAAAACATCCTATAACTAAAAATACTCACCTATTTTCTCAAATTATTTTTAAACTCTCCATCCAAAGTGACTTAACTATGCTAACTTAGCTTGTCTTCACCTTCTTTCTTCCCAAGGACCATGAAACATCATCAAACCTCTTAGAACTTACCTAAATAACCAAATACACCTTATATAAAACACAACCATGATATGACCATACTTCAAAAACTAATATATTCCAAAACTCATACATCTAACTCTTTTTCTTGTGTTAGGACTAGGACTAGGCCTAGGATGATTTGATGTGACCATAAGAACCCATGAACTGAATATAGAGACTCATTGTAGGCACTTAGACACTCTTGACACATCATATAAAATTTTCTTGACATTATGGTGACCTTGAACTAGCTTAGGAAATATCAAACTATGACTATGGCTACTAGACCATACTCCCGAACACCATAGAAACTCATCAAAGCAAGAAAATACTAATCCACCTTCATGTTTGAACTTAAATAATAGCTCATGGAGACCCCATGACACCATACCACCATTTTCCATCAATCAAAATACAAAGACACGATAGCAAACAACATTGGTAATGGAGCATTTAGTGGTAGATTCCAAGGTAGAGGTCATGGTGGATAAGGAAGGTTCACACTGGGAACATGTTACACTTACGAGTTGCCTAATAAATATCAACGCAAGTTCTTGAAAAATTATGGTTGTGTGTATTGTTGTAAGGTGCATAAGGTTGAGGATTAACTAGATTTATATTCTCGTAGGTGAAAAAATAACAAGAAGAATAAAAGATCCACCATGATTAAAGTAGAATGTGCTAAGTAGGGGGAAGTGAACACCTAAGAAACTATATGTAGTGGAACCTCAACCATTATTGGTCACTACATGCATAGAGGCAACATGCGTGTGTGAAAAATGGAAATCAATTCCACTCATTAGAAGAGAGGAGGTTGTTGATACAAAGTATCCAGATGTGGGCCATTAGAAGGAATTATATCAAACAACTATGAGCATCATCTAGGAACTCTATGGGGAGATAAAGTTCTTGAAATAGGAAGCACACAAAGAATGATGAATTACCCCGGAAGGATATGGATGACCATAGAGAGGTATGTAGGATGCTTAGGCTAGAGAATATCATACCTTTTTGGGAGAATGGTTATGGGAAAAAGTAACACATACATGTATAGAAAGGGAGTATGGAAAGGAAATCACGTTTGATGCAGCAATTGATGGATGACTAGTAAGTAATATCCTTAGGCAAGGAAGTAAATGTCCTCACACTTGATGTTTGGAAATTAGATGGGAAGGCCTCCATTGCAGACATATTTGAATGTTTTGTATATGGAAAACAATATAAGGGATATTCCCATTAGGATTCTAAAGGATGCTTCTATCACCATTCAGGGAGCCAAGTTTAAGGGTGAATTTGAGGTCTTAGAGCTAATCAAGTAGACTTCCCTACATTACTAGGCCATCTTTAGTGTTATTCGAATAATGAAAACCTACATTTCAACAATATTTAGGTGATTTTTAAAATAAAAATGAGTGTATTGTGATACCAATGGATTAAACAATGATTATGCCTTACATAGATCCCATCAGTGAATATGATCTTAATAAGGAGGATGATCTCTTAGAACATGTAGATGCATATGGAGGAGCATGAGTTCAAGGTGAGAAAATAATCTCTTTAAGATATGAGACTGAAGAAGGAACAAGGAATGGCGTTTCTTGTAATTGACTTGACTAAGCTCTAGGAAGAACAAGCAAACAAAACTCTAAATAAAATCGATTTCAAAGTTGGAATAAGGAATATTTAAAAAGGGGTAATGTTGTCACGAGCCTAAAAATGTGAAATTTTAACTTTCTTTTATAGTTTAGCTAAGTTTTTTTATCCTCTTGCTTTCCTTTTTCTTTTGTGTTAAGAATTAGAGAAAAATTTCACCAATTAGTTAAATTTCTAGATGTTTTAGTCCAAATCAAATGGATCGGTCTTTTTTAGAATAGGAGTAACTATTCATTTGTTCCTCCCGTTACTTGCATTGATTCCTCGGCCACTTTCTATGCTTGAATTTTACATATCAGGCCTCATCATTACTCTTAGAATATTTCCCAAGTTCCTCTCATTTTTGATTCTCCACATGACTCGATTCACCACACTTCATTGTTTTAATTAGATAAATCAGTAAAACCATGAACCATAGGAATCTGTTATTAGAAAAAATAACACCCTCTTATTTTTCATGCATGGAAGATGAGAAATCAATGTTTTTGGGAAACATGGGAATATCTCTCAAGCTATGGGACTTGTTACCCGAGACAAAACTCTAGAGAAGTTTAGTTCCTGTACCTATTCATAATAGTAAACTACTCCTAAGGAAGGGAATTCAGCTATTTGATCCTACTTTAACCCCCAAAGGACCAGGGAAGAAATAGGTGCATGGAAAAAATATCCTAAGCTATGAAAGAGGTGATAAAACCAATAAAAGGGGGATTAATCTCAATGAGGGAGAAATGAGAAGGATATGAAGGAAGGGGAGGGAAGAAAAGTGTTCCATAGATCCAAAACAATTAGATCCACTCATTCCACATGTTGGTATCTAAATTGATTCTCCTTTGCAAGCTGAGCATCATCACAGATTTAACAAGAAGCCTAGAGATAGATAAATCATCATGTATGTCATTTTGTAGCCAGGGAGGTGATTCAGTTGGCTCTTTGTCACTCAGATGTTGGAGAAATGGATAACACCTTCAAAAGGATTTGATCTATCCTCACTACTTTAGGTTATACCTTTTAACTAGGGTGAGAAGACCCAATTTGTAACCTCTTTTGGTGAAGAAGAATGAAGATATCCTTCTTTGCACAAAATTGAAAGGAAACCTTGAGAAAATATGATTAATGCACCACAATTTAACTCTCACGAAATGTCACTTCTAAAGAATGGTGATATTTTCTAAACAAGGTTAAGGTTACTAAAGACATTATGGAATCCTGATTGCTTCTACATATTTTGGCAATAGAATTTATTCATTTGTGGACATATAGGGTAAATAGGGTAGTTTAGGTAGGATTCATTATTTTTGAATAATTTTGGTGGGATATTAAGTAGGATAAAATTGATTTTGCCAAATCTTTGAGAACCTTCACAACAATTAGAAAAATAAATGACATAATGCTTCAAAATAGCTAAAATATTCCTTCAACCAGAAGGTGTGCATCAATGGAGGCCCAGATTTGCATGGTTTCACACAATCTCCAAGAATTTAACACAAAGGATCAAGTTAAAAGGCTCAATTAAACATTATCAATCTCTGGTTCATCACATCTAAGATACACTCAAAGACTTACAAACAACCTCTGTCAACAAATGAGAGTAAAGTGATTTTAAATTGTTTATTTCATTACCAGATGAAGGCTCTTCTCATAATGAAATTGCAAATGCCACTAAACCATCAAAGGGATGAGATCTTGTGTGATTCAGAGAGATTATAATATAAGATTGCAATAGGAACAAGAAATACTATTTACAGACATTCTGAAATAAAGCAGACACAAATTTTCCCAAGATTAACATAGATTAATTCGAAGTTGATTAGATTCATCAGCAGGGAAGGTTTCTTGAAAATATCAGAGCTTGTCAATGGTTGTACACTTGCAACCAACTTGACATGATCAAATCTAAAACATAAGAGAATAACAACTTTCTCAGATGGTCTCTTAGGGAGATGGTCTTTCTCATATTTTCTGGCACAAATTAACCCCCAACCATTTGCATGACTAAAGCATGCTTTTTATAACACTCAATTTACATGCACGCTTTCCCCCCAAGAAAATAATATTCGAGGAACCTTTGTTTTTTACATGGTTGATCATGATTTCCAGAAAATGACATTTAACAGGTTTGCAACAAAAAGTTTCCAATTGTTCAAAAAGGTGAATCATTCTAAATATCTCAATCATTGTTTTAACTGGGAGCACATTTTCATCCTTCGTGCATTCAACCGCCATCATTACATCATTTTCTCATTATTTCCTCTACAACTTTGCTCTGCATCTAGCTTCTATGATAATTCAAATTTTTACAAGTGCCCAAGTAATTCCAAATTCAAAATATCAACCTTTACATTCCTTGGATTGACAAATTAATCTCTAAATCTATTCAATTGCACCTTATGCAGACAAAAATGACAAGGAATTTCATCAAAAATCACTTTGAAAAACAATGCATATTCACATCTCTAGGAGTCTTGGAGAAAAAAATGGCAGCAAAATTAGATGCAATGCACAACAACCATTGATTCTTCCATTTCTCAACTTTATATTAGAGTTGTCCATGTGGAAAAATTTGATTCAAAGTGGGCCTAGGGTTGCCTTTTGCATTTTATGAATTTTAGAGAAAATGCAAAATTTTCACATTTTGCCCCACCCTCTGCCTTTGAAATATGGGCTCAACACGTGGCTTAATCTGGGCCTTTGATGGAGTTACGGCTCATTTATGTAATTTTACCATTTTTAACAAAAAGGAAAAATTTCCAATTTTCCTCTAGTGACCCGCTTCCCGCCTTTGACTTTTCAATGCAGACTTCATTTGTTTCCTGGCGGGGCTGCACTTCACTTTTATACTTTATCCCTTTTTCATAATAAAGCAAAAAGTTCCAAATTTCTCCTAGCACTCTGCTCTCCCGATTTGACTTTTCAAATGCTTGACTCAAACATGTGACATCACTCTGTCCCTCTGGGTGTGGATCAATTTATAACTTTTCTCCTTTTTCATAAAAAGGAAAAAATATTCAAAACACTCTAGCAACCACCTCTCGCTTGTAACATAAAAAATGCCACGTGTCCTTCTTCAGGGTCAAATTAATAATTTTTACCATCACTTCATATTTTTTGAATATCATTAAGGCCGCGGGCCAATTTGGTATTTTTTACAAATGTGACAAAAGTAACAAGTTTTAGCAAAAAGACCCACCGGGCTGCATCCAATTAAGGATGAACACACATCTGCAAACGTTAGAAATAAATTTTGATAGGGAAAACACGCTCGTCGAATAGTAAGATACAATGGAACTTCACCATTTGTGCCCAAAATTGAATTTTTCTTTAAGAAAAAGAATTTGCAAATAATTCATGGCTCGACAACAATCCATGACCATAGAGAAGGATTTACAATAACACCCTGGTAAAGATAAAACTTGTATGCATCCATTCGGGGAGATAGAAAATATGACGAACTAGGTAGATTGAAGAGTTGTTTGAACAAATTGGTAGATATCAAATTGATCACCAACACCACACATTGCAAAACACAAAGAAAAGGAATACTTGCAAATATAACTCATACACAACATAAAATGAGAGAACATAGAGGTAAGAGACACAACCAAATGTAAGAAAAGGGAAAATAAGAGCCACAATGTCTAGATTTAATTACTCTAGAGTATACATAGTTTGTTACATCCATTTGGGAGGCATTAAGAGCATTACAAGTTCCAAAACATAGGTCTGCAACTCAAATTTGTTTGGGACACCATTTTGGCATGGTGCCTTTGCAAAAATGGAGAAGGATTCATTACAATAAAAATGAGTTGCATATATAGAAGAAGAAGAAGAAGAGAGAGAGAGAGGAAATATAAATTTAAAGAGCCCAGGTAATTCTTCAACCACCTAGGACTAATCATCATTAAAGTTTTCAGACACAACATGGAGAACATCAAATTTTACCAAGCCCATGCCTCAAAAAGACCCCGAGTTCATATTTTGCATTTTAGTACCATTAAATGAATTTAATGTGTTCCAAAATTACATTAATCATGTAGTAATCTTAAATACCTTTCCAATGGTATAATTTTTTTCTCATTTGGTGACATAGATCAAAAGTTATGAGCATATGAAGATTGTATATTAAAATGAAAACTTGCAAAAAATTCCCCAAGCCTGAAATGAAAACTTGCAAAAAGTTCTGTGCCCCTAAAATATGTAAACTTGTACATTTTTCCTAGGCCACCAAAATAATAAAACTTGCAAAAATTTCCGTAGGCCCCCAAAAAATGCAAACATGCAAATTTTTCTACAAGCCCCAAAATATGCAAACTTGTAAAAAGTTCCCAGTGCCCCCAAAAATGCAAACTTGTAAATTTTTCTACAAGCCCCGAAATATGCAAACTTGCAAATTTTGAAGTATTTTTTCTAATTTTTGGGAAAAGGGGGATTTTTCTAGTCAAGTGAAGGGGTTTTAGAGAAAATGAACCAAAATATAATTTAAAATTTTGATTTTTATGGATTAGAAGGTTCCTAAGTGCTTAAAAATGTGAAAAATAAAAATTCGAAGAACATTAAGAGGAAATTGATACCAGTTTCCCAAAATGAAGTGTGAGCTCATTTTGGTCAATAATTGGGCAATATTTAGGGACATCTACCTACTAAATGATGAAAACTAGTATCCTTGAAGCATCCATTAGGCATGGAGTTAAGCATAACCTTGAAGAAAAAATTGATCTCAAACATTTAATTTTGTCCCTGAACCCACACAACTTAGCACCAATCTGAAGTTGATCTTTTGGATATTTGAATAAAGATTGAAACTTGCCCAAAAATATTCTAATTTTTACCATGGAAATTGATATGCATAACTCTTTTTTTATTTTTATTTTTTCCCCAAAATTTGATTTCTTGCCAAGGCTGGAGAATCTGAAGCATTTTGTCATTAATAAAAGTGGAAAACTATTTTGAGATAGACCAAAACACTTGAATCTACCATGGAAAATACTCTAGAATAGAATTTCTAACCATAAAAAAGGCCTAAAAAATAAATTTACAAAATGAAAAATCATACATGTTCCAAGTGGAAACATGTAGAGTGTGTGTGAGAACTTATTTTTTTGAAAACAAACCTACACTACCCTACTCTAACCATTGGTAAAGGAAGCCAAATAAAACTTGCAACATGCGAGGAGAAATAGATTCCTTTCTTTATAGAATGTGACCATGTAATTAATTTTTCAATGAACATGGCATTTAATGAGAGTGGAAAATTGTTTTAAAACTTATTTTCCATCCCATGTTTCAAGGTATCAACAACAAATAAATATAATACCTCTTTTAGTTGCTCTGTATTTTTGTAGAGGTGTTGAAGTTGATCCTTAGCACATCTTAGCTCTTCCTCATGCTTTGAAATTAGCATGACCGGTTATAACTCTAAAACTTTCTCCAAGATAACTAGGCATCTGATAGTCAAGTGTCCTTTGGAATAAATTGGATGATCCTTTAATTTTTCCACCTTCTTTGAATTTAAATCCAAGAATGGAGCAAGTAGATACATTTTTTTCCTCATTAGAGATGCTTTCAAGATGATTAAAACACTAGTCTGCTATGGAAATAAATTTGTTCTTTCCATTATGAATGATTTTGTAATTTTGTCTTCCTCCTCCTCCTCCTCCTTTTCCTCAAGAATGAAGTTTGAAATATCAAACTCATCCTTTATCTCCTCATGAGGATTTTTTTCAATAGGGTTTTTTCTGATGTTTTCCTCTATGGAAATTTCATAAAAAAATCCGAGTCTACAAAGGATGAAGGAAAATATAGATCTTAATTATTATCATAAAAATAAATCTATAAACTTTTTATGATCTCTTATTCATCAAAGACCTCGAAACCTGATTTATCCTCCTCCATTTTCATTTTTTATGTAGAAAAATCAGAATTATACTATTTGTGCTCTTCAATCCTAACTTCTAATGAAGGTTTAACCAACCATGGAATTTGATTTGATTCAAATTTTGAATCTTAGTCCTTCAAATTTTGTAATAGTTGTTCTCTTTGAGTTTCTTCAAATGGTTGCGCTCTTTGACTGATTTTATGATTTTTATTCTCTAAATGAATTTTGGAGTGTGAGAGGATGGGTTGGATGTATTTCAACATGATTTTGTAATTGATACAATGAGGGGGAAGGTTAAAAATAGTATTATGAAGTAGAGGGAATCAAAGGGGAAGCCTTGAGAAAGCTAGAAATTTTTACCTTGGGCTAGGGTGGTTGATAAGGAATGGGCATTAGATACTGATAAGGAAGGTACGTGGGGACATCCCATTGATATATTTCTTCAACATTAATATCATTAACCTATAATGCCTGCAAAGAAGCAATAAAATTAACCATTTGAGTAAAAGACTGATTCATTACCTCAAGCCTTTGTTGTGGTCTAAAAGAACTAGTGATATGGCCTCCCCATGGATAGGGCTTCCTAAAACCAAGTTGTTTAGCTTGTAATAATTTTATTTTCTCCTTGATATCCTGTAATATCTTCTCCATTCTTTAAACTCTCACTTTAAAATCATCTTCAGGTGTACAATGGCCTCCAAAGTCTGCATTTGGCTCATAATAACATGCATACTCAATTTGATTTTCTTCATAAAATTGATATGGAAGCATTTTGAAAAAGGATTTTGGAAGGATAGAGGTTAATTCGAATGATATTACTATTGAAAGTGATAAAAATGAGGAAATAATGTCATGAATGCACAACTTCATGGGAAAGAGAAATGAAATGATGGAAATGGTCCTTTGATTGAGAAAAATGGATTGCTTAGAATAGTGGAGTCGCCATATTTTCTTAGAAATTTCCTCCAAAGGCTGAATATTTACCAAAAACACATTAAACTTGGAAAAATACAAATGTAAGCTTCTTCATATTTATCCAATGGGCATGCTAGAACTTTTATCACCAAAAAACAACATCCTCTCGATTTTTATGGATGGAAGATGAACAATCGGTGTTTGTAGGTAACATGGGACTATATCTCAAGTTATGGGACTTGTTACTTGAGATAGAACTCAATAGAAGGCTAGTTCATCTACCTATTCCTAATGCTAAACTACTCCTAAGGAAGGAAATGTAGCTACCTAATCCTACTCTAAAAATCCAAGGGACTAGGGAAAAGAGAGGTGCGTGGAAATAAAATCCTAAACTATGAAAGAGGTGATAACACCAAGAAAAGGGGATAAATATCCATGAGGAAGAAATGAGAAGGATATTAAGGAAGTAGAGGGAAATGAAGTGTGCCATAGATCTAAGCAAGTAAATCCACTCATTCCACACAAGAAAAAACACAAAGAAAGGGAATACATGTAAATATAACTCATGTTAGAGAATATAATTATGGAATTTTTGTACCTTCAGCTAAATATGTCCCACAACCAAAAATTGAACAAACACATAAAATTATCAAACATATATTTTAAGAACTTAAATTTACAAAGGTGCATGGAATCCATAATTTACCTGAGTTTTTTAAGTGTTTATAGTATTTTAAATACTCATTTACTAGTCATATTTTAAAATATTTTTGGACACCAAGTGGGACACACTTATATGCTTTGGATTAATATTAAAATAAGAGATTAGATTGGTAATAAACACAACCAAATGAAAGAAAATGGAAAATAATAGCCACAATGTCCATGTATTTAATTGATCTAGAGTATACATTGTCTATTACCCATCCATTTGGGAGGCATAAAGTGAATTGTAAGCTCCAAAACATAGGTCTACAACTGAGATTTGTTTAGGACACCATGTTTACATGATGCCTTTAAAAAAATGGAGAATGATACATTAAAATAAAAATGAGTTGCATATATAGAAGAAGAGGAGATAAAGGAAACATTAAATTAAAGATCACATCCAATTATTCAACCACCCAAGACCAATCAACATTCAATTTTGTAGAGCCAGTATGGGCATCATCAAATTTTATAGATCCCATACTTGAAAATGACCCCCAAGTTCATTTTTGCATTTTTGAACTAGTAAATCACTTCTATGTGGCTTGAAATTGCATTAATCATGTAGTACTCTTCAAAACCTTTCCAACAATATAATTTTTTTCTCATTTAGTGACTTGGATCAAATGTTATGAGCATATGAAGATTATACATTGAAATGCAAAATTACAAAATGTCCCCTAGACCCAAAATATGCAAACTTGCATATTTTCCCCAAGCCCCAAAATATGCAAACTTGTAAAAAGCTCCCGGGCCCTTGAAATATGCAAACTTGTAAATTCTTCACCAGGCCCCAAAATATACATACTTAAAAAAGTTTCCTAGGCCCCTAAAATATGCAAACTTGCAAAAAGTTCCCTACGCCCTTAAATATGAAAACTTGCAAATTTTGAAGGATTTTTTCATATTTTTGGGAAAAGGGGATTTTTCCAATCAAGTGAAGGGGTTTTAGAGAAAATGAACCCAAATATGATTAAAACAAGTGATTTTTATGGATTCAAAGGTTCCCAAGTGCTTAAAAATGTAAAAAATAAAAATTAGAAGCACTTCAAGAGGAAATCAATACCAGTTTCCAAAAATGAAGTGTGAGCTCATTTTTGTGAAGAGGAACCTCAAGCTCAATTCTGTATGCCTCAAGTTTTCAGCATACCCACTCCATCCGACACCCTCCTTCCCATCGGTTAAATTGGAGGATTGAGGTACTTTAGGAACTTGTGGAACAAGTTCCCCTATCCTCTTGTTCTCTTTAACCATAAACTACTCGCAAAGAATGTGTGAAACTGTGTAATTTTGGGCTTCCATGGGTGCACATCTTCTGGTTGAAGGTTCATTGTTGGTTATTTGAAGTGTTTTCATCATCTTATTTGGTAGATCTTCCACCTTTGTTAAAAGTTCCCAGAAATTTGGTATAATCAAATTTATCCTGCTTAATTCCCCAACAAATTACATCCAAAACTGATAAATCCTACAAGAACTACCCATGCTTGTTCTGTGTATACTCATGTGCTAGAATTTAACAAAAATATGCAAAAGAAAGTAGGTTTTATTATTGTCTTTAGTAACCTAAACCTTGTCTAGGAGGCATTTACATTTTCTAGGGTGAAAACTCATGAGAGTTAGATTATGTTGCATTGACCATGTCTTCTCAAGGATTATTTCTCAATGTCTTAAAAGGGAGATTCAAATATTGTTGATCCATTATTTTCCCCTATAAATACAGGTTACAAAACGGGTTCTCTCACCTTGGTCAAAGGTAGGACCTAAAGTAGTGGGGTAGATCAAACCCTTAACATGGTGCTATCCAACTTCTCCAAGATCAAGTGACAAAGAGTCAATTAGACCCTTCCCCAACTACAAAATGACTAAAATTATGATCTATTTGTCTCTAATCATCCTTCTTAGATTGTTAATGTTGCTTGGATTCTAAGGGATAACCGATTTGGGTACCAACACATCCAATTCAGAAGATATAGATGATATGCTACCCAATCAATTGCTACAATACTCAAGGAACTAACTAGAACCGAATAACTAAATACGAAAATAAAAAATGAGATATAATTTCAGTCACTCCTAAAGAAAAATAAAATATTTGTGAGGGATAGTTGGGGATAATAGAGTTGGAAGAGCTTCGGAAGAAGAAGCTATGGAAATAGGATTCTAAATATTCATGGAAAAGGAAGAAGAACAAAAATAAAGAAACAGAGAAGTAGAGAAGAGGAAAAAAATAAAGGAAGAGGAGGAAACCAAGAAGAGTGAGAAGGAAGAGAAGAAAAGGAAAGAGGAGGAATAGAATAAAGAGGAACAAAAGAAGGAAGAAGAGAAGAATAATAAGGAAGAAGAGGAGAACAAGAAAAATAATATGAGAAGAGTAAAAAAGGAGGATAAGAAGAAAGAGGAGGAAGAAAAGAAGAAAGAAGAGAACAAACATGAGTGAGAATAAAAAATAAAAGAAGAGAAGAAGAATAAAAAAGAGGACTAGGAAATAAGAAAAAAGAAGAAGAAATGAAGGAATAGTAAAAATAGAAGGAGTGAGAAGAAAAAATAAAAGAAGAGGAGAAGGGAAAAACAAAACATAGAAGTTGAGAACCTAGTGGTTACAAAAAGAACTCCTCCTCCTCCTCCTCCTCTAGAACAAAGCAAGCCTCCAAACACACCAAAAGATAGAAAAATATTAGTATCTTGTAACATTTATTATTTCAAGCCACCATGAGATTCCTTGGAATTTATAAAAATCTCTTGGCATAATGGAAACATGCTCATAGTTTCCAATTGTAGGATGGAGTAGTGGAACAAACAAAGGAAGGATGTACGATGCATCTAAATAAATCAAATCCTATGAAAAATTCAAATTTAGTAACATATTGGAGGAAATCTAAAAATGGTTGGATGCAAACATATCTAGTGTTAGAAGACAGCATGGAATTGTGATATTTTTATATGAGTATCAAGATGAAACCCCATACACATCAAAGAGGTTACAATATAATGGTGATGTGAATGCTCTAAGTAATCAACAAGTGAAATTGAACAAATAGGAAAAGCATGCATGAAATAATAGGTCTACTCATTCTCATACATCAAAATAAGAGGGTACATATGGGAGTGTTGTGTAATTCCCATGCCTTGAAAATAATTCCCTCCATGAGGAAAAGAAGGGTTACAATTCAAAAATGGAATGTAACCCCTATGACACCACTGACACATATGACAATGAAAGATTCTATGACAGAATCTGCCACATGTCATATAACTCCTATGATGTATGATCTCACCTAAGTGAGATGATTCACCATGTGGGGTGGACAAGACACCAAGTGATGACAAGGAAATTAAAACTCACCAACACCCCTTTCATCGAATATGAGGTATAGGTCATGGAAAGTCGAAAAGCAGAAAGATAAATCCCATAAAAAACTAAGAAGGATGAATCAAATGGGGCTAAGATAAATACGAACTCCATGCACATCAAATAAATTTCACTCCAATGGTGATGTGAACACTCCAAGTAATCAACAAGTGAAATTGAACAAAAAAGAAAATCATGCATAGAATAAATAGGTTTACTCATTGTCATAGATCGAAATAAGAGGATACATATGGGAGTGATGTGTAACTCCCATGCTTGGAAAATTATTTCCTCCATGAGGGAAAGAGGATTTATTATTAAAAGAGAATGTAAATACTATGATGCCACTGACACATATGACAATGACTTATTCTATGAAAAAATATGCCATGTGTCATATAAATCCTATGACCTATGAACTCATCTAAGTAACATGAATCACCATGTGAAGTGGACAAGATGCCAAGTGATGAGGAGGTAATTCACACACACCAACACCCCTCCATCAAATATGAGGTAGAGGTCATGATAAGTGAGAAATAGAAAGAGAACTCCCCTAGACAACTAAGAAGTATGTGTCAATGGTAACTGATAACTAAATGCTTGATAAGGAACCTAGGAATAAACTACATATTTTTGGAAAAGAAGAAGAGGAGAAGAGGACTAGAAATCCAAAAAAAGGGCTGGATGCTAAAGACCTCACTCAAACAAGAGACCGCAAGTGAAGAAAATTTTACTCGGTGAATGGATTGGTGAAAATTTTTGTAACTCCGATCAAAATTATGAAAATACTGTAATTCAATGATGCCTTCATATATCAGATCCCAAATGAAATATATGTGGATCTAAATGTGATTTTTCTACTGAATCTGAACCATATTTCATAAAATCGATATAGTGCTCATATCGTCACAATAAATGATACTATATACCAAAAATGAATAATGTACTCTTCTAAGATTCCCTATGACCAAACAACTTTAATCGCTCCTATGTACTTTTCCAATATGGATGATATGGAAAGAACATTCTTATTCTTGCTAGACTAACTGAAATGACCCAAACTAAGAGAGATCTTAAGGTATATTTATGACGATCAAGATCACCAGTCTAATCAAAGTTTATAAATCTAACCAAGTCAATCTCTGCGCTCCAAGATAATGAATTCCATCTATACGAGTGCCATGAACACATTGAAGGATCCAATTCAACACTTTTCAATGCAAATCAAGAGGATCCTACATAAATTTTGACACGATCTCAATAACATATGAAAGATCTGGTTGAGTGTGAGTCAGATTAATAAATCTCCCCACCAACTATCGATAAAGGGTACCATTAACCACAAGAGTAGAGCAATCATAAAGTAGCTTAACCACTAAAAGGAAAGAAGTAAGATAAGGATTATAATTAGACATGTGAAAATGAGCTAAAAAATCAAGGGATGACTTAGGCTATAAAATTACAATTCCCAAGTCAAATTAGGAAATCAAAACCTAATAAAGTAATGAAGCAATCCTAAGTTAGACATGGAGAAATTTTTGGCCAATGAAATCTTCATAAAATTGATTATAGAGGAAGAGCTACCTCTGATCAACAAGTCATCAACATATAAAATGAGGATGAGCATAGAGACATCTTATTACAAAATGTAAGCATTAGGGTGAGAGTGATACCAAGTAAACCACGATGTAAGTAAAAAGGAGTACATATTGGCATACCAATCTGATGGGCTTGTTTAAGGACATAGAGATAATTCATTATCTTTAAAATGAGGGAGGGATCATGGAAATAACTTGGGGTTGTTCTATATAGATCTCTTCCTCTAGGTATCCATGAAGGAAGATAATATTAATTTCCATTTGATAGAATTCTCATATATTTGTGAAAATGATGGTGAGGGTTAGTCAAATGGAATTCATCTTCGCAATGGGTATAAATTTTCTGAATAATCAACCCCAAATACCTAGGATAAACCCTTGGCTACAAGCCACAATTTATACTTTCCAAATTCTCCATCAACACAATACTTTGTTTGGTAAACCCACTTGCACCAAACATTTTTCCTTTCTTTCAGAAGAGGGTGAGATCCCAAGTATTATTATTCATGAATGAGGAATACTCCTCATCCATGGTAGAATCCCACTTAGGAATCACAAAATCCTCCAAGAAAGACTAAGGTTCGGAAGCGGAGGTGAAGAACGAGAGGGGTTCATGAACTTTGAATGAGTCTATATCTCATCTAAAGGATCCCCAATTAACTCTTTGACACTATGTAAATTTTTCCTACCATAGTGAGGAATAGGGGGTGATTCAAGTTCATAATCTATAGATTCTTCACTTGAGTGAGATGGAAAAAATTCCTCATCATCACTACTGTCATAATTGAAATAATCTGAAGCATGAGAATATGGAGGATTAGAAGGACTGGGAGGATCATGCGAGATGAGGATGAGGATGCTCACGTGACATGATCATCATCAAAATATTCAAATTTAGTATCAGAAAGTAGATGGACTTGTTGGTCCTAAAATCTGCATCCCTTGGTGACCTGACAACATTCTTTAGGAAGGGGAGTGCTTGAATGGTGGTAGAACAAATAATATATCAATTTGTAGTCGGGGATGGGTCTAATAATTTCCTTGGGATCAAGCCTTGGGATGATTGAGGGGAACATACAAAGGAGATGGCCTTTTCCTACTACTTTTGGTCATGCCTTGAACTAGGGTGAGAGGACCCATGGTGTAACTTGAATGTGGAGGGAGATGAATTATTTTTTCCTCTTGATATGTTTCAATGATGGATCAATTTGGGATAAGCATGACCATGAATACAACACTCACTCTCACAATTTGTCATAAAAGATGTTGCATATTCTTAATGCACCAGACATAGGTTACTATAGATAAAAAAGTTTGGTTGCTCTTGCATTCTCTAGATAATAGAATTAAGGCTAGAAGGAACCTTTAGTGATATTCAGAGAAACAAGGTAGTAAATGGAATAAATGGAAGTTAATATGAGGGGGTGGGATCAATTATGGTATTTGTAACTTCAAAAGGGGGATTATAGGCTGAGAGATTCCTTGTAATAGAGCATTTAACACTTAGAGAAACTTGCAATTCTAGAAAGTATAAAAAAATTGATTAAGTAGTGATAGTTTCTACAAAGAAATATTTGCATTCATTGATACTCAATAGATGTAAAGTTTCAACACAATATCTAAAATACTCAACACAAGAGCTTATGAAAGTATTCTAATGAAGTATTTACTACTTCTACTCTCATACGCCTAAGATACACTCAAAGGCTAACAAAAATCACTTGAAAAAATGGTTAGAGTAAGGATTTTACAATTAATTCCAATATTATAAAGTAAATTCTCACATCACAATATTAAACTAATGACCAAAGCACAACCATTGAGGATTGATCTAGTGTATGATAAAGAGAAACAATAAACATAAGACTGCAACAAAAAATATAACTCATCAATCAAAAATTCAACATACAAAACCCATAACACAAAAATTAACTCAAAAGAGGACATATTTCATTCAAATCTTGACTTTCTTAACAAGGGAACATCAAGAGAATTCTCTCAAAGTTTTTCAATGGTTGTACATTGCAACCACCTTGACACAAAAGTATGGGAAACAAAAATCTATATGTATTTCACAAAGGAAACATGCAGTATTCACAATTATATCTCTTGGCCTTTTTTAGAAATAGAAATACTAAGCCCCTTTGATCAAAATACCAAAACTAAATCCCCTTGATATGAGGAAAATCCCCCATATTTATACAATTCTGATGAATTATTATAATTCAATTTCCCCCCAAAACAACAAGTGAATATTCTCCTTGTTCATAAAGAAAGATATTTTTAATTAGAGTGGGAATGTAACTTGTCTAACTAAAAATATTTGATTTTTTGTTAGTATTTTGGGATCGATTCCATGCCTTCACTACCACATACAAAAAAATAGTTAGTTGATACTACCATGTGCATCATTTATTTTTATTTTCTCATTTTATCACGCAAAACACTATCTATTTATAAATTAGATGAAGCCAACTTGAATATCTCGAGAAACCTTTTCAACTAGACTAATTTGTTTGATTTAGAGCATTGGATGAAAATTTATGGAAATTTGAATTTTTTCTTGTCAGGATGAACACAAGAGTGACACGTGATACCTTTTGATTGGCTTCAAAATTTACCTTTGTCTATTAGATGCAAGCCAATAAGAAAATTCCACACACCTTTGACTTTGTAGACTATTCTTTTTCTTGATTTCCCTCATGAAACATAAGTTAATGAAAAATATTCACATTCCTTCATAGTTCTAGACTTTTATTTTACTTGTACTAGCCACCTTGAAACGTAAGCCTATGAAAAATCTCTACACTTGCTTCGTAATTCATAATTCCCTTTTACTTGATTTCCCCTCCATGAAACATAATCCAATGAAAAATCTCAATCATCCTTTGTAATTCAAATTGTTTGATAGCCTTGGTGATTCTTTGTGAACCATAAGCCAATGGGAAATATCCATGCTTACTTTGTAATTGAGAATGTTTGATAAGCTACACTCATTTCCATGAAACATAATCCAATGATAAATATCCATGCTTCTCACAATTCAGTTTCATTTACAAGGACCTTTAAAGTGTAAAGCATAAACCAATAAAAAATATCCATGCACCTTGCGGTGTCATCCTTTTCAGAGTGCCAAGCATAGACAAATGAGAAAGCTCCACATTACTTTTTATTTCATAGTGTGGGGATCTCTTTCTTTCTTGTTTTTGTTTCATTAGTTCCGAGGTTGGGCCTTTGCATTAAGAAGTCTATCTAGGAAGAATTCATTCTTTGGATTCATAGAAATGTTACCATGTATAGTTTCTTGATTGGTTAGACCACCCAAACCCAAAATTCTATCAACCTTCATTGATTCCACATACTTGAATTCCATGAAACTTAAACGGATTAGAGAGGCCCAAAATCTCGTCGTGTGTCCTCTGCTTTGTGGGAATTTTAATTTCTTGGATTTGACGGACATTTGAATGTCCTTGGATTTTTTTAAATGGTTAAGCTCATATTAAGCTCGAGTCATTTAAATAGTCTTGCAGCTTTATACTTTGTGGCCGGGTTGCATACTTTTGTGCATTTGGAGATTCTAATTTTCAGAGTAATTTGAATCATTTGGTGTTGATTGCATGTTCTTTGCAAAATATGTAGACATAGTCTCGATCACCCACAAGTATGAAGCTTTTATACTTTGATTAACTTGAGTCCTTTATTTATGCTAAATAATTTCTTTTATTTCAACAAGGCACAACATTTATTACAAATTGATACTTCTCCTTTACTTAGACTGAACTTTGAAGTACAAAGAGAAATATAAAGCACACATAATAGTTAGATTTACAGAAATTCTATGAAATATACCTAATCGATCCAAGGAATTAGATTGAGCACTAACCGTGGATCCTTCTAGGGATGGGTACCCCCAGGGTACCACAAGAACAAAGAACAAATACTAGATGCATATTCCATTGGGTAAGGATCCATGAAGATAAAAAAAACAAGGATTTTTGAAAATATACATTACATTCATACCATAATACTGACATATCTCAAAACCTAGTCACTTTAGACTAAATCACAAAAAGGGAAACACCAACACAAACAATGGTAAAAACAAAAACAACATAATTGTACATTGTATAATGATCATACCTGATCATTTGGCTTAGTCCAAGAAATATTTGAGATGCTTTCCATTAGCGGAAAATCCAATAAATGACCATCCAAGTCTTTCGAAAATAACATAGTTTATCCAATCCTGATATCAATAGAATAGGGTCTCATCCATAGGGCATCAAACTTTCCATGTTTTCCCTTGTCTTCATGTTTACTATCCCATAATAGGACTAGGTCTCCAACATTGAAAAATGTTACACCCTTAATTATATATCTTACATGGGATGGATATAGACGACTTGTGGCTATCATAACATTTTATCATGATGTATCTTTTTATATATGATATATTATCATTGGTTGGTCGGCCTTGTTGATGGCCATATCTTAAGAATAGTATAAATATGGGTTAAAGGTAGTGGATGATTATGATGTTGAGTATTTGAGTCTTATTATTTGTTTTGGAGGTTGCTCCCTCAAAGTGGCCAAGCTATTCTATTTTCATATTGAGAGAATTTATCTACAATATTGTGTTATTCAGTGTTCTATTACTAGTGATAATCATAATTAATCAAGTAATTTCATTACAAGTGGTATCAGATCTTGATCTTAGCTAGGATGTTGTCAAACCCTGATTTTGAAGGTTTGGCTATAACTCAAGATCGGTAGCAATTTTTTTCGTAATTTTTTTTTGGTGTGGCGAAATAAGTCAAGTAATCTTCTCTCCAAATTTCAATCAGTTTTGACTTGTTTTGCAAAATTTATTATAGCTCTATATTTATTCATAATTTGGCTCCCTATGGCATAAGTTTTGGAAATTTTTCAAATTTCTTATATTTTTAAAACCCCTAAAAAAATAGCTAGGGTTTCATTTTATAAATTCCTATATTTGGCCAAAAATTACGAAACCCTAAACCCTAAAATTATTCCCTATTAAGTCTACCCCTAGGCCCAAACCCTTCATCATGGATGGTAGATCTACCTGAGGCCAAGGAAAAGGACAAGAAACTCCAGGAATGACCTGAAATAAGGAATATATTACTTGAGTCTCTTTTTTTAGGAGTATCTCGAGGTGATCATCCAACTTCGGAAAGGGTTAACAATATGGTGAGTAAGGATGACCATACTGTTGAGCTTCATCAACTAAAAGGTAGCCTTAGGAGTGAGATTCAAAAGGATTTTCATGTAATGTAGTAGTATTTGTTGCATATTATTTCAAATACAACTTCTAATGTCAATCATATGGGTTCCACTAGAAATGGTCACACAGATACAAATCACTCCAATAAGGGAGGATCCTTTAATCATTCAAGTGAATCTTCTCACCAATGGAGGGGCATGATTCCAAAAGGTGAAATGTGTAAATTTGATGGAAAGGATCCACTCAATTGGATTACCCAAATGGAAAATTTATTTGATCTCCATCAGATCCCATGAGGACAAAAGGTAACTGTGGCATCCTTATACCTAGAACCTGATCAATTTGTTTGGTATCATTGGTTATGTGCTCAAAGGCAGAAGAATGGCCTAAATTTCACCTAGACAATTTTCACTGAAGAGCTTCAATTAAACTATAGTTCTAGTGTTTTTGAGAATTACTTTAGCCAATTAGCAAAGTTACACCAGACTGGTTCAGTTAAGGAGTATGTCTATCAATTCCAAACTTTTTCCTTGCGTGTGGAGGATATGACAGAAGAGTATTTGAATGACCTATTTCTGGGGGGTCTTAAGGACCACATTGAGCATGAGGTACGCATGTTTAACCCACTAAATATTTCTAATTCTATTAACATGGCATGTCGAGTAGAGGAAAAATTTCTTTCCAATAGAAGGTAGTCCTTTTCTAGCATAAAAGATCATAACACCTTGTCTCTTTCTTACACTCGGCCAATTCGGTTGAAACCTCAACAAATTGAAGAAAAAAGAGCCAAAGGGTTATGATTTAACTATGATAGAAAATATGGGCCAAATCATAAATGTTGTGAGAAACAATTGTTCTAAATTGAAGGATCTGGTGATGAGGAAGAATATGAGCCAACATCAATAGAGGAAGTGGAAAAATTAGAGGAAGAATCTGGAGATCCTCAACCCACTATTTCAAGTCATCCTCTATCAGGTATTAGTACTCCACAAACCATTCAAGTTGTGGGTTATGTTAAGAAGAAGAAGGTAACAATCTTGATTGATTCAGGGAGCACACATAATTTCATCAATCATAAGTTGGCAACAAGACTAAATTGTTTCATCTACCTAGCACCTAAATTTCAAGTAATGATTGCAGATGGTGGCACATTCCAATGTTCAGGTAAATTCCATAAATTCAAAATCATGATGGGTGACTACACATTAAAATCTATGATGTTTGTTATTCCCATGGGAGGAGCTGATATTGTCTTAGGTGTTCAATGGCTCACTACTTTGGGCACCATAGAGATAAATTTCTAGGAATTGTTCACGCGCTTTCATTCTGAGGGTAAAAATTTAAACTTTGAGGTCTACAAGCTAAAGATCCTCTAGTGGTAAGTTCTCACCAAATGTAGAAGATTCTTAAAAAGGGTTTGAAGGTTTTGTAGCTTGATTATTCTCTATAGAAGTCCAACCGCAAATGAAGGTATTACATCTTGATCTTCAAAAGGTTATTAATCAACATGTAGTTGTCTTCAAGGAACCAAGAGGATTGTCACTGAAAGAGAGCATGATCATGCTATTCAGTTGATTCTAGGAAGCCAACCCCCAACATCAAGCCTTATAGATATCCATATGTGCAAAAGAGTGAGATCGAGAAGATAGTGGAGGAAATGTTGGAAATGAGTATTAATCGTCACAGTTAGAGTTCCTATTCTGCTCTCGTGGTGATGGTGCATCGCAAGGATGGAAGATGTCACATGTGTCCATATTATAGAGAGATTAACAAGTTCATTATCAAAGATAAGTTTCATATTCCGATCATTGATGATTTATTAGATGAGTTGCATGGTGCCATTTATTTTACAAAACTAGATTTGTGTTATGGGTATCACCAAATTAGAGTCAAACAAGAAGATATTCATAAGACAACCTTTAGAAATCATCAAGGCCATTATGAATTCCTAGTGATGCCATTTGGTCTTACCAATGCTCCCTCCACATTCCAAAGCTTGATGAATTTAGTATTTAGACCATTCCTAAGAAAGTTTTTTCTTAGTATTTTTCAATGATATACTCATCTACAAAAAATCATGGGAGAAACACTTACATCATGTCAATATTGTCTTAGAAGTCTTAGAGAAACATCAACTTTATGCCAAGCCTTTGAAGTGTTATTTTGGGGTACAAGAAGTGGAATACTTGGGCCATATTGTTTCTCATGAAGGTGTTAAGGTGGACCCTCACAAGATCTAGGCCATGGTGGAATGGGAAACCCCAAGAACCCTCAAACAATTACGAGGTTTCTTAGGTCTCACAGGGTATTATCATAGATTTGTCAAAAACTATGGCAGTATAGTAGCACCACTCACAAAATTATTGAATAAGGACTCCTTTCAGTGGAATGAGGAAGCATCTAGGGAATTTGAAAAATTGAAGGCAGCTATGTGCACCACTCTAGTATTGGCAACCCCATATTTCTCCAAAACTTTTGTAGTTGAGTGTGATGCTTCAAGAAATGGAATCAAAGTAGTACTAATGCAAGAAGGACACCCCATTACTTTTGAGAGCCGACAGCTAAAAGGAAATAATTTTTAAAGCCCACCTATGAAAAGGAAATGATGGCAATACTACATGCAGTCAAACAATGGAGACCATACTTGATGGGTAGACATTTTAAGGTAAAAAATAATCATGATAGTTTGAAATATTTCTTAGAGAAACGTCTATCTTCAGAAGAACAACAAAAATGGGTCACTAAGATGTTGGGATATGAATTTGAGATTGTTTATAAGAAAGGAAAGGAAAATTTGGTCATTGATGCTCTGTCTAGGAGGGATGAGTCTGTTGAAGCATTGTTATGTGCCATATCTATACTAAATACAGATTAGGTAGATCAAGCACATGAAGAATGAAAGAAATATGCAACCACACATACTCTCATTCAAAATCACCAAGTAGATCCGTCCATATCAGATCAATTTATATGGAAGGGGGATACATTATGGTACAAAGATCGAGTTATATCTATATAAGAACTCTACACTTAAACACCATGTTCTTTTAGAGCTACATTATTCTCCAATAGGTGGCCATGCTAGGGTCCTAAAAACATATCATAGAGTTAAGAAGGATTTCTTTTGGGAGGGGTTGAAAGGAGATGTTCAAAAAATTGTGGCAAAATGTTTGGTTTGCCAAAAAAATAAGGGCGAGACCATTAAGACACCTGGTCTTCTCCAACCTCTGTCTATTCCTAGTGAGATATGGGAAGAGGTATCAAGTGATTTCATCACAGGATTACCTAAATCATAAGGGAAAAGTGTCATCGTGTCCGTGGTATACATACTTACCAAATATGCTCATTTTTGTGCCATGGCTCATCCTTTCATAGCTATTACAATTGCCATTTCTTTTATGGATACAGTTCAAAAGCTCCATGGCACGCCAAAAATTATAGTAAGTGATTGTGATCCAATATTTACAAGTAACTTTTGGAATGATTTGTTCTCTTGTCTAGGTACCCAACTAGCCCAGAGTTCCTCTTATCATCCCCAAACATATGGGAAAATTGAGGTGGTAAATAAATGTTTAGAGGGATATCTTCAATGTTTTACTTCAGATAAATAAGAACATTGGGTGCAATGGTTGCCACTAGCAAAATGGTGGTACAATACTTCATTTCATACCTCCTCCAAAATGTCTCCATTTTTGGCACTTTATGGGTACCATCCTCCATCACTCATATCTATCTTGAAGGTCAAACCAAAGGTGAGAGCAGTCAAAGATCACATTCAGCATCAACATGAGGTACTCTCTAGTCTTAGAGAAAATTTGGCATGGGCACAAAACCGTATGAAGCAACAGGCTGATCAACATAGAAGTGAGTGACATTTTGAAGAGGGAAACTTTTTTTGTAAGGTTACAGCCATATAAGCAGTTATCCTTAAAACAACAACAAAATGATAATAAGATTGGTCCTAAATTCTATGGTACTTATCGAGTTTTACAGAAAATTGGTAGTGTGGCATATAAGCTAGAGAACCCTCTAGGAAGTAGAATACATCCATTCTTCCATGTTTCTTTCTTAAAGAAAGTTATTAGGAAACACATTTCCACCCAATCAATGCTTCCAGCTCTGGACGAGGAAGGAAGGATCATATTGGAACTTGAAGGAATTATTCAGACACGCACCAAAATATACGAGGACCGAGTCATTACAGTACCTTATCAAGTGAAGAATATGAATATTGAGGATGCATCATGGGAAGATGAAGCATTCATGTAACAACATCTAGGTCTTCTCAACATTGGGGACAATGTTTCTTTGAAGGGGAGGGGCATGTTACACCCTTAATTATATATCTTACATGGGATGGATATAGCCAACTTGTGGCTATCATAACTTCTTATCATGATGTATCTCTTTCATATATGATCTATTATCATTGGTTGGTTGGCCTTGTTGATGGCCATATCATAGGAATAGTATAAATAGGGGTTAAAGGTAGTGGATGATTATGATGTTGAGTATTTGAGTCTTATTATTTGTTTTGGAGGTTGCCCCCTTGAAGTGGCCAAGCTATTCTACTTTCATATTGAGAGAAATTATCTACAATATTGTGTTATTTGGTGTTCTATTGCTGGTGATAATCATAATTAATCAAGTAATTTCATTACAAAAAATCTTGGAGTGACCTTCTTGTAAAATATTTTCTTGAGTCTTTATCTGAACTTGATATTTCTTTAGTGGGAGTCTCTTCTTTCCTCATCTAATTCCATAATTTTATTGATCCTTGTTTCATATGGACTTACGTCTTCTCCATCTTCAAATTGTTGCATGAACTAGTACGAGGAAAGTTTTAAGTGCAATGGAAAAAGGGCTTGAAATCCATAGATAAACTAAAATGATCACTTTCAAATAGACCTCTCGGTAGTAACTCTGTCTACCCATAATGCAAACTTGAGTTGCTCACCCCATTTCTTTTATTGGTCTCTAGTGTTCTTCTGAGGATATTTAACATGTTTTTATTACTTGATTCCACTTATCCATTTACTTAAGGATTATTGTTTTATGGATAATCCAAATTTATAGCACACTCGTGGCACCTTTTTGCCAATGGTTTAGCTCTAAAGCTCATGGAATTGTCAGCAACTATCTTAGCAAGCACCCAAAATCTGTAGATTATATTATTGAGAATAAAATCCATGACTACTTGATGAGTTTCCTTCCTAGTGGGAATGGATTCAACCCATTTGGTAAAGTAATCAATGGCTACCAATATCCACTTATGACCAACACTTGAAGAGTATGATATTTCACCAATAAAATCCAATCCCCATTATTTGAATGGAGCTTCTATTGACACATGATGTAGGGGTAGGGCCCTATAAGCTTTCAGTCTTCTAGAAAAATGTTGATAATCTCTCACATATTCAAACTAACAAGGAAACATATTTGAACAATGAAGGCCACCAATATCCTACCCTTAGAATTTTGTGAGCAGTAACTCTTCCAAAGAAAATGGCCTCCACACACTCCCCCATGAAATTCTATAATTATTTTAGGTGCCTCTTCTTTAGTGATACATCTTAGCAAAAATCCCTTTGGATTCTTCCAAGCCATTCCATGATCAGTCAAAATATAATTTTAGGAAACCATCTTGAGTTTCCTCCTTTGATTCTTGTCTAAGTGCATAGGAAAATTTAAGTTCATCAAGTAATATACTATATATTTATACCAAACTAAAGTTCTCACCTTTTCATGAGGGTGTGGCCCATCTTCTTCAACATTGTGTATCTCCACCACCTACAAATTGCTCTCTGCCATCAACCTTGTTAAGCCCAATCCTCAAACCAATTTTTTGGTTTGAATCTCCATGTCATATTCTTGCAATTTGTTGACCCAATAACATCTTTTACTTGACATCTCCATTTCTAATAAAATGTCTTTCACCATTATATGGGGTACATAAGCTATAAATTTGGAGCTTAGAATGTAGGGTCTAAAAATTTTAGTGGATTTCACCAAGGAAAAATATTGTTTCTCCATGATGGAATATTTCATCTCAACTCCCTACAAGGATTTCTAAAATAAGGAAATGTGATTTTAATACCCCTCTTCATTCTTCTATAATAATAAAAAATAAATTGTATTCTCTGAGGAAAAATAAAGCATTTGAAATGCTTTCTTATAATCAATACTGTTTAATATGGGGGAAGTCTTGAGTGCCTGATTTATTCCTTTAAATTATTGAACATACCCTTCGTCCCATTCAATGACTTGATCTTTTTCAACATACTTGTGATGGGAATAGTAATCTCAACAAATTTAGAGATAAACATTCTTACAAATTTTACCTGTCCAAAAAGGATTGGATACCCTTTTTAGACATAGGGATAGGGACTTTATCAATTGCCTCCACCCTTTCAGGATCTATCATAACTCCTTCTTATGACACTATATGTCCCAGTAGTCTTTCATTCTGCACTACAAAATGAAATTTATTTTGGTTCAATGAAATCCCATATTCTCTACATCTGATCAATATATTTTCAAGGTGCCCCAAATGGTCACCCTTGTGTCTAGAGAAGACAATTATATCATCTTGATAAACTGCTATGAAATCATTGATGAAACCAAAAAGGCCACATCCATAGCTCTCTAAAAAGTTTCACTAGAATTCATTAGTCTAAAAGGCATTCTAACATATACATATGTTCCCCATGGGGTAGTGAAAGTAGTTTTGAACTATTCTAATTGCTTTACCACCACCTGGTTGTAACAGAAACCATCTAGTGTAGACAACAAATCGATATGGTTATATTTTGTAACATATTATCCATATTAGGAAATGGGTAATTATCCTTAAGAGATTCTTTATTTAGATTTCTAAAATCCACACAAATCCTTATGTCCCCATTTTTCTTTCTGACTGGCACTAAGTTGGCCACCCATGAAGAATACCTAGTGGGTTGAATTATCCCACCATCTCTTAGCTTTGTCAACTCTTCCTACATTTTAGTTACAATGAGGGGATTGATAGGCCTTTGATTTTGTCTGAAGGGCTTGGAGTGAGGCTCCAATGGTATCTTGTGCTGAAACAAGTCTTCTCTGTAAGATTTCAATTTTGAATAAGACCATGCCAGATAATCCTGGTATTTCTTTAGTAACTTGGTATAAGCCTATTTTTATTATTTGATCATACTAATCCCAAACATGATATTTATTAGGATTTAAGAAGTTACCAAGTTTCACTCTTCAACATCTCTAGGTGTATGGATAGGATTATTCATAACTTGGTCTCGCACTATCGAATTTTACTCAAGGTGACCAGGTCCTCTAGGAATAATATTATCTTTAGTTGAATTATATATTTTCCAAAGAGGGTCTCCTTCCTTCACACAGTTCCACCATGGGTTCAAGATCAATGAGATGATTTATGTAATAATATTTACATTTAGTAACCTATGAATCTAAGCATCATCCTCAAAAACCTTCCAATGTTGAATGTTGTCGAAAACTGATGGTCTGACTAGCACTTCTACTTCATAATGGTAGTAAGGAGATACTATCTCATTTTCATATTGAGATGCTATGACAAATAACTTGTCAGCTACTACATTCTGAGCCCTTTCATGATAAATGATATTGAAGGAATCAAATAATTATATGAAGTCCCAAACTACATGCTTATATTGTCTTAGCCTCTAGTTTTTAGTTGCATATAATTTTCTGACTTGTTTTACAACTAATTTAGAATCTCCTTTGACAATAATGTTCTTAATCCCATGCTTCCATGTAACTCTTAAGCCAAGGATAAATGCCTCATATTCAAAAATGTTTTTAGTACATTCAAACTTCAATTTGAAAGAGAAGTTAAAAGAAACTTGATTTAGAGAAGTTAGAACCACTCTAGCTCCATTTCCAACATTGGAGCATGCTCCATAAAAATTCATGGTCCAGGGGACATTGACATATTCAAGGTGTGCATTAACATATATGCAATGATCTTCAAAATCTGCACTTCCTATGAAGTTACCCAAATCTATATCAACAAACAATACCTCATAAGAGGCATTCATGGGATCCTCAATAAGATGGAGCATTTTATTTTCTCCATGAAATTTGACTAGCTTCCCTTCTAATGGTATAGAGGAATAAGACATATCCATATGGATAATTCCTCCTAGACTGGAATCCCACTTTCTTGATATAAACATACCCCATTTAGCAAGGAAATAAACTATAATTGTATTCATAGTTAGATATTTTCTAGGATAGGAAAAAAATTGTACTACTAGACCTTTGAAATATCAAACAAAAGGTACCTCTCTTGAATCCATGGAATAAAATCTCCCAAAAGTTTCTATTATCTTGATTTCTAATTCATTCATGACCTCTAAAGGCATGATATTACATGAATCTCTTGAATCAAACATACAATTATGAAGAAGCCACCCATTGATAATCAAAGTAGTAAATAAGGGATCCACATCCAATTGGGATTCTACCAAGGATGTGCCTAAATATACTTCTAGGGGTTATTCCATGTTCTCTTGATCCTTTGTTAGTTCAATTTTATCTATGACAGGTTGAGTAACCACATTATTTGTACCCCTCTCTTTGAAAACCATATCATCCTTTAGCCCCAAATATTTGAATGATATTTTTCTATGTTCAAGAATTTTGAGTAATTTCATAATTAGGACAATAATCTTTATCTGACTTAGAATTTGAGCCATGTCACATGTTGTATATTTTGGTAGGAAATTATTAGAGGTAAGGGTGACCATATTTTCTAATGGGATATTATCCCTTGTTTCTTGGTTAGAAACATAAGTGTTTGGTCTTCAAGTATTGGCAGGACCTTTATTAGGCATATTTTTCTTGGGAGTATCTTTGAGGAGATTGGTTTAGAGAACAATTATTTTCTTGGGAGCAAGGGTTGGTACCTTTACTTGTCTATTCCTAAGGTTATACTCCTTTTCTTGAGTAACCAAAGCATTTTTTTATCAGCGAGTAAAGAAGGGTTGAGGGGACCCTACCCCATACAAAGTAAGCCATTCAAAACACTAGAAAAAATGGCCAAGGGTATACCCATTGAAGCTAGCTACAACAAAAGCATATAAGATCTAACAACAAGCCATAACCATAATAAAAAAATAGAAATAACAAAATCCATACTAAAAACATAATAAAAAGGTAAATAGTCCCAAAATGACCAAAGGGCAACAACAAAAAAATCAATCTTGGATCAATTCTTTCATAGATGGAATGCATTCATTCCATTCCTTGACCAGGCCAGCTATGGTGGTCTTCCATTCCTCATAGTTAGGCTCAATCATCTCCCTTCTAGGCATGAATCCATATTTCTCCATCTTCTTGGCTCTCTACATGGCCTGGAACCAACTCTCCCAACATCTTAATGTGTTGGATAGAACTCTTCATATTCAGCAGGTGAATTTCTCTCATATGCATCAGGGTTTATTTCATTTTAAGTATGTCCTTCTCCATGGAAATACACCTTTCATTTGCATTTTTCAAGTTATCATTCACCACAATGGCAGTGAGATTTTCCACCTTCTCTTGAAGCTCCCTGAGATTGATGGCCATCATACTAATTTTATGTCTATTAATGTCAGTGTCTAATATGTAATTTTCAAAGTCCTTTAGGAAGTCACTAGCCTTAATCCTTTTTTGTTGGGAAGAGAACAAGTATTTTGAGAAACCTTAAGCGCCCATAGGCTGGCTATGGAATCTTCCATATTCTGGTGGGGGTATCCAAGATCTCATCCTTATCATCCACTTTGGTAGAGATTATCAGTCTTCCTCTCTTCCTTTTTACTGAAAGTCTCCCTACACTCCATTTGAACCTCTCTGTAAATGCCACCCTTTACCAAGTCATCTGAATCCTTTTCCCCAAATCCAAAGCTCACATCTATATTATCATATTCACCTTATTCATCTTCCCTTCTCATTTTCTTTATGGGATTATCCTTGACAGTTCTAGACCTCACTTTGCCTATCCTCTTCATAAGATATTCCACCATCATACTTTTTGATCATTAAAGATCTTAAGTAATCAAAGTAATGATTTTTAAGCTTAAATTATTGAGCCATATCTATATCAACATTAAAAATATAAGGGAGGGAGGATACTTGATTTTTGCAAGCCCAAAATTCCTCCATAGTTTTAGCATATAATAGATCAGTTGAAGTGGCTTTGGACATTGAATATTTTGGATACTCCATTGTGTATATGTCATTAAAACTAGCTTCATCAGCAACATCATCTCTAACAATTTTCTCACAAGGGGAGTGTGGCAATAAACACTTATCACACCATTCAATGATGTGGTCTTCTTCTACTAATGATACCCTTGCTATTAATGGATATGGGATTACTTTATTCTCTCTAAAATATTACTGCTTGTTTCTTGAACCCATAGGTCCCTTTCCTCTTTTCTTATCTCAATGATATCCTTTGGGATGATTCCCAAATATATTTTTTCCTTGGGCCTGGTGCTGAACTTAAGGATTTGAAACTAATCCTTTCTCTTCTCTAACAATATTATATGAGATCTCTTTGACTTCTCTGGCTAAATTTTTAACCACCTCCTCCAATTCCACTACCTTACTTGTCTGTGGCTTCTCTATATTAATCAGCTTGACACCTTTCCTCTTTGTGTGTTTCCCAAATGCTTTAATCTTGTTCTCAATTTGGATAACCATAGAGAAATCCTATCTAATACTTTTAGGATTTTTTTCCCTCAAATATTAAGATTCATTCTTACCAAAGGCATCTTAGTACTTAATTAGGAAAAAATCATCACTAGGCCTTAAATTAATAGGCAATGTATTAAATTTTTTAATTAACCTAATATTAAATTCTTACACATACTCATTAGGATTTTTCTTGATATTTTAAACTCTAATAAGAGAAACCTAGGGTCAATATTATCACCATATTGGAGTATGAATGCATTCTTCATTTCTATCCAAGAATTAATTGAATTTGTAGGCAACAAATTGTACCATTCCCTGACATATTCTTCTAATGTATGTATGAATAACTTAACATAAACATCTTCATGCTCTACTTCATAGTCATCCATAACATTCTAAAAAATCTAAGATGACAATCCCCAATTATGGGTTTATTAACTTGAAATATAGGAAAAATTCTTCTAATTTCATCTAGTACTTCATTGGGATATCCCACCATTCCATGGAACCTTATTGGTCTATAAGTGGTGACTACAAAAGGAGCCCTTGGTGGAGGTTATTCCATATTATTTTATGGAAAATTTGTAAAAGGAGGGTTAAAACGGTGGGGAACTAGAGGTATATGAGGTAGAGGAGTATGATCCACAAAATGGAAATATTTTGGGGACTCAGTTTCACAAAACACTTTATTATTATGAGTTAACAAATAAGGAAGATGGAGACTACCTTTATTATTTGCGAGATATTGAGCCTTCTTGGAATAAAGTATGTAAATATGTTTGAGGAGTGCATGGATCAAATTTATCTAATGTAATAGAGTAGTCTTCTATCAAATTTGGATTGAATTCAATAGTTTGAACAATATTTTCTTCTATCTTTTGACCACCCATTGGTTTCCATATCTACTTCCTTCTTGATTGTGTATTCTCCAGCTCTAAGAGTAATATTCTAGTTAGATCAGATTTGATATTCTTCCTTCTAGATTTGTAAAGTGAAGATTTAATCAATAAGGTCTATAGAATATTTTCACCGTATAACCTAGATTTTCTTTGAAATACAGAGCCGCCACTAAGGCCTTACACCTTAGATGTATAGATTAACTCAAAAAGCTCTTGAAATGATAGCTTTACAAATTGGGAGGTTGAGATTTATAGATATTTATGAATTTTCCCACATTTCCCCTAACAAAGTCAAGTTTTATGAAAATATTTCTTATAATGAGAAAATTTTGGACAATATTTTCAAAATTATTTGTATTTTCCTAATTTTAGAAAATCTCTATAAAGGTATTTATTATGAACCTTTATTGGAGTATATTGCCCCTATAAATGGTGCTAAAAGCATGTTAATGGGAATTCAAACTTTGAAATTCAAAATACCTATCAACTTATATAAATAAATACTAGTAATTCATATAGCCTAAGAAAATTTAACTCAAAATATGATCCAATGAGATAAATTTTATGTCCCTAAAAATGGCGCCAAAAGTGTGTTGGTCCTCAAATCTATACCCCCGATGGTTTGACAACATTCTTTAGGAAGGGGGAATGCTTGGATGGTGGTATAATGAATAATAAATCATTTTTAGCCCACAAGGGGCCTAACACTTTCCTTAGGATACAACCTTTGGATGATTGAGGGGCACATACAAAGGAGATGGAATTTTCTTGCTACTTTTGGTCCTTCCTTGAACCAAGGAGAGAAAAACCATGATGTAACCTGAATGCAAAGGGGAGATGAATTATTTATTCCTCTTGATATGTTTCAATGATGGATCAATTTGGGATAAGCATGGCCATGAATACAAAACTCACTCTCACGAGTTGTCATAAAAGATGTTGCATATGCTTAATGCACCAGACATAGGTTACTATAGACAAAAAAATTAGTTTCTCTTCCATTCTCTAGATAATAAAATTAAGGCTAGAAGGCACCTTTAGTGATATTTAGAGAAAAAAGTAGTAAATGGAATGAATGGAAGTTAATATGAGGGGGTGGGATTAATTATGGTATTTGTAACTTCACAAAGGGGGATTATAGGATGAGATATTCCTTGTAACAAAGAATTTAACACTTAGAGAAGCATGCAATTCTAGAAAGTATAGAAAACTAGATTAAGTAGTGATAATTTATATACAAAGAAATATTTACATTCATTGATACAACGACAGATGCAAAATTTTAGCATAGTCTCTAAAATAATCAACACAAGATCTTGTGTAAGTATTCAAATGAAGTATTTACTACTTCTAATCTCTTACACCTAAGATACACTCAAAGGTGATGAGTGAAATAGATTCTCATACTTTAATCATGTCATTATATCAATCCAAGGTGGTGTTCATGATTGTTTACAACAAAGGAAATAGTAGGAACAATTTTGCAACACATACTTTAGTAACAAAAACTAAGAAACTGTTGAACTGGTCATGATTACAAATAAAATGCTTAAAAGTAACATTAAAATGAAATGTAGAATGGAAAGATTACTGATCATGAAAATGTAAGTGCATCAAAGTAATGGAATAAATGTTGGAACGGTAAATGCATTCACAAATCTTTGAAAAGAAATAAACATAAAACTCCCTTTTCATTGGTTAGGAGTGGCCCTTGCTCCTTTCCTTTAATCAGGTTTAACACTTGAATTTAAGAAACAAAAGTTACCTTGAATCTGCTATCTTTATTGAATCAAAAATGCTCTATTACAGTGAATTGAAATAACTAAAAATTGAACCACTAAATCTAAGTACAAGATCTCTTTTATACAAGAGATGTTCTAGTTCTATTAGGAGAGAACTAGTTATTCCAAATGACTAAGTCTACTTTTAACTGATTGTTTAACTAAATAATGCCATCTAGTTTTGGCAATATATTAATGAAGGGAGAAGTTCATAAAGTGTTTGAAATTGAAATATTATTCACAATCAAGAGAGGATCTGTGATTGACTCCTTGGAAGGATTCAATCACCACTAGAAGATTCTTCAAATCATTAACTAATTGAAGAGAACTGAACTGATGTTGAGTCTTCAATTGTTGGTCATATTTCATCTTCTTATGGCTTGAATGTCTTCTAAATTAATGATGATGATTTATGTTCAGAATGTAGTGTTGTCAACTCGATATTAGAGATCTAAGCTATCTACATGTGTACATGAGCTCCCCAAGTTTTAAAGAATATGGATTGGTGATCTAGATGATTTGGATGCACTACTTTGAGACCCCTATTAAGTTGATGATATTCCTATGCCAACGTGTCAAATAGAGTCCTACGCCAACGCCAAATGCATGAATTAAGTCCTGCTCTCTCTATGACAACTCAACATATAATTATTTCTAAAATTGAATTTAATCTTCATAAACAATATTATTCAATCCTTTTCTACAAAATAATCAACATGATAAAAACATCACAAGTATACATAAATAATTTAATCATAATCATAGTAAAGTATTAAATATAAAGAGTAATCATTGTTCATCATGTATCGTGATATCAAAATGGTATGAGTTTAAACATGGCTTAAACATAACAAAATGGGGTTCATCACTCCCCTAGACTAAGGATTTAACAGGTCCTGCTGCTACCTAGCATTAAGTTGTTTAACAATCCTAGAAAAATTATACTCATTGGAAAAGTTTTGTCAAGTCTCATCAAGAGATATATCGAGAAAACCTAAAATGATCAACAACATTATTTATCTAAGTTTCATAGTTTTCCTTTGATTTCTCATCTATAGAATTCCACTTTGTGGAATAGGTGAAAGCACCAATGGGGCCTGTACCCCATCCTAATCCATTTTTCTTTGATTTCCAATATTATCTTGCAAATATCCTTAGCCCTTTCATTAACTACCAACATAGATTTATTAGTGAAACAAACTCCTTCCTCTTATACGGATCTACAAGTAGATGATACCATACCTAGGATGCCAATAAGTTGACATTGAATATGGGGATAATATGTTATTTGAAATTCCTAACATTGTTTCTTAAGATATCAACATACCTGTCTACCGAGGATTGACAGACACTTGAGAACAAATCACTTGAAAAACTGAAAGGGTGTTCAAAAATTATGCCTCGTCATGAGGCCAATGATGGACTCGACTACACAAATATTTCTCTCTTATCCTCCCACTCTCACTGATGTATGAGTGTTGAAATAAATGCTCTCAGCTGAATTCCCACATATATAGATTGGTTGGAATTTCAATCTGATCTAGAAGCGAAACTTATGAACATAGAAATGTTTTCTCCATATCATTGGTGGAAATATATGCCCCTAGAAACTAATGTCATCTTCAAATTATATATCCAACATTTCCTGTCTCTAGTTATTTGCCATCTAAAAAATTGTTCCTTTAAAAACAAGGCATAAAGTTAAAAGGGTGTTGTCAAAATTTCACCCCGAGTGGTAAATTTCGATAACATGCATCGAGTTTTGCGGTTCGAGCATGTAGATTGAGCCAGGAAAAATCATAAAAAATGACTAAGTCCTAGTCCTAGGGGCAGTCGGGACATTTGGGACATCTAGGCGTGGATCGGCCGAAAAGCCTCCGGGTGGCCCGTGAAGCAAAGGGACATCTGGGACAGAAGTACGCGGTGGGCGCGAGAAGCCGATGCAGCTGAAAGAGGAAGAAAAATGACTAGCTACTTTATCGGCGATTAGGGACAAAGTACGCGAAATCGCGAACCGGCGAATCCGGCCGGCCGGCCGAAATGATAACAAACAATCCGGAAGCAATTGGGACATTTGGGCCGTGATGGCCTTGAACGAACCGGCCAGTTCACCCAAAACAGAGAAAGTTCATCTTTGGGACATCGGGATGAAGGGACGCGCGGGGCGTGGATCACCGAAGGAGCCGAAAGCCAATCAAACAACGCCACGTGTCATCGGCCAAATGAGGGACGAGGAAGCCCATTTCGGGCGGATCTGAAGTTTTAGCCCCAGCGGTTTGGGACGTCCGAGACATAAAGACGCAAAGGCGCGAAGCAGAGCCGAAAGGGCTGAGAACCAACTAGATCATGACATGTGTCACGGGGAAAGAGTCCAAAAGTCAAAAGGTGAGTTTTGATATCGGCTGAGCCAATCAGAAGAGGACACGTGTCCAAGTTTAAGGGCCCCACAAGGAAATTTCAAAAGAAAGCCCGCCGAAAGGTGAAGGAGAGAGAACTACTCGACCAATCAGCGCTTGACACGTGTCATCCAGGTGGCAGAGCGCGGGAAAGATTTCAAAATCCGTTTTGGTCTGTTCCGTGCCCTAAATCTTCAGATCATCATATCTTTCGATCCAGAACTCAGATTTGCACGTTCTTTATATCAACGGAAAGCTTATGAAATTCTCTACATGATTCTAGGATCAATCTCGAATTTTGGTGCAGTCTGGAGAGAGAAAATTGAGAAACGGCTCTGACGCGTGATCATGGCCAGAAGTGACGTTTCAACAACCAGTTTAATGCACATGGGTCACATTCTTCTTCAGCACGGCCAGAAGTGACATTTCAGCGACCAAATTAATGCAGAATGGGTCGCATTCTCCTCCAAATCGGTCAGAGATGGTAGGGTATGGGTTGGTAAGGTATCCCATGCCATTTTAATGCATCTGCAGTCAATGAGGAATAGGCTTACACGTTTTCCCATGTTTCTGTCCCCTGGGCTCGACCCATGCAATGTAAAAAGCTAGATTTGGCTCATTTTATAACAAGTTGTTCATATTTTCTGCTCTGCCCTCCCTTATTTTCTTCTCTAGGGTTGAAAATGGAGTTCGAACCTCCTCCCTTGCTCTGTAATGGCATTTTTGCCTTTTACTATTGAAATGATGTTCTGTGTAAACTTCTGGAGCAACAAAACGTGTTTTGTGATGCATCTGTCCATCCTTGCTCGTTTTTGCTTGTTCTCTTCTTGCCTCTCTTCATTGCAGGTATTTGTGCATGTTTGAATGTTCATTGTAGGTTTGGAGCTGTGTTCATGGAGTTTTGGGACATTTTCTGTGTGAAATCTATCCTTGGGCCTGTGATGCATCTGTCCATCCTTCCCATTGCTCACCTCTCTTTGTTCCATGGCAGTTTTGATAGATGTCCAACATTCTCCTTCTCTGGTGTATCACCGTTTTAGTGTAGGCTTTTGTTCTTTTCCTTTCTCTCTCTCTCTCTCTCTCTCTCTCTCTCTCTCTCTCTCTCTCTCTCTCTCTGTCTCCTTGGCATTGTTAGATTAGGATTAGATTAGCTTGCCTGCACTGGAATAGCTTGTGGCAGGTAGTTTAGGAGCAGGAACCAACCTTCTCTGGAGATTCCTCTCTCAGTTTCACAGGTCCCACACCTAGAGAGAAGTTTCCATGTTGTGCAATCACACCTTTGGATGCACAGAGTGATCAACCTAGAAGCCCGATCTACATCCAAGGGTGCTTTGTGATTTTGCATCAGCAGGTTTTGGCATGCCTTAGTGGGACCTTAGAGGTCTTCCACTTCATCTTTTGCGGAGTTGGTGTGTTCTGTGAAGATTTCAGCCTTTGGAGGCACTTGCAAACAACCCATCTCTGAATTTGCGAGACCTTCCTTTCCATTCATTTTCATTCTTTTCTATCCATTCTTCCTTCCATATCTTCCATCATTCTTTCATTCTATGAAGTTTTGCAATCATGACTTCATTTCCATCATGGAATTCACATCAACAACAGCAATATATCACACCTCCAACATGTTTTACAAATCCTCCAAATCAGCATTTTGAGCAGATTCAAGATCAGTATGCATACCCATATGAGCAGCAGTGCCAAAAAGTCGGTTTGGCTATGGAGCCTTCCAAGAGCAAGAGTATGCATACAATGAAGACCATCGAGATCCAAGATGATGGTTTGTTGGAGAAAATCCAAAGATGGAGGCAAAGATGGTGCGATCCCGAGCAACGGCTCGAGATGAGAGCTTTCAGGGTGGTTGCAGGACTCCTTGTCCATGGGAGGCCCTTTTCCAAGACACTTCAGCCCTCAAGAGAAGCTGGACTTCATGATAAAGATGTTGCCCCAACTTGCACAATGGACAACAGAAATAGAGGCCTATACATTCGGTGTTGAACAACCTTGTCAATGGGTAAGTTCTACACCATCATCTAGTTTTTCTCTTCCCATTACTCAAGCAGCATCATCTCATTTGGACTTGAAAATTTTAAACTCTCCATCTACTGCCCCAAATGTCAATCCCATGTCTCCACCTCTCAGTCTTCCACCACACCTCAATTCTTCTTTCCTTTTTCCTTCCAAACAGTCATCCTCTCCACAAGAGCTAAATGAAATACCTCCCACTCCAAAGAAACAAGAGGTTTCACCTCCTCCACCACCACAAAAAATTGTAAAATCAGTTGAGTTTCAACCTATCCCTCCTCTTGCATTCCCAATTCCATGTGGGGAAGAAGAAATTGCAAAATTCAGTCATCAAGGACAGCAAGAGGAAGAGCCAAGAAAAGAAGAAATGATTAAGAGCTTAGTAAGTTTGGCTGCCAAATTTGGGATAACAAAGATCCCCTTGATGGTTAAGCCTACAGAAGAGGCTAAGGTTGAACAAATGGTGGTTAGGACTGATTTTGTTGCAGCAGAAGAAGAAGATCTTGTAGTCCCAACTTGTCCTCTAGAGCAGCAGATAGAAGAGTTTGACTTGACAAACTTCATGCTGGAGGAGGAGCTCATTCAAGAGAAAGATTTTCTTCAAACTTTTGAGGAAGGAGAAGCTGCTCCAAATCCAAAAGAAGAGGAGCACATTCCAGGTGTGGGGAGAAAGCTGCAGATCCAAGGGCTTTGAGCACAAAGCGAGGCTACGAGGAGAACCTTCGATTCTTCTTTCCACTTCACTTCTCTCAAGTTCCAATGCTTTGAAGAAGAGTTTGGTCTCTCAAACTCAATGTCGGAGAGTGAAAGAAACCATGGTGGTCAAGTTATAGATCAAGAGGACACCATGGAGGAAGTTGAACATGAGCAGCAGGACAACAACGAGGCATTTTACCTATCAGATTTGGAGGACTGTTTTGATGGAGAAGAGCCGGTTGAGTTTTCACCATTCTCTCTTTCATCATCCACATTCCAAACACCAGAGTCTGCTGTCATGAAGGAGAGCATTCATTTCCAGCAGCCCACATCTTATAGCAGCTCTTTGGAATCAAAATTGGAAGATTTAAATCTTCCATGTTCTTCATCGGAGGAAGAGAAAGGACAGAAGAATTTCACCATTTCTTCCACACCATCCATTCAAGAGGGTCTACAAGAAGACTCCATCCTTGGAGTTGAAAATCAGAGCTATGGGCATATCAAACAAATCAGACCTTGCCCAATCAGGTATTTGGCTTCATTGGAGCTAAAGGAGAAGTCACAACCGAGTCATGCTTTCTTGAGCATGAGGGTGAGCTCTGAAAGTACCAAGGATCAGCTATCATACCTATTCAATCCAAATGCGAGCAACTAAAAGAGGTATTGAATTTGCCTTCAGCTGATACCTTGATGATTTGGGTGGAATACCAGCTTCTTGTTGATTTTCCACTCATCCTAACAGCCATGATCAGCTCCAAATCAATTGCATGACTGCCACTTTTGAGAAAGGGAAGCTATTTCTCACAACCAATTGCAGGGTTTGTTTAGCTTGATTTTGCTTCGATTAGAGTAGAGTAGGTAGGTTTTCTTTCGATAGAAGAAGTGCTTGTGCACACTCTGCATGTTTCATTTTGGAGCATGTATGATTTTCAGTTCTGTACATAGTTTTTCTTGTGCTGGTTTTGCTCTTGCACAGTTCGTTTCAGTGGCATTTTGGTGAGAACAACTCCATGTCCGGTGGGTTTCAAGTGGATCGGAGGAAGTTTTCAAAGTTCGAGATCATTTTTCGAGGCTTGCTTATGAATCCATGCCCAATGGATTGCTTCGAACTCTTGATCATTCATCTAGCGAGCGAGATGACCCCACCGAGTCGCTTAAAAACTGTTGTCAAAATTTCACCCCCCTAGGGTAAATTTTGATAACATGCATCAGAGTTTTGCAGTTCCAAGCATGTAGATTGAGCCAGGAAAAATCATAAAAAATGACTAAGTCCTAGTCCTAGGGGCAGTCGGGACATTTGGGACATCTAGGCACGGATCGGCCGAAAAGCCTCCAGGTGGCCCGTGAAGCAAAGGGACATCTGGGACAGAAGTAAGTGGCAGGTGCGAGAAGCCGATCCGGCCGAAAGAGGAAGAAAAATGACTAGCTAACACGTCGGCATTTGGGACAAGAGTACGCGAAATCGCGAACCGGCCGGACCGGCCGAAATGAGAACAAATAGTCTCGGAAGCAATTGGGACATTTGGGCCATGATGACGTGAACCAGCTGGTTCACCCGAAATAGAGAAGTTTTGTCTTTGGGACATCCGGGGATGAAGGGGCGTGCGGGGCGTGGATCACCCAGAAGGAGCCGAAATCCATCAAACAACGCCACGTGTCATCGGCCAAATGAGGGACGAGGAAGCCCATTTCGGGTGGATCGGAAGTTTTTGGCCCAAGCAGTTTGGGACATCCAGGACATAAAGATGCGAAGGGCACGAAGGAGCCGAAAGGGCCGAGAACCAACCAGATCACGACACGTGTCGCAGGGGAAAGAGTCCAAAAGTCAAAGGGCGAGTTTTGAAGGGTCAGCCCGAGCCAATCAGAAGAGGACACGTGTCCAAGTTTAAGGGGCCCACAAGGAAATTTCAAAAGAAAGCCCACCGAAAGGTGAAGGAGAGAGAACTACTCGACCAATCAGCGCTTGACACGTGTCATCCAGGTGGCAGAGCGCGGGAAAGATTTCAAAATCCGTTTTGGTCTGTTCCGTGCCCTAAATCTTCAGATCATCATATCTTTCGATCCAGAACTCAGATTTGCACGTTCTTTATATCAACGGAAAGCTTATGAAATTATCTACATGATTCTAGGATCAATATCGAATTTTGGTGTATTCGGAGAGAGAAAATTGAGAAACGGCTCTGACGCGTGATCATGGCGAAAGCGGCGTTTAATGAACGGTTTAATGCACATGGGTCACATTCTTCTTGAAAGACGGCGAGTGACATTTCAGCGACCAAATTAATGCGAATGGGTCGCATTCTCCTCCAAATCGAGTCGAGAGGTAGTAGGGTATGGTTTGGTAAGGTATCCCATGCCGTTTTAATGCATCTGCAATCGATGAGGAATAGGCTTACACGTTTTCCCATGTAATGTAAAAAGCCATATTTGGCTCATTTTATAACAAGTTGTTCGTATTTTACTCTCTGCCCTCCCTTATTTTCTTCTCTAGGGTTTAAAATGGAGTTTGAACCTCCTCCTTTGCTCTGTAATGGCATTTTTGCCTTTTACTATTGAAATGATGTTCTGTGCAAACTTCTGGAGCAACAAAACGTGTTTTGTGATGCATCTGTCCATCCTTGCTCGTTTTTGCTTGTTCTCTTCTTGCCTCTCTTCATTGCAGGTATTTGTGCATGTTTGAATGTTCATTACAGGTTTGGAGCCATGTTCATGGAGTTTTGGGACATTTTATGTGTGAAATCTATCCTTGGGCCTGTGATGCATCTTTCCATCCTTCCCATTGCTCACCTCTCTTTGTTCCATGGCAGTTTTGATAGATGTCCAACATTCTCCTTCTCTGGTGTATCACCGTTTTAGTGTAGGCTTTTGTTCTTTTCCTTTCTCTCTCTCTCTCTCTGTCTCCTTGGCATTGTTAGATTAGGATTAGATTAGCTTGCCTGCACTGGAATAGCTTGTGGTAGGTAGTTTAGGAGCGAGGAACCAACCTTCTCTGGATATTCCTCTCTCGGTTTCACGGTCCCACACCTAGAGAGAGGTTTCCATGTTGTGCAATCACACTGCGGATGCAGAGTGATCAACCTAGAAGCCTAATCGCATCCGGGGTGCTTTGTGATTTTACATCAACAAAGGGGTTCTAGAAGAGAGTAAGTGATCGTAGAGCCTACTAGCTGTGACCACTTTTATTTTCAATAATTTATTCTCTTCTTTTATATTTTTATTCTCTTCCTCCACTGATCTAATCCTTTAAAATTCCTCCATCCATTTAGCCATATCCTTCAACACAATGATCCGGGAAAAAGATCTAGTTTTCACATGACTTTGATCTTTCTTGGCCACTAGTTCTTGCCCTCCTCTATGTTCATGTAGCAATGTAGTAGATGTGTTCAACTCAAAATTTGTATCCTCTAGAAATTTTATTTGTTTCTCTTTTATTCTAAACTCTATTGTATACGGAGAGTGGATTCCTCATGGTGGAATTGTTGGAGCTCAAATAATCTCTCCCCTTTTCTTTGAGTATTGCCTTCAAATTCCTCATGTCCAATTGATCTATTTTAAAATGTGTATATGTCGAGGGGAAAATTCATGACTCGAGATCATGTGGAATCTAGTCTTTGTGTTGTGAAAATCCTCTTTTATGGTTGAGGATCATAAAGGTATGCCATCATTGGAAAATCCCTCTAACTTTTTTCCTTTTCAAATGTTACCTCACTTGTCCCAAGTATGAATTATAGGCTGCAAAATATTTCTATAAACTTGGCGGATGGTCAAAGATGAAATTTAGAAACTGCTAAAAGGACAGTCCCTATAGAAGAAAGGAAGGGTGTCCACATGTTTCCCCAATGTAATTTTGAAAAGGTATAGCAAGTCATCACCCCAAGTTGCAGTCATCCACCATGTGGTTTACACACATAAGGGAATTCCTAGTAAACTGAAAAGTCAAAGAAAGGGGGAGGGTGTGGATGTTTCCACGTGTCACCCAGGCACAATTTAGAAAAAGGAAAGGCCCACAGAAGGAAGGAAATCCCCATGAATTGATGTTCAAATCACGTGTAACTCAAGGATAATGTTGCAAACTAAGAAGAAAATGTGAAGAGGTTTGTGAATCACCATGAAATAGGTTGTCTCTTTCGGATGAGCTGCAACAAGTTTGAAATAATGCAATACACTAAGAGGATGAGGCAAAGTACATGATTGAGAACCATTGAATGCATAGTGGTGGTTTCTTTTCATTATCGATGATAATACTAAGCTAGATATTCCTTAATGTAGGAACATAAAATAATTGCATGTCAAAAATTAAAATTAAAATGTTATATCACTTGAAAGCAGTCCATATATAACTCAAAATTGGGATTCTATAGGCCCCCATCCCATGGTAAAAGGGTCCATTTACATAATTAAAAACAAGGGCATAAAATAAAAACATAATGCTCAAATACCCTTCACTCCTTCGTAACTTCCTCCTAGTGGGGGAATTTTTTTCAACAACTTGTTCTTCCTCAACATGAATTCATTTGAGCCATGTATTGTTTGTAGAAATATAACGGACCTGCTTAGATCCCAAGACATCCCCATGCCCATCAAAGATTCAAGAGTCATTATGGGACCTTATATAATATTTTCTAGCTCAATTTTCTTCTAATAGGAAGATACCCAGTCTAAAATATCCAAACCACCTATGAAGAATGTTGTTTTCCCTTTCCCCTTGTGAAGGGTAGATTTACTAGGAGTAGATTGAGAGGGAACATCTAGAGTGATTGGAAGAGAAAGAACTGCACCTAGCAGGTTAGGTGGGTTATGAAGTCTTGAGCTATATATAGCTTCCCATATCCTTGTGTGGGGTGGGAATTCTCTTAGAGAAGGAACTAGCTGAGGTCTCAAAATTCATGCTCTGATAGAGGAGCATGATGCATTGAATGAGTGGATGACCGAATGGAAAACCTACCCTTGTTTTCCATGGAGTAAAAATTGTCTCTCTAGAGCGGAGAGTAGACAAGGACATATCTTCTTCTCCATCAAAAATTATAATTGGGGGTTGGGAGCTTGACTCACCCCTTCTCTTCCCTAAATTTGGTACTAGCACTTGTGAGTGGTTCTGATTGCACCTGTTTTGGCTACCCCTTTTCCAGAGAAATAATCCTCTACTCTAACTTAATTATTTTGTGAGAAATGATTAGCACCATATCAATGGAATAATTTTCATACAACACATAGGATTCCTTAGGAATATCCTTCAGCACAAATTATTCATCAAATAAAAAGGGACACTAAAAATCAATTTTCCCATACACTTTTTTTTTTTTTTAAGGGCAAATAGTTTTGAAGGGACTATACCCTGTATACAAAAGGGCTCAAAATCCAGATAGTAAAGATGAGAGAAGCAGCCCAGAGAATGGAAAAACAGTCCAACCAAGGAAGGATCAATAGCCAAATATTACAATATAGGAGAAAAAAGGATCTAAACGTACAAAGATCCAGAAAAAAGAAGGCAAGATCAAAAAGAAACCAAAAGAGAAACAACATGAAGAGCTCCACCAAAAACAGCTCCAGAACCACCCGATGACAGCCACATCGCAGCCAAAAAACAACATCACAACAGCCCATTACTTGATGGCTCTATCAATTTTGGTCTTGATAGCCTGCAGTGACATGAAGAAGGCAATGGCAGTGGCCTGAGAGGAGTCTTACAAATCTGCTTGGGCAATTGCAATGTCCCTTTTCTCTTTAGGGCCCCATATGTCCTCATTAATCCCACTTAAACTGCAAACACTGTGGACATGTTGTTCAATGAAATTATAAATGCTTTTGAGGGCAGACAATATGCAGTCATTTCAGCTTTTAGCATTCCCCAATCTGCCATCTAAGGACTGTAGTTTCTTGAAGACTTCCCCAATAACCCCCTCTTCCTCCTCACTTTGAAGGATCCTTTTACCCTTAGCTCTTTCCATGTTTTTTATAGCCCCTTTGAGCTCTTGTATCTCCTTTTCTAATCTGTCCACCCTATCTAGCAATTCCTCCTCTTTGGGATCCTCCACCGGCTTGCTAATATGCAGGAGGTTTTCAGCTAGTTCCAAGTCTTTGTGGCTCCTTAGGACCCGTTGGGAAGTAGGGATTTTAGCTTTGAGGCTCTTGCTTTTCTTGCTGGAGATAGCATCTTCATTCTTTCTTTTTAGTAGGGGGGAGTGGGAGCAGTGTGGGCAGGTGGAGGTATGGAGGAGGGAGGTGGGATAGGATTCACGGGAGGGCAGCTGGAGAAATGGTGGTGAATCAAGAGGATAAGGCCCTGGTGCAAAGGGACAGCCCTAGAGTGGCTTTGAACTTCCCTTATAGATTTCTCCATAGATTTAATCAGATAGTGAGGAAAGCTGATAATGTTATTTCTATGAAAATGATTCGAGAAAAATCGAGATGCTTTTGAGGTATAATCACATATCTTCCTTCAAGGGTAACATACCTTACCACCATTTTGGCCAGTTCATCAAAAGGTTCAGAGATCGACGCCACCTTGAGGCCAGCAATCATGAACTCAAGATTCTCCCCCTCTTCCAAAAATTTCTTGGTTTCCACCTCCCTGTCTACCTTCTTATTGAAGAATTTTGTGCCTTCCAGGTTGCGAGTAATCCCAAAGCTCCATGTTCTCTTTCCACTCAGGATTGTGGGTTGGTTCGGTTTTGCATGGCGGACCCCCCATGTTTCCTCTGCTCCTTTTCCTGTTCTCAACGGTAAAATAGCTACCAATGTGTGGGATAGGCCGAACTTTGATTTTGGTATTTGAATCTTTCCTTCCTGTGAAAGCTGGTTTAATTATTATGCTACACTTGTTATTATTGCCCCACTCCTCGTCTTTCCTCCTATGCCAAGAAATGATGATAGTCCAGCCCGCACAGATCGCAACAATCATCCAAATCTTTTGTGATGTCATCATCATGTACTTAGGGATCCGCACATTAGCATCTAAAATACAGCCGTTAGTTATGATTTTCACTGCCATGTAGATCAATGATAATGGCTTTATTGACATGAGCGGGCAGAACGTCCCCCCCAATCCAAGTTTGAAAGGGATTATTAACACCAAAGTTAGCCAAACTGTCAGCGACCCTATTTCCTTCTGGTAGGTGTGGGTGATTTGGACCTTTTCAAATATTTTGCATATATCAATAGCTTCCTCAATATAATCCCTGATAGACCAGCTGGGGTGTTGCTTTTTATTCAGAAGATTGATAATATTTAGAGAATCACCTTCAATTATGATATTTGGAATATTACAATCTTTGGCAAGTCTAATACCCCAAAGAGCCACCATGGCTTTGGAATAATGATTAGTCTGTCTACCCATTCTCCCAAAAAAAGTAGCAACATAACAGCCTCTTTGATCCCTAATGATTCCCCCTCCTCCAGAGTCACCCAGATTTCCCTTAGAGGCCCCATCAAAATTTAACTTGTGCCAATCAGTGGGGGGTTTAATCCATCGGACTGTGTTTCTATAAGTACCATTGTTATTTCTATTGACAATGACAATATTCCATTCAGTCATAATGCATTCTTCATTCTCCGGGTAGAGTCTATTTTTAGGGGGTTTAAATCTAGCAATATTATCTTGCACAACAATGATAATTTCCTTATATACTTTATTCTACAAGCTTCTGCTATTGTTTCTGAAAATACTATCATTACGGGACTTCCAGATTCTCCACATAGTGTGGGGCAAAACCAATTGCCATAGCCTTTTCACCATGCAATGTTTAAATGGAGAGATCCATTGCTCCCAAGCCTGAAGGCAAGTAAGGGGAAAAATCCATCTCAGATTAAATTTTACAAAAACAAGCTGCCAAATTTTGGAAGCAATCTCACAATGAAGGAATAAATGCTTTATATCTTCAGCCTCTTACTGACACATGCAACATCTATTCGGCATGATGAATCCCTTCTTGATGAGGTTGTCATTAGTTAGGATCTTGCCATTAATAATTATCCACTAAAATAAGTTCACTCTAGGGGTTAGCTCTGGCATCCACAACTTGTGCCACTTAATTTCACTTTCCATGGATGTAAAGAAAGAATTATATCCTGATTTAACAGTGTATTCCCCATCAAAAGAATCTTTCCAGATGAGCTCATCCTTAAGATTTTGATTACTTATATGGATTAGGGAAAGTTGATTATGGAGAGATATAATATTAGCCTAAATATTATCATTCTCCACTTTTAGCTGCTTCCATTTTCTTTTGTTTCCATCCCTCTTAATGTATCCCTAGATTTTGTGTCCATACTTTGCAATTAATCTGTCTTTAATATGATCATAAGCAGAAATCCAGTTAGAATCCGTCCACTTATCAGTCCAGAAGTTTATGTTTTTCCCATCTCCAAGCTTCCAGCTGCACCCCTGAGAGAGAATGTGTCTTTTGCACAGAAGGTTGTTCCAGAAAATAGAACCACTCGGAAGGGACTAATCATAAATGAAGGAAATCTTGTTTTGATTTGAAATATATTTGATCTTAATCAGCTCTGTCCAAGGTCTGTGCTCTTTTATAAGCCTCCAACCTAATTTTGTAGTAAGGGCAGTACTCATATGTTTGATATCTTTGATGTCTAACCCCCCTAGTCTCTTAGGTTTACAAACCTGTTCCCAAGCCACAAGATGATATCTGAATCTGTCCTCAGTACCGTGCCACAGAAAGTGTTTTTGAATCTTCTCAATATTGTTCATCACTGCTGTAGGCATCCTGAACATTGACAGTATGTAAATAGGCAAGTTTTGAAGCATGCTTTTAACCAAAAGACACTTACCTGCACTTGAAATAACAGCTCCTTTCCACCCACCAACTTTCTTTGAAATCTCTTAGTAAGATCATTGCATACCTCCACTGAAATCTTGCCAGTACTTAAAGGTAACCCTAAGTAAGTAGCTGGTAGAGAATTAATAGTGCATCCTAGAATATTAGCAATCTTTCTTTGCCTCTCCTCAGGAGTATTGAAGAAATAAATAGAGCTTTTGTCAAAATTAACTTTTTGTCCCGAGGCTTCCTCATAAAATCTAAGGACAGTTTTAATGGCCTTTGCCTCAATAATAGAAGCCATTAGTAGTAGCAAAGTGTCATCAACAAACTACTGATGAGAGGAGATCTGATTACCAGTAGTTGGAGGGAAGCCTTTTATCATGCCAATGTCAATAGCTTTGGAAATAGATCTGCTTAAACTATCAGCCATAATAATGAATAAAAGAGGGGAGATTGGGTCGCCTTGCCATATACCTCTATTATGGAAAAAAAAACCCACAGGTTCTCCATTAACAACCACAGAGAATCTAGAGGTAGAGATGCAAGAGTGAATGATTTTTCTGAATTTGCTTTGAAAACCAAATTTGGATAGGACCTCATCCATGAATCTCTAGGAGACTCTGTCGAAAGCTTTATGCATGTCAAGTTTGATGGCCATCCCCACCTTTTTACTTTTATCCATAGAATGTATAGTTTCATGAACCATGATAATGCCATCTTGGATAATTCTTCCCTGGATGAATCTGCTCTGCTGTTGAGAAATGATCTCCATGAGTATAGGTTGCATTCTAGTGGTGAGAATCTTTGTGAAAATCCTATAAATGACATTAACCAAACTGATAGGCCTGAAATCTTTGAAGTCTTTTGCATCCAAATTTTTCGGGGCAAGCACAATGTGTGTATTATTTAGTTCTTTAATAAGATTTCCCGTTCTGTAAAATTCATTAACAACTTTCAAGAGATCTTCAGAGCATATTTCCCAACATCTTTGGTAAAAGTTAGTTGAGAAGCCATCTGGACCTGGAGCCTTATCCCCTTCTAAAGAAAAGAAAACCTTTTTTAATTCCTCAATGGTGACAAATTTTGAAAGACTTTTAAATCTCTCAGTAGGTATTAGATTATTAGGAATGGAGTCTAAGAGGAAAGAGGCCACTTGTTCATTGTAGGAGGTATCTTCAGTGAGGAGGTTCTTGTAAAAATTAAGTGCCTCTGTTTTGATATCCTCAAGATCCTTAGTAATGTTTCCATTTCCTTTAGTAACCTCTAAAATTCTGTTACAAGCTCTATGTTTGATGGCTGTCAAATGAAAAAAATTGTATTTATGTCTCCATCCTTAAGCCAAAGGGCTCTAGATTTCATTCTCCAAAAGGTTTCTTCATGGCTGTTTATATTATGCAGATCTGATAGGAGTTTTTTTCCCATTGATGATCCTCTAGGGTCATACCTTTCATGGAGACATTTAGCTCAAGCTCTTCTAGCTATTGCTTAAGTTCTTTCTTCTTTTCAAAAATGTTTCCAAAAACCTCTTTATTCCATATTCTAACTTTCTGTTTAACATTCTTTAGCTTCTGAAGAAGCTGAATTGGGCTGTCCCTGTGCCTTCCCAAACCCACCACTCTTTAATTCTATCCAAAATGTCTTCATGTTCGAACCCCATACACTTGAGCCCTCCTTTCAATCCATAATTTCTTCAGGTCTTCAAGAGTTTTTGGTGTTCCCACCAAAAGAGATGAAAATACATGGATTAAAAGGATGAGAAAACAAGACTGATTCTGATCATCCTTAGGAGGAGTGTGAGCTATACCTACTTGATAAGTCAAGGGTCCTCTAGTGTCTCCTACACATTTTATGTCAAACAAGGCCCTAACGAAAGCCTCATCAAGACCATGCAGTCAAAGATTTGATTCAAATATTCTGATGATATTTCCTTCAAACTATTTACCACAAGTACTTTCACCATGTCATTGATAGAAAATTGTGAAAAAATTCCTCACTTACAGGATAAGAAGAGAAATGCATCCTGGTGAAGGGATAAAACTAGGTTTTATAGAAGTGGCACAGATTGATTGAATTGAAAGAAATCATTTCCACCAGATAAAGGAATATCTTTCTCAACCCACAAGAGGAAAATTTAAAATTTGAAGTGAATCTGGAACAAGCATGATTGATGAATTCACTGGATTTGACAAGAGCCATGTGGGATAATTAAACCAAGCAGATGTAAGAAGGAATGCACAACACCCAAGATGTATCTTCGGATAGTAGATGAAAAGTGTATGTCAATTCAGATCACCTGTGAGTGCTTAAAAGATATCAGAAGAAACCATCCAATCACCAAGTGGAAGGAATTATGAAATCATTTGTCACAAGCAATGACATGATATCCTAATCATATATAACAAGAGAAAAATCAAGAACCTTCTCATACTATTTACATATGGCAAGGCCAAATAAATTATTTTCATAAAATTATCATTGATACACCTGGAATTTTGTAAAAGTAGAATATAATTTTGAAATATCTACATTTTGGGGGAATTCAAAAGAAAATAGGGATGGAATTGTATAAAGGTGATGAGAACACTCTTGCAAAAGGGGGTTAAAATTTTAAGAACTGTTCGAAGAAAAGAGAGAGCTGAGAGAAAAACCATTTTTCCAAGAGCTTATCTAAGAAACCTGTTATTTTCTTTGTGCCTTCAAATTTAATCATGTCAAGATGGTTGCAAGTGTCCAGCCATTAACAAGAATTGAGACTATAGATTTACTTTCCCTTGTTGATAAATTTGATGAGTCTTGAATTAATGGTGTTAATCATGAGCATTGTTATATATGTTGTCAAAATGATATACTATAAAATAGTTATCCATGCTCCCATTGCAATCTTATTTTAGGGATCCTGTAAGTCACACATAACTTTATCATTCTGGTAGCATTTTGGAAATTGAAATTGCACTATTGAGAAGAGCTTTCATTTCATTTGTGTAATAATTTTTTTAAATCACTATGTCACCAATCTATTAAATGTTGCTTGTAAGCCTTTGAGTGTATCTTAGGCGTGACAAATTGTGAATCTCTGATGTTTTATTAAATATTCAACATGAGATTTTATGTTTGAAACTTTAAATATTGTGTGAAACTATGCATTCTTGGGCTTCCATAAGCATACATATTCTAGTTGAAGGATCATTGTGAGCTATTTTGAGGTTTCTTTGTCTTGTATTTGGTAGATATCCTAACATTTGTTGAAGTTTCTATGGAATATGGTATAATCAACTTTATCCTATTTAATTCCCCAAATAAGATACGCCCAAAACTAACTAATCCTACCATAATTTCCCATGCTTGTCTCATTAAATCCAACAAAATTCCAAAGAAAGTTGGTTCCTTACTGTCTTTAGTAGTCTAAGCTTTGGTTAGAAGACGTTTGCATTGTCTAAAAGTGATAACTCATGAGAGTTAGCCTTTGCTAAATTCACCATGTCTTCCCAAAGCTATTTCTCAAGTATTTCACAAGAGAGTTCAGAATATTGTTGATATATCCACTCCTCTCACCATTATAGACTACGAAATTGGTCCTCTCACCTGGCTAAAGGAAGAACATGAAGTAGGAGGTTAGTTCATACCCTAAGCACGGTGTTACTTGAATCCTTATGAGATTGAGTGATAAATAAATCATGAGATCTTTCCTCAGCTACAAAATGCCACTAATATAGATATATCATCTTCTAAACATATAGTTGATGTTACCTAGCTGCAAAAGGAGGACTGATTTGGGTACCAAAATGACTATCATTTCTTGTATATTTTGAATCTTTTGTTCCTTGGAAGATAGCTACTAGGAGAAACTAGTATTATTAGCTTCCAAAAGTGACTACTGTTGGCCAATTCTCTCTTGAGATATCTATAACTCGAACTATACTTTAGATAAGGAGAGAAATTGGGGTAAAATAGTATCGGGCTCTAGTGGAGAGCTAGGTACTCCTTACATGACCATTCCTTACCCTTATATTTATTTAATGACTCTTAAAGATCAGATGGAAAGATTGGCTTATGTGGTGACTCGGGCGAAATTTGAAACAATGTTTGCATAATTTCACCTTCCTATTATTCTTCTTATGAATGTGGCTAAAAAACTAGGGTTTCATGAAAAATAGGGGTATACCATGAAGTATTGATGTATTTATTGGTCCTATCATAGGTGTATGGAGTGTGTTACACAATATTCTCTAGCTTCAAGGAGTATGATTTTTTGAATTTAAGCCACTTCTTTGTCCCATGCCTCTTTTTCACAAATTTTTGTTTGCAAATTAGGTGAATTAAACCCTGAAATTTGAGATATGAAGCCCCCAGTGAAATTTTTCCATGGCAACACAAATGGAATCATAAAGGAATTAGGGAAAATTGACTTTATACTAGGGCTTGGCTTTTCCATGTCGCAAATGAATGAGCATTCTTAAAACTAGACCTAGTATAATTTCATATTAGCCTTCACATGTGAAATACCTAATTAACCACTTGGCCACTTTGGCCCATGGTTTCAATATACTCAATATCTTAAATCCTTTTGCATTTCCCTTATTGTCAATTACCAACTGTAATTTCTCTTTCTTCCCTACTGCAAATCTTTTATTATCTCATGATACATTGTCCTATTTTTAATAGCTAACCCATCATTAGGTATTGTTGATGAAAATAGTAGCACCCCAATGTCTCGCAACATGATGGGTTGAGACTCTCAGTACGATTGCATAACATGGAGCTTTTCCCAAGTGTGGGACCTTGTGAAATCGGAAAAGCTCTCCGGATGAAGGCCGGTTCCTATTCCTCTGTTCAGATGCACACGTAGAAAATGCAGAGGGTTTACTAAAAACCTAATCTAACTTACTAAGGAGACAGGGGTAAGAAAATGCATAAAATAAAACCTAAACTACAAAGGTGATGCACCGAGGAATGAAGAACACTGTCTTGCCAATAAACACGAGACCATTAAAATGCAATGCAAGATCATGCACAGATAGCTAGATCCACAGTGAAAGATCAAGGGGATGAAAATGAATACAGAGATGGTTGAGAATCATCCACAGACATGCATTAATTTACTCCAAAGATTGATACAACACACTGCAAAATGCCAAGAGGCAAGGTTGCATTACAGTTTCAAATGGGAGGTTTTAACTCCACAAGTTCACCTGCCAAAGAGAAGAAGGGAGGGGCAAAACAAGAATGTCCAACCTTTAGAAAGAATCCCCTCCTTACAATTTATAGGAAGAATGAGAGAGAAAAGAGAGAGGAATTCCAAAACTACCCCAACCACCTCTAGATTGCACTTAACTATCTCATTATGGTGGTAGGTGAGAACCCCAGTGAACCCAAAAGTGGCGAACTGTATTTTGCATTTTTAAGAATTTTTTCTCACCCAATTAAATATATCCAATCGTAGTTGGATAGAGGACCTTGTAAGATTTCCAAAAAGTCCAACCTTGCATGAATCCGAGCTCCCAGTCAAAAGTTATGGCCATCTGAATATCTGCGCCAGGGTCTGCTTCCTGTCAGCGCTCAAAATGCTGTGCCTCCTGAAGGTGTGCCAAGGGTGCATCCGTGTGTGTGTCGACATCCTCTTTCATGCACCAAGGGCACATCCTTTTCCCTGTCAACATTCATTGTCATGTGCCACTTCTTGTGCCTTGGGCGCACCATTTTCCCTGTCGACATTCTCGTGCTATGTGCCACTTCTATGCGCCTTGGGCGCACCATTTTCCCTGTCGACATTCCGTGCTGTGCGCCACTTCTATGCACCTTGGGCGCACCATTTTCCCTTTCGACATCCATTTTCTTGCACCACTTCTGTGTGCCTTGGGTGCACCATTTGCCCTGTCGACATTCCGTGTTGTGCGCCACTTCTGTGCGCCTTGGGCGCACCATTTTCCCTGTCGACATTCCGTGTTGTGTGCCACTTCTGTGCGCCTTGGCGCACCATTTGTCCTGTCGACATTCCGTGTTGTGTGCCACTTCTGTGCACCTTAGGCATGTCACGGATTTGAGCTTCTTTGATTTCTCCATTCTCCTGCTTGTTTATATCTACAGGGGGAAGGATATATGCAACAGTATACTGAACAACTAATTGATTATAGTAGGAGAGAAAGGAATTTACATACCGTTTACAATGGCATATACCTCTTCCATGTTTCTTGAAAATTATTTAGTCATTGGGATACTAAACTCTTCATATGCCAATAGAAAATCTAACCATCCCTCCTTCTCAAAGATCTCCACTAAATTTGTGTCTACCAAGAGATCAACAAAACTAGTGGGTTCATGTCATAGTTTGGGCCTCATGTTGGATTTGAGAAAGTTAATAAAAGACATAAAGGAACATAATAGATAGTGTAGGATTCTCAGGGTGATATCACAAGAAATTGATGGCATAGGATTGAAAGTGACTAAGTTGGAAAGCATATTTCAAACAAACTTAACATGCAGGGTATATAACCAAATTTGGAAAGTGGTGCTAAAATCCTGAGGTGATGAGGGGAGTAATGGGATGCATGCGCACATGATGGTAATTAATGGGTTGTGGATTTGATGTGGATTTTGGGAGCATGCAACGTGACTTGGGAAAGGATGGGCAATCAATAAACATGATGAAAAAAATTAAATTCTTTAAATTTAAATATTTTCTACTTTAGAAGCAATCAATTACGCATACCTTGGTATTTTTACTTGTAAAATCTCCACCATTATTACCATGTTGATGGCATGCTCCATGCATACATGTTATTCCAAATTTTTTTAGGATAGAAGACCGCCATTGCTAGTTTTCGATCCTCTTTTATTTTATATATATATATATATATATATATATATATATATATATATATATATTATTAAATATTTTTTCATGAAGTATTGGCCTCCATTTCTGGTTTTCAACCATCCCCTCTTATTTTTAGCAAATGGTTGCTCAGGTTTGGATTGTGATAGGCAAAGAGACTTTTCCTACACAATTAAGATTTGAATCTTCTTGAATTTCTCTTTGAAACTCTTCTTGAGATGCTAGTTTATGGTACTACCTCAATCTGTTCCTATTAACCAACATTACCCTCCTTTCACCATCAATCGAACCAATTGGAATGTCCCATTGTTTAACACTTATGTAATTTGATATAGGCCCATACACCTCATCTATAGTTTTCATTTGAAGTGTTAATACTTTGAATCAAACAGTAAATCCTAGTCTCCTTTTTGAAATTTTCTTTCTTTTATCTATTTTTCATGCCAAATTTTCCTTTGTTGTTGGATGATCTCAGTATGGTGTAGTGCCTAAAGCTTGATATCATCCAGCTTCATTTAATTTAACAATTATTTCTTGTTGTTCTTCTATTAGTTCAATTCCCACCTCATATGTTGTCTTTAATGTTTGGATCTCAACTCTATGGGAAATATTGGTTTCTTACCATAGAATAGTTCATATGATGTAAACATTGTTGTTGTTTTCCATGTGGTGTTGTAATCCCACACCACTTCTGGTATTTTTGTGCCAATTCTTTCTTGAGATGTCTAGAATATTTGTGTGTATGTTCTCCAATTCTCTGTGTGTCTTCTACTTGTCCATTTGATTGTGGGTGATAAGATATGACTTCTTGTGCCTCAATTGATATGTTTCCACAAAATAGCTTATTACTCCCGACATGAGTTGTGGGCATTGGTCCTGACAAAATGATATTAGTGCTCCAAACCTTTACAAGATAAGCTCATATAGAAAGTATGTAACCTTCTCATCTCTTACATGTGGAAGTTCTTGCACTTTATCCCATTTAGTCACATATTCATTGCAAAACAAGATGTATTCCTTACCTTGGGAAGTTGGGTCAAATATCCTAATGAAATCTAGTCCCCATTTCTCAAATGGTTGTAGGACAATTTTTGGTTGGAGGGGAATTTCTGATGTGAATGCTGGTTTCCTCATTCTCTGGCATTGATCACACCTCTATACATACTTCTTAACATCCCTGAATAAGGAAGGACAATAGTAACCAACTCCAAGAATTTTGTGGATGGTTCTTCACACTGAATAATGTTCTCCTGCTAGTTGATCATGACATGCTCTAAGTATGTCAAATACTTCATTTTCAACTACACACATGCATAAGACATGATTAGGCCCACATTTAAAACAGATTCCATTTAACCAAGTATACATTACACTTTGTTTAATTAATTTCTTCTTTTTCTTTGGTGTGAAAATTTTTGGAAACTTCTCTATGGCTAAGTAATTAGCCATGTGTGAATACTAAGGAGAGGTAGTGAAAAGTGCAAAAAAATTATCATATGGAAAGTCATCACGACTTGTTCATTTTCCTCTCAAGTGTTAAGCCCGAAATAAAGTCAGCTACAACTTTGAAATTTCCTAGTTTGTCAATGATTTTGAGATTGAAATACTACAAGAGCAACAACCACCTAACAACCCTACCATGAACTAAAGGTTTATTCATTAGATATTTAATGAAATAGTGTTTATTATGTACAATCATTTCATATCTAGTAATATAATGTCTAAACATGTTGATTGCATATACTACTTAAGAAATTATTTCTTTGTTGTTGTGTAATTCCTCTTGGTAGGGGAAAGATTTTTACTTGATATAGTAAATCACATGTATGGGTTTTCCCTCATCTTATTGTCCCAAGATAACACCTAATAATTCATTTGAGGAATATGTTTGGATATGGAAGGAAAATTCCAATTAGGACCTCTCAACACCGATGTATATATCAGCTTGTCCTTAATTACATTAAGATCTTGTTGGCATGCTTCTATCCATTAAAACTCAGAATCCTTAGTTAGAAGAGAAAATAATGGAGAAGAAATTTTACTAAAATATGATATGAACCTACGGTAGTAACCAACATGACCAAGAAAACTTCTTACCTCATTTTGATTGGTGGGTGATGGAAATTTTACAATGATGCTCACCTTATCTAGGTTAACCTTAATTCCCTCAATTGAAACATGATGGCCTAAAACTATATCTTGTTCCATCATGAATAAACATTTCTCATGATTCAAGGATAACTGATGTTTTTCATAGTGAGCAAGAACTTTATCCAAATTATTGATTGCCTCTTGAATTTTTTCCCTATAGACTGTAAAATCATCCATGTAGATTTCTACACAATCATGGGTGAGATCAGAAAAGATTGCAAACATGGCTCTTTAAAATGTGGCGGGGACATTACATAACCCAAAAGGTAGAAATTTGTAGCAAATTTACCCCAAGGACATGTGAAAATTATCTTATATTGGTCTTTACGATCCATTGTTATATGATTGTATCCACTAAATCCATCAAGAAATGAAAATTACATTTTTCCAAGAAAAAATATCTAAGACTTGATCTATAAAAGGAATTGGAAAGTAATACCTATGAGTGGCTTTGTTCAATTCTCTATAGTCCATGAAAAATCTCCATTTTCCATTATTTTTGGGAACTATGACTAAAAGGAAAACCATTGATTATCTCGAGATTGGGTAAATAAATAGTACATTCAAAAGGTTTTCAATCTCAATTTTCACAATGTCTCTCGGTCTTTGGGTTTATCCTTCTTTGAGGTTTCCTAATTGGTCTGCCTCTGTGGTGTATATGTGATGTGTAAAGATGCTAGGATGTATAACTTTCATATCACTATACTCCCAAGATAATGCTTTGGGGGTGAGAGAAGAGAATTTTGAATAATGGATTTTCCTCTTAAACAATGTATTTTCCTCGGAGAATCGAAATTGCTTTGTATCGGGATGAATTGAATTTACCATGGGGTAATTTCTTAAAAGTGTGTTTAATGGACACCTATATGGTAGCAATCATGCATAGAAGTAAGATTTTGGAAGATAAACTCTGTCATATTTAGGTGCTTTGTGAAAGGATAAATAATGGGAATTTTATCTTCATTCATGAAATCATTCCTTATTTCAGTAAGTCATAGCATAGGAATAGAAAAATATTCAGTGGATGAGTTAAGTGCAAGACCCAAACTATACCTAGCGCAAGACTCATGCACATGAATTAGGCTATGTAAAACTCCAGTGTCATGGTAGTCATATTAAATTTTATCTGAGTGTTCTCAAATTACTACCATGGCAAGAGAGGAGATGATATCTTCAGAATCATTAGAGTCATCCTTGGACCACTATTTGTTGTTTGTAGAAAATGGTTTGGCTGCAAGGTATAATGACAATTCCTTTGAATCTTGACCATTGGTGATGACCATATTTCCCGTCATGCGATCTATAAGAGTAATAACTATATCTAACCAAGGGCATCCTAGGATTATGGGGTAACCAATTTTTCTATTCTTTGTTTTGATTATCATGAAGTCTCTTTTGCATAGTCCTAGGATTCGTTTATAACGGTAACATCCTCTATTATTCCCTTTGGTTTATCCACTAAAAGGTATTCCATTTGCAAGACTATATGTGAGGAATGTGGTTCGGTGAGTTCTAATGTGGACAAAGTGTATGTGGTCATGACATTTATGACAACTCCTAAATCAATAAGGACATTATGAGGTACTATTGTTGATTCTTTTTTTATGCCAAGGTGCATTCTAATGTTGTTAGTACTATTGTTGATATGGTGGAATGTTCAAAGGTGGAGCCCAAGGTTGTTGATATTAAGTTTGTGGGGCATACTATGGGATCCATTCTTGTGGGGCTTGTTGAACCCAAGGTGGAGGGTATGGCCATGGTGCATTCTATTTATTTAGAATCCATTGTGATCTTGGGATGTAGGGCTGATTTTGGTTGGATTGAAATTGTCCTCCTTGCCTCTCGAGCCATATAATTAAGCTCAAATTCCTCTTGGTTGCTTTGTTTCAAGTGATTATTTAGCAAGGGAAGCAGTCCACATTGATCTATGGCATGCTTAAGTTCACAGAGAGGACATATTTATATCTTATCCAAATGACCGTCCTTAAGTCCATGTTTAGCTCTACATCTTAGGTAGTAAGTGAACAAAGGCTCTATGTTCCGAGCCTTATCTCTATCCATAGTTGTATTGAGTTGAATCACGATGTTTTTTTCAAATTTCCAATATCTTCCATTAACTTGGATAGGTCCCCATTAGCCATTTTGAATTTTTACTTCATCAAATTGGGGCAAATTTGTGAGTAATTTTGACAGAGGTCAATTATGTATTTTAAATCAAACTTGTTCATATCTCCCTTTCCCATTAAGTTAAATGCCTCTTGTGTGTCTTCATCTAACCCTTTCATAAATAAAGTTTTGAGTAGGTTAATATATAGGCCGAGTTCCACATCTTCTATGAAGGAAGAGGAACCAATCTAAATAATCCTCTAAAATTTCATCTTCCTTCCCTAAGAATTATTTTTTTATCTCTCACCATGCAAGAATCTTGATACTTGTCCAGGAAGGAATGTTCTATCTCCTCCCATTTATGAATGGAATTTGGGCTAAAAACCATAAACGTATAGCTTCCTCTTTCGAGTAGAGGGAAATAGTGTAATATTTTGGTGATTAGCAATGTATTCATATGTTTGGCATAAAACCTTGAACTCAAAAAGGAACTGGTCGGGGTCTTCTCAAATTAATCCCCTAAAAATTGGATGGATTGATGGGGATATATTTTTAATAGGAGCATCCTCATTAGGATCCAATTAAATAGGGTAGGTAAATATTATTTCAGTTGGAGTATTCCCATTTTTTTCACCATTTTTTCATGATTGGGGTTATGTACTTCATCAACCATTCTTCCTTGGTCAAAAAGTTGTTGCACATGCTAGTCTTGAGGGGTTTCTTGATGATTTAATCTAATAAATCTACCTATATGGTCTCTAGGTATAAACATACATTCCTATCATACTGAAAATGGTTCCCTAACTATTAGTACTAAACTTAATTGTGTGTGTTCCACATACTCCAACTCAGAGGATTCTTGTTGTCACTACAAGGTCTTTTAATATTTGTAAAAGAAAGAGTTATGGAAATGATATTTCTAAATGGAAACTTACCATACAACAAGAAATACCTATAACTAGCACCTTAACCTTTGATAACACCTTGAATTCCCAAACATACAAAAAGTGATGAGTGTTGTTTATGCTCATAATTTAATCATATCATTATGTCAATCCATGGTGGTGTCCATGGTTGTTTGCAATAAAGGAAACAATAGGAACAATTTTTGAGCACATACTTTAGTAACAAAAACTAAGAAATTATTGAACTGATCATGATTACAAATAAAATGCTTAAAAGTAACATTAAAATGAAATACAAAATGGAAAGATTATTGATCATGAAAATGTAAGTGCATCAAAGTAATATAATAAATGTTAGAATGGTAAATGTATTCACAAAGACTGAAAATCAATAAACATAAAACCCCCTTTTTGTTGGTTAGGAGTGGCCCTTTCTCTTTTCCTTCGATCAGGTTTTCCTTGAATCTACCATCTTTATTGAATCATAAATTCTATTCTGATAATGAATTGAAATAACTAAAAATCGAAAAAGTAAATCTAAGTATAATATATCTTTTATACAAGAGATGTTCCAATTATGTTAGGAGAGATATAGTTATTCCAAATGACTAAGTCCAATTTTAACTGAATATTTAACTAAACAATGCCATCTATTTTTGGTAATACATTAATGAATGGAGAAATTCATAAAGTGTTTGAACTTGAAATACTCTTGATAAATGAAGAGAGGATCCGTGATTCAGTCCTTGGAAGGATTCAATCACCACTAGAAGTTTATTCAAATAATTAACTGATTAATGAGAATAAACTGATGTTGAGTCTTTAATTGTTGGTCATATTTCATCTTCTTGTGGCTTGAATGTATGATAAATTAATGATGATGATTTCTATTTAGAATGTAGTGTTGCCAACTATGATTTCAGAGATATGAGCTATCTGCATGTGCACAAGAGTTCCCCAAGTTTCAAAGAATCTAGACTGGTGACCTGTATGATTTAAATGTGTTTCTTTGAGACCCTTGTTAAGTTGATGAGATTACCACGCTAACATGTGAAATAGAGTCTTGTGCCAGTGTGTGAATTAACTCATGTGCTCTCTGTGATAACTCAACATATACTTCTTTCGAAAAATGAAGTTAATGTTCATAAACAATCTTATTCAAGCCTTTTATGCAAAATAATCAACAAGATAAAAACATCACAAGTATACACAATAATTTCTTCATAATCATAGTAAATTATTAAATATAAAGAGTAATCATTGTTCATCGTGTATCATGATATCAAAATGGTATGAGTTTAAATAGGGTTTAAACATAACAAAATGGGGTTCATCAAAATGCTAACAAAAATCACTTCAACAAAATGGTTAGAGTAAGGATTTTACAATTAATTCTAATATTACAGAGTAATTTCTTACAACACAATATCAAACTAATGACCAAAGCACAACCATTGAGGACTAATCTAGTGTACGAAAAAGAGAAACAATAAACATAAGACTGCAAACAGAAAATATAACTCATCAATCAAAAATTTTACATACAAAACACAAGACACATAATTTAAACTAAAAATGAACATATTTCATTTAGATTTTGACTTTCTTAACAAGGGAACATCAAAAATAATTATCTCAAAAAATTTCAATGGCTGTACATTGAAACCATCTTGACACAAAAGCATGGAAAATGAAAATATATATGCATTTCATAAAGGAAACATGCAGTATTCACAATTATATCTCTCAACCTTTTTTAGAAATAGAAAAACTAAGCCCCTTTGATCAGAATACCAAAACTAACTCCCCTTGATATGAGGACAAGCCCCATATTTATACAATTCGATGAATTCTTACAATTCAATTTTCCCCCAAAACAACAAATGAATCTTCTCCTTGTTCACAAAGAAATATATTTTTAATTAGAGCAGGAATGTAACTTTTCTAACTGAAAATATCTAATTTTCTATTAGTATTTTGGGATTGATTCCATGCCTTCACTGCCACATACGTAAAAATAGTTAGTGATAGTTATAGGTGCCCCTGTTTCTTTTTATTTTCTCATTTTATCCTACCAAATTCCATCAATTTTTGAATCAAATGATGTCAACTTGAAGATATTGAGGATACCTTTCCAATGAGAACATTTTTGTTTGATTTGGAGATCTATATTAAAAGTTATGGCCATTTGAAGTTTTTCCTGTTGAGATGAACATGAGAGTGACACGTGATAGCTTTTGATTAGCTTTAGGAATTGCCTTTTTCTATGAAATGTGAGCCAATAAAAAAATTTCATGTAAATTTTCCTTTGTAGACTATTATTTTACTTTATTTCCCTCCATGAAACATAAGCCAATGAAAAATATCCACACTCTTTCATACTTCCAAACTTTGTTTTACTTGTACTAGCCACCTAAAAATGTAAGCCAATGAAAAATATCCACGCTTTCTTCATAATTAAAAATTTAATTTTACTTGATTTCCCTTCATGAAATATAAGCCAATTAAAAATATCCATGCTCCTTCGCAATTTATATTGTTTGATAATCTTGAATGATTGCTCATAAACTTAATCCAATGGTAAAGCTTCACACTTACTTCATAATTCAATATGTTCACTTCTCGTAATTCAATTTCATTTACAAGGACCTTTAAGTGTGAAGCATAAACCAATCATAAAGCTCCACACACCTTGTGGTGTCATCCTTGTCAAGGTGCAAAGAATAGAGAAATGAGAAAGCTCCACATTACTTTGAATTTCATAGTGTCGACTCTCTTTCTTTTGTTAGAACTATAATATTAAGTGAATCATAATATTTAGTTTATAGTTAAATAATATAGAATAACTTATATTATTATTATTTAAATATAAACTATTTATTAGGTGGTTAGTTATTTAATTAACCAAAATTAATCGGGAGGTGTACCTTGTCACTTAAGAAGTTCATAACCATTTGGCTTATTGATCTATATTTTTTTATAATACATAAATGAGGGTTGAGGGGACCCTACCCCATAAAAATTATGGAAAATTGAAAGTGAAGGGTCAAGGGGATGACCATTGAAACCCCCTAAGTGCCACAGACCCACACAAAACACCATCATAAGATACAAGAACCTAAAATCCTGAAGTAAAATAACTAACAACAGAAAACAAGGAACTAACAACAAGACCAAAACAACATGTAACCATCCTCCAAAAAGGAAACCACCATCATTCATTGATCAGTTCACCCACTATGTGCATGCATCCATTCCATTCCTTAACCAAGCTAGCAATAGTTGATTTCCAAAACTAGTAATTCAGTTCAACTATCTCCACTTTAGGTCTAGACCCATATTTTTCTTTGTTCTTCACTATTTCCATGGAGTGGATCATATCAGAAAGTATTTTAAGATGGTGGATATTAATTTTTACATTGAGGATGTGAACATCTCTGATCTAGAGAATAATCCCCTTCATCTTCAGCATATCATTCTCCATGGCCAAGCATCTTTCATTTACATTTTTTAATTGTTCACTAAGAAAAATAGAAGTAATATTCTCAAATTTTTCCTACAACTCCCTCAGATCAATGGTCACCATGTTAATCTTGTGTCTTTGATATCGGTGTCTAACATGTAGTTCTCAAATTCACGCATGAAGACATTGGATTTGACAACAAAGATATCCTGGGCATTAAACATGTTCTTCTCGAAGTTTTAAGAGTGAAAAATTTCAATAGCCTCCTCCGTAGTTTTGGATCTTTTTCCCTCATTGGATTCATGTTCTTTCCTGATTTCCTTATCTTTACTGCTTTCTACTTGGAAAGCACCATCTTCCTATTTTTCACCCAAAATGGAATAGCCCCTGTCCTCATCTTGTTGTTCCCCTTAATCTGAGCTAACCAAATTATCACAAGGCTCAAAAGATCCACTTTCGACGCTACATTTTATTGCTTTTTTGGCCGATGGGATTTGGATTTTCTAGCCACCAAATTCCACACCTCCTCCCTCGCATTATCCACCTCGGCTCCCAAAATATCAGCTTTTCCACTTGAAGTTGATCGTATTCCATTTAGCGTAAGCCCCAAAATTTTCATTTTTTTTTCCAATGAGGGGGTACCAAAATTGATCATGGATTTGATGAGGCCTTGATACAAAGGTAGAGAGAAAGTTCCTTTCCCGACCTGAGCAACCAATTTAACAAGAGAGAGGTATAAAAAGTTTGGGAAATTAAAGAGCCTTTTATTCCTAACATGATTGAATATGGGAAAATGATACCCATAAATCACTTTATAATGCCCTTCAAGGGTAATGTAAGCCATGATTAATTGATAAATTTCATTGAAAGAATGGGGAAAAAACCCTCTTGTATAACCTTTATGGAGATTTTTAGGCATCCCCTTACGTTGCATGAAGTAATAAATCTCCTGACTATAGTCTGATTTGGGCTTGAAAGAACATTTTCCTACCTGAGGTAGACCATAAATGTTTGCTATGAACTTCTAAGAGATTGTGAAAGAAAAATTTCCAACCCTAACATGACCATCCTTCCATGGTTTTCGTGACTGCTTCACTCAATTTTTCATCATACCCATCGAATATGTTGATTTTTTTTAACAATCTAGCCATGTCGATCATATCATCATCCTCTTTTGGCATTATCAAGACCTTTCTCTGTTCATTTCTTACTAAATCTCCACCCATATTGATTGAATTACTCTTCTTCCCATAGAGAAAATGTCTACCCTTGTTTTGAATCCCTTTGGCACACTTGTTGAGATGATTCAAAATAACAGGGAAATCCGCCCAAACCTTGAAATGATAGGAAATAAATTTTTGCACGAGTTCAAGATTCATAATATCATAGTGTGTCACCCAGAAGGCATTATTACCTATTACCATCCTCATTGGAAGATAAGCTATTATGGACACACTCTCGTTCCAATATTTCTATGAAGTTATCTTCCAAAAGGGGTAGTTCCTCAACCACCTTTAAATCCTTAGCTTCCACCCCCTTGTTAGCCATTAAATCGGCAAGTTTGTTTCCTTCACGGTAAATATGTTGAAAAGAGATTTCAACAAAGGAGGATAATTTATGTTTTTATTGTTAATGAAGTCTTCAATAGAAAGAGAGGTAGTACTTGTACCCCCATGCACGAAATTATATTCAAATAGTCTCCTTCCATGTAACATCCTCATTTTAATACCTTATAACAAAAAAAAAAAAATTTATTAATGTTCTCTTGTTCTAAATACATAATTTAGAAACACACATATCATAACAATCATTCTTATAACATATAACCATATGCAGTTGTAATGACTCAAGACACCACCGATCTATTCATTCCATGACTTGGTGAACTACCAATCTATTCATTCCACGACTCGGTGAACTACCGACCTATTCATGCGTAACTTTGGGATTGAAGTTTTCAACCAACACTTCATTCTTGTGGTTCTCTTCCTATTCTCGGGATCTCGAGTGCTCTGTCCAAGGAACCTATCTGAATAATTGTTACTATTATTCATTGGCATCATGATCCTTAGACTAGGTGACATAGGACAACGCAATCAACAGCTTGTGATACTTTGGCCAAAGGTTTGAAACATACTGTTCATATTACTTATTCCTTGATGGCATACTCGTCAATCTAGAATACGTCCTTCACCCCACTCTAATGTTATATAGAACATCTTATACTGACCTAAGTCAGTCCCCCTTGTCCTCATTTTTCACTCTAGATCGAGTTAATATCATAATTCACGTTATAAAGATGCTCTTGAAGGCTAGGGGTAAGTTGACATACTGGGTCAACCGATGTTAACCCCGTGTGTCAAGATACCCAGAGTCTAAAAGGGCTACCTCATAACCTGTTTATGATCCTAACCAGTCCCGGAGGGAAATCTTTAACAAGTCTTGGTGTGTAAATCTTAATGATCAATGCAGAAGGGTGTTGCCATATGTCATCTGCATTGTTGTATCCTCGAGAAGATCCTAATCTTCTCGAAGGTACAACCTTACAGTTGACATGTGTCAAAATCCTACGAACAAAGATTAGAAAGATGTACATACTCCAAGAATTTACTTATTTTAAGTTATATTTGGATTACAGCCCACCTTATTAGGTAGCCTTCCCTAACCCAGAGTCCAACATTCCTTGAGTTACCCTTTTGTAATTAGGTTCAGTTTCGTAGAGAAAAGTTTTAATGAGATTTAAGATTGTTTCAAAGTTGTCGGTTGGTACCTAACAACCTTGTATCCACAAATAGGACAATAGCCCTTAAGTTTTTCCCCATTAGGAAAATAACTAATCCAGTAAGGGTATGTAACAACCTTAGAGACTGAAACATAACAAACTTAATACCATTAAGTCATGGTGATTTATAACCATCAATATATTGCTTTTGAATTAGAACATTAAGAGAGTATTAGGATTTTCTTCCAGTTATAGCTACATTTTAGGGCATAGTTCACTCTCAACTTTCCCTAATCATGCAATGGTCTGATTTCCAATTTAACCATAATCATAAGATATAAGAATTACTAACTAGAAATATGTAGTATTCAACCACATAATTAAATAAAGCTTACTTAGGGAAATCCATCCGGACTCCATTGCATAGAATAATAAGAATGCACACTCATTCATACAGGTAATAGGAAGATCAATCCAACAACTAAGTAACACAATCCACATAAGTAATATCTCTCCGATTCGTCTATTTCCAAATCTATACAATTACAATCTATGCACTTTGGCATACTTTAAGACAATAGTCTTCAACAAAAGAAGTAACTTTCTTCCAAAATACAATTTGAAATATATAAGTTGGAAATTCCTCATAAGAACCAGATTAAAATAGTCATTGCATCATATCATATTTTGTCTACCTTTACCACTTATGATGACCATCTACAAAAATTGCTAGCACGGGTCGTTCAATGAACTGAGCATGATAAGCACTAATCCTTAAAAACAGTTGCATTCCACTAATTGTTTTCATTAAACAATCCTGTTTAAATGACATCAATTCCATCCAATCCAAATTAAGATTCACACTAGTTTTCTTTCTACCATTATAATATGACTTAAAAACATAACTCAAATTATAGTTACAATTTCAACTTAAATCTTTTCGGATGATTCATCTTATACAAGAAAATAAGAAGAAACAATATGAATCTTAAGTACCTAGCCATCTGAAAACCAAGAACAATGTAGAAATTTATGTTTTTAATCAACTCCTAATTAAAACTTAACCATTCTAAAGTATACATCCAACAGTTCAAATACAAGAAATTTGTGCAAAGGAATGGATTACTGCAACTGCAAGTCCTCCTAACAAACTTCCCTTAACCTTATTATACCAATTATCAGTCAGATAGGTACGCAAGCAATAGCTACTGGATTACCCCTTTTTGCAAGAAGATAACAACTGAGTTCTCAATAAGACCTAACACAACTATAAAATGAAGGGAGTCTTCCAAGGTAAGATCTCACCACTTACTATTTCTCTACACTACCTTCTTAATAGTCCTGACATCCCATAACCCTACTGTAGAGTCCCTTATAGGAATTCTAAAGAAGAGAACACTATTATTCCCAAGGAGAGTATAAACACTTCATAATTTGAAACCCTTTTACAATTTTCCCTTCTCAACTTAGAGGAAGAAAACAGAGAAGATTAAAACTCTATTGTAATCAAGTTCGGAACTAATTAGCTTCCAGCAGTAATATACATCTCAAGTTCCATCAAGGAAGGAAAAGATGAGTAATCCAAACATCTAAGTTTAACCAATAACATAGGTCAGGTAGAGTCACCTTTAGAGTTTTCCAATGGATCGATCTGAATCATTCCAGTTGTCGCACTATTAGGTTGATATATAAATATGTAATTTCAGGACACCAAACCAAAAATGCATATACATAATTAATAATTGAATTCTAAATACAGATTCAGCAATGCCCCAAAATTCACCCTACTCATACCATAGTAGTTATCAGTGCTTTATCTATTCAAAATAAATAGATCATTCAGTTGGATATATATAGATCATTTCAACCCAAATTTCCACTACAAAAGGGAAATGCATTAGTTGAACATAGATAAGCTTATCGACATTGAAGTCATTGTTTTTCTTTCAAAGTAGAATTTCCAACATTGTGCAATGTGGCCAAAGAAGTAGATTTCACAGTCCCCTCTGGGTAAATAAAACACAGTCTTATCTCATCCACGCATTAACATAATTTCTATTAAGGTAGATCCAAGATTAACCATGAATTTCTAGGGAACAAAGTTCATCCAAGTACATTTTCTCTTGAACATATCCGTGTTCCTAATATCCATGTAAAATCGCAAAAACAACAGTTTAACCAAATACTTCCTTACTCACAGAACTTGTATTCATAAGAACATTCAAACCCCTTTGAAGTAAAAAGTACAGGCTTAGACTTCAAACAACATTTCCAACTCATGCAACTAAAACAATCGAGTTTCACTGAATAAACTAACATTCCAACCACAAAATCAATTACTTACTTTCCTGAACATGTCCAGTAATAGTTAGGAATTCATACAGTGAAGCAAACAATCAATTAATACAATCATATTCGAACAACAAATAATTATAGTGGCATTTTCAAACACATAATCATTAAGCACGCATTCTTTCATGGAGCCAGTTTTTAATCAAATACCTCAGTCAGATAAAGAAAACATACAACACTTCCAACAGAAAGAAAACTCCATATTGGATTCACAACATGGAAACAAGAATAATGAAGCAGGTTTCATCCAGGATCCAAATACAACCTAGAACTCCAAATCAACATAAAACCCAAATCATTGTTACCAACCAAGTCAAAATATGCATACATCATCATAATAGAGTTGTTCTAATGAAAAATTTAAAGGAAAGAAATATTTTAATAGTTAGGGCCTATCATGCCTGATAGTGTCGCTAAAAAGTTGAAGAAGACCTCTGAATGCACTCACCCCTTCTCTTCTTCTTCCACGAAAGATTAAACAACAAAATATTGTTGCCTCCATGCCTTATATACTCCCCATGATAGAGAAGTAAATTTGAAACTTTCAAAATCACCATGCAATGAAGAGTAGATGGCTGGTTCAAAGTACCAGTGCTCATGCAGAGTGAAAAATGGAATGCATGAAAAACAAGACAACCAAGCAAAATTCCACTTGCATGCCTTCCCAAGCAATCCATGCTCGAGACCCTATGCAAATTAATTGCATTAAATTTCATTCTCCCACCTATTCTCCATTGCCACTAACTGCCAAAGTTGGCGAATGCTAAAACAAAATAAACAAAAGTTCCCATTCTTAGAGATGCTGCCATGTAAGACCCTCTTAACAAATTTAACCTCCGCTAAACCTGGCAGCACTCCCTGTCCTTCATCCTTATCCCTTCCTTAAATTCCATGGAAACCATCGCCCAAGACTTGCGACCCTCCTTAGGCCCCCTTCATAGCATTAGTTTAGGATAGGTTAGTGACTAAGGTTAGATCATAGGTAGACTTAGTCTTATTGCCATAGGATATAACATTAGTCACCCTCCTTAGTGATAGGTTTAGTTAACCCTTAGGAGTATTAAGCTCATAGTTTAGGACTAGGTTAGATTAACTTAACCTTATGCAACATTAGGTTATAGTTTAGGTTAAAACTAATAACCTTATCGATTCTAGTCTAGGTCCCTAGATAGGACTAATCAGTAATAGAGTTCAAATAGAATATAACATCCCCGATTCAATTTCCGATTTGCATTAAGTAATTAAGCTTTAGATAGAAAACTTACACATCTTACCTGGCTTAAGGTCCAGGTCCTTTCTGATGCTATGATGATCGAAACCAGATTTTGATTACAATGATCAGCCAGAGTTAACCTCCAGAATCCAACAAAACTATCCTCTACAGTCATACATATATATATGTGTGTGTGTGTGTGTGTGTGTGTGTGTGTGTGTGTGTGTGTGTATATTATATATATATATATATATGTATATTTTATATATATATATATATATATATGTATATTATATATATATATATATGTATGTATATTATATATATATATAAGGAGTTTTAAAAGAACTTGAACATTCAAAGTTCAGTCAGACTTAATAACTCATGAAATGTTAATACAAATTGTTCATCCTGAATAAAATTAAAACATTCCTTGGATCAATGCAACTGATCCAAGGTTGAGTCATAAAGGTGGATAAATCCACAATCTTCCAAAAATTAGATTGTACTCAAATGCGAAGGATGAAAGAAACAAAAGAGTCCAAGCATATTCTAGTTCAATCAAAGATCTTAAGAGCAGAAAAGATATAATCCAAATCAAGCATGACTTCCCAAAACCAAAGGAACATGTCCTTAAATAGGAGAAATCATATATCAACACTTGAATACTCAGGAGAAAGTAACAACAATTTAGGGTGTTACATTCCATAAGAAGGTTTTTGAAACCTTTCTCTTTAGCTAAATTCACTCCCTAGAACATTGTGACAACTTCTGCTACATGGTCAGATTCTATGCCCAAGCTAAAGAAATAAGCAAGGAGAAACATCCCTTTATTATCATTAAAAAATCCTCCTCCTCCTTGTACCTTTCTTGGGTTCCCTTTAACAAAGCACCATCAAAATTTAGTTTAATAACACCTTTGCAAGGAGGAATCCACTTAACCCCTTCTCTAGGATTTCTCTTTCTAGGTTGAGGATCATAGGTTAAGTTCCATTTCTTTATGATATGTTATTCACAGTCCATGACTTCCACTTCTTTATTCTTGAGGATAGAAAAATTATTTCTAACAACCTGTAAACATTTGTTAATAATCAACCTATTAGGAAGTTTCTTGTTATTGAAAATCCTCCTATTTCTCTCTTTCCATATTTCCCACCATAAATGACCAAGGCTCATTTTCCATATATTTTTCAGCCCTTGGCTATTGAAAGGGCATTTCCATTGATTCTAGGATGATTGGATATCCTTGGGAATTACCCAATTAACCGAAAACATACCCAGAATATGAGACATAATATGATGAGAAACATGACAATCTAGGAATAAATGATTCATTGTTTCCAAGTTATGTTCACACAGAACGCATCTATTGACCATTAGGAAACCTCATTTGGAAAGGTTATCCACAATAAGAATCCTATTTATCACCATTAGCCAACTGAAAAAATTGACTTTGGGGTTATATTCTTATTCCATATCATGCCAAAAATAAGATCTTCCTCTCTAGTTTCATCTTCAAAGAATAAAGCATATGCATATTTAACGAGAAGTTACAATCTTGTTCTCTATGCCACAATTTACGATCTTGTTCCTTCTTGTAAGAAGACACACAATTTTTTAGAAAACATTGAGGTTAACCATCTCGTGCTTTAAATTCCTTCCCCGTCCAGCTTCTATGTGTTTCCAAGTCTGAAATATTTCTTGAGTTTCCATATAATTGTTTATTTTTTCCCCATATTTGTCTTTTAACAATTTCAAGATTTGGGGAAATTTATCTTCAAGAGTAAATTCTCAAGCCCATTTATCAATCCGAAACATATTTCATTACCTTTCCTATTTTTCCACCTATTGTCCTCAACAACTATATCCTTGGCCCAATTAATAGCTTTCCAAACACTTGACCCATTGAAGGATGCCTATTTGAATATCCATCATTTTTCATTTGCATCCATCCAATATTTTTTCCTTAGAATTATTTTCCATACCCCATTTTCTTTTATTATCCTCCATCTTATTTTGGCCAAAAGAGCTTTGTTCATTTTAGTCCAATCTCTAAGGCCAAGTCCCCTATCTTTTTAGGTTTATAGACTCTATTCCAAGCCACCAACGGTATTCTTTCATTTCTTTCTATACCACTCCATAAGAACCTTTTTGGATCTTTTCAAGTTTTTCCACTATTATCCCAAATGAGTTGATAGAGAGACATAGCATACACTGGGAGAATTTGAAGGGAGCTCTTGAGTAAGGTAATTTTCCCAACCTAAGATAACATATTATCTTTACACCTGTAAGATTCTTTTCAAATATTTTGATAAGAAAGTTCCATTCCAAACTAGAATGTCTTTTATCCCAAAGGGGAATACATAAATAGAAGGTAGGGAAGGGTTTATAGGCACAACCTGAATATCAACAATCCTCATGCATCTTCTTTACAAAGAATTGAGGAAGAAGAGAGATTTTTCTATAGTTTACCAACTGACTTGAAACCTCCATGTAATCATCTAAGAGAGATTTAAAATTCTTAGCTTCAAGAATTGACACTTCACATACCAATATTATGTCATCAACAAAATGATGATGAGTCACATTCTCCATATCTGTGGAGAGCTTCTACCAGAATAATGAAAAGAAAAGGAGAAAGGGGATCCCCTTGCCTTAATCCTTGGGAGCTGGGGAAGAAACCACAAGGGGTCCCATTAATAAGAATAGAGAACCAGACATTAGAAATACAAGCCTTAACCAAACTCTGGAAGGAAACATCCAAACCAAACCATTCAATAATTTTGTAAAGAAAACTCCATGATACCCTATCATAGGCTTTATCCATATCCAATTTTAGGATCATAGCTTCCTTCTTGCTAAGTTTATTTGAATGAATTGTCTCTTTGATTGTAATGATCCCATCTTGGATTTGGCAACCAAGGACAAAACCTCCTTGTTGATCAGAAATGATAGAAGGGAGGATTAGTTATAAATGGAGAGACAATATTTTCATGAAAATTTTATAGGTATTATTGCACAAACTTATAATTCTAAAGTCTTTTAATTCCATGGAATTACCAAATTTTGGAACCAGAGAAAGGAAGGTACAATGCATATCTTTTAGCATATTTTTCTGATTGAAGAATTCTTTCACAACATTATAGACATCCTTTTTTATTATGTCCAAAAAATGATGAAAGAAGAAATATTGAAACCCATTTGGTCAGAAGCCTTAACAAGACTAAGATGTTTAACTGTAAATTCCACCTCCTCCAAAGTTGGCATCCCAAAAACAAGAGAATTATCTTCCTTAGAAACCAAGAACATAATGCAATTTAGAAAATCTTGCTCTTTGGCCAAATTACCAACACAATGACTAGTGAGAATTTTGTTTAAAAATGAAATAGCCTCTTTATTGATTTCTTCCTTCTCTTCTAAAGGGTTCCTTCCTCTTTCCTTATTTTGTAGATTCTATTGAAACTTTTTCACTTTATGGTAGAAAGGTGGAAGAACCTAGTATTTTTATCCCCTTGAGCCAAGTAACACAAGATTTCTGTCTCTAGAAAATTTCCTCTTTTCCCAGGATGTTATGGTATTCCGAAAGAAGAGATCTTTCCTTATCATAGTCTTCTAATTCTAGATCAAAATACCCCCTTTAATTTTTCCTTTAGAAATTTAGCAAGTTTGATTTGATTACCACTTTCTTCTAAAAATATTGCCAAAACTTTTCTTATTCCATATTTTGAGATTCATTTTGACATGCTGAATTTTTTTGGTTAGTCTATACATAGCAATTCCTGAACCTTGAGTTCCACCATTCACTAATAATATCTTTCATATCCTCACTATGGAGCCACATTTTCTCAAAACAGAAAGGGGTTCTTCTTCTACAGGGGTTCTTTATCATTAGTAGAATTGGGTTATGATCAGACCCTATCCTTGGAAGAGAGAAAAGAGTAATATCCTAGTTTAACCATTCTTCTGAAACAAAGAATCTATCCAATATCACTTGTATATGTTGTGAACCAGCTCTTCTCATTGGACCAGTACATTTACCGCCTTTAATATCTATGTCATGAAGATGAGCATTAGAAATAAAATCATTAAAATCCTCCATACCAATGGTAAACTCCTGGAACCTCCTTTTTTTTCTAGGGAGACAAAGGGGTATTAAAATCACCCATCACAATCAACTCAAAGCTAGTGATGTGGTATTTGAAAGTTTTGAGATGTTGCCACATTTTTTTCCTTTCTTTATAATGGGTAGGAGTATAGATGTTGGATAAGATCCATATTTTTCTATTTTCTAGATTTCTCATCATAACAGAAATATGGTGATATATTTTCACCAACAGAGTACCCTCATAATGGTTTGTATTCCAGACCATATCTAACCCTCCCTAGGCACCTTTGGAACTAACAAAAAAATCTTTTGAATTATTACAAAAAGATTTACAAGAATTTAAGAATATGTCTTCTTTCGGTTTAGTTTCTTATCGCTAACGCATAAATTTTTTGTCCTTCAATCAAGTCTTTAATAACCCTCCATTTCACAGGGTTATTGATTCCTCTTCCATTCTATAAGATCCAATTCACTTTCTAATATTGGGTTTGTTTTTTTTAAACCTTCTGGTCTAAACACAATTGTTTCCCTGAGTCTATTTCCTTCTTGATAGATTTTTTCCTTAATTCAAATTTGTTAGGCATGCCTTGTTTACTGTTAATACTTTCCACATTAATAAGATTTTCTCCTTCCTACAATTCTCCTTTGCTCAAGGGGAAATTTTGGATTCACCCTTTTTAGCAACATGAGCTAATTTTATTTTTCCTGAGGGAGTTCTTTCTAGGGGGACCCCCTTATTTCCAAGAGTGAGCACCTCTTTTTTGCCTTCCATCTCTTTATTTAGAGAAAATTGAACATTCATTATTTCTTCCGTGGAGAGATTAATCAAATATCCTATTGTCATTTTCTCTCCCTTTGGGGTATCCAAACTTTCATTATGTTCCTGTTTCTTCTTAAATTTGCTCTGTTTCCTTCACCGATTCCTCCAATACGGAGAAACTAAATCAAATCCTCCTTGGCATTTTGCATCAAACTTACATATACATAGGATTTTCTCCCATTCCCTTTATTTGAGGAAAATAGCTCCATCTTTTGGTCCTTAGGGAATCCTTAGCTGATAGATCCTTCATTTTTTCCCTGACCTTTGATTTAGACCAGGAATGATTTTTGGATCTCCTTATATTGAACACCAAGGTAAATCCTTCCTCATCCATTTTCAGGAATTTTGTTGGGGTTCTCTCATAAACCTCCTTTTTTGGATCCTCAACAGACTTGAATCCTTCAAAGAGGGATTTTTCAAAAATATTTCCTATGATCTTCTACACTTTGAATTATTCCTTTACCTTTTTCTTCTTTCCCTTCATTCCACATCACATTAATGTACCTTTTGGATATCTTATAATTACAGTTCTAATTCAAGTGACGTTAACCATTGCATTTGGAGAATTCAGCCCTATATCTTTCCATTTCAATCTTATGCTCCCATATCCCTAGACTAGACTTGAGCTTGATGTCATTAGGGATATCCCTATCGATAATTATATAGATAAAAAATATTTCCCAAATTATTCTAGTCATATTTAGGGTTGCATTTTCTATTATCACCAGATAACTAAGAGAGTTTGATATTCCTTTAAAAATATCTTCATGCCAGAATTCCAAGGGTAGATTAGGAAGACATATCCACACAAGGAACTGATTCAGATTTTCTTTTTCTGGGTTGAAATTTGGTTCCCATTTCCTAAGATACCATCCTGATTTTCCCCAGAACCAAGGTCCTTCCAAAACCTTCTGCATATCTTCTTGAATAATGAATTTAAAAAGGAAGAAACCATTTGAAAGAGAACTTACCTCTAGGTGTCCTTTTGGGTTCCACTTCAGTTTGGCCCACCTTCTAACAACATCGATATTTGGTCTCCCACCCACAAGTTTCCCAACCAAATCTTTGTTTAAATTTGCAGTAGTGATTTTAAGAAGGGAATCCAGAATTTCCAAAATGCTTCCCGATGCTTCCTTGACCTCCTGAAGGAAAAACTTTTGGTTCTTCAAGAAATTTCCATTTTTACTCATTTCGTCTAGAAATCCACAACATTGATTGGGTGGTTCTTTTCCAAGGTTTCATCCTGACCATGGATCTCACCTTCCTTTATAGTTTTAGCAAGATCCTTAGATCTCGGTAGAATTTCCCTACCATCGCTTTCCCACTCACCCAATTTCAAAAATCACTCTCCCACTTGCTCATCATACTTCTAGTTTAATTCTTGGTAGGGTTATTTAAATATGATCATAGGTCATATTCTAGATTAATCAGGTGATTCTGGAAAATATATGGAGCAAAAGTGAGGAGGGAGTTTTTACTAGACTAGATGTAAAATTTTCTCATATAGTGGAAATAATTCTTTTCGTGGTTTTTTACCCCATTGGGGTTTTCCATGTTAAATATAGTGTTATGTGTTCTATGTATTTATTTATTTATTAATTAGTGCACATTTATGTTTGTATTTATTAATTAATGTTGATAAAAAAATTATCCCCTTGTCTCGACGTGATACCACAAAGGTAGGATTAAATAATTTAATTTAATCCTAATGTTGCAACAGTTGGGAATTTAGGTGGTTAGTTGGTTAGTATCATATTTAACTCCCCTTTCCTCTTTATATGGATGGAATGAATGTGTGTGCACATGTGGAAACTTAATTTGATTTTTCAACCCACACGTGAAAAAATGGAACTTGAGAATTACCAGGGCCTGAAAATAAAGGTAAGGTTTGAATAAGTTTTGTGAAATATTTTTCTATAGTTTTTAAAAGTGTGTAGGTTAATTTGAGATATTAAAAAGGAGAGTAAAAATTCAAGTGTAGCCTAGTTTTTTATTTATTAAGGATAAATATTTTTTAAGGGACTATACCCTGAGTAACAAAAGTCTCAAGTAGCCAAATACCAGAAGGAGAAAACCCAACTAAGAAAGGCTAAGCACCTTAAACATGTAGGCTCAAAAGCCAGATATATCAGTAAAGTGAGTACAAAAAGATCCATCCAAACAGAGATCCGAAGAAGAACAAAAGGACCAAAATACTTCAAAGAGGGATCCAAAAAGGGCATCCCAACAAGAAAACAACAAAATATCTGAAAAATAGCAACTTCATAGCAACTAAATGGCACCTAGGCAATCCTTTATCTATTCAATTTCCCTATCAATATTTCCCTTAATTTTCTGAAGAGAGGTGAATAGTGTAATGGCCGTGGCATGAGAAGGATCATTCATGTCCTGCTTGAGAAAGTGCAAGGTCATGAGTCTCATTAGAATCCCAGATGTCATCTGGAATGCCACTAAGACTGCAAACACTTCTCATGTGCTGCTCCATAAAATTATAAACCTCTTTCAGTGTAGAGATGATGTAGTTGTGATGGCCCTTGGCATTTCCTAGCCTAGCATCAAGTGACAGGAGCTTCTTAAAAATATCAGCAGTAGTATCATTGTCCTCAAAATTTTGTAACTTCCTCTTTCCTTTTGTTTTTTCCAAATTCCTAGGAGCATTTTTAAGGTCTTTAATCTCCTCTTCAAGCTTTCTAACCCTGGTAAGAAGATCCACATCTCTGCATTTGTCAATAGGTTTACTGATATGCAATAAGTTTTTGGCAAGTTCAATATCCCTATGGCTACGCAGAATCCTTTGTGAAGAAGGTAGGGAAACCTTAGCCTTTTTTCCTTTCATCTTTCTACTAGAAGTAGCAGAATCCATACCTTTGTTAGCAGGGATAGGGAGAATAACAGGGGGAGTAGGAAGAGGGTGAGAGCAAGAGATACAATGATGATGGATGAGCAGAATCAAACCCTGGTGTAGGGGTACAACCTAGGTATGATTTTAGACTTCTAAAATAGACTTCTCCAAGGAATTCAACAGATAATGTGGGAAATTTATGGTTATATTCCTACGGAAATGATTGAGAAATATTAAATGCTTCAGAGGAATGGTGTCATATCTTCCCTCAAGTGTGATGTACCTAACCATCATCCACGCTATCTCAGAAAAGGGCTCAGGGATAGAGGCCACTTTTATTCTAGACGCAGCAAATTCCAGGTGCTCCCCTTCCTCGAGAAAATTTTTAGCTTCAACCTCATGGTCGACTCTTTTGTTGAAAAACTTGGCTCCATCCAGGTTCAGCCCCGTGACCTGAGTGATGAGTTCCTCAGAGATCTCGACCCTGACTTCTCCATACTCAATAGTACATTTTCTCCAACCATTTGTGAATTTCACCGAGATGTCCTGGTCAAAACCCTGCATCTTTTCAATGAGATTTGAAATACCCCCCATTTGTAGATAATGCCAAAGAATTGTGTCATTTTTCTAGGCTGGATCGTGAATGGGTTCAGTCTTGCATGGAGGCCCCCCCATTTTTCCAGTATTGTTTCGCTCTATACAACAGTAGAAATTTTAATTCCATTTGACTCTACATTGTCTCTACTTTTGGGGACCTCTAAAGCGTGCAGAATTTTAAAAAAATAATTAAACTTACCATTGAAATTAATAATCACGTCCTTGGCACCTACTTTATAACTATTAATGATTGTGTACAAAATATTGTATATCTTTAGTGATGTCATCAAGTACTTTAGTTAGAAGAGGTTCGCCACTTAACCATGTTTGCATTGTGTTGTTGACACTAATATTTCCTAAACTATCACCACTCTATTGCCTTCACGATAGGTGTTGATAATCGTAAAATTATCAAAACAATAGGAGACAGAATCCAAAAATATGGGTTTCAATTTTTCTTATTGGTCGGATAAATCATTTTGTCCCTTGGTAATGTAAAATTATTACTTTCACTTTGAATTTCAAAACATATCTCATGTCCTTTATGGACCCCCTTTAAAAATTACACCTATAGTTTATAGTTAATATAAACTATATTTATATATATACTATAGTTTAAAAACATCTGTTGTTATAAGCTATGTTTTATAAAAATTTAAAAAAAAGATATAAATTCTATATATATGAACTATATTATATAGTTTATATAAAAAAATTAAACTATATTAATAAACATAAGACTATGCATCAACTATATAAATTAAAAGCTTATATTAAAAATATATAAGGGTGGTGGCCTCCTCAAACCCCCATCTACCTTAGTGCCACTTGGCATGTATTGTGTGGCCCTTCAACCTCCCTACCATTAAATTCTATGTCATTATGTGGTCCCCCACACTGCGCCGAACACCTTCTTGCGAGGACCCCATGCCAACTCCTTTGAAAAATTTTGTCCCACATGGGGATGACGCAAGTTAGAGAAAGGATTTAAAAGCCTTGGAAATAGGTGGAGGTGGTTTGAATTTAGTCACACCACAACATTCAGGTTGAAAGCCCTTATGGTCTTAGATCACCCTCTGGGTTGTGTTGTGTGGATTCTATGTGGCTCAACCACGGATGCATGTGTTGCTCGAGTTGGATAGGTTGCTAAATAAGGCTTAATTATCAATATGGTTTGGCATAGTTTGATTAACATTTAGTTTAAAAATTACAAATGGAATAAGGTATATCATTGGTGTTTCACCATTTTCTTTACTTTATTGAGACAAAAAGATGAGATAAGGGTAAGGGTTATGAGGAATAGTCATTAAATGGGTTGGTTGGAGGTTGATGCACATGTTTTGACTTCGTGACCAAATGTCAATTGTGAGAGATTCCTTTTGGCTAGGACAAACTACCCGTAATAGAAAAAAAGACCAAAAAGAGAAGTTAAATGATATATAACATTAGACTTCCTAGCATATGTTAGTTTCAGAAGTGTGATACTTCCTAGATGGATGTCAATCCACTGTTTAAAACAAATTAATGTGAGAAATAATTAAAGTCCTACTATAGTTGATATGATTTAGGTATCTCATTCAATTACAATAAGAAAATCCAATCACAATAGGCTAGGCTATAGTTGGATCTAAAGGATGAGGTGACTATCAAGGTACTAGGACTAGTCAGGGTCTGATTCTGGGTTGTTTAGGTCAACTGGTAGGAGGTTGTTTGGATTTGTTCTTGGGCAGGGTATAAAACACAGAGACCGATGTCGGTTGGGTATAACCAGTCTGAAGGTTAAGTGATACCAATGACGGTTATGTGTAACCGGATTAGTAAAGTAGGATGACAATAGTTCAATGAAAACTCTATTGTAGAGTCTATAAGAGGTTGGATGGGGCTAAAGAAGGGGATGGCGAGGTCTGTGGGAATACCGAGAACACTCGTAGAGAGGTATAAGGGACATGATAGGTGATCCGATAAACGGGTGGGTGAGGTTTTTGAGTTTTTTCAGAAAGAAGGCTATGGAGGGATGGGAATGTTAACAAAAGAGTGATAATAGAAATGGTAACAAATTTATGAGAAGAATAAGAAAGGAAATGAGTAATGATAAAACACTTACCAATGTTGAAGGTCCAATGGTTGGGTGGTGGTGATGATCAGTTGGTGGAATGAAGCTTGGTTCAATAGTGATGCTTCTCAAAAGGTTACCGTGAGTTCCAATGCTTCGGATCTGTCTTGGTGTTGGCTATGGATTTATGGGTGCATGATAAGACACTCGATTTTGCTTGTATGTATCTCACTTCTCCTTTTCTCACTCTAATCTGCCAACCCAAAAACAAGGTTGGTAAGGTGAATAAATGGTAACCGACGGTGGTTCCAGGTTGATCGGCATCGGTTTAGGGGTGACAAACATTTGTTAAGGTGGGATTCCCTAGGTTTACTAAAATTGGTAGATCTCACCTCTTTTAGCTTAGGTTCGTTCCTTTCTTCCTAGATGTATAACAGATGTTATGTTTTTATGAGCAGGGAAGGTGGTTAGAGGGATAGTAGGCATTGATTTTTAGGGTTAAACTAAGTCTTAGTTAGTTATGGAAACATGCCAAGAATAGGTCTAAGGTGAGGTGGCTAGGTGAGGTGTCTAGGTGAGGTGGAAATTAGCTTAATTAGAATAATTAAGTAATGTATATTGTGAGGGTGGGTATTAATTTAATTAAGTTAATTAAACTAATATTAATGTGGGGTGAAAGGGGGCCATGGTTAGGTGCGTATGTTTGATCTCGGTTATTTGATGAGGGACCAAAGTGATTGTGACCCAATTTTGGTGTCTACATTTTTCCCCTTTTTGTTGCGTAGCTTGTATTGGTAAGCGACATTAACAAAAATAAGATGTGGTTGCCCCATGTGTGGGTGAAGGTAATGTTTCCCTAAGCGTGGGTGGAGGTAACCCCCCTCAAACTAGGAACCGATGAGGTGAGAGAAGGAAGCGGTGAGTGGTTTGATAAAATGAGGAGGTGGGTGGTTTAAGAAAATAGTGTTAGGTGTGAAGAAGGTGATGGTTGAGGGTATGGTGATTGTAAGAGGTATGGTGGGTGATTAGGTAGATAATTTAGACATACGCACACATTGTGAAATGCCATGAGATATCAGGGTTTCTTAACATAACAAATGTACATTAGCTAAGGTCGTAAAGGTCATCCAAACAAGGATTGTTGAGGTCCGGTATCCATGGTAAAGGATACGGTCCGAGAACTAAATGAGGTAAGATGTAGGAATGTTTAGGTGTGGTTTCAGTACATACAAAAGGCCAAAAGGTCAAGGCTAGTTCAAATAAGGATCGGGGCCATAGGAAAGGTAAGGCTATGAGGCTGAGCAAAACAGGTACCATCATCGCAAGATGCAACGGGTGAAGACATGGGAATATCCACTTAATCAATGGTGAGGTAGGTAGATGTGGGTCATGTAGGTGGAGGTAAATATGAGGAAATGGGGTAAGGGTAAAATTGGGCAAAAAGGGAAATGGGCCAGATTAAAGGTAGTGATATTCAAACATATGCACATGTATAAATTTTGACAAAGATTACTAGGTTGTAGGGCATGTAAACTCTACATCATCCAAGGTTGATAGGTGTATCAAAACAAGGTTGAGGTGATATTGGTATCTAAGGTATAAGATATGGTACGGAAGCACATCGTAGGTCAAAGGTGCAGGGAATGGGTAAGTATGTTCTAATATACCAAAGGTTGGGTTAGGATGAAGGGCATGACAATAGGAAAGGTAAGGTCATTAGGTCAAAAACATGGGTAATAGTGTCACAAGGTATAGCGAGCACATGGGTTCATAGGTCAAGAATAATGTTCTGGGTCTAGGTAGTGATCTCGTAAACTCTTTAACTTTTGAATTATTTACAAAATCACAAATTAATCATTGTTGTTTAATTTCTATTAGAAAATAATAGAAATAGCTAGTGAATGAATTACTTTTGTACTTAGAATCAACAATTCTAGTAAAGGAAAGAATATAAGCTCATAACACCAACAATTTTATCCTGGAAAACCTCCAATGGAGGAAAAACTAGTCGGGAAGGGAAATTGTTCTTTCTTCCCACTTCTATTGGCCAATTCAAATCAATAGGTACAAAATTTACAATAAGTAAGAAAGAGAAGTAGATAATATCTCAATACTTCCTTTAAGTTACTTATTTGCTCTATCTAACACTCTTTTCTTCTACAAAGAATACAATTTCCAGCACCAAGACTTCTTTCTCACTTTCTCCCATGCTTCGATGATCTTCTACACTACTACAATCATGTATTTATAGCCTTTCTCATGTCCAACACTCCTTTCTCGATGAATTAGAGTTATTTTAGATCCCTATGGATCACACCTCCCCTTCTTAAGAGGATTTTTGTCCCACAAAAGTTTAGTAGGGGAGTATATGAGGGAACAATTCCCTTTCTTGCTCCTTTGAGTACCACCAGGCCTTCCTTGGTGTCTTTCCTTTCAGTCTAATATGCCAAGAATCCTATAGACCTCTTCTAGTCTCTCCGACCTTCTATTGTAGCACTACATCCTCCTCAAATTCATCTCGTGAGTGAAATATGAAATCCTCAATAGAAGGTAGCAAGAATCCTGTAGTTCTTCATCTTCATCTAGCATGGATGGCTCATAGAGGTGCAAGTTCTCACAATTTACTACAGAGTACATCCTCATGAATGATGGTAAGTCAAGTTAAAAATCATTTTCCCCAACCTACTCCAATATGGTGAAGGGTCCATATCATAGTGGCTTGAGCTTCATGCTTGACCTTGTAGTCTCTCCTTGCTCAAGTAAAGCCAAACTTTGTCTCCAACATGAAGCTTGTGTTCCCTCCTATGTTGATCATGCCTAGCTTTGTACTTTGCTTGATATTTTTCTAGTTGTTCTTTGACCTTGAGATGGATTTTCTAGATCCTCTCAATGAACTTGTTGGCTCTAGTCACCTTTGTGTCTCATGTATCCTCCTCATCCTGCTGTCCAACTACTATGTCTAGCAGATTTGTAGGTAGATATCCCAAGCATGCTTCAAATGGTGACTTCATAGTGGATGTGTGTACTTCCTAGTTATAGGAATGCTGAATGTAGGCTAAGGACTCATCCTAAGTCCTTGGGTACTTACTATTATACCCTCTGATCAACTGTACCAAATTCCTATTTACCACCTCTGTTTGTCCATCTATCTATGGATGGAAAGTTGTGCTCCTCTATAACCTGGTATCCATCTTGTCCCACAAATTAGTCCAAAACTTCCCCAAGAACCTGGAATCCCTATCAGAGACAATAGACTTTGGCAAACCAAAATGCACCCATACATTAGCAAAGAAAAGATTTGCTACCTCATGTGCTTTTACTATCTTTTTACATGCCATAAGAATACACATTTTACTGAATCTATCCACAACAACATAGAGATAGTCATGGCCATGTTTATACATAGGTAATCCTCCTACAAAATCCATAGAAATGTCCTCCCATAGATGAGTAGGTACTGGTAAAGGCATATACAAACCTTCCTTCCTAGTTTTAGGCTTGCTAGTACAACAAAGTTTACATCCACAAATAAATTTTGATACTTCTTATTGCATGTTGGGCCAATATAAATACCTTTGCAAGTGGGATAGGGTATTACCAACACTGAAATGTCCTACTACTTTTGAGGTATGTGCTTCCCTCATCAATAGAAGTATTTCTTCTTTATACACACAAAGTTTCCCCCATCGGTAGAGAATCCCGTCCTTGAGATAACAGTCTTCAATCCCCATATTTTCAGCCCCTTGGGACTACAACTTATGAAATGTTAACCCAAATTCTTTATCTTGGGCATATTATTCTCCGTAAGCTTCCTTCATGAAGGGCTTGATCTAAGAGATAGTGGCCAAACAGGAGAAATTTTCCTATGTGGGTGGCCTAGACAACATGTCTGCCACCAAATTTGTACTACCTTTCTTGTATTTGATCACTAGATGGAACTGCTGAAGAAACCCCATCCATTTGTAGTGCCTTTCCTACTACAATTTAGACTATGCTTGCAAATACTGGAGAGGTTTGTGGTCAATGTGCACAATAGTTTCTTTACCCAACAAATAATGTTTCCATTTTTAATTTCTTGAACTAGTGCATACATTTCTTTATCATATATTGAATATCCTTTAACTGCTGAAGTGAAGGTTTTAGAATGATAACATATGGGTTTACTACCTTAAAGAAACATTACGCCCATAGCATAATCACTAACATCATCGTATCTACTTCAAAAGGATGCTGCAAAACTAGGAAGATAAAATATTGGAGAATGACTAATCTTGTATTTCAATAACTCAAAGGATTTTTCTTGTTCCTTACCCCACCAAAACCCTACTCTTTGTGGCCACTATGTGTGTAGAGCTGTTGTAATTGTCGAGAAACCTGGAATGAACTTCCAAAAGTATTGTACTACTCCCACAAAGATTCTAGTCTCTCGTCGCTCCTATTGTTGTTGGAAAATTTGTGATGGCTTCCACCTTCTTTGGATCCACTCATAGCTCTCCTCCTCCTCCCCACATGCCCAAGATAGACAAGTGACTATTTGGAAAATTCACATTTCTTCATATTATAAAGCATCTATTTCTCCTGAGAACTTGTAAGACTTACTACAAATGCATTAGATGTTCTTACTATGTGGCACTAAAAATCAAGATATCATCTAGGTATACAATCACACATGAATCTATGAAATCTCTGCAATACATAATTCATCAATCTCATAAATTTAGCGGGTGCATTACATAATCCAAAAGGAAGTACTAACCATTCATACAAACCTTGTTGTTTTTTAAGGCAGCTTTTCCATATATCCTCCTCCTTCATCCTGACTTGGTGATAACCTGACTTGAGATCCAACTTCGTGAAAAATTTGGCATGTTGAAGCTGGTCCAAGAGATCATCTATACGGGGAAGTGGATATCGGTTCTTTATGGTGATCTTGTTCAAAGTGTGGTAGTCGATGCACATTCTCCAAGAATCATCCTTCTTTGGCACCATCACAATAGGCGAACCACATGGTGAGGTGCTCGTATGTAACACCCTTGGTCTATTAGTTCTTAGAGTTGTTTCTTTACCTCAGTACTCTCTAGCAAGGATTTCCTATACAACCCGATGTTTGGTAGAGGTGACTCTAGCAATAGCTAAATCTCATGCTCTACTTCCCATTTTTGTGGTAACCCACTAGGAGCCTGAAATACTTCCTGAAAATACTGAATAATACTATCCAAATCTTGTTTTCCTTGGTTAGAAATCTTTGAAACTTCTACCCCATATTATTTATCCTTTAACAAAAGTAAACAAAACTAATTATGATTTGACTGAATAAGCTAGTTTTCTTGGTTAGCACTTACCATAGTAACCCGTGTCCTACGCTGGTGTGCCCGGATGTTGTAGCTAATCCCATCCTTGACCCATCTATATCACTTTTACCTTCTCATAAAGATGGCATCCCTAACATATAAGTAAGGACTCCCAATACCACATCAAAAGCATCAAGTGGAATAACATCAGCTTCAAAAACATCTATATATTGGGAATTTATCCCAAACTTGACCTTACATCTTCTTGTTACCTGAATTTCAACACCCTTCTTCACCCAACCCAAAGGATATGGGTGTGGATGCTCATAAGTCTCAAGACCAAGCTTCTTTACAACTACTTTAGAAATCAAGTTAGATTGAGAACCGGTATCAACCAAAGCATTTACATTGGTCCTCTTGATCTAGATTTTGATCTAGAATAGTCTACTCATCTCCTCTTCACTGTCCATGTTGGTGGTTGTGCATCCAAGCCTTTCGTCTACATAAGAGTCATCTTCTATTTCCACTTCCCTTTTGTATTTATAGCTTTCATGGAATTCTTGAAGTCCTTGGTTCAGGTTCTTTGGATGTAACTCGGATGCAACTTCTAACATGTAGCATCATTATGACCATTGATAGCACAATTCTTACAAAAATTCTTGGGATCTTTACAAGTATTTAAAGTAGTGGCAGCTTGTTTACCTTTCCCTTTCCATTTACTCTTGTTACTTGCTTTCCCATAATCCTTTTCTACCGATTTCTTGACCGATTTACCCTCAACTCGCTTCTTTTTGCTTTTTCTCATCATCTATGCAGTATGTCTATACACATGCTTCATTGATATCCTTGGGCTTTGTGGAGACAAATTTTCTTCAAAGGTGAGTGTAAAGTCCTCCCAAGTATTTGGTCGAATATCCTCATCCTCCAAATCCATGTTCAAGCAACATGGATTTCCTCCAAAACTCCATAGTATAGTCCTTCACACTTTGACCACCGCCTTGTCTAAAATACGCCATTTAATCATTTGGTTAGTTTTATGGCCAATAGGATAGAAATTATTTCTAAGTAATTCCTTAAATTCTTTCAAACATTTCACAATAGGACGTTTATTCTTTTCACAAGTAGTTAGACTCGTTTCCCACCAAACTAGAGCATGTCCCTCTATTTTGAGACATGTAAAGGTGATCCTTTGCACCTCGGTGACATTATGGATGCTAAAATAGACTTATAACTATTTCAACCATTTATCCAAAAAATTATACATCTACTTATCCTTCAGAGCTTTTGATTTTAACTTTAGTCTCAACTTTAAAATGAGTATGTTTAGATTTTACCTTTTCTCTTGTGTTAGAAGTCTCTTCTTCATGCTCTTCCCCATAATATTCCTCATGGTGACTCTTGCCTATACCAAAATTTTTGGCTAAGCCTCGAACCACCAAGTCCATGGAGTCTTGCTTGACAGAAGTTGTCATCTAAAAATCTGTGAGTTCCTCTTGCCTTCTAAACATCCTATCCATCATGGTCTCTAGCATCTCAATTCTACGGACCAAGTTCTCTTCCTCCATTTCTCCCTGAATTATCTATTTTCACTTCTTTTTAGAAATCTATAGATCGCAAGGTAAAGATTCTTCACCTTTAGATCTTGTCACTGTCATAAAAATCAAGAATGAAATACCACAATCCTGGATACTTGTTAGCTTTGATACCAAAATGATCTATAAATTCTTCAACTTTTTAATTATTTACAAAATCACAAATTAATCGTTGTTGTTTACTTTCTATTAGAAAATAACAGAGATAACTAGTGACTTGAATTACTATTGTGCTTAGAATCAACAATTCTAGTAAAGGAAAGAATATAATCTCATAACACCTACAATTTTATCCTAGAAAACCTCCAATGGAGGAAAAACTCAGTTGAAAGGTCAATTTTTCTCTCTTCCCACTTCTATTGTCCAGTTCAAATCAACATGTACATAATTTACAATAAGTAAGAAAGAGAAGTAGATAATATCTCAACACTTCCTTTTAGTTACTTATTTGCTTTGTCCAACACTCCTTTCTTCTACAAAGAATATAATTTCTAGCACCAAGACTTCTTGCTCACTTTCTCTCATGCTTCGATGATCTTCTACACTTCTACAATCATGTATTTATGGCCTTTCTCATGTCCAAAATTTCTTTTTGATGAAGTAGAGTTATTTCGGATCCCTATGGATCAGTGCACGAGGAACGACATGGGTAGGGATGAGGTACAAGTAAAATAACAAGTCTATAAATGTTATTAAATACAAGTATAGGTAAGGTAGGCTTGGAGGTAAGTTACGATAGGGGCGGTTAAGGTCAAATGGTGACTAGGTTGGTTAAGTTGGAGAAGAAATGGGGAAGGGTATTTGACAGACTATGACATGTAACTAATGATGATTATACTTAACCATTTATGGTCTAGGTAAACTTACCATGCTTGTCTAGGGCACATGACCAATGTTGGTTTAGGTACAAACAACAATGGTGTGCTAGGGCACATGATGGATGTCGATTTAGGTATAACCAATGCCGGTTAGGTCAATGTGGGTATATAAAAAGGAAAAATCATATAATATGGATTCATTTGTACATTTTGGCTTTTGTGAAAATGACGAGAGCACGAGACTTTTGTGCCTTGTCAAGAGGAAAGTACATGGGGCTATACCGAGATGAGGTGGAGAGATCTAGTTGGAGAGGAGAGCTAGGTAGATGGGTCCACGAGATCGGGCAAAGGGAGGTGATTGGTAGAGAGGTTGGAGGTTGATTTTGACATGGCAGAGGTAGGAGAGGGTTCGGGTGGACCACCGACATAGTGGCCAGATGTGCCACCATGGAGGCGACATCGAGATGAGGTAAGATCTAATCCTTTCATTGTTATTTGATATAGGCGAAGGAAATGTAGTGAGGTAGAGGTGGGGAGGTTAAACTAATTGAAATGTGTGGTTAAATGAATGAAAGAGGGGGTGGGAAAGGTCAGAGGTAGGGGGAAGAGGGTTAGGGAGGGACTTAGGTGAGGTATGGGTAGGTTTATAGGGAAAATGGGAAAGAAATTAGGTAAAATAAATTGGGGTTTTGGGTTTGGGTAAGACATGGTAATAGTGACTTTTTGATGGTCAAGGTATGGCCAACATTGGTATTTTCACACCAAAATTGGTCGTGTATGGGGGAATTGATGTCGGTTATAATGGATCAAAGTGATGATCGGGAGTAATCGGTGCTAGTTAGGGTGAAAAGGCTAGAGGTCTAGGAAGGGTAAGAGGAAAGGTTAGGTAAAGTGGGTGAAATAGATAGCAAGTCGGGGAAGGGAAGAAGGGAGGGGTGATGGTTAATGTTGGGTAAAATAAATTTTTAATAATGTGTGTGATTGGTTGAATGCATGTCTAGGGACCAGCTACGGATGAGAGATAGGGTACCGCCCTTCCTTGTGGAGGTAGGAAGGAGTGCCACATCTAATGATTGACACCATGTTGTAAAGGTTGGATTGATTAGGTTCAGATGCTTTCTTGACACGTAGTTTGGGAGCTGATTTTGATGGTCACTCTCATTGAAAGCTAGGACTCAGTGACCAATACCTTTCATCTGGAAATGGGTGAGATCACAGTCACCCTGGAGGATGTGTACAGGATCCTGCGACTACCGATAGTGGGGACGTAGGTGTATTTTATCTCCTCAGAGGCCTCTAAGGAGTTGATATTGACCGTGTTTGGCAAGAATATGGCAAAGTTGAGGTTCCATAGTGCTAGTATGAGCTATGGTGATATGTACTGGGCCCATCTAGAGGAGATGAGGCTAGTAATGTTGCTAATGGAGGCAGTTTGCTGCTTTGCACTACTAGATGTAGAGGGTGGGAGATTCCCATGATCCTTGATGGGGGTTCTGCATGACATGGTGGAGGAAAGGACCCATTTTTCATGGGTGCCCACATTCTTGGTACAGTTGTATAGAGAGCTATGGGCTTATGGGTAGCTACTGGAGGTTTAGCCTTTGTTGTACTTTCCTACTTCATTGCTAGGTGTATGAGCACATTATATGTGTGCATCCAGTTGGTATGCCCTAGGATGATGCATTCGAGTTGGGTTTTGTTCAAATCAAATTCGTGCAATGGGTTCCTCGCGATTGGGAGCACCAAGTTGTTAGATCTACACACGATGTAGCCTATTACAGGTGATTTCTAGAGGGTTGTCAGGGGTGGACATAATTTGGAGGCACTATGTGGGGTTTCCATCATATGGACAGATGGTAAAGGAGCTACAAGAACTATAGCCTGCTCTGGTGGATAGAGGGGCGACGTGCAAGAGAACACGAGATGATACCTGTGGACAAGGTCATACGGCAGTTTGGGTTGCTTCAAGATATACCCCCTCCCTTTCCACATTATAAGAGGGATGATGTGGAGAGGCCTCTAACTCTACCACATATAATAGTACCAACAGGGTAGGAGGAGAAGGTGAGAGACATACAGATTGATGATTTTAGGGTGACCGATAGATACATGCGGTTGTGGGCCACACATTTATGAGCAAGTCTGCGAGGTTGGGGCAAATGGATTTAGCCACCATCACAATGTAGAGGGATGCCCTACAGGGGTAGGTGGCGACCCTGATTACATTGTTAGGGATAGTGAAGGGGTAGATGATAGGCTCAAAGGCATAGGTTACTATTTTTTAGGCACAGGTGGCCACACTGCAGGCCCATGTAGTGTAGGGATAGGTACCCGCACAAGGTGGAGATGGGGATGGGGTATAGGTGGCCTCCCTATAGGAACAAATTAAAGGTTTGGAGGGCTATTTGACCACTACATAGGCACATTTTTCTGACCTTTAGGCCTAGATACAAACACAGTACAAGTTCTCTTAGGATAGGCACAAGTATAGGGACAGGGTCCCTCTTTATAGATAATATTGGGGAAGGGTCCCGAGAGACAAGCACAGGGGCAAAGGTGATGGCTCCACCACGGATAATATCGATAGGCAAGTTAAGGGATGCCTTAGGTGATTTTAGGTATTATTAAGATATTTTGATGGTGGGGGTTGATTTTCTATCTTATGGGGAGTATAGAGCACAACAGCCTTGAGTGAGAGGACCACAGGTTACTCCACAGTATAGAGATTATAGGGGGCCAACAAGCCCTGGGACAGGTCATGGCAAGAATACCAATGCACGAGGCAAGCTCTATGTGAGGGACCATTAGAGGATAGATCAAGGTGAGGTGGAGAGAGGTTGGCAGGGCACCCCACTGGAGGGGAGACAGAGGAGACTGATGAGATAGGGATGGATATCAAGTGGGGTGATGATTAGTCATCATTGATGATTAGTTTATCTATGTTTTTGACATATTTTTGATATGTATACCGGCTTGTGTGTCGAAGATGATGAGGATGTAGATGAGTTTTTTGTTATTTTTGATCATATACCGGCCTATGTGCTAAAGATAGTGAGGTCAGATATGAGATTTTTGAGAGATTATGTTTATTATTTGTATCTATGTCCACATATATTTTTACACATACTTCCCAATTTATAGATGATGGTATTTAGATTATGGATGGTGTACTTGTTTTAATGTTCATTGTTATATATATATAGGTGGAAATCAAGTGGATTAGGCCTGATAGAGTCAAGGTTGTGTAGGCATGGAGGAGTCAAGTCTGTTTAGGCATGGTGGAGTCAGATTGGTTTAGGCATGACGGAGTAAGGTGGATGTAGGCATGGTCGATTTAGGTTAATTTAGGCATGGTTGAGACTCGGTTGACTTAGGCATGGTTGAGTCACGCTATTTTAGGCATGATTGACATAGGTTGATTTAGGCATGGTTGAGTTAGGTTGATTTATGAATGATGGAGTTAGGTTTATTTATGCATGGTTGAGTTAGGTTGATTTAGGCATAATGGATTTAGGTTTATTTAGGCATGATGGAGTAAGGTTTATTTAAGCATGATTAAGTTAGGTTGATTTAATGTCCAAGTTGTTGGTAACATGAGCAAAAATGTTGATGTATATATCTGGGCATGGTTTTAATTTCCAAATTTGTGCCATAATCTAAATGTGAAAATGATAAATGGATAATTGGGTGATGTAATAAAATGAGTATGAGTTGATGCTTATTAGGTTTAATTTCCGATTATTGATATAAAATATACGTGGTAGAATGTGAATAGGAAAGGGAAAGGGGAATGGTTAGGGTAAAGAGTAGCCAAGCTAACCTCCAAGGGCCCCATGCCCTCGAGTGTTGCCTACATTGTCTCGACAAAAAGGGACCTCAGGTTGATTTAGTTCTACCATAAGCTAGGGAATATTGTGATGAATGAAAGGAATGGATTGATAGGTGTTTAGGCATGGGTGAGTGTAGGTCACATGTATGGTTGAATGTAGGTCATAGGCATGAGTGAGTGGTTATGAAATATAGGTTTCGATGAGCTGGTCTTGCATAGGATAATCAATAATTAATGAGGAAGGTGAATGGTAAGAGGTGGTAAAATATCTCGCTTAATTGATAAGAACCCTAATGAGTCAACCATACCTAAGAGGGGCATATGAACATAGTACCCTAAAGGCATTGTGTAATGGACCATTCTAAGGGTGAAGAAAGTTGCATACTCATAAAATGTCACGTTTTCAAGGAGGTGAGAATGGGCAAGGAGGTGAGAATGGGCGGTGTAGTGTAACTTAGTGTATGACAACATGTCTGTTGGAACAAGAAACCCATGATCAAAAATAGGAAAGTCCACGATGAAAATTTTATCTTTTTCTTCATTTTTTTTTTTAATGGACTGATCAATGTGGGAAGTCTATATGGGATGATTATATGATCTCCTTGAGGTATTCATGAAGCTGATCAATGAGGGAAGATTTTGGAATTTTTATTGAATTTGTGAAATAACTATGATATATATGTCCTTCAAGGGAGCAAATCTATTTATAGTGGTGGAAATACAAAGAAGAGATGTCCTTTTTGAGGGAGTCATATTTTTCTCGAATTTTGACTCAAGGATTTGTATCCCTTTTTATTATTGGATGTTTAAGTCATGGACAAGACTATAAAGGAAGATTAGGTTTTTGTTTAGCAGACAAGACCATTGCACACAAAGATTAATTATGAAAGAGGTGGTTTCGAGTGATGAACGATCATGGGATTCCATCTCAAAGAATACAAAAAGTAACCATGAGAATCATGCTATGAGTAGAGCCGTGGTACTCATATTAAAGACAAGGATAAAATGGTGATGGGTAATCACATGATTCTTGTTTAGTCGTGGATCCTCAAAATGGGTAATATGGAAGGTGAACAGCTTCTCAAAGGATGAGTAATCAACGATAGAAAGAGATATAAGACTTGATATCAATAATAGAATGGTTGAAGATGCAAGGCATTAAGGGACTTAGCTTCGGGTTTACCTTGAAATGAAGATAAATGATAACCACCTAATCCATACGCATGGGTAACGATATAGGGTCTAAGGCAATTAGGAGAAAATTTTCCCCATTTACTTTTCTCCTCTTTGGTTACATGTTGATTTTCCTTCGTAATGAGGTTACCAACCTAAAAGGTTCATTCATGAACATGTTTTTCATAGGCACATTTAATACATATTTGGTAGATTTGGGGATGGTCAAGAGCATTGAGACGGTGCTCATATAATAACTCAAGTTGTGCCAAATGATCCTGGAGAAATTCATTGTCGTTGAGAATGTCTTGTAGTGGGATGCAGAGACAAGGAATCTGGACTTTGAGAGGTAAGACAACCTCAGTACCATAGACTGAAGAAAAGGGTGTGGCAGCATTTGAAGTGTGAATACTATTATGATAAGCCCACAAGGAAAAAGGAATGTGCATATGCCAATCTTTCCCAGTATCATTGACTACCTTCATAAGAATTTTTTTCAAGGTTTTATTGGTTGATTTAGCTTGACCATTGGTTTTGGGTAATAAGGTGATGATAAACTAAGTTGATGCTAAAAGCATCACATAGTTTGCGTAGCATTTTGTTTTTGAATTGTTTTCCATTATCAATGATAATGCGGTGAGGAACACCAAAATAACAAATGATGTGATGGTTGATGAATTCACATATTTTCTCAAATTTTTTAGAAATGACGTGCAATGGCCTCTACCCATTTAGTGTAATATTAAGTAGCAGAATCCATTGGTGGCATTGGGAATAATTGGGGTTGATCTTACCAACAAGATCCAAACTCCATTGAGAGAAAGGCCAAAGGTCTCTTGTGACCTATAAGGCATGACTAGGTGTGTGATGAAGATTAGCATGTCATGGGAATTTTACGCAATGTTTGACATAAGCATAACAGTCATGTTTTAGGGTTGGCCAATAATATCCTAGGTGAAGAATGCATTTTGTGATAGCCAAACCACTAAAATGACCTCCACAAATTCCATCGTGGACTTCCTAAATGGTGTAAGGAATTTCAGAATTTGTAAGGAAGCGTAAGAGAATGCCATCGAAACCATGCTTGTAAAGAATACCACCCATGATGACATAATGGGAGACACTTTTAAGAAAGGAACATTGTCCATTACGAGTGAGATCAGCGGGTAGAATGGAAAGGGAAAGATAGTCTACATATTTCTTATACCAAAGGTCACGTGGGTCGGGGAAACTGTTCTGACAAAGTAAACTTCATGAGGTAAATAAGATGGTGATTGTATTGTTTGTATGGTGACAAATATTTTAGAGTCAGCGGGAAAAGAAAGTATCTGAGAAGCTAAGCAGGCCATGGTATCCACAAATTTATTGGTAGAACATGGGGTGGTTTGAAGTGTAAATGGTCAAAGGTGATCAAAAGGATGTCTACGTGCTGCTTATATTTTTTAATAATCTCATTACGACACTGGTATAGACCATTGACTTGGTTAATAACCAACCGAGAATCACCAAAGATATTGATTGTCTTAACATCTAACGTATATGTAGCCTAGAGACCCAATACGAGTGCTTCGTATTCCGTAATGTTGTTTGTATAATAAAAATCGAGCTTAAAATAATAAGCCATAAGTTCACCCTCAAGGGAATGAGGATATCACCAGTCCCTCCCCCACGCTCACACTTAGAGCCATCGAAGAAGAGTGTCATTTCATAGGTAGGTTCATCTAGGGAAAGGGTAGTTATAGAATCGTTTGGGAAATCAAAGTTAGATGGTTGATTCCCGAAATAGGTGCATCGAACAGTTGGTAAACAATAGCCTGCCCTTAATGGAATTTTGAGGAATGAATTCGAGGTCAAGGTTGGCTAGAAGCATAAGCCAGCATGCAACACATTGATGTTGATAGGGTTTGGTATAAATATAGAGTAATGGGTTAGTATTAGTAATGACGAATGTTTTTGGTTGAGTAGGTAATGGCAGATATTTGGCTTTGGAGATGAAAACTAAGGATAAGCAGATTTTTTTGGCTTGGGTATATCTAGTTTTGTAGTCCATAAGGGTACAACTTATGTAATAAATAGCTTGCTCTCAATGTTTTTCGTCATGATGAGAAAGCATGGCACCTAAAGAATTGTCAGTGGCGAAAATATATAGGTAAAAGGGTTGGTCATATTTGGGAGGAATGAGTACTGGTGGTTGAAGAAGGTATTGTTTTAAGGCCTCAAATTATTTATGTCATTCATTATCCCATTTTAATGAAACATATTTCTTGATAAGATGATGAAATGGTTGACAACGATCGTAAAGCTACAAGATAAAATGATGAATGAATTGCATCTTACCTTGTAGGCTTCAAATTTGAAAGAGATTAGTGGGCGGTGGCATTTCTAGAATAGCTTGGACTTTAGTAGGATCAACTTCTATGCCCGCAAACAAATGATGAAACCCAAGAGTTTTCCAGAAAGTACCACAAATATGCACTTCTTTGGTTGAAGATGAAGACAATATTTGATGAGATGGTCAAAGATGACTTTAAGGATGGGAAAACGTTCAGTTCGATGTTTGTATTTGGCAAGTAGATCATCTACATAATCTTCCAATATGTGATTCATGATGTCATGGAAGATGTAATTCATGGCTCGATAATATGTAGCACTAGCATTTTTAGGCTAAAAGGCATGAATTGATAGCGGTTCCCCTAAGGGGTGATGAAGGTAGTCTTGTGTTGATCCTTTGGAGCCAGTAATATTTGATTGTAGCCCAAGAAACTATCCATGAGTGATAACATTTCATGGCCAGCAGTGAGATCAACTAGTTGGTTAATGCATTGTAGTGGGAAATCATATTTGGGACAAGTGAAATTGAGGTCACGTAAAATCTATGCAAATGCGAGTCCCCTATCAAATTTGTGATAGAAATGATGTTAGAAATCCATTGGGGATAATCAATGGGTAGGATGAAGGAAACCGAGAGAAGGTGTCAAAGCTCTTCCTTGACCAAAATAGCAATTCGAGGATGAATTTTCCTCATCTTTTGTTTGATGGGTTTGGCATCACGAATGGTTACGATATTCTGGACCATGATTTTTGGGTCGATATCGGGCATATCAGCAAAGGACCAGAAAAGGCATTGCTATGGTCCTAAAGAAAAGAGGTGAAGGCTTCCTATTCAGTAGTGTCTAAGGATTGGCCAATCTTTAGGATGTGCGGTCATCCTAAGTGTTAATGTTTGTTTCGATGGTCGATTCGTTCAACATGGTTTGCATCTTAGAGGGTGATGACCAATGAATATAAGATTCTTCCACACCAAGGTAGGTGAGTATGGACTCATCGTCGTGACATTGAACGATGTTAATAGAAGCCATATCATCATCAATCATGTCAGGATATAGGAATGGGAGAGAAGAGGGAGCCTCACCATCGTGTTGATAGGTCAAGCGATCCCAGGAAATGGTGTTTATGAAACAAAAGTTAGGAGGAATAGATTCGGGATCTATGGACTCTGTAGGTGAAGATGGTAATGTGGGTGAATGAGATGGGGAAGATTTCTCATCCTAGATAAGGTTGACATGAACCTTCTTGGAAGGTGGAGCATCAAAACCAATGTCATTATGGTCATTTTTTTTTACAAGAGGCATAGGGAATGAAAGTATGGTGGAGTTGTTCATAAAATCGAAGACAAATGCTTTCCATGCATACTAGTTGAGGAAAGTGTGAGCGAAGCGGCAGCTTAGTTAGTGAGGGAATGTCACGGACAAAAAGGGTTAAGCTTGGGATGGAGGTTCAGGTTTATAGGTGGAAATATCCAAGACCCCATATGTTAGATTGGTGCGAAGGTGGGGAGGGCCATAAGGAAAAAAATCACAAATGTAGATGTCGTAGCTAGGGTGTTGACATAGATTCCCATACACTTGTGGGGCGAGGAAGGTGTCAATATTGTATAGGTGGTATTCCCCTAGAGTGAGGTGTTGAAAAAAACCTTCTAAGGGATCAGTAGTTGGTATGTTGGTAGCATGGATAGATGTCTTGCTAGATGATGGTGAAACAGTGTGTCAACAAAGAGAGGCTATAGGTGCAGTGGGGATAACAAGGTTATATGCAATGAGAGGTAGTGGTAGTTTTGGTGGATGGGCTTGTGGGTGAAAGTGAAGTAGAAATAGTGGAAGATGCCTTAACTAATACAAGCACATCATTGGGATGATATAACATGTTACATGTCTTGAAAGGTGATGGGTTGGCAGGTATGGTGTAATTATGTCCCTCGTGATCAAATTTGAGGTAGCGATGTAAAGTCAAAGGGACATAACCCATGACACGATCCAAGGTCAGCAGAGCGCAAAGTTATACTAGAAATCCCCTTCTAGGACATAGAAAAGTTTCAGGATAGTGTGGGGACCCATACGGACATGGAAAACAACAATACCCATGGTATAGGTCATGGTGTCATTGAAGGAGCACAACATAACCTAGTTACCATGCATGCAATTGGCACATATCCACATTTGGTTAGATGCATTGGAGGATATGATGTTAATGCTAGCATCACCATCAATCATAATGCATCATATGCATATATTATTGATAAAGATGCAGATGAAAAGAGTGGGGTTGGGGTCGTTAGACTAGAAGGGAGTGATTTCTTCATTTGAAAATATGAGGGCGACCACTTGGTGAGTAGGTGGACATGTAGAGGAAGGTGATTATCTAGTGAGAGAGGCTACGTGGTGAGGGGTAATGATGGAGGCTATGGGTGTGGGGTCATTGGGTAAGACTTCAATAGATTGAAGGACCTCCATGAGGGCTCGACGATGTGACTCGTGGTTTGAAAGATGTCATATAAATAAATTTTGAGGGGGGATTAGTGTAGTTGTTTTAGCATTTTTTGATGTGTGACCCCATCGAAAATAGGATATGCAGGACCTTGAATGGTGAATTTGGGTATGTGTATAGCTGGTATGTTGGGTACAAGGTTGGTTGATGGGCCAGGCCATTACTTTTTCCTTGCCCTAGTCTTTCTCGAGCACTTTGGTGACAATGTTAATCCGAGGGGAGGTGGACAAAGAGGGTGTGTCATGGAAGGTATAGCTCCATGAGGGACAAAACCCTAGTGGGTTATACAATCCTTGTGAAATGATTAGGGTGCATTGGCATTTTGGTGGTGGTTTAGCCAACTCTCTTATATGAACCATGTTGATCTCAAATCTCGGGGGTGGATCAAAGAGTTGTGGGGGTGGAGATTTTGGTCACTGAGTAGGTAATGGGAGAAGGTATGTGGAAATTGTTGAGGGCAAAATGGGGTCCTCATCAAGAAGATCATCATCATCAAAATTTTCTTCTAAGGACACAATTAGAAAAGAATGGTTTTAAATCCTTACAGCTTCTCTACATTGTGTTCGTGCACATGATGGTTGGCACAAATTTTGGTTTCACAAACCCTTTTGGTTTGGGTTTGAGTGGGTCAGAAGGTCTAAGCGGTGGTAATTTGATGACAAATTTTTAAGGAGATTGGTTAAGATTTTGGCATAGGATCATGCCAAAGGTGGATCATAATGGGAGGTGAATGTGGGTTTTATACGAGGGGATTAGGTTGGTCTACTAGTTTGGTGTGTGGTATGGTCTTAGGTGTTGGTCGCATCTTCTTAGGTATGGGCATGGTAGAAGAGCCTATGATGGAAGGTTTGGTTAGTTTAACTACCTTATTAGAGGGTATCGGATTTTTAGCTTTAGGTTGCATCTTTTTGGGAAATGATGACATGGATATCGGAAAAATATAATGGTGGAAGAGGATGGGTTACCCACGAGGGTAACCAAGATGTTCTAGAGGTGGTTGGTGTATGTTGGGTAGGAGGCATGAGTGAAATAGAAGAAAGTTTCATGGATAGTGAAGAATTTATGGATGCTAGTGGAGGTATTGGTGGTAATAAGGTTACAGGTGAGTGCAAAGGTTACGTGGGTAACTTGGGTATATTAGATACCCGTGAGGAGGAAAAGGGTTATTGGGTTCTTGGTTTACCAAAGGATGGGGTTGCTTGGCCAAGGTCGAGAGGTGAGGTCCTAGGATGGACAAAAGGGGTGAAGTTAATAATAGCATGGTAGGCAAGGTTGGCATATGAGGCCTAGGAGAATGGATCTTATTTTTAGGGTACAAGGTAAGTTTAGAATTAGTTTTGAAATATGTGGCTAAATCTAGTTTGATGGGTGGGTGAGTAAGGCTAGCTGTTGGTATGTGTTATCCAAAATAAGCCCCTTGCTTATTTTTTGGCTAACTCCCTTCATTCCTCCCTCCCTTGTGCCTCAATTGAATTTTTTTACTTTTAGGCACTCAAAATGTTCTAGAAATGGTTTCATTGGATAGATAATCTTCTCAGCTTTCCAGAATGGTAAATTTTTCCTCCTTAACTCCTTATATTTTTCAAGTTATGGCCCGGTGGAGTCTTAGGGGGAAATTTTCCCATGAGAGTCCTACGGCCAATCAAGATGCGCCACGTGGCATCGGAACGGTGGGGGCGGAGCTAACTTAGAAAATTTTCATAAAAAATTAGCGTGGCACGCAAAGAATTTTTTTCATCCCGAAGGCTTGTCACCCAATGGGAGGAGGCCATGTGTCCTCAAGAGCGTCGGGGTTTGGCTTGGCGGAAGGAAATGGAAAATTTTTCCAAGGATTAGCGCAAGGGGAAATTCAGAAGCATAGGCCCGAGGACCAATTAGAGGGTGCCACATGCCTCAGGAGCATCGGGTGGTGGGAGAGAAGAGGAAAATTTTCCTTTTTGCATAGCGATGGAAAATATTGAAATGAAGGCCCGATCGCATGCAGTGTCCGCGCCTTGAATCAACGGTTGCCACGTGTCAAGAGGGTCGGTAAAGAATGTTAAGGCAGACCCATGGAGGAGAAGAACTTGTCAGGCCTGCACCAATGCTAGGGCACCATGTGTCCCATTCGAGGAATGGACACAGTCAAAGAAAAATTTGGAAGGGCGCCTCCGTGACCAATCAAAACATGTCACGTGTCCCAGAACATCGGGGCGCGAAACTTTTGGAAAATTTTCCAAAGATCAAAAAGTCTAAAAGGTCAAGGAAAAGCTCATGACCAATCAAAAATTTACATGTGTCCTCGAAGCTTTGTGTGGGAGAGACTTTTTGGGGAAATTTTCCCAAAGTCAAAAAAGAGGGAAATTTTCAAATTTTCAGCCCGCTAGATTCAAATTTTCCCTAGTTTTTCCCTAAATCTTCAGAAGGGCATAACTTTTGATCCAGAGCTCATATTTTCACATTCTTGGTGGTGTTGGAAAGCTAGTGAAATTATTTATATTATGAAGGGATAAATTTTATGTTTTAGTGGAGTTTTGGGAGATAAAAATGGAAAACACCTCTGGCATGGAGAAAAGAACATAATTGACATTTCAACCACCTTTTTTAATGAAGTATGGCTCGTATTCTCTCACAAAGATGGTAAAAATGTTGGGGAATGGTCCTGTAGGGGAACTCATGCTATTTTAATGCAATTTTTTTGTGGTTGAAGCATCCACTCACGTTTTCCCATGTTTTTCCTTTATGAGCTCGAATTTTTATTGTTAAAAGCCGATTTGGCTCATTTGTAAAGGGTTGAACATTTTTATGTTTGCAGCTCCCTCTTTCACTTAAAAAAGTGATTTTGTGGATTATGACTCTCTTCTATGACTAAAATATGTTTTCAACCTCTCTACTATTGTAATGCATGTATTTTTGATATTGGAAATGACAATGCAAGCTCTTTGAATGAGTTTCGGTCCTCTGTTTATGTTGTTTGCTTCATTTCTAATATTTCATTATAGTTTAATAGTTTTTGCATGATGTTTTGTTGCATTTTAGTGATTTGTGTCAATTTTTAGAAGAAAAAATGTTCACCACTCCTTTGATGTATCACCTTGTTAGTATTAGTTTTATTTCTTGTTCTTTCACTATCTCTGTCCCCTTGGAATTTAGAGTAGGATTTTGAGTTTGAACCTCTACAACTTTCAAGTCATACATATGATCGTGAGGAGTTGAGGAACGAGCCTCTAATATGGGGATTCTTTTCCCATTTTTGCAAGTCCCACACTTAGGGAAAAGATTCAATGTTGTGCATTCACGCTAGATGTCCAAGTATCAAACTAGAAATTTGATAAACATCCGTGGGTGTGAATCCACACAAATAGTTTTGACACACCCAATGGGACCTTATAGGTCTTCATCTTCATTGCAACAAGTTTATTTTCATTTTTGCAAGTTTCATGCTTAAAAAGAGCCTTGATCTGCACATCTAGTGGCTCCGAAGAGAAAAAATCAACTAATTTCAGTAGTCATAGTCTGAAGATTCATGACAAGAATCAACATAAGATCAAAAGCTAGAGAAGAAGGGTTTTCTGAGTATCTACAACTATCCCCTAGAAGAAGGCATAGAGGAAGGAGGATTCAAAGGTCTCCATCTCCACCAAATAGAACTCTATCAACTCCTCCACCTTCTAGACCTTTCACTCAATCAATAAGGGTTCTTAGGCCAATCAAAATGGCACAACCAAACCCTTATGTCAACTTCACTAGTAGCAGCCCACTTGCTCTCAATGCACAAAATCTAGTTCCAGTTGCAGCATTGAAGAACATTCCATACTTCACTGGAGAAAATCAGACCACTCCTGGTGATCATGTTAAAGACATTGCTAATGTTTGTGCAATCCATGAGATTGTTGAGATGTAAATTACTATCAAATTGTTGGCATCTTCATTTAAAGGGAAAGAATTGTAATGGTTTAGAATCCTTGGGGTTGGTTCAATCCAAAATTGGAATCAGTTATGCATAGCCCTCCATGATTAGTTTGGAGAAAAAGGGGATAACTTGTCTCTTTTGGAACAACTGACAACCATCAAGAGAGCTCCCAATGAGTAGCTGACAGACTTCAAATTCATATTTCAAAGGACTTGGGATAGAATTCTAGTGGCAGTAAAGCCAACAGCTGAAGGTTCTTTTCTATATTATCTCAAAGCTTTAAATTCTTATATTTCCATGTTAATTCAGTCCATGGGAGTTACGACTATACCTGCAGCTTATAGCATTGCCATTAGAGCTGAGAATTGCTTAATTCAAGCTGGTAAGCTGGCTCCTAGGTCTCCCATTCCCTTATACCCAAATTTGGAAAATCCAAGCACTAGTAAAGCACCTACTATAGCTTCTATCCCCACTCCTAGAAATCAGAACTCAAATGATACTTCTACTACATCCTCCACTGCTTTAAATGAACTTTAAGAAGTCATGAAACAATTGCAAAATTTGGGCAATGAGCTAGTTACACTCAAGAGGCAAAGCAGGCCCAAAGTTTTAGACCATCTTATCAACCTCAATCTCAGCACAATAGGTAGTCATATCAGCCTAATAGACCACCCAAACCAACTGCAAATCAAAACCAAACAAGGCTTCCAGCCAATAGACCATTTCAGCCCTATAATCTCAATGCTACATCTACCTCTAAAGCTTTAGTGCCAAGTGCAAAAAATAATATGACACAAGAGTATGATTGGTGTTTCCCATGAAATGAACCCCACAACCAATCTATGTGCTTCAATGGTGCTTTTAACCAAGCCTTGATGGTGACAAAAACTAGCATAGAGAGTGAAGTGAGCCAGAAACAAACCAACAACAAATAACATCCTAGCAAAATGCAGCTCCAAATGAGACTACATTAACAAATTGGCAAAGAGGATTTTGTGGTATGAATCAAGCAAAGTGTCTCGTAGTATAACATCTAATAAAAAAATCAAAAAAGAAGAATATTGGTGAGGGGCAGTCATTGGCTCTAGGTGATCCACAACCTTCCATCACTCTCCAAAGTGTTGGTAAGAAAAATGTAGTTCCAAACATACAAGGGCAGCCCAAGCCACCTTCTAAATCAGCTCAAATACCAACTGTTATAGGCCATATGCAAGAAATGAATGTGCAGCAAAGAGATGTTTCATCCCCATTTAGCATCATTGATCAGATGAAGAAGACAAACATGAATATATCTATGTGGTAATCATTATCCATTCTAGGCCAAAGAGATCTCCTACAAGCTGCCATGAAGAATTGGTCAAATTCAAATCAGCAAGTTCGTATGCAAGAGAAGGTACTCACCAATGTTGACCAGCCTAAAGGGAATCATGGAGGACAAGAATGTAATATTTTGAAGCCCCCTCCATTCTATGTTTCATTTATCATTGGGGATAAACTAGTACACAATTACATGATTGATTAAGGGCAAGTAGGTTAGTGATGCCCAAACAAATAGCTGATCAGCTAGGTATTCAATATGAAGTCATATACAAAGGGGTAGTGCAACTGGATGGGACAGCAATAACAATAGTGGGAGTGATCAAAGATTTGAATCTTACTTTGCATGCATGTCCCAATGTTACTGTGTAGGAAGATGTGTCAGGAATAGATTTTCCACCACTCTTTTCCTTATGCTTGTCAAGGGACTTCACAAACTGAAATTGGAGGCTACTTATCTCGCTAATTGGTCACACATGTTATTTAGAAACAAATATGGAACTAAGGCCACAATCAGGTCTGAGCCTATTGCAAACTTTCACATTGAGCCTCATACTCTAAGCCTAATTAATGCCAACTATTCAGCATTTGATCAAGAAGATTATCCAAGCACGTATGAAGCTGATACAAAGGTTGGAAGCATCCCAAATTTAACTCTTGATGAATGGGAAAGCAAGGTACATGCTTTTTATCCCTACCAAGAAATAGAAGAATTTGAGCTAGGAGTCTATTGCATACATGAAGAAAATCAGCCTATGCCTAGCATCACCAAATCAGACCATAAGGATGACAATAAGGTATGACAACTGTTCTTTGATGGATCAAGAAGTAGACAAGGTGTAGGAGGGGAGAAATGATTTTTTCACCTCAAGGTATTAAGTATTATTTAGCTTTTAGGTTTCAGTTTGCATGCTCTAACAACACTGCTGAATATGAAGGTTTGATAAAAGGATTGCATTGGTCAATTAAAAGAGGTATAAAAAATCTACAATTCTTTGGTGGCGGTGAGCTGATTGTTAACTAAGTTAGAGGAAAACATGTTTCCAAGAATGATCTCCTCAAGTGTTACAAAAATTGGGTGTGGGACCTCATTGAAGTTTTTAGGGCTTTAACATCAATTCCATCCCTAGGAAAGAAAACTAAGCTACCGACAGGCTTGCAGAAATTGGGGAAGCCTTTGATGTTGTTGAAAGCATCAAGGAAGATAAAGTACAACCAAAATTCATATGATTGTAAGGCCTTAAGTGCCGGACATAAAATGTAAGTCTGGCAAGTGTTTGAAAATGATCAACAAATCATCAATTTCTTGTGAGAAGAGGCTGAGTTCACAACCAAAAAATAGGAAAAATTAGAACAACAATATGGTGATCAGTGGTACAAATTGAGAACCAACAAACTTCCAAAAGTACTTTTCACTTTAGAGTCCATTTTTAATCCTAATGATCAATTTATGAAAGAGAAACAAAACATCCAAGTCAAGGGAGAAGATTCAATGCCCATCTTGGTGAGAGAAGGTAGATCACTTCAAATTGGTAAAGTTGCAAACCAAGCAAGAAAGGTATGAGTTTATGAAACTTTGTCAAGAGTTTCTTGATGTATTTGCTTGGAGATGTGAGGATTTGTAGGGTTTCAATCCCAAGCTAGCTCAACACACCATTGAATTGGATCCAAGTGCTAATCCCATCAGGAAAAAGAAAAGGCAAGTTAATCCACACATGGATCCTCTTATGAAGAAGGAATTGAATAAGTTAATAGAGGCAAGTATCATATTTCCCATCAAGAATTCTAGTTGGGTAGAAAACTTAGTTCCAGCCAGAAAGAAGAGTGGAGAAATCAGATTGTGTGTAGACTTCAGATATTTGAATAGAGCATCTCTCAAGGATCATTACCCACTTCCTTCTATGGAGAATATTCTGCAAGTTGTTGCTGGCTCTGAGATATTTTCATTGCTAGATGGTTACTCAAGGTACAATCAAATCATGGTAAAGGAAGAGGATCAGTTCAAAACAGCCTTCACCACCAAATGGGGGACTTATGCATATAGGAAAATGTCATTTGGGTTGTCCAACGCTGGAGCTACCTTCCAAACGGCAATGGACATGGCATTCAAAGGATTGATAAACAAGATGGTGCTGATATATCTAGATGATATCACTATTTTTTCTAAAAGTGCAGTAGATCATCTCTTCCATTTGAGACAAGTGTTCCAAAGATGTAGAATATTTGGGGTATCCTTAAATCCCCAAAATGTATTTTTCTAGCTCATGAAGGAAAACTCCTTGGCCATATTTTTTCAAAAGAGGGATTAACAATTGATCTAGAGAGGGTTGAAACAATAAAATCACTACCATTACCAAGCCATAAGAAGGCCCTTCAAAGTTTCTTGGGAAGGATCAATTTTATTTGAAGGTTTGTGCCAGACTTTGCAGCCCTTGTCAAGCCAATAACCATGATGTTGAAGAAAACATGGCTTTCAAATGGATAGAAAATTGTAAGGCAAGTTTTGAGGAAATTAAGGAGGATATCTCACAAGCTCTAACTCTCATTAACCCAAATTTCTCTAAGGATTTCATCCTTTATGCATTTGGAGGTGATGATACAATCTCTACAATTTTAGTACATAAGAGAAAAGAAAATGCAGAGTAACCAGTTGCTTTCTTTAGTCAAATCCTAGAGGATTATGAGGTGAGATATTATTTCATTAAGAATTAAGTTCTTGCAGTGATTAGGGGTTTGAAGAAATTTAAGCATCTAGTTTCAAACAACAAGGTTCAACTCGCTAGTTTCCCATGTGGGAGTTAAGGAATTCCTCCTCAACAAGGACCTAAATGAAAAGCGTGCAGGTGGTGGATTACTCATGTCATGCAGTATGACATTGATATCAAGGTCACCAAGCTGGTCCGAGGAAAAGGATTATGTGAACAATGGTCTTAAGAAAATCAATGGAAACATGTAATGAAAAGGATGTTGTTTTGGTGATGTAAAACAACCAAGAACAAGGTAATGTTGAAGAAGAGAATGATGGTGTCCTCACTCCTTGTTGGACTCAAGATATAATGTACTTCCCACACACAAGCCTATGCCCTCCGAAATGAACAAAACCAAGAGAATACACTTCAAATTGCAGGTTGTCCCATATGCACTTGTTGATGGTGTTTTGTTCAAGAAAGATGTAAATGGAGTGCTACTGAGATGCATTGGAACAAATCAAATTGATAGAACACTGGAAGAGTTCCATGGTGGGACAACTGGGGGTCATTTTGTACCAAGATTGACAACCCTCAACATCATGAAGGCTGACTAGTATTGGCCCAAGGTATTCAATGATTGTTATGCATGGACCAAGAGATGCAGGAGTTGTGCTTTTTTCACAGGCAAAGAGAGATTAGATTCCCTTCCATTGCACCCAATTTCAGTTGACCAACGGTTTATGGAATGGGGATTGGACTTCATTGGGGTCATCAACCCAAACTTAAGTAAAGGACACAAGTGGATTCTAAAAGCCACACATTACTTCACCAAATGGACTGAGGCAAGGAACTTAAGGAAGCAAATGAATCTAGCATTCTAGACTTCTATGAGGGGATAGTAACCTAATTTGGTGTACCTGCCACTATAATATCGGATAATAATTCATAGGTCCAAGACTAAATGGGCTGTCAAAAATGGAATTTATCCGAGTACTACATCAAATTATTACCCACAAGGTAATGGCCAAGTTGAGTCTACAAACAAGAACTTGTTAAGGATCATCAAGAGGAATCTTGATGAAAATCGAGGACTTGGCATACTAAATTGAAATCAGCCTTATGGGCTGATAGGATCACTCCCAAGAGATCCACCGGTAATTATCCATTCAAGCTTTTTATGGAAGAGAGGCAATTTTTCCCATGTCACTTAAAGTGCCAACATTGGAACTCATGAAGCAATTGGAATTGTTGGAGTTTGAACCCATGGAGGTGAGATATGCAGAATTGATGGAGCTCTAAGAAATCAAAGAGCATGCAGCCTAAGCAATGGAGAAGGATCAAGCCTTGATCAAGAAGACCTTTGATATGAAAGCTAACACTAGAACCTTCCAAATTGGAGATCGAATGTTGAAATTGGATGCACACCGAGGAAAGCCAGGAAGGCATTCAAAGTTTGATGCCATTTGGAGTGGCCCCTACATGGTCACAAAGTGTAAGAATAACAATTCCTTCTAATGGTTAATTATATGGTGAAGAGCTACATATTCGTGAATGGAATCCATCTAAAGCATTGTTACTAAAGGAAAACTCTCTACCTTGTACATATTAGCTTAGATTTCCATTCCTCCAAGTGCTTGTGCACATTGTTTCATTGTAGCTTAGTTTTTTACTTTCCCTAAGTTCTTTGGCACAGTGGTTATCCCAAACATGCGCTTTTGTAGGCCTTTGTTCCGATCGTGTGATGATTCTACTCTCACAATCTTCCTCCTTGTAATTTTCTAATTAGTCAGGGGTTCCAAGCAGAGAATTTTATGACTCAATGCCCAATGGATTACTTCAAGAAACTGTAACTTCATCCAATAGGTAGATTACCCCTTTGAGTCACCAAAATTGTTATCCAAAATAAGCCCCTTGCTTATTTTTGATAACTCCTTCATTCCTCCCTCCCTTGTGCCTCAATTAAATTTTTTACTTTTCAGGCACTCAAAATGTTCTAGAAATGGTTTCATTAGATAGAGAATCTTCTCATCTTTCCAGAATGGTAAATTTTTCCTCCTAACTCCTTGTATTTTTCAAGTTATGGCCCGACAAAGTCTTAGGGAGAAATTTTCCCATGAGAGTCCCGCAGCCAATCAAGATGTGCCACGTGGCATTGGAATGGTGGGGGCGGAGGAAACTTAGAAAATTTTTATAAAACATTGGTGGGGTGTACAAAGAAATTTTTTTCCCCTGAAGGCCCGTCAGCCTAATGGGAGGAGGCCACGTGTCCTCAGGAGCGTCGGGTTCAGCTCGATGAAGGAAATGGAAAATATTTCCAAGGATTGGCGCAAGGGGAAATTCGGAAGCGCAGGCCCGAGGACCAATTAGAGGGTGCCACGTGCCTTAGGAGTGTCAAGCGGTGGGAGAGTGGAGGAAAATTTTCCTTTTTTCCAAGTGATGGAAAATATTGAAACAAAGGCCCGACCGCACAGGCCCGCGCTAATCAACAATGCTTGCCATGTGTCCAAGGGTTGGCAAAAATGTTAAGGTAGGCCCATGGAGGAGAAGAACTTTTCAGGTCCATACCAATGCTAGGGAACCACATGTCCCATTTGGGGAATGGACACAGTCAGAGAAAAATTTGGAAGTGCACCCCTGTGACCAATCAAAACATGCCACGTGTCCCAGAACATCGGGGCGGCGGAAACTTTTGGAAAATTTTCCAAAGATCAAAAAGGCGTAAAAAGGTCACGGAAAAGCTCTTGACCAATCAAAACTTTCCATGTGTCCTTGAAGCTTTGTGTGGTGGATATTTTTGGAGAAATTTTCCCAAAGTCAAAAAAGAGGGAAAATTTCAAATTTTCAGCCCGCCAGTTCAAATTTTTCCTAGTTTTTCCCTAAATCTTCAGAAGGGCATAACTTTTGATCCAGGACTCATATTTTCACGTTCTTGGTGGCGTTGGAAAGCTAGTGAAATTATCTACATGATGGAGGGCTCAATTTTTTGTTTTGGTGGAGTTTGGGGAGAGAAAAATTGAAAACATATCTGGCATGGAGAAAAGAACAAAATTGACATTTCAACCACATTTTTTTAATGAAGTATGGCTCGCATTCTCTCCCAACATGGTCAAAAATGTAGAGGAATGGTCTGGTAGGGAAACTCATGATATTTTAATGCAATTTGGTTATTTTTTGAAGCATCCACTCATGTTTTCCCACGTTTCTCCTTTCTAAGCTCAAATTTTCATTATTAAAAGCCAAATTTGGCTCATTTGTAAAGGGTTAGACATTTTTATGTTTGCAGCTCTCCCTTTTCACCTAAAAAAGTTATTTTGTGAGACCTCTCCTGGAGATCGTAATATGTTTTCTACCTCTCTGTTGTTGTAATGCATGTATTTTTGATATTGGAAATGACAATGCAAGCTCATGAATGAGTTTCACCTCTGTTTGTGTTGTTTGCTTCATTTCGATCTTTCATTATAGTTTAGAAATTTGTGCATGATGTTTTGTTACATTTTAGTTATTTGTGTCAATTTTTAGAAGTAAAAATGTTCACCACTCCTTTGGTATATCACCTTGTTAGTATTAGTTTTATTTCTTTTGCTTTCTCTTTCTTTGTCCCCTTGGAATTTAGAGTAGGATTTTGAGTTTCAACCTCTACAAATTTCAAGTCATACATCTGATCAAAGGAGTTGAGGAACTAGCCTCTAATCTAGGGATTATTTTCCCATTTTTCACAATTCCCACACTTGGGGAAAATATTCAATGTTGTGCATTAACACCGCATGTACAAATATCAAACTAGAAATATGATAAACATCGAGGGGTGTTGTGAATCCACACTAACAAAGATGACCCCCCCAAGGTAGGGATATGTTTAGGTAAGGGAGATGATATAGGTGAGGGTAAGTGTTTGGGTTTATATTTATGTTGGGTTGTGGGTAGAGGTGTGAGTTGGGCCATGAGTGATGACGTGGAAGGTGTTGCAATATTCGTAGTTGTGTTTTGTTTGGTTGCTCAAAACACTTTTGGATAGATAGTAGAGGTGTCATGAGGGACAACTATATTTTTGTTGAAGCAGAAGTAGAAGCCACCCCTAAAGTAAGGCTCTATCAACATATTCCAAGTGATTGGAAAAATGTGAAAATGGTACTGTTGTAAGGGGATCCGACGTTGATCAAGTTACAATTCCCGTAAAATGTGTTTGAGATATAGGAAATGGCTAGCCTTGACCGTTTGGGTAAGTGAGCCAAAATCAGATCAGTGGGATCTTAAAGGTACGATGGTGAATGGTCCTCTAAAGGTGATGGTATCTCTACAAGATCCTCTATGGCTAGAGGAGAGGATGGGCCAAATGAGGTTGACTCTCCTTGTGACGGTGTAGGTTGTGAACATGTATCTCCTATGAGTAGGAGAGGTCCGATTGACAACTGCTCAGAAATTTGAGGGGTTACAAGTGGTGTGCTAATTATAGACTCTTCCATGGGTGAAGGAGAAAAGGAAGGGCGTTCTCCTATGGGTGGAGGAGTAAATGAAATTAGTTCTTGTGTAGGTAGTGGAGCTCAGGCTAAGATTTCATCTATGGAAGGAACATGAGGCAATTAGGAAGTAACTAGTATGTCATCGAAAATAGCATGGACCTTGTGGACATTACTATCATTGTTTGAAGTGTCACTAGCTTGGTTGGAAGATGGGGCATGATTAGGGAATGGATTTTTGAAGATGTGTAGGTTTTGGTTAGCAGGTGCATTTGGGCTATCCAAGACTAGATCTCTGTTGTCTAACATTTTTTGGATGATATTCTTGAAGGTGATATAGTTATTGTCACTGTGACCTTTAACACGATGATAGTTGCAAAATTCATGTTCCTTATACCATGCGGCCATGGGTCTCTTAGGGTCTAAACTAGTATGCGGTTTTAAAGGTGGAAGGGTAATGGCACCAGCCTTAACAAGATTTTTCAAAACAAAAGAGTAAGATTCTCCTATCAAATTGTACTTTCATTGTTCTCATCTGAATTGTAAATCTTGGATGGGAGAGAGATTAGAAGGAGGTTTGGATGGGTTTGATTGATGAGAGGGACCAACCTTGAGAACTACAACATTGGAAGATCCTTTGGGTTTTGAATAGTTATTTTGGGGTTTCAAAGATGAAGAAGCATCATTTTATTTAAATGCGATGTTCTTGTTACGAAGTTGAATTTTCTTCTCTTTGATAGCACGAATTTCCAATTTTCATGCCATGGTGAGTGTCTCGTAAAAAGTGTGAAAGGTTTGCACCTACAAAGTTTGTGAGATATGCCTTATGCAAGCCCGAGTAAACAAATCTACAAGTTCAGTTTGAGGTAATTGAAATGTGAGTTGGTTAATTAGTCTCGCAATCATGAGTGAAAAATTCAGCGATAGACTCGTCATCATATTGTCATGTAGAATAAATATCACCATGGTAACCTTCTTAACAATGTTTATGGAGAATTGATCTAAGAAGGATTTGGTTACTTGATTAAACAAGTAGATGGAGTGTCTTGGTAGCCCACAGTACTAATCCAAGGATGGTCCTATCAGGGACATCAGAAGGTTCATAGGAGTAAAGCATCATCATGGGAGATCAAATAACACCCATGTTTGAAAGACCACAAATGATGTTGTGGGTCTTCTTTACTATTGAAACAGTTGAATTTTGGAATTTCCCAATGTACTAGGGTATGGGAAAATAGGGATGGATGGATGAATGGGCTCATTACATATTTCATCGTAGTTGAGGGAATTGCACGAGCCCGAAACCGATGCTTCCAATGTATGCATCCTTTCCATCACTGATTTGATGAGGTCATTAGTAGGTTGTGGTGGAAGGGTTCCTCCTATAGCATAAGGGAGCTAGTATTAAACTTGTGACATGGGTGGCATTCCATTATATGGTGATGCTGAATAGGGAGGTTGAGAATAGGGGACCTGATATAGAGGGTATGTATCTAGAATGGGTGACAGACGAGATAGGGGGTTGTTGATAGTATGTGTATGTAGGTGGGATGGTTGTAGTGACTCTAGTAGCGATTAGGGGTAGTGTTTGTGGGATGGAGAGGACAAGATTTTGGAATGGATTAGGGGTCACTGACACCACGACCATTGTGTTGTAATATTTATTTGTGATACAATGGGTGTGGACGGGGTTATGGCATGGGTGGTGATGAGGGAACAACAAATATGATAGGTGTAAGTGATACTACAAACATAGTGGTCATGGCGGGTATGGGTCTTAGTCAGAAACCAAAGTGGGGTGATGCAGGTTAAGGTAAAACCACATTATTAGGGGCTGATGCGTAAGTGGGAATAAAGGTGGGAGAGATGGATATAGGAATGATGTATATCAATCACTCCGAGGAGTTCCGAGTTGAAGAGTGGGAAAGGTAGAACTGTAAGGCCATGGGGATTATGATCAAGGAGTCATGCAAATTCCTCATCACCTGCAACAATGGTGGTAGGTAAGGTTGGATCCATGGGTGACAGGATAGAGGGTGGTGAAGGACTAGGCAGGAGTGGTTGACAACTCACATGAAATATAAGAGCATTGATTAACTACGAGTCAACACCATGTGAATGGGTATATATCAAATGATTTTGTATCCTGCAGATGACACAGGGGGCAGTAAAAATGAAGAAAACATGTGTTTATAGGTAGATTTGGGTAATATATTAGTTGATGTTCAATATAGGGTAACTGACGCCGGTTAAGGATGACTGATGTTGGTTAAGGGGTAACTCGAGGTTGGTTACTGTGAGAAAAGTATAGTTTTGACAAAAGTGGGCAAAAAAATAATGACAATCGAGATGAAAAAGTTATATGAGGGTTGTTTACTAGAGTAGAGAGAGTACATAGACTCACAGAACTCGACAAATGCAAGAAAATGGAATAAGGGTTCTTTAGGTAATTTAACCCAAAAGAACAGAAAACCGATGTCGGTTAAGCAAAACTAATGCCGGTAAGGGGTAATCTGATGAATGTTACTATGAAGTATGGAAAATGAAAAAAATGGATTATTATGAATTTTAGTGAGATAAATAATCAACCTAGAGGTCTAGAGATGATGCAATGAAGTCCTGACACACTTAGAAGAAGTCAGAATACTCCAATTGTGATGGTGGATTGTGTAAGGAAACCGAATGGAAAAATGGAGAAGTGTATCCTCACACCTCAAAATGCACTTTAATCAAACACTAAAAATACGTACCTAACACATGGTTTTTAATGTGTTGAGCTTATGCTATTTAGAAGACTGACTCATGAATTTGAGAATAGATTTTTGGTGAGGAAGGCTTCCTACAAAGAAGGATATCTAAAAGGAGAGGTTTTAGGTATGTTATGGCGGGGTAGGCCATCCTCTGAGATAATGACTCAATAGAGGTAATGAGATGGGGAGTACCTACCAATCAGATCATGTGATTATTGACAGGTGTTCCTAGGTAAGATGTTGTTTAAGAAAGATGTGTATATTTCAATTTTGTGTAAGTTTGGTAAGACACACAAAGAGATAGAGAATGTGTTGTCTTCGATTCTTTGTGTCAACCATCAGTTGGGCATGACTTCCAACATATAGGTTGGCCTCATTTTAATGTGAGCTAAATGTAGGAAATCATAATGTAATGCAATCAATTTTAAGCCCAAATTGAAAATATTATTTTGATGAAGAAAGTAATGAATAGGAAAGGGGTATGCTCTTTCACTAAATGTAAAAAGAAAGAAAGAAGAATGATTCCTTCTAAAAGCACCAAGAGAAATGCATATTTTAGAGTAATAAGAAAGAAGAGAGGATTACCAAGGAAGAAAATTAATGTGTAAGCCTTTTAAAGGGAAATAAACACACAACTTTTTCCTAGGAATGAACAAAATGAAACAAGACTTCTCATGGGTCCTACCGAGCATGCCAAAATGTTTCACCATTTTCTTTACTTTATTCAAACGAAATGATACGGGTAAGGGCTAGGAGGAATACTTGTTAAATTGGTTGGTTTAAGGTTGATGTATGCATTCCCGACTTCTTGACCCAATGCCAATTGTGAGAGATTCCTTTTGGCTAGGAGGAACTACCTATAATAGAAAAAAAGACCACAAAAGAGAAGTTAAATGATATATGATAGTGGACTACCCGTATATGCTAGTTTCGGAAGTGTGATACTTCCTAGATCACAGTTGTTAATCCACTTTTTAAAATAAATTAATGCGAGAAATAAGTAAAATCCTACCGTAGTTCATATGATTCGTATCTCATTCAATTATAGTAAGCAAATCCAATCACAATAGGCTAGTGCAATAGTTGGATCTAAAGGATGAGGTGATCACAAGGTACCGAGACCGGTCGTGGTCCGATTCTGGGTTGTTTAGGTCAATTGGTAAGAGGTTGTTTGGATCTATTCTTGGGCAGGGTATAAAACATAGACCAATTTTGGTTGGGTATAACCGATCTAACAGCTTAAGGGATACCGACGATGGTTATGTGTAACCGGAGTTAGTAAATTAGGATAACAATAGTTCAATGAAAACTCTATTGTAGAGTCTAGGAGAGGTTGGATGGGGATAAAGAAGGGGATGGAAAGGTCTGTGGGAATATTGAGAACACTCAGAGAGGTGGAAGGGACATGATAGGTGATCCGATAAATGGGTGGGTGAGGTTTTGAGAGTTTGTTAGAAAGAACGCTATGGACGGATGGGAATGTTAATAAGAGTGATAACAAAAATGGTAACAACTCTATGAGTAGAATAATAAAGGAAATGATTAATGATAAAACACTTACCAATGTTGTAGGTCCAATGGTTGTATGGTGGTGATGATCGGTTGGTGGAGGGGAGCTTGGTGTAATAGTGACGCTTCCCATAAGGTTACCGTGAGTGCCAATGCTTCGGATCTTTCTTGGTGTTGGCTATGGATGTCCGGGTGCGTGATAAGACTCGTTCGATTGCTTGCAGATCTCTTCTCCTCTTCTCACTCTTAGAATATGCCAACCAAAAAATAAGGTTGTTAAGGTGAATAAATGGTAAGCGGCAGTATTCCAGTGTTGACCAAAATATGTTTAGGGGTGACCAAAGATCGCTTAAGGTGGGATTCCCTAGGTTTACTAAAATTGCGCATTTTCCCCTCTTTTAGCTCATGTTCATTCCTTTCCTTTCAGATGTATAATGGAAATTATGCTTTTATGAGCACGAAGGTGGTTAGAGGGATAGTATGAATTGAGTTTTAGGGTTAAACTAAGTCTTAATTAGTTATGGAAACATGCCAAGAATAGGTCTAACATGAGGTGGCTTGGTGAGGTGTCTAGGTGAGGTGGAAATTCTTGGTGTGTATTATTTTCCACATCATTAGGTGAGTCATCTCACTTAGGTGAGATTGTAGGTCCATGTGTCATTCAGGGGTCATTATGAGATTTCATTACGCGTCGGTGCATCAAAGCACATTAGTGCATCAATGCGTCGCAAGGCATCATTTGCATCATTGGGAGTTACACTTCTATTCGGGGAATGTAACTCCCACTCTCTACTTTAGTTGTCATGATTGCAGCAATGGGGGTTACTCAGAACCTCCTATATGTACACCCCATTTGATCTATGAGATAGAGGAGAGTTTTATGGCATAACTAGGTTATGCCTGTGTTTCAAATCTTTTCATGCACATTCATTTGATGCTCGCTCCTTCTGAGATCTCTTCACGTTGTCATTCGCATGTATGTTGATGTGCACATCATCCCTCATGATCCTTGATTGCTGGTTTTAAACCCGCTTTCATGGTATCGAGTAGATATTTTGATCCGTGTACTCATCAATTTCTATGCGTGTTTTTGGCTTCCTGGTGATATCCAAATCTCGCTTTCATGTGTCGTAATGGTTATTCTGACCGTGCTCTTCTTGCATTGATTTTTAGCATTCATACCTCATGCACGGGTTTGATCCTTGGGTTCCGGTTTCTTGTTCGAGTGTTCAAGGGTATTGTTTAAGTTTCGTGTTTTTTTAGGATTAGTTTCCTTGACCCCTCAATTCTTTGGGGTTGCATGTGTGTTTCAGGGTGTTTTCCTGAGGTTTACTACGTTTCAGGGTGTAGATCTGAGCCTTTTTTGTACTGGTTTTGTGTTTTGGTGGGCTCTTGTGCCTTCGACTCATGGTTTAACCTCGTACACCGCTCATGGACTCCGCGTTTGTGTAATTGCCGTCCGGTGTTTTTGCTTTGATAACCTTGACCGCTCGTGCTCATGTTGGATTCAACATTTAACACCCCTGGTTCATTGCCCTCCACTCTACTGTGTATTATTCGTTTGCTCGTATTAACACTGCCAGCTCGAGGGTCCCTTTTGCTTTGTTCGTCTACCTCTGCACCTTTTTGAAGCTAGACTTTTGCAACTTGCTTTAACTCATGCTTTCTCTAGCTCGTGGCTCCTTGCTCTACTTTGGGACTTTTGGTCAGTGCCCTTTCATTGTTCATGTTATCCCACCAAGAATCTCGCCACTGTCACCCATTCTTGATTATCTCCTTGGTGTTTTCAACCAACAACGGTATCCACCAGCTCAGAATTCAATGGTCACCACGTGGAGGAGACCCCTTCACATGGCCATTACCTTTCTCAGTGGATTACACCTATATTTAGCATAACAATAGACCTCCCTCCTCTCGTGCATGAAGGTACAAGCTAGATCGACAAGTCGACTCAGTATATTAGATGTGTACACATTTAACTTGGCCTCTCTCGTCGGTTAAACACCTTGTCAGCTCATCCTCAATACAGTTTGACTCCCCCATATAGCTATATGCTCATGTGTGTAGTCTCCACTGCACAAAGCTAGCCATTACATTCTCCCAAATCGTTACATTCCCACGAGCAGCCACCTCCTCTGCCAGAAGCTAGAGCCATTACAATCTACATCTACATGTGGTTCTTTGACAGTAACTCGGTGCATCTACTTGACTTGGTCAACAACCACATGGCTTGATAATGTGGCCCCCTCTTCCTTTTAAAATTATTTGTAGCTCAAAACAATTCCTCTTTTTAATGTTTTGAGGCAAAAAATTATTAAATGGCATTGTAATAATTATTACAAGGCTATTTTTGGCTTGTTTATACCCTCCTACGAGCGTCGAAGACAGAGGGCGAGGTCTGGGGTTGGCAGAAGCTAACCCCCTCGCAGTAAAAACAAACCCCTACTAAAATTCCATGTCGTTTCCAACGAGTAGTCACACAATACCCTTTGCACCCATTTCGGGCACTTTTTTAATGTGTTTGTAGCATTTATTGCATTTTCTCATTAGTTGTGGGAATTGTTTTGTGTTATAACTTTTGACTCGTTGCTCGGATCTAAGCACTTCTTTAGTCAAAGTTACATGTTTTTTCACATTCTACATGATGGAATTATCAATTTTCTAAATGCACTAATTTTATAAAGTGCCGCATTCTCGGGGTTGTTTGTACTCTTGGGATTTCGCATGCAGACACATTATCGGCCGAGCCCGACATCTTTCTTTCATGCACCTTGCATATTGCATTTTTCTCATGGAGAGTGCTCTTTCTAGACCTAAGCATCGTAGGATCAATTTACAGCCTCTGCCACTTCTCACTGGGAGAGGGAACTATTTAGTTTGGTGTGCTTCCATGGAACATTACTTCACCCACAAGGGTCTTTTACCCTTCTTGCTTGGACCCGTTCCCGCAACCACTAATCATCATCATCCTGGAGGACTTTCTTGACACTTGTGACCATGTCATTGGTCACATGATGATGCATGTATCTAGATCTCTTTGATTTCATGTGGCGATTCGAGATCCACCCCACCATGTCTGGAGCATTCTTCAGTCCTTCTATGGAGACCCTTCACATACTACTTCCATTTTTGTTGTTACTGATTCAGTTGTCTCCTCTATTTCTTCGTGTGATGATAGTTCCACTGACACAAGATCTCTTGGTTCTACTTCTGATGATAAGGATTGTGCATCCAGTTTTGATGTTGAGAGTACTACAAAGGACTCTTCTCCTCTTTCTCTCACTATTCTAGAGAGTGTTGACACTTCCCACATCTCATTAGATATCGAGCAATCTCATACTCAATCTCACACCATCATTACACATGCTTCCTTTCCAATTCTAGTGTGCAAGGCCTCTTCCACTCCTCTACCTTCATTGGATGACTCATACCTATCTGACATCGCTCTTCTGTATGTTGAGCCCCCTCATTGGGACAAGTATCTTCCTAACCTTAGTTGTCTTTTCGCAGAGTACACTTGTGATGCACTATAGGTCCCTCATCCATCTACAGGTGTTTTAGAGGAGTTCTTCATCTATGTTGTTGGGAGTGCCCATTTCAGGAATCATGTCACTTCCACATTTCTAGAGACCTTCATTGATCCACCCTTAGTCTGTGTATCCCTTTTTTTGTGGAGGATGTTTTGTTCCTTTCACATCACTTGGAAATCCTTTCTATAGGTGTTCACTCTTCAAACTCTAACATTTCTATGCATGTGGCATCACCTTTAGTTCCTTAGAACTCACTCGCTAGATGTATGTCACACTTCCATGCACCAAACTCGAGTTTTTCATGTTGATGCCTTCGCCTTTGTGGAGTGGGCGACTTCCAACACATCGTTTCGTCCTTTCTAAGGGCATGCACATAGTTCAATGTGGGTGGCTCTTCTTTAGTCCAGAGGAGGAGGATCTTTTCATCGACATTCTTCTGGGAGACCTCCTAGATCTGTAGAGTTTAGATTCATCCATGGCATCTTCTACATTCCTCTTGTCTCCCTCTTCTTCTGTCTTCTTCTTCTTTTCGAGAGATATCCTATTTGTACATGGGTACCTTTTTAGGCTTGTCTAGAGATGGGACCCATATTTGGAATATTTCTTTGATTAGAGAGTGTTTTTTTCTCTTGTGGTGGATGTTTTTCCCACTAGGTTTTCCTTCACTGCTTGGGACTTCTTCTTGTACATGGGTACCTCATCAAAATTTATGCTAGACCCATTACTCGTTTCTGACTTACCGCCTCATCCGAAGTTATGATGAAGGGGGGGTGTTGGTGTGTATTATTTTCCACATCATTAGGTGAGTCATCTCACTTAGGTGAGATCATAGGTCCATGTGTCATTTATGGTTCAATATGAGATTCCCTTACGCGTCGGTGGCCAAAGACATCAAAGTGCGTCATTTGTATCATTGAGAGTTACACTTCTATTATGGGAATTTAACTCCCCCTCTCTACTTGAGTTGTCATGATTGTAGCACTGGGGGTTACTCAACACCTCCTATATGTACACCCCATTTGATCTATGAGATAAAGGAGAGTTTTATGGCTTAACCATGTTATTCTCATGTTTCAAATCTTTGCATGCACATTCGGTTGATTCTCACTCCTCCCGAGATCTCTTCACACTGTCCTTCGCATGTCTGTTGATGTGCACGTCATCCCTCGTGATCCTCGCTTGTGGGTTTTAAACCCTCTTTCAAAAGTTAGCTTAATTAGAATAATTAAGTAATGTATATTGTGAGGGTGGGTATTAATTTAATTAAGTTAATTAAACTAATATTTACATGGGGTGAAAGGGGGCCGTGGTTAGGTGAGTATGTTTGAGCTGGTTATTTGATGAGGGACCAAGGGGAGTGTGACCCAATTTTGGTGTCTATAATTGGCACTCGATTAATATAACTCGGTGATAAACTCACTAAATTGGCTAGCCAACTCGACCGAGTTGATAGAGATTCAAACTCAATAAGGAGCAAGAGCTCCCAATTTGTTTTTCATAAACCATTATTTTTTTTTCAAAAATATATAAATTATTGTTTTTTTTTTTTTTAAAATATAAACTAATCATAAAAATATTTCTTTTTTGAGAAAAATTGTAAAAACAATATAATCATTTTTTGTTTAAAATGATATATTTTTTACGACACGATGACTAGATCATCATCGTATTTTTTTAGAAAACTAAAACAATTTTCACTTTGATTTTGATTAATTTTGATATCATACTAACACATTTTTGTATAGATTATTAAATTAAGAAGGAATCCTTTTTGGCATAAAATAATCATTTTTTTAATTATAAGGATTAAACGATTTACACACACGATTTTTTTATTAAACTCTTGTTTTAATCCTAATTAATTATTTATTACTATTTTTATGCAAAATGGGATCTAATCCATTTTCAATTGACAAATGTCGATGTAGAATGGGAATAATTACAACATTTGGAATATTATATTGAAGGTAGAATTCATGGCTCCCAAATTATGGGAAGTTTTGAATGTGTTGATAGGGTTATTCATAAAATTTTGGGTAAGATATAGACCTTAAGAAGAATCTTCCAAATCCTAGAAAAAGCTATGGAGGATTAGAGGAATACATGATAAAAAGAGGAAATCCACAATACATTGGAAAAACTACGATAGGAGAAGGAAAGCCACGGTACACTAGAAACGTTGTGATAAATACTTGATGAAGAACCCTCACAACACATGCTCTTGAAGTTGACATGAACTAGTATCTAATGTCATAATTGCATGCCACTTCTTTGAGATGTTAAAAAATAAGTAGCGAGAAATCCATTAAACATATACAAACCATCTCTTTGAATTCCTTCAACTATAGTAACATCATGTTCATTTTTAATAAACCATTTATCTTTTAAGAGTGTTTCACTATAGTTATTTTGAGTCAGCTGAGAAAAAGAAAGAAAATTCATTTTAATTTTATGAACTAACAAAACATTGCTAATAAAACCATTTAAAACATTTTCTTTACCATGTCCCTAAACATTGAGAATAGAATGATCACCCATGTAGATCTGATCATTACACTCTTTGAGTTCGGATAGGATATCATATATAAAGTTTATATGCAATTATGACATTAGATTTCTAGGTTTATTATCTTTGTTAGGAGGTATAAAATTTTGTTTTTGATTTTTTTGAATCTAGAGGTTTTACCTTTTTATTTATGAGCGAGAAATGCTCGAGTGTCATTCTCCTTAGAATAAATATTTGACATTACTTATTCTTCCTAAATGAGTAGAGAAATAAGGGTTTGCAAATATGGAATTCCTTGTTCTGTTTTGATATTTTGAATTCAAAATTGAAATGAAATTTATAAATTTCTCATGAATATTCAATTGAGTAATGAAATAAAGAAATTTATCCTGAATTAAATTACTGCCACATCCATCTAACTGTGACTTAATATTTTTGATTTTTGCTAAATAATTTATCACTTTTTCATCTCCCTTTATGGGAGTTGTCATAAGATCTAAAATTAATTTAATTTTTTTATATATGCGTACCTTTATACATCAATTGAAATTGAGCCCAAGCCTCACTAAAAATTTCTTGATTCCTGATATGAAGTAGAAAATCATCTTGTACACTTTAAAAAATGATGGACATCACTTCTTGTAATTTCGCTGATACGAAACGATGTTGTTCACATTTTTTTGTCTTCCAATGGAGCTCTCTCGGTTCCATTTTGTTGACATGGTTCTTCATTGAATTTTGGGTAATCCGTGGACATCAAGAAGAAGCCACAAAATCCTAGAAGAAGTTGTGCATGATTAGAGGAAGTCACAATAAAAAGAGGAAAGCCATATACATTGGAAAATATGTGATAGGAGAAGGAAAGCCACAATACACTACAAAAGTCACGATATATTGAAGGAAGCCACAATACACTAAAGGAAGCCATAGAATCCAAAACAAAGATTTGAAACAAATCCATAATAGAATTGAAATCAACAGAGGCACGATAAAAAGGAAGTGAATTTTGGAATATTTTGTATGAAATATATTTATTGTAATTAATCTATTGTATATGAGGGTGTGTCATGAGAAATGTATGTGAGCATCACCATAATTATATGAAAGAGAAGAAATGATTTATGTATGAGAATGAGACTAATGTAATGAATATTGAAATATGAATGAGAATTGATGTTTTGGAGAATTTTTTTATGCATGTTTACATTCTTTCTGTTCATAAGTTAGAGTAGTTTAATTTTCCCACATACATCACTAACAATAGGTCAAACTTCCTAAATCTCACACTATTGTTGAGGTTTAGGGTCAACAACATGTACAACATGTCTCAACTAAATCTAGTGACCGGTCTTTACAATTTCCCAAAATCATGAAACATGTGAAGGATTCTTACATGGTAAGAAATATTCTAATCCCTTCCACAATCATCATGATTCTAATTGTTCTCGAACCTTTGTAATGTATCCATAGTGATGTTTGAGGACCCATAGAAGTTCCATCTTTTAATGGTTCTCTATATGCTATCACGTTCATTGACGATTTTGTTAGGAATTCAATATATAATTTAGTGTGAACATTAGTCTAGTTTAACCGAGTGTTTACAACTCATGTTAGAAAGAGTCTAAGATTGAGTATATCAAATAGAGATATTCCTGGTATTGGATATGGTAAATATCCATACTTTAAGGACTGGGAATCCTATATATGTAAAGCTCTTTCAATGAATAAAAGTGTGAGAAGATAACATCATGTTTATTATATCACTCCAGCTTTGTTCGTGATTAACATTTGGTACAGAGTAGGTTTAGTCCCGGGTCCATTTGCATTTGTTAAGGTAATGCGACCTGTGCATTATGGAGCCCATGCATACGGCTCGATGATTCCATTGCCCATAGTTGAAGCATGGAAGAACCAAATGGATCTTCACCTCCATGGAGGTTTGAAAATCTTTCAAATGATCCGTACATCCCTCCGACCTACATACATCCTCGATCCATGAGCACATCCCTCTAACCAACATCACCTCTGATTCGATCATTGTGCGTATAGTTTGTGATTAGTTCCGAAGGTATATACTAGGCTAATGTTTTATAGTCTAAGCCTCTAAGGTATTATTCAATTTGATATTCACTTGATAAAATTCTTAATTGTAAAGTATAGGATCCAAAATTTTAGTCATTCCTATATATTTCAATGTTCTTTTGATTTATTAGAAATATCCATGTAAAATTTAAAAAGTAATTTGTTCTTAATTTGTTCTCAAATACATAGTATAAATTGGGAGCAATATTGGTTGAATCTGACTCCCCTAAGAGTGCATTTTTGGTTGAAACCGATGCTCTAAGGTATAATGGACATTCCACTAGACAAATTCAATGGATTGAACTTTCACACCTGGAAAGTCAAAATCCAAATGTAATTAATGCATAAAAATATATGGAGGATTGTATCAGGAGATGAATCAAAACCCACATACACTGCAAAACTAATAGAGTGGGAAACAAGGGATGATAAGGCAAAAGCAATAATAGGACTTGCCCTATCTGACACTGAGCTACACTATGTGGATCTAGAAAAATCCTCAAAAATAATTTGGGAACTACTTGGCAAAACTTTTGGCTCAAATGCAGTCAATGCTAAATTTTCACTAAAACTACAACTATTCAAACTCAAGATGAATGAAAATGTGACAATGTCAAGCCACATTAATGAACTAAGATCACTCATAAGGAAACTTGTAGAAGTGAAAGTTGTAATAGAAGACGAAGATGTTAAATCCATACTTCTAAACAGCCTTCCACCTAAGTACAGTAATGTTGTGTTCAGTCTCGGACATATGCCCACACAATCACTTGAAGACATGATATCCGAACTTCTAAGTGAATAGAAAAGAACAAAAGAAGATGTAAAATAAGAAACTACTTTATTTGTTAAAAATAGATACAAGAATTTTACTAAAAACCGAGAAGAACTCCGAATGCTTCTATTACAAGAAAAAAGGACACACATATACATATTGCAGAATTCGAGAAAAGATATACTAAATGGAAATCTTAAAACAAATGAAGAAAATGTTGTTGTGGAAGAAGAATCAGAATATGAAGAAGAACCGCACTAGAAGAACTTGACTACAATTCCAATGACTTTCTATTCTAAATAAAGATCTCGGAGGCTGGAGGCAAGGAGGAGGAGGCTGATCAGCATCTCTTGTTAGTCACCAACAAAGAGACTGCTTCAAATGTATTGGTGACCTCCTTTATTTCAGTTGTGTGTTTGTTTTCTGCTATAATAAAGAACATAAGTGATATTCCTGTTCATATTTGTAATAATCTTCTTCTATGTGAAAAATGATGAGGGCCAATGATAAGTACTGCATATCATGATGTGGTTGTAGGTAAACCATCTATAAAACCTGCATACATGGTTTGTGGTAAACCATATGTAAAAACCACCATTCTTAGTTGTTGGTTAGCCATATGTAAAACCATCATTCTATGTTTGTGATTATCCTTTGAAAATCACCAGTATCATGAAAGTAGATGCAAGTACAGGATCTAGGTTTTCCCCATGTTCACACTAAGGGGGTGATTGTTAGGAATTCAATATATAATTTAGTGTGAACATTAGTCTAGTTTAAGTGAGTGTTTACAACTCACGTTAGAAAGAGTCTAAGATTGAGTATATCAAATAGAGATATTCCTGGTAATGGATATGGTAAATATCCATACTTTAAGGACTGGGAATCCTATATATGTAAAGCTCTTTCAATGAATAAAGGTGTGAGAAGATATTTAATATCATGTTTATTGTATCACTCCAGTTTGTTCTTGATTAACATATTTCACTCGTATGATTTGGTCTTATTTCATTAAAAATAAATCTGATGTCTTGTCAAAATTTAAAGAATTTAAAACTTTAGTTGAAAAATATTCTATTTATAAAATTAAGAGGGTTAGGACTGATAATGGGGGAGAATACATTAGTAAGTAATTTGAATCATTTTTTTGTCGAATGTGGCATTAAAAGGGAACTGAATACTCCCTATTCCCTCAACAGAATGGGATTTTGGAAAGGAAAAACTACACCATTATGGAAATGGATACGACTATGATGCATTTAGCTCAAGTTCCTAAATTCCTCTAGATCAAGAAATGAATAGTGATTGAACACATTTCCCATTAAAGACTTAGTAAATTCCACTCCTTTAGAAAAGTGGTCAAATCAAAAACCATGTGTATCTCATTTCATAATATTTGGTATCCTTTCTTCCCTCTTCGTTTCAAAATCAAAATAGAACAAGATTGATCAAACATCTTTTCCTTGTATATTTATAGGATACGATGTTAAAACTAAAGGTCTTAGGATCTTTGATCCATCAAAAAGAGAAGTTATAGAAAATAGGAATTTTAAAATTTTAGAAAAACCTTTTTGTTCTTCTTCTTCATCTTCGGTTTCTATTATTCACGATGATATAATGAAAATGAAATTAAAATTGAAAATTTTGAAAATAATGTAAATGATGAAGAAACTAGTATTGAACCTATAATTTAAAATGAGATAGTACTTGTTTCCTCTATAACTAAAAGACCTAGATGGGATGAGTCTATTATTCAAGACTCTAATCCTTAAAACCTTCAAAAATGACTAGAATTCATCATACATATCATGCTTTAATGAATTTATATGAACTTGAACCCCAATATTTTGAAGAATCTTCTTCTCGGAAAAATATGGATAAATGCTATGAAATTTGAATACACTGCCTTGATTAAAAATCAAACTTGGGAGTTAGTCCCTCCTCCTAAAAAATGAAGTATAGTCAGATCTAGATGGCTATACAAGATTAAATATAAAGCAGATGGAAATGTAGATAAATTCAAAGCTAGATTAGTAGCTTGAGGGTTTACTCAAAAACCCGGTATCAACTATGTTGAAACCTTTGCACCAGTTGCAAAAATGAGCACAATAAGGATCTTGATTTCCTTAGCTGCTCAATATGGTTGGGAAATCCATCAAATGGATGTCAAAAATTCATTTTTGAATGTTGATTTAAAAGAAGATATATATATATATGTATGTATGTATGTATGTATGTATATAACCCAACCCAAAGGATTTGAAGAAATAGGTAAAGAAATGTATGTTTGTAAATTAAAAAAATCTTTATATGGTTTAAAACAAGCTCCTAGAGCTTGGTATGCAAAGATTAACAATTTTTTTAATGAAGTTGGTTTTTCTAACTGTTCATCTGACAATGATTTATTTGTTAAAATTGAAGAAAATACTATCATTCTCATTATATTATATGTTGATGATTTACTTATCACTAGTAATTCTAACAATTTAATTATGAAAATTAAAGCAAAATTAATGCAATATTTTGAGATGACAGACTTAGGATTATTACATCATTTTTGGGCATGGCTATATTTCAGGATAAAAATCTATTGTAGTATCTCAATCACAATATGCAACTAATTTACTTAAAAGGTTTAATATGATTTATTGTAAACCTGTTACTATTCCTATAGAAGTTGGATGTAAACTTGATCCTAAACCTGCATGTGAAAATCTATTCCTACTTTGTACATAAAACTTGTAGGTAGTTTAATTTATCTAATTATTACTATACCCGACATTTCTTATGTAGTATGAATTTCTTCAAGGTTTATGCAAAAGCCTTGTCGTCGGATCACCGGAAGTTAGTAAAAAGGGTTTGGAGTTATATTAAGAGCACAATTAATTTTTGTTTACATTATGCTTCTTCTAACAATGCATATTTATATGTATATTATGATTTTGATCACATTGATGATGTGATAGATTGCAAGTATACAACTGGATATGTATTCAAGTTTGGTGTAGGTGCCATTACTTAGAGCAAGAAAAGAATGAACAATTTACATTTATTCTACTGAGGAAGAATATAGAAGCACAAGGAAGTAAAAAAATAAGCCATGTGGCTAAAGCGACTATTAGAAGAAATGCACATGGAAGCTAAAGGAAGTACTCCTCTTCTACTTGATAGCCAGAGTTGTATTGCTCACACCAAAACTCCAGCTCAACATACAACGAAAAGCATATGAAGATACATATGTAGTTTATCTACGAGAAGGTTCTCTATGGTGATATAGATCTCTAGTACTTCCCGATTGAAGATCAAGTTGCAGACATGTTTATGAAGCCATTGTGTGCTGCGAAGTTCTATAAGTTCTATGCAATTATTGGACTTTCAGAGTTTCCATTAAGGGGAAGTGTGCATGGGAATGTAACTTCCTAAGGGTTGGATGGTTGTTGAATCCTTCTCCTATATACTTCTACTCGGTTTAAAGCATTGTAAAAATATCTTTTATGATCTAGATGAACTAATATAGTTTACGTAAAAGACAATCCAATGTATGCATCTATTTGTAAAGGAGATCCTTGTGTGATAAAAGAATCCTAGAGATACGGTATAATAATTTTTTCCATGAGAAACGGTGGGATTTAGTCTCACAAATACATATTCTAGCCTAAAACTTTAGGGTTTATGGATTTCTAAATCATGTTGGCATATAGATACCCACTTAATATTAAGGGGGAGTGTTAGAACTATAATATTAACGAAATCATAATATTTAGTTTATAGTTAAATAATATAGAATAACTTATATTCTTATTATTTAAATATAAACTATATATTAGGTGGTTAGTTATTTAATTAACTAACATTAATCGAGAGGTGTACCCCATCACTTAAGAAGGTCATAACCCTTCGGGTTATTTAAATATGACCATAGGTCATATTCAGGATTAATCGTATTGATTCTAGAAAATATATGGAGTAGAAGTGAGGAGGGATTTTTACTGGACTGGATGTAAAATTTTATCATACGGTTTGAAATAATTCATTCCATGGGTTTTTACCCCATTAGGGTTTTCCCCATAAAATCTCATGTTATGTGTTCTATGTATTTATTTATTACTTAGTGCATATTTATGTTTGTATTTATTAATTCATGTTGATAAATGTTTTTATCCCCTTATCCTCGACAAATTTCATGTTTTTATTTCATTAGTTACGGGGTTGGGCCTTTGCATTAAAAATTTTATCTAGATAGAATTCATCATTGGCTTCATAGAAATGTTTCCACATATAGTTCTTGAATTTCCAGACCACCCGAACCCAAAATGTGATCAAACTTGGTTGATTCCATAGTTTTAAAGTCCACAAAACTTGAACAGCCTAAGAGAGGCCTAGAATCTCGCCCCATGTCCTCTCGCTTCACAAGAATTTTAAATTCTTAGTGGTGTAGATGTTTGAAAGACATTTGAACATCCTATGATTTTTTAAATGACTAAGTACATTTTAACTGAGTCATTTAACCTTTTTTCTAGCTTTATACTTTGTGGTCGGGTTGCATGCTTTTGGGATTTTGGAGCTTCATATTTTTGGAGAAATTTGAATCAGTTGGTGTTGATTTCATTTTATTTGCAACATATGTAGATATAGTCCCTATCATCTGAAAGTTTGAAGCTTTTATACATGGAATAACCAGTCCATTAAATTAGTCCTATGAAATTTCTACTGAATCCTTTCTTTTATTTCGACAAGGCACAAAATTTATTACAAATTGATACTTCTCATTTACTCAGAATAAACTTTGTAGAATGAGGAGAAATATGAAGCAAACATAATAGTTACATTTATGGAAAGTCTATGAAAAAGACTAGATCGATCCAAGGAACTGGATTGAGCACAAACATGACTCCAGAGGGTGGAGAAGTGGAATTCAAAGATGAATCATTAAATTTCACACTTCTCTCAATATAATGTTATCCTCATTTTAGACAATAGAACAAGTCAATTTTTTTTTGATAATTGCATACTGGTTCTAAATACATAATTTAGAACTCACAATTCAAATAACCATTTATATAACAGACAACCATATGCAGCTGTAATGACTCGGAGTACCTCCGATCTATTCATTCCATGACTCGGTAATCTACCGATCTATTCATGAGTAATAAGAGTCGGTGTTTTTATTTAACACATTACTCTTGCGGTTCTCTTCCCTAATCTGGGATTCAGAATGCTCTGTCCAAGGAACCTAACTGAATAATTGTTACCATTATTCATCGGCATCTCATCCCTTAGACTAGGTGAATTAGGACAACGCAATCAGCAGCTTGCGATACTTTGGCCAAAGATTTGAAACATACTGTTCATGTCTCGTATTCCTTAACGGCATACTCGTCAATCTGGAATACGTCCTTCACCCCATTCATATGTTATATAGAATGTCCTATACTGACTACTGTCAGTCCTTTCTTTCACTACTTAATCACTCGGAGATAGATTAACAAGGTGATAATGTTATATGGATATCCAGAGGATTAGGGATACGGTGACATACTGGTTTAACCTTACAGTTAGACCAATGTGTCAAGATACCCCGAACCTCCTAGGCAGCCTTATAACCTGACCACATTCCTAATCAATCCCTGAGTAACTAATCCAAACACAAATGTAAATCTTAGCGATCAATGCAAAGGGTGTCGTCATAAGTCACCTGCATTGTTGTAACTTCGAGAAGATCCTAATCTTCTCGGAGGTACAACCCTGCAGTTGTCTTGTGCCGTCATCCTTTAAATCCGCCTCGAAAAGATCTACTCGTCAATATGCGTTAAGCACTTGAGTACAAATTACTTTAAAGACGTTTACCCTAAGGTTAGCCTTTCCGATCCCTGGATTCTTCGTCTTAAGACGACCCTCCTCTAAAAGACTCATTACTTGGTAGAGGTATTACGGTCAAGCTCTCATCAAGGAGTCATTAGAATACACCTGATTCTAAAGCAACAGAATGGGACAATATCTCATAACCTTTGCTTGAGATTGCCATCTGAACTCCATTTGATTGCCTATCAGTTCTCTTAACTGATTTTATATCATACTTTTTTAGTTTAAAGATATAAGTGATTAAGAATCCAATTTATCATTATCCTTTCATACCTAGGACTAGGGATTAGTAATTTAATCCAGTTTGTTTAGCGTTCTCTTTTAGGCTCAATTTTAACCTATCTTCTAGAAAGACAATAATTTAATTCCACTATTGCTTTTGCTAGAACAAATTAGAACTGCTAAACACTCATAAGAATTTAATCTCATTTACTTGCAAGCTTTCATTGTCAATCACAAAAGCATCCATATTATACAATAATAACAATGCCCCTTCGTTACATAAACCGAAGAAGGTCAACTTCCAGAATAGAACACAACACATAAGTATCAAACACTTATTTCCATTCCTTTCAAAACTTATACAATTACATTTTATGCAACAGCATACTTGTTACAATGCTAACGGAAAAGAAACATCTTTTCACATATAGTACATCTATAAAATCAAGCTGTAATTCATTACAAATCAAATAAACAATCTGATCAGCTTGTCAGATCTGCATTGCTTTTACCTCTTACGGTAACCATCTGCAAAAATAGTCAACATGAGTCAGTTCAATGAACTGAGCATGATAAGCACTATCTTTTAAAACAATTGCAATCCATCAATTGTTTTCATTAAACACCCTGTTTAAATGAGATCAGATATTCACATAAGTAAACATAATCAGACTAAGCCCTTGTAATACAAATTGATTACAAATATGTAACTCTATCATTGATACAAAATAGTCTTAACCTCTTTCTAATATTTCATCAATATTAAGAAACAAGGAACGAATGTACACAAACAATCATTGAATCCAAAATCACAACATTGGTCAGATTGTTTCATTCTCCAAAAAGGAAATAACATAACAATTCGGGATTCCACCAATATGTTACAAACAATTTCCCACGATAGTCAAATATAAATAATATTAAATAAAGGAAGAGAAAGAACCAAACCATACATACTTCCGTTCACAAAAGTTCATCACTGTACCGTCTTCACATATGAAAACATTCAACCAGTATAAAAATGAACAAGTTAGACAAGCCAAACAAGATCACATGTTCTAAATCACGAAAAAGAACACAGCAAAACTCCTGTACAACAACTAACACATCAACAATTCATGTATCAATCCTAAGCCCAATGCTAGTTCCTTTTACACAGTAAGGCTTTGACACCAGTTGAAAACAAGAAACTACAAGCGTATCGCTGAAAACAACAACCTTATTGCATCAAACAATCTAAGGTTTCCTATGGACTATGCTATGTTGCCCACACCGAATTTCCAAATCATGCACACTCAATCGGATAGATTAAATGGAAAAGAACATAGCATACTCATTCCCGCTCACCAAAAATCGGATCAAGTAAAAGAAAGGAAAAAACCAATCGATCCTTACCTTGCCGCATGCAAGTCTTAGTGTGGTATTCGCGACTTACCCTAACAAGGTCAGAACACGAAACAGTCATCCAAACTCAAGGATCTCAAATAGTGACAAAGACAGTGTCCAATGCCAAGTTCAGAAAGAAACAGAAGTACCAGCTACCTTTCCAGAATTCCTAATGATTCAAACGAAGGTAACAATTCAAGCAAATGCATATGAATTCATACTGTAAACTGTTAATGGTTTTGTACACATAATCACTGAACCCTACAGCAACGTACTATGAAGTCGGATGATAAATCCATCTATGCCATTCATGGCAAACATTCAGAATGAAACAAGTGAAGCAAATCGAATACCCATTTCAAGCAAGGAAATCAATGAGAGCCGCTTCAACTTTCGAACAGCTTTCACATAGAAATGAAAATGCATACCCAGGAAATCTATACTGATTATTTATTACAAATAACCGTGGTCAGAAGGACTGTTCCTTTCTCTATAAGGCTTCCACGAAAGCAAATAACAAAACACAAGGATGAATCTACATCCACAACAGTAGATAGCTTATATATGATTCAATCAAGGACTCCACTGAGTCGTTATAATAAAGTATAGATGTAACAATATTATACAGAGTCAACAATAATCCCGTTTCCACAAAAACAAGGAAAACACTTCCGCTGGGTCGCAAAGACTACGGTAACACAACAGTTGCCTGTTCCAAACCAAAAATTTGAAAAACAAATGAAACCCGAAAGTCTCATTAGTCGCTGCCAACAAATCCCACGACAGAGTTCCAAAAGAAGCAATAATACTGATCAATCTTACAGTATTCATCAGAATCATTCCATACAGTTTCCATAACAAGAAACAGCGACCACAATCAAAAACATACAGTGGTCTTATACTACACACAGGTATATTCTAAGGGCTCATGCCAAACAGGCCGAACACTCAAACCTTTATAAATAAATACCTCACATGTATAAGCCAGAATGAATACTCAAAGCAAATAGAGCCGAAGTTCGATTTCAACAAACACCCATCAAGAGGAAATTGAAAAATCAAACCAGAAGAGATACAGTGCCAAAAATCAAACAAGATCTCCATAGAAAATTCATCTAATCTTCACAAAACATTTGAACAGAGTTGTTCTAATGAAAGCACTTGAAAGACAGCAAGCTATTTAAAGGTTAGGGCCTAGCATGCCTGTATTTTGATCAAATTTCCGAAGCAGACCACAGGAAGAGCTCAAACTTCCTTTTCTTTTTCCACGATAAAGCGACCAACAAAATTTCACTGTCTCCATCACATATATATCCTCCATGACAGAGAAAAGAGCCAGAGAAATTCATTCTTGCCATGCAACTCAAAGAGAACTGGTGCGAAGAACCAGTAAACAAGCAGAGCAAAAACCGAAAATCGCGATAAGCCAAACAAACCCACAAACTTCCCGTTTGCATGCCTTCTCGCGAGTTCCGAGCTCGCTTTCCGAGAAAATTAAATGCCATTAAACCAATTTTCCCGCTTAAACTCAACTTCCACCGACCGCCAGATTTGGTGACAGTCCATCTAAAACTCATGTTCATTTCCAAACTTAGCGACCTGCCACGTCCTCACCGGTTAGCCATCGCCTAAGCCTCCGCCATGACCTGTCCTTCATCCTTATCCCTTACATTTATTGCCATAGAAAACACCGCCCATGGTTCGCCACCCTTCATAGGCCCCTTCATAATCTCTTCATTAGTTAGGTTAGTATCTTAGGTTAGAGTTTAGGGTAATACCCACACTAACAAATTTACACAAAGATACTAACTTAGGATATTAACAAATAGCCTAGGTCTAGGTTAGACTAACAATAATCTAACCCCTAGGTTAGGTTTTAGTTTTAGGTTACTAACCCTTAATAATTCAGTTTGGTCCTTGTCCTGAAAACTCGGAAAGACCTGTATCATACCTTCTAGAACAGAGTTAGCTCCTGTTCTTATTGCAGAATTGTATGTCAACGAATTATTACCTGGTCTACAATCGAGACCTTCCAGATATACTTTGATATCGGGAACCATTTCATTTCCCAAGATCAGCCTGAGTCATACTCCTGACCTGCTTAATCAATGCTTCCATACCTTGCCACCTGTTCAAGGTCTGTGATCTAATTCATCACAAACAGATTTAAAGCATTACTTGGATCAATTCCACTGATCCAAGTCTAGATATTATAGATGAATATCTCTATAATTCATTCCGTGATCAGATTAATATTCAGACACAAAATGAAATAAATAAAAGAGTCTATTCATATTTTGACTCAGTCAAGATCTGCAATCTGCAAGAAATTCAATACATATCAAGCATGATTTCTGAATCGAGGATCACATCCTTTTACAAGAAATCACATATCAACACTTGTATGCTTAGGAGAAAGTAACAACAGTTCAGGGTGTTACATGCTTCCCTCCTAAAAAGATTCATCGTCCCGATGAATTTCATATTAAATTAACCTTCAGGTCAATCAATTTATTAGTACACAAACAATGTGACTACTTCCATATTAAATAGTTTCAGAAATCAATGTCACAACTCATTTATTCAACCTGAATAAAGTCTGCCTTAATCTGGCTTTCATAAATACTTAAAACAATAAGTTCATAACAGTATTTTATCAACAGATTTCATTCTGTTTGAAAAAGAGAAGGAAAAGCAATTTTCATCTCTTCCAGGTTTTCCCAAGTTGCACTTTCTTCGCTAAACTGGTCCCACTGGACCTTACATTGCTGAATATCACGATTTCTCAAATGCAATTGGCGAGTTTCCAGCACTCTTGTGGGTTTAACCACGATTATTCCTGGGTCTTGGACCTGCAAGGAATTCCAATTTAAAACATGTGACAGATCTGAAACGTATTTCTTAAGCAAAGAAATATGGAAAACATCATGCATACGAGATAAAACAGGTGGCAATGCTAAACGATAAGCCACAGGATTGATTATTTCGACAATTTCGAAAGGTCCCACAAATCGTGGTGACAACTTGGCAGCCCTGCCAAAAGTTATAGAACTCTTTCTGGGTTTGACACGCAGAAAAACCTTATCACCAAGCTCAAACTTTCTATCAACCCGCTTAAGGTCAGCATAGCTCTTCTGTCTATCCGCTGCTTCCTTTAATCGTTCACGAATCAGCTTAACTTGCTGTTCCATCTCTGTGAGAATCTCTGGTCCAATTACCACTCTATCCTCTACACTGTCCCAACTTACAGGGGTTCTGCACTTTCTTCCATAAAGTGCTTCAAAAGGTGCCATCTTAAGAGATGAGTGATAAGTGTTGTTGTATGCGAACTCAACTAATGGGAGATACTCTTCCCATTTATACTGTTGATCCATGCAATACATTCGCAACATGTCCTCCAACACTTGATTTACCCTCTCAGTTTGCCCATCCGTTTCTGGATGATATGCAGAACTGAAGTTTAGTTTTGTTCCTAGGGCTGCGTTAAGCGTTTGCCAAAACCTTGACGTCATTCTAGGATCCCTGTCAGATATAATCAGTTCTGGTACACCATGCAATCTGAAAATTTCGTGTACGAACCTCTTGGCCAGCACTGGTGAATCATCCTTTAGATTTCCAGTGATGAAATGAGCTACCTTAGTCAGTTTATCTACAACTACCAGGATAACATCATGTTTATTCCTGGACATAGGTAGTCCTTGTACAAAATCCATGGTTATTACTTGCCATTTGTACTGCGGTATGCTATGAGGATATAACAGTCCAGCAGGGTGCATATGCTCTGCCTTCACCCGCTGACATTCCAGGCAATGAGTCACAAAATTTATCACATCCTTTTTCATACCTTTCCAGAAGTATTGCTGTTTCAAATCAGCTAGCATTTTTGTGATACCTGGGTGTCCAGAGAAAGGTGAATTATGAAATTCAACTAACAACTTCTTTCTCAAATCATTCAGCACAGGTACATATACCCTATTTTCATAACGCAAGATTCCTTCATTATCAAGATGAAAACCTTCATACCTTTTATCTTTAGGTTCTGCAGTGCTTTTACTTGCTGAAAATATGCATCTGATTCTGAGGCACTTTTTACCTCGTCTTTAAACTGAGTTCTCAAAGTTATAAGAGCAGAAATGTGCCTCCTACGACTTAGAGCATCAGCTACTCTATTCTCCTTCCCTTTGATATAGCTAATATCAAAGTCATATTGTGATAAAAATTCTAACCACCTTCTTTGTCTGGCATTCAGATTGGGCTGAGTAAAAATATATTTCAGTCCCAAGTGATCGCCAACTCAAAAGGTTTCCCTAGTAAGTAGTGTCTCCAGACTTGAAGCGCATGAACAATGGCAGCAAGTTCCAAATCATGAGGGGCATAATTCAGCTCATGAATCTTAAGTTTTCTACTCTCATAAGCAATGACTTGATCATTTTGTAGCAAAACACCTCCAAGGCCTTCCCCAGAAGCATCCGTTACAACAGTAAAATTCCCATTAGGGTCTGGTACAGCCAATATAGGTGCAGAAGTCAACTGGTCTTTCAGACTTTTGAAAGCCGCTTCGCACTTGTCATTCCACATGAATTTCTTATCCTTCTTCTGCAATGAAGTTATTGGTGCAGCTACCTTAGAAAAATCCTTTACAAATTTTCTATAGTAACTAGCAAGACCCATGAAGCTTCTTACTTCATGCACATTCTTTGGTGCAGGCCACTCAGTTATTGCCACTATTTTTGAAGGATCTACAGCGATTCCTTCCTTACTTATGACATGACCCAAATAGTGAACTTCTGAATCATAGAAAGAACATTTGGATAACTTACCATACAACTTTCTCTTTCTCAAAATTCCCAAAACTATCTTCAAATGCTCATTGTGCTCCTCAACGCTCTTAGAATAAATGAGAATATCGTCCAAGAATACAAGCACAAACTTGTCCAGGTATTCTTGAAAAATATTGTTCATTAAATTCATAAAGGCCAGCAGTGCATTAGTTAACCCAAAGGCTAGAACTGTGAATTCATAATGTCCGTACCTTGTTCGGAAAGCTGTTTTATGAATATCTTCCTCTTTAATTCTTAACTGATGATAACCAGATCGAAGGTCTATCTTAGAATAAACCGCTGCTCCACGCATCTGATCAAACAGATCATCGATCCTAGGAAGTGGATATCGGTTCTTGATTGTTGCTTTGTTCAACATCCGATAATCAATACACAGCCTTAGTGTTCCATCCTTCTTTTTCACAAATATCACAGGTGCTCCCCAAGGTGAAACACTTGGTCTAATCAATCCTTTAGACAAAAGCTCTTGTAATTGTGCCTTAAGCTCGACTAACTCTGTAGTAGTCATCCGATAAGGCGCCTTGGAAATAGGTTCAGTTCCAGGCTTGATTTCAATGGTAAAATCAAATTCTCTCTTGGGTGGTAACCCTGGTAATTCCTCAGGAAAAACATCCCTGAAACTTTGTAACAGTGGAATTTGCTTCATGTAATCACCATCTTCTTCTGAAGATTCAGATATCTTTACTGCATAAAGGGTACATCCTTTATTCTTAGCCTTTTTAAGCTGCATAGCTGACAGTTTTCTAACTGAAATTTCTCGTTTCACACCTTGAATCTCTGCTGATTCCAGCTGATCATCTAAACATTTTATGTTCTTTTCATAGCAATCTACCTTTGCTTTATGGTCAGATAACCAATTGACACCAATAATAATGTCATATGATCCTAAAGGTGCAACATAGAGATCAACTTCCGTGGAGAAATTAGGTAAATCAAGGACTGCTCCAAAGAGACACATACTCACTGTATGAACAGAATTATTACCATACTCTACAGTCCAAGATTTATCCATTTTCCCAGCTTTTCTTTTAAGTTTAGAAGCAAGTTTATTAGAAATAAAACATTCAGTAGCTCCTGTATCAAAAAGAATAGTGACAGGTATGCCGAATAACTTACCCGGAACTTCTATAGGTGTTGCTTGCTTTTCAGCTTGCTTATCTGCTACTGCAACATGTATCTTATGCTGCTGATTACGATCATCCTTCTTCAAAGGACATTGATTTGCGTAATGATCTTTACCACAAGTGTAGCAGCCTCCTACAGGTCCCTTCTTAGGCTCAGCATTACCTCCAGCCTTGTAATTGTCACGCTGTCCTCCATAGGACTTCTGTCCATTATTATAATTTTTAACAAAATTATCCCTTATATTTCCAGCAGGCTTATTTACTGCTGCTTTCTTATTGTTATCTCCTGGAAACTTACTCTTGTTTCCAAACTTTTTCCACGGTCCTTTTCTGGGTGCAAGAGAGGTTGAAGAAGGGTTTGCAGTCTTCTTCCGCACTTCCTCCTTATGCGCAGAAATAGCCTTTAATTTCTGTTCTTGCCTTATGGCCTTTTCAACAACTCCTTCCATAGTGGTTGGACTGTGAACATCGACCTCTCCCCCTATCACAGGATTCAATCCCATGATGAATTTCCGTATCCTGAACTTTTCGTCAGTTTGATACTGCGGTACATACTTGAGGAGTTTTGTAAACCGCTCCCAGAATTCAGTTACTGTTAACTTCCCTTGAGTTAAGTTCTGAAATTCCGTCATTTTCTGATCATAGAAAAGTTGTGGCAGCCAACGTTGCCTAAAATAGCCTTTAAATTGATCCCAAGTAATATTGGTCTCATCAATGTTTAGCTCAGCTTTTCGGCTATCCCACCACGAAGATGCTTCGTGAGAAAGCTGATAGGCTCCCCATATAGCCTTTAGTTTCTTCTGAGAAGTTCCTTATTGCAAAGTACTTCTCCATTTCGCTGAGCCAGTTCTCAGCTCCATCTCCTAATGTGGTGCCATCATACTTAGGTGGACTTATCCTTTTTATATCATTAGTGAGTTCTGCTGCCAATCTGGCCTTTTTGTTTTCTGGTTGCACAGGTGCATTCACAGCATTAACATCAACACCCGTGTCGGGGTTGTCCTCAGGAGGTTGCTGATTATTATTATCAGCCTCTTCATCCTCCTCATTTCCCGTCACCTGCTGTTCAAGTACAGCCAAGCGATCTCTTGTGTCCAACAGGGCAGCAAGGATCTCATCAAGTTTCTGGGTTGTTGCCGCTCCTCCTTCAGGTGGAGCATTACTCGCAACGTTTCCCCTTGTTCTAACCATTTTCTGTTACAAGAAAATTCAGGTTTTTATCAGATTATGGACTCAATAGGTCCAAGAGCTGCAACCTTCAGCTCTGATACCAAGATGTAACATCCTCATTTTAGACAATAGAACAAGTCAATTTTTTTTTTTTTGATAATTGCATACTGGTTCTAAATACATAATTTAGAACTCACAATTCAAATAACCATTTATATAACAGACAACCATATGCAGCTGTAATGACTCGGAGTACCTCCGATCTATTCATTCCATGACTCGGTAATCTACCGATCTATTCATGAGTAATAAGAGTCGGTGTTTTTATTTAACACATTACTCTTGCGGTTCTCTTCCCTAATCTGGGATTCAGAATGCTCTGTCCAAGGAATCTAACTGAATAATTGTTACCATTATTCATCGGCATCTCATCCCTTAGACTAGGTGAATTAGGACAACGCAATCAATAGCTTGCGATACTTTGGCCAAAGATTTGAAACATACTGTTCATGTCTCGTATTCCTTAACGGCATACTCGTCAATCTGGAATACGTCCTTCACCCCATTCATATGTTATATAGAATGTCTTATACTGACTACCGTCAGTCCTTCCTTTCAAAACTTAATCACTCGGAGATAGATTAACAAGGTGATAATGTTATATGGATATCCAGAGGATTAGGGATACGGTGACATACTGGTTTAACCTTACAGTTAGACCAATGTGTCAAGATACCCCGAACCTCCTAGGCAGCCTTATAACCTGACCACATTCCTAATCAATCCCTGAGTAACTAATCCAGTCACAAATGTAAATCTTAGCGATCAATGCAAAGGGTGTCGTCATAAGTCACCTGCATTGTTGTAACTTCGAGAAGATCCTAATCTTCTCGGAGGTACAACCCTGCAGTTGTCTTGTGCCGTCAACCTTTAAATCCGCCTCGAAAAGATCTACTCATCAATATGCGTTAAGCTCTTGAGTACAAATTACTTTAAAGACGTTTACCCTAAGGTTAGCCTTTCCGATCCCTGGATTCTTCGTCTTAAGACGACCCTCCTCTAAAAGACTCATTACTTGGTAGAGGTATTACGGTCAAGCTCTCATCAAGGAGTCATTAGAATACACCTGATTCTAAAGCAACAGAATCGGACAATATCTCATAACCTTTGCTTGAGATTGCCATCTGAACTCCATTTGATTGCCTATCAGTTCTCTTAACTGATTTTATATCATACTTTTTTAGTTTAAAGATATAAGTGATTAAGAATCCAATTTACTATTATCCTTTCATACCTAGGACTAGGGATTAGTAATTTAATCCAGCTTGTTTAGCGTTCTCTTTTAGGCTCAATTTTAACCTATCTTCTAGAAAGACAATAATTTAATTCCACTATTGCTTTTGCTAGAACAAATTAGAACTGCTAAACACTCATAAGAATTTAATCTCATTTACTTGCAAGCTTTCATTGTCAATCACAAAAGCATCCATATTATACAATAATAACAATGCCCCTTCGTTACATAAACCGAAGAAGGTCAACTTCCAGAATAGAACACAACACATAAGTATCAAACACTTATTTCCATTCCTTTCAAAACTTATACAATTACATTTTATGCAACAGCATACTTGTTACAATGCTAACGGAAAAGAAACATCTTTTCACATATAGTACATCTATAAAATCAAGTCAGTAATTCATTACAAATCAAATAAACAATCTCAGATCACATTGTCGATCTGCATTGCTTTTACCTCTTACGGTAACCATCTCAAAAATAGTCAACATGAGTCGGTTCAATGAACCGAGCATGATAAGCACTATCTTTTAAAACAATTGCAATCCATCAATTGTTTTCATTAAACACCCCTGTTTAAATGAGATCGATATTCACATAAGTAAACATAATCGACTAAGCCCTTGTAATACAAATTGATTACAAATATGTAACTCTATCATTGATACAAAATAGTCTTAACCTCTTTCTAATATTTCATCAATATTAAGAAACAAGGAACGAATGTACACAAACAATCATTGAATCCAAAATCACAACATTGGTCAGATTGTTTCATTCTCCAAAAAGGAAATAACATAACAATTCGGGATTCCACCAATATGTTACAAACAATTTCCCACTGATAGTCAAATATAAATAATATTAAATAAAGGAAGAGAAAGAACCAAACCATACATACTTCCGTTCACAAAAGTTCATCACTGTACCGTCTTCACATATGAAAACATTCAACCAGTATAAAAATGAACAAGTTAGACAAGCCGCAAGCAAGATCACTGTTCTAAATCACGAAAAAGAACACAGCAAAACTCCTGTACAGCAACTAACACATCAACAATTCATGTATCAATCCTAAGCCCAATGCTAGTTCCTTTTACACAGTAAGGCTTTGACACCAGTTGAAAACAAGAAACTACAAGCGTATCACTGAAAACAACAACCTTATTGCATCAAACAATCTAAGGTTTCCTATGGACTATGCTATGTTGCCCACACCGAATTTCCAAATCATGCACAGTCAATCGGACAGATTAAATGGAAAAGAACATAGCATACTCATTCCTGCTCAGCCAAAATCGGACTGAAGTAAAAGAAAGGAAAACAACCAATCGATCCTTACCTTGCCGCATGCAAGTCTTAGTGTGGTATTCGCGACTTACCCTAACAAGGTCAGAACACGAAACAGTCATCCAAACTCAAGGATCTCAAATAGTGACAAAGACAGTGTCCAATGCCAAGTTCAGAAAGAAACAGAAGTACCAGCTACCTTTCCAGAATTCCTAATGATTCAAACGAAGGTAACAATTCAAGCAAATGCATATGAATTCATACTGTAAACTGTTAATGGGTTTGTACACATAACCACTGAACCCTACAGCAACGTACTATGAAGTCGGTTGATAAATCCATCTATGCCATTCATGGCAACATTCAGAATGAAACAAGTGAAGCAAATCGAATACCCATTTCAAGCAAGGAAATCAACTGAGCCGCTTCGAACTTTCGAACAGCTTTCACATAGAAATGAAAATGCATACCCAGGAAATCTATACTGATTATTTATTACAAATAACCGTGGTCAGAAGGCCTGTTCCTTTCTCTATAAGGCTTCCACGAAAGCAAATAACAAAACACAAGGATGAATCTACATCCACAACAGTAGATAGCTTATATATGATTCAATCAAGGACTCCACTGAGTCGTTATAATAAAGTATAGATGTAACAATATTATACAGAGTCAACAATAATCCCGTTTCCACAAAAACAAGGAAAACACTTCCGTTGGGTCGCAAAGACTACGGTAACACAACAGTTTCCTGTTCCAAACCAAAAATTTGAAAAACAAATGAAACCCGAAAGTCTCATTAGTCGCTGCCAACAAATCCCACGACAGAGTTCCAAAAGAAGCAATAATACTGATCAATCTTACAGTATTCATCAGAATCATTCCATACAGTTTCCATAACAAGAAACAGTGACCACAATCAAAAACATACAGTGGTCTTATACTACACACAGGTATATTCTAAGGGCTCATGCCAAACAGGCCGAACACTCAAACCTTTATAAATAAATACCTCACATGTATAAGCCAGAATGAATACTCAAAGCAAATAGAGCCGAAGTTCGATTTCAACAAACACCCATCAAGAGGAAATTGAAAAATCGAACCAGAAGAGATACAGTGCCAAAAATCAAACAAGATCTCCATAGAAAATTCATCTAATCTTCACAAAACATTTGAACAGAGTTGTTCTAATGAAAGCACTTGAAAGACAGCAAGATATTTAAAGGTTAGGGCCTAGCATGCCTGTATTTTGATCAAATTTCCGAAGCAGACCACAGGAAGAGCTCAAACTTCCTTTTCTTTTTCCACGATAAAGCGACCAACAAAATTTTGCTGTCTCCATCACATATATATCCTCCATGACAGAGAAAAGAGCCAGAGAAATTCATTCTTGCCATGCAACTCAAAGAGAACTGGTGCGAAGAACCAGTAAACAAGCAGAGCAAAAACCGAAAATCGCGATAAGCCAAACAAACCCACAAACTTCCCGTTTGCATGCCTTCTCGCGAGTTCCGAGCTCGCTTTCCGAGAAAATTAAATGCCATTAAACCAATTTTCCTGCTTAAACTCAACTTCCACCGACCGCCAGATTTGGTGACAGTCCATCTAAAACTCATGTTCATTTCCAAACTTAGCGACCTGCCACGTCCTCACCGGTTAGCCGTCGCCTAAGCCTCCGCCATGACCTGTCCTTCATCCTTATCCCTTACATTTATTGCCATGGAAAACACCGCCCATGGTTCGCCACCCTTCATAGGCCCCTTCATAATCTCTTCATTAGTTAGGTTAGTATCTTAGGTTAGAGTTTAGGGTAATACCCACACTAACAAATTTACACAAAGATACTAACTTAGGATATTAACAAATAGCCTAGGTCTAGGTTAGACTAACAATAATCTAACCCCTAGGTTAGGTTTTAGTTTTAGGTTACTAACCCTTAATAATTCAGTTTGGTCCTTGTCCTAAAAACTCGGAAAGACCTGTATCATACCTTCTAGAACAGAGTTAACTCCTGTTCTTATTGCAGAATTGTATGTCAACGAATTATTACCTGGTCTACAATCGAGACCTTCCGTATATACTTTGATATCGGGAACCATTTCATTTCCCAAGATCAGCTGAGTCATACTCTCGACTCCGCTTAATCAATGCTTCCATACCTTGCCACTGTTCAAGGTCTGTGATCTAATTCATCACAAACAGATTTAAAGCATTACTTGGATCAATTCCACTGATCCAAGTCTAGATATTATAGATGAATATCTCTATAATTCATTCCGTGATCAGATTAATATTCGGACACAAAATGAAATAAATAAAAGAGTCTATTCATATTCTGACTCACCAAGATCTCGCAATGCAAGAAATTCAATACATATCAAGCATGATTTCAATCGAGGAACACATCCTTTTACAAGAAATCACATATCAACACTTGTATGCTTAGGAGAAAGTAACAACAGTTCAGGGTGTTACACAATTCATGGCTTTGGCCCAATACTAGGGAGGAAGGGATTTAGAGTGAACTATTGGTCATTCAAACTTGCACTCGTGTATCGGATATGGAAGGATCGAGTCATTTGATACAACAATGGAACCATCGCCAAGTTGTGGGACCTTGTGCTCTTGAGATGGATCTCTGAAGAAGGTAGGTTCCTCTATCTATTTCTATTGCTATTTCTTCTCCTAATGATAAAAGTTAAAACTAAGATAACAATGCGAAGGGACCAAGGATATAAGGATAACAAAAAGGAAAACTAATCTAAGGAAGGTGATAACACCAGAAAAATAGGGATGAACACTATTTTTTCTAAGTGAAAATGAAGGGAAAGGCGTGAAAGAAGGATATACACGTATAACACAACTAAGATGCATTTACCTAATTAGTTTCATGGAACACAACTAAAAAGGGAATTGCAAGGGACTTATAATGACACAACAAACACACAATGCAAAAGAAAGGTAGGAATAAAGAGTAAAAACACACTTAAGACAAAGAATAGTCACAAAACAATGGTTCCATTACTTCAAAAATACAAAGAACTATTACAATGGTGAAATATGTCGATATCCACATGCAAGAGAAAGATATAGAGGTCTACGAATCAGAATATAGAAATATGAAGTCCTTAGAAAAGTGCGTAAGGATCCAAAGTGTCAAACATTAACAATGAGCTTAACTCTTACATTTATAAAACAATCCATGGAAGAAGAAGAGAAGGAGGAGGGAAAACCTGAGTTTGAAATACAACCACTAACAAGAAACATTCAATGCCTGCAAATCCACCTATAATCTATCAAATTCACTTCCCAAGTCTATTTGGCATGTTGGAGAAGGAAAGAGGGAAGATCAAATAAAATCAGGTGGTTAGAGTAATCAAATCTACTCATTAATGCCCAGAAAGATATTTTCCCATTTCTCACCTACCAGATCTACCAAGAATTTGAATTTGAATATCTAGCACTATAGCCTACATCAGCAACTATCGATTGAGACCAAGCATGCGCTGATCAGAGCTCTATAGAAAAATATATGGTTGTTAGAAGTTTTTTCAAAGTTGTCTGTGCACGTAAAACATATGGTGCACGTATATTGGTTGAAAGGAAGGCCAACTATGTAAATATTCAAGTCTTTTTTGCCACATGTCACTCATTAATTTACTGCAAGGATTTAGCACCCTATTGGCGTGCTTTGACTAGTTGCATGTGACACACTCAAGCGTTTCATAAAAATACATGGCATGGAAAGGTTTAGGGAGGCCACAAATGTATGCACATGGAAGAATACAGTAGGAAGAAGGTAGAATGAAGGCACACACAATCAAAATATGTACAGAGGAAATTTGGCAAACCGGTGTGTGGAAAATGTATGGTCAAGGTGCAACTATTACAAGGTAATGTGTAGGGCACATGAGAGGGTTGAGGACTTAGCTGATTTGAAGCAAGTGTAAGGCATGGATGCATGATGAATAGTTGTTAGGAAGAAGGTGAATGTGTATAATATGTGCTCAAGGTAAGAATGGAACAAGGAGGAAAAGGAAAACAAAAAGGTGAAAAGGGAAATGTGCCAAGGAGATAACTGAGGTGCGTACCACTTGTAATGAAGATCTTTGAGCTTGAATATGTATGTAAGTTATCCAAATAACTAGAAGAGTTATTTGGATAATGGTTTTGATGACTTTTGGGGCCATCTGCCTGCTAGATGAAGGAGATCAGTAGCCTAGAACATCTATTGGGCATGTAGTATATTATGTAACAATGAAATTTTGATCTCCAGCTTTGAAGAAATGCTCTTGAATTCACTTGAAGGATCATTTCTTGACTCTATTCCAAATTAAACAAATCTGTTGAAAGAATACGATGCCCTGGAAGGAAAAGAAGAGTGCATACAGGAAACACGTGAGAATAAATAACTATGTACAAAAAAATAATGTGCGTGTAATGCACTTGGAGGAATTTAATCTAATCTAATATTTATAAAACAATATAGCAAACTTACTCGAAGGGTTTGAGATCGATCCCATTTATTGGCATTTGTAACTTGCCTCCATCATGATGAGTTAACTCGGAAGAGTTATCCTCCTTGCATGAACTGATGATGTATGGTCCATTCCAAAGTGCATCAAAATTTAAATGGCACCCTCGTTTAGCTTTGTCAGCATCCCATTTCAAAACCATGTCCCCCAACTTTGAAATCTTGAGGCTGGCCTTTTTGTCAAACAATATCTTTGTTGCTTGTTTATGTTGTTCTAGCTTGATAATGACAAGGTTCCTTGATTTTTCAATATTAACTATCTCTACCATTTTGATTTATCTCTTGTCTACACCTTCGAGATCCAACTGTTGGGAAAGTGCCAATGAGTTCAAATCTAGCATCAAAGGAATGGTATCCTCTTTTCCATATAAAATATTGTAAGGCAAAGTTTGTATTGCTTTTTTAATTGTTATTCTATCCACCCAGTGAGCATAATACCTTTTTATGCCACTATCTTTAGATGATGTTCATTTTGCGCTTCATGATCATGATCATATTATTTTTTGTTGACTCTACCAGACCATTTCCTTAAGGGTAATAGTTGGAAGAAGTCTTCAGATATATTCCCAGATTTAGATCCCAATCAGTGATTTTAGTGCCAAGGAAGGATTTTGCATTATCAAAGATAATGGTTTGAGGAATTCCAAACCTTATGACTATACCTTCGAGAAATTCAAGGATGACTAACTTAGTTGATTCCTTGAGCACAAATGATTATATCCATCTCATAAAGTATTATGTAGTTGTCAGCACCTATCTCATTCAAAGACTTGAAGGTGGATTGATCATGCCTATGAAGTTGAGACCCCATTGTGCAAGTCTTATCTGCTTGGATTGGTCAAAGGGGAAGCACTTCCAATCTCTTCTTTCTTGCAAAGAACTAACATTCCTTACATTTTGTGGCCCACTTGTGTGCATCTACAAACATAGTAGACAAAAAGATACCTACCATTATGATTTTCATTGTTGTAGTCTTGGCAAAGAAGTTTCCACCAAAGAATACATAGTGAATTTTTGATAACAAATTTTAATTATGTGTGTCATTGATACACCTTAACAACATGCCATCAAGATTATTCTTAAAGAGAAGTCCATGAATCAAAACATCAGAGATAGATTGTAACCTCAGATGTCTTCTATTTTCCATTTTTAAGCTAGGAGGGTATGTTTCCTTGGAAAATAATGTGATCATGTTCTTCATCTAGTTGTTCACGCCAAGATCTATATCCTTCTCAAGTTTTGTGTGTAGAAGAGCTTCATCAAGAAATAATGAAGTCTCAGATTCATTGTGTGTGTCCTCAACAAGCTACTTGTAGAGCGTGTTACCTCTTACCATCTTTGTGGCTTTGATAATCACATCATATTCCATGATTTTGGTCACCCATCATGCCCTATTTTCACTTATTTATGCTCCCATGATGAAGTCTCTAATAGAAGAGTGGGAGAATAACACCTTGATATGATTTTTGAAAGCATAATCTTGAATTTCTTGAGTGTGTGCATGATGGCGAAGAATTTATTCTCTATGTGACTATATTTTAATTCATAATCCTTTAGTGTCTAGATGAATAAAGCCATTGGTTGTTCTATCCCTTGTTCATTTTCTTATGTTAGGATAATAACAACACTTGCATCAATTTCATAAGCATAAAGGATGAAATCATTTGAGTAATTCGGGTTGATGAGTGTTGGCATGCAAGCAATCTCTTTCTTGATTTTTTTGAAGCTTTATTTTCCTTCGTTTCCATCTAAAAGTTATGTCCTTCTTGAGCATCAGGGTGATAAGCCAAACTAGTCTTGCAAAGTTAGGAATAAAACACCTAACAAAATTGATCTTACCGAGGAAGGAATGCAAGGAAGTTTTGTGCGCGAGTAGGAAAGAGATAGGATGCCCGAAACATGATCGGGATCAATTATGATGCCATCCCTTGAAAATATTTGGCCCAAAATATTTTCCTACACTAGAGTAAATTGCACTTCTTGGGGTTAAGAGATACCCCAAACTTATTACACCTCTCAAATAATTTCTCTAGATGTGTCATATGCTCTACACCTTGCTTTGATAATATTGTAATTTCATCAAGAAAAACCAAGATGAACTCATTGATGTAACCTTTAAAGGACATGTTTATGGCATGCTTAAATGGTTCGCCTACGTTTGATGCAGACAAGGGCATCTTATGATACACATATATTCCCCACTTGGTTGTAAACGTTATTTTGAACTAATCTTCTTCCTTGACTAGGATATAATTGAAACTTGAATACCCATCCAACATTGAGAATCTGTGTGCTAGTAATAGTGTATAGAATCTACTCCATTGAAGGCAGACGATAATGATCCTTTATAGATGCCTTGTTCAAATCTCTAAAATCAACACAAAGTTTGATTTCACCATGATTCTTGAGCACTGGAACTAGATTCACAACCTAGGTAGAGTACTTGATGGAAAAAATAATCTTCGCCTAAGTGAGTTTGGATAATTCCTTTCTCATGAGGGTCTCTATCTTTGGATTGAGTAGTTGTTGCTTTTATCTGACGGGCTTGATACCAAGATCAAGGTCAATGAGGTGTTGAGCAACACTTGGATCAAAAAATTTAAGGTCTTCATACTCTCATGAGAATATATCACTGTATTTTTATATAGAGAGATGAAGGCATGTTTTTCATCTTGAGCGCAAGCTTTACTTTGAGTAGAAATTACTTTCCATGCACAATAGTGACTAGGGAGCAGTATTCTTATGTCACGTGCATATAAATTTCTTCACCCTTTAACTCATCATTAGAGATAAACATTTTCTCTAAGGTGACCAACCCTTTAGGCAGCTTATTTGACTTCAGTTGAATCACTTGGTCACCATAGCTATCATACAAGTTAGCTTACATGCTTGATGAGAACTCAACTTCATTCTGGATGAACTGGATAATATGTGCACCACTATCAAACACTTTCCATATGGTTTTATTATCTGGAATTGATGGTCTGATCACCATCTTAATGTGCTGAGTATTTCCTTCAAAAATCCTCAAAGAAGAGAGAACTTTGAACCAAGCATGGTCATTTGATCAGCTTCCTTATTTATTTAGCATGACACCACCCCAGATTTAGAGCATCAAATCTCTCAAGAAGGTCCCAAAATATGTGTTTATAATATTTGAGAAGCTTATTCTTTGTCATGCACTTGTTGGTGACCTGGTGGATAACCAATTTTGTGTCCCCAAAGATCTACAATTATTTTATCTTCTTATTTTTAGTAATAAGCAGACCATGCACCAATGCCTCATATTTTGCCACATTGTTAGAACATGAAAACTACAACCTGGGCATGAAGAATAATTTTTCATCTATAGGGTAAATGAGAATTAATGTTGTTGCGACACCATTTATGATTCTGGATCCATCAAAGTATAACTTCCATAGACCAGGGCTCTGTTTACTTTGCTTGAGCGCGTGTGGCGTATGCAACTTCTTCTTGAATACAAGAACTACCAAGCTTGGTTTTATAAAATTCCAACTCTTCATAATACAAGAACTACCAAGTGGACTTAAGAATTCTCTTTTTGTATTGTGTGTTGTCCGTAACATGGGTACATGGTTTTTTTGTATCTTCTATAGCTTGGTTTAATACGGAGAAGTCCCCAACACTTTGAAGAACATCAAATTTACCCCTGGAGGAGATTCCGGCCTTTCTTGGTTATTTTCTTTAGGTGTGCTTGTTGAAGGCTCGTAGTGGGAGAATTCTAAATCACGTAGGCTTACACTCGTGCAATATTGGAAAAATGATATTACAAGGAAATCACCATTCAAAATCCTACACCATGTTGTTATGGAATGGGAAAAGTGCTTGACTTGTCTTGGTAATTGTAAGAGAAGGTGCGAGAGGAATAACCTATAAAGGCAAGTGCGCATTAACATGCCATCTATCATTCTATTTTTTTTTCCGTATTTTTGATTCCCATACTAATTTTTCCAAGGTTGATTTATTTGGCTTTACGCCTAATTGAACTACCTCTATAGGCTTGCACTTGCTACTTCTCTAATGATATGACCTTGTTGGATAAGTTTATAGTCGAGTCCTTTAACTCATCATCTTCCTTTTGTTGTGCAGGAGAGTAGGATGTAGACGCAATCGTTTATGCACTCTATACTAGAATTAGAGCAATAGAAGGCTAGGGTACTGGAGACATCTTTGGGAACAAGGGTGCAGGAGGCCTAGGCACCAACTTACCAACCTGAATGAGACTATTTTCTTCCCTTATTGTAATGTTGTATGTAGCAGGTAAGGTTCTACCTCCCATAGATTGAATCATGACTGAAATGTCACTATTCAAAGCCCTTAAATAGTACAAGAAATCATGCTGGTTGTAGGCCTTACCACTTGAGGAATTATGTCCCAAGTCTTATGGAATCTAATGTTGAAATCAGTCATCTACTCATTGGGCACACACTTTTTTATAGTCAGTTTCTCCACCAAAGTGATAGATGATCTGATTTATCTTCAAAGTAATTACATAGAGCCATTCCAAGCTCATCCTAGGTAGCAATAGATGTAGGTCTTAGGCCACAGTACCATTAGAGTGCTTTACCCTTGAAAGAGGCTATAAACAACCTAAAAACAACATCATCATGTGTAATCAGATAGATAGAGCATACATTGGCCACATCTTGAATGTGTTCAACAGGGGTGACTTGATTTTCTCCTATGAAGTATGGAATACTCTTGAGTGCAGCCGTTGGCATATCATGTTGGGCATTGAGATTGAGTGGGATTCCACTAGTGAAGCTGGTGAAGTTCCTTGGAGGAGGAGGAGGTTGAAGCACCATAATAGGGAATGATTTTCTATTTTTAGGATTAGATTGCATGCAACGAGTTGGAGATGGGGATGTGCATGTGAAAGTTCTACTACGTGTGTTTCTCGAGAGAAAGTTGGAGTGTCTAGTTTACACTCTTCTCATAAAAGGTTCTCAAGAGTGTAAAATAGGATCTCTAGAAATGTTGGGAGTCACCAGATGTGTTGAAAAATCCTCCAAAGGATGAAAATACTAAGTTCACACACCAAAACTTAGAAATATGAAATTTAAGCTTTCACTTGCTAGTCCCACCGGGTGTGCCAAAAATTGTTGGTCATTCAAACTTGCACCCGTGTCTTAGATATGGAAGGACCGAGTCATTTGAGAAAACAATAGAACCATCTCCAAGTTGTGGGACCTTACATTCTTCAGACGGATCTATGGAGAAGGTTAGTTCCTCTATTTATTTCTACTGCTACTACTACTCCTAATGTTGAAAGGTAAAACTAAGCTAACAATGCCAAGGGACTAAGGATATAAGGATAACATAAAGGAAAACTAATCTAAGGAAGGTGATAGCACCAGAAAAAGAGGGATGAACACTATCTATTCTAAGAGAAAATGAAGGGAAATGTGTGAAAGAAGAATAGGCACATGTAGCACAACTAAGACACATTTACCTGATCATTTTCATGGAACACAACTAAAAAGGGAACTACAAGGGACGTAGAATGACACAAAAATCACACAATGTAAAAGAAAGGCAAGAAGAAAGAATACAAACACGCTTAGGACAAATAATATTCACAAAATGATGGTTCCATTGCTTCTAGAAATGTACAAAAATGTTATAATGGAGAAAGACGCTGATATCCACATGCACGAGTAAGATATAGAGGTCTGGGAATCAGAATACATAAATATGAAGTCCTTAGAAAAGTGTGTAAGGATCCAAAGTGTCCAACGGTAAAAAATGAGCTTAGCTCTTAAATTTAGAGATATATACATGGATGAAGAAGAGAATAAGGAGGAAAACCCAAATCTGAAATATAACCACCAATAAGAAACATTCAATGCCTACAAATCCACCTGCAATTTGTCAAATGTGTTTCCCCAAGTCTATTTGGTGTGTTGGAGAAGGAAAGAGGGTAGATCAGATCAAATTAGGTGGTTGGAGAAATTAGATCTTCTCATTAATTCCTAGAAATACTTTTCCCCATTTCTCACCTACCAGATCTACCAAGAATTTCAATTTGAATATCTAGAACTTTAGCCTACGTCTACAACTATCGATTGAGACTAGGTGCGCCGATTAGAGATTTGTAGAAAAGATATTTCTGTAAGAATTTTTTTCGAGTCATTATGCATGCAAGACATGTGGTACACATAGATTGGATGAAAGGATGAACAATTGTGTAAATCTTCATTTCATTTCTGCCACATTTCACTCATTTATTTGTTGTAAGGATTTGGTGCCTTTTTGGTAGACTTTGACTGGTTATGTGTGGCACACTCAAGCATGTCGAAAAATACATGGCATGGAAAGGCATAGGGGAGAGCGTAAAGGTATGCACATGGAATAATGAGGCATGAGAATAAGATAGAAGGAATGCATGCATAATTGCAACATGCGTGGAGGAAATGGGGAAAAATGGTGAGTGGAAAACTTATGGTCAAGGAGCAACTATTACAAGGTAATGTGTGGGGCGGGTGAGAGGTCAAGGGACTTAGCTAATTTGAAGCAAGTGCAAGGCACACACACCGGATGAATATATTCTAGGAATAAGGTGAATGCATGGAAGATGCGTGTAAGATAAGAGTGGAACAAAGAGCTAAAGGAAAATGGAAAGGGGAGAAGGGGAAGCACGCAAGGGCACTCAAGGAAATAGTGACCAAGTGAATATGTTAAGGAGACAATTGAGGTGTACGATACTTGTAATGAAGATCTCTAAGCCATAATATGTATGTAAGTTGTCCAAATAACTAGAAGAGTTATTTGAATACCATGAACCATATAATTTGACATGTCCTTAAACATTCATTTCTGTCTTTTGCAAATTCATTTTGTGAAGGGCCATAAGCAATTTCACACTAAAAACAAATCCCTTTAGAAGTACAGAAGTATTCTAAGATATTGTCCAAATACTCACCTCCATTTTTAGTTTGAAGAACCTTGATGTACCTTTCCACTTGTTTCTCAAAGCAATATCCTTGAAGTCTCAAAAGTGCTTGAAGAATTCAGATTTATATTTAAGGAAATACACCCAAGTTTAATGCAAAAAATCATCATTGAAGGTAATTATATATAGACCTCTAGTAAACGAAGGAGATAGGAAGTGGATATAAATGTCACTATGGATAAGATCCAAAATATGAGTAGCTCTCCAGGATTTTCCTTTGCCAAAAATTTATTTGGGGTGCTTCTTAAGGGAACAACCCTCACAAAGACCCTTAGAAAAATTTATGCAAGGTAACATGTTGACCATTTAATTTTTGCTTAACCGTTCAAGCTAATGATAATTAAGATGACCAAAAACTCATGCCATAGTTTTCTAATCTCATCTACATGAGTAAGAAAGGTAGTGGGTGTCGAATCAAAAGTAATATGGGAAAAGGTATATAACCATAAATGGTGATCCACTTTTCTCTCACCATGGTGGAGTCGAGTAAAGCTCACATATATTCACCGAGTTAAGAATAACTTCCACTCACATTCCTTCACCATGGTGAGTGATTTGGTAAACTAATAATAGATTGGTAAAGAGATTAGGAACATTTGACACTTGGTTAATTATTCTACCTTTCATCTCAACAAATCCACTACCAGAAACTTAAACCATAGTATCATCACCCAATGTGATTTGGGACATGCCACATGGGTTAATGTTGGGGAACTCAACTTGTGAAGAGCACATGTGGTGCAAGGTACCAAAATCAATAATCCACATTGAAGAAGGAGCTATTCTAGCTAAAATATCCTTTCCTTTCTTCTTCTCATATTTACACTCCTTTTCTTTGGAATACTTGGACTTGGGAGCATTTTGTTTCATAGAATCGGAACACATATTTTATTTTTCTCAAGTAAATGAGCTAGGTGATTTATTTGTTTTCTCATTCATTGATTCTCTTAATGTCTAGTATTATTGAAATATGAACAATTACACTTTTCCTTCTTCAATTTAGGTTCATAAGTCAAAGTGTTCTTGTTAGATTTGGTTTAGGATTGGTTGGTCTTGGTTTCCTTCTCCAGTTGGTCATTTTTCTACTTCTTATTTTCAGCTTTCTTTCCCTTATCATTACTTGTTACAAGGGAATGTGACTTAGATTTGAGAGTCCTTATTTGAATGAGTTTGTCTTGTTCTCAAATGATTTGGGATAAAAAAACTATCAAATGAAGGCATTTTAAAATTACTTCTAAGAGTGGATTTCATGGCATGGAAGGTTGAAATGAAGACGGAGTATTCGTGCCTTAACTTAAAAAGAATTGACAAGATCAATTGGGCATATTTTTTCTCAACTTTGCATTCCCTTAAGAGAAATCTAGTGTGGATGAACTGTGAGAATAAGGATTATAGGTAATCAAATTCACTAGGATTTAATCCTAGAAATTAATTTTCCAACTCGTGTGCTCTCTCATGTCATCTTGTTTTCCGAACATACCATCTAAAGTTTCTATGATTCATCAAGTGTGTCAGAAGACTTAATGTGGAATATAAAGTCAAGATAAATAAACATACAAATAATACCGAGGATTTGTCACATCAGTTCAACCACTTTGATTTTTTGGAATCATCATTAGGTTTAGTATTAGCTCCCATGGTGATGCAAAATAACCCTTTACCTCTTAGTTTCATTACCGTTTTTGATCTCTATTGAAATAATTTGAATGACGTGAGCATTGTACTTGAAAGAGCATTCATCTTGTGAGAGAGAAATAATAATGAAGAAGGAAACAAAGCACAAACACACCCAAAACAATATTTTCACCCCCTATTTATGACACTTTATATTTTAGTGTGGTGATTACAATTAGATACAAATGTGTGTCATGAAACAGATTGGTCACTCACCTTTCAATCGGTGTAATAATGTGTAAGTGTGGATACTAAAATACATTTTTGGTGATCGTGAAAATTCAACACCATAAAAAATCATAAAAAGATGATAAAATTAAGAGAAGGGGACAAAACCTAAATCATGTGTGAGAAATAGGATCTCACATCTCCATGAAACCCCTTTTACGCAAGGCTATAGAGGATTTTCTCACTAGCCTGTAAGCAATAAAAGGAGCGATATAATGTAATAAATGGATCAAAATGAGTCTAAAGGACGTCCAGGACACATTAAAAGCTCCCAAAAGGAAGAAAAGGGCTTCAAAAGCGTTACACACTAACAAAAAAATTAACGACCAAAAAAGTATAAAAATTAAAATTTTCCCAATTAATCTAATTTTTAAATTAAATGGGTATTTAAAAAGACAAAACATTTAATTAAATTTTAATTAATCACTAATTATTAATTAAACCTCCAAATTAATTATGATAAGAAATATTAATACCTCCCTTAAAAATAGATCCTAATTAGTACAAATTAAGACCTAAATTTAATAATGTTCTTACCTTTCATTAAAACAATCCCACTCAAAAGTTATTAAATCTTATGTTAAGAAAGCATGGGTTGAAACATGCTTGAGAAAGTTAAAATAAAAAGGAGGAAAATAGGTCAATGGGAGGAGGGAATAGCTCCACATGGATCTTGACATAGGGATTGAGGGAGCGAGATGGGGTGAAGGGGATAAGGTCGATGTTGGAATTCAAAATGGCTAGAGGGTGATTAGGTAGGAAGAGTAACAAATCGGGAGGATTAAACGGTGCAAAGGTCAAGAAAAGGGAGCTATGATAGGTCATGAATAAGGATGAGATACGAAAGAAAACCGGGGTAAGGAGTGAGAGGTTAAATGATAAGGCACATGAAGAAACAACATGGATGCCAAGGTAAGCATCCTAACATAGAGCATGTAGGCTTAAGGGCTCGAACAAGCCAAGACAAGTAGGGCATGAAAATAGAGAAAATACATGGGAGATAATATGGTGAGATCTAGGAGTGCTAAGGAATAATAATCCAGAACCAAGATCAAGTCAATGAGTTGAGCATGGAAACAATTAACATGAGATTGAACAACCAAAACCCGACTAAGTATGCATAAGAAACCCACCCATAAGAAACTAGAGAACCAGACCCAACCAAGGACAAAGGACCAACTTTTTGAGTTTGGAAAAAGATAACCAACATGCTTTGGGAGCTCACCGAGCTAGGAGGAGGTAGCAAAATAGGGTTAACACGAGGTACATGACAACAAATAAGGGGGCACAAAGTGGCTTAAACTAAATTTTAATGAAAAATAAATCCAAATTAAACGAAAAGAACCCAACTCAAAATAGATTTCTTCCAAAGTTAGTTGCAGAACTATCTAAAAATAGTGGAGAAATCCCTTTAAACCACACATGCACAAAACCTAAGAAAACACAAAATCCAATAATAATGAATGTTAAAAACAGTTAACAAGATTCCAAAAATGATCAAAAAAATTACAAGATAAGCACTAATAATGAAATTGGAATTAATTAGCAACCAAAAAAAAATGATTACACATTTTCCAAACAACCACTCGATACCATGTGAGATTTATCTACAAGGATCAATATGGAACTCCATGCACATTGAAGTGGTTACAATCCAACAAAGTGATGTGAATGCTCTAACCAATCAACAAGTGAAATCGAACAACAAGGAAAATCATGCATACTCATTCTCATAGATCGAAATAAGAGGGTACGTATGCGAGTGTTGTGTAACTCTCATGCCCATAAAATCATTTCCTCCATGAGGGAAAGAGGAGTTATGATTCCAAAAGGAAATGTAACTCCTATGGCGCCATGACGCATATCACAATGATATAATATGCCATGTGTCATATAACTTCTATGACCTATGATCTCACCTAAGTGATATGAATCACCATGTGAAGTGGAAAAGACATCGAGTGATGACGAGGAAATTCAAAACACCAACAAGAATAAATGATAACATCCATCCAACCATTTATACTCCAATATGAGGTGGATCTGGTGATACCAATAGAGAAGAGAGTGGAAAACACCTTGCAAAAATTTCTTTCACACTCCTTTCGGGATGATGCATGGGATAGCCAAATTTTCAAAGATGAGGTGGGAAATTACAAATCTGTAAAGGTTAGTAAGTACATATCACTTAACAAGGAATATAGAGACAAATAAGTAATAATTATCACATCCTTGAAATTTCCATTTCAAATACAACCACATACTATGCATACATTATAGGATGGCTAGGAGATACACAACAATAATAAATCCAATTTGGAAAAATTTGAGAATGAAATAAATAAAATATATATAAAATATGATATCTCAAAAGACCCAAATGGCACAAAAGATACAAATTTTATGGACTTAGCGTTTAATTATTGTACAAAGTAGATGGAAAGAGTGGATAATATAACAAATGTGGAATAACATAGTAGTATTATTGATTGAGAAATTACGTAGATACAATGGGAGACCTCAACGAATAAACCAAACTATGTAGAGATAAAGGATACTCAAGCCCCATTCGATCTCATACCAAATATCTAGCAAAATCCAAAACTACAACTATGGAATGAATCCATACACGAACACATATTTGAGTCAAGAAAATTTGAAGGAAAAATTAATGCAAAATATTCTAAGTACTTCCCCACATCTATACTATAAAGATGACTCCAATCCTTATATATCATATAATATTTTATTATATAAACACATTCATATAACCCACCATGTCCCGTAAATATAGCCGAAAAAGTTGAGTGAAGTAAAATTTCCTTATGCTAGAAATCAAAGTCCTAGTAGGTTGATTCCATGGAGTTCCCACAATAAAATAGGAACAAATGTATATCAGCCAATTTTGTTTTAAATAAGTCGATACTTCACATTGGCGAGAAAAATAAATTGTAATAAATAAAGAAAAAACATAGTTTTGATAAAGTTCTTCATCTTGGTTGTCTCAAGGACGAGAAATTTTTTTGAAGACCAAGGATGATGTTGACGGGGGTTCTTCATCAGATTTTTACACTAAGGCATTGATAGAAGTAGATGTCATAAGGAACTATATATTGTAAAAGAGTACAAAATCCATGAACGAATAGAAGTTTAATGACCTCAATAGGATAATCCATGGGAAAAGGTAGAACCGCGGGACACTTTGGAGAAGGCCACAGGTCACCAAAGACTAAAGAAATATGCGAAGCAAAGAAAAACTACAAAATGAAGACAAAAATGAGAACCAAAGATGTAAAGTCACTATCAAAATGGGTGAGTATTGGGTATTGTATGGATCAGATACTTATTGTAAATCATTATAATATAAAAATAGATAAACACACACACACACACACACACACACACACATGAAGAGAGATATAGAAATAAATAGATTCATAAAATCATAGTTTAGATGTTAGAATAAAGAAGTGTGTGATAATGATAGACAAAGGATACTTTGAATTGTAATGAATTATAAACAATCAATATAAATATTATGTTTTACTCCATTCTTGTTCATATGATTCTATGTTAGTACTTATTGTTATGATTTATTTTGAATCCTTTCTCTCGAGATATCCATTTCCAAATATTTAACTACTTAACCCTCAAAATTGCATTGAGGCTTATTGTCAACATCCATGTGTTTTAATTGATTAATGTGTTTCATGAAGAAAAATATTTGAATTAGTGTAGATTTTTAAATATAAATGACCATAAGGCTAAAATATATGCAATGACCATGTTGGTACCCAATATTACACCTCCTTAGGGCTAGGCAACATTAGTGAGTGAAATCATATTCTTCGAAGATGAAAAACTTTGTTTTGTCGTTTTATAGCTAGGAAGATGATGAAAAACTCATTTGAACATAGATTTTGAGGGATTGAGTGACACATACAAAGGGGATAGTATTCCATTCTACTTTAGGACTTTCCTTTGACCTAGGTGAGAGAAATTGTTGTGTAACCTAAAAATGTAAGGGGATGATTGAAATATTCAGTCTCTTAGTTTCCTTTTGAAAGCAAGTAAGTCATCTGGATGATCATGGATAATGAATGCACTATTTAAATCTCACAAGTTTTCACACTAAATGGTGCATATGTCACTCCAATTGGACTCAGGTTACTCTAGACAACATGAAATTCCATCTTCTTTTGCATATTTATGGAAAGGGAAGTAAAACTTGTAAAGTCCCTTGGCAAATGTTTATAGGAAAAGAAAACAAAGATGAATTATAGGATTTAAGAAATGGTAGGTTTATATTTTGTGTGAATGGGAGATTAAAAAAGATGAAATTGACTATGATAGGTTTCTCAGAACTCCAACAGTGCCAAAAATCATTCTAGGTATAAAGGACACTCAATTAATCAAAAACAATCCCTTGGAGAGAAGGTATGCATTCATGGAGGCCCAAGAATACATGATTTCATACAATCTTCAAGAAATCACACATGAAATATCGTATAAATTTCTTGATAAAATATTCACAACTCCCTACTTATTACACCTAAGATACACTCAAAGGCTTACAAAAATATTAGCAACAAAATGGATGCATTATGAATTTAAAACTGTGCATAACACTATGAAAAGAAGGCTCTAATTATAGTACAAAATCAATTACCAAAATACCACCATCAAGACCAAATATAGTGTAATTTAGAGGATCCATAAACAAAATATTGTAACAAGAAAAATAGCCGACTAATTTAAACTATACCTCATAAGAACAAAACATGACAATGATTAATGAACACACACACAATTCGTTTTCATATTTTCAATTTCCTTAACAAAGGAACATAAAACTTATGATCTTAATGCTTATCAATGGTTGTACACTTGCAACCATCTTGACATAGGAAAATTTGAATAAGTAAAACAACTCATAGACATCTCATTAAAATTTAGGATTCAAGAAAGCACATCAATTATCTTTGTCTCTTCTAAAGCTTAGAAAATTTTAAACCCCCTTATGTATGAGGACATACCCTCATACTTATACAATTCTAATGAGTCTCATTAATTCATTTCCCCCCAAAAAATCTAACAAACAATTCCCCCTTTTTACAATGACAGAAGTTTTAGAAGAACATACTTCCAATCAAATGAAAATATATGGTTTTTCAGTTATTTTCCTTGGGACCACTTAATACATATTATGCCATGTGGAAAGCTGTTAACTAGAATTTTCACGATGTGATTTGTATTCATTTGTTATCTTATGATAACCTAGGGTGCCATGTCATCAATTCCACCTTTTAACATTATTTCCATTTTGGGAAAGTTGGGAAGCTTCTGATGATTATTTTAATTGTTCTTTTAATGAAACTTTGATTTGACATCGATCTCTTTCTCCTTTTGGAAATCCATTTCGGGATGTGTATAATCATTATTATTATTTCTTGAATTGAATGTCCTTTCATGTTAATATGCTAATGAACTCCTTTTCGAGTAACGTCAATCACTTTTACCCTTTTCCACCTTGTGCAAGTATCAAAATGATCCTCGCATTTAACCCGGATATGATTTTTACACCAACTACTCTAGGTCCCCATTTTCTATAAAAATTTCTTCTCTTTACATAAGCCCATATATTTTTTTCAGGTTTAGTGGGAAAATATTCTCTTGGTGCCTCTTTTCAAAATGGTAGAAGTAGTACTAGGAGATAATTTATAGGCACTTTATTCGAAATCTTTAAACTTAGTCTTTGATCTTTCAGGCCCGGATGAAGCATTTATATGCATGATTTTTGAAATTAAATATTAGGAGGATGTGATGGGCCACTTAATACTCATGTTGTTTGAGTGGCATTGATAAGAAGGTTGGTCAAGATGAGCCCATTCTTCTCTACCTTCCAAGTCATGTATTATCACTTGTTTCGTTGGGAGGATCAAAAGACTCTCGAAAAATTGAGAAAATTATGGCATCAATGCAGGCCCTCAATTTCCAACAACACTATTAACATGTCTCCCCTATTTTTTAATAAATAATTTAAAGAGAAATAAATTCCCATGGATGCATATATTTTTCAAGAATAGGTTCTTGTTGACAACTTGTCTTCACTATCCCACATAATGGCTGAACTCAAGAAACGTATTTGTCTTCTCTTGGAGAAAAAAACAACGGATCCTTTACCTATAAATGATTCTAGACAACCATCATATTTTCTGAGAAGTGCAAGGGTGATTCCAACTCAAAGAATTGAGGCCAATCAGCTCCAAGAATTTCAAGAATTATACCTCCATCTCCTAGAATCACTTATCTACCACCTTCCACTTCAAACGCTACATGAAAGAAAGCTTTTCTCAAGGTTGGTTTAGGTATCAAGGAATGGGTATCTTCCTGCAGGAAGAAATAATTGATTCATGTTTATAATGGCCCTAGGGAAAGTATCAAAGAGATCTCGGATTTGAACATGTCTCATGACCTTGCAAGATACATTTTGTTTGTATAAAGGGATGAGGATGTTGAATAATTTATGTTAAGGAAAAACATCGTTGGGAAATATTCCTACCAAGGAGGAATTCATAAATATAGGATGATATTGTATATTTTCTCCTTCTACAAATATACTAAAATGCATGTAGATATTTCATGGGATGGGGCCCCTATAGAATCCCCATTTTTCTTAGTACTTACAAATGTAAATGATTCAAAATATTACAATGTACTTCATGTTTACAATAGATCCAAATTTATTTCAAAACAAATGAAATCATATTGCATTACATTATACCACATACATAATCAAAATGTGCATATTAAGAAAATATATGATTTTCATGAATGAGAATAAACAAAATGAAGAATAAGGAAAATTTTAAGGGAACAAGGCTAAACTCCTTAATGGTACATTGGGGTAATCCTTGAGTTTTTTAATATCATATTCTGTGCTTCGATACTCTTTCATTGTATGCATCAAATTAATGAAATATCTGAGTAATATCTTCTTCATCTAGCCCAACATGGAACATGTGTATCATACCTTATCCTATCATCATTTGATCAAATTATTTTATTGCAATCTTACTCTTCCTCAACCCTTTTGATAATTTGGTCATCTGGTGTTCCATGGTAACAAACCTCTAAATAATATTATAGTTGAAAGGAATTCAGAGATGATTTGATAAAATCCTATGTTAGGAAATTGTCCCTAAGTTTCCATAAGTAATTATATTTTCATCAAGTACCATTTTTTCAAATCTACAATCTAGATAGTCAATGCACTCTGTAATTAAGACCCTTCTTATACACAATTTTTCTTTGGCTTCTTTTAGAATTTCAATTATTAATCAAATTGCATCCAGATAAGTATGTTGTATTCTACTTTATACAAGTGAAATAATCTCTTATTCTTCTAACAATTGATCATCCAACTCAGTTACTGCCTCAAACTTGGGCAAGACACCCTCCCAATAATATAGTTCATCATTGCATTTTTCTATCTGGTCTTTGACATCATTGATCCTCTCTATTAATTGGTCATAACATCTTAGTGTGTCCTCTATAATTTTATTTCCTTTTTTAGATAGCTCGTCCTTCCATTTTTCCATATCATCAACCTTTTCCTTGGATTTCTCAACCTCATTTAAGGCCTCTGAGGTTATTGTAGTGGTTATTTCCTGCCCTTCATCCACAGGTTGTATCCATTTCTATACATATGAGGATAATATTTTTACTTTTTCCTTTAACGGTTTCTTAGTTTCTTTATCTTCATCCATTTTATGTAGCAAACCCCTAACAGCCACCATAACATCCCAATTTAAGATTTATCTGGTAGTTTTTCCTAGTGGGATATGTGTAACATTATAATCACTCAATGTGATTTCACCTTTTAGCTTGTCACCCTGTGGAGTGGCTATTTCCAAAGTCCCGAATCCTTGTTGATCTATATGAGTTTTAGTCAAGATTATGGCCTTCTTAGGAGCTCTTATGGGTTTTAAGAATACAATATTTATTATATCCACTTGTCTCCTCTTGAATTGTTTCCTTCTCTCTTCTTGGAAGGATTTCTCCTAATCATCCAGTTGTGAGAGTATTTCCCACACTTTCTCCTTGTGATGTGGGTTGTGGAATTTTAGAGAAAAATACCAATTGTTTGGATGCATCTTGAGGATATTGTAATAATGGTACCTCTTCATGTGTATTTTCCACTTTTACTATTGAATCCTTAGATTCATCATACAATGTCATTTTATCTAGTTGTTCTTTCTCCTATCCCTGTTTGGGATTGGCTATTTATTTCTTGAATCTTATTATCAACTGGTTTTCTCCCTTGTCTTTTCTTTCCACTAGGGTGGCATTCATTTCGTAGTTTCTCCTAGAGATTCTTTGACTAGAATTTCCACCTTGGATGATTCCTCCTTTGTATTGTATGTACTTCTTTTAGAGACTAATGTTTAGTGGAGAGATATTCCTGAGTTTGCACACTAATGACCTTTTGTTTAACTATTATTCCTCTTGTTGTTCTATGATTTAGGTTTTTTGTTGTTCTATGATTTAGGACCCAATAATTGATATTTGATCCTTATCATCAATTGGCACATTCTCCTTATCATTGATCTCAACCATTTTAGTAACTTCTTATGTATCCTTCACCATAACTTCTTTAGCAAGGTCTGTCTCTTGAAGTGTCTTATCACCCTTTACAATTCCTGATTCTTTCTAGGGTGATCTCTAGTAGAGACAATGTTTTATGTAGATGTTTCACTTACAATACCTTGAATCATTGGTTCTTCTTTCCTTATAAGTATTGAACTTTCGATGTGAAAATTTTGAATTTGAACCTCTATTTCAATATTTGATGGCTGGGAAAAAAATTTCATATTCTCCTCTACCCGAGGAACAATTTTATCCCCACCATATACATTTCAACTGTTACATCAATAATTTAAAGTGGAGGAACTTCTTCAAGTGCATTTGTATCTATCACTTCAATTGGATTTTTCATTTGTTCATGTGGTTGACTGAAATGAGGAAAATTATGATCTTTAGACTGCATTACACTTGATTCCCCTTGCCTCTATTCTAGTCACAATGCTATTGGGATGATTAGACATGGGGATAGTATGAGTTATTTGTTCATGGGACAACTCTACCACTATTCTTGTTGGAAATAAGACTGAAGTTGCAACTTCTGGTGGTATAGGTGGAGTAACATGATTTTTTTCCTAGACTGTTGTGGCATTGCTTGCTCTACTAGTGTGTAGACCAATTTTCTCTGAGCCTTGGTGAGTGGGACTAGATCAATGAATTCAAGATCTTTAATTTTATGTTTCTTTGATACATGACCACCTTCCTTTATTAGACTACCAGTATCCCTTACCAATGGTGGTATCACCTTGGATTTCTTTGTAAATCTTTCAAAATATTTGAGGTCAAATGTATCTCTCTCTTTAGCACTTTAAGGTTTGAGTTTTGGGTTAACACTTACTAATAATCCTATCATATTTTTATATGTGTTAGATGATCCTGGAAATGTTATTAAGGGAGTCATTGGTTTAGTTATACCCAATCCTTTATTCTGTATGGGAAATGATTCGGTGATAGGGGAATTTTGCATAGACTTCAAGAGCATCTCTTATATCTTTTGTTTTAAAATAGACATAGAAGTTCCAGTCTCACTAGTAGCAATAGTCCATTCATAAATAATTATAGAAGCGGGTCTTTTTTTTGGAAAGTAGGGATTTTTCATTTAATGGATCCATCTTCTTAGCTCCTTTTAGAGGAGTGAGATCTCCCCCAAAATATTTAAGTCTCTCGAACTCAATTAACACTTTAGTATTTTGAAGTGATAAATCCATACCTTTTCATTACAACCAAGGCATAGTTCTTTTCATCACATTGACTATTCTTTTATGTGGGTCATCTGACTCTTCTTCATCCCGACTATGGGAGTAATTGGTTGTGCCTCAATCTTATGGTCAATATAATATTGACTCACTATTTGTTGATCATCTGATTATTCCTTAAGGCCCTACAAAATCTTAAAATCAATGATCTACCTAAGGGTCATCCTAGAGAAATATCTAAGTCTTACCTCTTATTCATCCTTGCAATTCATCCAATAGTCCTCAAAATGAGGCTCATGCTCATATGAACTTCCCAAATCTGAAATAACAACCCATCTGATATCATACTTAGATCTAGGTTCAAATTTATCCATCTCAAACCTTTTTATCTCCTCTCCCATCAACCTAGCCTTTGCAATGGTGGTGCAATAATACCTCCCAATCTTGATAGGAAAATTAATGTTTGTCTTGTGCTTCCTTGAAATTATTATGTGCATTCGTGATAATTGCCTTCAAATTCACACAAGGCTCATATGTCATCTACATATCTAGGAAATTTGCATGGGTTTATATCAAACACACTAGCTCGATATAAGTAAAAACCATGTTGAATGAAAATACAACCATATTATAATATTGCATTCTTGGCCTCTTCAGATATCCTATACTGATCCCATTCTGGTTTGAAAATACATATTACAGGTGCAAAAATGTATCATTTACCTATCTAACATTTCCTTTCCACTTGTCCAGATTTAGCTAGGGATAAAAATCATGTACTCTATGATCCTTGAAGTTTTCCCTTTGTGGGAGGTTAGGAAAAATCTTATGAATTTAAATATTGTAAATCAAGTATGACATCATATAAAAATCAAGATTGGAAGTGATGCCCATGCTGATTTTTGTGGCTAACTCAAAGAGCTATGTGTGGATTGATGTGGCTATGAATGTTGCCCAGAAAATGTTTCCTTTATTTTCCAAGATAACCCCTATGTATGGACACATCCATTCTTTAAATTCATAAGCCATATCCAGACCAACCATTCTACTCAACAACACAATTATGTCTTCAACCTCTTCCACAAAATGTGATTTGAGTAATTTCTTAGGGATTATTTTGGTATACTTTATGTATGTCAGTAACCATTTAGTGTTAATGAGCCTGGAATAATCACTCTTCTTAGCCTCATAATCACTTAGGGCTGATTCTATGCTTATGGTTACTAGTTTCTCAATTTTTGGTAGCCCTAGCATTAATCTAAATGCTCTAGGTGTTAAGGTCAATACTCTCTCACCACTTCCATCTAAGACTTTCTTTTTTCCGGATCATAATTTTCAGCACAAATCCTTACTAATTATGGACAATGTACATAGGGAGGAAGGGAAGAGGTTAGGTAAATATGGTTGGCATCAATGGCCGCCATAAATTAAATTTTATTAGGAGCACAAAGTCTTCACAGAAAGTCATTCAAGTTGGTGTTTATTAGATTTATATCTTTGATTGTGTCCAAATTACTTGGTGATACTAGAGGCAACATGATATACTAACTCCATAGTCTTAATTTTGTGTATTTTTACCTTCTCTCTCGGTATGTTGTGAATTGAAGGATTGGAAAATAGGAAAAATATAAATACTATATTCCAAAGACTCGAGAACTTATCTGTTCCTTAGATTCTAAAAATTCTTATTTTTCACTCGTAGTTTCAATATCCTTGATTTGAATGTACACACCCATGATTTATATTTTCTCTTCACACTGTGAATTTGTAGAGTTAGGGATTCTATATTTTCTATGTGTACAAGTGAATATTCAAAATGATCGAAGAAAATTTTAAATGTCTCACCTTGATCTACACAACATGCATTAATGAAAGTAGGCATAAATGCTTCAAATCCTAATCATTCGATGTGATTATCCCTTTTAAATGTGATTCATCCATGTGTGTCTATCTAAAGAATGATGGGGTTGGGGAGTTTTCTCGCATTTTTGTTCATTTTTCAAAGGGGTGAAAAACTATAGATTTGACCCGATCACCCACTGTTGACTTTGATTACGTGTCCCCCTTAGGGATTCATAATTGTAACTACACTTTGCACTTTACTTGGTGTAAAGTTCAAAGGTAATTATGAGGAATGTTTCCCCTCTCCAATGATATCTTTAAACGTGTTTCCTTTCGATGAGAGGGGATACTTATATATTTTTCATTATGCTCTCACAAATATTCCTAGATTATTCCATTAGGCCTTGGGGATTATTTTTCACATTGCATACTTATATTATTTCTACAAACATTCAAGCATGGCTAAATATTGTGTTACAAACCAAAACATGCCACATGTTCTTGGTTGTCGGGAATAAAATGTAATTTGCACAAGAGATTAGATTGAACAACACAAAGTATTTTGCAAGGATTTTTAAATGGTTCATTGGAAAATTTTAAAATGACATTTCTATGAGAAAAACATAGGCATATATACTTTAATTTAACACAACAAATTTATACAGAGATTCAATACCTTTCTTAGTTCAACATCGATTTGTTTTCAAAGTTATGCAATTTTTCATGTGTTACAGACCTTGGTAAGCATGGGAAAAAAATTGAGGACACATTTCAAAACATGGTGCGAGCTCAAAATGAACACCAACAGACCGAACATATCAAACACAAGTCCTAAAATTATATTTTTGTATTTTCTTGAATATGAGATAGAAAATGTGAAACTCTAAGTAGAATAAGTACTAATATATCTAGGGAATAATATATAATGGTCAAAAATTATGTGGGGTCATGGGTAAGTTTTGTTCCCTCAATAATCACATAAGACACGTGAAATGTGATAGATCATCAAGTAGTAGTCTCTCGAACTAAATGTAACATCATGTTCAATATGATACCCTATAATATCATGCCTGTAAATTTTCAATGAATCTATGCCTCGATCACAAGTAAATTCTCTCAATGTGAATTATCATGAATTATTTTTCATCAATAGTCATGCTTGCACAATGAGTCCCTAACTCTTATGTATTTCTCATGACTATATGATGCATGATGCATCATAGTAGTAAGAGTTAAAACATGTTTAGAACATGAGTGGGGGAGTAATCAAATGATATCCTATGATATTTTCAAGGGGATGATCATGTATAAATATTTCTAATAGATAACCATATGTGAGGATAGTTCCATCATGAAAAACTTGAATAATAACATTGTTAAAAGGGAATATAACATGGTCAAGATTTTAACCAAACATGCCCCTATTTATTTTAGTTAAGAGAGTCTAAAGAAAACATTGTACTAGAATAAATTAGGGAAATGTAAAATATGATATGAAAAGATTTTGGACCAAGTGTTATTGTAAATTGAATTGATTGTATATCATAAAAAAATATATGTAAGGGTGTTGGAAAATTCTATATTTCACACAATAACTTCATGAAAATTGGTAACTTTACACCTAAAAAATCAACACGTGATTCCAAATGAACTTGAATTATTGAGGTTGTGCTAAGACAGTCAAAGTATGATAAATGAAATAGGAATGGGATAAGTAGATGTGGTATAAATGGGATAGGAAAAATAATAATAGTACAAGGATCTCGAGAATAAGATACATGAAAATGCTTGACTTGTAAATTAGGAATTTTCTCATTAAGGGAAAAGAATGGTCACCTAATCAGTATGGGAGTGATATTATGGTCAAGGATGATTGTTGTTCACAACTCTTGATGTATATCGCTGGGCCGAAAACACCTTGTCTTGGTTGTTGGAACGTAGGAAACTATCCATTGACATCTAGATACTCCTCTCCAAAGAGTATCATGCAAGAGTGTGGACGAGGGATGTTTTGAACAAACTACGGGTTTGGGAGTCTAAACCGGTCTACTCGGATAGTGAGGTAGAACCAATATTGTTTGGTTGTAGTTAGTTTCTTTTTAAGATCATTAAGCTGACCTATGATTTGTGGAGGTAAAGGGGTAGATCTGAAAACTAAAGCTCGTAGACCTAGGTCTATATCTCCTTGATACTATTTAATACCTTATGGATTAATGATAGGTTTGAAGATCCTTCTACAAGGTTTAGGTGTACTTGGGACGGTAATGTAGGACAACGAATTGTGAGCAAGGTGGGAGGAAATCAAATACTTAGTGGAAAAAGGGGCTTGATACCGAGTTTAGGCAATCTAGGCCGCTAAAGAAACAAGATGTTGTGTTCATTCGACTTGTAATTTATCTTTAATTCCTAACTTTAAATAAGTAAAGCAAATGAATTTGAATTAAAAAAATAAAATGAATTCACCTTATAATTTAATTAAACCATGTTTACAAAAATTAAATAAACTAAATATGAAAACTAATTAATTATATATTTTTATAGATTTTTTAAAAAAGATTTTCAAATAAACAAAATGATTAAAATAAACTAAATTCATAAACCAATTTTTTTAGATTTTCTGGATTTAAAATAAGTAAATAAATAAAATCAATACTCCAAAATGTAGACACCTTAAAATAACACAATTAGTCGTAGTATTATCCCAATACATCATGTTATTCATCCCCTTATGATTGATTGATTAAATTGATTAATCATGCACATTTCATCTTGTTAGGATTAATTAAATTAATATTCAAAGTACCTTAGCTAGCTTAATTGAAATTTATTAAATAAATGATTAATTAATTATCTTACACATTGTAGCTAATTAAATTAGTTACCTAATTAGGAAAATATACCTATTTTCCTAGTCAACTTCCACTTAGGTTCCCTTTGGAACCCACTTGGGCTCCACTTCCTCATCCCATCAACTCCACTTGGAATCCACTTCACCATTCAAGTCAAATGCACTTCTAAAATCCTAGAAAGGTAGGGGAAATTGAATTGTATGTACAACTATTTTTCTCGGATGCAACTTCACCAACTAAATAATTACTGCAACTTCACCAACTAAATAATTACCGCAACTTCTTCCAACCACTACTCAACCTCTATAAAATAGAAATCATGTCCCATTACAAATCCATTTGGATTATTGTAACCAACTCTCTCAAATTTTCTTCTCAATATCTGCATATTGGAAGCTACATCCAATTTAAATATGTGTTCATAGCATTGTAATTCTATCATTTGGATACCACTTTCAAGAACACAAATATTACACCTTTTATAAGGTTACACAAGCTCAAAAGCTTCTTACAACCTTATCATTGAGGTTTGCAAGGAAGAACTGACTGGAAGGTTTGCATATGTATTTTTCTTTTCTTTCATTTTAGTTAGATTTTTCAAGCTCACATTCTAAAAATTTTGACTTAGAATTTCATCTTCATTCATTTTTGTTTCATCTTTTAGTGCAAATTTTCATTTTACTAGCACTTATGTTTTGCATTATTTGGTTTAAAAAAATTTACTTGTGTTTTTGGTGTTGCGTCTTGGGAGAAGTAAAAATAACAATTTCTATAAATCATAATAAAAATCTCTATTTCTTGGCTATTTTTTTCTTGTAACCTTCTTATAGTTTTTTGAAGGATCCTTTTGGGAAGTAGAATCAAATTTATATCTAACATTTTTTCTTTTACAATGGTTTTAAAGGTGTTTTCCTCTATTTTTAGAAAGTATTTTTAGTTATAACTAAAATTACCCACCTTTTAAACCCTACCAATTTTGGCCTCTTTTCTAAATTTGGCCTCTCTACTAAATTTGGCCTCTCTGCTAAAATTTTTAACCGCCTACTAAATCCTACATTTTCCACTAAATCCCTATCTACTCTAAGCTACCTAGCTACCCACCAAACTCAAAAGCTATCTCGATGAGCTAACCTCACACACACCAACCAATCCTAGGATACCTCGTTATCCCGCTCTATACCCCCTTAACTTTCTCACCTCCCACCCCAATCTCTCACTAATCTACTCACACATCTACCCTACCGAGCGGACCCACTCTACCTAACTAAGCATCCCACCCATTCCAGCCACCGTTAACCCAAACTACTTGCTCAACCAAGTGATCTCTCCATGCCTCGATGAGTAATCTATGCAATGATTTTTTCTCCCTCAAACTCTCGAGCTATCTCAAAATCTACCAACATTTCCCGAGCTCCATGTATATCTCCCTTGTCATGCCACATATTTTCTCACAACCCATGGCGACCCTTACACCGCGTCAATGCATAGATATCCACTCCACATCAGGTCATTCATAGCTCAGGATCTCCATTGTATATGTTCCACAATGTACCCCTCTCCCATGATCTCTACCTCATTCCCTCATTGTATCAAGCTACCCTCACACCCTACATGAAAAAAAAAAACCAACTTGGCCTGCAGAGGTGAGGTTTAATTCTCCTCTTTGCATAAACACCTTTAGATTCTTTCTGGGTTTTCACTTATATATGTGCCTTTCAATTAGGTCAAACAATTAAACTTAACTTAAACCTAAGTTTGTTTTTATTCTAACATTTTATTATTATTATTATTTTATTATTATCTTTTAAACTAACTTACTTTACATAGATATTTTTAATTAATTAATTTAGAATTTTTTAATAAGGATTAATTAGTTTTTAATTATTTGATTTGTTATTTTTAATTAATTAATGAGCTTATTTTTTAATTAGGACTTTATAGTTAATTTTTCATCAATTTCATACATGTTTGATTAAGGGTGAATTGAGGGTTATGTATAATGACCTACATCCTTGTTTACAATATGGGAACCAACACAAGGAACCCAAGTGAAGCAAATTATGGAGTGCCACAACTGCAACATATTTCAACTATGATTCCAAATAACCAAGTGAAGCCATTTTCTAGAGTGTAGCATCAACATCATATATCAACTAGGAGTCCAATGAGATGCATCATGTAATGAGTGAAACCAAGTTAGGAGTGTTGTAAATCTGCAGAAAGAACCAAGTGTTATCACTATAGTGATGAAATAGAGAGCTTCAACTATAGTGAAGTTTAGAGATGACACATTTGCGGTGAAAACCACCTCTTAGGAGGATCGTGCCTTGGGGGATTTAAAACCGGTGGGGCCAAAGACACAATCATGTGGCTTGACCACACCACTCCCACCCCATCAACTATTAATTTTATACATTGAGATAACTATGAAACTTACATTTACAAGGTTATTTGACATTTTCGTCCCTTTAAATCACTTTTTAAAGAAATTTTGAAAATGTTTAATTGTTTTTACACCATAGTAACACTTTTTGGCATATTCTTCTCTCATTTTGTTGTCATTTTTTATTTTTGTGAAGCTAAAAAAAAACATATTCTCTTTTCTCATACTTGCACAACCGATCTTGACAATTAGAAAAGTGTGTGTATCTTCTCTTTTTTTATGTTTTATCATGTATTTTCACCTCATGAAACACTTCTAAAACTTGTTTGTAGGACTGAATCTAATGAAGGTTATCCATACATTTAAACTACTAAATGTAGGTTTTCTTGGTCATAGAATAATGGTTAAGAAAATCTCATTTTAAATCAAGATAAGAAATAAAAATCACATTGTATTTGTAGGGCCCGGATAAAGGGTTAAAATCCATCCACTTAATTGTGGGAAGTGCTTTGGCTTAAGCCACAAAACTCATTGTGAGGAGTACCACAAGAACCCCAAAGTAGTTGGCACATTAAGGGAACAAGATGACGAAATGGGTACCCCCATCCTAGGTGAATATTATGAATTTATGAGATTAGAGTCACATATATCTAGTAGTGGCAACCCCAATGTGACTCATTTTAGAAATATCTTTACTCATTATTTAAAAGGGGGTAAATTAAAGCTAACAACTAGAAATAGTACTCATGCTCGCTCGGATATCTTTCTAAAATGTAGTTGAGAGAACCACCTAGGAAGCCACACACTCCGACCATGCCAATTTAAGCTAGAGGCCAACTTTCACAACATCATTCTCATTTTTATTATGTATTAACATGTTTGTGTTACTTTCTCTTGTCATTCACGTTTTCTCTCCCATCCACCTTGTAACTTTGTAAATAACTCTAAGTATTGATTTGTGGACATCCGCAACCACACTCAAGCACTTTCATCACTTTTCCATCTAAGTCTTGACATCATGATACTCACTTTATCATGGTCAAGCACCTTCACAATCACCTTGATCTATAAATTTCAGAATTCTTAAAGTTTGACACTTACATTTTTGAACTTTGAACATTACATCATCTTACATTGTCACATTTCAAATTCAATTTGTTAAATTATCAAAATCTTTAATATCTCTTCCTTGAATCTCTTTTAAATCATTCCTTTTGCCTTAATATGATATCATTAATCAATCACTTTCCCCTCATATCTTGTCTCCATTTTTGTGAGATTTGGACCTTTTGTCATCATTTCTTCACTCCTTGTTTCGACATTCACATTTTTGTTATTTGAAGTGCTTCACTTAATTTTTTTAGTCTCCTATGTTAACATTCATTTCATTACGAGTTGAGAACCCTCATTGTATTTCTTAGTCCCTTCATTCTTAACACTAACTTTGTTAATAATTGTGCATTTTCATTGTGTTTCCTAAGTATCTTCTTTTAACACTCCTTTTGTTAAGATTTGAGAATTTTGTTCATCACACTCCTAAGTCTCTTCCTTTAACACTCCTTTTGTTAAGAGTTCAGCATTTTCATCATCCTCCCATACACTTCCTTGTAACACTCATTTTATAAATATTTAAGCATGTTTTTCATGTTTTCCATCCTCTTACCTATTAACTCTCATTTTGTTAAGAGTCGACCATTTTCATCATGATTTAAACTCTCCTCTTGTAACACTCATTTTATCACAATTTGAGAAAACCAAATTCTTTCACCTTTTCACTCTTTACATTCACTTTATAAAGGTTCAAGAAACCTTTCAACCTTTTCAACTCTCTTAGCACTAATTTTTCTAAGAGTCTTATAAACTAACATTTCATTCCCTTCTTATACGTTAACAATATTCATTTTTTCATGTTGAGAAGTCACCCTTTTTTTTTTCCTCTTAACACTCATATTTTTAAGATTTAACATTCCACCCCCTTTTTGTTCCTCTTAACACTCAGGTTTGTTAAGAGTCAATTATTTCACAACCTTTTAATCACTCTTATCACTCATTTTGTTAAGAGTTGATCTTGCTCACCTTGTTAAGTATCTTCTCATTTAACATCCATCTTTTTTTAAGGTTTGAGTATGTATAACCCAGTTTAGTCCCTTTTATCTTAACACTCATTTCATTAAGAGTCGAAATATACTAACTCTTTTCACATCCTCCCTCTTAGCACTCATTTTTCTATGGTAAATATTTCTAACCTTTTTCTCTCTTCCATCTTAGCATTCAATTTTCTAAGGGTTGAGTTTTCTATCGCACATATTTTCATCATTCCTCCCCTCTTTCAAAAATGGTGGGAATTAAACACCATAACTATAGTTCCCTCCACTGGAAGGAGTGAAATCCTTTCCAAATTAGTTCACATGAAGAGCACAAAGACCAACTTGAAAATCTTTCCATAGATGTCACTTTACGACAAAAAAAAGATAAAATCCTTCTCCGCCTCCTTATGATGGGAGAAAGATTTCCCTTAGAATTTAATGAGGATGTTTTGAAAACATTATGAAGATAACCCAAATCCCCTAAGGTTCCGCCACCCAAGTCAAAAATACATGAAAAGGTAGGACCAAGTAAATCAAGCACTGATAATAAAGGAAAATTTAGTGCTCTATCCCCTAATCCCAACCAAGCCTTATTTGATCAAATTAATGAAATGGAAATCCAATTAGATCTCTCATCCTCTCAAGTCACTAAAAATGATACCAAAGGTACCAAACACATGAAGAAAAGTGACGACACCTTCAAAAATAATTTTGAGACTGATAAAGAGAAAAAAATCTTAAGAATGATAGTTCATCATTTATCCCACAAACCTGTTATACTGTAAAAATGACAAGGGAAATTTTGTAGGTAACCATACCAAAATTTTGTTTTGGTTCCCAGCCGAGGTCCCTTAGCGTTCGAATGGCATAAAATCCCTTTTTGGAGAATCTAGTTTTTCAAACTTAGTCATTTTGTCCTTTTTTGGTTGGGCGCAGATTTTGTTCATGCAACATAAAATGTATCTATGCCCTCTTCTATTCCTTTGGCACACTCTCTGGAGTGTCGACATTAAAAATGTTGCACCTTCCTATGATGCGCCTTTTCAAACTGCGCGCCGAGGCACACATGCCACCTTGTTGACACTAAAATTGTTGTGCCCCTAAACGGTGCGCCAAGGCACTCGAAAATCATGTTGTGATAAATACATTTCTACGCCAAAGGCACAAATAATTTCATGTTGGCATCTATTTTGGTGCGCCCTTTGAAAAATTTGGTGGCACATTTATTACACCTTTTTCTATATATAGGCACATCTGCCCTGTCATTTTCATGATTGAAAACACATGAAAAATATTTTTCTATACACTGTCAGCCGCCTCTGTCATCCCCATGTCACTTTACGTTGCATTCATGGACCTTGCATCATTTCTTCCATTATATATATTCCCAGTAAGTGGTCCTTGCTCTTCTTGTGTTGATTGTTTGTGGGATTTTTGTATGGTTTTTAGAGGTTATTATTATAAACCAAGAAAATGAACCTAAGAGGCTCCCCCAAACTAGTTTTACCCTCCTTCCAGATCTGTTGGCCTGGAGTTAGAAATGGTCCTTCACCCTCTTTTCTCTAATCCCCCTTCTTTGTCTAAATCCATGATTAAGGAAGCAATCAAGCCAAAAACTGATCAAAAAAGAGAAAATCTAAAGTTGTTACAATCCAAAGCCACAGCTTTTCCTTTGGCACAAACACCATCTCTGTTACAAAAATCACAATTATGCCAAGGGGTGCACTGTCCCTACCTGTAGCATGCACCCTCCCTACGACCCTTGAAATTTTTAAAAATCCTAACACAGGTGCAAGTGCAATCCCACCTACACCGACATCTGAATGTCATGCATACTTTTTTTTGCATCACGCCAAAAGCCCCTTAGCGCACCTTAACTCAATGATGCATCCTTTAATTCTACACCCTTTGTCATATAAAAATTTTCTACAACATGTTCTAGATCTCAGATCATTGGCGCATCCTGCTGCCATGCAACACCATAATTATCTGCGCCCAGTTTAATCCTTTTATAAGGCACAAGCGCACATCCTTTTACATCAACACTGAATGTTGTGTGTAATTTTCTTGCGCCCTACACCCTTTTGCATTGTTTTTATCCATGCAACACTCTCCATCAGTGCGCCTTGCTTTTCTCATCCTACAGCCTGCAGTATACCTGCGCCCTGCGCCCAGAGGCTTCTAAATTGCTAACTCTTCTTTCTATAAAGCTTTGATGGATAATCTAACAGCTAACATGGCTCTTCTACAATGGACTTCACTCCTTCTTCTTGTAGATCAGCAACTGAACTCAGATTCACACATGTCTTCATCAAGTAAGAGGCCAACCAAGTCTAAGGGTAAGGCCAAACTCATAGAGGAAGAAATGAAGTATAAGTATCAAAGGGTCAGGATGCCCGAGTCCCTTGCAGAATGTGACTTAGACATCGGGATTCTAAACTTGGCCACATCGATATGGAAGACTTTTGGGCTAGAACTAGAAGGGTCACAGGCAGTCCATGGATGGACAAATTGGTCGCAGTGGTTTACACTTTGCTGGGGGAATTCCCATGAGCGTGGTGAATAACGAATTCATGATGGTGGTGGCCCACTGCTACAATAAGGACACAAGGTGTGTCGAGAATGAAAAGGGTGAGGTTATAATCAACCTCACTACCTGGCATTTTGAAATTATGTTGGGTATTCCCCATCACCGGCATTTTGTGGCAATAAGCCAAGAAGACTGCATAAAGGCATGGGACGAAAATGAGGACAAATGCATGCAGCTCATGAACGAAGTATACCTAAAAATAAGAAGGTAATAACTAGGTGGCCCCAAGTTATTCATCACATCGACTTCTCAGAAGTGCTGAGCAACACCATAACCTTCCTGAGTAGGGTGTTTAGGCTTCCTAACATCCATTACTTCCACAAGTGGATGCTCAGGTATCTGGAGACAATGAACAAAAATGTCCTTGATCAGCTTTTTGAATGGGTAGAAATCATTAGCAACACCATCTCTTAGTAACTCCAACAACTCTCAACAATGGGGAGGTTCTACATGAACTCCTATGTGGTTTACACTGCTGCCTCAGAAAGAGATTACCCAGCACTGAGTCGATGCAGGGTGTGGCCCCAGGTAAAAATATATGAATATTATCCAGAGTTGAGACTGGAGAACAACATCCCACAGTTCAACAAGATCAACGATGCCTTCTTCTACGGCATCATCTGCCTATTGAGGCCCAATATGACTCACGGTCAAATGACCAAGAGCATAGTGACTACAACAAAGAAGTGGGGGCGTTATTTATGCAATTCCCCACTTTCACTTATCTCAGAGCCACCAAATTCTTGGGGGAGCCCACCAAGTTACCAAGATATGCAGGCCCTAAGCTGATCCTATTGGAGTTGTCTAGACAGCTCATCACATATCATGAGAAGTTCCTAAAAATAAAGAAGGGTGGAACTCCATTCCCCCTCATAGTGGGCAGGTACACCTGCACTTCTCACACCAAGGCCCGAGAGATGTTTGCAGAACTAGAATTGTTTAACTTAAAACACAATTTCTTGGCCAGGCCGACCTTTGATCCACACAATTACCTCCCAAAGGCAAACTTGATCCGATCCACATCCCATAGATCGAGGATATCTACATTGACCTATATCATGAGGTTGAGCTCAGGAGAAAGGATCACTCCCACCTGGCCCTAACATAAATTATCCAATATGGCGTGGAAATTGTCCCAAAAGGTTTCCAAATGACTGATCAAGAATTTTATCAGTCTATCTAGATACAAACGGGATAACTAGCCATTTGTTGAGATTGATAGAGCAAAGGCACCTCAAACTATTGAGGAAAGGGTCAAAGGCACTTTACAAATAAGATAGAGCATTGGTGCAGGTTTAATGGTCTCATCTACCTTGGTGTAGACTTGATTATGTCTCCCTTAGGTAATGCACCTACTTGACCAAAACACTGTCAAAGGGAAAAGGAAAATACAAAGAAGGGGAATCAAGTGCTACTCAAGAGCAAGCTCCCAAGAGTCCTCCTTTCGCTTCCCAGGAGTAGGATGTACGCCTGTCTCCCCAGAAAAAGAAGTGGCGGTAAGTGTTCCAATGGGCACATCCACTCAGGATGTTACCACTACTACAACTACTTGAAGTTCCCTCCATCCCATCTCCCGCTCCTCCTTCCCCTCCTCACGTCACTCAAGCAACCACTCCTCTGGTTGTATCTTCTCCCCCATCTTCTACTATTCCCCCTTCCTCTTCCTCCATCTTCTCTTCCCTCGTGGAGTTGTCTCCCAGTATTTCTTCCCTCATCTCTCAAATCCCTTCCACCCCCATGGTTTCCTCTCCTACAGTGACTCCTACCCCTGTGAATGTTGGAGATTCGGCTTCTTTATCAATGCCACCACCAAGTGTCTTGACACATTTCTCCTTGTTCACTTTAGCTACCCCTTCTTCTCCCGTTGTTCCCTCTTCTCCCTCTGGTCCCACTCCCTTAAGTCCAACATGGATCTCCCAACACCTGAGCCAACACAAGAGAAAATTCCCCATTTCACCTATGGAATTTTTTGTCATTCCAACAAAAGGAGCTAATAAGCAAAATCCAATAACTCGTTTCTCTCGAGTGCGTCGGTGAAAGAGTAATGGAGATCGCATACCCCGATCCCACAAAGGACAAAAAGCATATGTCTCCTACAGATTATACAGTGACACAGGTCACAATGGGAATGTCCTCCAAAAGCCTGCAAGAAGAGGCCTTATCTGTAGTGGATTCCCTTTGCAAGAAGCTTCAGAAGCAAAGGAAGAGAAGAGGATACTGAAAGAACAAAACAAACATCTTCTCCAAGCCCTACAGAAAATGGGTAGTGCACCTCCTACAACTACCGCAGAAACTCCTAAGGCCCTTAGTCAGGAAAAGATAAATGAATACACCAAGATTGGTGAACAAGGCATGGTAGTATCTGCATGGAGAGACCAAATCCTCAAAGATAGTGAGGAAGTAATCGTAAAGTTCACAAAGCTATATCAAAATATTGATCAGTAACAAGGAACTCCAGGTGATTGCAGGACCTATCTCTGAAGATTTAGACCATGCTAGGTTACAACATGAGACATTCCAAAAGATTCTTGACTTTGCTCGTGTGATGACTTAGTGAAATTCAGCGTCTTCAATCACCCTAGAGCACCCAAAAATTCCTTGATGCTTTAAATTATTTGGTTGATCAAATGGAATTTGTCTTGGAGAAGATAGACAAATTCAAAGAGGAATCCTTGGATGCAATGCATCAAATGGAGAAAATTGTCCTAAGGATGTCTCCGAGCTTTCTCACTCCATCATACGCCTTGAGGAAGGTAGATGAAACCATTCGGATCTTCAAAGAGATCATCTTACAAGGGTTAGGGTCAGAAGCTACTTTTGACGCTGAATCTATCAACAACCTTCTGGCCTGCCACGATTTCATTGGATACCTGATGGAGTCGGTAACGAATACTTCAAACTCCCAGAGAAACTCAAAGATGAATGGGAGACTTGTGAAGTCATTGGTGATCACACCAAGGGTCCTACTCAGACCAACTCCAGCTGATGATTAGCAAATTCATGGAGTACCGGGCTAAATTCCACATTTCCTCTCCTGAGCTGAAGCAGGATACTCCCTTCCAGCCGCGGGATGACAACGAATAGCCTTCCTTCTCTTGGATTTCTTCCCATTTTTTTAATATTTAAAATATTGTTGGCATACATGATGACATCATCCATGTTGCATCATGGGATGTTGCCATCCAAAACTTGCCCAAGTTAACAGTTGACTTTTAGATATTTTGTAATTAGTTGTTGGTTTCTTTTTGCCTTCTTTCTCCTTCTCCTTCTATATATACTTGAATACTTGTTGTATTCAGGGGGTGACACTTTTTAGATGAAAAATAGAAGTGAGAAGAAAAGGCTTTGTACTTTTTGTAACAAAAGAAAACATTAATACAAATATTAAGACTTTGTGCTGAATACATGTGTTATGTGCATCTGATCTTTCTTATGTCAGATCTGTGTGTTTATTCTGTTAGATCTATCTCTACTTTTTTGTCATTTGTTCATCAGTATTGCTTTGTTCGTTTATGCAAGTAGGTTTGGCTCTGTTTACTACCAACCCAAAACATAAACCCTCTGACCTTTCTAGCTTTGGAATTCATTTCTTTTCTCCCTTCAGCTCTATTCTATCTCCTCTCTTCCCTTCATCCTTTTCTGCTCACAGTCAGAAATGCCCCAACTGGGACGAGATCCCAAACCCCTGAAGGCAGAATACTATAGGACTTACATAGATTCTTGTTGGTAGAATTGCAATAAACCAATTTCACTTTGTTGTCTCAAAGAGGGGCAATGCCCTGCACACCGTTGGTTCGTCCATCCATAGATCTTCCCTCCTAATAGATTTTCGGACCAACAAAACCAATGCACCATTTTCTCGGGAATGGAAAATGATGAAAGACGTTATTTCAAGAGTGAAAAATCAAAGTAAACAATTCAATTTTAATGAATTATGTCCCTACTCTTTTACATGGACGTCTTACACATACCCATGCTCTTTCAAGACACCCAAATTTGATAAATACAAGGGAAAATTTGATCCAAAAGAACATGTCAAAAAATTCTACATGGCATGCCAAGAAGTGGCTTATAACGATATCTTTCTCTTGTTCATTTTTCCTAAAATTCTAGGAGGGAAAGCTTTGGACTAGTTCTTACACCTTCCAAAGGGATCTATAACTACCTTTGCAGACCTTTGAGAAGTTCATCAAAAATTCTCGTTTAACCTTGATTCTACATTCACAATGATGGATTTTTGTAATGCCAAACAATGACAAACTAAGAGCTTTGCACAATTATTAAAATGATGGAGTGGAATCACAAGTCATTTCCCATGTTCAATCTCTAAGAAATAGATGGTTAACATCTTCATCCCAAACCTTAACAATGATTTGTCCTTTCACATGCAGATGCACTACCTTGAATGTTTTGAGGAAGTAATAAAAAGGGAACTCAAATTGAAAAGTCACTCATTGTTAAAGGCTTGATTAACCCTCTTCTAAATAAAATTCACACACTCATAAAAATAACAACCCTAACATTTCTCATGATAAATCCAGATACATCAACTATAACCGTAATGTTTTCAATGATGGTGTCATAGATACACACAATGTGCAAAACATACAGAATAATCAATCAAAGCACACTAATTCTAAACTATCCATCATCATTCCAAGAAGAGAAACTCCTCCTCGTGACTACAAAAAACAAAATATACATATTTAGGAGATTATCTTTCCAGATCTTACAACAAACGGTATGTGTCAATATGGTCACTTATACTCTTACGTATCCATTCCATGGAAGAGAACGTGAGCTAGATTGGTATAAATGTAAAAATATTGTGGTTTTCATTACATTAATGGTCACCAAATGGAAAAATGCAAACAAATTTACAATTACATCAAAGACCTCATTAATGATAATGCAACCATAGTGGTGGAATACCTAACACCATCTAAAACACCCAAAAATAATATAAAGTTGTTTTCCAATCCATTTCCTAACCATGGTACAAAGGGAAAATCTCATGAACATAGTAAATCCTTGAACAATTTTGATTATAAATCTATCATATCTTGTATAGTAGAAAATACTCCACTCATAGTTGAACGTAAGTTTACACCCCTCAGAGAAAGTCTTTCTAGTTCATTTCAATAATTAGGAAAGGCTAACATGATTGAATATCCAACTACGAGACCATTTTATAATGGGGAACACAAAACTATGTGGTATAATGCATCAAAATATTGTGAATACCACCACATGGAAGTCAATTCTACTGATCATTATACACTTATCTATCATTATGTTCAATACTTACTTGATGACGAAGTCATTTCCATATACCTTAACTACAAATCTCTTGCAAATGATGACACATCAACTTCCACAACTTCAAATGAAGACTTAAATTTTTTCCTCACTTTTGTATATATTGACATTCAACAAGATCAAGACAATGGTTAAGTATCTCTCGCTCAAAACCAATCCATTTCTTCTACCAATTTTCTTCATTGTTTCCAAATAGACATTGCACCTGTTTTAGACAATAACCTTCTAACATCATATGGTATCTTGACCCTTCTTAAATACTCCATTTCAATCATTCATATAACTATAGACTCTACAAAAGAGGTTCCATTATCAAGCACTTTTGAGCTTGACTTTATTCTTTCACCATTGGCTCATATGCCCGACATATCTAGTATTGTTGTAAAACAAAAACCACAACAAGTTAGGAAACTTGCAAAAATGCATCCTTCCATGTCCATTATACCTCACACGATCAATCAATCTGACATATCATCAACGATGATTCTTACCTATCAATACATCTACATGTGTACACTCTACAAGGTATGTATACCCAAGAATATCCTTATACAACCTTTTCACGCTTTAATTATAAATATTTTGTCAAATCAACTAATTCACAGCCTCAAAGGGGCACCATTAAATATTTTCTCTCTATGGCCTATAAGGAACCTTGGATATACATCTAGAGATCAATCCTTATTTCCTCGCACTCTTTCACTCATAGATGAATATGAATATCAACATATTCCTGCATCAAAATCCTTCTCTAACATCACATAGGTCTTTCGATCTCATCAAATATGTTCTAATCTCACATCCTTTGACTTGAAACATGTCCACCTAGGTCTCATAATTCAAGACCTATTGAATATTTTGATTACATTCTTCGAATCGGAACCCATCTACTCAAGTATCATACTTCGGGCTTATCAAATCTTTAGATTTTCTCCTTTGACTTGGATCTCATCTGCCTAAGTCTATTACTTCAGGAATTATTGAATCTTCAGATTCCCTCTATTGACTTGGATCTTGTCCACCCAAGTCTCGTAAATCAAGACCATTCAACTTTAATAAACATGGACCTATCTCCCAATGAGTCCATTGCAAATCCCTCATCCTTAAAAATTTAGAAAAATTAAAAAATCATAAAAAGAAAATAAAACTCTATATTAAACCATTCCTTAAAGCACTATTTGTAAATCAGAAGTGGAAAAGTGAGTACAAATAATATTAATAATTCCATCTATTGGAAGATATCTTAATCATACCATTATCATATCTTCACATTCTTCACCTATCACGACATAGGTTAACCTTGTTCCTATTGGACATTATGTGTCTCATCCATGTTATGGTTTCTACCATTTCAGATCTTTTTACCTATGGTTTTTCTTGAAGCTTACTGATGGAAAATCCTCCTTTCAAATAATCTCTCTCTTTAACAAAAAGTTCAAAATTATTTACGTAGTCCTTTTTACTATCCATCTCATTCTACGGTGTTGAACCATTACATCCTACTAGTCACATGAAGATGAGACTTAGGGATATAATGTTCCTTCCCAATAAGCACAATATCTACATATAAGGAAACATCATTATAAAATACAAAAAAATTATAAAATCATTACACATTTTTTCCTTCATAGTCTTTAGTGATGAGCCCATACTTCTTACTAGTAGTAAGAGATTAGGAATGGAGGAAGATGTCCTTACTCACCTACATTTTTTATTTAGTGTTGATCCCTTTCGTTTTACCAATGGCATGAAACAAGATGTAATGGGTCCTTTTAAAAATAAACAAAACAATCAACCAAAATAAAGCCTTTACAAATTTAAATCAAGGTTCTTAATAAAAACATCCCAAGAAGTTTCTTATGTTAAAGAGAGATAATAATTCCTTCAATTGGATCTTGTTAATCAAGAGGCCATCTATGGATCTATTTCTAGTCAAAACCTCTAAAGTGGAATAATCTTGGAATCGATCGGATAGTCTTGACTAGAGATGAGTTAAATTTTTATTACATTGATAATTGTTACACCTTATGTCTTCGCATCCATCATCTTCATTTTCACATCCCTATTCACCTATTTTTCATTTTATTTGTGGCTCTCGGTGATGATTTCTCGCATATTCCTAGTTGAATGGAGTCATGAGCGGAGTGAAACACCCAATCATTTTATCATCTACATTTTTTCCAAAGAAATGGAATGCTTACGATTGTTTTCACATGCGTTCGGATATTGAGTGCACTTTTACTTGAGTTTGAAAAGTTCAAAAACATTTAAATATGTTCCAAAATACAAAAAACAATATAAATTGTTCAAAATTCAAAAAGTAATATAAAATTGTCAAAATCAAAACATTTAGATAATGTTTGACCAACTTTCAAAGAATTTGGATAACACAATTTAACATTTTTTTCATTTGATGGATCTCCTCATGATCATTCCGATCATCTTTTGTTAATAATTTTTTCCCCATTGTGTACATATATGCTCAAGGAAAAAAATAATTTACTCTTTCACAATATAAATTTTCTTGGGGCACACTTTGATATCACATTTTAATCCAATACAAATCAAACTTGAATGAGATCGACAAGAATATTTTTTGGAGTATCGAATCATCACTCAACTCTTTGACTCAAACCAATCCTCTCATGTTATAAGCTATCACTTGGGGCATTCATATCTGTATATTTTTTCCAATGTGGAACACATTTAGAGTTTCATTAGATGTTGTTATCGTAAATTGTGTTGTATTGTTGAGGTTTATCAACATTGTGACAATGCTTTTTCGTATTTTAGTTTTTTATTTTGTTATACTTTATTTACCTTTGTTGTAGACCAATTTCAAGAAAATTATTAGCATATAAGTTCACATATAACTTTGGTGTCATTCATTCCTATTCATATTGGGTTATTTTACAATACTTGTTTTGTATCTTTTGATCACTTTCAATTGTAGTGTTTTCATCCTGGTTTATTAAATAAGCCATGGAGTGTTTTACCTTTTATTATCTATTTAGGTTTGTTTAAATTTATTTTCATTTTTTTCTAAAACCTCACAAAAATACAAAAAATCATATATTTCAAAAATAAATTTAAATACACAAAATTTTTAAAAATTGAACAAACCTTCAATTATCACATAAATCCCACAATTGGAAAATCCGTGAAATTAATATTTCAACATTTCAAAACAATCTTGATAAATTCATATGTTTATCTACTACCCTAGTGATCATTCCAATCTTATGACTATCACTCTACATTATTCCCTTTACATGATCACTAACTCTTCTGCTTCCGCAGTAAGTCACACAATTGTTTTTCTTTGCGATACAATTTCACCTGGGAAATTTCTCTTAGATAATTTGTAAAATGAATCCAGCAAGAATTTCTTTAAGAGTATCTAAGCCACTCCAAACTTCTATTCTGATCATATTCCCACACCTTTCATAAGTTTAGTGATTGGGGACATTTGCATATACTTAATCATCATTGTGGCATGCATTAGGGGAATAGCTGATTGTCTTCTTTTTGAAGTTTTGTTGCATTGTTAATGTTTAATATTTGGACCAATTTCAAGTAGTGTGATAACATCTTGGTTTATTTATAACCATGATGCCTACACATACTGTGTATATTGGGTCTATTTTCCTTTTTATATTTTCTTTTCTCTGTGTTTTTGTTTACACGCATCTGGGTTAACCATATTGATTCTTTCATAATCATGGTGATAACTCTATTGTGTAAAATAAAAAATAAGGTTTCTATAAAATTTTAATCTCTAAATGGCACTCATGATACAAGCACAATCCTTCCCATCCTTCTTCACAACCCCCTGTCTTTTGGCTATAAAGTGACTATCCACCGCTTTGTTGTGTCACCCACCCACTTGAGGGGGTATTCCCTTACCATCCATATTTGCATGAGCATCCAAATGCTTCACTTTACTCTGATCTACATACATCTACTATCTTTAAAATTTTATTACTTCATAATAACACTTTAATGCATGGAAAATGTAGACACCCTAATATAACACACTTATTCCCGTATTATACCACTACAACATGTTATTCATCCAATTACGATTGATTGATTAAATTTATTAATCATAATCATTTGACATTTTTAACTTATTAGTTAAATTAATCTCTAATGCACCTTAGCTAGCTTAATTGTCATTTATTAAATAAACCATTAGTTAATTATCTTACACATTGTAGCTAATTAAATTGGCTACCTAATTAGGAAAATACACCTATTTTCCTAGTCAAATGCCACTTAAGTTCCATTTAGACCCCACTTGGACTCCACTTCCTCGTCTTAGTGAAATATTCTTAGACTTCACTTCATCAATGTATTCATCGTGCACTTCTAGAATATTAGAAATGTGGGGCCAATTGAATTACACGTACAACCACACTTCCGGTGCAACTTCTGCCAACCAAATAATTAGTGCCCCTCAAATGGGAATTAATTCATTTAAACTATTTAACCTCCCTCAACTATTATTTTTGGCATGTGCATTCAACCACTTGTAACCACTTCCAACCACTACTCAGCCTCTATAAAAGATCAAGCCGTGTCAACTTTACTACCTGTTCAAAGCATATAACTATGTCCCATGTTTTTGTAGTTTTTGTACCTTGATAAATAAATATATCCAACAAATATTATGTGACCAAACACATATTAAATGACCCAAGGTCTAAAGCATCCAAAATTTACCTGATTTTTAAATTTTTAAAATTATTTTTAAATATTTATTTACTTGTTAGATTTTAAAATATTTTTGGCCACAAGTGGAACATACTTATATGATTTGACCCACCCAATATCGTATATTGGAAGCTATATCCAAGTCAAATATGTGTTCATAGTATTGTAATTATCTCATTTGGAGACCACTTTTAAGAGCACCCACAATCAACTATTTACAAGGTTACACAAGCTCAAAAGCTTCTTACAACCTTATCATTGAGGTTTGCAAGGTAGAAATGACTTAAATGTTTGCTTATCAATTTTCTTGTATTACATTTTAGTCGATTTTATGTGCTCACACTAACATAAATAAAAGGAAACAATAAAAACAAGATAATTAATTCTAATAAAATAAAATAAAATAGAAAATAGTCAAATGAGGCTATTCCTTTGTTACAAGTTGTATAACAAAACTATTCTAAAGCATGATGTATTAAAAAGTCATTAATCTAGGAAAAGAAAATTTATTCTAATAAGGATTCTACATTAGGTTATCTAGATGGGAAAAAGATTACGAGGAGCATTTTCTTCTTGTAAAACTTTCCCTAACATAGTGAATTTAAATTTTAGGATAATACAAATGAAGAAATAACATAAGATTTACGGCACTATATCTACCTCTACCCTTTTTCCCGTGCAGAGATCCAAACATATAAGTAGGGAAGAAGATATCAATGGAATATTTATATAACCAATATTGTGATAAAAATTTGAGAATAAGAAATGAATCGGGGAAGTGTTGGGATCTTCCACTTTCCTCAATTTAAAAAAATGAGTTTCTTTTAAATAAAAAAGAAAGAGTGATGTAAAATATTAAGAGAATTTAATTACACCTCTAACTTGATACTGTTTTTAATGAAATCCTCCCAGATGTGAATTTCATTCATTATCTCCTTAGCTTTTATCTTTATCCATATTTTATGTCTAAATGATCCAGGATGTGTAGATATTGAATGATAGAAAATAAAACCAAAAGATCGGCTATGGATGGCTTGTTGCATAAGGTGACTAAATACATATGACAAGAAATAACAAAGCAAAGAGATGGTTGTATTTGTATTTTCTCTAAGAAATGTGAAAAATCACACGCATTATCCAAGTAAAAGTTTGGATTTTATAAAACTTGGGAAAGAATAAGTACAAGAACACATGTCCAGACCAAAAATGACACCACATCCAAATAAGGGTAGTAAACATTATAAGTTTAATAAATGAAAAGAAGAATTAAATAAGATTCAAAAAAGTATGAAATTAGATAAATTGGTTGAGAAACGAGGGAGAAAATCATGTCAGAAATCAAAACACACATATAAAAACACGTGTTTTAGTTATTGGTTAGAAGGCTAAAAAACCACCGGTCTTAACAGAGGGATGGTCTTATAACCCTTTGCAAAGGTTACGCAACCACCGGAACATTCATATAACATTCAATCGAACAAAACATGAAAGGGGAAAAAGGTGACCTACAAAATAAACTATATAGCTTGGAAAATAAAATAGACAAGGTCATAACAAGCTTTAGAAGGAGAGGGAGAAGGAAAGGGAGAAGGATATGGACTTTAATATTACTCTCGGAGAAGGTTTTATTCATCATTGGAGACTTATTGCATTCTTCCATGTAACACCATGTAATTTTTGGGTGCGTACATATTGCCACTTCATAAGAGAATTTTAACCATGAATGGGATAAAATGTGATTTCCGAGTATGGTGCTCCCAAATGGGAGGGTTAGAAATTTACCTTTCTTGATCACACACCAATTTGATGTAGCCTAGCCTTCCCACTTCCTACAAAATAAAATAGGAATCAAGTATAGTATTAAAATAATTTTGACAAAATAATATAAAAAGGAATTATAAAATTACTTACCATACATGTGGGGATCAGTTATGTACCTATGTCACATCGTTTGACCTGCGTATATAGTCACTTGAAACAACATTAGACAACCAAAACATGTGTTATATATATGAATTTTTACTATTTTTATAAATCATTTCTAACGCTTAACAATTTTCCAAATTTACAGCTCGGATTTTCAATGACCATTCCACCCAAAAATATAGTTTAAAAATAGGAATTTGATCATGATAGTGGAAAACCTAGTGCGAAACTAGGAGGGTTAAGGAACATGTGAGTTATGTGTGTTTATGTTTTTTTCCCCAAATCATTATTTTTATTTGAAACTAGATCTAGGAGGGGAAATTTAAAAAATATATGTAGCTAAAATGTTTATATGGGGGCTTCTTGTAGGAATTGTAATTTATTTAAGGCGTTTTGGTTTTTTTTTTTTGCATTTTTGAGTTTTAATTTTGAGGGCATGATCTTGATTTGTAATGACATGATCACTATTCAAGTTGCACAACCTATGTTATTCAACGAGCAACGATTGTGTAATCACCACAATGGTTATGTAACCACCACTCTATAATGAACAATGGTTTCCACAACCACCGTGGTGGTTATATAACTATCAGTATGTTAAGATTCGTGGTTTTGTAACAATCATGAAGTTTTACAATGTAGAAACTAAGTATGAAAGATTAATTGTTTTTACAAATATTTTTACTATCTTTGCGAGCTTATCATGCATTTATTGGACTCTGATATGCTCTCTTTTTATGTTTTTAGATATAAAGAGCATTTATCAAATGTAGTAGAGCTAGAGAGAAAGATTTTATTTCTAGGGTGCTTAGTTTACTCACGCATGTTGAGATATTCCTATTAGAGATGGCTAGGATATAGAGGTTTGAACTTACCAAGTCGGTTTCCCTAGGGAGTCGTATTATTTTTGACTTCTTGACATATTGGGACATAGATCAAAACACTTTCGATTCCATGATTTCTACGGTGAGTGGACTATCACATTAGAGGATGTGTATAGGATACTTTGGTTTCTTGTAACGTGAAATAAGTTGGCGCTAAAGAGTGCCATCTCATTAGTTAAGGCCCGCAAATAGGAAACATATTTTGGGAATGCATAAGTATTTGATATAAATGCCAAGTAGGGTATCAAATTGGTTACTATTGAGGGTGATCCTATTCCCACTCTACATAAGGTCATCATTTTCATTTTGGATTCACATTTGATAGGTATAATGGTAGTGACAGTTCATATTTCATTGGGATCACATTGTAGAGATCATTAAGCAACATGAGAGGAGGTTTTCTTGGGGTGGACATGTTAAGATCCACCTACCATGATCTATAAAATATTTTTTAGGTGTGGGGCCACTTCACTCAGTCACCCAACATTAGTTATGTCATGGATATACAAGAGAGTAGTTCCCTACCCTAGGGGTATTGGGATAGTAGATCCCATAGAGATATGAATAACTAGATGGGTGGATATCATCAAAACTAACTACTTTAGGTATGGTGGCTCATCCATATTAGGGGATGATAGGAAAATGGGGTGATGATACCATTGCATTAGATGCCTACACATCCAATGCTCGGTTAGTTGACCATGGTGTTTGTATTGAGACTCGCCTAGTTATTTAGGTACCTCTGCAGTTTGGATTAACCTTTTTATATCCTCTTCTTATAGTTGAAATTGTATTTAAAGGTGTTAGAGAGGCTAGATATAGCCACATGAGATGACTTAGATAGAAATTTCTAGTTCCTAGGGTTACGATTGGGACACTTAGAGTTACACTAGATCTAACTGCCGAGAAGAAGATATTGACCACTCCGAGTCTTACAGTTATAGAGGCCCCAAAAAACGGTGAGAAGAAGGTAGACACATACTCTGGTTTAGATGAGAAATCAGATCCGATCAATATGGTGATAGAGAGGAGTTAGAGGTTGTGAGAGGTAAGAAGGAGGTATAGGAGGAGTCTATTCAGCCCGAGGAGACATAAGAGGAGGAGAAGAATAAAGAGGGACATATAGAGGTCGTGGAAGTAGCGGCAGTCTAAGTTGGGTCCCCAGAGATCCTAGTGAGTAGATGCACTTCCTATTTTCCTTCTACTTTCTCGATTAGGTGTTAGTAGTTGTTTCTATTCTCCTTTTATTGTTTTTAATTTTACTAATTCATTATTGCAAACTTGTATTTTTCATCAACTGTTGATGGATGGCGGGATCTTATTAGGTAAATGGAATTGGATTTGTTCATCATCCCTTACGTCCTATCCTAGGACAATTTTTGATAGACACAAGATTCCCTACACATGTTGGCTTCCATCTTGATGTACTCGCACTATCTAGACACTCGACAAGATATATTTCTTGGTTAAAGAAAGATATTGCAATATTGATAGGTAGAGAGAGGCGATGGGGATCCTCCTATAGTGGGGCTACTATAACTAGACACTCTCATGGACATTTTCACCCTTCGACACACGGATACACCCACACCGAACCTATCCGGTATCATTGTAGGAGTCATAGTAGGAGTCCTCACCATGCTACTTCATGGGGATGTCGTAGAGAGAGGGCCCGAAAAGGGCCTTTATTTCTTTATTTGTGTATATATCTATTTTTATGATTTTTTGGCTCATGATTGAGCATTTTAACCACACTTTATCTAAGGTGTGATGACATTGTACTAAATCATTGACATGCACACACACACACACACACATATTGGATCGACACTCCTTTGTAAAAAAAAATCTATGTACGCTTTACTCCATTTGTGTACTTTTGTATGGTTGGGAATGTATGATGTTTTTCAATTTTGAATGAATCATATGGATAATAATTTAGTATGGTAAAAAATGATGCATAAGTGACACACATGGTTTCCATATTATTTGCAATGCTTCATTTCTCAGACAAATCTTAACATTTCATTTCATTGGTAACATATATTATAGATGATAAGATGGTGAGACCTTCTCACTCCATTCATGACCCCATGCAACTAGTAAGATTCGAGGGCTCATAACTAAGAACCATAAAGGACTTGAGAAGTATTGGTGAATTACATAGTATGAAGATAAACAAAAAAAGACGTGAGATTTAACTAGAAACTTAAGGTAACTTACAACTTGACTTCAATCAATATTAATTAACTAGATCCAAATGATTTGTAGTTGTGAAGCTTGACTAGAATTAGATAAAATGATGTCCTAATGATTATCATAATCCAGTTTGGAAATTATTGCCTCTTAATATGACCATCTAAAATTTCTTTTCCTTTGTTTCTTTAAGGCTTTTTATCCCGTGAAATTGGCAAGGGTAATTTTACGGGTAACCATCCAAAATTTTGTTCTGGTCCCTCGTCAGGGACCCCTCCACGTTCGGAACGTTGCAAAAACCCCTTTTCCGGAAATCTGGTTTTCCGAACTTAGCCTTTTTTGGGTCTTTTTGGTCGGGCGCACCTAATGTCTATGCAACATAGAGTAAGCATGCACCCCCTTTAAATCCTTTGGTGCATGGTTTGAAGTGTCGACACACATTTTGGTGCGCCTCACCATGTTGCACCTTTCTTGCATGTGCCAAGGCGCATGCGCCTTCATGTCAACAATACTTTTGTTGCACCACGTTTTGGTGCGCCAAAGGTGCACTTATTTCCGTGTTGACAACACTTTTGGTGCACCAAGGGCACACATAACTTCATGTTAACATGTGTTTTGATGCACCAAAGGGCGCAAGCTTTCCCGTGTCGACAGGCATTTTGATGCGCCACTTCAAAAAGTGGTTGGCGCATTTATTACAACTTTGCCTATATATAGGTGCATCCGCCCTGTCACTTTCACCAGTCAGAAAACACGTGATTATTCTTTTCCCTCTACACCTGTCAGCACACCTGTCATTCTTGTATCGTGTCGTGGACCCAGTTTCACCTCTCACATTATATATATTTCTGGTAAGTGGTCCTTATTGCTCTTGTGTTTTGTGTTTTGGTTATTGGCTGTTTGTTTATGGGGTTGGATAAAATAGATCTATGAAACCATGAAACCTCCCTTTGCTGTTTTTGCTGTCCTCCCCTTGCACTTCTCCCTCTTTCCAGATCTACTGGTAAAGAGGGCTCTGCCTTTGAAAAAATCACTAGGTTCTCTTTGTTTTAGCCCGTTCATCATCCAAGGAACCCTGCAGAAGAGACTTTAACACATGTAACCCCTCCAGAGGAAGAACAAAGACTTAAAAATTGATAGACTACTTTTTTCCTCTTTGGCGCAGTCGCCACCTTTGCAACATGAAGTACAGTCGTGCCAACGGTGCATCCACCATGCCTGTTGCATAAAAAATAGTTGCGCCCTCAAAGCACTTTTTCCTTGCTTGTTACACCCACTAAAAGCGTGCCCTCTTGGCACCAAACTCATCACGCAACATTGAAAAAACTTGCGCCATTGGCGCACCTCGCATCCATGCAACACCAACCTTATTTGCGCCAAGTACAAAACTGTTAACGGCGTAGGTGCATCCCTTATTACAGCAACAAATGTCATGCAGACCTTCCATGCGCCACACCAAGTTCCCTGTGGCGCATAAAAAATGATGTTACATGCATTAAACTTGTGCCCTTTGGCACATCCTGCACCGTGTAACATAAAAATATCGATGCCCGTTATAAAATGCATATATATGGCACGGGTGCATACTTCTTTGCAACAACAAAAATTTCATCTGCGGCGTCCATGCACTGTCCGTGCCACGAGGCCTTAAAATTGCTAACTCTTTCTTACATCAATGCTTTAATGGAAGATTAAATAGCTAATATGACTTTCCTACGTTGGGTTTGAGTTCTTCTTCTTGCAGATCAGCAGCTGAGTTTAGAACTACATATGTCAACATCAAGCAAGAGACCAACCAAGTCTAAGGGCAAAGCCAAGCTCACAGAGGAAGAAATGAAGTACAAATATCAGAGGGTCAGGATGCCTGAATCCCAGACAGAGTGTGACCTGGACATAAGATACTCGGAACTTGGTCACATTGATATGGAGGATTTCTGGGCTAGAACCAGAAGGGTCATAGGAAGTCCGTGGATGGACAAACTGGTAGGCAGTGGACTACATTTTGCTGGAGGGATCCCAGTTAGTGCTTTGTGAACAATGAGTTCATGATGGTAGAAGCCCGCTGCTACAACAAAGACACAAGTTGTGTCTAGAATGAGAAGGGTGAGGTCATGATCAACCTCACTGCCCGACACTTTGAAATAATGCTCGACATTCCTCACCACCGGCACTTTGTGGCCATAAGCCAGGAAGATTGCACCAAGGCTTGGGAAGATAATGAGGATCAGTGTATGCAGTTGATGAATGAGCTATACCTGAAAAACAAGAAGGTGGTGACCAGATGGCCACAAGTCATTCATTGCAGCAATTTCTCAGAGGAACTCAGTGATACAATCACGTTCCTGAGTAGAGTATTTGGGCTTCTTGATGCTCGCTACTTTCACAAATGGATGCTCAGATACCTAGAGATGATGCACAAAAATCTACCAGATCAACGCTTCGAGTGGGCGGAGATCATAAGCAGCACCATATTTGAGTAGCTCCAAGAACTTACCACAATAGGGAGGTTCTACATGAACTCCTACGTAGTTTATGCTGCAGCCTTAGAAAGAGATTATCTAGCCTTAATGTGGTGCGGGGTTTGGCCCCAAATCAAAATTTATGAATACTATCCGAACTAAAGGCGTAAAATAGTATCCCCAGGTTGTCAAAGATTAACGATGCCTTCTTCTATGGCATCGTCGCCTTTGAGGCCAAACATGACTCACGGTCGTATAACCAAGAGCATTGTTGCAGCTACGAGAAAAGGGGAGCCTTGTCCACATAATTCCCCACCTTTACCTATCTAAGCGCAGCCAACTTCTTAGGGAACAAACCAAATTTTGAGATACACTAGCCCCAACTTGATCCTATTGGAGTTTTCAAGACAACTTATAACCTACCACGAGAAGTGCCTAAAGAGAAAGAAGGGTGGAACTCCTTTCCCCCTCATAGTGGGCAGGTATACTTGTCTCTCTTACCACAAAGCATGGGATATGTTTGCGAGAACTACGATTCTTGAATCTAAAGCACAACTCCTCGAAAAGGCCCACTTTTGACCCAATGAATTACCTACCCAGAGCCAAACTCGATCCGATCCATGTTCCACAGATCAAGGATATTTATATTGACCTATATCAAGAGGTCGAGCTCAGGACGAAAGACCATTCCCGCTTGGCCTTGGCTGAAATCATCCAGTACATAGCCATCGTCCCAAAAGGTTATCAAACTATTGATCAAGAGGTTGATCAGGTATATCTTGACACGGTGGGGATGACTAGCCTTTCACTATAATTGACAGAACCAAAGCACCTCAGACAATAGAGGAAAGGGTCAAAGAAACTCTGTGAAGAACAGAGCACTGGTGCAGGATGAATGGTCTCATCTACCTCGGAGTTGATTTCACCACTTCTCTGTTGGGCAACGCACCTTCTAGGCCAAAACAGCTACCAAAGAGCAAAGGGAAAGACAAAGAGGGTGAGTCAAGCTCCACCCAAGAGGAAGCTCCTGAAAGTCCTCCTTCCACTTCACAAGAATGGGTTGTAATCCCGAAAAGCACGGAGAAAGAAGCACCGAAAGACATTCAAATATGAACATCCACTCGGGATGTTTCCACTACTATAACCATTGAGGTCCCTTCTATCCCTTCTCCCTCTCTTCCTTTCCCTCCTCGGCTGACCTAAGCGACCATTCCTTTAGTCGTATCCTCTCCCCATCTTCTGTTGTTCTCCTTCCTCATCATCCATCTTCTCTTCTCTAGCGGAGCTGTCCCCCACCATTTCTTCCCTCATCTCTTAGCTCCCTTCCTTTCCCATGTCTACCTCCCCTACAGTACCTCTTCCTCCCGTGAGCACTTCCTTGGCCTCCCTCTCAATGCCGCCTCCAAGTGTCTCCACGCATTTTCCTTCTACTACTGCAGCTGCTCCCTTTACTATTTCCGGTCCCTCTCCCATAAGTCCAGCATGGATCTCTCAGCACCTAAGCCAACAAAAGAGGAAAGTTCCCATCGCACCGATGGACTTCTCCATCATCCCATCAAAGGGGACCAAGAAGCAAAAGCCTTTAACCCACTTCTCTCAGAGTGCGTCAGGAGAGAGAGTAATGGAGATAGCATACCCCAATCCTTTAAAGGATAAAAAGGATATATCTTTGATAGATTACATAGTGACCCAAGTCACAATGGGGACATCTTGAGAAAGCCTTCAGGAGAGGCCCTATCTACAATTGACGCCCTTTGCAAAAGCTCCATGAAGCAAACGAAGAGAAAAGGCTGTTAAAGGAGAAAAATAAACATCTTCTCCACGCCTTGCAAAAATGGGCGGTGCACCTCCTAATCAAGCCCCCTTGCCAGAAGCTCCTGAGCCTTTGAGCCAGGACAAGATTAATGAATATGCCAAAATCGGTGAGCAGGGCATGGCAGTTTCTACCTGGAGGAACCAAATCCTCAAAGAAAGTGAGGGAGTGATCGCTAAGTTCACCGGATTATATCAGAATATCAATCGGGTGAATAGAGAGCTCCAGGAAATAGCAGGACCCATCTCTGAAGAGCTGGACCATGCAAAGATGCAGCATGAGACCTTTTAGAAAATGCACGACTGTTCAGTCGAAGATCTGGTCAAGTTCGGTGTCTTTGGACACCCCAGAGCCCTCAACAAAATCCTTTCTACTCTGGATTATCGGGTTAATCAGTTGGAGTTTGTCCTAGAGAAGATCGAAAAAATTAAGGAGGAAGCTCTGGATGCAATGCATCATATGGAGTAAATTTTCTTAAGAATGTCTCCGGGTTTGCTCACTCCTTCTTTCGCCTTAAGAACGGTAGAGGAAACTATTTGGATCTTCAAGGAGATCATTTCACAAGGGTGGAACCAGAGGTTACTTTCGACGCCGAATCCATCAAAGAACCTCTTGGCTTGTTGTGACTTCATTGGGTATACGATAGAGGCGAAAATGATTATTCCAAACTCCCGGAAAAGCTCATAGACGAGCGGGAGACTTGCAAAGCTATCGATGATTGACACAGGATCCTTCCCGGGATCAACTTCAACCCATGATCAGCAATTTCATGGAATACCGTGCCCAATTCCACATCTCGTTTCTTGAGTAGCAGCAAAAAGCGAGGATACTACATTTCAGCTGAGGGACGACAATGAATAGTTTTCTTCTTCCCGACTTTCTCCTTGTAATTATCTAAAGTGTGTTGACACAAACGATGACATCATCCATCTTGCACCATGGGATGATGTCATCCACAAAGTTGTCAAAAGTCAACAAATGACTTTAGAATCTCTTGTAAGATATTTTTGTAATTTAGTTGTTGGTTTGCTTTTGTTTTTCTTTTCTTCTATCCTTCTATATATACTTGAATACTTGTTGTATTCAACGGGGTGGATATTTTTAGATGAAAAATAAAAGTGAGAAGAAAAGGCTTTGTACTTTTTGTAACAAAAGAAAATATTAATACAAATATTGAGACTTTGTTATGAATATGTGTGTTATGCGCATTTGATCTTTTTTATGTCGATCTATGCATTTATTCAGTTGGATCTGCTTCTACCTTTTTGTCATTTGTTCATCAGTATTGCTTTGTTCATCTATGCAAGTAGGTTCGGCTCTGTTTACTACCAGCCCAAAACATAGACCCTCTGACCTTTCTACTTTGGAATTCATTTCTTTTCTCCCTTCAGACCCATCTTCCTTTCTTCATTCCTTTCTGTTCTTCATCGGAACTACTCTACTGGGATGAGATCCCAATCCCCTGAAGGCAGAATATTGTGAGACTTGCACAAGATTCCTGCTGGTAGAATAGCAATAAACCAGTTTTGCTTTGCTGACTCAAAGAGGGGCTATGCCACTGCTGCTTTGTTGGCTCATCTATCCATAGATCTACTCTCACGACAGATTTTCAAACCAACAGTTTTTGGTGACTCTGCTGGGGATCGAACAGATCTATCAGATCTATGATGGTGGTGTGTTTAAAAAATCAGTGAAAATCGAAAAAATCACTACCTGTTTGCAAATTTTAACTTTTGTTCAAAACCCAAATTTTTTGCAAAAGTGATCCAAACTGAAAATTTTCTTCAGGGATCCATAGATCGGGCCTAGTAGGAGATCTTTAGTTCGCTGAGTTTTTATAAAAATCTGTATTTTTCCGTAGATCTGAGTTTTTGACAGTTTACCAAAATTTTCAAACTCTTCAAAAAGTCAACTCTAGATCCAAAAATCAGCTTACTAAGCTTTACCATTGTTTTATCCTCGTTGTTCTTTGTCATTAAACCACAATCGGTTTTCAAAAGAGGGATAAAATTTAAATATTTAGAAAAGTACATGCTGCTGGTTTTTGTCAGAAAAATCAGAAAATCAGCAAGTACAACCAAAAAGAGTTTTAAATCTGATCCACAATATTGCAGATCTGGAAGGTACACTGGCGGGTGAACCATTTACTCATAGCAGGAGAGCTCACGAGAGAAGTCGATCTTACCTTTGACCTGCTTCAAAGGCACAACTTCAGTATAACACCGGCTCGCTTCTCGTCACTAAGTTCAGCTGACCGGTCATCCAGGAGTGTCTCACCTCCATGAAGGAAGCGTCTCTCATCAGGAACGTCTACATCACTTTGCAGCTCTGTTGCTCAGCGGAACCACACTTCCAGCTCACATCCTCTTTCCAGCTTTTCAAATGGTGGTGCCATGGGGAAATGCTATGGGCCCTTTGGCATTACCACATCCTGTTCACGCACTTCCACATGGAAACCGAAATAATTTTCCCAAATTTGATGGGAGCGGAAACCAAAGCATGGATTCACACATATCTACATTCATCATGTCATGTAGCATCCTGGATGTGACCCATGAAGATGTGTCAGTTCACCTCTTCTTAGAAACTTTGCAAGGGCCCGCAGCGGAATGGTTTCAGCATTTGCAGGCGGATCTATTACTAGTTGGGCCACCTTGCGGGATGCTTTTGAAGACAGGTATAAGCCTTCTGAAAACACGTTCGTATTACTGTCAAAGATCACTCACCTAAAGAAGGAGGTCAATGAAACTATGCATGATTTTATCACCAGGTTCAATGCATTAATCAACCGTGTGCCTGTTGCCATGCTTCCAACATCGGAAAATCAAAAGTGTTTCTTCATAAACGCTATGAGCTCAAAAATAAGTTTCTTACTCCTACGAGAACAAGTAGCTACCTTGCCTCTTGCCCGAGACTCTTTGCCATTTGGATAGAGGAAAACTTGCTAATATCTAGTGAATTGAAACGAGACTCATCCAAGTTCAAAGCTACAGATCCTTCTCGAGCCACTTAAATGCGATCCGGCATTTCGAGAAGATGGCAAATGACTTGCTCACATTAAAGAAGCGATTAGCTCGAGTTTCTCCAAGCACCTCATAATGGGATATCCCATGGAGGAATTTCGTTCCCAACCAACAACGTCCCGCATAGGCGCGTCTTCTGCAATGCTCCGCGGTTGGCGTTTGAGGCTCCTCCGGTCAACACTTTGGCCAAAATCGAAGAAGAGGAACAAAATTACGAAGAGCCTTCATCTCAAGGTGAAGATGATCAAGATGTCGGTGAACCGACTGGCGACTCTACTATCGGGTATATGGAATTTGATGAGGAAGAATCTGACGAAGAAGAGGGTACCCAAGGATATGCAAGTGGACAATCATATGCTATTTTTACCCGCTCGCAAGGAAAAGAAGCAGAGGTCACTGCCAATGTGCAGAAAGAGAAGGCTGCATCATCCACGCCCCCAACTATCACTAAAAGAGGTAATCCTCTTCCTGCTCAACCCCCTGTTAAGTCTTTTACAAAGAAATCTTTTCCTCCTATCTCTCCTCCAAATCAGCCTTCTTCTATTTCCATGAAGACCAGTAACTTTACCCTACCATCACGAAATGAATGAATCATTCCTCCATCAACGCAACCCTTGGCTGCATTTGACATAATTGACCACGCTAAAAAGACCAAGATGTAAATGTCTCGAAGCCAGTACCTTGATCAAACCCCGAACATCTTGTAAGGTTGATTGAATACATCCAAAGTCGAGGATATCATGACTAATCGGGTTTCCCCAAAAGGAATCCTTTCCAATCCTCCATCCCATATAAATGTTTCCTCGACTTCCGCATCAGGAAAGATAGAACCTTTCTACCTCTTCCTCCTAATCAATGGCCACAAACTAAGCAACTGCATAATTGATTATGGAGCTTTTGATAATGTCATGCCGGTAAAATTCACCCATGCTCTGGGCCTCACCCTTACTAAGCCTTTCGGCGAGATGTTATTCCTTGGAAACCAAACAAGTTCTTACTGCTGATCGGTCAAATCAAAGACACTCGGTTTGCATTTGCGGCGTTCCCAGAGAAAAGAGTAAAGATGACCATCCTTATTGCCAATATTCCAGCAGCATATGGAATTCTACTAGGAAGGAGCTTTTGCAGTGAAGTTGGTGGGGAGATTCATATGGACTGGTCTAAGGCTAGAATCCTGTCAAAGGTGTAATGTAAACCTTGGAGCCTGAATCACAAAAGAAGTACCTAGTTACTAACTCCGATGACCCCAAAGCCCAAATTCTCTTCGAATCATCAAGGATGGGAAACTATTTCTTGTCTACCAAGTCTGACAAGGGGGATGTCCTCATCCAAGCAGAGGATCTTAACAAGATCTGGACTTTGCAGTTCGACGGCAGCTGCGCGACTAGTGGGTGTGGCACTGGTGCCGTGCTTATATCTCCCGAAGAGGAGATTATTCCTCTCTCTTTCAAGTTGCAGTTTTTCAACATGAATAATACTGTTGAGTATGAATCCCTGCTGCTTGGCATGCAAGCCGCGAAGGAAAGATGAATCAATAATCTTAGGGTACAAGGTGATGCGAGTTGGTCATAAATCAAATTAAAAGGATATACCAAATGAAGAATGAAAGGCTCAGACATTACCGCAACGTGGTGTGGGACAACATCGAGGAGTTTGATGCTTTTTCAATAAAAGCCATCCCAAGAGCTCAGAATGACATGGCCGATTCATTGGTCATTTCAGCATCCCTCATGCTCCCTCACCCAGGTTTGAAAATAGACAAATATACCATTGAGGTGGTTTTCCACCCAAGCGTGCTGACAATTCTCAGCATTGGCAAGTATTCAACAATGACAACCAACTCATTGCCTTTCTAGAAAAGGCGGAAAATTTTAGTGAACTTCATTTTGAAGGATCCACTTCTGCATGCCGTGAATCTGTTACGGATCAAGACAAAGAATCAAAAGGGAACGATGGCATATGTCAACTCAAAGGAAATAAAATCCCAAAAGGCCTGGTCTCCCTAGAGCGGTTGTTTGACAGGCATGATCGCTTTGTTAAAAAGAAGAGGCGAGATGATCCTAATTCCTCCCCAAAACCGAAACCGGTCAATTTAGGTTCGGTAGAACATCCGCAATTTGTGAACATTGGAAAATGTTGCACACCTGAAGAGAAGCGGAAGTTTGTCAAACTGCTGAAGAAATACATGGATGTATTGGCATGGTCCTACGCCGATCTAAATTCTTTCAAGCCAAAGGACGTCCCAACATGATATCCCGTTGAAAGAAGGCGTCAAACCTTTTCGCGAAGCGAGAGACATTATAATCCTAAAATCTCGGTACCATCTAGGATGAAATTTAGAAAATCTTTGGGCCATACGGATTATTTTCCTATCCATCAGTACACTGTCACAAACATTTTACTAGTGCACAAGAATAATGGCGAGATACGCATATGTGTAGATTTTCGCAACTTGAATCAAGCGTCCCTGAAGGACAACTACCCGCTTCCCATAATGGACCAGGTTCTGCAAGCAGTAACTGGATCAGAAATGTTGTCCATGCTTGATGGTTTCTCGGGCTACAATTAGATTGAAGTCTCACTTGAAGACCAATTTAAAACAACATTCACTACTCCTTGGGGTACGTTTTCTTACAATAGGATGCCTTTTGGCCTGACCAATGCTAGTGCTACTTTCCAGCGAGCGATGGACTTCGCGTTTAAAGGTATGATGGGGAAGGTCATCGTAGTCTACTTAGATGACTTAACTGTGTTCTCCAAACAATGAAATAATCATTGTGATCATTTGGAGCAAGTATTGATTAGATGCCGAGAGCACGGGATCTCCCTGAATCTGAAAAAGTCTGTTTTCGGAGTCACAGAAGGAAAATTGCTAGGACATGTTGTTATCAAAGAAGGGACAAAGATAGATACCGAAAGAGTTAAGGCTATTCAGAGCCTTACTTTACCCACAAGCAAGACCAGCGTTCACTCTTTTTTTGAAAGGTGAACTTTCTCAGGCGCTTTGTTCCTGATTTTGCTGAAAAGACTCGTCATATATTAGACATGATGAAAGGATCACCAACTTTCCGATGGAGCGAAGAAGGGAAGAAGTCATTTGAGGAAATAAAAGCCTCTGTTGCTCACGCACCAGTCCTGGTATGCCCCGATTTCTCCAAGGATTTTATCATGTATAGCTATGCATCTGAGCATACTGTATCTGCCATCTTGATGCAAAAGAATTCTGAGGATGTTGAATCCCCAATTGCATTCATGAGCTCTCCCCTCAAGCCTCACAAATTAAAAATGTCTCAGTTGGAAAAGCATGCCTTCACCATTGTCAAAGCAGTCAAGAATTTCAGGTATTACATTTTAAACTCTCATACAGTGGTGTTGGTCACGACACGGCGATCAGTCAATTTTAACTCAACGGGAGTTAGGAAGCTGCGGGGGTTGGATTGCGAAAGTCCAGGAGTATGATCTAGATATAAAACCAACCAAGCTGGTAAGGGGTAAGGGCCTATGTCAGCTTATGGCTGAAAACAAAGATTTAGAAGACCCTAAAGAAAAGGATGATTACACCAATGGAGCGCAAAGCCAGCTGGAGAAAACCGATTCACCACCGATGGTCCTATTTGTCGCAACCAGCGATGAATGGTATTTCGATATTGCTTTCTTTCTCACCTATGGTGAATGCCCATCCCATCTGACTACAAAGGAGAAGCACGCTATAAAGCTCAGAGTAGCCAGATATATCATCTGGGATGACGGTTTATACAAACGTGGAATAGATGGCATCTTCTTGCGATGTGTTGACAAACCACAACAAGTGAAGTTACTTGAGAGTTTTCATAATTTGGCCTATGGGGCCATTTCTCCTCCTCCGTGACGGCACACAAGATCATCTGGGCTAGGTACTATTGGCCGACGCTTTTCCAAGATGCAGCCACCTGGGTAGCAAAGTGTGAACCTTGCCAGCAGTTTGTCGGCAAGCCCAAATTGGCTGCTTTTCCCCTCAGGTCGGTTGTTGTCGATGAACCATTCAAGCAGTGGGGAATTGATTTTATTGGTGGACTCAATCCACAATCGAGTTTTGTACATAGTTATGTCTTGATGGCAACAGATTATTTCACAAAATGGGTAGAAGCCATACCTATCAAACATGCCACTTCCGAGGTTGTTTGCAGTTTCATCAAAGAAAATATCATTGTCAAGTTTGGCATTCCAAACAAGATTGTTGCTGATAATGATTCCAACTCCTCCTCACAAGAGGTTGTTGGTTTTTTCTATGAATACGGAATAGCTCTGGCTCATGCCTCAAATTATTACCCTTAAGGAAATGGTCAAGCAGAATCCAGTAATAAAAACTTAGTAACCATCATACGAAAGCTAGTAGATGAGAATCAACGAATGTGGCACAAATCATTATATGACGCTTTATGGGTAGACCGCATCACTCCCAAGAGGTCTCTCGGCATGTCACCTTTTCAAGTGTTATATGGCACCGATGCCGAGCTTCCCATTTCTGCTAAACTCCTTACTCTATGCTTGGCACGAGCAATCAAAGATGAGACTTTCCAAAATTCTCTTGAGAAGAGGATCATGTATCTAGTAGAGCTCGAAGAAAAGAGAGTAAGAGTGGTCAACAAGATCACCGAGCATCAGAATCAGGTAAAAATATTGTTCGATAAAAAAGCTAAGCAAAGAAATTTCCAGGTGGGAGATCTCGTCCTTTTGTGGGACAAACAAAGAGAGCCAAAGGGCATGCACGGAAAATTTGATTCCCTATGGAGGGGACCTTTCAAGATCAAATAGCTCAATGGAGAGAACAACTTCTATCTCTCGTATCTAGATGGAACTGGACTCCACGCTTCCCTATAGCGGGCAACATCTGAAAATCTTCAGGAAGTAGAGCTTGCTCTCTTCTTTGTACAGTTACTTCAGTTGTGTGTTTGTTTTTGTCATGTGTTTTCTTTTGTTGGTTGTGTGTTTCCCTTTTCGGTCGCCCTTGTTTTTGACTCTGTTGCCCAATGGATAGGCACATGTGGATCTGGGATTCTCTACCCCTGATTTCCATTCAGAGATAGTCCCCAGAAAGAGCCAGCTTGTTATCCCGTGAAATTGGCAAGGGTAATTTTACGGGTAACCATCCAAAATTTTGTTCTGGTCCCTCGTCAGGGACCCCTCCGCGTTCGGAACGTTGCAAAAACCCCTTTTCCGGGAAATCTAGTTTTCTAAACTTATCCTTTTTGGGGTCTTTTTGGTTGGTGCACCTAATGTCTATGCAACATAGAGTAAGCATGCGCCCCCTTTAAATCCTTTGGCACACGGTTTGAAGTGTCGACACACATTTTGGTGTGCCTCACCATGTTGCGCCTTTCTTGCATGTGCCAAGGCGCATGCACCTTCATGTCAACAATACTTTTGTTGTGCCACATTTTGGTGCACCAAAGGCGCACTTATTTCCATGTTGACAGCATTTTTTTGGTGCGCGGGCACACATAACTTCGTGTTAACATGTGTTTTGATGCACCAAAGGGCACAAGCTTTCCCATGTCGACAGGTGTTTTGATGCGCCACTTCAAAAAGTGGTTGGCGCATTTATTACAACTTTGCCTATATATAGGTGCATCCGCCCTGTCACTTTCACCCGATCGAGAAAACATGTGATTATTCTTTTCCCTCTGCACCTATCATCACGCCTGTCATTCTCGTATCGCGTCGTGGACCCAGTTTCACCTCTCACATTATATATATTTCTGGTAAGTGGTCCTTGTTGCTCTTGTGTTTTGTGTTTTGGTTATTTGTTGTTTGTTTATGGGGTTGGATAAAATAGATTTTGAAACCATGAAACCTCCCTTTGCTGTTTTTGTCCTCCCCCTTTGCACTTATCCCTCTTTCTAGATCTGCTAGTAAGGAGTGCTCTACCTTTGAAAAAATCGCTAGGTTCTCTTTGTTTTAGCCCGTTCATCATCCAAGGGACCCTGCAGAAGATACTTTAACACATGTAACCCCTCCAGAGGAAGAACAAAGACTTAAAAATTGATAGACTACTTTTTTCCTCTTTCGCGCAATCGCCACCTTTGCGGCACGAGAAATGCAGTCGTGCAATGACAGCGCATCCACCATGTCTGTTGCATAAAAAATAGTTGCACCCTCAAAGTGCATTTTCCTTGCTTGTTACACCCGCTAACCCTGCGCCCTCTTGGCGCACCAAACTCGTATGCAACATTGAAAAAACTTGCGCCATTGGCGCACCTTGCATCCATGCAACACCAACCTTATTTGTGAAAAGTACAAAACTGTTAACGGCACAGGCGCATCCCTTATTACAGCAACAAATGTCATGCAGACCTTCCATGCGCCATGCCAAGTTCTCTGTGGTGCATGAAAAAGGATGTTACATGCATTAAACCTGTGCCCTTTTGCACATCCTGTACCTGTGTAACATTAAAAATATCAGCGCCCGTTATAAAATGCATATATATGGCACAAGCACACTTCTACTTGTAACAAAAAAAATGGCATCTCTAGCATCCATCGCCCTATGCCTGAGGCCTTAAAATTGCTAACTCTTCCTTCTGTCAACGCTTTAATGGAAGATCAAACAGCTAATATGACTTTCTACGTTGGGTTTCACTTCTTCTTCTTGCAGATCAGCAGTTGAGTTCAGAACTACATATGTCAACATCAAGCAAGAGACCAACCAAGTCTAAAGGCAAATCCAAGTTCACGGATGAAGAAATGAAGTACAAATATCGAGAGGTTTAGGATGCCCAAATCCACAGCGAGTGTGACCTAGACATAAGAGACTCGAACTTGGTCACATTGATATGGAGAATTTCTGGGCCAGAACCAGGAGGGTCACAGGAAGTCTGTGGATGGACAAACTGGTAGGTAGTGGACTGCATTTTGCTAGAGGGATCCCGATTAGTGTTGTGAACAATGAATTCATGATGGTAGTAGCTCAACTGCTACAACAAAGACACAAGATGCATCCGGAGAATGAGAAGGATGAGGTCGTGATCAACCTCACTTGCCCAACACTTGAAATAATGCTCGGCATTCCTCACCACCTGGCACTTTGTGTCCAAGTAAGCCGAGAAGATTGCACCAAGGCTTGGGAAGATAATGAGGATCAGTGTATACAGTTGATGAATGAGGTATACCGAAAACAAGAAGGTGGTGACCAAATGGCCACAAGTCATTCATCGCAGCAATTTCTTAGAGGAACTCAGTGATACAATCACGTTCCTGAGTAGAGTATTTGGGCTTCCTGATGCCCACTACTTTCACAAATGGATGCTTAGATACCTGGAGACGATGAACAAAAATCTGCCAGATCAATGCTTCGAGTGGGCAGAGATCATAAGCGCACCATATCTAAGCAGCTCCAATAACTTACTACAGGGAGGTTCTACATGAACTCCTACGTAGTTTATGTTGCGGCCTTAGAAAGAGATTATCCAGCCTTAATGCGGTGCGGGGTTTGGCCCCAAGTCAAAATATATGAATACTATCCAGAACTAAAGTTGGAAAATAGTATCCCCCAGTTTTCAAAGATTAACGATGCCTTCTTCTACGGCATCGTCTGCCTTTTGAGGCCAAACATGACTCACGGTCGTACGACCAAGAGCATTGTTGCAGCTATAGAGAAATGGGGAGCCTTGTTCACACAATTCCCCACCTTTACCTATCTAAGGGCAGCCAACTTCTTGGGGGAACCAACCAAATTGCCGAGATACGCCGGCCCCAAGTTGATCCTGTTGGAGTTGTCAAGATAGCTTATAACCTACCACGAGAAGTGCCTAAAGAGAAAGAAGGGTGGAACTCCTTTCCCCCTCACAGTGGGCAGGTATACTTGTCTCTCTCACCACAAAGCATGGGATATGTTTTCAGAACTGGAGTTGCTGAATCTAAAGCAAAACTTCCCGGCAAGGACCACTTTCGACCCAAGGAATTTCCTACCTAGAGCCAAACTCGATCCGATCCATGTTCCACAGATCGAGGATATTTATATCGACATATATCATGAGGTCGAGCTTAGAAGGAAAGACCATTCCCGCTTGGCCTTAGCTGAAATCATCCAAAGATGCGGCATAGCCATTGTCTAAAAAGGTTATCAAACTGATGATCAAGAGGTTGATTAGGTATATCTTGATACGGGTGGGGATGAGTGGCCTTTCACCTGTAATTGTGAGAACAAAGCACCTCGGACAATAGAGGAAAGGGTCAAAGAAACTCTGCCAAGAAACGAGCAACAGTTTGTGCAAGATGAATAGTCTCATCTACCTCGGAGTTGATTTTACCACTTCTCCATTGGGCAATGTACCTTCCGAGGCCAAAACAGTGCCAAAGAGCAAAGGGAAGGACAAAGAGGGTGAGTCAAGCTCCACCCAGAGGAAGCTCTGAAAGTCCTCCTTCCACTTCAAAGAAACAGGTTGTAATCCCGGAAAGCTTGGAGAAAGAAGTAGTGGAAGACGTTCCGATAGGCACATCCACTCAGGATGTTTCCACTACTGTAACCATTGAGGTCCCTTCTATCCCTTCTCCCTCTCCTCCTTCCCCTCCTCGGGTGACCCAAGTGACCATTCCTTTGGTTGTATCCTCTCCCCATCTTGTTGTTCCCCCTTCCTCATCATCCATCTTCTCTTCTCTCGCGGGCTGTCCCCACCATTTCTTCCCTCATCTCTCGGCTCCTTCCTTTCCCATGTCTACCTCCCCTATAGTACCTCTTCCTCCCATGAGCACTTCCTCGGCCTCCCTCTCAATTCCACCTCTAAGTGTCTCCACGCATTTTCCTTCTACTACTACAAGTTGCTCCATTTACTATTTTCGATCCCTCTCCCATAAGTCCGGCATGGATCTCTCGGCACTTTGAGCCAACAAAAGAGGAAAGTTCCCATCACACCGATGGACTTCTCCATCATCCCATCAAAGGGGATCAAGAAGTAAAATCCTTTAACCCGCTTCTCTTAGAGTGTGTCAGGAGAGAGAGTAATGGAGATAGCATACCCCAATCCTTTAAAGGACAAAAAGGATCTGTCTTTGACAGATTACAAAGTGACCCAAGTCACAATGGGGACATCTTCAAAAGCCTTCAAGGAGAGGCCCTATCTATAGTTGACACCCTTTTCAAGAAGCTCCAGGAAGCAAAGGAAGAGAAAAGGCTGTTAAAGGAGAAAAATAAACATCTTCTCCATGCCTTGCAGAAAATGGGCAGTGCGCCTCCTACAACTGCCACAAGCTCCTGAGCCTTTGAGCCAGGATAAGATTAATGAATATGCCAAAATCAGCGAGCAGGGCATGGCAGTTTCCACCTGAAGGAACCAAATCCTCAAAGAAAGTGAGGGAGTGATCGCTAAGTTCACCGGATTATATCAGAATATCAATCGGGTGAATAGAGAGCTCTAGGCGATAGCAGGACCCATCTCCGAAGAGTTGGACCATGCCAAGATGCAGCATGAGACCTTTCAGAAAATGCTTGACTGTTCAGTCAAATATCTGGTCAAGTTCGGCGTCTTTGGACACCCCAAAGCCCTCAACAAAATCCTTTCTACTCTGGATTATCGGGTTGATCAGCTGGAGTTTGTCCTAGAGAAGATCCACAAAGTCAAGGAGGAATCCCTGGATGCAATGCATCAAATGGAGTAAATTTTCTTAAGAATGTCTCTGGTTTTGGTCACTCCTTCTTTCGCCTTAAGAACATTAGAGGAAACTATTCAGATCTTGAAGGAGATCATTTCACAAGGGTGGGACCGAGAGGTTACTTTGACGCCGAATCCATCAACAACCTCTTGGCTTGTCGTGACTTCATTGGGTATATGATAGAGGAAGAAAACAATTATTCCAAACTTCCAGAAAAGCTCACAGATGAGTGGGAGACTTGCGAAGCTATCAATGATTGACACAAGGATCCTTCCCAGGATCAACTTCAACCCATGATCAGCAAGTTCATGGAATATCGTGCCCAGTTCCACATCTCGTCATGCTTTAGCAGCAAAAGGAAGATACTCCCTTTCAAATTTCATGCGGGATGACGATGAATAGTTTTCTTCTTCCCGACTTTCTCCTTGTAATTATCTAAAGTGTGTTGACACAAATGATGACATCATCCATGTTGCACCATGGGATGATGTCATCCACAAAGTTGTCAAAAAGTCAACAAATGACTTTAGAATCTCTTGTAAGATATTTTTGTAATTTAGTTGTTGGTTTGCTTTTGTCTTCTTTTCTTCTCTCCTTCTATATATACTTGAATACTTGTTGTATTCAAGGGGTGGATATCTTTTAGATGAAAAATAGAAGTGAGAAGAAAAGGCTTTGTACTTTTTGTAACAGAAGAAAATATTAATACAAATATTGAGACTTTGTGCTGAATATGTGTGTTATGGGCATCTGATCTTTCTTATGTCAGATCTATGCATTTATTCTGTTGGATCTGCTTCTACCTTTTTGTCATTTGTTCATCAGTATTACTTTTTTTGTCTATGTAAGTTGGTTTGGCTCTGTTTACTACCAGCCCAAAACATAGACCCTCTTACCTTTCTACTTTGGAATTCATTTCTTTTCTCCCTTGAGACCCATCTTCCTTTCTTCATCCCTTTACTGTTCTTCATCGAACTACTCTATTGGGATGAGATCCCAATCCCGAAGGTAGAATATTGTGAGACTTGCACAAGATTCCTACTGGTAGAATAGCAATAAACCAGTTTCACTTTCTGACTCAAAGAGGGGCTATGCCCTGCACACTATTGGCTCATTTATCCATAGATCTGCTCTCACGACAAATTTTCAAACCAACAGGCTTCACACACACACACACACACACACACACACACACACACACACACACACACACACACACACACAAACATTTATAAGCCCCTTACATTTTACCCCATGTTACTAGTAAAAAACATGGGCTCTTCATCAAGGAAAAATGTAAGCGAGTTAGGGTATATTCCTCATTTCACAACCTCGTGATTGCCCCCAATCTTATCCCCACATAACTAGTAAGATGTGAGTGATCATCATTGAGGATTGAGATGGGAAAAAAATTCAGTGAAATTATTAGAATTCTCTTTTCATGCAAACAATTTTTAGGGAGGGATTTTTGTTACTAGGAAGCTTCTAAGCAGGAGCTTACAAATGAAAATATTTGAATTAGGATAAACCATGGAAATTTAATTATGAACTACCTTTGGGGTTTAAAATTAAAACTTCTCTCATGTTTAATGATAATGATCATGATAAAATGATTAGAAATATGGATGAGATAGAGAAATATATGATTGATATTTTTTGAATTTATGATAAGTTTAGGAATTTTCTAAGAAGCAAGTAGATCTATGTTATGATTTCAAACCAATTGAAAATCTAAATAACATACATGATGGAAAAAAAATAAGTATAGTGGGAAATGTGATTCTTGTATGTAAAAAGTTTAAGGTGAAATGAGTTGACAAATTCATTTGAACTCCTCACTCGCAAGAGTGCACAAACGGTAAGTGTCATTGTTAAGGTCTTAAGTCACTTAGTAGGGGCCTAAAAATTTAGCCTAAATTTCATACCTTAAATAATTTTATTATCTTTCGACTATTAAGTCTCAAAAAATGTCACCTACCTAAATCATACATTAATAAACCTTCTTGTTGTATTGATGACACATCGTGTCTACATAAACCCGGTTATGTTGTTTGGACCTAATCCTTTTCTCATCTAGGTTATCTAAATATTTTAAGTGTCCATTTCGATACTCATCTTCATGCAAAATTCCTTGAAAATACATAACAAGACTCATTAATTCTACTTATAGTGAAAAACCCAATTCCGCACCAAACACTAGTGAAAAAGGAGTTACCCTTGTCGACGTACAAACCAAAGTCTTATATGCCCATAAGGATGGAAATAATTTCAAAAGTAAATTTATTTTATTCTCCTTGAAATTTTTAAGGAGGATGTACTTAAAGGTCTTGTTCATAGCCTCATCCTATCCGTTGGCTTGAGGGTAGTACAAAGAGGTCATATGATGAGATATTTTGAATTTTACACATAACTCATACACCTCATCATTCTTGAGTGGAGATCCATTACCCAAATTAATGACTTGTAGACTTCCATACCTATAGATTATTTGATTTAAGATAAATTTGGTTATGACAGAGCTAAGGACCATGGTTAGAGACATGGCCTCAACCCACTTTGTAAAATATTTTGTGGCCGTAATTATGAAGTTGTGACCATCTGTGGATACAGGAGAGAATTTCCCTACCAGATCCAAACCCCAAGTGGATAATGGCCAAGGTGTAACTATAGACTGTATATCTTTGGCTGGGATGTGTATAACATGTAATAATTCTTGACATTTTTGGTACTTCCTCACATACTCTATAACATCATGCTCCAAAGATAGGCCATAGTAACCCATTTGATGAATTTTGCAAGTAGATGAATTTCCTCTGAAGTGACTATCACAAAATCTATTTTGGGATCCAAAGATAATTTTCTTTGCTTCTTCTTCATCAACACATCTAACAAATATACCATCAAAGGATCTATAATATATGACTTGTTCTATTATCATGTACTTGGTACTTATGAAATAAAATCATCACCTTTGTTGAGAGTTAGGCCCTTCCAGGTATGTCCTATCTACAATATGATTTATTATATCCAAATACCATGGAAATTAAGTGATTGTAATTTTATCTATATGAAAAATTCATTCTTCTCGGGAAATATACATCAATTAACTCACCAAATTATAAGGGGTTACAGCTAGCCAATTAGTGATAATTTGTCCCTTGAAATATTTCTAGTTGATATAGGTAAGTTAGACTCATTAATCAATCTGATGAACCTACCCTCCTTTTTGGACAAGGATGCTTAAGTTAGGAATGTATGTAATCGGGTCGATTTGATGATAAATCTTATTTCTTGATTAAACATATAATGCCTCAACCTTTTAGTTTTGAAGAAAATGGCCAGATATTCATGTTATACTTGTGAGTAATGAGTTTCATAATAAAGGATTACACAACTAATAAAATAGATAGAATGCTCATAACCATCATCATCTTCTTGTACTAGCATGCACATGATTGAAATGTTTGTGGATCTAGAGTATATAATTAAAGGATGATCAAACTTGGGTGAAATAAGCATTAAAGGAGAAAGAAGAAAGTATTTGACTAACTTAAAGGCATTTTCAAACTCTTATGTCCATATCTTGCAACAAGTTTTCTTTAACAAGCCATGAAAAATATCATACCTTGATTTCCCAAGCTTACCTAGAAGAAATATGATACCGGACTCATTCGTAGTCGGAGTCATTTCAAGGATCGCAATTTTTTTTTGGGGTCTACATCAATCCCTTTAAAGGAAATTATGTAGCCTAAAATATTACCTCTTGTTACTCTAAAGAAACACTTCTCAGGATTCAAGGTGACACCATATTCAATCAAGCATGAAAGAATGATCTCAAGGAATTTAGGATAATCACCTACCTTTTTAGATTTTTCTAAGAGATCATCGACATATGTTTCAACAATCTTATGAATAAGATCATGAAATATATAAGTCATGGCCCTTTGATAAGTAACACCGACATTTTTCAAACTGAAAGGAACGACCGCATAAAAAAGGTTCCCCAAGGAGTGGTGAAGGTTATATTTGGTTGTTCTTCATCGAGAGGTTCATATTCTATTATACCCTGAAAACCCATCCATGAAAGATAATAATTCATAGCCAGTTGTATCAATAATGACTTCAATGAATGGTAATGGAAAATCATCTTTAGGGAAGGCCTTTTTGATGTCTTTGAAGTCAATACAAATCCTTATCTTCCCATTCTTCTTAAGTACCGAAATTATTAGACAACCACATATAGTAATCCATTAGTTTAATAAACCCTATTCATATAAGTTTGATTACTTCATCCTTTAACATTAAAGAAACCTTGGGTTTCATTGGTGTCAAATTTTGTTTCATGCTTTAATAACAGGTTTAGTAACCTTATTATGGACTACTACATCAAGAGTAATGCATGTGATATATTTTTAGTTGAATGTGAATTATTAAGAATGTTCTTTGAGAATCTTGGTGTGATCTTCTAGTTCCTCTAATAACAATGAAGAAACGAGATTTAGAATCCTAGGATTCTCCTCTGATATTATTATTGATTGTGGCTTCTATTAAGCAAGCATTCCCTTCTTCAAATTTAGGGGGAGTTGGGGGTAATTCCATAGATTCTTCCTCAACCTCATAAACCTCTAAGTCTTGTGGAAAGGAAATAAAAAAAAAATTGTCCCCAAAGTACGAAGAAATATGAGGAATGAGGGAGAATAATTTCTTGTGATGTAGATAAGGAAGGTCAACATAAACATGTAAATCACCTAAGATGGCTACATCATTTTCAACAAATTCCAACGTGATAGGATCATATTTGTTATCTATATAGGGTAGGATCGAGGTGTTTGAAATTATTATAATTAAAGGTTTGGACCTCATAGAGACCACAAATTTTATTTCCTTCAAACCTTCACTTTGGAAAAAGCAGGAAGAAGAATATGTCATAAAATCAGTAAGATGGTTTTATTCCCTAGGAATTTCCTCAATAGAAATGAAATCAAAGTCTTTTCTCATTTCATGTATATTATACTTATAGATATGGATATGTTCCACTCTAGTCTCATATAATTTTGAGACTTGGCTTGTTATAAGTTATGAATCCCCTAGGACTCTGACTTTTTAAACCCTCATTCTCTTAGATATGATGAGATTAATAAATAAGGATTTGTATTCAACTCCATTATTTGTGGATTATAAATTTAATTTAAAGGTTGATATTATTTAGATAAATTTAATTTATAGGTGAAAAGCATGATATTACCTTCTAGAGAAGTACAAATCACCCCAACCCCTATTCAATATTGGCACTTAGCTTCATCAGTAGTGAGACATCCCTAATTCCTTGAGAAATGAGAGAATATTTGCTCATAAGAAAGATCATTTTCTATCTTCTCTATCCTTAGGAACCTCTTATCGGACTTCAGATACATCTACCATGTAAATTTCAATGAAACCATTTATTGGGAGAGAGTCTAGTCCAAACATATTCCTAATTCCTTGAGATTCAAATGAGAGAATAATTAATAAGTCATTTTCTAAGTGTTTTACTATTTGTGTTATCATCTTGGTAGATACAATTTTAACCACCATGAACGTTCCTCTCACTCTTGTTAGGAATTAGTATTCACATGGTTTATTTATATGGTTAGTTTAATGTGTTATTAATATATTATTGTTATATAAACAATAATATATTATTGGTGTTGAGTTGTGTATTGTTACGGGAGTAACAATCACAACTAAATAGGTTTATTTGTTGTAACACTTTCCTATTTTATAGGAAGTCAGTTTTCCTATGTATATGGCTATTTAATAGCCTGTGTATGTAATTCAAATTGGTCGAATACAATATCAATATTATTTTTTTTTGTGTGACAATATTGCTGTCCCAATATTTGGTATCAGAGCGATTATGGATTCCTGAGCATTATGTGGGGTGGATCCAAGTTATTCATGGTCGCCCTTGTTATGGTAGTGATTTTATTGCATCATTATTTTACCTATAGGCGTGCTCTTTATTGGATTCATTGCATTTCAAACTGACCTGCATCATCTGTTCTATTTTTTCAAAGATTATTGTTTAGACAGTGTAATCAGGAAAAATAAAAGGCATTTGAAAGGTGTTATTGAAACTACAGAATATTGTTTCCACACGTATTACTTCTTGCAGCTGTCAAAAAGAAAAAAAAGAGGAAGAAAGCATGTTTTTTTAGCCGGTTTAGGCGTCAAACTCAGTCAAGAACAGCTTTCATATCATGCAATGAAATAAAACAAAATGAGTACCATTGCAAAGCTCTGGAAATAAGCTTTCCCACGCATTAAACGGTTTGCAAATCGGAGCTCTGGTTCTCAAGTTATGAACAAATCATTGTTGGTCACTTCAAAAAAAAGCAGCCGTGAGTTTCTTGCCTTACCACAGCCATTTCTGATTGGCTAATTATTTTATAGTTTTGCAAAACTATAGTTTGAAAATATTTATTTTTTCTATAGTTTTTGCTTAAATAGTTGCAAACTGAGGGAAAATAATACATTTTTGGCCAAATTAATACTTGTTTGGCGCGAGTTCTTGAGGTTATAAATATTTTTGGAATCTACATTTCCTCTCGGTTCCAACGAGTGGTCACACGATAAATTTTCTCTCCATCTTGAGTAAATTTTTAATCGTTGAGCCAATTTTAATTAAATTGGGTCTTTTTACGGGAAATTGTAACTTCAATAACTTTTGCATGGTAACTCGAAATCGAGCGCCGTTTTTTCCAAAAGTGTATATTTTTTTATTCCCGTCCTAGTGGTTCTAATTTTGGGAGAAAATAAAAAAAATTGAAAATCACCCTCTATTTTGGCCATCTTGTGGACGCATTATCGGTTGTACCCGACGTCCTGAAATAAAAGGTTTCACATTGAGGGGAGAAGCTTAAATAAATACAATGTGGAAACCATGTAGTCTCATGTTCAGATCCGGCTGAGTTAAGCACCCATATGATGGAGGAAGGAGGCATCGGAGGAAGGAGGTCGAACAACGACCTCTCGTCAGTCACCAACGACGGGGCCGCACAGAATGATTTGGTGGCACAGGTGTGCAGTGTGAGTATATGATTTTCAGTGTGGTTTCCATTTTCTCAGTGTGCTTCAGTTTGCAGTGTTCCTGTTTTGTGTGGTATTTGATGGATGTTGGAAAGAGAGTTGTGTTGGAGCGCAGATGACTGTCAGTGATCCTCTGACTGACTTGGTCCTCTGACTGCCATACTTCGTTGGAAGATGGTCAGCTAGGAGAATACGTTCACTAGCATTAGTGACCATGTGCAGCAAGACCTAACTAGCAAGATCCATTCAGGAGTATGTTCTTCGATGCATTTTGCTTCTCAGTATCTATATGAGTGGAATTTCACATTGTGGGGGGGAATACATACCAATGTTCCATTCCCATTCTACACCCAAAATGACTTAGTCAAGGAAAGCTTCCAGTGGCAGTGGCAATTTTCTATGTTGTTCGAGATCGAGTGGCAGCGATCAATGACAAAGACTACGATTAAGAACATTACGATTCTTATAGGAAGTAATGTGAAATATTTTCAATATTTCTTCTATTATGTGGTTTTGTAATATGCAAGTTGTGTTTCCTACATAATTCCCTGATGTATAAGCATAGTGGTGAACAGTAGCACCAGAGTAAGTCAGTTCATGGATCTTGAAAGGGTTTGTGGGAGGATCTAGAAAACCACATGAGGTGGATAGTTGATGGGACCTGTTCACGTCAAGGTTTGTGGTAAGCCTGTTTAAAACCATGGAAGGAGAGAGCCTTTCTTTTGGATCAAGGTCATGAGTCACAGAGTTGGACATGCCACAGGGGTGAGCATACTGCAGAGGAGTGTGTGGATGTTTTTCTACCATGTAAACACTAAGGGGGGGAATGTTAGGAATTAGTATTCACATGGTTTATTTATATGGTTAGTTTAATGTGTTATTAATATATTATTGTTATATAAACAATAATATATTATTGGTGTTGAGTTGTGTATTGTTACGGGAGTAACAATCACAACTAAATAGGTTTATTTGTTGTAACACTTTCCTATTTTATAGGAAGTCAGTTTTCCTATGTATATGGCTATTTAATAGCCTGTGTATGTAATTCAAATTGGTCGAATACAATATCAATATTATTTTTTTCTGTGTGACAATATTGCTGTCCCAATAACTCTTCCCTCACTCTTATTTACTCCTTCAATTTCCTTATGTTTTGCAACTTCACTTTCTTGGAATTATTTTGCAAAGTGGGGTCCAAAATTTTGAAGGAGGTGGTTTATTTACTTGTCTTGTTGAGAGCTCAAATTCGAATGAAATCTAGGTTTCTTTTTGAGATTTCCCAAGTGAATTTTCAAAGGATTAGGATCACCTTGGGATACGAAAAACCTTACCTAATTGAAGCAACCTTACCTCTTGAAAATTTGTGGATGGAATGGATTTCATTATGTGGATCCATTGCCTACCGAGAATCATATTGTAATTAGTTTCCCTATCTATGATATAGAACTCAGTTAAGATAGTTTTGGGAATGAGGGTAACTACAAGAAATATGGTTCCAATAAAGGTGGCCTTCAAACCGTAATAACCCCTCAACATATTATTAGTAGAGGAGAAATTGGTTTCTCCATATCCTATTTTTGTAGGAAAGAGAAGGGAAAAATATTTAATTCAGCTCTGTTGTCAATCGTAGGCCTTTTGACATAGTTGTTGTAAACCCACACTTGCGGTATAATGTGGGATGACCTCTTTCTCATTAGTTTAGCATCCAAATGAATTTTTATTATATCAGAAATGAATCACGTGTCCCTTTCATTTTTCCCTAGAGGATAAACATAAAAATATATATGGTTAATTTGAGACTCTGTAGGAGGTGTGACATGAAATAGGTGGCCAAGAACCAATGCTTTCAACAAAAATAATGATGTTTCAGGGAGTTCTTTAAGAAATCTAGAAAGGAAATGTGGGAGAATATCTTATTAAGATCCATTATTATATCATATTCCCCCATGGTTTTAGGAACTACCAACAAGTCATATTGTACTAAAGGATAAATATGAAGGAAACGTAATTTATACTCTTTAGTATGGGTCATCAAATTAACTTCGATAATGTTTCTAATTCGACCAACCCTATAATATTTATTTTAATTTTTGGTCAATGTTGGGAGAAACTCGATAATATTCAAAAGTGGGAGCCTCATGGTCATGAGTTGCCATAGGAATCCTTTTTTAAATTCAAAGGGTAGGGTTTCTCATTTTTAGGATGCGTAGGAAAAGGATCCTGATAGATTCTTAAGTTTGAATTTTGGGGTGCAAAAGATCTTGTATGAGCATGATGAGAGGTCCCCAATGAATTACTAAAAACATATTAATTAAAAGTTTACATTGGTCCTCTAGGATTTTTGGATAAACTTTTATATGTCCCTACATGACCAAGCATCATGATCAATGAACCTATGAAATCCATAGTACAAATTGGGATCGTAATCCCTTGATATTTGGTTTTTGACCTTGTTGTTGGCCATAACTCTAGTTATTGTTTTGAAAGTAGTTATTGTAATTATAGTTTGGAGCCCCTTGGACAGGGTTTAGATATTGGTTTTGGCCTTGGGCTTGAATTTCTTGAGGAGGGGCTGACTGAAATAAACTAAATTAAAAGAAGGGACATGGTATTTGTTTCTTTGGTTACCCATATTCCCATTATTTTTGTTTCTATGGTTGATGTTTAGACCACTAGGATTCTTAGGTTGATCAATTACACCATCCATGGTAGCACTAGAATTTTAGTTCAGGACCTTTTGTCCTTAGTTATTACTCAAGTTATTCTAGTAATTTGTAGTGTTTTAGCTAGAGGTGACTAACCTCCCATTGAGACCATACGTCTTTTGTCCATTGTCAATATATGTTTAATCAATGTAGAGTGCACCCTCTAATACTTCCTCATAACTATAAAGGGGGAACTTGTGCACTTCCTCCTTTGTCTCTTGGTTGAATGAATAGATAAAGAGGTCACGAAGTTCTTTCTAATCCATATTTGGTGTGCTTTCATAAGAATAAAATACTTAACACCACCTCTGAATGAAGTGGGAAGAAGTCTTTTTTGTTCTTACTTAATGTGTAAAAACTCCTTGATTCCCGTTCATAACAACTTGTTCATGTTGAAGGATTTAATGAATTTAGACACAAGTTGTTTAAAGGAATGTATTGATGCTTCAAGAATTTGGTAATACCAATCTAGAGTGATTCCTTCAAGATTTGGGAGTAATTATCTAATTACAATGCCATAAGTCTTGATGTGGGCATTAGGGTATCCTTCTCCTTTAAAATTAGGAAGGTATGATAATGGTCGTGGAACCATGACACTTTGTATTGTGAAATCAAGAGGTTCCTTGAATTATTTAACATAAGTTCTCATTGCATAGGAGTTAACCATAGAGGTCCCTAGTGAAGGGGAGGAGGAAAGGCTTAGTAAGGTGCAACATAAGTATTAGCTGAGATAAATGGACCCCTTGATATTACATGAATGGAATGGGAAGAGTATACATGTCCACTTGGGGAGAGTTTGAGTACATATGGACATATGGATGGAAATCATAGGAAACGAGTATATGGGTGTAGCATTAGGGAATGTTGCATTGTTGGGAGGAACGACATTTGAAAATGCACTTCCTGCTAACCCTTATGTAGGATACGAGTGAGATGGATGAGGATCCATCTTAGCATGTATGACCTCACAAGGAGATCACTTGGAATGGGAATACCAAAATAAACTTTCTATGATGGTTTTTATACCGAATAAATGTTAATAGAAATAGTATAGTTTTGGCTATTTTCGGGATAAAGAGTGTCACCTTTCCCAACCATTAGTAAAATTTTGCGAGGGTTGGGAAATTTATAAGTGTTTAATCCTCCCTACTAGTGTGGATATGACATTGTTAGGTAAAGGATGTGAACCTTGATTAGGTATGTACTTCATGGTATTGATTTGGGAGGGTGTGTCATACCATTTTATGAATTGTTAATTGGTTAGATCCCCTTTTGTGTCATTTTTCTATATTTTATGGAGTTGAGGAAGCATTGTTTATATAAGAACATCAGTGTATGCCTAAATCCTATCCAAGTATACATTTAAGGTATTAAGGTAGTCATTAATTTGGGAAAACCATGCCAAAATCTCATAGCTAGATTGCAAGTAAGATGGGAAGGAATCGAATTGCATGCTGATTTGGGGTCTTGATAAAACCCATGGATACAAGCCATATTCTCCTATGAAATTCATGTTATTGGAGCTTGAAATTTATAGCTGTGGGCCATGATTTGGTTGGTCTATCTCATTGATCCTTATACTAGAGGAAGTGTTCAACCCTTGGATAGGAGGATTATGTAGAGATAAAATGCTTTGGGAGTAATAATTATCCCACTCCTGATAATAAAGGTGATTGTTGAGAACTCACCTAGTTATAGTAAAATTCAAGGCCTAGAATAGGCCTTTATAATCCCAATCCGACATTTATTAGGGGTGTAAAAACACCCATAGAATAATGGGAGAAGGAGAAGATGGATGAAAGAAAGAAACAAAAAATGGAAATGAGAAGAAACTAGTACTTCATGTTAGGCTCACCAAAATTTCTACACCTGAAAACTAACATGTTATTCTATATGTATTTGACTTCTTGAGGTCGTGATGAGATGGCCCAAGTATGATGGATGCGATAGGAGTGGGATAAGTAGACGTGGTGTAAATGGTATATGAATAAATAATGGTAATACGAGGATTTAGGATGAAGGTAAATAGAAAATATTGACTTGAAAATAAGGAATTTACTTTTCAAGGGAACTGAATTCCACCTAACCTTTATGGGAGTTATACTATGGTCAAGGGTGATTGTTATCCCTAGCTCTCCATATATATCAATGGAACCAAAAAAACTCATAGTGGTTGTTGGACCCAAGGAAAATGCATGTTTTCCTCTAGATAATCGTCTCCAAATAGTGTCATAAAAGAGTGTGGATGAAGGACATGTTGAATAAACTATGGGTTTGGGCATCTAGCCCATCTTCTTGATAATGAGGTCAGCCCAATATTTTTTGTTGTAGTCGGTTTCTCGTTAAGAGCATCAAGTTGACCTATGATTCATGGAGGTAAATGGGTAGATCTAAAAATTAAAGCTCGTAGACCTAGGTCTATATCCCATTAGTAATGGTCAATACCTTATGGGTTAGTGATAGGTTTGAAGATCCTTTTACAAGGTTTTAGTGGACTTAGGATAGTCATGCAGATACCAACTCATGAGAAAGGTGGGAGGAATTCAAAAACTTGGAAAAAGGGGCTAGAGATTGATTTTAGGTTATCCAAGTTGCTAAAGAAATAAGATGTTGTGTTCATTTTGACTTCTAATTTATCTTTAATTCCTAACTTTAAATAATTAAATACAATGAATTTGAATTTTAAAAAAGAAAATGAATTCACCTTTTAATTTAACTAAACCATGTTTACAAATACTTAAATAAACTAAATATGACAACTAACTAATTCTTTCTTTTTTTTGGATTTTTAATAAATATATTTGAATAAAAAAATGATTAAAATAGACTAAATTCCTAAACTCTTTTTTAAATTTTCTTGATTTAAAATAAATAATTAAGGAAACAAATATTACAAACATAGATAAAAGGAAACAATTAAAACAAGACAATTACTTCTCATAAAATAAACTAAAACAAAAATAGCCGATGTGGCTATTCCTCATTGTAAGGTTGTATAAAAAATATTCTAAATGAAGGATGTATTCAAAAGTCATTAATCCAGGAAAAGAAATTTTCTTTTAATAAAGATTCTTCCTCGAGGCTCTTTGGAGGAGAAAAATATTCTCGAAAGCAATTTATTCCTTGCCATAAAAAATTCCCTAGAAGAGTGAATTTAAATTACGGGATAGTAAAAATGAATAATAAAATAAGATCACCGGCCTATATCTTTCTCCACCCTTTTTTGCATGTATATCCACAGGGATAAGTTGGGAAGAGGATATCAATGGAATATTTATGTAAGCAATGTTTTGAAAAAACTACAAAATAAGAAATGAACATGGGAAGTGTTGGGATCTTCCACTTTCCTCAATTTAAACAAATGAATTTATTCTAATTACACCAACAAAAAAAACTATGTAAAATCTTAAGAGAATTCAATTACACCTCCAACCTAGTTACTATTTTTCAAAGTGACAATCTCTCATATGTGATTTGCACTTATTGTCTCCTTAACTTGTGTCTTTCTCCAGAGTTGATGTCCAAATGATCCAAGGATGTGCAGATATTGAATGATAGAAAAGAAAAGCAAAATATTGGCTATGGCTAGATGGTTGCAAGAAAATTATTGAAAAATATGGAAGGAAAGAATAGAACAAAGAGTTGATTATCTATGTAATTGCTGTAATAATTTTTACATAATTACTTTACATCCAAAATGTGAAAAATCCAACCCATTATCTAGGTAAAATTTTGGCTTTTATAAAACTTGGGAAATAATGAGTACAACAAAACATGCCCAAAAATAAATTACACCACATCCAAATAATGGTCATTTAACATTATAATTTTAGAAAAGGAAAAATAAGAATTCAACATGGTTCCAAAAAAATTTAAATTATCTAAATTGGTTGAGAAATTAGGTATAAAATCACACCCAAAATCAAAATACGCGTTAAAAACTTGTGTTTTATTTTTTGATTGGAAGGCTACAAAACCATTGGTATCAACGGAGGGGTGGTTGTACAACCTCATTAGTGTTTATGAAACCATTGCTTTGTCAATACCAATGGTTAGGTAACCACTGCGGTTGTTGTGTAACCACCACAAAGTTCATATAACATTCTCTCATGACATAAAAGGTGACTTGGAAAAAAATAAAATTATCTATCTTACAAAAGAGAATAGACAATGTCATAACAATCTTGGGAAGGAGAGGGAGAAGGAAAGGGGAAAGGATCTAGAATTCAATGTTACTCTCTGAGAAGGTTTTCTTCATCATTGGAGATTTATCGTGTTCTTCTATGTAACACCGTGTAAGTTTTGGGTACGTGTAAGTTTTGGGTACGTATAGTAACCTAGACATTGTTGAATGTGTGTATTTTTATAAAAGTTATGCTTTTTAATGGTTTAATTAGGATAATGAAGCCATTTTGTATGTGATTGGGATGGTGGTTTTAGGATTTAGATGTTAATATTTATGATTTTCATTTTTGGTGGGATTACAATATTTATATCTTCAATATGTGATTGGACATCATGTATGGTATGTTGTTACATAGAGGAAGATGAATCTAAAATTCATCACCCACACATTATTTAATGGATATTATCTCTTTTCCATGGTGTAGGCCACATTTAAAAAAGTATGATCTAATGAGTTATGTTTATATTCCCTAGACCTATATAAGTGGTAATGGGGTTGATATAATTTCCCAATATGTGGATTTTGGTTTGAGACTCAATTTTTACATTTTATAATTGCATATTATCTTGATCTATCCTAATGTGGAAATGTCGACTAAGTATCACAATCCATTATGGTGAAACATTAAACTTATGTGTAATATGTATATCAATTCGATGATAACTGAAAAAATGGTATGCCTCATTGTCATCATAATTAATATGGATATATTAGATATGAGGTAATGTGATAAGACCTTGATCAATTAAACATGATAAGACATGTCTCTACTTTGAGGTACTACAGTAGGAGTGACAAATGTTTGTATTTGAGGTTGTGCATCAATATATGTGTATTAATGAGCATATCTATAAGATGTAATATGAATATCAAAAGGATTTTTATTAATTTTCATGAGTTCATATGGTTCACTCAATTATGAAGTGATATGATTGAATCGGTCTATAAGATCAACTACAATGATTTTTAAAGATTTACATTCATAACATGTAAAATAAACCTTTCCAAAAGAAACATCACTATTATGTACATCTATAACCTTATGAGGTGCATGAACATGTTAAAAATTATTAATTCCATATAATTTAAAAACATACTAACGTATAATCTCTATATAAGTAATGAAATCAATAATACATGTTTCATCCCATGTAAAAATTCATTGTATTTGTTGGGACTTTGATCATATAAGTATGTGTGCGATGACGGTTTTCTTCATGTATGATCACGTTGGTAGATATATTAAAGTAATTATGTTAGTTTTTTTCATATAAAGTATATCATTTGTATGCCATAAAACATCTATCATATGTGCCATAATACTAGATGAGGAGCAGGCCCAAAATGATATTTGAATTAATTTATTAACTTAGATTAAAGAAATGGATATTTATAAAAATAGGTGAAGATTTTTGTGAAATAAAAATAGCTTATTTGAGAACCTAAAATTAATAAATAAATACCTCCAAGGGTTTTTAAAATAATGGTATATTCACATGTTAAGTCCCTTTTAGTGAAAATAAAGATATCTAAATTCTGAAAAAAATCACGGGGAATTATGAATTAAAAAGTGGTTTTTGTGTGCATTGACAAAAGTGAAAAACCTTAAATGGTTTTGTAAATAGATTTTTTAATCTTTACATATGATTTTAAATGTCTTAGAGCCAATAAAGGACCCTAATAAGAGGAATTAATAGGAGTACCAAGCATAAAAACCCGAGAAAAGGATATAAACTTAGGTTTAGGTAATAAAATATAGATAAATCAAAATTTAAATATGAAAACCTAGCCCTAGAGATAAAATAAAACCCTAGGGGTAAGAAATGAAGACAAAATTTTTATATTAAAAAAGTGAGTTCACCAAAATATAATATCGAAACTAGGGTTTAATATAATGAAGATATATATATAATGTATAAATAATGATTATAGAGTCATAATTGTAATAAATAATTATATGATGGAAACATGTAATGATCATTATTCACATTATTCAAACTATATAAAGTTGATAAATGAAAGTTATGGTTGGGGTTACAAGAGACCACATCGGTTTTCTATTTTTGAACAATGATTTGGAAACTGTGATGATGCATCTAGATCATGTTGATGGGGAAATAGATATTTGTAAAATTAGGTGATATGATAGTGTAAAAGGACAAAAATTGCAATCTAGTGTAGAAATTAGAGGAGGATTTTACCTCTATAGATGATTTTGACCTACTCAATGTTGTGCTTCTATCTAGTTTGTTTATTAGCGGTAAAGAAGGGTTAAGGGGACCCTACTCTGTACAAAACAAATAGATTAAAATAGAAATGATGGCCAAGGGAATACCCATTGAAGCCAACACAACATAACCAGGTACAAAATAATAACATATCCACCAAACTAACAACATTACAATACTAGAAAGCAAAACTAACAAAAAACCACAAAAACATACGGTCAAACCCAAAGCCAAAAATAACAACATATTTAGTCCTTGACAATTTCTCCCACTGAATGCATGTAATCATTCCATTCTTTAACCAACTCTGCAATAGTCACCCTCCATTTTTCGTAGTCTGGTTCGATCATTTATTTTTAGGCATTACACCTTCCTTTTCCAACTACTTGGCCCTTTGCATTGCATAAACCAATTCTCCTAGCATCTTCAGGTGTTGTATAGTGATTTTCATGTTCAATATATGCAAACCTTTGATGTGTGTCAATGTCTCCTTCATTTTCAACACATCCTTTTCCATAGCTTGGCATCTTTCATTAGCATTTTGCAGTTTCTCATTGACCACAATAGAGGTAATTTTTTCAATCTTCTCCTACACCTCCCTTAGTTCAATAGCAATCATGCTGATCTTGTGCCTGTTTATATCAGTATCAAGCCTACATTTTTCAAATTCCATCCTAAAAGCATTAGCCTTGACCACCAAATCTTGAGTAGCGAATAAATATTTTTGCGCTACTTTCAAATCCTTAAGACTCGCAATGACTTCCTCAATATTTTGAGTTTGTGTTTCAGATACTTCTTCCTTTTCTGAAACTTTGGGAGGGATATCTTTGTTCATTTCCTCAATTTCCATTTCGGATCCTTATAATTCTCCTGGGAATCACCGTCACTTCCCTCCTCATCGATTTCCATGTAACCTTATCCCTAGACCTGATTTCCTTTTTCCCATGTTACCCATCCTTTCCTTCTATCCTTTTTTTTCTAAGGATCCTCCCTAGCCGTGCATGGTCTTGTCCTCTTTCCCAAAGTTTTTATCCATTCCTCAATCCGTGGACTTATCTCATTTGCACCAATTTTCTTTTCCCATCCAAACAAAGGGTTCCATGTTTAAACCAAGGATTTAATAAGCCCCTGTCTGAGAGGGGACCGTGAAACTCCATTTTCTAACTTGATCAATAGATTTATCCAAATATATGAACAAGAAATTTGGGAAACAATATTTCCTACCATGTCTGAAATGGTTTAGCATAGGGAAATGATAGGCGTAAACAAATTTAAACCTACCTTCTAGGGTTACATATGACATCAAAAGAAAATCAATTTCCTCATAAGGAGGAAGAGAGTCCCTTTCATAACCATTAAAATGTTGTCTTAGAGTCTCCTTACCTTGCAATAAGCTATCCACTTCCATACTACAGTTTATCTTTGGTTTGAAAATCATTCTACCCTCCAATGGTAGCCTTGTAACTTTAGCAATCAACTTGGGTGAAATCGAAAAGGAGAAGCCTTTAATACATACCCACCCTTCATTGCATGACTTCACAATATGGAGACTCAGGTTCCTCATCTTAACTAGAGAAGATGTTGAAAAAAGTGTCATACGAGACACTTTTAATGAGCTCATTCGCTTCCTTGTTAACCTCTGGAATAGTTTCAGTTCAACCCTTACTAAATCTCCTCCCATTTTTGTGCTAAAAGACGCCCCCTCAAAATCTACACATTATGTGCAAGAGATGCAGGTCTAGACCAAGGATTCTCGAAATTATCAAACTCCAAAAAAATTTCATGTTCCTAAAAATTATGTTAACTCTTCGTTTGATAGGATTGATCCCACTCTTCAAATCTAGGCCTTTATGAGTATCAAGATCTTGCACGTGTCTCCACCTAGCATTAGTCTTAATCATTGTACAACTCAACTCCTTGTTATCATTTGAAAATATTTAATATATGATTTCCTTCCTTTTATCCATCTTATTATTAGCTGAATTCTTAATACTCATAAGGGGACATGGGTTAGGGAATAAGTCCATCTCCAAAATATGTTTGATTTTTTCATCCAAGCTATCTGTGTTTCCCCCATATTAAAATCGTAGTAGCTTTACCCCCATGTTTGTGAATTTTTCAGCAATCCCATTCCCTTCACGGTAATTATGTTGGAATTTGATTGAACTAAAGAAATGGATTATATTTTCTTATATTATTAATAAAGTATTCAATCATAACTGAGACTATATTCTTACCATTCATGCTTGATATTATATTTTGAGAGTCTCCTTCAACAATTAAGGCTCTAAAATATCTCTCCATGGATAACTTAACCCCTAGTGCATTACAACTGCTTCTTCCATGTGATTAGTTTGGATCCAAAGATTAAATAAGTAAGATAGAAAAAAATTCCATTAGAATCTTGAAACACTCCACCTCCTCCCACTTTACTAGGATTCCTTTTTGTAACACCATCAAATTTTAGTTTAATAAATCCTTCCATAGGTATTTTCCATCTCACCCCTTTTCTAGGATTTATTTTCTAAGTTGTTCCATCAATTAGGAGACCCCATCTTCTTGAAATATGAATTTCCCCCTCCAAAATTTCAGCTTCCTTATTTTTTAGAATAGAAAATTTGTTTCTAACAACTTGGACACATCTTTTTGTTATTTGTAGAGAGGACAACTTTTTACCCCTAAAAACCCTCCTATTCCTTTCTTTCCACACTTCCCACAAAATATGACCAAGGATAAGGATTCATAATTTGTTTAGGCCTTGACAATGGAAAGGACATTGCCATTGAACCCAAAAATCCTTAATCTCTTGTGGGCTAACCCAAAAAACCATAAATTGGGATAAGATAGAACTAATGATCAATGATGAAAAGGGACAACCTACAAAGAGATGATTGACTATCTCCATTTCCTTTTCACATAACACACATCTATTAACCATGTTGAAACCTCATTTTGTAATATTTTCAACCATCATAATCTTATTGATCAAAGTTAGCCAGCTGAATATATTGACTTTAGGAATGGAATTCTTGTTCTACAACGTTTCCCATAAGATACCTTCTCGTATTATCTTCTTCTTCAAAAATTTGAGAATAAGCTGATTTCATGGAATAGATTCCCATTTATTCTTTGTCTCATATTATTTTTTCATGTTATCTTCATAGGTGTTGGTATCCAGATTTAATCTCCTTCATAACTTGAACAACATCATGAACTTACACAAGACACTCAAGTATAGATAGATGGTTTGTATGTCATTTGTAGCCAGGGAGCACACCTATCTGCTTGTTTGCATTCAAGATTTGGGGGAGTGGATAGCACCTTCAAAATGGTTTTGATCTAACCCTCACTATTTTAGGTTGTGCCTATCAACCAAGGCAAGAGAACCTATATTGCAGCCCTTGTATGGTAAAGGAGATGGAGATATCCTTGTGTTTTGCACATAGTAAGGAAGATGGCCTTGGAGAACATGATCAATTATCCATTATCTAAACTCAAAGGATTTGTCACTACTAAATGATGGAAATGCTTTCAAAACAAGGCTAGGACTGCTAAAGACATGATGAAACCCTGATATGCTTTATGCATTTTTGTGGAAGGATTGTATTCTTTTGTTGACACACAATGCAAATGTAGGGGTAGTATAGGTAGGATGAGTTAGTTCGAATGAAATTTTGTGGGAGATGCTTAGACAAGTCTAGCTGGGAATTACCAACTTCTTTGAAAACCTTTGCAGGAAATTTGCAATACCTACACAACAGGGATGCTTCCAAGGGTTTTAAATGCTCATTCAACCAGGATATGTGCACAAATGGAGGCCCAGATCTACACTCTTCCACACAACCTTTGATAACCTACCACAAAATCTTGAAGCAAAATACCAACAAAGTATCCAGGAATCCCTGTTTAATCATGACCTAAGGTGCACCCAAAGGTTTACAAATAGTCTCATTATTCAAGGACAATAGAATGATTTTAAGTTTGTTTATCTTCTATCAGATGAAATCTCTTCTGAATATAAGATTGCAAATTCCATTAAACCATCAACAAGAAATGAGACCCTGTATGATCAAAGAGATCCTAAACACAAGATTGCAACATGAGCAAGAAACACAAATTGAAAACATTCTGAGACATAAGTATATGCAAATTTTGCCAAGAGATAACACCACATAATCCAAAATCTGATCAAATACATCAAGTAGGGAATGTTATAAGAACAATCTCAGAGCCTTTTGATGGCTTTACAACTGAAACCAACTCAACATGATGAAATCTGATACAAAATGGAATTAAAAATGGCTCTCAGGTGGTTTTCTCCAGAGAAATGGATTTCTTCCAGCCTTTTGCTTGAAAATTCTGAGTCTTTTTCTCTCTTCTCGTCTCCTCTTTTACAAATGCTTGAAAAATACATTTTATACCTCATGCCAGCTTGGATCCTTGCATCCCAAGCAAAGAATATGCTTAGGGATCAAATTTGTTACAAGAAACCTTATCCATTTCATGAAAATGACATTAAACTGTAAAACAACTCGTAAAATGTCAAGGGATGCACAAATATTTTAAAATATTGCATGAATTCAGATTCTTATCCATCTCGGGTCACGTTTTTGGCATTCAGACATGCCAACATGCTTTTGCAATCATTTTCCACCTTTTACTTCATCATTTTTCACCTCTACAACTTTAATTTTTGCCTTTCACATTTTTTACACGGGCCTGAATAAAAATTTCATCAAAAACACCATAGGGCACCGAATTAGCTCATAAAAATGATGCCATTGCATTCAAAAGGCCGAGGGGATGTGAAACCATATAAAATTTCATGTGATTTGGTGAAGAAATGACAATTCCAAGCTTCCTGGAGCTCCAATGGTGGCAAGAAATGAAAACACACAGCAACCGTTGATTTAAAAATCAACTTTTAATGTTAGCCCTCCACGTGTCCAAGATATTCCCCTTTTTGCCTTTGGACAAGGTGGACATGTGTCCAAACATGATTGGAGTGGGTCCCCATCTTAAAAACACATTTTTAACCCTTTTGACCTTTGGAAAATTTTGAAAATTTTCCCGCTTGCCCTTGGACCCGCCATGTGTCCACATGTGGGCCCTACCAAAAATGCGGGCCAATTTGATGAATTTCACCACCATTTTGAGAAAAGGAAAATTTTCTCAAAAAAATCTGCGGGCCCGAACACCCGCTCTCTCCCTACCATGTGGCGGTCTCCCATTTGCTTTGTGGAGCCGACCCTCCAAGTTTGCCTTCAACCATCCACGAGCACAAAAACCTCTTGCGGGCCCATGCTCTCCTTTTTTCCCTTTGCAATGTGCCACATGTCACCCCCTGATTAGATGCGGGGCACACTTCCAAATTTTCCTGTTGGGGCTACGGATCAATTTTTGACTTTGAGAAATTTCACCAAAATTTGTAAGATTTTCAATATTTTCGCCGAGCTTCGAACCTCCGCCTCCTTTTGGACATGTGTCCTCCTCCAATTGGACACGGGCCTTCAGGAAAAAATTTTCCTTTGTAACTTTGAGACCAAAAACAACAAATTTTTCTAAGTTCCCTTCTCCGTTTGACCTTCCTAGACACGTGTCCACTTTTCATTGGAGGTGGGCCCATTTTTCATTTTTTACCTTGCAAACATAAAGGAAAAATTCATAAAATTTTCCTTCGGCCCCTTCTTCCATCTCGCCTCCTAGACATGTGTCTTCCTCCAATTGGTCACGGGCTCTTGGGCCAAATTTTAACTTTAATATTTTGAAGTTAAAAACTTCAAAATTTTCACAAACTCCACCCCTCCATGCTGACTTTCCTAGACACATGTCCACTTCTTATTGGAGGCGGGCCTTTGGGTCAAAATTTTACCTTAGCATCTCGAGGCAAAAAACAATAAAATTTTCCAAGTCCTTCCTCCACCCACTGACCTTCCTGTGCCACATGTCACCTTCCAATTCATTGTGGGCCTTTGGGCAAAAATTGATTTTGAGAAATTTGCAAAAATGAAGGCAAAATTTCCAAGTGACCTCTGCCACTGCTGATCCTCCAACCAATCAAATTGTGCCACATAGGCACATCACTGTAGCAATGCGGGGCCATAGACCAAAATTTTCCTTGTGCCAAAAATTAAAAAGTGACAAGTTATAACATTTTCGTTAGGAGTTATAACGGCTATTGGAATCCTGTCCCATGTCCGTTGGAATATAAAGTTGAAATCTGCCATTTGTTCATTAGGAGCCCTTTTGATTGTTGTCAGCTATTCCAATAAAGATAAATTGTCCGCCCTCTCCCCGAATTGGCTGCAAAGAGCAGAACAAAGTTGGTTCCAATTCGTAATAGACCCTGCTGTAAGGCTCCTAAACCATTGTAAGGCCTTGCCTTTGAAAGATGAAGCCAACAGCTTGACTGCAACATCCATTTCATTTATTTCATGGATTGCACATGCATTAGCAATATCCTGGATGTGATCAATAGGAGTAGTATGATTTTCTCCTGTAAAATAGGGTATATTCTTTAGTGCTGCAACTGGAATTTGATTATGAGCATTTAGGGCAAGTGGACTACTACCCGTGAAATTGACAAAGGGATTCGGTGGTAGATGTGCCATTATGATTGGCCTAAGAACCCTAGTCGATGCGAGAAAAGGTCTACCAGGTGGAGGTGTAGACAGAGTCCTGTTAGGTGGAGATGGTGATCTTTGTGGTCTTCTTCCTCTCCTTCCTCTACCTGGTGAAAGTTGCAAGTGGAAAAATAGCCCCTCTTCTCGAGTATTGGACCTGGTTTGAATTCTTCTCATATGCCTGGGCAACCTTTTTTGCTACGCCGCTGAATTCTATCCCTTTCGGAGTCACCAGATGTGTTAGAAAGTGAGCCTCAAAAAGGCTAGATTCTGCCAAGTTACACACCAAACGATAATATTTAAAAATATAATTTTGAAAGACCTGTATTTTTGATATTTTAGAGTTTGGAATTTGATTTGGAATGACAGTCCAAAAATCCAAAATGCAGACTTAGAAAACCCGAAATCCGAGAATTAAAAAACCATGAAATTTTGAAAGTCAAAATCTCAAAAATCTAAGAATACCCTTTTGAAGATTATCCCCCGATCTATCAACTGGTGAAATTTTGACTTGTTTCAAGCAAGTTAAGTCCTTGAAAATTGATTTCAAAGTTCAGCCTGGAAGGTTGAAAAAAGCGAATCAAAACCTGCAATTTTTAAGTCTAAATTTCTTGAAAGTTCCTTCAAATCTTGATGGAATGACCTCTTGGTCCCACTCGGGTCGTGCCAAAATCTGTTGATGTCGAATCGCAGCACCCCTAGGACTCTGCAACACGATGGGTTGAGACTCTCAGTGCGATTGCATAACATGGAGCTTTTCCCAAGTGTGGGACCTTGCGAAATTGGAAAAGCTCTCCGGATGAAGGCCGGTTCCTATTCCTCTGTTCAGATGCACACGTAAAAAAATGCAGAGGGTTTACTCAAAACCTAAACTAACTTGCCAAGGAGACAGGGTAAGAAGATGCATAAAATAAAACCTAAACTACAAAGGTGATGCACCGAGGAATGAAGAAACACCTGTCTTGCCAATAAACACAGACCATTAAAATGCAATGTAAGATCATGCACAGATAGCCAGATTCACAGTGAAAGATCAGTAGGATGCAAAATGAATACAGAGAGGGTTGAGAATCATCCACAGACATGCATTAATTTGCTCCAAAGATTGATACAGCACACTGCAAAATGCCAAGAGGCAGAGTTGCATTACAGTTTTAAATGGGAGGTTTGAACTCCACAAATTCACCTGCCAAAGAGAAGAAGGGAGGGGCAAAACAAGAATTTCCAACCTTTAGAAAGAAGCCCCTCCTTACAATTTATAGGAAGAATGAGAGAGAAAAGAGAGAGAAATTCGAAATCTGCCCCAACCACCTCCAGAATGCACTTAACTCATCTCATTATGATGGTAGGTGAGAACCCCAGCGAACCCAAAAGTGGAAAACTTTATTTTGCATTTTTAAGAATTTTTTCTCACCCAATTAAAGATAGAGGACCTCATAAGCTTTCCAAAAGTCCAACCTTGCATGAATCTGAACTCCCAGTCAAAAGTTATGGCCATCGAATATCTCTGCGCTGTGGTCTGCGCTTCTGCCAAAGACTCAGAATGTTGCGCCTCCTAAAGGTGTGCCTTGGTGCATTCATGTGCGTGTTGACATCCTCTTACATGCGCCAAGGCAAAATTTTTCTGTCGACACTTCGTGTCATGCGCCATTTCGTGTGCGAAGGTGCAACTTTCTCTCGTGTCGACACTCGTCGTCGTGCGCCCATTCTCGCGCACCAAGGCACAACTTTCTCTGTGTCGACACTCATGTGTCATGCACCATTGTGCGCCTTGTCGTGCACCCATTCTCGTGTGCTAAGGTGCTGACTTTCTCGTGTCAACACTCGTGTCATGCGCCATTTTTGTGTGTGAGGCACAACTTTCTCTGTGTCGACACTCTTTGTGTCATAGTGCGCCCATTCTGTGCGCCTTGGGCATGTCAGGGATTTGAGCTTCTTTGATTTCTCCATTCTCCTGCTTGTCTATATCTACCCAAGGGGAAAAGATATATACAACAATTTGGCGACTCAACGGGATCACCTGCCTGCTAGGTAGAAGATCAGTGGCCTTTTAGCAATCCATTGGGCATGGAGTCATAAGCAATAACTCAAACCAACTTTGATATCGATCCCGATCCGATACCGCAACTTCTTCTCTGACAGCACTCTGAACTGTAGAAAACAACCTGAGAGCAGCAAAACCTGTGCCAGAGCACTTAGGGAAAATGAAACCTAACTACAACAAGACAATGTGCATACGCACTTAGAGGAATTGAAAACTAAGCTAATATTTACAAGGGTAAACCTTTTCCTTTTAGTAGCAATGTTTAAGATAGATTCCGTTAACCGAATCGGAAGTTCCTCTCCATCCAATGTAGAAAATTGGAAGGCATTACTACTTTTACATCCCGTGACCATGTAGGGGCCACTCCAAATGGCATCAAACTTGGAATGCCTTCCTGGTTTTGCTCGATCTGCATCCCATTTTAGAACTAGGTCCCCTTCCTGGAAGGTCCTTGCTCTCGCTTTCTTATCAAACCATCTTTTTACTAAGGCCTGATCCTTTTCAATCACCTGAACTACATGTTCTCTTATTTCTTCCAATTCCATCAACTCTGCATACCTAGCCTCCATTGGTTCGAACTCAGACAACTCCAACTGCTTCATGAGCTCCAATGCTGGCAATTCTAATGATATAGGCAACACTACCTCTTTCCCATATACCAACTTGTAGGGAGAATTACCTATAGATCTCTTTGGCATTATCCTGTCAGCCCATAATGCTGATTTTATCTTGGTATGCCATGTCCTTTGGTTTTCATCTAGAGTCCTTCTAATGATTCTTAACAAATTCTTGTTCGTGGACTCTGCCTGTCCATTACCCTGTGGGTAATAATTTGAAGAGGTGCTCAAATAGATTCCATTCTTGACAGCCCATTCTGTAATCTTGGAACCTATGAATGCCAATGCATTATCTGATATGATAGTGGCCGGCACACCGAACCTGGTCACTATTCCTTCATAAAAGTCTAGTATGTTAGACTCATTTGCTTCCTTGAGCGCTACTGCTTCAGTCCACTTGGTGAAATAGTCCGTTGCTGTGAGAATCCACTTGTGGCCTTGGCTTGAGTTTGGGTTGATGACCCGACGAAGTCCAATCCCCATTGCATAAATGGTTGGTCAACCAAAATTGGGTGCAATGGAAGCATTGCTAGTCTTTCTTTTCCCGTGAAGAGTGCACATTTCTTGCACTTTCTTATCCATGTATAGCGATCCTTTGAACAATGTGGGCCAATAATACCCTACCTTCATTATCTTGAGAGTCATTTTGTTACTCGTGGGGCAAAATGTCCTCTCGGAATCTCCATCGTGAAAATCTCGTAACACCCTCTCAATTTGACTTTGTCCCAATACACCTCAATAGAACTCCATTGATGTCTTTCTTGAACAAAACACCATTAACAAGCACATATGGAATGGCTTGTAATCTAAAGTATCTCCTCTTTGCTTTGCTCATTTTTGGAGGGCATAGTCTGTCACATGTAGGAAGTGTATCATATTACGAGTCCAACAAGGAGTAGGCACATCATCATTTTCTTGTTCTTGGTTATCCTGTAGTACCAAGACAGCCTCTTTTTCATCACCTGCTTCAACTTGTTGACTCAAGGCTAGCTGCTCACATAGTCCCTTCCCACGTACTAGTTTGGTGACCTTGATCTCGATGTCATATTCCATGACACGAGTTATCCATCTGCACATTTCTCATTCGATCCTATTTTAGAAGGAAGTCCTTGACTCCCGCATGGGAGACCAATAATTGGATCTTGTTGTTTGAGACTAGGTGCTTGAATTTCTTTAAGCTCCTGATTACTGCCAGGACATGCTTTTCAATGAAAGAGTACCTAGTTTCATATTCCTCCAAGCCTCGACTGAAGAAAGCAACTGCTTGTTCTATTCCTTCTTTGTTCTGTTGCACTAGGATTGCAGAAATCGTGTCCCCACCACCAAAGGCATATAGCACGAAGTCCCTGGAGAAGTCTGGATTGAGGAGAGTCGGAGCTTGAGATATAGCCTCTTTTATTGCCTCAAAACTTTCCTTTCCTTCAGATGTCCACTTAAATGTCATGCTCTTCTTTAACATCAACGCGTTATTGGCTTCACGAGAGCTACAAAGTTTGGGACAAACCTGCGGACAAAATTGATCCTTCCTAAGAAGCTTTGAAGAGCCTTCTTGTGACTTGGCAATGGCAACGCTCGAATTGCTTCAACTCTTTCTGGGTCAATCGTCAATCCTTCCTTTGAAACAATATGGCCTAGAAGTTTTCCCTCGTGAGCCAAGAATATGCACTTTTTGGGATTCAAAGATACCCCAAATCTTCTACACCTCTGAAATACCTGCCTTAGATGAAAGAGGTGATCCACTACATTTTTTGAGAATACAGTGATGTCATCAAGATATATTAGAACTATTTTATTGATCAACCCCTTGAATGCCATATCCATTGCCCTTTGGAAAGTGGCTCCAGCATTTGATAGCCCAAATGGCATCTTCTTGTAGGCATATGTCCCCCATTTGGTGGTGAAAGCCATCTTGAATTGGTCATCTTCTTTCACCATCACCTGATTGTATCCTGAGTAGCCATCTAGGAGAGAGAATCTCTCTGAACTGGATACTACTTGTAATATTTGTTCCATTGAAGGAAGTGGGTAATGATCTTTGAGAGATGCCCTGTTTAGGTCTCGGAAGTCCACACATAACCTGATTTCTCCGCTCTTCTTCTGGCCGGAACCAAGTTTGCAACCCAGCTTGAGTGCTTGATCGGGAATATAATGCTTTCCTCTATTAGCTTGCTTAGCTCTTTCTTCATTAGAGGCTCAATGTGAGGGTTGACTGGTCTTTGCTTCTGCCTGATGGGCTTAGCATCTGGATCCAATTCTATGGTATGTTGTGCCAACTTTGGATCGAATCCTCTTAAGTCTTCATAGCTCCAAGCGAAGACATCTGGAAATTCTTGGCAAAGTTGTATGAAATCTGATTTCTCTGCTTCAGTGGCCACTTTGCCAATTTGAAGTGTTTTGCTTTCCCCAACCAGAATTGGCTCTGAATCTTCTCTCTTGACTTGTATGTTAGCCTTTTCTTTACGGAACTAGTCGTTAGGGTTGAAGATAGACTCCAATGTTACTAAACCCTTAGGAAGCTTGTTTGTCCGTAGCTGCACTACTTGATCCCCATACTGCTGCTCTAATCTGTCCTGATTCCTAGCTGAAAATTCAGCCTCTTCTTGTAAGAAATTGACGATCTGTTGATCGTTCTCAAACACCTGCCAGCTTGTGTTATTATCTGGAACTGCTGGCCTCACAATCACATGGATATGTGGCTGTGTTTTTCCCCTTCTGATGTTGTCAACCACATCAAATGTTGCTCCAACTGCTGCGAGCCTATCTGCGACTTCATTTTTCTTCCTGGGTATGGACACAATGTTGAAAGCTTCGAAATCCTCAATGAGGTCCCATACCCTATTCTTGTAGCTCCTCAGCAAGTCGTTCTTTGTAGCATGTTGTCCCCTAACTTGGTTGACAATCAACTCACTATCTCCAAACACCTGCAAGTTCTTTATGCCCCTTTTCCTGGCCCAATGAATTCCATGAATCAATGCTTCGTATTCAGCCGTGTTGTTCGAACAGGAAAACTGGAAATGAAAAGCTGAAAAATATTTGATGTCTTGTGGTGAAATCAACATTGCACCACCTCCAGCACCTTGTCTGCTTCTCGAACCATCGAAAAATAATTTCCAAACTTTGTTTTCATCCTTTTGTTCAGGCTGAATGATGTCGGGAATGGGTGAATTTTCTTCGTGTATACAATACACGCCCAATTCAGATTCTTCAATTTCCTTGTATGGGTCAAATTCATGACTCTTGTTTGCCCATTCATCCAAAGTTAAATCAGGAATTCCCTCAACCTTAGTACCTGTTTCTAGATCACTTGAACACTCCTCTTGATCAAAAGCCAAGCAATTTGCATTGATAGGATTTGGTACATGAGGCTCAATATGGAAATTGGCAATTGGTTCTGACCTGATTGTTGCTTTGGCTCCATACCTTGTCCTAAAAATCATGTGTGACCAATCTGCAGATAAATATCCACCGATTTTTGCAGTGAAGTCTCTTGATAGACACAACGCAAAGAGTGGCGGAAGGTCAATCACAGACACATCTTGCAGAACTGTAACATTAGGACAGGAATGTAGTGTTAGGCTTAACCTCTTGATGACTCCAATAGTTCCTACTTTGCCGTTCCATCTAGTTGTCTTACTCCTTTCAAAGCATTGGCTCATATTTCAAACCCGTTGATCCGCTATTTGCTTGGCATCAACTACTTGCCCCATAATCAATCATGCAATTGTGTACTAATTTATCCCCGATGATTAATGAAATATAGAATGGAGGGGGTTTCAAACTTTACCTTGTTGTCCTCCATGATTCCCTTCAGGCTAAGTAGCATTCGTGAGGACCTTCTCTTGCATATGGGCCTGTTGGTTCGAAGTTGACCAATTCTTCATGGCATCTTGTAGAAGATCTCTTTGTCCTGGGATGGATAAAGATTCCCACATTGATATATTCATGTTCGTCTTCTTCATTTGATCAATGATGCTAAAAGGGGATGAATTGTCCTTTTGTTGTCCCTTACTTGGTGCAAACTTTTCTGGAGCTTGAGCATGTGCGTGTGTTGCTACAACAGGTACCTTGGGTTGATTTTGCACATTTGGAGCTGCGTTTGGTCTACTGACCCCTTGTTGTGTAAGAGTGGGTTGAGAAACAACTGGATTACATGGTTGTCCCTCTCCTATATTTCTCTTCTTTGACCGTGTGTTGGCAGCCACGCCTTGAAAAGGTTGTTGGTTAACTCCACAGAAGTCTTCCGTTTGCCAATTTGCCAATGTGGTTTCTGTTGGAGGTCCTTCTTGCTGCGTTTGTTGTTGTTGATTCTCCTCCTGGCTTGGTTCTTGAGCAACACCAATGGTTTGCACCATCAAGGCCTGATTTAGTGCACCATTGAAACATGCTGACTGATTGTGAGGTAGATTGCAAGGGTAACACCAGTCGTACTCTTGTGCCATGTTATTTTGTGTCGGGACCAAAGCTCTTGAGGACGTCGTTGCATTTGGATCATACGGTCGAAACGGCTTGGCAGCTTGAGGTTGTCCTTGGTTTTGGTTTTGATTTGCAGCCTGAGGTGGTGGTCTATTTTGTTGGTATGGGGGCCTAGCTTGGTACTGTGCTTGAGGCTGATACGGTCTAGCACTTTGAGCTTGTTGTCTTTTGATAGTCACAAGCTCATTTCCAAGGTTCTGCAATTGTTTCATGACCTCCTGCAATTCCTTTGAAGTATTTGAAGAAGTCGATGCCTCATTATTGCTTTGATTTCTAGGAGTTGGAATGGGATTCAACTCTGGTGCTTGACTGGTTGTAGGATTTCCCATATCTGGATAGAGAGGCATTGGTGGCCTTGGTGCAAGCTTGCCAGCTTGGATCAAACAGTTCTCTACTCTGATAGCTGTGTCGTAGGCCCCTGGCAGCGTTGTCCCTCCCATTGATTGGATCATCATGGCTATGTCTGAATTTATAGCCTTTAAGAAATAAAGGAATGCTCCTTCGGCGGTTGGTCTAACGCTATTGGAATCCTGTCCCATGTCCGTTGGAATCTAAAGTTGAAATCTGCCATTTGTTCGTTAGGAGCCCTTTTGATTGTTGTCAGTTGTTCCAATAAAGATAAATTGTCCGCCCTCTCCCCGAATTGGCTGCAAAGAGCAGAACAAAGTTGGTTCCAATTCGTAATAGACCCTGCTGTAAGGCTCCTAAACCATTGTAAGGCCTTGCCTTTGAAAGATGAAGCCAACAGCTTGACTACAACATCCATTTCATTTATTTCATGGATTGCACATGCATTAGCAATATCCTGGATGTGATCAATAGGAGTAGTATGATTTTCTCCTATAAAATAGGGTATATTCTTTAGTCTTTGCAAGTGGAATTTGATTACGAGCATTTAGGGCAAGTGGACTACTACCCGTGATATTGAAAAAGGGATTCGGTGGTAGATGTGCCATTATGATTGGCCTAAGAACCCTAGTCGATGCGAGAAAAGGCCTACCAGGTGGAGGTGTAGACAAAGTCCTGTTAGGTGGAGATGGTGATCTTTGTGGTCTTCTTCCTCTCCTTCCTCTACAGTGAAAGTTGCAAGTGGAAAAATAGCCCCTCTTCTCGAGTATTGGACCTGGTTTGAATTCTTCTCATATGCAGGCAACCTTTGTTGCTTCTGCCACTGAATTCTATCCCTTCGGAGTCACCAGATGTGTTAGAAAGTGAGCCTCAAAAGGCTAGATTCTGCCAAGTTACACACCAAACCTGACAATATTTAAAAATAGAATTTTGAAAGACCTGTATTTTTTGATATTTTAGAGTTTGGAATTTGATTTGGAATGACAGTCCAGAAAATCCAAAAATGCCAGACTTCCGAAAACCCGAAATCTGAAAATCAAAAAACCATGAAATTTTGAAAGTCAAAATCTCAAAAATCTAAGAATACCCTTTTGAAGATTATTCCCCGATCTATCAACTGGTGAAATTTTGACTTGTTTCAAGCAAGTTAAGTCCTTGAAAATTGATTTCAAAGTTCAGCCTGGAAGGTTGAAAAAACTGAACTGTAAAACCTGCAATTTTTTAAGTCTGAATTTCTTGAAAGTTCCTTCAAATCTTGATGGAATGACCTCTTGGTCCCACCGGGCGTGCCAAAACTGTTGATGTCGAATCGCAGCACCCCTGGGACTCTGCAACGCGATGGGTTGAGACTCTCAGTGCGATTGCATAACATGGAGCTTTTCCCAAGTGTGGGACCTTGCGAAATCGGAAAAGCTCTCCGGATGAAGGCCGGTTCCTATTCCTCTGTTCAGATGCACACGTAAAAAATGCAGAGGGTTTACTCAAAACCTAAACTAACTTGCCAAGGAGACAGGGTAAGAAGATGCATAAAATAAAACCTAAACTACAAAGGTGATGCACCGAGGAATGAAGAAACACCTGTCTTGCCAATAAACACAGACCATTAAAATGCAATGTAAGATCATGCACAGATAGCCAGATTCACAGTGAAAGATCAGTAGGATGCAAAATGAATACAGAGAGGGTTGAGAATCATCCACAGACATGCATTAATTTGCTCCAAAGATTGATACAACACACTGCAAAATGCCAAGAGGCAAGGTTGCATTACAGTTTTAAATGGGAGGTTTGAACTCCACAAATTCACCTGCCAAAGAGAAGAAGGGAGGGGCAAAACAAGAATTTCCAACCTTTAGAAAGAATCCCCTCCTTACAATTTATAGGAATAATGAGAGAGGGAAGAGAGAGAAATTTGAAATCTACCCCAACCACCTCCAGAATGCACTTAACTCATCTCATTATGATGGTAGGTGAGAACCCCAACGAAACCCAAAAGTGGCGAACTGTATTTTTCATTTTTAAGAATTTTTTCTCACCCAATTAAAGATATCCAATCATAGTTGAACAGAGGACCTCGTAAGCTTTCTAGAAAGTCCAACCTTGCATGAATCCAACCTCACTAAAAGTTATGGCCATCTCGAATATCTGCGCGCTGAGTCTGCTTCTCTGCCAAAGCCTCGTAATGTTGCGCCTCCTGAAGGTGCGCCTTGGTGCATTCATGTGCGTGTCAACATCCTCTTACATGTGCCAAGGTGCAACTTTTCCTGTGTCGACACTCCGTGTCATGCACCATTTCTGTGCGTGAAGGCGCAACTTTCTCTGTGTCGACACTCTGTGTCGTGCACCCATTCTGTGCGCCAAGGCGCAACTTTCTCTGTGTCGACACTCTGTGTTGTGCGCCCATTCTATGTGCCAAGGCACAAATTTCTCTCGTGTCGACACTCCATTTCATGCGCCATTTCTGTGCAGCGAAGGCGCAACTTTCTTTGTGTCGACACTCATGTCGTGCGCCCATTCTCATGCGCCTTGGGCATGTCAGGGATTTGAGCTTCTTTGATTTCTCCATTCTCCTGCTTGTCTATATCTACCCGAGGAAAAGATATATACAACATATATACTCATAAAATAAATCATATTTCAGTTAATAATTTTGGTGAACCCACCCCCATCGGTGTAGGCATACCCCACTTAAGTCTTCTCCTCCAGGTGCTCAGTTCATTCATCACTCACCACCATCACATGCACGTTCTCCACCTCATCCATCATTTCCACCATTTCATTTATTACATCTGCTTCATCCATGCTATCCACCACTTCATGATGATACATCACATGAGTTTCCACCAGCCTCTATATATCCCATGGTTACTCGCATGACATTCCATTTGGTTCATACACTCACGCCGTGTCTATTCCACATCCTTCCACTACCTCACGTCATCTTGGTATTTGGTAGGAGTTTATTATCACCTTTTCCCCGATGATGCACTTGTGTTCTTATGGTTATTACATGACTGTTGAGGGATTAGTTCTAAAACCTTTCATCACTCACTTCGTCATTTCATCTAGCACAATTAGTAATTTCTGATGATGCAATCTTGCTTACACTGCATCATACTTGACTAGTGAGGGTTATTGATTACATGAGCCTATTCATTAACATGCTAGGGGCATCATTAATCTCCCCACATCTTATTTTCATCACCCTATCCTACTATGACTATATCACATTCTCACACATTCATTATGGTAAATTCATTTCACTATCATATATTTTTCTATTTTCACATCTATTCTACTATAATAATTACATTAACTACGCCATACACATTTTATTCAATGAACACTTCCTCAATCACATTACATTGGTTATATATATTTTCGTCATTCACCATAAAAAAATTGTCTACCAATACTAGCATCATAATGCAAATTTATATTCATCACACACAAACAATACCCATGCTAGGAAAATAACCATAGAATCATACAACACCCATTACATCGCAATGGAAAAACATCCCATCAAATATTTAACATACAACAATAGGTGTCCATATGTATATTACTAATATAATCATCATCACAAAACATTTCGACAACTAGGGGCAAGGCCCCCACATGATATACAATAATTCCAATTAGACCTCATCATCATTATCACTCTCATGTACTATGAGATCCCTATAACTAGATGCCTCTCCACCAATGTGACACTTTGTATTCCGTGGCCTTGAAATTCTCCACCTACTTCCGTAGTGTAGTAATCTTTGTATCATTCTCCGAATACCGACGCTACAAGTCCACATACTGTGCAAACATGTCTTGGGCCAAGGGACCACCATCTACCGCCTCTCGGTCAAGTTGATTCTCCTTACGTGCCTTGTCCCTCTCGTCTAGTAGCACCATACATGTCGCCACTACTATGGCCACTGGATCAAAGAGATGGGCATGCTCACATGTAATGTCATCAACATGCTCTAGCATCCCCCCACCCAACACACCATTCGACACATTCCATGTCAAAGTATGGACATATGTGTCTACTATCAATGACCACTATGCATCCCCTACAAACATAACATAAAACCACACATTAGCTAAACACATATAAAACAATGTAGACAATATGATAAAACACCAGATAGGCATACACAAATACTTATGCTCTTCCATGGCTGCTACCATAGGGTTGGGGATGCCTCCATAGCACATGTGAATACTAGGTATAATAATACCACCGATGAACTTCCCAATATGCCTGATACTCCTTGGTACACCCCCGTGATATCTATCCACAACTGTTATCGCTAGATCTACCTCATCCGGCCCTGGTGTTATTAAATGCTCTATCATGGGCCCCAACCTAGCACTAACCCTCCTAGGTGCTCTGATAGCTCTCAACCATATATATGGCTCTAGGGGCACATCCTGAGCCATCCCAAACTACCATGACACCCTCTCAACCTGAAAATATCTACCACACCTGGAAAGTGGTCCACTAGCCACGAGTCCTCCATATACATGTCAACTCATTAGTATCCTGGGCCTTCTCCCATAATCATTGTATGGCCTCCATATAACTGCCTCGGGCCTATCCTATGTATAAGTTCCCGAAGGTGTCTCATATCTATCTTCCTATTTTGAATGTTCACCCAGCGTTGTGCAGTATATATATCGTGCCAAGCCCACTCTCCCCATGGCCATTTAATTGGTCTCAATATAGCTATGTGCTCATATGCCCACAAATGCATCAGTGTAGTGGCTCATATACCTCCACCATGCTCATCCTGCATAAATCAATACAAATCTCTATACAGATGGGCCAACACACATCGTGTCCACGCGTATCTCATACCATCCTCCTCTATCCCCTTACATATGTAATGAATCTTATATAAGATGCCGACACCTCCTCCCCACACATCTATACATGAAGCAATCACCACTGCAATAAATTTTTGCAAGCGTGGAACCCTTGACTGCAATATAACATCCAAACTGATATGGGCCTTGATACGTACTCAATCCCCACAAAAATATTGCCTCACCGAGTGCATATTTCATTCCATATCCTCCATTTCCCACTTGTACCCTCTCACACACAATTGGTAACCGCAATATGTGATATAAATCCTCCAATGTGAAATCCATCTCCCCATAGGTAACCAAAAGGTGCATGTGTCTCGCACATCATCTCTCACACAATACAGTCAATATGGGCATATTATGGGGCACATCCCCATCCGGGATATATGTTACATGCTATCACACCATCACATCCCACTCATCATCTGACAAACCCAATCCAAGCAATGTGCTTAAATGACGGCCACCATGGAACTCCCGCGAATGGATATCCCTCTGCACACCACCAAATGACAACAAACATAGTGTTAGAACACATTACACAATCAAACACACTTATTCATCATACTATAATTAAGTTTTTCACCATTATCCACTAAATGCACAAATTTTGGACCAGCTACCCAGATGTAGGATTGGGGTACCTTGGAGAAGGAAACTAGTACCCGCTTAAGGTGCTCTAAACTTAGGGGTCACTAGCGCTCGCAATGCTCTTGTCTAGGTCAAACACACCGAGAAAAACAAAAAAATTAAATTTTCAAAAATTCAACTAAAATGACTACTATACCACACATTTTTTGAAAATTAATGCACTTACCAACTCCACGGTCATACGCGACGCTACATCACCGTCACTCTCTCAAACCGACTAAGACACAATGTTATTTGTTGAGGCATATTCAATCACTCTATGTACGCTCTCATAGTCACAAAAAGACAAATGAATTAACTAAACACTTTTTCAATTAACTATTTATAGTTATTTTCATCACTACTTTTACTATGCTACTTATTTCCAACTTATTTCCACCACTAATACACACTACACCGTTTTGCTCATATCTTGAGTGTTTCTACTCTGATTTACACCCCGTTTGCGAATTATTTTTAGAATTCCTCCTACCACTATATTGTACACATTTGGCATGCATTATATCTCTTAACCATTGTATTTTTTCAAAATATTCACGTTTTAAACTCTTTTTGTTACTTTCGCCTTAGCATCTTTTCCTTTCATTACCCCCTTTCAGCGAAAGGGGGACATATTATCAAGGGTCCCCCTATAATCCCATTTTCACATCACCATGCATTCAAACATTGTGAATTAGACACTTACCAATACATCACATGATATTTCACTAGAAATCCCCACTAATGACCTAATTTGGGGGCAAGAAATTTTTAAAATCTTCCAAACACGATCACATATCATTTTCTATTGATTCCCCCTGATGACCTAACTTAGGGGCAATAAGTGATTAAAAATACCTTTATAATACAATCATTCATCATTCTCTATTAGTCCCGCCCCTAATGACCTAACCTAGGGGAAACTAGGGTAAAATATCTCCACAAGTAACCAATCAAAACAATTAATCAACCAATCAAAATCAATGCGTTCAGATAAAAAATCATATAGTTCAAATCTACAAGTGGTCTCCCAGATGACCTAACTTGGGAGTTATATTCACCACTCTCTCCTAGATGACATAACTTGGGAATTTATTCTATATGTTGTGCTTGCTTCCAGATGACCTAACTTGGAAGCTATCATACATGTTTGCACTCACTTCCAAATGACCTAACTTGGAAGCCACCTCTTTCATTTCATTTTTTTCTTCCAGATGACCTAACTTGGAAGCCACCTCTTTCATCTCGTGTTTTCTTCTAGATGACCTAACTTGGAAGCCACCTCTTTCATATCATGTTTTCTTCCAGATGACCCAACTTGGAAGCTTTCACATTGTGGTGACACCCATGGAGTGGGGGAAAGAGTGCCTTTCCTCTATCACTCCTATATGGGTCAACTATTTAATCAAAATCATTTGGATCCAAAAATCACAAAATTTGATCTGAGTCCATCTGTAGCGGCTAGATCTTAAGGATGTAGTTAAATATTGGAGAATAACACAATTTTCTCCCTACACTTTTACTCTAGCGAGAGGTTGCCCAAATCCTCGATTATTAATTTTTATATAGGCATTTAGGTTGGGAAGTGATAAATCCTTACCCACCTATTCATCATTAAACCGTGTTCCAAGAAATCGTACACCTTAATCATCACTTTCATTTAACATATGTCATCGTGACATTTTACACTTTTTCATTACGTTACATTGATTAACCTATTAATGCATGTTCCTACATGCTTTTATAGTACTATCGGCACACTTTTACTACACATTTGTGTGTTCTTCTACAACATGGGATTCTACGACTTTTTCTCAAGTACGCATCCCTATCTACTTTATGTTACCGAGATTTCCTTTCACCAACTTAAAGTTGGGGAAAATGTAGTCACAAATTCACACACTTAATATTACATCTATACCACTGGGTATGTTATTTTATATATGGATATCACTTAATAAAAGTATTCACTAATGACCTATTCCCTAGTCATGATTTTAGTTAGTTGGTCATCATAGTTATTTGTCTAGTAAAGTTGTCAATTGTCTATATAGTTTTGGGAATATTTTAGGGAGTCTCAAGTGTCGTAATTTTCTTGATTGTCATCTCCAGTCCTACACTAGGGCACTTAGGGTAGCACTGGGGCACTCCATCCATGGTTTTATGTGCACTTGTTTCCATAAATTGTGGTTCTTTTTTTTTTTGTTCCAGTCGATCTTTGTTGTTACCCCATGCATTCCTCTAGGTAGTAGTTGGCGTTTTGGGTCATTAGTGTCAAAATTTGAACAAGAGATCCCTATATAAACATAACATACTCACTACATTATGGGCGAACATATTACTATCAAGGGCAAACTATCTACTAAGGCAAGGGACTGCATTTGGGAATCTTCTACATCTGCATCACACAAGCATAGGGGGAAAGGGTTGTATTATTTCTATTCCATCCACCATTTGAATTTTTACATCTAGTTATTTCCCCTACTTCTGCGTCATTTACACACACACACACACACACACACACACACACACACACACACACACACACACACACACACACACACACATAAATACATGGGGTCTAGAATGTAGTGCAATGCTTAGTCATAAGTTCATTATTGTGGAAGCTAAGGTTAATCTAACTTATTCATATGCATTTTTATTTTTAGAATTTGATGCTTTGAATAGGGTTTTGTAGGTGGATCTTCACATTACATTTACAATGACATAAGTGAAGGAATTTCAAAAATCATGTGACAAAGATGAAGATATTGTGAAGATCTTACGACACTTTCAAACTCAAATCCTAAGCTTTTATGCAAACTAAAGCACCAAGATCATAAATCAATGTTCCTTAAGGTACCCCAAGACCCTTCCAGGTTCCTTAGTCGAGTTAAACACTCAACTTCTACCATTCCCGAATTTGTCCAGTCACATCCTCGCCCATTCTCGCATCAACCTAATTCAATCCAACACACAATGAGGTAATTAAAACTTAGGTTAATATCATGCCTCTCTTACTTTCATTATTTTAATATATTCAAGAAATAAAGTAAAATATCTAGTTTCAAAGATTGTAATATCACATTCTATTTTCTAAATAGATTAAATCATAAAATAAGTCATATTTCAATTAATCGGGGTTAAACTAATTAGGTTTTAATGACCTTACTAACACCCCCATGATGTGAGTAGCACTCAAAGGTGCATACTAATAATATAATGAGGATAAATATCACATAGCTTTCCCTCTTGGTGAATGTATTCATGTACAATAAACATTGTATTCACGAGATCCTAATAAGGCCTTCAAAACTTGGAAATGATATTTGGTTGAGGATGTAGAACATGATAATATCCTAGGGTAACCTTCTACAATGTATTCAAACTTGTTGATATGATTCAATGCATGATTTTGTAATACTATTTATTCTCTTGGGTACTTTGTTTTGATCTCCTAGGTAGCCAAAATATGTGAAAGATGGGGCCCTTCAAATGGGTAAGGTGATTATGCATTTATTTCTACATTTTACAAAAGGTTTTCTCTCTCAATTGACCTCAAACTGACTAGGATAACTTGTACATTTAAAAAACTAAGTTTTGTATAAGTGAAGGGTGAAAAATTTATTCTTGGGAAAAATCATTGACTGGTTTTGACCATGTAGGGAATCAGTATCTCTCAAAAAGTTCAAACTCTATTTTGAAAGTTGGAGAAGGTATCCATGAGTCTAAAGTGTTATGTATACAAGAATAGTAGCTTTATAGGTCAATGACGAGTAACAAGTGTGACCTAGTGGATTCGTAGTGTTAAACTAAGATAGATGCATATATGAATAGCTTAATTAAGTACACAAATATAAATGGTCTGAAATAAATGCTAAATATAATTTCCAAGTGCCATTGGTCTAGATTTAGGATACTAGAAATTAACCTATTTAGTTTTATGCCAAAAATAATTATTCTTAACCAAAATATATGTATTTTTAAAATCACAATGACAAAAAACAGTATATCTTGAGAATATCTCAATATTTTTATATCATACAAAATTAGGGATATAAGTTGTCCCTGTAATATAAAAATTATGCTAGTTCTTAGCACTATATTTAATTTTTTTGACCAAGATAAATAGTTTTAACTATAAGGATTCGTCTCTCCTCCTATTAAATTTTAAATTCCCCCATATGTGTGTGTGTGTGTGTGTGTGTGTGTGTGTGTGTGTGTGTGTGTGTGTGTGTGTGTGTGTGTGTGTGTGTGTGTGTGTGTGTGTGTGTGTGTGTGTGTGTGTGTGTGTGTGTGTGTGTGTGTGTATATAACAAAATAAATAAAACAATATAAGTGATTCAATATTGAACGCATTAAATTCATCGACAAGATGGATCTCCCCACCTATCAATAGAGGTGAACACCATTATTTCCTTATAAACTTCACATTTAAATATTAAAAACAAATCTATTTGTTAAATTACGAGATTGATTTCCTATTAGTATTTTAAAATAAAATATTATTTATATTAGTATTAACTATTCTAAGGGATCCTAATATTAATATATCAAATCACATAAAAAAAGTATATTTCTATATGATTATAGAATAGGTGCAAATCGACTTAGTTTCACAGCCCACAACCATTCTATTAATATAAACATTAATTATTTTTTTCTTTGGTCATTTACATTTATTCCTTCTTTTAACCAAAATTTCCAATATAAAACAAAAATAGTTATTTATATCACATCCACTACATTACAATATAAATTGCTTTGTTATATATATTTTCATTATAACCATATTATATTATATAAACATTTTTACTTAATTGATATTAATTTATAATGCGTCTTGATAAAAACAACCTTATTAAAAATATATATGGAGTTCTAGAATTTTGAAAAAGATCCTTCTCTTAAACTTTATTTTAATTTTCTTTACATTCCTATCATCCTTTTTTTATTCAATATTTTTACACCCTAAATTAGTGGTAACTTAAACTTTGCACACTTAATTACAAAAGACAACTCAACAACAATTAACATTTATTCAAATAGTCTTAAACATATTCTCATTAGATTGAAAGGCATTCTATAATGGAAGCCAAGGGTGGTGGTGGATTGTAATGTCTATGAGTGTGTTCATTTATATTTTTAATATTAAATTTGAAATCTATTTGACAATTAATAATATTTTTATCTTTTTATTAGAGAAGTCAAAAATAGTTTTAATATCTTGGCCATATGGTGGAGTTTGGGGCCCAATTTTTTCTAGAAATATTTCATTAAGTGTTACAATCTATTTATATCTAGATTGCAAACATTTTTCACCATTCAATGAAATTTTTAAAGAAACTAATGTATAATTAATAATTTTGGTATACTATAAAACCGAGCTAATAGTATTGGAATCTCAATGTTTTAAAAATAAACATATTTAAGATATTTACACTAATTATAATTAAACATATTAGAATGAACATAATAGATTTATGAAGTAGATGACAGTTTTAAAACTATGGCGATGACATATAAACACCCTCTCAAATGATAAATGTGAAAAAATAATGACACGTTATTGAATGTAAAAATTAAAACACCTTTGACATTGGTCACCCAAAGAGGGAAATGGATGTGCGGACTTACTAGCCAAGTTAGGAGTTGACACATTGACGATCAACACCTAGACACATGAGATGATGGTCTCGGATGACATGGCATATAAGTTAGAGGTAAAGAGGAATAATGATGTTAAAACAAGGTAAGATGTGGAAGTTCAAACATGTGCAATATTTAGCGATTCCCAGTATAATAATATAGAATAAACCCAACATGAATTGAAAATTCCCGTGTATGAATAGTCAATCCGTCATTAGTATTTAGGTTTGGAAGCATCGGCAATAAATCAGCTACTAAGATATTTGAAAAATGTTGAAAGCATGGATGATCTTCGCTAGCCAAAAATGGTTACAAAGGATAAGCTAGAGTGCAGAAAGAAAACCTCGATGAAACAGAACAACAAATGGATGAACAAATGGGGCATCAATTTTCAGGAGTGTCCTAACAACAATAGAGAAATAAAAAATTATGTGATGGAGAAGTTTAGGACTACCATGTGGACAGGATGATGGGTTGTAAGTAAGCACAATATATTAAATAATTCAACCCCACTTGGGAGCATGATGAAAAATCTTATCTAGGGGCAATTATCAAAGGTGAGGAAAGGATTTTAGTGGCTCATTTGAGGACCGGATCACATCATGTTCATTGTGAAACCAGTAGATGGACTATTCCCAAAGAGGATTGGGAAAGGAAAATTTGTCTTTTTTGCAGCACATGGGTTGTTGAAATGGAATGGAATTTCATTATGGAGTGTTCTACATATGATGATATTCGTATCCAATATGAAAATGAAAAAAGTGGACAACTTAAATGAGTTTTTACAAAAACAAAACTTCAAAATATTGCTGGTTTAGTGCTCAAGATTCACAATAGAAGATATGATATGGAAAAGAGTATGAAAATAGATTAGTGTATCTGTTTTTTTGGTCTCATAGACTCTTCATCTCATGTACATCATTAAAATATTTCATTTCATCATATACATCCATAAATCTAAGTTCTATGGGAGTCCTTATTTGCAGGTAGAAAGACCAAAATTAGAAATCGATGGGAGGAGATATATTGTGTATTGAGCCAACAACATGCTCTGATATTTGCAAGAATGCCATGGTATGGAAAATTTTAAAGAAGGGGGATTAACTAATTACATCAAGAGAGTCAAAGGCTCGGATCCTATGTTAGCGAGGGAATTTTCTCAAAGTCAAGTTAGGGAGAAAGTTTTGGTTAGAGGAATTATAATTGATGTTTCTAAAGCTGCCATTATAATGGAGTCTAGTTTATCCATGAAAGGAAACAAAATCTTCAAGGATAAGCACCATAAGTATGAGGAATATGACTCTTCAATTTACTGAGTTAATTTAATTCATTTATTCATCATAAAATCCATATTGGCTCGATTCAAGATATATATAGAATTCCTTTAATAAGCAAACAAATTGTCAATTTAGACAAAAGTTATTGCTATCCTTTTGCAAAAAGTTCAGATTCAGAAGAAAACAACCCTTTTTAAAGACACTTTTTGATCCTAAAGAGGTTTTTAATTCGATATTATTTTTACACGGTGAAAAAATTCATGATATGGAGGAAAGCCTTATCCATACAACCATTCCTCTACCCTAACATGAGGTTTAATTACGATAACAAGGTATGTCACTTTGACAAAAAATTATAGAAGATACATACCCACCATCTATCTATCTTAAATCATTTATGGCACAACAAGTTTTTCAATATTCCATTTTATTTAATAATGTTTATAAAGGCCTTTGTTAAATAATCTAACAATGAGAAACTAGATTCCCCTTCCACTAGGCCCTCATCCTCCTCTTTAAAAATGTGTAAACAAAATTTCATCCACCTATTAAAAAGAAAAAGAAAAATAAGGAGAAGAGTGTCATCAAGGATGAGGATCTCGAACAATTATAACACTTTACTAGAGAATATCAGCAGGATGCAAGGAGATCCCAATAACACCAAGGGAAATGAAAAATTATAATAATTTCCCTCAATTATCTCTTTCGATAATCTCCATAGGATATTGTGCATCTTTGAGAAGGTGAGTTGCATCTAGTTAAACATCATTGAGGGCTTAATTTCCAAATCCAGGAAGGTGAAGTAGGATGCGAAGGCTTTAACTGTTGAGAAAAAAACTTAGGTAAGATTATGTTGTTTTAGAGAAAATGCTGGAGATAGGGATAAAAATCTAGCTATGAAATCCATCCTTTAGAAAACTTAGATATAAGGACCTTCGAGTATTCCCATTGACCTTGATGGGCATTGTCTCATAAATAGGGCTAGATAGAGGATTCCTTAGAACTAGGTGTTTTGGCTTTGGTGCTCTTTTTACTCCCTTTCACTATTTTTTGTGGAGCTTTTCTTCTGTACATATTTATCCGTTATTGTCTTTTTGGTGTTAAAAATGATTTTTCCGGGGATCAAGTCATTTTTATCCCAATGTCCCGTGTTTTGTTTTTTACCGGGATTCACTATTTTTTCATTGATGGTTTCTTTGTAAAAGGTTTGAGGCCCTTTCAAAACCTCCTTTTACCTTATCTATGAAAATTTAAAAAAATTAAAACACAGTTATCCATTACCAATTTATCATCCTCACTTTGTATCCCATCCTTCATATTATTAGAAATTATATATTATGGGCCATTTTTTTCCCCACCTATACCTATCCACTATGAATTTTAAAATTCTAATACAATATTTCCTTAATATTCTTCCTCATCATATGCATAAAAAAAGACTCAATAGAAAATATATGCCATAGTGAATGTTAAGAGTAATATCTTTATGTTTGACTTGGAATCATTTTTGATACAACGATATCTTAATTATTTTTTATGAAATGATATCTTAACTAAAAATATTATGACTCCTTCAACATAAAGAAGATATTTTATTTTGACATAGAATAGAAGTATGCAAGAAACAATGTACATATTCAAAGTTTATAATAGGATATTTTTAGATTTAGGTTGAGCAAGATAATTCCACTAGCTAATATCTATATAAAATATTCCCTCTTGACATCCATTCATCCATATAAAATCATCATTATCATTCCATATATGAGTCATCATAGCCAAAAAATATTACATTTTTGTAACTATTTTTCATGGAGTTACTTATAGGAAAGTCCACAAGAATAGCCAGTCACATCGATACATTTTCCACCAATTCATTAAATGTGCTCAATCCTTTCATTGCGCATTGAACATAGTTTATACCCATTTTGGATCCCACATAAAAATCAATTATATATATATCCCATTTTTATTCATAATTTTTGACATGATAACAAAATATAAATTTGAATATTACGATCTTCATTATAGTGGAACAATATGATGATTAAGATAAAAAAATTGTAGTTGTAAGTTGCAGAGGAGGGTAAAAAATGAATTTGTAAGTTGTGTATAGAGTGAATAGAGGAAATGAGATAATTGTCACCATAACCAAGTAGATTTTTATAGGTTCATTTGTTTCATAACTACATCAAGGATATATTTAGATATGTTTTAGGTTCATTCAAATTTGTTTTATAATTTTTCCTTGCCACAACTTTGTACAAGGAACCGAGATAGAAAGTGGTCACAAAACTACCAAAGGTGCACTTATTTCAAAGGGTGAATATTAGCCTATGTATTTTAGTAGTTGGAACCCCTATAATTATACTTCTTTTACTTTTGACAATACAAGTGCAAATTATTAAATAAAACATAGCATGCTTATCCCAATGTTACTTCTTCAATCAAAGTTTGTGATGGGTTTATGTATGTTGTTTTATTTTTACTTAGAGGGAAAATTACCATTTTTGTAGTTGTATTTTATGATGAATTATACATTCATGGAAGAGTATGGTTGATAAAATTACTATTATATATTATAGGGTCAAATAAAACCCATTTCCTCACTACAAATTTTAATTTATATAGAAAATAAGAAATTATCTTTATGAAAATAGAAAAGGAAAGATAACTAAGATTTTCACTTTTGAAATAAAATGTGAATGATCATGACATGTACTAAAATTTATTTTGAAGGTTATAATATACTTATCAATAATAATATTGGGATTTATAGTCATATTAACCAACTCGACTCCATAAGAGGGGTTCCAATTGAATTCCCTTATCCTTATGTAAAATTTCATATATTTACAAACATTACAATTTTGAATCAAATGACTAGGAGATTTTAAAATCAGTTGAATAGTGAGTAGTGAGAAGAAGAGATACCATACCTTGAATAAGTGTGCTACATATCCCCAATTTTTTTCCCATCCGTAATTCCCCTATACAAATTTATGAGAAATACTATGTTCCTTATTATTATATTGATGATTTACATATTAATTATTTGTTTTATTAACTATTTAATCATTTATTATGTTGATTATAGGTTTTTTTAGTTATTTGATTGTGTAAATAGGAGTGTGTGTAGGTTGAAAAACATTATGTGTTGTAATACTTGCAAACACTACTATTTTCTGAATTTATAAGATTATTCATTAATAATAATTGAATACTATTGTTTCATTGGTACTAGCTATTTTTAATTTGAAAAGTGGTTGTTTAACTTCCTAGTAAATTATTTGATTACCAAAAATGGTGTGTATAGGTTTAAAAACACAGTAGAAGTGGTTGATAAATAAAGCTGATAAATTATTTTATTATGAAAATAGTGGTGTGTGTACATTGAAAATGATAATATGTTTTTAACTTGTACACAACTCTAGTTTTCATAATATATAATATCACTCACTAATAAATATTTTGTTTAATGTTGTTTCATTGATACTAGTGATTGTTTACTTGATTAGATAATTTTAGAAGGAATATCCAATATTTTTATAATTATTATGGGGGATACCCATGAATAATTTACAAGGGGGCATTTTTATGGATGATATAATTGCTAAAAATGTCCATTTTTATAGAGGATATCTATTTCACTACTAAAAGTATCATATCAAGTATAGAGGATATCTTACAAATTAATATGGAGATCAAAGAAGAAAAGAGAGCGAAGGAGTTTTTGAAGTTGGGAGAGATGGAAACTGATGGTAGGGAAATTCCACCCAAATCTAAAAATCCTGCAGAACTATAGAATAAGGTGAGATCTATGGACATGAAGACGCCTAGGAAAATGGTCTCCACAATAAGACTTCAGATTCTTGGTCAAACTGAGTTAAAAATGGATCTATTTTAAAGGGAGAAACATTTTTCCTCCATGAGGTCAAATGCATCGGATATTTTCTCAAAATCCTCGACTCTCTCATCAATGAAACTAAAAAACATTTGAATGAAGAATTGTTTGGGAAACTAGTGGGTGGAAGACCAAATATCAATGTTGTTAGAAGGTGGGCCAAACTAAAGTGGAACCCAAAAGGACACCGGAGGTAAGTGCTCTTACAAATGGTTTTTTCCTTTTTAAATTCATTATCCAAGAAGATATGTAGAAGGTTCTGGAAGAAGGACCTTGGTTTTGGGGAAAATTAGGTTGGTATCTTAGGAAATGGGAACCATATTTCAATCCAAAAAAGAAAATATGAATCAATTCCCTGTCTAGATTCGTCTTCCTAACTTACTTGCTAGAATTTTGGCATGAATATATTGTTAAAGGAATTTCTAACTCCTTGGGATCTCTGGTTATAATAGAAAATGCTACTCTAAATATGACTAGACTTGTCTGTGCTAGATTTTGTATCTATACTATCGCAGACAAGGATATCCCAAATAACATTAAGCTGAAGTCTAGACTAGGAATATGGGAGAAAAAGATTGAAATGGAAATTTTCTAGCTAAATGTTCCAAATGCAATGGTTGGGGGCATTCGAATTAGAACTGTAAGTTCAATATCTCCAAAATGTACACGGTTGTGATGGGGAATGAAGGAAAAGAAGACAAAGGTAAAGGAATAATGCAAAGTGTAGCTGATCATAGGAAGGTTTTTTTCAAAAATCCTACTGAAGGATATAAACCTCTAAGGATCCAAGATAAAGAGAAGGCTGAGAAAACTCCAAAAAAAAATGTTCTGAAATGGATGAGGATGGTTTTACTTTGGTGGTCAATAGAAGGAGATCCAAAAATTAGTCATGGTCGATTCAAAAGTTAAAGAAAAAATGAAGGAACTATCAGCTAAGGACTCCTCTCTGTCGATAGTTGGAGTTATTTGTTTCTAATAAAGGGAATTATTTGATCAACAAAACCCATGGACAAGAAAGCAAGGAGAAAAGAATTAAGGGTGATAAACATTCTGTAGAATTATTCTTGAGGAAGCAATGAAGGAACAGAGCAAAAATCAGAAGGAATAAGAGCGAAATGAAAAATTTGTTACTTTAATGGGAGAGAGGATGAAAATAGGATATTTGATTAACCTTTCCTCGATGAAATCATGAATGTTCAACAAATCCTAAATAAGGAGGTGGAAGGAAAGAAAGATGAGCTAACTTCTGGAAAAAGGGGGATTCCCTTGAAACATCCTCCTCCGAAAAGGAAAAGTAGTTTCATCTACAAAAAGGGGTGAATCTTCCAAATTTTATCCTTATGGAAAAGGGGATTTGTAGGTAGGATAAAACCCTATTAATGTGGAGAGTATTAATAGTAAACAAGGAAAGCCAAACAAATTTTAATTAAGGAAAAAATCGACTCAGAAGGAAATAGACTCAGAAAACCATCTTGTTTAGACCAAAAGGTATTCAGAAAACAAATCCAACCTTAGAAAATGAATTCCATCTCCTGGAATTGAGGAGAGCTCAATAGCCTAGTTAAATAGAGGATCCTCAAAGACTTGATTGAAGGACAGAAAAATAGATGTGTTAGCTGTGCAAGAAACCAAAATGAAAGAAGATAATTTCTTAAATTCTTGTCATTTTTCTGGAATAACTCTAAATATTTTATTATTAGTTTAAATGGGGCCTTGGGAGGGATAGTTGCAGTCTGGAACCCTTCCCTTTATGATGGTACTTTTCTCATGAAAAGAGATCATCATATGGCTATAATGATGAGAAATTTGGAAAATAGAAAAATATGGGTCCTATCTAACATTTATGCTCCTACCCTTTACAAAGAAAGGAAAAATTATGGCAGCACCTCCTTACTTTTAAAAATCATATCATTGGCTCTGACTGGATTGTGATGGGTGATTTTAATACCCCTATGTCTCTCATAGAAAAGAAAGGAGGTTCCTAGGAATTTACTATTGGTATGGAGGATTTTAAAGACTTTATTACTAAATCTCAACTCCATGATATTGAACTTAAAGGTAGAAAATACACCTAGTCTAACAGAAGATCTGGTTCACAACTAATACAAGTGATACTGGATAGAGTTTTGGTAATAGAAGAATGGTTAAGTCGGGACATTTCCTTTTATCTCTTCCAAGGATAGGGTCTGATCATAACCCTATTATTTTGATGATAAAGAACCCTTCAAGAAGAAGAAATCCCTTCCATTTCGAGAAAATGTGGCTCCATAGTGAGGATCTTAAAGATATTATTAATGAATGGTGGAAGTTCAAGGTCCAGGGAACAACTATGTATAGATTAACCAAAAAACTACGTAATTTTAAAATTAATCCCGAGTCTTGAATAAGATTAGTTTTGGGAACATTTTTCAGAAGAAAGTGGAAATCAAATCTAACTTACAAAATTTTCAAAGGTAAAATGAAAGGTTGGATTTAGAACCAGATCTGGAGGAATATGAAAAGGAAATATTTATCCTTTCAGAATACCACAACATCCTTGTGAAGGAGGAAACCTTCTGGAGACAGAAATCTCGAATTACTTGGCTCAAGGAAGGGGATAAAAATACAAGGTTCTTCCATATTTCTACCCTAAAGTATAGAAGTTTCAATAGAATTAGTAAAATTAGGAAAGATGAAGGAAACCTCTTGGAAGAGAAGGATGAAATAAATAAGGAGGCTATATCTTTCTTCAAAAACTTTCTAACTAATCAAGGTGTTCCTAATCTGGAAAAGAGAAGGATTTTCTTAATTGCATTCCTTCTATGGTTTCTATAGAAGATAATAAGCTCCTCTTAGCGATCCCATCTATGGAGGAGGTTGAATTTATGGTCAAACATATTAGTCCCGATAAGGCTCCTAGACTGGACGGGTTTCAAGATTTTTCTTTCAGCATTTTTGGGATATAATAAAAAAGGATGTTTACAATGTTGTGAGAGAATTCTTCAGCTAGAAAAATATGCTTAAGGATATGAATTTTACCTTTCTTTCTCTAGTTCCAAAATGTGGTAACACCATGGAATTAAAATACTTTAGACCTATAAGTATTTGCAACACTACCTACAAAATTTGCATGAAAATAATTTCCCCGTTTACAATTGATCCTTCCTTCTATCATTTCAGAACAACAAGGAGGTTTTGTTTTGGGTCATCAAATTCAAGATGGGATCATTACAATCAAAGAGACTATTCATTCAGCTAAACTTAGCAAGAAGGCAGCTATGATTCTAAAATTAGATATGGCCAAGGCTTATGACAGGGTCTTGTGGAGTTTTCTTGATAAAATCCTAAACAAGTTTGGTTTTGACATCTCCTTTCAGAGTTTAGTTAAGGATTGTATTTCAAATGCTTGGTTCTCCATTCTTATTAATGGGACCCCTTGTGGTTTCTTTCCCATCTCCCAAGGTTTAAGGAAAGGGGATCCTCTTTCCCCTTTCCTGTTCATTATTATGGCAGAAGCCCTCAGTAGAAGACTCAATGTGGAAACTAGTAATGGCTACATCAAAGGGATATCTCCAGTGAGGGATATGGATAATGTGACTCATCACAAAAATTTGGATGACACTATCCTGGTGGGAGAATCATTTATTATTGAAGCTAAGAAGATTAAAAATATTCTAGATGATTACATGGAGGTTTTAGGACAATTGGTGAATTATAGGAAAAGCTCTATTTTTTCCTCAACACTTTGGAAAGTCGATGTAAGAAGATAGCTGAAATTCTAGAATGTGACCATAAGCCCTTTCCAACCATTTATTTGGGCATTCCCTTTGGGATAAAAAAGAACTTTTAGTGGTGAATGGAACTTTCTTATTGAAATATTTGAAAAGAATCTTGCAGGTTGGAAAGCTAATCTGTTATCTCAAGTTTGGGAAAATTACTTTACTCAAGAGCTCTCTTCAAAGCCTCCCGTGTATGCAATGTCTCTCTATCAACTTCCTAAGATAATAGTAGAAAAAATGGAAAAGATCAAAAATGTTTCCTATGGAGTGGAACTAAAAGCAAAGAAATAATTCCCTTGGTAGCTTGGAATAGGGTCTGTAAACCTAAGAAGATAGGGGACTTGGTCTTAGAGATTGGACTAAAATGAACAAAGCCCTTCTAGCTAAAATTGGTTGGAGGTTAACTAAAGAAGATGGGGTGTGGACTAGAATTTTAAGGAAAAATATTGAATAGATGAAAATGATAAACGATGGATATTCAAACATATGTCTTTCAATGGGTGAAGTATATGGAAATATATTAACTGGGTAAGGAAAATAGTTGTTAAGGGAAGAAAGTGGAAAATAGGTAATGAAAAATAAATCTACTTCTGGACTGACAAATAGGCTGGTAAATTTACTCTTGAAGACAAATTCCCCCAAATTTCAAAATTATTAGAAGTTAAATATGGGGGAAAAATAAATAATTACATGGATAATCATGAGAGCTTCCATACTTGGAAGCACATATAATTAGACAGTAGGAACTTAAATAACACACGATTAACATCAATGTTTTCTTAAAAACTATGTGTATTTTAACAACAAGGAACAAGATAAAATTGTGTGGCATAGAGAAAAAAATGGTATTTTCTCAGTTAAATCAGCCTATGCATTATTATTTGAGGAGGAAACTAGAGAGGGAGATCTTGTGGCTGGTAAGATATGGAACTCTTGGTGTGTATTATTTTCCACATCATTAGGTGAGTCATCTCACTTAGGTGAGATCATAGGTCCATGTGTCATTTAGGGGTCATTATGAGATTCTCTTATGCGTCAGTGTGTCATATGCATCATTGGGAGTTACACTTCTATTCTGGGAATGTAACTCCCCCTCTCTACTCGAGTTGTCATGATTGTAGCACTAGGGGTTACTCAGCACCTCCTATATGTACACCCCATTTGATCTATGAGATAGAGGATATTTTTGTGGCTTATCGAGGTTCTACCCATTTGTCGAATCTTTGCATGCACATTTGGTTGATGTTAACTCCTCCCGATCTCTTCACACTATCTTTTACATGTCCATTGATGTGAACATCATCCCTCATGATCCTCGCTTGCGGTTTCGAACCTTGTTACATGGTATTAGAGTGGATCTTGTGGATCCGTGCACTCTTTGGTGTTTTTCATGCATTTTCCACTTTCTGGCGTGATATCTAGTTCTTGTTGCGTGTGTCGTAATGGATATTCCAATCATGCTCTATTTGCATTGATTTCAGGGTTTTATACCTCTATTTGGTTTTTAGGTGTTGGTTCGTGTTCATGGGTTTTCTGCCTTGCACGTGTATTCTGGAGGAGTTTTGAGGTGTTATAATGGTTTAGGTTGTGTTTAGATTCAGCTCTTGTAGGCTCATCGATTTAGGTTATCAAACCACCTCTGCAACGACTCAACCATTTATTTTATGGGTCATTCTACACATTGGTTCATGCACCGATCGTTTATGTGCTCATATTTGGTCTTTAAATCGATGTAACTCTTGATCCAGGTCTGTTTTTGGCGACTGCATTTGGGTAACTAGTTTTCTGAGCTCATCGAATAGCTCGCCTTGTGTTCCAATTTTGGAGTTGTCTTTCCTTAGAATGATCAACTAGTGACACGTATTTTGGCTCTGACTTTATTTTTGTCTCGTCTTTACCTTGACTTCATTACTTAATTGGTTACATTCATCAGCTCATGCACTCATGCTTCAAATTGTTGTTTACCCTTGGTTATGCCCATGGTTAGTTGTTGGATCATTGCGCTGGCTTTCACGGCAGGGTATTCACTCACCGGATTCAATTTTGCTCAACCTTTTCATCTCTAGCATGGCTGCATTTGTGATTGGCCTATGATTTTATGTTTGCCATCTGCTCATGCTACTCCATTTGACCGTGCCTTGCATTGGTTGGTTGCTCACCTTGTGCTTGTGTTTTGTGACGGTCTTTGACTCACGTTGGTCTGTGATTTTTGTGTGCTCGTGATGGTTTGGAGTGCTCATCCATCCTTTCCATGTTAACATGATATTTGCACTCTGCCACATTCTACCTTTCAAGCATTTGGTATCGGCAAACATGGGAATCTTATCCCTATCAATGGTTTCACTAGACTCTAGTTGTTGTGAACTATGTTATGTCCCTCTGATTCATGGTTAAGCATGTAGATAGCTCCATGACCTCTCTATAATGTGGCCGTCAGCAGTATCTTGTTGGGCCATTTCATACCTCTGCACAAGGGTTTAACATGGACATCTCGCTAAACACGTCTTCACACCCCGACACGGACCCGGTTACACCACAACACCAACATGTGGCATGTTCATTCTACCTACGTTTAACCAACTCAAGCATGTGGGTTCTAAATTGCATTCGGTGGTTACTCCAACTCCAATATTGACCTAGCTCGTGCATTGACTAGAACAACTCGGTGTTAACTCTATTTGGTGCACCCAACATCTTGGTCCAAAGAGCCTCCCATTCGTGTAAACCAACTCATTCCATCTATCACCTCCCTTTTAGTATTTTTTGGAGGTTAAAACAACCCCTTTTTAATGTTTTGAGGTGAAAAACATTTATTTCATGGCATTGTAATATTTTTGGGTTCCAATTTTTCTTGTATCATTCCCTTCCTACGCATGTCGAAGACGGAGGGCGAGGTCCGAGGTTGGCAGGAGGCTAATCCCCCTTAAAGAAAAACAAACCCTACCTAAAATTTGATGCCATTTCCAACGAGTACCCACACAACACCCTTTGCACCCATTTCAGGCATTTTTAATGCATTTGCAGCATTTATTGGCATTTTCCATCAGTTCTGGGAATCATATTTATGCTATAAATTTTGACTCGCTGCTCATTTTTTAGTGCTTCTTTAGTAAAAGTTTCATGATTTCTCAAACTTTACGTGATGGGATTGTCAATTTTGTAAAAACTACTTTATAAAGTGCCACATTCTGGGGGTTCACTAGTACTCTTGGGTTTTCACACGCAGATGCATTATCGGCCGAGTCTGACGTCTTGCTTTTGTGCACCTTGCATTTTTGATTCCACATCATGGAGAGTTCTCTTTCTAGACTTGAGCATTATAGGATCACCTTACATCCTCCGCCACTTCTTACTGGGAGAGGGAACTATTTAGCCTGGCGTGCTTCTATGGAACGCTACTTCACCCATGAGGGTCTTTTACACTTCTTGCTTAGGCCAGTTCCTACACCCACTGATCATCATCATCTAGAGGACTTTATTGACACTTGTGACCATGTTTTTGGTCACATGATGATGCATGTCTCTAGATCTCTCTGGTTTCATGTGGTAGACTCAGATCCACCCCACCGTGTCTGGAGCATTCTTCAGTCCCTCTATGGAGACCCTTCACATACTGCCACCATTGTTGCTGCTGCTGATCTAGTTGTCTCCTCTTGTTCTTCATGTGATGGTAGTTCTACTAACATAGACTCACTTGATTCTACTTCTGATGACGAGGATTGTGCACCTGTTCTAATGTCGAGAGTACTACAAAGGACTCTTCTCCTCTTTCTCTCACTATTCCAGAGAGTGTTTACACTTCCCACATCTCATCAGATATCGAGCAGTCTCCTTCTCAGTCTCATACATTCATCACACCCACCTCCTTTCCACTTCCAGTGTGCAGGCCCCTTCAACTCCTCTACCTTCATTAGATGACTCATACCTATCTGACATTGCTCTTCTGTTTGTTGAGCCCCCTCATTGGGATGAGTATCTACCTAACCTTAGTTATCTTTTTGCAGAGTCTACTTGTGATGCACTACAGGTTTCTCATCCATCTACAGGTGTTTCAAAGGAGTCCATCATCTTTGTTGTTGGGAGTGCCCCTTCTAGGACTCTTACCACTTCCACTTTTTTGGAGACCTTCATTGATCCACCCTTGCTTTTGGATCCATTTTCTGTTGTGGGGGATGTTTTGTTGCCTTCACATCACGTGGACATCCTTTCTATAGGTGTTCACTCTTCACACTCTGAAACTTCTACACACATGGCATTACCTTCAATTCCTTGGCACTCATTTGCTAGACCTATGTCACACTTTCGTGGACCGACTTGGAGTTCTTCATGTTGTTTCCTTCGATTTCCTTTGCAAAGTGGGCGTGACTTTCAACACGTCATTTCTGTCCTTCCTAAGGGCGAGGCACATATTTTGGTGTGGGTGGCTCTTCTTCGAGTCTAGAGGTAGATGATCTTTTCATCGACATTCTTTTAGGAGACCTCCTAGAGAAAAGTGACATGCAAGCATGGGAATCTATAAGTAACTCTTCCTCACACCTGACCTCCCGAGGTCATGCTGAGATAGCCGGTGGGGATGGACTACATCTGGGGTGCATATAAACTAGCTAGGTAATCTTATGTCTTCAACACGTAATAATGGGATCTCAAATCTCTAAGGCAAAAAGGCCTCCTAACCTAAATCGGTGTGATAGATCGTTCAGTGAGGATATCCGGTCAAAGGCTCCAATCAATATCGAGCTCTTCATGATCCAATCTATGGGTTGTGGAATACGTGGAAGATGACCTATGGGTGCTTCATATATATCTCCCGACAAGGTCATGAAAATGGAATGGCTAAATGTGTAGTGGATCTTTTGGTGCTTTATGGATGATTCTCTGGTCTAGTCCAGAAATCTTTAGCTTGATTAGCTACTACGTTTAATAATGATAGTTGTGTGATGATGTCTGGTGGAAGTGGAGAAGACCTAAACACTAGTGTTCATAAGTCAACATCAATATTTGATTGATTTGTAGGCCCGTTGGGTTGTGGGACCTATGGATCACAACCGTAAGTTCATGGTTGTTGTGGACCTCCTATGGTCATATGAAGAGTCAACCCCTGATTCCGAGTATCCAGTAATCGTATGCCTTTTCGGCCTCTACGTTTAGAACTAGAAGTTGCACAATTTTCTCGAGTACCTAATAGGTGTTCTAGCAACTTGGATACGTAAGCTAGTGTCTATATCAACGAGGAGGTCTCCTACGTCTGGCTGTGGGACTAGTGGATCACAACCGAATGTTTTCTCTCTTTTAGGTCCTTCTACAGTCATACGGATATCTATCAAGGCAGTCTATAATTTGGCTGATTTGACCAGAACATGTGTGCTTTTTTGTCTTCTATGTTTAATCCTCTTAGCTATGTGCTGATTTCTTATAGGTCTGATTGTTGTTTGGAAGACCTAAATTCTGAGATTTTGGTCTATGTCAGTTAATGCTACAACAAGATTTGGTTGAGGCACGATTGGCTCAAAAACATATTCCCTGGGCTCCCTAGGTCCCGTGATTGTCATACAAGATCAATATAAACCTAACTGAAATGAAATAAACTAATTATGCAAGATATATCTACAACATATATATATATATATATATATATATATATATATTCTCTATTTTTGTATTTTTGATAGAATTTTTAATAGAATTGAAAGAGAAACTAATCTAATATATTTAGAAAATGACAACTAATCTAATAACAAAATTAAAACAAGCAAGGTAGCCCGGTGTAGCTACTTGCCTGTGTAGTTGTGAGTTTATCCTAAATAACTAGATAGTTGATTAACTTAATTGAAAGATTCTCGATCCTACCTCAGAAGTGAGGAATGAATCATAGTTTCTAAGAAACTATCAATCCCCATAACTTCCCTGGAAATATCGAAAATGAAATTTAACTGAAATGAAATATTTCACTACTCTATTTGATATGTTTTAACTAGAACTTTGATAGATAAAACCTAGAATTTGTAGAACAGTGGTGAATCCAAGAGTATGATTTTGTCCCCTTAGAATGATCTCCTCATTCCTTCATGTTCACATGAATCTAGAAGAGTGTGTATATGCTAGCATCAATAGAAAAAGGTATTTTGAACAATGGCAGCTTTGGATATAGACCGAATATAATGTGAGTAGGAGAGGGACAACGCAAGTGACAGAGCTTGGCATATGTAATTCCTAGTGGGATTTATTGCAGGAATACAACACAAGTGTACCGAGAGATTCTAGAATCTACCTTCTGTGAAGAACACAACCTACAACTCTAATGATTCAATCTACAAATGACACTACTCTGCTCTAAACTAATTTATATGAACAACAATGAACAAGATCAGAAGCAAGATCGAATGGCTTCTAATAGCAAAGGAAAACTAGCATGGATGCAAACATGAAAAAAAATGAGTTCTAAGCAAGAAATTGAAAGACTAAACAATGGAAATGAGAAGTTGAGGGGCCATTTGCTTGAAAACAAGCTGGCTATTTATAGATTTCACATTCACCCAAAGGTAATTCCTATTAGAACTCTTTTACCATTAAACAATGAAGAAACACTATTCCAGGGAACATAAAACATTAATACAAGCTAAGGCGGTTGAGAAAAGTTGGTAAATGTTGAAAAATTATGCAAGTCATGATCAAAAGAATGTGCTGAAAATGCGTGAAGGACCAGGACCACCGCCCTGCAGGCAGCGGTTATGAGACCGCCGCCACCCTGACCAGGTGGCGGTTTCATCACTGAAGGTCAAAAAGCTTAGAAAAAGAAAGGCAAAGGATAAAGTGAAGTACAAAAAGCTTAAACAAGATGCTTGGGATGCTAACATACACTTAGCTGAGCTTTCTTGATTCCAACACCTCATGAGGTGACTCTATCATCATCAGGGCATGTGTAACATCATTCCGTGGTGGTATAAGACCCTACAATTTTGGGTACGTACATATTTCCCCCTTGGAGAAGTGTTTTAACCATGAAGAGGCTATAAAATGGTGGGTCCGAGTATGGCGGTCCCAAAATGGGAAGCTAGAAATTATACCTGACATGCCCGTGTGTCAAAATGTCACCATCCGAGTTCCCGCTACCTGCAAAATGGAAAGAGGACTCAAGTGCAGATAGATAAAATAAATCAAAAAATAAATACTAAATTAGTATGAAATGAGGACTTACCATTTGTGTGGGGATAAGAACTTACCTCCGTCGGCTCTAAACCTGTGAAAGGGGCATTCAAAATGAGTCAAAACACCATATATATATATAAATGGGCTTATTTTCCTATTCATTTACACATGTCGATTTGATAGTTTTTGAGCTCTGGGACCCACGGTGATGGTTTTCAATGAGAGTATAGTCAAAATGTTCGTATCGAGATAGCAATCATGCCTCCACGAGCAGAACCTCGACCCACAGATCCCAAGTTAGTTCTTCTTGATTTAACATTTTTGCACCCAAAATGTTAAAATGATGAAATCTTTGTTATGGGGGTTATTTTTAGAAATGTTAGTTTTAAATGTGTCTCTTAGGGGGACGCCTAATGGGTAGGCTTTTGTTTTAGCTAAAATGGTCAATTTTTTGCATTTTAAAGCATTTTTAGGGCATGCGACCCGTTTGTAGTCATGGGATAGGACCGCCGCCCCGAGCAGGGTGGCGGTTACAGGACCGCCACCTTTTAAGGTGGCGGTTACGGAACCGCCACCCTGCTCAGGCAACAGTCCTCTACAGAGTGTTAAAACAACACTATTTTGAGTTTATTTTTGCATTTCTAGTATTCCTACTTGCTTTAATGATTTTTCCAATGCAATCTTGGCACTAACTTGCTTCTTTTTGCATGTTTTTGGGTGTTTTGTAGAAGAAGGAAGAGTACATTAGATGGAGCCAAGAGAGGGAGTGTGATTGGCTTCCAGCAGTGTTAGATGCACTCTCTCAGGCTGAGCAGGATACTCTCCAGAGGGCAGGTATATTGAGGATCACACGGTCCCCCATGTTGCACCTGCCAGTCACATACTATGTGACTTATTTTCTTACTGGGATGCAGATCGAACACCTTCCATTTCCAGGTGTTAGGGGTGAGTGGACTATCACCCTAGAGGATGTCTACCACATTTTGGGAGTCCCAATTATTGGGAGGAGACTTTCATTTGATATAGTGGTATCCAGAGCTCAGGTGACTCAATGGGCCACCTATATGGGAGACGCAGTTGTCTCCACTGGTTCGAAGAAGGGGGTGAAGGTCCATTCTATTCCCGGCTTGCCCATCCCTCTGATCCGTCAGGCCATTATGGGCATCCTTGCTTTGAGATTGATCGGACAAGGGAGGGGATACTTTTCTCTACTGCTGGGCCCCCATCATCACATAGATTGAGGCACATGGTCGATTTATGCCTGGGGAGCCGATATACTTGGGACCACCTATCACGACTTATACAGGTGGTTCGATTACAGGATAGTCACTGAGCCATCCGACCTTAGTTATGAGCTGGGTCTATGAGCGCATTATCCCTTATGGGAGAGGCATAGAGGTGGAGGATCCCGGGGCCATGAGGGCAAGCTAGATGGATAGATGATGGTGCTTAGAGCACCCCACCATCCAGTTTCTTCCCTGACTACTGAGGATATGGAGGCCACACCTTATCAGGCCATGGCGGGGTTATGGGGCGAGGAGACCTTTACTTTGATTTCCTACTCTACTACAGGGTAGCTTGTGGACAGGACGGGGAAGGTAGAGACACACCCTTTGATCGAGTGCCTCAGCAGTTTGGCCTTGCTTACATTGACATGCTTCCCCCAATGGTGCCAATGTTCAGATCAGTTCAGGGAGGCTAGGGGAGGTCCTAGAGGCCGGGTTGGATTATTTTTACTCCTGGCATCCCTATTGCAGCCAGGAGGGTGGTACATGCTCGAGAGAGAGCCGGTGCTCCTCAGGCACCTTTACTTCAGATTGCCACCGGTCCTGCCCATAATAGTGATGACCCCATTGATATAGACTCCGAGTCTGAGGAGTTCATAGGGGGAGAGATGGAGGAGGAGACCGAGGACATGGAGATCAGTGAGTCAGGTGGGGGAAGAGGATAGCGATCCCGAGTGGCATGACACTCGGGAGATCCTACAGCCGAGAGGGGCAGAGCAGAGCATGAGAGGGGGTGACTCTAGTCTCAGAGGAGTTACTTTCTCAGACCTAGGGAGAGAGGATGAGTCCATGGTAGGATGCCATGTTTCCTGCAGACGTAGGGGGGGACACACCAGCCAGTCAACAAAGTGGCATCCATGGTAGGCACGGATCCCAGAGATCCTTCTTGGAGGCCCAGAGATCCGAGTGAGTTATCACTCTTCTTTTGATATTTATTTTAGCTAGAATTGCCTTAGTTGCTACCTCTCTTTTTTGTCATCATCCTTGGTTTCACCTTTTGATTATTTTCTAATTTGTTTTCTCCTTTGCTTGTAGAGACTACTGATGAGTGGTGAGACTTGATTCACTGGGTATGTACTGACACCCTGATGCTCCCCATGAGAGAAGACTCATGCCGAGCTATCCATGGATGCAGGGGAGCCTTCAAAGCAAGGTAGGCATACCGATGTTTTTTCCCCTATCTGGCATGTGGCCAAGATGGTGACTTCCCTCCATGCCGAGGTAGCTGGGTATAGGGCTGCAGAGTGCTTGATGAGGAGGAGCCACTCTCATAGTGAGACTACAACTACTGTTCGGGACCGCGAGCCCTCAGTGCACTCAGAGCGCCGACGTAGCCGAGTCCTAGATGTGATCGTGCGCCTTCTGAGGGATCCCATAGGGATTGAGAGGCCACTTGGCTCTTTTTTAGTGACCTTTTTAGGTTGTTTATACGAGTATTTTTGTACTTTTCGGCTCATTGAGCATTTTGACCATGCCTAGTGCATGATGGCATTATATATGAAACCTGATTTGTATATATATATATATATATATATATATATATATATTTATATCTAGACTCTTGGTATCTTGAATTTTGTGACTCATTTTCTAAATGTGTTTTTAGATGTTTTTAGAATATTTGCTTTTCATGTTTCCAAAATGTATGCAATGGACAACAAATGATAGTAAATAGAATGTTTTACTCTATATGTTTTTGCAATGTTGATATGAGATGATACTAACATATGGTAGTACTGAAATTTTGAACTCTTTGGGAAACATTTTGTAATTCCTTCTTATATTGGAAAAATGTGATGAATGCATAGTGATAAAGAGATGAACTTTCCCCAATCCCAAATCCACGCAACTAGTAAGACGCGAGGGCTCAACACCAAGAATTAGGAAGGGCACAAGTTGTATGAGTTTGATTGAATGGAATGATGAGAGATAGACAAACCAAGAACAAGAACCAAATTTGGACCTACACACCCACCCTACTCAGAACTACTACCAAGCTTAGAAGGCCACTTACTTTTCAGTTTATCTAGACTTAGATTCATAAATGGCAACCTGGTTGACAAAATCTGGTTTTGAGGATTTGATCTCTTTGGAATTTGGATGTTTGGATATTTTCTTTCTCTTAACATAATTTGACTTGTGTTTTTAGCATACCAAGATTTGTTAGTTTGTGTGACTGGACCCCCCACACCCCGCCTCACGCTACTAGTAAGAAGCATGGGTTTGTCACCAAAGGCAAGATATAGGTGAGTAAGGGCACTTCTTTCCTTTCCCAACCTCACATCACCAGTAAGAGATGTGGGCTTATCACCAAAGGTTGATGGGGCAAAGAAGTGTGTAAAATAAAATATTTTGTTTGCTTGGTGCTTTTGATTTCATTTGATTTTGACATTTCTGATCTATAACTTTGGGATATCCTTTCATTCCAAGAGATTTTAAGAGGGATAGATGTGACACCAAGAAGCTTCTAGAATAGACCATAGGCAAGGACAACTTTACCTAGTAGAAAGAAAGAGAAAAGCCAAGTATGCAGGTCTTGGTATGGTTTCCGTCAATGTTTGTCTGTCAAAATTGATGAGAAGATTTGAAAATATTTGATGATGTTTGAAGAGATGTGATATGAATATTTTTGCCAATATCTTCATAAATTTGTAACAGTTTTTTAAGAGTAAGCTCCTAACTATCATTTTTACGAAATGGACAAAATGAAGCAGCTAAAAGACTAATGCAATGTAGGTAGCTATAATGTACTAGCAATGACTTTGACATTTTATGCGTAAAACCACTTAAGGTGCAAGGAATTGACAGTTTCACCAAATTCCTCACCTTCTAGTGTGCACAAGAGATACACACCATTTCCATAGTCCTTCATGACTTGGTATGGGCCCAACCATTTGGGCCGAACTTTCTTCCTTCACCGGTTTTCTTATCGATCCGGCTGTCTAGTCTTAGAACTAGATCTCCTTCATATATTTCTCACTCATAGAATTTTTTTGTTATACTACCAGCACATCCGGTCAGCATAGGCTCTGTGCCATTGTTCAACATTTAACCTGGCCTCATCAAGGCTTTCTAGTTGAGAGAGGCGTGCCTCCCTATAAGCTTCTTCATCCAGATCCTCAATGAGATGCAGACTGGGTATTTCAACCTCAAGTGGGAGAACTACTTCTACTCTGAATACCAACGAGAAAGGAGTTGCTCTTGTTGGTGTTCTTATTGAGGTTCGGTGGGCCCACAAGGCCGGATATAATTTTAAATGCCAATCTCATTTGTTTTCCTTTACTATTTTGAGGAGAATAGCTTTCAACGTTTTGTTTGTCGCTCACTCACCGCCCCATCGGCTTCGAGGGGTAGTAAAGAGAGGTCAGTGTGATGGTTTATCTTGAACTTGCTACATAACTCACGAACCTCATCATTCTTAAAGGACGTGCCATTATCTGAGATAATGACTTGTGGGACACCATACCTACAGTAGATAATTTGGTTCAAAATGAATTTGGCAATCACCGAACCTGGTACAGTGGTGAGAGGCATGGCCTCCACCCATTTGGTAAAATATTCCATGGCTGTGATTATAAAATTATGGCCATCGGTTGATGAGGGAGAGAATTTCCTATTAAGTCTAGACCCCAAGTGGAGAAGGGCCACAGAGTCACTATTGGTTGTAGGGATTATGCTTGGCATGTGAATCTCGTGAGAGAATTCTTGACATTTGTGGCACTTACGTATAAATTCCATTGCATCATGTTCGAGAGTGGGCCAAAAATAGCCCATCCGATGTATTTTGTGAGTGGTGGCGTGACCACCGAAGTGGCCCCCACATATCCCACTATGGGATTCATGAAGAATCCTCTTGGATTCTTCTATGTCGATGCATCTTAGAAGCATGTCGTCGAAGGCTCTACGATAGAGCACTTGGTCTAAAACAACATATTTAGTGGTAATAATGCGTAACCACCTTCTTTGTTGTGACGTGGCACTTTCTCGGGTATGTATGGTCCATGATAAAATTGATGATATCAGTATACCAGGGACATGTAGAAATGGGGGTCTGGTTTCAACAAAGTATACACATTCATCGGAAAGTCTAGATCTACCAGCTCACCTCCATCTAGTGGATTGTCAGCTAACCAATCTACAATGATTTGTCCTTTAACGGATTTTTGGTTTACGAATGTTAACTCAAATTCTCCCATTAGGGTTATGAAATGGCCAACCTTTTTAGATAAAGATCCTTGTGTGAGAAATGTTCATAAATGGTCTGTCTTTACAATGACCCTTGTTTCCTAGTTTAACATGTAATGTCTCAAATGTTTTGTTGCAAAAATTATGGCAAGGCATTCTCTCTCTACCTGTGTGTAATGTGTTTCATAATCAAGCAACGTTCAACTAATGAAATAGATCACGTTCTCATTTATCATCATCTTCTTGAGCCAAAGATGCAGCCAGCCAGAGACATGAGTGGCTCGTGAGTATAGGATCAAAGGGTGGTCTGGCTTGGGAGGCATTAGCGTGGGTGGTGACAACAAGAAGTGCTTAACTACTTCAAAGGCCTCATTGCAATCTTCAGTCCAATCGATACTATAATCTTTCTTGAGTAGATTGTTGATTGGATGAATGGAAAAGCTTAAATCTAGGATGAACCTTTGATTGCACCGAGTTTCCCAAGAAATGACCTGATTCCAAACTCATCCGAAGGTGGGATCATTTCGAGAACAACCCGTATTTTGGCCGGATCAACATCAATCCCTCGTGAAGATATAATGTATCCTAGAAGTTTTCCTCCTGTTACACCGAAAATGCACTTCTCTGGGTTTAATGTGACACCATACTCAATTAGTCATGAGAGGATGATACGGAGCACTTCCGATGATCACAACATTTCTTGGCCTTGGCCAACAAGTCATCCACATATGATTCCACAATTTTATGGATAAGATCATGGAATATATAAGTCATTTCCCGCTGATACGTAGCACCGGTGTTCTTAAGACCAAATGGCATGACAACATAACAATAAGTTCCCCAGGGAGTTATAAATGTGGTTTTGGCTTGATCTTGTTCAGATATTTTAATCTGATTGTACCCTGAGAACCCATCCATGAGGGACAATAGTTCAAATCCAGTTGTTGCATCAATGATAACATCAATGGATGGTAATGGGAAATCATCCTTGGGACAAGCTTTGTTAATATCCCGAAAATCTATACAAATGTGTATCTTCCCATTCTTTTTGAGGATGGGAACGATATTAGACACCCATTGTGAATAGTCAACGGGCTTGATGAATCCTACTTGGAGAAGTTTTACTACTTCCTCTTTTACCATGAGAGCCACTTTTGGCTTCATTGGTCTTGACTTCTATTTAATTGGCTTCACATCTAGTTTAGTGATGAGATTATGTACCACAACTTGTGGTGTGATACCCGTCATTTCTTTATAATTAAATGCAAAAGCCTTTTGATGTTTTTTGAGGATTTGGGTGTGTATTTCTATTTCTTCCGGAGTTAGCGAGGATCCCAACTTCAAAATTCTTGGTTCTTCCTCCATTCCAATGTTTATGTCAATGGTTTCTTCTATCAAAGAAGTGTTACCTTCTTCAAATTCAGGTGGGGCTAGAGGTAGTTCCAAGCTTTCTCCATTTTCTATCTCATAGATATCGAGATCCTTCTGTGGAGGAGACTCTACCATGGGATTTCCAAAGTAGGAAGAGGAGTGTGGTATTAGGGAAAGATCAACTATAGGGTGAGCAAGGTGTAGCTCTGCATAGGTGTTTAGATATTCGAGAGTGACTTTATCACTGTCAACATGATGTAAGATAGAAGATTCATTCTCAGCTGTATGTGTTAGAAGAGGGTTCGTTGACATTTTCTTCACCAATGGTTCAGTACGAAGTGATACCTTGAAACTTGTATCTTCCAACTCATTACTTGGGGTAAAACGTGAAGCTGAGGTTGCTATTGAATCTGTGAGAAGGTTTTGTTCTCATGGGATTGCCTCAATGGATATGAAGTCAATCCTTTGCTTAGATCTAATACCGCTATTTTATAGAGTCTGTAAGTGCTCAACTCTAGTCTCATATACTTCAGAGACTTGGTTTGCAACTAATTGTGAGTCTCCTAACACTTTGATGTCATTAACACCATCCTTTTGGCTATGAGGAGGCCAAGGAGGAGGGCTTCGTACTCAGCTCCGTTGTTTGTACATTCAAAGTTTAATTTAAAAGAAAAAGGTAGGATCTTTCCTCAGAGAAGTAAAGATCACACTCTACCCTACTCCATAAGTGACATCTAGCTCCATCAAGTGGAGAGTCCAATATTTACTAGGAAAAATGGATGTTGGGACATTCTTTGCATCTGTTTCTTCTATTTTGGTTACTTCTACCATGCAAAGTTCCTCTACTGGAAGAGAACCAACTCCTAGGGTACATCCCATACCTGTGGAATCAAATGGTAGGAAAATTGGTAGATCTTGTTCCAAAGAATTCTGACAATTTTTAGTAGTAGTTCCTAATGACACTGTTTCTACAATGTTAGCTTCATCCTTGAGGGTCTGGGATGCCCTTGACTAGGTTCGTAATTTCTAGTTCTGTTGTAGGTATTAATTTTTCTTCCGGTTTTGAGTCGATTGGTTTGTTAAGTTGGTTTGTTGGGAGTTCAAACTCAGAGTGAACACCTGGTCTTTTCTTCAGGTCTACTAGGTGTATGTCGAATGGTTTTGGGTCACCTTTTGCTACAAATATCTTTCCTAGGTGTAAGAATCTTATTTCCTAGAATAACGTAGAAGGGATTGCTTTCATGCGATGTATCCATGGTCGACCGAGGATCATATTATAGTTGGTTTCCTGATCTATGATATAAAACTCAGTGAGGATTGTCTTGGGTCCTAAGGTGACTGGTAGTATTATAGTCCCAATTGAAGTAGCTTTAAGGTTGTCATAACCTCTTAGCGTATTTCTTGTTGTGGAACAATTTGTTTCTCCATATCCTAGCTTTTGAAGGAAAGAGAAGGGGACAATGTTAACTACTGCCCCATCATCAACCATTACATGTTTAACGTAATTATTGTAAACCCACACCTATAAATGCAAGGCCGGATCACCTCTACGTGTAATTTCAGCATCTGTTGGCATTTTTTTATGTCGAATATAAACTCGGTATCCCTATCTGGCTGCCCTGGAGGGTGGATATCAAAGTCTATATGGTTTACTTGTGTTTCGGGAGGTGGAGTGATGTTAATTAAATGACCTAGACCTAGTGCTTCTAAAAGAGCAGCCCTATGGGTAGGAGAATTTTTCAATAAGTCCAAAAAGGAGATGTGAGAGAAGGTCTTTGTTAAGTCATTAATTAAATCATAAGCACCTATGGGTTTTACCAATGTTTGTTGAATGTTATCTGGCTCTAGTGGATAGATTGGATTTGGTTGAGAAGAATATTCTCATGCTCTTGTTATGGCTTCTACGTGTAACTCAGTATCTAACTCCACTAGACCAACTATCTTGGTTCATGGCTGATTTCCTAATTGTGGTGCGACAGGTGGATTTAGTGAAGTTGAGGCTTCATGATCATTATTTCCTATCATTACACCTTTGTTCATCCCATTTGGATTTAATTTATTATTGTTATTGTGATTTGGAAGTGGATCATTGAAGATCTTAAGAGGTGCATTTTGAGGGGAAACTGCCCCTGTGAAAGTATTTGGCATAGGTGTCACAAAATCTATTAAGAACATATCTATGAAGAGTTGTCTTTGTTCTTCTGGAAAACATTGCATGAACTTATTGTAATCATGGCAAGTCCTAGTGTCATGGCCTCAAATTTTGTGGAAACCACAATACGAGTTAGGATTATAACTCCTAGGTTGTTGGTTTGGCACGTGTTGTGGTCCAAAACTCTGATTAAACTGTTGACTATTAGGATTAAAGTTTTGCATTTGTTGCCTTTGGTTTTGGTTTTGATATCCAGTTGAGTTTTGACTTGACCCCGTGTCCTGGATCTTCGCCATGTTGTTGTTGTTGTGGGGATGATTAAAATCCACCGTTGATTGTTGGGGTAAAATTGTTGTTTCGTTGATTGTTAACTGGTGGTGGAACATTTACAACGTTTTCTTTTTTAGTTTGGTCACTACTCCATCTCATCATTACCCATGGTTTTTGTTAAGGATTTTAGGTCCTTGATTGGCATTTTTGGTAGTAGGATAAGTCGTAGTGTTTTGGTTAGGGATGATTAACCTCCCATTTGTTCCATATGTCTTGTGACCGCTATCTATCGTAGCTTGATCTATTCGGAGAGCGCTCTCGAGCACTTCATCATAAGTTCTTAGTGGGAACTTCTGGACTTCTTCCTTTATCTCTCTGCTGAGAGAATGAAGGAATAAATCACATAGTTCCATCTAATCCATGTTTGGAGCACTTGAAAGAATAGAGGACTGTATGCCATCTTTGGATGAAATGAGCAACATGATTCATTGTGTTCTTGTTTAATATGCAAGAATTCCCTGATTCTTGTTCTCAACAATTTGTTCATGTCGAATGCCTTGATGAACTCTAAAACAAGTTGTTTAAATGAATGTATTGAGGCTTCAAGTATTCTATAATACCAATCGAGGGTGATACCCTCTAAAGTTTTGGGGAATATTTTAGCAACAACTCCATCCCAAGGGAGCAATTCTCGAATGGTCATGGGCATAGGCCTTAATATGTGCATTCAGGTCCCCTCTCCTTTGTACTTGGGTAGATCGGGAGAGGTCTTAGAAGCATGACACTTCATATAGTGAAGTCTAAAGGTTCTTTCAAATATTCTGAATAAGTCCCTATCGCATAGGTTTCACCATCGATGGTGTTTGCGAGGGGGGAGGTGGAATGGGTTGTTGATATGGCATAGCATATGTATTTGTAGGGGCATAAGGAAATCCCTGTGTTTGAGAAAACATACCAGGAGAAGAGAACATATCTCCCTGTGGTGATTTGGAATACATGTTTAAGTATGGAGGAGCATTGCTCAGAATGGGTTGTTTTGTACTAAACCGGGAGGTATTATATTCTCAACTGGAGCGGCATTAGAAAACGTGGTTCTAGTTGGTGTTTGTTGTAAGTACTGAGGAGGCATACCCAACGTGCCTGTTCCTGTGAGGAGGTCTACTTGGCTAGGATGATGTGGAGGATTGGAAGTTCCTACTTGCATGAACTATGGATTTTGATTTGCTTGAGCAAGTTCCAACCCTCTAACCTTCTCAACTAAGGCTGAGATGACCTCGTTTGGTGAAGACACGGTATTTTTCCTTAGTGGCATTTGTTGTATATCTTGAGGTTGTATAGGCATATGGTACCTTGCTATGAATTGATCGGTGCCCTACCAAGTTTCACCGAGGGCATTTCCTATAGGTGGAGGAATGGGGGTGTTTTCTTGGAATGAGACCTCGGGTTGTGTTTGCAAACCTCCTATAGGTGGGTACATATTTTGAGAGCATTGTTCACTCCTAGCATAACATGCTAAGTATTCATCATCTAAAAATAGATATGGATCTGACTATCTACTAATTTGTGGTCTAAGTAACACCCGAGGAGATGAACCAGATTCTCCAATGAGCATCATGTTGTTTGAGCCTAAAGGCTCTAGTTGTTGCATTTGAGTGAGCTGATCCAACTCCTCTATTTGGAAAGAAGAACTATATCTAGTCCTTTGAGGTGGAGTTTGTGTTGAAAATCGGTTAGTTGAATAGTTGTCACCCCATGCTGAGAGTGAGGGTGATGGTTGTCTATTTAGTTGATCATAGTATGCTTCAAGACCTAGGAGAGGTCTGCCATATGCATCGTATCCCGACATATTCGGGGTATATGAATACCCGTAGAATAATGGGAAAGAGCGAAGGTGGATGAAAAAAAAAAGAAAAGAGGAATATTAGTTTGATTCATGTCAAGTTCACCAATTTTGTTGGTGAAGCTGATGTGAAGGCTAAAGAGGTGGAAAAGACGAAAAGTAAACTAATTGGAAGAACAAGTAGAAATAAGACTCCGAATCAGAAGGTAGGAAGTTTCACGTTGGGTTCACCAATTTTGTTGGTGAAGCTGATGTGAGGCTAAAGAGGTGGAAAAGATGAAAAGTAAACTAATTGGAAGAACAAGTAGAAATAAGACTCCAATCAGAAGGTAGGAAGTTTCACGTCGGGTTCACAAAATTTTGTACGATGGAAAAGTGACATGCGAGCATGGGAATCTACAAGTAACTCTTCCTCACACCCGACCTCCCGAGGTCATGCCAAGACAACCGGTGGGGATGGAATACACATGGGATGTAGATAAACTAGTTAGGTAATCTTATGTCTTCAACACGCAATAATGGGATCTATGAATCTAAGGAAAAGAAGGCCCTCCTAACCTGAATCGGTGTGATAGATCATTCAATGAGGATAGCTGCTCAAAGGCTCCAATCAATATCGAGCTCTACTATGATCCATCTATGGGTTATGGAATACATGGAAGATGACCTATGGGTGCTTCGTATATATCTCCCGATAAGGTCATGAAAATGGAATGGCTAAATGTGTAGTGGATCTTTTGGTGTTTATGGACGATTCTCTGGTCTAGTCCAGAAATCTTTAGCTTGATTAGCTGCTACGTTTAATAATGATAGTTGTGTGATGATGTCTGGTGGAAGTGGAGAGACCTAAACACTAGCGTTCGCAAGATGGTGTCAATATTTGATTGATTTGTAGGCCCATTGGGTTATGGGACCTGTGGATCACAACCATAAGTTCATGGTTGTTATGGACCTCCTATGGTCATATGAAGAGTCAACCCCGATTCTAAGTATCCAGTAATCGTATGCCTTTTCACCTCTACGCTTAGAACTAGAAGTTACGATTTTCTCGAGTACCTAACAGTGTGTTCTCGCAAACTTGATACGTAAGCTAGTGTCTATATCAATGAGGAGGTCTCCTACATCTGGCCATGGGGACTAGTGGATCACAACCGAATGTTTTCTCTCTTTCAGTTCCTTCTACAACATATACGGATATCTATCAAGGTAGTCTATAATTTGGCTGATTTGACTAGAACGTGTGTGCTTTTTCATTTTCTATGTTTAATCCTCTTAGTCTATGTGCTGATTTCTTGTAGGTCTATTGTTGTTCGAAGACCTGAATTCTAAGATTTTGGTCTATGTCAGTTAATGCTACAACAAGATTGGGTTGAGGCACGATTGGCTCAAAAATGTATTCCCTGGGCTCCCTAGGTCCCGTGATTGTCATACAAGATCAATATAAACCTAATGAAAAAATAAACTAATTATGCAAGATATATCTACAACATATATATATATATTCCTCTATTTTTGTATTTTTGATAGAATTTTTAATAGAATTGAAAGAGCAACTAATCTAATATATTCAGAAAATGACAACTAATCTAATAACAAAATTAAAACAAGCAAGGTAGCCCAGGTAGCTAGTACTAGCTTTCTTGCTCCGTGCAATTGTGAGTTTATCCTAAATAACTAGATAGTTGATTAACTTAATTGAAAGATTCTCGATCCTACCTCAGAAGTGAGGAATGAATCATAGTTTCTGAGAAACTATCAATCCCCACAACTTCCCCGGCAATATCAAAATGAAATTTAACTGAAATGAAATATTTCACTACTCTATTTGATATGTTTTAACTAGAACTTTAACAGATAAAACTTGAATTTGTAGAATAGTGGCGAATCTAGTAGTGTATGATTTTTCCCCTCATAATGATCTCCTCATTCCTTCATGTTCACGTGAATCCGTAGAAGAGCGTGTATATGCTAAAGATCAAAAAAAAAGGTATTTTGAACAATGGCAGCTTTGGATATAGACCAAATATAATGCGAGTAGGAGAGGGACAATGCAAGTGACAGAGCTTGGCGTATGTAATTCCTAATGGGATTTATTGTGGGAATACAACACAAGTGTACCGAGAGATTCTAGAATCTACCTTCTGTGAAGAACACAACCTGCAACTCTAATGAATTCAATCTACAAATGACACTACTCTACTCTAAACTAATTTATATGAACAACAATGAACAAGACTGGAGCAAGAAGATCAATGGCTTCTAACAAAGAAAGGAAAACTAGCATGGATGCAAACATGAAAACAAAATGAGTTCTAAGCAAGAAATTGAAAGACTAAACAATGGAAATGAGAAGTTGAGGGGCCATTTGCTTGAAAACAAGTTGGCTATTTATAGATTTCACATTCACCCAAAGGTAATTCCTATTAGAACTCTTTTACCATTAAACAATGAAGAAACACTATTCTAGGGAACATAAAACATTAATACGAGCTAAGGCGGTTGAGAAAAGCTAGTAAATGTTGAAAAAATACACAAGTCGATCAAAAGAACGTCTTAGAAAATCGTGAAGGATGAACGTGGTGAAAATGCGTGAAAGACCGCCGCCCGAAGCAGGTGGTGGTTTCATCTTCAAAAAGCAAAAAAGAAAGGAAGAGGATAAATTGTACAGGATGCTTGGGATGCTAACATACACTTGGTGAGCTTCCTGGATTCAACACCTTACGAGGTGACTCAGTATCATCATTGGGGGCAAAACATAGTTTGGTATAGTACCCTACAATTTTGGGTACGTATAGGTACCTCATCAAGCTTTACATCAAGACCCATTTCTCATTTCTAACTTTCCACCTCATCCTAAGTTACGATGAAGGGGGTTGTTGGTGTGTATTATTTTCCACATCATTAGGTAAGTCATCTCACTTAGGTGAGATCATAGGTCCATGTGTCATTTAGGGGTCATTATGAGATTCTCTTACACATCAATGCATCATCACATCAGTGTGTCAGTACGTCATATGCATCATTGGGAGTTACACTTCTATTCTAGGAATGTAACTCCCCCTCTCTACTTGAGTTGTCATGATTGCAGCACTAGGGGTTACTCAACACCTCCTATATGTACACCCCATTTGATCTATGAGATAGAGGAGAGTTTTTGGATTATTGATGTTCTACCTATTTTTGAATATTTGCATGTACATTCATTTGATGCTCACTCCTCCCAAGATCTCTTCATTCTACCGTTTGCATGTCCATTGATGTGCACATCATCCCTCATGATCCTCTCTTGCGGGTTTCAACCCTCTTACAAGAACAAGAATATCATCCCTAAGGTAAATGTTTACGGTTGGCTTATGATGATAAATAAGATACTTACAGTTGATAACCTTGACAAAAGAGGTTTCCATATGGTAAATAGATCTATCCTATGAGAAAAGAACTTTGAAACAGTCAACCATTTGTTCTTGGAATGCCCCGTTTTCTTATCAAAAATTTTCTTCTATATTGAGTATGTTCTCGATTAACTGGGTTAATCCTAAGGAGATTCAATCTACGTGGAATTAATAGAAATGTATTGTCATCACCAAGGGAGGAAAAATCTATGGATAATGAGCCTTGGACATTTGTGGTGGGAAATATGGAAAGAGAGGAATAAGAGGATTTTCAATAGTAAGAAACTTCCCAATAGGTTGATTATTAACAAATGTTTACAGGCTGTTAGAAACAATTTTTCTATCCTAAATAACAAAGAAGTGGAATTCATGGAAAATGAACTACATATCATAAATAAATGGAACCTAATCATGATACTCAACCCAAGAAGAGTAATGTTAGAGAAGGGGTTAAATGGACCTCTCCTAGAGAAGGTGTTATTAAACTCAATTTCGATGGTGCCGCTAAAGGGAACCCGGGTAAGGTAGGAGGAGGATTTTTCTGAGATGTTAAAGGTATGTTTCTCCTTGCATATTTATTTAATTTGGGCATACAATCTAACCATGTCACAGAGGCTATGACGATGTTCTGGGGAGTGAAGTTAGCAGAAGAGAGAGGCTTTAAGCACCTAATTGTGGAAGGGGATTCTCTGAATATAATATCGTGTATGAAGGGAAAAAATTAGCTTCTATATCTATTGAAGACTTCATTAATAATACCAAGAATAAAATATCTTCCTTTATTGAAATCTCTTTCTAACACATATACCGTGAAGGAAACAAACTTGCTGATGTATTGGCTAACAAGGGGGTGGAAGCTATGGACTTAAATGTGGTTGACGAACTAACCAATATGGAAGCTAATTTCATAAACATTATGGAAAAGGAATGTGTCCCTAATAGCATATATTTCTAATGAGAATGGATACAGGTTATGTTTCTTTTGGGGTGACACACCATGATTTTATGAATCCTAGACTCATGCCAACCTTTATTTCCTATCAATCCATGGTTTGGGTGGATCCCCATATAATTTTGAATCATTTCAACAAGTGTGGTAAATGTAGCTACCGTAAGGGTTTGCATATCCATTGCAGGAAGAAGAGTTACAGAAGAAAAATGGGTGGTGATTTAGTGAGAACTGAACCTAGCAAGGTCCCGAAAATGTCAAAAGAGGTAGAGGAATTACTTGGTAAGGTTAGAGTATTAAATTTTTCAAAATATTTGATGCGTATGATGAAAACTCCGAGTGAAACCATTTCCAATACTTGGAAGGAAGTTCATGTGTAGGTTGGGAACTTCTCATTCACAATCTCACCAAAGTTCATAGAAAAATTTTCAAGCCTGTTTCAGGAAGGAAAATGTATCTTTAAGCCCAAGTCGATTATAGTCCTGAGATTGAATTCTTCATGAAAGTTAACAGAACACCTATTTATCTTCATAATGGTTATGTTCAAGAGGAATTACCTTAGCCTTCTAACGAAATAGTTTAGTTAATCATGGTGTATATTTCTCTGCAAGGGAGATATAAAGTGATTTATGGTATCACTTTCCTATGTTTAATCATGTTATAAATAGTAGAACCTACAATTTCCCCAATTTTCTATATCTTTCTTTGGCTAAATCAATTTCTCAAGTCAAGAAAGGAACCTTCACCCTTCCTTTGCATCAAGGTCTCATCAAATCCATGCTTAAGATGGGTACCCCCTCATTGGCAAAAATGAAAAAAATTGGGGATTTTGGAAACCTGTATCAAACTAGTTTAGGGGGAAAACGAGAAATTGAAAGCTAATGTGGCTACTCATAGTATGGAGGAAATGGGGAAATCGATGGCTAAAAGGACCACGTCTCATCTGGAAAAAGGAAGTGTTAAAAAATAGAGGTGGGAGAGTGGGGCTTCAGAGCCTCAGGAGAACGTGGAAATTGTTTCAGACTCAGGGGAACATCTTGATGAGGAAGCTTTCCTTTTGGATTCAGAGGATCGTTAGGAAGAGGAAGATTACAAACCTGAAATTAGTGAGGAGTTAGAGGTTGGTAAATATCAAGAAAAACTAGAGGGAAAATATCCAAAAACTCGGAGGAGGTTATTGAGAGTCTAGCACGCTCTCAAAAATACTCAAAAGAACTTGTTCAAAGCCCAGGATATGGTGGTCAAATCAAATGTTTTCATGAGAGAGTTTGAAAATTTTAGGTTGGATACTGATATAAACAGACATAAGATAAGCATGGTGACCATAGATTTGAGGGAGCTACATGAAAAATTTGAGAAACTCACATCTATTGTTCTTAGTGAACAATTAAAGAATGCAAATGAGAGATGTCTAGCCATGGAGAATGAGATGCTAAAAATGAAGGAGATTATTCTGCAGATTAGGGATGTTCACATCCTTAATGTAAAAATCACAATTCACCATCTTAAACTCCTTGTTGAGATGATCCACTCCATGGAAATTGTGAATAATAGAGAGAAGGATGGGTCTGGCCCCAAAGTGGAGATAGCTGAACCAAATTATCAGTTTTGGAAATCTACTATTGTTGGACTGGTTAAGGAATGGAATGGGTGCATGCATACAGGTTGGTGTTCTAATCAATTAATGATGGATTTTCAGTTATCCTAGCTGTTCTGGTTCTTTTATTTTTTCTTTCTGATTAGTTCCATGGCCCCTGTTGTTAGTTCCATGGCCCCTGTTGTTAGTTATCTTACTTTGGGATTTTAGGTTGGTTTTTTGTTATATGGCTTTATATTTTTGGCTTTTGGTTATGCTTGGGCTTCAATGGATACTCCTTGGCCCTTTTCTATTGATCTTGCACACTTTGTATGGGGTAGGGTCCCCTCAACCCTTTTTTACCTCTTATAAAAAAATAAACAATAACAATGAATATAATTACTAATAAATGATATTATAAATTCAACAAAAGTGGTGTTTATCAACCTACACACACCACTATTTTCCTAATAAAATAAATAAAAATAAAATAGATATGGATTTGCATTACCCTATCTCGAACACATAAATGATGAATAAATGATCTCATAAACTTAGTAAATAACGGTGTTTTATAGGTTGAAAAACATATTGTATTTTTCAACTTACACACATTGGAATTAAGATGAAGCAATGCATATAATTTGTGTATTAATTACATTCAACCATGTATCATATTAGGCACACCGAGTTAATTGCACATGTTGGTGGATGCCAATCAATGGAAGTGAATGGTACTTTATGTAAGTTCCCATAAATGCCAAAAAATTGTCAAAATTGTTAAATGTATGCACCACCCCTTCCTCCTTAACATGCTAACTCAAGGACATTCAATGCATAATGAAATAACATAGGTGTATTTTGTATATAATTTAGTCACTTTAGAAATATGTGATTTTTATAATTTATTTGATTAGTTAATATTGGTGTGTGTAGGTTGAAAAACACATAGTGTTTGTTAACCTAAAAAAATTTATTTACTAAATTTATGAGACCATTTATTAATAATTATATTCATTCTAATTTTTCATTTGTACTATTCATTATTTACTTGAGTTGATAAGTGAAGTGGGTATACTCTATGGCTAATGCATGACCATAACTATATTTTGTGTAGAGTATAACTACTTCTTACGAAAGGAAAAGAGTATATCATTATGATGATAGGTGTATGACATGCTAATAATGATAAGGTATGAATGTTAAACTCGGTTATTTTCCTTGATTTTTGAAAGATCCCAAACCCATTTTTTCCTGAATACTTTTTTTTAATATATATTGCTCTGGCTCAAATCTGAACTGATAACATCAAAAGAATCCATAGAACACCATACTAAAACTTTGTAGATAAATTAAATAAAACAAACCCCGTAAATCGGGTGAATACTTTTGAAAAATGTTCCTAGGGTTTAACAGTAGATTTATTCATAAACAATTCAGCCATGTATTTAATAATGATTTATGATGCTAAATATTATGGCAATACAATTATAAATCTGTAGATAGATTTATAATAAAGATTGTCCAAAAACCACTGTAAATGATTCAAACCAAATCGATTTGATATATATCTGATGCTGGGAATTACAATAATTATCTATCATGAAAAATACCTCAGATACTACATAAAACAACTGTAGAAGAAGTCACCCCACTCTAGAAGAAGTCTGTATGCCCACTGCTGCAATTTATTTCTCTGTCTAACTGCTAGAATAATAAAAACCTGTGAATACCATGAAGATCCCTGAATGGAAACTTCTCTCACTGCTCCTGGGGTTTCTATCTGCAAGAGGAATAATCCAGAGGGTTTTCGTACTTGGATTTTGTATACAAAATATCATTGCTAATTTTCGGGGAAAATAATAATAATCTTAATGCCTTTTCCCCAGTCACTTTTTTTTCGTTATAGTAAAAAAAAATTGCAAAGGAACAAGTTGCACTTTTTCCAAATCCTCATAATTAATTTTTAATTAATTATTTCCTTTTCCAACCAAGTTGCATTTTGGCTTATTTTACCCTTCCCTAAGCAAGTCACATTTTTTTCCTAGGAAGGCACATTAAATGATTTATTAATTTATTTAAATGCACTTTCCTAAGTCAAATTCGCTTAAACAGTCTATTAATTAATTATATGTGCTTTAATGATATTTTACTTTATTTTGAGCACAATATAATAAAATTAATAAATCAAGTCACCCTTGAAAACACCCTTTGGCTATCGGGTAGACAAAACAGACAAAGGTCTTTGGGTGAACTATTCGAGAAAGAGGGACATTACAGCCTCCTTCCCAAGATTGCTTGTCCCAAGCAATCGTAGAGCCGGATGATGTAATATAGCATCCTCTCTGGTAACTCTTTCCATCTCACTAGAACTCCTAAATAACTCTATTCCTCGTCTCTCTCTCTTGTCCAAGATCTCCTCCTGCACTAAGCCCAATCTCCCTTCCTCATCCAGGGGTGGTAACTCTTTACAAGAAGTAACGTGCTGCCCCAAGGCCTTTTTCAAGAAATATACATGAAAGACATTGTGTATTTTACTCTCAAAAGGCAACTCTAGCTCATATGCCACTTCACCAACTCTCCTTAACACCTGTATGGCCCATAAAATCTCGGCTTGAGATTTTCAGCCCCACTCTTCTTGAGAGTACTCTATTTGTAAGGTTGAAGACGTAGAAAAACCATATCTCCTACCACAAATGATCTCTCCACTCTGTGCCTATCTACATACACCTTCATTGATTATGGGCCCGCTAAATATTTTCCTTAAGTACCTTAAGGATGTCCTAACTATCCTGTAAACTCTCATGAGCCTTGGGAGATCTACTATCCCCAAACACCAAATCAACAAAAGATCTCACATCATACCCATACAATGCTCAGAATGGAGTCATAGCAATAGATATATGGTAAGTGGTGTTATAGTAATACTCACATAAATATAACAACTTTACCCATGCCTTCTGCTATCCTACAACATAGTTGCGAAGATAACCCTCTATCCATTTGTTCACAATCTCTGTCTGCCCATCCATCTGAGGGTGATAACTAGTGCTAGGAGTCAACTCAGTGTGAACCAAATGGAAAAGCTCCTACCAAAATATGCTTATAAACCTGTTATCCCGGTCACTAACTATGTTCTTCAAAATTCCATGCAGCCTAAATATCTGATGGAAGAACAAATCAGCCACATGAGGTGCCTTAAAGCTGGTAGGGATAGTGAAAAAGTGTGCATATTTTGTCAACCGATCAATTACTAATTAAATGCGATGATTCCATTGCACCATGGGAAGACTTGTAATGAAATACATCGAAATAATTTCTCACTTCTCGCTCCAAAATTGGCAATGGTCAGTAGCAAACCTCTTTGGAAAGTATGCTCGACTTTTTCTACTAATAATTCATACACTCACGGACATGGAAAAATACTTCATCCTTATGACCCTCACAGAGAATATCTCTCTAATTTTCCCCGTATGTTTTAAAATACCCTAGATGTCCCGTAAGTGGTGCATCGAAAAATCATGCATAATCTTCTCCTTAAGCTCAAATTCAGAACTAGGTAAATTCTACCCTTATACAAAATCAAATCAGTTATTACCTTATACCAACCATCCTAAATTTTTCCACCCATAATGTCAAATGTCCAAGTGTTTTTGGAATACTCAACTAATAGTTGAGATTTCCAATCTGCTGAAATCTTGCTCAAATAACATAGGGCAGCAAGATGATATTTCATGGAAAGTGCATTAGCCACTACATTGTTCGTTTCCTTGACATACTCAATGTCAAAATCATAAGCCTTGTATTTTGATAACCCATTTTTGTTGCCTCTCATTGAGTTTCTTTTTTCTAGGAAATGTTTTAAGCTATTGTGGTTAGTTCTCACCACAAAATTTCCACCCACCAAATCTTGTCTCAACTTCTCCAAAGCATGCATAATGGCAAGCATCTCCTTATCATAGGTGGAATACAGTCTCTCATTATCTCTCAACTTGCAGCTCTCGAAGGAAATAGGATGGTGATCCTACATAAGAAATGCACCAATCCCCAATCCCAAAGCATCACACTCTAAAATGATGGACCGTGAGAAATATGGAAGAGCCAAAATTGGACAGGTGCTCATAATTACCTTGAGCCTCTCAAATAATACACGTGCCTCATCTGACCAATTGAATGCACCCTTCCATGTAAGATCTAGAAATGGAGCTACCGGATGAGAATAACCCTTCACAAACCTCCTATAGTAACTACATAACCCCAAGAATCCTTACAAGTCAAAGGTATTCTGGGAGGTGGCCAATCGTACATTGCCTATATCTTCTCTGATGGACCTTGACCTTAGTGGCCCCAATGACATGTCTAAGATACAATATCTTCGTAAGTCCAAATTCACACTTGGACATCTTAGAAAATAAAGAATGAGTCTATATTATGCTAAGTACCTCATCAAGATGCCTCAAATGATCATTCCATGTCCTGCTATATATCAGAATATCATCAAAAAATACCAACACAAACTATCTCAACTACCTGTTGAAGAGATGGTTCATACATGAATGAAATGTAGTAGGGGCATTAGTGAGTCCAAATGGCATCACCAAGAACTAATAGTACCCGTAGTGACACCTAAAGGTTGTCTTATGAGTATCCTCATCCTGAAATTGAATCGGTGGTAGCTTGATTGAAGATCAATATTTGAAAAGTAAATAGATCCATGCAACTCATCTAACAACTCATCAATGTTGTTTTCTGACGGTTCTGGAGCTGATTTTTAGCAGCGTTTTTATATGATGAATATATTTTGTTTGCTTTTTGATCTTTTCTGCTACTTTTTGGATCATTGTTCATCTGGATCCTTTCTTCTCATGTATTTTCATATCTAGTTGATGAGCCCTCTTTGATTGTCTGTTTTGCCCTTCTCTGGGTTGTTTCTCTCACCTATGCTATCTGGATTTTGAGCCCTTTTGTATACAGGGTATAGTCCCTTCAAAAATATTTTCCCTTAATAAAAAAAAACAACTCATCAATGCGAAGAATGGGATACATGTTCTTGATGGTTTTCTTGTTCAAGCAGGATAGTCAATGCACATCCTCATGGGCCCATCCTTCTTCACCAAAACAACTAAAGAAGCAAAGGGACTAGAACTAAGACGGATGTGTCCCATCTCCAAGAGCTCTCTAATGGCCTTCTCTATCTCATTCTTATATGTCTTAGGATGGTGATAAGGCATAGTCATCATGGGTTTAGCACCCTCCTCAATCTCTATAACATGCTCAAACCCTCTATCTAGTGGTCTACCTAGAGGAATGTCACCAAAAACGGGACCGTTCTTATCCAAGTATGGATCAGTATGTCAATGTGAAAATGCTTCTCACTTTCGAAGAAGAATTGGATGAAATGAAACATTGGGCTGCCCATGCAACCTCTCCATGTCTGACTATAGACTCCATCTTATGTGCTGAAACAACTCTAGGCCCACCGTCAGAAAGTTCCTGAAGCAAAATCTTCTTCTTATCCACCATAAACTCCAACTCCATCCTCCATAAATCTAACACATATCTTCCAAGGATTGTAACCATTGAATACCCGATACTATATCAATCTCACCAAGTCCAATAACATAGAAGTCATCGGTCAATGTGTAATCCCCATCTGAATACTAAGCCATGGAATCCTCTTAGTACAACTAATAGCAAATCCATCTACTACCCATACACTAAACCCCTAAAATTCCTCAACCTGTAATCCTTGCTTTGTGACAACCCTCATCAATGAAGTTGTGTGTAACTCCACTATCAACCAAAAAAACAATCTATTGTCCCTTAAGCACTCCCTTCAACCGAAAGGGATGGTACTTAGGAACTCCTGAGAGTGTAGCAATAGTGACATCGGATGAATCCAATGCCTCACTCTTGCCAAGCTCTATTTGGGGCTGCTCCCCTATGCATCATGGTCACTGCCCTCATCCTCTGCATCTATATTTGGCGAGTGATCATCCTCCCCGTCTGAAATCACCTCAATGAGATGCACCTTGCCTTTACCAAGGAAACAATGTCTAGGATCCTAATGATATTTGTAATGAAAGCAAAGCTTCTTCCTCGTTAACTCATTACAAGTCTCATGATCCACCTTAGGATGTGGTGCACTCTTCTGCAGAACCTTAGAGAACTGAAATGGCCTAGAGCCTATGGGAAACTTCTTATTGGGATGATAAGAAGTGGGCTGATAGGAAGTGGGGGATGTGTCCAAATCCAATGTCATCTTAATGGCATCATGTAATGTACTAGGCTTAAGATCCTTGATGTATCCTCTCATCCCGTCATGAAGGCCCTCTATAAATAACATCACCACCCTCTTCTCGGGCATCTCTAGAACCATAACCATTATCCACTAAAATTTATTGATGTATGAATCAATGTGTCCACTCTGTCGAGTTGTGCCAAGTCCCTATAATACAGATCTAGATCCTTGTAATCAAATATCATAATCAACCTATCACTCAAATCCCCGTATGACCATAGAAGCTCATGACCCTATGTAACTAACGCATGATGCCACCAATCATAAGCCACCCCCTCAAGGTGTAATGTAACAAACTATATGGCCTCCTAATCCCTCATGGGTTTGAGGGTAAGATAGGTGTCAAGCTTGTGAATCCAATCCCTGGCACTAATCTCTCCACTACCATCAAAAGTGGAGAGGGTTACCTTATTGGTAACCTCTGCAAATCCCCGTTCTACTTGCACTCTAGGCCTCATGTCCTATCCATCCCTCATGCTATCTCTCCTCTGAGCACAATACTGTGGGAGGGGAAATACATCCCTCACATGTTGTGGAAAACTCCTCCACTCATCACTAACTACCATAATAATATCCGGAAAAGCTACTTCTTCCAGTCATCCCTCAATCTCTAGTGGGTCACCTCTAGGCAGGAAGTTAGGCTACATAGGCCTATCTACAGTCTATGTAGGTCTCCTCTCCTCTGTATGAGTGTGTCTCCTCTCATCTGTATGAGTTTTCCTCCACTTATGGCATGGTGATCCCTTAAAACTCCCAATCTCTCGAGGGTGATCTGTTATGATCCCTATAACCATTGAAAAAAATCGATACGAATCTATCCCTCTGTTGTGCTCCTGTCTCGCGGCCTATCTAGTGCCAACCTATCCAAGGTAGTTCCCATGCACTCCATGGTCTGTAACAACTGCCTATACATGGCTATCATATCCTGAATGAAATCCCTATCTAGATCTACTTATTCCTCTCGAGGACTCTTAAGTTTGTCACCCAAATATTCCATTCTATCACCTCTTGTAATACCATCTTTGAGTTGTGCTCTCCTATGGGTGTAGTATCTGTGTGGACCGTCCTCTCTATGTTGCATTCAAAGCTGATTTCTATTTTAATACACTCTTTTCTTCCTTCCCACATAGGCTGGGAGGATACACTGCTCTGATACCACCGAAATGTCCCCAATGGACATATTTTCCTCCCAGTTGGATTTTGGGAAAATCCAAACACCCAAATCCAATTCAATCAAATGCAATAATTTATTTATATGCAGATCTAAAATATAATGAGAAAATATGACTAGGGTATAGTATGAAACTCCACTAAATCAGCCCTTACACTTAAATTTTCTTATTCAAAACAAAATTACTAATTTTATAAGGCCCAAATCGGTAAAATATGCAGATTTTTATGTAAATATGACTGAAATAAATTATTTAAAAGCCCTGTCTTCAACGTAACTTCAAAAATTCATAAATTTTCCTAGATAAGTCCAAATGAGATGAAACTTTGGATCTTGGGCCAAAAAATATGAAGATTAATATTCCAAAATTAGTTTTTGCACAACAAACACGAAACCCTAATTTTTGGATAAAAAGTAGGTCACCCAACACATTTAGGGAATCAAATCAATTCCCAAAAATCAATACAATATATGGCTATAATATTCAGACCTGAAATGTCTCAAATACACTACAAACCATCCAAAAGATGGGTCGCTCCAACTAGTACAATGAACATACAACTTGCTGCAATTTTATTCTTCAACAACAATTTCAAAAATAGTAGAAATGTGTGAAAGCCCAATAGAATTTCTGAATGGAAATTCCTCTCAAACTCTTAGGGGTTTTCATCCACAAAAGGGAAATACAAAGGTTTTTTCGTCCTTAGATATTTTTATGCAAACGCTACAAGCTTTAGACACAAATCGAAATTATCAAGTGAATATCAAATGTCTCTCAAGCAAGTCTACTTCTCCTTTTAAATGAAGAAGAGACTCAAAAAAAACCTTCAAGGCCACCAATAAGCTTTCGTGCATGATTCTTTCAATGCATTTTCCACCCTCCATTTCTCTTAGGGACAATACAAAAGGCATTTAATAATTATTTTCTTCTCCCAAGTCTGGTCACTTTTTCCCTAGAGGGAATACAAAATAGAAATGTTTTATCCTTTCTAAGTTCCCATTATTCCCCCCAAGGAAAGTCATCATTTTCCTAGATAATACAAATTAAATAAGTGTTTTTTCCTTTTATGAACTTTTCTAGGTTCTATTTTAATGTTAAGTTTATTAATTTATTATATATGCTATTATATTTTAATTTTTTTGCACAATATAATAAAATTAATAAAACTTAAATCACCCTTATATTTTTCCTTTGGCCATCGGCTTGACAAAATAGGCCAAAGGTATTCAATTGGGAAGGGGATATTACAATCCTTCCTTCCCAAAATTGATTGCCCTCAAGTAATTTTGATTTTTTTTGTCCAAATGCTATGCGCAGAATAGACAAAACATGTTGAAGTGACCCGCAAGTCCTGGCACATGTACTGCTGTCAGTGGGCTAAGACTTGCCTCCATATATCTTCCACGAGATGCTCATATACATGTACTTGGAGCAATGGTTCAACAAATTTCAAAATGAAAACTTCATCTTCTACCATATCATGCATCTCATGATGAAAATAAATTGGAATGGGCAGCAATAAATAAGACACATTGTCATTCACCTCATACCTTGGAGTACCCTCATTCTTTGTCTTCATGATGACTTGAATTTTTGCACCAAATTCTGTGTATCCTTGTACACAAAGGGTTGAGTATCTTTACCAGCTAACTTATCATGAGCTATAGGTTCGGAAATTGCACAAGCCTACAATTCCACACAAGTGTCCATGTGAGGCTCCTCCTCATTTGTTAGCTGCTCCATAGAGTCTTCTTTCGTGGGTATAGACTTCCTTGCATTAATTTCCCACATCGTTTCCTTTAAATCTTGTAGGTGTTGTCTTGCTTTGGAGCAGATATCAACCTAGCAGCTCTAGCTCTGTTATTCCATTCCTCACACTTTTTAAAAGTTTCCATTACATCTTCTTCACTTGCATATATGAACTTCTTCTCTTGTCTATTATCAATTTCCCTAGCAAGCAAAGTTTCACTAACACCATTATTTTGCTCAATGGAGACCATACCTTTTGAAGCTTCTTCTTCTTCATTTGGTTGTAGATCTGATTTTTCCTCCTCTACCCCTTGCTCCTCTTTGTTCTCTGGTACATCAAACCTCTCCATGAACCTTTGGCTGCAGTCATCAAAGAAGTAGACAGATTCTTCCCCTTGGGTCTTTATCAAATGATACCACCAATCCTTTGTTATACCTTCCAAATGATAAGGGATGAATTTGAGGGCATCATCCACACACATAGGATTTGATAGCAAGTATGCCTCTAATTCTAACAACCATGATCTCACAAAAATTTTATTAGTACCATCAAAAATAGAAATCTTACCCCGCCATGGTAGTAACTTTCTAAAGAACTATGTGTCGAATGCCCTTTTTCTCGCTTTTACCTTCAAATCTGATTTTTTTCTTCACAGGCTGGGAGGATACACTACTTTGATACCACTAAAAGATACCAAACCCCTTTTTCCTAAATACTTTTTTAAAAATATATATATATTGCTCTGCTCAAATCTGAACTGATGACATCAAAAGGATCCATAGAACACCATACTAAAAACTACATAGATAAATTAAATAAAACAAACCCTACAAACCGGGTAAATACCAAAAAGGTGCCTAGGGTTTAACAAGTAGATTTATTCATAAACAATTCAGCCATGTATTTACTAATGATTTCCGATGCTAAATATTACGGCAATACAATTATAAATATGTAGATAGATTAATAATAAAGATTGTCCAAAACCCCACTATAAATGATTCAAACCAAATCGATTTGATATATATCTCACATCTTTGGGAATTAAAAAATTATCTATCATGAAAATACCTCGATACTATATAAAACAACTATAGAAGAATTCACCCCACTCTAGAAAGAAGTTTGTATGCCCACTACTGCAATTTATTTCTTTTCTGTCTAACTCGCTAGAATAATTAAAACTCAAATACCATGAAGATCCATGAATGGAAACTTCTCTCACTACTCCTAGTGTTTCGTCTCCCTAAGAGGAATAATCCATAGGGTTTCCATCCTTGGATTTTTTTCGCAAAAGCTCATTGCTAATCGTCATGGGAAAATAATAATAATCTTAATGCCTTTTCCCCAAGTCACTTTTTTCCCTTATAGCCAAAAAAACCTTGCGAAGGAACAAGTTGCACTTTTTCTAAATCCTCATAATTAATTTTTAATTAATTATTCCCTTTCCAACCAAGTCACATTTTGGCTTATTTGACCCTTCCCAAGCAAGTCACATTTTTGCCTAGGAAGGCACATTAAATAATTTATTAATTTATTTAAATACACTTTCCTAAGTCAAACTCACTTAAACAGTCTATTAATTAATTATATGTTCTTTAATGATATTTTACTTTATTTTGAGCACAATATAATAAAATTAATAAACCAAAGTCACCCTTGAAAACACCTTTTCGCTTCTCGGGTAGACAAAAAGGCCAAAGGTCTTCGACCAGAACTATTTGAGAAAGAGGGACATTATAATTTCATTTTAATTTATTTGATTAGGTAAAAAGAGGCATGTGTGGGTTCAAAAACACATTTTGTTTTTCAACTTGTAAAATCCATTATGTGCTGAATTTATGACACAATTCATTCATAATTATATTAATTTCTATTATTTCATTATTACTAGTTATTGTTTACTTGTTTGAAAAGGGTAAGTGACTATACACCTAGCCTAATGCATTCCTATATGTGAATTTTGTGTATAGTATAGTTTGACATTATCGGGATGATAGATTACGAATGTTAGGGATGTTGTAGACACAAAATCACACACTTTGGGTAACTATTTAGTTTTGATTACATAATAATTTTCATATGATTCCTATGTAAGAAAAGTACTAATTAACCTATGTCTTTGGGCACCTTTCTTTGCTTTCTATTTCCACTTTTGGTTTTGCACCCTTACCTTTCGCTCAAAGATATACCTTTTTATACCTCATTATCTATCATTATTGACACCAAAGATCCAACTAGGATGCCAATGCCAAGCGCCCTTATCCCCTCTTGGTGCCCTTGACCTTAGTATACTTTTTTCACACTCTTTGGGTCCTTTCTAAATATTTGAGCATATTATCTTTTTGGTATTTTAACTTTTCATGGTTATTTATAAAATTCAAGAAAGGGAATCATATAAATATAAAATTATTTGATCATAATAAGGGACCAAGAACTAAGCATTAGCTATCACCACCTAAGGTTACATCCATCAATAATTTAAAGAGATCCATTGCATACATCTAGCACCATATAAGGGAAACAAGGGTTGGTTATTCTACATACACTTAATATGAGGGAATTTCATTCTATTCCATGTACACATCTATTACATTTTGTTACATCTAGCTACTTGTTTGCTATCAAGTGTGACACACACAAGATCCACCTAGGGAACAACTTTGCACACACACATATAATAACATTGGGTCTAAGATCTAGTGTAGTGCTTAGTCATAATTTCACCATTGTGATAGCCGAGGACCTGCCTAACCTCTCATTCTCGCATCTTTCATTTTTAGGATTTGATGTCTCTTTGAGGATTTTACAGGTCATTACTTCATTGTAGGTTTCAACAACTTCAAAAATCATTATGCGACCTAATCATGATCAAAGGTTAATAATATATAATACCTCGTGACCCCTCAAAGGAGGCTCCTTGATAATTTTCATAGAAATAATAACCCTAGTCTAAGAAGATTGTCGATTACGTATTTTTTTGAGGCTTGTGCGACGCTTTTCCATCTCTCGTTCATCCGGTCACCACTTTGGCATAGTCTAGATATCTCTACAAACCAAATTAAGTCCTCTTTCCCTTATTTGCAACTAGAGTTTCACATTTTATTGCTTATATTGCTTTTATTAATTTTTATATTTAGTTATTTATTTTTTTACTACTATAATAATAATTATATTAGGGATATATTTCCATATTTAGCTTAATAATTTTGGTAACCCGACCTCTTTGAACACACTTAGGATCTAAGGGATGAGATCATCACTCCCTTGACTAATAATCATGTTCCTTATTACATTCACCCAAACCTAGTCTAAAACACATTTGCAGATGCATTTTCTCAACACATTGATTTTCAAGATAATCCTACTATTGATATTGCTACTTTTGACAATGATCCTCCTTTATACATCATGATGTGCATCCATAATATTAGTGTCAAACAAGTTTTAGTTGATAATGGATATGAACTTAATTTTTTCACTCTAAGCTTCCTTGAGCCTTTAGGTCTCTTAACTACTAATGTTAGTCCCTTATGTTTTTATCTTCATGCATACAATGGTTCTATTCATCAATAAACTAGCCATATTACCTTACTCATTCTTATTAGGCCAAGAAAACTTAATACCATTTTCTTTATCATGAACTTCCCTATTTCGTACAATTTCTTACTTGGTAGACTGTGGATTCATGCAATGATAGTTGTACCTTCTACATTACATCGATGTGTTAAGTTATTACATGAGAGTATCGAATGCACCATTCCTATTGATTGCAAGCCATTCAAATATTGTAAACACAATCACACTACTACGATACCTTCTCTACAATATGTTACTATAGTTGAACCAAATCCTATGGACCCTCCACCTAACTTAGAGGTTACTATTAGCATGTTGGATGATGTTCCATCCACATTATATCCCCCTCCCACTACTTCGAACACTATGGTACTTTATCAGGGGCCTATCTCGCACATAATATGTCATTTCACCTACTTCACTATCGCATGCACATCCATAATCAGCACGTACCCCTTTACATATACGCTTTTCATGAATGATCCTTATTGGGAGAATACTCCATTTTATCCTACATGTGATGACACTATATGTACACATGATGGCTTGGTTTGGCTAGGATTTGTAGTTAACGACATATTTCCTTCACCCTATGCTCCTCATATTTATCATGGTTTCATCCACATTATTTTTACTTATGGGATTTGTGTCTTTCATCTCACAGTGTTTCTTGCATAAGCTCCTCATGTTAATCCCCTTATGCTTAAAAATTCTTGGCTTGACTATATTGGGGGAACCTTAGATCCTGATCATATTGACATTTCATTTCCTATGCCTTTTGACCATGTTTTCATTTGCAATGATTCCTTTCTCGGATATTCACAAAATATTACATGCTGGTATGCACATGGTTTTCCACTACCCCTTTCACTAAAAAAATAATATGCAATGGGCATGTACAACCTTCATCATAATGGCTCACTATGTGATCAACCTGACACTATTTCTTATCATGTATCAGATGCTTTACCTTTTAGTTTTGATCATGACAATGACGACCTCCTAGATGACATTACTTGATCTCTTTTCTCATCACACACTTGGGGGATAACACCTCTTTCTCCCCTGTAGTGTCAGCAAATGTCTTATTTCATTATCATGCCACACCTAGATTCTCACATAAAAATCTTGATACTCGTGTATATCATCATTTCTGATGACACACTCGTGTTCTTGTGGTTCTTACATTATCTTTCTGAGGGATATATTCCCATAAGAACATGTTCCATTATATCTATCTACTACATACTCATTCATACATGCATATATTTATAACAATATTGAATACCTTGCGACCACTCGCAGGAGGCTTCCGATAACTTTGACATAAATAAGTACCCCAATCTAGTAAGATTGTCAAATTACACACTTTGTTGATGCTCTGTACAATGCTTTTCCATCTCTATTCATTCAGTCACCACTTTGGCATAGTCTAGATATCTCTGCAAACCAAATAATTCCTCTTTCCCTTCTTTACAACTAGGGTTTCACATTTTATTGCTTATATTACTTTGATTAATTTATGTATTTAGTTATTTTATTTTTACCGCTACAATAGCAATTATATTAGGCATATATTTCCATATTTATCTTAATAATTTTTTAACACGACCTCTTTGAACACAATCGGATCTTTGTTTTGTTCTATTCATGATTTATTACTCCTCCATCCTGAGTTAAGGGATAAGATAATCACTCTCTTGACTACTACTCACATTCCTTATGACATTCATCTAGACCTAGTCTAAAACACATTTTTAAATGCATTTTCATAAAGCACATTGATTTTCGAGATAATCCTACTATTGATATTGCTACTTTTGACAATGATCCTTCTTTATACATCATGATGTGCATCTATAATATTATTTTCAAGCCACTTTTAGTTGATAATGGATCTGAACTTAATTTTTTCACTCTAAGATTCCTTAAGCCTTTAGGTCTCTAAAATACTAATGTGAGTCCCTTATCTTTCTCTCTTCATGCATATGATGGTTCCATTCATCCATGCATTGGCCATATTACTTTACCCATTATTGTTGGGCAAAAAACCCTTAATACCATAATCTTTATCATCAACTTCGTGTTTTGTATAATTTCTTACTTGGTAGACCATGGATTCATGCCATGCAAGTTGTACCTTCCACAGTACATCGATGTGTTAAATTATTACATGAGGGTATCGAATACACCATTCCTATTGATTGCGAGCCATTAAAATATTGTAAACACAATCACACTACTATGATACCTTCTCCGCAATATGTTACTATAGTTAAACTGAAACCTATGGACCCTCCACCTAACTTAGAGGTTACTATTGGCATGTTGGATGATGTTCCATCCACATCATCTCCCCCCCCGCTACCTCAAACACTATGGTACTTTATTGGGGGCCTATCCACACAAAATATGTTGTTCTAACTACTTCACTATCACATGTACATCCATCATTAGCACGTCCTCCCTTTACATGTATGCTCTTCATGAATGATTCTTATTGGGAGAATAATACATTTGATCCTACATGTGATGACATTATATGCACACATCATGGCTTTGTTTGACTAGGATTTGTGGTTAACGACATCTCTCCTTCACCCTATGCTCCTCATATTTATCATGGTTTCATCCATATTACTTCTACTTATGGGCTTTGTGTCTTTCATCTCATAGTGTTTCTTGCACGAGCTCCTCATGTTAATCCCCTTATGCTTGGAAAGTCCTTGCTTTACTATATTGGGGGAACCTTATATCCTGATCATATTGAAATTTCATTTCCTATGCCATTCGACTGTGTTTTCATTTACAATGATTTGTTTTTGTGATATTCAAAAAATATTACACGTTGGTATGCACATGGTTTTCTACTACCCCTTTCACTAACAAATAATTTGCAATGGGAATGTACAACCTTCATCATAATGGCTCACTACGTGATCAACCCAAAACTATTTCTTATCACGTATGAGATGCTTTACTTTTTAGTTTTGATCATGATAATGACAACCTCCTAGATGAAATTACTTGATCTCTTTTCTCGTCACACACTTGGGGGAATAACACCTCTTTCTCCCCATATAGCGTGAAAAAACATCTTATTTTATTATCATGCCACACCTATATTCTCACATAAAAATTTTCTAATGACACACTTGTGTTATTGTGGTTATTACATAACTATTGAGGGATATATTCCCATAATAACACGTTCTATTATATCTATATACTACATACTCATTCATGCATGCATACATTTATCACCATCTATTTTGACATATAGTACACTCTTTCATCACTTGTTTCCAAATATCATTCATCAACTAACACATTCATATACAAAATTTGATTCCTCTCGCATCGTCATTACTCGATGAAACACTCTCATGTTATGGTTCACACTTGATCACGAGGGTATCCAATATACATGAACCTCATACACTACACATTATATATTCAACTTTACATACTAAATACTTCACGCATTGCATATCATACACTTAAAAATCTTCTCATGCAGCACCTACTATAAAATTCACATATCATTCAGTTTACACACTTACATTGCATCTCTTTTACACCTAATTCTACACGCCGCGGTCATTAACTCCGTGATGCACTCTAGTTTCATGGTTCATACTCGAATGATGAGGGTTTAAATATAAAATGAACCTCACCAAACTCACAAATTCAATCAATCACTCACATGATTACACCCTACGCTTTACATTTTCACGATCACATCTTTCTATTATGCACGCTTCAAAACCATTTCCTAATGATGCACTCTTATTTATGGTTCATTCTTGACTATTGAGGGGGTATATATAAATTAACATTATCTCATGCATACACATCTACTCGGGGGCACAAGACTCCTATCATTCACACTACATTCCATTCCATCTCATCCACAACATACTACATATCTTGGTTGCATTTACTATTGCTTACTTCTACTTTTACATGTTCACTTTATTACACATGCTAGATAAATATATTTTATGGAATTATCTTTATCATAAACACATGTATGTTCACCTTATTTCTATTTGTCATCATATATTATATAGATCTATTACACACAACATGGATTTTTGGCGCAATACCTATTACCAAATCCGTGGAGGCATCTAATTTCATACACTATAGGTGTTATTACTTAATTTTTCATAGCACATTTATCATTGGATTATACATTTTTTGACATAATTTTTTATCTTTCTAACATGCTAACTGGTGATTCATGTGTAAAATTTTTATGTATGACTATTTGCTTCCATGGTTGTTTGTTACATTGATTATTTTTCTTGTTATTGTTTTCCATTGTTTGTAGGCTTTTCCCTTTTTCTTGTGTGCACGCTATTTTATTTTTGCTTCATCGGCCCTGATTTTCTTGCGACATCATGAGTGGTTTCTCTTGTTTACAACCCACTTTTTGTAGTTTACATTGTCTTCTTGTGTCTTAGATTACATATTGCCTTCATGTCAGCTAGCTTACATTTGACATGCATGTTTTCTTGTACTAACACTTGTCTCCAAACCACTTTTATTTTCATGTGCCTTGGTTTCTACCAAGAATATTCCCTTCCCCATGTAGGGCATAGTTTGAACACAATGATTGGTCCTCTTTGGGGATGTATACTTCTTTAGTGATGTCACATGCACCTTAAATGAGGGGGAATCATTTGGGTGAATCATTCATCCCATGCAACGTCATATAGTCACAATTCAACATAACATAGTACTCGTAGAAAACATTCGTCAATATCGATATGGATCATAATCAAACTTGGGTCCTTATCACAAAGACAAATACCAATTCCCAGGACTAGGAAAGTAGTTCTTGGGTGCCCCCGAACATTCCTAAATGCCTATGACCATGTGGAAGTTACATAGTTGTTTGCGCTTTAGCATAGTCTACCAAAATCCACACATAATGTATTTTACAGTAAGCACACATTCCTTAGCATTTTATCATGCATGCACTACACATTTTCACGTTGGATCGAATTATTCAAATTTTACACACCATCTACAGTGGTGTCCTACATTATGGGAATAAGTTAAAGGTTGGAGGATAACACTAGAATTTTCTCCCTACACTTATTCCATGATGCAATGTCATATCACCAAAAACATGCGTCCAACATAACCGGCATGAGATCACCTAAAAACTTATTCATCTACAACATCTTCAAGATCCTTACTATACCCTTTTTCTCATTACGAATCAGGTGCACATGTTCCTTTTTCATTATTGCATTTTTACACACTTTATTTACATAATTTCTTACACATTTCAATCATATACATGTGCATTTGACTACTTGATTCGTCCTTCTCTTTTTAGGTCTATCCTTATGGGAAGATGTAGTCACTTCACAACATCAATGACAATAATGAAATCAATAGCAACATTGAAAATAGACACATCGCAACATCTACACATGCATTTTCTCCCTAGGATCATTTTTCATCATCACTTTTTGTATTTTTTCCTCCTTAGCATTCATGCTTCACATTTTTATCATTCAACACTTTTTCATGTCCCTCAAAGACGCTCCTCTACATCGATCTACATGTTTATTAGGTACACATATCTATCATACTTTATGTTACCGATATTCCCGCCACCAACATAAAGTGGGGGAAATGTACACACAAAATCATACACTTTGGGTAACTATTTAGTATTGATTACATACTACAATTCATATGATTCCTAAGTGATAAAAGTTCTAATTAACCCATGTCTTTGGCCACCTTTATTTGCTTTCTATTTCAACTTTTGGTTTTTCACCCTCATTTGCTCACTCTATCTTTTTATACCTCGTAACTTATCTTTCTCGGACATCAACATCCATCCAGGATGTCGCACTAGGCATCCTCATCCCCTCTAGGAGCCCTTGACCTCGATATACTTTTTTCACACTCTTTGGGTCCTTTATATCCATATAAGCATCCTATATTTTTGGTAGTTAGCCTTTTCATGGTCAATTACGAATTGAAGTAAGGGAATTATATAAATATAAAGTTATGTGATTGTAATAAAGAACTGAGCACTAAGTATTAGCTATCACCACCTAATGTTGTATCCATCAAGCATCTAAAGAGCTCTATTGCATACATCTAGTACCATCTAAGGGGAAAATTGTTGGTTATTTTGCATACACTTCATAGTAGGGAAGTTCCTTCTATTTCATGCACACATGCATTACATTTATTTATATCTAGCTACTTGGTTGTTATCAAGTGTGATACGTATAAGAGCCACCTAGGGAACAATTCCACACACATGCATAAAGAACTAAATTGGGTCTAAGATATAGTGTAGTGCTCAGTCATAAGTTCACTATTGTGATAGCCGAGGACAATGTGACCCCTAATTCTGCATATTTCATTTTTAGGATTTGATGTCTCTTTGAGGGTTTTTAGGTCATTACTTCATCAGAGGTTTCCAATGACTTCAGCGATCATTTTCCAACCTTATAAAGACCAAAGGCAAAAACTAATGAATACCTCGTGACCACTTAGAGGATGATTACTAAGACTATCAACCATTATAATGAAGAGTAAAGGGGATATAGGATCACCTGTCTTAATCCCCTACTACTAGCAAAGAAGCCCACCGGCTCCCCATTAACCACCATAGAAAATCTAGCTGTAGAAATGCAAGCCTTAATAATTTTTCTGAATTTATTATGAAAACCAAATTTAGCTAGAACATTGTCAAGAAAATGCCAAGAGACTTTGTCAAATTCCTTGTTCATATCAAGTTTCATTACCATGCTAGATTTTTTGTTATTATCCATTGAATGAATGATTTCATGCACCATGATCACCTCGTCTTGAATTATCCTCCCTTTTATGAATCCACTTTGTTTCTTTGAGATCATATTACCAAGAATAGTCTGGAGTCTTGTTGCAATAATCTTAGTAAAGATTCTATAAATAACATTAACCAGACTAATGGGGTAGAAGTCCTTAAAATATTTAGCATCCATTTTTTTAGGAGCAAGCACAATGTGGGTGTTATTCAGCTCTTTTAGGAGATCACCTGTTCTGTAGAACTCATTCAATTCCCTTAATAAATCATCTGAGCATATTTCCCAAAAATTCTGAAAAAAAATTGTAGAAAAACCATCAGGACCTGGTGCCTTATCCCCTTCAAGAGCAAATAAAAACTTTTTGCAGCTCCTCTAAAGTGACTGTTTTAGAAAGGTTTTGAATATTTTCTCATCTATTATATCATTTGGAATGGCCTCTAAAATAAAAGAGGCAGCCTCTTCATTATCTACACTATTCTCTTTGAGCATATTTTCATAAAATTTGAGAGCTTCAACCTTTATATCCTTAGGATATTTGATGACAATACCATTTCCTTTTGAAAATTTTGTTATCCTATTGCAAGATCTATGTTTCATAGTGGTCATATGAAAGAAATTTTTGTTTCTATCTCCCTCTTTCAACCAAATTTCCTTGGAATTAAACCTCTAAAAAGTTTCTTCCTACTACTGCACAGTATGCAAATTTCGGATAAAATATTTTTTTCCACTAACTGATCCTCTAAGGACATGCCCTTTGCAGTTATTTGAGATTCCACCTCATGTAGTTTTTTCTTTAATTCCTTTTCCTTTCAAATATATTTCCAAAAATTTCTTTATTCTAGGTTCTAACTTGCCATGGACATTAAAAGGTGATAATTTTACTAAAAATAAGGAATCACTAGTATAAATGAAACAATACTAATTGATATAATTATTAAGGAGTGATGTTATGGATTTAACAAATAGTGGTGTATGAAAGTTGTAAAACACAATGTGTTTTTGAAAATGCACACACCAATATTTTCTTGATAAAATTATTTTAAAATAAAAAACATTCAATTTATTGGATGTTAATGAATTGATTAAAATATTAAAAATTTGATAAAGACATTGGTTTGCAATTTCACATCTTTTTAGTATTTTCATATTTTTGAGACATTTAAACCATATACTTAAGAATAATATAAGGGATTAAACCCACAAATGTATTGAGGTCCTAGTTCATGTGAGAGGTTATAACTCTATAATTCACAAGTATAACTTATATGATTTATAAAATCTATGGTTATATTTTACAAAAATGTTTTGTTTTGTACTAAATATTTGGTATATATTTAGGTTGTTATCATATTTAAATTTTCTTGGTCTTTATTGTTGGGAATTTACTTTTAAATTTTTTTTTCTAGTACATGAATATTTATGTGTCATATGGTGTCTAGTAATTTACTTTCTCGGTTAATTAATCCTAAACAAAATTTACTATTTTGAAGGCATGAACCAAGTGATGTTCCATTATTTCTCTCACCAATTAGAGAAGTCAAAATAAACCTATTTTTTAGGCATCTCAAATGTTAAAAATTGTAGCATTCTTTTTTGTGCATGTGTGTGATATTGCATACATATATGAATCTAATGTTGGAAGAAAATGCTTTTTTCTAATTTGCATATGTCACGCTTATGTGAATGATGGTGTGGTAGGTTAAAAAAAATACTGTGTTTCAAACTTCACAAACCACTCTTTTCTAAATTTATGCAACAACTCATTAGTAATTATATTAATTAGTATTTATGTTCGGGTCTTCATAAATAAAACTAAACTTTTAGCATCCTCTTTTGAGGCCATATCCTTTCATCATGTGTATCGTGAAGGAAACTCTCTAGTAGATTTTATGGCCAATTTGGGGGTGAATGCTAGGGTTCTTAAGGTGGTAGAGGATCCTAATTTTATGCAAGACAAATTTATTGAAATCATGAAAAGGGAAGGTATAACTTATAATACTCCTACAAATGAGGACGCATTAATTTTTCAGACTCGTGACATCTCTTCTTCATGATTACTGAACTCGTGTAAAATCTCTTTTCTAATAATTAAAGGGGTAGGCCGGATATCTTTGTTTTCTTGAAGTGGGAAGATTGGATTAGGGAAGGTAACTATTTATAGAATAGAAAGAAGAACAAGGTCAGAAGCATGGGGGCGACTTAGTAAGAACTGAACCTAGAAAGAGGTAGGAGATGTCCATACAAAGTAAGGCACTTTGCTCGAAAAGGTGGGTATGTTACCCTTTTTCAATATCTTTGATGGCTACAATGAAAATATGAGTGAAGCAATGGAAAAACATGGAATGAAGGCCATGTTTGGGTCAGAAATTTCTCCTTTACCATTTCCCCTAAGCTTATTTCCAAAGTCTCGGGTTTAGCTCTGGAAGGAAGATGCATCTACAAACCTAAGTCGACTACACCTAGAGATTGAATGCTTCATGCAAGGTAAGGGAGCACCTGTCTCTCTTCATAATGGTTATGCTCAGGGAAATTTTCCCCATCCTTTTGATGAAATTTCTTAGTTTTTTATGTCATACATTACCTTAGAAGGTCGGTATAAAGTGATATATGGTTACCATTTCCCCATGCTAAACCATGTCCATAATGCTAAGCCCTATAATTTCCCTTTCTTCATGTATACTTCCCTTGTAAAATCTATAGGAATGGTCGAGAAAGGTACCTTTCCCCTTCCTCTGCACTAGGGCCTCATTAAATCCCTTCTTAGGCTGGGAACTCCCCTTTTGGGGAAAAATGACAAATTTGGGGCATCTGTCGCTGAAGGTTCGGCACCCAAGGAGGATAATCTTAGTGAAGATCTGTTTGGAAAACTAGTGGCTAAACGAACCAGATCCAATCTGAGTCATGGTGTCATCAACAAATGTAGCAGGGATGAGGAGGATCCTAAACCAATTAAGGAAGTGGAGATTTTAGATTTGGGTGAAAACCAAGATGGGAATCCAGACTTGTCAATTTCTAGTAAGGACAAGGTTGTTGTTGAAGGGGATAATAGTGATGAGGTGGCAAGTGAGAAATCTCAGAATCTACAGATGATAAGTGTTCCAAGAATTTGGAGGATGCCATTGACAGCCTGTATGCTCTTAAAACTACCCAATCTAACTTGTTTACTTCCCATGACTCTCATTGTCAAGTATCATACTTTCATACAGAATTTGACTAACATACATAGGATTAGTATGGTCTCCATGGACCTGAAGGATCTGACTGATAAAGTGGAAAAGTTATCTTCTTTTGTCCTTAGTGAACAAATGAAGAATGTCAATGAGATAAGCTTAGAGATGGCCAAGGATATGTTGAAGATGAAAGAATTTATGTTCTAGATTTTTGATGTCCATCTCCTCACTGTTAAGAGAACCATCCACCATCTCAAGCTATTAGCTGAGATGATTCATTCCATGGAACTAGCTAAGGAAAGAGAAAAAGAAGGAAAAGGCCCCAAAGTGGAGATCCCTGAGCCAAACTATAAGTATTGGAAAGCTACCATTGATTCCCTTGTCAAAGAATGGAATGGATGTATGAACTCAGTGGGGGACCTGATAAAAGAGTGACAAAGAAAATGGGATATTGGTTTGTTGTTGTTAGTTCTATGTTGTTTTGTTGTTAGTTTCTTGGTACTGCTACTATTAGTTATTTCTCTGTTTATTTGTTGTTTGGATACTTTCCTTTATGTTTGTATCTTTTTGTTGTTGATCTTGTGTTGCTTTGGGTTTGTGGTTGGGCTTAAATGGTATATCCCTTGGCATTTTTGTAGAGGAACTGGTAACATTTTATATGGGACAGGTCACCTCATCCCTTTTTTACCTCTAATAAAAACAAATTATATTAATTAGTATTATTTAATCTATATTATTGATGTTTTCCTTAAGTTAAGAAGTTTAGGAGGGATATCAAATAATTTTCAACATGAATATGGATTGATACCCATGAGTAACCTCAAACACTAAATTTTCAATTATGTATTTAGAAAATTATCTTTTTAATTATTGATGGTGATACTATTTTTAATTATTTGATTACGAAAATAGTGGTGTGTTGGCAGTGTGTTATCATTGATGTAAAAGTAAGAATATGTTAGTGATGTTGTCATTTATGTCTGATGTGTCATTTATGTAATTTTTTTAGGAAACATCAAGGTTGATTGATAGTGTTAGTGGAGTTGCTTGGTCTTTATGATGTTCAATGGGTTCTTGAGTAGGTATGATGGCTTGAAGTGACATGCAGAGGTGTTTTACCATTGTGGTGATATTTTGATGATGTCATGAAGTATGATGAAGGTACTTGTAGGAGTGAAAGTGTGTCAAAGTTATGAGAAGGTCATTTTTGATGAAGCAATCATGTTCAAAGTGCTTGATTGTGATGCCTAGTTAGTTGGATAAGGTATGACATGATGAAGTAAAGGTATGTATGATATTTTTGAGCTTGGTGAGAACATGGTTAGCATTAGTATGAGGTGTTTAAACACTCACAAGTGTCTTATAGTGCTGGTTTAGGTGTTAGAATTAATTTTTAGGCCCGTTCCTAGACCTAGCTATTGAGAAAGCATTCCCTAGAAGTGGATTCATTGTTTCGAGTGCAATTGAGAAAATGAAAGTATTGGATATGTGTTAGCATTTTGATTAATATGTGTGGTCCAAATTTCAAGTCCTAATTTTGATGATTTTGCAAGTTATGTCATTATTACTCCCATGGAGTTGTTAGGATTAAGAAACCAAGGTTGATTTGGACTTTCGGATGCTCATTAAAATGCAAAAATCTGCATGGTGGTCCAATATATTCATGGTAGTTTGGGAAGGGTCCTAATATGTCATTTCAAGAATTAGTTTGAGAGTTAACATGAAGATATTTATGAACAATCGTTAAGAAGATAAACAACTCCTAAAACCCTAGGTATGAAGTGATGGAGAAGAACTTGATTTTAGTGGCCTAGAATTTATTGTTTGAATTTTTTTATGATTAGAAGTTGTAGAGGACTCCTCCATCTTTCTCTAAGAGCAAGTTAGGTGTCATGGTTGTGTATGGAACCCACTCAAAAAGGTAAGTTTCAAAAGTTCTATTTTCTCTCAAGTTCTTCATTAGACTGCTTCAATAATTTGGTTTTAGAGGAATTATAAAATTTATAATAAATGTCCTTAGTGCTTTTAGACCATTTTTATTCCTTAGGAGGTCGGTTATGACTTGTTTTGTAAGATTGGTTTTGGGAAGTTTTGGGTAGTTTCAGGTGACCTAGTCAGCATGCACGGTGTTTTGGTGGTGCTTTAGTACGATTTGTGATTTTTAATAATTGTTGAAGACCATGAGGTCATGATATTTCCATTGATATATCACACTTGCATGGATGAGGTGATTTGATAATGTTTTGAGCTTCATTTCATAAGACTATTTTTGGGGCATGTCGGTTGTCCTTGTTCTCAAGTGGCTTCATGAGGTGAGATGATGGTGCAGAGGTATAGGAGATTCTATAGGTTTCTAGTAAGATTTGACATCATGTATAAATTTTCCCCGAGTTTTAGTGAAGGTGGTTTTTCTCAATAACATCTATTTTGGTGAGAAAGTGATTTAGGTGTAATCATGCTTCTTAAGTCCTAATGTAGGATTAAATGATTCTAGATGTCATTGTTGACATAAATGGTCCATTTTATGATGTTTATAGGAAGTTATTATGATGTTTTAAGTGAAAATTTCCTATGATGACCAACCTATAAGTTTTAGGATCATAAATCATACCTATAAAATAAAGTTATAAGGCTCATTTGAGCTAGTTATGAGTTTAAGGAAAAGTGTGAGCTAGAGGGGTGATTATCGAAGTGAAAGAGGTATATGTGACCACTAACAAAGGGATGAGAAGGTGATGTGATGTTTTATATAGTGACCAAATTTTGGAGAGGTAGGTCATTAGACCTAATCATCTTGAAAGAAGTTCTTGAGTGAGTTAGCAAGAAGGTCATATTTGGAGAAGATAGAGTGAAAGTGAGATTCAATGTCTCATCATCAATTTTCAAGGAAAAATTTTAGAGTTGAAAAAAATATCAGGTGGATTTGGTTAATACTGAGTCATCCTTGGGGTTTTTTCCTCCTTATAGGGTTGGTACTCCTTGTGGGGTTAGCACCTCACTAAACCTAAGGGCTGGTGCTCCTTGTTGAATTGGTGATAAAATAAATTTGATTCATTTCTACAATAAATTTGTTCTTTAGTGGTTTTTCTTTCCCTTAAGTATTTTCCACTTACATTTAATGTTCTCATGTTTATGTGTTCCCATTTTCTATTCAATGGTTATGTTCTTGTAGATGCATGTGTAATGGTTAATGGATGAAATTACTTATGTGAATGAAAAGTTTTATTGATCACTGATTCACCCCCTTAGTGAATGTGCTTCAAACTATTGGTATCATAGAAAGTCCTATGAAGCACAAAAATGGTGAGTTAACAAAGTGGTTCCTCTACTAAAAATGCTCCTATGTTTGATGAGACAAATTATGATTTTTAAAGTATCAGGATGAGAAATCACATTATCTATTGGTTGTGATATATTTCAGTCATTGTAGATGGCTACACCATTCCTTAAAACCCTCTAACTGATGTAGCATGTAAGAAGGATAGTAATGATAAATCTAAAGCTATGAATGCTATTTTGTGTGGATTGGTAGAGTTAGAGTTTTTCAAAGTGATGCAATGTGCTAAAACTAATGACATGTGGGATAAGCTACAAGTGATCTATGAAGGTGAATCCAAGGTGAAGTTGGAAAAGCTACAGACCTATAGGAATTAGTTTGAAATTTTAAAGATGAAAAAGAAGAAACCATTGGTGCATATCTTCTCATATTTTATCAATTTTTCAATACCATTAGAGGATTAGGAGAAGATGTCAGATATTTATGAAGTTGAGGATATAATTAATTTTTGATGGATGAAAACCATGTTTCTTGATTTCTTATGTGATGAGGAAAGGTTAGGATAAACTCCCTAAGAAGGAAATTACCTTAAAAGTTGAAAAATACGAAAGGTAAGAATATATTAGATGATGATGTTTCTAATATTGATGATTATGAATTTATTGTAATAATTTATAGGAAGTTGAAAACAATTTTAGGGAGGTATAAGGGTGAGTTTCCTTTCAAGTTATTTGACTATGGTAAGATAGGGAATTTTGCAAACAAGTTTCCTCACAAGCATAAGAATGAATATAATAAAGAACATGATGAAGAGAAAAGGTCCCATAGGTCTTATAATATTAAGAAGAAGTTTATAAATTTTGAGAGCAAGAAGAAGTTCAAGAGAAAAATTTACTCCAAAGAGGATTGTACTCCATCAAAGGTAAGTGTTGAAGTTTTTGTTCTTATTCGAGTCTGATCATGATGGTGCTTGAAATGAATTCCTATTCCTAGCCAAAGGAGTTGGGAGTTGTAAGGATTAAGGTTAAATATATGGAGGCTCATGAATTCATTCAAAAGAATAAGATATTGATCTTTAAATTGAGAAGATGTATATTAAAAAGAATTGAAGCATGCATAAAAAGAAAAATAAGAAACTAAAGGAACAAGTCAAGGAATATGAATAATATATGCATATTCTTAAGGAGAAACATTGGAATGACAAAAAGTATGATGATATTATAAAGTAGTTAGAAACCAAAGTAGATAATATATCAGCAAGCCTAAAATATAAGGAAGAAGTGTACATCATGTATGAAAGAGAGATTGAGTCTCTAAGGGTTGAATTTGTTGAAGCAACTGGAAAGGTAAGATCATTTCAGAGGTTTGAGAAGAGCTCCAAGTATCTAGATGATCTCTTGGATAGTAAGAAGTATACAGTGATAGGAATACTCGTAGGGAATATCTAAAGGGAAAATATGTGATTCAAGAAGATGTTGCTAAAAATAAGGAGATTAGTGGTCCAAGTTCCAAGGAATATTATAAGAATAATAAATTCGAGAGATATGAGAAGACAAGGTCTACTAGATAATCTAATGCATAAAAGTATGAGAAGTCCTTTAATAATTATTGTTTTAGTTGTAATGAGTTTGGACACAGGGTAAAAAGTGTGTGTAAAGTCATTCAAGTATGCGGACTCATGGAATCATGAAAGAAGTTTCAGTTCATACTAGTTAAGAGGTAGAAATGAAGATGTATGCTATAACTATAATAATGTTGGTAATATTTTAGAAAAAAAATTCATGGTCATTCAAAGAAAAACAAGAGGTTTCAGGATCCTAAAGTACAGGAGAGAAAACAAGGCACGGTATGAGAATCAAGAGTGAGTCAAGATAATCTAGCCAAGTCAGTTGTTGAAATAAGTCAAGGATGTAAAACGATTTTTGATCTAAAGAATGATGAAAATGTTGAGCCACAAGTGCCAAGGAGGTCTTGGAATCTCCTAAAGTTGTTGTCTAGATCCCCATGATTTTGGGTGTCTCTACTAAGATTCTTAGAGACATTCGTCACTTAGAGGAAGAATGAAGTTAGGGTGATCTTGAATGGATGCAATGCATAAGTGTTTCAAGGAAAGTATATAAGTTTGAAGGTACTATCATGAATTATGATTCAAGAAGGTTTGTTTCTATCATCATGAGTCCTATGATGACTATGTGAGAAGATGTATGAGTCCTAACAGGTATTTAGTTGTTATCTTGAACATATATGCAACCATTTTCGAGACTTAAAGCACCTAAAAAACTATGTGTATTCCTAGAAAGTAGATAGTCAGGTTGATGGCTTAATGGAGGTGTGCTTGGACCGAGGGGGAGTCTAGTGATCCGTTTCACTGGTTCAAGGGTTATAATCATGTTTCATGAATCTATGAGTCAAGATCATAGTATAATGTTACAAGAAAAGTTTATCAATATGGGATGTAAGGATTTTGAAGACCTCATTAAGATTCATGATGTCATGATCAGGTAACCAATGGCAGAGAACTCTAATTTTAAAAGACATATCTAGGAAGAAACAATTAAAGTTGGGTCTTTACATATTTGAAGGTATTTTTATGTCTTGGTATGATGTCACTATGAGAGACCTTAAGAGGTGTATAATCATGTTGGACTCTTGACAAGCCGTGAGGTGGCCAAAGGTATTTTGAAAGAGAATTTGTATGATTTAATTTTTCTTGTCCTAGTGTTATAGTGCATAAAATGAGTATGAGTGTTTACAAGGGGTGTTTAATAGTCTCAAAGAAAGTGAGAATGAATGTTTTAACTTAGGTCCATGACCGTCTTGAAAAACATGGATCTAGGGGTGCATAGAGGTATCATCATGAAGAAGCAAGTTTGTTTACATATCAAGAAGTGTGACTATAAAAGGAAGCAAAACATTGTGAAATATGTGTATGTATGATTTGAGCATGAAATTGAGGTATGTAAGCTTACATATATTTGTTTTTTGTCTCATAGACTTCAAGATAAGTGTCAAGTGTTTCTTGAGCATCTAAAAGGCCTGAAATTGATAGTTGAGAAGAGTGAGATGAGTATTATGAGCTCAAGTTTAAGTATATGATTGTGTCAGTCAAGGGTAGGGTTGTGGTCTACACGTTAGCAAATGGATTGAAGACCAATGTGGATTCTATGAGAATGTCATAAATTGTTCATTGTGGCTTGCTATGAGAAGAGAGGATCTGGTAGATAGTATTATGAAGGTTGTATCATGATACAAGGTTTTGAAACATGAAAAAGGTAGATAGATAGAGCATGATGTTCCTTTATCTTTTTTTTTTTTGTTCACAAGAATGTGAAATCAAGTTTGTTGTACCAAGTTCTAAGAGTTGTGTTTCTTGATACTATGAATTCTTTGTGTGAAAAGTGGAGTTCTCTAAGTTTGAAATATGTATCTTAATAGTTTTAAATACGATGATTTCAAGGAAAGGAAATTTGGTTTATATGAATTTATATGATAGACTACTCTATTAACGTATTTCTAGTTTGAATATTGACTATTGAGTAAGAAGTAAAAATATAATTACAAGATAATTAGACAAGTTGAAAGATTGTATTGTGCATGTTTGAGCCTAAATTTGTGTATTAATTCCTAGCTTATGATTTCAAAGCATTATATTGAGGATTTGATAATATTTGATGCAAGGAGGATGTTATGGTTTGAATCATAAAGGAGGAAAAGTCTGATATAGACTAAAGATGCCTAGTTGATTGATGTCTTAAAGGATCAATGTGTGATAATGTTTGTGGTTGATCATTTCCTTATGTTTATATTATAAGTTTTTAAGCACAAATAAAAATTAAGTAACTCCTAGTTCAGTTTGAATAGATACAACAAAGTGTTTGACAGATTTGTGTTATAATAAGAAGTTATGCACTAGATGGTGATAGATAGTTTGGAGATGACTACAAGGTCTACAAGGATGGATGGTAGGAGGAAAAGTGAATATAGGAGTATATGGGTAAAATCATGTGTGATATAAGGTATGGTTAAGTTTGAGGTTGAAATTATATGATTTTTCTTGCATAGTGGCTTGAATTGTTTCTAATAAATCTTGAATGCTGATTGACCTAGATATGCATGGAGTTCTTAATAAATTCATGAGGAGGTTTGGTAATCAAGCATACGAATTGAGACATGATGGAGAGTATAATGAAGTCATTACCATGAAGAATGTATTATGAAGAGATATTGATTATAGAGGCTTGATTCTTGTGATTGGATCATAAAGGAATGACATGGTTTGGATCAATGGAGAAATATATTGTTCTATTAACTATTCCATGTTCTTTTAAGAGGTTGATATCATTTATTTGATTATAAGGGAATATATGATTTAGGGGGAGCTTGGTGGCTTCATGATTCTAAGGCTCAAGACTAAAATGGAGTTCTTTAACACAGCTTTGGTAAGATTGATACCACTGCATCAAAAGAAAGTTTGTGTTTTCATTGTAGATGTATTTGAGGTGCCTAGAAGTCAGGGGGTGTTTTGATTTATTTTTTTCAAGAATGTGTGATTGAATACAGTACAAGTAAGTATGATCATAAGGGGGTAATATGTTATGTTCTCAGCTTAAAAATGCATGTAATTTAGTATACAAAGTCATGAAACATGAAGAGATTGGTGACATAGCTAAAAAAATTGTTTGGTCCTTGAAAGGTAAGAGGTTCATTGTATCTTGTGATTAGTATGACTAGTTTGGTATACTCGCATCAATTATTTGCATTATCAAGGTTTAATTCAAAGTTGGAAAGAATTTATTTGCCAAGGGGGTCTATGTTTCTCTTGTGTTTCGTAAGAGTCAAATTAGATAAGAAAAAGTTCTAATGGAACTTGTTTTATTTGGTTAATGTTTGAAACCAAAATGTGAGCCTATTATGTTGTGATAATATAGAGTTGTAGTTTGTATATTTGTCATTAATTTAAAAATGGGGAGACTGAGCTAATTGTGTTTTCCATCAATAGGTTTGTCATCAATGATAAAGGGGAGATTGTTGGTAGTGTGTTTTCATTGATTTCAAAGTAAGAATATGAAATTTATTTTTTCATTGATGTTTGATGTGTCATTGATGTTAAAAGTGATTAGAAATAAGAAGGTTGATTGGTAGTTTCATTTGAGTTTCTTGGTCTTGATGATTTTTCATGGGTTATTGAGCATGTATGATAACTTGAAATGACTTATAGAGGTGTTGTAGTGCTATGGTGATGTTTTTATGATGTCATGAATTATGATGAAGGTACTTGTAGGAGTTAAAGTGTATCAAAGTGACGAGAATGTAATTTTTTGATGAAGTAATCATGTTTAAGGTGCTTGATTATGAGGCATATTCAGTTGAATGAGGTATGAAATGATGAAGTATAGGTATGTATGAGATGTTTAAGCTTGGTGAGAGCATGGGTAGCATGAGTATGAGGTGTTAAGACACTCACAAATGTCTTATAGTGTTGGTTCAGGTGTTGAACTAATTTTTACTCCTATTCCTAGAACTAGCTCTTGAGGAAGAATGTCCTAATGAAGAAGATTCATCATTTCTAAGTTAATTTGAGAAAATTTTAGTATTGTATATGTGTTATCATGTTGATTTAGATGTGTAGTTAAAATTTCAGGTCCTAATGTTGAATATTTTGCAAGTTATGTCATTTTTACTCCTACTGAGTTGTTAGAATTGAGAAAACAAGGTTGATTTAGACATTCTAATGCTCATTGAAATGAGAAAACTCTACATGGTGGTACAATACTTGATGGTAGTTATGGAAGGATCCTAGGATGTCATTCCAAGTACTATTTTGAGATTTAAGGGAAGATATTTATGAACAATCATTAAGAAGGTAAACAACTTCTAAACCCTTCTAAAACCCCATGTATGAAGATATCAAGAATAACTTGATTTTAGTTTCCAATAATTTATTTTTTGACCAAGTTTGAAAATTTCACGTTGTAGAGGACTCCTCCAGCTTTCTACAAGTGCAAGTTAGGTTTGATGGATGTGTATGGACCCTACTCAAAAAGGAAAGTTTATGAAGTTATGTTTTCTCTTAAGTTCTTCATTGGAACTATTTAATAATTTATTTTTGGAGGAAATATGGGATATTTAATACATTTCCATGGTGTTTTCATACAATGGTTGAGTCATTAGGAGGTCTGTTATGGCTTGTTATGTAAGACCAGTTTTGGGAAGTTTCAGGTGACCTAGTTGTAGAGGTGTTTTGGTGGTGCTTCAGTCTAATTTTTATTTTTGAGTACTTGGTGAAGATCCCAATGAGATGATATTTCCATTGATATATCAAAATTTCATGGATGAGGTGATATGATGAGGTTTTGAGCTTCATTTTTAAAGACTAGTTTTGGGGCATGTTGGTTGTCCTTGTTCTCAAGTGGCTTCATGAGGTGAGATGATGTTGTAGAGGTGTAGTAGCTTGCTAAAGGTTGATGGAAGGATTAAAAATCATGTATAAGTTGTCTTTTAGTTCTGGTGAAGGTATTTTTCTCAAGAAAATCTATTTTGGTGATAATGTATTTTGGGTGTAATTAGGATTCTTGAGTCCTAATGGAGGTTTAGATGCTTCTAGATGTCAATACCGGCCTAAATATTCCATTATGTGATGTTTATAGGATGTTATTATGATTTTTAAGTTATTTTTTCCTATGATGTCTTACCTATATGTTTTAGGATCATAAATTGGGTATAAAAGCAAGTTATAAGGCTCATTTGAGCTAGTTGTGAGTGTAAGGAAAAGTGTGAGATAGAGGGCTAATTATAGAAGTGAAAGAGGTCTATGTGACCACAAATGAGCCAGTTGTGAGTGTAAGGAAAAGTGTGAGATAGAGGGCTAATTATAGAAGTGAAAGAGGTCTATGTGACCACAAAGATATGGATGAGAAGATGATGTGATGTTATAAATAGTAATCCAATGTTATAGAGGTAGGTAATTGGACTTAATCAACTTGAAAAATAAGTTCTTGAGTGAGTTAACAATAAGGGAAGATTTGGAGAATATATAGGGAAAGAGATTCATTTTTTCATCATCAATTGTTGAGGAAAAATGTCGAGGTGAAAAACATATCAGGTTTCTTTGGTTTGTGCCGAGGCATCTTGGTAGTTGATGCCTCCTTGTAGGGTTAGTACTCTAGTAAAACTAGGGGTTGGCTGTAGTCCTAAGTTTCACTTCAAAGGTTATGCATGTTGACACTTCATGCAAAGAGTTCTTAATGCTCACTCGAAGCACATATAGCTACCATATCTTTCCTTTGAGATGTTTGACAGGAAGTTAACATGCATGTTTATAATCATATTTAACCATGAAACCATTCAATACATATAACCATTGCATTCAAGTCACTTTGGAAACACATATAATAAAGAGAACTAATAGTTTAAACATAACCAAGATTAACTGAACAATTATATCTCCATACTCAGACATATCCATAACTAGAATCCATCCAAAATTATCCATTATAACTAAAAAGCATTACATAGTGGAATTTGAATACATTACAGGTCATTGTACCAATGCGATGGACCATGTGCATAAGTATTAAAACCCTATATTTGTATTAGAATAACATAACTCTTCTAAGCCTAAGAGAACTACTTTGAATAATGAGCTACATTAGGTATATATAGGGGTGGGGACTTTCCCTTCACCACTCATGCACTCTCTTAAATTCATGTGTGCTCACAAAAATAGACCAAATGCTTTCTTCCCTAAAATTATCCATGCGTATAAAGATTTCATGCCTTTACAAATTCTTCTCAAAATAGATTAATCCTAAATATAAGACTTTCTTTAACCCTAGTATTATCCTCCACCAAGCGTGTTATGCATATGATTTTTTCACTTCCTTTCTCCAAACTCCAAGTCTATTTTTAGCCTCGACATGGAAAATTGATGAAGTACCATCTTTTTTTTGGTGTGTGTGCATTCATGTTCTCTACCTTTTTACCATCTATGTGTGCCCTTCCATGCACTACCCATGTTCCTATGAGTGCACGTGTTCCTACGATTAAGAATATATACTTCTCTAGTACTTCATCTATTTCTCCTCTAAACATTGGTGCTCCTTGTGGGGTCAGTGCTCCTTATTGATTTGGTTCTCAAATAAATTTGATTCATTTCTCTAATAAACATGTGTTATAGTGGGTTTTCTTCCCCTTAAGGGTTTCCCACTTACATATTGTATTCTTGTGTTGATGTTCTCTCATTTTCTCTTCTATGGTTATGTTCTTATGGGTACATGATTAATAGTTATTTGAGTGGTTGCTTAAGTGAATGAAAAGTGTTATTGCTAATTGATTCACCCGCCCTCTCGCTGATTTTTCTTCCAAAAGTGTGTACGTTGAAGAATAAACTAAGTTTTCAACATAAGCACAATATTTTGTTGAATATATGGAACCACTCATTAATAATTATATCTATTAATATGTTTTCATCGAAATTACTAATTGTTTACTTCGTAAGGATATGAGGGATGTCCAAGATATTTCAATACAATTAGGGATGTGTTCTCATGATTAATTTCAAACACCAATCTTTTGATTACACATTTTGAACATAATATTTCAATTATATATGCTGATGGTTATTTTAATTATTTTACTATGCAAATATTAGTGTGTGATAGTTGATAAACACAATTTGTTATTTAGCTTTTACGAAAACTATTTTTTAAAGCTATGCGATGACACATTAAAAATTATATTTAATAATATTTTTTGTTGATACAAGTGATTATTTATATAATTTATCAATTAATATGTCTTATTGATTTTTTACATAAGAATATGGACCCAATATATGTGTTTTATGGTAGTTGTATCTTATGATATGAGTCATGAGTGCTTCAAATTTGAATATATTATTTATGATCAAAGAAATGAAGTGATAAACATTATATTTTTTCCATTCAATGATGGAAGTAATGTTATTGCATCATATAATTGAGCTCTTATTTATTGTCTTACCACTCTTGTAGAATGTGATGTAAACATGTTGGTGGTTGAAAAATTCAAAATTTCTCTATGAACAAATTTTTGGTAACATTTTTGTAAGGAATAAGAATTGATCTCACCTCATACGATGGAAATGAACTATGTACATTTTTATGTGATGCAATGATAAAATATGTATAAGATATTTCTGATTTGAAAGTGAAGAGAAATTGGGGTGACCTAACAGTGTTTATGTTGGTGACTTTTTTACTAGGGTAATTTTGCCACATAACGCGTTATACCTAAAAATACATCAATAATAGAATATAACAACTTTATTAGTACCTAGTGAAATAATGGGTTATTGTTTTACTCCTTATGTTAATGGGGTTTTTTTTTCCAAGTACAAAGTCAAAAATCAATACATATCAAGAACAATATAAAACGAAAATAATGAAATTGGTAACTACTAAGTTAGAAGTGAATACACATCAAAAATGTGATACATTAGAAACATCACTAGTATTATGACCATAAATTTTTGTCCATTATGGATAATTATATGTAAAATGCCCAATAATATAACTCCATTATAGATTATATGAGGAATGGGGATGACATATGCCTTACTATATAGAAAATATTTTTCCTTGTTAGTTTTACTATCATAATATACATCCTTGGATATTATTATTATTTTTCATGGGGACTAAGAATTATTTTAAGAATGTGTCTATAATAATTGAATTTAGAGCTCTCTCTACTTAGAATAGTTTAACATCTCACTAATCATATCCAAAATTTTATAAAAATAGTATTGAAATTGGTTAAGGGTGTATACATATATGTATACAATTAAAAAGAGAATATAAATGTTATGTGTGTATGCAAAAGAATAAGCATGTTACCAAGGTATTTTTATTTACTTACACATTCAAAATTAGATCTTCCATCATAATTAATTATATAGAATTTATTATTTTATTTCATGTTTTAAACTATATAAATTTTAGTTTGATATGTTAAATATTATGTTTTATTGTAGTAAAAATTCATCAACTTAAAATATGGAAAAAACTCGTAGAGATGACATAGATGAGTTAGAATATTTAGAATATACATATGCATGCAATTTTCTTACAAGGAAAAGAAAAAAATGTGTCTCAGTAATTTACAAATCAAGTGAAGATGCATTGAAATGTCATTTTTTTGTAAATTCTATATGTCTCATGTCATGTAAATAATTGATAATGTTTAACTTCATTTTTCTAATTAGGAAGTTTTGGGGAATCGATCCAAGACAACATTTCAATAAATTAAGTCTAGGTGGTCCTTGATTTGAAGAAAGAGAAAAGAAAACATTGAGGTGACTTCTTCTTCAATAAGAAAAATGTGTTTTTCAAACCAAATACATGTTGTTTAGTTATAATTCTTGACGTCGATAATTTATTTCATGGTTTATACATAAGGATTAATGATATACATCATTAAATTCTTAATTACATATAATTAATTATTTGTAACTATTTCAATAAATTTATGTAGAAAAGGATGAGAAGGATCTAGGGACATATCAAAGGACCTCACCCCAAATAAAGAGAAACACATACATTACGGTGAAAAATTATTCAAGAAGTATGATATGTTTTTCAACATGGACATCTTATTTCATTTTAAGGTTTGAATGTGGATATTTCATTTATCGGTTTGCACATAATATCCCTATAACACAATAATTTTATTTGATTTCATATCTTTTGTTGAGCATAGGAGGTTGAATGACATGGGGTTGGAAATGAATTTTTATATCCTTACAAGATTATTGAAACATTATACATGTCCCTCACATGATAAATGATTCCAATCCATCAAAACAATAATTGGTGTTAGGTGATAACATTACTTTGAATGAGTAATTGGAAACACAAAGGAAAATTGATGTAGTAACATATGGGTTCATGAGAAGTATTTTTACGCTTGAAAATATTTATAGTTATAAAATAAATATTTTTGTAATGCAACACCAATCCTAAGAAAGGCATGCAAAAACCATTTTCCTTGGTCATTTTTGTAGAATCCTACCCGAATGTAGACAACACTATAAACGTTGTGTAAAATTATACAAGAAATGAAACACTTTTACTTATTGGAAATCTCTTATGTGAAAAACCCCAAGTCTTATGTGAAAATTTTGAACACCATCAACACCATAGAATGTTTCATTTTTGTGGGAAATTCACTTCAATGATAGAATTTATGTAAAAATAATTACTTATCAACATTGATATAGTTAGTAGAGTATACATGTGGTTCTTGATCCATATATTTTGATAAGGACAAATATATTTAATCTAATCAAAATCAATATAATATAAATGTACTTATGGATATGATCAATTACCTAATTAGTTGACCTAAGGAATATTATGTAGGCATACATTTACATGCAAAAAGTATATAGGTATTTTGTGCATACTCAAATCCTCATGATTATGTTCAAAGAAGTCAATGTAGGGATGGTGTTGTGATGGTATATGGGTATCATGGATGGTGTGAGGAGAATATGAAGCAATAAGGTATGTGAGGATAAATATATAGGCAAGCAGGAAGGAAAATTATCAAGACCGATATTCTCATGAAAGTAAGACCCACTAATAAAGGGTAGAGAAACTCATATAAACCTACTCATGGTGTATGTTATAGTCAAGGATGATAGTGATACACTTTTCTTGGTCAATGTTGTGATCAAAGAATAAGGGATACTAGGTTAGGCCATACCGATGAAATAATTATTAGATGATGGTTGACCTAAATCATGTAAGTTCATGTGAGGAATGAGGATGGAGGAGATGAAACTAGTCTTAGGAATAAGAGAGGATACTCAAATCCATAGTGGAAGTAAATTTCTCATGAGAAGGAAGATGAGGTGATTTTTTTATGGAGCTTCACCATCAAGGAAAATGAGTTATGAGATGATGAGTGTTAGTGAGGGTGTGCAAAGTGAATTACCTATCATATCATCTTAGATAAGATGCCAATTTAAATGTTGTCTTCATTTAGAGGAGAAAGAACATGAGGGAAATGTCCAACTCTACCTAGGAAGACTTGAATACCCAAAGTAATTCAAGGTGGCGGTGGGTGTGCATTATTTGGTGCTAGATATGATAAGGATAATATCACAAATATATCCTAAACTGAGTATGTGTAGATGATGTAGATAGAATGGGTGTTGAATGTTTGTGTTGTGGATAGAAAATGATACATGCAGATGATTTATGGATTGAATTGGAGTCATATAGGGTGTTTTGTCAAAATAATTTGCAAAACGACATCTTGATGTTCTACAAATATATGAATGATGAAAAGGTATGAATGTCTAACTATTGTATTGATTTTCAATCAAATTACTAAGAAATAATGGGATCAAATACATGCATGCATGCATGCATGCATACATACATACATACATACATACATACATATGTATGTATGTATTGCATAATCACATTTACTGAGATAATTTTTTTATATGGGTTCAACTAACCAAATAGTATAACAAATAAACCTATGTGAATATATTAAAAACAAATATGGTTATAAAACCATATAACAAATAAAATAACCATTAAACACAATAACAAAATAATTACCTAATAATAATGGTAAAAATTAAATATACCTATGTAAAGAATATCTATAATGCATGATTACCTATACTATAGGTTTTACCTAAAATTCACCCTTAATTTTCCATTTCCGCAAGAGAATAGGAGAGGAAATTTATGAATGCCTGAAATTTGTCACATACAAGTGAATTCATGAAGATATCTGCTCACTTTGTAGAAATTGGAAAACTAAAGCTAAATGTTGTGTTTCAAAACATTCTCATGGATAAAAGGTACCTATACCTCAATGTGCTTCATTCTCTCATGAAACATCGAGTGCGAAAAGTTTCAAAACACCTTCATTGTCAACATACAAGGTGGTATATTTATCCTGTGGTAGTCCAAGTCCCTCAAGTATGTGACTTAGCCATATTTATTCACGATAAATCTACACCAAGCATGATATTCAGATTCTATGGAAGATCAAGAAGAATTTTTTTATTTCTTTCCTCCCCATGATATGTGACCAAATTTCAAAAGAAATAAAAAACCATAAGTGGCTTTTTTGTCATCAATTTTTTTAGATATTGTAATGATTTTTTACCAAAACTTAGAACCAGGGGTTTTAGGTCCCCTCCTTAACAACGTCATTAACACAAGATATTAAAATTAATCTAACACAAATCGTGACCAATGAGCCTACACCAACAATGTAATTTTTCTTCCATCTCCACTTTTAGAGCCACCATCTGAAACTAACACCGAAGATGCAAAGTGCACCACCACCAAGAGAAACCACCACCACAACCACTCGGTTATGAAACACCCACCACCACTAGTAAACCATCCCAAAGGGATCACGTCCAATGGGATTTGAACTTGGGTGAATCCAAACACAACCGTCTCTGTCTTAACCAATCCACTAAAACCCCATTCAAAAATTTGGTTCCTTAAAGACTTTCATTATACCATGGCTATGAACTGGAGTGGTGGAGTAGTTTCTCTAAGTAGGAAATGGGGGTGGGATTGGGTCTTTAATGTCCACCAAGCTATCCACATTCGGAGCACCCCACTATGTTCCACTTGGTTCATATGGAGAAGTTTGACCCCTACCTCAAGGAGTCCCCATGGCAACTTATCAAAAACATCTAATGAACTCAATGGGAATGGAATGAGGGTTGATGATTACAAACTACTTATAACTCACCAATAGCCCAAGACCTTGAGTTATTTCTTATCATAAATGTTACATGCATGATTTGAATCTGAGTATCTATTCAAGAAGAATTGATTATTCTTATTTTATTCTAGTTAAAAATCCATAATGCCCTTGAGATTTATTAAGATCCACCTTGCTTCTTTCTAATGAAAATTCTAGGTTCCTACAAGAACTGTGAAAGATATATGATCGCAAAGCTGATATCTAGTCTAGTATAATTTAGGTAAATGAGACTCCCAATTAGATGTCGATAGATATTTTTATTTAATAGTGGAGATGAATCGTATAACACAAATGAATTCATGTCTCATAGATGTGGAAATCGATGTAAAATCCATCATCCTAAATTTCTTGATCATGGTATTGGTATATTTAAACTGAGAAACAAATATATGATTCTCTTTTTTCCATACTTCTAAACCAAGGTAATAGTGCATGAGCCTAAAATTTTTCTTGCCCAACAATAGATATAGATATTTATTCATTGCATCAATCATCTTAAACATGTTACAAGTGATGAATATATCATTAATATATACAAAAAGTATGAAAATATGTCCTCCTTACTACTTGAGGTAGATATTGGGATCATATAGATTCCTCTTGATTCTACTTCAAATGAGATGCTCATAAATCTTTATGTACCATGCCCGAGGATATTATTTAATACCACGGAGTGATTTGATGAGTCTAGATACCTTTTCTTCTTTTCGATGTACAAAAAAACCCTTTGACTGAGTCATGTAGACTTATTCTTGTAAGCCTCCATTGAGAAAGGAACTTTTCACATCCATCTAGGAACTTTCAATCCAAATTATACAAATAGAGAGAATATCATCTTGATCATTTTGATCTTAGGGGGGAGAAAATGTCTCCTCATAGACTATGCCTTTGTTATGAACATACCCCTATGTTACAAGTATTTATTTGTACTTTTCAATGGTACCATATGATTTTTACTTGGTTTTAAAAATCCATCTACATCCAATGGAATTTTTCCTAGTGGAAGATTGAAAAGCTACCATGTGCTATTTTTCATCACTGATTGATACTCAAAATCCATGGAATATTTCCATGATTTAGAAAGTAGGGATTCTTGAATAGTAGAGGTCTCAATTTATTCAAAAATATACTCATCATGCCAAATGTACCTCTTCACAAGATTTACTATAAGTCAATGGTCCAGAGTGCATGTATTTGGAGGACCATCAAATTTGGAATATTGAATAAAATTTGTATACTACTTAGGAATATGTTGACTATTTCTTATTTGTTATGGTAATGTCAAATCATCACCATCATCTCCATGATAACTATCATCATCAGTGGGAACATCAAATTTCGTTATCACAACAAGTGTTATTTAAACATCGTGTGAGTTTGTGGAAGGATCCTCAACTTATTTCTTCTCAAGAAACTTAACATACTTGCTTTACTTTGGTGTATACTTTCCTAGTTTTTGATCCATCATCCTGTACCCAATAGATTATTCATTATATCTAATGAATATGTATTTTCATGCTTTCATATCCATCTTCTTTCACTTCTTCTTGGGTATGTACATGCTATATTTTGACCCAAATAATGTAAGGCATGTAATAGATGACTTTCGATGTGGTGTTACTCCATTAATAGCAATTTTGGGCACTCTTTTCAAAAGGTACACTTTAGTATTTATTGCTTCGCCCATAATTTCTTTGCAAGTCCCAAATCATCGATCATGTGTAACACCTTTGACAAACTATTATATTTCTCTTTTGCATTGCAAGCGTTGACATGCAATTTTCTTGAATGAGGTGTGTTCCTTGATTGTTGAAGATCATGCTTGTTATAGATAAATCATTTCGATCTTGGATTCATTATAATGAAATGATATGTTTTCAAAGAATCCATTTTCACATTTGGTAATAATGGTTACAAACTTATCTCTATTAACCTGCCTCTTCCTTTGATAAATTGGAATTGATCCAAGAAATGTTTTAAATCTCCTTACGTGGTCTCGAATGGTAAACTGACATTTAGAGGTTGAGAGACGTAATGAACTGAACTTTTGTATGTTTACAAATTCTTTATTGTCTTGTAAGATTGTGCCTGTATTCTGTTGTATGTTTTGTGTTTGGATCTTCTTGATTGATCTCAGCGGGATGCTTATGGCATTAAGTGAATTGGGGCCCTGCTTCAGGACTATTGAGAAAAAAATCTAAGTCCTAGACCTATGAAATCTATCCTAGTGGGATTCCTAAATTAAGGTATTATACCTACCTGCTACATATATCTATTTTGTTGGGATGGCATCCTAACCTAAGTTGTTGTACTAAGTGGAATAAGGGGAAATAACCTAGGTAATGCTAGGCTATTTCTAATTCTAATACCTTATGCTATACGGTTGTGAGTTATGACCTAACCTAAGGTGGAAATTACTTATTGAAATGATTTTTAAACCTAAGGTTATTATTTCTAAACTAGCCTAAGGTCTTATCCTAAGCTAATGGTACCTATCCTAACTAATGAAATGTGGAAAGGGGACCTAAGGGTCATATGGAAAATGGGAGGCTAGGCAATGGGTTCCTAAGCTATTTATGAGATTTGATTTTTGTATTAAATTCCAATGAACTTCCAGATTAGGCGGAAGCATGAAAATTTAGTGGGACTTACGTGGAGTCTTCACTAAAGTTGGAAATGCATGCTGAAGTTGAAATAGGTTTTGCCAATTCTGGATGGCGGTGGCATGGAGAGATAGGTGGGAATTTTGTAATCAATGGCATTAATGAACCTTGGTTTTTGTGAGCAAACCATCTTGGAAACTATGAGGGCGGATTTGTTGGAGGTTGTTTGGTCTTACATGCTTTGTGATTTTTTCTCTACATGGAGCTATCTGGTTCTTCAAACCAGCAGTTCAACTTTCACTTTGTGCCTATTTTTGGTTTCTCTGGTCTATTTTTGATCCAAGAAAAATATATGAGGCATCAGTAGAAAGAGATGTTTGGTTTTTGATCTTTCTTGGAGGAGAAGAAGAGTTGGAAGCTTAGTTAGAAGTCTCCCTCTAATCGCTGTAAGCACTATCAAGAATTATAGTCTCTCGCCTTTTAATATTTCTTTCTTTCTTCTAAATGTTTCATTAAAATAATTATGCTCTCATGAGATAAAAGGTTACATGTTTTATCAAAGTTATTTACTTTCATGATTGAATGAATCTCTGTGATTTTTGGATATGAATCCATTGCATGATAATTTTAGTCTTTGGATGTTTTTCTCTATACAAGTTCAATGGTGATATGCATATGGAACCTTCGAGGCTTTGTGTTTGTTTAAAACTCATATTTGAGGATTTGGTGTTTGTTTGGAACTCATATTCAGGACTGTCTACTCAAAAAGAGTTTGATTAATTGGGTTTTGATTTGGGTTTGAACTGGTAGTCTCTTTTGAAATCTTCACCTAGATGCATCTTGAGTTTGGAAAGGTTGTGGTACTTCTGTTCAGGACTGTACCATTTACTTTGAGCATGTAATGGTGTGTAAATGTTTGAGGATATTCTCGCTCTTCTCCTCTGCTTACGGTAACTCGTGTCTTGTTTGAAACTCTTTGATTGTTTTGATAGATAGATGCTGGAACTTTTAAGGAACTATATCTTTTTGTGAGGATATATAACCTATGGCTCGAGAATTTATTGTTTACTTACCCTTCGATATGAATTCAAGATTGTTTGAAAGTAATCAATAATAGGTTCTTGTAGTATGGGGAAGTGTTGTGTTCATACTTCAACTTGTGTTAATTTGAGTGGAACAATTATCTTCCCTATACTATAATTCTTTATCATGGTCTTATGTGGTAGATGGAGCTGTAAAAGTTATTTTAGTTGGTATTTCTATTACTATTCGAGTTCATGAGTAATGGAGAACTTTATTTGACTTATTACTTAGTGTTGAGTTTTTGTATTCTCTTTCAAATCCTTTTTAATGGATTTCTAGGTTTTTTAAAAAGAGAAGAGTTGAATACTCTCATAAACTGAATCTTGTTTGGGAGGATTTAGTACCTTTGGTTTGGGATTGTAGTGTATACTTTGTTCTTCTTTATGAATGTAAACTATATGTTTATTTTATATCGAGCTGTGTAAGTCCTTGTAGTTGGGATTTCCATTACGGTTCGAATGCGTTGCGATTGTGCAAACTTTTTTTGACTTAAACTTGTGTTGGGTTTTCGTATTCTATTTAAGATCCATTTGAATGGACATCTTTTGACTCACATCATGATCCTTATGTTCGCACTTACTCCTTCCACTATTTCCAATGAGCCTAAAGTTACATCTATTCTATTTTCTCATAATGGGAACACTCTTATTACTTATACACTTCCTACTCATGCCATTGAGATCTTAGACTCCATCAAGTTTTCCCCTCACTATATTTCTATCATTATCCACCACTCTTCTACTCCCGAATGTTCTACCTATTCTAGTTTCTCTACATGCATGACTCCACTTTCATGCGACATTAGGTCATTACCTCATGATTTACATGTTTTCATCTTTTTACCTTTATAGATCATGAAAATATTTTCCCTTAGCTCCTTCGGCATCCCATATTTAGTTTCTCCTACTCCTAGTACATATTATCCTCTTCATGATGGATCTTAGCTTTAGCATCACCTATGGTATTTAGAGCCCTTTCTCCTCTTGTAACACCTTTTATATATCCATCTCGCTTTTCTTCACACGTGGCTACTACTCATAGGCCTTTTTGCATCTATAGATCCCATAATCCACCTCATGGGGTCAGTACAGTAAGCTTCATTATATGTAGGTAGTTGTGAAGTAGGTGTTGTAAATGTATCCACCTATTGCCCTCTTATCATAGGCCCACATCTCCACCTAGGAAACCAATATGGCTGATGGAATGTTTTGTATTCTACTAGACACTACCACCATGTTCAACACTTGTCAATTTTTTTGTAACCATTACAATATGTGTTGAAATTTATTTTTGGTATACCTTGTTTTTCATGTTTTGAATTATTTTCTATTTTCATTGTTTTTATGGTTTTATTCACTAAATCACACACTTACTATGTACATATATCCTCTAAATAATTCATTTATATGCATGATTCCTAAGAAGAGAACTACTCATTAACACCTCTTTATTTTTCTTTGGCATTACTTTTATCATTTTCATCTTTATTGCTTATTATTTCTTATTGAAAACTTACAATTTTACATACCAACCAACATCTTACTCAACTATGATTTCATTGTTTTATCCTTCTAAATCTCTCAGTACAGGGACCTCCCATTACGATAAGAGTTCATGGGCGCTACTATCCCCTCTGGGCACTTTTGTCCTCTTTGTCTCTTTTTCCTATCTTTTGGGTCTTACTTCTTTATTGTCTTCTTTTATCACCCTTGGTTAGAATTTTCACTTGTTAATGATGAAACTTAAGCAAAGGAATCATATATATACACATGTCTTATTTAACCTCATTAGGGGACAATCATTCAAGAGACACATACATCTACAAGGAGCTAATATTTTCTATCTACTACATCAAGGATTGCATTTTAGACTACATACTTCACTTCATAGGAGGGTTTATTCTGAATTCCATACCACACATTTGTATTTGGGACAAATTAGTTATATCCCACTATCTCTTTATGTGATGAAACTAGGGAATCCTAGCTTAAGGGACACTATTTCAATCACACACACATAAGAACTACATAGAGTCTGAAATGTAGTGTAGCACTCAGTGACAATCACATTAGGGTGACCACCGAGGTTAGTTCAACTCAAGCATATGCATATTTTTATTCATCTAATGTGTGCTTGTGATTAACTAAAAATGTGAATTTTATATGTTAATCTAAACTAGTAACAAGGGAATAACTGATATAAATGTGATGTAAAACACTAAATAATTTTATTTAATATTTTTAATGAAATCAAATAATGAAAATAGGAAGGGGTAGGGTAGTAACCTAAAATTAACTTACCTCATTGTATGCAGAACTGGGTAAAATGATGTGTTGACAGGACAGAGACTAATGGTGTTACCCAGGAAATTACATAAAATGAAGATCTTCCTAGACTAGGGCGCCTAGGAGATGATTGGGGCACTTCGGGGCACCCTAGTCCATGATTTGGGTGTTTGGGTCTGTGAAACATCTCAAGGTCTAGTTTTGATAGTGTCACAAGGTCTTCACAACACCTTCGTCTTGGTTTCATGGTTGTAATAATATCCTCGTTAATGTCATTGTAGTTGTATGATGAAGATCTACTTGTAAAACCCCATACAAAGCATCAAATTCCTAAAAACATAAAGATGAAAATGAAGGGGTCGAACTGACCTTAGTTGCCACAATGGTGGACTTACGACTAAACATTGCTCTACATTCTAGACCCAGTAGTTATGTGTGCTTGTGTTTGCAATTTTTTTCCTATGTGCCCTAGCAACAATGACATAGAAGTAGGGGCAATAACTATATGTAAGATGCAAATGGTGGATGGAATAGAATGAATGCAACCCTTTCCCCTATGCTTGTGTGATGCAGATGTAAAGATGCCCAAATGTAGTTCTTTCCTTAGTAGATAGCTAGCTCTTGATAGTAAGATGTCCACCCATAATATGGTGAGTATGTTATGTTTATATAGGGATCTCTTGTTCAAATTTCAACACTAATGGCCCAAAAATGCCAACTAGCACCTAGGGGAATGTAATAACAAATCGTAGAGACCGACCTCAAAATTTTAAATGCGAACAAAGTGTGACCAAAACCGGGCACCTAAAAGAGGACTGGGTGCCGACGGCACCCTAGCACCTTTCCGGACGCCTTAGCCAGAGACTAAAAACATCAAACCACCAAATAATGATAGCTGAGACCTTCTAAAATATGACTAAAACTATATAGAAAACTGATGACTATGTGAGACAAGTGACAATGATGACCGACTAACTGACAAAAAGACTAAGGGATGATCCATTAGTGAATAATTTTATTACGCGAGATCCATATATAAAATAACATACTTGGCGTATAAATGTAATAGTAAGTGTGTGATTTTATGACTACATTTGCCCCTACTTTATATTGGTGATCAAAATCTCGAACATAAAGTAGATAGAGATGTGTACCTGAGAGAAATCTAGAGAATCCCATGTTGTAGTAGAGCATGGATGTGTAGTAGAAGTGTGCCGAAAGAACCAAAAAGTGTGTCGAACCATGGATCAGTGGGTTAATCCATACAACGTAGTGAAAAGTGTAATGTCATGATGAGGTGTGTTAAATGAAAGTGATGATTATGATGTTAGATGATTTCAAACGTTGTATGATGACGATGAAATGGGGTGGGGAGTGATTAGTTCCCAACCCGAATGCGTATATGTGAATAACTAACTAGAGGATTTGGGCATCCTACCAATATAGGAAGAGTTTAGGGAGAAAAGTGTGTTATTCTCCAATCTCTAATTACATCCTCAAGATCTAGCCATTGCAGATGGACTCAGATCAAATATTTGATGGTTTTCTAGATCCAGACAAATTTGATCAAACAATTGACCCATATAGAGTGGTATAGGAAAGGCACTCTTTCCCCCACTCCATGGGTGTCACCACAATGTAATAGCTTCCAAGTTAGGTCATTTGGAAGTGAACGTGAAAGGTGATATGGCTTCCAAGTTAGGTCATCTGGAAGCAAGCACAAAATGTGAGGTTTCCAAGTTAGGTCATCACGGAAGCAAGTGTGAAATATGAGAAGGCTTCCAAGCTAGGTCATCTAGAAGCAAGTGTGAAATGTGAGAAGGCTTCCAAGTTAGGTCATCTAGAAGCAAGTGTGAAATGTGAGAAGGATTCCAAGTTAGGTCATCTGGAAGTGAGAAATGAATGTAATCTCCTAAGTTAGGTCATCTAGGAGGCCGCACGTAACTCCCAAGTTATGTTATCTAGGAGGCCAATTGTGTTGAATTTGTATTGATGGAATGATATGATTTTGATTGTTAGGAATGTGAATGTGTTGATTGATTGATTGGTTGATTCATTCGATTGGTTACTCGTGGAGATATTTTACACAATTTACCCCTAGATTAGGTCATTAGGGGGAATTGTTTTGCTACGCCCTTAACCTATTGCTTGTATTAGCATATATGAGTAGTCGACTTATGGCTTACCATATAGATTTATTATATCATTTATACTTTCTCATGCTTAATAGGTCACTGGTGACGGCCATAACATATGAATAGTATATATAGAGGATTGTAGGTAGTAGTAGTTCATTATCATTGGAGCATTTGAATCTTATTATATGGTTTGGAGGTTGCCCCCTCGAAGTGGCGAAACTATTACAATTGCATATTGAGATCATTATTCTAAAATATTGTGTTATTTGGTGTTATATTGCTGCTCATAATCTGAATTATACTAGTAATTTCATTACAAGTGGTATCAGAGCTGCGATCTGGGCCAAAATTAGGGCAAAAACCCTAATTTTTTTTTTCCAAAATATATTTTTAACCAAAGCTACTTGGTGGGAGATATTTTTACCAGAGTTGTGAAACATGTCAAGTAAGGTTCCCTAAAATTTTTAGACTTTTTTTATTTATTTTGCACAAAATACTACAAATTTAGGGTTTTTCATAAAATTTCTCCCTAGGGTGCAAATTGTGGAATGTTTTCAAGTTCTTTACATTTTCGGAAAGCTTTAAAAAAATAGTATTAGTATCTTCTTTGTGTTTTTTCCTATTCGGCCAAATTTGTATCGAAACCCTAAAACCTAAGGTTTGATATCATGGTGGGGCCTTCCACAAGAGCAAAAAAGAATCTAGTTACTCTAGGTAAAACCCTAGATAAAGATGAGATAGTGATTGAAGAGATGGATTTAGAAGGGGTAAATACAGATTCCTCAACACTAGGGTTTATTTCAGTTGATCATAAGGTGAGTCAACTTGAGTATGAGTACATGAAATGTATAATCTGAGATGGCCTCTAAAGGATACATATCCCAAATCAATCATCGTTTGGATGATATCATGCAACATGTAAAGGGTAAATAGTATGGCCCAAATCCATCCCATATCAACCAAGGAGGATCTTCAGTTTAAAATCATGGACAAAATAACCATGTTGGATCACTTTTCCAGCCTAATCAAAATCCAACTTATTTGCAACCACGGAACATGATGCCGAAAGTGGATATGTGCAAATTTGATGGTAAAGATCCCCTGAATTGGATAAATCAAATGGATAACTTCTTTTAGTTACATCAAACACCATCAAGACAAAAGGTGACATTGGCATCCATGTATCTTGAACCAGACCAATTCGTTTGGTATCGATGGTTATGTGCTCAGAGGTAGAAGAATGGTCTCGGTGTCACTTGGACAGTTTTTATCGAGGAGTTGCAATTGCACTATAGTTCCAGTGTTTCAGAGAACTACTTTAGTCAATTAGCAAAGTTACAAAAAATAGGATCAGTCAAAGATTATGTGCATCAATTCCAAAACCTATCCTTAAGGGTGGAGAATATACCAAAAGAGAATTTAAATGACCTATTTCTTGGGGGTCTTAAGGACCACATCGAGCATGAGGTACATATGTTTAATCCACTCAAAAATTTTGATTCTATTATCATGGCATGTCGAGCAGAGGAAAAATTTCTTTTTAGTAGGAGGTCACCTTTCATTAACACCAAAGACCGTAGTATCTCTTCCCCTTCATTTTCTAGGCCAATTAGACTGACTCCTCACCAAATGGAAGAAAAGAGAGCAAAAGGATTATGCTTTAACTGTGATAGCAAATATGGACCGGGACAAAAATGTGCTAAGAAGAAGTTGTTCTATATTAACAGAGAGGTAATGAGGATGATGAGGATGCTAAAATTATAGGAAAGGTGAGGAATCGGTAGAATAGGAAGTAGAGGATCACCAACCTACAATTTCTTACCATACATTGTCGGTATTAGTACTCCTCAAACACTCAAGATTATTGGCTATCTCAAAAAAGCAGAAGGTGGCAATGTTGATTGACTCGAGGAGTACTCATAACTTCATAAATAGTAAGTTAGCTTCCCCTCAATTGTTTTATTTACCCGTACTCCGAAATGCAAGTTATGATTGCGGATGGTAAGACAATCAAGTGCACAAGAAAGTGCCATAGTATCAAGCTTTCCATGGGAGACTACATGTTAGACTCACCTATGTTTTTATTTCTATGGGAGGGGTAGATATTGTTTTGGGTGTCCAATGGCTCACAACCTTAGGTACTATAGAGATGAATTTCCAAGAATTGTTCATGTGATTTCATTTAGATGGAAGGACAATACAATTGAATGGGATGGTAGCTAAGTCTCCACAAATTATTAGCTCTCATCAGATGCAAAAGGTTCTTAGAAAAGGAGTAGATGGATTTATAGCAAAGTTATTTTCCATAGAAGTACAAAATACGAGTCTTCAATGCCATCCGATCTTGAAAGATTATTGATGCTCACTCATCATTTTGATGCAATTCCAAAGGGACTACCACCAGTTAGGGATCATGATCATGCCATTCATTTGATTCTAGGGATCCAAACACCTAACATCAGACCATACATATACCCATATTCCCAGAAAAGTGAGATCGAGAAAATGGTTCAGGAAATGTTGAAGGCATGTATCATCAAGCCTAGCCAGTGCCTATTCTTCCCCAATGGTCATGGTACGTAAGAAGGATGAAACATGGAGGATGTGTCTAGATTACCGAGAACTCAATAAGTATACCATCAAAGATAAGTTTCCTATTCCAGTAATTGATGATTTACTTGATGAATTACATGGTGCTATTTATTTCACAAAATTAGATCTTCATTCGAGGTACCATCAAATTAGAATAAAAGAGGAAGATGTTCATAAAATGCGGCTTTCGGGACTCATGGGGGCCATTATGAGTTTTTGGTAATGTCTTTTGGTCTTATAAATGCACCTTAAACCTTTCAAAGCTTGATGAACACTGTTTTTTAGGCCATTTTTAAGGAAATTTGTTTTATTTTTCTTTGATGACATATTGATTTGATAAGACATGGGAAGAACACTTACAACATGTAAATAAAGTGTTGGAAGTTTTGGAGAAACATACTCTCTATGAAAATCCATATAAATGTTCTTTTGGTGTACAAGAGGTAAAAGTGCTTGGGTCACATTGTATCCCATGAAGGCGTCAAAGTTGATCCTCAGAAGATCAAAGCTATGGTGGAATGGCCAAGGCCCAAAACTCTCAAAAATCTTCATGGGTTCCTAGGATTAACAGGGTACTACAGAATATTTGTGCGGGGATATGGTAGAATAGAAACCCCACTCACTGCATTGCTAAAGAGGGATGCCTTCCATTGCATAGACTTAGCCACTAAATCCTTTGAGTAGTTGAAGGAAGCCTTGTGCAGCACCCCAGTTTTGGCTACTCCCAACTTCTCAAAAACCTTCATTGTTGAATGTGACGCTTCAGGATCAGGATTGGGAGTAGTTCTAATGCAAGAAGGAAGACCAATTACATTTGAGAGTCACCAATTCAAAGGAAAATATCTACTCAAACCAATCTATGAGAAAGAAATGATGGCTATTCTTCATGCGGTCAAGCAATGGAGGCCCTATCTCATGGGTAGACACTTCAAGGTAAAAACTGATCATGATAGTCTCAAATACTTTTTGGAGCAAAGGTTATCATCTGAGGAACAACAAAAGTGGGTAACAAAAATGTTGGGTTATGATTTTGAAATCATATACAAAAAGGGTAAAGAAAATGTAGTAGCTGATGCGTTGTCCAAAAGGGATACATCCACAGATGCCTTACTATGTGGAATGTCCATGTTGATGGCCGATTGGGTGGATGAAGAAAGATTGGAATGGGATCAAGACAAGGATACACAATCTCTAATATAGAATATCAAGCAAGGATCTATGAAATCTAACAAATTTGAGTGGAAAGGTAATGCCCTATGGTACAAGGATAGGTTATACTTGAGCAAAGATTCTGAGTTGAAGAATAAGATTTTGCGAGCTACATGCCTCACATGTTGGAGGACACTCTAGGTTTTGAAGACATATCATAGAATAAAAAGAGAATTCTTTTGGAAGGACTCAAGGGGATGTACAAAATTTTGTATCGAGTGTTTAGTGTGAACGAGAATAGAGGGGAAACAATTAAGACACCGGTCTATTATGCAACCCTTACTTGATTCCTAGCCGAGAGATGGGAGGAGGTCTCCATGGATTTCATCACCGGATTTCCTTGTTCAAAGGGTAAGAATGTTATTTTTGTGATTGTGGATAGGCTCACAAAATATTCCCATTTTTGCCCTATCACATCCATTTGCAGCTAAATACATGATCAGCAACTATTTTTTTGGAGACAGTTCAAAGGCTACATGGAACCCCAAAAATAATTATAAGTGATCGTGATCCTATTTTCACAAGTAATTTTTGGACAGAATTATTTTCATGTTTAGGTACTCAAGTAGCTCATAGTTCATCTTATCATCCTCAAACTGATGGGAAAATGGAAGTGGTCAACAAATGCTTAGAGGGGTATCTACGTTGTTTTGTATCAGATAAGCAGGAAAGATGGATTAAATGGCTACCACTTGCAAAATGGTGGTATAACACATCTTTTCATACCTCTTCTCAAATGACCCCATTTTTAGCATTATATGGTTACCATCCACCTTCTATCACTTCCTCCTTAAGGGTGCAAACTAAGGTCAGATATGTTGAGGAACACATTCAACATCAACAACAGGTTTTGGCTAGTTTGAAGGAGAATTTAGCATTAGCACAAAACAGGATGAAACAACAAGTAGATCAACATCGTAGTGAAAGACATTTTGAAATTGGTGACTGGGTTTTTGTACGTCTCCAACCTTACAAATAGATGTCTCTAAAGCAATAGAAAAAGGACAAAAAACTTTCTCCTAAATACTATGGCCCTTATCAGGTTCTACAAAAAATTGGCAGTGTTGCTTATAAACTAGAGTTGCCTCCATCTTCACACATACACCCAGTATTCCATGTTTCATGCCTAAAGAAGGTTATTGGATAGAAATTTGAAGCCCAGACAGAGTTACCAGAACTTGATGAGGAAGGAAGAATCATTTTGGAGCTAGAGAAGATTCTGCAAACACGTACTAAGAGGCTGAGAACCAGAGACATTAAGGAATATCTGATCAAGTGGAAGAATCTAAGCATAGAAGATGCCACCTGGGAGGATGAAGGTTTTCTGCAGCAACATCCAGGATTATTCAATGTTGAGGACAATGTTGGTTTGAAGGGGAAGGGCATGCTACACCCTTAACCTATTGCTTGTATTAGGATATGAGTAGTCGAATTGTGGCTTACCATATCATTTTATTATATCATTTATACTTTCTCATGCTTAATAGGTCGGCCTAGGTGATGGCCATAACATATGAATAGTATATATAGAGGATTGTAGGTAGTAGTTCATTATCATTGGAGAATTTGATTCGTATTATATGGTTTGGAGGTTTCCCCCTCGAAGTGGTGAAGCTATTACAATTTCATATTGAGATCATTATTCTAAAATATTGTGTAATTTGGTGTTATATTGCTGCTCAAATATTCTTAATTGTTTGTTTTCCCCTATGTTAGGTCATTAAGGGGAAGTAATAAAAATTTCATATAGAGAAATTTGTGTTATTAGTTGCCCCTAGATTAGGTCATTAGGGGGGATGATCAGTGAAATGTCGTGTTGTGAATTAGTAAATGTCTTTTGGAATTTGTTGAATTGGTAGTGTTTTAAGCATGTGATGATATAAGGGGAATTATAGGATGACCCCAATGATATGCCCCCTTTTGGTAAAAAGGGGAAGTGATGTGAAGAATGAATGCTAAGCCGAAAGTATACGCGGAATATGTAGAAAAGTGATGGAAATCACAAAAAGTTGTATGATTTGGTTGGAAAATAAATTTAATGTGAGGTGATATGTGTGGAACATGTCCAATATGGTGGTAGGTGGAATTCTAAAAATAATTCCACAAACAGGGTGCAAATCGGAGTAGAAATACTTGAGATATGGCAAAAATTGTGTAACATGTATTAGTAGTGGTAAGAAGTGTGAAATAATTACTATAGTAAAGTGGGTGATGAAAAAGTGACTATAAGTAGTAAGGTGAAAAAGTGTTTAGTCACCTTATTTTTATTTACATGATTGTGAGAGTGAGCACGAGGTGAGTGAAAATGCCACAAGTGAGAGTAGTGCATCCTAGCCGGTTTGAGAGAGTGGCGACTTTTGTAGCATCACACATGACGATGGAGTTGGTAAGTGCCTTGATTTTTGCAAAATGTATGGTGTATTAGGCGTTTGTACTAATTTTCACAATTTTAAGAATTTTAATTTTCTTATTTTGAGCCTAGAAAATAGTGGTGAGGGCACTGCTAGTGACCCCTAGGACAGATGCACCCAGATCTGGGCATTAGTGTCCTAGTCTTGGGCACCCCAGTCTTGCATCTAGGTGCCCTAGTCTAAAATGTGTGTGTTTTTCCTAAGATGATGGAAAATGTAGTTTTTATGTATATTGATTATGGGAAGTTATTATGTTTATGCCTATAAGATGTTCTAATGCATGTTTGTTGTCATTTTGTGTTGTGTAGAGGGACATTCACTCGAGGGAGTTCCATGGTGGGCATCATTTGAGTACATTGCTTGATTGGTTTTTCGGATGATGATTGGGATGTTATGGACCATGTGCCATCCTATGGCATGTAGCACGGATGGGAGATGTGCCCCATAATATGTCGATGTTGACTACACTATGTGAGAGATGGTGTGCAGACACGTGTACCTTTTGGTTACCCATGGGGGAGATGACTATGACATTAGAGGATGTATATTATATATTGTGGTTTCCAATTATTGGGAGAGGGTTCAGGTGATGCCATTGGAGGACATGGATAGGTAGATGTGAGTGGTGAGATGGTATTTTGTAGGGACTCGAACACCTACCAAGGCTCATATCAGTCTAGATGTTATTATGAGGTCTAATGTTCCACACTTGCAAAAAATTCATAGTAGTTGTTATTACTTCATCTATAGTGGTGGAGGGAGGTGGTGTGGGCATCTTGTATAAGATGCACGATATATGTGGCATGTATAGAGGAGGAGAGTACTAGATATGTGTGGGCCTGATGTGTGTTAGCCCACCTGTACAAAGATTTATACCAAGTTTACTCATGATGAGCATGGAGGAGGGATATGAGCCACTATGTTGTTACATGTGTGGGCATATGAGCATATAGTGTGTTGAGGCTAGTTGGGGGCCATGAGGAGAGTGGGCTAGGCTTGAGATATACACAAGGAGATGGATTAACATTTGTGGGCGTAGGATGGATACTTGATACTTATAGAGCATTGATAGATAGGATGGGGCCCGAGGCCATCACATGGAGGCCATATCATGATTATGGAGGATGGCTCAAGATGTTGTGGAGCTAGAGTGTATTCGAGGATGATGTGGTTGGAGGATAGGTTTCCAGGTGTGGTGAGCTATTTCAGGTGGAGAGAGTATATCGTGATAGTTTGGTATGGCTCAAGATGTGCCCCTAGAGCCATATATATGGCTTAGAGCTATCAGAACACCTAGGAGGGCGGGGGCCAGGCCAGGGCCCACAGCGGAGTAGCTAGCACCTCCTAGTCTAGATGAGGTAGATGAAGTGATAGCAGGTTATAGATATAGATGATGATGCTGGTAGTACAGAGGAGTATCATGCATGGTGGGTAAATACATCGATGGGTATTGTGTTTCCAATATTTGTAGATCCAGCGAGGTTTCTGCATGTAGGAGGAGGAAGAGGGGAAGCACATGTCCCTAAACCTATGGCAGCTATGTATAGCTAGTGTGAGTATAATATATAGTTATGTTATGTATGTTTGTTTTTGGCTTATGTTTGAATAATGGTTGTCTAATGTGTTGGTGTTGTTTGTTTTGTAGGTGATGCATATTGGTCATTGATAGTCAACACATCCATCCACACATTGACGTGGAATGTGCCAATGGATGTACTTAGTGGAGGTATATTGGAGCGAGTGGATGATATCATGGGAGCATGCCCATCTATTTGAGCTAGTGGTAGTACAGATAGTACATGTATTATCTTAGTAGTTTGAGGGATGAGGCACGCGAGGAGACTTGATGAAGCCCACGAGGCATTAGGTGGTGGGCCTTTGGTGTAAGAGGTGTTTATATAGTTCATGGAGTTATAACATCAGTTTACATAGCAATCTATAGAAACCTTATTTCATAGTAGGTGGTGGAGCGATATTGAGGCCACGAACAATGACATAGAGTGAGTGGGGAGGCATCTAGTTCTAGGGATCTCATAGTACCCGAGAGTGATAGTGATGATGAGGTTTGATTATCATGATTGTATATGATGTAGGGGAGTTTCCCCTAGTGATGATTGTATTTTCTACATATGTATGGACATGTGTGATTTATATATGATGAGCGTATGTTATGGTATATCTATTGTTGTTATGTTATTGTTGAAATGGATGTAATGTTTTTGCATATTGTTAGTGTAATATTCGCATGATGATAAAAAATATAATGTGATGAGTTTAGTAGATAGAATATGTAATGTAGTTAATATGTTGATGAATGTAAAGATAGGTGAAATATGATGATGAAAGTAACTTATTGTGATGAATCGTATGTGATACTAATGTAATGTAATCATAGTGTGATAAATGGGGGGGGAGTAGTGATGCCCCCATGTTATAGATGATTAGGTTCATTTGGTTAAGATCCCTCAACAGTCAAGAATGAACCATGAAAAGACAAGAGTGTGTCATCGGGAAATGATTGAGGTGTGCTAAATGAATGATGTAGCACGTGATGAAAATTTCTTAGAGAAAACCCTCAACATTCATGTAAGAACTGAAAGAACACAAGTGCATCATCGGGGGTGAGGTGAGAGTACTCACCTACCAAAGACCAAGGTGGCATGGAGTAGGTGGAAGCATGTGGAATGGAAGTAACATGAGTGTATGAACCAAACTAAATGTCATATGGAGTTGTGGTGGAATGTGTAAAAGTGGGATGTTGTGGTACCCAATGTGAAGTAACAACATGATGTGGTGGATAGCATGAATGTGATGGATGAGGTGGATGTAGTGAATGTAATGGATGTAGTGGGGAATGCATGTGAATAGTATGGGGGTGGATACATCATAGTCAAAGCACCATATGTGGGAGATGACTCAATTATAGTAGGAAATCTCTAGCGATGTAAAGGAGAGATGGATCACTCACATGTGGGTGAGAACCAAAGGAGATGATGCCCTTATCCTCTAATTGTTGCAATCTATCCTTGAAGGGAAAGACATTCATTATCTCTATGGCCATTTATACGATGATAATTACAATAGTGTTGGTCACATTGACATTGTAATCGGTGTTGTGGATGATGTTGGTTGGAAGGTAAGTGAATTAATCACTCATTGAGTAATACACATAACACATCATGTGGTCGTGTGTGGTGAGAAAAGTGTAAGGTTCACATGACCTAGGTGGGGTGGTAGGAGGAGTGTCTTGTTGTGGAGTCGGAGAAGGAGTATGCTTTGGTGGAAAAAGGGTGGAGCTTGTTTATTTTGCTTGGTAGGAGATTGTGTGGGATGCTCACTAGAGGCTCAGGTGGAGAACTAGATGAGGGTATAGCCACAAAGTATGTGGAGGATCTATGGTCGGTGTAGAGAGGAGGTCTTTTTCTAAGTCAATAACCTTATAGCATAGGAGAGTGAATGAATCACATGTATCATACTGCAATCATTGCTTAAGTGGAGGAATGAGGCCATGAAAAAAAAAATTGCTTCTCAAGATCAATGGGTTGAAAAACAAGCTGATGGATACAAACATTGAATCGTAGGATATAGTCCTTGATAGGTTCCATGGAGCCCTGATGTAGAGAAGGTAAGTGGTCATAAGTAACCTTAGGGCCATTTTTTATTATAAAATGATGGAGGAAGACGTCCTCCATGTCATAAAAAGTGCTAATGGACCCAAAGGGGAGATGAGTGTACCATTGTAATGCCTCATCGGTAAGACTATAGCGAAAGGCTTTAAGTAATAAGAGATCATTAGAATAAGAAGCCATAGCCTAATGATAATGTAGGAGATGGGTGTGAGGGTTACCCATACCATCAAAACATGTGAAAGTAGGCATGGTAAAATCATGAGGGAATGTAGAATTGTGAATTTTCTTAGGGACCGGATTTCCATGTAATGAATTGTTGTCAATAGAGGCATAATAATCCCTACTTTCTAAAGTGAGAGACTGAACTTGGGATTGTAATTGTCCTATGACATGCATGAGGGAAAGAATATCCTATGAAGGGATGGTGGAAGATGGTAACAATGTATTGAGTGGTTGGAGCTTACCATTGTGAGTGATCATAGGGATGTCCAAGGGTGATGGAGAAGGGTCTGATGCTAAGGGCACACTAGTAGGTTCTTGAGGAAGCTATGGTATGAGATATAGATGGAATACCCATAGAAATGGTTGGAATAGCATCAAGAATACCCATAAGAGGTGAAGTAACCAATGGGGAAACTTCTATAGAAGATGTAGTAAGAGACATAGGTGAACTAGTAAGGGGAGATGAAATAGTAGGAGAAGAAAGTGATAGATGGCGGTGACTCATGTGTAGTGTTAGATATGATCTCAAGAGAAGATATTAATGGAGTAGGTGAGTCACACTCGGTAGTATGGAAAGAAGGAGAGTCATAAACCTCATTTGTCTCACTATATCTAATAAGGACTCAAAAATGAAGATATCACTAAGAGCACCATCAATAGGATCATCAACATAATGTGAAGGAGTATGCAAAGTAGGAGAGGATGTATCATGAGAAACAATGTCAAAAGAGGTAGAGTCATGAGAGGGAACCATGTTGGTGATCGAGTAGAAGGTGAATCAATATGCTCATGTGAATGAGTGTCAATACCAAACAAGTAATCAATAAGAGAATCATCTAATGTCTCCTCTGAAAGATGAGAAGGTGATCACAAGTAACTATATAACATGGAGTACAAATGAGTAAAGGCTACTAGATCAAAAATGATTCTAATGCCTATAGGAGAATCTTCAAAGTGGTAGGTACATATTGTAGTCCATCTTGAAGTTGTTGTTTGACATGGTTTGGTGTGGTAACAGGAGAACTATAGAGAGATTTAAGCTCAACAATGGCAGAACCTCATCATAAATAGGGTTAATGCTAACATGAGACATGGTGGGTGGAGAAGATGGGATAGGCTTAGCCATTAGGGTTTGATTGGATCCTAGGGAAAGGTATTCTAAAGAGTCGGGTTCACCAAAATGATTAACTAAAATGTGAATTTTATATGTTAATCTAAACTAGTAACAAGGGAATAACTAATATAAATGTGATGTAAAACACTAAATAATTTTATTTAATATTTTAATGAAATAAAATAATGAAAATAGGAAGGGGTAGGGTACTAACTTGAAATTAACTTACCTCATTGTGTGTAGGACTGGGTAGAATGATGTGTGGATAGGACAAAGATGATGGTGCTACCCAGAAAATTGTAAAGAATGAATATTTTCCTATATTGGGGCACTGGGAGAGGAGGGGTGCACTGGGGTGCACATGTCTATGATCTGGGTGCTTGGGTATGTGAAAAATCTTAGGGTCTAGTTCTAACAATGTCACAAGGTCTTCACAGTACCTTTGTCTTGGTCACTTGGTTGTCGCAATATCCTCACTAATGTCATTGTAGTTGTATGATGAAGATCTACCTGCAAAACCCCATACAAAGCATCAAATTCCTAAAAAATAAAGATGCAAATGAAGGGGTCGACTAACCTTAGCTACCATAATGGTGGACTTACAACTAAGTGTTGCACTATATTCCAGACCCAATGTATTTTTGTGCTTGTGTGTGTGTAATTTTGTGCCTAGGGTGCCCTAGTGTCAATGACACAAGTAGGGGGAATAACTAGATGTAAAATGAAAATGGTGGATGGAATAGAATGAATACAACCCTTTCCCCCTATGCTTGTGTGATGCAGATGTAGAAGATTCCCAAATGTAGTCCTTTGCCTTAGTAGATAGCTATATCTTGATATAAGATGTCTGCCCATAATATGGTGAGTATGTTATGTTTATATAGGGATATATTGTTCAAATTTCAACATTAATGACCCGACAATGTTGACTATCACCTAGGGAATGTAATAACAAACTGTAGAGACCGACCTTAAACTTTTAAATGTGAACAAAGTGCAACAAATTGGGGAAACCAAAAGAGGACTCGATCACCGATGGGTGCCCCAACACCTTTCCAGTGTTCCTAACCAAAGACTAAAAACATCAAACCACCAAATAACGATAGCTGAGACCTTCTAGAAGATGACTAAAACTATATATAAAACTGACAACTGTGTGAGATAAGTGACAATGACGACCGACTAACTGACGACAAGACTAAGGGATGAGCCATTAGTGAATTACTTAGCGGTATAAATGTAATAGTATGTGCGTGATTTTGTGACTACAACTTGAGTATTATGCATGTATCTAGAGTTTATATTACAAGTTACATGTGCAACACAAAAAATATGATGCACCTACATCAAATAAGGAATAAAACTAAGATACACAAAAATAACAATATTGTGAGTTATTCTTTATACACCAACACCCATAACAGATGCTAGCACCTAGGTGGCTCTATCCCCTTATACGCGCTCCTATCCCTAAGATTGTCACTTTCTAGAATCAAACACAAAGCCGGTAAAATCCTGATTCTACCTTTCTATCCTAGTCATCAATCCGAATCAATCCAAACCTACGATTACTGAGTTGAGTCATTCTCAAAACCTTATTTATCAATTGTGTTTGTATTTCCTTTACTTGATCTTACTTGTTTAGTGTTATATCTATTTAATTAGCAGACTCTTTATCTTAGATTTAATTTTATTAAATCATTTGGTGAAATTGTTCCATACATTCCCATTATCGGATCTTTCATTACATCATATAACTTTGATTCCAAGGATTCTCCATTTTATATTCAATTTCAAATTCATAATGTGCTTGTTAAGTGTGTCCTAGTTGATCTCGATTTGGTCTTAATATCTACACTCTGTCATTTCTCCATCAAATAGGACTTTATGCTACTGATCTGACTCCATCTACTCTATATATTTATGGCTTTGATAACACCCCTAAGAAATTATTGGGATAAATAAATATAACCATTACTGTAGGCCCTTGTATTCTTGATGTTCTATTTCATGGTATGCCTCATAATCTCAATTATAATATACTTCTAATTCATCCTTAGTTACATACTATGCATGCATATTTCTCTAACCATGTCATAGCACACACTTCCCTTACTGCATATTCTCCCATCGATAATGCTACAATAGATTCCACACCTCATGATACTACTCTTTGTGATATCCCTCTCATACATGATAATAAATATACTACTTATATTGGACATAATTATTCTTTTACGATGGACTATAATGTTATTGATTTACATGATACACTTTCTATCAACACCCATGATATTTCTCCTAGTATGTCTCACTCTCGATTCACTTCCAATGATCGGATGCATATTGATTCCAATGTTACACCTACCTCATTTCAAGTTAGAACATCATAAGCTGATTTTACAATGATCCCTAATGATCTCACTTTCCAAGATCCTATTCATGATTCATTTACTATGGCTACACCTTATCTTGTTACATTCATGGGGGCCATCCATTCCCCTCTTTCTATATTTTTTTCTATGATCATAGGGGCTAGTTCATATTGCTTTATTGTCTCTAATCTTCTCAAATTGCACCCATTGTTTTCCATTACTATTGATGAGTTTCCCAACATTACGTATGTTACACATATTTTGACTCACATCTTGATCCTTATGTTTGCACTTACTCTTTCCACTATTGCCAATGAGCGCAAAGCTACATCTATTCTATTTTTTCCTAATGGGAACACTCATTTTCTTATACACTTTCTACTCATGCCATTGAGATCTGGGACTCCATTGGGTTTTCCCCTCACTATATTTCCATAGTTCTCTAGTAGCTCTTCTACTCCTCAATGTTCCACCTATTCTATTTTCTCTGCATGCATGACTTCACTTTCATACAACACTAGGTTGTTGCCTCATGATTTACATGTGTTCATCTTTTTACCTTTACAAATCATAAAACCTTTTCCCTCGGCTCCTTCAGCCATCCCATATTTAGTTGCTTCTACTCTTAGTGCATATTCTCCTCTTCATGATGGATATTTAGCCTTGACATCTCCTATGGTATCTGGAGCCCTCTCGCTTTCCTTCGAAATGGCTAGTACTCATAGGCCTTATTTCATCTATATATCTCATAGCCCACCTCATGGGGAATCTCTTCAAATTAATCACATGCTCCATCGACACATATTTCCCACTCTATTTCTCTAAATGCTCAATCTAGACCTATCTCATATACTTGGCCTCATGCACTCTCTCATGACCATCAAACCCTAGATCATGTTCACATGTGTAGTTATTTTATATCAGCTGATCGTGGTCCCTCTCCTCAGGCTCTCATTGCATAGATAATTTTGGCATTCACATTTGGGGGCATCCTAATTCCCCACACCACTCGATAACACACTCTTGTTCTTGGTTCATACTTGACTGTTGAGGGTTTCTTCACATGGACCTCACTCTGCACACACTATACTTGGGGGCATCCTTATTACTCACTCTTAGAAAGTTTAATTTCACATATATGCATTCAAAAATATAAAAACATGTTTCCTTAGATCTTGATTAGATGTACTCTTGTTTCCTTATACTACTATATGTTACACCTTTTCTTATCATGTTACTATGGTTCCTAGTATGCTTTATCATTTTTCATACACACATGCATGTTCACATGGTATCTTGAGGTGAATATAGGTCACTTACAAGTTATTACATGATGTATGATACTTGGCCATGTCCATTATCAATCCCACTGAGGCTCCTGGGGGCATTTACCTTTCATCATTTTCTATCATGTTCTATAATTGATATATTTCACATTTTTATTCATATATTCAAGATATCACATTACCGCAAACTATTTATCTTTCCTAACATGCTAATAGGTGCTTCATGTGTAGCATTTTCCTTGTAAGACTCCTTCCAATCATGGTTATCTAATTTTCTTATACCTTATTTTTCATTGTTTGCAGGCTATGCCCTATGTTTTTTTATTGCATTGTTTGTGCAAGCCTTAATGGCTCTGATTATCTTGTGACATCTTGAGTAGTGTCCCATTATTTTACAACCAGCTACTCATTGAGTCCTCGTTTTATATTTTCATATATACCTTTACTATTTTTTATTTTAGTATGCATTGTTTATTTATCACCAACACTTATATGCTTTCATTTCCCTTGTTTTTTTTGTGTGTCATGGTAACTACCATGTGTAATCCCTATTCCCCTATAAGATTCCTATATCAAATGTGCACATCAATTTCAATGTTCCTCGCTTGATCTTTGTTCACATTTTTTCATCTCACATACCCAAACAAGTGAGGGAAAACATTGGGTGAACATTTTCATCCTCCAAGAAATCACGAACACAATTATAAAAACACAAACACTAGGTGTAGACACCAATTTTTGGTATAGCGCCCCTCCATCATCTCACATTCATGCAATTTCCATTCTCACTTTTCTTTTTCTTAAATTAAATGAAATCCCATCTATTTGCTCACCTTATTTAATTAATTATCAAAGGGGCTCCATGTGGACCCATTTGATAATTAGGATTTTGGCATTATCCCCCATCTCTCACAAATTATTCAATCCATGGGTATTAATATACCCATCTGACACCCCTTTCTAAATTTCAAATGGAATCTATCATCTCACCTACCATGTCAATCATGCTCCCCACTCCATATAATAATTCAAACTGTGGTCCCCACATGATCACATCATATCTCTTAACTTAGGTTACTCTACCCAACCTCGGTTACTTGTTAACCCCAATCTAACCTCACATCCAAGCTATAAATATGGGTTTTCCCCCATATTTCGGATGACCGATATATATTTTTCAAGAAGACCTGGAGAGACCTAGGCCCAGAGAGGAGAAGAAAGAGCTTAATTAAGTTCTGTAAGTTTGAGGGAGAAATATTTTCCATGGTTCGTTATCTTACCATCTTAATGCCCAATTCATCTCCATAGCAGAGCACAAGCTAAGTCCCCTTGTCATTTTAGTTACTTGTCATTTTATATTCCATTATTTCTACATGATAACTACTGTTCATGATCTATTATTATCTTGTCTAACACAGGGGTTGACATCCTCCAAGGGAGTTAATATCCTCTTAGAACCGGACTATCCAGAAACCCCCGCATATTGTGATCTAATCTTATCTGTTTTAGTTTTATAGATCTAGCTTCTTTATATCATGCATTTATCTTATTTGCGCTCGTAGATCCACATCTACATCTGAGGTCCTAAGCCCTCCATCATTTGAAGTTTCTGGTGGCTCCCAGTATCGGCCTTCACCCCACTCAAGAACAAAGTTTCTGTACAAGATTTGGCACACTCGGTGGGACCAAATCTTAGATCTAGTCATTTTGTTTGTTATTTTACTCATCTTTTCTAACTTGCTTGTTTGCATGGTCCTAATATTTGTTGATCTTAGTTTAGCACAATCCATCGTTTAAGTCACCTCAAAGGTACGTGCTCTTTGTTTTCTATTTACCCGCATGGGGAACAAATCCAGAAATTGATCTTTTTTTTTGGCTTCTGCTCTCAGTCTTAACCTTACAATTAATATATATTTTGCTTTCAAAAAATCATGCTTTTCGACTTTGTGTTTATAGTAAACACAATGTATATATAGATCTTATTTTACATTAAACATGATATATAATATTTTATTGTTATTCTATTTTGATCTTATATATCTAAGATCTTAAGTTTACATCTATATTTATTTATTTAAATGAAAAATAAAAATAAAAATAAAAATTATTATCCTAAATTATCCCCCACCTATCCACTACTTCCCTCACCGCCAATTTCATTCCACTTCTCACCAAGTACTCCATGTTCCCAATTCGGTTGACCCTCGAGTTCCCACCTATATCCTCATGATTCATCTACCACAGTTTTTCCCACCGATCTACTTTCCTCAAAACCCAGCTCTCTTCCTAAAATCCACCACCCAAGTCACCACTATCCCAACTTCCCATCTCCAACTCATACCCACACCAAGCTCACTTCCCATATTCCTTATCCTCTCCACCTCACCTCACATGCCCCTCTTCACTTCCTAATTGATTCCCTTACCCCCACTACCTACCCGAGCTCCTACCTCACGACTCAACCACTACCCACGTCCCAACTTCCTCGCTTCCCCAAGCCACTTGGCCATTACCCAAATCATCCCCGATGTGTCATCACCACTTAACACAAATCCCTCCAAATACCTCACCCTTCCCACTCGATTCCACATGACTCCTCGGTCCCCAAGCTCTAACTTCTCTCCTCTACCCAAGCTCTCACCGAGTTATTTTCTTCCACTTCACATCTCCCTTCCTACCTACCCCCTCTCTACGAACTTCATTTCCCTCTCATCCACTCAAACTGAGCCATCCTCTCCTCCGTCGAGTTCCCACACACCCCTTTTGCTCTACAATCTACCCATATAACTCGACTTCCACACCATCTATCCCTACCCACAGCTCCTCCCTTTCCATCCACACCATCCCACATCGATTCCCTCTCCAATCACACCCCCTCCTCCCAACTCCACGCAGATCAACTTACTCGATTCTCCTCACTGAGTAATTCCAACTTCCTATCCAACTCCCAGGCTACCTCTCACATTGCCTCCTCATACGGGAATTGAATTGAATCAACTATTTAATACAAGCTCACATGATTCCAACGCTTGATGCATCCAATTGTTTCTAGCTCCATTTCAAATTCACGCAAGCTCTGTTGATAGTGACTGTGTAGTCTCTTTATCACAATTGATTTCCAATTCTTTAGAACGCATTTATAAATGGTGCCTGTTATAAGCAATGTCTTTTAGTAGTATAATTTGGTGACTATACAGGTGCTTTATAAAGCAATTATTTAGCAATTATATAGTCTCTTGCATAGTCTCTTTTATAAGATTCTGATATGATTTAGCAATTGGCTTACAATTTTTGTACAACACATTTATAAACAATGCTCACGACACCCTAGTCAATTACATATTTCTCATTACACTATGTCATCGTACATATGAAGAGCCATATCCATGTGCGGTATGACCCACCAATTTTAATCCACTCATCCTTTAGGTAGGTTTGACGAATCTATCATTTTATTAGTTGGGCTTTTATAGTCATGTCATTTTGTTAGTTTCACTTTTATAGTCATATCATTTCATCCTTACTTTCATAGTCATATCATCCTTGCTTTAATTCTTGCGGGTTTCATTATGTACAAACGATAGTTCATATCTATCATTTTATTAGTTGATATTTTATAAGTCATATCACTTCATTAGTTTAGCTTTTATATAAGCTATTATTTCATTAATTTAGTCTATCTTTTCGACTCAATTGCTTCCCTTATATTATTTTATAGTCTATCATTTAATTTTCGTCACTTATTTACTCGAATGAAATAGGAACATTGAACTACAATTTTGTTAATTAATTAGACTAATTAATTTTGTTTATCTTTATTTTTCATTTTTTATGACGACGCCATTTGTAAAATATGTACGACATTTATGTCATTTTTTTCTTAACCACCTTAACTAATAGCATTTATTATCTTCTTGCGGGTAATGTCTATGACCTCACGACAACAACATTATGTTGTCAAAGAGAACCATTGAAACATAAACACGCCACCAATCTCCTTTCACCAACCCCATCCGAGATTGTAAATGGTGCCATTTTAGGGTACCAGGGCATTCCAGACCACTGAGTGGTGCTTTCAAAATATGTCACTACCACGTGTAATCAAATAACCAGGAAAAGTGATTCTCTAGGTATTCCTCATTTTTCTCTATTTTCTCTTTTTTGCATTGAATTTTCCCTTTTTTGAGTGATTGTCTACATCGAATGTCACATTTTATTTTGGATTAAAAAGAACCTTTATTTTCTGCATCCTGCCTGATCACATAGCCTAAGTAAGGGGTTTAACTCTCTACATTTCACTTATCACACACTTCCTATACATTGTAGACTCGCACATTTAACATAATTAACACATAAAATTATTCCTCTCACCTGGTTAACTGATTGGGACTTAAACACCCAACAGGAAACCGTCTCAGACATCTCCCAATCCAAAATTATCTAAAACCAGCCTTAGACTTCTTTAGGTACCTTCATTATTTGTTTTACTTTTACATCTTGAAATTAATCATGATGATAAAAATATTTTTTCTTGATTTTTTTGTCAACAACATACATAAATAGATGTTTCTCTATTTCACACCTATTGTCGCTCTCTCTCAAATCGAGACAAACAAAAATATCCTCCATCCAATAAATATTAATTCTTCTAACGATCTCACCCAACAAGATACTAAACTCAAAACCACGTCGTCAGTCACCCAACCTCCAATCTCCATGGTCTCACCTCATGAGAACCATGTCATCCAAAATTGTCCCCACCTTGACACCAACCCTCATATCCCTCGTCAAGCCAGTCTTCCTAAACTGATCACACCACCATCTCCCACTCCTCTCGAGACACTTGGGCCTCCTCCTAACCCCATATATGACTTCTTACTCCAAAAATCTCCTACAATCTCTCAATCCTCCCAATCTCCTAAATTGGTGGATCGCATTCCACCCACCTCCCATTTTGACAATTCTATTTCATCCACTATTAATAGGCCTGATCTAACCATCTCAACCTCTTCACACTTACATTCCTTCCCATCGTATGCTCCAACCATCTCAAACTCTTAACACACATATCCCTATTTATCTTTTACCACAACAACCTACCCTACTTCAAAAACACATCATGTCCCTAATGTCCAAAGTCATCCTATGCAACAATCCCAACCTATGACACATGTTAGTCCTTATCGAGCAGCTCCCCAAACACTGGCACATAACCCAAAAATTAATCAATTGTCTTATCAAACCATTCCGTAAACATCCTATCCACAAACTTATCAACCACCTTATCAGATGACTCCCAACTACCTACACACCCACAAACACATCATTCACCTTATCAAACTACTTTTCAAACCACACAACCAATCCAATCTCAATCTTACAACACCTCAAGTGATTCAATTCATGCCTTAATGAATCGGTTAGCCAATTTAGAAACCATTACCTTAGCACCCAAGAACACCTTATCCTATGAACACATCTATAATGAACCCATTCATCCATCGGTTCTAATCAAACCCTACCCTCCTCATTAGAAACTTCCTACATTTAATAAGTTCAACAACAAGGAAGATCCCCAACAACATCTCCTCACATTTAAACATGCATGTTGTCTTATTGCACATGATCATGATCTACTTCTTCACACTTTCCCCATGTCTTTTTCTGGTCCGGGGTTGGAATGGTAGAATAGTATCCGCGACATTCTATATTATCCTTCACCCAACTTATATAGTTGTTCTTAGAACACTTTTCTATCAATATCACATGCAAAACCACTATCGTTGATCTATATACCATTCGACAATTTGAAGATGAGTCCATCACCGACTTTGTCACACGATGGCATGATGTTATAAACCAATTATCCTTCACTATCCCACAAACCGAACTCATTAAATTATTCTCATGTTCATGTGCAAAACATATATCATCTACTTTTTAGATCCAATTGTTCCAAACCTTTGATGAAGCTTTCACAATGGCTCATGAAACTCAAACACATGCCATTGAGCAGGGGTCATCTCAAACTCAAGTTCAATTAAACCTAAAGTTGAATCTACTAAACCATTCACACATAATGAAGAGTTCAAGGTTGCAGCCAAAACTATGGTCATTAAACCCTCATCGGCATCTACATCAAACACATGGTCTCAACAATGATCCCCTCAGTCAACAACCAACTACACTCCCTTAGGAGAATCATATGGCTTCCGTGTTTTTATAAATTTGATGAGCATAAACTCCATCCAACTTCCTCCCATATGACCCGTGACAACTCACAAGCCAAGCCTATTTAGTATCACGAGGCCCACTATTATAAATATCATCAAGTCAAAGGTCATGACATTGAGAAATTTCATTCCTTCAAAGATCATGTCCAACAACTCGTAAATTAAGGGGATATCCAAATTGATACCTCCATTGCATAAACTAATCAACCACCAACAAATCATGTCACCCTCTTTACATATCAACTATCAAATGCTTATATGATTAACACTGTCACTCAAGATCTTATCTTATCACCAACTCTGCATGTTCCCATAGTGGACATTATTCCCATCCCTTATGTGGAACATGTCACACCTACATCAACTTTCACTACCTATCTTAAACCTACACCTTCTCCTATCCTTGTCACATCCACATCAAATTTAACTATACCATCCACTTCCACCACTTCAAACATACCCTAATCTACCACATTCGATTCATCCTTAGCACTTATTTCAGCCCCATTCATGTCCACACATATCCCTACATCTCTCATCTATTCCTTCACCCACATCTACCTCAAATACACAGTTACTACACCACATTATCTCTACAACCATCCCAACTAAACTTGGTTCTACTACATGCACCCTTATAGCCCCACCTTCAACATCAACCCCTTTAGAAAACATATCATTCTTACCCTCAAACATTTATGAAACAACTAGTCCTATCTACTTCTACACCTGAGAATACACCTGCATTTGTTACATTACCCATAAGGTCTACTCCATCGGTCATCACGTCACTCACATCCCCACATATTCCAAATATGCCTACATCACTATCTATCTCAGCTACCCCTATATCTATCATACCAAAAAATACACCTATCCCTACCCTAACATCTTTACCTATATCTTCACCCCTGGCCACATCATCAATTTTATCCCAATACTCTCTACCTAATTTGTCTATCACACCAACCAAATCCTCTCGATCTATAACTTTATCAAAGATACCCTTTGGATCATCTATTGAACCAACACATCCACCTAAATCAAATAAATATGGTTTACATTCTCCTTCTACAAAATCAATTCTTTCCTTACCAAAACCTAAACAATCCACATCTCACATAGATATCATTAATCACATCATACAAAAACCTATCTCTCCATTAACATCCTCATCTTGTTTTAGGAAATTTTCTCCATTAATAACCACACCACCACTATCGATCCTCCAGTTGAAATTATAATCATCCCTACTAAAGGTAAATATTCTTAGTTGAAGTCTAAGGCTCAGGGAAAACATCCCCAATAGTCCCCTGCGCATCCTCAAAAACATTCAAATTTTCCCTCTTCTCAACAATCCAATGCCACAACATCTATTTTAGGATTAGTCTCTCCATCTACGACATCTTGCAACAATCAATCCACATCCAAACAATAAAATCCTTCAACCAAATTTGATTTGTCCTCTAAAACATGAAATTCACCCATCCAATCTACATCACTTTTTCTCCTAACTCCAAGCTGAGATATCCTATCAAAACCCACAAGAGTTACCTTCCCAATGACACTTCGATAGGGTCTTACGCAGATATCCTTCAACATTTAACTCAAATATCTACCATCACACTTCCTCCCATTAAAGGTTTTAATACCTATGGTCCCAAGCCATCATGGTTTAATCCTAATTGCAGTTGCACTTATCATCGTGCCCCAGGCCATGACATCGAACATTGTAAGGCCTTTTGGTCAATCATCCACAATATTATTGAGAAAGATGATTTCCTCATTCGGGGAAAGTTCCTTCTCCATCTACCTTGAATCCAATTCATATCCCATCTTTCAGGTCTCCCATGATTCCTCCATCCACATCATCCCTTAACATCCCTCCTACACATGACATTCCTCCTAAGGAAGGTCCTTCATTGTTCATCAATACTTATCTTGCCAAACACACTTGTGGTCTCCAATCATTTATCCCATCCAAATCTAAAACAATCTCATCTAAACTCTTTCAACATCCTTTAACTCCTTCACATTTAACTCATTGGGGGAAAAACCTTCCCTCACCCTTGAGCACATCATCCGTACAACTCCCTTGTCAATAAGGATACTTCCGTTTATCCCATCCAAATCTAAAACAATCTCATCTAAACTCTATAGAAATCCTTTAACTCCTTCACATTTAACTTATTGGGGGAACAACCTTCCCTCGCCCTTGAGCATCTCATCCATACAACTCCCTTGTTACTAAGGGACTTCACTCTTTGACATTTTTTTGTCTACCTCCTTCACATTCATCCAATCTAAACTATTTTTTCCCAAATCCTCACTCATTTTAAGTCCACCATTGTGGCCATATTTATGCCTCTTTTGGGGCATCATATTTTTCATTGAAGTCCTCTTTTGAGGCCATGTTTGTCTCTCCATTGAGGGACCCCTTTTTCTCAAAGTCCACCATTATGGCTATATTTGTGTCTCTTTTGGGGCACCATCTATTTTGAAGTCCACTATTGTGGCTATATTTGTGTCTCTTTTGGGACATTGTTTATTTCATCAAGTCCTCCTTTGAGGTCATGATTATCCTTCTATGTTTATGTCTCTCTTGGGGCATCATTTATTTTCATCAAAATCCACCATTGTGGTCATATGTTTGTTTCCTTTAGGACATAGTTTTATTTCTTGCTTGTCTATCATCTCATCTTATTACAACTTCACTGTCTTCCCTCTCTAGTGGTAAACCAGAGACATAACCTCTTAATGCATCGCACTTCATGACTCACCTATTGTTAGCATATTTACCAATGATCACTTAGTTATATCCTTAGATCATTCCTCCATCCTTAGCCCCTTTCATTTTCATTGTAATGATCTGAATTATGTGGTCCATCTTCACTACTTTGATGTGACCCCATAACCATTACATCCATCACCTTCTCATTCTCTTATTACAACCATGCAAAGGGTCCTAGGTGTCTCTTGTACATTCATTATCCCCTCTTAGGTGGTTTACTTAGCTATTCCCAGCTCTCCCCCATGTGAAGCTCAAATTCACGTATGCAAAATGCAAAATCAAAGTTATCAAAAACAACCGATCCCTCGAAGGACAACTGTTCATGCAAAAAAAAAAAAAAGCATACAAATCAAAATCAAAGCAAAATCAAAAGAAATAGACCGATCCCTTAAAGGATGGCTATCATATTATTCTTGTCATCTATATTATGTATAAAGTAGACCATACCCTCGAAGGATGGCTACTCTATTATTATGGCATCTGGAAGGTTTTCTGCATTGATCAACCTTCCTTTATCAACATTTTCTGAAAGCTTCCCGCATTGATCAACTTTCTTTCTATTTTTTTTCCCTTTCCTAGAGCTGAGGGCATAGACTTAAGGAACACCACCTTTGAGATCCCTCTTCCCGTACAAGTTACATCTCAATCCCTTTGTCATTTCAACAATAAGATTAAGATCATCTTTCATCCATTTTTCCCTCATGGTCTTTTGGTATAACTAACTATCATTGATTATGTATTAACACATGTTATCGGCAGCAAGTGCAATGCCTTGAGTGGTAACCTTTCTTGTTTATCTCCAATCCAGTTTGAAACATAGTTTCCATGTACGCCCTTGATAAAACTATGTTCCTTTTATCTCATCAAGGTAATATTTTATCAACATCACATCAAATTTCACACATGAATGCGCTCACAAATACACTTTTCAATTTTTTGAATTCTACTTTAACTGTTGTGGTTTGCGAATCCTACTTGAGGATCCTTCTCAACGCAAGTTTTTTTATCCTATATCTCCTTATCTCCCAATATTTTCAACAATGTCTTTATCCATTTCTCTTCGCTCTCCCATTTCCACTCATCCCCATTTATCTACAAATGATCCTTCTCACCTTTCTCTCCCTTGCACCACAAGGATATCTTACTTGTCTTTCCTCTTGAGTTTCCCATTTTACTCTTCCACTTTTATTTTGACAATCTTATTTAACCATCCATACAACCATAGAATCTTAGTTAAGGTATATCTTCTTCCTTAGATCCTCCCATTATATAAGATTCTCCACCATTTCCTCTTTCAGTGGATGACAATCACCACCACAAATGTCTTCTTCACCTTCTAATTTGCTAACACTTATGCATATTTCCTATGAAACATGATTGTCCATCATATTTATCACCCTTTTAGGGAATTTTATCTCACCTTTCTATCCTATATGCTCATCATGTGCACATTTATGAGTATTCCCCCTGGGATATCTTATTTCAACATCCATCTATGTCTTATGTTGGGGCACCTTTTCATCCTTATACTTGTCAACGCATATAACTCACTTTGTGTCCTTCTCGTGCCCCGTGTTGGGCATGATTATCTTCATCCTCGTCCCTTTTGCGGATGCATGATTTTTCATATGATTCCTCGTAGATAAAGGGTTTCACACATATTTTTGCTTTCGATTGCATATGTTTTCATGTTTTCTTATGACCCATTGATCATCTTGGTTTACATCCATACTGCAGTGGTCTTCACCCACTCACTGGTTTGTAGAATGTTGTCATCTATCTCTGTTGAGACCGTAATTTTCCTCTACCGATGTGATATTGAGTCACCGCCATAATTTTTTTCATTGTTATTGTGATCCTTTTTTTCCTGAGGCATCTTTCCTTTGGTCATGTCTTCATCCATCTTCGACACATATTTCATCTAACCCTTTTTTTTTTGTCTCATGGCTTGCTATCGCAAACCACTCACAAAAAGGGGAAAATGTAGACACCAATTTTTGGTATAGCGCCCCTCCGTCATCTCACATTCATGTAATTTCCATTCTCACTTTTCTTTTTCTTAAATTAAATGAATAAACCCATCTATTTACTCACCTTATTTAATTAATTATCTAAATGGGCTCCATATGGACCCATTTGATAATTAGATTTTGGCATTATCCCCCATCTCTCACAAATTATTCAATCCATGGGTATTAATATACCCATCCGACACCCCTTTCTAAATTTCAAATGGAATCTATCATCTCACCTACCATGTCAATCATGCTCCCCACTCCATCTAATAATTCAAGTCATGGTCCCCACGTGATCACATCATATCTCTTAACTCGGGTTACTCTACCCAACCCCGGTTACTTGTTAACCCCAATCTAACCTCACATCTAAGCTATAAATATGGGTTTTCCCCATATTTCAAAAGGATGACATGATATATATTTTTCAAGAAGACCTAGAGAGACCTAGGCCCAGAGAGGAGAAGAAAGAGCTTAATTAAGTTCTAGCAAGTTTGAGGGAGAAATCTTTGCCATGGTTCGTTATCTTACCATCTTGATGCCCAGTTCATCTCCATAGTAGAGCACAAGCTAAGTCCCCTCATCATTTTAGTTACTTGTCATTTTATATTCCATTATTTCTGCATGATAACTATTATTCATGATCTATTATTATCTTGTCTGACACAGGGGTTGACATCCTCCAAGGGAGTTAATATCCTCTTAGAACCGGGACTATTTGGGAAACCCCCACATATTGTGATCTAATCTTATTTGTTTTAGTTTTGTAGATCTAGCTTCTTTATATCATGCATCTATCTTATTTGTGCCTCGTAGATCCACATCTGCATCTAAGGTCCTAAGCCCTCCATCATTCAAAGTTGTTAGTGGCTCCTAGTATCGGCCTTCACTCCACTTGAGAATGAAGTTTCCCACAACACTAGGACATAACATAAATCAATTAAAGAACAGGGACATAAATAGACTTGGCCACAAAATTTAGCATTGACACAAGTTCCTAGATCAAAAATATTTCTTGAGAACTCGGTGTCCCATATGGGTGCTTCTATCATGGGGAAAAATAGTTACAAAGTAGTTTCAGTAGTTGCACACTCACATTTTTCTAGTTTCAACAATTACACAACTAATTTCATATTACAATCACCATCATTAACAGAAATAAATACTAATCTAGAACTAAATAAGGGAATGACACCTAGGGAATATGTAGGAAAATGATATGCCTAGTTATTTTGTGTCACCCGAGATAAGTTACAAATTGGGTTTGCGATCATCTAGAGTGGCACTTATCCATAGGGAAGCATTAACGGTTGGAGGAAAAAATAGACCGCTCTCCTTATTAGTGATATGATACCTAAATCCTAATTTTCGTCTTGGAATGCTCAAATCCCTAGTTTGGAGATAGGACACCCAAATCCTTCATGTTATTCCAACTAGATCCTAAGCATCGAGTCTACAAGTAGGAATAAATTTCTATCCCTTTCTCTTTCAACACTCCAAGTGTACTCTAACCCCTTGGTTTAGCTTTTCCAATATGTATTTCCATTTTTACATATTTTCCAAGTTAAATTTTAATTGCATTTACTTAGAGCATTGAATACACTTGTTTTCTTTTGTAGGTCATATCCTATCCTAACAAAGACAAAGTACACAAGCAACCATGAAGCAAATCTCAAGCACACTCAAAAGATGATATTCTAAGGAACTACATGCACACATCATTATCACTCCACACACACAAAGGTCACCCATAGGATCCTTATCCTTCCCTCTCCTTAGAATTTCATGATACATATCTTGCACTATTCCATTCAACACACTACAACACTCATTCAACACACTATTGGGTACAATCTTCATTCGAATCTCCAAGGTACAATTTTCTATTCTATTTTATGTTACTAAATCCTTATTCACCAACATAAAGTGGGGAAAATGTAGTCACTAAATCACGCACTTACTATGTACATATAGCCTCTAAATACTTCATTTATATGCATGATTCCTAAGTAAGAGAACTACTCATTAACACCTCTTTACTTTGCTTTGACATTGTTTTTATCCTTTTCATCTTTATTACTTACTATTTCTTATTAACAACTTACATTTTTTTATACCAACTGATGTCTTACTCAACTTTGATTTCATTATTTATCCTATGACTCAGATAGGACCGCCATTAAAACAAGAGTTCCCAAGCGCTATTGTCCCTTCTCGGGTGCTTTTTCCTATTTGTCTTTTTTCCTATCTTTCGTGTCTTACTTCTTTATTATCTTCTTTTATCACCCTTCGCGATTTTCCACTTGTAAATTGTAAAACTTAAGCAAAGGAATCCTTATTTCACCACATTAGGGGAAAGCATTCAAGATACACATACATTTACAACAAGCTAATATTTTCTATCTAATACTTCAAGGAATGCATTTGAGACCGCATACATCACTTCATAAGAGGGCTTATTCAAAATTCCATATCACACACTTACATTTAGGAAAAATTAGTTGTAGCATGTTATCTCTTTGTTTGATGAAACTAGGGCATCCTAGCTCAAGGGACAATATTTCAATCACATGCACAAAAAACTACATAGAGTATGAAATGTAGTGCAACACTAGGTGACAATCACATTGGGGTGATTGTTGAGGTCATTCCGAATCAAGCATATGCATATTTCTATTCATCTAATGTGTTCTTGAGTATTATGTGTTGGTGCCCATTTTGATCCTCTGTTATTTTCACATCTTCCCCTTTGTTCTACGTGCTCTAGAAATGTTTTTCTTTAAATTTGGTGGTCTAGCAAACTTTGTTCTCCAGATTGGATGCTTTGAAAATCTCACAAACTTATTATTTTTCCCCATTTTGAAGGAAAAATACATGTATGCCTTGCTTTGTGCCCTAAATTTCCAAATCCACGGGCCTCTATCATTTTTTCCACTTTCCCTGGCCTTTGTAGCTCATGGTTGTTCATTTCATGCGTATTTTCCCTTGAAAATCAATCCCCATGGTCGAAAATTGCCTAAAATCAATTTCCCTTTGTTTTTTGACCAAAAAATCCTTCACCCACGAGGAAAAAATAAAATTTTGGCATCTCTGATAAATTCTGTGTTTTTTGACGGTCATACAGTGTCATTTTCCGTCAAAATAATCCCAAGCATCTCCTCCTACGTGGCCATTTTTCGTTGGTCAAGAATCGGGTTTATTTTGAAGACTTAGTGTTTTTTGGGTTTTGGAAAAAAATCCAAATTTCCCTCGCAACTCTGCATGAGGGACACGAGCTATGTTCTTATTCACAAGCAGGGATGGAAGCCCAAGGCGAGGGACTTAGGTGATTTTTCCTTTTTGGTGAAAAGGGGAAAAAGTAAGGAAAGGCTCGCATGTCAACCAAGCCAATCGTGTGTGGACACGTGGCAGGGTGGGGTCAGAAGGGAGTGTGGACTGGCAGATGACTTAGGCATTTTTTGCCTTTTTTGGTGAAAGGGATGAAAGTTGCGAAAGGGGGCATGGGTCCGCTGTATAGCAGGAGACACACAGCAGCGCAAAGAGAGAGCAGAGCAAGCAAAGGTATAAAAATTTTCCATTTTTTACAAAAATGAAATAAATTACAAATTTGAGGCGTGGCTCCATGACAAATTAGAAGGAGACACGTGGTAGGGAAGAAATCGGAGGCGCGAGCCCGCGGAGGCAAAGTGATAAATTTTCCCTTGGCGAAAAAAGGGGTTAAAACATGAAATAAGCCCACAAATTCTTAGTGATAGAGAGGTGGACACATGTCAAGGACAAAGGTAGACATGTGGGCCCACGGGGTAAAAAGTGAAAATTTTCCAAATTTCCAAAAAAGGTGAAAATGTGCATAATTGAGCTGCAACTTCAATGGGACCCACCATATGCCACATGTCAACACCAAATTTCAAAGGCAGAGGGGCAGAGAAAAAAGTCAAAATTTTACATTTTTACAAAAATGTTAAAAAGTTAAAAATTGATCCCAAATCCATTCCCAATCATTTTTTGACACGTGGGGGGCCCAGATTGAAGGAAAAAGACAAAATCAATGGTAGTTGTACATTTTTCATTTTGGCTACCATTTTTGCTCTAGGAAGTGTGGAATTGCAAATTTTGCATCAATTTTGATCGAATTTTGGCAAATTTGTGTCGTTTGTGCTTCAAGGACCAATGCAAGTGGTTTTGGGGATCAATTTGCAGATTTGAGGTGTTTTTGAAATAATTTTTGCCCCAACATGTGTAAACGTGAAATATCAAATCAAGAAGTCAGCATAATCAAATTTTGAATTGATAAGGATGAAATAATGAAATGAAAGGAGTCTCGCATGCTTGGAGAATGAAAACGTGCCTCCACAATGAATAATGATGAAGGATTTGTAATGATTCACCTTTTTGAAACACCCGCCAACTTTTGTCAGCAAATATGTTAAATGTCCCTATCTATAAATCACGTTGGAATTTTGTAACAAACTTGATGTTTGGGCATATTCTTTTCTTGGGAAAGAAGGATTAAATGTAATTGAAAGTTATATAATGCATGTTTTGAGACATGCAAAAGGTCGAGAAACTTAGAAATTCAAGGGAAAATCTGAGAAGAAGCCCATTCTCTCGAGAAACCACCCGAGAACCATTTCTACTTCATTTTTGCATCGATTTGTATCATGTTGAGTTGGTTTTAGTTTTAAAGCCATCAACAAGCTCTGAGATTGTTATTATAACAATCCCCATTGATAAATTTGGTCATTTTGGGTTATTTCATGTTGTCTCTTGGCAAAATTTGCATGCACTTATGTTTCAGAATGTTTTCAATTTGTGTTTCTTTCTCCTGTTGCAGTCTTGTGTTTAAAATCTCTCTTGATCATACCTGGTCTCATTTATTGTTGATAGTTTAGTGGTATTTGCAATCTCACACTCATAAGAGCTTTCATCTGATAAAGAGATAAACAGATTTAAAATCACTTTACCTTCCCTGAATTTAGAGATTGTTTGTAAACCTTTGGGTGTACCTTGGGTCATGATAAAATAGAGGTTTTTGGATGCTTTGGTGTCATCTCGCCTTCAATTTTTTTGGCGGCAGTTGTCAAAGATTGTGTGGAAGAGTGCAGATCTAGGCCTCCATTTGTTGCACATATCCTGGTTGAGGAGTACCTTAACCCTTTGAAGCATTCTTACATTGTTTAGGTCTTACAAATTTCTTGCAAAGTTCCTCAAATAATTTGGCGATTCTGTTAATCTTGTCTAAAATCTCCCACCAAAAATTCATTCAAACAAACTAATCCTACCCCATACTACCCATGCATTACATTGTGTGTCAAAAAAAGAATACAATCCATTTACAAAAATGCACAAAGTAAATCATGATCATGTAATGGCTTCAGTAACCCTTGCCTTGCTTTGAAAATATCTCCATAATTTGGGAGTGACAACTTGTGAAAGTCAGATTTGGAGTGTTGATCATATTTTACCAAGGCCCTTTCCATACTATTTGCACAAATTGAGGGATATCTTCATCTCCTTCACCATTTGAGGGTTACAAAGCAAGTTCTCTTACCTTGGTTGAAAGGCACACCCTAAAACAGCTTAGGATAAGATCGATCCTATTTGAGTGTTATTCATCTCTCCACAAATCTGAGTGTCGCTTAGATCACATCCCCAACTACAAAACGACACACATCATGACCTATCCGACTTCAAGCTTCATGTCATATCTCCGATGTTTCTCGATCAAAAGGAGAACAAATTTTGGTACCAACACATTCATGGCGGCGCCAAGTTACAGGGGACATTATTCACTATTTCGTAACCCCTGTAATACTTCTTATGTGATTTATGTGTAATTACAAATATAAGTATCATCTTCTCGTCAAATTTATAAGGCTAGAATGAAGGGTAGATTTCTGAGTTTGATATTTTCTTAGTTCAATCTGATCCATGTGCATACATATTTGAGATATTTGAATGCATGTCAAACCCTGGTAATGTCCCTTACAAATTTTGCATGCAAATACATTGTTGAAGCATCATTTTATAATCAGATTTATAAGGATTAAGTGAAGATATAAGTTTTACCTATAATTTTATTAGTTTCCAGCAGTTTTTGCACTTCATTTACATTTTTGGTTGATAAATTCAAGAAAAGGAAGGTCTGATCTATAAAGTTTTGCAAGGTTCTCAAGGTCTTTGATAGATATTCGACAGAATATTTTAGTGCATCTACACAACTAGGGTGAAAACACTTAGTGGTGACTCCATGTTGTTCTGGTCTTGATAAATACCAATGTCTTAAGCTTTCTGTCATTTATTTTTGTGTTTCTAATCTCTACAAAACTAGAAGGAAGAATATCTCTCTTCATTAGGGACTCGCTTAAGAATTTGTTCTCGATTCAAGGAACTCGAGTCGAAGGGAGAAGAGTTTGGAAAGTTGTTAAAGGTCAGACATCAGGAAAAGTTATATCCATAAGTGAGAGAGATCATCCTTTGGTAGAGGATTATCACTCTTCTTCAAGTGATTCTAATTCAAGCAATCCTCTCATAAACTTGTTTGCCTCATCTAGTGAAGTTCCTTTTGTTGTACCAGGTAAGTTCCTTCTCTAATCTGCACCTCTATGTTTCAATTCAAATAAAACTTTCCAAGAAAATCAACACTTAAAGGATACCAATCTTGTGAACCACATTCTTGAGCCCCAAATACCTTGCACTCCTCATTAGCTTGTGTCACCCCCGTTGGTCCGAAAATCTGTCGCTTGGGCAGATCTATGGATAAACGAGCCAACAGTGTGTAGGGCATAGCCCCTCTTTGAGTCAGCAAAGCGAAACTGGTTTATTGCTATTCTACCAGCAGGAATCTATGCAAGTCTCACAGATTCTGCCTTCGGGGGTTTGGGATCTCATCCCAGTGGGGTGTTTCCGACTGTGAAAAGAAAGGAAAGGAAGAGGGGATGAGGAAAGAGCAGGTCCGAAGGAAGAAAAGAAATGAATTCCAAAGCAGAAAGGTCAGAAGATTTATGTTTTGGGATTGGTAGTAAACAGAGCCAAACCTACTTGCATAAATAAACAAAGCAATACTGATGAGCAAATGACAAAAAGGTAGATATGAATCTAACAGAATAAACACATACAGATCTAACATAAGAAAGCTCTGATGTATAACACAAGTATTCAGTACAAAGCCTCAATATTTGTATTGTTGTTTTTCTTCTGTTACAAGAAAGCTCAAAGTCTTTCTCTCCTCACTTCTATTTTCATCTAAAAAATGTCCACACTTTGAATACAACAAGTATTCCAATATATATAGAAGAGGAGAAGGAAAGAAGGCAAAAAGGAGCCAACAACTATTTACAAAGATATTTACAAAATATCTAAAAGTCATGTTGACTTTTGACAACTTGATGGATGACATCATCCCATGACACAACATGGATGATGTCATTATTTGTGCCAACATACTTTAGACATTTCAACAAGAAAGTCGGAGAAGAGAGAGAAGAAGAAGAAGAAGAAGAAGCAGAGCAGCTACTCGTCGTCATCATCCTGCGGCCGAAAGGGGGTAGCCTGCTTTTGATGCTGCTCAGGTGATGAGATATGGAACTGAGCGCGGTATTCCAAAAACTTGTTAATTATTGGCCCAAGTTGATCCTGAGAAGGATCCTTGTGCCTATCGCTTATTGCCTCACAAGTCTCCCACTCATCTATGAGCTTCTCTGGGAGTTTGGAAAAGTCCTTCTCCACCTCAATGAGGAACCCGACGAAGTCCCTACAGGCGGGTTGTTGATATATTTAGTGTCAAATGTGACCTCTCGCCCCGCCTTCCTTGAGAAGCGATCTCCTCAAGATCCGGATGGTTTCATCACCGACCTTAAGGTAAAGGAAGGAGTGAGCAACCCCGAGACATGTTAAGAACAATTCACTCCATTTGATGCATTGTATCCGTGGCCTCTTCCTTTACTCTTGTCAATCTTTTCTAGAATAAATTCTAGCTGATCCACCCAAAGAGTCCGAGTGGACATGATTTTTTCGAGGGCCCTTGGATGGCCAAAGACACCGAACTTGACCAAATCTTCGACTGAACAGTCGAACATTTGTTGGAAAGCCTCGTCTTCAGCTTCAGCATGTTCCACTCTTCTTCGATATGGGCCTGCTAGCACTTGGAGCTCTTTATTCGCCTTTACCGATATTCGTACAAGTTAGAGAACTCGGCGATCACTTTTTTTGCTTTTTGAGGATTTGGCTCCTCCAAGCGGAAACGGCCATACCCTGCTCGCCAATTTTGGCATATTCGTTGATTTTCTTCTGGCTGAGAAGCTCAGAAGTCTTGGCGCGTAGTTGTGGGAGGCGCACTACCCATCTTCCGTAAGGCTTGGAGTAGATATTTGTTTTGCTCCTTTAGTAGCCTTTTCTCTTCTTTTGTCTCTTGAAGCTTTTGACAGAGGCGTCAACCGCGAAAAGAGCTTCCCCGGAGACTTTCGAAGATGTCCCCATTGTGACTTGGGTCACAAGTAAAAACTGTTGGAGACAGATCCTTTTTCTCTTTGAGGGATCGGGTATGCAATTTCCATGATTCTCTCACCGCAAAGACTTTTAGAGAAGCGTGTAACAGCAGGCTTCGCTTCTTCACCCCTTTGGTGGGATCATCAAAAAGTCCATCGGCGATGGGAACTTTCCTCTTTTGTTGGCTTAGCTGCTTTGAGAGATCCAGGCTGGTCCTATGGAAGAAGGACCGAGAGACAGAGGAGGAGGCAACTACAAGAAGAGAAGAGGAAAACGTGGAAACACGCAGCGGCGGCATTGAGAGAATAGCCGAAGAAGTGTCCACAGGAGGAAGGGAAACCTGCAGTCATGGAAGACATAGGAAGGGAAGGGAGCCCGGAGATGAGGGAAGAAATGGAGGAGGACAGATCAGCGAGGGAGGAGAAGATAGATGAAGAAGCAGGGGAAAGAGTAGAAGAAGGGATAGAGGACACGACCAAAGGGATGGTCACTTGAGTCACTCGAGGAGGGGAAGGAAGAGAAGAAGAAGGGATAGAGGGGACCTTTGTTGTGGTAGCAATGCCGACATCCTGAGTGGATGGGCCTATGGGACTATCCTCTGTTGTTTCTTTCTCTGGCGAATCCAGAGTTATTACCTATTCTGGCGCTACGGAAGGAGGACTTTCAGGGGCTTTTTCCTGAATGGTGCTAGATTCACCTTCTACACCTTTGCCTTTAAGCTACTTCTTGGATCGTGGAGGCGCGTTGCCCAATGGGGATGTTGTGAAATCAACCCCAAGGTAGATTAGGCCGTTCATCCGGCACCAATGTTCTGTCCTCCACAAAGTCTCCTTGACCCTCTCCTCAATTGTCTGAGGAGCTTTAGTTCTATCAATGGCCGGAAAGGGCCAATCGTCCCCATCTGTATCAGTATATACCTTGTCTACTTCATCTTCTGATTGTTTGGTAGCCTTTGGGGACAATGGCTACCCCATATTGGATGATTTCTGCCAATGCTAGGTGAGAATGATCCTTTCTTCTGAGCTCTACCTCATGGAGGACGTCAATATAAATATCCTCGATCTGAGGAACATGGATTGGATCAAGCTTTGCCCTTGGCAGGCAGCTCCTTGGGTCGAAGGTTGGCACAGGGAAAGTCATGTTTCAAATTAAGTAACTCCAGCTCTGCAAACATTTCCTTCGCCTTGTGGTGGGTAGAGCATGTGTATCGGCCCACTGTGAGGGGGAAAGGAGTTCCACCCTTCTTCCTTTTCAGGCATTTTTCGTGGTATGTGATTAGCTGCCTTGACAGCTCTAGCAGAATCAGCTTAGGCCCAGCATACCTTGGTAGCCTGGTTGGCTCTCCCAAAAAGTTGGCAGCCCTTAGATAGGTGAATGTGGGAAATTGGGTGAACAGGGCCCCCCATTTCTCCGTGGCTGCCACTATGTTTTTGGTCGTACGACCATGAGTCATATTCGGCCTCAGCAGGCAGATGATGTGATAGAAAAACACATCGTTAACTTTTGTGAACTGGGAGATGCTATTCTCCAGCCTCAACTCTGGGTAGTACTCGTATATCTTGACCTGAGGCCAAACTCCACTTCGTGTTAGGCCTGGATAATCCCTCTCTGACGCTGCAGCGTAGACCACGTAGGAGTTCATATGGAATACTCCCGTTGTGCTGAATTAGTTATAGCTACTCGGAGATGGTGCTGCTTATAATTTCCCCCAAGCAAAAGCGTTGATCAGGAAAATTCTTGTTCATTGTTTCTAAGTAGCGCAACATCCATTTATGGAAGTAATGGGCATCAAAAATCCTCGAAGACCCTGCTCAGGAAGGTAATGGTATCGCTGAGCTCTTCTGAGAAGTCACTGCGGTGGATGATTTGGGGCCACCGGGTTACCACCTTCTTATTTTTCAGATATACTTCGTTCATTAGCTGCATACATTGGTCTTCATTGTCTTCCCAGGCCTTGATGCACTCTGCTTGGCTAATGGCCACAAAGTGCCGGTGGTGAGGGATGCCGAGTATGATCTCAAAATGACGGGCAGTGAGGTTAATGACTACCTCACCCTTGCTGTTTTTGACACACCTTGTGTCTTTGTTGTAAGACTGGGCAACCACCATCATAAATTCATTGTTGACGGCGCTGACGGGATTCCTCCGGCGAAGTGCAGGGCACTGCCTATTAATTTGTCCATCCATGGACTCCTTGTAACTTTCTGAGTTCTGGCCCAGAATTCCTCCATGTCGATATGCCCCAATTCTGAGTCTCTGACGTCCATGCTGCATTCGGCCTGTGACTCGGGCATTCTGACCCTTTGATATTTATACTTCATCTCTTCCTCTGTAAGCTTAGCCTTTCCTTTCGGTTTGGTGGGTCTCCTGCTGGATGTAGACATATGTTCTTTCGAACTCAGTTGTTGATCTGCATGAAGAAGAAGTGAGACCCAATCCGAAAAGGTTGAATTAGCCATTTGATCTTCCATTGGAATGTTAGCAGAAGAAAGAGTTAGAGATTTCTAGGCTCAGGGCGCAGGGCGCATGAAAATTGCAGCTTACAGGGCTAAATAGGTAAGGCGCACCGGAAGAGGGTGTTGCAAGGATAAAACTGGCGCCAAAGGCGCATGGCGCATGCATACTGCAGATTGCATTTTATAAAAGGTGCATGAAAACTTTGTGTTACATAGGGACAGGATGCGCCCTTTGGCGCATAGACTTTTCATGTTGCATTGGGATTTGGTGCGCCCTTTGGTGCATGTAAGGTTTGTGTAACATGAGCTTTTCGTGCGCCAAAGGGAATATGGCGCGGCGCACGAAGGGTTAACGCAACATGATGTTGCTGCAAGGAGGGATGCACCTGCGCCTTTATAACTTCACACGGCGCAGATAAAGCTGGTGTTGCATAGATGTTGGGTGCGTCATTGGCGCATGGAAATGGGATGCAACAAGAAGGTTGGCACGCCATTGGAGCGCAAGTTCAGCGATTGTAGTAGGCAAGATGGGTGTGCCAAGTGCGCAGGTTTTTATCATGTTGCAAGGGGGACAGATGCGCCATGGGGGCGCAACTGTTTATGATGTTGCAGGACGCACTGCTGCGCCAAAGGGAAAAACAGGCTTTTCTCCATTTCTTTCTTCATTTGTTTTAGCAGGGTTATTGGGCAATGAAATGGCTCATCAAAAAGGAGATAAAACCATGCTTTTAGACAGGTTCCCCTACTAGCAGATCTGGACAGAGGGGGAGGGATATGGGAAGATAGCAGAAGGAGGATCTTGATATTTCAAACTTCAGGCACAAACTAAAACCAAACCACCAAGCACAAAGAACCAAAATGCAAAACATGAGAAAGAGAAAAGAACCTCTCACCTGGACAAATAGCAAAAACTTGTAACGGGTCCACAAGGCGTTGAAAACGACGAGGCAGGGGCTGACAGGCTCAGAAAAATCACGTGCTCAGCGAATAGTGAAAATGACATTTTGGGCGCGCAAACACATATATATATAGGTGAGCTGGTCATAAATGCGCCACCCACTTTTTAAAGGGCGCATGAGAGTTGCTGTCGACAGGGAAAAGCGTGCGCCCTTTGGCGCATGAAAACGTTTTCCAGCAGGAAATTAAGCGCGCCTTTGGCGCACCAAAAGCTATGTCGACATTAAGTTATGTGCGCCCTTTGGCGCACCAAAACATGGCGCAACAAAAGTTGTGCCAATACAAAGGCGCATGCGCCTTGGCGCACGCAGGGAAGGCTCAACATACTTTGGCGCACCAAAAGGTGTGTTGACACTGAAAATCATGCGCCAAAGGTTTTAAAGGGGGCGCACCAAAAGTTGGTGTTACATAGCAATTTCATGCGCCCAGCCAAAAAAGGCTCAAAAGACTAAGTTCGAAAAACCAGATTTCCCGGGAAGGGATTTTACAACGTTTCGAATGCAAGGGATCCCTAACGAGGGATCGGAACAAAATTTTGGTATGGTTATCGGTAAAATTGCCCTTGTCAATTTTACGGGATAACACACCCCTAAGATCACCTCCACCAAACAATATGGCTCACCTAGACCTCCATTTGTTGTTAACACCTTTGGTCCTATAGATTTTAGAGGAATGGAAGGTTACCCAAATGTTGTCCCATAAGATGTCGAAATAGGTTGCCAAAGTTCCAAGGTAACAATGTTATAAGTGGTGATCAGCATCTCAAGCTTTTTGTTAACATGATGGAGGATTTTGAGATAGAGTTTGAAGATGTGTATATTAAATTGTTCATTCATACACTAGAAGAGGATGCTAGGGATTGGTACAAGGATTTTCCTGATAATTCTATTGATTCATGGACTAAAATGAAGAATGCATTTAGGTTGTAATATGGTGACAAGACTAATCCTAGATTTCTCTTGTCTGAATTTGAAAATATCAAGAAGAATCCCAATGAATTAGTCCATGACTTCAACACAAGGTTTAACAAAACTTTGAGAAGGCTGCCTATTAGTCTGAGGCCTTGTGATGAATCTTGTCTAATCAAATATGCAAATGCATTTGACAAGAAGGAAGCCTACTACTTAAGAGACAAGAACCCTACTAATCTAAGACAAGCTTTCACCATGGCACTTCAAATTGAAAACAATATCAAAGTAATTAGGAAACCCCTCAAAAGAGATGGTGTAAAATTGACAAACCCTAAAAACCTCAAGCTAGCAAGGGTGCTGATTTGGAGGAGGTTGTGAAAACTTTGGCAGGGGTTGTCAAAGAAATCTCATACAAGTTGGCAAGAGCTGAGAAGGGAATTGGGTAGACTTCACAAGGTTAGCCAAGAGCACAAAACCATGACATATTTTCCAATCATCCTAGAGGTGATCAAGGGCTAGATGATAGAGGGAAATGACCCATGGGGTCTGCAAATGACATCCTTAAGCACATGAAGGAAGAGTGTTGCCTGATCCCCTAACTACTAGGGTTGCTACTGTTGAGGAAGTTGTTGATATTGATTGGTGTGATAGGTGTTTTCTACCCCATCCTCCATATGAAGTGGACCAGCAAGATGGTGAAGCTAATAATGATGATAGTATTGATGATGATATCTGCATGATGGGTTGTTCTTCAAGCTCACAAGGAGGAGAAAAATCTCTCAAGTGATAAGTGCAAGGATAGTTGCTAATTTTGGGATTGCATCAAACGGGTATAAGTCTTTCTTCCCCTAATACTCTTGAAGTTGATGTAGTGCAAGCTTTTGAAATTCCTAAAAATTACTTTAAATACTTAAGAGCTTTGATGATTAAGAATTATGATGGTGGTATCCCTTCAGAGGAAGATAGAAAATTGTTGATGAATGTTGTTGTAGCTCAAGAGAAAGACTATAACACTAGAAGTAAAGTTGTTAAGGGAGCTAGGCCTCAAACCAAACCTAAAACACCCTTGCTTACAAGTATCCCCAAAGAGGCTCCTAGAAGGGAAACACCTGCCAAAATCTCTGTTGTCCCAAGAAAAATTACAGTCCTCCTCATGCCCAAGATGCCAAGAACCCCTTGCCATCTGATGAATTTGATTTTCTCCCTTTCAATGTTGCTTTTCCAAAGAGTGTTCCCTATGACATAGCCTAAGTATTGAGCCAAATCAAAGTAAGTGTTCCAATAATTGAATTGCTTAGGATTCCCGAGCATAAGAAGGAGCATTTGAGTACTTGGGATTGAAGGAGGAGAAGATTACTCCGGTAGAAATGTAAATGTTGTTGAAAATCTTCCTCAGATCATTACGGACCATGAAACACCACCAGCAGTAGAAGGTCTTGGAGAGACACCAGAGGTATATTTGGGGACATCCTTGGTTGATTCCCAATTGAATGTTGATCCATTCTTCACAACTTTGATCATAAAGGATAAACTACTTCACAATTGTATGTTTGATTCGGTGCATCATGTAATGTCATGCCTCTAGAATTCATGAATGAGTTGGATATCAAAGTGATAGCAGCCTATGGAAAATGTATTGTCATGGACTCAAGAGAAGTGCCGTGTTGGTTGTGTGAAAGGTTTAGTGGTGTAACTTGCATCTTATCCCGGGAGGAATTTAAAATTGGATGTTGTGATTGTTGATTGCCCTGCCAAATGGGGTATGTTATTGTCAAGAAAGTGGGTTGCAAGTGTTGGAGGGAGTGTCCAAATGGATATGTCTTTTGCCACCATTCCCATTGAGGGTATCCTTATCAAGCTCTATGGAGAAAAGAAGATGTTGCATCTAATTGAGGATCCAAACAATGCTTCCTATGAGGTGTTATTTGTTGATGTTGATGCTGATAATTTTATTGGGTTTGTTGATGGTAAAGAACACAAGATGGATTAGTCAAAGTGCCTTGATCAGGTAAGTTCTCCTTGGACCTTGCTATTTGATGGAGCTTGCTCCAAATTTAGAAATGGTGCTGGTATAATTTTGATTTCTCATAGCTTGGAAGAGTTTGTTTTTTCCTTTAAGCTTAATTTTGAATGTACTAACAACATTGTTGAGTATGAAGCCTTGTTGTTGGGTCTAAAAATTACATGGAAGTATGGTGTCAAGGACATCATTGCAAAAGGAGATTCAAAGCTAGTTGTCAAAACAAATAAGAGAACTCATATGCTACAAAAATCAGCGGATGAAACAAGTATAAGCATGCGGTTTGGGATCTAATTGAGATGTTTGATTCCTTCAATATTGTGCACCATGAAAAAAGTTTCAATATTGTTGCTGAAAAGTTAGCAGTGTTGGGATCAAGATTTGAATATTGCACCGCTTCACCTTATTGTGAGTGCAATGTTGAAGTGTTAACTAGGCCAATTGTCCCCGACAACATCAAGCATTGGTAAGTGTTTAATGATGATGCTCAAGTGAAAGGTTCTTACAAAATCAAGGTGAGATTGTAGATCAGAATATTGATTGGGAGCCAATCATATGTATGACTGAAGGAAGAGAGACTTTGTTTGGAAAGAATATTATTCAAATGAAAACTAACACCATTCCTAGAGGTCTTGTTACACTTGAGTCCAATTTTGACAAGTTAATTGCATCATCAATAGAAACATATCTACCTTAAGGGATGTGGAAGAGCATAACTTGGAAAAAGGAGAAACCAAGGAGATTTTGGTTGGGCAGCAATTTAAGCAAGGAAGAAAAATAGTCCTACCTCCAATTGTTAAAAATATCAAGACTGTCTTGCCTAGTCATATTCAGAGCTGAAAGCATATAGAGAAGACTTGTTCCAACATGAGATACCTCTTGAGAAAAATGCCAAACCATTCAAACAGAAGCAAAGGCCAATCAATCCACTCCTCTCCATGAAAATGTAAGATGAATTGAAGAAATTGAAGGAGGGAGGGATCATTCAGCCCACAAGGTATTCATCTTGGGTTGCAAACCTTGTGCCAGTCAGAAAAAAGAATGGAGATATTAGACTTTGTGTAGACTTCAGAAATATGAATAGAGCTTCATTGAAAGACAATTATCCTTTGCCAAACATGGAGAACATGCTACAATTAGTGACTAGATCTGAATTGTTGTCCACCTTGGATGGTTTCTCTGCTATAATCAAGGTTGTTGTCAAGGAGTCGAAAGATTTAAAACTACCTTTACCACTCCTTGAGAACATATGTTTATGTGAGAATGCCTTTTGGTCACATGAATTTTGGGGCTACTTTCCAAAGGGAAATGCATGTTGCTTTTATTGGTTACATAAATAACTTCATTGCAGTTTATCGAATGATGTGACCATGTTTTCAAGGAGCGAGAAAGATCACTTGCAGAAGCACTTGGAAATAATGTTGATCGATGTAGAGAATTTAGAATCTCTCTCAATCCAAAGAAGTGTCACTTTGGGGTGCAAAAGGCCAAGCTGCTTGGTCATATTGTTTCAAAGGTTGGTGTCATGATTGACCCTAAGAGAGTAGAAGCAATCAGCAAGGTGCCAATTCTAAGAACGAAGAAGGGCATCCAATCTTTCTTTGGGAAAATCAATTTCATTAGAAGGTTTGTGTCAAATTTTGCTGAATTGACCCTCCCCATTACATGCATGTTAAAGAAAGATCAAATTATCAAGTGGGAGGAGGCTTCCCTTAAATCTTTTGAAGGAATCAAAGAGGCATTGAAACATGCACCTGTCTTGGCAGCCCCGAATTACAAGAAGCCTTTCCAAATCTTCTCCTTTGCTTCTAAAAATACTATTGCATTTGTTTTTCTCCAAAAGGATTAAGATGGGAATGAGAGGGCTATTGCCTTCTTTAGCAAGGCCTTACAAGTTGCTTTGAGTTGAAGTACACAATCATGGAAAAACAAGCATTTTCCTTGGTGAAAGAAACAAAGGTTTTCAGACCTTATATCTTAAGTTCAAAAGTTGTTGCTTATGTTCCCCACACCATGGTAAAAGACATCTTATCAGAGATGGAGATCTCAAGAAAAATATGTAGATGGGTGAACAAACTGCAGGAGTATGATATGGACATCCAAACCACAAAGCTAGTAAGAGGTTTGGGTCTTGCCAAGCTCATGGCTGAGAGTAACTTGCAGATTGTGGAAGTGAATGAAGTAGAGGAAGAAAGGGAAGATGTTCTTGATAAATTGGTAAGTTCTAAGTGGTACAAGGATATAATATTTTACCTTAGACACCTGTGTTGTCTTGATCATTTGAATAAAAATTAGAAAAGATCCCTCAAGCTGGCTTCTCAAAAATACATCATCACTGACTTTGGGCTAGCTTGGAATAACCTTGAAGGTGTCCTCTTGAAATGTGTAATTGAAGATGAAGCTCCCAAAGTAATTGTTGATTTCCATGGGGGAGTTTGTGGAGGACACTTCATTGGAAGGGTTATAGCACACAAAGTTTTGAGAGCTAGTTATTGGTGGACTACTCTCTTCAAAGATGCAACCGTGCTAAATAGAAAATGTGAAAGTTGTCAGCGTTTCTCTGGAAGAATGAAAGCTTTACGCTCCCTTCCTTTACAAACTATATCAATTGAAGCTCCTTTCAAACAATGGGGGATGGACTTCATTGGTGAGATCTCGAGACCCTTCTAGTGTTGGACATAAGTAGATCCTTGTAGCCACAGATTACTTCACCAAGTGGGTAGAAACAATCCTCACTAAGAAAGCAACACACCAAGTTGTTATGGATTTCTTGTTGAATAATATCATATGTAGATTTGGTGTACCAGTCAAGATTGTGGCTACTAATGCCATGTGTTTCATAGCTAAACCTTTAATGGCAATGTACAAGGAGTATGGAACCAATCTAACTTATTCTTCAAACTATTACCCCAAGGAATGGACAAGCTAAGTCCAACAATAAGAAATTATTGAAGATCATTAGGAGAACCTTGGAGTTGAACAAGAGAAAATGGGGTGAACAACTAAAATTTGTAGTTTGGGCCGACGAATCACTTTGCCAAGAGAGCTACTAGTAAGAGCCCATTTGAGTTAGTGTATGGAACTCAAGCTCTGTTGCCCTTACATCTGTAATTATCTTCATTTTAGTTTATTCAACAACTTGAAGATCAAAAGGTCAGTCCATATGCAACAAGGATTAATCAGATTGTAGAGCTAGATGAAGAGAGAAGAGCATCTCACCAAAGGTATGTTAGATTTAGAGAAAAATTGAAGAGGTTGTTTGACAAGAAGGTTACTCCTAGGGCCTTCAATATTGGAGATCTGGTTTTGTTGTGGGATAGCAAAAATGAAGATAAGGGAAAACATGGTAAATTTGATGCATTATGGATGGGCCCTTACTCCATTGATATCAGAATTGGTCAGAATACCTTTTTTCTCAAATATTTAGATGGGGAATTGCTTGAACTTCCTATTAATGGTAGGCATCTGAAGAATTTCTTGGATTAATCCCCAAATTTGAGGTATGCACCAACTTGTATAGTGTATAGTGTTTGGCTTTTGCTCTGTTTTTGGTGTTTTGGTGGTTCTTGGTTTTCCTTGGTGTGTGGCAGCCATTTTTGTCGGTTTCTTAGCTAGTTTTTGATGGTTTTGGCTCATGAATCCTTTTCCCAATGGATTATTTTGGCACTTGGTCTACTTTTGTTCTTGTGGCACTCACTTGGGAGTACCCATCCCCGAGTAGGAGCTGATGTTGGTGCCCATTTTGATCCTCTATTATTTTCCCATCTTCCCCCTTTGTTCTGTGCTCTAAAAATGTTTTTCTTTGAATTTGGTGGTCTGCAAACTTTTTTCTCCAGATTGGATGCTTTGAAAAGCTCACAAACTTATTATTTTGCCCCATTTTGAAGGAAAAATACATGTATGCCTTGCTTTGTGCCCTAAATTTCCAAATCCACGGGCCTTTATCATTTTTTCCACTTTCCCCAGGCCTTTAGAGCTCGTGGTTGTTCGTTTCATGTGTATTTTCCCTCGAAAATCAATCCCCATGGTCAAAAATTTCCTAAAATCAATTTCCCTTTGTTTTTTGACCAAAAAATCCTTCACCCATGAGGAAAAAATCAAATTCGGGCATCTCTGGTAAATTATGTGTTTTTTTGACGGTCGTACGGGTGTCATTTGCCCATCAAAATTAATCCCAAGCCTCTCCTCCTACGTGGCCATTTTTTGTTGGTCAAGAATCGGCGGGTTTCTTTGAAGACTTAGTGTTTTTGGGTTTTGGCAAAAAATCCAAATTTCCCCACAACTCCGCAAGAGGGACACATGTCATGTTCTTATTCACAGGCAGGATGGAAGGCTAGGGGGGACTTAGGTGATTTTTGCCTTTTTGGCGAAAAGGGGAAAAAGTAAGGAAAGGCATGTGTGTCCACTAAGCCAATCAGGTGTGGACACGTGGTAGGGTGGGGTCAGAAGGGAGTGCGGACCGATGGAGGACTTAGGCATTTTTGCCCTTTTTGGTGAAAGGGATAAAATTTATGAAAGGGGGCGCCGGTCCACTAGGTATAGCTTGGAGACACGTGGCAGGCAAGTAAAGGAGAGTGCGAGGTGGTGGGGGTAGAAGTAAAATTTTTCCCTTTTTGTAAAAATGAGTTAAAGTAAAAATTTGAGGCGTGGCTCCACGACAAATCGAAGGAGACACGTGGCAGGGAAGAAATCGGAGGCACGGGCCCACGGAGGCAAAGTGATAAATTTTCCTTGGTGAAAAAAGGGGTTAAAACATGAAATAAGCCCACGGATTCTTAGCGATAGAGAGGTGGACACGTGTCAAGGATAGAGGTGGAGGTGCGGGCCCATGGGGAAAAAAGTGAAAATTTTCCAAATTTCCAAAAAGGTAGAAATGTGTAGAGTTGAGCCGTGACTTCAATGGGACCCACCATATGCCACGTGTCAGCACCAAATTTCAAGGGCGAGAGGGGCAGAGAAAAAATTCAAAATTTTACATTTTTACAAAAATGTTTAAAAAGTTAAAAATTGATCCCAAATCCATTCCCAATCATTTTTTGACACGTGGGGGCCCAGATTGAAGGAAAAAGAGCAAATCAACGGTAGTTCTACATTTTTCCTTTTGACTGCCATTTTGCTCCAGGAAGTGTGGAATTGCAAATTTTGCATCAATTTTGATCGAATTTTTGGCAAATTTGTGTCGTTTGTGCCTGCAAGGACCAATGCAAGTGGTTTTGGGGATCAATTTGCAGATTTGAGGTGTTTTTGAAATAATTTTTTCCCCAACATGTGTAAAATGTGAAATATCAAATCAAGAAGTTGCATAATCAAATTTTGAAATGATAAGGATGAAATAATGAAATGAAAGGAGTCTGCATGCTTAGAGAATGAAAAATGTGCCTCCACAATGAATAATGATGAAGGATTTGTAATGATTCACCTTTTTGAAACACTGCGCCAACTTTTGTTGCAAATATGTTAAACGTCCCTATCTCAGAAATCATGTTGGAATTTTGTAACAAACTTGATGTTTGGGCATATTCTTTTCTTGGGAAAGAAGGATCAAATGTAATTGAAAGTTATATAATGCATGTTTTGAGACATGCAAAAGGTCGAGAAACTTAGAAATTCGGGGAAAATCTCGAGAAGAAGCCCATTCTCTCGAGAAACCACCGAGAACCATTTCTACTTCATTTTTGCATCATATTTGTATCATGTTGAGTTGGTTTTCGTTGTAAAGCCATCAACAAGCTCGAGATTGTTCTTATAACAATCCTCTCGTTGATAATAAATTTGGTCATTCTCGGTTATTTCATGTTGTCTCTTGGCAAAATTTGCATGCACTTATGTTTCGAATGTTTTCAATTTGTGTTTCTTTCTCCTGTCATTGCAGTCTTGTGTTTAAAATCTCTCTTGATCATACCTGGTCTCATTTATTGTTGATAGTTTAGTGGTATTTGCAATCTCACACTCATAAGAGCTTTCATCCGATAAAGAGATAATCGATTTAAAATCACTTTACCTTCCTTGAATTCAGAGATTGTTTGTAAACCTTTGGGTGCACCTTGGGTCATGATAAAATAGAGGTTTCTGGATGCTTTGTTGGTTCATCTGCTTCAATTTTTGTGGCAGGTTGTCAAAGATTGTGTGGAAGAGTGCAGATCTAGGCCTCCATTTGTTGCACATATCCTGGTTGGAGGAGTACCTTAACCCCTTTGAAGCATTCTGTTGTTTAGGTCTTACAAATTTCTTGCAAAGTTCCTCAAATAATTTGGCAAATTCTGGTTAATCTTGTCTAAAATCTCCCACCAAAAATTCCTTCAAACAAACTAATCCTACCCCATACTACCCATGCATTACATTGTGTGTCAACAAAAGAATACAATCCATTTACAAAAATGAACAAAGCAAATCAGGATCATGCAATGTCTTCAGTAACCCTTTCCTTGCTTTGAAAATATCTCCATAATCTGGGAGTGAAAACTTGTGAAAGTCAGATTTTGAGTGTTGATCATATTTTCCCAAGGCCCTTTCCATACTATTTGCACAAATTGAGGGATATCTTCATCTCCTTCACCATTTGAGGGTTATAAAGTAGGCTCTCTTACCTTGGTTGAAAGGCACAACCTAAAACAGTTAGGGCAAGATCAAGTCCTATTTGAGTGTTGTCCATCTCTCCACTGAAATCGAGTCTTTAGTTAGATCACATCCCAGCTATAAACCGACATACATCATGAACTATCTCGACTTCGGGCTTCATGCCATATCTCGATGTCTGCTCAAACTAAAAGGAGAACAAATTTGGGTACCAAAATTATGCATGTATCTAGTGTTTATTTTATAGGTTACAGGTGCAACATAATGAATCTGATGTGACCTAGAGTGAATAAGGAGTGACATTAAGTGACACAAAAAGAACCAGATTTCAAGGTATTTTGTAGACACCAAAGCCTCATAATAGACGCTAACATCCGGTTAGCCATGTCCCCTTCCAGCCTTGTGTCCTTGAGATTGTCACTTTCTAGAATTGGACACCGAGATAATACTTTGCCAAAACTACCTTTCTATCTTATTCATCGGTCAAAATCATCACAAACCTATAGTTATAGGATAAGTCATTCTCAAAACCCTATTTATCACTTGTGTTTGTATTTCCTTTGCTTGATCTTTCTTGTTTACTATTATATCTATTTAATCAACAATGTCCTTATCTTAGATTTAATTTTATTAAATCAATTTTTTTTTCTAATTTTATCTCATGTCTTATGTTATTAAAACACATATTAATGTAATTGTAGTAATCTCGAAAAGTGAAAAAACCATTAGAAGGATTTTAGGTTGGTGACTATTGACGTAGATTTGATATTCAACAAACACTTTGCATTAAATTTGTATTTATTATTAATATTTACCTTTGTAGCATTTTAGTAACAAATTAATTTTAATCTAAAAATTACCATAATTATAAGGCCAAGAATGACCAATTGGAATAGAAAAAGAACTGGAATGGAAATGTTAAATGGAAATCAAAAGTCCATTACTTTAGGACATGAGGTTTTTGACTTTTTTTGTAATTTTTCGACAATATTTGATGGTTTTTATTGTTAAAACTCATCCATATGATTAAGTGGATATTAAAAAAATATATATTTAGGTTTATTATAAGATGATTAAGATAATTCAATGATGGTAATCATTTAGTCATTTTTCGTCCAATTTATAATTCAATTGATTTTTTTAATTATTGGTCATTAGTTTTTATCAATATATCCTTTTTTATTTGATGTGTTTATATTTTCATCTTTCTCACTTTTAAATTTTGTATTCTTTTGTAAAGTTTGAAGATTTTAAATTAAATTACATTAAAACTGTTTTTCTTACAAACTTTGAAATTCTCTTAATTGTTTAAGCAAACATGTGTATAAACAATCTCATAACCCATGTTTATATGCTTACATGTTAATGTATTCTCTTGAGGATAATTATATGCTTATTAGGTCTTTGAGAGATGGTGGAGAGGGATTTCACTAATCAAGGGCTTTTAACCGGGTTGAAGCTCCCCTGGTTTTCCCTGTTGGATATTATACGCACCCAAATTTGCACATGCTACATTGTCGAAAAATGGTTAAAACCCCACTTGATGATTCATATCTTTTCTGAAGGTGTTCGAGCCCCTAAACCTACATGTAATTTATATTTGTAGCCTAGATTGCCTTACTTAGACTTTACATTCTTTTTCTTAGCTTCTCGCTTCCTTTTAGCCCTATTTTGACCTTTAGTGTCAAAACCGCCACCCCGCCACGCAGCAGAGTTTTGTAACCACCGTATCACCCAACATTAGTTGGGTGCTCACCCAAGGCACACGTGTGTGCATAGGCAAAGCCCCTCCTTTATGTGAGCTTCATAAGAATGTCCACCATTAATGGAGGAATGGTTATAGAAATAGAAAATACATGTATCCATTCTAGCAAAGAAGTAAAAACACTAGATCTAAGCATAGATGCATCATAATGCAAAAGTAAACACTACAACATCACAAAGAGATCAGATATGAACCATGAGAAAAATGAAGAGTACTAGGGTTTGAACCCATAAACACAGATATTCATAACAACCCTTTATATATTGATTAACAAATGTTTACAGTAGCCATATTACATCAAAAAGGTTCAACAATAGATCAATTACATCATTCTACCATTAACATCCTACCCTTCCCATGGCTCTGATCCAAAACCCTATATTACCCCCTATAGAACCATTACATAATCCCCTTTCTACAGAACTACACCACACATATGCACTCACATACTACACATCTACTCACACATATCTCTTCACCACACACACACCTTTTCTAGATCCAAATGCCTCCTTAAATAGGATAGGATCTCACCTAATCATCATTCCAAAAGCAATCCCACATGCCAAATGTCATCATATTATTATACTACTGAGTGTCCAAGCCATGCAGATGCCAAGCTAGCCATAACAACCTCACTTTACAACCTATAACCATAATGATTCCTTGGAATATTATTTTCTTGAGCTTCAAGTCTCCATGTAACAACCTTGTCATCATTACACCTACCCACAACTTCACATGTTTTGCATGTGATACCCTTCTTTAACCAAAATGTGGCTAAGTCCTTAAACCCTTAAACCCTTTCTTTCTCTTCCACGCACAAACCTATCTCTCCTCGCACGTTCACTCACACACTTTTCTCCATAGTTCCTTCCACACACTCATCCTCTACTTTAGGACTTAGTCATTTTCTGGCTCAACATCACCCCACACTAAACATGTTGTCCATCCTCGAAACAATCTGATCTTCAACAAAAAGAATAAAGAATGGAGGGAAAGAATAACCTATATCCGGCTTGCACCAAAGAACAAAAGAATTTTTTTACTATTGTATAAGGATTGGGAAGTCTTTATTCAAGGATGCTTCAATCTTATTCCAGCATCCACCTCACTTCTATGCTTGTTGAAATAAATCCCCTATCAATGCACTTGACTTCATCAAATGATAACTCTTCACCTTTAGCCTTCAGTGTATCAATCAATACTTTCCATTTTCTTGCTAAGGTCACTCAGCATGCATCCATCCTTCATGTAACCTAGGGATATAATTCCTTCACTTTATTTTTAATCAAGACCCTTAAGCTTTTTGATCACCTCAAACTTCTTCTCAACTTCTGCTATGATCTTGTCCCATTCCACCCTATTACCCTTTTATTTTTTCTGAACTCCTTTAGGTCCACCTCATGGGTAGCAACCAATACACTTGCCACCCTTGTCCTTATCTCCACAGTTGTCATAGACAAAACTTCAGCCATGTGCACTGTGGTTTTTATAGAGGCAAGGAGCTTGGAGTACCGAGTTATGGTCTCTTCAATTTTCAACTTCTCTGTTCTCTTTTTCACACCAAAAACTTCCTCCACCGACTCCAATGCAAGTGGTTTCTCCATCATGATCAAGCATGTCAAATCCTCTAGGTAGTGGAAAGATGACTCATACTTCTATTCAGGGGGGCCAAATCTGGGTGCTTTAAGATAATGGAGTCTGAGATAGTCTCCACCTTCTTGTAGGCTTCACACTCTCTCCCTTTTCTTCTCTCAACTCAACCCTCAACTACACAATTATCGACTCCTTCTCTTTTATCTCCTTGTCTCTCTCAATTATCTCCTTATTCTTTTCCCAATTCTTCCTCCAAGGCTCTGATTCTATTATTCCTCCCAAATAACCTTGCCTCTACTTCCACCGATACCTTGTTGAGCACGCATTACACACCTACTCATCCATTTAGCCATTGGGCATCCACAATAGGATTCACCTCATTGGGGTTCTTGTGTGGTTACCAATGCTCCTACATCAACTTTGAACTTTGGTTCATCAACATGGGACTCAAAATCCATGACAACATTTTCCTTGTGTGTGTGCACACTATCTTTCTCAAATGATGACCAGTAAAGAAGAGTTGTTGGTTTGTAGGTATCGTGCTTTAGAAATGCACGCACAGACCTTGTTTGGATCATTGACATAAGTCATTTGGGTCCTTGTGTTGCCACCACACCCTTGCCACCTATGTGTGCACTCCTATTGGGAAGTTGAACTACTAAACTGGGATCTCTACCCATGCTCCCATACTCTTTCTCCACTTCTTCCATGTTGCGCTCCACCTCATGCTCTACCAAATCCTTGATGATACCTACTACTTCCTTCTCCACTATGTCATCCAACTATTCATCAAATAGTGTGGGGTCCTATGCACATTCATCCCCACTTCCTCTTCACTTCCTTCTTTCTCTCTGAGTTCCCTCTCAAAAACTCATCATCCTTCTCTCATCAATCCATGTACATCAAACACCAGGGGATTCTCACCTTCCTCACTGCTCCTCATTCTCCTCTCCTCCTCAACTCATCACCATTCATGCTCTTCATCTCCTCAGAGTCTGAACTCTATGCCATCTTTTTCTTCTTCTTCACTAGTGACTCCTCTATCATAGGGGACCTTTCCTTCTTGGGTGACTTCTCCTTCACGGGGATTTCTTCCTTCGAGTGTAAGTACTTGGGCCCATGCCTAATCTTGCACCCCTGTGGTCTGAACTATAGTACACACACTCAACACCCCCTTTGTTGTTGTAGTTTCCTCCCTCTCTCTCTCTCTTTTCCCTTTCTTCCTTCTAGGGGTCCTCAGGGATGGAGACATCATCCTCAATGTATGCACCTCCCTTCTCAAACTTGGGCCTTAGGTGTATGTACACCCTTGTCACCATGCTTCCTGCAAGTGGTAATGTTACGGGCCTTAACATATGTATATCATGAGAGACATACTTCTCCACATATGCCCGCTTCTTAGGATACACTAATGTTTGACACAAATGCATGTGTGATGATCTTGATCTACCTCACTTAGATCAAATCTAAGTTTCTTGGCCTCCTTGAACCTATTAACTACACTTTGAAAATACTATACTGTGTGAAGGCAAAAGGTAGTTTACACCATGGGCTTTTGGTGCCATCAGTTAACATGAACCTACCAATGCAAAAGTTTTGGTACACTACAAAACTCAACCTCATCCTTTACCAAGGCTAGGTAGTTTTCTCTGAATCCTCCATTCTACCCCAAATGCATCATGCATCCATTTTACCACTTTATCCAAGTGTGCCTTTATATATGCAGCTTGTTATCGTTTCACAAGTATATGCTTCGAATCTCTTAGCTTGGGGAGGGTTCTCATCAGGGTACTCCCAAATGTTGTTATTCGGCCCATCGAACTCCAATCTCAAAAAAACAATGGTAAGGAGAATATTACCATACATAATTTTATCTCTATCATGCACATGTGGCATAATTTATCTATGATATCCTCCACAATGAAGGCCGAGAGGTTGTAGATTGTCCCTTTTGAAATCTTTCTACAAATGTTCAACCATCTCTTGTTCACTTGCATCCATCATTCTTGCCCATTTAACTTGGTGAGAAAGTGCACCATCTTCATGACTAGGTCAAAGATCTTGGCAATATATCAAAATACCCCCCCTTCTTATTCATATTCCTTGGTTGTCTCCATCGATAGCCTCCTTTGTCATCCAAGTCATCATCCAATGACTCACCTGTGTAGATAAGTCCAGTGTATCTGGAGATCAACTTGTGGGGTTAGTGCATTCTCCTCCTTGTGAAGTAGAAGTGATCTTTGTGCATGTGCAACATGAGCCATTAGTATAATCTCTCAGGTTTTCTCAAAAAATGGCAACTCAAAAAGTTGTAAAAGCCCAACCTTCTCCAATTTTGTCTTCACAGAGTCATCATACACTAGTTTTTCATCATGTGTTCTCTCTCCTATTGGGTAAAAGCTCCAATGCCATCTCCTTCTCAATGGTATTTTTCTTATGGTTATAATCACTTATAACCATCTTGCACATGTGAGAGACCCATTCCATCCCCATTAAAATGCCATCTGGGTACTACATCTCTCGCATACCACTCTTCATTAAAACTTGTCGATGTGACTAGATTTCCTTTTCCCTTTCCCTTTCCCTTCCCTTCTTTGGTGAAATGTTCATCCTTTCCTTGGTGCCATATTTCTTCATCAAGCCCTTGTAATTTCTTCCTTGTGTCTTGCTTTAACACTTCTCAATCCCTCGGCTCCACTCTTGTGAAATTTCTTCAAAACCCATGCCCTAGCTCTGTAAACCCTAACCTAGAAAACTCTCCTTCCACAAGACAACATAAATACTCATGGGAATCCACCAAAAATCTCCTTCACACACACCCATGTACTCCATTCCACTCTGGTTCACAAATCTTCAAATTCTCTACTTTGCACACAACTCTTTCACAAATTTTCTCACAAGGATGCCCTAGTTTGCAAAGAGCTCTTCAACAAACAAACGCAAGGTAAAAATAATAACTTACCCCACCTTCTATTTATAGCTTTTTTATTTTTCCCACATTAACTCCCATGCCACCTACCACCATATAATCACATTAAAGTCATATTTTTCCAATGCTATCCTCCCACGTGTTTTGCCTAGCTGCTTTTCCTCCACACACAAACTCACAAAACTCCCACAACCTTCTGGCGTGTAAAATTGCATCGACCACAGAACCTTACATGTGTGCTCATAGCACCAAAGTCAATCTTCCTCTACATCTTAAGCCTAGTTCTTTTCACCACCTACCTCATGTTTCTCTACACTTTTATCCATGTACATGGTTTTTATAAAGATTTTGACACCAATCTCCACCCATAATCACTTCTACTACACGCACTCCTCTAAACCCATGCACTTTTTGATTTTCTCATTCGGGCCACCAATCAACATCACTCCCAACACTTGCTTCTTACCACACTATTCACTAAAACTCTTCTTTACACTCTCCACCCCACACTAAATAGATGTGTGGTCCTCTATGCATATAAAACCCTTTAGATAGTAATCTGCTACTGAGGCACAAAGCACCCACAAAAATGAAACTAAAAGACAAAGCATAAACAATGATGAAAGGAAACACATATAAAGGAAAATGCATTAAGGGAAATCCTAAGCTAAATGGAAATATTTCCTTATTTACAAACACACAAAGACTTATTTATAGTAGGGCTTCAACCTACTCCCATTAAAATAACTAGGAAACATGTTCCATCCAATGCTTTAAATTGAAAGCACCTAATCAAGTATATAAGATATAACATATGGTCCCAACCAATGCACTTTGAGTTTCCCAGATGGCACAAAAAAATTTTTGAATCATATAGAAGAACCATCTTCCCAACCTCAAACTTCTTTTTTTAATATGTCGATCATGCATGCCTTCTTTCTAGCTTTCTCCATTCTTGGCTCCATCATGGGATATAATGCCTCTCATCCAACTCATATTAGTTTTTCTATGTGCTCTTCTAATGCTTTTTCATCAGCTAATCCTCCTACGCATGCAATACGCAGGGATGGTAACATGAATTCCATAGGAAAAACTACTTCCACGCCAAACACCAATTGAAAAGGTGTGGCCTTGTTCAATCTTTTATAAGTCATGTGATATGCCCATAGACACTGCAGAGACTTTTCATCCCAGTCCCTCCTTCCACATCACAAATCTTAGTTAATGTGTGGCTCAATATCTTGTTAAATGCCTCAAGTAGTTCCATTATCCTGAGGGTGATAGGGCATAGTTTTGTGATGGGCCACCATAAACTCTACCAATAAGATTCTAACAGTTTCATTCAAAAAGTGAGTACCCCTATCACTTGTTAAACTCAATGGGCATCCATACCTACTGTTGATTATATTCTCCCATAAGAACCTAGTTATGTAGTTGTCACCATGTAATCCTTCATAGGTGTCTGCTTTTCCCACCTGTAAGATAATCTATGCAAGTGATAATATAGTGTGAACTTGTCCTGCACGCGTGGTTGGGGAAATAGGGCCCACAAAGTCAATTTCCCATTTTTCAAATGGCTCTTGCACTAGCAATAGGTCTTAATGGCATTTCATCTCTCCACCTTGGCTTACCAAGGTGTTGAAATGGTCACAGCCTTCTTGCAATACTCTATATAATCCTTATAAATTGTCTCCCACCAAAGGCCTACCAATAGGATCTTGCACGTGGTCACATTCCTTGCATAGTGTCCTCCTACAATGCCACCATGAGCTTCTTCCATGATTACAGTATGCTCATGTTCCAACACACACCGATGCAAAACCTCATCTCAACCTAGTTTGTATAGGTCTCCACTAATCAACATATAGGGCGTGACGTATATATAACTAATTTTTTCTCCAAGGCCTTCATTCCTTCAGGCGCCACACCCATTCATAAGAAAACAACAATATCCTCCAAATCAGGGGCATGCACTAAATCTAAACAACAATTGCATCCGAATTATTGTGTCCTCAATGCTTTTTCTATCCTCACCTAAGTTAATCCTGATAGATGGTCAGTCCTAAATTTTTTTCCTAGTTTTACAATGACCAAAAAGTTGAACTCCTAAAACAACAAGATCCACCGACATATGCCCTTGCAAGATAGGATTGTTCACCAAGTACTTGAGTGCCATATGATCCATGTAAAAGATAAATGAGTAGCCAATAAGTATTTCCTAAATTTATGCAATGCATAAATCATAGATAATGCTTTGCACTCCATCGTTGTATAATTCTACTCAGCTAGAGTTAATTTTCTACTTACAAAACACAAAGGGTGATCAAAAATCCCCTCTCTAGGTTGTGCTAACACTACTCCTATTTCCATACCTGATGCATCCACATGCACATGAAAGGGCTTATCCCAAGAGGGAAAGTGCAAAAATGGGCACAGTAGTGAGTTTCTCCTTTAATGTGTCAAAATCCATCTATTGCACCTCTCCCCAATGAAATTTACTCTTATGTTTCAACAACTCTTCCAATGGCACATGAAAATCTTGGCATATCCTTTGATAAATTTCCTATAATATCCTATATGCCCTAAGAATCCATGCACACACTTTGACTGGTAGGCTCCTCCAACCCTAAAATAATGACAACTTTGGCAGGGTCTACCAATAAGCCTTCCTTGCATATAATGTGACCTAGTAATGTGCCAAATGGGGTAGCAAAACACATTTCTTAATGTTTAGAGAGATACTTAACTTCCTACACCTCTCAAACATCAATCTCAAATTGTCACAATGATCCCTTACTAATCCATACACCATCCAATCATCCAGGTAGACTTGCAGAAATTTATGGATGAAGTCTTGAAAGGCTTACACCACGATGCGCAAAAACAACAAGTGCATTCTTAAGCCCAAAGGGCATAACCATGTAAGAAAAAATTCCCCACTTAGTCATGAAAGTAGTCTTCTCTGGTCTTCCTTTGCGATTCTTACCTATGATATCCATAGAGAATCCATCTGTGAAAGAATAGATTTCTCCCTGCGACACCTTCCAAAATCTCCTCAGTAAATGGGGTTGAAAAGGATCTATCACACATGAAGCATTTAAATCTCTATAATCAACACAAATCCTTATCCTCCCATCCTTCTTGATACTAATCACCATCGGGCTCACCCACTCATATTCTTCAATTACCTCAATGATTCCAGATTCTATCATCTTATCAATTTCCTCCTTAACCTTTACACACAAAATTTGGGTTCATCTTATATGGCCTCTCTTCCTAATGGGGCACACACCTTCTTTTAACTTAATCCACATTTCCCTAATGAGTGATGAACTCCCTTCAATTCATGGTACCCATGGGAACAAGTCTTGGAAGTCACACAATAACTCAACTATTTTTGAAACCTCTGGTCCATCCAAGTAATCTCCAATGACAACTTCTTTTGGCTCTTCTTCTGTACCAATGTTAACCTTATTTGTTTTCAAGGGCTCATGGTAGGCATGTGCTTTCTCATCTACTTTTTCCAATACTTCACATGTACCTTCTATATGGTTAACATCCAAATTTTCTACCTCCTCATCATCTATCAAGTATACTAACTTTCCCTTTTCCTTCTCCAGGAGGCACACTCAAATTATATCTCCTTTGTCTCTCCTTCTTCTGGTTCTTCTTCTACAAAGCATGCCCCCCAACTCAGTTTCCCTAACAAATCTAGGATTCGGTCCTCATCCATGGCACTATCTCCCAAGGTAAGGCACTTTTGACTACCTGCAACACCTCATTCACCGATGGCTTAGGAGATTGATACTCAAAAGTTTGGATAATATCTATCATTAACTCTTTCCAATTACCCATCTAATGACATAACTCTAAATGGATATACCATGCACACACACAACCTACAAGGTGGAATAGAACTTATGCACCCATAGTGAAGGAGGTAAGGCTTCCGGGCCTACCATCTAGGCTCTCTCACATTCCTAGACATGGAATGAGGTGGACTCCTTCCCATGATAGTCACATGTATTGTAGATGGTGCATTACTCCGAGAAACCTAACAGAGAACATGATTCTCACTTCACACACTCTAGAAGATTGTCTCGATGGGTCACCCACCAACACATTGTTGTTCTACACAAGGTATAAGTAAGCATATTCCTCCTTTCTTTTGACATGTCCACTATACCTCCATCATCATGTGTAGAAAAAAACATCAAGGGTTACCCTCTCCAGTGTAACTGGGTAACTTCCTTCCTCCTAGGTGCCTAACCGAGTGTGCCCTAGTGATGTGAGTCACAATTCCCTTCAATTGTCTTTCAACCAACTCATAGGTCCATGCACCCAATTATCACATGCAACACTAGTTGTATCACTCATGGATTGAGCATCTTCCCATTGAATGACTCCTTCTCCTATGGATGGACAACCTCGGGGTCTCTAATGGTGTGCACATAGATTCTATCCAGGTCCTCTTCTCCCAAAGGTTCTACATAGGCATAACTTCCCATCCATTAGTGGAATAATGACGCACTCCTCTTTTTTCTCAAAACTTATGTACCCTTTGTTAAAGTGCAAGTCAACATTATTCTTATAACACCAGGGCATCCAAGTAAGGCTAGAAATTTATCTTCCTCAAAAGTGCTAAGACTTCAAAATCTCCAGTAAACTTTTCCCTTGATGGTTATGGATGCATCCTTCAACACTCGATGGGGCATAGCCTTTGTCCTATTTTCCATATACAACACATTTGAAGATGGTTGTAATGGGGGCCTCCCCATCTGATTCCATGCATCTAAAGTGAGAACATTGACCTCTGCACCCATGTCAATCAGAATGTTTCTCAAGAGCCATCCATCCACAACTACATTCAATGTGATTTCTTTTTCATAATCAATACTGTGAGGGGGCTAGATTAACATGCAAGACCTACCTCTCACTCACCTCCAACACATGGTACTTTTTCTCTTAGCCACTCTCCTAACAGAGGGATAATATTCTCCTAGCACAACATCCTACACACTTCTCTGACCTCATCCATGTCCTTCTGAGGGACCTCAACATTCTTTTTTTGTTCCAACTTCATGATTTCTCTTTCAAACATTGAATCTCCCCTTGTAGGTTTCTAATCACCTCCATGGTCTCTTGGTAAACCTCCTTTTGATGAGTTGATCAAGATATTTCCATGTAATACTTCCTCTCACGTGATGAGGGGCCTTTGCTTTGGTTCTTCCTAGCGCACACCTTCCTCTCCCACGTAGTTACTAAGACAAGTTCTAACTCAGGGTTATGTGCCACCCTAGGCATCCACTATGGATCAGCTCACTTCACACTCACCATCCTCGTGCCCTTTTCCTTCCTCTAGTTCTAGGCTCATGTGCTCATACAACTCAGGGCACTCCTCATACTTATGCTTCTTCCTACACCATGAGCATTGTAGAAAATCTAGACATTCACGCTTGTAGTGTTTAGTAGATCCACAATTGTAGCAAGTTCCATGGGGAAATTCACTCCTACCTCCTTGACCACCATGACCTCTAAATCCTCCATAAAACCTCTTCCTCACCTCCTCCATCTCTGTGCCCTTCATACTAATGACCTTCATTCTTAGAACTACTTCCAATGCTGGTCTATGACACACACCAATATCAATGACATCATGGATTTGGTCTATCAATCAATCCCTTTGTATCATGAGTCATAGATGAGAAAAAATCTTACAATAAGAAGACACATTCTTATGGAGCACATGCTGCAACAACAATGGGCATCTACTTGGATCATGATCTCCATGACAAATTTCACAATCCAATGACATGGTGCACACCAAATTTCATGGGAAACTATCCTTTGTGTGTCCTTCTACTCTCACAATCCATGCACCATAGTCCACTACGAGTCTCATGAGATGAGTTCATGAGATAATTTTTCTAGTTGCTTTTCCATGACAACAATTTGTGCTTCTAAAAAGGGACTTACCCTAGTATCAACACTTCCATGGCCTCAACACGTAGAGCAGCCTCCAAGGCCTCACGTGTGGGTCCATGAAAAGTCTTATGGGAAAGTGCTCATCTGAAAGGTGTTATCAATCCTCCAATGAACCATTGAGCATGTTGTGAGGGATGGATATCATAAGAAAAATTTGACAGAAGAGTCTTAAAGTGTGCATCATCATACTCCGCACACTTTCTGTCATACCTTGTTGAATTTCCTTGAGCACGTTGATGCTCTTTTTCTCAAACTCAGGAATGTGAAATTCTACCAAAAAGGCATCACACAATGTAGTATAATCCACCACCATTTGATGTGGGTCATACTTTTGGTACCATATATGCATGCACACCCTCAAACATAGTTGTAAATTGGATTGCTTTCCACTCTAGGGGTAGTGATACCCTTAGCACACCATAGTAATTCACATTTGTGTACATGCTCTGCAACATCCTCAACACCCTTATAATCAAGTAAATGTAGAGACATCTCAAAAACACTTGCTGAGGTGGTGTTTGGCCCTTATCCACCGATCTCGAACCTTGATTCCCCTATGTTTCCTCCACCACCAAATCCACTAGATCCACTAGCTCCTATTCCTATTCCTCTGATCCACCATCCTCCTCCCATCACAAGTAAAGGGCCTAATGAGATGCATTTGCTTTGCTATGTACCCACCATCATGCTAAACTACACACTAAAAGTCCATGATGAATTGAACCACTTCTAGATGTGATACCCAAACTTTGTGTACCCACACCTTGCCCAAATGATGTGCCAGATAGAGATGCCTCCAAACACAGAAATGTTTATGCTTCCATAGATGAACTAAATGAAAAATTATATCTACCAGGTGTTTCTCGACTACCAATACCAACACCAACCGGGTTAACAACACTTATCTCAGAATTGGAAAACTAAGCGCTAGGGTTTGGTCACTAGGTGGGCTAAGATGCATGCCCTACGACTCTCCTCCTTTCTCCATATGATGAGCTCTCACTAGAAGTCAGGGGTTTCTCTCCCATGCTTTCCAAGATGGGGTAACATAGACTACTCAGTTCCATGTTCTCTCTCGTGAACCTCAAATCCTTCCCACAATGTCTACCTCCATAAGTCCATCACTCCTACAACTTCACCATTGTCTCACCAACTCCCTTTCTCACTTCATTATACTTGAGCCGCCTCTCTCTCTCTCTCATTTCTGCCACAAGGTCTGCACCATCTCTTACCACACCAGCTTCCACACCCGTGCCTAGTGGGAAGTTAGCCAACCATAGAAATGCCTCCATACTCAGAGTGATGATCAAGATCTTAATGGCTAATGGTATAACATGCACAAGAATGATCCTCTTGGCTCCCTCAAGAACTCAAACTCAGCAATCTCTAGGAAAGAATACATAGAAACCACATATTCCAATGTATAGCTAGTTAACACTCCACTCCACCACCGATCAACAACACGATTCTAGGTCAAATCAACATCATGTAGTCCTCTGATACTCTTCTTGGTCCAAACATGAGGTCTATAATACCAACTCTTCCTTGATGCATATGTTGACAACCATTCATATAACTCTACTGGGAAACAACAAAATAATGTCTCATAGAGCTCATGATACAGTGCTCCTCTACCCATTTACATGCATCAAACTCAGATCTAGTATTGAATCTCTGTGCAAACTCATCCTCCATGCTTTTAAGCCAAGTCTCGATGTTGTCCAAGGTCAAGCATTTTGTCATCACACACCATTCTCACAACAACTTCAAAAGAGGTCCCGAAATGGAACCAAAATGTAGTCTGTTTCCTACTCCCTTTAAACCCCAAGTGCACTGGCCTATCACCCAACATTAGATGGGGCTCACCCGAGGCGCGCATGGGTGTTGCCCCTCTTTATGTGAGCTTTGTAAGAATTTCCACCATTAATGGAGGAATGGTTGCGAAACATAAAATACATGTATCCATTCTAACAAAGAAGTAAAAGCACTAGATCTAAGCATAGATGCATCATAATGCAAAAATTAAACACTACAACATCACAAAGAGATCAGATCTAAACCATGAGAAAATGAGAGTACTAGGGTTTGAACCCATAAACACAAGATATTCAGAACAACCCTTTATATATTGATTAACAAATGTTTACAGTAGCCAGATTACATCAAAAAGGTTCAACAACAAATCAGTTACATCATTCTACCATTAGCATCCTACCCTTCCCATGGCTCTAATCCAGAAACCCTATATTACCCCCTAACCATTACATAATCTCATTTCCCATGAAAGTACACCACTAATATGCATACATACTCGACATACATCTCTCTTTACACAACACTTTTATAGATCCAAATGCCTCCTTAAATAGGATAGGAGCTCACCTAATCATCATTCCAGAAGCAAGCCGCATGCCAAATGTCATCATATCTTGTATATACTCAAGTTTCCAAGCCATACAATGTCAGCTAGCCATAATAACCTTCACTTTACATCCCATGTAACCATAAAGATTCCCCAAAATATTCTTTTCTTGAGCTTTAAGTCTCCAAAAACAATTTTCATCATTACGCCTACCCGCAGCTTCACGTGTTTTGCATGTGATACCCTTCTTTAACCAAAATGTGGCTAAGTCCTTAAAACCCTTAAACCCTTTCTTTCTTCCAAGCGCAAACCTACTTCTCCTCATGTGTGTTCACTCACACGATTTTCTCCATAGTGCCTTTTGTGTGCGCTCATCCTCTCGCTTTAGGACTTAGTCATTTACTTCACTTTGAGAGCACGTTTCTTACCCATTTTGGTTGATTTCAAGTCTAACTACCTTGTGGCATTCTCTTCTTCACTTGTAATTTGTAATTGATTGTGATTGATAGTTCAAACTCCCTCTTCACTGTTGATGTGGCATCCTTTGGTTGTCAAATGGCTTCAACCATTGCTTAGCCAACCTTATATATATTGATCACTTGTTTTCAAACAAATGGCTGGAGATCATTTTGATTATTCTTGCAATTGCTAAGTTGCCTTTTTTCTTGTTGGAAACTGCATAGCCAATCTCAGTTCTATTGTGTTATCTTTCTTCCACTTGCATTGTTCCATATTACCAATTCAAGCTACCATTTTTCCAGTGATTTTCCTCTATTGTTGTCATTGCATTCCCAACCTCTGGACTCACGTGGACATGAGAGACTGAAAAGATAAACTGAGGGGACCAAGTACCACACAACTAGATTGCCACTGTTCTATATTCTAGGTTGGAGTTTTTATTTGTTTTCCTTCATTTCTTCAAATTTTTCATTTTTGAATCGTATGCACATCATCAAATGGAACAGAAAGAATAATTTCCATTAGTTTAATCATTCAATAGTTACATAGAAATCAAGTCAAATAGGAAATCCTCAATAGAAGTCTTCTTTATTATTGTCGGGAAGTCGCGGGAAGAAAAGATTCTAAGAAGCTCTAGTTTCTTTCCTTACTTCGAGGCAAAGTGGAGGTTAGATTTGCATCCATAGTTTAAAGTAAAGATTTCATTTAATTAAAATAGACTAGATACACTCAACACAGGTGAATAACTACACCGGGTTATTTACTTGTTTAGTTTTAGTGTAGAAGTAGCTTTAATTATTTAGAATAGAAGTAATTTGTTGTCTGTGTTTGTAATAGTTTAGCTTAGTTGATTCATTTAATTAGTTTCCCTTCAAGTACTAGATTAGATTATCAATTTTATATTGGTTAAATGGACACTTCAACATAGTTTAACACTTAGATTCAATCAAGTAATCAAGCCATAGGGAATTTACACTACCCATTCATAGCCTCTAAATCTCCCCTTTACCAATTCAACTACCAAGAATTCACACTACCAGATCATAGTCATTGATTCTCCTATACATAGCCATCCACATTTCCACCTCGACATGACCTTGGGGAGTCGAGTGTAGGTGAAGATCGCGTGTATATTTTCATTTGTACAAATTGGTGAACCCAATGTGAAGGATTACTTCCTTCATTTTTTTTTTTCTTTCAATGCTATTACCTCACCTCTCCATTTCTTCCCCTATTTTGGTGGGTATTTTACACTTTCTAAAATATGTCTGAAGAGAGTTTGGTAGGCCATTTGGCTCTGATAGATATTAAACCAATGCTCAACCACAATATCCCCTTCCCTTTCCGGATGGGCCGACAATTACAAAAGAAACGTGTGAACCTCCTTTAATTACACTTCAAACCTCATTAGCTATGTAAGGATGGAGGAGGTTGACCAACCGTTAAACATGTAATATGGTCAACCAACCGGTCAAACCACATTGCTATCACAAGTGGAACAAATCCTTACCCTAGAGTCTTATCAAGACCTCACATTACCATGCAATCAACAGAAGATGACATTTTTACATAAATAACTAATCCTCTTCATCAAATAGATGAGTCTTTGGATAGAATGAATGCTATAGCCTCTTATATTTTGAATACATATCCTAAGATTCCTATTTCGAGGAAGACAAGAATTATAACATTGAACAATTCATAACATGGTATCATGAGCTTTCTCAACCAAACCCTATGCCACATGCACCCCAACAAGGGACTCAATCCTCTCCCAACGATGTCATTTCTACTTTAGTAGGAAGGATTAGAGAACTAGAGAGTGCTCAACCATCACAACCAACTCATGCAGTAGGGAAAGAACATGGGATATCTAGTTGACAACAAGGGATACATTCCTACCAATGAACAACCAATGTAACATCCTATACAACAAGGTTATCTAATTCAGATGAATCTGGGTGATCTTATCACAAGATTTGACACACTAGGGATGGGTCCTCATCCTTCTCAAGCTTATCCTACGCAAGTGATGGCTGGAAGTGCATTCTCGAATGCCGCTCCTTCAAGCAATGTGACGCCCTCTAGTCTGTATCTTGGTATCACCCCACCTTACTTGCATATATATTCCAAATCCCCCCAAATGGACTGATATGTTGTCCCTAATCCCTATGCCCCATATTAAGGGGCTCCATAGTTCCCATCAATGCCTATAATGCAGCTTATCCGGCTCCTCCTCCTCCACCTCCTCATCAAGGATCTTCAATGGTGGAATCCTATGCAATGGGTACTTATGTTGAGTACTTAAAATAACCCCTTGACTTCACTATACATGGTGTCATGCTTCGCACCCATTACCTGATCTTCCCAAGTTTAAGGGAGAAGGAGACCTGAATGCTCATATCAAGGCCTATGGTACTACCATTAGGGAATTGCTTCCTTGGGATGTTGTAATAGCTAAAAATTTCCAAAGACTCTCAAAGGAATTGCATTGCATTGTATTATTGTATTCTAGAAGCCTCCATACATTCCTTTAAACAACTTGTTTCCAAATTTATCAGAGCATTTGACATGAACAAGTTGTTGTGTATAGGGATTAGGGAGTTTCTTCATATTAGATAGGAGAAAATGAATTTGTCACCCATTTCATCCAAAGATGGCGGAAATTTTTTTACTCCTCCGAAGTGCACCCAACATGGACCAAATGGAACTTTATGATCTATTTCTTCACTCACTCAATCGAGAGACCAAGGAAGAAGTACAAAAGTTTCCTTTACGTAGTTATGAGGAAGTATTGGAACATGTGCTTTGATTTGACCAAGTAGTTATCAATAGTGGGCGTAAGACCTACGGTCTCAATGAGAAATTGGTATTTGTTAATCAAAACAATTATCAAAACAATGGGGCCAACAACCAAGGACCTAAGGGTGTGAATCGCAATCATGGTGCTACCACGAATGGTGTTACTGATCAAGCCAAGAACACTAGTTTTACAAACAACAATAGTACCAACAACAACAACATGGGAAATCAAAGAGGCCCTAACACTATCTCCTTGATCAACATGGTTGATGTGAACTGTCCCCCTCAAAATAAAATTCAAACCCAAGGCTCGAACCGGTAAAAAAATCTCAAACCAAGGGATAACAAATCATGTTTATAACAATCAATTTCAAAACTACAATCGAGGTTATAATCAACAATAACAAGATGTTTATCAAAGGCCAAGAAATTAAAATCCTAACCTATATTGTGGTTTCCATAAGGTTCAAGGTCATGATGATAGAACTGTCATGATTGCAACAAGTTTCTACAAAGACTTCCTAAAAAATAAAGGTAGCTTTTTGTAGACATGTTCTTAGCAAATCTTGAAACAAACCCGCAGTTTGACTATACAAGACCCATAGCTCCTCATAACGTTAATGTGGGCATCTTTCAGGATCCATTTCCTACACATCCTAAATGAATCCTCATAACATAAACAAGGGAATTCCTATTATGAACAATGAAGCTTCAACTTCAAAAACTCTCGATTTGCCCCAACCTCGGTTTGAATGACAATACAAAGATCATGGGATTAGTTGAGCTAGAAGTTGAACCAGAAATTAATGCAACAACTTGGGTGAAATAATACCTTCCACAACCCCTACCCACTCTTTCCTTCTTGCTGGATGGTGTTCCAACAATCTCAAAACCGATAGGAGCCTATGATTTAATATCGGACTTGAATAAGACCTTCTCTCACATCTCGTTCCTAGATTTGCTTTGAAAAAATCCCCTGTGCATCATTCTGCATTTATTGATGCACTAGGTATTGGTCATCTAATCCATGTTACGCCCCCTCCTAGTGCTCAAATAAATCATATTTACTTTGGCATACATCCTTTGGGACAGATTGATACGGATACTGGGTTTGTTTTTGATATATACAAAATGACATATGACGCGAAAAATAGCCCAAGAGGTAATCCCGCCTTATATTTACAGGTGTCTATGTTTACAACAATTACATTAAGAGAGCCATGATTAATGATGGGGGTTGTTGTAAATGTGGTTCCATTCTCTTTCTTGTATAAGTTAGGATATGGAGACACTAATTGCTCCTCTACAAAAATTTTCCTTTATCGCTTTTGCCAATGAAGAGACTAATGAGCCAATGAAGAGACTATGTTTTGAGTGTGTGTGTCCACAAGGATGGAGTGTTGGTGCAGGTATATTTCTATTCCCATGCAAAAGGTAAGTCCTCTTGTCATTTTATTTTAGAGTTTATTTTTTGATATCATATCTATCTACACTTGATTCTTGTTTTCATTTTGCAAGTTGCGGGAGCTTGGATGGTGAATTTTCGACACACATGTCTCATATATAGCTTCTAACTCCCCATTTTGGGAATGCCATACTCAAACTCTACATTTTACGCCTCTTCATGGTTAAAATGCTTCTCCGAGGGGAATATGTATGCACCTAAATTTACACATGCTACGATGTCGAAAAATGGTAAAAACCCCAATGATGATTCATATCTTTTCCAAAGGTGTTTGAGCTCCTAAACCTACTTGTAGCTTATATTTGTAGCCTAGAATGCCTTACTTAGCCTTTGCATGTTTTTCCTTAGCTTCCTGCTTCCTTTTAGCCCTGTTTTGACCTTTAGTGTCAAAATCGTCACCCTTCCTAAGTGATAGTTTTATAACCGCCACCTTGAGTAGGGTGGCGATCCTGTAATCACCATTATGCGCAGGGCAATGGTCCCTTATGCATTTGTCAAAATGTTCCAATGTGACTTTAGACGCATGTTGTTTCACTTAACTTCACTTTGAACACACATTTCTTACCCGTTTTGGCTGATTTCAAGCCTGATTGCCTTGTGGAATTCTCTTCTTCACTTGTAATTTGTAATTGATTGTGATTGATAGTTTAAAATCCCTCTTCACTGTTGATGTGGCATCCTTTGGCTGTCAAATGGCTTCAACCATTGCCCATCCAACCTTCTATAAATTGATCACTTGTTTTCAAGCAAATGGTGGAGATCATTTTGAGTATTCTTGTAATTGCTAAGTTGCCTTCTTTCTTGTTGGAAATTGCATAACCAATCTCAGTTCCATTGTGTTATCTTTCTTCCACTTGCATTGTTCCATATTGCCAATTCAATCAGTCATTACTCTAGTGCTTCCCTATATTTTTTTCATTGCATTTCCAACCTCTGGACTCACGTGGACATGAGAGACTGAAAAGATAAACTGAGGGGACCAAGTACCACACAACCGGATTGCCATTGTTCTATATTCCAGGTTGGAGTTGTTATTTGTTTTCCTTCATTTCTTCAAAGTTGTCATTTTTGAATCATATGCACATTATCAAATAGAGTAGAAAATAAGCATTTCCATTGTTTTAATCATTCAATAGTTATAGTAAATCAATTCAAATAGGAAATCCTCAATAGAAGTCTTCTTTACTGTTGTCAGGGAAGTCGCGGGAAGAAAAATTCTAAGAAGCTCTAGTTTCTTTCCTTGCTTTTGAGGCAAAGTGGAGGTTAGATTTGCATCCATAGTTTAAAGTAAATATTTCATTCAATTAAAATAGACTAGATACACTCAGCACATGTGAATAACTACACCGAGTTATTTACTTATTTGGTTTTAGGGTATAAGTATCTTTAATTACTTAGAATAGAAGCAATTTGTTATTTGTGTTTGTAATAGTTTAGCTTAGTTGATTCATTTAATTAGTTTCCCTTTCAGTAGTAGATTAGATTATCAATTTCATCTTGGTTAAATGGACACTTCAACGTAGTTTAACACTTAGATTCAATCAATTAATCCAGCCATAGGGAATTTACACTACCCGTTCATAGCCTCTAAATCTCGCCTTTGCCGATGCAAACTTTACCTAGAATTCACACTACCAGATCTTAGTCATTGATTCTCCTATACTTAGTCATCCACATTTCCACCTTGCACTCACATGACCTTGGGAGTCGATTGTAGGTGAATATCGCATGTATATTTTCATTTGTAAAAATTGGTCGTGAAGGATTACTTACTTCCTTTTTCCTTTTCTTTCAAGTGTTATTACCTCACCTCTTCATTTCTTCCCTGTTTTGGTAAGTATTTTACACTTTCTAAAATATGTTTAGAAGAGAGTTTGGTGGGCCATTTGGCTCGATAGATATTAAACCAATGCTCAACCAAAATAGCCCCTTCCCTTTCCGGATGGGTGACAATTACACAAGCAATGTGCAAACCTCCCTTAGTTACACTTCAAACCTCGTTAGCTATGTAAGGATGGAGGAGGTTGATCAACCGTTAAACATGCAATATGGTCAACTCAATGGTAAAACCACATTGCTATCACAAGTGGAATAAGTCCTTACCCTAGAGTCTTATCAAGACCTCACATTACCATGCAATCAACAAAAGATGATATTTTTACACGAATAACTAATCCTCTTCATCAAATAGATGAGTCTTTAGATAGAATGAATGTTATAGCCTCTTATATGTCGAATACATATCCTAATATTCCTATTTCTAAGGAAGACAAGAATTATAACACCGAACAATTCATAATAGGGTATCATGAGCTTTCTCAACCAAACCCTACGCCACAAGCACCCCAACAAGGGACTCAATCCTCTCCCAACGATGTCATTTCTACTTTAGTAGGAAGGATTAGAGAACTAGAGGGTGCTCAACCATCATAACCAAGTCATGCAGTAGGGTAGAACATGGGATATCCAGTTGACAACAAGGGATACATTCTTACCAATGAACAACCAATGCAACATCCTATACAATAAGGTTATCTAATTCAGATGAATCTGGGTGATCTTCTCACAGATTTGACACACTAAGGATGGGTCCTCATCCTTCTCAAGCTTAACCTATGCAAGGGATGGCTGGAATTACGTTCTCGAATGTCGCTCCTTCAGGCAATGCGATATTCCTTGGTTTTACGCCTATCTAGTCCATATCTTAGTATCACCCCACCTTACTTGCATATGTATTCCAAGTCACCCCAGATGGACCCATATGTTGTCCCTACTCCTATGCACCATATTAAGGGGCTCCATAGGTTCCCATCAATGCCTATAATGTAGCTTATTCAACTACTACTCCTCCTTCTCCTCATCAAAGATCTTCAATGGTGGAATCTTATGCAATGGGTACTTATGTTGAGTACTTAAAATAACCCCTTGAATTCACTATACATGGTGTCATGATTCCGCACCCATTACCTGATCTTCCTAAGTTTAAGGGAGAAGGATACCCGAATGCTCATATCAAGGCCTACGCTACTTCCATTAGGGAATTGCTTCCTTGGGATGTTGTAGTAGCTAAAATATTTCCAAAGACTCTCAAGGAATTGCATTGATTGGTATTATCAGATTCTAGAAGCCTCCATACATTCCTTTAAACAACTTGTTTCCGAATTTATCAGAGCATTTAACATGAACAAGTTGTTGTGTACAGGGATTAGGGAGTTTCTTCATATTAGATAGGAGAAAAATGAATTTTTCACCCATTTCATCCAGAGATGGCGTAAAGTTCTTTACTCCTCTGCAAGTGCACCCAACATGGACCAAATGGAACTTTGTGATCTATTTCTTCACTCACTTAATCGAGAGACCAAGGAAGAAGTACAAAAGTTTCCTTTACGTAGTTATGAGGAAGTATTGGAAGGTGTGCTTTGAATCGACCAAGTCGTTATCGATAGTGGGCGTAAGACCTATGGTCTCAACGGAAATTGGTATCTGTTAATCAAAATAATTATCAAAATAATGGGGCCAAAAACCAAGTACCTAAGGGTGTGAATCACAATCATGGTGCTACCATGAATGGTGTTATTGATCAAGCCAAAAACACTAGTTTTACAAACAACAATAGCACCAACAACAACAACATGGGAAATCAAAGAGGCCCTAACATTGTCTCCTCAATCAACACGGTTGATGTGAACCATCCCCTCAAAAGAAAAGTCAAACCCAAGGCCCGAACCACTACCAAAACTCTGGCTAAGGGGTAATGAATCATGGTTATAACAATCAATTTCAAAACTACAATCGAGGTTATAATCAACAACAACGAAGACGCTTATCAAAGGCCTAAAAATTAAAATCCTAACCTATATTGTGGTTTCCATAAGGTTCAAGGTCATGATGATAGAACTTGTCATGATTGCAACAAGTTTCTACAAAGACTTCCTGAAAACCAAAGGTAGCTCTTTGTAGACATGTTTTTAGCAAATCTTGAAACAAATGCGCAGTTTGACTATACAAGACCCATAGCTCCTCATAACGTTAATGTGAGCATCTTTCGGGATCCATTCCCTACGCATCCTGAAAATGTCAAGGTGAATCCTCATAACATAAACAAGGGCATTCCTATTATGAACAATGAAGCTTCAACTTCTGACAACTCTCGAGTTGCCCCCAACCTCGGTTTGAATGACAATACAAAGATCATGGGATTAATTGAGCTAGAAGTTGAACCAAAAATTAATGCAACAACTTGGGTAAAAGAATACCTTCCACAACCTTACCCACTCTTTCCTTCTCGTAGGATGACATTCCAACAATCTCAAAACCGGTAGGAGCCTATGATTTAATATCGGACTTGAATAAGACCTTCTCTCATATCTCGTTCTAGATTTTCTGAAAATTCCCATATGCATTATTCTCGCATTTATCAATGTAATAGGTATTGGTCATCTAATCCATGTTATTGTACCTCCTAGTGCTCAAATAAATCATATTTACTTTGACATACATCCTTCGGGAAAAGATTGATAGGGTACTTGGGTTTGTTTTCGATATAGACAAAATGCCATATGATATTGAAATAGCCCAAAGAGGCGATCCTACCTTATATTTATAGGTCTAGATTTACAACAATTACATTAAGAGAGCCATGATCGATGATGGGGCTGTTGTAAATGTGGTTCCATTCTCTTTCTTGTGTTAGTTAGGATGGAGAGAATAATTTCTCCTCAACAAAAACATGTTCTTGCGAGGGTATGACAGTCTTAAGGATACTTCAATTGGAACCATAGTTCTTCTTATCACCCTTGGGCCAAAAACCATCTTGACATAGTTTTACATTATTGACAGGGAAAAAAATTATAACATGATCCTTGGGAGACCTTGGATTCATCGAATGAAGGCTATTCCTTCTACTTTGTTCTAGGAAGTTAGATTCCTCCATTTGGGAAAAGTCTTCATCACCTAAGGGGATCCTAAGCCCTTTTATATACATTTAGAAAACCTCAAGAAGAAAAGAGGAGTCCATTCGAATATGAACTCCCTAAAACTAGTTAAACAAGTCACCTCCATCAAACCAATTGGTCACAACCACCCCAAGCGTTCCAAAGGCTGAAGTTGTTGATCCAAAAACATTTGAGGTGGCCAAAAATGATAAAGGAAAATCAATGTCTATGGAAACTGTGTCCACTAAAATAATGATAGAAATCATGAAACTCTTAGAGAGTGATGAGCCAATCTTCCTCCCATTCGAACCACAAGGAATGGGCAACCTTCTTGTTCACCTCTCTTCCCGCCGATGGTCTTGGCCTAGGTGTAAACATGATAGAATTAACAAAGGAGGAAGAGAGGGATGAAATCAAGATGGTACCCATCAAACCCATCCTTAGGGATTTTTCTATGTCGAACCTTGGTTTAGATACAAACATGTCAGAAGTCAAGTATGTCATCTCCACGGGATGTGATCCCATAGCGCAACAAAAGTCACATGAAGTCACTATACTTCACCAAGATGAGAAACATAGTCATGCTCACCTACACACAATATATCAAGGATACGATAGAGAGGTTCTTGAATACCTCCTTCAAACAGACAAATTGGATAAACATACATACACAATCATGGGTAGGGGTTGTAATTTTAAACCCCAGATAATAATTCCTTGTCAAAAGAACAGAAATTTCAAAGATCATGTTTCTTCACTATGTGCTCTTAGGGGTGAGGAGTTTGACATCCTTCAACTCTCTTCACCATAGACATTCCATCATGTATTCCACCTGCATATCCACATGTATACTATTGCATCCACATTGCATTCTCATCTGCTAGCTCATTCTGTAAAAATTTTAATCAAAGAACTTATCTTTCAAGCAACTTTTAAACACTTCAAAAACATTGACAATCATTCAAATCATATCTCTTCAACTATCCGCAATATTATCATCAAATGTTTTTGAATCATGTCATCAATTCAAAAAAGTTAAGACAAAGTTTTGACCTTAATCCTACCAAGGCATACATACTTGGTTTTGCTCTTAGTTTTCTTCTAGCTTAGGTGTCTTTGCTTATAGTCTCTTCTAAAAGCTTCTTGGTGTCACATCTATCCCATACATACCTCTTTGGAGACAAAACACTCTAAATATTTTACCTAGATTGTTTGTTCACCTATCTTAACTTTCGGTTTCAAGCCCTCGCATTCTACTAGTTGTGTGGGGTTGAGGCTAGGGAAAAATCTCCCTCCCTAAAGCACAACTTAAAGTTTAAAAAAACAAAAAAAAAAAGTATATATGTTAAGTCAAAATAAAATACAAAATTTTCATTTACACACTTCCTTGCCCTACCAATCTTTGGTGTTGAGCCCACGCTTCTTACTAGTGGCGTGAGGTTGGGAAAGGAAGGAAGTGCCCTTACTCGCCTATGCCTTGTCCTTGGTGATGAGCCCATACTTCCTACTGGTAGCATGGGGCAAGGTGTAGGGGTCTCTATAAATAAATTAATAAGTTAAAAGTAATTCATTCAATAAAAAGTGCTTTGAAATCATAAATCCCAACAAAGTGAATTAGATGTCTAAGTTCCAAGAGAGTTGTTAAGCCTTAAACTAGATTTTGTCAATCAAGTGGCCATCTACGGATCTAAGTCTAGATAAACTGGCAAGCAATTACACTTTGAACTATGTAGCAAACTTGTGTAGAACTAGGTTGTAGGTTCTCAATTGGGTTTCTGTCAAAACCTTGTCTTGCTCTCATCATGCTCATTCAACAAATTCATACAACTCGTGTCCCTTCTAACTCTCGGTGTTGAGCCCTCGCATCTCACTAGTTGCGTGGGGTTAGAGGTGGAGTGAGTTCATCTTATTATCATACCATATTCATCACATATTTCCAAACAATAAGGAGGTATCAAATATTGCTTGAAAAACCAAAGTTCTAAATTACATTGTACTTGCATAATCATCACATATCAGAAAAAACCAAAAAGAAAAGCATTCTAAATTTATCATCTTTTGCATGCATCTGCAAAAGCATATAAAATCAAGATTCAAACATATAGAGTACACATGCGAAAAACCACAAAGAAGAAACTCATGTGAAGAATAACTATTAAAAAGCATTTATATCATGGAATAAAGTTTCAAGCATGCATCACACGCGTAGGTGTGGTCAAAATGCTCAAAAGATATAAAATCAAATGCACCTAAAAATGTCATATAAGAAATACAGAATCATGCGAAGTAAACATTTTACATTTTAGGTTTCAAGACAAACAAATGTGAAAATACTAACCTTTGTCCAAAAAGATGATATCTCACACACTATCATGGAATAAAGCCATGATCGTGTTGTTTTACTCATCCATCACACTCTCGCTTGAAATTGTTATCAGGTCCAGTGGTATGTGCAAATGAATTGAGAAATGAGTTGTTTTGATATTACACACACACACAGCACAAAACACACAACACCACACACAAAATGTCATCATTTAACTTTGTTTTGAAGTGTGTGTCTACCTATGGCCTATCCCCCGGAGTATATTCTATCTGCGTGCAAAAGGTATGTACTCTTGTCATTTTATTTTAGAGTTTATTTTTGATATCATATCAATCTACACTTGATTCTTTTTTCATTTTGCAAGTAGCGGGAGCTTGGATGGCAAATTTTCGACACACATACATGTCTCTGTATAGCTTTTAACTCCCCATTTTGGGAACTAAATACTTAGACTCTACATTTTACGCCTTCTTGGTTAAAACACTTCTCTGACAGGGGCAATATGTATGCACCCAAATTTTCACACGCTACAATGTCAAAAAAATGGTAAAAACCCCAATGATGATTCATATCTTTTCAGAAGGTGTTTGAGCTCCTAAACCTACTTGCAGTTTATATTTGTAGCCTAGATTGCCTTACTTAGCCTTTGCATTTTTTTCTTAGCTTCCCACTTCCTTTTAGCCCTATTTTGACCTTTAGTGTAAAAATCGTCACCCTTCCCGAGCGGTAGTTTTATAACCGCCACCTTGAGTAGGGTGGCGATCCTGTAATCACCATTATGCGTAGGGCAATGGTCCTCGCGCATTTGTCAAAATGTTCCAACGTGACTTTAGACGTGTGTTGTTTCACTTAACTTCACTTTGAACACACATTTCTTACCCATTTTGGTTGATTTCAAGCTTGACTGCCTTGTGGCATTCTCTTCTTCACTTGTAATTTGTAATTGATTGTGATTGATAGTTCAAAATCCCTCTTCACTGTTGATGTGGCACCCTTTGGCTATCAAATGGCTTCAACCATTGCCCAACCAACCTTCTATAAATTGATCACTTGTTTTCAAGCAAATGGTCGGAGATCATTTTGAGTATTCTTATAATTGCTAAGTTGCCTTCTTTCTTGTTGGAAATTACATAGCCAATCTCAGTTCCATTGTGTTATCTTTCTTCCACTTGCATTGTTCCATATTGCCAATTCAATTTGTCATTACTCTAGTGCTTCCCTCTATTGTTGTCATTGCATTCCCAACCTCTGACTCATGTGGACATGAGAGACTGAAAAGATAAACTGAGGGGACCAAGTACCACACAACCGGATTGCCACTATTCTATATTCCAGGTTGGAGTTGTTATTTGTTTTCCTTCATTTCTTCAAAGTTGTCATTTCTGAATCATATGCATATTATCAAATAGAGTAGAAAAGAAGCATTTCCATTGTTTTAATCATTCAATAGTTACAATAAATCAATTCAAATAGGAAATCCTCAATAGAATTATTCTTTACTTGTTGTCGGGGAAGTCGCAGGAAGAAAAGCTTCTGAGAAGCTCTAGTTTCTTCCCCTACTTCTGAGGCAAAGTGGAAAATGATTTGCATCAATAGTTTAAAGTAAAGCTTTTATTTAATTAAAATAGACTAGATACACTTAGCACAGGTGAATAACTACACCAAGTTATTTACTTGTTTAGTTTTAGTGTAGAAGTAGCTTTAATTATTTAGAATAGAAGCAATTTGTTGTCCGTGTTTGTAATAGTTTAGCTTAGTTGATTCATTTAATTACTTTCCCTTTCAATAGTAGATTAAATTGTCAATTTCATCTTGGTTAAATGGACACTTTAACGTATTTTAACTCTTAGATTCAATTAAGTAATCAAGCCATAGGGAATTTACATTTCCCGTTCATAGCCACTAAATCTCCCTTTGCCGATTCAAATACCAAGAATTCACAATATCAAATCTTAGTCACCGATTCTCATATAGTTAGCCATCCACATTTTCACATCGGTTGCCTCGGCATGACCACAAGGAGTTGAGTGTAGGTGAAGATCGCATGTCAATTTTCATCTGTACAAATACCCTTTGAATCCATTAGCATTGTATGTGCCTCGTGCCACATGTGAGAGGCTTAGTGAGAAATATATTTGAAGGCACAAATTCTCAAGATTTTCACCATATATTTTTCCATTGTTTGGTGGTGAATGCCTTGATAAATTGCTATTTTTTCACAAAATTTAGTGAAATTATATCAAGTCAAAGACCAAACCTAAGGCATGTTTTGTTTTCAAGTAACCAAAGAAGCCAATGAAATATTCTTGTAATCAAAATTCTAGGAAGACAATGTTACTTCAGTAAAAAATTGCATTTTGATTCGAGGTCTAGATCAAAATGAAAATTCCATACAAATTCAAGTCCCATTTTGGGAATAGCTCCTTATGATTTCAAGTCCCATATCTAAATGACAATCGGTACCATGAGTAGGAACACTACTACTAAATCCATTTTTTCAAATATATTAGGGTTCAACATCTTATTTGATGTACTTAGGAGTTATGCAAAGAGAATTTAAATAATATATCATTATGAAAAAATATTGAATGAATTTTCTACTCTTGGTTATAAAGATTTGGCAAAGTTATAATTATCATCCATGGTGTGTTATGAAAAGTTCACAAGAAATAGAAAATCTATAGGAAATAAATGTTGATGTCATTGAATGCTACTATTATTATCTCGCATCGAATGAATACACCATACAATTTCAAGTACTATTTCAAAAAAATCTCCAAACGGTTTTAGGTCCCATATATGAATGGAAATTGTTATTATGAAGTGATGCAGTCTAATGAATCCATTTTTGTCATCTATTGTTGGAAGGAAGAATGGTACTTTATTAGATATGGATCATTGATCTCAATGTCAAATGTTTTTGCCATCATATGTCCTTCATTATAGATGCAAACCATATATTTACCATTTTTCATTTTCTTGTGTGAGAACTCCCTCTTTATGGCTGCCATATAAACACGAAAATGAAAAACAATGTGTGAAATCAATGAATCTTGTAAATCTTTTTCTAAATCCTCTTATCCTTCCATCTCACACAACAAACCATTCGTTGGGGGTAGTTTCAATTCACATAAAAATTCTCAATCAGGGGAATGTGAAGAAAGACATGAATTTAATTGAGAAATGAGAAAATAATAAGAGAAATGTTAGGTAAAGTATTCAAACATTAATGATAAGAGAGCTAATATTGACAAGCTCGGTAAACGCATGGTGGTTGTGAAAAAATTGCAAGATATAGAAAATGTGTAGGCACCCAACTCCATGTATGCCATTAGTTGAACATTTTCCTAAAAATGTATTCAATCATAATGTTATAATAATCATATCCAAATTTGTTTCTTTGTGGGATATGTTATGAAATCTTCATACACTGCACCGATAAAATTGGTTGATCGCAATATCCGTGTTACTCAAATCAACTACCCTTCCAGCCATTAAATATATTCAATATTAGAAAATAACATTTAATGAATAAACAATTAGTGTATTAATTTTTGATAATATAGTTACAAAATTTAAGAGAATACCCATACACTTTGTCCTCTCTCATCTTCTTTAACTGCTCCCTTGTACTGCAAAGCCACACAATGCCAACATTTCAAAGTAACAAGTGAAATAATATACACATTAAAATGCTTCACATTTAATTAGTGTTACGAACTTGGAATAATGAGGAGGCAAAGCTAAATACAAATCCGAAGGAAATATATCATGCAGCTGATTTTTGTTGTTTATTGGAAAAGTGTGGAGAATGGACCAAAGAATCCACAAAGTGTAAGGGTTAACATTTCCTAAAGAAACTATAAACATTAGGGGTACTAAATTTTGAGGACTCACTTTCATAGTTATTTCACATGTTATCTCGCTCGAGATTTTTGCATATTCCCTCTTTCTCTTTCCTACATTTTGCCATATTAACTCTCACCCCTTTTAGTCATATCAAAAGGAAAAAGAAGGTAGTCTTCATTCAAAGGTGCACCGTATCAAACTTGGTGTTTCCTTCCTTTTAACAAAGGAAAATCTACAATTTTTCAAAGCAACATTAAGTAGCAAACTCCAAGAGAAAATAAATTAATGGAGTACATGTCAATGATATAGGTTGCATTAAGAGAAAACGCTCATGTGCACCATATATGAATCCCTAGATGCGTGCAGAGATAAACCTAAAATTAAGGAAACAAACAACTTTCCAACAAACTTGTGGTATGATGAGGAGTACAAGGAAACCTAAAAACTAAAGCTAAAGGTTACAACAAGAAGAAAAAAGGTAAACAAAAAATTGTATGATTAATTGGTGAGGTGAAAAAAAAAAATTATATTAGAACTAGAAGGAAGGAGTTGATTTACTTAGGGAAATATGAACCAAAGAGGTTTTGGAGGGAGCTTCGTAGGGAGAAAACACAAACAAAGAACAACATAACAAGTCAATGGCTGGAATATTCTAAATAGTTGTATGAACATGAAAATGAACAAGATACTCCTCCCACTATCCTTGTTAATGAAGAACTTTTCACAACCGAAGACATCATGTAGGGGATTAAAAAGATAACAATAGGTAAATACCGAGACATAAACAATCTTCAAGCGGAACATCTGAAATGGGGAGCAAATATCCTAGATCTAAAAGCAAAACAATTTTTAATGATGCCATCAAAAAAAGCTTCTTAAAAAAGTGGACAACTAACTTAACCATACCTCTATTTAAAAGCGAAGATGTAAATAACCCCTCTAATTATCAAACTATCATGGTAAATCCTCTTTTTGTAAAACTATTTGGGAGTATGATAGAGCATAGGATAAAAAAGCTGGGTAAAAGAAGGAGGAAAGAGAGAAAAGTGGCAAACATGTGTTTAGACTGATCTCAGTAAATGTCAATAGACCCCTAATATTTTCCTTGTTTCAACATATCCTTTAAATTTATCAGCCTTCGTGATTTAATGAAGTGAAAATTGTTCAAAATCTGAATTAAAACAGATTTTAAACTGATCCGAACTAAATTTAATGATTCCCAAAATCATTGTTATTCACTGTTTGATCAAACCATCCAAATTTTCATTTTACCAATTTTTAGTAAAGTGACGTAAACTAATAAATTTGCTTAACTAAAAATTAAATTTTACCGATTTAATTACGAAAAATAATAAGAAATCGTAATGCATACATCAAAAAAGACGACACCCAGTTGTGTACGGGGTTCAAAATTTCCTACGTCCCCATATTCATTTGAGTTTATCTATTAAAAACGTCCAAACTGCAAGTATAGTAAACTTATAATTAACATTAATAGATCGATAACTTGAAATTTTTGTCTTTAGAACTTCAAAGGACTCTTCGCAAAGCTCAATGTTTGTCCTCCACCTTCCAAAGCAATTGTAGAAGCTCTTCCCTTCGCTTCTTTATCTTCCAGCGACTTCCATGCCTCAAAATGATGGTAAGATAACTCAAAGATGGGGAAAAACACATACACAAAGAGCGTCTTGGAATTCGGACAACTTTTTAGTTTATACCAAGTCCTCAAAATGCTCCTAAGTGTCTCAAAAGCTTAGGTTTCTAAAATTGTCATGTTATGAGGATTACACAGTCATCAACATTCACTTGTATAAATAGAAATTCCTCCATCTATAGATTTGTTAATCGCCAATGGCCTAGTCGTGAGTATTATTTTGGAAAATGGGAGGTTATGGGGTCGAACCCCTTTAATCTCCATCGATGCATTTCTTACCGTGTTTAGAGAAATATCCCATATTCATCGCATGGTAGCCGACAATGTTTAAAATTGGATTGAGCGGTTTCTCAAGTGGTTTGGCCACTTTTTGTTGATGCCACGTTGAATGATCGGTGGGTCTATTTTCCATGTAGATTTGGTGGTGTCGGCCCAATCGGTGAGTGATTTGGCTTGCAAATATGCCAAGGTTGGCATGTCGGCGGGTGAGGGTTGTTTAGTGGTTGAGCTATGTGGAGAGCTCGCGGGTGGATGAGGTGGCGAGCTAAAGCTTAGGTAGGTCGGTCGAGGTAGTTTGGTGACGTGGCGAATCAAACTGGTGGGTAAACAACATGGTAAAAATACATGGTAAGAATGCTTAGAATAATTTATAATGCAGAACTTAATCCTCCCCGTGTATAGTGTGGTGAATAACAAAGGAATTCAAATACATAATATTGATAATGGTAATATGAAGAAACAAAGGAAAATGCACCCCTCCGTAAAAAGAGTGTGTTGACCATGGATGAGAGCCCCTAGTTAGTAAATAACGGGGCCCACCCGTCCCATAATGAGTGTTGAAGACCGAAGGCGCAAAACATCTTTTTGTCCAATAACACATTGCCACTTGTTGTCATTTGATTGGTCCACATGGCAAGTGTGCATGCGTCCATGTCATCTTGAACTTGTGTGAAGTCCCATATTTTTGCGAAATTGACCAAAATTTCAGTGTGCAATAACTTCTACATATGACCTCCATTTTCAACATTCAATATACCAATGGAAAACTCTCGACCTATTCTTCTCAGAAGGAACAATTTAAGGAAATTTTGGAAATATTTGAAGTGTGAAAAATCCTTCTGAATAATAGACCCAAATACTCAACACTTGATCATTGTGTCATGCTTGAAAACCTAGTTGAAAGGTTTGGGATAAAAAGGGGATATATATTATTGCTTTGTAGACTTCAAAAACATTTACACAAAGTGCGAGGAGAAAATTACGGAGGAAAATAGAGGAGCTATTGGGTTTGGTACACTATAGGGAAGCAATACATAGATTATATGAGCAAGTAAAGGCTTAAATAAAAATGTAGAAAGGGCTATATGAGTGTTTCAGGAGTGATATAGGCATCAAACAAGGACACCCTTTCTCTCCCGACTTTATTTGGGCTATACATTGACAAGTTAGAAGATTGGATAAACAAATTTGGAGGGAAAGGGGTGCACTTGGCTAAGTATGTGGTAAAACTTTTGTTATATGTCAATGACTTAATTCTAATAGCAGAGTCAATCCAAGACCTAAGAGATCACCTACATTCTTTAGAGCTCTTTTGCAAAGAAGTTGGTATGCAAGTAAACATTGGCAAAACCAAAATTATGATTTTCTTAATGAAAAGGAAGAAACAACATCTTGACTTTCAATTTGTGGGAGAGTCTCTTGAAGTGGTGTTAGAATACAAGTATCTTGGCCTCGATTTTCACAACAAGCTCAATTAGGATACTTGTAGGATGAAGAGAATACAGGAGGATGGAGAGCTCTTTATGCGCTCCAAAACAAGTGTAAGAATGTTGAGTTATGGGATTGGAAGACCACCATGGTCCTATTTGGGTTACTTGTCACATTGATATTGTTATATGACTGTGAGATATGGGCTAGTGGAATGGTAAGTTTGAAATGGAGACAAATAGAAAGGATCCAAAATGCCTAGTAAAAAAATTCAGAATCAAGGCTATAGTCCCTCATGAAATCATCTTGGCTGAAACATGTACTTTTCCTCCAGAGGCAACCGCTATGACTAAACTCATATCATATTAAGAAAAATTGAAAACATGAAAACCCGATAGGTGCCCTAGGGTTGCAAAGTGATGAAGAGTTGCATAGACGAAAGAACCTATAAATGAAGCATAATTACAAATGGATGAGTAAATGGGATATCAATCGAGAAAATGCCCAAACCTTAATAAAGACATCAAAATGTATGTGAATGAAAATTTTAGAACAATGATGTGGAGAAAGAAAAATAGTAGGAAACGTCAACACTATATTACGAGTTCAATCTAACTTATGAACATTGTGAAAAACATATATAAGAGCTGAAATAAAATGGAGGGAAAAGATCGTTATTGCTCAAGTTAGGATTATCTCTCACAAGCTTATATGTGAGACGAGGAGGTGGAAATTGCCTAAGGAACAATAAGAAGAGAGAACTTGTGTGATATGTAATACAAGGGCAGTCAAACAAATGAACATTTTATTCTTGAATTTCCAATATACGTGGATATCCGTGCAAATATGAGGAAAATTTAAGAGTTGGTACTATGGTGGAACTAATTGAGGAAAATAGAATAAAAAATTGGGGAGATGTTAACTCAAATTAGAAAGAAGAGGAGCAACCTTTTAAAATATACCATTCAACCCACAAATCTCCAAGTGGTTGGCGCAATCTATAGTCCTATAGATAGTTTGGTCTAGTGGAAGTAATTAAAACCATTTCATTTCATTTTATTAATCATTAATATTCCTTGCCTCCTACTTCCTTATGTTGCCTCCTACTTAATATATGACATGGTTATTTGTAATGGCATGAGGGCTTGGCCCAGATTAGGTAGTATCACTTGCAAAACATACAATGGTCAAAGTGTAGTGGACTATGTCATCTGCTCCCAAAGCTCTACTTCTCGGTTACTTGAGTTCGAAATAGGGGATTGTCCTATCGAGCTAAAATCTGATCATAAACCTCTCTTTGTCAAGCTTGGTACCATCTCAAATCAGCACCAAAGAAAACAAGTTCATCACATACAAAAGACAACTCAACAATAAGGAAAAATCATTGTAAATAAAGAAAATCAGAAATCTTTGTTGTTGTCCTTGAGCGACAATTTTAGATAACAGAAATGATATAGAGAGCAAGGCAACCAAGGGGAAAATAGTTATGTACGCAATAATTTGTTGATTCCTTTAATTCACAAGGCATTAAGTGTTTGCAAAATATCTAAACCTAGAAAGGGAGTTGTAAATACTTTTCCAACGAATCCATGGTATGACGAAGAATGTAAGGCTGCCAAGAGAGCTTTGAAGGAAAGTGAGATGAACAAAGAAAATAAAAAGAAATATGAGAAATTGGTACAATACAAAAAAGAAAGTTATGTGAGTACGAGGAGGAAAGAATTAATTTCTCTTGGAAAGCACAATCCCAAAGGCTTTTAAAAGAAAAAACACATAAAAATAATATCACAGATGCTCAGTGGTTAGAGTATGTGAGGATCCTCTATGAGCGGTCTCAACAGAAGGATACTCCTCCCATAATTAATACTTCGACCGAGCTTTTCTCGGTGGAAGACATCAAACATGGCATCATGAATCTAGCAAGTGGTAAAGCACAAGATATTGATGGGCTGCAAGCTGAATTTTTAAAGTGGGGTGTGGAGATCCTCACTCCGCACATCGAAAAATATTCAATGAGATCAACCAGAATGGCTTCCCATTGGAGTGGACGACTAGTGTTGCTATTCCTCTATTTAAAAGTGGTGATATTAATAATCCATCAAACTACCACACCATTATGGTCAATCCTCTCCTTAGTAAACTTTTTGGGGGCATGGTAGAATGTTGAATCAACAGTTGGGCCAAAAGAGAGGGTAAAAGAGAAAAAGGGCAAGCAAGCTTCTAACCTATACACTCAACAATCAACCATTGTATTACTCTTAGACACTTGATTGAAAAGGTTTAGGATACCCAAGGCGAGGAAACTTATTGTTGCTTTGTTGATTTTAAGAAAGATTTTGACACAATGCCTAGAGACAAACTTTGGAACAAGATGAAGGAACTTGGGATTTGAGATAAGTTTAAAGCAATAGTACATAGGCTTTATGAGCAAGTCAGAGGTAAAATTAGAACCAAAGAGGGTATGTTAGAATGTTTTGGCAGTGACATTGGTGTCAAGCAAGGTTGTCCTCTCTCTCCCACCTTGTTTGGCTTATACATTGACAAGCTTGAAGAATGGTTAAGCAAAACCGAGGGATGAGGCATACAATTGGCAAGTTATGTGGTGAAGTTATTAGGAATTAATAAAATATAATGCGGAATAATTCCTCAAAATCGCAATAATAAGAAGTATGAATAGAAATTACAGAAATGAAATATGCAAAACACGAAGACAATATTTAACGTGGTTCACCCAATGTGGGCTACATCCACCAAGAACACTTGCTCAAATTTTATTACAAGCCAACAGTCTTCACAATTACAATAATTGGATCTTGTTTGGAGCTATGCTCAACAAACCCTCCCGAATTCGCACTTGAATTCACACACACTATTCACCTTCACAAAACACACTCATATCAATCCTATTGTATGTCCATCTATTTATAAGTACATCAATAGGTAGCCAAAGAGGCGGTTTTACAAAACAATGGGTACTGAAAAACCATGGGCCCAAAAATAGCCCATAACGGTTACCCATTACCCATGGGTTAATAAACCACCCATGAAAATTTACTTGGGGGCTTTGCCCCCGAACCCCCTTGAACCGCTCATCGGCGACCAAGACCTCCGTAAAAATATCTGAGTATAACACATGGAAGGTGTACCAAACTCTAACATGAAAACATGCTCCATAAACATAACAATCTCTTACTTGGAGACTGATTTCCACTGAGCAAGCTTCTCAACCCTTCACTGTCATCCGCGAAGGCCAACCAAAGTTGAACATAGCTTTAGTTTATCCCTTGTGACCACCTTGGTCATCATGTCTACAGGATTATGACTGGTATGAATCTTCTCCAACTTCAACTTATCTTCCTCCAAAGTTGTCATGATGAAGTGATATCTCAACTGTATATGCTTCGTCCTGGAGTGGAAAGCAGAGTTATTAGCTAGGTGTATAACACTCTGACTATCACTATGCAGCTTACATTCCTCTTGCTTATGCCCCAACTCCTCAAGCAATTGTTGTAACCAAATCATCTCTTTACTTGCCTCTGTGGCAGCAACATACTCAGCCTCCGTGGTTGATAAAGCCACTAGCTTCTGTAGTCGTGAAATCCAGCTCACTGCTGTCCCACCTACAAGTGTAAATATAACCTATCGTGCTCCTTCTATCACAACATCTCCAGCCATGTCTAAATCTACATAACCACGTAAATTGGTGTCTGATTCATTGTAGCATAAAACTATCCCCATGGTCCCTCTCAAATACCGAAGGATCCACTTTACTTGCCCAATGCTCTTTACCTCGGATCACTCATAAATCTACTCATAGCTCCCACTTGCATGGGCAATATCGTGCCTAGTACACACCATAGCATACATCAAACTGCCAACCACTGATGAGTAAGGTACATTGGACATCTGGTTTCTTTCCTGCTCTGTCTTGGGACACTGCTCCTTTGATAACTTAAAATGGCCTACCAAAGGAGTCCCAACCAATTTAGCATCCTGCATGTTAAACCTATCCAATACCTTCTTAATGTACTCTTCCTGAGATAAAGTCAGCTTCCGTTCCTTCCTATCCCGAGTTATCCTCATACCAAGGATTTGTCTGCTACCCCAAATCCTTCATATCAAAGGATTCACTTAGTTGTTTCTTGAGTAATTTTATTTCATGCATGTTTTTACCTATAACCAACATGTCATCAACATACAAACACAAGATAATATAACTTCCATCCTCAAATTTCTTTATATACACGCAATGGTCATAATGACATCTAATATAACCTTGCTCCATCATGAAGCTATCAAACTTCTTATACCATTGACGTGGAGCTTGTTTCAGGACATACAAGCTCTTCTTCAGTTTGCACACCATCTCCTCTTTACATTGGACTTCATATCCTTCCAGTTTGTTGCATATATAGCTCCTCCTCCAAATCACCATGGAGAAATGTAGTCTTTACATCTAACTGTTCTAAGTGCAAGTCTTCTGCTGCCACTATTCCAAGAACAGTTCTGATAGAAGTCATTTTTACTATAGGAGAAAAAATCTCATCAAAATCTATACCTTGTTTCTGTGTAAACCCCTTGACCACCAACCGGGCCTTATATCTTTTCTTTCCTCCTTCTTCATCTTTAACTCTATACACCCACTTGTTCTGCAATGCTCTTTTGCCTTCCGGTAGCTTCACCAAATCCCAAGTCTGGTTCTCCATGAGAGACTTATGCTCCTCATCCATGGCTTGCTCCCACTTCTTACTGGCATCTACCTGCATTGCTTCATCAAAGCTCTCTGGCTCTCCACTATCAGTGAGTAATAAATAATAAAGAGAAGGAGAAAAATGTTCAGGTTCTTTTCTTACCCTAGAAGACCTCCTCACTGTAGGAGTTTGGGGTTCCTATTGAGTAGGTTCCTGAATTGATTCATGGGTCACTTTCCCATCCGGAAGATCCTCTACCACTGCATATTCTTTCTTGGATTCTTCCCTGTTTTCCTGCAACTATTGCTTATACATGACTTTCTCATTAAAGACCACATCCCTAGACCGAATGATTTTCTTGTCCTTAATACTCTAACATTTAAATCCAAAGTCATCACCACCATAACAAATAAAAGTGCATTTTTCTGATTTAGCCTCTAGCTTGGTCCTATCATCCTTGTCAATATGAACAAACACCTCACATCCAAAGACTCTAAGAAGTGAGTAACTCAATTTCTTACCATACCAAGCCTCCTCGGTATGCCTCTATCCAAGGCACTTGAGGGTCCTCTCATTTATCAAGTACACAACCGTGCTCACCTTTTGCCCAAAAATAAAGAAGCGATCCTGCATGTATCCTCATGCTCCTAGCATGTTCCATTATTGTTCTGTTCATCTTTTCTGACACCCCATTCTGCTACTGGGTTCCCGAACCATATTTTGCCTGTGGATTTCATTCGTAGAACAATAATCATCAAATTCATTCTTCTGCAATACTCCCCTCCATTGTCGACTGAGACATTTTAACTTAAGACTTGTTTCATTCTCTACCAAGGCTTTCCATTTAACAAAATGTATCAAATAAATCATATTTGTTTCTAATACAATAAACCCAAACTTTCCTTGTTGCATCATCAATAAAAGTAACATAATAACTTGAGCCCCCAAGAGATGATACCCGAGCCGCCCCACACATCATAATGTACCACTCTAACTTACTCTCTTTCTTCGTAGGTCCAACCTTGAGAAACCTTACTTGCTTCTGTTTCCCATATATGCAATTCTCACATAAATCCAAACCTATTTCTGTATATCCAGGAAAATTCTTCTTTATGATGTCCATGCCCTTATGGCTCATATGACCGAACCTATAGTGCCATAATGTTATATCTGCATCTGAAGCCACAAGATTACAATCATTAGTACTATCAGTGGTTAAATACAAGGTTCCAACCTTCTTACCTCTTGCCACCATAAGAGCACCCTTGGTAACCTTCTAAGAGTCAGCTGTAAATATCACAGTACAACCATCACTTCCCAATTTCCCCATCGATATCAAATTTCTCCTTAATGTAGGCACATGTCTGACATCCTTCAATAGCCATGTATTCCCATTCTGCATCTTAACCTGAACAGAACCTTTTCCAACTATACTGCAAGGCTCATCATCACCAATAAAAACATGCCTAAAATCCCCTTGAACATAATCAACAAAATAATGCCTATGTGGAGTAGCATGAAAAGAAGCCCCTGAATCTAAAACCCAAGATTCATTAATATTATGCAAAGAAAGAATCAAAGCATCTTGACATACATTACCCGATGCCACATTTGCGTCCTTGTTTTCTTCCTGTTGTTTCTTCTTGTTCCGAAGCTCCTAACAGTCCTTCTTTTCTGCATGCCCAGACTTTCCACAGTGCCAACATACTATCTTGCTTTTAGATTTTGACCTTGCCCGATCCTTTGATTTTCCACGGTTTCCTTTATTCTTCTATCTCCCTCTAGTTTCCACTGTCAAAGCATTCCCTAAAGTAGAAGATTCACCAGAGCTTTTTCTTTGCATTTCCTTGCTTAGAATCATCCCTACAACATCCTCAAACTTCAACTTTGAGTTAGAGGAACCAAGTTGCTTACCGCCATTACCAGGCTATTCCAACTCTCAGGTAAAGAGCACAGAACTAATAAAGCCCTAACTTCTTCATCAAATTCTATTGTAACTGAAGCTAGCATATTTACAACCGTATTAAAATCATTTAGATGATCTGCTACTAAACCATTCTCAAACATCTTCATATTAAACAACTTTTTCATTAAAAATATCTTATTAGAGGCAGAGGGTTTTTCATACAACTTCCCTAATGCATCCATCAGTTCTTTTGTAGTCTTTTCCTTTGAAACATTAAATAATACCGAAGATACAAGACACAAATGATCGCTCCAAGTGCCTTCAGATCCAACAAATCCCATTCCGCATCTATCATACTCGAGGGTTTGTTCACTTTCTCAGACAACATAGTATAAAGATCCTTCTGATAAAGGTAATCTTCCATCTGCATCTTCCAAAGACTAAAATTCTTCCCATTGAATTTATCAACCCTTGATCTTCCATCATTTGCCATAGCTCCCACTCAAGCTAAAAAACTTTCCTTGCGATTCAACACTTCAGCAAACCAAACCAGGCTCTGATACCAATTGTTAGGAATTAATAGAATCTAATGCGAAATAATTCCTCATAATCGCAATAATAAGAAGTATGAATAGAAATTACAGAAATGAAATATGTAAAACACGAAGATAATATTTAACGTGGTTCACCCAATATGGGCTACATCCACTAAGAACACTTGCTCGCATTTTATTACAAGCCAATAGTCTTCACAATTACAATAACCGGATCTTGTTTGGACCTACGCTCAACAAACACCCTCGAATTCGCACACCCTATTCACCTTCACAAAACACACTCATATCAATCCTATTGTATGTCCATCTATTTATAAGTACATCAATAGGTAGCCGAAGAGGCGAGTTTACAAAACAATGGGTACTTAAAAACTATGGGCCCAAAATAGCCCATAACGGTTACCCATTACCCATGGGTTAATAAACCACCCATGAAAATTTGCTTCGGGGGCTTCGCCCCCGAGCTCCCATCGGGAGGGCTTCACCCCCAAACCCCTTGACCCGCTCATTGGCGACCAGACCGCCAGTAAAATATCCGAGTGTAACACATGGAAGGTGTACCAAACTCTAACATGAAAACAGCTCCACAAACATAACAGCTTACTCTTATGTGCCGACGGTCTTATTCTAATTTCAAAAACAACTCAAGGATTGAGGGATCATTTGAAAGCCTTAGAACTTTTTTGCCAAGAAGTAGGGATGCAAGTGAACATTAACAAAACCAAAGTAATGATTTTTTCTTTAAAAAGGAAAGAGAAACAACTTAACTTTCTTTTTGAGGGGAGCCCGTTGGAAATTGTAACAGAATACAAATATCTTGGGATTGATTTGCACAACAAGCTTAGTTGGGAGACATGTAGAACAAAAATGATACATGGGGTTGGAAAGCATCTTACCTACTTCAAAATAGGTGCAGGACAACTGAACTTTGGGATTGGAAAACTAAGAAAACCCTTTTTGGATTGTTGGTCACCCCGGTTTCTTTATGGTTGCGAAGTATGGGAAGTAACATGTCAAATCATGGATGGAGACAATTAGAAAGAATCTATAAACATCTAATCACAAGCACTCTTAAAGTCAAATCAACAGTCCCTTATGAGATCCTGTTGGTTGAAGGCGTACTTTCCCGATGGAAGCATCAACAATAACTTAGTTGTTAAGTTATCTGAAAAAGGTTGAAAGCATGGATAATCATCATTGGCCCAAAATAGTTGTGGAGGAAAAATTAGAGCGTAGAAAGAAAACTTGGATGAAGCAAAACAACAAATGGATGAACAAATGGGGCATCAACTTTTAGGAGTGTCCTAACAACAACATAGAAATAAAACACTATGTGATAGAAAAATTAGGACTACCATGTGGATAGGGCAAATTGGTTGTAAGAAAGCTTATTACATCAAAGAATTTAACCCCACTTGGGAACATGATGAAAAAACTTATCTTGGGGTAGCTATCAAGGGTAAAGCAAAGATTTTAGTGGCTCAAATGAGGATTGGATCACATCACCTTTGATGTGAAACCGATAGACTATACCCAAGGAGGATTGGGAAAGGAGAACTTGTCTTTTCTGCAACAAAGGGGTGGTAGAGACAGAATGACACTTCATCATGGAGTGTTCAACTTATGAGGATATTTGTATCCGGTATGAAAATGACTTGAAGGTGGACAAATTAAATGAGTTATTCGAAGAAACAAGGCTTGAAAAGATCGCAGGTTTTGTGCTCAAGATTCACGTAGAAGATTTGATATTGAAAAGAGTTTGAATTCATCTTAAAGTCTCAACTTTTGGTCCCATAGACTCTTCAGTCTTGTGGACGTCATTAAAATCTTTCATTCATTCATTCATTCATGCAATATGCTTTCGTCCACCTTCCTTAGCGGCATCTCCATTGTGCCACTAAAATGTGAGTGCTAGTTTAATAGAAGACTCTCTTCATTCTTTTCTTCTTCCAAATATCTCATTATAACGACAAAAGGTCGGAAATAGTGGGGAGGAATGAAGCGTCTTTCCTAATTGTAAACACTTGTTGTGGGCAGTAAACAGAGCATCTTGGCTTTCCCATTCCCATTCCCATTCCCAGAGCATAGCAGGAGCAAGTTCAAATCGCGGACTGCCAAGGTATTATATTATGACGATTATGTTCAAGAATTTAATTGTGAATTGTACAGTATCACAGAAACTCTAACTCAATTTTCTAGTTTGATTATTGTTGGTCTTTCTGATGGAGCAGCTGACCTGTTTACACCTTAAACCTGCAATTAAACACTATTATGTATGCTGAAGATTTTATTAAATGGAAGTCAGGGTAGGGTATAACTATACGAGCCAAAAATTCATAAGAAACAACACGTTTAAATGCCCCAAAATTTTCGGAACTCCCTAAACTTGTAGATGATTGAGTCTTTGAGTATTGTACTCTTCAGATTTTCCTTTCCATTTCACCAAATACTGTCTCAGGCGATGCTTTCCAAGGTGAAGCACTTTCCAAGGGTTTGCTCTTTGGCAATTGCTGCTGCCACTCAACTACTTCGTCTTCTTGCTCATTTGCATTGTCACCTTCATAATAGGAATACAAATCAGAAATATTAAAGATTGGAGAAATGTCTAGTCCATCTGGTAAGTCAATTTTGTAGGCATTGTCATTGATTTTCTTCAAAATCCTGCAATGTCCAATCTTTTTATATTTTAACTTATTATATTCCCCTTTGGAATTCGGTCCTTTTTCAAATGCACCATAATCCAATCGCTCTTCTTTGAAGGTCTTGAACCTCCTAGTAGCATCTGCATCCCTCTTATATTTCTGGCTACTTATTTCCAGCTGCTCTCTAACCTCCTGATGAAGTTGTTGCATCTGTTCAGCAAAGGCCTCTGCATCATCATTGTGTCTTTCCTCAATTGGCAAAGAAACAAGATCTGTAATCCCTCATAGGACTTTTTCCATACACAATATGAAATGGAGTATAACCTGTACTTCTGTTCACAGAATTATTGTAGGAAAATTCAGCATGTGGTAACACGAGATCCCACTACTTTGGCTTATCACCTGCTAGACACCTTAGTAAATTCCCCAATGACCTGTTCACAACTTCAGTTTGCCCATCAGTTTGAGGGTGATAAGCTGAGCTAAACTGCAATTTTGTGCCTAACATCTTCCACAAAGTCTTCCAAAAATAACTTAGAAATTTTGTATCTCTGTCTGAAGTAATTGTCTTGGGTAATCCATGCAACCTCACTATATCTTTGAAGAATAGTTCAGCCACCTTACTTGCATTACTAGTTTTTGTGCAAGGCATAAAATGGGCCATCTTAGAAAAGCGGTCAACAACCACGAAAATAGAGTCAAAACCTGTTTGAGTACGAGGCAATCCCAATACAAAGTCCATTGTTATGTCTTCCCATGGTCTATTTGGAGTAGGCAAAGGAGCATACAACCTTGTATTTAAGCTAGCACCCTTAGCCACTTGACAAATTTTGCACCTTTGTACAAATAGACAGACATCCTTCTTCAATGAAGGCCAATAATATCTTTTTCCACTATAGCTTGAGTTTTATCTTGGCCAAAATGACCTCCTAAACCTCCACCATGTAACTCTTTTATCAAGCTGTCCCTTAATGAACTTTTAGGAATACAAAGCTGCCTTCCTTTGAATAAATAACCCTCTTGCAAGAAGTAATCAAGATATGGAGTTTTATCATAAATGAGAGGATTCTTGCAAACCTGAAATGCTGCTGCAAAATCTCGGTCTTCTTCATACAACTCCTTGATTTCTTTGAACCCAATTAGCTCATTAGCCATTTCTTGTTCTTCTCAGGCATCAGCTACTTGATTTGTTTTCCAGATTTGTGTTTGAGCACAAATGTATACCCTTGAAGATACTCCACCCACTTAACATGCCTCTGATTCAGCTTTGGTTGTGTGTTTATGAACTTCAAAGCTTGGTTGTCCATATACAAGACAAATTCCTTGGGAAGTAGGTAATGTATTTAGTGCTCCAAAGCTCGAATAATAACGTAGAATTCCTGTTCATAAAATGAATATTTCTTTCCCTCCTCATTGAACTTCTTGTTGAAATATGCAACCGGTCTTCCCTCTTGGCTCAAGAAAGCTCCAATAGCAACCCTGCTAGCATCACACTCCACTTGAAACACTTTGTTAAAATCAGGCAACACTAATACAGGTGCCTCTGTAACCCTTTTCTTTAGCAGCTCGAAACTTCTTTGGGCTGCATGTGTCCATTTGAACTCTTTTCCCTTCAAACAATCTGTCATGCCTGCACTTATCTCACTGAAATTTCTAATAATTTTTCTGTAGAAATTCACCAAGGCATAGAAATTCCTCACCTCAGCAACATTCACAGGCATGGGCCAATCAAGGATGGCTTTAACTTTCTCAGCATCCATCTCTACTCCATTTTTGGAAATGAGAAACCCCAAATATACAAGCTTGTCCTTTAAGAAAGAACACTTTTTCAGATTTATAAACAACTTTTCTTTTCTCAACACCTCCATCACCACTTGTAGATGCCTCAAATGTTCTTCTTTAGACCGGCTAAAAATCAGAATATCATCAAAATAAACAATGACAAACTTATTGAGATATGGCCTCATGACCTCAGTCATTAACCTCATAAAAGTGCTTGGAGCATTACTCAGCCCAAACGGCATAACTAGCCAATCATATAATCCCTCTTTAGTCTTGAATGCAGTTTTCCATTCATCTCCTTCTCATATTCTAATCTGGTGATATCCGCTTTTCAAATCAACTTTAGAAAAATAACTTGCTCCACTTAAACTATCAAGCATATCATCCATCCGGGGTAAGGGAAATCAATACTTTATAGTGATTTTGTTCAAGGCTCTTGAATCCACACGCATTCTTCAAGGTGTTGGAGCTTAAAGCTGCACCCTGGGGATTTGGTGAAGAGAGATGAAGGTAGGTCAATTGTAGCAAGTGGTTCTCTTCACAAATCAGGTCAGACTTAAGACCAACAAATATGAGAAGGGGGTCACTTCTCTACTTCTTCTGGTTCTACAAGGCCAAGGGGAGAGACCTTAACAATTCTAACAAAAATGGAGTCAAATATACTTAAAGGGTTTGTCTACAAATGCAACCTTTATGACTAAGCACCCAATTAAGTGTCACTTGTGACATAATCGCGCATTTGCAGGAAAATACACATACTGGAATTGCTCTAATTTAAAAATATAAAGATATCCATAACTTGCAGGTCTTCCAATAGAGGGTTTTAACAAGTGCACGGCAAACCTTGCAAGTATGTAGCCTAAGTTACAACAATGAGACCCCTAAGGATATGTATAATGGAAATGGAGATCTCAGAAGGGAAAATACATCAAGCTTTGATATAAGAAGGGGGCGGTTATTCCAATTTCAACCAATGCCTTGTCTGTTGGGCCAAATCAATAAAGCTTTAGTAAAAGAGTCAAAGAATAACTATAAGAGTTATACCAATTTTCACAATTAATACAACCCACCCACAATTTAGACAAACAAATAATCACATACACTGAGATTAAACTATTTATTAGAGTGTTGCAATTCAAAATCCAAAATATAGCAAATGAAATATTAATGAGTGTAAATGAAGTTATAACTACACAAGGATTTTATAATTCATTGCTTCAGTGATTACACATCAGGCCTACACAAATTATGACCAAATGAATATCATAATAACCAAAGTGATTACACATCAGACTCTAATGACAGTTTACTTTTAAATCCACCCTCTCATTTATGACTCAAGTAAACATACAAGCCACTCTCCCATATCTGAAGTTACAACACTTCTGAATTGTAGTGTCCCTTTTTGGGGGACTTCCGAAAATGTGCAAAAACTTAAAAATCAGATTAGGGAGCTGCTGTAGATGACTGATATCAGCCCTGCAATCTGCAAATTAGGCCCTTCCTAGGGCAGCGACTTCCTTGGAGAAGTTAAACCCTTCAAAGGTGGGTTAAACCTTGTTAACACACTTCAATTCTTATGCCAAAATTATTAAGAAACCCTCAACAAACACAATCAGCTGTTAGAAATCAAAATTGAGCTTGAAAATAATTAATTTTGGAAACCCTCAACCAACGAACTTCAACAAGCTTGGAAAAATAGTAAATCACCTCCAAAATTCACGAAACTTGAGATGTTGGCTTTAAAAGATATGAAGAATAAGATAATAAATCTAGATTGACCAAATTATCATCAACACATACCAAATAGTACTCCTAAGTGGGTCGCTCTGTTTCAAATAAATAGATTATTGATCCAAAAGAGATAAACCATGCAAGGAAATGATAATATATTGCTTTCCAAACCAACTTGCATACATAAATCTTTATGGAAGGGTTTTTGTCCTCCATAAGCACCTCAATCAAGGGTTTTCATCCTTGAGAAAGGTCCTCAAACAAGGGGTTTCTTTCGTCCTTGAGAAAGGTAGGAAAGGTGCTTCACAAACAAACCTTAACCAAGATATGAAAATTCACCAAAACATAATTCAATAATGGCCAAACGACCTCCTTTTATAAACGAAGGAGTGGTTTACAATACAAAAATGATGGCCGACCCCTTAAGTTAAAGTGCTTTTAAATATTTAATTGGTATTTGGATTCTACAAGCTCAAAATACTTTTATTTCCTAACTACTTAAGTCCTTCTATTGGAGCACTAGGCTTCCCAATAGGATATATGATAATAAATAAAATGACCACCCAAACAACAATAAAAATCTAATCTAGATCTTCCCTAGCTTTCTTCCTTAGACCCATGGGGGAAGAATGGGTTAAGGTCTTCAAACATAAGGCTTCAAAAAGGGACATGACAGATAATAACCAAAGTGATTACACATCAGACTCTAATGACAATTTCCTTCTAAATCCACCCTCTCATTTATGACTCAATTAAACATACAAGCTACTCTCCTATATCTGAAATTACAACACTCTTGAATCGATCAAAATTATTTCTAATCCCAAACATCTAAATTAGAGCAAAACTAAACACCTACAGGACTAAGCAATCAAGGGACTAAAGGTCTGACCAAAATGGCAAGTTGGAAGATGATTTGATGAATCCAACACTTCATCTATTTATACAATTTGACAAGGCTTTCCAGAAGGGGAAATAGAGGGAATTTGGGATGAGGAGAACCAATTAGAGAGTTGGAAAGAGTGGGCACGGACCACTTAAAAATCCCACCGTAGATCAAGTGATAATTGACTATCCACTTGTAATATGTAGAAGATCTAAGGGTCCCACTTAACCACAACAAGAAACATAGAAAACCGAGAGGCCCCACATATGTGCTGAAGCGAGAATTTCGAGAAGAGGAATGACAAATGGCAATATTGGAGAAAAAAAGGTGTCACACTTTTTCATGAACTATCGATAGACCGCACACCATTTTGCTCCTAAATTGATACCAAAATGTAGCCCTCAAAATAAAATTTCCAACAATACCAACCATTCTCAAAACAAAGCTCTCTATCAAAACATACGAGCAAAAAACCTAGAGCACTATTAACAACCTACTCCATTAAAACTCATGTGAAATATTAAAATCTTCAACAATAGCCCATTTGCATTTTCTGATTGGGCCACGCGGTGCATTTTGATTGGGCCGTGTGACAACCCCCGGTTGTTTGTTAGAGTGGCCATGTGGTAGATCGTGTTTGGTTATGGGCTTTGGGTTTTGTCTCCATTCTCCCCCATCATTCTTTGTTTTCCTCGTCTAGTCTTTCAGACACTAAAGCTTTCTAATGTGCGTCACGTGTTAGGCTCCCGTATTTTGCCGTTTGACTTGGGGATATGCCACGTGGCATCATTCCACATACTCATTTTTCCGGGCTTCTTCCCGAGCTTTCCCCAACTTACCTATGTCTCATCGAACGCCCGGGATTGGACCATGGGCGCCATCCCGGAGCTCCTTTTCCTAGGCTTCTTCAATCTTTGTTGCCTCAACTATTTCCCCGTGGGCCACGAGTACATAGAAATGTGCCATGTGGCAATATCCCGCATCTTCTAGGCATTGGAAAATCGAGCGCTATTATTGCCTTAGGATTGACAACAAGAGTGGGAGTTTGGGCCTATGCCTTTAAAAATGACATATTCACTATCAAATCATGTAGTCTCCATGCTCTCGTCTTATCACAAACGTTCTTTTTCTAGTTTCCACTTGAACTCGTTTTAGATTGACATCTCATTTCTCTTGCACCTTCCTTAATAAGAATGTCACGACCTAGCTCATACTTCTTTTCACATGATGACAAATGCGGATTGGGGAAGATGGTTGATACAAACCCTCTTCTTGATTCCGAACATGCACCTTGTTGCATGATGCTGTTATAACTATCACAACCTCACAAGGAATCAACAAACCACTTTTGATAAAGTAAGGCTAAAGACGAGCAGCACAATGATGTTTGAAGTGAGATCTTGTTGCTTGCCAAACCCTCTTGAATTAATCTGATGCTACTCACGTTCGGTGTCATGTCAATTCAAAGGCCACACAATCTTATGAGTGTGATGACAATACTTTTCAGCTGTTAAATAGAAAGGAACAACTAAAACTAGGGGAAATAGAGAAATAGTTGTAAGCCTACGTAAGGGGGATGTTTGAGTCCCCCATATCCTAAGACAATCAACCTTAACACTACTCCAAGAGTTCATATCATAGCTGACCTTAGCATCCAAAGTGTTTTGGACGCTCCCCTTTTTAGCTAGATCATCAACTCTATTTGCCTCTCTAAAGCGATATGAAAGCAAAACACTTTCAAATACATCAAAAGGGCCTTAGCTTCTTGATTGATGTTATTCAATTCCCGTATGGCATAAAACCCTTCTTTAAGGCTTGATGATGATTTGCCAATCCCCTTCCACGGCTAAGCAACAAAGTATTAAGGGAAAAAGCCATTTCGGCCTTTGTAAGGTCTAGAGCTTATTCCTTATTGTTAATCCCTTGTCTGATGTGAATTGAGGAGCTACCCATATAAATTATTTGACCATTTCTTATAGTGCCCTAGCTCCAATTCTCCTGGGTCACCTTTTAACACCCCGTTGAAATTTCTCTTGAACCGCTTTCTAAGGAGGGGGTCCCATTTTGCTTTAGCTCTCTTAGCTCTATTGTCTCTAGCCCCTTTATCGGGGGCAAATTCAAGTCATTAAAAAGTAGTAGATTACATTATTCTCTACCATGATTTTAAAAAAATTGGAAATGCTACTTACAATTGTTCTTTGGCTAAGCGACCACGCTAAGATGGACATATTATATTGTCAAATTCACCTATGACAAGCACTGGATTCATCCACACCCACTATGGGGGTTTTGAACACGCCTCTCTGCACTAATAGAAGTCCGTTGCCCGCAACTTGCCATTAGACCACACCTCTTGGGGCTATTCTCTACCATAATTGAAAATCATAGGTATAATTTCAAGCAAAAATTGATTTTAGATGTCTATCTCATGCAAGATTCTAAACTCAAATATGTCTCTTTAATATATATATATATATATATATATATATATATATATATGTATAATGAATGTATGTATAATTTTTGTAAATTATATACATGTGCATGTGTGTGTGTGCACGCATGCATCTGTGTGTACATATGTATATATAGTCAGGATCAATGTTTTAAAAATCGGAACTGGACTTAGAACCAAAGTGGAGGGGTGGGGACCGGAATTGGACCAGAACCGGAACGGTTTAAAAAATTATGAACTGGTTTACTAAAAAATACATAAAATATTACAATTTTAATGAAAACAAGAAAATTTAAAGATTCCAAACCATGATTACAAACACTTAGAGACAAAATATGCAAAGTTTGCTCATGCATATAAGTTGTAAGGGTAAATATAGCAAAAGGGCACCGAGTGCACTACATATCGGAAACAAAATACATAAACAATGAGGCTCTAAATGGCCTATAGAGTCCAAAAAACAATATGCTACAAGCTACTACATGTTTGATATCAATCATCAAACTCAACACCACTGCTAAGAATGGGATCCTCGTCCTCATCAATGTCATCATGTTCCTTTGGCACATACATCGACTCCTCGGGACATCTACAAGAGTGAGTTGTAGTAGCATGGCTATTGTTTTCCATGCCTGGTGCTATTAGTGGTTCATCATCGAAAGCCATCCACCCCAAGTCATCGGGATCAAACTCTGCCAGTGACTTTCCTCTACCCATTTTGAGGTTGGATCAATATCATCCAAGACAATGGGATCTGTATTAGGTATCCTATTTAGTAATTGGTTGTGCCTTAGCCGGAGGTTGTATTGCATGAAGATGAGATCATTTAACCGTTGTTGTTCCAAACGGGTCTATATAACATCATTTTAGGGTTAGGGTTGGAAAAAGTAACTTAAAAGCTAAAATTGGAAAAAAATGTTTTAAGGCAAAACCTGCCCTCAACTAGTTCAGACCGGTCCAGTACGGAACCGGCCGGTTTGACCGGTTCAGTATAGAACCGGATGGTTCAGTACTGAACCGGTATTAAATCAGTCAGTTCCATATGGAACTGGTCATTGGTTCGGTTCTTCTAATGGTTTGCAAAAAAATTGAATGAACTGGTTGGACCGAACCGGAACTGGAATGGTTTTTAAAACACTGGTCAGGATTAGCTGGAAGAAGTAATTGTTAAAAAGTAGCAGATTGTATTATTCTCCATCAGAATTGAAAATCTGCAACTAATAATTTCATAGCAAGAACTGGTTCAAATATCTCTCTCCGTTCAGGTTTCAAACTCAAATATTTCTACCTAATTTACAAATAAAATCTTGTCTATTCATTTCACAACAGCTTTACAAGGAAATTTTATGTACTTAGGGGAAAAAGGCAGGGATTAAGGGAACTTGTATTTGGTAAGGCACTGCATTATGCATAGCCTTGATTTTCAGTTAGATTGAAGATCTAGTAAAACTGCTAGGTCTTGATTGAAGATCATTGTGCTATAAACCTCAGTGACTGCAAGTTGACTATGAGTTTCCTGCAATGATCATTGCAATTGCTTTTTACAAGCAGTTGCACTGGGAGTTGAACCTCATAATTGCTTCTTTATCTGTATCAAGCTTCCAAACCTGTTTTCTTAGTTAATATTCTCTCTCCAAAAGCAACAAACTATTAATTCTCATAGTTTTGTGCTATCTTGAGGATGGCCGCTCAGACATTTGCAGATTTTTGGAGGACTTCAGAATAGGCCAAACTGAAGGAAGCTGGGTACAAGGAAGTAAGACCAAGGACTATGAATAGTGTGTGGCTGACTTACACCTGCATATCTATCAAAAATGTCATGATAAATTAGAAGCAGCTGTTGTCAGAAAGTAGACAATTACAATATACATGCTTGCATATATTATCATGGTTGCTAACTTTTGTTACATTTACAGGAAAGAAAAACAGAGATGATACAATGCCAAGATGGAAAGTCAAGGATGACTTTGTTTTCTTCTTTCGTTTAACTCCATTGATATGAGCCTGATTTATCCAATAGTCATGTCAGCCTTAAATCATCTTAACTATGTCAACGTCACTTCATATTACTGCTCCATGAAGAATTTGGGAACAAGAGTTTGACACCAATACCATCCAAACTGGAAAATGTATGCTGTTAGTAATATTGGGTACGTACTCACAAAAATTGTAATCTAACTCTTTCCATTTCTTTAGCCTTCCCAAGGGGATTAGATCATTTGGTTAGAGCTCTAACTTTTGTTTCCTTTTTGCACCTTGAAAAACATTTGTTTATGTCCATTAATAGAAGCCATTCCACACTTTGCAAGTTCAGAATCATGTCAAGTGGAGCAAATTTGGTGTACACATCAATAAAAAGTGTAACCCTAACAAAAGACAAATATTCTGGCCATTCTTTACTCTTCATCAATACTTTCTACAGGATAACGTCTGGTGGCAGGAATTGGTTTTGAATCACAAGCTAAATCAAAATTAATCAACAGTTCTGGTCCCTGGATTTGACCACAAGCTTGTCTCTCTCGTCCTTTAACCATGGCATAAGTATGTTGTTGATTATCACAAAATTACATTTTTAGTGGCTAAGAGTATTTAAAGATGCACACAAATTACATGCCTAAAAGCAACAAAACATTTTCTTCACTTGAGGATGATGCCACAGTACATTGCATCAATTGGCATTGTAATCTGCATTTAACAAATTGATCAAGAATGCAAGCATTTCTTATCCTGACAATTTATGTAAATTAGATGAGTGGGGGCTTCAATTACTTCCAATTAACTTACAAATTCCTCCCGAACAAACACTTCTATAATCTGTGTGCTTTCCATTATCAAAATGGTAAGATTCATAAAAATCAGCACTAAGAATGCTTGCATTTCTAGGGTAACTAAATTAATGTCGTGTCTAGCAAGAGCATCAACAAGACATCTTGTGTGTGTCACTCTTATATCATCATCACCTCTCTTCTAGATATTAGGTAGCCTTTCCACAACAACAAAGACTAGGTTTGCAGGATGGAAGATCATTGAGTTGCTCATTTCTTTTATCCCAAAAACTATCTTTGCATATTCTTTCCAACTAAGCTGCAAGAAACGGCCCCAAACTGTATTCACGTTTTCTAAAACTGAAACGGGTACAGATTTACCATTTGTGGGCCTGCCCCATGTCCCTTAGAAAAACTAATCTAGACGTACCCAATTGATGGCGACCAGAGGCCAAGGATACAAGTATAGCCCAACCCTACGCCTTTAGAACACACATCGGATCCACAAACCCAGACAAATTCCATTGACGACATCTACAATGATCATCCCCTCTCTGGGGTTGGTATAGAGAATAAAGGCTAACACTAGAGCTATTACAATGGTGTGGGCTTCCTAGGACTTCTTGTAGGCTTTTCTTGTTCTGCTTGGCTCTGCTCTCTCTCTCTCTCTCTCTCTCTCTCTCTCTCTCTCTACCATTACCCTCTCAAAATGGCAAACTGGATTTCCTTAATACTTGCTCAGTTCCCGCTCTTCCACATTTGAAAATCTGTTCATTAATTTCTTCAAACTACTGTGTTGTTTTGTTGTCTGATCACCTGCAATTGTCATACCTGGTGGTTGAGGACAATCAGTCCTTGGGATCCTTGTTAGAGATCCGCCGATGATTTATCGACACTTTTGTCGGACATGCCCGTGTGTTGACCTTACTTCCGTTAATGACACGTGTCTGTAATAGCTTCTCCTCATTTACCATTTTTGCCTTCTCGCACGTCCCTTTTGCGAGCTATATGTTAGTTGTGCATTTCTTTAGCACCCTAGTCATGTGCACTGATCCAAAGGATCCACACACAAGCTTTGCCAACTCTTGCATAGTCATTGCTCTCAACAACTCATTGCGCCCCTTGCAAGACTTCCGCACACGCCTTGCATGTCTAGCCTTTGCCTCCAAGTTGTAAAATTTGAGCACGCATTGTGCAATCACTTACTGCGCAAGCTACTGCATACTTACGCGCATTTTCCAAACAACTACATTGTGCTCGCCTTATTCCCTTTATTGCTCACCATCCTCGCGTACGCCCGACATAGCCAACATTCCAAAATAATGCAAGAGAGCCAATTTTCCCATGATGCTCCTACATCAAACACCCCGGTAGAAAGAAAGTGAACTCCGACTCATGAGTTAGGAGCTTCAAGAGTATGGCCTAGTCGACCAAGCTCTGTTGGGCCCATCCATGTTGCATCCTCCGCTATGCGATTTTTCCATTTCACCAAGCATTCCTTGCATTCCTTTTTGCGCATCCTTTTCACTATCCTTCATTCTAGTATGGCCTCTATCTCTTCTTTCTCCTTTTCTCGGTATTTGCCTCGTCCTAGTCAATTTTGTCTAGCCCTTGCGATCCTTGTACACTCCTGTTCTCCTCGTGTAGTACCTTCTCCTTCATGGTACTCATATAAATCAGCAATATTGAATATCGGTGAGACATCCAATCCTTCGAGTAACTCAAACTTGTAAGCATTAACACCCATTTTCCGCAAAACCTTACATGGTCCTATCTTCTTTAACTTGCGCTTATTATATGTTCTGCGAGGGAATATTTCTTTGCGCAAATGTGCCAACACATGATCTACTTCAAATTCCTTGATTCTGCGCCCTCATCCACTTGATCCTTGTAACACAAGTTACTTTGCTCTAGCTTTTTGTGCACATCCTCATGCAACTCATGCATAGTCTTTCGTTTATACACTACTACTATCCATTATGTCTCACAATTCCGTGATTCCTCTTTTGGCTTCTCCCATAGACAATTTGAAATGGAGTCCTACCGGTACTCCTATTGATAGAATCATTATAGGCAAACTTTGATTGCATTAGCACCATGTTCTATTGCTTTGGCTTATCTCCAACCAAGCTGCACAATAAATTGCCCAAACTCCCGTTTAGCACCTCAATATTTCCATCGGTATGTGGGTGATATGCTGAACTGAAATTCACTTTCGTCCTCGTCTTTCTCCATAAGGTTTGCCAAAAATGACCTAGAAACTTCGTATCCTTGTCAGATGCTATACTCAATGGTAATCCATGCAACCGCACAACCTCTCTAAAAAACAAAATTGCGATGCTTGATGCATCACAAGTCTTCTTACATGTGATAAAGTGTGCCATTTTCAAAAACCTATTGACTACCACAAATATAGAGTCGTTTCCTCTTTGCGATCTCGGAAACCAAAGCACAAAATCCATGTTGATGTCCTCCCAACGGTTTCTTTGGCACTGGTAATGTCTGATATAACCCTGTATTTTGTCGGTGTCCTTTGGCCAATGAAAAGCTCAGCATTCCTTCATGTACTTGCGCAAGTCCACACTGTTTTTTGACCAATAGTAATGCTCCTCTGATTGCACTAATGTCTTGTCACTTCCAAAGTGACTTCCTAAGCCTCTGCTATGCTTCTCTCTAATCAAGTTTTTGTGCATTGACCCTCTTGGTATGCATAATTGTGCTCCTTTGAACAACATTCCCCTTGGATAAAATAATCCAACCATGGCATCCTGTCTGTGCGTGTTAGTGGGGATATTTAATTTGTCTTGTGTGAAGAATGTGAAGAGACATGAAGGAGATGAAGAACCACATGAAATATGAAAGGACACCATTGTGGATAAATATGGATTGAAAGAAAGAGGAAAGGCAAGGAGCTGTTTGCATTGTTTTATTATTTTTGCTCTATGGCCTCTTGGCCTGTGAACTGTAACTTTGCGCCTCATTTAATAAAGCTATCATGTTGTGTTGCCTCCATTTATGTGCTTCTTTTTGTGTATATTGGGTCTGCTGTTCATGTTTTTCGTCTTTTGCACGTATAATTAAATGTAGAATATTACCTATTAGCATGCCCTGGTAGCTGATGCCAGGGGCCTCTGCTAACAATGGTGCGGTGTGCGTGGATTCGAGTGTGGAGAAGAACCAAAAGATGAAGCGTGGAATCCAGAGGATAAAGCAGCAGAATATTAATGCAGAGGTAATATTGTTAACAGTGATTATATTTATTAACTATTGGTTGTTGTGAAGTGTTGAGTGGAAGGTGAAGAATTGGAATGAGGAGAGGAAGCTGGTGCTGGCAAAAACCTCCAAGAGTTCTAGATCTGCTCAGCCTTGTAGAAAGCAACTCCGCAGACAACAGAAATGGCGCTGGTTATGGCATTCATGTGATGCATAAACACTTTCTTTTCACCGGCCAAATGTCTACCATGTCCAGGAAAAGCGGTCAATTCCAAGGAAATACAGCCACTCAGCCTTGCATTTGTATTTTGTGCTTGTTGTAGGGTGTGAAAGGAAAGAGGAGCTGTGGGGACTCCACCCAATTATATGGACAAGAATATGGAACACGCGTGCCAAGCTAGGTAATATCCAACAATTGATATGGAGGCCTGAGAATAATCTATGTGGCAGAGTGGTTTGAAATTTGCACACTAGATTGTGCAATCGTAACAGACAAAGTGTGCAATAATTGCACAATAGACCATGCCAAGAGAAAAATTGAGTGCACAAAGAATGCGCATTAGTGAATTTGGCCAAAACATTATCAAGGACTGCGGCAAAACATCAATTGCGAGGTATATTTTGAATGTATTGCGCAATGTATTGTGCATTTGACAATGGAAAGGTAAAGAGGAGGTAGAAAATGAATGCAAAGGCACAATGATAAAAAGGAGCAAATAATGGGTCAGGAGAATTGCGCAGGGAATTGCAAAATGTAGTGCGCAATGGACAATGATTGCGCAATGGATTGCGAAGTGAATGAGACACAATTGGCAAAGCAGCAGACGGGCAAGTGGCTCGAATGGGTATGGAAAGTGTTTGTAATCTCCTAGTTTTGATCTCGATAGAAAATGATTTAATTTTATCCTTGACGATTGTATGCTGGACATGAATGATGAGAGAGCATTGTTGCAGAAGTATGGGACGACTGTATGTCAGTTAGAGGATAGTAGATAGTGCTAAGGGGGCACAAGGAGCCGTTGGCCCCGGGAATAGTGATAGGAGTAGCAAGAGTTGTTAGGATCATATACAGACATGTACCAGATGCAACGTTTGTATGAAGAATGCGAAGAGACATGAAGGAGGTGAAGAACCACATGAGATATGAAAGGACACCATTGCGGATAAATATGGACGGAAAGAAAGAGGGAAGGCAAGGAGCTATTTGCATGGTTCTATTATTTTTGCTCCATGGCCTCTTGGCCTGTTATAACTCTGCTCCTCATAAAATAAAGCTATCTTGTTGTGTTGCCTCCATTTATGTGCATCTTTTTGTGTATATTGGGTTTGCCGCTCATGTTTCCATCTTTGCACGTATAATTAAATGTACAATATAACCTATTAGCATGCCCTGGTAGCTGATGCCTGGGGCATTTGCTAACAGTGCACATGCCTCCAATGCATTCTTAAAATCCTCGTCCTGTGCATATAATTCCTTCATAGTGTCAAAGCCCATGACTTTTGCTCGCATCTCATTTAACAAAAGAATCCTTGCAGATGTCATTTTTATGTTCTTGCAGAACCTTTAGATTGGCTGATATCTTAGAGATTAATAGCCTTAGTATTTGCTAAGTTCTTGCAGATGCCATTTTCCTTTTGTATCAGTGCTTCAGCAATATATAACACCTACTTTTGCATGCCATTTTGTGTCCATTGTATACTTCTGAACGGTTTAACTTATTTGAATCAGATAGTGAATTGCTCGTCTTAGCCAGCCTCCTACGAAAACACGTTGGAAACTACCCTTCATTATTACCTAACAACTGTGCAAATCTATGTTGCATTGAAATGCCCCACCCCCGTCCCGCCTCCCCTACCATTTCTACATAGAAATGTATCTGGTATGATTCTTGGGTATAAAATTTGTTGGAAAGGGCATGCCATTTTCATGCCATTTCTTGCACATGCCCAGACGTTTCTGGATGTGGGGTTGTTCAAAACAGCCAAGAAAAACAATGATTGCAGTCCTTGACGTTACATTCCATTCAGACTTTTCATCTGCAGGATGTTTTATTGTATATCACAACAATTTAATGATTGCAGTCCTTTACCTTGCATCCCACAAAGGCATTTTGTCTACAGAAAAAATACATCCCGTTAAGGTTTTTCATGTACAGATTTTATTTGAATATCAGAAGCGGTCCTTTACCTTGCATCCTGTGGATGTATTTCATCTGCAATTCTTTTTATATATCACAACATTTTGTTTATTTTATGTATAAAAAGAAAGAATTTTGGTTATAACTTATATTCTTTGTGCTTTTATATAAACAACAATACTCTTGGCCATTTTTTGTGCTTTTATATAAATTTTGCATGTCACATGATTCATGAACATGTGAAATTTTAAGCATGTTGAATGTTTTGAACTTTCATAAATGCTATATTTTAAAAGTAGTTTTTCTTTTATGGGCTAAACATGAGTATTCTGTATTTTTATATATATTTTTAATTTTGTTAAATAATATATTGTACAAACGTTTCTGTATAGTTTCATATCCAAGTGTCTTTTGAAAATCCATGTTTCTGGAGTTCGGACCCGTTTCAATTCTATTTCCTAGGAACTTGGTCCAAATAAAATTCCAGGGTGTTTGATGCAAGTAATGAAAGTATCCTATGCCAATGGGATTCAATTATATGCTAAAATGTTGTCTTTGTGGGTTTTCAACATAATATGAACAAATGTGATACTTTGAATTTGAAAATATGCTTTACCCGGCTCTTTTATGGTGGGTTGCTTAGACATTCATTTAATTAGGTGTGCATTCAAGTGAGACACTAATTATCGTACTTGCCAGACAGGATCTTGTAAGCAATGGGAGCTCAGCAATCTAAGGATGAATTGTTATATAAGGAAGTTCAGAATGGAAACATTGAAGCTGTCAAAGCCCTCCATCGCTCTGGAGCAGGATTGGAGGTATGGGCTTTTCGGAAATTTTAATTAAATGCTAATTGTCAAGATATGTTTGTGCAGTTCATTTTGTGATTTTATTGGATATGATACTTGTGATCTGCAGTCTCTTGTGACCTTCTTTGGAAATTTAACAAAATGATTGGTTGTGTGTTTTGAGGTGAGAAATCTGTGAGAGAAATGATTTGCAAAGTTTTAAATGCATTTGCTAAACAGATTGAAAGAAATTGAGAATAATTTACGTGTAAATTCCTGACATTTGACCAAGCTGAGCATGTTCATGATAGTTCTCTTTTAAAAGCTTTCATCTTCTCCCTTTTAATTCTCAATTCTTTAGGTGTCCATTTCCATGCAAATCACTCAGGGTTATCTTAGCTTATAGTTTTAGGCCTCAAGAATAAATAAGTTCATCTCTAGCTTGAGATCATTTGCAGGATTATTCGTCCATCTTCTGCATGTTGTAGCTTGATCATTTGAGCAATGCAGCTAGGATTTACAGTTTAAGTACATTTCTATGAACGATTTAATTGACGTTCTATCGGTTTAAGCTGCATTTTTCTCTCAAGTGAAAATAGGTAACCAACTTATTTATATTTAATAAGATTCACCTTTGAGGAAAGCGTTGAGAGCAAAGTGTTTCCTGTAGCTGTATTCATCAAATTTTTGGGTTATATATGCGAATTTAGTTCTTCTAATAGGCTTGGAGTCTGATATGTCAGGTTTTAAACCTAGGTCGTAAGTTGTTTCTCAAACTTTAATCTAAAGTGGTGTTTCTTGAGGATTTAAGTGGTTTATTTCTAACCTTATTCAATTCAAGTGGTTCTATTATTTTTCAAGGGATTTGTGCATTCTCAAATCATAGTTTTCTTCTTTTTCTATATACTATGAATTTTTCGTCCCGCACTGATGATCTTAGTGTCATTTTGCCCATATGAGCGATTTTCACTAATGGTCATAATGCCATTTTAAATATATTGTTGTATTCATCCTTAATCTTTTAATAACATTGTTGTGTTTTATCATTTGGACCTTCACTGTCAATTACCTATTCTTTGTGCTTCTAGAATCATTGGGTGACAAGGATAAGACGAGAAAATGTTTTGTGGCTGATTGGGAATATATGTATGTGTATGAGAACTTATGGAGGAAACATGGCTGCTGAGGGAGAAATTGTTCGTATTTATGGGTTAAACACAGTAGCCGGTGCACAGGTATGGGTATGGTGATCCGGTATGCTGGTACGACAATTTTTTTGGGGGTGGAGTACGACAGTTGGGTACGGCTTTACAATGCACACACACACACACATTTATATGCGTATACACACACACACATAATATTAAAAATATTAAAAAATATAACCAAATAAACAAAATTCCAGCCTTACACATGCATAGAGTAAACAAACTATTTAATTAGTGAAATATCCACAAAACATAAGTGAAATAGCCACAAAACATATTGATAATTCAATGCATTTTGTCATGATATTCATTGTTCGAACTTAGAACAAGTACATTGTTCAAATGTTACAATGTATACACAAAAATCAAGATAATCAGCATACTAATAGTCTAATTATAATCATAATCAAATGGCTCTGCCTCTTCTCCAATGTCTTCAACGAGAGCATCATCACCATCATGCGGTTCATTAGAACCACAAGCATTAGGAGTAGAACCACAACCATCAGCAGTGACACTCCCGCTAGCTCCATTATGCAAGTCATGCAAAGTACACTCTAGGTCCGGGTCTAGCAATGAAAGCTGGCAATGGCAGCATCCAAGTTTGGAGTCTTTGGGTCTATATCCCAACACTTTGTTAGCTCTTGCTTGTACTCATCCTTCTCATGTGATAGAAGGCGCTGTTAACTAAGTGGATAAAGGAGTATGTACCCCAATTCCTCTCAGTTGAAGAACTCACAACCTATTGAGGCAAGCCGCAAAGTCAATGCAAAATTAAAATTTTAAATTTACAAAAGTAAAAACTTAAAAAATTAAAGAAAGAACTCTTTATACTCTATATAGAAATATATATAGAGGGCCATATCTATCTCCATACCTATCTAGATAGGGGGGGGGCAGCTAGATTTCTATAGAGATAGAGTATACCGACGAAAGAAAGGAGGCCGAGGTATTCAAGCCTATAGAGATCTGCCTCCCCTCGCGCCAACAGTTTTCTCTAGATGGGGAGATAAGATATATAATACAATATAGAGAGTGGGGGGGTGGGGGCCGGGAGCCCATAGCTATCCTCGACCAGATAGGATAGAGAGTTCGGGGCCCATAGAGAGTTCTAGATAGGGGCTATCCCATATCTAAACAGGGGGCAAGTGCAGCGTTGGGGGAGAGAGGTGCGACGGTGTCGACAACCACCCCTCATCCCGCTGAGACAACGTAGGGGAGGGGGATCTCGCCCGCTTCATCTCCACTGGGAGGAGGCCTGGATAACACATAGGCCTCTGATACGTTCTCTTGGCCAGCCTACACACTCTGAAGGAGCACACACCTCTGTCCCAATATCTCTAGGGTGGCCCGCTCCCCCCGACCCTTAATATCTTATGAGATATGGCCGATTAGCCTATTTAAAAATTTAAATCTTACTTGTGATAAAACGGGTCCCTCCACTCCCCCCCTCCCCTCTATATAGATCGAGATCGATCAGATCTGGCAGATAGAGAGATTGGGGGCCGAGCCGAGAGAGTTCAGGGGGGGCGGGTGAGTGCGGATATAGTTGATCGGGGCCCTCTATATATATATCTGGGAATCTATATAGGGGCATCAGTCATATCACGTATAGAATAGATGATGCGGATGATAGATGATAGGGAGAGGGGGAATAGCTCAGTCGGTTAGAGTGCTGGTCTGTCACGCCAGAAGTCGCGGGTTCGAACCCCGTTTTCCCCGATCATGCCAGGTGGAATAAGACAGGATTCATGGTTGGTAGAATGGTGATCGATCGTGGCGCTCCGGTTATATAGATATAGGGCCCCCAGCCCAGAGAGATATATAGGGCTGTTGGCCTCGTTATCCATAGAATAGAATATAGATATAGAGAATATATCTCTCTATATCTATATCTTTATCTATATCTATATTTATATCTCTATCTATATCTATATCTATATTCTATTCTCTATATAGGGCCCCTAGATTCTTTGTAGGGGGCGGGAGGAAATGAAATAGTGGACCATACCACGGTAAACGTACCGTAAAACGGACCATTGAGTCCGGATTCAAACATAAAATTCTCTCTCCGCTAATCAAAGAGCTTCTCGATTTTTAGCTCATCAGACATTACAAGTGGCATGAGGTAGGTGTATGCTTGTCCATGGAGGTACCACCACGAGTAAGCATCCATCTTGTATTTGTCACGAAGAGTGCTAATGGAGTGATGCCATTTGGACTCAAAAATGCACCTGCAATTTTCAGTCAAATAATGGTGAATGTGTTGAAGGATTTCATACATGATTTATCGTGCATGTGTATCTAGATGATTGGATCCGTATATGGGTTGTTAAGGGACCATATGCAAGTGTTAAGGCTGATGTTTGAGTTATACCACCTATTACAAATTGCTATAAATTTGAAGAAATGTCTATTTCGACTCCCTTCGGCATGCTCTTAGGACACATCATTTGCGAGGGGTTACTGGTTGATCCCCAAGGCATCCATCATAGTAACACTTCCACAAGTGAAGGAAATAAGGACATTGTTGGAGTATATAGCGTATCATAGGAAGTTCATAAGAAACTATGCCACCATTAGTGTGCCGATAGAGGAGTTATTGAAGAAGAAGAAAAATAAAGAGATAGAGTAGACGATAGAGTGCCAAGAGGCACTAGAAACCTTGAAAATGAAAATATTGAACACACCTATCCTAGTATTTCCGGACTAGAAGGTGCCATTTCATGTACATGTGGATGCATCGGGTATAACAATAAGCACAATTTTAACACAACCATGAGGTAATATGGATAATCTAATTTATCATTTGCAAGTCGAAATTGGGTAAAGTAGAGAACAAAACTAATCAACTATTGAGAGGCAAAGCGCTAACAATGATATATGCTTTACAAAAATATTGTCATTATCTCATTGCCAACAACATTTGTGTTTTACACTCGATCACGAGCCATTAAAGTACATGTTAAATATACTTGTTATATAAGGAGGTATATGTTGTTGGTTGATGTTATTTTAGAAATTTGAGTTTACTATTTCAAGAAATCTAGGGAAGTTAAATAATTGTCCCGAATGCTTGTTGTGGATTGCAAATGGTGAAGATAAGGGGCTGATAGAGGATGATTGTCTAGGAGCACATCTTTTTGAGTGGATAGATCCCAAAGTGAGATGAAAACTTTAGTGCATTCTTGGCTTCAGGGGAGTTTCTAAACAGCTTACTCTAAAAATGATAAATGATGGCTATTGATTCATGCATTTCCATTCACATTGATAGAGGGCGTATTATACAAGAAAGGGAGAGACAAAGAACTACGACGGTAGTTCTCCAACATGAGAGAGAAGGAATTCTAAGAGAAGAACATGAAGGGATAGCTTGAGGACATAATGGTAGAAACAAAGCAACAAGAAAAGTATTGTTGGTGGGTCTATGGTGGCTTACGCTCTTTAAGGATGCACATAAGTCTACGTGGAGTTGCGATCTTTGCTAGCAAGAAGTTGGAAAATCAAATGGAAGATATGAAATACTCTTAAGACCGGTGTTGGCATTGGCCCCATTTGAAAAAGGGGTGATAGACTTTATCGGGTCAATTAAGCCTGCAACTCATCGTTCATAGGAAAGCTTCATTATAACCGGGAATGAATACTTAAACACATTGGGCAAAGGATATCCCCACCAAAGATTATACTGTGAAGACAATGACTAAATTAATATATAAGAATATCATTATGCGGTTTGGATGCTGCCGAGCTTAACAAGTGATCAAGGTAAATATTTCTGAATGAGACCATTGAAGATTTGTTGAAGCATTTCTTAATAAATCATATCAAAATTACGTCCTATCATCCACATGTGAATGGAACAATGAAGGCCCTTAATAAGGTGTTAGAAACAATTCTCATAAAGATTTGTGACTTGGACCAAGTGGATTGGGTTTTGAAGATGCTTGCGGCCTTGCGGGTGTATTGCACAACATATAAGAGGTTAACTAAGTATTGTCTATTTCAACTGGTATATGGCTTGAGGCCACGATCCTAATGGAGTTTGTCATTCTAAGTTTCGAATGACTGTGGCATTTCACATCAATGAAGATAAGTCCATACATGAAAGATTAATTGAGTTGGAGAAGCTAGATGAGAAGTGGTTTCTAGCCGCGTATAACCAAACTCTAGAGAAGCAAAGACAAAAGGCATGACATGACTGCCATTGCAAAGCATAACGTGGGCGATAAGGGAGATAAGGTATTATCAGTATGATAGAAAGTTCAAGAAATTGGGGAAACTTGAAATCCAATGGTTGGGGCCATATATATTTGATGATATTTTATCATTTGGAGCGATTAAGAACATTGTCGGGAATGGAGCATGGAGGATATGTAAATGGCGCTAGGTCAAGGCCTATATAACCGCCGAGTGAGGAAAATAGAAACACAAAAAAAAGTAAAAACAAGATTTACGGCAAGAAAAATTGATGAAATATAAGATTTTTTTGATAAATATAAGAAACATCATAAAAACAATTTTGGAAAAAATTAGAAAAACATAAAAATATTTTGAAATTTTTTTAGAAAAAATTGGAAAAATAAAAATATTTGGAAATCTAGGGAAAAATGGGAAAAAACAATAAAATACAAAAGTGAGTGTTGCCAAATTGAAAACCAACAATTCGATGGTTTGGCAAGGTGGGATTGTGAAGATCCGCAATGTTGCAATCATAGAATAAAAATTGGAATAAGTTCGTGTGCCGCAGAACAAAGGAAAGAGTAGTTATAATGTACCGTGGGCCATAGGATAAATGAAAAGCGTAAAAGTAGAACACTAAGGAATATGGAATATGTAGCGATAATTAGGCAATAAGTGAAGTGCGTTGCGTAATCACTGATAAATCTTCGCCGGGTCTCGATGCTTAAAAGGCCCATATGAAGATCAGTTGCCTAAAAAGCTATCAATAGAGTGTAACCCTAGGAAAAATCACATTGCTTTCCAACACAACAAATTTTGAGCAAAACAAAGTGAGAGAAAGGAGTTGGTAGGGAGGTGCGGCATAAAGAATTATGGCATTTTGAATGCAATTATAGGCATGGTAGCACCACAAATAGTTTTGGAGAGCGAATTGCAGAAACCCAAATGGAAGAAGCATAGCCAAAAGCATATTTGCCCGAATTCGAGGGTGTTTTTCCCACATACCATTCAAGGTTGCTTATTCATGCCACATGCGCAGAGTATATTCACTCCAAAATCACATAAATAGACCATGGGAAAATGGAAATGGATAGGCAATGTCTACTTGAGGTAAATCCACAAACATAAAAGGAATTAAAGGTGCACACAAAGGAGATTCCTCGAATGAAACATGATGTATTGCACAATTTTCCATTTTTCATTTTGGCAACAAAACCATTAAAATCTTGTTTAATGTAGACTACACAACGGATGTTGTATCATAATAACACTTACTAAATAACAGAGAGGTGATAGAAAGGGTCATGGGATTGATGAGAGATGGCCATAACATGCATAGGTTGGAAAAGAAAGGAGTCATGTTGGGTAAAACGATAGCTATGTTATTGGGAACCATTGTAAATAAGATAGAAGTGCCGATTGGCGGCATCACAAAGGAAACATCAAGGTATGCGACAAAGCGGTAGCATGGAAAGTATATCATACAAACATATATGATGTTGTGCACCCATGAAGCACCACTATAGCTCATGATATGGTCGCACAAATTTTAGGTACAATCTCTGTAAAATTTTGCTAGAAGAGTTCAATGACGATGTGTAGAGGATGAAATTAAGTAAACATGACTTTTCTATGGCTCCCTATTGATATGCTTAGCCATGTATTTTACAAAAACAATGTCATTGGGTACGGGGACATGTAGAGTGGTAAGATAACGAACCCATAGGAGCCCAAATTAAAGCCCTTATTACAGCCATGAAGGAAGTAGATGCCATATCATTGCTATTGCAATGGGGTGAACGGATTAGGGGTTTGGTAGCGAGGAGGAGTACGATTTCCTAGAAGGTAGTGGCTTGGTATGAGAACGAGGTAATTTTCATTCTGGATATTGACAATTTGTACATCCGCCCTTTTATTATGCGGACAACAATAGTAGCACCCTTTCCATACGAAGTGTTTGATGAACAAGTTGATAGCATAATAGAAGCCATTCGGAAATTTCTTGTGGACCCAAGAAATTTAGTGCCGCCTAATATAAATGACGTCATAGAATAGACATGGAGGGAATATGGAGGGCGTTGCACGGAGGTTGGGCCTTCAGGACAAGCAAAAAGCAATATAGAAGAGATAGGAGTTGCCCTATCAAGCATACAAGGAATTGAACGTTACGTGGTCAAAGGGGTTGAGATGGGGAAGCAGATTTAAGTTCGGGAATGGATTGTGGAGAACTAGAGCAATAATTTGAGGTTCGATCCTCCCTAACAGGTGAGAGGATGGAGGAAGAGCAACTACAAAACATCCAGACACCTCCATCCGATAAAAGGTAAAACACCGGTGTTTGCAGCTTTAAGAGTGAGTTTGCGGAAGAAGCAAAAAGCAAATAAGGCAAATTTAGGGAATCTTCCTAAGGACACCACTAAGAAGAGGATGCGAGTACCAAAGAACATACGAGATCAAAGCGTTGATGACGAATTTTGTCGAGATGCCCAACCTAGTGACTATCCCGGAGAAATGAGAATCAAAATATGAAAGCACATATACTAGGGAGAGCATGGAAGCCCTTTTAATCCAATGGATGAGGAGGAAGACTCAAAACTCCTAGGTACTTTATTAGAACAATGTAGAACAAGAGCGGGGTTATATAGGGTAGCTAGTAGATATGAGAAGGCATCCTCTATAGAAAAAATGAAAATCATTGAAACTCTATTAGAGTACATAAAGAAAGTCCCCCAACCCTTACAAGATATCTTAGATACAATTTGTGTACCGGTGGAAAAAACAAGGGATATACAAACGGTTGCCGTTAAGGTGGCCCAATTGAAATAGGATGCGAGTTGGTAAAACTACTTGCCAAAACAACTTAACTCGGAAGAAGAAAAGAGAAAAGAGTTAAAAGAGGAGTTATGCACCAAGAAGCACCATGAGAATGTGTGGATACAAATAGAGCAACAAAAAGCTTTGGAGAAGGTAAAACATGAGGAGGATGCAAGGAGGAAAAGAGAACAATTGGAATAAGCAATAGAGGAGCAAGAAGAAAAAAATTAAGGAATAGGTTGAGCCGAATGCTTTGAAGACCCAAAAACAAGTCGAAAAGAAAAAGAATTGAAAGCAACAGAGAGAGAAAAATAAGAAGGCCATGAAGGCCCAAAAACAAAAAGAAAGAATAAAAAGATTGTGGAGGCAAAAGAAAATTCTAGAAGAGGAAAGAAAGAAACATGAAGAAGAAAATAAATCCGCTGGAAGCAAGACTAGGGCTGCAAAAAAAAACAAAACAGGAGGACGCCAAGGAAGTAGCTCAACCAAAAAAAGCAAAACTCAAGGCCGCAAAACAAAATTTGGCCAAGGAGAAAGAAGAGGAAGACATAAAGACCAAGATGGCCATGTTGCAAGCCCAAGGAGGAGATGGTTTTGTTTGCATACCTTCAACCTCCGGAGGTCCGATCACAACCCTAGATACAATTAAGAATATCTTGGTGCAAAGGAGACAGTTGGGTTCATTTTCCCTTACCAAGGAACTAGTGCAGACAAGTGAGTAGGGCTTAATGGTGTACCTGAATAAACTATCACCCCAACAAAAGACCCAAATAAGTGACCTCCTCCAAGAGAGTGTATACTCAAATTGGATGAAAAAGTGTGGCGTTGGAGGACGTGATAGAAAAGGTAATTGTAGATATTTAGGAAGTTAGGCTGCAGTATGATCTTGATGAAAATTGTCTGATATCAAGGAAACTGCAAGAATTGATGGCAATCTCTTACGCCACCTAACCCCATTAGAGCAAAGAGACTAACAGATCTGCAATGAAGTTGTGGAGAATTACAAAGCTGACCAATTGATGCCACTTCAAAAAGGAAATTTGGAGAGAAGAACAAAAGTACAAGAACAAGCACAAGCAACAAAATTGAGAACCACGTTAGGTGATGCGGAGATTGACTTTGCCTATTCGGTGGGTTGGTCGTCCATGACCTAATAGGAGAAAAAGGCGCTTGATGCAATGGAGAAGAGTTTATTAAAGTGTCCGTGCAATATGCCATCAAGGAAGATGTGGATGGAGCTGACTGGAAAAGGTTGGCTCAACTAGTAGACAAATACAAAAGAAAGCAACGTGCAAGAGCGCAAACAATAAATGATATGGACGAGTATGACAACATGATGAGTGCACAAATGGAGAAGTTACAGAAGTACTTGTTGTGAGATGAAGATGTACTTTTATTTTTGAATCACATCAATACCCAAATAGTAATGAAGGTATCCCAAATCTGTCATTTCAAATCCTTTCATCAATTCTGCTTTGATTTTTTTATTTTATTTTGAATATATGCTTCATATATTAACAAAAAATATGTACAACAAGTGCGTGTACAAAGCATTAATTTTTGCAGTGTATCTTTCATTGTTACATGTGAGGAGTAGATTAGCCACATATAGAACCAGCAATACAACAGTTTTGACAAATAGAGTCGCATCTTCAAATTCAAAACGCTGCAATTTCATGCTCAAGAGGTTCTCTGTGAACTTTCCATACCATGTTGTGGGGGCTTGTTTCAACCTATACAATGATTTCTTTAACTTGCACACTTTGTGCTCTTGGCCGTCTACTGCAAATCCTTCTGGCTGAGTCATGTACACTATTTCTTTGGGATCACCATCCAGAAAAACAGTTTTTACGTCCATTTGAAGAACTTTTTATCCGCTTTGTGCTGCCAAAGCCAACAGAGTCCGAGTAGTTGTCCATTTCGCTGTAGATGCAAAGGTCTCATCATAGTCTATCACTTCCTTTTGGGAAAATACCTGTATGACATATTGTGCTTTGCATTTGTCAACTGAGCCATCTGCTTTAGACTTGTTATGAAAGATCCACTCGCAACCGATTGGTTTACAGCTGATTGGAGAATCAACCAACTTCCAAGTCCCATTTTGACCAAGGAATCATATTCACTTTTCAACGCTTTTCTTCATGCATCCAACTTTTCTACTTGTTTGAAGGAGGTTTGTTTGGAGTCAAAAGAAATAGTCTTCTTTTGGATGGTCAAATGCTGGGTTGTACTGGTGCGCCCTGCAAGGTCCAATTTTCTGTTTTTTCTTGAATCTCTTAAAGCATTTTGATCTATTCTCTAATTTGTTTTATATGTGCTTCTTGTGCATGTTTTTCCAATTTCATCAGGGCTGACATCTATTAGTGTTTGTGTGAGCCATTAAGGCATTTTATTTTGTCTCTTGTAGATCAACTAGTGCCTCAATTTCCTATTTTGAATCTCCTTCAATTTTCTGACAATTTCTCCAGAAACACTTGCTCATCATTTGATGAAGTTTGAATTTCTGCCACAGGGAGAGTTTCACTTTCAATTACAGGAGACCAAACAGATTCAAGAGATTCTTCCCAATTGTCCTCACTGATTGGATTGCTTTATCAATCTCCTTGTAAACAACAAGTTTTCAAATTTCTCTAGTTGACTCTATTGTTGATCTATGTTGGTTGTGTCCTTTGCGGTTTCACAAAAAACATCTCTTGCAATGAGAAATTTTTTATTTTCATCATATAACCTGTATGCCTTTCAGGATTCTAAATATCCCAAAAGGATGCATTTGCAGCTCCTATGGTCCAACTTATTCCGTTTCTCCTTTAGAATCAATGCATAGCAAGTGGATTCAAAAACCTGAAGATGTCGCACTGAAGGAAGATGACAAGCGTCATACAAAGTCTTCATTTGAAGGGCTGCTGATGTTGACCTGTTGTGGAGATACATTACTGTTTGAGCTGTTATTGCCTAGAAATGTTGATTGTCCCCTTGAAATTTAACATTGCATGAACCATGTTTATCACAGTTCTCTTCATCCTCTAAGCTACTCCATTTTGTTGAGGAGTGCAAGCGACTGTTAGATGATGCTTGATCCCATTTTGCTTCAGATAGGCCTCAAACACCTTTGAAGTGAATTCACCACCATTTTCAATCCCGAGTGTCCTAAAGCGAGATTGTGCTTCATTTTCAATCATGGTTCGAAACTTTTGAAGGCTTCTCATTTTTGTTTTGGAAAGTAGATCCATGTCATCTTGCCATAGTGATCAATGAACAACATGAAGTACTTGTGACCAACAGGGGGAAGAAGTGGTAGAGAGGAAAGAGCAGAGTGATCTAACTGCAACTCTATGTCAACTTTCCATTGTCATGCTTGAAATGGTTCCCTTGAGTGTTTAACTAGAGTGTAGGTTTCTCATTTTTCAATTTTCTAGGGCAGAGTTAGCAATCCTACAACACCATTCTTTTGTATTGTAAGAATGTTGTCATAGTTTGTGTGTTCAAATTTGGCATGTCATAAAAGACTTGGTGGCATCCCTCCTTCTACGAGATGAACAAAGTTCTTTGAGATTAAAGACCCAACCATGAGTTTTAACAACATTCCTTCCTCAAATCTAGTCATTACAACTGCTTTATCGCATTTTCCTATGATTTTTAGTTCTCCATTATCCAATAGAATGGAGTGGCCTTGTAGTATTAACACCATAGACACCAAGTTTCTTTTCAGTTGAAGAAGGTATAGAACAATTTTGAGAAAGAAATCTAGAAGACTTGGCAATTTGAGTCTAATTGTCCCTTTAACTTCAGGTTGCAAACTTGATTTGTTTGGAAAGTATATTGGACTACAACTTTCTTCTCGGTACTTCTTAAAGAAGTCCTTTTGGAAAGTCATGTGTTGCATAACACCTGTGTTTAGGACCCAAGCATCAAACCTAATTGTATTTGCGAAGGCATTATTAACTTCATCTCCATTGGAAAACATATCTTCACTTATGAGTTGAGTAGTGATAGGCCTCAATTTTATCCCACAACATTTTGCATTCATGCGCCTCATGACTCCTCTTCGATGACAACGTTTGCAAAACATGTTTTGTTTGTCATTTTGCTTCTTTTGTTGTCAACCATTATGCTTGCTAGTTTTACTTCCTCGCCCTCTATACCTTCCCTTGCCTCTATCACTAGAAGGGGAATATGTATTAAAAGAATTTCCCTTTTGATGAGCATAGCACATACTTTCGCTTGAGTTTTCAGTCTTTCTTTCAAAGGCCTTTTCTCTTTCAACCATCTTGTCAACCAATTGATCAAAAGAGAGCGACTTCAACTTATTGCTTGCTTGCTCCAAAAATGTGGGATGAAGAGTTTTTATGAAAGTAGTCATAAACACATCAATTTTGACACCAACAACTTCAACATTGTGTGATAACACGGATTTTTGATGCCAAACTCATTACGTTGCTGTTTTTCAGCTCAAGATTGAATAATTTCAACTGTAATTGTATGAGCTCTAACTCTGAATGAGAATCATATGAATCCTTTAGTTTCTTTAGATCTTCCCAAGGTGTGTCACACCCTTGTGAGTGACGAAAAACTTTGCCATCCACTGAGTCCCTCATCAAGGCCAATGCATTCTAATTCTTTTGCTTCTATATTTATCATTTTGCCTTTGCTATTGGTTGTATTTGTTGCGCGTCTCCATCACAAATGTTGAACCACAAATCTTTGAAGATGAGAGTGTTCTCAACTTGTTGTGACCAATCCAATCAGGTGTCCTTCCTAGTTAGTGTTGTGCCAAAAATTTAATTTGAGTGCATTTTGCTGCTATGAAGGGAGATGGAATGGCTCGTTATCACTCCAAAAGGTTCTTTTTTTCCTATATACCACTAGATCGATATACCAATCCTCTCGATATGCTTGTTCTTCCTATATACCGCAAATATGTGGAAGAAGATCGTCCTTTCAATATAGTTGTTGGTAGGGAAACAAACATTAAAGCATGTGAGAAAAGAATGGTACGTGGTACCTATAAGTACTATGATAAAAGGATATGCTCTATCAATGACACCCGCTTAGCAAGAAAACCTCATACGTGGGCATAACTTCGTTATATACTTGGTATTCCTTACTTTCGGGATCTACGTGTAGCAATAGACACGAATGGGTAGTGGAGGGAATGAGAAAATGAATTTTTCCTTATTTCGCTTGGGCAATTTATAGGATTGATGCTACAAACGCCGTTGTTGCAGCTATATTAGGCAATAGATGCAATAGTTTGATCATGGCGACATTACACATAAACACGAATAAGAGGCATCATTAATAATGAATGCTGCAAATTGTTTGAGTTTGCACAATTTGTCCTGTTTTTCAAAATTTACTTGATTTTGAAAAATATAATTACTTTTGAATTGATTTGCCCAATAAATGGCTTATTGATTATTTTAAATAAGTCAAAAATATTCCTCTTTTTCTTACACACCAAAATTAATTATTTATGCTTTTACAAAAAAGCTCAAAATTCATTAAATTTTCAAAAATTGAAAAAGCTTAGTGTGAACCACCACATCAACTTTGGATTTTTAAGAATAATTTGAGGAGGTGTTAGTCCCGCCACAGCCTTAAAATCTCTCAACTCCATGTCATGCCCACATGGATCTTCTCCACATGCATATATGCTTCCTCGAGAGGTTCTCAAGCTGAAGGTAGCGTTAGTGTTGGGAATGGAGGAGCTCGACACCTATGAGTGATTGAGGGGGAAGCTGATCCTGGAGCAGGCTGTAATGAAATTGAAGCTCGCACCTTCTATTTAGTATTTACAATGTCAATTAGTAGACACATGAGCTCATGGAAAATTTCAAAATATTTCGAGAAATTACAGTAGGAATTGTTGTATGCCAATAAATTACACAACATTAAATACTTGGGTTCATTTAGACAACAAGCCCACCCGGAAGTCTCATATACCATACACACAAAATACAAGGGTGCTCGTGAGGCAATATTTATTTCACCGCATTGACTCTACATGCAAGTAAATGTAGGCAATCATGCGCATTGATATGCCAGTGTGGGTGGAGCTTGTCTGGAGGGTGTCAAAAATGAAATGAAAGAATATGAAGAAAATAACTTTGAGTTGGAAAAATAAGACTGCAGCAAAAAAGGATGTGTTGGCTAGATTTTTGCATTGCTTGAAAACCTAGGTAGTCATGAGGTAAATCTCCCTCATTTACCGGTGAGGCTCCCGTGTCAGATTTGTCAATTAAAATATGCTAGTATCTATATGGGGTTTTACTTTAACTATTCAGCTCATGAACCATAGCTGTATAGTTCTCAGCAAAGTAAGCAACTGTTTAAGAAAGGAAATATTTATAGAGGAAGAAAATAGTAAAACACAGGGAAGAAATGGGGAAGATGTGCATCCCAATCAATAGATAACAGAGTTGATTGCATGCACATAGAAGAAACCAATAGATATCAACGCACAAAATTATAAGCAAAGGCACTTCAGATCTAGATCTAAAATAACACAAAGTCTATTAGAAGATCTAAGATAGAAAGCTAGAAACAAATTGCACCGTGACACAAAGTTCTCTGGAAACCTGCTCCTTTATATTCCTTTGCTTCAAGTGGCTATCAGGGGTTTCAACACAAAGTCTGGAACACAAGAATGCTGCTTACAAATTTTGATCATTAACCTGAAGGTTCTTCTTCTACTTATAGAATGTAGAAGGGAAAGTACAAATGGGAAACTCAACTGAACTGAAACATAAACAAGAAGTAAAGATGACATCTGACAATCATCCTCCTCTAACTTCTCCTCAAGTGACACATCTATCACTTAACTAATAGAATCGTTCCACATAACTTAAAGCAATGGTTTCAAAACCAATAACTTTAAAGTTTTACAATTTCATCCAGGAACGTGGAAAATAGAAGAAGAAAGAATAGAAGAAGTCAAGCCAGCTGTAACATTTATATCTTCTTTTTGTTCTGATACTGAATGTACTTGTCGAACATATAATTCAGCATCTTCCCATCTGTCTTAGCCACAACTTCCTTTTCTGATCCTGAACTGCAGCAATCCTTCATTCAACACCCTGATACATGCTTCCACATCCTCCAAGTTCGGCCCGAACTTCGCAATGTCCGACTGCAGTGCCACTAGTCTGCTGATGGAATTCATCGTGAAAGGCTTAGTAGCTCCATCAATTCTCTCTTGTACCATCAGAAGAGACCCTTCCAGGGAATTAGGCACTCTGCTAGGAATGATCCGTATGTAAGAAGTAATATTTCCGACCACTTCCTCATGAGTGAAAGCAATGATATTGTCTGCAAAGACGATGCCATACTCTCAAGTGCCTACATCCGCTACAAAGATAATTTCAGAGATCTCCAAACGGAAAGATACTGCAAACTCTAGTTGCTTCCCCTTCTCAACTGATCCGTCAGGTACAATTTGTTCTGCAATTAACACTTCTCTCGGCAGCTTATTGATTTCGGCCAAAGTACTCAGGTTACTCTCAACAACTGTGTTCATATCTACTATGCTCGTCACCAGTTGCTTCAGCTGATCTGCTGCATCTTTCATAACCTTTAAGCGGGCTGGCACCTCTCCAAGTTGTACAGAAGCTTGACGAATGATCAGACTTTTCCATTCGTCTATAGCTTTCACCTGGTTGCTCGCATCTTCCATCTCCTGCATCAGATGATCACTCACCGCTCACTGCTACTTTGAAATGGGCTGAGTGGAAGATTTAGCAACCTTGGCAATGATCTCGCACAATTGAGATACTTGCTTTTGAAGTTCAACTTTCTCCGCCTTTTCTCTATCAAGCCTAAGGAATAGAGCATCTATCAATGTCTGCGTATCCTGCTTCAATCCTTCTGTGGTGGCTTGACCGATAGGTACTCTGGTTACTGTTATGTCTTCTACCGTGAGCTCATCCTCTTTCTTCCCCTCCGCTGAACTGACATCTCAACAAACTTCTGCCCCGACTCCTTGATGATCAACCTTGAAGTTACCTTAGCAACTTTAGGTTTTCTGTCTTTTCCGCCTAGACTCAGGAGCAGCTGCAAGTCGTGTTCCTCCAAGTTCATTTCCACTCTAGCTTTTGGAACCAATCTGAAGTCAACCATTCTGAGAAATTACTTCTTGGAGAATGAGAAGTTGTTGAGTGTACTACTATCTCCCGCTCTGATTCCTCTCCATCGAAATCACATGTTGTGGCTGCCATCCTCTCGAATCATCCAAAGACAGCTCTTTCAAACTCTGCCATCTGCAGCTTAAATGTTTCTTCAGGAACAGGTGTTGAATGAGTGGCGAGACGAGAAGATGAATGTTGCCGGATTCAATCGAGGAATGGCGTGTCTGCTTGAGGTGCAATAATCGGTGAAGTACTTGGATGCTTTGAGAAGTTGGAACTAACGTCATGGTCGTGGAAGTGATCTTCTCCTTCGAAGGAGACCTTCTGTGCACTTTCATCTTCTCGGGCCTTCTACTGCTTTCTCCTCTGTGCTTCCTCTTGAGGGAATCTCCTGCGCCGAAGTTGCCCGTGATTTGATTCATCAATGCTTCATCAAGGCAATATCCCTTCGTCAGCAACCAGTTTGAAGTATTCACCAGAACGGCGGCAGACCTTTCCTCAATCGTATGGCAGCCCCTACGTTCTCCTGAAGTACAGCTCTATCTCCTCCCATTTGATGGTATGTGTCAAGTAACACCACCCCATCATCTTTAAGATCTGCAGGTATCCATGCTAATCCAAAGTCGAACACTTGCCGTGCTGATAGCCTGCTGAAATCTTTCTTTCTAACCTCGTACTCACTTTTGCACTTCATCTAGAAATCCTCTAATGAAGGCACATGTGCGTACTCCTGGGAGATCGTCTTCCTGGCTACTCCAAATGGATCGAAGTTTAGCCGTGTTGGGAAGAACTCTTGCTCGTATTCAGAGAACATTTTCGCCTCCATTCCCGAGCTATGATTGGGAAGAAGCCGTAGACTTGTGCCATTTCGACTGAAGGTTGCGCATCTCCACAAGTTACCTGCTCAGCTCCATGGTGATCAATCTATCATTCGGATATCTGGGCAACTTAACCGGTTCTCCAGAAAAGCCGGTGATCCTGAGGTATGTGAAATCTGCAAACTGAATGAAGAGACTCAATTATGGGCATAACCTCCCACGCTTCCTTGCTCACCCTGTTGGCCTTTAGGTCCCTGTCTAGCTTGCAAATGAATTCGTAGAAGAATCCATCATTGACCACTTTGAAATCTTTCTTGCACGTAGGTACAGTAAGTTGTGGGTAGCACTCGAAAATGGGGTCCTTGGAAAGAACACCACATCTATCTAGCTTGGAGAAGATGCCTTGTGAAGTTGCTGCGTATACCAAGTAGGAAGTCATTTTGAAGCTGAAAGTACGCTTCACGTTCCGGAGTTGCTCACCAATGTTGTCGCTAATGATTTCTGACCAATTGATTATCGAATCCGCTTTGTTGATTTCAATGGTCCTGATGAAAGCATACATCCATGTGTGGAAGGTGTGAGCGTTTGCTTCGCCATTTATCCTGCACAACAATTTGGCAATATCATCTACCTCTTGTACCAGATTGGACCGCGGAAGAGTTCTTGGGAACTTGGAAGGAGATCTGGGCTTCTTCATGTATCTGCTGTTCATAATGTTCACGCAATCAACTCTATGCTTCTCCCACCTACTGCCGACATCCTGAATGCTAATAGAAGTCACCACCTTTCGTGCCGGAATCTTCAAACAATAATTGATGAACTGTGCATCCAACCGGATTATTGTTTTCCCCGTGGCATCTCGGACTGATCTGGATGATGGATGGTAAGACCTAGCACACTCCATAACGCAATTCAGCAAGCAAATCGGGTCAGTATAAGAAAATGCTTTGCGGCTCGAATAATTCCACTACTTTTAACTGCATGCATGAGGGAAGTCTTTCCTGCTCTGGATTTGTCAATCAATTCGGAAAGAGGTTCTGGACCTAGATTTGTGTCTCCAATGTCTGTGAATTTGGAAGTGATGCATGACTCCGTTGTGCTCTCTTTTTCATCCCTCTTTGCCATGGTTGTGTCTATCTTTGTCTGAACAATTCTTTTTCTCCTTATCTTGTTGGAATTCTTCAAAACTGGTGCAGATCTGGATAATTCTTCAGATTCGGAGGATATATTCAATGTATTGGACATTGATTTAAGCTCCCTTTCTCTTATAAAGCACCTGTAATGAATTCCTGCAATTAATTCAGACAAAGATGGCAACTGGAACATGAACAATGGATTTTAATCATAAAAATCTGCATAATTCAAGCCTGCTGCCCCAAATTTGATGTTTTATTTGCATGCAAAGCAAGCATGAATTTTACCAACTTCACCTGAGCACCTGTATCACTTATGCAAACAATTATCCAGACACAAATCAACCTCCTTCAACCTGTGCGCCAATTCTGGAAGCTTTTAGCATTAATTTCACCTTCTTTTGAGCAAAAATCCTCTCCAAATGGGGCGCACTTTTTGTCTGGGCTGCACTTCTCTGCTTGTGAATTAATTAATTCATCCTTATGGCAGCCCCTGCTTATATAATCCTCATGATTCTATAATTAATTAATGCCTTTCCTATTCCTGGCAATTAATTAATTAATTAATTAATAAGCTTTACTCTTCAAATGGGGCGCCTATTTTGTGCATGCTCATGGCTGCCATTAAATAAATTAAATTTATTTAATTTTAGACTTCTGCTTCCAGTTAACTCAAGCCTCACAGTATGCTTTGACCTTAGCCATTGAAAATAGAAATTAATTTAATCATTTAATACTTAAAAAAATATTTTTTCTTCCAAATGGGGCGCACTTTTTGACATGAAGGGGCTGCATTAAATAAATAATATTTATTTAATTTTAGAACTGTCTATTTCCAACTTCCCTTTGTCTACTTTCCTTTGTTGACTTTTCCACAAGCCTGGGTGCCAAAATTGGAGAAGAAATTAATTAAATTAATTAATTTAAGGCTGCCTTTCCTTCCCTAAAGGGGTCGCACTTTTTGGCATAAGAGATTTCTATTTTTAAACGTCAGTTGACAATGGGATTATTTACCTGCAAGGCAGCCCTGAAAATCCCATGATTCACTTAAGTCGTTTGACTTTCATAATGGGATTATTTACCCTGCAAGGCAGGTAATAAAATCCCATGATTCACTTAAGTAATTTTTCTTTTATTCCACAATGGGAATTTTTACTCTGCAAGGCAGGTAAGAAATTCCCGCCTGCCTGCTCTTTGCCTCTAATTTTCCCATTATGATTTAAGTGGCATTGCTTTCATGGGAAAAAGTACTTCAAACCCACTCGCTGTTGCTTCCAAAATCTCATGATTCACTTCAAACCCTCTTTTTCCAAAATGCGGCCAGCCCGGAAGTTTTTTGGCACGACTTCGTCTTTTCCAAGAGAACCAGGACGTCCGATGGCGAATTCCTTCTGGCACAACATGCATATGTGATCTCCGGATACTCCAAGCCAAGAATCAGGCCAAACCTGGCAAATGAATTGATCTAGAGAAATTTCACAGAAAATGAAACGGAAAACACAAAAACACAAAAAGTTGCCAGAAGTCACAAATAAAGCCCAGGATTCATTCTTGGTTAAAACCCTACTGGTATATGGGAATAATGACATGTATGATCACAACAGAGTTAAACCGGAGCACAAATTGCCTCAAACGGGGCTTAAAATAATTAAATACAAATTTCCTGCAGGCAAACCCTAGCGACAGAATAAAATAATTTTGGGCATCTGGGTATTTGGCGAAAATGGCTAATATGGCTCCTTGGGAATATCTTGACACAATACAAGAACTTTCTGGCAATAAAAACACAAAACGACCCATTATTTTAAAAGTACAAATTTTTTTAGATAGGGTAGTCTCAGATTTCAAGATGAAATCTGGGGACACCAAGATGAAAATGCCTAAGCTCAAATACCAATGTTAGACTAGGTAATTGGACTATGAAAACAAATTATATTTGTGCAAACCAAACTTGTATTCATTAGCTTGAATGAGAGAAAAGTTTACAATATAAAGACCATGAATGTGGCTGTTCAGTTCATCTTCTAAGATGACCGTTCATATCCTTCAAATGTCTCTTGAGATTCTACAAGAAGACAAACACCTACTCTTAGGATTAATAAGTATTATGTACACTAATATTACAATACATTCACTGCCTTCTGTTGATGGGCTTGGCTATAGCATAGGTGGTACAAGATCTAATGTATTTTGCAACATTTGACTTGAGATGCGACAAAAGAAACACTTATTCAAAACCATGAGAGTATTTTCAACTTCAAAAATGATCAGCAACATTGCTAAAGTAAGCCTCCCATATTCTACAAATGTCCCAAATTATAAATATTCCATCTTGTAAGTAGTGATATGGAATTGAATGTCCCAAATTATAAATATTGCATCCTGTAAGTAGTGATATGGAATTGACTTACCGGTATGTAATGCTTGATAGATATCTGCAAAGCTTGAATCTGATCTCTAGAATTTTGGCCAAATGTTGGTCTCATGTCCACATGGGTCAAGCACAAAGAGGAGAGCTCGAACCGGGGTTGACTCAAACAGTCTTTTAGTAGATTGGCACTTCCCTTCTTATGCCGGATGTTTAAGTGGAACTGTTGAAGATATGAAAATAATTTTTGATACCACACTTGCTGCTATTTGTTTTACATTTGCTGAATATGCTGAAATATTTTTGATGATGCTTAACTTAAGTTGTGCAGGATAGCTTAGAGGTCCAACGATGCTACTGCATCAAAGTAAATATTCAGATTCAACGTTATCAATCTCCAGTGGATTTTAAAGATTCGTTAGCGGGATAATTGGTGTGAAACAAAGTTTGCATTTTAGTCCCTTGAAAGTTTTCTGTTATGTGGTTGTCCAGGTGAAAGCTGCTTTGGCTCCACTTTTGATAACTTGGTTTAACAACCACGCTATGTGATAAAAGGCAAGTACAAATTTCTGACAGAAATTTGCTAACCCCAAGAAAATGCAAAATTACGTTAGTGTTTGGTGTAAGCCATTCCTAAATGACGCATATCTTGGTTGGATCCACATGTAATCTATGTGTGTCAACAATATGCCCAAGAATTTGCATTCCTTGCATAGCAAAAGAACATTTCTCCATGTTTGCATACAATTTATGCTATCAGAAAATGTTGAGCGCTTGTTGAATAAAGCACATATGTTCTACCCATGTTATGTAAAAGATGAGGATGTCATCAAGGTAGACAAATAATGAACGACGATGTGAATGAGCAAAACAACATCATTCATCATCTGTATAAATGTTGGGGATGCATTGGTCAAGCCAAAGGGCATAATTAACCATTCAAATAAGCCTTCCTTGAATTGAAAGGTTGTCTTCTAGACATTTGAGGGTTCAACAGGTTATGATCTATTTGTGTAAAGAATTTGGTACCAGAAAGCTGGTCTAGCAGGTCCTCAATCCTAGGAAAAGGATAGCGGTTGTTCACAATAATCTTGTTGAGAGTTTTGTAGTAGATGCACAATGTCCATGTGCCAACCTTCTTTGGCGGGAGCACAATCAGAATGTGGTAAGGCGAAGAGATGTGTCTATTGTGTCCTTTATCCCAGTGATTAATCTCTTTATTTTCTAGGAATGAGTGATGCTATAGAGAAGCATTAGGAAGAGGAAATTTTGGAATCAGATCAATAGTATACTTCATCTTGCAATGCTTTGGAATGATGGGGGAGCAGAAAAGGTCCTTGTATTCTTCTACTGCTTCATTTGAATGCTGTTTTCCGCTGAAGGAAGTGCAGGTTTAATATTTCCCACAAGGATATCTTTCTTGCATTCAAATCTCGCTATCAAAATATCAAATTTCTTACTAGAATTGACTAACGTCTTGCCCGCTTGGCACTAACAAGCGAAATCTTAGGGACTATTTTTGGTATGCGCCATCTATTCTTGCCAACATTTATGATAACATTCTTGGGATTTGCTTCATAGATTGTAGGCCAAGGATAAAGATATGGTTGCCCAAGTAATACATCACACACTTTGTTGGCATTACATGACAAAGGAATGCATCTTGAAAAGGCTTCATTTTATCACCAAGTGACACCGATGAGTGATGTGATTCTCAGGATTCAAGCTGAACCATCCAATGGTGTACGGTTGTGGGCGAATTGTGAGCGACATGTTCAATCTTTGAACACTCTAGGAGAAATTAGGTTCTTGTAACTACCATTGTCAACAATGAAGTGTATGGGTTGTCCATTGACCCACACTTGTAGACTGTGTAAAATTTGGTTCAAACTAAACACACATAAAACTATAATAAATCTATTATATTATCAAATTAACACTGGACATTACAAACATATAGGAATGTCTTTCCTATAATTATGGAGATTCATATCTCCACAAACATCTCAATGTATCCTATGAATACATACTAACTTATTCTACACGAGTGAAACAAACACCCAACAACTTGCCAACTTTGACTAACCATTAACAAACATCAAAATAGTTTTAATATAATTAAACCTATCTACTAAATAACTAACTGGTTTAATCTATTTACTCACACTTAATTATTTATGTGAACACTAATAGAACAAATTCCTAACATTCCCCCTTAGTGTGAACATGGTAGAAAAACAATCACACTTCCTTCTGCAGCATGCCGCCTTTGCGTGCTCATGATCTTTGTCCACAAAATGAATTGAAGGTAGAGAAGGAACAAATCAACCTCTCATCAAACACACATTGCTGGAAATTAATCTAACCAGACCAATGTGGGAACCACGAACAAGAACCATTTGTCTATCAACCGTGCACTGTTGGGAATACATAGACTATTCCAAAGGTGTGGGAACTACTGACAAGAACCATCTGTTCAACATTCACAAATGTATGAATGTTTTTCACAAGATGATCAGTAACCTAGGTATGAACAGGCACACACACATCTGTTCAAGCTCTTCAAGTATCATGATACTTTTCACTACATTTGTGCTTTCTGTTTTTCACAATATCTTTATATCAGGGGTTTACATCAGAATTATGCCCGTCACATGAGAAAAGGAATACACTTCTGTTTCAATCATACCACACAAAACATGAAAACTGAAAACAGGAACATATTGCAAAGCAAGTACTCTGCACATATCAAAGGCAACACAATGGAAAAAACAAACTCTGAAAAAATCACAGATGCCACCAAATCTGCTATGCGGCCTCATCGTTGGCGGCGACGAGAGGACACTGATTATCCTCCTTCCTCCATTGCCTCCATCCTTCGATATCATGATTGAAGCACATTTGTTTCCACATTGTGATTATTCTTTTCCCCCCTGCAATGTGAAACATTTTATTTTATATGACGTTGGGTAACACCGAAAATGTGTCCGTGAGGCTTTTTTTTTTTTGGGACTTTTTAACAACTTACAATTGTGACAACACTCACTTGACAAATGACATAAATATTGCTAACTCCATCTTTGCAATGACTCTTTCGATGACACTTTGTTTGACGACACTTGTAACAACTCTAACACAAATATACTTTTTAAAACCCACTAGAGACTTTGATTTTCTTGACAATAAACAACGAGACTTTTGAATTTTCAATTTGACAGCTTAACTCTTTTGATGACTAACAATTTTTTAATGCTTTCGACAAAGTACTTAGACACTTTAAACTTACAAAACTAAAGGCTGTATTAAACAGCCTACGAACCTGAAAGCGACTTTTGGAATTATAAAACAAAGACTAAAAAGATAAGCTATTAATTATGACTTTGAATATGAACGTCAACACCCAGATATTAATTTTGTCAAAACTCGCCACATGTCAAAGCTGAAATAGAATCTTGCTCAAAGCTACGATGAACCCAAATCTATATGGTGTTGACAATGAACGCGTATCTGACCTGAGATTACTGCCACAAACAATGATTCAAAGCATTAATATCTACAACATGGCATTTTAAATGGCCACTCCACCTGTCAAGCCAATCTGAAAAACAATGTTTCTTTTCTTCACGGAGAAACGAGTACTTACAATGCCGATATATGCTTTTCTGTCTGTGCCTCAGGCCTGATTTGGAATAGTATTGATCAGCACCATAAATCTTCCGGTGGTTGATTAGATGGCTTCCTAATTTAGAGAACAACACACCATCGATGCATATGGAGACAGGCCAGCAGATAACCACATGGAAGAAAGGTGATCACTTAGGTATCATCACTTCACCACTTTGTCACCCTTATAAGCACTTCGCACATCCTCCCGCAAGTCGGCAATTTGAAACCCCTCAGTCCAACAGGTGCACACAGATCTGAGTCAAAATATATGTGAGTTGAAGACCAAAAACTTAATAATAAATAACAACTGCTAACAGTAACAGTCTGACCAAACTCTCACAAGATGAACGATACATCTGTACGTGGATCTGACAGGTATATGTGCGCTATCACGGCAATGGTGGGTGATAAAGACTCAGATAGGGAAAGAACGAAACTATTGGCGTCAAAATTACTTGCAGTTATGACTGCAATTAGGCACAATACTATTATTAAACGGCGAATGATAAACAACATTCCACAGCCGTACAGGCTTAGATCATGTATGACAGACTCTGGAAGGTTGACAACATCTACACGGATATGGATCTGGAAAGTTGAATGAAGAACACAAAGCAATGAACAAGAATTACAATAGATACAATTGAATATGCTTTCCTGAGAATGCTTCTGTATTATCTTGCTCTGAATCACTCATTAATATAGAACATAAACTACCATCAATGCGGCACCCAAATATTACAGCGGAGCTGCTCCATACAACACTCAAAATTCAATATCCATTTTTCATAGGTTCTCTTTTGGATTTGTCTTGCTCTGATACCAAATGTAAAATTTGGTTTAAACTAAACACACATAACACTATAGTATATCTATTATATTATCAAATTAACACTCGGGAGTCGGGACATTACAAATATATAGGAATGTCTTTCCTATAATTATGGAGATTCATCTCTCCACAAACATCTCAACCTATCTTATAAATACAAAATCACTAGCCTATTCTACAAGGGTGAAACAAACACCCAACAACTTGCCAACTTTGACTAACCATTAACAAACATTAAAACAGGTTTAATTATATATTAAACCTATCTACTAAATAACTAACTGGTTTTATCTATTTACTCTCACATAATTATTTATGTGAGCACTAACATAACAAATTCCTAACAAACTGAAATAATATTTCTGCTTCCTAATTTGAATCGGAAGATGAGGCAAGATTGGCAATTACTACCATGGTGCTAGGCTTAGAGTCCATGATATATTTTCCTTTGTCTAGTGCTGCTGTGGTAGAACTCGATATTCCTGTCTGTGCTAGGAGGCCTATCCCCACATAGCAATTTCTAGTAGTGTCTGTCAGAATTGTGTATTATGCACCACTTGCCAGTCTTAGATTGCTTCTTTTTCTCTTCAAGTGGCGAATTCTTCTTGAATGAACTATGCTGGATTCCTTTCCCTTGCTGCTTTGAGTTTGGTTTTTCTCTAGACCTTGATTTATTATTTTTTTCATGGTTACCCAGTCCTGAAATCCAGATTTGTTCGGGAGGGCAAAAAATTCCAAAAATCTGAAACTCTTGAAACGGTTCGGAAAAATTTGATGTGGAATATATACATATTATATATGAGCATAATTTATAAATATGCAAAAATTGGAAAATATACAGAAAAAAATTGTTAACATAATATAAATTTTTATGTATTCAATATTAAATAATTTTTGAGGGTGTTGGGAGTGTTCTTATCGCAATAAAAACTGAATTTGTTTATTTTTCCTCAAAAAAAACAGGGGTGACACACACTGAATTTATCCAGTCTGGCTGAAAAATCCGGCCAGATTTGGTAACTACGATTTTTGACTTATTCTAGGACTTGGAATCTTCATTCTTAGGATTGTGCTTGACATTTTCTTAAAATTAGCAAACATACCTATAGGCTCTTCCAAGGGAATAAATATGGAGGAAGTCCAAGGTTTTAATGTATGATCTCAAGTCAGACCTATATTTCAAAATGAGATTTTGTTTTGACTCTTGAACATTCAATCTAGTAAGAAAAGTATGAAAGATGTCATTATATTTTTGTAGTGATTGGTCACAGGCTACAGCTTTGACAACGTTGGGAACACTTGATATCTTGATCATCATAGTTTCCAACAGGGCAATAGTTTATTTTCTTTTCAAGTTTTATACAAAATCTTTACAGGTATCTATAGATACATGATCATCCTCATGGTTAGTGCAGTAGTTGATCCACCATTTCTTTGCAGACAAGGAAACTCTTAAAAGAGAAAAGGTTATCTTTTCCTGATTAGAAAATTAATTGACCAAATAATATGATCAAATGAGATTTAGCCAACTTTCAAGAGCATCAACATCTATTTTGTTTTTGAAATCAAAACTATCTCGAGTAACTTGTACTTATACTGCATTTAGGCACCAAACTGCCAATGTGTCCCAAGACGTTTGAGCATGTTGTAAGTGTTGAGAGAAGTGATCAATGATCTTGGATTTTTCCCATGCATAGTGTTACTCCAATTTTTTTCTGTGTTGTTGCAAAGCATTCTCTATCATTTGCGAAATATCTCCGAAGTCGGCAGATTTGAAGTCATTCTATCTGCCATCTGCCATCTGCTGGGATTGTGAAAGAAGGTAGGACAAAGGGTCACGAATTTCAAGACCTAGCTTCCTCTAGTCAGATCTCGTGTGAGTGGGCATTCAAATTATAGAGAAGGATTCAAATGAGAAACCTCAATGCCACTAAGATGTGATAAGAGAAAATGTTTCTCTAATATCATTGAGCCATGCCCAAGAGTGACTGGGGGACAGCACTGCAATGGATTCAAAATGTGTTACGAATGGAAGCGATTGAAACCGATAGAGTGCAGGAATAACAATACTCAGAGTGGTTAGATAAAAGTACAAGAATAATAATAGGACATTGTGCCAGACCCGTAATACAAGGTTCTCTAATGTAAGTTCTGGGTACAAAGAAACAAGAGGATGGATGCCAATTGCAGGATGTCTATGAGTATGCTTGTCTACTCAAAGAAGGAACAAAATATATTAATATACAAGTGTGTATGATGAAGGAATTGTTGACCAGTTATGCAACTGCTCGTCTTTTGATAGTTTGAATCCTCTGTCTTGTTATTGTTTTGAAACTTTGCAGAATAGGGCTGAACAAGAGTATGGAGGATGTCCCGAAAAATGCAAAAAATGAAGGAGACGTCCCCCAAGTTCGGAGATGCACCCGGACGTCCCCGGTGTTTTATGAATCGAGGACGCCTTGACGGCCCCTACGGCACCATGACCCAACACTTTTTTAATTTTTAATTTTTAATTTTTCTCTCTTTTTTCTTTTACAATCATGTTGATTAATGAAGACTTGTTTTTCATTGTCATATTGATATTGTTGATGTATCATTGTATCTCTATCTAGTATGAAGTATCAATGTATCTCGGATTCTTGGTTCCAATTTCTATGTTAATGTCAATGAATTAATATGAAACATTGAAATATGAACATTGAATATTAAATATAGCATTTTGGACCTCGGCTTATATGATGAATAATTATATTAATGGTTTCAATCTAAGTAGCCGATACGTTTTGGATACGGGTATGGATACGGAGTATCCGATACACGATATGGCAAAATTTTTTTTGGCCCCGGATACGGCATTGGATACGGCCGTACAATATATATATATATATAAAATTAAAAATATATAAATTCCAGCCTACTAAATAGGAATTAACCACATATTATGCATATGAAAAACAAAACAAGCTAAATAACCACAACAAACTACTCATACATTCATAATTTCATTTGTCCCTACCATATCTAGTTGAGGTGTTTATTACATTTATGATTTATCTCATACATACTATTTTTATCCATGTTTATGATGGCTTGTATTTAGTACCTTCTGTAGAATAATGGTGCTGTGAAAACTGTAATTTCTGCTGTAATGATATATTAAATTTAAACTGTACCTTCTGTAGAATAATGGTGTTGTGAAAACTGTAATTTCTGTTGTAATGATATATTAAATTTAAACTAGAAAAAAAAAAACACAGTTTTGGGCTTGGAAACGCCAAGATACGGCTTGATATGGTCAGGCATGTCCAGATACGGCCGGGTATGTCTGCAGACATACCCGGCCATACCTGCATATGCCCGGCCGTATCTTGTCCTGCTTTCGGGCCCTACCCGTCTTGGGTACATTTCATCACCGGTACCAGTGCCCTATGGGTGTCGTATTAGCTGCGTAGGTTTCAATCTTCAATCTTTCAGTTTTAAGTCTTAGTTTACTTGAAGTATTCATGTTATATATGTAATATGTATAAATTTAATATATTTTTTTATCATCCGTCCCCTGCCATCCCCAAAATTTCAATTTTTTTGTTGTCCCGAAACCCCGTCCCTATGTCTCGCCTTTTCCGCCGTCCCGGAGTCTTAGGCAACTATGTATGGAACAAGAGGATTTAAAACTTTGAGGTTTGTCCACGTGTGCTTGGAAAGGTCCTAAAGCTGCTGGCAAAGACAACATGTGGCACACAACACCGCTGTTATATTGTGAGATGTTCAATGTGCTTTCACCTTTGTACCACCATCATACACTCATGTAATGTCCCTTTCTAGGGCTGAAACTGAAAAATAAGAAACAACACCAATCCCACTTGAGAGTAATCTGATTTTTATAACAGCAGACCTAAAAATATCAGAAACCCTAGCAGTAAATTGTATAGGGACTTCAACTCATCATACAACCATGTAATAACCGCTAAAAATGCTTCTAAATAATTAATCCAATCACAACAACATTTATCAATCCAATTTACATCAAAGAAATGGAGAAAACAAGTGATTACACCCAGCTGCAATTAATTTTATGACAGCAGCAGTGCAGCCACAACCAAGGGCTGGAAATAGCTCTTAGACAACTCCTAAAATCATAAAAATGTAGATTTCAGCCTTATAAAATATGAGGAATTGAATGATGCAAACCAAACATGGAGAAACCCTTCAAATCAATGCAAACCCCACTCCTATGCAATTCGCCCCACTTGGAAAAGCTGAATTATTGGCTCAATATGCAAAGAAATGATTGCTTCCACCTTTAGAAATTAGTACAAGTCCATCCATGCAAGAATCAAACCATACATCCATCAAAACACCTCCAAAATGCTCATGATGCAAGTTGCCTAGGGCTAGATAAAAAGATATCAGCTCCAAATACCTTAAGATATTCAATGATTCCAAATATCCTTGCTTGAGGGTTTTTGTCCCCAAGGCAAGTTCCACCATCAAGGGTTTTCGTCCTTGAAGGGATCTCAAACAAGGGTTTTGTCCTTGATGAGAGAGAAAGGAAAGGTACAACCTTTACCAAGAAGAAATAATAAGATTCAACATGATGTAATAATGGCCAAGCATCCTCCTTTTATAACATAAGGGGTGCTACATCATAACTTATGGCTGACCTTATAATATTAAAGTCTATTTCTAATTTGAGCATATATGCTCACCAAACAACTAATTAATTAATTTATTTATTTTATCTATTGGAGCGCTAGGCATCCAATAGGAATACAACATAAAATAATGCAATATTTCCTAAAACTAATCTAGATATCTTTAGACAACTTTCCTCTAGCTCCAAATCCTTAGTCCCACGAGGAAGGATGGGATAAGGTCTTCCATAGCGACTAGCTTGGAAAAAGGGGACATTATAGCTCAATAGTTGGGGGCATCTCGCTTTCCACCCCGTTCCCTTTTCACTCCCAATTTTTGGCATACCAAGGCCTGTTTAAGATAGCATTCCATCATAAGGCTGGGGTTTAGAGTTATCTAAGTGTCTTAAGTCTTAGGAAAATCTTTTCAGCTAGATGAAAGCTTGTTATTGTTGTCATTCATACTTCTAAAATTTGTATTGAGGAGAGCATTATGTTATTCGTGCTTTCTAAATCTGTATGGTGGAGTTTTACATACCATTCATGCTTTTTAATTTTGTATGGAGGAGGAAAACACAATGGCAATGCAAAAATCTTAAATCAAAGCTCTAAAAGTCAGAACTTGAAGCAAATTTCATGCCACATACCCTTCTCAAGATGAACCTGCTCCATAGATGACCTATGACCCCGAGGCTTCGAGAAATGGTACACAAGTAGACTTGATTAGATATGCTTCTTTTGCATCATCTACTTCTTGCGACAAACTCAAATGCACATAGTGGCTGATAACCATAGTTACCTAAGACTCCGGATGGGGGATGTCGGGATGGGGTTTCCGGGACTGCAAAAATTCCCAGATTTTGGGGACGGCTATTAAAATAATATATAAATATTAAAAATATACAATGGGTCCCCTAACCTTGGAAAAAAACATGAAAGGTTATAATTTCAGCACCATAGCCAATAATGTTACCAAAGGGCTTGTAACATGTCAACATCTCTTTATCATGTCACTTACATGATTATATCCTCGAATTAAAAAAATAGCTTTTTGGAATAGTAGAGGCCATGCAAACTACATGAATAGCCATCCATAGACAAAACCGGCTAAGGTAATTGAAAAACACTAAAAATTAAATACAAAGTTGGCCTCTAGAACATCCTAATATATTGGTAAAGCCTTCAATATCATACAAAAAGAGGTAGAAAGACTTGCACAACAAAATTTTGAAACTAAAGAAATCCTTAAAACCATGCATGTGAATTTATTGATCCTATTGCTATGTATAAGAAAAGGCTTTAAAATGTAAAATAACAGTGACTTCCCATTAGAATATCTTCTTTTGGAACCTACATAAGATAGCAAAATCCATTTCTTGGGAAGGTAAGTTTGCATGGGAAAAGGATTAGTTTTTATTTTCCTCTTTTCAAAGTCATAATTCTTCATATTTTTATTTTTTTGGGACTCTCGGGGACTTCGGGACTTCAGGACATCCCTAGCCGTCCCCTAGAAGTCTCGGGGACGTCATGGCGTCCCCGTTGGAGTCCCCAAAGTCTCGAAGCACCGGGACATCCCGGGTGCGTTCCCTAAAGTTAGGGGACGTCCCCTTCATTTTTGCATTTGGGGGTGCGTGGGGGGACGTTTCGTCGTTGTCCCCAAGCACTTGGGACGGCTTGGGAATGGGGGTGCGCGTCCCCACGTAACACCGTGATAACTCTTAGGGCCTAAGGAACGAGGGAAGTATGTTTAGAGGTTGTTGTGTAAGTCAATCGTGATAAGAAAGTATCTCAAAGAAAAGTCATTTGACATATTATTAAAGATATTAAACATTAACTAATTAAATATTAGCTTATGTATGTTAGCTATCCATGTATATCTACCTCGATTGAATATGTAACCTCTCTATACTTAATAAAAGATGGACACATGAGTATGCTAGTTTTTGTATGCCTTATATTCTCTTCATTTTGTCTCTCATACTTGCTAACATTTGTATTAGAGCTAACATTTGGGGAAGCCCTAGTTGGGTATGAATGGAGCAAAGTTCATGGAAACCCCGGGAAGAGGGTACAAAACGTAGAAAAGAGAAGAGGTCGTGACGATTTACAAGATTCAAGGCCATATTAGCACATTTAAAAACAATGTATATTTAAATAATTGCAAAACGATAAACACACAACACTTTCATTGCTCGACACTAGCTGAAAATACGTAAACCATTATGTTCATTAAATACAAGCTAGTTCTATGTGTGTGTGCGTTGGTTCTCAATTAAATCTTTGGACAGTAATGCCCTTTCTGATCTACTACCTTCTTCCTGATGATACCCTCCCTCTGGGTGTCTCGGTTTCAATGAGGGAGACCTGTTTCTACATCCATACCTCATGACAACACGTGGTGAAATTCTGGCTTGAAACATACATTCAATTGAATTGAATTCAGAAGTGCATTTCGTTTAATCATTAAATGCAATTTATGTAAAGATCAAACCAGATCTATAAATCCAATTGTACATTGCATCTAAACCAATAGATATAACATATGAAATTTTATTGGAGACAATGATTACTTTCCATTAAGAACAAGCCAATTACTCAAATTAAATGTTTTTGAAAAAAGGCAATTTTGGGTTGTGACAGAATTGGGCAAAATCTATGTAGATGATGTTGACCATATGGAAGAGGAGTCAATGCCATCTAGTACTAGGGTGGAGCCACAGTTGTATCCTTATAGGAGGCATGACAAGTCATGACTGAGTGCGGAGACTAGTAGTCACTAGACCCTCTCCCCAATTTTTAGTAGAACGGGGAAGAGGAAATTGTAAATTATTGTAATTTGTAACTTGCATAGATATGTAATTTATGATGATGATTTTCAATGACAATTATCATAAATTCATAAGACTTATCAGCTGGCTGTTGTATTCGTATGATGATGTGATTCTTTACTACATTTGTATTTAAATCTAATAGAAAACACTTCCCCAATTTTATAGACTCATTTGATATAACTATATTTATGTTTTAAAAAGAAATTTAGGTATGTTTGGAGTTGCCGAATATTGCTAAGTATCAAGTATGCAAACTATGGGTGATACAAATTTATAGGATGATCAGGCTCAACTTTCGAAGAGTGTTCTAAGTTTGGAGACAATATTGGACTATCTTGATGCATTCTTAAAGTTGTTAGCATCCACAACAAATTTGGAAGAGTAGAAATTCAAGATGGCTTCATAAGAGGATATATCATGGCTGGAATCAAAGATAACTTAGTTAGAAGCAAGCTTAACGGGCATGGTTACCAAGGAGCTGGATAAGAAAGAGGATATAACTCGGATTGGATACAATCCTTTTAACCCAGTCACGTCTTGCAAAGCTCACAACTATCGACAAATTAGTGTAGTAGATCAAGTCTTGGAAACGAATGATTCTACCACTCCTAGTGAACCATTGGATCCCCACATGTCTAATTCTTATAGAGTGGCAATTCAGCACATTTCAGACTCTAGTAGAGCTCTAGAATAATACATTCCCGATCTTAATTCTAGATCTAGACACTCTATGCCAAAGATGAATGTGAAAAATTGATGGTTATGATTTGCTCAACTGAATCTACCAAATGGAGGTTTTGTTTGATTTTCACCAAGTCCCATGCACATAAAAGGCAGCAATGGAATCCCTATATTTGGAACTATATCAATTCATTTGGTATCATTGACTTTGTGATCAAAAGAAAAAGAACTGTATTGTCAAATGGTCTACCTTTGTGAAGGAGCTTACATTGCACTACAGTAACAACCTGGTGCATACTACCTTAGCCAACTAGCCAAGCTAATACAAACAAGTATGGTCAACGGTTATATTCAGAAATTTCAGATCCTATCTTTGAGAGTGGAGAATGCAACAAAGGTAAACTTGAAGGATTCGTTTCTAGGAGGACTAAAGGACCACCCTCAACATGAGGTATGCTTTTTGATATCCCTTCCTTATTTAAGTCTACTATTATGGTAAGAGGGCTAAAGGAAAAGGTTTTGGCTACTAGGAGACATCCTTTCAGTAACATCACATATCGTAGCACCTTGACATTGTCATTTCCTCAACCTACGAGATTAAGGTCTCATCAAATTGAAGAGGAAAGAGCAAAAGGATTATGTTTTAACTGTGATAGCTAATACAATAGAGGACATAAATGTGCAGAGAAGAAACTATTCTACATTGAATGAGGAACCAAAGAAGATTTTGAGACCGACGAATTTGAGGAACAATTGGAAGATCCCTAACCAACCATATCTTGCATTACTAGGGATTAGTACCCCACAAACCCTCAAGGTATTAAGATTTATGAAGAAACAAAGGGTGATGGTTTACATTTATTCAAGTAGTACTCACACTTTTATCAACAACAAATTGGCTGCACATTTAAACTGCTTTGCGTTTTGGGCTCTTGAATTTCAAGTCCCGATTCTTGATGGTGGTAAATCAATTATTCAAGAAAATGCCACAATATCAAACTAGCAATAGGGTATTAACTTTTGAATAGACCCATGTATGCCATTCCCATGGATGGAGCGGATATATTTTGGGAGTCTAATGGCTCACTACGTTGGGCACAATAGGGATGAACTTCTAAAATCTCTTCATGCGCTTTTTCTCCAATGGCTCCACAAATGGTGAGTTCTTATGACATGTCTTGAAGCTGGTAAAAAGGATCTATTGGATTTGTGTTAGCATTATTTTCATTAGAAGCTCAATGATCACATGCATCACCACCAAAAGATCTTTAGACTATTGTTGAAAAACACTCAATAGTATTTAGAGATATCCCAAAAGGACTTCAGACCAAAAGAGATCATGACCATGCCATTCAACTTGTACTGGGGAGCCAACCACCCAACAATAGACCTTACAAGTACTCGTATGTGCAAAATGTGTGAGATTGACCGAATGGTACAAGAGATCTTTGGAGGAATATTTTATTCGCATATAAACCGAGAGACACTTCCTTGGAATAAGGGACGTGTCTTGAAGACGCGAGGTGAGGACGGGGACATGGACGCCTATGAAGTCTCAAAGACTTTGTTTGGAGTGTTCTGCATCTCCTCCAAATTTACGTCTCTTGTCAGTAAACGAAAAATAATATTTTAATATTGAAACTTAAAATTGAAAACATAAACATGATGTTGAGCAATAAAAACCTAATGAAAAATCCTTCAACTCCATTCATCTCATTTTATTTCCATTTGCAGCCAATTTTAAAGAATACAAACTAGAAAATATCAATATTCTAAATTTAATGCATATAAATATTCAGAAATTTAAATGCACAAATATTATAATTTACTTCTTTTGCCATCTCCAATTACCCTGTAACCAATGTTTGCAAATTCTCGTCCCTATCCCCGTCCCCTCGTGACTATGATTATTCAACATTGGTTATGTTGAATAATAACCAATGTTTGTGACTATAACCAATTTGACGATCTTAGTTTGGATATCATCAAATTAGAGCCAAGGAGAAAGATACTCCCAAAATATTATTTAGAACACATGAGGGCCAATATGAGTTTCTTGTTATTCCTTTTGGTCTCACAGCACTTTCCTTCGCATTTCAATATTTGATGAATTTCGTATTTAGCCATTTTTGAGGAACTTTGTTCGACATTCAATGATGATATACTTGATTTACAAAAACATCGGAAGATCATCTACACCTAGTTGATCGGTGTTAAAACTCTCAAGCAACACCAATATTATGCAAAGCCTTCTAGGCATGATTTTGGAGTTGAAGGGGTGGAATACTTGGGTAAAATTGTCTCTCATGAATGAGTTTGTAATGTCCCCTTTTTTGCTCCACAAGTAAACAAGTGTTGAAGACCCTTAGTCTATTTTTCTCCGTAGACTAAGGGATAACTTTTGGGGATTCTTATTTTATTAATTAATTAAGATTTGCCCGAATAGTGATTTTTATCATTTATCCACATAAGGCAATTTTAATTATTTAATAGAATACTATTTAAAAAGTGGTTCTTACCACTAAAGCATTATAAAAGTGGTTTAACCACTAAGGTACTTAAAATATATTTTTAATTAATTATTTCCCCAAGGGATTTAATCACTCTCATAAGTTGGCGAAGTAATTAATTATTTATTTCATGTATTTATTAAATTATTTTAATTACTAATTGTATGTGTTGTCATGAGATTTTGCAAGGGCAAAATTCAATGTTAAAACATGACAACTATATCTTAATGTCGAAAACTTTGCTTAGGAGCCCTTCGAACACCTATCCCGATCGATCTGCCCTCGATGTCATGCGTATCCTTGATCCTCAAAGTCCTCATATATCTTGTGTACTTGCCTTAATGTTGGAAATGTCAAAATATGTCTTTCAATTCATTCAAGATAATGCTTCGAGAGAGAATTCTTCGGTAGGCCTAGAAAGGCTATTTTTAGCCTTTTCGGGACAAGTGTGTGTCCTCCGGGGCTGAGTTGAAAGCTCAAATTCATCGGGAAGTTGTATTAAGGAGATAAGAACATATTGCAAAGTAGGTTTAGGAAGATTTGGGAGTGTTTTAGAGGTTTAGGAACAAGTTGTGCAACTGTGGGTTTCTAAGGTGCAAGGAGTGTGGAAAAAGCACCTAAACTTCAACGAAAGATTCCGGGAGCTCCGGGATGAGTCAAGAGGAAAACAAGATACCGTTGAAAAACTATTTCAATGCCCTACATGATGAAAAAATCAGATTCTTCTCAAGGCATAGGTGCTTCTCAGGGCAGAGTAATTTGTGCCGACTCCCCTTTCGGTCCCGAATAAAAGAGCAAATTTTTTTGGAGGCAGAACCAAGTCTTGAATACCATCCCATTGATCTCAAAATGGTCTTGGGAGTCAAATTGATATAAAATTTTACCTAAAAGGACCTCCTACAACTCCGGGAAAGTTCGTTTTAAGATTTTGGGAGTTAGTCAAATTTGCAGTTGGAAGCTTGGCGCATTTTGGTGTCCAGATTGTGCCAAATCGTCCCGATCATCCCAACTATCTCTGGGATAGTGGGGACAAAGAAATGCGCCCTACCCCCTTTTTGAAGCCCTTGGAGCCTCATGTGACCCTGGACCTTCCCGACAAAAGCTAAATAATCATAGTTGAAAATTTGGCTAAGTATTTTGCACTATACCCCTTGGGCGCATTTTTCGCCCCTCTTTCCGCACCAACTATCCGAGACAGTCAGACAATTGGGATAGTAAAATGCACCCCACCCCTCGGCCCCTTTCCAGGTCCACCATATGATCAAAATTTTCTCTCGGGTTAAAAGTGCTTATCTCTCATTTCTCCATCTCCCCGAATCATTTCTCGCCACTTGTCAAGCTCAGAATGTAGGGCACATTTTACCGTCCCAACTGTCCCGAGACAAAGGAGACAATTGGGACACAAAAATGCGCCCCACCCCCATGCTTTGCAAATCAAAAATTGACTAATCTGTTTTTGCTTACTTTTTCTCTTTCCACCTCTCTCGTGAAGTGAAAAGTGCTTTGCGAAAGATTTCAAATACAAAGTAGTTTATTCTCACCTCATTATTTCTCCATGACTCTATGAATGTAGCTCCGTAACCTCCATCAAACTTGCAAATTGTCCAAAACCATGTTAAAACTTCCCAGAGTGGCCATATGCACCGAAATTTGAAAAATTCATATCTTTCAAACTTGTGAATGAAATCGGGTGAAATTTTCTCAGTTGTTCCTGTTCCAAGAGCCTTCAAGAAAATTGTAGCAGCAAACCAAATGATGCTTTGAATAATTAATGGCAACAAACCCTAGTTTGATGCCCTAGTGTCTCGCTTCTTTAGTTTTCGGGCATTCCACTGAGCGATTGAGCTGAAATTCGGAGCGAGATCGTAACGAGGAACCTAATTTAGTGATGTCATTTTTGTTGTGCAATCCCCAAGGTGGACAAATGGATTTCTAAAAAAGTATCCGCATCCTCGCTTTCTAAAAATAGTAACTTTCTTAAAATTGCAAATCCTCTCGAATAAAGCACTCGTAAACAATGAAAATGATAAACTAGGCAATTTTGGCCAAAAAGGCAAAAAAGTAGAATAAATCGAAAAGCAAGGGCAACTGTCCAAAAATAGGAAGTTTCCAAAAATAGAAAAGTGCCGTCAATGGAGTATGCTAGATGATCAAAAAGTTCAAATGTGAGAAAAACAGGCGATATGTCCCAAAATAGCAGGTCTCGGTTCTACTTGTTAAAAATAGAAAGTCTCCGTTTTGAGTGTAGAAAGTTGCAATAGGCTCTGTTTTCATCCATCTCACTGCTTTTTGACATCCTCACACGGTTTTAAGGTGATCTCATAGCTCAAACAGGCAATTCATCCTTCACAGAGGTCTTGAGGAATCATTTTGATCACAATTTGAAAGCAGAACATCACAGGGTGGAACGGTTGAGAACCAAGGGACATTGTACATTCAAAAGAGATTCAAAGGAGTCAAAGCTCCATCAATTCAAGGTAAACAACTCATCGTCCGGTTAGAGCCATCCACACCTCCTCGGTGATCTGGCTAAATGAGCTCAGTGAGTTAAGTAAACCAAGGTGGGCTGAGAGTTGGCCAAAGTGAGTTGAGTTGTTTGAGTGAGCTCAGTGTGCTATTCAAGGTGAGTTGGCATTGCGAGAGTGATTCATTACAACACCTTTTTCTCCAAGGGCATCGAGGCATGTCTTCCCCAATGACAAACCTTCCTTGTGATGATCAAGAATTGGTTCCACAACAAGCTTCGAAAGTGCCCGGTGACCGACATTGTGTCAACCCCTAAAGAGCCATTTCCATGGATTCAAGAAATGCTCAAAGTGGGCCAAGGAAAATGCAGCTTGCTATCATGCCCCTTCTCGAAGCAATCTCAGGAATATTGAAGTCAAGCGAAGAAAAAGTCCTAGACAACATCCCGCTTCTTCAGTGGCATCTCAGGTAACCAATATGTTGAAGTTGTTAGGCCTAAGATTGAAAAACCTATGAAGGAAATGAATCCATCAGACTATGAGTTGACCCGCATCTCATTGGGTTAAGCTTCACACGAGGGTGACTCTCATCTGTTCAAGGAATCCGCTTCCTCGCCTCCTCGCTCGGAATGAAGAATACAAGCAAACAATTGTGCAACTGGAGGAACATGTAAAAATCTCAATGCCTACATCCAACCCTTCTTGGAATCTAACTTAGCATCTTCTCTTCCAATAGAAGATATTCCTCCAATCAACAGTGTTGATCCTGAGGCAATCAAGAAAGCACAAGGTTACATAATGCAGGGGAAGGCTAATGAGAAGTGGATTGAGAAAATCATCGAGCAAGGCAAGCATTGTTTCCAGAAGTCATCTCTCTCATCAAGTACATCCTTGCAACTTTGTCGGAAGTTAAGAAAGCAAAGAGAAGTTTTCCAAAGAGGTCAATCATTTGGATGAGATGTTCCCATTGGTGTTTGAGATGATCTCCTTCGAATCTCACACCCTCGTGAGTAAGAACGTGTTTGCATCTGCTGCAGAGAACTTGTCTCAAGTTTGGATCCACATCATGGATATGAAATATGCAATGCTCAAGAATGCAATATCCGAGTTGGACTCTTGTGGACAACATGCTTTGAGATATTGAACGATGTCTACAATTGTGTTCAGAGACTTGAGTTCCCACCGCTCACTGAGGATTCATCATTGAAAGAACTCATTCTTTCCAAGAGCTAGTCAAGAAAGAGGCAGGTGACTCTCTTTCCTTCAATGAAGATAACTTAGAGTCCTGGCCCATATTAGAAGTTGCATTGTTGCAATTGCAACGGATCATGAGATTTGACTTGGTCGGGTAAGAAGATCAAGGAAGTTCCTGAGCATGGACCAAGGTGTTGGGTTGTGTTTGCATTCCAGAGGCGATAAGTTGGTGCATGCAGTAGCTCAATTCAATAAGGAATTCAAGGCACGAGCCCGTTCTGGAAAATTCTCATCAAGGAGAATGAATCAACAAAGTTCTTCATCATAGGGAGCTTCTTCATCAGATATGGAAACTTCTTCCCTCTCTCTTTCTCCCTCTTCCTTCTCTCCCCTTTCTAATTCTTCATTAAGCGTAATCATTGTATTTTGTCTCATTCACTTAAGTGACTTTCTAAAGTGTAATTGTAAAAGTCCCTTTAATTTATAAAAAGGGAACTAGGAAGATGTAAAGTCACAAGTTGAATGAGAACATGAAGAGTCATATGGGGGGTAGGTGAAAGGTCAATTTACTGAAGCTATAAATTGGGATGGCTTCGCATTCCAAAGGGATCTTGAAAATTTAGTTCTTTGTAGCAATGGTGGATTGTGATTTGGGTGTTGAGCTTTGTATCACCAACACATGAAATAAAGCTACATTTCTTTCATTCCCCTTTTCTATGTGTTCTTCTATTTCTCTCTTTTATGCACTTTGTTGGCATGTGTGTCCAACACTCGTGAATTTCGTGACATGGACTAACCGCCTCTCGTAGATCCTAACTCGACGATCAGAAGCGAGACTAACACCTATGGGTTTTGATCTAACGACAATCGTGGTCCAACAAATGGTATCAGAGCAACAAGTCTCGAGTTCAAACTCACTTGGGTAACGCTGAGGGGGAGATTGTTGGCATGTGTGTCTAGCGCTCCCCATGAGTTTCGTGACATGGACTAACCGCCTCTCGTAGATCCTAACTCTGACGATCAGTAGTGAGACTAACACCTATGGGTTTTGATCTAATGACAATCGTGGTGCAACACACTTTACGAGCAAGCATAGTTAGTGATCAAGAAAGAGTTGTGTATCTTTGATAAACGAATCTAAGAACTGTGTGTCTAGGTTTGTTCTTCTCACTAGATAGCTTCATTGTTTCTTTCCTCTATATTGAATGTTGAACTACTTTGGTTATTGGGTGTGAATTCTGCTTTTGTGCCTACTCACAACAATAACCTTCCCTTGTTTAATTTCTCTCCTTCACCTTGTTTAATTTCTCTCCTTCACCCTCATCGCTGTAATTTCCTCCCTCAGTACCCCGTCAAGCACTTTGCCACAGGTTTTGTGAAGTGTCCCCGTGTGATCCCCCGACCTATTCGACCCACCCACAACATTTGGATAAGAGTAGATTAGTTTACATTCAATAATGGGATCTATACCATTTAATGCAGAGGGGCATAGCCCCATGAGCGTTAAGCGAAACACCTAATTTGCCATATCGACAAATTATTTCACCAACAATTTGGCAATTAATTTAATATAAAAAGATGTAATGTCGGCTATTGGAACAAGACAAGATTAAAAGCAAGATAAGCCGGAAGGGGGGAATTCAAATTGTATTTTCCCTCCCAAAGTGATTCGCCCCACTTGGGAGGGTATTTGAGCACAAGCAAGGCTCATTTGAAAGCATGTTGATCAATATATTTGATATTTCTTCATGCTTGAAGAAAGGGATGGATGCCCATTGATGTTGCTGCTGATTGGAGACTTTGTGTTGCTGAATTTGAAGGTTTTGTGTTGCTAGTTGAGTTGTTGTTTTGGAGCCATTGTATTTGTTGTTCGTAGACTTCAATTGTTGAAGTATTTCACTTCGGTATCTCGTTGTTTTCCCTCCTCTAGGGCAACGACTCGAATTGGCTTTTCAATGTGGTGTTTGATGGTGATTTTACCATCCAAAATTGTGATTCATAGCTCATTTGGAAGCTGCTGTTTGGTAGATGAAATTGATCTATGATTCATTGGAAAATTCCAAGTCTTGAGCAAGTTATTAAATTTACAAGTTTTAGCTGTCCTTTGTGAATTAAATATCATATTTCCGTGATTTGGTGATTCGGCAAGTTCCATTGTGTTTGGTAATTCAAGGGCTGTTCACATTTCAAGTTTCATAATTTTTGGAGAAGTTCTAAGGGCTCAAATACAATTTCACCCTAGTCTGCTAGGGTTTGAAGGAGAGGTTTTACTGCTGTTTTTATTTTGTGAATTTGTTGGTTTGAAAATCATTTATTGGCTAGACAGAGATCGTGGGGAAACAGCCAATAGTGTGTAGGGCATAGCCCTCTTTGAGACAACAAAGTGAAACTGGGTTTATTGCTATTCTATTAAGCAGAATCTCCCAAGAGAGGTAGTTCCAACTCGAACAAAATGGTAAGGAGGAAGGAATGGAGTAAGGTAGATCCGAAGGGAGAAAAAAAATGAATTCCAAGACATAAAGGTCGGAGGGTTTATGCGTTGGGCCGGTAGTAAACAGAGCCAAACTTACTTGCATAAACAAACAAAGTAATACTGATGAACATCCGATAATGCTAGGAATGAATCCAACAAAATAGAAACACAGATCTAACGTAAGAAAGATCGATGCGATAACACATATTGAGCACAAAGTCTTAATACATATATTAAAATCTCTTCATATATAGAAGGCACAAAGTCTTTCTTTCTTCACCTCTTTTTTTATACAAAGTGTCCACCGGAATACAAGTATTTCAGTATTTATAGGAGGAAGAAGACAAAAAGAAGCCAACCACTATTTACAAAATATCCACAAAATATCTAAAAAGTCAAAAGTTGACTTTGGGCAAGTTTGTGGATGGCAACATCCCATGGTGCAACATGGATGATGTCATCGCGTGTGCCAACATGCCTTTTAAATATTTTACAAAAATGGGAATTTATCCAGGAGGAAGAAGCTACTCGTCATCGTCTCTCGGCTCGAACTTAGTATCTGGCGGTGGCTCAGGGGAGTCGATATGACACTGCGCCCGATACTCTGCAAACTTGTTGATTATTTTTTGAAGTTGATACTGATCAGGACCTTTGAAATGGTCGTGAATTACTTCGCAAGTTTCTTTCTCATTTTTGAGCTTGTTGGGCAAATTAGTGAACTCTTCGTTTGCATCGATCAAAGAGTCGATAAAGTCACGACAGGCTAAGAGGTTGTTGATGGACTCACGATCGAAAGTGACCTCTTGCGCCAGACCTTGAGAGACAATAGCCTTAAGCGCTGAAATGTATCATCTGCTTCTCTTAATTCATAGGATGCACTGAGCAGTCTAGGAGACATCTTCGAAACTATTTTCTCCATGTTGTGTAGTGCTTCCAAGGCTTCTTCCTTGAATTTGTCGATTCTTTCCAGGATGAATTCCATTTGATCGACCCGGTAATCTAAAGCAGTGAGAGCTTTATAATGTGCTCGGGTGATCGATAACGCCGACCTTTAATAGGTCGTCACCGAACAGTTGACCATTGTCTGGAATGTTCCTTGTTGTAACTTAGCGTTATCCAATTCCTCATAAAGGGAGCCTACTACTGCTTATAGCTCTTTATTTTCTCGAGTTATATCTTGGTGCAAAGAACGTGAACCTACCAATTATCACCTGACCATCCTGGAGGATCTTCTCAATCCAGGATGACACAACCGTACCTTGTTCAACAATCTTTATGTATTCATCTATTTTCTCTTGGCTGGGAGCCTGAATAGGTTCTGTAGTAGTTGTTGAAGGAGCTTTGCCCATTTTCTGCAAAGCTTGGAGGAGATGTTTGTTCTATTCTTTGAGCACTCTCTTCTCCTCTTTGGCCTCTTGTAGCTTCTTGCAGAGGGCATCCACAGCTGACAAGGCTTCTCCTTGTAGACTTTCTGATGAGGTTCCCATTGTGACTTGAGTCACTGTGAAGTCTGTAGGAGACATGATCTTCTTTCTTCTTTATGGGATCCGGGTAGGCTATCTCCATGACCCTTTCTCCTGAGGCACTTTTTGAGAAGCGAGTTATTGCTTTTTGCTTCTTGGGTCCCTTTGACGGAATGACAGAGAAGTCCATAGCTGCAATGGGGACCTTCCTCTTGTGTTGACTCAGGTGGTCGGAGATCCAACTAGGACTTATGGGATCGGATCGGAAGAAGAAGAGGAAACGGGGGTGAAAGGGGGAGCAACTGTAGCGGACTCGGGGAAGAATGTGGAAACACTTGGTGGTGGCATGGATAGAGAGTCCAATGCACTAGTGCTCACAGGGCTTGGAGTCACTACAGGGGAAGAGAAGGACATGGAGATGGAAGGGATCTGTGATAGGATGGAGGAAACGCTGGAGGACAGATCCGCGAGAGAGGAGAAGATGGAAGAGGTGGGAGATGGAAGGGAGGAAGACGGGGGAGAAGACACAACCATAGGAGTGGTTGCTTGAGTGTTAGGAGGAGGAGAGGGAATGGTGGGCACCTCCACATTGTAGGCCGTAACGACATCCTGAGTGGATGTGTCCGTTGGAACACCTGTCGCTTCTTCTTTTCTTGGGGACACTAAGTCCACTATTTGCTCTGAAGCGAAAGGGGGCTATTAGGAGCTTTCTCCTGCGTTTGCTTGCTCTCCAACTTTATCCTTTCCTTTGCCCTCTGGCAAGTGATCTCGGCCTGAGGTGCACTTCCTAAGGGGCGCAACATTTTGAGTGTCGACACTCCAGGACTCGTGCCAAAGGCAAAAAGGGGCGCACTTTTGGCAAAGTGTTGACACAATATTTTCTGCGCGCAAAAGATAATGACTCTTCAAATTAAGTCTTGAAATAACTTGATTTTCCTAAGGGGCTTGAGGCCATTTCGACATTGTTAAACATCCCTAGGGGTCAAACAAAATTTTGGTATGGTTACCCGTAAAATTGCCCTTGTCAATTTTACAGATCACGTATTTTTCCGATTCGCTCCATTTACCTCGGCTCTTTCCTAACCCCATTTGGGTTGGAAATCGTATATCGGAACTTTTCAAGGTATTTAAAAAATCAAGGGTTTTGATAAAATACTTGTTGAATATTGATTTGTCCAAGTTGGGGACATTACGAGTCTAGGTTGATCCTAACAAAATCAAAGTCATGTTAGAGTAGAAAGTGTTTAAAACCCTTAAGAACCTATGTTGATTCTAAGCATTTTTAGGATACTACAACAGCTTGCCAAATATTATGGTAACATAGGAGCACTATTCACAACTCAATTGAAAACTAATTCCTTCCATTCGAGCGAGGTAGTAATAAGAGCAATTGATACGCTTAAGGAGGTAGTGTGCACAACTCCAATTCTAGTGACTCCAAATTTGACCAAACATTGTGGAGTGTTATCCTTTGGGGGATGGTATAGGTGCCATTCTCATGGAAGAAGGTAGGCCCATTGCTTTTGAAAGTTGCCAACTCAAAGGTAAGAATTTACTCGAGCCATTTACGAGAAAGAAATGCTGGCTCTTCTTCATGCAGATTAGCGATGGAGACCTTATCTAATGGGAAGACACTTCATAGTGAAGATGGATCACGAAAAACTAAAATACTTGTTAGAACAGATATCATCATCAAAAGAGCAACAAAAATGGGTCACTAAGATGTTGGGGTATGACTTCAAGATTATCTACAAGAAAGGGAAGAATGTATCACACACATGCTTTCAAGAAGGGACGAAACACAAACATTTTTTACTGTAGTATCCATACCGTAGGCAAATTGGGTGGATGGGGCAAGATCGAAATGGTGTCAAGACATAGATACACGACATCTCATTCAACAAATTTAGCAAGATCCAAGCACCTCAAAATAAATTTGTGGTACAAGGATATGGTATACCTTTACAAACACTTGGGTCTCAAGCGTAAAGTTCTAGGAGATCCATTGGTAAGCTTAAGAAGGCAATGCGCACCACTCTAGTTCGAGCAACTCCAAGGTTCACCAAAACGCTCATTGTGGATTGTCATGTTTTGGGCATGGTGCAAGTGCAATTTCCATGGAAGAAGGTAGGCCCATTGCTCTTGAAAGTCACCAATTCAAAGGCAAGAATTTACTCAAGTCCATTTGTGAGAAGGAAATGTTGGCTATCCTTCAAGCAAAACAGCAATGGAGACCTTATCTAATGGGGAAGACATTTCAAAGTGAAGATGGATCATGGAAGCCTAAAATACTTGTTAGAACATAGGATATCATTTGAAGGAAACAAATATGGGTCACTAAGATGTAGGGGTATGCCTTTGAGATCATGTACAGGAAAGGGAAGGAGAATCTAGTGGCACACATGCTTTCAAAAAGAAACAAAAAACAAAAAGGCATTATTTGCATGCCATATCCATACTATAGGCAAATTGTGTTGGTCGGGATGGCAACAAGACATAGATACATGACATCTCATTCAACAATTTTAGCTAGATCCAAGCACCTCAAATAAATTTGTGGTACAAGGATGCTATATACCTTTACAAACACTCGGGCCTTGAGCATAAGGTTCTATAAGAGCTCCATGCTTCACAAGTTGGTGGACATTCGGGATGCCTGGATTCTTATAGTAGAGTCAAGCAGGATTTCTTTTGGGAAGGGCTCAAAGGTGATGTACAAAAATTTGTGGCCAAATGTCTCTCTTGTCAGCCAAACAAAGGTGAGAAAACTACGACTCATGGTCTTTTGCACCCGTTATATATTCCTAGCCAGTAATGGGAGGATGTCTCCATGGATTTCATTATAGGATTGCCAAAATCAAAAGAGAAAATGTTATCATGGTAGTGGTAGATAGACTCAGAAAATATGCAATTTTTTGTGCCTTGTAGCATCCTATTATAGCAAGCTCAGTGGCAGTAACATTAATGGAGACAATTCAAAACTACCTAGTACCCCAAAGTTTATATTAAGTGACCATGATCCCATATTTGCTAGTAATTTTGATTGATTTATTCTCTTGTTCGGGTACTCAGCTAGCTCATATCTTTTCATATCACCCCAATTTGACAGGAAAACTGACGTGGTCAAGAAGTTCTTGGAGGGTTATTTGTGTTGTTTTACTTTTGATAAGCAGTCCCAAGGGGTTAATTGGTTGCCACTAGTAGCAGGGTTGTTTAGCATTTCCTTTCATACTCCCAAAATGTCCCTATGTATCACATTGTGTGGCTACCACCCACCATTTATCACATCATTCTTGATAGTGCAACCAAGAGTTTGCCGAGTAGAAGAGAACATTCAACACCAACAAGAGGCGGTTTCTAGTCTTAGAGAGAACTTGCCCATGCCACAAAACAAAATGAAACACCAAGCTGACCAGCATAGGAATGAAAGACATTTTGAATTAGGAGATTGTTTTTTTGCTGTTGCAGCCATATAAGAAAATGTACTTGAAGCAACACAGAAGTATAACAAAGTTTCACCTAAGTATTATGGCGGTGATTAGATCTCGCAGAATATTGGAATTGTGGCATACAAATTGGATGAACCTCAGTAAAAATACAATCAGGTATTTCATGTTTCCTATTTGAAGAAAGTCACTGGCCATAAGATTCCAGCCCATATAGAGTTACTAGAGCTTAATCAAGTGGGAAGAATCATCTTGGAACCTAAAGCAATTCTGCATACATATACAAAGAGGCTGCAGATTAGGTTGATCACAAGGTATCTTATCAAGTGGAAGAACCTAACGAGGGAGGTTACAACATAGGAAGATGAAGCTTTTGACTAAAAGCATCCACAGATGGTTTACATTGAGGACAATGCTTTTTTGAAGGGTGGTTTGGCATTCTATGCCTTTAGCCTATTGGGTATCTCGGGATATATGTGGCTAGTATTGATAACATTTTATCTTTTAATCAGATGGCTAGTTCAGGTCTTCAAAATAAGTCGCAATTAGACAATTGATCTATAAAAGTATAAGGCTTATAGTTTATTGTTAAGTCACTATTAATTATGTATTAACTAATGTTCAGTTGTAACCACCTCAACCATTTTGTAACTATCTCTTGCATAGAAAAATGATGGACATACAATCTACAATTTGGAGATTCCGATTGTTCTTCATTATTTTCTTTGTTCATGTCTTCTAACATGATCCAAGGACAACAAATTTTGATGCTAGGAAGATCAGATTGAAGCTATGTAGGGACATGATTGACAAGAATGTGGTAGTAAGAGAACAAGATGATACATGATAGAATGTGTGTGTTAGATAACAAGAATATACATGATAGTATGTTGGTGACACAAAAAGACTAAGGCAAATAGGAACATAGATGGTAGAAGGGTTGCCAGATCAAAACAAAATAGTTGCTTTTGAAACTTCAACACTAATGATAGTATAGTAGTGAATTGGGACGAAAAATAGTAACAAGATGAGTATGCATCTATGAGCGTGGTAACAAGTATGGATTTTACTAAGGAGATAGTACAAAATCCAGGTACGATGGCTTAATAATGAACAATATATTGACTAGTATACAGAGAGTACATGAAATGGTGGGATATATTGAAAACTGGTCTCTGAGCTTTGAATGTCAACTCTTAACTCAGTGAATTTATAATCTTTATGATTATAACAATTAAGTACTATTTATTTTCTCTCTCATAAAAACTATCAGATCACAAGCTTGGAAAAATGAGTTGTGTAGTGTACTGGAGCTGAATTAAAACTTATATTTTGGAGTACAAAAGATAGTATTTCTTTTCATTTTTCCTTTTATTTTCTTTATTTTCCTTTCGAGGATTAAGCCATTATTTCCCATGAAACATGTTTAGAATGTCTTCATTGATTTTTCCATTACTTTCAATTTTAGCTTTTCATCTTTCACAAAATATATTTATAAAAATCATATTTTCTCTGTATGATTGTTTCTGTTCTTTAACTTGAAACGCCATTTTCACATTTTGGGACATCATGCGATTTATACCTAGAATTCTAGTTATTTTCTTTGTTATATATTCTAATTGACTTTCATGTCTTCAAAATCAACTTTTAGGGCCCTTTCAGTTGCGTGTTCCTTGTCTTGTTGTGACTAAATTTAATCCCATCTGATCCCTTTTGTGGTAAAATTGTGTTATCTGGTGCAGTGAAATCCTCAGTTTAGGTTTTGTTCATTCCATTTATTCCATTGGTTGATTTAAGCATTCTTCTGTAATTGCTCAAGGAGAAGATTTGTGCATTAACTAATGGTAATAGAAGGCACTGCAGCAGCAATCTGAGTTGTTGTAACGAACCTATCTTCAACTACCATTTCCATTCTGATGTGTTTGTGATTTCTAATTACTGACATGTGATATGATAAAATATATTATTGTCAATTCACTGTTCCTTGGGTATGCTTTTTGTATGTGAACACCTTTAATGATTTTGTCTATGTTCTATTTCCTATTTATCCTTTTTTGTGTAGTGCCAATCCAATAGATGTTCATTATTTATAGTCTTAATATACAGTGGATAGATAAGGAAGGAAGAACAGCTCTCATTCTTGCATGTACAAGAGCTGATTTGCTGGAGGTGGCTTCAACATTACTCCATTTAGGTGCCAATTTAAATTCATATAGACCTGGTATGATTCTTGTGCTCAAATATTTTTTTATGTTTCTCTTCAGAAGGAAATATTGTTTAGACGGGAAAGTCGACATTTTAATTTTATATACTGACACATATATTTTTAATTCTTAAAGAAAAGTTAAAACTCTCTAAACTAAAAAATGAAAACGCAAATTTAATATGCATCCAAAGAGCCACATAAATGTGTAAGGGCTTCTTTTGTCAATTCCGGTCAAAATGCATGATTTCAGAATCCTAGATGATGCATCCAATCAGAAGGCCAATTCCTTAATTACTGCACTAGGGGTTGGAGCCTATCTTTCAAATTCACGCACGCACGCACAGGGCCCTAGCGCACCAAATAGTGCATCAAAGTGCCTGAACCTGTCAGCCAAAAGCTCAACAGCTTCACAAGTGAAAAACATATTAACATGCAGTACAGGAGAAGTTGACGGACAATGAGGATTCCCTACCACCCCCACACTCCCCCCACCATTCCTGCACCCCCAACCCCGCCCCGGCCGCCCACCCTCATTCCTTGGAAATAATGAGGTCCCTAGCCCACCAAATAATGCATCGAAGTGCCTGTACCTGTTAGCTAAAAGCTCAACAGCTTCAAAAGCGAAAGGCATATTAACATGCAGTACAGGAGAAGTTGAGGGACAATGAGGATTCCCTCACACCCCTCAGCCCCTGCCGCCCGCGCGCCTTCACCCATCAATACTGCTCCATCTAAACATCTGCCAAAACTTCTATCAGCAAGGAAGGAATGACCCAGTACTGAAATGCTTAACACCTTTTTCTGGCTGTGCACTTTTTCAAACACAACAGAGGCCAGCAACTGGACCATAGCCGTCTGATGTCAGCCCATTATCTATAGACTGTGCTTGAACTGAATTGATCTAATCCCATCCTTGTGCATGGGTTTGCTTGAATGACACAAAACCGAAAAGCTTAACCAAACTGTGCTTGACTGAACTGACTTCAGCATACCACAGCCTCGGAATTGCTTCAACAGACAACTCAACATCCCCTAATCTACTAGACCTTTCCAACTGACTCTTGCTTTAAAGTTCAAACTATACCAGCATTTCTCATTTATAGATGAAAACAGTATGTTAAAGGTGACCCATGGATCTGGTTACTCCCATAGACCGCCTTCATACTGCTGGAAATGCAAATACATAGCATCCACAAATTCTGCATATTCATAGGAGCCTAATTTACCAGATAACTCCATCCATCATTATTCATGCGAAAACCACAGACTGGAGCTTATACCATATATCCTTAACCCATATATATAAATAAGCATATATGTATATAGTTATAGGTCAAATATAGGTCTGGTACATCATCTTAGTCTTTCTTCTTCACTTCTTGAGTCCTACACAGGCCACTTAAGTCTTAAAAATATGGCAGGGGGCAAGTTACACAGGCCACACATCTATGCCATGAGCATTATACATGTGACAAAATGATTTTGAGATCTATTTTCATTATTGTAATCTAATATCATTTCCTCTTCTTCCTCCTCGCTTGAGGACTGAGCACAACATTGAGGTAGCTCCGCTGTAGCAGCCTTAAACAGCTGGACACCATGGTTTGCAAGCAGTTCCTTCTGCCCCTACACCAACACCCTAATTTCGTCAAGGATCAATGGTGATGGAAGCTCAATCCTCCACAAGTGGCAAAGAGGGTCTTCTCCATGGCAGTGTGCTCCTTGTGGAGGAGATAACTACCGACAGCATTCAAGAGCATATTTCCTTCACTTAAGCTCTGTGCCATGTCAAACACGTTCTTGTGGCCAATTGATTGTCCAGGATCTATGAGGAGATTCCTCATGTGCAGCCCAATATCATTAATCTCCACATCATCGAATTCCTTGGAAACTTTCCCTACCCTTTCTACCCATAGAGCATGTGGGGATTCGCTATTTCCTTATTCATAAAACCCATGAACTGAGTCCCTTATCATTTTTGCCGAAACTCTTTGTTTCCACTCACTGCCTCCATTTTCACCCCTTTACCCCTTGAACATGCCAAATATGCCATTACCACTTTCCTAAGGGAGTTGCAATCTTGAATGGGTGAAGTGACTCAACATACGAGTAATAAGGACATCTCACATAGCTTCTCACCCCACTTCCTGCAGTTAATGTTTGTGCTGCAACTGCATCAATTTTCCCTTACACCTGATCCACCTCTCGCACGTAATGTGATGACCACTTTGTCATGATTGTTTCTTCAACTACCGATGCATCATTTAGGGCCTACTTCCTCTATCCTGTTATTACCCCCTTTTTAATTTTAATTTTTTCTTCTTTGAATTCTGGGGGTGGTCCTTGGAGAGAAAATTATTTGCATCCATTACCACAAGCTTCTTTAAATCATTAGGAGCTCCTTTACCCAAAACTGATCAGGAGTGCCATTAGATGCAAATAAATTAGCTCCCTATTAGCAGCTTTGTCAGCTACTTGATTTCCTTCCTGCTTTATATGAACAAAGGTAACTGCTTCAAGTTTTTTAATTAACCATAGAGCTTCATCGATAATCATCTTCAGGTGCAAGGACACAATTTTGCTTTCCTTCATACCATTTATCAAAATTTTGGAGTCACCTTCTACTACTAGCTTCTTCCATCCTTTAATCATGGCTGTTTCAGTGCCTTTAAACATAGCCAAACCTTTTGTGTGATTATTTGTATCTATTCCAACATTTATAGATAAAATAAGGATTGGATGTCCTAATTCATCTCTAAACACACATCCATGTCCAGGTGGCCCAAGGTTCCTTTTTGCAGCCCCATCAAAGTTTAACTTGACGAATCCCCGAGGAGGAGGATGCCAAAATAGAGTGGTCTTCGATCATGAATGCAACGAACCAATATTTCAATTCATGGCTCTTCTTGCCATAAATGAGACACTGCTTTTGTTGATTGTTCCCTTGCTGTTTCTGCTGATTACTTTTCTTCTGGGGTTGCTTTGAAGATTTTGCAGAATTTTTCCGCTTTTTGATGCGGAGCTAGAGCGTGTTTCTCTTCTTCTTCTGCCATGTGTGTGATTCTTCTTGTTGCAACATGTTCACCAATTTCTCAAATGTTGGTGTTTGTCCTGTGACAGGACCCTGTAGGAGGGGGGCAATGCTCTCAAGACAAACGGTACAAGAGATGCATCTATCACTTCCACTTCTATTGCTACGAATGACGGCCCCAAAGTTGCAATACACCTTAAAAAAGCCTGTCATTTTTCCACCATTTTTGGTTTTGATACTGTGTAGCTTACTATGGAGGTAAATAATGGTGTTCTGATTCTTGGCCTCATACACCGTGTTTATCCCATGCACCCTTGGCCGTTGTAGCATCACGAATGTGGGGTTGCACCTCATTTGAAACTTCAAACAATATGATCAACTTGGCCTTCTGATTGACTGTCAAATTGACGTTATACAACAATATCATTTTCAGGTCCGACCAAGGAGATATCTACTACATTCCAAATGTTTTCAAATTCAATTTGGGTTTTGATTTTTGTTTTCCAAGCAACATAGATGTCTCCTCGTAAGAGCTGTGAATGTTACAGAAAGAACTTAGGAGCATTTGCAGCCATGTTTGCAAACTGTGGGAGATGGAAGGGTTCCTTATCACTCCAAACAGGTGGCCCTTTCTCTATATTGTTAGTCTGATATACCACATTGCTCCATGTGTGTGCCCTTTTGATATACCCGACAGTACATGACATAGACGTTAATGCATGTGACAACAAAGTGACATGTGGTACCAAGGCAGTACGTGAAAGGGATTCATCTGATCAATGACACCTACTTAGTGGCCGAAACCACATGTCAGGATTTATGTCTAATGATCGTGGCGAATGGGAAATGGAGGGAGTGCGGAATGAGTGCAAGTGTCCTTATTTCTTCCCAACAATTTATAGGGACGATGTTCAAATGTTGTTGTTGCAAATGTGTTAGGTATTAGATGTAGTAGCTCAACGCAATGACATTACCCGTAAGCGCAACCTATAGGCACCTTATATACCAAACACCGCAAAATGAAATTGAATGATTTCGTGAGTGTGTTTATGAACAATTCTGCAGTTGACAATGTTTGCTTTGCATTTTCTTGATTTTAACAATGTTTGTAGTTGATATGGCAATCTGTAAATTAGTACAATGCAATATACAAAGGATAGAAAAAAATCCCCCTTCTCGAAAAATTGAAATTTTTGCAAATTCTTTTGTTTTGGGATCTTTTGGCCTCTTTGACATAATCCCCTCTTTTTGCTTTAAAAATTTGCAAAATAAATTTAAAAATGTTTTTGTCCACAATTAGGGTTTTTCCTCCAAATATAGTTAGTGATAACTATCTCTGTTTGTAGGGATGCTAATTGTGGTGGTCTTGCAAACTTCACCGCCAAACATAAAGCTAAGGAGAGTCGGGAGGTCGAGCTTGTGACCTACCCACCACTCAAGCCTCTAGCAAACTTGCTTCACCAATCGGGCTATATATATAGCCCTACAAGAGCATATGTAGCAAAGTTTAATTTTAACTTTAAACTTTTGTGAGTTTGGCTTTTAAAAAAAAATTCAAAGGTGGTCGGGGTCGAACCCTAGACCTCATCCCACCAATTGCCTTAGCAATTCTTGGATGGCCGCATAAGCAATCTTGCCTTCTGATTTAAAATGAGAGATCTTTCTTTTAATCTTTAAACATTTATTAAAGCTTTAAAAAAATATGAACCGACTTCGCTGACGGCCGATTAGGGTTCAAGATTTATTGTGTTGATTTTGGCTTGGTCAAAGGCAGGGGAATTCCTTTGCCAATGCCGTGTTCGGTTTGCTTATCATCGCACGCTACGCCATTGTCCTTGTGGAGATGGGGGTCTCTCCTTTACAAGATTTTATGACTGGCCGAAGGGCTTCAAAAAAATGAACCATGATGGCTTGAGAGTGAGGGTGCCACAGAGCTCCTCGTTTCTACTCTCTTCTTGAAACCACCTTCTCTTCCTTCCTTAAAGTTCGTAGATCCTTTGCTTCGATACTAAATGCGAATGTGAATCAAATATGGTTTGTACTCAATCAAATAAAATGATTACATGAGGTTGACTTATCCATAAGAAATGTATGCAACAACGCCTATGAATTAGGGAGTGCAATCACTCATAGGAGTTACAAGATACTAATAGACAAGCCCTAAATAGAAAGTAAAGGCCAACTAAAAATAGAACAATGAACAACAGTCTGATTTTTAGAACAAGGAAAAACATTAATTCATCAAAATATCACCATTCACATCATCCAAAGTTTGTAGAGGCACTTTAGGAATATTTTGGAATAATAATCAACCAAGAAATAAGCCTCTATACCCAGCTGGAATTTAAATAAATGACAACAGAGTATGCCCTTACAAAATGGCCGGAAATGAATATTCCAGAGTATTCCAAGTCTTACAAATGAAGTATAAAGTAGATTCTAGATGCAGTTGAGCAACGTTCCCCCCTTTGGCTGCAGCAGTTGAGGTCTTTATGCAAGCCAAGTTAATTGAGGAACGTATTAGGTGTGATAGGGAATTAAACCTCAAGGTGAGGGGTCTCCCACCCCCATGCCGACACAGGACCCACTGATGGTTGGTAACTCCTTTATCATTGATACTTTGGGGATTTCAGACATTACATTAGAAAGAGCTTGGGTTGGCTATGATTCCACACTTTTCATCCATTTTAGGACAACTTTTCGTGAGGCTACGAGCTCTCGGCTAAGAGGGTTCTGCTTTCACGCCTGTGACAAGGTCTTCCTCAATGAAGATCTCACCGTAACACAAGTTGGGAGCTCAAACGCTCTAGGAGCAAGTTATCAGTAGCAAGGAAAGCAAGTAAATGGGCGGTTATCAGAAATCTCCAGTGCTGTTATTAGAGACTCTCCTTCTCGTTGGGAGCCCTCCGAGGGGCTCCCAATGACGGCCAAGTGGGAGAGGAGTCGTGCCGAGGGCTTATTTATCACTTTGGAATGGGAATGGTTCCCTTTGGTCTTCCTTGGCCTTATGTTAGATGCTCTCGGGATGCCGACATTCTCTTCATCACAGAGACACACGAGAGCCCGGTTCGTCCTCTCCCAAGTATTACTAGATTTCTTTGGTTATCAGCTTGCAGACAGGAGACTTGGGTTTCGGGTGGTGTCAGAGGCTCTAGTGGGGTTGCTTGTCTCTATAGAGACTCCCTCCAGAACAGGATCTCGATGGTCGGTTCTGATGAGTCTGCCAGTACATGTGGATTCGTATTAGTGGGGCCACTCGATTCTCTAGGGATTTCTATATAGCAGTTTGTTACTTTCCTCCGGTTGCTTCCCCTTATGCCATCCACAATGGCCCAGATGGTGATCCTTTCTTTGACTTATATGCGACAATTGGTCAATACTCTCATAGGGAGGTTATCATTTTAGGTGACTTTAATGCCTCGTATTTTACTTTTAGGTCCCCTCCATGCTAGATCGTAGGATACGCCTGTACACGAGGATTGACCCCGTGTCAGTTGGTCTGCATAGGATTTCTGAGGATACAAATGGCCCTTTCACAACTTATGGATGGTTCCTCCTCCAGCTCGGGAGTCACATGCGTTGGTGATCTTTAACGGGATCGAGCGCTTCCCGGATTCACACTTCTTCACATGTCGTCCTATGTCCTCGCCACCCAAATATCTCACCCTCTTCTCTCGCTCGCTCTCTGCTTCCCCATTCCCTCACGACTACCATGCAGTCCTATCTTTCTCTTTGGTCGCCAGTCCTCCTACCACCACCACCCCTCCTCCCCCTCCCCACTACCCCCTCGCATCTCCTTTCAGTTTGATAAAGGGGACTACGGATCTTACTCATCCCACATCCGCGACCTTCTCCCCTCTGAGCCCCACTTCTCTAACCTGCCTAGTGCGGAGGCCAAGTACACATGCCTTTCCTCTGCCATGTGGGAGGCTGCCTTGAGATCCTTTCCCAGCTCCACCACCCATCCCGCTACTAGTATTACTAAATCTTGCCCCATGAACCAATGGTATGATGTAGAGTGCAAATCCCTTCACCGGCGCCTTCGCCAAGCTTTTACCCATGCCCTCCCCTCCTTCCCCACTCTTAAGGTTGCCTACCGGTGCCTTCTCCGTCGTAAGAAGCGATCCTTCATTTCCCACCGCAGATATATGCTTTCCACCTCCCTTAGGACTAACCCTCGGTCCTTCTGGCGTACTGTCTTTCCCCGCCACTCCCCCTCCTCCACGACGATCGATCCTATCTCCATTTTTTCCCACACCTCTACCCTTTACGATGTTCCGGGGCAACAACTTACCCAAATTGGCATCCCACCGCCTGGTAATCCCTTCACTCACCGCAATATCAAAGAGGCAATAAGGATTTTGAACTGTAGCATAAGGCAGATGGATGTGGAAGGTTTCCAGGCTGAGTTCTTCAAGCAGGGTTTTGAGGTCTTTGGTAAATATTTGACAGATCTTTTCAATCAGGTGGTTACCATGGGCTTCCCTCCTACTTGGTCTCTTCATATCATTCACCCGATTCACAAAGTTGGGTCCATTTCTGATCCAAATAACTACATGACTATCATTGTGGGCCATTCTTTCTCCAAACTCTATGCTACAGTTCTCCACAGGTTGTCCGAGATTTTGGAGCGTAAGCAACTCGAGCGCAGGTTAGCCGGTTTTCGCCCGGTTACCACACCATCGACCACATCTTCACCCTTCGAGCTATCATCAGGAGGCCTCACACGCTCTTCAAAAGTTTATTGTTGTTTTGTAGACTTTCAAAAGCTTTCGACTCAGTACCTCGCATGGCCCTCTTCCAAATGCTCCGAGACATTGGTATTTCGAGATTTTTATTATCGCCATCATGCGCCTCTATGAGTCCATCCTCGGTCGTCTTCGCACGCACACGATCGTCTCCGATTTTATCAGAGCACCATTGAGGTTAAACAGGGTGCCCCTTGTCTCCTACCCTCTTTGCATTTATATCGATGAGCCGGAATCTTTCTTCTGGGATCACATTCGTAAAGGGGATGGTTGCCTTCTTCACCATGTATTGATTTCTATTCTTCTTTTCGCCGACGATATTGTTTTACACGCCTCTTCGTCTCCCGAGGGGCTTTAGAGACAACTTGATGCACTTGCTTTATTCTCGTGATCTTCAGATTCGACGGCCAATCTGGGTAAGACCAAGGTTATGGTCTTCAACGGGTTGAGGACGCCACACCTCCACTTTTTCTTTAAGGGCGTGATATTGAAATTACTAATACATACACCTACCCGGGAGTCCAATACTCGGGGCCTAGATTCAAGATGAGGCATGCTCTTCTTCGAGGGTGAATAAAGGTATGGGTCTCTTGCCATTCTCGAGAGACAAGTGTTTTTGGCACCACTTCTAGGACATCTCTTCGAAGATGTTTCTTATGAACTCCTCATCCGCCCCTATTGTTCTTTATGGGTCTTTGTCCGGGGCCCTCCCTCTTGACACAGATTGGCTTTCTTTGAGAGGATTCGACTCTCCTCCTTCGCCGCTTCATCGATGCAAACAGACATACCCCCAAAGATATTATTTTGGCAGTAGTTCGAGCCCGACCTTTCCGTCTCTGAGACGATATTTGACATATCAACCTTTCTTCACCGTATCGAGGTTTGGTGATCTTTCCGGCGAGCAGATGTATCCGTATCTCGCTTATTGTTCCTCTGTGAGTATTGCCCAGTGTTGGGGCCGTTGTTGGTTTTCCGAGACTTCTGCCTTGTTGGATTCAGTTGGTATCCGGATTGATCTTCTTCCCCCTTTCCAGTATTCCCTGAATGCTCTAGTCATCTCTTGCCCACCAAGTAGGTGTTGAATAGGTCCATTCGGGAGGATATCCACAGGAGCTTCATTCAGACTACTTGGGTGAACCCTCCTGGGGGTTTGCGCCCTAAGATGTCCTTTTATGCAGAGCACTTTCTTGAAATCAGAGATGGACTCATCATCCGCCCTCGCACACCTCTCGCCACCGGGTGCATGCCCTCCGTATACCTCTCGGGTCCGCTTGAGTCGCTCCCACAGACTTTGGTACAAGACTGATCACCACATTGATCAGGAGGACAGACTTTGTAGGCTCTGTAGCTTTTAAGAGGTGGAGACCGAGACTCATTTCATCTTCCGCTGCCCCATCTACTATGAGATCAGAGGACGATTTCACTGTCTCTTCAGAGGGATTTAGAGTTTCCCGGTCTTCTTCAAATATATTGACTAGTGGTGTCTTGCCCTCTACATCCGTGAGTCTTTGCTGCTCCGGGACCAGATTCTTCATCCCTCTCCGAGAGTCATCCCCACGAGACAAATTACAACCTTCTTTCCGGTTCTACCCGCAGGTGGAGGAACTAAATGACAGAGCCTTTCTGACCCCGGATACGGTGCATAGATCGGCCTTCGTCCCGGTTGACCTTCACACTTCCTCGATCACCACTAGCAAAATCGATGCACACACGTACGCACTGCAGGGCAGCCCAACTCCATTCACCCCCGGCCGCGCTTCGGGCCTCGTATCTTAGCAGGAGGAGGTTTTCGCCCCCCTCTTCGGGTTGCCAGTCCATCAGAGCTTCTTTTCGTCGGCCTCTAATGTTAGGAGGGGTGTGGCTACCATTCCTAAGTAGACCATTGGTCCTCGTTTGCCCCCTCCCCTTCATTCCCTTCTTTGCTTCTCTCGTCTTTCTCCCCCGCTTGCTCCATTGCCCCCGCCTGTGGGGGTATTGGCTTCAGGTTTCCTCTCTGCTTTGTCTTTTCTCATTTTTTCTATTTTTGGGAACTCGTTTTGAGTTGTCCCCGCTTGCACTTTGTATATTGTTTGGGCTGCAGTCCCATTGACCTACTTTTGTGGTCATTCGTTGGACATTAATATATTTATCTTATCTTATCTCTTCCATGGCTTGCAATCATCTCATATTCTCCACTCAAGTGATGGACTTTCAAAAGTTCAGCTAGGCTGTCCCAAACACAACTATAACCAATTTTTTTTGTCCCCCAAAATTAGAAGTATAGTGACTGTGATCCATAGTGTGACAGATGAAACCACATCAATGATGATAGTTGATGAGGGTCGTTGCAGTCCTCATCATTTAATCTTAAAGAATGTCAAAACCAGGCGGTGTCCAAGGCTATCTGCAAAAGGGGCTAAAGGAAATAATGATTTACCAGTTCTTTGCTCTAGAATTGAAAATGCTTGAAAAGAAATTCAATAACTGAAAGTGAATCTAATCTAACAAACTGAAATAAATAACTGAAAACAAATCTAATCTAACAAACTGAAATAAATGACTGAAAGCAAATCTAATTTAACAAACTAAAATAAATACATGACAATAAATAAATGAAAGTGAAGCTTCATAAACAAAATCCTAAATGAAACACACAATTCTGATTTAAACAATCTAAGTAAACAATAATGATTCTATTATAAAAACAATAAACCATCCTCCTCCTTGGGTAAGAGTGGGCCCTTGCTCTTCCCTTAGAGTTGGGTTAAAAAAACTAAAAACAAGCTGCTGCCAAGATACTTGAACTATAAATTTTATTAATCAGAAATGATGTTACAAAAATCATCCATCTTCTACCACTCGTTGCATTGAGTGCTTTGGAGAGATATTTATAACTCATCCCTTGGTCAATACTCCAAGATTATAGAACTACCTACCTATAATCTTGGGCAAGACTTGACTACATCTTCCACTTTCCAATGAGATAAATGTGGAAGGAATTTATTCAAACACTACAACTCCAGATTTAACTACTTCTTCCACTTGCATTTAACTACTTCCACTTGACAAGGAGACAAATGTGGAAGAGATTTAATCAAACACAACTCTAGATTGAACTACCTCTTCCTCTTGCACTTAACTACTTCTTCCACTTACCAAGGAGACAAATGTGGAATATATTTATTCAAACACTACAACTCTAGATTGAACTACCTATTCCATTTGCGAAGTCTGCTCTTGCATGATTGAATCTTTCAATATGACAGTTGTCTTGCCATATTCTCATCCTTGATTTTTAATCATCACTGTATGCATTCAATTTGAAGAATATTTTCAAATGTGTTCTGGTTTTGTGCTCCTTGTTGTAAGCTTAAGAACATTTTGAATTTTTTTTCATTGAGAAATGAGGGAGATATTGCAGTTCTACTAAACCTGTGTTTTTTTGTCTTATTTACTTTCCTTCAACCTTATTTTGTTGAAACTTCAAATGAAGATATCTCCTCAATTATTGTTGCTGTGTAAAAACAGAGAGGTTTTTCCTCCTAGCAATAAGAGGAACAAAAATCTCTCTCATTTTCTCATTTCGAGGTTTGCAAACTTCGCTTAGAGAGAGTCATATGCTGACTTCATGCAGTCCTGTGTTTGCAAACCTTCTTCTTCAAATGTTGATATCTTCATAACCATTATTGTTGTGTTAAAACAGAGAGCTTTTTCCTCCTAGCAATAAGAGGATTAAAAACCTCTCTCGCTTTTCATTTGAGGTTTCAGACTTTAGTTAGAGCAAGTCCAGGTGTTGATTGTGCAAGTCTTGCACTTGAATATTTTGTTTTCAAATGTTGATATCTTCATAACCCTTATTGTTATGTAAAAACATCGAGGTTTTTCCTCCTAGCAATAAGAGAAACAAAAACCTCTCTCAATTTCTCATTTGGAGGTCTGTAACTTTAGTTAGAGTGAGTCCGGTGCTGATTCAACGAGTCCTGTGCTTGACCATGTGAGTCTTGCACTTAGCTATGTGAGACCTGCCTTTGTGCAATGTGAGTCTTGTGCTTGGCTATGTGAGTCCTAAGTTTTCTGCAATCGCCTATAGAATAGTCGAGACCATCCTCTCAGAGATGGCCTTTGAGATCCACCTGACGTATATGGAGAGTTCTTCCCTCCTTCGGACATCGACACCCGCAGATCTTCCATAGCCCCAAATTTCGGGCTTCAACACATTACTAGCTTTTTCTAGTCGGCCTAAGATGTTGGTTGAGGGGGTCTCCTTCTTGCCTCCTCTTCCTTTCCTTCCTCCGCTTGTTGGGGTTTTGTTGATTCCTACAGGTTTCTTTGGGCCTCTCTCTTTGCCTGTTCTTCTTTCTCTTCTTCTCTTTTCTGGTTGTATTCAGGGACCTTTTGGTTCTCTGGCTGAGTTATTGTTCACTTTCTTTGTATTGGTGCAATCCCATTGACCTACTTTTTGGTTATTTGTTGGACATTTAATATATTTATCTTATCTAAAGTGATTTAGCTTTCAAATATTTTCAAATGACCTACTCATACACAATATTGCACTCCAACTTACAAGAAATATTAGGAAATGAAAATATTCAGATTACAATGGAATTTTCAAAAATAGATCAAATATATTCTACATTTTATCTTAAATAAGCTATCTAGTTCTTAAGAATACATCCAAATCCACTTTATAATAGAAAAATAGTGTTATTTTGTGCATTGATGAGACTTAGTTTGGTCTCATCACTCCCTCACACTTAACTTTATGCACATCCTCATGCATAGTATTGATTTCAATGCAGATTTTGATTTTGAGTCCTCTTTTTCTTTTTCTCTTTTTGTACAAGATCTGGTCATTTTTTATTCACAAAACCTATATGTCTCTTTTCTTTTCTTTTCAAAATCAACGTATGTTTTGTATATATTAACCCTTCTCTTCTATAGTTTTCAAAAATCTTTGTAGGCTTGTATTTCTTCTCCCCCACACTTGACTTCTTGCATGATTGATTTTTTTTTTTTCACAAAAGAAGTTATTTGCTTCTTTTCTACACTTTTATTTCAACATCTAATCTCTCTCATCTACTGCTACAAGCCTTATTGAAAAAAAAATATATAATTTTCTTTCTTTTGGATAGGTTCTTGGAAGTGGACTTATCTGTAATCAAAACAACTAATAACTTATTTAAGAATAAAATGATAGAATATACCTGAACCATATTTCAAAGTTATCCATGTTTTCTTATTGTTGCACAACCCTGATTTCTGTAATGTTAGAGAAAACAGTAAAGAAAGTCAAATCTTTTACTTGCAACACCAATATTTTCAGCTTCAAAGGACTCCAACCTTACATTCTGAAAAAAATAGCAAATTGTATCAAAGATATTTTATTGCCATTGGGAAAAACAACCATTTACTGGTTTTTTTTTCCCCCTCTTTTTTGAAAAAGAGCCGCCATTTACTAGTTTTCAACTTTTTTTTTCTTTTTTCTTTTTTTAGAAAAGAGTTGCTTTACTATTTAACTTTGCAATTATTTCCTTATTCTTTTGCACTCCTTGATCAACCATGTAGTTTGTATCTACATCCTTCATTCTAGCTCTTTCAGAATTCCCGAGAGGGCTTTGATAATTCCCATGGGCCATGGGACCTATACCTGATCCAAGGGGGCAAGTGGGATTGGCCATACCTGTTCGGCCGGATCCGCTTCTATTCTATACGGTTCAATCGCGCCAAGCCAATATATAGATAGTTCAGGGCTGTCAATGGTTTCATTCACGAGCTGCTTGCATGATGGTTAGAACCCGTGGTTGAGATCTCTTTGTTCTGCAAAAAATTTTGCTTCTGGATTTTTTTCTTCTTCAAGAATCTCCGCTATTTGTTCAATTTCCAATGGAGAAATGATATCGATCAAACAAGTCGTTTTCCCCTATTACTAGGCCTTGAAGTAGTTGTTTCCAACTACCACATTGCATCAACAAATGTGGAAATTGTTAGAAACTGATTTGTCTCACGGAGTCAAAAGAAAAGTGTTAGTTGCATGTTGACAAAAAACGCATGAGTTACTATAGTAAAATCAATGCATGCAATCCCTTTTCTTTTAGCAAAAACATTCAACATGATGTCTTTTTTTCCATCTCTCAGTAACAAAAAACGTTGTAGGCATCCTTCCTTCCTCTTTATAGCTCTTCAATCGTATATTTGAGGGTTTTTATCTCTTGGTATACAACTAGATCTTTATGCTTTTTCAACCCTGTATTGACATGCATGAGCAGATCTTCCCCTATAATGTTTATTGTTTATCCTGCACAAAGTTTGTTTTAGGGGGTTTGTTTTTGGTAAATCTTTTGTGAATCTCTAATCCTACGAATTTAAATAAACTTCTAATCTAAATTAAGGATTTGTAAGAGATTCATGTTCCATTCACTCAAATAGCTTGAAAGTTACCTGTTGTCACTACGATAATTTTTATATCATCTGAAGGAATGAAAACTTCTAGAATTTCTCTCACTAAGCCCAAATATTTAACTAAAATAAAAATAAAAATTAAAACTACCATTTAAAAGGATTGGTAAACCAATATCTCCCTTAAGTTAAGATTTCGTAAGAAATCCTGTTCCACTTACTCCAATGGCATGAAGAGTAATTTGTTGTCACAACAAAAACTCTTTTATATCTTTTGAAGAAGTAAGGAAATTTGTTTTCTAAATGGAAACTTACAAGATTCTTCTTACTAATCTTAACTTAGCAACTTATTCCTATTGACACTGTTCTTGGCGGTGACACCAAAAATGACAAGGGTCGTTGTAGTCCTCATCATTTAATTATAAAGAATGTCAAAACCAGACGTTGTCCAAGGCTATCTGCAAAAGGGGCTGAAGGAAACGATTTGCCAGTTCTTTGCTCTAGAATTGAAAATGCTTGAAAGGAAATTCAATAACTGAAAGTGAATCTAATCTAACAAACTGAAATAAATAACTGAAAGCAAATCTAATCTAACAAACTGAAAGCAAATTTAGTTTAACAAATTAAAATAAATAACTGAAAATAAATACTTGAAGGTAAACAAATGAAAGTGAAGCTTCATAAACGAAATCCTAAATGAAACACACAATGCTGATTTAAACAATCTAAGTAAACAATAATGATTTTATTCTTAAAAAACATTAAACCATCCCCTCCTTGGGTAAGAGTGGGCCCTTGCTCTTCCCTCAAAGTTGGGTTAAAAAAACTAAAAACAAGCTGCTGCCAAGATACTTGAACGTATATTTTATTAATTAGAAATGATGTTACAAAAATCATCCATCTTCTACAATCGTTTGCATTGAGTGCTTTGGAGAGATATTTATAACTCATCCCTTGGTCAATACTCCAAGATTATAGAACTACCTACCTATAATCTTGGGCAAGACTTGACTACATCTTCCACTTTCCAATGAGATAAATGTGGAAGGAATTTATTCAAACACTACAACTCCAGATTTAACTACTTCCACTTGACAAAGAGACAAATGTGGAAGAGATTTAATCAAACACTACAACTCTAAATTAAACTACCTCTTTCTTTTGCACTAAACTACTTCCACTTACGAAGGAGACAAATGTGGAATATATTTATAATTCAAACACTACAACTCTAGATTGAGCTACCTCTTCCACTTGCTGCCCATGGTGACACAAATATGACAACGACATGGGAAGAGACCAAAAACTGAATTGTAATTTTCAATATCATACCTTGGGCTGTCCTCCACTTGTTCATCTTCTTTTTCCAAATGAAGCATGGTTGAGATCTCTTCATATTCAACTAGTGAAGCTCTTCCCACCTTGACTTCATCCATATTTTGTTGGCATGTGCATGGAGCCTCTTCGTGGTCCTTGCCAAAGTCATGAACACCTAAGTCACCAAGTTGGTGTTCGTGCTCGTGTTCGGCGAGGATAAAATTCGACAAAAAATCGTCAATTGATTAAGTTCAGGAAATTTTTTTGTCAATAAATTCAAATCATATAAATCTTCATTTTTTATTATTTTATTTTTAAATTAAATAATAAATATACAAGAACAACTACTTGAACAATAAACATTAAACTTAATAAATTAAAATTTAGCATGAAGGTTTAACTTTTATTTTTAAAAAAATAATAAAATATAACCTAAACCCGTAACTTGTAAGCTCAGTTTTTATTAAAAAAATAAAAATGAAACCTAAACCCGTAACTTGTGAGTTCAAGTTTTTATTAAAAATAAATACAATTTAAAAAATAAAAAAGGTAAACAATGAAACCTAAACTTACTAAATTTAAGTGTAATATTGCAATCCGCTACAAAAAGTCATATTTGGGAATCGTAGCATTACAAATGTATTTTATTCACCGTGTAAATTCAGCTGGACATCGAGGGGTTGAAATGCTAAAAGGACAACACAATTTAGGGCTGGAGTGAGGATTTGTTGGCTAGATTTTCTGCATAGCATCAAACCTAGGCAGTCATGAGATAAATCTCCCTCATTTAACCGGTGAGGCTCCCGTGTCAGATTTGTCAATATAAATGTGTTTTTATCTATCAGGGGTTTTACTTTAACCACTTAGTTCATGAACCATAACTAAGAAGTTCTGCAGCAAGTAAGCAGCTGTTTAAGAAAGGAAAATTATAGAAGAAGAAAGTAAAGGTATTACAGAGAAGAAGTAAGGAAGATGTGCATCCCAATTAGTAGATAGCAGAGCTAATTGCATGCACATAGAAGAAACTTAATAGATTTGAACACACAGAATTATAAAGCAAAGGCAGTTCTAGATCCAGATCTAAAATAACACAAAGTTTACTCAAAAGATCTAAAGATTTAAAAGCAAGAAACACAGTATGCCATGACACAAAGTTCTCCGGAAACCTGCTTCTTTGTATTCCTCTGCTACAAGTGGCTCTCAAGGGTTTAGCACAAAGTCTAGAACTCAGGATTGCTGCTTACAAATTCTGATCGATCATTAACCCGGAGGTTCTTTTCCTACTTATAGAATGTAGGAGGGAAAGTACAAATAGAAGCATAGTTACCATATTCGGGCGAATTCGGTCCATATTCGGTTCGGACCGAATTTTTTTGCAAAACCGAACTTGTTCGGTATGTTCGCTGCGGCCTTTCTTTAAAAAACGGTTTATAAAATAAATAAATAAAAACGATTTATTGCTCAACCGGAACCCTAAACCGAAGCGTTGAAAAGTAAAAGGGAAAAACGTTGAAAGAGACACTAAAACCCACGATTTGAGAGGCGCGATTTGAGAGACGCGATTTGAGAGGTAAAAACGTTGAAAGAAGACGCGGGAGAAAAACCCCAACAAAGGCGCAACACACGTGAGAGGAAAACGACCTTGCGGGCTGTTATTGCGAGTTGTTTTGATCTGGCCGCCATTGCTTTGGTTGCTCGAACTATCCAGCCATCGCCGCGCCACCGCTGTATGTTTCAATATGCAATGCATTGTTTTAATTTTTAGGTTTAACTTTATTTTAGTATGGTTTAGCAATAAAACTTAGTTTTGTTTTATTTTAGGTTTCCATTTAAGTTTTTAACTATGTTTTAGTTAGTTTTAGATTTAATTTAATAATTAAATTTCCTACAAATTGGTAATAGTAAAGTGTAAACTACGATTTAAGTTCTTAGTTATTAAATCATTTAACATTTCTTTGTAGTTATTTTGGGATCATTTAGTTTTATTATTATTTTAATTTTAATTTTAAAATGATACTTAATAAGTATTTAATATTTATTGTAATTCATATAATAGGTTTTTTATGATTTAAGTTGTGAATTATATACTAGGTTTTATTTTTTTTTAATGAATATTATAAATTATTGTTTATTTATTTGTTTGTATGTAAAAAATATTAAGTAAACCGTAATATTTATTTATTAATTAAACTATAATTGTTATTTATTAATTTGTTAGTAAGTAAAAAAATGTAAAATGTTGTCCTAATATTTGAATTTTGCAGGTTCAAAGGGTAATTGCAAGGTAAAGGGAAAGACAAGTGTATCAAGATGTCTAGCAGCAATCGTTCCTTGGAGATGAAATACATCGTCCAAAGAGATGACGATAAACTACATTTGAGATGCACCTTGTGCAATGGGAATATTACAGGCAGTATAACTAGAGTTCGGTATCATTACTTGGGAGGATCTAAAGATGTCAAGCAGTGTCCAATAGCAAATGTGAATTCAGAGGAAGCTGAATACAAAGATTTCATACATCGAGTTCAAGCTAAATTTAATGTGAGTCGTGTTGGATCATTAGCTTCAGAAGCAAAGAAAGCTAAAATCCAACACTCTATCTCACAAATGGGCTCCTTCAACAGTTCAAACCGCTCTTCATCACCATTTTCAGAAGGAAGTGAAAGTGCAAGCAAAGTGGAAAAGTCACAAGGTTCATTGAAGTCCATGTGGAGGCCACAACACAAACATGAGGTAGACAGGTTGGCAGCTAGATTGTTTTATGCAGAGGCCATCCCTTTCAATGTCATTCGTTCCCCACATTTCAAGTCTTTCATAGATGCAACAATTGAGTTTGGGAAGGGTTACACATTGCCTTGTTATGAAAGACTAAGAACCAGTCTTCTTGAGGAGGTGTCATCCATATCCAGTGAGCTAGATGAAATGAAAAAAAGTTGGAAAAGAACAGGTTGCACAATAGTAAGTGATGGATGGTCAGATTCAAGGCGAAGGCCACTCTTAAATCTTTTGGCAATATCTCCTCAAGGTGCAATGTTTATAAAGTCTATTGATACCGCAGATAATGAGCAAAAACTTCTCTTTTCATTTCCAAATGCATTGAATCAGCCATTTTGGAGATAGGAGAAGATAATGTTGTTCAAGTTATTACGAGATAATGCAGCCAATTGCAAAGGAGCGGGAGAGATACTCATGGAGACATTTCCTCATATCTTTTGGACACCTTGTGCAGCCCATGTGTTGGATCTTTTGCTTGAAGATCTATCAAAAATAGAATGGGTAAGTAATATTGTGATTGAAGGAAAACAAATCTCTAAGTTTATCCTCAATCACCGGTTGACATTGAACTTGTATCGTTCTTTTGCAAAACATGAGCTTCTTTCACCTGCCGAAACAAGATTTGCCACCAACTTCATTACTTTGCAGAGGGAGGTAGAGGAGAGGACAACATTAAGAAAAGTGGTGGTTACTAGATGAATGGGTAGAGTCAAAGCTTTCCAAGGAAACCCATTCAAAAGAAATTGAAAAAATTATCTTAGGGGACACATTTTGGGATGGCGCTAAGAAGGTTGTAAATGTATTTGAGCCACTTGTTCGAATTTTGAGAATGGTTGATGGAAATCAGCCATGCATGGGTTTTGTATATGAGGGCATGGATAGAGCAAAGGAAGAAATCCAAAAGATACTAGCAGATGATGTTGAAGAAGTCAAACGTATTTGGGAAATCGTGGACAAACGATGGTTCATGCTACACCGTCCTCTACATGCAGCAGCCTGTTATTTAGATCCTAAATTAGTAGAGGTGGATCATGATGCAGATGAGGAGATAAAGAGAGGTATACTTGCAACCATAGATAGGTTGATACATGATGAGGATGGGAAGGAAAAAGCAAGAGAACAACTTACTATTTTCAAGAACCAACTCAAAATGTTTGGTGAAAAGGAAGCAAGGGCAAGTAGGATGACATGGGAACCATCTAAATGGTGGCAGACTTATGGGTCTTCTACTCCACATTTGCAGAAGCTTGCCGTGCGAATTTTCAGCCAATGTTCTAGTGCTTCTGCTTGTGAAAGAAATTGGAGTACACATGATTTAATCCACACAAACAAGAGGAATCGATTAGGGGCTCAAAAACTCTCTGATCTTGTTTTTGTGCATAGCAATTTATGATTGCTTACTCACTCTCTTGCAAATGAAGATGACAACTCTCGCCTGGGAGAAGCATGTTTTGGAGATGAAGAAAATGTTGCTGATAATAACCCTACTGCTGCAGTATTAGATGAAGATGCTAGTGAAGGATTTGATGTAGAAGCAGGATTTGATGTTGCAAATGTTTAAAATTGCATTTTAATTTTTGGTTAATGCTCAAAACTTTGAAGTTTGAGCAATGGATAATTCTCATCGCTATATATTATATCAATATGTATTAAAATTTAACTATGAAGAATGAAGTATGAAGTATGAACTATGAATTTTCATTGTCTGTCATAAATATAACTTGTAAGTCTTAAGTTTACCATGGATTTTGCTATACATTTATATGTTTTAAGACTTTACTCTTTAGTATACTTGTACTCTAAAACAGTTTTATATTTTTTGAAAATTTATATTTTTTTGAACCATACCGAACCGAACCGAATTTTTGCAAAATTCTGAACTTCCGAACTTTTTTCCATGTCCGAACAACCCGAACTTTTCGAACATGGTAACTATGAATAGAAGACTCAAACTGAACTAAAGTATGGACAACAAGTAAAGATGACATTTGGCAATCATCCTCAACTAACTTCTTCTTAAGTGACACATGTATCACTTAACTAATAGAATAGTTCCACATGACTTCAAGTAATGGTTGCAAAACCAATAACTTAGAAGTTTTACAATTTCATCCGGGAACATAGAAAATAGAAGAAGAAAGAATAGAAGAAGTCATGCCAGCTGTAATGTTTACATCTTCTTCTTGTTCTGATATCTGATATACTTGTCGAACATATAATTCAGCATCCTTCCATCTGTTTTAGCCACTGCTTCCTTCTCTGTCCTGAACTGCAGCAACCCTTCATTCAACACTTTGCTGCATGCTTCCACCTCTTCCAAACTCGGCCCGAACCTCGCAATGTCTGCCTGCAGCGCCACCAATCTACTGATAGAATTCATCGTGAAAGGCTTGGTAGCTTTATCAATTCTCTTTTGCACCATCAGAAGAGAACCTTCCAGGGAATCATGCACCTCGTTAGAAACAATCCGCACGTATGAAGTAACACCTCCATCCACTCTTTCCTCAGTGAAAGAAACGCTACTGTCTGGTAAATCTGATGTTCTACTCTCTCGAGCACTGCGCATCCTTTTCAGCAAAACTCTGCAGATCTCCAAACGGAAAGATACTGCAAACTCTAGCTGCTTCCCCTTCTCGACTGATCCATCCGGTACAATTTGTTCTGCAACCAACACATCTCCCGGCAGCTTGTTGATCTCGGCCAAAATACTCAGGTTACTCTCTGCAACTGTATTCATGCCTTCTATGCTTTCCATCAGTTGCTTTAGTTGATTTGCTGCATCTTTCATAACCTTTAGAGGGTGGCACTTCCCCAAGTTGCACAGAAGCTTGACGAATAATCAGATTCTTCCATTCGTCAATAGCCTTTACTTGATTGCTTGCATCTTCCATTTCCTACATAAGATGATCGCTCACCGCTTCTGAAATGGAAAATGGGAATGGAAGGTTTAGCAACCTTGGCTATGATCTCACATAATTGAGATATTTGCTTCTGAACTCTTCTTTCTCCGCCTTTTCACTTTGCTCGAGCCTAAGGAACAAAGCATCCAACAATGTTTGCGTGTCCTGCTTCAATCCTTCAGTGGTAGCTTGACCGAGTGGTATTTTGGTCACCGTCACATCTTCTGCCGTGAGCTCCTCTTCTATCTTTCCTTCCGCCGGAATTGATATCTCAGCAAACTTTTCTCCCGAATCTTTGATGATCAACCTAGAAGTTGCTTTAGCAACTTTAGGCCTTCTGTCTCTTCTGCTCAGATCCTGAAGTAGCTGCAAGTCATGCTCCTCTAAGTTCATCTCTACTCTTGCTTCCGGAACCAACTGCAAAGCTAACCATCCCGAGAAGTTATTTCTCGGGGAGTAAGAAGTCACTGAGTGCACTACCATCTCCCGCTCTGCATCCTCTCCGTCAGAAAGTGCCACAGTGTCATGGCTGCCATCTTCTGAAACATCCAAGGACAAAGCTCTTTCGAACTCCGTCATCTGCAGCTTCAACATCTCCTCTGGAACGGGTGCTGAACGAAGTGGCTGCGGAGAGAAAACGAACGTCGCCGGTTTTAATGAAGGCATGGAAGCATCCTGCTGCTGCGGTGCAATAGTTGGTGATCTTCTGGGTACTGGAGAAGTCGGAGTCAAAGCTATGGTCGTAGAAGTGGTCTTTTCTTTCTCTTGAGATCTTCTGTGTACTTTCAACTTCTCGGACCTTCTGCTGCTTTCTCCTTCATGCTTTCGTTTGAGGGAATCTCCTGCGCCGAAGTTGCCCGTGATTTGATTCATCAATACTTCATCAAGGCAATATCCCTTCGTTAGCGGCCCACCAAGTATTCACCAACACGGCTCCGATCTCTCTTGAATGAATGGCGACCTCCATGTTATCCTCGCAAAGATAGCTTTATCTCCTCCCATCGATGATAAGTGTCAAGTACCACGTTCCCATCATCTTTAAGATCTGCGCAGTATCCGCGCTAGTCCAAAGTCGAACACTTGCTTTCCTGATAACCTTGCTGAAATCTTTCTTTCTAACCTCGTACTCACTTCTGCACTTCATCCAGAAATCTTCTAACGAAGGCACATGTGCGTACTCCTGGGAGATTGTCTTCCTGGCTACTCCAAATGGATCGAAGTTAAGCCGTGCAGGGAAAAACTCTTGCTCATACTCGGATAACATTTGCGCTTCCATCCCTCGAGCTCTGTGAATGCTGATGCAACTGTAATATCCCACAGTGATTGGGAAGAAGCCCGTAGACTTGTGCCGTTTCAACTGAAGGTCGTGTAACTCTACGAGTTGCCTGCTCAGCTCCATGGTGATCACTCTATCACTTGGATACCTGGGCATCTTTATAGGTTCTCCAGAAAAGCCCGTAACCCTGAGGTATGTGAAATCTGCAAACTGGATGAATAAACTGCCAATCTTGGACACTGCTTCCCACGCTTCCTTGCTTACCCTGTGAGTCTTCAAGTCTTTGTCTAGCCTGCAGATGAAATTGTAGAAGAAGTCATCGTTGATCACTTTGAAGTCCTTCTCGCATGCAGGTACAGTAAGCTGTGGGTAGCACTCGAAAATGGGGTCCTTGGAAAGAACACCACATCTATCCAGCTTGGAAAAGACACCCTGTGAAGCTGCAGCATATACCAAGTACGAAGTCATCTTGAAGCTGAAAGTACGCTTCACGTTCCGAAGTTGCTCACCGATGTTGCTGCTAATAATTTCCGACCAATTGATTATAGAATCAACCTTGTTGATTTCAATGGTCCTGATGAAAGCATACATCCATGTACGGAAAGTGTAGGCATTCGCTTCGCCATTCATCCTGCATAGCAATTTGACGACATCATCTGCTTCCTGCACCAAATTGGACCGTGGAAGAGTTCTCGGGAACTTTGAAGGGGATCTAGGCTTCTTCATGAACCGGTTGTTCATTATGCTCACGCAATCAACTCTATGTTTCTCCCATCTACTGTCAGCATCCTGAATGCTAATAGAAGTCACCACCTTTCGCACTGGAATCTTCAGACAATAATTGATGAATTCCGCATCCAAACGAATTATTGTCTTTCCCGCAACATCACGCACTGATCTGGATGAAGGATGATAAGATCTAGCACACTCCATCACGAACTCTGGCAATTGGGCTGTATATGGGAAAGCTGCAGCTCGGATAATTCCGTTACTTTTGACCGCACGCATGAGTGAAGTCTTTCCAGCTCTGGATCTATCAATCAAATCAGAAAGAGGTTCTGGGCCTAGATCCGTGTCTCCTATGTCTGAAAGTTTGGAAGCAATGCATGAATCCATCGTGCTCTCTTTTTCATCTCCTTTCGCCATGGCTTTATCTATCTTTGTCTGAATAATTCTTTTTCTTCTAACTTGGCCGGATTTCTTCAATACTGGTGCAGATCTGGACAATTCTTCAGATTCGGAGGATATTTGCAATGTATTGGACATTGATAAAAACTCCTTTTCTTTTGTAAAGCACCTGTAATGAATTCCTGCAATTTATTCAGACAAAAATGGCCACCGGAGCATGAATAGTGAATTTAAATTATAAAAATCTGCACTTTTCAAGCCTGCTGCCCCAAAAATTGGTGTTTAATTTGCACATAAAGAGAGCATGAATCCTTTCAATCAACACCTGAGCTCCTGTAACACCTGTGAAAACAACTATGTAGACGAAGATCAACCTTCTCCAAAGCATGCGCCAAATCTGGAAGCTTTTAGCCTTGTTAGCACTTTGTCTGAACAAAATCCTTCCTCTAATGGGGCGCACTTTTCCTCCTAGCTGCAATTCTTTACCTGTGAATTAAATTATTCACCCATATGGCTGCCCATGCTTATATAACCTTCACAATTCTATAATTAATAATTGCCCTAACAATTAAAGGCAATTAATTAATTAAAAATCATGCTTTTCTCTTTTAAAAATAGCATGTTTAAGGACAGCCATCCAATAAATTAAATTAATCCAATTTAATCCTTCACACAACACTTCACTCAAGCCCCACAGTGTGCTTTGACCATAGCCACTGAAAATAGAAATTAATTTAATGTTTTAATGCTTCAAAAAACATTAAATAATGCCCAAATGGGGCGCACTTTTTGAGAGGAAGGGGGCAGCCACTAAATAAATTAAATTTAATTAATTTAATTCCTTTCTTTTATTCCACCTTTGACTTGTTGACCTCCTCCAAGCTTGGGCGCACTTTTTGAGAAGAAAGATTAATAAAAATAATCAATTTTAATTCTTTTAATCTCTCACCAAAGGGGGCGCACTTTTTTGCACATGTAATTCTATTTTTAAGAATTTTTTGATAACGGGATGCTTTACCCTGCCAGGCAGGCACCAAAACCCCGTGATCCACTTAAGTGATTTTTATAACACGGGAAAAAGTACCCTGCCAGGCAGGTATAAAATTCCCACCCTGCCTGCGGCTTATATTTTTCCCATCGCAGCTTAAATCCTTTGTTTTCCAAAAATGTGCCCATCCCCGCAGGGGCTCTTCTGTGCACGACTTCGCTTTTTCCCAGTGATCCAGACCTCCGATGGCGACTTCCTCCGGGCACAATGTGCGTATATGTTTTCTAGCTGCTCCAGGCCAAAAATCGGGCTTACCCGGCAAAGGAGTTGTTCTAGAGAAATTTTACAGAAAACAGAACGGGACACCACAAAAACACGAAAAATTGCCAAAAGTTACAAATAAAGCCCAAAACTTAAAATAAGTTAAAATCCTTCTGGTACATAGGAATAATAACATATTCGCTCATAATGGAGTTAAAACAGAGCGCAAATAGCCTCATACGGGGCTCAAAATAATTAAATACAAATTTCCCGCAGACAAATCCCGACGACAGAATAAAACAATTTTGGGCATCTGGGTATTTGGCGAAAAAGGCTAATATGGCTCTTTAGGATTATTTTGACGCAATACAGGAACTTTCAGGCAATAAAAACAACAAACGACCCACTATTTTAAAAGTACGAAATTTTTTCGGATTGGGTAGTCACAGATTTCAGGGTGAAATCTGAGTGACACCAGGATTCACTAATGAGCAGAGGTTTGGACATTAAATGCTTAAAGAAAAGCACAACAGACTAGACTCTGCCACCGCTTTGAAACCCTAACCGTAACGGACAAAAATGCTATAATAAGAATAATAAACGACTTTACAGGACTTTTCAACGATTTTTTTGTTTGGAGCTTTCAATAAAATCGTATAATTTATTTGAATATTCAAATTTCCTATCGAATTTAAACGTTTTTTTTACTATTTTATTAGAATTCGCTGACTTTCAAATTTTAAGTTCAAATTCAAAGTGAATTTTGCGACTTAGATGAACACTCTCAATTTGTCTCTTATGAGCTACTCTTTTGAAAATTCCAACAAACCGATCATTATCATTACTATGCAAATCGAATTCATCCTTGGTTCGATCTTCTGAATGTTCGGAATATGGTTAGGGGCCTCTTGGAAAAGCTCCTTTTTCCATTTAATACCCTTCTTCTCATCTTTGTTAGAATAATTCTCATGATGATCAAAACCTTGCAAATACATAGTGTGAGGGTGATGCAATAAATTAGTTTGCTTACCATTTGTTGCTGATATGTAAATTCCAATAGACTGAAAACCAACATGAGTATCAGGTGAGGCCTCCTTTTGAAGGGCATGCCTCTCAATAGGGTCATCTTGAATCTCAACCTCAAGAACCTCTTGTAGATTTGATTTTCCTTCACCATCTTGCCGCCACATGCAATCATTGGAAATCAATAAAACATCATTTATTGTCAAAGAATCTTTACCTTCACGTTGCATATTGGTCTTCTTTTGTTCTTGTTTTATGATTTCTTCTTCTTGCCTTATCACCAAGGGAGAATCTTTTTCCTCTTTGGCTAGAACATCTTTCCCATTTTCCTTTGGCATGGTAGATTCCTCCATGGGCTGTTCTCTCTCCATTACTTGCAGCCCTGATTTTTCTTCTTGCTCTGCCATTGCAATTTGGAAGTTCTCCTCTTCCTTTCTCCAGGCATGTTGAAGATCCTTTTGTGGTGCTTGAGACCTAGGTCCTTGCCTTACTCTTCCTTTGTTCACTCCTATGAATTCTACAAGGGATAGGGCATCACGAATCTCAACTGGAAGGGCCCTATACTCCTCATAGCTGGCCATGCAATGTTATGACCCACTGAATGTTGTGTTTCAACCACTGAATGACTTCCTTTCTTGGGAGGAAGGTAGGCTAGAATGACCTAGATGAAGAATCACTCACAATTCTTGGTGGCTGAATATTATTGCTTGCCTTTGAAGAGCTTCCTTCACCATTTAGGTTTTGCATGGCATGGATCAACTGTGCCATCTTATTCGCCAATCTTTCTTGCCCTAGGGCAAACCTCTCAACCCTAGCATCATCAAAATGTATGTTTGCCATTTATCTACTCTTGAATGAAACCCTCCAGGATGGGAAGATCGAAGCTCTGATACCACTATAATGTCCCTTTCTAGGGCTGAACTGAAAAGCAATGAAATAGCACAAACCCAAACTGAAAATATTTTGATTTTTATATCAGCCAACTGAAAAATAGAACAGTGAACAACAGTCTGATTTTTAGAACAACAGCAAGGAAAAAGCATTAATTCATCAAAATATCACCATTCACATCATCCAAAGTATGTAGAGGCACTTTAGGAATATTTTAGAACAATTATCAACCAAGAAATCAGCCTCTACACCCAGCTGGGATTAAAAATAATGATAGCAGAGTATGCCCTTACAAAATGGCTGGAAATGAATGATTCCAAGCCCTACAAATGAAGTACAAAGTAGATTCCAGCTGCCAAAAATATGGAGAATGCAATGATGGCTGAGTTGAGTGATGCTGTGCCCTAGAAACCACCAATCACTTCCCCAAGGTGGGTCGCTCCCCTAGGAGAGGGGCTGAATTTCACCTTAGGACCAAACCCTCGCTGAAAATAGGCCTTATCCACCTCTTTGAAGCACTTGGAACAATTAATTGAAGAGTTTTCGTTCTCCAATTATCAAGGAAGGGTTTTGTCTTCCTTGTGAAGCCACACCAAAGGATTTTCGCCCCTTAGTGGAAGGAAATTGAGCAAACAGCCCAAAACCAAGTAAAGTATAAATTATATGCCAAAAGATGATCCCCAAATGAGTCCAAGTGACCCCTTTTATATCCTTTTGGTGGCGCCAAACCCAATGAGGGAGTTTCCCCCATGACTGACCTCATAATGATGTTGTTTTTTTTTGTCTTTGGCTTTTTACTCCTCCAACCCAGCCGACCTAGCTTATGAGAGAAACCATGAAAGAAAAATGCAAATGCTCATGAAAAAGACTGAAAAACATGACAAACACTTCCCTTGTTCACCTCCTTCTTGCCCACAGAAAGTGGAATGGGCTAGAAGTCTCCAAAACGAACTAGTTTGAAAAAGGGGACATTACAACTTTACATTACAATGCAATGATGAATTATTTATTCATAACACAATATATTTGTTAGATTGAAAAAAGTTAAAATTCTTCTTGAAAATTAACAATAAGAAATTTTAACTTAAAATCAGACTCAAACTCTGTAATTAGTATGTTAAGTTTAAGGTAACTTATCATGTATATTATTAGTACTTTTAACATTTGGCCTTCATTATGTGAACATATTTGAAGTGTTTTATCCAGCCCCCTACTTATATATTTCTCTAAATTTGCACCAAAATTTGTAGTAAATATATCAAAATTAACATCTCAAATTTATATCAGTAGCTGTGTATCTTTTGGCTTCCTTCTAATATCAAATAGCTGTAATGTGCTTATCTTGCAATTAATGGATATTACAGTTTCCCAGTTCATATTTTGGAGGAATACCTTCATGATTGAAACGGATTATAGCCCACAAGTTTACTTCTGCACTCAATAGAAAAGCTGTGGATGCATCAGAAATAAGTCCCATTAAAAGGACTCAATTTTCTGCATGCATTTCTAGTGATTTAAATGTCTCTTTCAGTCCACAAATTTGATGAAAAACTCATGCACTTTTTTTGGTGGTTTTGTTGACCCTATCCTTGATATGCACATTGCATGAAAATTTTAGGAGCTATTTCTCGAGCTTGATTAAGCACACATCCTGCAGGGTCTCACGGAGGAACTCCTTTACATCATGCTGCGAAACGAGGCCACGATAGAACTGTAACGCTGCTGCTTCATCGTGGAGGTGTGTTTAAATATATTTCTGCTGTTTGCATCCACATGTCTAAATTGAAATGAAATGTAGTAGCTTCTGCAGAACTTTGAGGATTTATAGAATGCAGATTTTGCATTTCTAATGATGGTTATTTTACACACCATTGACTTCACATATTTTATGTATCCAGCAAATCCTTTAGCAATTAATGATGATTGTGAGACACCTCTTCAAATGGCAAGGGCTAGGGGCCATGTTACTGTTGTCCGGATAATTGAGGTAAAGGAATATATCTGGTTCTTTCTAGTTATTTGAATGTCTCTAGATTTCTTTGCCTCTGAATAGCATCTTGAGGGAATAATCATTAAGAAAAAGCTGCTTTGAACACTGAATTAAAAATTGCATTCTCATATGCAAATACATTACCTGTATAGTATGTAATTTCATCCCATGGTGTGATTAAATCCTCTCATTTGCAATTGGTTATGTAGGCATGTTACAAATGGTGTGCTATAAGTCAACTCTCTGTGCAATTTTTCTGTGAATGTTTTTCATTGAATGACATTTTAATATTTGTAGCAATATTCTGTAGTGAACTATATTTTTAGCGTTGTTTTCCATATATTATTATAATCTTGCGGGATTTGGAAATTTATAACAGGGATGGATTTCTCTCTTTTCTGGTATGATTCGAGAATTATCTGGACCAGGCTTCTTGGAAGCATTAGCACCTCAGTGGGTATCAAAGAAAATGTAGGTATCAGTAATGATTCTTCCTGACAAGAAAAATAAACTTAGTCACCTCTCCTTTCTTTACAATTTCATACAGTTCAGCTCGAAATTATGATTTATACTGTTTTTGCATTTACTGAGGGCTTTTGATTTTAGACATATATCTGGAAAATAACATGCATGCATAAACAGAAAGGCATTTTGTGACCATAAACTTTACTTTCTCAATGTTGTTCCTAAGCAAATTTGGCTTCTGATGTCCTTTTTCAGGTAGCTGAGTTATTTATTTTTATTAGTTAATGGGTTCTTTCTTTTGGTGGTTTTTTGAAGATTTTCTTAAAGCAGGAGACATATGATTTTAGTATGACTTTGAATTATAATATAATCTTGCAGCTGGGCTGTGGTCTTGCCTTCTGCATCATCTAATCCTAGAAGGCCTCCAAGATTTGAGTTGGCGATTTATCCAACTCCAAAGGTAGTGTAATGTTGGATAAGCAATCACTTGTATATTAAAATATTTTAATGCCAAGATGAAACATCTCCCATGAATCTAACTCTGTTAATCTGATTTCTTCAAATAGCCTTAAGAGTGTAAGTGTCAGCTGTTTTTGACCTGAATTTTGGTATTCTTAAATACTGTCAATTAAAAACCTTTTGATCTTCTTATTCTGAGTATGTTGGAATATCCTTCGTAATTTACATGTATTAGTTTTTATATAAGCTGGACATGTTGAAGATTTTAAGCATATTTTATGCTTTTGAATGTAATATTGTTGTTGATTTGAGTGTTAGGTTTCTCAACCGCGGACAATTATTTTTCTATCAAAAGCTGAAATCGAAGAACCCAAGTTCAGTTTGCCAGATCCTGTGCTTGTGCTATTTGACAAGGGTATAAGTGAGTTTTTCTTCTCATTATGATTATATATATTTCTATGCATCAAAATATGGAGTATGTTCACAGTTACCAATGGCATGTAGAGTTATATTTTTTGTTTTCTCTATTCATACTCTTTTATATAGGTTCTGTCAGTGCTAGTTAGTGACAATTGACTTTAAATATGTTCAAATACTAAAGTTGTTTTGATGTTACATGTTTCTTCTATTCAATCAATGTAACGAGTAAATATTATTACAAATTTCTTTATTTTTCTTAGAATTTTTGTATATCTTTTTCTTGCATTGCACATCATGAGGAAGTTTTCATATCCGTCATATCTCACATCTAGGATTTCACTCACTTTCTTCATGATATATCAATTTTCTGGGAAGACATGAATTTTTCGTTATTTTATTTCAATTTTCTTGTGGTTTTCTGTATTTTTCATTGTATAAAATGATGCATGTTTCCGTGCTACTCATATCAAGATTTACACATTTGTCATAATTTTTTACTTATTGGCATCTTTCATATGTGATAACTACACTTATGTTGCATCAAATGTTATTTTAGTCTTGCATACTTGTAATACATTTTGGCACTTTAAATTGTCAAACATGAAGCTAATTTGATGAGAATGTGTCATAGTAGCTTAAGAAAATATAGATCATTAATGTCTAATAGACGGTTCCCCAATGCATTATCTGTGCTGAATTTTCTACTACCATAATGGTTGAATGGTTGTTAGATTCCTTCCCTCTCCTCCTTTGTGGCTTCATAATCCAAAAACAATTCCCGTTTGAATGCCTCTCGAATACATACCTTACTACCTTGAGTTGGATATTGCTCTTCCGTGCATTTTGGAATTGCTTCTACGAGTCTAAAAATCCTCATTCATTCAAAAACATAATCCCACATTGGTTGGTAGGCTTCGTCCACGGCAACATATAAACCCTATAAACCATGATCCTTATGCCAATGGGGGTAATGCCACAATGGAAGTGGTCCTCGTACTAACATAATGATTGATTGGTTGTCAGGATGAGTATGTTTGCTTTCCCGGCCTTCCCGCCCTTCCTTTGTAGCTTCATAATCCAAAAACCAATCATGTTTAAATGCCTCTAAATACATCCCTTACTACCCCAAGTTAGATATGCCTATTCCATGCATCTTGGAATTGCTTCTACGAATCAAAAATCCTCATTCATGAAAAAACTTAATCCCACATTGGCTGGTAGCCTTGGTCCATGGCAACGTATAAACTCAGTAGATCGTGATTCTGTAATGTCCCTTTCTAGGGCTGAAACTGAAAAAAGGGAAATAGCACAAACCCAAATGAGAGTAATCTGATTTTTATAACAGCAGTCCTGAAAATATATGAAACCCTAGCAGTGAACTGAATCTACACTTTTAGGGCATCAAACACCCTCCAAACAAGTTGAAAATAGGTGCATAAATCCTCCTAAATATTATATTCAATTAATGGAATAAACACCAAGCCAAAGCATTCCAAAATTATGAAATTATACCCAACTGCAATTAAATAAATGACAACAAAAGTACAACTCACAATAAGGGCTGGAAATGGAGATTCCAAACCCCAAAAATATCAATAAAGTATGAAATCAGCCTTATAAATTATGAGGAAGGTGAATATCAACTCCAATTGCCCAAATGTGCCCTAGAAGGCACTAATCTCCTCCTCCAACCAAGTCACTACCCTAGGAGAGGGTTCAAAATAAATGTAGAAACCTTAGTAGCTCTTCCTCTATCAAACCCTAGCTGCAAACCAACAACATCACTTTCTTTGAAGCCCTTAGGAACCACCAATTAAAGAGTTTTTGTTCTTCAATTTGCACAAGGGTTTCGTCCTTATATGCCACACCAAAGGATTTTTGCCCTTTAGTGGAAAGGAATTGAGCAATCAGCCCAAAAACCAAGCAAGTATAAATTTATGACAAGATAGATGCCCAAAATGAGTCCAAACGACCCCTTTTATATCCTCTTGGTGGCGTCAAAGATCAATTAGGGAGTCTTCCCCATAACTGACCTCATAAGGATGTTTGCTTTTAACTTTAACTTGGCTTTTCACCTCTTCAACCTAGCCAACCTGCCTCATAAGAGAAACCATGAAAGAAGAATGTAAATGCTCACAAAAAAGACTAAAAAACAACAACAAACACTTCCCTTGTTCACCTCTTTCTTGCCCACGGGAAGTGGAATGGGCTAGAAGTCTCCAAAACGAACTAGTTTGAAAAAGAGTACATTACAAATTTTTATGCCAATGGGGGTGATGCCACAATGGAAGTGACCCTCCTAACATAATGATTGATTGGGTGCAGGATGAGTGTGTTGGCTTGCTCAACCTTCTACTCTCTTCCTCTCTAACTTCATAATCCAAAACAAATCCCATTTAAATGTCTCTAAATACATACCTTAGTACCCAAAGTTGGATATGCCTCTTTTCTCGCAACTTGGAATTGCTTTCGTGACTAAAAAATCCTCATTCATTCATAAAAAATAATTTTAAATTGGTTGGTATGCTTGATCTGCAGAAATCTATAAACCCTATAGACCATGATCCTTGTGCCAATGGAGGTGATGTCGCAATGGAACTAGTCCACCTACTAGCATAATGGTTGATTAGTTGTGGGATGAGTATGTTTCCTTGCTTGACCTTCCCCTCTCCTCTATAGCTTCATAATCCAATAAAAATCCCATTTAAATGCCTCTAAAAACATGCCTCACTACCCCAAGTTGAATATGCCTCTTCTATGCATTTTGGAATTTTCTTTATGACTCTAAAAATCCTCATTCATTCCAAAAATGAAAATCTTAAATTGGTTGGTAGGCTTGATTCGCATAAATATATCTATATAAACCCAATACACCATGATCCTTATGTCAATAGGGGTGATGCCACAATGGAAGTGGCCTCGCCCACAACAAATGGTTCATTCGTTCAGGGATGAGTATGTTGGCTTGCTCAACCTTCCCCTCTCTTCCTCTATGGCTTCATAATCCAATAAAAATCCTATCTAAATGCCTATAAATACATGCCTTACTATCCCAAGTTGGATATGCCTCTTTTGTGCAATTTGGAACTGCTTCTCTGACTTTAAAAATTCTTATTCATTCAAAAACATTAATCCCATATTGGTTGGCTGTGATGTAGGAACATCCATGGCGAACAAGTAATCTTGCATCACTGAAAACATAGTGATGTTTGTTTTTTGTTATTTGTTTTTTGGGTTTTCGTTTGACATGGTGAAGGTGGTCCTACAAGGCATCCTTGAGAAGAAATATTTTCAAGAAAGCTTGTTTTAGAACTTTCAGTTTTGGCATTTTGTTAAGCCATGTAGAACTGCTATCATGCGGAGGAAATGCTGACTTTTTGCTAACTAAATGCTAACCGAACTCTTGTGATCATCAGTAGAGGTAAAGTAACGGATCTTGAGATAATCATTGATACAGAAGTGTTTCTTGGTTCCTTGGGGAGCTGAAGAGACTTGGGATGCATCAATAAAGAAGGGGGAATAGGAATCTCAAAGGGAAGAGGAGAAGAGAGATAAAAAAACCTCTTCGACAAGAAACCAAAACAAGTCTATGCACCAGTCTGGTTGGGTTTGGCTGTAGCTATTTATTTCTCGATGTTTGTAATGAAATAAGCTTGTAGAGGCATGTGTGTGAGAGGTAGAGTGTGCTCAAGTGTGTATCCATCAATTGGGTAGTAAATTCATTAATGAGAATGGTTTATTGAGTTATGCCAAGGTTGTGGGAGTGCTCATAGGTGTCCATGGAAGAGTGATAGCCCTTGCATCATAGAATTAGAGGTTGTCCTTAATTGGAAACCCCCTCGTGCTTGCACCAATTGGTATTAGAATGGGTTTAAATCCTGCTGAGAGTTGATTTCCACATTTGTGGGTAGAAAACAAGAGAAGACATCTTCCAACAAAGAAGAGGTGTTGGGTAGAAGGTGTCAAGAGATATGGTGCAGTCAAAGTGAGTTTTGTTGTAGGTGTGTGAGAAGTCTTGCAAGTGTGTGAAGATAAAAGAGACTCTTGAGTTTATTGCAGGTTGTGAAAGAGAAGCTTGCTTGTTGAAGATATGACAAGAAGGGAGGAGCACCACGAGTAGAAGACTTGGTTGAGATGTTGAAGGAAGTCCAGGAAAGATTGAACATGATGGAAGATGCACAAAGTGAAGATGTTGTAGTAGTAAGTGAAGAAGAAGAGATGATGGAGATGTTATCCATACAAGTAAAGTTGGATGTCTTGGAGAGAGAACAAGCTAGCAAAGCAAAGAGACCAGCAGAGGCCAAGGTGAAGGAAAGAGGTAAACCTACTTGCAAATTTGTTTTGTCAAGTGGTAAAGAGAGCCCAAATGAGCTCATGAGATGGATAGCGGAGTTAGAAGTTCTCTTTGAATAGGAGAATATTGAAGACCCCTAAAGGGTAGTGGTTGCATGTAAGAGGATACATGGAGTTGCAGCTGTTTATTAGAGAGATCTCTAAGAGAGTAGACAAAGGAAGGGAAAGAAGAAGGTGAAAATTTGGGAACATATGGTTTCCAAGTTGATGGGGCTATTTTTGCAACCAAGAATACAAGGAGAGTGGTTGAAGAAGCTTCATATCTTGAGGCTTGATAGAGGAAGGAAGAAAATTACCTTGAAATGCAATAATAAAGAGAAGGAAATCCTCTTGAAAGAAGATAGAGAGAGGAGAAATGATGAAGAGAAGCGTTGCTGAACCCTTTGACAGAGGTTGCAAAACATAATTGCTAATGTGGGAGAAGTCCACATCCACGGTGAGGTGAAAATAGGAAAAGAAAAAGTGATCACTTTGTAGATCATAGATACACAACCCATGACACGAATCCGTGGTTGGCCAAGGAGCATGTTGTATTGGAATTCCGCCTTTAAGACAGAATAATTTAAGAACGGTATGGTGGACCACGCGAATGTGGAGAATGATGGTGCCGAGGGTGGAAGTCATGGCATCGTTAAATGAACACAACATAATTGGGTTATTATGCATGCAATTGGAAGGGATGTGCATTTTCTTGTACGCATGGGAAGAAATGATGTTGATATTGGCACCTCCATCAATCATAATGCATCAAATGCGTGTGTTATCAATGTAGGCGAAAATGAATAGGGTGGGGTCAGGATCATCTGATTGGAGAGGGAAAATCTCTTTGTCAAAGAAACTAACAGCAGAGACTTGATGAAAGGTAATAGGAGCAGAAGATGGAGGTAGAGTAGTGAGGGCAGCCACATGATGTGGGGTAATGATGGCGTAATAGGTGTGGGGTCATTAGGTGGAACCTCAATAGATTGCAGGACCTCGATGAGGGCTTGACGATGAGACTCAAAGGTTTGGATGAGGTCGTATAAAGACATTTTGAGGGGAGATTGGTGAAGTTGTTTGATCATGGTACGATGTGCGACTCCGTCGAAAATCGTAAATGGGATATGTTCCTTTTGGGGCTGAATAGGGACGAATGGGGTTTTTTCACAAATCTGATCCAAATCAACAACAAAACCAACAACACATCAAACTGAACATGGAAATAGATCAACCACAAATGATCTTCACACAATGAAATGCCCTTCTTTAGGGCAACGAACTGATATGAAACTTTGGGAGTCTCAAACCCTAGTCAAAACATCTCCAATCTTCATGAAATAAATACCAACATGCACAACAACACTTGTAGATATTATTTATGCAATAAAACTGAATTTACAACCACTAGAATAGCTGGAAATGAATTAATTCGGAACAGCCACAGAATATTAAGGTAAAACACAGCTGAAACTTCTAAAATTCATAACTCCATGGAAAATAGGAATTAGAACACAAATGATAGCTCAAAATGATCATGAGAAGACAAGCTATCCAAAAAAGTGATCTCATAATTTTCCAACCACGAAATCATGCCCAAATATGCAACCGAAATCTGCAAGTGAGTAGATAAGGATGAAACCCTACTCCAAAAATCACCAAATCATAGTCTCTATCCCCAAATATGATGATAAATCTGAATATGAACTCAAATCACAAATATCAACTCTCTATGACACCAAATCAGTCCCTTAAGCAATTCGCCTAGGGCTAGGAAGAACAATGAATGCACTAGTAGTGCCAAATCAGCTCACATGAGACTCCTAGATGAAGCCTCCAATGGATCCCTTGAGGGTTTTCGTCCTCAAGAGAGATTGCCACACCTTTGGGGTTTCGTCCAAGGTGGAGAAGGAAGATGCACACCGTGCACAATCCAAGAAGAATAAACAAACATCCGATATCCTCCTCCAAGTGTAGCGAACTCCTCTTTATAGCCTCCCAATGCTAAATTAGAAGACTTCCAAGAGGACCGACCCTTAATGGAAGAATAGAATGCTCCACATGCAAGACTGACCTCTCCCCAATGAGAAATTAGAACAACAATGCTCAAATAATTCCATGACCGACCTCCAAGCATACAAAAGTATTTAAAAATACTTTTTGTACAAGTATGAGGCTCTAAGAGTGATGTCCTTGAAAAAGGGGACATTACAGTCCTCCCTTCCCAAAAATTGCTTGTCCTCAAGCAATTGCAAGTACCTGATCCCAAGTGATCCTTGTAGGCTTCATTTTTGTACCTACACAAGAAACAAACTTGTTAGAGAAAACATGAGTGTTCAACAACACTTTTCCATTTTCTTCATCATATCCCGTGCACATAATAGTTGGCTTGCTTCCTTTGCTTGCAAGCGACTCATAATTACCACTCCACATATGTCTTCCCAAAACTCCCAACCAGCTGTCCCATACATCTTCATAATCATGCATCCCCTCAAATATTAGGAAGGCAATACCAATTGTATCCAAGCTGCTCATGATGGTGCCACTCTCAAGAGAGGCTGAAGGGGGCTGGAAAAGTTTGTAACAGTCACGCTAAAGCTGATGGTAACGTGTATGGATCCCCAAATTACAATTCCCTTATCATTCCCCCTTATACCAACCACTTTCAGCTGAGAAAAAATATTGGAAATCATTTGATCATAATCAAATTGAGACACAACGTGCATGAACTCAGCTTCTTCTATCATATTACTTACTTCAAAAGTGTGCACACTCTTTTTACCTTGAAGCACAACATCCCTTTCTTCTAGAACTGCTGCAAGGACAGCTGTAAATGCATCATGATTGCTTCCATTTCCCAAAACATAGAATGAAAAACCAAAATCATACCTCACCCTTTGCTGATCCCAACACAACAACAGTGTTATAGGGGCTGGAAATGATCCCATACCATGTGCCAATGATGCTACAAACTGAAAATTAGCACACCTTTTGACTGAATTCTCTTGTGAGCTTACCCACATATCCCTATGCAAACTGGAAATGTGTATGACAGCAGTATAAAAATCAGAAATGATGGAGCTATTATGTACGCACATACCTTCCTTGACTGAACTATCATCAATACAAGTGCTCAATTGAAAATCATCCTCATTGGTGATCACATCCCTTTGTATGGTAGTCATTTCAATATTGATTGGAGTAGCGAAAAGTATAGCAGTATTCACATTCCCCTTTGCATGCCAAAATTTCAGTTCACCAATTTTTACACTTGCCTTCTTTTCTTCCATGCCCGGCTGAGTTGTGTGGCTAAAAATGGCCATGAAGTGTCCATCAAACACCCTTTCTTCAACCACCTTCATGAGCCCTTTGCTCCTTGGCATGGATGAGCTCTTCCTAGCCCCATACATTATGTAGAAGGATGAAAACAACCCATACAATGACTGCTGAGCTAAAACTGAAATAAGAGAGGGACTTACATCATGTTTTAGTGCTCCAAAAAGTGGCGGTTCAACTCGGGATGACTGCTGTAGCAAAACCGAACTTGGAGGGTGACTTATACCACCTTCCCATGCTACGAAATGCAGAATTCCTCCTTGGAAAGATTGCTGCATCAAAACTGCATGTAGTAGTTGCCTCATATCATGTATTACCATCATGTGGGGCTGATTTATCCCTTGGAAGGACTGCTGTTCCAAAACTGAATGTAGAGGATGTATTATATCATGTTTCAACACTACAAAAGGCGAATTTACCTCTTCCAATGACTGTCGTACCAACCTTGCAAGTATGAAGCCTTTCCCACCATGTAGCATCCAAGCTAAGGGCTGAATTCCCCTACAAAGGTACAACATGTTAGGACTGCCCGGAAGAACATGACAACTCAGAATTTCTGAGTTAGGATCAGCATTCTTCTTCCTCTTATCTTCGCCCAAATTTTGATGGCACTTGTGTGGGGTATCTTTGGCAATCTTCCCTTCATGCAAATTTGACTTCCTTGCATCACTTGACCACATGCCAATATTAGTAACCAAGGAAATATCATCAAATATCAAAGGGTTTTTACCTTCTTTTCCTTGCATGATTTGCTTCAAGGGCATGTCAACCACTCGCTTCTCCTCACTGCTGCTCGGAAAATCAGCGAATGGCTTCTCTTCCAATCCACCTTTAGGATCACCCGGATCCCATTCCTTCATGTGCATGCCATTAGGAACTTGCAAGCTTAGCATTTCCTTTAGTATCCTCTTATCACTACTCAAGACATGTCCCAATGAATGCAAAGATGGAAACAATAATCTGGAAGTGTACATACCAATCCGTGGGCTATCCACCCATGTTATGCTATCCAATGTGTTGCTCCCTTTGATGTTATGCCCCCTTGAAGCCACTTATCTTCAACAAATGGAGCTACCTTTGCCATGCAATCATCCGTACTTTGTGCACACATGTATGTATCATCCTCATGGCTTGTGCTTGAGTTCCCAACCTCATCCTTTTGCCTCATATGGACTGCAGATTTGTGCAAACCAACAAGCTGAATGTCGCTATTTTCTTCCGGTAAGTGAGCCCCAATCACCAAATCTTGTGGGCACATACTTGGAAACTCTTCATAGCTTCCTTCCATGGTGTGAACTTCCTCAATCAGCTCATCATGAACTGCTGTTTGGGAATTTTCAGCGAATCGATCATGATCAAGGGAAACCAGAAGTGTACTCTTTTCCAAGACAAACTTGCCTCCTACATCATCCTTATCATCTTCATGCAAATATGAGTTTTCTTCAACACTTTGCCACATACAATCATTAGAAAACATATGAACATCTTCCACCAATGAAAATTTCTTACCTTGCTTATCCTTGCAAGCTTGCACATCGAACCTTTCTATGATCCTTTGACTGAAATCATCAAAGAAGCAAACTGATTCTTCTCCTTGGGTTTCTATCACATGGTACCACCAATCTCTTGCTATCCCTTCCAAATGACAAGGGATGAATTCGAGGGCATCCTCCACACACATAGGGTTTGATTGCAAGTATGCCTCCAATTCTGACAACCATGATCTCACTGAAAGTTTGTTAGTACCATCAAAATAGAGATCTTACCCTTCCATGCACTGTTGTTGCTTCCTTTTGGTGTGATATGGTTCAGCCGTGCCATCAACTCTTCAAACTTGGAATCTTCCATTGAAACCCTAGGTCCTTTGAAGATCCGAGCTCTGATACCACTGAAATGTCCCTTTTGGGGTTGAATAGGGACGAATGGGTTTTTTTCACAAATCTGATCCAAATCAACAACAAAACCAACAACACATCAAACTGAACATGGAAATAGATCAACCACAAATGATCTTCACACAATGAAATGCCCTTCTCTAGGGCAGCGAACTGATATGAAACTTTGGGAGTCTCAAACCCTAGTCAAAACATCTCCAATCTTCATGAAATAAATACCAACATGCATGACAACACTTGTAGATATTATTTATGCAATAAAACTGAATTTACAACCACTAGAATAGCTGGAAATGAATTAATTTGGAACAGCCACAGAATATTAAGGTAAACACAGCTGAAACTTCTAAAATTCATAACTCCATGGAAAATAGGAATTAGAACACAAATGATAGCTCAAAATGATCATGAGAAGACAAACTATCCAACAAAAGTAATCTCATAATTTTCCAACCACGAAATCATGCCCAAATATGCAACTGAAATCTGCAAGTGAGTAGATAAGGATGAAACCCTACTCCAAAAATCACCAAATCATAGTCTCTATCCCCAAATATGATGATAAATCTGAATATGAACTCAAATCACAAATATCAACTCTCTATGACACCAAATCAGTCCCTTAAGCAATTCGCCTAGGGCTAGGAAGAACAGTGAATGCACTAGTAGTGCCAAATCAGCTCACATGAGACTCCTAGATGAAGCCTCCAATGGATCCCTTGAGGGTTTTTGTCCTCAAGAGAGATTGCCACACCTTTGGGGTTTCGTCCAAGGTGGAGAAGGAAGATGCACACTATGCACAATCCAAGAAGAATAAACAAACATCCGATATGTTCCTCCAAGTGTAGCGAACTCCTCTTTATAGCCTCCCAATGCTAAATTAGAAGACTTCCAAGAGGACCGACCCTTAATGGAAGAATAGAATGCTCCATATGCAAGACCGACCTCTCCCCAATGAGAAATTAGAACAACAATGCTCAAATAATTCATAACCGACCTCCAAGCATACAAAATTATTTAAAAATACTTTTGTACAAGTATGAGGCTCTAAGAGTGATGTTCTTGAAAAAGGGGACATTACACAATGGAGGTAGCTAAAGTGCATATTAGTGCACATGAGTTGAGTGTGGTTGAAGACCATGCATATGAAGAAAAAAACAAAAAGAAGAATGAGGAAAGAAAAGCCATGGAGGTTGCTGTGAATGGGCCTTTTGGAGTCCATCATGTGAGCACAAGTTGTGAGAAGAATGTAGGAAATGGAGAAGAGTTGGACAACATGTTTATGAGGCATGATGAAGAGTTGGAAAAAGTGTTTGTGGGAACTCTTGATTTCCTTAATGTGTTTGTTCAATGTGCAGGTCTGCAAAGGTAAAGAATGTAGAAAGAAGGGAAAAGTGTGGTTCAGTCCAGCATACTCATGTGTATGAGAAGCAAAGTGAAGAGGCAAAACAAGAAGATAGGGTTGCAAGAGTAGTTGAAAATCTGATTGGTAAGGATATAGTAGAAAAAGAGGATTGTCTTCAAGTCATCATGGAGACAAGAGAGAGTGGAAAATGGATGGTACAAGAACGTTCTCAAGAGGACATAAAATACGAAGTTCATTTACAACAGCTAGAGGTGAGAGAGAAGACTCTTACAAGGACAAGTGGAAAAGATGGGCAAGATAAAAAAAGTCACTCATGTATTATAGAAGCAAACAAGAAGATAGAGATGGACATGTTTCTACCAAGAAGATTGAAGGATGCAAGTAAAGTAGCACGTGGGAGCAACCCACATACGTATTGGTGAAGAAACTATTACGAGTCAAGGTACGCATTATTTTGATATGGATGTAATGTCCCTTTTTTGAATTGAGGCCAAAAGAAGACTTCTTGCCATTCTCTTCCCGTGGCCAAGAAGATTAAGTGAACAAGGGAAGTAAGTGAGCTTTGTTTCTGATTTCTTTTATTATTTTTAATGTTTTTCTTTAGTGTTTACCTCTAGACAAGTTGGCTGGGATTAGGAGTTTCCCAACAAAGAATTAAAAGATAAAGTGAGCTTGGAGGTCGGTCCTCATCTATTTGGCCTTTGGCGCCAAACAAGGAGTATAAAAGAGGTTGTATGACCTCATTTGGAGATCATCTTTTGGCGCATTTACACATATACTTGGTTTGTTGGGCTGGTTGCTCAATACCATTCCACTTGAGGATGAAAACCCTCTTGTGTGGCATCCAAGGAGGACAAAAACCTTCCTTGTGGCTTGGTGGAGAATGAAAACTCTCCATTTTGGGTGGATTGAAGATCTCTATTGAAGACTCTTTGTAGATTTGGATCAAGAAGAAGACCTACAAGGACTTTAATATATTTTTGGAGCCCTCTCCTAGGGGGTGCAGCTAGGGTAGAGGTCATTCTAAGTGCCTTCTAGGGCACGACACTCATTCATTTGTTGATATTCAGATTTGATATAATTTATAAGGCTGGAATCACTCATTTTTGGGCATTGTTGGGGTTTGGAAACCCTCATTTTGATTATTTTTCTTCGCTGCACTTCTGCTGTTAATAATTAATTTTCCAGCTGAGTAATTGCTTGATTTTCATGGTGGAAATTGTTCTAAGGTGTTCCTAAAAGGTCTATAAATATTGTGGATGAATTGTAGGGTGATATTTTGGTGAAATCTTGTGTTTTTCAGATTGCTGTTATAAAAATTAGATCGTTGTTCCGTATTGATTTAATTTTCAGTTTGCTGGTCCAAAAATCGGATTTAAATCAGATTGGGGTTTGTGCTAAAACCCTTATTTTTAGTTTCAGCCCTAAAAAGGGACATTACAATGGTATCAGAGCTTCGGTCTTCCCATCCTAAGGGTTTCATGGAAGAGGGCAACAAGGGTTTCCTCTACTATCAACGGAGAGAAAGAAAATCAGACCAGCCAAGAGAGGAGGATAGTATGGCTCACTAGGATCCTCAAGAAGCCAAGATCGACAAGCTCATTGAAGGGCAAGAGAGATTGGCAGACACCATGGACTTCCCAGCCTTATCCCTTCAAAGATTTCTCGTTGGACACAAATTAGATACATATTTGTCCTTGAAGTCGATGATATAGGATGATGCCATCAAATTTGCAACCCTTTACCTAGAGGGGATTGCTCATGAGTGGTGGTTCCATGGGTTGGTGACACAAGGGCACAATGAGATCCATTCCTATGATGAGTTTTGTAAAAGACTCATGGATAGATTTGATAGAGTTGACCCGAAAGTTCACTTTCGAGAACTTGCACAATTGAGACAACAAGGCACAGTAGATGAGTATGTGGTTGAGTTTCAAAGGCTTTCCATCATGATTATGAATGTCATAGAGAGGAGACTTGTGGTTCTTTTCAATGAGGGTTTGACTAAACCACTCAAGGGTTTGGTTAGAGCCTTAGATCCTTTCTCTCTTCAAGAGGTAGTAAAAAAAGATTTGGACCTTGAGGGTCCTGCCGCCAAAAAAACAGCGATCAACGGGCATCCCAAGGTTAATTCGAGTGAAGGAAACCCTAAAAGACCCTTGGGATAACATAGAAACACTCCTTTGGACCAGCCAAGGAAGCCCTTCCAAAGGATGCCTATTATTCACAAGGAGCTGCCCAAAACCAACAATGGAGGAGAGACTAGAAATGAGCTAAGGAAGAAGAATTTATGCTTCTCTTGCAAGGATCCATGGACTCCGGACACCGTTGTTTAGGTAAGGGTAAAGTGCATTATATTGAAGTATTTTCAAATTGTGAGGATGATGAAGATAATGTTGATGAAGCCAAGCATGATAGTGTTTCGGAAGAGGATCAAGAAAGTTTGGACAACACTCTTGCTACTTTGTCTAGTGCACCTAGTTATCATCCATTCCGGATGAAGGGTGACCTACAAGGGCAAGGGGTCATGGTTTTGATTGATGGTGGAGCCACTCATAATTTCATTGATGAGTGCTTGGTGGCCAAGTTGGACTTGAATGTAGAAGACTTCAAGGGTTTCACGGTTAAGGTAGCGGATGGTTATGCTATGCCATGCACAAAAAGGTGTCCCCAACTTCTAGTCACATTGGGAAAACATGTTGATTTCTATTTAATTAGCATGGCTGATATGAATCTTGTGCTTGGGGTCCAATGGTTGCATTCATTAGGAAAACTCACCTTCAATTACCAAAACATGGAAATAAGTTTTACAAACAAGGGTAAGAAGGTTACATTCCAAGGTATGCTTCCGGAAACACCTCAAGTCAAGTACTTGATAGAAAACACTTTGTCATGGGAATCATATTTTTGCTCTTTATCTAAGATTGTAGCAGATTGGAAATCTTTGTTTACAGCTGAGTATGTCAAGAACAAGCTTGCTAATGCTATTTTTGAAGGTGAAATGATTGATGAAAGGTACGAGGTCATGGATGGGCTCATTTTTACAAGAATTGGGTTTATTTGGTGTCTAATCAAAGGTGAAGAATAATATATTGAAGGCTGTTCATGACGACCCATTAGCTGGTCATCCAGGCTACTTTAAGACATACAAACAGTGAGGGAAAGATTCTATTGGAAAGGCCTAAAGGGGGAAGTCCTCCAATATATCCGGGAATGTCTAGCGTGCCAACAAAACAAAGCGGAACATGCATTTCCAGCCGAGAGCTCCTACAACCGCTTCCCATTCCCACTCAAAAATGGGAAAGTATCTCTATGGACTTCATCACGGGGCTGCCCATGGTTCAAGGTAAGAATTGTTTGTATGTGGTGGTTGATAGACTCACTAAATACACTCATTTTTGTCCACTTCCGGCTAAGTACAATGCACCTATAGTGGCTGATGTGTTTTTAAGGAAGTGTTTAGACTTCATGGGCTGCCCAAGGATATAGTAAGTGACAGGGACAACAGATTTATGAGCATGTTTTGGCAAGAATTGTTTCAATTGACAGGTACCAAACTCACTCCTAGCACTAGCTACCATCCTCAAACGGATGGACAAACAAAAATAGTTAATAAATGGGTGGAAGGATACCTACGAAATTACATTGATGGGAAGCAATCAACATGGGTAAAATGGTTATATATGGCTGAGTTTTGTTATAATACCACCTTCCAAATGTCCATCGGTATGTCTCCTTTCAAAGCTTTGTATGGTTATGATGCTCCATCTTTTGTTGATTTGGTTATGATGGATAGTAGAGTGCCAAAGGCCCAAGATTTAATTCAGTGAAGCCATGATATCTTGAAAGAGCTCAAAGAAAATATCCAACGTGCCCAAAATCAGCAGAAGCTATATGCAGATCAACATAGAAAAGAGAGGTCATTTGAAGTGGGTGACATGGTGTTTTTAAGGTTGCAACCCTATAGGAAATTTTCTATCAAACAAAGAGGTGCAGAGAAGCTGAAACCACGTTTTTACGGTCCTTATAAGGTAAAAGGAAAGGTGGAAAATGTTGCATATGAACTTGAGCTTCCGGAACATAGTAGAATACACAATATTTTTCATGTTTCATGCCTCAAAAAGGCACTTGGACAACACCTTACTCCCTCACTTGAGTTGCCACCATTAGATGAAGAGGGCAAGTTGGTTCTAATTCCGGAAAGTATCTTGGAGGTTTGTGAGAGGAAGTTAAGGAATCAAGTATCAAGGAATACTTGGTTCATTGGAAGGGATTGCCCCTTGAAGATGCTACATGGGAAAGTGCAACAATATTGGAGCATCCACATTTGCAATTGCTTGGGGACAAGCAATTTCGGGAAGGGAGGATTGTAATGTCCCCTTTTTCGAATTGAGGCCAAATGAAGACTTCTTGCCATTCTCTTCACGTGGCCAAGAAGATTAAGTGAACAAGGGAAGTAAGTGAGCTTTGTTTCTTGATTTCTTTTATTATTTTTAATGTTTACCTCCTCCAGGTAGGTCGGCTGGGATTAGGAGTTTCCCAACAAAGAATTAAAAGATAAAGTGAGCTTGGAGGTCGGTCCTCATCTATTTGGCCTTTGGCGCCAAGCAAGGGGTATAAAAGAGGTTGTATGACCTCATTTGGAGATCATCTTTTGGCGCATTTACACTTATACTTGGTTTGTTGGGCTGGTTGCTCAATACCATTCCACTTGAGGATGAAAACCCTCTTGTGTGGCATCCAAGGAAGATGGAAACCTTCCTTGTGGCTTGGCGGAGAACAAAACTCTCCATTTTGAGTGGATTGAAGATCTCTATTGAAGACTCTTTGCAAATTTGGATCAAGAAGAAGACCTACAAGGACTTTAATATATTTTTGGAGCCCTCTCCTAGGGGAGCAACTAGGGTAGAGGTCATTCTAAGTGCCTTCTAGGGCACGACACTCATTCATTTATTGATATTTAGATTTGATATAATTTATAAGGCTGAAATCACTCATTTTTGGGCATTGTTGGGGTTTGGAAACCCGTAGTTTGATTTTTTTTCTTCGCTACACGTCTGCTGTTAATAATTAATTTTCCAGCTAAGTATTTGCTTGATTTTCATGGTGGAAATTGTTCTAAGGTGTTCCTAAAAGGTCTATAAATATTGTGGATGAATTGTAGGGTGATATTTTGGTGAAATCTTGTGTTTTTCAGACTGCTGTTATAAAAATCAGATCGCTGTTCCGTACTGATTTAATTTTCAGTTTGTTGGTCCAAAAATCAGATTTAAATCAGATTGGGGTTTGTGCTAAAACCCTTATTTTCAGTTTCAGCCCTAAAAAGGGACATTACAATGGATAAGGAGAGTGCAAGGTTCTTTGCACATGGCATGGTTGAGGTAAAGAAAGAAGATTGTAATCAGTCTACAAGAAGTTGCTATAAAGAGTTTGGGCATAGAAGAAGAAAAGGATGAGATGGAGCAGCTAAGCTTTTACTGGTCCAAGCATGTGATGAAAAGTATAAGGCAGCAATAGAGATGCAATTTGAATATGATGGGATGGAGGAGATGCTTCTACAAGCCTTATAAGCACATGGTGAAGAAGATAAAGAGGATGATGAGAGTGTAGCTGGGACAACATTCCACAAGGAGATGGTATTTTTAAGACACGTTGAAGGCTGTAAATAGTGAAGAAGATGATTTTGCAAGAGATAGAGGATTTTTTTGACATAGCAATGAGGGCAATGAGAGAAGAGAGAGTACATCCATGAGAAAACAGAATTTGAAATCTAACATGTTGATAATGATCAACAAAGTCTATAAGGCTTTATGAGGAGTTGGTCGGATGGTAGTGTGTAAAGCCTGAAGAGAAAACAAGATGCAAAAAGAACATCTTGATGGAGGTGTTTGGATGACGGTGTGTTTCAAGTCTTACAAGATGGAAGAAGAAAAGAAGCATTTGGTGGAGGTGGTTAGACTATAGTGGGGCTAATTCCACAAAGGAGTAAAGAAAGAACATAGTTAAGAAGAAGAGAGAAGATTTGAAGCTAGCAAGAAGATGGAAATGGAAGAGAAAAAGAGAAATTCAGTTGAGGTATTTGGTGTGTTGGCAAGGAATGCCATGGTCATCAATCTTAGTGGCCAAAAGAGTGGTTTTACCACTCAATCCACCCATGTGAGCAGGAGCTCACAAGTTAACTACCTCATTGTCCGATGCATGAACATCCATGGCAAACAAGTAATCTTGCATCACCAAAAATAGAGTGATGTTTGTTTTTTTCGCTTAATATGTTTTTTTGTTTTTGGGTTTTGGTTTGACATGGTAAAGGTGGTCCTACAAGGCATCCTTGGGATGAGAGATTTTAAAGAAAGCTTTGTTCTAGAACTTTCGTTTGGCATTTTGCTAAGCCACGCGAACTACATGTCATGTGGAGGAAATGTTGACTTTATGCTTGACTAAATGTTAACCGAACTCCCGTGATCATCAACCGAGGTGAAGTAACGGATCTTGAGATCATAGTTAGAAGACTCGGCGAGTACTCGCCAAAGAATGCCCCAAATGAATAATCGCCGAAAAAACTTTTCACACTCGCAAAAAAGACTCGCTGATTTAACTCGGTGAGTACTGCAAAAACTCCGGCGAGTCCGAGCCATTAACTCGCCCCTCATGGACTCTGCTCAAACACGTCCAACACACTCAAAAAACACGGTTTGGCAAGTACTCGCCAAAACTCAGCGAGTCTGAGCCATTAACTCGCCCTCGCGATTATACACGCAAACACGTCCAACACACTCAAAAACATGGTTTTTTTTTTTTATAAGGCCTCAAAGCACTTCATTTTCATTCACACAACCATTTGAACTTGATTCATGTGTGTGAATGAATTTGTGAGTGAATTCAAAGAGGAAAGTTGGAGAATTGCATTTGGAGGCAAGTTTTTTTAAAAATTCTTTCAAGTTTTTTCAAAGTTGGTATATGTTATTTAAGTTTTACATATGCATATTGTAATTCTAAATACATGTAATGTAAAAGTGAATGCTTTTAATTTTTTAATAGTCATTTGCAGTGAGGTATGGTTTTTTTTTTTACGCAAGTTCTCTCTAAATTATTTAAATTTTATATATGCGTATTGTAATCGATTCATTGAATATGTTTTGTAATTTTAAATGCGTTCAATGTGATTGCGAATCATTTTAAATTTTTAATACTCATTTGCAACCGTAGGTATGTTATTTTTATTAAATTATGGTGAAATATGGTTATTTAGGCACATTTTTTTAATTTAATTAAGCTTATGTTTTTTAATTTTTAAATGTGCATTGTGTTACAGATTAGAGCTTAACAATGACATCAAACTTGGCATTAGGTTCGATCCGGGTCAAGATCACTAGTAGGAATCGTCTCCGAATGTCCGTACCCTCGCTTGGAAGTATGGTGTACGTGGAGCAGTTCAAGGAACAGTTGTTTGCAATTTCTGTGGCAAAACATTTTCTGGAGGCATCAATCGTCTAAAGTATCACCTTGCATGTATTATTTGCTCGAGATGTTGTGGTTTGCTCCAATGTTATGGAAGAGGCAAAGCGAGAGATGAAAGCAAGAGTGACAGAGTTAGAGGAGAAGAAACTATAAGGGGAAAGGATGAATGTAGCCATAACACAAGCCGTTAGACACAAATGGGCTGCAATGGAAGAGGATTCGAGGATGATGCGATAGTAATTACGGGCTCTACTCGTGGTCCACGCATACAAACCAAGAGGCACATCTTCATCGAGTTCAAGCAAAGGCATACATAGCTTTTTTGTGCCAAGGAACATACCTGGAGCACAACCTTCATTGCAAGGTACAACTTGGAACAAGGATATGCACGAGGAAGCGGATATACTACAAATTCCTAATACTACAACAACCTTCCATTCAATGTGGCAAAGAGCCCATACTGGAGTACTTGGTGACAACATTAACAATTGCAGGGAAAGGGTACAAGGCACCCTCTCCAAAAGATTTGAGTGGGAAATTGCTCCAGGTGCAGTTGTAGATGCCACTACAATTCTAGAAGATCAAAAGAAACAATGACACAAATACGGATGCACCATTCTTTCAGATGGGTGGACGGATGGAAGGAACCGCACCCTCATTAATTTTTAAAGACTTGAATGGTGAGATGGTGTTTTTAAAGTCTATTGATGCCTCTAACATAGTAAAAAATGTAGAGAATTTGAGTGTTATATTAGAGACGATTGTATTAGAGGTGGGTGTATAGAATGTTGTGCAAGTTGTCACAGACAATGCAACAACATATGTGGCGGCTGGGAGACTACTGCAGAGAGACATCCATCACTCTTTTGGACTCCTTGTATAGCTCATCGGGCTTGACCTTCTTTTGGAAGGACACAGCAAAATTGATTGGGTGAGGCGGTTGTAGAATGATGCAAGAAACATAACAAAGTACATATATAATCACCCTTGGGTTCTGAGCTTGATGAGAGAACACACAAAGGGGAAAGAGCTTGTTCGAGCCGGTGTCACAAGGTTTGCAACTAACTTCTTGACGTTGCAAAGTATTTCTAGTTTGTTGACATCATTGAAGCAAATGTTTGTGAGTCAAGCATGGCTAGACTCACAATATTCAAAGAAAGTTGATGGAGAGAGGGTTGCAAAGATAGTTTTTGATGATATCTTTGCAAAGAGAGCTATAGAGATCATCAAGATAATTTCAAACTTCAATTTATATTTCAAGTTGATTCCTTTATTTTAATTTGTTAAATTATAAATATATTGTTATTTACTTTTTTACTTTATTTGTAAGTTTGTAACCTTACATTTTAATTTGTGTATAGGTGTTAGAGCCGTTGGTGAGGGTTTTGCGTTTGGTTGATGGGGAGCAAAACCCTATGGGGTACATTTATGAGGCCATGGATAGGGCCAAAGAGTCTATCCAAAACTATTATAGGGGGGATATCGTCAGATATGGTCCCTTTTGGGAGATTATTGATCGGAGGTGGAACAATCAACTCCACCAACCTATTCATGCAACGGGTACTACCTCAACCCCAAGTATTTCTTCTTCGACGACTTCACAGATGTGAACGAGAGAGGTTATGGAGGGCCTTTCAACATGTATTTAGAGGATGATACTAGATGTTGAGACGAGGGACCTCGTCATTTTAGAGCTGCAGAGTTACAAATGTGCTAGGGGGAGGCTCTTTTCTTTGGTGCTAGCTATTCGAGGGAGAGCCACGTAGTCACTAGGTAATAAAAATTAGAATGTTTACCAAGTTACTTATTAGTTATAGATTTGATTTTATTAATTACTTATAAACTTTTGAATATCTTGTTTGTAGGTTCTTGGTGGGAGGATTGGGGAGGAAATACCTCGCATCTTCAAAAGCTAGCCCTAAGAATTCTATCTCAATCTTGTAGTGCTTCTACATGTGAATGCAACTGGAGTTTGTTTGAGGCCATTCACATGAAGAAGCGCAACAAGTTGACTAAAAATGGCTCAATGAATTGGTTTTTGTGCAATACAATCTCCGGCTTCGCACAAAAAAAGTGGAGGCCACATTAGAGGAGCTTATTGATTTGGATGAGATAGATCCATACAACGAGTGGATTGGGAAAGAAGAGGAAATCCTTGCGTTCACAGAGGATGAGATTGCTTCTTTTGAGAGGGAAGCTATGGAGGGAGAAACACTAGTAGGAGATATTGGATTGGATGACATCTTTGGAGGTGATCTCCAACATGCGATGAGAGGAGCCACCACCATCTACTACCAGTCGAGCTAGAGTCGCACCTTCAGGAGGAGCGAGGAGAGTGAGATGCCAAGTGTGGGGACTAGTAGAGGCACTTTGAACCTCTCCCCCAATATTTCTCTAGATTGGGGAAGAGGAAAATGTAACTTATCAGTATATTGTAACTTGATAGATATGAAATTTATGATGATGTTTTTCAATGACAATCATCATAAATTCATATTACTTATCAGTCCGTTGTTGTATTCGCATGATGATGCGATTTTGTATTGTATTTGTATTCAAATCTAATAGAAAACACTTCTCCAACATTTTATGGACTCATTTGATACATTTTGTAGCTATATTTTGCTTAAAATTTATGTTTTTTAAAGAAATTTGCATATTTTTTAAGTTGTCGAGTATTCGTTGAGTCTTGTTGAGTCAATTTTTTTTGGGTTTGCTGAGTATTTGCCGAGTACGAGTATGCGAACTATGCTTGAGATAATCATTGATATGGGAAGCGTTTCTTGGGGAGTTGAAGAGACCTGGGACGCTTGAAGAAAGAAGGGGGAAAAGGTATCACAAAGAAAAGAGGAGAAGAGAGATAAAAACCTCTTCGCACAAGAAACCAAAATAGGTCTATGAACCACTTGTCAATGGGTTTTGATTTGTAGCTATTTCTTTCTCCATACTTGTAATGAAATAAGCTTGTAGAGGCATGTGTGTGAGTGGTAGAGTCACAACGTGTGCTCAAGAGTGTATCCATCAATTGTGTAGTACATTCATTAATGAAAATGGTTTATTGAGTTGTGCCAAGGTTGTGGGAGTGCTCATGTGTTTCCATGGAAGAGTGATAACCCTTGCATCACATAATTAGAGGTTGTCCTTAATTGGACACCCCCATGTGCTTACATCTGTTTGGTCCATGACAACTTATAAACCCAATAGACCATGAGCTTTATGCTAATGGAGGTGATGCTATAATTAAAGTGATCCTCCTATTAAGATAATGGTTGGTTGGTCATGCGGATGAATATGTTTGCTTGCTTGGCCTTCCTCTCCTCTCCTCTCCTCTGTGGCATCATAATCCAAAATAAATCCGTTTAAATGCCTCTAAACACATGACTTACTACCTCAAGTTGGATATGCCTCTTTAGTGCATCTTGGAAATTCTACGGCTCAAAAAAACCCCATTGATTATAAAAAAATCCCACTTTGGTTTGTAGGCTTGGTTTGTGACAACATATAAACCCGATAGACAATGATCTTTATGCCAACAAGGGTAATGCCATAATGTATGTGGCCTTCCTTTTAATATAATGGTTGGCTAGTTGTAATGTCCCCTTTTCTAAATTAAAAATAATTAGTAATATTTTAAGTCAGCCCAACCAATTGTTATTTTGGGACATCTTCATATTATTATTTTAAAATAAAAGTATTTTTAAATACTCTTATGAGGTAGCTCTTTTTAAGGGAAGATTAAAAAGTGCATTGGGCTTCTAATTCATTCTTGGTGCCAAAAAAGAGGATATAAAGGTGGATCGAATGGCCTGAGAAAGGTTATGCATGTTTATTTCAAAGATTGATATCTTGGGTTTGTGCACAGCATGCCCTACTCTCCACTAAAGACAAAGACCTTTGGTGTGGCTCAACTTTGAGGATGAAAACCCTCATTGGATCCTATTGGGGACGAAACCCTCAATAGTCACAACACTTGGGGACGAAAACCCTCATTTGTTGCATTGGTGGCTTCATACGAGAGTCACAAGTGGACTTAATTGGCATATTTCTAGAACAAGGTGTTTATCCATGCTTAGGGCACTCCTACTTCAGCTAGGGCATGCTTTTGGGGCTGCCACATTCATTTTCAGCTTGATCTACCCATTTGGAGATTTCGGGATCACTTTTCAGTGGGTTTTCATGGTTGGAAAATTGTGATTTCACTTTCATTGGATAGCTGGTCTCTTCAAGATCATTTTGAGCATTGGTTTGTGTTGAAACTCCAAGTATTGATGGAGTTATGAATTTTTGAAGTTTTAGTTGTATTTGCACTTGAAATAAATTTACAAAATACATATTTGCTCTAGATTTCATCTTGTTGGATTTATTGAGTATTTGGGATATTTCTATGTTAATTTTCAACCCATATTGCATGTGAATGATTGTTCCTAAGTGTTGGTACAGTTCGCTGCCCTAGAGGGATATTAATTAATGTTCTAAGCTGATTTTGATACCCTAAAAGTGTAATTTCCAGTTCGCTGCTAGGGTTTCTAATATTGTTGGAGCTGTTATAAAAATCAGATTATTTTCAGTTGGGTGTTGGTGTATTTTCAGATCTGATTCTTAGGGTTTGTGGCCAAACCCTTATTTTTGGTTTAAGCCCTAGAAAGGGACATTACAGTGGTATCGAGCTTCAGTCTTCCCAGCCTGAGGGTTTCCTTGCAAGAAGATCAAAATGGCAGATATAATTTTTGGTGATGCTAGACTCGAAAAGCTTTCCCTAGGGAAAGAAAGATTGGCCAACACAATGGCTCAGCTTGATCCATACCATTCAAAATCCAAATGGTGGAAGGAGCTCTTCAAAGGAAGTCGATAATTCTCAGCCATCCAAAGTGGACAACATTGCTACATGGTATGAGGAGTATAGGGCTCTTCCGGAGAAGATTCGTGATGCCATGTCATTTTCTGAGTTCATGGGAATAAGCAAGGGAAGATCAAGGCCCAAGCCTAGGTCACAAACTACACAAGAAGAAAAACTAGGGCTATAAGTAATGGAGAAGAAACAACCCATAGAGGAACCCACGACGCAAGTTGAAGAAGGAAAAATCGTGGAGCTTAAGCCAAAGAAGGAAGAACAACCGAAATTGTTGGGCATCGAGATGGAATAACCCATTGAAGCCCTAGAAGCCCCCATCACCATTGTCAAAATAAAGCTCTTGATTGTTTTTCAGATCAGAAGCGTGAAGATATCACAATTTGATGAAGGATTGAAGCATGAACCTAGGGAAATCATGGAGCATGTGTCCCAAGGTAAAAGTTATTTAATATTTAATGATATTTCATTGGTTTCTAATGGGTGCTTGTGGCAAATTGTTGAAAAGAAATCAGATTTGCATAAGGACAAAGAGGATGACATTACGGAAGGGTATGTTCATGGAGGAAAGACACTTCCGGTTCCTCATGATTACTTTGAGTTTGCTGGAAATTTTCAAGCAAATCACTAAGGAGCAAATCGACTAGGGTATCCACAAAGAACAATCCCAATTTCGTCATCATCCGAAGAAGGGTAAAAATGCTTTGATGTTCTATGATAGTTTATTGAATTCTAATGGTCACACAGGGCAATCACATAAGGAAGTCAAATCAGATTTACTAAGGACCTATGAGGATGACATCATGTGTGAAAGAAGGGCACCATAAAGGTATTTTTTGAGTGTTGTTCCTAACTCAAAAATTTTGAGTCATAAGAGTGTCATAGGCATCCCCAGGTACATGATTATCTCAATTTGGTTGCTTGTTGATATGTCATTGCTGGTATGTTGCTCTCACACACAACTGGTTGGGGAAGGTGATCAAATTTCATGCTTGTTTTGTGTAATGTCCCTTTTCGGGACAAAATCAAGATATGGGTTTGGCCACAAACCCAAGGATCAGATAGGAAAATACACATCACAATGAAAATAATCTGTTTTTTATAACAGCAGTTCCCGAGATAATATAAACCCTAGCAGCAAATTGAAAAGGGGTTTTTAAACACCATAAAAACCATGCACAATAGCTGAAAACACTTCTAAATAATTTCTTCATGCACGACAACACTTATCTATTCAATTTGCAATAAACAAATGGAGAAAACCCAAGATAACACCCTGCTGTAATTAAATTTAGGACAGTAGCAGGACTGCCACAAGCCAAGGTTAAAAATGATAGATAAACCTCACCAAAAATCACGAGATTATAGATTCCGGCCTTCTAAATTATGTCAAATTAGAATATCAAATAAAATAAGATTTTCGTGTCCTAGAAGGCACCCAAACACCCTCAAACCTTAGTCGCTCCAACTAGGAAAGGTTCTAAAATTCTTTTAAACCCTCAGTAGATGTCTTCCTTGATCTTCTAGAGTCCAATTCTGCAGGAAATCTTCAAGATATTTCCGCTTCAACCAAGGATGGAGGATTTTTGTCCTCCAACTAGTCGCAAGAAGGGTTTTCGTCCTTCTTGTGAGAGAGCCACACACTTGGAGTTTCACCCATGAGTGGAAAGACAATGAGTGAACAGTCCAAAGGTCCAAATTAGATAAAATTCCCAAAAGTAATGTGTGCAAATGAAGTCCTTTATCTTCTTTTATAGCCCTATCTTGGTGCCAAGATCTAATTCATGCATGGCCAATCTCATAAGACTTTAATTTAATCTTTCATTGGCATTTAATTATCTCCAAGCCAACCGACCTGTATAAAAGAGGAAAAACACTAAAAAGAACATTAAAAATTAGAAAAGAAATGCAAAGGAAGTTCAATTCCTTTTCCCAACTCATTTCACTTCGTTGCCATGGAAAAGGGAATGGCAAGAAATCCAAAACCATGTTTTCAAGTTGGAAAAGGGGACATTACAATCCTCCCTTCCCAAAATTGCTTGTCCTCAAGCAATTGCAAGTGCCCGGATCCCAAATAAGTCTTCGCTGCTCCTTTGTGCAATTACCATTCAAGCATTTGTGGCCCACCATTTCTCTCATGCTGTCCCAAATATCAATGTAATCTTGCTCTTCTCTTTCAAAAATCAGAATGAGGGGAACTAGAATCCCACCTTTACTTGCACTAAATAGTACAAGTATGTCATTGTGTAGAGAATACAATTTCTGTCTATAAAAATATCTCTCTATGTACCAAGACCTTGAGAAGAACAAACTGAAAATGAACAAAACAACAGGCCTCTTCGGTGGAACCGTCCTCAAATTGATCCTTGGGTCAAGGTGTTTGCCATCCCACCTTTCTCCTATGTTTAGGCAATCGATTCCTTGAGAGAAATAACACCAAGGTGACTGAATGGGGGTTGTATAGTGACTACAACAGCCATGAAGTGTTTGGTATTTCTTCAACCATGTGATTAGAAGCTCCTTTCTTGGTATCTTATAAGTAAACAAATAGCTGGAAAAGTTGTGAACAACAGTAGAAAGGAGAGTACAACAGATGTAATCATGACATACCTTCAAAGTTCCCCATTCTATCAATGTTATGGGGGCTGGCCACAAGGTTACAGCTGGACATGCTTACATAAAAGCTTATGGCAGCATACTTGAAATCCCAAAATGTGGTAGTCTTACTACTTTCATCCAAACCAACAACCTCAAGATCATTTTCCCATGATTTAATAACTTCAAAAGGGACACTCTTACAGCTGTTCGAAATTGGAAACAACTCATAATCTGATTGTACCCAAACCAGCAACTTAATTTCTCCTATAAACTTATTGGGTGGCTGAATTTGCACATGCCCAACCATAAATAAGTTCTTCCAAGGAGCTGATATATGAAGAAGAGAACCATAATGAAATTTTCCCAAAAACTGAAACCATTGCATCCCACAAACAACATTAACTTCAGCTGGCTTAATTTCAAGAAAATCATTACATACCTTGTATCTTCCCGTGAAATTTGACAACATGAAAATGCTATTGACATTGGTGACTGTCTTAAAAGGGGTTAACTAGCTGGTTCTGATGCGGACAGCGGCAAAAAGAACATGAAATCAACTTTCATACCTCAAGCTTTCCATAAAAATCAGCCATATGGGGACTGAAAATGCTTTAACAACATCCAAGAACTGAAAATTATTCCTGTGTATGGCTGAGGCTGCTTGAATAGCTACAAATGCAATGTTGAGTGAACTGAAAATGTTGATCACAACAGCATGAATTTTAATGACAGTGTGCCTTGAGACCCATAAAACATGATTTTTACTACTTACCTTTGTATCACCAATCTCCCGCTGAGTTGTCAAGCTTGGGGCAGCGAGATAACATCCATCATGTTCACTTCCAAATGTAAAATTCATGAATTCAACATCCACTTTCCTTGGGAGGCTTCTTCTAAGAGTATGAGCATGAATTGAGAGTTGAAAATCTCTATACAACTGCTGTTCTAAAACTGAAAATGTGGTGGTTATCTTACCATGAGCAGCCCATAAATCTAGCCTTCTTCTGTTAATTCTTTCCATCTTCTTCACTGTAGCAACTTGAGGATCTCCACTTGTCATGCCGCCAAGTTCTAATCTCAACTCCAAAGGATGCAACCATTGGATCTCAAATAACAAATTCATACCTTCATTACCAAAAACATGGAAATCATCACTTACCATGTGCTTCTCCAAGGTGAGCTCGAGAGGTGGGAATCTCTTGGTGCAAGGAATGATGAGGCCCTCTTGTAGCATTACATCCTTCACAAGGAAGTTCGAATGTACAACGAACTCCATATGATTTCTCATAGAATTTCCTTCTAACCGGATGCACAGAATGAAGCACTCACTAGCCATAGTAACATGGAACCCAATGAAGACTTCCCTTCTTCGTAACTCAAAAGATCTATGAACTCTTTGCCATTTGGGGCGTTCTTCACTTTATCATTATTTCTACCATGTTGTCGATGATGACACAAATATGGAAGTGACATAGGAGGAGACCAAAAAACTGAAATATGCTTTCCAATATCATACCTTAGGCTGTCCTCTGCTTGTCCATCTTCTTCTTCCACCTTAACTTTGACCATACTTTGTTGGCACATGCATAGGGCCTCTTTGTGGTTCTTATCACAGCCATGAACACCCTCAGCTAAACTCTTAGGAGCTGCTGTCCTAAACAGACCAGCAAGCTGACTGTTATCATATCTCTTTGAAAAATGGTTCCCAACCATTCCTTTTGCTTCTTTTTCAAACCTGGATTCATCACATGCCGAAATATTATTAGTATTAACCACACAATGATCAATAATTACCTCATCATGATGACTATCCGGAACAATAATGGGATTAAGGGCTGAATCTTCATTCTTCAAGGCTCCCTTTCCTCCCAAGTGCAAATCTTGAGTTGTATGCTCATTGTGCTCCACTACTTCATCAAACCCTTGTGTCACTAAGGTGTTGTTAGGAAAACCAACCAAGAGATCAACCTTGGCAAGAGAGTTGGGGGTTTCTAACCCTCCCAAGGGCTGCTCCCTCTCAACAAGCTCCGTAGCCTCTTCAACATGCATGATGGATTCCTTCATTAATTGCAGCCCTACTTCTTCCTCTTGTGTAGCTTGTGGCCTAGGCTTGGGCCTTGATTTTCCCTTGCCCACACCAATGAATTCGGCAAGAGTAATGGCCTCGTGAATCTCCCTTGGAAGTGCCATATATTCTTCATAGCTCGTGGCAATGCTTTGTCCCATAGAGGACCTTGCTCCAATTTTCGAATAGCTTCTTCTCTTGGAAGAAAAGTAGGCCTCGTGGCTGATCCGTGGGATGATCCCAAAGGTCGTCGTGCATTATTAGCTCTAGATGAGCTACCACCTCTATTATGAACCCTAGGTTCATTCATTCTCTGAAATGATAGGGCTAGGAAATCCATGGTGTTCGCCAAATGCTCTTGCCCTGCAATAAGCTTATCAATTTTAACTCCTTGAGGATCCATGCTGTCCTTTGATAGTATAAAAACCCTTGTTGCCTGCTTCCACGAAAACCCTAGGCTGGGAAGATTTGAGCTTTGATACCACTGTAATGTCCCTTTTTGGGACAAAAACCAAAGATATGGGTTTGGCCACAAACCCCAAGGATCAGATCTGAAAATACACCACACCACAATGAAAATAATCTGATTTTTATAACAGCAGTTCCCAAGATAATATAAACCCTAGCAGCGAACTGAAAAGGGGTTTAAAAGCACCATAAAAACCATGCACAATAGCTGAAAACACTTCTAAATAATTTCTTCATGCATGACAACACTTATCCATTCAATTTGCAATAAACAAATGGAGAAAACCCAAGATAACACACTGCTGTAATTAAATTTAGGACAGCAGCAGGGCTGCCACAAACCAAGGTTAAAAATGATAGATAAACCTCACCAAAAATCATGAAATTATAGATTCCGGCCTTATAAATTATGCCGAATCAGAATATCAAATAAAATCTGATTTTCGTGCCCTAGAAGGCACCCAAACACCCTCAAACCCTAGTCGCTCCAACTAGGAAGGGTTCTAAAATTCATGCAAACCCTTGTAGATGTCTTCCTTGATCTTCTAGAGTCCAAATCTGCATGAAGTCTTCAAGATATTTTCGCTTCAACCAAGGATGGAGGGTTTTCGTCCTCCAACCAGCCACAAGAAGGGTTTTCGTCCTTCTTGGAGAGAGCCACACACTTGGATTTTCGCCCAAGAGTGGAAAGACAATGAACAAACAACCCAAAGGTCCAAATTAAATAAAATTCCCAAAAGTAGATGTGTCCAAATGAAGTCCTTCATCTTCTTTTATAGCCCCATCTTGGTGCTAGGGTCTAATTCATGCATGACCGACCTCATAAGACATTAATTTAATCTTTCATTGGCATTTAATTATCTCCAAGCCAACTGACTTGTATAAAAGAGGAAAAACACTAAAAGAACATTTAAAAATTAGAAAATAAATGCAAAGGATGTTCAATTCCTTTTCCCAACTCATTTCACTTCGTTGCCATGGAAAAGGGAATGGCAAGAAATCCAAAACCCATGCTTTCAAGTTGGAAAAGGGGACATTACATTATGTCCTCCTAGGTCACCGCTAATTGAACATCATTATGCACCTCATACTCCATAGAATAACGAGGTAAGAAGTACTTTTTGTTGTGTGGATTCTTGGGCTCAATTTCAAAATTGTTTCCGCATGTGGAATATAGGTGCAATGTTGGGAGGATATCTATGTTTGAGGCATCAAGGGCATGTTGGTAAGTCTGATTTTCCATTCCATGATTCCATAAATATGAAAGAGCTAGAGAGAATATGGTGGAAGGGTAACACCCTTACTCTAATGTGTGGCATTTATGCTCATCACCCATTCCGGGTGAAGGGTCCTCTTCATAACCAAGGGGTCACTATGCTGGTAGAGAATGGCACCATCATACTTTGCGCAAGGAAAATAGTACAACTGTCAATTCTCTTGGGAGTTCATGAGGTATGTGATGAATTTTTGTGATTGAACTAGCTAATGATGAAATTGTTCTTGGGGTTCAATGGTTGCAAACATTGGGGAGTTCACCCTCAAATATCATGATAAAGAACTGAAATTTTGTGACCAAGTTGGAGAAATCAGAATTCATGGCATGAGGAAAGAAGTGAATGCTGAAGAAAATCTTTGGGAATCACATTGTGGGCTGCTCTCTTGCATAACAGCTGACTGGAAAAATATTATCACTGCTGGTTATGTCAAAAATCAGCTTGCTAATGACATCATGGAAGGAGTTTGCAAGAAGGAACATAGGACAACTGTTTTGGGGCAGCAAGTAAGGCACTTGCAATCAGAAAATTCTCCACAACGAGGATTGCTCACACTTGGTAAGAATAGTTATTATTATAAAGTGAATTCCAAGGAGCATATTGGGTGAAAAACACCACTTTCAGCCATAAATATAGAGCTGGTTTGAGTCAAGTCCAAGCTGACTATGGCAAGAAGATTCCGGATGACCTTATGAAAAACAAGGTAAAAGCTTCTACTGATTTTTATGATTCTTGCATTTTGTGTATAAGGAAACTTATGCGGAGGCATATGAAGTTTATTGTACCTTCTAGCACCATAGTGAAGGATGAGTTGCTACAAAAAGGCCACATCTTTGAAGTACAACAATTAGGGGAATTTCATTTTGGTCCTCTTTTTCATATATCAGCTCATTGGGAAAATAGTGATGGGAGGATAGTCACCATTACCAGGGCAGCGAGATGCTTGATATGGGAAGTGGGTAAGCTATGTGAATTTTTTATATTTAATGACATACAAGTAGATTCAATCATTGAAGTTAGTGAATGGTTGTTCTTGGGCATTGTTGGGGCATATTCCGTCAATGTTGGGGTGTTTCCAACACCCATGTCATGGGTAGTTTGGAAATTTTTGGAGATAGGTCATGATTACAGTTGTTATACCTTCTTTCATTCGTTGTTCACAACTTTTCCAACTACTCTCCTACTTATGAGACGCCAAAAAAAAGAGCCTCCAATTATAAGGTTGAAGAAATTCCACACTACTACTAACATTGGCATATTTGTGGCTGATTTAAAGGGGTTTCCAGCCACCTACATTCTGATTTTTGAGAGAAAAATGCAAGGTTACAACTGTTTTTGGGACAACATTACTAAAGTTTTGGGAATCCATCATTTGAATGGAAATTATGAGATGGTGGCAAGCCAAGGAAGGGACCTAGCCATCATATCCACAAAGCATGAGTGGATGAAGAAGGGAACACATTTTCCTTTAATGAGTTTGCTTCATGTGCAAGTACATCAAAGGAGCCACATAGATTTATTTGGGATCCAGGAGCTTGCATTTTGCTTGAGGGCAAGCAAATTTGGGAAGGGAGGACTGTAATGTCCCCTTTTCTAAATTAAAAATAATTAATAATATTTTAAGTTGGGCCCAACCAATTCTTATTTTGGGACAACTTCATATTATTATTATAAAAAAGTATTTTTAAATATTCTTATGAGGCCGAGTCTTCTTAAGGGAAGATTAAAAAGTGCATTGGGCTTCTAATTCATTTTTGGCACCAAAAAGAGGATATAAAGGTGGATCGAATGGCCTAAGAAAGGTTATGCATGTTTATTTCAAAGATTGATATCTTGGGTTTGTGCACGATGTGCCCTACTCTCCACTGAAGACGAAGACCTTTGGTGTGGCTCAACTTTGAGGACGAAAACCCTCATTGGATCCTATTGGGGACGAAACCCTCAATAGTCACAACACTTGGGGACGAAAACCCTCATTTGTTGCATTGATTGCTTCATACGGGAGTCACAAGTGGACTTAATTGGCAGATTTCTGAACAAGGTGTTTATCCGTGCTTAGGGCACTCCTTCGCTTAGGGCATGCTTTTGGGGGCTGCCACATTCATTTTCAGCTTGATCTACCCATTTGGAGATTTCGGGATCACTTTTTAGTGGGTTTTCATGGTTGGAAAATTGTGATTTCACTTTCATTGGATAGCTGGTCTCTTCAAGATCATTTTGAGCATTGGTTTGTGTTGAAACTCCAAGTATTGACGGAGTTATAAATTTTTGAAGTTTCAGCTATATTTGCACTTGAAATAAATTTACAAAATACATATTTGCTCTAGATTTCATCTTGTTGGATTTATTGAGTATTTGGGATATTTCTATGTTAATTTTCAGCCCATATTGCATGTGAATGATTGTTCCTAAGTGCTGGTACAGTTCACTTCCCTAGAGGGATATTAATTAATGTTCTAAGATGATTTTGATACCCTAAAAGTGTAATTTCCAGTTTGCTGCTAGGGTTTCTAATATTGTTGGATCTGTTATAAAAAAATCAGATTATTTTCAGTTGGGTGTTGGTGTATTTTCAGATCTGATTCTTAGGGTTTGTGGCCAAACCCTTATTTTTAGTTTAAGCCCTAGAAAGGGACATTACATTGGTTGTGGAATGTGTATGTTTTCTTGCTTGGCCGTCCCTTCTTCTCCTTTGTGGTTTCATAATCCAAAAACAATCCTATTTAAAAGTCTCTAAATCAAAGGTTTAAAACTTGGGCTCGGGGATTACTCGACTCTCCGAAATTTTGACTCGGCCTCGGAACTAGGCCAAGATTTGGGAATTACTCAACAATTTTATCTCTACTTAAAATGAAATAATATATAAATTCATGAAATAAATATTAAACTTAAATAACATATGAAACACTCTTAACTCACAAGAGAAATGATTGTAGAGAATGCAGAAGTATATTTTTCTATTAAGTTTCAACTAAAAAAGAGTACAATGTATAGTTTTTCGAGTTTCGGCCATTTGCCTCAAGCACATCATCCTCCACATCTACTGCTCCATTGGGTAGAATGTGGACAGTTTTTGTTGAAGGACCTTCCTTGTACCCTAGGTCTACATGAGTAAGGAGATGAAACATGTTATGAATGTAGATCGAGTTATCTTCCTTCTTTGACCTTAGTTGACTCCTGGTCAATGAACTCGTAAGTACTCCAATTCCTCTCACAAGATGAAGAACTAGCTACTTGTGAGAGTAATCTTATTGCAAATGATTGCAATTCAGGTGCTTCATTGCCATGGTTCCACCACCACTCTATTGGGTCCTTCTTCACATGCATATCATAGAGAGCTTCCATTGTAGAAAACTGACCATGACCACATGAAAACATATTCCACTGAGTCTTAATAGTAGAAGCCTCCTCTCCTCGACCATAAATCTTTTTCACTGCAACCCAAAATTCTTTCATCACTTCTCTGTCCTCATATGGAGCCCTCTTATTGGTGACTTCTGTATCATACCACTTTGGATTTAAAGCATAAGCAACACAATGTAGAGGTGTGTTAAGCTTGTTCCATCTTCCATGTACCTTTTCCTTAATCAAAGGATATAAAGAAGGATCCCTTAAGTTTGTGATTTTTCTTATTCTTTCACACATAGAATCAATTTCTTCATAAACCTCCCCCAAACATGGCTTGTCTGAATCAACAAAACAGATTACCTCACAAATGGGTTGAATGAAGTCAACAACAAATTTCACATCAGCCCAAAAAAGGTCATCAAGGACCATCTTCCTCACCTCAACTGCAGTCTCTGATGTAGATTGCCTCCAAGCTGCCCATGCATCACTAACTACAGTGGAACATAAGGCCCCTTTGACAGCATAAAGACGGTCAAGAAGTATGAAGAAAGATGCAAATCGCATGTCTGTAGATTTGAGGTTTATGCAGATGTATTTAGTAGTCTGCAATTTTATACATAATTTGGAGTCTTGCCCAAAAATCTTATCTAATCTTTCTTTTAAAACCTAGCAAACAAATGCTGATACCAAATTCCCTTTTTGTTTGTTATATTCCACGCACCACTGCAGTTGCAGCAACAAAATTATGAATCTAGTAAATTCTTCTTAAGGGCATCTTGTATATTGCAAACAAAATGGTAAGAAGTGCATCAATAGCGGAAACCTATCTCTTTTGATTGGAGAACAATTTCTCCACTACGATAAATGTTTAGAGCTAGGCCACTTTGATGTCACTGGGAAGTTCTAAATAGATTGCACTGTTTCACAAATAAAGACCATGGATACTCAGAATGCATTGTCTATGGAGAAGGATTATAATTGATGGATCTAATCCCATAGAAATGACAAAATATTGCAACCAATCCAGGAAGAATGTAATGCCTAGAGCTATGAGGCAGATGATCAGGTAGGCAAGTATTGATAAAAAGTATGGTGTTTGCAATTCAACATATTCAGACTAAAGGATGCTTTTAGTCAAGGTCTTAGTTGGGTAATGTAAATTAGTAGCAGGGAATGGCAGTGGCAGGATATTAGAGAACTCTTCATAATGACCAACCACAAGGTTTGTTTAATACATCTTCAGTAGAAACTTTGTTGGATTTGTTCATGGTTGATACCTCTTTTGAGGCAAGAATGATTATTTTTACTATCAATAGTCTGTACTGAATCCGAATATATCAAATAGAATAAATTAAACAATGCTACAAGAAGAATAAAGTCAGCTGTAAGATAAAGCAAACAAAATGAGACTAAATGAGTCATCGGTAACAAGGAAAATGAGGTCAGTTGTAGACTAAGTCACCGCATTCGGCAATTTTCAACCAAAAAAATCGAAATTCGCCGAATATTTAACAGACACCAAAAAATCGTTGGGATTCGTGAATTTATTCTTCAGCTATCGTTTCACGATCTAGGCTTTAGGGTATACTAAAGCCCTCTACTTGCGGCAGTTGTGATTCACTGGAGACTCGGAGCTGAGATGTCTATCTGCTGTCCACGCATTTTTTCGATCATCTACATAAATAAATACGCTTATTCTTTCTTTTCATTCGTGCTTATTACATTATAATATATATGCGACTAAAAATAATAAGTAGTAAGTATTAATAATATTTAATAGTAACTAGTAAGTATTAATAATATTTAATAATAAATGTTTAACAAAGTATATATTATTCAGTAAATTAGTAATTATGAATTTATGATAATAAGTAATATTATATTAGTAAATACAGAATAGTAAGTTAGTATAGTAATTTATTATTAGTATAGTAAATTAATAAATTAAATTAGTTAATAATAATAAATTAGTAAATCTCTTTGTCGAATTTAATCACAAATTTTATCTCGAATTTTGTTAGTCACGAATTTCTTACGAATTTAATACTTCACGAACTCGAACATGAATTCGAATGCGGTGACTTAGGTTGTAGATAGGATTATAATCAGTTTTGGATGGCATGATAGTGGATGAGCTATCACAAAATTTATTGATGATATAGGAAGTCAAAAATGACTTGGTTATAATGATAGATACACAAGAATTTGAATCATACAGCAAAAAGATCAGGTAGCCAAAGACATTGCCTTTTTCCTATTACTTTTTAAAGTTTTGACAGATGCAAAATGTGTTGCTTGGATACCAGATTGATTGTATCTTCATTTTCTGTGGGAAGCTTCTGGAGAACAAAGATTTAGTCAGGAGTGTGAGACTCCAACAATTACTTTTTTTAATGTATGCAAGAATGAGTACAATGATGATATGACCTACGATATAGACTTATGATAAGCATATAAGATGCATTTTGTTAATTTATGCCATATCTCATTAGAGCTGAGTTAGTTATTCATTTCTTACTGTTATCGTATTATTGATTGATACTGAGAATTCGTAACCTTAGCCGGTTGTATCTAAAAAACCATGATATAATAGGATGGCTAGCTAGCTAGGGTGAATCGGCCTTTTTACTGGATGTGGATTAGCTTTTCGTTATAGGGTAGCCGATTGAGCCTTTTCAGGTGTAATCTTAGGATAGCGATATGCCAGAATACAGGGATGGATATGGATATGGTACATTCCAATACAGATACAGACACTGGATATGGCCTGCACAGTCCCATCTGTAGACATGCGTCTGCAGACGTATCCAGCTGTATCCTGATTGTCCAGGCTGTATCCTGGGCATATCCAGGGCCAAAAACAAATTTTTAGATGTTTTTTCAATTTGTTTTCAACATTAAAACAAAAAGTGGCCCAGTTAAAAAGAAAACGCTATGAAACCCTTAGAACATCAAAAGGTATGATCTTGTGAACAAATTTGACCAGGAGGGAACGTGTACAGTCTACCCAAATATTCTTTATTTGATCACTTACAGGCAGATTCAATTCTGGACAAGGAATGATTGTGACGGAAAATCTGATTTTCAGTTTTGTGCTGCTATAAAACCAGAAAATAAGATCAGCAGCTCTTGATATACACGCATCTTCTGTTTTAATGATCACATGAAGATTCAGCCCTGCTGCATTTTTATGTAATAATAAAATTTAATATTTGTTATGGCATTTGTGACATTTCATTTGGCATTTGGTTGGCATTATATAGATTATCAGTAGTGTTTTGCAGTTATTTTGTTTTTCATATGCATAATATGTGGTTAATTCCTATTTATTAGGCTAGAATTTATATATTTTTGACTTTAATGTGTTTTTATATGGCCATATGCAAAGTCGTATCTAGGGCCAATTTATTTATTTATTTATTTTTGCCATATCCACGTATTGGATACTTTGTATCTGTATCCATATCCATATCCAAATTGTATTGGCAACATAGGTGTAATCCACATTAAGAGTGCCTATGCTTTATTCTAGCTAGTGATTGGCATGGAAACTGTTGCATCATCCTGATACTCATTAAATGTCATTAATCTTCTGTAGTTGACATATCTAACTAGTCCCATAAGCCAGCAGAACTACCACTACAACCCGTTTTTCTCTGATAATTAGTTCACATAGGATGGAATCAATCGAGTTTCTTTTCTTAATCTCTATTGCTGCAGTGTTTAATTCACTACATTGGGATATTGTGCCATACGTTGTAGTTGGTTTTTAGCCCATTGCTTTCTTTTCCTTATTGACCTGATTATTATTGATTAAAGAAAACACAACATTGAACTTATTACATTAAACTACACAAAGGATTTTAAGATGAGAGTGGTAAAGACAAAGGCAGTGATTTTAGGCTACTGCCATGAAAGATGACAAATTTGAAAGGAACGATAACCAGATCGTACCAAGCCAAGAATACAGATGCTAATCAAACACCACGATCAAGCAAGATGAAAACAATTCGCCGTAATAACTTTACATAAAACCTTTGCAAACAAATAAACAACAATATTATATATTATTATGGAACTCAATGCAATACATTGAGAATGGGCTTTGCTTAAATAGGCAAGGAATAACAATTTAAGAACCAAAGAAGGTCGTAGATCAAGCCATAAATCAAGGAAATAACTAGTCATCAAAGAACTAGTCAAGACCATAGATTTAGGAGAGAACTAGACATCAAGGATCTAGTCAATACCATAGATCAAGGAAAGAACTATACCTAACAACTAGATAATATCTCCTAATATTTAAATAAGATAAAAGAAATATCCACACACATAAGCGGGTGAGGATAAATACAATAAAGGTAAATAAAGTACCTAGGTGAACATGAGCTAAGGTAAATACCTACTCTAACAAAATTGGTGTATGAGACCCCACCTTACCCCCATAAGAGGATTGTTTTTCCATCTACCTTATTTATTTTCCATACTAGGCATACGCACTGTACCCCTTTCCGATTCAAACATGTACCTCTTCTATAGAGTGTACAGGCCATCACCATTAGCCCCAGTCAGGATGTGCATTATGGCCCTTTTTGTAAATTATAACATCTCAATTTTTACTTTCTTAATAATATTTCACTAAACTTGCCTTTGACCTAACTGTTTATCATTTATACCACAGAGACCAGGTATAAGTTTCTTTCTGAAATTGAAGGTGACAAAAAACAATTGCAAAGATTGTATAGAGCTTGTAAAGGGGTGCCTCAGGTGTGCAAGAAAATTTCCATGGCTTCCTTTCAAGTTCTCTTCATGCAGTGAAATCTCTTATCTGTTTATTTTGCAATAATGGTTTATATTTGGTGACACATATTTTTCAGCAAAACTTTCCCACAACATCTGCAAACTTGCCTCTCACAGAAGATACAGAACTTGCTATGGCAATAGATGCTTCACTGCAACATTTATCACAGGAAAGCTTTCCTCTCCCCTCTGGTTCTCAACAAGCTTCCTCAACAAGTGACTTGAATGACCTGGGAAGCACATCAGATAGTGGTTGCAATGGTGGATGGATCGATAAAGTCAATTCTACTTCTCATAATGGTTGGGGTGCAGATGAAAAAGGACCTAACAGCAACAATATTGGTGAGAGTTCGACAGAGGAGCCAACACATACTGTTTTTGGGATTTCAGTTTCTGAAAATGCTTCCTCAGCGCACACAGCCATTTCTTCTCCTTCAGCTCCTCCCTTACCAGTAGAGTACATCCCTCAAGATGGTCCAGTTCTTTATCCATCCATTGATACATCTCCAATTGAAGTTAATTCAGCTAATACAGCAGAGCATGGTCTACAATCCTCAACAAGTTCAAGCAAATCACATAGCAATGGTTCTGGCACTTGTGTGATTTGTTGGGATGCTCCAGCGGAAGGAGTCTGTATACCCTGTGGTCACCTTGCAGGTTGCATGGCTTGCTTGAATGAGATCAAGGGAAAGAACTGGGGATGCCCAGTTTGTCGGGCTACCATTGAACAGGTCATCAAAGTATATGCAGTTGGTTTAGAAAATCCAAAACTGCAAAACTAATAAGCAACTTGTTACTATGATGCTTTAATTCCGGGATCAGGGGGTTCAGGTTAACATAATTTTATCTTTCCGTAAAGATATTGTACGTAAATTGGCGATATTCCAATTTTGGCAAATTTACACTGTCTCCATTGCCATTCCAATTGTTACAGACAGCTGTATGGTTTTGTGGATGAGAAATATCTTTCTGATGCTTGCAATAACTCACATCTTATATGTAATCACGATTTTCCATTTCATTAAAGGCTGCTGTTTGGTTGTTAGGGACTGCAGGAATATCTGTAGATTCTCCCATGATACGTATGTGTACAAAAAGTTGGGTCAAATCATATTAACATGCTCGTAGATCTACTTCAACTAGTTTAGTTGCATGTTGATATAAGGGAAACACTATTTTGATTTGTTCCATTTTTCTTGTACGATAAGCTCCTGCTGCAGTATAAAACAGGATTTGTTTGTTAGCTATAAGCAATCAGGAAAAGTTCTATTGCCTGCTTTCATAAATACATGATTGGAATTTGCTTCATGTTTCATGCCGTGGTTAAAATAACTACATTTGTTGATTCATCAAGGAATAATCTGAAATCCAATTTATTCTTCATTATATATATATATATATATATATATCATGTTACTATCTTGTATAAATGGCTACGTTGGTGACATGGAACTTATTTCTATCTTACTGTCAAATAACAATTTGTAACTTTTCTAGTGATGTTAAGTCCATTAAAAAGGCAGTTATGATAAAGGGGAGACACATTTCAACAAATTTGGAAGGGGATAGAGTGTGGCAATCACAATAGGCAAATCATCTATAATTAACAATTAACTATTGAACAAGATGGATTAAAAAGTTTGTAAACCTGTCTTTATTAACATAATAGCATTTTCTCACAATAGCCATGCTACAAAGATTCGTAAGCATAGGAAGAGCTTTTAAACTGGTGATAATTATAGTAAGCTACTATACACCATTTGCCATGAAGTGATATTAAAGGATCTAACTAGAATCGATTAACATGTATGAAATTGATTGGTAGAAGCACATTAAGCAATGACATATGTAACAATTAAACTATATACAATCACAGAACAAAGCTTTGAATGTAGACACTGCAGTTCTGAAAGGTTCCGGTCAAGCTTTGCATGTCTAAGTTCAGGACATCATTATTGATAAAAATAGTTGTACTATAGGCTAAATGATAGAATCGAAGGCATGGAGATTTCTAATAGAAGTTGCAAAATTTGAAGATAGCAGGTGATCCAGATTTCAAGAGCAATCCTAGGAACACTTGACTAAATTGTGGAATCTAATGTGCTATAGACAGTCGTGAATTCACGAATAATGAATTCACGAATAATAAGATAAGTGTAGAAAGACAATATGAAACCATTCACACTCATAGAAAGAACAATATTTGGCAATGATGATTGATCTATTCATATGATAGCTCTATACAAAGTAAAATTTTGAGAATGAATTTGGAACTATACAAAGGTATGTTCCAATTTCGTACTCACAATTATTGGCATCAAGAGGAAGACCAAACGGTTTATCTTCCATTGGTTATGAAAGAGATGGCTCCATGTAGCAGCTGTCAGTGCTAGGTGGTGCTAATGTGAACAGTAGATATATGATTGATGATGAAGCGGTCAACACTTCATTGGAACCACGGAACTCGTGTCATCCAATGCAATGTAAAGGACAATTAGGCTGGGCCTAGCACATGCAAAGAAGGCTGCTGAGCTACCACTTAGATTAGTAGCCACTCCTTGGGAAGCAATAGCCTAATTGTTTTAAATTCAAAAACTAATTGCGGAAACCTTTTTTCTATCAAGTTCCTTACTAACCACTTACCCCGGTGGATGAAATGAATTGCTTTGACTACTTTTTATCACCATATAGACTGGTTTCGAGCACCTTTCATCCTGATATCTATGATTTGAATTTTCTTAGTGGGTGCAATACATTCAAGATTGAGTGCCTTTTATTCCAATTGTTTTGTTACATATAACGTACAGAATAGAGGTGGAAAATATGGGTAGAGAAATTCAATACTAAAGTTGTGAAAACAAAGGTAGGGGGAAGATTGAGTTCAAATGCTTTCCCCCTCACATTGATGATGGTGTATGCCCTGTAGCGAGTGTTCCAATTCCTCTATTAGAAACCGAGTCTCTATTTGCAGCTGTAACCAGATCCTGTCACTACCCTTGAATTGGTGTCACACTTAATCATCGTCATGCCATTGTATTTGGATGAGGTTCTCTTTAAAGTGCAACGTACCTGTTGCTTATGTTGAACATTTTCAATAATATTTGTTGCTTTTTTAATTCCCAAAGTAAACAATCAGTCTTTTCGTGCAATGGGGAGAGCAACATCAAACTCTAGCAATGGTTGGAACCCAAGACATGCCTAGAATTGACTATTTGATAGGAGTGTGCGGATAATTGTAGTAGCTATGTTGTATGAAAGGTAAACATTTATAAAATGTGTTGATGTTTTGATTTTTTAAGGTGTACCATTATTTGATTAACTATCTCTGCAATGGGGAGAGCGGCATCAAGCTCTAGCAATATTTGGAGCCCAATACATGCCTAGAATAGATTATTTGATAGAAGTGTGCAGATAATTGTAGTAGCTAAGTTGTATGAAAGTTAAACATCCATAGAGTGTGTTGATGTTATGTTTTTGGATGGAAGACAATAAGTATAAAATTTCATATCCAGCGTGGCCTAAAGGCTGCTCTGAAATGTACTAAAAGATCTCTTATTTCTAACACAACAATATTTGGCAAACTAAAATACGTCCACACATGGGTAGAGGAAATTTTTGTATGTTCAACTTATGAGATTGTATATTTGGCATGATGCCAAAATAACCATCTATAAGAATCTATCCACCTACCACAAAAACACAATCATGACCATACTTGGCAATGGGAAAACACAATACAATTCCATTGAAATTAACTCCTAACATTTTCTTGACATTGGTAGTGGTGTATCTATACTTGGTTTGCTATTTGCACATGATCTAATGTACTTGGTGACATCCTTTCAAATATGTCCAATATAAATATTCTTGTAATACTACCAAGGTACTCTTGATCATATCAACATTTCTTGTTGTAGTGTGCCTCTCAAATAATTGTTTGACACAATTGATGGTGCACATGTCCATTGATTAAAAATGAACATTAGAAAACATATTACCAGCATGTAGAGAATGATGTGTTTGCAAAGCTAGGAACATCTTTGTACAATTGGGGCCAAGATGCAATCTTATGCTCATAGGAATCAACAATTGGATTGGGTCAATTATGATGATTTGTGGTTGGATTAACATTACCTTTCTTGTGCTTGTTGAAATGGAATTGTTGTAAATAGGCAGACTACTTATTATTAACTCCCTTTTTGCAACTTGTCACATGTTTGTGGGAATTATAGGGGTTAATGGTAAGAGTGAATCATTGTTTCTCTGCCTCGTATGCAATGCTTCCATTGTTGACATGTTTTGACAATGACATAGAGATATATGCTGGGTTCTTTTGAATTGCGTTACTATTGTGGGCATCAAGTTGCCCATGCTACATGAGAATGACTTCATGTGCAATTTTAGAAGCTTTAGTTGAATGGTTGTTGCACATACAATAGGGCAAGCGCTGATATTTTTTAACTCTTGAAATTCATTTCATTGTACACACATTCTAAACAAGTTATTCATTGGCTTCTCCATTTGTTGGTTGAATTCAGGGTCATGCAATGCGTAAGAAACTTAGCATAAACCTAGAAATATTATTCACACAACCAAAATATGATAAGAGAAATATTAGTCAAGTTTTTCCACACAAATTTTGAAGTTTAATCATGTTTTAGAGTTTGAGAGAGCTGTTTCGTTTCAACACACAACCCTCATTTTTGTTGTCACAAGGAGGTCCAAATAGTGTGACATTTCATCCAAATCTAGGTTTCCCATCACCATTTTGTTAAAGTATTTAGATTGACTATTTACGGTTAAAATACATGTTTCAAAACATTAAATTTGTTTTACCCACTTGAGGTGTCTCAAAGGGGTCAAACAGTCCATGGGACTTACTTGTTCTATTGTACAAACTAGCCCAAGTGGCTACAAAATGTCCTTGAGAAAAGGTCATAAAACACCCAAATGAAACATTTAACACTTCTAACCTATTCTATGTTATACAAAGAATACATGGGAACCGATGGGACCTAAAATGGTAATCAAAGCTCATTCTAGAGGTATCTCTTTGGAGCTAGTAGGTGGAATTTTGTAGTTTTTACTTGAGTAATTTAAGCCAAGTTGGCTCCAAAACAAATGCGTAACAAGTGTTTTCAAATGTAAGCAAGAAAACCAAATATGCTTTGCACAATTATCTAGACAACAAGAAAGAGGTTTGCAATGGTAGATTTCGTTTTTCAGGATCCATAGGCGTTAAAAACAATGTGATTTTGAACGGGTTTCATAATGTCGAGTGGTTGCCTTCTACAACCAACTCTCCAAGTTGCTTCTGAAACCCGCTTTGTAAATTATCCAACAAATGTTCTAACAAGTTTTCTCGAGTTCAATTGTCCATTTTGTGGACACTTAAAAACTCTCATGCATTTGTTTTAGTTCATCAAAAGGCTCAACTAACATTAACTTAGATCCATAAGGTTTTCAAACTGTAAGACTAGAACCCTTCATTTGGAAAAATATATTTTTAAGAGTTTGATCTTTACTACCTATTGCTTACTCCCAACTTTGATATACATTCAAATTGGAAACTTTTTTCTTTATTTGGGAAGAAAGAATGCAGTTCTTGATTTAACAAATATTGAAATATAAATGCTAAATCTAAATATGTAACAACGTTGATATAGATATGTAATAAAGTACAAATTTGACCCAAGAAAGTAAGCTAGAAAAATGTGAAACCCTAATTACAAGAGAGTGGGTAAGATACTTAGCTGATTTCACAATAAATCCAAAGTTGTGCCAAGCCGAAAATTGGTGAAACAAGAAAACAAGATGTCACAATTAGAACCGAGAAAAATGCAAAGATGTCGAGAATGCCGGGACTAGGGTGCCTGGATAGGGTTAGGGGTACCTGGGCACCAAGGACCTTCTCTGGGCACCGATGATCGCTTAGAACTTCGAAAACTAGTTTCGTAGGATTGCGAGATGTTCACTGGTGTCGCCTTTAATCACCTATACTTATTTGCTTGATTGTTGAATTCGCCTTAAACTTGAAAACAAAAAGAGCACTTGCAAAACCCCAAAACACATCAAATCCTATAAATAAAAATATGCAAATGGAGATTCAGACTAACCCCGATGGTCACCCGACTGAGTGAAATTACGATCCGGGCCTTGCACCACATTTCAGACTCCATGTAGTTCTTGTGTGTGTGTAGAAATTGTGCCATAGGTGGCTCTGATGTCAAACACACTTGAATAACAAGTAATAGCTAGATGCAGAAGATGTAGATAGATGTGTGCATGCAAAAATGAACTTCCCCTCTTATGAAGTGTATGTAGAAGAATGTAGTCCCTTGTCCCTTATGTGGATGCTAGATGGATGCTTTAATGCTCTTGTAATGCCTTTGGATACAACCTTAGGTGGTGATAGTAGATTCTTAGTGCTTGGTCCTTTATTATGATCACATAACTTTGTATTTATATGATTCCCTTGGTTGAATTTCATAATTAACCACTAAAAGGCCGACTAGTAAGAAAAAAGATGCCCAATGACTAAAAAGGACCCAAAATATGCGAGCAATATACAAAGAGGTTGAGGGCACCCAGAGGGGACTAGGGCGCCCGGCGCGCTGGTGTCCAGACTCAAAAAATGAAGTGTCGAAAGTCAAACTGGGAAAGAAGGTGTGTAAGACCAAGAAGGAAACCCAAAAAAGCAAGTAAAGAGGCCAAAGACAATGGTCAATTAGTACTTTTCTCGCTTAGGAATCATATGAATAGTGGTATGTGATCATGACCTATAAATGTACCCAAAGTGTGTGATTTAGTGTCTACATTTGCCCCCACTTTATGTTGTTGAGTGAATTCTTGATAACATAAAGTAGATAAGAGATGCGTACTGATAACCATGTATATCGATGGTGAAAAGTGTGTACGAGGAGACAAGAAAAAGGAGTGAAAAGTGAAGTGTGGATAGAGAAGAGGAAGTGAAAATGATGACCCCTAGGGGTGAAAGCGTATGTGTAGATGTCATATTGTACATGTTGTTGATGTTGCTTGATGCTTGATGATGTGTGACTGCTTGCTTCTTCCCAAGGACGGACCTACAAAAGAGAAGAGAAAATGAGTAGTCAAATATATGTATATGAAAATTTTGATCCAAACATGTAAAAGTGTGTAAAAAGTATGTAAAAATGTGAAAAGGAACATGTGCACCTAATCCGTGATGAGTGAGAGAGATAGAAAATGATCCTGAAGATGATGTAGAAGAATGATTTTTTTGGGTGATCTCACTGCCACCAAGTGCGAAGAAGTGTAGGGAGAAAAGTCTAGTGTTATTCTCCAACCTTTAACTACTTCTTGCCGAAGTATAAACACCACTGCAGATGGTGTGTGTAAATCCAATCCATTTCGATCCAGTTCGATCCAATGTGAAAATAGAAAAGAAGGTATAATGCATGCATGTTGAGTGTTGAAGGACTGTGTCTATCCTATAAAAGCCGCTGTGTAAATTAGTGTGAATTGTTGCAAACGAAAAAAATGTGTAATCGCCCTAGTCACGAGGCACCCGAGAAGGGTCGGGGCGCCCAGCGGTAGTTTTTGTGTTTGGGCACTAGTGTCTATGTTATGTTGAAAACCCAAGTCAAATTTTGGGCCATTTTTGAGATTGAAGAATATGTGTTATATTGACTAAATTTGAATTAAATTGTGATGTGAACTCGCTAAATGGGGTGACTTATTCACCCAATGATGCCCCCTCATTTTTGGTGCATGCGATGTCAGAATGAGTATGCGGCCTAAAGGATGACCAAACATTGTGTAAATCCCCTACGGGGGGAGGGAATGTGCATGGTAAAACCAAGGCACATGCAAACAAAGTGGCTGGAAAACAAGTGTTAGTTCAATCAAGACAAAATACACATGTAGAAGACAATATGTAAGCTAGCAAACAAGAAGATAATACATAAGAAGAAGAAAATTTATACCAAAAAGAGGGTTTAAAACATGGGACATCACTCACGATGTCACAAGACAATCGAGGCCGAAGTGCCAAAACCATACAAACAATTAGAGAACAAAGAAAGACATAGGGCAAATCCCAAAAATGGAATGGAATAACTATAACAAGAAAAGTAACAGACAACCATGGTGGAAAAGAGTTCCTGCAAAGAAAATGTTTACATGAAGCACCCATTAACATGTTAGAAAGATAAAAAGTATGTCAAAACGTGTATGATCCGATAGAGTAGTAGTGTGCTAGTGTGAATAGGAAGTAGTATAAATCAAACAATAACACCTGTGATGTGTACGAAAGTGGATGCCCCAGGAGTTTGTTGTGGGACTAGTAAGAGGTATTGTTCAAGCATCCATGCTACGTGTAATGATCTGTGTAAAGTCTGTGATCACAACTAGAAGACAAGTGAACACGCATGTGTGTATGATAAAGATAATGACATATGAAATATTTGTTTAACATAGTAAGCAAAGTGTACCATGCAAACATAAGTAAAAAAGACCAATATTCCACAAAGATATACAATATGTTGTGATGAGTGAGATGGAATGGAATGCAGTGTGAGTGTGATAGGAGCAGCGTGCCCCCCGAGTGAGTGTGAATGAGTATGCATGAGATGAGGTTCATTTATAAATTCCCCCTCAATAGTAGTCAAGAATGAACCATAGAACAAGAGTGTGTCATCAGGAAATGGTTTGAATTGTGCACTAGAAAGATATGATCGATAAAGCGTAGAGCGTAGAGAGTGAGTGAGTGTGGTGAGGTTCATTTCAGATTTAGACCCTCAGTAGTCGAGTATGAACCGTGGAACTAGAGTGCGTCATAGGGTAGTGTGATGTGATGAATGTGCATGAGAATTTTTTTCATGAATGTGCCGAGTGTGAAATGTGTAATGTGTATGATGTGAGGTTCATGAATGTAGTGAGCCCTCAATAGTCAAGTGTGAACCGTAGCACAAGAGTGCGTCATCGGGTAATGATCGATACAAATGTATCAAGATATGTAAGACACGTGTGAAAGACTATATGCAAATTAAGAAGTGAAATAGTAGAAGTGTGAAATGCCTAACAATACTAGAGGGGGAGAAGAGTAAGCATGATGCCCCCAAGTGTGCAATGATGAGTATGTTATCCGATAAAAGTGAAAGACGAGGGTCCTCCACCCAATGCTTGCAGAGATAAAGGCATGTGACCATGCTCTAATACCGGTGGTGTATGAGATAGAATGATGTATCGGTGAATAAGACCTATGTGCATGAGACCTATGAGGTGATGACATCTATGAAGGAGAGCGCAGAGGTGATGAACACCTATGTGAAGTAGAGCGTGGAGGCGATGAACACCTATGTGAAGAAGAGCGAGCGAAGGTGATGAATACCTATGTGAAGTAAATGAGGAGGTGATGTATACCTATGTGAAGGAGCTTATCGAGTGATGGGCCCTAGACTAATGAGATGGACTAATATACCTATGAGACTAAGTAGGCCATGCACGAATAGGAGAGATAGGAGCAGATTGTGCTTTAGATTTGAGAGGTCGCGGGGACCTAGATGCTCTAGCGAGTGTAATGGAAACCTCAAGAGGAGGTTGCACCATGGTGTGGATGGCGGAACACCATTGATAGTGATGAATTTCCTATTGTGAATGAAATTTAGACATAAGTGGTTCATGGAGATGATATCTTGAGTTGTATGGAGCTAGGGAATACCTAAGAGCATGTCACACCCTTTGACTGAAGGTGCCACAAGAAAAGGCACAAGCATGGTAAGAGGACCATGGTAATAGAAGCTCAACATAACCATATGATTTAGGAACTAGATATGAAATTTGTGAGAGTGGATAACCAATAACAACAAGAAGTGCAATAAAACATGCACTTACGAAAATGATGGATCAACCATAGTGTTATTGATAGAAATAGATCCAATAAAAGCACTAATGTGTAAGTAATCAAAGAGAATGTAGCATGATATTCATGATCGGAGAAAACAATGATTGGTGGAGATTCCTCAACGTGAGCAACTAGAAAATCAAGATCCCCGATGCAGGAGGAGGCATTGCATGATATGTATGATTGGTTGAAGAGTCACCACTTGTTTGTTTTCATGTTTTGGAAGAGGATTGTTGAAGATCTTGAGCTTGTGATTTTCATTGATCGCATAGATTCCATAGAACTCAAGAAGCTCAATTGCATTATTATCGATAAGATCTTGAATAAGATTGCGAAGTTTGAAACATCGATATGTAGAATGCCCAATGCATTGATGATAGTTACATCTGAAATTTTCATTGTAATTATGACCTTTAGGATGAGATGGACCAAATTGAGTGGAGGAGGAAGCGTAATAAGGTTGCTCTCAACAAGTTGCGGCAATAGAAGATGTGGAGCAATAGGAAGTTTAGTAAATGTACGCTTAGGCGGTTACCATTGAAGATTTTCAAGATTAGATACAACGTTGATAGTAGCTTTAGATTTAGTAGGTTTTGTAGATGGCTTGAAATTTGATTTACTTTGAAAGCGCGTAGAAGATGAATCTTTTCATGATACTTAATCTTTCCTATAGATAATAGTTTAGTTTCACGTAGCTTAAGAGTATGACACAAATGATCGAATGATGGAGATGTTTCAAAGATAACACTCTCCTGAGAGGTGGTAATAGACTTTGGACAAATAAATCTTGAAGTTTAGAGTCCGCAAGCACATTAGACATCTTAGCTAAGTTGTTCTTATATCGTAAGACATAATCCACTAGATGTTCATTATATCCTTATTTAATTTACACGAGTTGAGAATAGGATATCTTAGAGCTGATATTGATAGAGAAATGAGCGAGAAAGAATCAACTAAATGCGTAAAATATGTTACCGAGTGGATAGGTAGATCATAGAACCAATGCATTGCATAATCTTGAAGACTATGAGGAAAGATATTTGCTAGTAAAGTGTGATCATCCGCATAATCTAGACATGCTACATGAAATGATTCTTTCTTGAGGGTCACCATGGCCTTTGAAAATGGGCAACTTAGGAGTGAAAAATTAAGAGGAAGTGCATAAGAAGAAATGGCGGGTGAAAGGAGTATGAAGGAGTAATGTGGAATCCAGAGATGGAGATGCATGAGAAGTGGCCAATTGAAGTTGACGAATTTGAGTTTGCAAATCCTGATATAAAGAAGTTAAATCAGGCGTATTTGAAGAAGCGCCAGGTTGTGCATTAGAAGCATTAGGTTGAATGATGGGAGCGGTAGTAGTGGGAATGGAAGCAGAATATGAAGGGGTTGGGTGGAGGCCATGGCAGCCGAGGAAGAACCGACAAGAGGTGCCAAAGCAACATCACGAGAGTTTTTAGCAACAATCAAAGCATGAAGAATATGCGGAAGATGAGAAGGATTATCATGTAAAGCTTGACAAAAATTTGTGAGCTTGTCTAATTGTTCTTGATCAACATTTGTGTCTTCATCATATGAGTGCTCACTATCGATGCTGCTTCAATGTTTTCGAGAGGAACTTGTTGAGAGTTAGCAAATGGGTTATCAATTTCAGCCATTGATTTAGAAACCCTATAGGAGTATGGAGGAAGCTTGAGATGCTCAAAAGACCCAAGTATGGAGGAAGCTTGAGATGCTCAAAAGACCGAAAACAACCAGTAATGAGTGATGGGCATAAGAAGAAAACCCTAGAAAGAAGGTTGGAATCGAGCGACGGGTTCACCAAATGATTTAAAAAATATTGAAATATAAATGTTAAATATAAATATGTAACATCGCTTATATATATATATGCAATAAAGTAAAATTTGACCCAAGAAAGTAAGCTAGAAAAATGTGAAACCCTAGTTGTAAGAGAGAGGGTAAGATACTTAGCTATTTTTGCAATAAATTCAAGCTATGCCGAGCTAGAAAACTGATGAAATAGGAAAACAAGATGTCGCAATTAGACCTAGAAAATTGCATATATGTTAAGAATATCGGGACTAGGGTGCCCGGACAAGTCAAGGGGTGCCTAGGGCATCGATGACCTTCTCTGGGTGCCGGTGACTGCTCAAAACTTCGAAAAACTAGTTTCCCGTGGTCACGAGATGTTCGTTGGATGTTACCTTTAATCGCCTCTTTTTCCGCTTGATCACTAAATTCACCTAAAACCTGCAAATAGAAAGAGCACTTGCAAAACCCTAAAACACATCAAATCCTAAAAATAGAAAATATGTAAATGGGGAGTTAGACTGACCCCAACGGTTACCCAACTGAGTGAACTTACAATCCAAGAATTGCATTACATTTTATACTCCATGTAGTTCTACGCGCGTGCGCGCGCGTGTGTGTAGAATTGTGCCCTAGGTGTCTCTTGTGCCGAGATACCTTTGAATAACGAGTAATAGCAGATGACTAGATGTAGATACATGTGTGCATGGAAAAATGAACTTCCCATCCTATGAAGTGTATGTAGAATGTAGTCCCTTGTCCCTTATGTGGATGTTATTGGATGCTTTGATTCTCTTGTAATGCCTTTGGATGCAACTTTAGGTGTTGATAGTAGATTCTTAGTGCTTGGTCCTTTATTATGATCACATAGATTTATATTTGTATAATTCCCTTGGTTGAATTTTGTAATTAACCACTAAAAGGATGACTAGTAAGAAATAAAGATTCCCAAAAACTAGAAAGGACCCAAAATATGCGAACAAGATACAAAGAGTTCGGGGGAACCTAGAGGGTATGGGGGCGCCTGGGCACTGTCATCTTGGCTGGACGCTAGTGTTTAGACTCAAAAAACTGAAGTGTTGAAAGTTAGATTGGGTAAAAAGGTGTGTAAGACCAAGAAGGAAACTAGAAAGAAAAAAAAAAGAGGCCAAAAACAATGGTTAATTAGTACTTTTCTCGCTTAGGAATCATATGAATAATGGTATGTGATTAGGACCTAGAAATGTACCCAAAGTGCGTGATTTAGTTTCTTTAGTTCTTATCGCTAATACTGATTGTGTCTTCTCTTTCTATAATAAAACAATTATCATTTTAATGTATTTTTGTAGATTCAACTGTAAGTTTGGAATGTGACTTTTGAGGTCATCCATGTGCAACCCTTTTGGATCATTGGAGCAATGATCCTTGCGAAGTTTCTCATATTGCACCCTCTTCACCATCCAGGATGACATGCGAAGGGGAATAGGTCATAGTAGAAGTTTCTAATGCCACTATTATAAGAGTTGTGCTTGGTTGTCTTTGTTGTGCCACCACTCTCTTGCATGTACCGTTTGGTAGTTGGGACTTCCCACCACCTCATTAGGATGGTTTGGGCTTCTTCCGTACCTCCTCATCGAGATGGGTGGAATCCTTCCCATTTTGACAAGTTTCTTCATCTATCTCTGGCGATTTCTCCTCTGTGGGAGAACACTTCAGGTAAGAGGATACTACAAAGATGACTAACACCGAAAATGCTGCTACAATTAGTTGGGATCCCATTTTTTAGATGGTGGCTAGAGAAAAGTAGATGAGAGGGATAAACCGCTTGTAGGCATTTTTTCCATTTCTCTTAGTGTTATTGTGTTATCTTTTTATGACTTTGTTTAGTTTTTTTGTATTATTTTTTCCTAGGCCATGTATTAGCCTAGTGTGAATCTTATGGTGTGCTTCCATAATGTGTCCTTTTTAGAGAATAGTTTGTACAATTTTCTAATTAAGTATATAGATCTATTTGATCAAAGTATTTTTTGAGTGGACCAAAGAATATATTGTTAGAAGACTTGTTTACAGCTTTGCGCTTTCTAGGAGTTGCCGAGGGTAGTATAGGCTCACTTGGTAGGGCCTTAAGGTACTCTAGGAGGTTAAGTTTTGACTACTTGATATTTCTATTCACTCCATTTTACTCATTAATTTACGAGCTTATGTATATGGGATAAGTACAATATATATGGTTATATAAGTGGTATTTCCGATCAAATAATGTGATATGTTTTGAATTTTTTAATAAGATTTGGCTTTGTAATTTTGATCCAATCTACATTGAGTCATACTTCTTGAGTAACAATTCACAAGAATCCATCTCTCAGGAGCATGAATGGTCTATTTATAACCCATCGCATCCAAGTGGACAATTCATGCTCATAAGAGATGGTTTCTTGTGAAAATTTTCTCATGAAATGTGGGTCAATGTAGATGAGTTCCAAGTGGATAATTCATGCTCGTGAGAGATGGGTTCTTATGAACCTCTTTGTAGTGCCCACTAGCTTCCTGCATCATTTTATTTCCGACTCATCTCATTTAATGGACTATAAAAATTGATACGATAATATTTGGATATTATATGGTTTTGTCATGGATTACTTTTGTGATATAGGTGGTGTTTGAGGCATGTAGTGCCAATCTAGTGTTGTGATTCATATTACTATTTTTCTTGTACTTATGTTGTTATGGATACTATCAGATGTGATTTAGATAGATCTTACTTGATATATGATGGATGTATGTCATTTCTACTAAATATTTTGATTACTAGCTATGGTGATGATGATTTGGATGTTATCATGGAATAACTTAGATGGATTCTATATTTTGATCTACTATGGATGTATGTAATTTTTGATAGTTATCTTATTCGATACTAGTTTCTTCCCTAATTTAGATTGTTAGTCGTCAGTGATATAATTACTGATGAATGTGGTATTGTTTCACTTGTTTTATTGTATTGAGCGGGTATGATGATGTGTGAATCGAGTGTGCAAGTTATAAGTTCACACAGGAGAATGTGGTACTCAAATTTTACACCTCCAATTTTGCACAAGTGGTGGTCTAGCATGAAAACTCACTTCCCTTGTTGATCAATTGGTCTTGTTACTTTTTCTTTGAGTGGTTTTGAATAAATTACTCTCCTTTTATATGTGTCGTGATTATTTTGGGCACCTTTAGTTGTTTTCTTCTTGACCCATTTTTGTATTAATTTATCTAACCCTTGTTTAGAGTTATTTTAGGGGCCTAATGGTCCCTACTTGTGTTAATGGTGATTTAAAAATTTAATCTTTTTTTATGAGGTGTAAGACCACTTAAACATGAGTTAAGTGGGCCCCACCACCTCTCTTTGTGTGCCACTTTTCCCAAACTCGAAATTGGGATAAAAGTGGAAATTGGAAGGGTTGTTTTTCACTTTGGGGGTCTCATTTACATGAAAATAGACCCCTTGGATCCTACCTATGGGTAAGAGAACTCTTTTCTAGGTTCAAATGGGGGTTTCCCTCCCATTTGAGTCTCACTTGTCCCCATATCTTGATAACTTGTTTTGTAATTCTTCATAGGATTTCGAATAGATTTTTATTTCTTAATTTTGTTAAATTTTTAGAGATTCTCCTTATTACGACTCTTGTCTGATGCTTGATGGAGACTTAAGGGGAATCTTGGACTTGAGAGGAAGAGGGGGACACATGTCACCCTCTCATTGGTGAGGATCATAGATATTCCTCTTCTTATTCCTCCACTTTGGAGGGGTAAAGGACTTCTTGCTTCATTTTTGAACTTGGGAGTTTGGAGGCGATATTGGGAAGGAGTTGGCGCTTGAGATCCCGGAAGTTGGCTTACATGGTTGAGAGGTATGCATCTCATCCTCTTTGTTTTATGTTTTGAATGTGTAAAATCATATGGAATAGATTTCTTGATTAGTTTAGTAATTGTGTTGTTATATTGTGTAATGAATGTGGATTTTTTCTTTGTTCTCCACCCATATCACTAATGATGGACTTGGAGTGTTGGGAAAGAGGGAGTAAACCCCGTCTTACACCTACATGGCTTAATGGGCAAGCCATGATGGGAGTTTTTTCTATTTTTTTCTTCCTCCCTCATATGGTTGATGAGGGAGATGAGATTTCCTATGGGTTGAAACTCATCTCCCTTCCTTGCTGTTGGGCCCCAAAATATTGGCTAAGGATGAGAAGGCGCATGGGAGCACGTGGCCTAATTAAAGAAGGGCGCGCAAGGTGATGTCACACATGATAGGGTTTTAGAAGGGTTTAGCATAACCCTTGGCGTGTGTGTGAAAGGGAGAACATGTTTTGAACTTAGCCATATTCGGCGTCCCAGGAAGAACACGAGAAAAACATGACCCTTTGTGGATAAGGTGCTAGCCTAGCGACTGTGGGATCAAAAAGGGAATATTCCAGACATGCAATGGAAGGTTCCATAAAACATCGTTGCAAAAATTGGAGAGCTCAGATCTGAGAAGGCGTGCTCCCATGGAGGACCACTTCGACACTTGGCAACCAATTTGTAATTTCAGAAAGGCATGATGGTGGTTGCTAAGGTTATAAATGCAAGCACCCGATAGAAGAAAGATAAACTAGAAGAGATGCGAAGCTCTGCAGAAATACCATGGAGAAGTCTATGGGTTGGGATTAAGAGAATATAGGAATCATGGCACATTTAGGGGGATGGGTCTACATTCTTCTTTGTAATATGATGGACATAATGTAGTTCTGAAGTATGACTTGGCTCTGCATGGTTATATGAAGTTTTGTTATGACCTCAAGGGATGTAATGTGGTTGTTGAACATATTAATATGAATATAAGGATCTGTTATGAATCATATATGTGTTCAGGAGTATAATACTTATGCATTTCCTTTCTGTATGAACCATTTCCATATGCTGCTTGTTATTTCTCTTTTTGGATGCAATGAGATGACAAATCGTTCTAGGTTCTTAGAATGTTGCATGGTTCTTTTCTGCTCATTTCCATTTGAATATATGTTATAAGATGATGCATTCTCACAAGACTCACATAAAGGAGAGGCTCGGTGCTGCGCGTTCCTCGGATGAGTGCCCAACACCCGCTGGGTGATAGGCCGACACACATGGGATTAGACTATTGGTTTAAGGGTATAAAATATGACTACATCTTGGTTCTGTTGACAGGATCTCTATTCGAAGTTGTTGTTAGAAATGGCATGCATCTTTTTCCCTGTGATGCGTGATGACAGAGCATATGACCTTGGAAAGTATTGAAGGATGGTTCAAGAGCACGAAGGATGAGTTTTCTCAAAGATTCAACCCTGGACCTAAGTTCGATGCACATAGATGGGTATAAGAGAACATCTACCATGAGTTGTATGAGACATTCTTATGTTGTTTCCCAAAGTAGAAATATATGAATGGATTTTAACATATGTATCTAGATCAAGTGGTACTATAGATTGCACTTGTGGACCCAAGATGACTATCGAGGATGCAGGACGTGGATCCGACTTGGACATGTGTTGTTGATCACTGGTGGAAGAGAGTGCTGACCAGTTATACTCTTGAATACGCCATTTCTATGTATTCTTGCCTAGATTTTGCTGAGTTCAAGTTTCTGAGGGATCCTAGAGGATCATTTTTTTGTGCTATTCCTTTAGCTATGAAGATTGTGGTCATTACCTTGAGTTTGGAGGCATTTCCCATGGCCGGCTAAGTGTCTCTCGAGAGTTGGGAGAGAAGCTAGTGTGGAGGAAGATGACAGACATTGTGGATGAGAAGGAAAGGGAGGAGAGACGACTCAAGTATAGCAAAGCTCGTCGAGAGGAGATGACTAAACAATGTGAGATTGCAAGTGTGATGGATCTATAGAGGCAAACGTTGCAGGGGAAGGAGTTGAGGTTTATGCGAAGACTTGGAACCCGAGTAGTCTGTGCTACCCCATGTTGAAAAGTGCAAGATAGAAGCCCCTTCAGCTTCTGATGAGAGTTCATCACATGGAGAAAGAAGAGCCATCAGTGTGCATCCGAACCCACCCCGGTGACCAACCTCCGCACTTGGTTTTCTAGATCAAGGAGGAGTATTGTTAACCCATTGACATCGATGGGAGTAACCGATCTGCGCCCAAGAGATATAATTTCTCATTTGGGACATCCATGGAGGCACAATCCTTTCTTGTATTTAGAGGAATTTTTGGACAAGGTGTAAGTATGCAAGGTTTGGGTATCATGTCTAGGAGTGGCGTGGGATGCATAACTAGAAGTTGAAAAATATCACAAACCATCGATGCACAGCTTCGATGGGACATAGGAACACTAGGCGTGACCACTTCAGGTCCCTTACCAACCGTAGGAGGTGGATCTGGCGGTCAAGAGGAACGAGGCCTAGAGGATCCAATGGATCAAGCGGAGGAGGAAAAACCGAGGGAACCAAGGCTCGGATAGGGAGGTCAAGGAACCCAACCACCTCCCAAGTATTATTTGAAATGTCTTTGCACTTACTAGACTATAGGGGTATTGAAGATGTTGCAGAGTATGTGCATAAGTGTGAGTTACTATGGCGTGCGAAAGGGATCACTACCCCAGAGAGGAAGGCAAGTCAGTTTACAACAATGTTATAGGCACGCACATAGTTGGTATAGGAAGTATGACCCCCATCAGATGGTGGTATACTACACTGCAATGAAGAATGAATTCTGGCAGAGTTCCATATCCCCGATTTTGAGAATAAGAGCATCAATGCTCAAGGATATCCAATAGGAATGATAGAGAGTGTGCGGGAGTATGATGCGCGTTTCAAGACTCTCTTGTTTAAACTATCCTATGACATTCATGCTTCTCAACATGCTCAATGGTTTTTCGGAGGATTGATAACACCATTTAGAAGGGATCTTTCACACAAGAATTTCATAGACCTGTGCAAGGCATTGGAAGATGCCCCGCACAAGGCAGCTGGGAGCATTGATACTAGTGTTAGTCCTTTTTGGAGGCTCAAATTGTTGCAATGGCCAAACAATTAGAGAAGCTATCTGCAAACTCAACGCATGAGGTTTGTAGTGGGATTTGGTGTACAAACTGTGAAGTAGAAGGGCATGCAAAGGATAGTTTCCCTCGGAAGTCGGTATGCGCTATGGCGGTAGACTGTGAGATCTACCATGGGGATCATGATGCAAGTAGGTTCCCTCTAATACAACATGCAATCTGCAAGAATGTTTCTTGCTATTGTAATATCTATACCTCTATGACCCATAATACCAAGGATTGCAGACTGATTGATCAGATCCATGATGCTATTGATCTTGGTGTGCGCCAGACTAGCCTTGCAAGTAGTTCCAAGGATGATGATCATCATTATGAAGGGAACACAAATGGAGGAGTGCATGGAAGAGGTTTTCGCAGAGGATTTCATGGTCGTAGTAATCATGCGGTGGAGGATGAAGTGAATTCCCATCGCAAGGAACCTATTATAACTGTGGATCTACAGAGCATTAAAAACGTGAGTGTCTTGATCTGTTACAATGCTCATGGTGTGCAAAGAAACATAACTACAAAGAGTGTTCGAGCTATATGATCATATGAACCAAAGAAAGCACCGGAAAGACAAAGGCACTGGGATGGTGAGCATCAAGAAGGCCGATTCACAATGGATGCCATGAGTGACATATGAGTTAGGGCTAGAACCTGTACTAGTGACAATGTGAGCAGAGGCCATGCACGCTAGGGAGATGCCAAGATAGAGGACACTAGTTTCAAGAGAGGAAGTGGTACATGGAAATTATCTGGACCCTTGTCATCAGAAGGAGGTGTATCAATAGACTATGGATGTGATTTGGAGTTTACAAGGGGAGATCTAATGTGTAAAGGAGAAATCGAGGCAGTTGGAGCAAAGGAAGAATTCCGAGACTCCAAAGGATGACTTAGATGAGGTAAAGGAAGTATGCAGGATGTTAAGGAAAGATAATATTATTCCCTTGCTAGGAGAATGGCTGAGGGAGAAGGTACCACGCGCCAGAGCAGAGCGCGAATGAAAAGTTTTACATTGAAACCTTCCTCCTCATAGCCTTGAATATGATAAGGAGATTACTTTGAATGAGGTTGTTGATGTATGGCTTCTAAATAACATCCTTATCGACATGGGAGCAAAGGTCAATGTTCTTACCTTAGATGCCCGACATCAAATGAGAAGGCCCCATAGGCCCGCATTACAACCATCTTTGAATGTGCTGTAGATGGAGAACAAGACTAAGGCAATGCCCATTGGAGTCCTGAAGGATGCAGTTATCACCATTCAAGGGGCCAAGTTCACTGGAGACTTCGAAGTCTTGGCGCTCATCAAGGAGGACAAATTTCCAGTGGTGCTTGGGCGCCCATGGTGTTACAAGAACAATTCCGACCTGCCGTTTAACGAGGGGTATATCAGCTTTGAAAACAAGGAAGAAAGAGTGATCATTCATTTAACGAGATGGGAAGTCAATGCCCTATACCGAACCCTTAGGAGAAGAATTCCTTGAAAGAATATATGTGTGCTCCACCGAGATCCGAAGATAATTCATCCTACGGAGGGAGTCATCCAGCTTTGAAGATGCTCACCTTAAGTGATACTACTAGTGTGGCATGCAATACTTGGGCGCATGGGACTTGTTGGTTACTCAAACATGCACCCACGTCTTGGATCTCTGAAGAGGGACCGAGGTGTTTGAGACCACAATGGAACCATCCCCAAGTTGTGGGACCTTACGAGCTTGGGATGGATCTCTGGAGAAGGCCGATTCCTCTATCTATCTCTACTGCTACTACTAATCCTAGTTTTGAAAGGGGAAACTAAGCTATGAATGCCAAGGGACCCGGAAAGAAGGATAACATAAAGTAAACTACACTAAAAGGTGATAGCACCAGAAAAGAGGGATGAACACTATCTATTCTGAGCAAGAATTACAGGGAATGTGTGAGAGGAGGCTAGGCACGAGTAGCATAGCAAAACATGAATTCACCGAGTCATAATTATGGAACACAACCCATTATGGAGTCATAAGGGACCTGAAGTAGCACAACAATACACAATGCAAGAGAAAAGGAAAGAAGAAAGAACACAAACACAATAGGACAAAGAATATTCACAAAATGATGCTTTAATTACTTCCAAAATGCACATAACTGTTACAATGATGAAGAGGCCGATATCCACATGCAAGAGCCAAACATGGAGGTCTATAACTCAAAATACAAGAAAATATGGAGTCCTTAGCAACACGCATAAGGATCTAGAGTATCCAACATAACAAATGAGCCTTGCTCTTACATTTATAGATGAATCCATGGAGGAAGAAAGGAAGAGGAGGGAAAACCCAAATTTGAAATACAACCACCAACAAGGAGCATTCAATGTCTATAAATCCACTTGGAAATCTATGAAATACACTTCCCCATGCTTGTTTGACATGTTGAAGACAAAAGAGAGTGGATCATACTAAATTGGGTGGTTGGAACAATCAGATATGTTCATAAATGTTCAGAGAAACTTTTTCCCAATTCTCACCTACCAGATCTGCCAAAATTTGAAATTTGAATTTCTGGCACTGTAGTTGATGTCAACAGCTTTTGACAAGACCAGGCACGCACCGATCTGAGCTCCGTAGCTGATGATATGGTTGTCTAAAGATGTCAGAGTCTTCGGCGTACACAAAACACGTGGCACGTGCTTTGATTGGTTGGAATGGTGGCCAAATGTACAACTATTTTTCATTTTTGCCATGTGTCAATTATTCATTTGTTACGAGGATTTAGCACCCTGTCTGGTTGTGTGTGGCACACTGAGCGTGTCAAGAGATGATCTGGCACAAAAGGGCATAGGGAGAAAACAGAGGAAAGCATAGAGGAGGGAGAATGAGTGATGCGCGTAGGGAGATGAATCAAACCGGTGAGCAGAGAATGTATGGTTAAGGTGCAACTATTACAAAGTAATGGGTGTGGCGCGTGAAGGGTCAAATACTTAGGCATGCGGGGTAGAAAGAAATTGACTCGAAAGAAGGTGGATGCACGGAAGGTGGGTGTAAGAGAGAAGTGGAAGGAGGAAGGAAAGGGGTGCACAGTAAAATGCGACCAAGGGAATGTGCCAAATGATTTTGAGCACGCGTAATTTCTTCAATAGATATCTTAAGGCTAGAATGTGTATGTAAGTTATCTAAATCACTAGGAGGGCTATTTGGATAACAGGACTTATGAGTTAATTGGGAAAAAATTGAAAGGATCTCAGTAACAAGGGTGAAAAAGGCGCGCTCAATTAAGCGCCTAAGAAGGAAGAAGTTTCCAAGTTATTCGGAGGAGCATACCTTGAAATTTTCTTGCAGAAATGGAAGCTCAAAGTGGAAGAATGAGGACGAGAGAAGAGGAATGCTCAGTTATAACCTACTCGGAACTACAATACACCGGGTGGGGGCTACACATCGGGAGAACCTCCTAGAGTGGTGCGAGGTAAGAATCAAATTTTCTGTAAGGTTCTCCAGGAGCAACACACCCATGGTCCTACAAGACTACCATGGTAAAGAGACCTCCTCATTTCATATCCAAGCATGTGAGAAGGCCTGGATGGGAAGCGCATAAGCGTTACCACCATTGTTATGGGTGCATAATTTGTATTCCACTTTAAAAGGCTTTACGCACGCTTGATATATTCATTCGTAGATGATGCGTCGTCAAACATGTAATTGGTAGGAGTTGGTAGCTAATATCATTCAAGCTTTCGAGTATAGGAGTACCAAACCATCGGTGGATAAAGCATTACAGTGATCAAACACCTTATGATGAGAGATAATGCTATAGCAGAAGATAGGCTATTGGAAAACTAGGTGATCCTTATTTGGAGACGTGCCTCAATGAAGAGGAATCAGAGGAAGTACAACTTGAGCGTGCATGCATGGAAAAAGAAAAAGGAAAAATGGTCTATGTAGTAGACGGTGAAGAGATGGAGACTTTGGATATTAACCATTTGGAAGGTATGCATGAGGTCATAGATAGCGCTGATAAACAAGCACACACCTACCATGAGCCCTTGAAGATAAAGAAGGTTAACATTGGGACAAAGGAAAAACCTAAGGAATCTATCATTGGGGACTATTGGTTGAGAAAAGAAGTTTCAAAGATCATTGATCTGTTACGCGAGTTCTAGGATTTGTTCCTCGCGGGTACCATGAACTCAAAGGCATCCACTATTCCTTCGGGAGATGAAAATCAAGTTGAAGGAAGGTGCATGCCCGATTTGAAAAGGCCTTATCGGATGAATCCAAATTTTTGCATACGTGTCAAGGAAGAAATAGACAAGATGATAACATCTGGTATCATTGAGGCAATAGAAGAATTAGAATGGATAATCCCAATGGTCATCAATATCAAGAAGTATGGTAGGATAAGAATATGTGTTGAATACAGGGATCTGAATGTAGTATGTGTCATCGATCCTTTTCCAACCCCCTTTATTGAAGAAATTTTGGAGGGAGTAGCTCGAGCACGAAGTCTACTCTTTCACGGATGGGTTCTCATGGTATCACCAAGTTAGGATTGCAAAGGAAGACCAGAGAAATATAACTTTTGCCACTAAATGGGGAAGTTTTGCCTACACAGTTATGCCTTTTGGATTGAAGAATGCACCTGCTATGTTCTCGTGCATCGTGGTACAAGCATTTCAGCACTTCATCCATAAGTTTCTTCAAGTTTACCTGAATGACTGGACTATGTATGGATTAGTGAAAGACCATTGTGACAATATGAGGTTGATGTTTGAAAGATATCGGTAATTGAGGATATCCCTTAACATTAAGAAATGTGTCTTTGCCACTCCATTTGGAACCCTATTAGGACATATTATATGTAAAGAAGGCTTACTAGTGGATCTCACTAAAGTTACAGTTATTGTGGGATTAGGGGAGCCTACTAGTCAAAGTGTAGTGCGCGGATTCCTTGGGCATACGGGGTATTATAGGAAATTCATCAAGGGGTATGCCAAGATTGCCATGCCCTTGGAGGAATTGCTAAAACACAAGAGTTCCTTTCATTAGGGAGAGGCGCAACAGAAGGAATTTGAAACTTTGAAGGATAGGCTTTTCATGACGCCCATATTATGTTTTCCTTCTTAGGATAAGCCTTTCTATGTGTATGTTGATGCCTCAGGGACAACTATGGGAGAAATACTAGCACAACCTAGTGAGGGAATTGTTGATCATCCCTTTTGCTTTGCAAGTAGAAAGTTGACACCAACAAAATAGAATTACATAACTACTGAGCGCGAAGCATTGTCTATGATCTATGTGTTACATAAGTTTAGGTAGTATCTGTTGGCAAAACCATTTATATTCTACACGGACCACATGTCATTCAAGTACCTAGTCAACAAGACCGTTCTGCAAGGGCACATATGCCTTTGGGTCCTATTATTTCAAGAATGAGTTCGAGTGGTCGTAAAACCTGGAAAGAAATTCATAATGTTATTCAAAATAAGCCCCTTGCTTATTTTTGACTTTCTTTCATTCCTTCCTTCCTTGTGCCTCAGTCAAATTTTTCCACTTTTTAGGAACTCAAAATTATTTGGAAATGGCTTCATCAGATAGAATATTTTCTCACCTTTCCATAAAAGTAAAATTTTCCTTCTAACTCCTTGTATTTTACAAGTTATGGCTCGATAGAGTTTTTGAGGGAAATTTTCCTTGGGAAGGTCCACAACCAATAAGAATGTGCCACGTGGCGGGCGGAATGGCGGGTCAGCGGAGGTAAGTTGGAAATATCACCAAAGAGTGGGTGGGTCACAAAGGAAAAAAATTTTCCCACGGGCTGCCAAGGAGAAGGAAAAGAAATGATTTGAACCATGGACGAATGAGGAAATGCTATGTGGTGATGGAGATTGGACTAGTGAGGGTAAGTTGAAAAAAGTGGTCAAAAAAGGCACAAAGGAAATTTTTTTCCCGTGGGCCTGTAGAGGAAAGAAAGTTGATTAAGGCCCACGCCAAATCAAAGTGTGGCATGTGTCCATGAGACCAGTGGGAGTCGGAGGGGCGGAGTAAATTTTGGCTTTTGCCAAAGTAGTAGAAGACGCAAAGGAAAGAATTGGCCCACAGGCCCGCCAAGGGGGAAATGGAAATTTTAGTTAAATCCCCATGAGTGAATAGGGTGGTGACACGTTTTTGCTCTTGGAAGAGGTCGGGGTGTGGGTAGAATTTGACAATTTTGTCAAAGTGGTCAACAACGTCAAAGTTAAAATTTGGAGCGCATGCCCACAAAATAGGGCGGTGACATGTATCTCGGAGCGCAAGGGCGCAAAAAACTTTGGAAGCTTTTCCAAAATTCAAAAAAATGTAAAAAGGCCATTTGAACCCATGGACGAATGAGGAACCACCATGTGGCAACGGAGCAGTGGGGCGTGGAGCTTTTTGGGAAATTTTTCCCAAATTCAATAAAAAGGGAAAAAATTTAGGTTTCGGCCCGCCGACCTGATTTTTGCCCCATTTTTCCCTAAATCTTCATAGGGGCATATATTTCGATCAAGAGCTCATTTTTTCTTGATTTTAGTGTCATTAGAAAGCTATTGAAGTCCTCTACACGATGGAGTCTTCAATTTTTATTTGGTGGAGTTTAGTGAGAGAAAAATGAAAAAATGCCTTTGGCATGGGGAAAAGAGTAGAACCGACATTCAACCACCATTTTTAATGTAGTATGGCTTCCATTCTTCTCCAACGCATGGTCAAAAATCTTGGGGAATGAACTTTTAAGGGTACCCATGCTATTTTGATGGATCTAGTCGGTGGTTGAATCATTCATTTCAATTTTCGTGCGTTTCTCTTTCCTGAACTCGGGTTTTCATTGTTAAAAGCCGATTTGGATCTTCGTAAAGGGTTGGACATTTTTCATGATCTGCAGGCTCCCTCCTTCACCCTGGCAAGTGAATTTGTAGAATATAAGACCTTTTTAGGACTACAACATGTTTTCTACCTCCTTGCTGTTGTAATGCACTGTATTCAAAAATGGAAATGAAAATGCAAGCTCTGTGAATGAATTTTCAATCCTTTCTTGTGTTGTTTTCTCTATCCTAATCCTTCATTACAATTTTAGCAATTTGTGCATGATTTGTGTTGCATTTTATAATCTATGTCAATCTGCAAAAATAGATGTTCACCACTCCTTTGGTGTATCACCTTGTTAGTTTAGTTTTATATTCTTTTCTTTCTATCCTTGTCTCCTTGGCAGAATTAGAGTAGAATTTTGAGTTAAACTTATGCAAATTTCATGCATACATCTGATCAGAGGAGTAGAGGAACCAACCTTCAATTTGGAGAGTTTTTTCCTATTTTTCAAGTCCCACACTTGGGGAAAAGATTCCATGTTGTGCAATCACACTAAATGACCCAATTATCACTTGCATATTTGAAGGTCATTTAGGGGTGTTGCTGATTTGCACTAATAGTTTTGGCATGTTCAGTGGAACCTTAGAGGTCTTCATCTTCATTACAACAAAGTTGATGTGTATTTGTTGTAAGTTTCTTGCTTAAAAAGAGCCCTGATTTACACATCTGGCGACTCCAAAGAGATAAAATCAACTAGTTTCAGTAGTCCAAGTCTGAAGATTCATGAGAAGGATCCAAACAAGGTCAAGGGCTAGAGAGGAGGGATTTTTGAGTATCTACAATTATCCCCAAGAAGAAGAGAGAGGGGAAGAAGAATTCAAAGGTCTCCATCTCCACCAAACAAAACTCTATCAACTCCTCCACCTGGTAGACCTTTCACCTAATCAACAAGGGTTCTCAGGCCAATCAAAATGGCACAACCCAACCCTTATGTCAACTTCACTGGCAGCAGCCCACTTGCTCTCAATGCACAAAACCCAGTTCCAGTTGTAGCATTAAAGAACATCCCATACTTTACTGGGGAAAATCATACCACTCCTGGTGATCATGTCAAAGACATTGCTAATGTTTGTGCAATCCATGAGATTGTTGAGATGCAAATTATTGTTAAATTATTGGCATCTTCATTCAAAGGGAAATCCTTGCAATGGTTTAGGAGCCTTGGGGCAAGCTCTATCCAAAATTAGAACCAGTTATGCATAGCTCTCCATGAGCAGTTTGGAGAAAAGGGAGATAATTTGTCTCTATTAGAACAACTGACAACTATCAAGAGAGCTCCCAATGAGCAGCTAATAAACTTCAATTTCAGATTTCAAAGGACATGGGATAGAATTCCAGTGACAGTAAGGCCAACAACTGAAGGTGATTTCTTATACTATCTCAAAGCTTTAAATCCCGATATTTCTATGTTAATCAAATCCATGGGAGGTGCAAATATACTTGCATCTTATAACATTGCCATTATGGCTAAGAATTGTTTGATCCAAGCTGGTAAATTGGCACCTAGGCCTCCTATGCCCTTATATCCACACTTGGAAAGCCCAAACACTAGTCAAGCACCTACTTTAGCTCATATTCCCACTCCTAGAAATCAGAGTTCAAATGAAACTTCTACTTTATCCTCTAGTGCCTCAAATGAACTTCAAGAGGTCATGAAACAATTACAAAATTTAGGCAATGAGCTGGTTACACTCAAGAGGAAGCAAACCCAAAGTTTTAGACCTTCTTATCAGTCTCAAACTCCACTTAATAGGCAACTATATCAGCCTAATAGGCCACCAAATCTAGCTGCAAATAAAAATCAAGTAAGGCCTCTTGTCAATATACCGTTTTTGCCCTATAACCCCAATGTCGCATCTACCTCTAAAGCCTTAGTGCAAGTGTAAAATAATATAGCTCAAGAGTATGATTGGTGTTTCCCATGCAATGAACCTCACAACCAGTCTACTCGCTTCAATGGTGCTTTGAACCAAGCCTTGATGGTGAAAACAATTGGCATAGAGAGTGAGGCGAGTCAAGAAACAAACCAACAACAAAGAACATCTCAGCAAAATACAACTCCAAATGAGACTACACTTGTGAATTGGCAGGATGAAGATTTTTGTGGTATGAATCAAATAATTTCTTAGAATGTAGCAGCTAACACATGGTAAAAGAAGAGGAATATTGGTGAAGGGCAGTCATTAGCTCCAGGTGATCCACAACCTTCCATCACTCAACAAAGTGTTGGCAAGAAAAATGTGGTTCTAAATGTGCAAGGACAACCCAAGCCACTTTCTAGACCAGCTCAAATGCCAGCTGTTGCAGCTCATGTACAAGAAAATAATGTGCAGCCTAAGGGGCAACAAAGAGATGTTTCATCCCCATTTAACATCATTAAACAAATGAAGAAGAAAATGTGAATATATCTATGTGGGAATCACTATCCATCCCAAGCCAAAGGGATCTACTACAAGCTGCCATGAAGAATTGGTCAACTTCAAATCAATAAGCTCATATGCAAGAGAAGGTACTCACAAATGCTGCTTAGCTTGAGGGGAAGCATGGAGGACAACAAGGTAAAGTTTTGAAGCCCCCTCCATTCTATGTTTCATTGATCATTGGGGATAAACTAGTACATAATTGTATGATTGATTCTGGGGCAAGTAGTTCTGTGATGCCCAAGCAAATAGTTGATCATTGGGCCTCCAATATGAAGTCATATCCAAAGGGGTGGTGCAACTGGATGGGACAACAATAACAACAATAGGGGTAATTAAAGATTTGAGCCTCACTTTGCATGCATGCCCCAATGTCACTATTTTGCAAGATGTGTCAGTGATAGATTTACCACCACTTTTTGCCCTATGTTTGTCAAGGGATTTCACAACTAGAATTGGAGGCTATTTATCTACTGATTGGTCACACATGTTGTTTTGGACCAGATATGGAACTAAGGCCACAATCGGGTCCGAACATATTGCAAAATTTCACATTGAGCATCATACTCCAAGCCCAATCAATGTCAATTGTTCAACATTTGATCAAGAGGATTATCCAGGCATGGATGAAGCTGACACCAAAGTTGGAAGCATCCCAAATTTGAATCTTGATGAATGGGCAAGCAAGGTACATGATTTTGACCCATACAAGGAAATAGAGGAATATGAACTAGGAGTTTATTACATGCATGAAGAAAATCAGCCTATTCCTAGCATCACCAAGCCAGACCATAAAGATGACAATGAGGTATGGCAGCTGTTCTTTGATGGATCAAGAAGTAGACAAGGTGCGGGGGGAGCTATGCTTGTTTCACCTCAAGGCATTAAGTATTATTCATCTTTTAGATTTCAGTTTGCATGTTCTAACAATCTTTGCTGAATATGAAGCTTTGATACATGAATTGCATTAATAAAGAAAGAGAGGTATCAAAAACTTACAAGTCTTTGGTGACAGTGAGCTGATTATTAATCAAGTTAAAGGACAACATGCTACCAAAAATGACCTTCTCAAGAGTTATAAGAATAGGGTGTGGGACCTCATTGAGGATTTTGAAGGCTTTGGCATCAACTCCATCCCTAGGAAAGAAAACCAAGCTGCTGATAGGCTTGCAGTAGTTGGAGCAGCCTTTGATGTTGTGGAAAGTATCAAGGAAGATAAAGTATAGCCAAACATTTATGTGATTGTAAGACCATCAGTGCTAGAAAATAATGTAAGTTGGCAAGTGTTTGAAAGTGACCAACAAATCATCAACTTCTTATAAGAAGAAGCTGAGTTCTCAGCCAAAATCTAGGAAAAGTTAGAACATTAGTATGGTGATCAAGTGGTACAGCTGAGAATCAACAAACTGCCAAAAGGACTTGTCACTTTGGAGTCCATCTTTAATCCTTATGATCAATTTAGGAAGGAGAAAGCAAACATCCAAGTCAAGGGAGAAGATTCAGTGCCCATCTCGGTGGGAGAAGACAAATCACTTCAAATTGGTAAAGTGGCAACCAAGCAAGAAAGGTATGAGTTCATACAATTTGGCCAAGAGTTCCCGGATATATTTGCTTGGAGCTATGAAGACTTGATAGGTTTCAATACCAAGCTATCTCAACACAAAATTGAATTAAATCAAAGTGCTTTGAACCCATCGGAAAAAACAAAGACCACTCAATCCACACATGGAGCCTCTCATGAAGAAGGAATTGAATAAGTTAATAGAGGCAAGTATCATATTTCCCATCAAGCATTCAAGCTGGGTTGAAAACTTGATTCCAGTTAGAAAGAATAGTGGAGAAATTATATTGTGTGTAGACTTTAGAGATTTGAATAGAGCATCCCTCAAGGATCATTACCCACTTCCTTCTATGGAGTATATTTTGCAAGTTGTTGCTAGATCGAAGAGGTTTTCATTGCTAGATGGTTATTCAGTGGTATAATCAAATCATGGTATAGGAGGATGATCAATTCAAAATAGCTTTCACCACCAAATGGGAACCTATGCATATAGGAAAATTCCATTTGCGATGTCTAACACCGGAGCTACCTTTCAAAGGGCAATGTATATGGTGTTCAAGGGATTGATAAACAAAATAGTGTTGATATACCTAGATGATATTACTTGTATTTTCTAAAAGTTCGAGAAAATCATCTCTTTCATTTGAGACAAGTGTTCCAAAAATGTAGAAGATTTGGGGTATCCTTGAATCTCAAAAAATGTATTTTCGTAGCTCATGAAGGAAGGCTCCTAGGCCATATTGTTTCCAAATAGGGATTAGCAATTCAACCAGAGAGGGTTGAAGCAATAAAAGAACTGCCATTACCAAGTCACAAGAAGGCCCTTCAAAGTTTCTTGGGAAGAATCAATTTTGTTTAAAGGTTTGTTCCAGACTTTGTAGCCCTTGTCAAGCCAATAACTATGATGTTGAAGAAAATTATGGCTTTCAAATGGATAGCTGAAGGTAAGGCAAGTTTTGAGGCAATCAAGGAGGCTATCTCACAAGCTCTAATTCTCATTAACCCATATTTCTCTAAATATTTTATCCTTTATGCATTTGGCGGTGATGATATAATTTCTGCAATTTTAGTACAATAGAACAAAGAAAATGCAGAGCAGCCAATTGCCTTCTTTAGCCAAAGCTTGGAGGACTATGAGGTGAGGTATTCCTTCATTGAGAAGCATGTTCTTGCAGTGATTAGGAGCTCAAAGAAATTTAAGCATCTAGTTTCAAACAACAAGGTTCAAATGCTGGTTTCTCATGTGGGAGTTAAGGACTTCCTCCTTAACAAAGACCTAAATGAAAAATGTGCAGAGTGGATTACTCGTGTCATGGAGTATGACATTGAGATAAAAGTCACCAAGCTGGTCTGAGGAAAGGGATTGTGTGAGCAGCTGGTCTTGAGCAAATCAATGGAACTAAGTAATGAGAAGGATGTTGTTTTGGCATTGCAAGAAAACCAGAACAAAGAGGTGTTCAAGAAAAGAATGGTGGTTTTCTCACTCCTCGCTGGACCTAAGACATAATGCACTTCTTACAAACAAGCCTATGCCCTCCAGAGATGAAAAAAACCAAGAGAAGACCCTTTAGATTGCAGGCTATCCCATATGCACTTGTTGATGGTGTCTTGTTCAAAAAGGATATAAATGGAGTGCTACTGAGATGCATTGGGACAAATCAAATTAAGAGAATGTTAGAAGAGTTCCATGGTGGATCAGCTGAGAGTCATTTTTCTCCAAGAGTGATAGCTCTCAAGATTATGAAGGATGGCTATTATTGGCCCAAGGTGTTTAGTGATTGTTATGCGTGGATCAAGAGGTGCAAAAATTGTGCATTGTTCACGAGCAAGGAAATATTTGCAGCCCTTCCATTGCACCCAATTTCAGTTGACCAGCCATTCATGCAATGAGATTTGGACTTCATTGGAGTCATTAACCCAAACTCAAGCCAAGGACACAAGTGGATTCTAACAAAGCAACAAACTACTTCACCAAACGGATCGAGGCGACAAAGACTCAAAGAGGCAAATGAATCTAGCTTTCTAGACTTCTATGAGGGGATAGTAACCAAATTTGGTATACACCTGCCACTATAATATCGATAATGCATTGGAATTCATAGGATCAAAGGTAACTGAATGGGCTGTTAAGAATGGGATCTATTTAAGCACTTCATCAAATTATTACCCTCAAGGTAATGGCCAAGCTGATTCTACCAACAAGAACCTATTAAAGATCATCAAGAGGACTCTTGATGAAAATCGAGAGACCTTGCACACTAAACTTAAATAAACCTTATGGGTTGATATGATAACTCCCAAGAGATCCACCGTAACTCTCCATTCGGACATGTTTATGGCAGAGAGGAAATCTTGCCTATGTCACTTGAGTTTCCAACATTGGAACTCATGAAGCAATTAGAATTGTTGGAGTTTGAACCCATGGAGGTTAGATATGCAGAATTGATGGAACTCCAAGACATTAGAGAGCATCCAACCCAAACAATGGGGAAGGACCAAGCCTTGATCAAGAGAACCTTTGATAGGAAAGCTAAGGCTAGAACCTTCCAAGTTAGAGATTTAGTGTTGAAATGGGATGTAGACCGAGAAAATCCAGGAAGGAATTCAAAGTTTGATGCCATTTGGAGTGGCCCCTACATGGTCACAAAATGTAAGAACAATAATGCCTTCCAATTGTCTACATTGGATGGTGAAGAACTGCAGATTCCAGTTAATGGAATCCATCTAAAGCATTGCTACTAGAAGGGAAACTCCTCACCTTGTACATATTAGCTTAGATTTTCATTCCTCCAAGTGCTTGTGCACATTTTTTTGTTGTAGCTTAGTTTTACATTTCCCTAAGTGCTTTGACACAAGCTTTTTTGTCCCAAGGATGCATCTTTGCAGGCCATGCTCCAGATCAAGTGATGTTCTACTCTCACAATCTTCTTTCTAGAAATTTTCTAATGAGTTGAGAGTACCAAGTAGTTAAGTTGATGAATCCATGCCCAATGGATGCTTCAAAGGCCACTGATCATTCATCCAGCAGGTAGATGACCCCCCTGAGTCACCAAAATTGTTATCCAAAATAAGCCCCTTGCTTATTTTTGACTAACTTTCTTTCATTCCTTCCTTCCTTGTGCCTCACAATTTTTTTCCACTTTTTAGGCACTCAAAATTATCTAGAAATGGCTTCATCAGATAGAGGATTTTCTCACCTTTCCAGAAAGGTAAAATTTTCCTTCTAACTCCTTGTATTTTGCAAGTTATGGCTCGGTAGAGTTTTGAGGGAAATTTTCCATGGGAAGGTCCGCAACCAATAGGAATGCACCATGTGGCAGGGCGGAATGGCGGGTCAACGGAGGTAAGTTGGAAAATTTGCCAAAGAGTGGGCGGGACGCAAATGAATTTTTTTCCCATGGGCCCGCCAAGGAGAAGGAAAAGAAATGATTTGAACCCACGGATGAATGAGGAAGTGCCACGTGGTGGTGGAGATCGGACCGGCGGGGGTAAGTTGAAAAAGTGGTCAAAAAAGGTGCAAAGGAATTTTTTTCCCGCGGGCTGTAGAGGAAAGAAAGTTGATTAAGGCCCGTGCCAAATCAAAGTGTGCCATGTGTCCATGAGACCGGCGGGAGTCGAGGGGCGGAGTAAATTTTGGCTTTTTGCCAAAGTAGTAGAAGGCACAAAGGAAAGAATTGGCCCAGAGCCCGCCAAGGAGGAAATGGAAATTTTGGTTAAATCCTTGTGAGTGAATAGGGTGGTGACACTTGTCCTATTCTTGCAAGGGTCAAGTGTGTGGAGAGAATTTGACAATTTTTCCAAAGTGGTCAGCGCACGTCAAAGGCAAAATTTGGAGCGCGTGCCCGAATGAATAGGGTGGTGACACATTTCCCGGAGCGGCGGGCGCGAGAAATTTTGGAATTTTTCCAAAATTCAAAAAAGTGTAAAATGGCCATTTGAACCCATGGATGAATGAGGAAGCACCACGTGGTAGTGGAGCGGTGGGGCACGAGAGCTTTTTGGGGAATTTTTCCCAAATTCAAAAAAGGGAAAAATTTTAGGTTTCGCCCGCCCACGACCCAATTTTTGCCCTAGTTTTTCCCTAAATTTTCAGAGGGGCATATCTTTCGATACAAAGCTCATTTTTCTTGATTTTGGTGTCATTGGAAAGCTATTGAAGTTATCTACATGATGGAATCTTCAATTTTGTTTTTTGGTGGAGTTTAGTGAGAGAAAAATGAAAAAAACACCTTTGGCATGGGGAAAAGAGCAGAACCGACATTCAACCACCATTTTAAATGTAGTATGGCTTCCATTCTTCTCCAGCATGGTCAAAAATTTTGGGAAATGAACTTTTAAGGGTACCCATGCTATTCTAATGGATCTAGTCGGTGGTTGAATCATTCATTTCAATTTTCACACGTTTCTCTTTCCTAAACTCGAGTTTTCATTGTTAAAAGCCAGATTTGGCTCTTTTGTAAAGGGTTGGACATTTTTTCATGATCTGCAGCTCTCCTTCCTTCACCCCGGCAAGTGAATTTATCGAATATCGACTTGTTTTAGGACTACAACATGTTTTCTACCTCCTTGCTATTGTAATGCACTGTATTAAAAAATGAAAATGACAATGCAAGCTCTGTGAATGAATTTTCAATCCTTTCTTGTGTTTTTTGCTCTATCCTGATCCTTCATTACAATTTTAGCAATTTGTGCATGATTTGTGTTGCATTTTTATAATCTGTGTCAATTTTCAGAAATAGATGTTCACCACTCCTATGGTGTATCACCTTGTCAGTTTAGTTTTATCTTCTTTTCTTTCTATCCTTGTCTCCTTGGCAGAATTAGAGTAGAATTTTGAGTTAAACCTCTGTAAATTTCATGCATACATCTGATTAGAGGATTAGAGGAACCAACCTTCAATCTGGAGAGTTTTTCCCATTTTGCAAGTCCCACACTTGGGGAAAAGATTCCATGTTTTGCAATCACACTAAATGACCCAATTCTCATTTACAGATCTGAAGGTCATTTAGGGGTGATGCTGATTTGTAGTAATAATGACCTCACCATTTATCAAGGATTAACTTAGGAGATGACACACAAAGTATTGAGGATACCATGTCGGACGTACAATTGTTTAGGTTGTGGCATGCGCCTCGATTTAGAAGATATCGTGGTGTTCTTAAAAATAGGTGTGGCACTAGAAGGAATAAAGTCTCTTGAGAGAAAGCGATTAGCAATACATGCCGTAACCTACATGTTGATTAGTGGAGACCTGTATAAGTTAGGTCATGATGAGGTTCTGCGTCGATGCGTATTGGAGCACAAGCTCATGTAAATTATGGAGGAAGCGCATGGTGGGATTATAGGAGGACAGTATGTAGGAAATGCTACCGTGCGAAAGATTTTATTAGTAGGGATTTGGTGGGAAACCATATATAAATATTGTATTGAGTTTTGCAAGGCCTGTGACCATTGTCAGTGCCTTGGAAAACCTAGAAAGAGGGATGAAATTCCCTTACGACCAATAGCCAGTGTTGAACCTTTTCAAAAAATGGGCAATCGACTTTGTAGGGCCAATTTTGCCAACAACGCAAAGGACTGGTTTGTGGTTTATCATCACTTGCATTGATTACTTGACACAGTGGGCAGAGGCAACGCCTATAAAGGATTACCCGCAACGACAATCATAAAATTTTTATGGGATAACATAATCAACGGTATGTATGGTTGTCCTTTAAGTTTAACATGTGATAAAGGTACACGCTTTCTCAATAAAACGGTCTGGATTATGTTAACATAATTTATTGTGGCCCATCATTAGACTACCCCCTATCACCATCAAGAAAATGGAACTACTGAGGCATTTAACAAGATACTAAGTCACACGTTGACTAAGATATGTGACGTTGAAAGATAGGATTGGGATGACACAAGATTAGCCTTTCTATGGGCATACAAGACGCCTGACAAGAGGTTGAACAAGGCCACATAATTTCAATTGGTGTTTGGCGCAGAGGCTATTTTACCAATTGAATTCAAGTTACCATCGCTACATATAGCACATGCGGGAGGGTTAATGATGAGAAAGCTCTAGAAGAAATAATTGATAAGTTAATGCAGGTTAGACAAAAGGCGATCACTTACTAGATGGAGTTAGAAGACAGAAAAAGAAAGATAAAAGACATGATATGATTATCATATCAAGAACAAGAAGTTTGGGTTGGGTAGATGGTGTTTTTGTATGATTCTAAGTATCTGCGCCATCCTGGGAAGTTGAAAGTCCATTGGTTGGTACCTTAAGTCATCTCGTACATTTTGATTCGAGGCACTTGCTAGTTACAAGCGTTGGATGGGACGAGATTACTAGGTCATTTCAATGGGAGTAGTTAAAGCCCCACTATAGATAAGTTTTCTAGGTGTTTTTAATAAGGAAGTGTTGCCAATTAGTCTAGAATTTCCCTTTATGATTTTCTTTTCTTGTGGTTCCCTTTCTCGTTGCTTGTTCCTTTCTTTTCATTTTGTTTTGTGCCTTTTGCATTGGTAACAAATTTATTTTTCCAAGGTTGTGTATGCACAGAGGAATACACATCTATTTTAGTGTGGGGTGGAGTATTGCGAAGTATAGGCCTGCAATACAAGTTTGAGATGGCAGTAGAAGTTGTGGTGAATGGCTTGGTTGAAGGATAAAAAGTGAGTAAGGTTAAGAAGCGTGTAAAAGAGAGGTGGACAAGAATGGTTGGTGTCAGGATAAGGCTTTTCATAGACCACGTACAAAGGATGAAGAAGCGTAGGAAAAACATGAGGTAGGTGAGGGGAAAAATTAGGTAAAGGATAGAAGAAGTGCCTTCATGTTGTTGACACATGAATAAGAGTCTTTGGTCAGGTTGGATTTTTGCATGCGAGAAGGTTGTAAAGAATTTTTCATGTAGGAGGTGACACTTGGGTAAGGTAGCTTAAAGTCGACTCGGTGGAAAAATCCACACTTAATGTTAAAGTACGATGGTAGGTGGTATAACATTTAATGCTGGAAAGAAGGAAAAGATATAAATATGAAATCAGGAACATAATTATTTTACCTTGCAATTACAAAGTGAAAGAAGATCTTGCAAACTAGGGCATCCAGAGAGAGATTTGTGTGAAGAAAAATCAGAGAGATCTAAAGTGCGTGAATAGAATAGATCTGCAAACCAAAGTGGAAGGAGTACACGGGCATGAGGAAAGGTTATTTGTGGAGCACCATCTTGTGGAAGGATTTCCCAGTTAGGGTTTGGCAGCTAGGGCACGAAGGAAAAGGATTTCTTCGCAAGAGTGAGCTTTGGGATTGAGCAGAGTAGTAAAGTAGAGAAAGAGGAAGGATTTTTAAGTTTAACCTGACCAAAAAATATGGTACCCAAGAAACCAACCATTTCACCAAAGAAAAAAAAGGGAAAGGGCAAGGGAAAGCAAATAACTTCCATCATGAGCACCAATAAAGAATGGTACGTAGAAATGTAGTACCCAGATGGGGTATTGCTAGGAAAAGAGTGGGAGTCAAACTTGCGAAAGATGGCATGAGAAATTATAACCATCACACGAGCACAACTGAGAAAGAAATGGCGCTAGAGTTGGTTCACCTAACCAACAAGAGGACGCTAGATGGAATGCCCATTTATAACGATGAGGTGAAGGTAAAATTGGAGAAGGTTGGATTATTACAACTATATGAGTTGCCTTACTTTGGAAAGCCTTAACACCTTTACCAATGGTTGATGTCACACGTGTATGAGGATCATTTTTACTTTGTAGAGCATCAGATGTGCATAATACCTCAACTGATATCCAAGTTCACATGGCTCAATTGTGAAGGAGATAACATAGATGATGATCTGAGTGACAAGGAGGCTATCAAGGAGACTGTAGCCACGTATGACTACAAGAAGGGGTCACGATACTTTGACATTACCAAGATTCTAGACCCCGTAATGAGGATGGCCGCATGCTTGGTGACCAAGCTCAATGATCAGGAATGATGGACATAAGTGAACAAAACATGGCTAAATGTATGCCAAAAGATATATGAAGGAACAATCTATAACTTGTCCGCTTTCATCACGGATGAAATCATAAGCAGCGTGCAGAGGGAGAAAAGATACTCTTCGATAATGTCCTCCTCACCTTGTATTTTTGGATATTGGAGTGCATGATGGGCCAATTTTTTTGGGAGTATCCAAAAGAGGATCCCTCACCCACAAAAAGGTTTGTGAAGTACACTTGTGAAACCATGATGGCCACTCACAAGGCGCGCTTGGAAAAGTGGTATAAGAAAATTCACGATGCATTCGAGAGAAGAATGAAGGATCCTAGAGTAATTACCAATGCTTGTGGATGGAGAGGTAGAGTTTGCGCAGTATCAACATTTCTGCATTGGTAGATTTACATTGATAGATGGGAATATGAGTCCATGGTACAAGATACCCTTCTCCTTCACCGCGCAATACTTCCAAGCCAGAGTCAATCAGTTCAAGGATGTTAAGAGACTAAGGTTCAATGTTAGTGAGGTAGATATAGACCACTTTGTGAGTCATGTCTTTGGAAGCTCTTCTACCCAAATAAATGCACATACGTGGAGAGATATGTCTCCCACGAAATACAAATGATGAAGCCTTTAACGTTGCCGATTGTAGGGAGGACCGCAACAAGGGTGTATTTACGCATAAGGAATTTTTTTGAAAAGGTGATTACTTGGAGAATGATGTCTCCATTCCTGAAGACCCTACAGGAAGGAAGAATGCTTCACCAAGGAAGAGAGAAAGAGAAGAGGTGCAAGAGAAGAAGGCACCAAGTGTTCAAACTGCACAAATGGTGAGCGCACCGGAAGCAAATGCTAAGCCTAGTACTTATGCGCAGAGAAAGAAGTCTCCTATCAAAGAAAATAACCTAGAAGAAGAGGCACTGGAGCATGAAGAGCACCTCATCCATGAGGAATCACCAAGGAAGACATCACCAGCAAAGAAAAATAAAGAGAAGAATCTATTGTACTAGAATCCCTAGTAAGGAAGAAGAAGTAGGAGGTGACGATGAGGTATATTCGGAAGAGACGGAGAGTCTATATGCCTTCATTAATGACAAGGATGATGATGAAAAAAATTGAAGGAGGCGAAGACCATCCAATCTATGATACATGATTCGAGGGAGAAGGAGATGAGGAGTATAATGAAGAGGATGAGGATAAGGATGACGTAGAAGAAGCTAAAGCTCAAGGAAAGGGGGTGAGTGGAGAAGAAAATAAAAAGTATCAAAGGACCTAAAGCCTCACAAAGGAACAAATAGAAGATTCCATGGAGCGATAAGTGGCGGGAATTATCAAGAAGCTAGTGGAACAAGAGGTAGAATGTAGTGTGGATGAGGTGTTGAAGGAAGTTGAGGAGGAAACCATAGGAAAAGAATATGACAAAGATGGGGGTAGATCCCGGTTTGGATTTAAGATTTCTAAGGGCCGCATGCACAAGGTGGAAGAGCACAGAGGCATCACAAGGTCAAGGGATGGGCTGCATTGATGATCTAAAGAAGGTTTTGCACGTGTGCTTTTAGAGCACAGTGCCAATAGAACAACTCTTGGCCATGGCTTCATTTGATGAGGAAGGTGCATACCCTCGGATGAGGAAAATGCTATCATGGGCATTTGAGTCCCACATTGATGAACCTAAATTTGAAATAATCCAAGGAACATTGTTGAAGGTGCCAAAAAAAGGAATAAACCCCTTGGTAAATGCTCAACAATTATCAGATGAGAAAATCTGCAACGCGCTCAATAAAGTTTCAATTGAGGTTGAAGCCAAACTCTTCGGAAGAAATGACAGGGTGAAGTTCCTAGAGGCAGAGCTAGAGAAAAAGGAGGAGGAGATCCTTAAGAAAAGAAAGGACCTGAAGTAGGAGGAGCTAATCAATGCTCAGTTAAGGCATGAGTTAAAAGACGAGAAGGCAAGGGTGCGTGAGGCATACAAGAAAATAGAGATGATCACGGATGTCATTTTCTTGAAGCATCCAGAACTTAACACCACCCACACAAAAATATGGATCAACCTTATAGTGCCTAGAGGACTTGACCCACATAATCACTATGGAGAGGTGGCCACTTGCCTTAGAATCCACAAAAGAGGTGTTGGCGTGCCAAGAAAAAGAGAATAAGATGAAGGTTGTGGAAATTATTGCTTAGTATAACAAAATCCTCGCCGATGTAAAAGCCACCACGTAAGTTGCACGAGGCTTCCTATGATAACTGCATGGATAGGGATAGAGTGGCAAGTATCTTGGTTTCCACCCATGAAATGGAACTCAAGGAGTTCTAAGAAAATAATAAGGGAATAGGGCTGAGTGAGAAAAATCCTAGCCAAAGTGGAAAAGAAATCAGAGGCCATTGAGACCTTGCAGGCTCAATCAAGAACCAGCTGAAAGAATTGTACCCCCAAATCACCTGGAGGATGGACGTGTTCAAGGTTTTGAATAAGCAACTAGAGGGGATCGTGGAGATAATGAGTTCTAAGGGAGAGGAACTGAGTTTTGAAGAAGTGAGTGTCTGTTGGGTGACCTCTGTGAGCAAGCTCAAAACGAGGTTGATGCTTGGGGAAAGCTAGAAGAAGAATTAGGGAAGGATTTCCCTCTCCCCCTGTAGTGATAAACAAGTTCCCCATTCTTTCATGATTTCCCCCATTTCTTCATTCCTTTATTCTTCCATTCCAACCATTTGTAAGGAGCCCGCCACTTGTTTATTCTTTGAAGAGTGTTTCCGAGGACGTAGAATAGGCGTAGTGTGGGGTGGTGATGGGCCCAAAAATATTGGCTAAGGATGAGAATGCACATGGGTGCGTGGGCCCTAATTTAAGAAGGGTGTGCAAGGTATAGGCGTGCATGAAAGAGTTTTAGAAGGGTTTAGCATAACCTTTGGTGTGCATGTGAAAGGGAGGACATGTTTTGGACTTAGCCATATTCGACGTCCTAGATAGAACACGAGAAAAGCATGACCCTTGTGGATAAGGTGCTAGCCCGACTGTGGGATCAAAAAGGGAATATTCCAGGAATGTGATGGAAGGTTCCAGAAGACATCATTGTAAAGAGTGGAGAGCTTAGATCTAAGAAGGCATGCTCTTATGGAGGACAACCTCAACACTTGGCAACTTATCTGTAATTTTAGAAAGGCATGGCAGTGGTTACTAAGGTTATAAATGTAAGCACCCGATAGAAGAAAGATAGAGTAGAAGAGAGGTGAAGCTCTACAAAAATACTATGGAGAACTCTATGGGCTGGGATTAGGAGAATATAGGAATCATGGCACATTTAGGGGGATGGGTCTCGCATTCTTATTTGTAATATGATGGACATAATGTAGTTATGATGCATGACTTGTCTCTTCATGGTTATATTAAGGTTTGTTATGACCTCAAGGTATGTAATGTGTTTTTGAACATATTAACATGAATATAAGGTTATGTTATGAATCATATATGTGTTTATGGGTAGAATAATTATGCATTTACTTTATGTATGAACCATTTCCATATGTTGTTTGTTATTTCTCTTTTCTGGATGCAATGAGATGAAAACTCATTCTAGGTTCTTAGAATGTTGCATGGTTCTTTTCTACTCATTTCCATTTGAATATCTATTATAAGATGATGCATTCTCACAAGACTCACATAAAGGAGAGGCTCGGTGCCTGCGCGTGCCTTGGGTGAGTGCCCAACACCCATTGGGTGATAGGCCGACACACATGGGATTAGAATATTGGTCTAAGGGTATACAATATGACTACACTTGCCAAGGAAATATTTCAAGGTTTGAAAAACATTGGAAAAAGGAGGCCTAGAGTTAATATTTGGAGGTTATGAGAAGTTGGGAGCATGGTGTTCTTGTTGGAAATTTATATGTTGGTTCCCAATCTAACACTCCAAAACAAAGTTGAAATGTAAATTTGCATAAGGAGGGAGAAAGGGAAGAAGATAGACCTGTTTATTTGTCATTTATATCTGGGGATGGATCTATATTATCCTCATGATCAAGCCTTGTAGGGATGATAGGGAGACACTTTATTGAGGGTGTGGTGGTTTACCTAATAATTTATGGATCTACCCGAATCAAGGTGAGAGGACTTGAGGGGTGGCTTGAAAGAGAGAGGAAGATATTATATTTCAAACTCTCAAACTTGTTGAAACCTCAATTTGAGATCAAATGCAACTACAATATGTAATTATCATTAAAAATAATGGTCAGAAAAGCATTGCAAACACTTGATACTTCGACAAAAGCCACTAGAGACATATTTAATGTGATCAAAAACATCATTTTGAAGGAATCTGTTGATAACTTGGTATGAAATGACGCTCTAGATACTGAGATTGAAGATCCAATAATATACACATCAAATATGCAAGGTAGATGTGATTTTATAACATAGATTATGTTGTATGTGTAGAAGGAAGATGAAATCTATAGGGGTGGGGTGAAGATTAATATAGAATGAAGGTGAGGATGAATGAAAATGGAGGAATGGGAGGCTACTAGGATGAAGGATTTTTATTAACCACATCTTGTTGGTAATTCTTGGCATATTCAAACATAAAACCAAATAATACTGATCTTTAAAAGGTTTATTTACCTTCATGGACACCCAAGTAGGGAAAAAAATGCAAAATAACACCTAAAACTTTAGGACATACACCTGAGAATAAAGTTCCTTGCACTCGCCATATCAAAGCCCTAAAATCAAAGGACACCCTAAGATAACAAATGTTCATTTAGATTCATTGTAGAGAGGAATTTACAATTGAAGAAAATGATGCTAAGTAATACTACAAAACACCATTCACTCAATACCCAATCAAACAATCAACTATAGAATGCTCCCCTATAGTTATTTGACATAATAAGATACATAATTATGAAGGAAGGTTAATATTTATACATCTCAGACTTGTTTACAACAAGAAACATCAAACATGTACATGGAAATTTTTTCAAGTGTTTTCATTTGCAAAGAAGACAAGGGAAACATGTGAAAATGAATCTCAAATCTTGTTAATGGTTGTGCAACCAAAACCACCTTAGCATGAACCCCAAATGAAGCCACCAACAACCACTCCTTTGTAGAAAACAACCCCATGAAAGAAATCGACACCTTTTCCCCAAATTCTTCAAAACATTCTCTCCTTGAGTGAATAGAAGCATTCACTCTTATACATTAATGCCTCAAACTTGAAAGAATATTCCACATATGCCAATCTAAAGGTTGCAAGCATGCACATTGGTGATCCCCTGTGCTCATAGAGAAGATCAACAAAAAACCACATAATCGGGAAGATGAATGAATATGGAGTTACCAAGTGTCATATTCTTAATGCTCTGGTCATCCAATCTTCATTTGGTGGGGACTAGAGAAGCATATTCTTCTTCAATAAGAATTCATGGGTGAAGGAGGATTGAAACAAAGCATCTCCAACCATTTTGAATCCTAAAAACAATGTTCACCTTCCAAAATTTATCCCATTAAAATATCACGAACTACTTCACCATTTTCTGCAAAACTATTTTTGGAAAGAATTCTCCAAGACGTTTCCAATGCACTTGATTTGAGGTGAAATGGATTCTTGAGTCGAAAGTTATGGGAAAAACACAAACTCGACCATTATGTATAAAACTACTTTGTTCCACACATTCTAGAATAATCTGCATTTATTTCACAATGACCTTTTGAGCATTCATTTCATGTCACATATTTGGTTTGAATCCTTCGGGTATACCATGGTTTTTTCTCGTTCTGTGGGGTATTCCTTTGTATTGTTGTGTTCTCTTTGTTGCTTGGATCATGCCTTTGATGTATGGCCTTTTCTTTATTCCATGGCTTCATCAACCCAATAGATTACTAAGTATTTGATGTTCGCAAAATAACAAATTCCATTATCCTACAGTTATCCAATTTTCTATACTTTGTCGTTTGATACTCTCCCACACTTACTATTCTTATATCACCATGTTGCAAATGATCATGCCTTTTGTTGATGTTGGAAAGGTCCAATTCCTTCACCATGCAACATCTTTTCCCCACAACCATATTTTTTGTTTCCTAACATTTTTGCAACTTTGCATGAACACCATACCTTGAGAAAACCATAAAAACTTAAGCCTTGAGACACCCATAGAACATTAAGTTCCTTGTTTTGCAACATCCACACTTGGTCGTGTTCTAACTTCTTTCTTCCTACTTCGTGGCTTGTTTGCTTTGCTACAAAAAATTTGTCTAGATCCACATTTTCTTCAATCAGTGGAATACTACTTCTTAAAATCATGGAACATTGAAACTTTGTGAAATCATCAAAACCAAATGAAACTTAAGATGTAAGTGAAATCCTCATTACAAGGTCATATCACAATACAGATTATAACTTTGAGGATTAAGGAACTGTTATCTAAAATTACACCCTATGTAATTTTAAACAACCTATCGAAAGGGACTTAATCATTTTCATGATCTAGAAAAGTTGTGGAAGAATACTTCAACCTACCATGGAATGCATGAAATTACTGTTATGTGGATTCTCCTAAGCCATGGAACAAAGGAATTAGCAAAGTAGGGACTTAGCAAGAATTGGTGAGTTTTAATGTTGTGTGGAATCTTCTCAACCTTTGTGACACTAAGGAAATAAATTCTCGGCGAGTAAAAGTAGACAGTACTGCAAAATGATCTATCTATGGAGGAATGAAAGGAATCGACTAAATTCAAAAGCCACGTAACACTTAGTGTTCCATGGGCATACTAAAATGTAAACATCCCATTGGTTTTTATCAAACTTGTGAAATGAAGGAAGATAACCAAAAGGTTAAAAGCCACAATTGAATAATTGGATCCTTGCTAGTGGAATGAAGTGATTTACATCATCAAAGAAGGAAAAAGGAAGATTTTGAGGGTCCGTGGGATGAAAAAAATTGAAATACTTGTGATAAAAACCATGGGAGACAGTGAAACCCGTGATGGAATTTGAACCGAGAGAGTCAACCACCTCAACCAACAAAATTTAATGAAGAAGGAAACCATTCTATACGGTTTGATGGAATGCGATAGATTCAAGGGTCATGTTGGAGTTGGTGGTTGAGGTTGGAGGCATCCAAACTTGTACTACAAGTAAACTCAAAAGATAAATCATGGTGCCCATACTCATTTAATGTAAATTTTAGAGGTGATCATTTCTAGCTTGATGATCCTTTCCCCTCTCTCTCTTCCTCCTCTTTCTCCATTCCATTCCATGATATAAATATAAGCTCCTAACACACAAAAATATTTCTCTCCCATAGATTTGTAAGCTTTTTGTTTAATATTCCATTTTTGTATCTTTGCAGCTATATTGTGGGAAGTTGTTAAACCTATGCTTCTATAAATGCAAGTAATATCATTTAATGAAATGTGATTGTGGTTTTCCTTCATGCGTTGCATATTGAATGTGAATCTTTACCCTCTTTTCTTTCTTTAAATATGCATATTATTCATTTATAGATCTCTGAGTTTTTTATTTCTTGCATGATAGTTTCAATTGTGTCAACAAGCCAAGTTTGAACCCTGTGTTAGTTTGGTACATCACCTTCTTTTAAGTTTATAATCCTTGTTTCCCTTCTCTCTTAACTTTGGGCCTTGTGAAATAATAGTTTAGATTTATATTTGTTGCATGCATAGGTTGTAGGTTAGTTATGGCGGGCTAAGAAAAAGAATAACTTTCATTCTCTAGAGGTTTATCTCACTTTGCAAGTCCCACACTTGCGAGATCACACCATATTACCCAAAGTTCCAAATCTTCATCTATGAATATTTATAGGGTGAAACGTTTGGTGTTAACATTTTTGGCATGCCAGTGGAAAGTTTATGGTTCTTTGACTAATTTATAGTTTGTAACTTAGTGATTTCATCCTTTTGAGGTGATTCATTAACACATTTGGCGACTCCTACTATCTCATCGACTAGTTTAAGTAGCTAAATTTCTCATTTCATGAGAAGAATCTAGAAAAGATAAAAGATAGCAAGAGAATACCCCTTTGACTACTTTTAATTGTCACCAAGAAGAAGGAAAAGAGGAAGATCAATTCAAAGATCCCTATCACCTTCAAACCAATTTTTTTCTACTCCTCCTTCTGATATGCCCTTCTCAATGTCTTCCACAATTTTAAGACCCATTAGATTCATGGCCCAACAAAGAAAGAAAGATTTTATCACATTCAATGAGGTAGTCCCCTACTTCTTCCCCAATATGATGACATCCTAGTTCCATCCCCAAAGAGTGTTCCTTTCTTCACTGGAGAGAATTCTACAACCCCTATTGAGCATATTAAAGATGTTGCCAAAATTTGTTTGGTATATCACGTGACACAAGACAATGTGGAAGTCAGGTTATTTGAAACTTATTTGAAAGGAAAAGCTCTGCAATGATATAGAGGCTTAAGAATGAATTATATGAACACATGGGATGAGCTAGGAAAGGTTATGTGTAACCATTTTGAAGATAAATCAGATCACTTATCCTTGGTGAAGTAGCTAACAACAACAAAAAGAGCACCTAATGAGAAAATGTTTGAATTAAAAATTAGGTTCTAAAGGACTTGAGATCAAATTCCACAAGTTGTAAGGCCTACACCCCAATATGCATTTTGTTATTATATAAAGGCCTTGAATAATGATATTTTAGTCATGATTCATTCCATGGGGGTAAAACATTACAGATGCTTTTGACATTTCAATTAGATCTGAAAATAGTCTAATTAAAGTGGAGAAAATTTCCCTATACCTCCAATGCATATATTTCTAGAGTTAGGGACACCCGCATCTCATTAAACTCTTGAGTTATCACCTACTCTCCATCCCTAAGGAGCCAAATCCCAAATCAAGCATCCACTTCTACAAGATCTTCAAGTGAATTACAGGAGGTCATGAAACAACTACAAATTTTGGAAATGAGTTAGTATCCCTGAAAAGGCAGCAAGCTCAAAATTTTAGGCCTTATCAGCTCCCATAAAGAACCCAACAAACCTCCCTATCCATATACCATAATTTCATTTCAAGTGGCTCTACAGAATCAAATCACTCATGCAAAACCATTCCAATCCTACAACCCAAATGTAACTAGTTCATCTAAGGCCTTGGTCCTAGTGCAAAATAATCTTGTGCAAGATTATGAATGGTGTTTCCTTACAATATTCTACACAACCAAGCCACTTATACCAATTTCATCCTCAACAAAGCATTATTTGTGAAAAATTCATCCCTCTCACAAGTCATACCCATATAAGGGAGCCTGACAAGAAATGCAACCAAGTGATACTTCACTTGTAAATTGGAAAATCGAAGAGTTATGTGAAATCAATCAACTATAATAGAGTGCTCAAGCATATTCATCAAGCATGGCACCGGGGTGAAAAGAAGATAGGTAGAAGAAAACATCCCACTCCTCACCCCTCCAGGTTTGCATCCTCAAATTAGGAAATCCACAGACTTAAGTGGACTTCAAGATTCACCGGAGAAACCACGGAATCCGAGAAAATCCATGGAACATTGTGAGTCTAAAAATCAAAGAAAATATGAAAATTAAACAATCAAGAAGAGAAAATACTACGCCTCTATTGTAGAATCCTGCCAAGTGCCCATTTCAACATCATGAATTAGATGAAGAAAACCAATGTAAACATTGCCATGTGAGAATCCCTAGCCATCCATACATAGAGAGATCTTCTACAAGCCACTATAACCCATCTTCCCACGTCATGAGAGACACCTAAGGAGAAGGAAAATGATGTGCTCACTAATGTAGTACAAAAAAGGATGACAAATTAGGTAAATTCATAAAGCCTCCTCCATTTTATGTGTCTCTTATTATAAACAATCAATTGGTGCACAATTGCATGATATAATCTAAGGCAAGTAGTTTAGTAATGCCCAAAAATATAGTATACCAACTTGGTCTTGAACATGAGTCTATCTCGAAGGGACCGGTGTAATCTGATAGGACAATGGTTGGGACCATTAGGGTTATAAGAGTCCTAAGTCTTACATTACATGCATGCCCCAAATTCTCTGTTCCGCAAGATGTGTTCATCATCGGTCTACTACTTATATTATTTACTTTTTTTTATCTTGATGGATTTCACTTCTAAGATTGGCGGATATCTATCCATAGGTTGGCCACATATGATTTTCAGAACTAGATATGGCACCAAGGTCACTATAAGGTCTGAGCCTATTTCCACATATCATATAGATCCTTATGTGCCTAGCCCCATCAATACAAATTACACAATTTTTGATCAAGAGGATTGTCTAAGTGTCCATGAAATAGATACTCAAACTGAAGGAATCCCATATTCATTACTCAATGAATGGGGAAATGAGTGTAATGGTTTTTACCCATAAAAACAAGTTGAGGAAGTAGGCATTGGAATTTATTGTCTCATAGGAGAAATATTTTCCTATCCCGACATTACTGAAACCAAAAGATGAACAAGATGATGGTATATGTAAATTTTATTTATGGATCAAGAGGAAGAAAAGGAGCATGAGGAGGCGTAATGTTCATATCTCCCACTATTATAAGGTACTTCTCATATTTTAGGTTTTAATTTTGTTTCTCTAACAACTCTGCAGAGTATGAATCTATCATACAAAGTCTCCAACGGTGAGGATGAAGAAAATCAAATAGTTGTACACCTTTGAGGATAACATGCTAATTGTGAATTAGGTTATAGGAATGAATGCAACCAAGAATTATCATCTTAAATAATATAAGCACATGGTATGGGACCTCATAGATGATTTTCAAGTCTTTAATATCCACGCCATACTAAGGGAAGTAAACAAACATACAAATAGACTATCCACGATAGGAGCAAGATTTTATGTTACCACAAATATCGAAAAAGACAAGGAGAAACCACATGTAAGTGGTGGTGAGACCATGGTACTTGAAAATAACATAAATTGGAAATTATTCAAGAATGACTAATAGATCATCAAATTTATCTAAGAAAAAGCCAAGTTTTCTTCAAGGAACCATAACAATTTAAAGAAACAATATGAGGACTAAATTGTCCAGTTAAGGTCAAACAAGTTTCCCCAAGGATTAGTTACCTTAGAATCCATTTTCAGACTAGATGAACATATGAGAAAATAAAATATAAACATGAAAATCAAGTATGAGGATTATGAACTCATTTCAATTGATACGGATAAACTACTCAAGATTGACAAGGTATGCACTCCCTAAGAAAAAGATGCTTTTGTGAGACTCAGTCAAGAATTTATTGATGTCCTTGCATTGAATTATGAATATATCTAGGGTTTTGATCATGATTTCAAACAACACACTATTGAATTGGATCCTGCGGCTAAGCCTATTAGAAAAAAAATAAGTGCCTATAATTCCACGGATTGAGCCAGTCATGAAGAGGGAACTAAACAAGTTGATTGAAGGAAATATTATCTTCCCTATTAAACATTCATCAGGGGATGCAAATTTAGTACCAATACGGAAAATAAATGTAGAAATCAGATTATATGTACTCGAATAATTAAAAAAACCAAGAATGAGAAGTTGTATGAAGTGAAATTATCATGTATGGTTTTTTACAAAGTGACAATAAAGATAACTTATCCATCAAATTTTCCATTATCACCCCCGGTTGGGAATTTTGTCATTGGATGCAATCAACAATATAGGGGACACCAGGTCTCTCCTCTTTATGGGGAGGTTCCCTTATTTCACCAAAAACTTGAGAATCTAAATATTTAAAAATATACAATTTAATCAAATTTTAACGAGGATATTGGAGCGGTCAATGGTTCCACATTATCAATACAAAAGAAAAGATGGGAATAGGGTTTTGAGGAAGAAACAATAACTTATACATGTAAGAAGTATGAATTAGGGAAACAAATTTTAGGCTAACTCATTTATCAAGGATACAAGTACCCTCCTTGGTTGTACAAGATTACCCACTATTGTAAAGGAAAGAAGTGAAGAAGGCAACACATTTAGATATAAAGATTGCAGAGTCATATCTTACTAATGCATGCAAAATATCTTAAGAAAATGTGATCCAATACACATAAAAACCCATAAAATATAAATGTGGATAGACACAAATTTCTTCACATCACATTATATGAATTGAACAAAAAGTTTCACAATTCACATATATTAATCTTCACATTCACAAATTGTAGGAAAAGAAAGTAGAAAGAACACAGATGAGAGGGAAAATAAGTCTTCTTTTGTATTGATCAAAATCCTTTACTTACATTCTAGAGCACCAACATCAAACCCATTTACAAGTGAGAGAGAAGCATTATATAGACTGAGGGGAGGATGTAACTTCCTTTCTAACTAATTGTATTTTAATTAAGTGCTAAAAACTTAATTAGTCAATTACATAAGTTGGATTTATTTAAAATTCTATTTTCAAAATAATAAAGCCAACCTCAAAATATAACAATTCGATAGAAAAAGATTATGAATCGGAAGAAGGAACATTAGAAAGTGGTATAGTAGGAATATTCATCTTGAGAACATGAACTCTAAATTTAGCTACAGAATCAGAGATCTCCATGACCTTGGGGATAATTATATTAGACATAGAAACCAACCAACTTCCAAGTGAGAACTCCATTTCCTTTGATATTCCACCATTTTGTAGCAGGGCTTTTGTGGTTTCCACAGCTACATTGTGAAATTCTTAAAGTTCCTCCATTTTTTTGTTGTTGATTAAATCTTCCTTAAACAAGTCTTCTTTTATTAATGAATTGAATTTGGCCTTGAATTCATCAATTAAATTTCTCTCTTTATAATTATCTTTGTATAACTGGCAACATAGAGCTTGCAGATCAGAAAATATATCTAATTTTAGTGATTGCCCCTTTTGCACCATGTTCTTCAATTCACTTGTAGCTTCCTCAAGAACTATGATTCTCCACTCAACACTATATACCCATTTCATGGATAGATTATTTTTAGAATCATAAAATTTTTTATGAACAACAAAATATTCTCATCAGTAGTGCTCATGATTATGATATATTGAATTTTATCCAACCAAATCTTGAGTTCTTTGTCAATGACATTGATTGTTGAATTGAATTGATCTTGTGTTGAAGAGATGTTATCATACATCTTGTATGATTCATCAATAAAACTCAAGCTATAAATAAACATTCCTTGTACTAATTCTTCAACATCTCTACCAAATGAGGCATGCTTGTGGATCTCTATTATGACTTTAATATCATCCTAAGAAATAATAGTTGTAGGAGACAATGAAGAAAGACGAGTGGGATGCAGAGCGGTTTTATCATTTGAGAGAAAGGATTTAATAAATTTTGAAAGAAACTTTACTTGTTCCTCAAGATGTTCTTGTGTTTTCTTTCCTTTCTCCACCCTCTCAATTACCTTGGAAATAGTATCATTCAGATTCTGCACTTCTCCTTCAGGAGTGTTGTCGAGCGTCGTTGATACTCATACTTTAGTTATATTGCGTTTGTTAGTCCAGGTGGTGTGTCCATGTCTATTTGCAACAAAGGGAACAATCATAATAGTTCTTAGTAATTATTTAACAATGAAATGAAGTGGATTGACAACAAAAGACTATTGAATACAAAATTAAAGGTACTGAAAATAATGCAATGCTGAAAATTCAAATGAATGTGAAATAACAGAAAGGAAATGAACAGTAAATTATCCCTTCTCGTTGGGGAGGAGTGGCCCTTGCTCCTTCCCTTTGATCTGGTTAAATGTTGCAAATCACACAAGTAAAGTTTTCCTTGAATTTGTACTTTATTGAAATAAATTTCTTTTACAATGATTAATTAAACTGGAACCTTTTTTAATCCTAATACATTTGCTCTTTTATATTAGATTAGTCCTAATCTCTTTGGGAGAGAACTAGTTATTTGAAATTAATGACAAATAATTAACTATTGTTTTTTAGAAGTTACAATCGTGGAAGGATTAATCTATGCCATGTTTAGATTAAATTAATCATGTTAACTATAGATGAGGCTTGTAATTGACTCTTTTGAGATAGTCAATCGACGCCATAAGATATTGTAGATCCTAAATTGATTCCTTATAATCATGATGATTATAAATCCATGAGTGTTTTTCTGCATTATGTATTCAAGAAACTGAAGTTAATATAGGATTGCATGGACCTCATAATATGCATGAAGGTTGAGGTAGTAGTACATGTTTCATGCTCATGTCATTGTGTTAACTGATGTGCCAGTTATATCAACTCATAGTTCAGCCATCCAAGCCATTTATCTCTTTTGCACAAGTCCCTCATTTCAAGTGAGTCTGAATTAGTGATCTGGATGAGTCATTTTATCCATGATAAGTCCTATGATAAGGCAAAGGTGAGTCCTGTACTAGTGCATAAATGAGTCTTGTGCTAGTCTGCAGTTAACTCTTATGATGAATCAAGATATAATTTTCCAAATACATTTTTAATACACATAAGAGGTTCATTCAAGCCATATTTGAAAAAGCAATAACAAGATGAAAATAACAAGAATATGCACAACATTTCCTTCCAAAACATAGTAAAGTATTAATTATAAAATGTCAATATTATACATACTGAAAAATGATATTACGATAACACGGGTTTTACGTGGGATAAAAATGAAAAAACATGGGTTCATCACTCCCGACACTCAATATTTACCATGTCCTCATACTACCTATTCAATATTTCAATAATCCTTGAACAATTTTATTCATTGGCAAAGGTCTACCAAGTCTCATCCAACTCAATGTTACAAAAACCAAAGAACTTAATGAATGTATTCCTCTAGGTTATATAACTATATTCAAGATGATCATCTTTGAAATTACATTGTGGTATTGGGGATATGACTAATGGAGGTTTATACCTCATTTCAATCCAATTCTCCTACATTTCTCAAATGATCTTGTAGATATCCCATGCCATTTTTAATGACCAGCAGAGTTTGGTGCATGAAATCACATCCTTATTCTTATAGTGTTCTGCGAGTAGTTCATATCTCAATTGGAAAGAAAGGAAATTAATATTAAACATTGGGAGTGCTTTCTCCCTAAAATCCTTTACACAAGTTCTCAGAATTTCCTTATACCTATCCACCAACTGTAAACAATATACCTGGACTGAAATCTTGTGAAAAACCATATGGGGGCAGGAAGATCATACCTCATTAAGATGCCTATATTGGATTCTTCACGAACATATTCTCCTCTTTTCTCCCTCCATTTGGATTGATGCCTCAAAGTAGAGATGAATGCCCTCAGTTGTACCTCTCCCACATATAAATTAATTGGAATCTCAATATGTTTAGGGAGAAGGAACTTATGAACATAAAATTCACAAAGTAGATTCTTAGCAACATCATTTCCTACTGTGTATGCACCAAAAAATTGCTTATCATCATCAAATTCTATATCTTGCATGGAAAAACTCTAGACATTTGTCACTTTATAAATTTCTCCTTTAAAAACAATGCATAGAAATTAGATGGGGGCCTCGCATTTAGAGGACTTGATCATATAAATGACATAAATTAAGTAAATTATCTTTAAACAACTTGTTCCCTTCCTTTAAAACCTTATTTTCATCATCAACTCCCCTGAGCATATAACACTCCTACATCCACTTAACCATTCCTCTTAAGACAATAATTTGAGGAAACACAAATTCATGCATGTATTATCTCGTACTGTGGTGGCCATATGATTTGTTTCCTTTTTATTCTCTTGAAAAATTTCAAGTAATGAATTCATATCCTCTTTCTTGGTTTGAAGGGAATGAATATGTTGTTCTTTTCCCTCTAGAGCATGCTTTGAAGTTGAAGAGTGGACTCTTCTTGTTGTTACATAATCTGATGGAGTTGTTGAATTTTCTGATCTTTTTCAGACTCCATCTAAGAGAGGCTGAATTCTTTGGCTTGAAAGAGGATTTGTAAGTGTGTAATTCACTATTGGGACTACTGGATTTCAATGTGAATTTTGGAAAGGGACATGAATTGAGAAAAAATGTATCAAAATCTAGAGGGGAACTAGGTTCTCCTTCTATCATGGGTGTCTTACCCTTGTCCATAATGGGGAAGTCAGTAGTAGTTGTTGGGGTTTGATAAATTTATTTCTTAGAAATGGGAATAGAGGGTATTAAAGATTGAGGGGGAGACACAAGTGGTGTATAAAGCGGGGGTTTTCATAATAGCAACAACCTCCTGTTCTTCTTGAGTAGGAATAATTTCTACTTGGGGATTATTGAGGGTTTAAGCATGCCTATATTTTCTAGGACATTTCTTAGGCCATTATGAAGTGGAAAGCTCTAGCTCTAGGACCAATTCAGGATCTAAGGAATACTTATTCTAGAATTTCATCCACTTCTTGAAGCCACACCTTTTCTTGGTGTTTGCAAATCAAATATATTAGGCCCTGTAATTTCAAGTAAGAAGTATGCCAACAAATGTTTTCAGTGGTAGAGAGAGACACAATAAAAAAGAACTGAGGAAAATTTCCTTTATTTTTAGATTTGACATTTCCATGGTGAAGGTGGATAAGAATTCTCAAAACAGGGCCCAAAATAATTTTGTACTTGACCCTCACAGGTGAAATACTTAGTATCCATGTAGTTACTTCGCCCAAGGTTTAGGAAGAGTACTTATTTTTATGCCTTTGGCCTTTCCCTTATTGTCCATAACCAGTTCTAATTTTTCCTTTTTTCCCACTAAAAATATTTTAATAATTTCATAATAGAGTGTTCTATTATTAACTGATTGACCCTCTTCTGGTATCCCTGAAATATGGCTAATTACAGTGGGAATGAATGGAATTTTCTTACCTCTTATAGTAGCATATCCCTCCTCCATGTTCTTAGAAAAATCCTCTGTCATTTGTTGGTTAAACTCTTTGTATGCAAGTAGGAAATCAAGCCATCCCACCTTTTCAAAGATTTTCACTGACCTTGCATCAACTAATAGCTAAACTAAATTTTTTGGTTCATGCCTAAGTATGAACCCCATGATCAAAAGCGTTATGTAGAGAAGGTAATTGTGCATAGTTAGAAAATAACAGAGCACAAGACTAGAAATACAATGTTGCAGAGATGGAAATAAGCACAAGAATGGAGTTGGTAGCAATGCACAAGTGTGATGGCGAATTGGGAAAAAGACAAGGAGACAAAACAATTATATATAAAACAACACAAATTGGGAAAGTTTTAACAAATCCCAAGGTGATAGCGATTAAAGGATGGAGTAATTGGGTATGTGTGGGTGATTAATATGGATATGGATGGAGTATTTTTGGGATATGTGAAGCATGGGAAATATTGGGAATGAGGAAGGTTATCAATTTGCATGAGTACAATAATGAGCATTCCATGAATTAACTTTACAACATTTAAGAAGGGAATAATTGTGCATACCGATTAATTTCACTTGTCACATCACTGGCCATCATTTAAATTTTTCTTTGATCCTCCCTCCATGTATTTTTATTCTCTTATTATCTCGCATAACTCAAGGGTGGTGACCACCATTTCAGGTTTTTAGCCACCTACACTTATTATTATTTTTTTACTTTTTTTTGCATAAGCATGGCCACCATTTTTGGTTTTCAGCCAATACCTCAGAGGATGATGGCTGCCATTTCTAGTTTTCAGCCATCTCCTCTTTATTCTTGCTAAGAAATAACTCAGTTCTAAGTTGAGTTGGACAAAGTATATTTGTCCAAACAATTCAGAGCTGAATCTTCTTGAAGCATATGCTGGAATTCTTGTCTGGATGCTAGTTTTTGGTACAACCTCAATCTATGTCCATTAACCAACATCACTTTCTTCTCATCATCAATTGGAATCAACTAAACTATCCCATTATTGAATACTTCTTCAATTTGATATGGGCCCATCCATCTTGTCTATAACTTTCCTTGAAATCCTTGTATTTTGAATCAAATAACAAAGCCCAATCTCCTTTTTGGAAATTTCTTGGCTTAATGTGTTTGTCATGCCATACCTGCCTCTGATGTTGGATGATTTTAGTTTGATGTAATTCTTGTATTCTCATATCATCCAACTCATTTAGTTGAATAATCCTTGCCTTTTGTGCTTCTGATAAATTAATTCCCACTTCAGTAGCTATTCTCAAGGTTTGAATCTCAAATTATATGGGAAGAATGAGATTCTTCCCATAAACCAAATCATAAGGAGTGAATCCTGTGGTTATTTTCCAAGTAGTATTGTAGGCCCAAATTACTTCAGGAAGTTTTTAAACCCAAATTTTCCTTGAGATATCCACTGTTTTTGTTAGGATATTCTCCAACTCTCTTGACCATTGGAATGTGGATGATATGGTGATGAATTCTTGTGATTCAACTGGTATGTTTCCACAACGGAATTGATTAGACTTGACATAAATTCTGGTCCTTATTCTAAAAAATGGATCTTGGTGCTCTAAATCTCTGAAAGATATGTTCATATAGGAAATCTATAACTTTTTCATCTCTTTCATATTGTAGTGCTTACACCTCATCCCATTTGGTGACATAATATGTACAAACTAGAATGTACTCCTTCCCTTGAGAGGTTGGATCAATTGGTCCAATGAAATCTAATCCCCACTTCTCAAATGGTTCCAAGAAAACTTGAGGTTGTGTTTGTGCTTAAATTTATCTCGCCCTTATTCGGTTAAGCTTTGCCATTGTTGTCTGCTATATTTTTCTATTTTCCTTGTTGAGGTGCGAGTCGGCTCTGTGGTTTTTCTATGTATAGTCTGGTCTTTCCTCTTTTTGGTTGAGGATCATGTTTGTATGTGCTTTTTTCTCCCTTCACCTATTGGTACGTGGCAATTTTAAATTGGATACGGTGTGGCGGGTCCAATTCGTAAACTTGTATTTTTCTATGGCATTCACAAATTAAAAATTGGTCTGCGACCCGACAAATATTCCTTGAATATTCGTGACCATAAAGCAACACAAGTAGTTTTTCTTTCCACCCCAAAGGTGTACACATGTCTCAAGTTGAGTGGATGTGGGGAAGCGGTGCATAATTGTATTTGTGCACTTTAAAGATAAAAGGTGTTAAAAGTGTAAAAGGGTCCCCGAGGCCCATTGAAGGACACATGGTATTTGTTTATAAAGAAAGTGGGGAAATGGGTCATTAGACATTTTTGATACTTTTGGTTTTAATTGGAAAAGGAGTAAAATTACAAAAAAGAGCCACAACCCGCTAGCACTCAAATGCAACCACGTGTTGAGCCAATATTGAAAACCAAAAGGTGGATGGGCGGGTCAAGTTTGCCAAAAGTATGCAAAGTCTTTAAAAGTTACAAAATTACAAAAGGTGCCCCTGATCCCGTGATAGTGAAAATATTTATTCCATGTGGACGGTTCATTTTTAAAATTGTGAATGACATTGAATGGTCTCGATGTAATGCATTTATTTCTGCCACCATTAATGTTGCTACACAAATCAAGGACGTTTTAAATCTTGTGAATGCTTTCGTCTTTATTTACCAATTGGATTGTTTTTTCCTTTGTGATTTGCGTGAAGAATTATCATGTCCTTAGCTGTGGAGCTCAAATTGCAAACTTGAGAATTTAAGGAGTTGTTGATTTGGGTTTAAATTGTTTAGGCACTTGTGGATTGACTGGTAAGAGCTTCAAAACTCCTATATTCTCTTTCAGTGGAAAGGTTGGTTTAAAAGGAAAGTTAGGGTTTTTGAACAATGAAGACTATGCCATCTTCGTTCTCATTCATGTCGGGAATCACAAGTGATCTAGATAAGATTATAAACACAGACTTAATGGGCGCTGATCTAGATGAATTCCTCCAAAGGTTAAAAAGTCCCCATCAGAATGAATCCTTAAAAGCAATTCAGAAAGTTGTATTGCTCTAGCTGGTGCCATCCCACCCTTTGTTCATTGCCCTGAATTAGTGTGGCATTGTGTTATGAACTATGATCTAGAAAAGAGGGAGGTGTTGGATGGGAGTGGGGATGCAGTATTAACACTAACATCGGGGCCATCAAAATAATGTTAAAATTGCCTATAGTCATAAACCCAATTACCATTGGCATCAAGTTGGCTCTGAAGGATTATGAAACAAAGGAATATGTCAAGATGATAAATACAAACTAGCTTATCATGAAGAGGAAAATGACTAGAATCCCTAAGAAGTTGGTTAGGGCACAATTTGTAGAGGAGGTTGAGGATGTCATCGTGTTAAGTCAAATGATAGGTTTAGAAACAACAAATGAATTCAAGGAATGGATGAATACATACATATGGATTATTATGGAGAAAAAGGGAGAATTTGTTGGGCCACCTTTATTGTAGACGCACTCCATGATCACATGGTCACTCTGGTAGCAAAAATTGAAATGGGAGATATTGCAGACCTTGAATTTTATATGATGACATATCTCATTTATAATGTTGCAGGAAAAAAGTTTCCCAAGTTTGTCACCACGTGTAGATTTTAAGCAATGTCAAATGCATGAGATATTTCCCCAATTGCAATTGATCAAATGGAGTGGGAATGTAAGGTTAGTCAATGACACTTTCTTTTCCCCTATCATTTGTCTTTTTAAGCTAGAGTGGGGACAATATAGGATGTCTGAACAAGCTAGACAAGTAATTTTGGAATATGGATGCTTTGCTTTATCCAGTATAAAAGGTTTACTTACATAAGAGTTAGTGGTTTTGAGGGAAAGCCATATAAATTGCCTAGGTATGTGGATGATAAATTGATTTTATGGGAATTGGTAAGACAATTGACACCTGTGCATAAAATAATTGTCGGGAGGCATAAAACAAATATCAAATTTCCTATTCGAATTGGAAGGTATTCATGTCCTTCCATCATAAAGGCTAGATTGATTGAAGAGGAAATGCAAAAATTTGATATGGAGAAGTTTGAGGCCAGGCCTAATTATGACATCAGATGGGTGTTTAAAAACATTGCAAACACCTTTGAGCATGATCCCCATTTCGAGGATTACAAGATGCACTTACGAAACAAATAAATACGTCAATGCAAGGTCTGTTGGGACCAATTTTTTGAAGAAAGTGCAACTTGGGAGAATCTAGATGAAATAAAAACTACTTTTTTTTTACAAGTTTCTTTTATAAAACATAAATATTTGTTATATGTTATTATAATTTTTCTATTCATTACTATTTTAATGACTGGAAAAGTCATACATTTTTATATTTTGGAAAAGACTTGATTAAATTGGGTTGTTACACCGGAAATACTATTTTTAAGGATATGAAAACTTGATGTTGCGGGTTTCATTGTACTCTTATGAATATTCGGTATTTTATTAATCATATTCTTATTTAATTGGTTTAAATTCTGTGAAATATTCGAACTAATCATCAATACAATGATACTTAAGGGGGGAGGTGTGTCATACCTGCTAGTTTCATTTTGGATGAGAGCATAATTTTGTCTGGTTGTAAGTGATATTGTGTTTGGTTATCATACTTGGATTGATGATTATACTATAATAAAAATTATTTATGTTGTTATAATTATGTTTGATTTCATTAGAAAGGAGATTGATAACAATTGCTTTATTTTATTATGTTGATTTACTTCTCTAATCATTATTGTAGTACTTAATTTATACTACTTCCTGCAACAATGTGTAGTCATTGTTTATATGCTTTCTCGTGATTTTAATTGTTGCGATGACCATGTTAAATCTTAATAATTCAATGGTCATAAACCATGGTTGGAAAGTAATTGTATTGGCGATAAAAGGGTCATAGACCCAAGCACTTGAATTATTTGAGTTTAATCCATTATAATGGCCATTTGAACCATTATTATGCAGTTCAAGAAATGAGAATAAATATCGAAATATTGATTGTGACATATATACATATATAAATGTATATATATATATATATATATATATGATGTATGATCTTAGATCATATCCTTAGATGGATCTTAATATGGTCTTTGACCATAATTATTATCATGGCTATCTTATTAAAATAAATGCATAAATCTATGGGCTTGGCGACATGGTCGAGCCCCACCCGAGATTGTGGCAAGAGAGATACCTTTGACACCACCCGAGCCATGTTTGGAATAGGACATATTAATCCCCTTGGCCAATGTGTTGACACATCTAATTTGAGGGATTTGGGTTGAAATGGTCTTCAACCATTCGGTGGCGAATAACCACCCAGACAGAGGGCAAAGATTGGTTGGTAGATAGTGGGATTGCCAAAGATGGTAGACGAAGGATAGATTGGGAGATAGAGAATTAAAATGGGTAGTTGGTACCCGCAACAATAATGGGAATTAAATTTTCTCCCACAATCCTCGGGAGAATCAAGAAGTTTCTCAATGAAGCTACCACCATAACTTAATGTTATTTTTGGTTCATGATTTGTTTTTAGTATTTTTATCGCTCTTATGAGCTCTACATGAAAATTATTGCATGGATATTTTCATGTAATTTTTGGCCCTAGATGTATTTTTAACTAGACATGATATTTTGGGGGAAATTTAAGACTGTTCCTTTTTTTTAATGGATTTCTTTGGTCGATTTTAGGATATACTCTCTTCTGGTTTTCTTGTGAGTTTCTAGAAGTTTGTTGGAAGAAAGAGATGGGATCGGTCGATTGTGAAGGAAATTTTAAAGAAAACATCTACGAATGTTTACAGGTATGAAATCATTTTCCTACTCATATTTGTAATTTATAGCATTTAAATGTTTTAATGGACTGTGTTTACAAATTGGTCTTTTATGCTACTATCTTGATCAAGGGTGAATCGATAATGGTTTTTTCTTAAATTGAAATCTGATCACCTTCATGTGAATGCATCCTTGGTTGTGGATATATTTCTTGTGTATCTTATTGCATGCATATTATTTACTGTGTGTGGTTGAGTTTTATTTATGTCCATCGTTCCTGGTTCGGTCAATGTATAGGTGACAGTGTGCATAAATGACTTTGATCTCACAGTTCGTATACCCTAAGTTTTTTATTATCCATCACCATTTCATTGTAACTGGGTATTAGGAGTAAAAGTTGTATAAGAACACCCATTTTAGATTTCATGTCATATAAGGTTTTGATGATGGAATTTTAATATGTCCTTCTCGAAAAAATATTTCAGGGAAGTATTGATTGTGGGTGTTATTTGTTTATGTTTAACCTATAGCTAAGTTTTGTATTTTCTTAGCTAGAAGTGTTAGTGACTATTTAAGGTGAGGAAAGTCCCTTGTATATACATATTGTTTTCAAATCAACCCATAGGGGTTGATGATTTGAGCATATACATGTTGGGTTGCTGCGTAATATGATGAGGTCACCAAATTTGGTGGTATGTGTTTAATAGATTAAAATGGATTCCAAATAGCCATACCCATGACGAAGGTTAACACTATTACTTCAAATCACATATGTTTGTTTTCTTTGTTTCAAAATGACCACCCTATGGTCAGTGTTGCATATGTTTTCATTTCCTAAACACTATCTAATTTATAGTGTTGTTGGGAACTTTCGATGACCATAATGATGGGTTTCATTTGAACCCATGGTATGTTGATCCATATTTGTTTGGCTTGAGAAATAAATTCATGGACTTAGTCGAATCCTACTCTGCTTGAATCATGAATACCATGTAGAATTTTTGGGTTATGTTGGATTGAATAGTGTTGATTCAGTTGGTTAAGGTTATTTTGATAATATTAAGGTATTGAATGTTTGATAAATTATTATTATCATACAATGTGTTGTCTCCTTATATTATTACTATGATTAAGGAACTTAAGTGATTATGCACATCTTCTTATAAGGAAGTATTTGGTTCTTTACTTGGAAGGTGATTTGAATTGCATGGAAATGTATTGATATCTAATGATTAGTAAAACATTACATTATGATAGTTAAAGGATTATTTACTGTCTTTTGCATAACCCTGATTGGGTAGAAAACATAGTTAATATGTTTATGGAATTTGATGTTCATCTTTATGATTTGTCTGGTATTTTATTATGAACTTTAAATGATTGGAGTTTGATAAATCATATGTTTCCTTTCTTTAATGATTTATGAAAGATAGGAAAAGAATAAAAAGGGAAATAGTGGGATATTCTCTTTTATGAATTATGGGAATTGATGGTATAGATTGATTATGTTCATGAAATATTTCAGTGCTATAAATTGTAAAGATAAGGTGGATGACCTTTTCATGCCGCTTCTTTCGAACCGATCTTGCCTCTACTTTTTTTATAGATGGTAGAAATTAAGTCTTTTCTAGGGAATGGGTTTTAAATGGTTACGTTGATTTAATCATTGATTATGGATACACGTTGTATTTATTGCATGATGGTTGTAAAATAAATCTTATGCTTCGCTATATAATTTGGTTGAAGGAATTATGGCCTCTAAAGCTATTGTATAATTTTTGGGGAAAAAAAAAATCTTGTATTCAATATTGGATATTTATTTGTAATTTAGATCATGGTTGATCATATAATTATTAATGTAATTCTGAAAATCAGCTTAGTATAAATTATGTTTTACGTAAACAATCGATTTGATGAGATATGAAATATCATAAAAATTTATTGTGGAACTTTTATGAAATAGTATACTAAAGAAAGTTAGCACTAAGCAATTATGCTGAATTAAAATCTACAAGATCGTTAATGAGTTATAAACTATTAAAATAAATGAATGAGGATTATTATTTTATAGTTATATGCATGAAATTCATTCTATTATGGTAAATGAATAAGGACTATTTATTATATATTCAAAAGCATGAAATTGATACTATTACAGATGATCATATTCTATTCAGTTGATAAGTTTAAGTAAATATGTACAAGGAAAATAATATGACACAGTCATAATTAGTAAAATTATGGACTATGCTATTAATGCAGTATGCTTCCTTAATTGTATTAATGATGCTTAATGGATGTGCATAAATAAAATTATTGAAATGATTGTGAATAATTATCGAAACTAAGTTATGGACCTTAGAATCAAATTCATATGCGATAATGTATCACTACGTTATGAAGTTAAACCTGTCATAAAACTAGATCTTCATAATGAAATAAAATAAGGAATTACGACATTTCTAATAAAGGGAAACTTGGCAGGAAAACTTTGGATGGATATTGTAACATGATGTTCATTTAATGGTGTGATTCATTAAGTGAATATTGTTGTATATTAGATATCCAAAGTTGTCTTATCAAGGTCCATTTATTACAACTATCATAATCGAGAAGAATATGTGTTATGCTAAGATGTGAAATTTGTTTGTCCTGTTCGATCAAGCCACCTCGGTACCAACTTATGTTTTCTATGGGGAATAAATTGGTTGCGCATGATAATGCAAGTCGTTACGTGAGAACTTTCTTTCCCATAGAAACCTAAGTTGGCACAGTTGTTATTCTTAACATGGGTTGAACAAGTTTTGTACCTTTTACGTAGCTTGAAATTGATTTTACATAACTAGCTAGTTCAATTGTGATAACTGAACAAAGTGACATGGTGATGGGACATGTTTCTATTAACGAATGTGTTTTCTAAAAACTGATCATGTAATGCATGACTCTTAAAGTTTTGTCAAAGTAGTGTAAGTATTTACACTTTCAAGACACACCTAGTTCTATTAAAAGTGTGAAATGATTGACGAGATTTAATTGAAACTTATAAAAACACTTTTAAATCAATGCCGAGAATGGTGCTTAATGTATACTCTGTGTATATAGATTCGAAAAAATAACCTATGGGGGATAAGTGTATCCAATTGACCCATAACTATGCACATGCTTTATTGATTTATTATATGAAGAATTGTAATTAAAGTTGTTTGATTTAAATGTTAGATTGTACATTTAAATCATTGAAGGAATATGTTAGTTTTGAGAAGATAAATAAAATCCCGTAATATGAGGTAATGAAAAGTAGGTGTTACACATCAGCATGGTTAGAATCACAATATTCATATAAACATGCATTATCATAATAAGCATAATATAAATCATTATTGATTTCAATTTTAACCATATATGAATCCTACATTAATAGGTTTAAAAACAAGTTGTATACCAAATTTTAATGAAAATATGTTTATAATCAACCATGTCATATTACCAATATATTAATGTTTAAAAACAACTGCAATATTTCAAACTTGAAACTATATTAAACACAATCAGTATTGGACGTCTCCAATACAAACACAAAAACATCCCCAAGTGTCATTTTTATATACATATAATATTAATTTTAGTAATCACATACTAATTTAGAGTTTTAGACATGTTTTATCAACATATATATATATATATATATATATATATATATATATATATATATATATATATATATATATATATATATATATATATATCTTCATTATCTGCTTTAAGCCTTTTAATTTTGTGATAAGATTGATTTTCAACTAAGGCTTTAAATTTAGATAACACATCTGATTTGTTTTTAATAAAGAATGACCAAATCATGCAATAATAATCATAAATGAAAGTAAAAGCATACACTAAACCATTTAGGGAAGGAAATTATAAAGGTCCTCTAATATTACTATGGTTTTGTCATGCAAAATAGCTAAGCATGAAAATTGTAAATTTTAAGCATGACAACTAAGCCCCTAATTGAAAATTAGGCTTCCTAAATCACTATGCATACTTCCTCTGGGCATCCTATCCTCGCTTTAACATTCACCCTAGATCATAGGAAAATTATAACATGGTTTCCAAGTTTGTTTCATTATGCAGGGATGATAACTCAAGATGGTTTATGAACTTAGCAGTTTTGATGAGAGACAACTTCCTCGCAAGGCTTGAAAAGGCCATTTTTGGCCATTCTGAAGCCAGTAAACACCCTCCAGAATGTTCACGAAAATTATACGAGAATATGAGGGTGATGTCATATATTATTGAATATATTAGAAGTAATTTAGGAAGATTTAGTAAATAAAGTCGATTCAGTAACAATCAGTATAATGTCGGGTTTGTAGGGTATGGGAAATAAAGGCTATTAGAAATCTATTGGAATCCTATAAAATTTGGAACCATAATGTTTTATCCAATGCTCAAGGAACTCTTGAGGTATTTCCAAACTCTGCAACTACCCCTCTAAGTTCAAAATTAAATTGGTCCTAAATTTTGAGTTTAAGGAAGAATTAGGTTTTTTTAATACTTCCATTGATCTTAAAATGTCATTTTGAGTCAAAATAATATAATATTTTACACCAATTTATTTTCCTAAGCTCCCATAAAAAATAAAATGAAGTTCGGTGTTTGAAAAGACATCTAATGAAAAACTAGCTTTCTAAATTAGGCACAGTCACACTTTGGACACTCTTGTGTCCCCGATGTCCCCCAAGTGACAAGGGGGAAACCAAAGTGTGACATAAATATCCTCCCAACAGAGTCACTAAAAATATTCTGTGAAATAATTTTTTGCAGTGTAAATTATTGGTTTCCACTAATGTTCATGAGGCTAAGCCCCTGTTTGTGTATGGGGAGGCTCCCATTTATTAATGTAAACTAATTAAAACTGTGGGGTTTCCATTAGGCTAGTGATCACATCAGAATATTCTTTTTATTTTCCATATTATTTCTATCTTCTCATTTATACCCAAGTTAATTCCAATTGGTGATCTTCCTTCGATTACTACGAGAATAAGTCTTTATCATACTAGGCTCATTATCTTCATATCGAGGCCCTTAAAATTTGATAGGAAATTTTCCTTCATTTTCCATCTTCTTCATGAATACTATTTTCATGAGTTGATTCTCGGAATATGTTTTAGCATATTCAATGCCATCACAAGCCTCTTGATGCTCCTTGCTTCTCAATTCCTCCAAGCAACTATCCTTCATACAAATTTATTCATTTTTGTTTTACTCCTCTATATGGTTTGGTGTGTACATTGCTTCATCATCTTCAAACGGAAATGAGAAAAATGTTAGATATGAAGAATGAATAGCATCACCTTCCCCATATTATTCATTTTGAGCCTCAAAATTTGGATTCATGATGAAAGAAACCTTTTCTTGAGTGGATTTGACCTTGAAAGGTTCTATATTGTTCTTGTTCATGTATCCCTTTACGAGATGTTTTCATATTGAATGATAAATCACCATCTCATCCATCCATTATGCATTGATAAGGTATCCATATTCATGAAAGGGGAATGAGAAAAAGGTTAGGGCTGAAATATTTAGATTTTCATTTTCCCAATCTTGAACATCATGAATTAGGAAGTCCATTTCCATGATGAACTCATCATATTCTTGAGTAGATTTAGTTTTTAAGATGCCTAATCATTTTTTCATTAAGGAATTCCTTCTTAAAAAAAATCATCCCCTCTCCCACTAGGAAAGAGAAAACTTCGTATCCATAAAAATACTCATTGAATGGAACTTCATGTTGAATACTTGAGAATCTGTTATCCAAAATGTGCCCCTTGCTCATTTTGTGGCTAACTCCTTTCATTCTTCCCTCTCTTGTGCCTCAGTCATAATTTTTGCTTTTCAGGCACTCAAAAATTTCTGAAATGGCACCATTGGATAGAGCTCTTTCTCAACTTTCCAGAAAGGTAAAGTTTTCCTCCTAACTCCATGTATTTTTGAAGTTATGGCTCGACGGAGTTTTTGTGGGAAATTTTCCCCTGAAAGGCCCGCAACCAATGAAATGGTGCCACGTGTCCAAGGAAGTGGTGGAGGGTGGAGGAAGACTTAGAATTTTACCAAGTATCTAGCAAAGTTTTCACAAGGAATATTTAGCCCCGTAGGCCCGCTGTCCAATTGAATTGCGCCACGTGTCCAAAGGGGAGAAAATTGAAAAATTTGACTAAGTGTGGCACCATGGAAAATTTTAGAGGAAAGGCCCGCGCCCAATCACGTTTTGCCACATGTCCTATGGCATCGGACCAGTGGAGCGCGAAGGAGAAGTTAGAATTTTGGTGAAGTTTCTTTGCCAAATTTCAAAAGGAATATTGGCCCGCAGGCCTACCAACCATTCAGTGCCCACCATGTGTCCATGGGCACGCAAGCCAGTGGAGTGCGGGAGGATATTGTGATTTTTTCCCAAAGGGATTGCACAAAAGGAAAAATGCTTGCAGAGGGTCTGCGGTGAATGAAACGCTACCACATGTCCCGGATCGGCGGAAGGTGAGGAGAATTTGGGAAATTTTCCCAAAGGAAAAGGAAGGAAATTTCAAAGGAAAAATCGCCCCCCAAAGCGCGAGCCAATGGAATTGTGCCACGTGTTAGGTGGCGGTAAAAACTCAAGACAAGCCCGCATGGAAAATTTGAAGGGTAAAGCCCACAAAAATCACATTTTACCATGTGTCAGGTCAAAATATGGATCAAACAACTGATGGAAAATTTAAAAGGAGAGGCCCGCGCCCAATCAGCACGTGCCACGTGTCCTCAAATCATCGGCCCAATGGGAATTTTTGAAAATTTTCCAAAGGGAAAACGATGGAAAATGAAGCATTAGATGCCCACGACCAATCAGAGCATGCCACGTGGCACCCGGAATGGTGGAGCGCGGGGAATTTTGGAAAATTTTCCAAATGACCAAAAAGTGGAAAATTTAAAAATTTTGCCCGCCAATCCGATTTGGCCCTGTTTTGCCCTAAAATTTCAAACGGCCATATCTTTCGATCCAGAGCTCGGTTTTTCATGTTATTTATATCAATGGAAAGATGGTGAAATTATCTATAAGATTCCGGGTCATTTTTGCATTTTGATGGAGTTTGGAGAGAAAATTGAAAAATGCCTCTGGCACATGGTCATGGATAGAAATGACGTTTCAACCACCATTTTTAATGAAGAATGGCTCGCATTCTCTCCCAACATGGCGGAAAATGTCAGGGGATGGGCCTGTAAGGATGCCCATGCTGTTTTAATGCATTTTGGGTCATTTGTTGAAGCTCTCCCATGTTTTCCTATTTTTCTCTCTCCTGGGGTCGTGGCTTGCACTGCAAAAGCCAGAATGGGTTCATTTTGAAAGAAGGAGACACTTTTTCAACTATGCAACTTCCCTTTTCTTCCTTTTTGGTAGAATTTGTGGAAATTTTTACCTTTCCATGCAATACAACACCCATTTTTTCCTCTTGATCACTGTAATGCATCGCATTGGATATGGAATGTTAATATATGCTCTGTGATTAAAATCCTTCAATCCTTTCATATATCTACCATTTTTTTCCTGATCTTTCATTACATTTTGATAAATTTGTGCATGCTTTGTGCTGTGTTTTCTTGTGGAACATGTATGTATTGCAGTATCAGGGGTTTGTAACTCCTTTGGTGCATCACCTCATTAGCTTTAACTTCATTTTCTTGCATTCCCTATCTTTGTCCCCTTGGAATTTAGAATAGGAACTAGGAATTTAAACCTCTACAACTTGTAAGTGATATATCTGATCAGAGGAGTTGAGGAACCAGCCTCTAATCTAGAGATTCCTCTCCCATTTCTACAAGTCCCACACTTAGGGAGAGGATTCAATGTTGTGCAATCACATTGGATGTCCAAGATGTCAAACTAGAAGTCTGATCAACATCCAGGGGTGCTGCTAGTTTGTAACAACAGTTTTGGCACACCCTGTGGGACCTTAGAGGTATTCATCTTCATTGAAACAAATTGATGTGCATTTGTTGCAAGTTTCTTGCTTAAAAGAGCCCCTGAATTGCACATCGGTGACTGCGAAGGAAGAAGAATCAACTAGTTTTAGCAGTGTAGACACAGTAAACTCATGAGAAGAATCACTGCAAGGTCAAGAGTTGGAGAAGAAGAGGTGTTTTTGAGTATCTGCAGTTATCTCCAAGAAGAAGGTAAAGAGGGAGGAGAATTCAAAGGTCTCCATCTCCACCAAACATAACTCTCTCAACTCCTCCACCTGGTAGGCCTTTCATTCAATCAACAGGGTTCTAAGGCCAATCAAAATGGCACAAAACAACCCCTATGTCAATTTCACTTTGGCGTGAGACCAATTGCTCTCAATGCACAAAATCCAATCCCAGTTGTAGCATTGAAAAACATCCCATACTTTACTGGAGAGAATCAGACCACTCCTGGTGATCATGTTAAGGATATTGCTAATATTTGTGCAATCCATGAGATCAATGAGATGCAAGTTGCTGTCAAATTGTTGGCATCTTCATTCAAAGGGAAAGCTTTGCAATGGTTCAGGAGTCTTGCCTCAGGTTCTATCCAAAATTAGAACTAGCTATGTATAGCCCTCCATGAGTAGTTTGGAGAAAAGGGATACAACTTGTCCCTTTTAGAGCAAATTGACAACCATCAAGAGAGCTCCCAATGAGCAAATGGTGAATTCAACTTCAGATTTCAAATGACTTGAGAGAGAATTCCAGGTGGCGGTAAGGGCCGATGCGAAAGGTGCTTTTCTATATTACCTTAAAGATTTAAATTATGATATTTCTATGTTAATTCAATCCATGGGAGGCACAACTATCCCTGTTACTTATAGCATTGCCATTAGAGCTGAAAATTGTTTGATTCAAGCTAGCAAGCTAGCTCCTAGGCCTCCAATGCCATTGTTTCCAAGTTTAGAGAGCCCAAGTACTAGCCAAGTGCCTAATTTAGCTCCTATTCCTACTTCTAGAAATCAAAATTTAAGTGAAGCTTCTACTTCATCTTCTAGTGCCTCAAATGAACTTCAAGAAGTCATGAAGCAATTACAAAATTTAGGTAATGAGCTGGTTACACTCAAGAGATAGAAAGCCCAAGGTTTTAGACCTCCTTTCCAGCCTCAAGCTCAGCGTAACAGGAAGCCATACTAGCATCAAAGACCGCCCAATCCAGTGTAAATTTAAATCAAGCAAGACCTCCCCGCCAAATGACCATTTCAACCCTATAATCCCAACATTACATCTACCTCTAAGGCATTAGTGCCAGTCTGCAAAACACCATGGCTCAAGAGTATGATTGGTGTTTCACATGAAATGAACCTCAAAACCAGTCTATGTGCTTTAATGGTGCGCTTAAATCAAGCATTAATGATGACTATAGCTGGTGTGGAGGGTGAAAGTAGTCAAGGAAATAACCAACAACAAGAAACATTCCAGCAACAATCAGCTCCAAATGATACTACACTTGTAAACTGGCGGCAGAGAGGATTTTTGTGGCATGAACCAAATAGTTTCCCAAAGTGTTGTAGCCAACACAAGGTCAAAAAGGAGGAATTTGGGTGAAGAACAACCATTGGCTCCAAATAATCCACAACCTCCTACTACTTCCACAAATTATTGGCAAACAAAATTCAGTTCCAAACACACAAGGGCTGCCTAAAATAGCTCCTAGGCCAACTCAAATGCCAGTTGTTACTGCCCATATGCAAGGAATGAATGTGTAGGCCAAGGGACAACAAAGAGATGCTTCATCTCCATTCAACATCATTGATCAGATGAAGAAGACAAATGTAAACATATCAATGTGGGAATCACTATCTATCCCAGGCCAAAGAGATTTTCTACAAGCTGCCATGAAGGACTGGTCAACTTCAAACCAACAAGTCCAAATGCAAGAAAAGGTGCTCACAAATGCTGCCCAACCTGAAGGGAATCATGGAGGACAACAAGGTAAAATGTTGAATCCCCCTCCATTCTATGTTTCATTGATCATTGGAAACCAATTAGTACACAATTGCATGATTGATTCCGGGGCAAGTAGTTCAGTAATGCCCAAGAAAATAGCTGATTAGTTGGGAATTCAGTATGAAGTCATATCCAAAGGGGTAGTGCAATTGGATGGGACAAAGAGTAACAATAGTTGGAGTGATAAAAAACTTGAGTCTTACTTTGCATGCCTGCCCCAATGTTGTTGTTTTACAAGATGTCTCAGTAATAGATCTTCCACCACTCTTTGCCCTATGTTTGTCAAGGGATTTCACAGCCAAGATTGGAGGCTACTTATTTGCTGATTGGTCACACATGTTGTTTAGAACAAGATATGGAACTAAAGCCACAATCAGATCTGAGCCTATTGCAAACTTTCACATTGAGCCTTACACTCCAAGTCAGATCAATACCAATTGTTTAGCGTTTGATCAAGAGGATTATCCAAGCACTGATGAAACTGACACCAAGGTAGGAAGCATCCCAGATCTAACTCTTGATGAATGGGCAAACAAGGTGCATGCTTTTGATCCTTATCAAGAAATAGAAGAATCTGAGCTAGGAGTCTATTGCATGCATGAAGAAAATCAGCTTATTCCCAGCATCACCAAGCCAAACCACAAGGATGCCAATGAGGTATGGCAGTTATTTTTTGATGGATTAAGCAGTAGACAAGGTGCAGGAGGTAGAGCTATGTTTGTTTCACCTCAAGGGGTTAAGTATTATTCAACTTTTAGATTCCAGTTTGCATGCTCTAATAACATTGCTGAATATGAAGCCTTGATAAAAGGATTGCATTAGTCAATCAAGAGAGGAATAAAGAACTTGCAAGTCTTTGGTGACAGTGAGTTGATTGTCAATCAAGTTAAGGGGCAACATGTTGTCAAGAATGATCTACTCAAGTGCTACAAAAATAGGGTGTGGGACCTCATTGAATATTTTGAGGGTTTTGGCATAAAATCCATTCTGGAAAAGAGAACCAAGCTCACCGACAGCTTACGCGTAGTTGGGCAACCTTTGACATTGTTGAAAGCATTCAAAAAGACAAGGTACAACCAAACATCCATGTGATTGTAAGGCCTTGATGCAAGACAACAATGTAAGTTGGCAAGTGTTTGAAAATGATCATCAAATCATCCATTTCTTGCGAAAGAGGTGAGTTCTCGGCTAAAAATCGGGAAAGTTGGAACAACAATATGGTGACTAAGTGGTACAGCTGAGAACCAACAAACTACCAAAGGGACTTATTACTTTGGAGTCCATTTTCAATCCTAATGATCAGTTTAGGAAGGAGAAGGAAAACATTCAAGTCAAGGGAGAAGATTCAGTGTCCATCTTGGTGGAAGAAGGCAAATCACTCCGAGTTGGTAAAGTGACAACTGAGCAAGAAAGGTATGGGTTCATACAACTTTGTCAAGAGTTCCCTGATGTGTTTGCTTGGAGCTATAAAGATTTGAAGGGTTTCAATCCCAAGTTAGCTCAACACACCATTGAATTGGATCCAAGTACTAAACCCATTAGACAAAAACAAAGGCCAGTCAATCCACACATGGAGCCTCTCATGAGAAAGGAATTGAATAAGTTGATAGAATCAAGAATCATATTCCCTATCAAGCATTCTAGTTGGGTAGCCAACTTGGTTCCAGTTAGAAAGAAGAGTGGGGAAATCAGATTGTGTGTTGACTTCAGAGATTTGAATAGAGCATCTCTCAAGGATCATTATCCACTTCCTTCTATGGAGCAGATTTTACAAGTTGTTGTTGGCTCTGAGAGGTTTTCATTACTTGATGGCTATTTGGGGTACAATCAGATTATGGTGAAAGAAGAGGATCAGTTCAAGACAACCTTTACAACCAAATGGGGAACTTATGCATACAGGAAAATACCATTTGGGCTATCCAACGCTGGAGCTACTTTCCAAAGGGAAAAGGATTTGATTAACAACATGGTGCTGATATATCTTGATGATATCTCTGTTTTTCAAAAATGCAGCAGACCATCTTTCTCATTTGAGACAAGTATTCCAAAGGTGCATAAGATTTGGAGTATTCTTGAATCCTAAAAAGTGTATTTTTCTAGCCCATGAAGGAAAACTCCTTGGCCAAATTGTCTCCAAAGAAGGAGCAATTGATCTAGAAAGGGTTGAAGCCATAAGACCAATACCATTGCCAAGCCACAAGAAGGCTCTTCAAAGTTTCTTGGGGAGAATAAATTTTGTTCAGAGGTTTGTCCCAAATTTTGTAGCCCTAGCCAAGCCTATCACCAAGATGTTAAAGAAAAGCATGGCTTTCAAATGGACAGCAAAAGGCAAGGAAAGTTTTGAAGAAATCAAAGAAGCCATCTCCCAAGCCCCAACTCTCATTAACCCAGATTTCTCCAAGGATTTCATCCTCTATGCATTTGGGGGTGATGATACTATTTCTACAATTTTGGTATAGTAGAACAAAGAAAATGATAAGCAGACAATTTCTTTCTTTAGCCAAAGCCTAGAGGATTATGAGGTGAGATATTCTTTCATTGAAAAGCATGTTCTTGCAGTAATCAGAAGCTTGAAGAAATTCAAGCATCTAGTTTCAAACAACAAGGTTCAGTTGTTGGTTTCTCATGTGGGAGTTAAAGATTTCCTCCTCAACAAAGACTTGAATGAAAAGAGAGCAGGCTGGATTACTTGTGTCATGGAGTATGAAATTGAGATCAAAGTCACCAAGTTGGTCAGAGGAAAAAGATTGTGTGAGCAGCTGGTCTTGAACAAACAAAAGGAAGCATGTAATGAGAAGGAGACTGTTTTGGCATTACAAGATAGCCATGAGCAAGGAAGCACTCAAGAAGAGAATGATGGTGTCCTCACTCCTTGTTGGACCCAAGACATAATGAACTTCCTAAGCATAGGTCTATGCCCTCCAGAGATGAACAATACCAAAAGAATACACTTCAGATTACAGGCTGTCCCATATGCCATTGTTGATGGTGTTTTGTTAAAAAAGGATGTGAATGGAGTGCTACTTGAGATGCATTGGTACAAATCAGATTCATAGGATGTTGGAAGAGTTCCATGGTGGATCAGCTGGTGGTCATTTTGCACCAAGAGTAATAGCTCTAAAGATCATGAGGGCTGGCTATTATTGGCCCAAAATTTTCAGTGATTGTTATGCATGGATCAAGAGGTGCAAGAATTGTGCATTCTTCACAGGTAAAGAGAGGCTAGCTGCCCTTCCATTGCATCCAATTTCAGTTGACCAACCATTCATGCAATGGGGTTTGGACTTCATTGGAGTCATTAATCCCAATTCAAGCCAAGGGCACAAATGGATTTTAACAGCCACAGATTACTTCACCAAGTGGACTGAAGCAGTAGCACTCAAGGAAGCAAATGAATCTAGCATCCTAGACTTCTATGAGGGAATAACAACTAGATTTGGCATACCTACTACAATAATATCAGATAATGCATTGGCATTCATTAGGTCCAAGGTAACTGAATGGGTTGTCAAGAATGGGATCTACCTAAGCACTTCATCAAATTATTACCCTCAGGGTAATGGCCAAGCTGAATCTACAAACAAGAACTTGTTGAGGATCATTAGGAGGACTCTTGATGAAAATTAGAGGTCTTGGCATACTAAGTTGAAATCAGCCTTATGGGCTGATAGGATAACTCCCAAGAGATCTACAGGTAACTCTCCATTCAAGCTTGTTTATGGAAGAGCGGCAATCTTGCTCGTGTCACTTGAGTTACCAACATTGGAACTCATGAAACAGTTGGAGTTGTTGGAGTTTGGGCCCATGGAGGTTAGATATGTAGAGTTGATGGAGCTCCAAGAAATCAGAAATCAAGCATCCCAAGCAATGGAGAAGGATTAGGCTTTGATAAAGAAGACCTTTGATAGAAAGGCCAAGAATAGATCCTTCCAAGTTGGAGATCTAGTGTTAAAATGGGATGCAGATAGAGAAAAAATGGGAAGGCATTCAAAATTTGATGCCATTTGGAGTGGCCCATACATGGTCACAAAGTGTAAGGACAACAATGCTTTCCAATTGTCTTCATTGGATGGTGAAGAACTGTAGATTCCAGTCAATGGGATCTACCTAAAGCATTGCTACTGAAGGGAATTCTCCACCTTGTACATATTAGCTAGGTTTTCATTCCTCCAAGTGCTTGTGCACATTGTTTTGCTGTAGATTAGTTTTGTTTCCCTAAGTGCTTTGGCACAAGCTTGTTGTTCTGAAATGTGTCTTGCAAGCCTTGCTCCAATCAGATGGTGTTCCATCCTCCATCTTCCTCCTTGCAGTGTTCTAGTCAGTTGGGGTACCAAGTAGAGAATTTGATGACTCCATGCCTAATGGATTGCTTCAGGCAACTGGTAACTTCATCTAGCAGGCAGATGACCCCTCTGAGTCACCAAAATTGTTATCCAAAATGTGCCCCTTGCTCATTTTGTGGCTAACTCCTTTCATTCTTCCCTCTCTTGTGCCTCAGTCATAATTTTTTTCTTTTCAAGCACTCAAAACTTTCTGGAAATGGCACCATTGGATAGAGCTCTTTCTCAGCTTTCCAAAAAGGTAAATTTTCCTCCTAACTCCATGTATTTTTGAAGTTATGGCTCGGTGGATTTTTGTGGGAAATTTTCCCCTGAAAGGCCCGCAGCCAATGAAATGGTGCCATGTGTCCAAGGAAGTGGCGGAGGGCGGAGGAAGACTTATAATTTTACCAAGTATTTGGAAAAGTTTTCACAAGGAATATTTAGCCCCGTAGGCCCGCCGTCCAATTGAATTGCGCCACGTGTCCAAAGGGGAGAAAATTGAAAAATTTGACTAAGTGTGGTGCCATGGAAAATTTTAGAGGAAAGGCCCGCGCCCAATCACATTTTGCCATGTGTCCTATGGCATCGGACCGGCAGAGTGTGGAGGAGAAGTTAGAATTTTGGTGAAGTGTTTTTGCCAAATTTCAAAAGGAAAATTATTGGCCCACAGGCCCGCCAACCATTCAATGCTTACCATGTGTCCATGGGTACGTGGGCCAGTGGAGCGCGGGAGGAGATTGGGATTTTTCCCAAAGGGATTGCGCAAAAGGAAAAATGTTTGCAGAGGGTCCATAGTGAATGAAATACTGCCACGTGTCCCGATCGGCGAGAAGGTGGGGAGAATTTGGGAAATTTTCCCAAAGGAAAAGGAAGGAAATTTCAAAGGAAAAATCACCCCCAAGACGAGCCAATGGAATTGTGCCACGTGTCAGGTGGCGGAAAAAAACTCAAGACAAGCCTGCATGGAAAATTCAAAGGGTAAAGCCCGCAGCGAATCACATTTTTCCACGTGTCCGGGTCAAAATATGGATCAAACAATGATGGAAAATTTAAAAGGAGAGGCCCGTGCCCAATCAACACGTGCCACGTGTCCTCAGATCATGGCCTCGGCGGGAAATTTTGGAAAATTTTCCAAAGGGAAAAATGATGGAAAATGAAGCATTAGATGCCCGCAACCAATTAGAGCATGCCACGTGGCACCTAGAGTGGCGGAGCGCAGGGAATTTTGGAAAATTTTCCAAATGACCAAAAAGTGGAAAATTTAAAAAATTTGCCCGCCAATCCGATTTGGCTTTGTTTTGCCCTAAAATTTCAAACAGCCATATCTTTCGATCCAGAGCTTGGTTTTTCACGTTCTTTATATCAATGGAAATTTGGTGAAATTATCTATAAGATTCCGGGTCTTTTTGCATTTTGATGGATTTTAGAGAGAGAAAATTGAAAAATGCCTCTGGCATGTGGTCATGGACAGAAATAACGTTTCAACCACCATTTTTAATGAAGAATGGCTCGTATTCTCTCCCAGCATGGTGGAAAATGTCAGGGGATGGGCCTGTAAGGATGCCCATGCTGTTTTAATGCATTTTGGGTTGGTGGTTGAAGCTCTCCCATGTTTTCCCATGTTTCTCTCTCTTGGGGTCGTGGCTTGCCTGCAAAAGTCAGAATGGGTTCATTTTGAAAGAAGGAGACACTTTTTCAACTCTGCAACTTCCCTTTTCTTCCTTTTTGGTAAAATTTGTGGAAATTTTTACCTTTCCATGTAATACAACACCCCTTTTTCCTCTTGATCATTGTAATGCATTGTATTGGATCTGGAATGTTAATATATGCTCTATGATTAAAATCCCTCAATCCTTTCATATATCTACCATTGTTTTCCTGATCTTTCATTACATTTTGAGCAATTTTTGCATGCTTTGTGTTGTGTTTTCTTATGGATTGTGTATGTATTGCAGTATCAGGTGTCTACAACTCCTTTGGTGCATCACCTCATTAGCTTTAGCTTCATTTTATTGCATTCCCTATCCTTGTCCCCTTGGAATTTAGAATAGGAAATAGGAATTTAAACCTCTGCAGCTTGTAAGTGATATATATGATCAGAGGAGTTGAGGAACCAGCCTCTAATCTGGAGATTCCTCTCCCATTTCCACAAGTTCTACACTTGGGGAGAGGATTCAATGTTTTGCAGTCACACTGGATGTCCAAGATGTCAAACTAGAAGTCTGATCAACATCCAGGGGTGCTGCTGATTTGCAACAACAAGAACATGATTGGAAACATTAGACTCACCTGACAATTAGTTATTTGATATCACTCCTTGATCTGAATTTCTCATAACCTCAAGATTGTATTTTTGTAAGTTAATAATTACATGACCATCATCATCACCTAATATAGAAACTATATTCATGCTCACCTCCAATTAGAATTACATGATTTCAATATATTGCTTTATTAGATCTCCATGATGCTTTCCAATTGGCTCTGTCATACCTAGATACTCCATTAACATGGAAAGCTCAACATCTTCCTCTAAAACTATGAAGAAGTTTTAATGCCTTAAATATTGAAATATGATATCAACCCTTGGGTCATCTGGTCTTTAAATAGTGTATTTCATTTTCCTGATGGGAAGGAAATTCTTTATTTTGCCATTGACTCGGAATTGCGACAGAGATCAATCCATTTGTATATCTCCACCAATATCTCTAAAAATATTTGGATTAGAAACATACCATATGCGGATGCACTTTGTTCTTTACAAGTATCTCCATTATGTTCTTCTTGTCAAGAAAATATGAAAATTCTACATAAGCTTCCTTGACCTAGCCAATGATAGGTACTTCTTTGGTTTTCATGGAGTAGAAATGGCTAGTGGTAGGAGTGAGATAGAGATAGAGGGCTTTAGAAACTTGTACATGTATGAAATTTTTAGAGGCACCAAGGTCGATAATGTAATTATTCGAGTTTAAATCCAATAACTAGTAAGGAAATATAGAAAGGTTGTATCATTGTGTAGGTGGAGGGTGTGGAAGAAAGAAGGTTTTTAGGAGTGGTATGAGGAATGAAAGGTATTTATTTAGTAGCAGAATTTTTTAAACATGAACTTTAACTACTTTATCTAATGAACTAAACTAGCCTATCAAATAGCTTGGGATGAGTTCTCAAGTACTCAAACTCGTATATCTAATTTTTTTCTTTCTTACAATATTCAATGATGTCAAAATGTGTATAAGTGGTGAGAACATTGTGAACTATGACAACCTTTGTATGAGAAATATTTTAATGTTAGGATTATTAGAGGCGTAAGGTGATCTCGGTAAGAGGAGATGAAATAGACTTACTTGAAGGGGTGGCTAGATTATTGATCTAGGTAGTCTCAATATTCTTCTTAGATAACCCCATGGAATAAGACATTGATTATCCTCCTTTTGTTTTTTTTGTAGATTGGCCACTTGAGGATCCAAATGATTATCTTGGTCATTGGAAGAAGAGGCTTCTTGCTTTGTTGTTGATTGAGTGAATACAACACATGTGTAGCTATCCATGAATTTTCAAGGTATTCATTTAGTGAGTATTCAAAATTACCAATCCCGCAGCATCCATCTTCTTAGTTTTTGTCAATTTATGATTCAAAAATTTCTTCTCCTTCATCTTCACTGGTCTTGCATATTTCATTAATCGGCGGAGCTTCTAAGTCAAACCTTCTAGGTTCTCTTGTAATATGATTCTTGTTCCTATTTTGATGCAAGGCCCATTAAGAAATTTCCTTCTTCAATGAATTCAAGTCATTGACAACCTTTATAGTAATGGATCAAATCTTTCATATTTGAAACTTTGGGCCTTATCCTTCATTGAATTGTTCTTGATATTTCTTGACATGATGAAGTCATATTCCACATCAATGAAAAGTTCAAGCGCAAGTCAGAAATTACACATAAACTAGAATAAATATTCCTCTCATTAAACTTGGTAATTTTTCTTGTAAAGTGTTGTTGAAACCTCTCCAACCTCAATTAATGGATGAAATTCCACATAAAAATATGATAAAAAGTTTATTTTTGTTTCTATGGATATCCGATGGGTGAAATCATCTTAAACTTGGAGCAAATGTTCCTCAAAAATCTACTTTCATCCTAACCATTTTTTGCATGATGAGGTGGTAATTTTTAGAGGTATGGAGGAATAATTTTTTCTCATTATTCTACCCCCTTCGATGAAATTCTCATTTTACCACCAATATGGATAAGAAAATCATTTAAAAATTGGAGAAGAACACCCTTGAAAAATAACAGAACTTTTTGGACCAGTTTCATCTCAATCTAACACCTACAAGTATCCTTTCTAAAAAAGTAGGATTTCAAGAATAAGAATGTCTCCAAATAGTAAATGTCCAAAAATAACAAAACCTCAAAATTATTGACACTTTATATGAATAAGAAGCATCGAAGATGAAAAATATGAAAAATACCATAAATAATAGTCCTACTTACTAGACCTTGCTAAAAATAGTAAGTCTTGGAATTTAGCTCGATAACTATGAAAAAATGCATTATTCTTATATTGTTTATTTTTGCATTCATCACGAGGCCAATAAGTTGTTTAATGGCACAAACAGAAAACAAACCCACTCCTATATCATTAGTTTCAAGGTGATCCTTCATAACACAATTTGATACAAGAAGCTGGATGGTCCATATCATCCTGATTATGGAAGGAGATAGTAATGTTAGTTGAATCCATTCATGAAAGGGACATCACGCAAATCACATTTTGGTGAGGAATGGATCCAATGGAATCACTGTGTACGAAAGACAATAACTTGGACAACAAGTGAAATTAGTAAGATCATGAAGCTCATAAGGATATGAAACATCAAAAATTCGTTTCAAGTCATCAAAGGAATGATCATCATGAGAACCATGAGAAATTATCACCATGATTTATGATGGAATTCGTATCAAGCTCACAAACAATGCATGTCTCTTGAGAAGTGTTTTTAAACACATAATCTATGATTGATAATTTCCTCACATCTCGCAAGTTAGGGAGGTAGCATTCACAAGTGTTTCAATGTAGTGTAGAGGTCAATAAAATGGAACTCTTTCTCAAAAATTCCTTAAATTTATATTTAGAGATCAACTGTTATATCGGAGGAGGAAACCCATTTCCATAATGATAAATTGATAAAAAAATTGAGTACCATAAGCATGGTCCCACCCATGTGACATATTAGTCAAGAAAGTGAATTGTGAAGGGATCGTCATGTTCAAAAGTGATTTAATATTTTGACTCTTTCATCATGTCCAAAAATATTTGAGAAATAAGTCAAAATGGGCTAATAAATCTATCAATGTATTCTTGATCATCATATATGTGAAGGATCAAAATTTGTATATTCCATTGATAAGCATATAAAAAGAAGGTGAGGATTTTGGAGCTTGAAAGGGGTAAGGTGATGATATTCATTTGAATAATCCATGTTTACAAGAATAGGCACTCACCTCGTTTCATTCGATGGTATTCACTTGGTAGTTCTTTTAAACACTCATTCATCACCTGGTAGTGTTATCACACCTCAAAGTAATAATTATGTGCATTCACTTCATTTAAATTCAATGGATGGCCATAGGATAGGAATCTCCTTCAAAGATAAATCTTTTATCTAAAAGTAAGGACCCATTTCAATGAGTGAAAGAAAAACATCAAGAATTTTTAACATCAAGAATTTTTAACATCATATAATTGATTTGTGATCACTATGGTGAATTACAATGTCCTATAAAAGTAATAAGGTGATCCTTACATCCTAACTCCTCCATTGTAATAAAAATATATCATCACAATTTGATCACAGTGCTAACATCATAACGACATTCTTCAACACTTATTCAATTCCTTGGAATTTTTCTCCATCTCATTAGAGGGGAATTTGCAACCATGGTGTTCCAATTCCTCAAATTTTCACTTAAAAATATGTGAAATCAAGAACATCATGAAGCCTATAAGGGTGTTGAAACATAAAAATTCAAGTCATTAAGGAAATGGTCATGAGAAACATGACAGGAGAGGATCATCATGATTGATGCCAATAGTCACCTCAATTTCACATTGCAATATCTCACAACAATGTTTCTACACACTCATTTAGTACTTTGGTTTTTGCATTTCATAGGAGGAAGCATATGAAATCACACAAAGTGTTTTAGTGAAACATGTGGTCGAGGTTGAGACTCTCATTCATAAATAATTTCCTCAAAGGTATATAAGAAAGCTTCATCTTCACCAGATTGGACAACCATTCTCTCTCTCCATCTCTCTTCTTTATTCTCTCTCAATAATGTAATTCTTCACCAAGAATGTAATCTTTCCCATTTTGTCTTATTAACTTAAGTGACCCTCGGTTCAACATTGTAAAAGTCCTTTTTCATCAATAAGAAATACTCACTTCCTAGGAATGTGGAAGGTAACAAGTGATGAAGAAATGTGAAAAGTCATGTGGGTGGAGATGAAAGGATAATTAGTAATGTTATGAATTGGAATGGCTTCTCCATTCCAAATGGTTGACAATAGTTGATTGATTTTGTATTTTTGAGATTTACCACCGCTACATCAAGCATTAAAATCTACATTTCTTCTATTTATTTTCTTATTTTCATCTATTCTCTCTCTCTCTCTAATTTACAAATTTTTATGTATGGTGATCTTGCATAAATAAGGAATTGTGTGTCCTTGATTAATGAATATATAAAACTACGTGTCTCTAGTTTTTAGTCTTGTTAGTTTCTTTCATTATGTGTTCTTATAATTTAATGTGGATTTATTTTGGTTGATATTTGTGAATTCTATAAGCCTACTCACAATATTAACCCCCATCTCCTTATTTTCCCACTCCCTTTACCTCCCTTTACAAAACATTCCTCCCTTATATTCTATACAACTACTTTACTATAGGTTTATTGGAGTATTCTTATGTGATCCCCATCCTAACAGCCACCCCACACCTTTAGTTAGTTCACATTTAATAATGGGAGCATCACCATACATAAGAAGGAGGGGCTTATCCCCATGAACATTGGTGGAAACCAATAATTTTCACTACACTAAATTATTTCACCAACATGTGGACAAGTTCCGTAGGTTCTGAGGATTTTAATTCATGATGAATGAGGAAAGGGTTTGTTGACTACTTACTATGTAAGCACCCTTCACAAGTTTCCCAATCATGAGAGATCAGTTATAGACTAAAAATAAGATTAGGCCAAGACATGTCAAACATGTTATTAAGGTTAACATGACATAATATTTTATGCCACAACTGAACAACATTCCTATTTTGAGTAGAAAAAAATGAAGCATATGCAAAACCTTTAACAACATATAGACCATTATTTTGTATGCATTTAATAATAGAAACATCTAACTCATTTTTGGTAAGATTTTACTATAATTTTTTTGAGTTTCTTGTGGGGTAAGTGCATGGAAATTGGGCACTAAAAGGGGGTCAAAAGTGGACAAATTTTTCCTGAAATCAGCAAAACCTAAAATTCATCCAATAATTTGGCATATATATGATCAAAATTTGATAAAGTGATAAGAATGAGTACTTGTATAGCTCGTAATCTAGTTTCTAAAATACTAATTTTTTTCTGAAAATGGTGGAGATTAAGAGGGTTAAATGTGGTGTGCACACAAAGTATGTATATATTTATGTCAAAAAGATAAGAACCTATTGTGTGTGCGACCCCCCATTTTATGAGTTTTATAAATTATTTTTCAAATCCCTTTGGTAGAAATTTAGCTAAGACCATGTGCGAGGTCCCACTAATTTTTCATAAATTTTGGATGAATATATAATTTTTTATTAATTTTTAAAGTGCACATATCTCAAAAATGAAATATTTATGTGTGTAGCCTCATAAATTTGAGAAAAAAATTCATTTTTAGTGTGTGTGTGTGTATAATGGAGTTTAGAAAAACCACTTTTAAAAAAAATATGAAAAAATCATAAATTGTGCACCAAAACGTATGCATATGTTTTCGCAAGAAAAGAAGGAACTAGTAAAATAAATTATGGATGAAAGCCTTAAAATAATTGGATTTTAGAAATAATTATATTGTCACCAAGGTAAAATCGAGCTTGACATTGTAGTATAATAGTTTTTGAATATTATGTTATAATGCATGAGATATCGGGTGCACACATGAGATTTTGATGTTTTTCTATCAAACACGGATTTATTCACGGATTACACAGTCCAAACCTTAGGTTTGGATATCCAAGGAAAATCCAAGCCTATGGATTGGGTATTTCAAACCCAAAGAAGATGAAACGTGAGTGCGTTATAATGTGAGCGTGTTATAATGCGCTCACATTCCTATTTGTTATGTGGTATATGTGGTTGTGGGAGGGATATATTTAAGTATAATTTTTTCATTTATTAATTTTTATACTTTATTATTTCTTATAATTTAAATTTATTTTAGTAAATATAAGAAATTAGGGTCACTCTACACCTTATGGAACTAGTCTCATAGCTCCATCAGTCATAGTTTAGAAGATGGTTTTTCATATTCTAATTTGGTCAATACATAGGTATTTTTCAAGATTTCAGCATGCACTCTAGAGATTTTAAGATTTAAATTCTACAATCAATGTCTATTTCGAGAAAGAATATAGTCATTGTTTAGGTTTTTGGGCCTTTTAGATTGTTTACTAACATTTGTAGGAGTGTTAGATGTGTTAAAACTATATTTTATAAACCTCACAACTCCCAAAAGTAGCAACAATTTCTCAAATATATGGACTCATGCAATTTATTATAACACATAATAAATCAAAACACATATGTAAGTTTTTATCGATTCAAATAATCAAGGGAATGGTCATCATGAGGTCTATGAAGGATTTGAAACATCATGAGGAAAATGGGTGCAATCATAAAAATCATGAGGTCTGTGAAATATCTGAAACATCAAGAGCTTCATTGAGATTCAAATCATGAAGGGAATGGTCATCAAGAGCATGATAAGAGAATCTCACCATGAGTGATGGTGGAAATCATCTTAGGCTCACAAATAATTCACATTTTATAAGAGTGTTTCTAAACACTTAATCAATTTTTGGTAATGAACACACATCTTACAAGTCATGGAGGTGAAATTTGCTCTGTTTAGGTATAGTGTGGAGGTCAAGAACATGGAATTAATTTTTAGACATTCCTCCAAGTTTCATTCAAGTATTAATCCTTCTATCAGGAGGAGGAAACCTATCTCCATGAGGATTAATTGAGAAAGAAGGTGTGCAGACATCATAAACATGTTTCCACTTAGGTGAAATATTGGGCAGGGAGGTGAATTATGAGATTAAGAAGAGACCATCATGTTCAAAGGTGAAAAGTTAGGCTTGATGAGTGAATTAATTATCATCATATCCCTAATCTACCATTGTTTCCAAATATCTTTGAGAAAAAAATTAAAATGAGCTAGTCAAGCTAGTGAGGCATCCAATACCATCATGTGTGAAGGATCAAGAAGTAACATATTCTCATGAGAGGGATATGAGAAAGAAGTGTATGAGCATCCTAAATATGATTCCATTCAAGGATGATTTTGAATACTGGAAAGGTAAGAGGATGATATTCATATGGAGATGTTGTCATGTGTGAATTGAATAACCCAAAAATGTAAAACTTAAACCATGAAAACCAAGCCACAATGTGAAATCTTGCTCCCAAATCTTCTTGAATCCCTCTCGGGCCCACTTACCTCCTATTTCATGATCACCTTGTCCTTGAAGGTATTCCTAATGCATTGGGTGAACATGTATAAATTTGTAAAAAGGTTTAAAAAGGTCCATTATTTCATTCATTGAAGTGCAATAAAAGACTAATTCATTGGCAAGCCTAAAAAGGCCAATTTTGGCCATTTTAGAGCTTGTGTGCATCCTTCGAGAGGGTTATGAAAAGTTATTATGTTTGTACAGGTTTTATTTGAAAACCTTGAAGGTGTTAGAAGCGCTTTTAGGAATATTTAGGAAATTTGTCATCATTTAGGGATAACTTGTTCAACAACGGGCCTTTAGGTGCAAGGAATGAGCAGTCAAATTGTGAACATTGACTTCTCGACTGATTCTAGGAGCTTCGTAAGGAGTTAGGAGGGAAAAAAGTAGGAATCAGAAATATTGAATAATCCTTTACATTTTGGGAGCATCCATTTTGATTCAAGACCACCGAAGGTGATGCTAGCAATCATCTCATACTCTCAATCAATACATAACTCCCAAGATTGTTTCTAAACACTTAATTTGTTCTTGGTATTGAGCTCAATACATTGTGAAGTTCAGAAAATGTGATTCACCTTCAAGTTCTAATTCCATGTGGATAAAATTGATCAAAAGGGTGTTCTTTGCAATGGTATTAGAGTCTTCTCCATGATAGTGTGACTAAAGAAGACTCCTAATTTTTATAACCCAATTCTAGGTAGATTTATCTTCTAATAATCCTTATTAGCTAAGATATTAATATTTTCTTGTTGAAACACCAAAATAGGGTTTTAGATAACCTAATAGGGAGAAAATTCATATTTCTTATCATACACACCCTTTTTGACTCATTTACCTATTGAATAAGCATTGGGAGGATTAAATTCAAGTTTCTTATTTTGTAATCTATACCTATGGACAACTTATATGATCCCAACATTAATATTTAGGTGATAAAAACGTGAGAGTTAGAAAAACATAGTCAAGGTTGGAAGTAATTGCTATATGTAATGAACTACCACTATATATTTGTAATGAAATTACTTAGATAGATTTGAATATCAACAACAATAAAACACCAAGAACACCAAAATGTAGATAAATGATCACAATATGCAAGTATAAGCTATAGGACTAAGGGTGTAGCAATATTTAATCCATTCCTCTTGATAGACATCAATATGTGCATCCTTCCAGTCATTGTGCATCCTTCCTCTGACTAGCTTGCATTTAGTTCAACCTTCACCCTAGATCTAAGTAAATTCCTAACAAGGTTTTATATTTTTTTATAATGTAAAAGGATGATTACCCAAGGTGATAAACTAATTCATTGATATTCAGTAAAATATATTTTCCTTCAAAGGCCTAAAAAGGACATTTTAGCCATTTTGAAGTGGTAAACACACTTTGGAAATGTTTAGGGAAATTATAAAGCATCTAAGGGTCTCTTTGAAGAGAAATGAAAGCGTATGAAGTAGTTTAGGATATTTTAGGAAATAAAATATAAGGATTCATTTGTTCAACATTGGGTATTCAAGGTGTAGGGAATGATATCTTCATTGGTTTTTTATTAGATAAGGTAAAAACAAGGATCGGCTCCAAGGGACCATTACAAAAGGAGGAACAAAAACCAACGAGCATGAAAGAAAGAGAAACTCCCATAAAAGGAGTTAAACATGCTTAACTCATATAATGAAGATCAAGACTTTGAACCAAAGAGAGAAAAACAGAGAGAAATAAAACCAACTCCAAAACTTCAAAACTACAAAAGTTCGCCAAAATTTTGCCAAAATTCTAGAAAACTCAGTTAATTTTTAGGAGATCCTTCACTGCTACCATCATGACTACCATTGATCTTGGCACCCTCAGTGCCCTTGACATTTATATCTTCCTCCAGCTCATCCTTAGAACTACTGATGTGCAAGTTGAAATTCCTCCTTTTAGTGCCTTCCTCCATCCCTTCCAACTTGTTACTCAACTTTTTGACCTAGTACTCTAGATCTAGAAAATTCTACTTGGACTTCACCTGAGCAGAGAAAATTTTCTTAGAAGGATTAATGACATCCAACATAGTTTCCCTTTGGCCAACATTGGTTTCCTCCATTTGTCGAAGAACACCCTCTAAGTACTGAACATTTCTACTCAAATCCTCAAAACCTTAAAGTTACCATCCCAATTCCTTTTTCTCGAGGTGATATCTTCCCAAAACCTTCTTCACTCTTCTCTTTACTTAATCCTCCCGCACATTTTACATTTCCCACCTTCATCTTCGTAATGCATTCCGTAAGAGTGAGGTCATCCTCTTCGCCTTATATTTCAAAGAAGAATTCATAATAGGTTTCCCATTTTCAAATAGCGAAGGATGATCCCTTCATGCAAAGGTATCTCGGCCTTCTCCTATTGATAATCCATCAAAGAATTTGTCAAAGACAGAAACAAGAAGAAAGGGATGCTCACCTTGACCTTATGGTGAAACATATTTAGAAGGTTCATATGGTGGGTATAGATTTTTTTGTTATTTTCCTTTCAAAGTTATATACTTCATGATTTGAAGGAAAACATATCTCCATATTCCTAGAATACACAACCTAGAAATATCATCCATAAAGAAAGAGAACCTTTCCTTACCCATGAAGAACAACTCAATTTCATGTTCTCTATGGGTTATGTCCTTAAAACTTTTGAGCCTATCCATTTTCATGTTCGTCATAAGAAAAATGGTGGACTCAGAAACCTCAATTTCCATACCTCTGACCTCAAACTTACCCTCTTTCAAAGATTTTCCAAAATCCTTTGACAAGGGTCATGACCTTGTAATTTGGCAACGAAATTACAAACCCCTAATTTTAAGCTTGTTCCACAAATTTTGATTAAAATATTCAACGTTCTAGCTAGTAGGTTCAACTCTAATCCTATCATCACCCATCTTCACGAGACTAAACTTCCCTTGTTTACTAACACTTCTCAAAATTAGACCCCCTTTCGCACTAACAAAACCATGGAATACAAGTTATTAAGTAAGTTGTCACATCCCCAAAGCTCACTCGTGACAACATCATCAAACTTAGTGCCCCGATCTCTACTAATGGTTTCATTAATGTCCATGGGTAATTCATCTTCTTTACACCAGATCTTGTAATCATTACTAATGGCTCCGTAATTAGCCCTCTTATCTGCACACTTGTTCCCTTGATGCAAAGTATGATTATAAGAACCATTACAAAATATTTTAAAGTTTCCTTAACATCATTGAGGATATTTATTATGGACCTATTAATGAAAACCTGATTATTGAGGGCATTAATAATGGTGAGAGATTCACCTTTGATTTTGATTTCCTTGAAGCCTTTTTCTTTAGCCAACAAAACCCCCCAAAGAAGAGCTCTAGCTTCTACCATGTTGTTTTTTTTCGTCCTAATGGACCCGCATAAGCAAACAACCAATCTCCTTCACTGTTTCTTAAAATTCCCCCCTCCAAAGCAAGACACGATTCCCTTTTGATGCTCCATCGAAATTTAACTTAACAAAATTTTCCACAGGCCTAATCCAACTGGAATTATTTTTTAGTTTGTGTAATTCCACCGTCCAAGGGTGAACTTATCAAGAACTTTCTGCTCTCTTTTCGGGCATGGTTTCAAGAATTTTCCTTTAAAGGGTTTAATGTTTCCCTTAGTGGCAGCCAAAAAAATTATTCTAACTTTCAAGAGAAGAGATTTCTAATCCCGGAAGATACAATCGTTCCTGGCCTTCTATAATCCCCCAAAAATGAGGGAGGGCAATATTCTAGGCCTAGACCAAAATGGGAAAATAGAAGGGACTCTCCCATTGAAAACAACAATCTTCAATCATCAAGGGAAAATTCCATTAGATATTGAATAGATCCAGAATGGAAGAAAACACATCATGGGAGAAGGAGCAATGAAGGAGGAGATGGTTGAAATTTTACTCCTCCTTCCTACAAAGAGAACATCTATTGGGAAGCTTCATTCCCCTTTTCTTGAGATTATCCACAGTCAAAATTTTATTTTGGGTAGCCAACCAGTAAAAGATATTAACCTTTGGGATAAGATCCTTCACCCAGAGTTTACCCCAATAATCCTTGTGCATATCAGTCTTGAAATTTAACATGTAGGCATATTTAATTGAGAAAATTCCCGAATCTTCTTCTTTTCATTTGATGGAATCCTCTTTGGTTTGGACCATGGGGATGTGGAAATACCTTAATTTCTTATTGAGATCCTGAAAGGGTTGGATGTCACCATCAAAATCTAGAGGAGGTTCAATGGTTTCCCATATGAAAAAATCTTCTTGGATCCGTAAGTCACGAATCTAAAATTTTCACGTTTCCTCAGAAATGAACAACCCTTTTCCATATTTCCGTGTTAGCTAAGGGGGAATCCTCAATCCAATTATCATACCAAAATTGATTCTATATCCCTTGCCTATCTCCCATATAGTACCTTTGGTTAAGATTTCTTTGGAGGCTACAAAAGAGTTCCAAAAGGGAGACCCTTTAGGAATATTATCTTGGTTAAAAAAGGATTCCATTCTGCCTATATTCTGAAATTATTTCATCTTTATAATTTCCACCCAAAGTCCTTCCTCTCTAATAATACTCTAACCTACCTTGGCAATTAAGGCCTCATTCATAAGAGAAATATTTTTTAACCTCAAGCCCCACAAAGATTTGGTTTTGTGACTTTGTCCCAGGCCAAAAGAGGGAATTTGAAATTCTCTCCAGCTCCCATCCAAAGGAATATCTTCTAGATTTTCTCTACGGATTCAATAATTTTAGCAAGGAGCTTGAAAAGATACATCACATAAATGGGAATGCCTTGAAGGGAACTTTGGAGCAATTGAATCTTACCAACCTGAGAAAGCAAGAGACCCTTCCAAGATGAGAGTTTACTATTAACTCTTTCTAGTAGAGCATTCCAAACCGTGAAGTTAGGCTTCTTTTGGATCGGGGCATACCCAGATAAGAATATGGAAAATGCTTAATCCTGTACTCCCAAGATGTGAGCTAATCTAGCTTGAACTTGATTCTCCACATTAATGAAAAAAACAACACTTTTATGGAAATTAACCATCTGTCCAGAAACTAGTTCATAATCATTAAGAACCACCTTAAAATTTGAGGCCTCATGGACAGAGGCCTTCCCCATCATAAATTTATCATCCACAAACTGATTGAGATAGATAGAGGGAAGACCATTAGAGATTTTAATACCCTGGATACAATTTGAAACCATGGCAAGTTGACAAATTCTACTCAAGGATTCAACCATTATGACATAGAGGAAAGGTGAGAGAGGATCACCTTGTCTTAGCCCTCTACCAGCTTGGAAGAAACCTTCGGTTTTCCATTGACCAAAACTAAGAAACTAGCAGTGGATATGCATGTCATAATCATGTTTACTAGGAAGTTATTGAAACCCACCTTTAACAAGATGGCCTAGAGTAAAGACCATGTTATCCTATTAAATGATTTATGCATATCTAACTTAAGAAACATTGTTGATCTTCTAGAGCTAACAATGGAATGTATGACTTCTTGAATCACAATAATGTTATCTGTAATTTGCCTTCCTAGAATAAAATCCCCTTGATTCCCAGAGATAAAGTTAGAATAACCATTCTAATCCTCCCAACTATGATTTTAGTTAGAATTTTATAGCTGGTGTTACACAAGCTTATAGGTCTGAAATCCTTAACCTCTTTATCACTAGCAATTTTCGGCACTATTACTGGGAAAGTGTTATTCATTTTCCTCAAAAGATGACCATTGTTGAAAAAATCTTGGACCATTTCAATGACCTCATATTTTATCACCTCCCAAAATTTTTAAAAGAAAAAGGTAGGGAAACCATCTCGGCCCCAAAGATTTATCTCGGTTCCATATCAAAATCACAAAAAAATTTCCTCCTCTGAGGGGATCCTTAAGATATCTCTATTTTTAAGAGGGGTGATAACATTCTGGAAAAGATCCAGGACTTTATTCTGAACTAGCTCCTTCGACCTCTACCCCTGTTTAAAAATCTCCTTAAAGTAATTTATCATAGTGGCATTGATATCCATACTATCTATGTAGATATCACCATTATCACTTCTTATCTCATTAATATTTAGGATATTAGCTCTGGAAGTGATAGAGAAGTGGAAGAATTTAGTATTCATATCCCCATCCTTAAGCCATTTAACCCTAGATTTTTGTCTCCAATACACTTCTTCTTTAGCCAGATCTCATGGTACTTAGATAGGAGTTTTTGTTCTCATCCTTGAGAACAGTGTTAAGACCATCATTCTCCATAAGTTCCTCAATATTTCTTAAATCTTCAGCAATTCTACTTTTTTCCCTAGAAAATATTTCCAAAAGTCATCTTATTCCATATTTTAAGGTTACTTTGGATATGCTTTAGTTTAAAACACAATCTGAAACTAGCAACCCCATAAACCTGAATATCCCACCATTCTTGAATTCTATTGAAAATATCAGGGTGATCTAACCACATCTTTTCAAATCTGAAAGGTCTAGCTTCTTTTAGTTGATTCATCCCCAAATCAAGAAGAATGGGATTATGATCTGATCCAATTTTAGGAGAGTTTTTAGAGAATAAAGTTGATTGATCATACAAAGATGACTCACCACAAATCTATCCAATCTAATCTGAATGAGCTCAGTTCCCATCCTTTTGTTTACCCAAGTAAACTTGGATCCCTCTAATTCTAAATCAAATAGACTATTACTGGCCAGAAGTCAACTAAATCTTCCATACTTTTATAATAAGAGATAAAGTCCCTTTATTTTCACCAGGGGAAAGGGGGTATTGAAGTCTCCTCCAACAATCCAATCTTTGTCTTTAAATAGTTGTCTAAAGCTTGAGAGATCCTTCCATAAATTCTGTCTTTCACTGAGTTTATTGGGAGCATAAATATTAGAAACATACTAGGATTTTTTAGAGGTTATTTCCATAAAACTCATAACCACATGACCGGGGAAGAAAGGATTAGAAATCCATGCACTATTCTAGGATCCTACAAGATATCTTCATTGGTGGATGTTATCTTCTATGGAAGATTTCGGGAGTTACCGAATGATTTAAAAGGAAAAAAATATGCAAAAAAATGTGTAATAGACAATCACTTGGACAACAGTGTGTAATCGGGAGAATCATGAGGTCTCAAAGGATATGAAACATTTTAAACCTCATTGAAATTCAATTCATCAAGGGAATGATAATCATGAGCATGATGAGAAAGTATCACCATGAGTGGTGATGGTAGTCATATCGAGCTCACAAATGGTGCATATCTCTTGAGATTATTTCTAAAAACTTAATCAATACTTGGTGATGTGTTCACATCTTGCAATTTAGGGAGTGGCTTTCACAATGCTTCAATGCAGATGGAGTTTAACTAGATGGATCTTACCCTCAAACATTCCTTCAAATCTCATTCAAGGATCAATCCTTCCATATAGAGGAGGAAACCTATTTCCATGATGATAAATCAAGAAAATATGTGTCTAGATACTATAATAATGTTTCCACTCATGTGATATCTTGGTCAGAGAAGTGAATTGTGAAGTTAAAAAGGATGTCATCATTTTTAAAGGTGAAATGGGAAGCTCGTGGAGTAAGTTGAGGACCATCATATCTTGATTCGACATCATATCAAAACCTCTTCAAGGAACAAGCCAAGATGAGATAGTCAAGCTACTGAGGCATTCATGACCATCATATGTGAAGGATCAAGGCATCATCTATCTCCATGAGAGGCACATGATTAAAGAGGTGTTTGAGTATTCTCAAGTTGATTCCATTTGAGGAGAATTTGAGAGCCGGATGGGTAAGAGAATGATCTTCATATATAACACCATGTATGTAAGAATGAGAAATTATCTTAGTTCCACTTGATGTCACTCAATTGTTAGTGTTCTTAAAAACTCATTCAAACCTTGTAGTGTGATCACACTTCAAACAAGGAAGGATATTACAACCACCTCATTTCAAGATAACAGTGGCCACATGATAAAAATATCATTAAAAGATAAATCCTTCCATCTACATGGTGAATACATGTTTCAATAAGTAATTGATAATCAAAAATGGTTTGAGCATCATGGATTTTATTTGTGATCACTAGGGTTAATTATGGAGGCCTTAAAAAGTAAGAGAGTGATCCTCTCTCTTGCCTTATAATTAGAAGAGAGCATCGTGTTCCCATCACAATTTATATATCATAAAAGTGTTTTTAAACACTTAAGTCATCACTTGAGGTTTTAGAAACATGATTTAAACTCATGGTAACTCATTTTTACCACTTTTTCATGTTAGAAGTTTTGTCACTCAAAAACACAACATGGGGTGTTAGGAAGGTGTTTTCAACTCACAAAATTTTACCCCATTCTCATGAGATCCTCACCCATGGTAAAACAATATTCTATTTATGAAATTACCCATTCCGATAGGTAATTATCAACATTTACAAATATTCACCTATCACTATGTGGTGACTATCTCTCTAGATCTTACAAATTTAGGGCCATTTTTGTCTAGAACTGAAAGGGGCAGTTGTACTATTTTGAAATTCTTTATGAAACATTCAATTCTTAGAGATAAATAGATTTTACCAACATGTATAGAATTTAGATATATTTATATTGCCTATTTTTCCCCTCCTAACTCCTTACAGAGCTCCAAAATCATCTAAAGAAGTTAGATTTCACCATTAGAGTGTTTGTTCCCTACACCTAGAAAACCCGTTGTTGAGCAGATTATCCTTGAATGAGTAAACCTTTCCTAAATATTCCTAACTTTCATTCAACACTTTTAAAAGTCCCAAAAACCTAAACAATGACTATATTCTTTTCCAAAATAGACATCGATTGTACAATTTAAACCCTAAAATCTTAAGGTTTGAATGCTGAAATCTTAAAAATACCTATGTATCGACTAGGTTAGAATATGAAAAATCATCTTCTAAACCATGACTAATGGAGCTATGAGACTGCTTACATAAGGTGCAAAGTGACCGTAATTTCTTATATTTACTAAAATAAATTTAAATTATAATAAATAATAAAGTATAGAGATTAATAAATGAAAAAACTAGTAAATATATCCCTCCCATAACCACATAGCAAATAGGAATGCGAACATGTTATAACTCACTCACATTTTAGGCTTGGTAATTACCAATCCTAATAGTTCATATCAAGATCACACTTTTGTGAAAAACACTCGGTTTTATCTTAAAATCGAAAATGTGTCCACTTTTTGGTCCTCCATCTCTGCACTGCACTTGCCCCTGTGAATAAGAAAGAAAATTCATTTTCAATTAAGGAACATACAAACCTTCATTTATAAAACCATTAAAAACTTTATATTTTCCTTGAATTTGAACATTGAGAATGGAATGATCACCTAGATAGATTTGATCATTAAATTCTCTGATATTAGTCAGAATATCAGATCTATAAGACATGTGCCTAGATGCACCACTATCTAATATCCATTTGTTTTCTTTTGAAGTAACTAATGCAGTATATAAAGTAACAACATTATATTTTTGATTATTCTCTTGATTCTTGTTTTGATTTTGATTTGGTTTATTCCTTTTTTATTTTTAAAATTTGGCTTGTTTTTTTACCCTACAGTCTTCCTTTTTGTGTCCAAATTTCCCACAATTGTGACATTTCCCATCAAAACTGACTCTTAAATTCCCTGATTTATTTTCTTTACTAGGGGTGTAAAGTTTGATTTGAACTTTTGATTCCTATTAAACCTAGAAAATTTATTCTTAGGATTTTGAGAAAGAAGTGCTTGAGTGGAATTCTCCTTTGAATCAAAGTTTGACATGAATTTCTCTTCTTGAATTAAGAGAGCACTTAGAGTAGATAGGTTGGGAATATATTATTTATTTTGATATTTTGAATTTAAAATGGAAATGAAGTTTCAAACATATAATTGATTTTCATTTGAATAATAAAGCATAAAATTTTATCACGAATCAAATAACAACTACATCTATCTACTTGATATTTAATGGTTTTAATTTTTGTTAGAAAATTAACTACTTGTTTGTCTCCCTTCATGGGAGTTGTCATTAGCTAAAGAATCAATTTTATAATTTTTGAAAAATCACGTACCTTCACACATTAATTCTAATATTTTCTAAGCTTCACTCGGAGTTATTATTTTCTAATGTGAACTAGGAAGTCATTCTACATGCTTTACAATATGATAAACATTATTTCCTACACTTTCTATTGAAATGAAGATACATTATTTGTTGTCACCTATCTTCAGTCGGTGATTTCTATGTACTATTTACGATATTTGATGTAGAGACTATAATACCTTAAAACAACTTCCAATTTTAGAATATTCACAAACCTCAAAAATAGCCCTTTAGACCATCAAAAATAGCCTTCTTCTCAAGTTCACAAACTCCTTAACCATGCAAATTCTTGATTTTCAACCCTATTGTACTTATCAAATGAATGTATCTTATTTCTAGGTCTCATTCAATGTTATTCCAACCATCAAATTGATTCAAATAAATCAAGAAGTTACACTCAATCACCTTTTTGTAAAATTTTCCTCAAGTTCCTTCTTAAGCAAATGCTCTAGCTAGGTTCATGATTGGAGTGATTTTTAAGTTCCCAAGAAAATAAAAACATTTCTCAACCCTTTTTCTTGCTTAATGTGTGTTTAAAATTTCATAGCCTAACTCTTTATGTAAGTGAATGGTTCAATATTATTCCTCCTTTACTTGTTAAGCACCTTCTAGCCCTACCAAATCTCTTTTCTTATTATAAATTTTAATGTCCTCTCTCTTTTGAAAAACTAGTACCCTTTTTCAATAACCTTTTGGATGTACTTTATATATGGAGTATTTCAATGTGTTCTTCTTTGCAATTTTTCCTTCAAATCCACTGTTTTGGTCTTCACATTAGGTCTAGGGGACTATGTCAAGGGTTTTCTCATAATTTTTATAAACTATGTAATATCTATGATGCTTAAGTCCTTATAAACTTAAAAATCTCAAAGAAGGATGTTATAAGATTATAAACTCAAAATCTCAACCCTTACCTCATCTCCCACACTTTTGTCTCTTTGTTTTAACCTTTTAAGGTAACTATGTGTTGCAAAGTCATCTTTGACCTTGACTATTGGAAGAAAATAAAACAAATGGATTTATTAAGTCTTCAAACATTAAAATTAATAGAGAGTGTTGGTGCCCATTTTGATCCTCTATTATATTGCCATCTTTCCCCTTTGGTTTGCATTCTCTAAAATGTTTTTCTTCGAATTTGGTGGTCTACAAGTTTCCCCATCTAGATTGAATGCTTTGAAACACTCACAAACTTATTATTTTGCCCCAATTTGAAAGAAAAATACATGCATGCTCTGTTTTATGCCCTAATTTTCCAAATCCACGGGCCTCTGTCATTTTTTCCACTTTCCCCGGCCTTTGGAGCTCGTGATTGTTCGTTTCATGCATATTTCCCTCAAAATCCTTTTCCATGGTTGAAAATTTCCTAGAATCATTTCCCATTTGTTTTTTGACAAAAAAATCCTTCACCCATGAAGAAAAAATCAAATTCGGGCATCTCTGCAATTTTTGTATTTTTGACGATCATACGGCGTACTTTTTGCCTTTTTGGAAAAAAGGGAGAAAGGTTGAGGAAAGGGCCATGGTCCATAGTGGAGTGAAGGGAGACATGTGGCGGGTTCGAGTGTAGAGTGGGTCGGCGGGACATCAAAGGAAAAAAGGAATTTTTTCCCTTTTAGCAAAAATGAGTTAAAGCAAACAATTAAGTTGTGGGTTCGAAATAAATCATAGGGAGACACGTGGCACATGTAGAAGGAAGTGCGGGATGCCGGAGGAAAAGGGGAAATTTTTCCCTTTTTGGAAAAATGACTTAGAGTGAAAATTTGAGGCGCGGCTCTACGACAAAGCAGAGGTAGACACGTGACGGGAAGAAATGAAAGGCGTGGGCCCGCGGAGGCAAAGTGAGAAATTTTCCTTTGCAAAATGGGTGTTAAAATGTGATTTGATCCCGTGGATCCCGAGTGATAGGGAAGGTGACATGTGTCAAGGATAGAGGCAGAGGTGGGGCCCGTGGGGAAAAATTGAAAATTTTCCAAAATTCCAAAAAGGTGGAAATATGCGCGAAATTGAACCACGAATTCAATGGGACCCACCATATGCCATGTGTCAGCACCAAATTTCAAGGGCGGAGGGGCAGAGAAAAAGTCAAAATTTTACATTTTTCCAAAGATGTTAAAAATTCAAAAAATGATCCCAAATCCATTCCCAATCGTATTTTGACACATGGAGGGCTCAGATTGAAGGAAAAGGGAAAATCAATGGTAACTATGCATTTTTCATTTTGGCCACCATTTTTGCTCTAGGAAGTGTGGAAATGCAAATTTTGCATCAATTTTCATCAATTTTTGGCAAATTCATGTCGTTTGTGCCTACAAGGACCAATGCAAGTAGTTTTAGGGATCAATTTGTAGATTTGAGGTGTTTTTGAAATAATTTTTGCCTCAGCCCATCCAAAATGTGAAATATCAAATCAAGAAGTTACATAATCAAATTTTGGAGGGATAATGATGAAATAATGAAATGAAAGGGGTCTGCATGCTTTGAGGATGAAAAATGTGCCCCCATAATGAATAATGATGAAAGATTTGTAATGATTCACCTTTTTGAAAGACACAGAAACTTTTGTTGCAAATAAGTTAATTGTCCCTATCTATGAATCATGTTGGAATTTTGTAAAAACTTGATGTTTGGGTATATTATTTCCTTGGGAAAGAAGGATCAAATGTAATAGAGTGTTATATAATGCATGTTTTTTGACATGTAAAAGGTCAGAGAAACTTATAATTTCACGGGAAAATATGGGAAGAAGCCCACTCTCTGAGAAACTACCAGAGAACCATTTCTAATTCCTTTTTGCATCATATTTGTATCATGTTGAGTTGGTTTCAGTTGTATAGCCATCAAAAATTTGAGATTGTTCTTATAACATTGCTCTGCTGATAGATTTGATCATTTCAGTTTATTTTATGTTGTCTCTTGGAAAAATTTGCATGCACTTATGTTTCAGAATGTTTTCAATTTGTGTTTCTTGCTCCTGTTGCAGTCTTGTATTCAAAATCTCTCTTGATCATACATGGTCTCATTTCTTGTTGATAGTTTAGTGGCATTTGCAATCTCACATTCAGAAGAGATTTCATTTGATAAAGAGATAAACATATTTAAAATCACTTTACCTTCCTTGAATTTAGGGATATTTTGTAAAAATTTGGGTGCACCTTAGGTCATGATAAAATAGAGGTTTCTACATGCTTTTTTGGTTCATCTACTTCAAGATTTTGTGGTAGGTTGTCAAAGATTGTGTGGAAGAGTGTAGATCTAGGCCTCCATTTGGTGCACATATCCTAGTTGAAGGAGTACCTTAACCCTTTTGAAGCATTCTGTTGTTTAGGTCTTACAAATTTATTGCAAAGGTCTTCAAAGAATTTGGAAAATTTTGGTTAGTCTTGTCTAAAATCTCCCACCAAAAAATTCATTCAGAATAACTAATCCCACCCATAATACCCCTACATTGCATTGTGTGTTAACAAAATAATAAAGTCCATTTACAAAAATGCACAAAGCAAATCAAGATCATACATGTCTTGATAACCCTTGCCTTGCATTGAAAATATTTCCATAATCTGGGAGTGACAAACTTGTGAAAGTCACATTTGGAGTGTTGATCATATTTTCCCAAGGCCCTTTCCATACGATTTGCACAAATTGAGGAATATCTTCATCTCCTTCACCATTTGAGGGTTACAAAGTAGGTTCTCTTACCTTGGTTGAAAGGCACAACCTATTGCATTTAGGACAAGATCAAGTCCTATTTGAGTGCTATCCATGTCTCCACAAATCTGAGTGCCAGTTAGATCACATCCCAGCTACAAAATGACACACATCATGATCTATCTGAATTCAAGCTTCATGCCATATCTCTAATGCTTTGCTCGAGACTTAAAAGGAGAACAAATTTGGGTACCAACACTTGATCTTGTCCTAACTATTTTAGGTTTTTCCTTTCAACCAAGGTAAGATAACCTACTTTGTAACCCTCAAATGGTGAAGGAGATGAATATATCCCTCAATTTGTGCAAATAGTATGGAAAGAGCCTTGGGAAAATATGATCAACACTCCAAATCTGACTTTCACAAGTTGCCACTCCCAGAATATGGAGATATTTTCAATACAAGGCAAGGGTTATCAAGACATTGATGATCCCGATTTACTTTGTGCATTTTTGTAAATGGACTGTATTCTTTTTGTTAACACACATGCAATGCAAATGTAGGGGTAGTATGGGTGGGATTAGTTATTATGAGTGAATTTTTTGGTGGGATATTTTAGACAAGACTAACCAGAATTTGCCAAATTCTTTGAGGAGCTTTGTAAGAAATTTGTAAGACCTAAACAATAGAATGCTTCAAAGGGATTAAGTTACTCCTTCAACCAAGATATGTGCACCAAATGGAGGCTCAGATATGCACTCTTCCACACAATATTTGACAACCTGGGTACAAAAGACTCTACTCTTCATTCCAACCTTAAAAATCTGATCATAAGATGATACATATTTGAGATATTTGAATGCATATCAAACCTTGGTAATGTCCCTTGCAATTTTTGCATGCAAATACATTGTTTAAGAATCATTTTATAATCATATTTGTAAGGATTAAGTGAAGATATAAGTTTTTCCTATAATTTTATCAATTTCCAACAAAGTGGTTGCACTTCATTTGCATTTGTGGTTGATATATTCAAGAAAAGGAAGGTATGATCTATAAAGTTTTGCAAGGTTCTCAGTGTTGATAGGTATTTGATAGATTATTTTAGTGCATTTGCACAACTAGGGTGAAAGTCCTTAGTGGTGACTCCATGCTGTTATGATCTTGATAAATACCAGTGTCTTGCATTTCTGTCATTTATTTTGTGTTTCTAATCTCTGCAAAACTAGAAGGAAGAAGATATCTCTTCATTAGAGACTCTGCTAAGAATTTGTTTTCAGATTCAAGGAACTCAAAGTTGGAAGGGAGAAGATTTTGGAAGTTTGTTAAAGGTTAGACATCAGGAAAAGATATATCCATTGGTGAGAGATATCAGCCTTTGGTAGAGGATTATCACTCTTCTTCAAGTGATTATGATTCAAGCAACCCTCTCATAATTTTTCTTCCTCAACTAGTGAAGGTCCTTCTGTTATACCTGGTAAGTTCCTTCTTCAATCGACACCTCTATGTTTCAATTCAAATAAAACTTTCCACGAAAATCAGCACTTAGAGAATAACAGTCTTGTGAACCACATTCTTGAGCCCCAAAGACCTTGCACTCCTCATCAACTTGTGTCACCCCCAAGATCACCTCCACCAAACAATATGGCTCAGCCTAGACCTCCATTTGTTGTTAACACCTTTGGTCCTATAGAATTTAGAGGAATGGATGGTTACCTAAATTTTTTCCCATAAGATGTTAGAAATAGGCTGCCAAATTTCCAAGGTAACAATGCTATAACTGGTGATCAACATCTCAATTTTTTTTTTAACATGATGGAGGATTTTGAAATAGAGTTTGAAGATGTGTATATTAAATTGTTCATTCATACACTAGAAGAGGATGCTAGGGATTGGTACAAAGATCTGCTTGATAATTATATTGATTCATGGACTAAAATGAAGAATGAATTTAGGTTGTAATATGGTGACAAGACTGATCCTAGATTTCTCTTGTTTGAATTTGAAAATATCAAGAAGAATCGAATGAATCAGTCCATGACTTCAACACAAAGTTTAACAAGACATTAAGGAGGGTTCCTATTAGTCCAAGGCCTCGTGATGAGTCTTGTTTAATCAAATATGTAGATGCATTTGATAAAAAGGTAGCCTATTACCTAAGAGACAATAACCCTACTAATCTAAGACAAGCTTTCACCATGGCACTTCAAATTGAAAACAATATTAAAGAAATTAGGAAACCTCTCAAGAGAGATAGTGTAAAGCTGATAAACCTTGAAAAACCTCAAGCTAGAAAGGGTGCTGATTTGGAGGAGGTTGTAAAAACTTTGGAAGGGGCTGTCAAAGAAATCTCATACAAGTTGGCAAGAGCTAAGAAAGGAATTGGGAAGACTTGACACGGTCAGCCAAGAGCACAAAACCATGGTAGATTTTCCAATCATCCTAGAGGTGATCAAAGGGAAAATGATAGAGGGAAAGGACCCATGGGGTCTGCAAATAGACATCCTCAAGCACGTGAAGGAAGAGTGTTACCTGATCCCCTAACTGTTAGGGTTTTTGCTGTTGAGGAAGTTCTTGATATTGATTGGTGTGATAGGTGTTTTCTACTCCATCCTCCATGTGAAATGGAATAGTAAGAGGGTAAAGCTAATAATGATGATGGTACTGATGATGATATCTACATGGTGGTTTATTCTTCAAGCTCACAAGGAGGAGCAACATCAACTGAGGTAATAAGTGTTAGGACTGCTACTACCTTTTGGGATTGCATCAAATGGGTACAAGTCTTTCTTCCCCCTCATACTCTTGAAGTTGATGTAGTGCAAGCTTTTGAAATTCCTAACAATGACTTTGAATACTTAAGAGCTTTGATGATTAAGAAGTATGATGGTGGTATCCCTTCAGAGGAAGATAGAAAATTGTTGATGAATGCTGTTGTATCTCTAGAGAAAGACTATAACACTAGAAGTAAAGTTGTTAAGGGAGCTGGGCCTTAAGCCAAACCTAAAACACCCTTGCTCACAAGAATTCCCAAAGAAGTTCCTAGAAGAGAAACACTTGCCAAAAGCTTTGCTTTCCCAAGAAAAAATTATAGTCCTCCTCATGCCCAAGCTGCCAAGAATCCCTTACCATCCGATGAATCGCTTGTCTCCTTCCAATGTTTCTTTGCTAAATAATATTACCTATGAAATAGCCCAAGTATTGAGCCAAATCAAAGTGAGTTTTCCAATCATTGAGTTTCTTAGGATTATTGAGCATAAGAAGAGATCATTTGAATACTTGGGATGGAAGGAGGAGAAGACTACACCGAGTAGAAATGTAAATGTTGTTGAAAATCCTCCTCGATCATTGCAGACCTTGAAACACCACAAATAGTAGAGGATATTGGTTAAATACATGAGGTATACTTGGGGACATCCTTGGTCGATTCCCAATTTAATGTTGATCCATTCTTCACAACTTTGATCATAAAGGATAGACTACTTAACAATTGTATGTTTGATTCCAATTGCATCATGTAATGTCATGCCTCTAGAAGTCATGAATGACTTGGATATCAAAGTGAAAATATCCTATGGAAAGTGTACTACTATGGACTCAAGAGAAGTGCCAGTAGTTGGTTGTGTGAAGGGTTTGGTGGTGTAGCTTGCATCTTATCCCGGGAGGAATTTAAAATTGGATGTTGTGATTATTGATTGCCCTACCAAATGGGGTATGATTTTGTCAAGAAAGTGGGCTACAAGTGTTGGAGGGAGTGTCCAAATGGATATGTCTTTTTCCACCATTCCCATTGAGGGAATCCTTGTCAAGCTCTATGGAGAAAAGAAAATGTTGCATCTAATTGAGGATCCAAACAATGCTTCCTATGAGGTGTTGTTTATTGATAATGATGCTGATAATTTTATTGGGTTTGCTGATGGAAAAGAACACAAGATGGATCAGTCAAAGTGCCTTAAATAGGTAGTTTCTCCTTGGACCTTGCTATTTGATGGAGCTTTCTCCAAATTTGGAAATGGTGCTGGTATAATTCTGATTTCTCCTAGCTTGGAAGAATTTGTTTTTTCCTTCAAGATTAATTTTAAAAGTTCTAACAACATTGCTGAGTATGAAGCCTTGTTGTTGGGTCTAATAATTACATGGAAGTATGGTGTCAAGGACATCATTACAAAAGGATATTCAGAGCTAGTTTTCAAACAAATAAGAAAACTAAATGCTACAAAAAATCAGCAGATGAAACAATATAAGCATGCAATTTGGGATCTAATTGAGATGTTTGATTCTTTCAATATTGTGCATCATGATAGAAGTTTCAATGTTGCTTTTGACAAGTTGGCAGTGTTGGGGTCAAGATTTAGAGATTGCACTGTTTCACCTTATTGTGAGTACAATGTTGAAGTGTTAACTAGGCCAGTTGTCCTTGACAACATCAAGCATTGGCAAGTGTTTAATGATGATGCTCAAGTGCAAAGGTTCTTACAAAATCAAGGTGACTTTTAGATCAGAATATTGATTGGGAGCCAATGGTATGTGTGACTGAAGGAAGAGAGACTTTGTTTGGAAATGATATTATCCAATTGAAAAATAACACCATTCCTAGAGGTCTTGTTGCACTTGAGTCCAATTTCAACAAGGATGATTACATCATCAATAGAAATATGTATACCTCAAGGGATGTGGAAGAGCATGACTTGGGAACAAAGAAAAAACTAAGAAAATTTTGGTTGCGTAGTTTCTAAACAAGGAAGAAAAATAGTCCTACCTCCAATTGTTAAAACAATATCAAGACTGTCTTGCCTAGTAATATTCAGAGCTAAAATCATAAAGAGAAGACTTATTCCAACATGAGATCCCTCTTGAGAAAGGTTCCAAACCATTTAGAAAGAAGAAAAGGCCAATTAATCCACTCCTTTCCATGAAATTGCAAGATGAATTAAAGAAACTGAAGGAGGGAGGGATCATTCAGCCCACAAGGTATTAATCTTGGGTTACAAACCTTGTGTAGGTCGGAAAGAAGAATGGAGATATCAGACTTTGTGTAGACTTAAGAAATTTGAATAGAGCTTCATTGAAAGACAATTATCCTTTTCTAAACATGGAAAACATGCTGCAGATTAGTGACTGGATTTGAATTGTTGTCCACCTTGGATGGTCTCTCTCTAGCTACAATCATGTTGTGGTAAAAGAGTCAAAAATATTTAAAACTACCTTTACCACTCCTTGGGGAACATATGTTTATGTGAGAATGTCTTTTGGTCTCATGAATGATGGAGCTACTTTCCAAATAGCAATGGATGTTTATTTTTCTAGTTACATAAATGACTTCATTACTGCTTTATCGGATAATGTGACTGTATTTTCAAGGAGCAGAAAAGAACACTTGCAACACTTGGAAAGAATATTGATCATATGTAGAGAATTTGGAATCTCTCTCAATCCAAAGAAGTGTCACTTTGGGGTACAAAAGGCCAAGCTACTTGTTTATATTGTTTCAAAGGTTGGTGTCATGATTGACCTTGAGAGAGTAGAAGCAATCAGCAAGGTTCCAATTCCAAGAACGAAGAAAGGTATCCAACATTTCTTTGGGTAGATCAATTTCATTAGAAGGTTTGTGTCCAATTTTGCTGTGTTGACTCTTGCTATCACATGCATGTTAAAGAAAGATCAAATTATCAAATGGGAGGAGGTTGTTATTCTAGCTTGTGAAGGAATCAAAGAGGCATTGAAACATGCATGTTTCTTGGCAGCTCTGAATTATAAGAAGCCTTTCCAAATCTTTTCTTTTTCTTCTGAAAATACTATTGCATCTGTTTTTCTCCAAAAGGATAAAGATGGGGCTGAGAGGCCTATTTCCTTCTTTAGTAAGGCTTTACAAGCTGCTGAGTTGAAATACACAATCATGGAAAAACAAGCATTTTCCTTGGTGAAAGCAACAAAGGTTTTCAGGCCTTATATCTTAAGTTCAAAATTTGTTTCTTATGTTCCCCACACCATGGTAAAAGACATATTATAATAGATGGAGATCTCAAGTAAAATATGTAGATGGGTGAACAAACTATAGGAGTATGACATGGAAATCCAAACCAAAAAGTTGGTAAGAGGTTTGGGTCTTGCTAAGCTCATGGTTGAGAGCAACTTATAGACTGTGGAAGTGAATGAAGTAGAGGAAGAAAGGGTAGATGTTCTTGAGAAATTGGTAAGTTTTGAGTGGTACAAGGATATAATCTTTTACCTCGGCACTTATGTTTCCCGATCATTTAAATAAAAATCGAAAAGAGCCCTCAAGCTAGCTTCTAAAAATACATCATCATTGACTTTGGGTTGGCTTGGAAGAACCCTGAAGGTGTCCTCTTGAAATGTATAGTTGAAGATGAAGCTCCCAAAGTAGTTGCTGATTTCCATGGGGGAGTTTGTGGAGGACACTTTTCTGGAATGGTTACATCACACAAAGTTTTGAGAGTTGGTTATTGGTGGCCTACTCTCTCTTCAAAGATACAACCATGCCGGTTAGAAAATGTGAAATCTGCTAGTGTTTCTCTGGAAGAATGAAAGCTTTATGCTCTCTTCCTTTGCAACCTATATCAATTTAATCTCCTTTCAAACAATGGGGGATGAAATTCATTGGTGAAAATTTAGATCCTTCCAGTGCTTAGACATAATTGGATCCTTGTAGCCACAGATTACTTCACTAAGTGGGTAGAAGCAATCCCAACTAAGAAAGCAACACACCAAGTTGTTATGGATTTCTTGTTGAATAATATCATATGCGGATTTGGTGTGTCAGTCAAGATTGTGGCTGGTAATGCCATGTGTTTTATAGCTAAAACTTTGATGGAAATGTTTAAGGAGTATGGAACCAATCGACTTATTCTTCAAACTATAACCCCCAAGGGAATGGATAAGCTGACTCTAACAATAAGAACTTATTGAAAATAATTAGGAGGACCTTGGAGTTGAACAAGAGAAAATGGGGTGAACAACTGAAATTTGTAGTTTGGGTTGATAGAATCAATGCTAAGAGAGATACTGGTAAGAGCCCATTTTAATTGGTGTATGGAACTCAAGCTCTGCTTCCCTTACATATGTAATTATCTTCATTTCATTTTGTTCAACAACTTGAAGATCAGGAGGTCAGCCCATATGAAGCAAGGATTAATCAGATTGTAGAGCTAAATGAAGACAAAAGAGCATCCCACCAAAGGCATGTCATTTTTAGAGAGAAGTTGAAGAGGTTGTTTGATAGGAAGGTCACTCCTAGGGCCTTCAATATTGGAGATCTGGTTTTGTTATGGGATAGAAGAAATGAAGATAAGGGAAAACATGGGAAATTTGATGCATTGTGGATGGGCCCTTACTCCATTGATATCAAAATTGGCGAGAATACCTTTTTTCTAAAAGAATTAGATGGGGAATTGCTTGAACTGCTTGTTAATGGTAGGCATCTGAAGCATTTCTTGGATTAATCCCCAAATTTGAGGTATGCACCAACTTTTACAGTGTATAGTGTTTGGCATTTGCTCTATTTTTTGTGTTTTGGTGGTTCCTAGTTTGTCTTGGTGTGTGGCAGCCATTTTTTTTGGTTCCTCAATTTTTGGTGGCTTTTGACTCATGAATCCTTTTCCTAATGGATTATTTTGGCACTTGGTCTACTTATTGTTCTTGTGGCACTCACTGGGAGTGCCCATCCCCAAGCAGGAGCTGATGTTGGTGCCCATTTTGATCCTCTGTTATATTGCCATCTTTCCCCTTTGGTTTGCATGCTCTAAAACATTTTTCTTTGAATTTGGTGGTCTGCAAGTTTTCCCATCCAAATTGAATGCTTTGAAATGCTCACAAACTTATCATTTTTCCCCAATTTGAAAGAAAAATGCATGCATGCTTTGTTTATACCCTAGTTTTCTAAATCCATGGGCCTCTGTCATTTTTTCCACTTTCCCTGCCTTTGGAACTCGTGATTGTTCATTTCATGCATATTTCCCCTCAAAAATCCTTTGCCATGGTTGAAAATTTCCTAGAATCATTTCCCATTTGTTTTTTGACCAAAAATCCTTCACCCATGAAGAAAAAATCAAATTCGGGCATCTCTGGAAAATTATGTATTTTTTATGGTCATACAGGTGTACTTTTCCCATCAAATTCTATCTCAAACGACGTCTCCTATGTGGCCATTTGTGGTTGGATAAGATTCAGTGGGTTTCTTTGAAGATTTAATGATTTTTTTGGTTTTGGAAAAATTTGTGAATTTTTCCCACAACTCCGCAGGTCCCAAAGGAGGGACACATGTCACATGCAGAATGAAGGTGAATGGGTGGGGGACTTAGAAGTTTTTTCCTTTTTGGAAAAAAGGGAGAAAGGTTGAGGAAAGGGTCATGCGGGTCTATAGTGGAGAAAAGGGAGACATGTGGTGGGTTCAGAGCATAGAGTGGGTCGACGGGCCATTGGAGGAAAAAAGGATTTTTTTCCCTTTTAGCAAAAATGAGTTAGAACAAACAATTAAGCTGCGGGTTCAAAATAAATCATGGGGAGACATGTGGCACATGTAGAAGGAAGTGCGGGCACTTTGGAGGAAAAGGGGATTTTTTTCCCTTTTTGGCAAAATGACTTAGGGTAAAAATTTGAGGCATGGTTCTGCGACAAAAGAAGAGGTAGACACGTGGTAGGGAAGAAATTGGAGGCACGGGCCTGTGGAGGCAAACTGAGAAATTTTCACTTAGCAAAATAGGGTGTTAAAATGTGATTTGAGCCCGCAAATCCTCAGCAATAGAGAAGGCGACATGTGTCAAGGATAGAGGTGGAGGTGTAGGCTCGTGGGGAAAAAAGTGAATTTTTTTCAAAATTCTAAAAAGGTGAAAATGTGCGAATTAAACTATGACTTCAATGGGACCCACCATATGCCATGTGTCAACACCAAATTTCAAGGGCGGAGGGGCAGAGAAAAAAGTCAAAATTTTACATTTTTCCAAAGATGTTAAAAAGTCAAAAAATGATCCCAAATCCATTCCCAATTACTTGATGAAATGAATGAGTATGAAGAGGAAAATGAAGGGAACATAGGAAGGATGTATCAAAGATTGAGAAATTGATAATGAGCATGGAAGAAGAAATCGTAGATGAAGAAGACTCTATAGTAGTAGAGGACGAGTGGGACCGTGAAGAAGACGATGGACAAGGATTCAATGATGAAGAAGTGGTCTATTTTTACCCCGAAGAAGGTGAATTACTTGATGAAATGAATGAGTATGAAGAGGAAAATGAAGGTGCAAGGTAACAGAGCAACATGTACAGGAGTTATATAAGAAAGGTTATAGGAAAAATAAAATTTTCTTGTTTGAAAATACAATTATTAGAAGAAGAAGAAATCAAACTTAACGGTCTAAGATATGATGAAGATAATAGGGGAATGAGTGATTTTGTGTTCAAGAACTAAAAGCTATTGATTTTTTTCAATTTACATGTTTAAGAGAAGGAAGATAGTTTGGATGAGATGGACATAGGTGAAAAGAGAAGGTGCAACATGAACAAGAGGAAGAAGAGGTCTTATGAGATACCTTAGAGGTGTTTTACATCTTAATGATAACAAGGAAAGAGTGGTGCACAAAGAGGCACTTAAGATGGAAGGTGAAGAGAGATTCGAGAAGGGGTGAGATAAATATAAAGACAAACAACCATAGAGGAAGGAAAATAGGTTTTTGAATAGATTGAGATTACCTCAATGTAGAAGAAGGTCAAGAAAGAGAAAGTGGTCATAGTGAAGATAGAAAGAAGTGAAAGAGAGAGTGAGGAAGCACATGCTAAATTGTTTGTAGACCAACAGAAGGTCTATATTTTGACACGTGGAGGGCTCAGATTGAAGGAAAAAGGGAAAATCAATGGTAACTATGCATTTTTCATTTTGGCCACCATTTTTGCTCCAGAAGTGTGGAAATGCAAATTTTGCATCAAATTTCATCAAATTTTTGGCAAATTCATGTCGTTTATGCTGAAAGGACCAATGCAAGTGGTTTTAGGGATCAATTTGTAGATTTGAGGTGTTTTTGAAATAATTTTTGCCCTAGCCCATCCAAAATGTGAAATATCAAATCAAGAAGTTACAGAATCAAATTTTGGAGGGATAAGGATGAAATAATGAAATGAAAGGGGTCTGCATGCTTTGAGGATGAAAAATGTGCCTCCATAATGGATAATGATGAAGGATTTGTAATGATTCACCTTTTTGAAACACCTGGAAAATTTTGTTGCAAATATGTTAAATGTCCCTATCTCGAGAATCATGTTGGAATTTTGTAACAAACTTGATGCTGGGCATATTATTTTCTTAGGAAAGAAGGATCAAATGTAATAGAGTGTTATATAATGCATGTTTTTTTACATGCAAAAGGTCAGAGAAACTTATAATTTCACGGGAAAATATGGGAAGAAGCCCATTCTCTGAAAAACCTGCCGAGAACCATTTCTAATTCCTTTTTTCATCAGATTTGTATCATGTTGAGTTAGTTTCAGTTGTAAATCCATCAACAAGCTTTGATATTGTTCTTATAACATTCCCTTGATGATAGATTTTATCATTTCTAGATTATTTTGTGTTGTCTCTTGGTAAAGTTTTCATGCACTTATGTTTCAGAATGTTTTCAATTTGTGTTTCTTGCTCCTGTTGCAATCTTGTATTCAAAATCTCTCTTGATCACACATGGTATCATTTCTTGTTGATAGTTTAGTGGCATTTGAAATCTCACATTCAAAAGAGCTTTCATCTGATAAAGAGATAAACAAATTTAAAATCACTTTACCTTCCTTGAATTTAGGGATTGTTTGTAAACCTTTGGGTGCACCTTAGGTCATGATAAAATAGAGGTTTCTGGATGCTTTGTTGGTTCATCTACTTCAAGATTTTGTGGCAGGTTGTCAAAGATTATGTGGAAGAGTGCAGATCTGGTCCTCCATTTGGTGCACACATCCTAGTTGAAGGAGTACCTTAACCCTTTTGAATCATTCTGTTGTTTAGGTCTTACAAATTTCTTGCAAAGGCCTTCAAAGAATTTGGAAAATTCTAGTTAGTCTTATCTAAAATCTCTCACCAAAAAAATTATTCATAATAACTAATCCTACCCATACTACACCCGCATTTCATTATGTGCTAACAAAATAATATAGTCCATTTACAAAAATGCACAAAGCAAATCAGATCATACAATGTCTTTAGTAACCCTTGCCTTTCATTTAAAATATCTACATAATCTGTGAGTGACAACTTGTGAAAGTCATATTTGGAGTGTTGATCATATTTTCCTAAGGCCCTTTCCATACTATTTGCACAAATTGAGGGATATCTTCATCTCCTTCATCATTTGAGGGTTACAAAGTAGGTTCTCTTACCTTGGTTGAAAGGCACAACCTAAAACAATAGGACAAGATCAAGTCCTATTTGAGTTATATCCATCTCTCCACAAATCTAAATGCTAGTTAGATCAAATCCCCACTACAAAATGACACACATCATGATCTATCAAACTTCAAGCTTCATGCCATATCTCTTATGCTTCTCAAACTGAAGAGGAGAACAAATTTGGGTACCAACAGAGAGGAGGGTTTTTAAATCCTATTTCAAATTTTTAATGTGGTTTCCTTTGACAATATTCCTCTAAACCTCCAACTCGACTGATGCAATGACTTCTTCAAAACTATGTTTTGAGTGTGTCTCTGTAATTTCATATAATATGATAAAAATATAAACCTCCACCTCCTAAACCACTTCCATAGGATTCAAGTTATCACCTAGGTACACTCTCGAAGGATTCAAATGTGGAATTCCCCTCATGTTTCTTCAATAGATGAAATAAATTTATATTTATTCCTCCCAAATGAGCACCTACATTTCTCTTGATCTACTACTATGATTTTTTTTTTTTCAAAGCTTCAAACCCTAATATTTCACAAAATGGTTTCTAAAAGAAATGAATATTATTACCTTTAAATTCTCTACCTTCAAATTTATTGGAGGGTCTTCAAATTTCAATCTAACCATAAATCCTAAGGAGGGTTTCAACGTGTACATGTGATACCTCTATTCTTCATTTAATGTACAAAACTCTTTTTAAGGTCCCAATATTCTCCTTGATGTCTTAGTATCCTTTCCCCACATGAATTCCCTATTAGTAAGGTTCTCAAATATTTATACTTTAAGAATGATTACAATTCCTTTTGCATTATTCTCTAGAACAAGGTTTTTCAAGTATTTATAGTCTTTGGGTCTAAGTGTGATATCCTTTTACCTTTGTCACAATCTATTAATTTTATTCAAAGATTGAACATATTACTAAACCACTTAAATTTCTTTCATTCGAACCTCCATCTACAAACACGTTCTCACTTGTCACATAACTTTGATTACATACACATTGTCACAATTTTCAAATAATTGCACATACAAACATTAACAAAACCTACCAAATACATGCATGCAAGTAATTATGATGGTGTTATAATATTCTTACAAGAATTATAGATCTTTATAAATGATATTATCAACTACAATCATATACTATAAAGCTAAAAATACAAAAATTATAGTGTATAACAATTACACCATTACTTTGTAAACAAAATCTCCCAATCTTCTTGGAGCTCTAATCTCTCATTGATGACCATTCAAATAATGGTTCATATCAGTTACAATGAGGCTTAAATATTCCTTCTCAAGCCTTCTTAACTGATTCTTAGCCCATTAGACCCTTCATATTCCATGTTTTGTCCTTTATTAGATCATTAAAAGACCTAACCTAGTCTAGTACCCTATGACTTAAGACCTAGGTCACCATCATGACTTGAATATGACCTCAATAGGAATTTCACCATCTTATTACATCTAAGCATCAATTACAAAACAAAATTTACCTTTAGATTCTAACTACCAGTTTTGGAGGTAAATTGACAAATTTAAATGTGTGAAGTTCTTACACAAAACAAACACACCTAGTATACCCTAAATGACCTCCTAGACCTATAAAAACACTAAGAAAGACAAAACTGATGTTACCAACTCTATATACAATATGATTTAACAAATATTAAAAATATATATGTTAAATTTTCGTTAATTTATAGTGTCGTAATATAGCAATCAAGTACATATTTGACACAAGAAATTGATCTAATAAATTTGAAACATGAAGTGTAAGAGAAGGGATGAGATACTTAACTAATTTTAAAATAATCTCAAAGCTATGTCAAGCTGGAAAAATGTTGGTATAGGAAGGTAAACTATCACAACCAATCTTAGAAAATACGAATCAATAGAAATGTTGGGACTAGGGTGCCTTGACTAGGTCAGGGGCACCTAGGCACAAGAAACCTTCTTTAGGGTGTTGTGACAACGTAAAATTTCAGAAAGTGATTTAATCGGTGTTGCATGAGTGTCATTAGACCTTGCTTTTAGTCACATGTATGTCGTTGTAAGATCACCGAGTTATCCTGAAACTTGTAAAGAGAAAGAGTGCCTACAAAACTAAAACACATCAAATCCTAAAAAGAAAAAGATACAAATGGGGAGTCGAATGACCCCGACGATGACCTGACTAAGTGAACTTACGATCTTGGTGTTGTACTACATTTCAGACTCCATGTAGTTCTAGGTGCATGTGTGTGTATTATCATGCCCTAGGTGGCTCTTATGCCAGACACACTTGAATAGCGAGAAATAACTAGATGTAGAAGATGTAGATAGATGTGTGCATGGAAAAATGAAATTCCCCTCCTATGAAGTGTATGCAAAATAATGCAGTTCCTTATCCCTTAAATATATGCTAAATGGATGTTTTGATGCTCTTGAAATTCCTTTGGATGTAACCTTAGGTGATAGTAGTAGATGCTTAGTGCTTGGTCCTTTATTATGGTCACATAGCTTTGTATTTATATGATTCCCTTGTTTGAATTTTGTAATTAACCACTAAAAGGCCGACCACTAAGAAAATAAGATGCCCAATAGCTATAAAGGACTGAAAATATTTGAACAAGATACAATGAGGTCGGGGGGCACCCAAAGGGGATGGGGGCGCACAGGTGCTAGTGTCCTAGCAGGCGGGTGATAGTGTCCAAATTCAAAAATATGAAGTATCAAAATTCATACTCGTGAATAGGGTGTGTAAGACCAAGGAAACCAGAAGGAAATAAAAGAGGCCAAATACAATGTTCAAATAGTACTTTTCTCTCTTTGGAGTCATATGAATAGTGGTATGTGATTAGGACCTAGAAATATACCCAAACTGTGTGATTTAAGGTCTACATTTTCCCCCACTTTATGTTGTTGAGAGAATACTAGATAACATAAAGTAGATAAGAGATATGTAATTGGTAACCATGTATATCGATGGTGAAAAGTGTGCCAAGAAGACAAGAAAAAACATGGAGTGATAAAAATGAAGCGTGGAAGCTAAAGAAGAGGAAGTGACACTAGGGGTGAAAAGTGTATGTTTATATGTCACATTATACATGTTGTCGATGTTACTTGATTCTTGATGATGTGACTACCACTTCCTATAAGGATGGACCTACAAAAGAGAAGAGAAAAATAGTATCCAAATATGTGCATATGAAAAATTTGACCCAAACGTGTAAAAAATGTGCATAAAGTATGTAAAAATATAAAAAGAACATGTGAAATTGATCTCGTGATGAGTGAAAAAAGTAGAGAGGATCCTAAAAATGTTGTAGAAGAATGATTTTTTCAGGTGATCTCATGACAATCATAAGTGCCAAATGCAATTTTTGTGGGTGATCTCATGCCACAAAATAAGGAGTGTAGGGAGGAAGGTATAATGTTATTCTCCAACCTTTAAATTCTTCTTGAAATTTAGTCACCACTATAGATGGTGTGCTGAAATTTGATCCATTTCTATCCAATTTGATCCAATGCAAGTATAAAAGGAGATAGAATGCATGCATGTTGATTATTGGAGGACTATTCCTATCTTGAGAAAAGTGTTGTGTAGATCACTGAAAATTGTGTTGTTTTGAGAAAAATTTTGTAACTTCCCCCTGCTTCATAGGCACCCAGGTGCTCTTTGTCTAGTTTTGGGCACTAGCTTCTATACTTTGTGTTGAATACCAAAGTTAATTTTTGGGATGTTGTTGAGACTCAAGATTGTGTTGTCTTGGTAATGAACTATGATATATTGTGAATTTGAACTATTGTATGGGGTGACTGATTCTTCCTTGTTTTGGGTTCATGCGATGTCACAAGGAGTATGTATCCCAAAGGAGAGGACCATACACCGATCTCAAACTAAAACCCTACAAGGGAAAGGGAATGTTCTTGGTAAAAACTAAGCCACATGTAAAAAAGTCGCTAGAAAACATGTGTTAGTGTAAAAAGACAAATACACATATAGAAGACAATATGTAAGTGAACAAACAAGAAGACAAAGTGAAATCTAGTAAGAAAGAATATTTTGTATACCGCAAAAAGTGGGTTGCAAACATGGGACATTTCTCATAATGTCACAAGACAATCGAGGCTAAGGCAGCCAAAAGAATACAATGTGTACACAAGATAAACGGAAAATCCCACAAATAATGGAATATAAAGGAAAACAATGACAAAAAGTGACAACTAGAGTGACAAACAACCATGGCGGTAAAGCGTTTTTGCAAAGAAAATGCTACATATGAAGCACTGTTAGCATGTTATAAAGATAAAAAAGTATGTTGAAATGTGTATGATATGATATAGTGGTGTGTTATTATGAATAGTAAATAGTAAAAAACAAAACAATAACACATGTGATGTGTACGAAAGTAGATGTGCCAAGAAGCTCTTTGTGGGATTGGTAAGAGGTATAGTGCCAAAATCCATGTTGTAAGTAATGGTATGTATAAAGAATGCATTCATAACTATAAGGAAAGTGAATGCGCATGTGTATACTATAAAGATATTGACATATAATTTATTTGTCTAGCATAGTAAGAAAAGTGTACATGTGAGTATAAGTAAGTAAGAACAATGTGTGACCAAGATATGTAGTATGTTGTGGATGAGTGAGATGGAGTAAAATGTAGTGTGAGTGTGATAGGATCTACGTGCCCCGAGAGAATGTGTATGAGTATGCATGAGATGAGGTTCATTTATAAATGCCCCCTCGGCAGTTGATAATGAACCATATAACAAGAGTGTGTCATTGGGAAATGGTTTGAAAGTGTGTGCTAGAAAGATATTATCGATAAATTCTAGAGCGTATAGAGTGTGATTGAATGTGATGAGGTTCATTTCATATTTAGACCCTCAACATTTGAGTATGAATTTTGGAACTAGAGTGCATCATTGGGAAGTGTGATGTGATGAATATGCACTATAAAGATGTGTCATGATTACACCAAGTGTGAAATGTCTAGTTTGTATGATGTGAGGTTTATGAAGTAGTGATCCCTCAAAAGTCAAGTGTGAACCATAGCACAAGAGTGCATCATTAGATAATGATGATAAAAATTTATCAAGATGTGTGATAACCATGTGAGATATGAGATATAAAGTGTAGAGTATGTAAGACACCCGATAATACTAGAGGGGGGAGAATAAGCGTGATGCCCCCAAGCGTATGATGATGAATAAAAATCAGGTAATTTTGTCTAAAAGATCATCATTTTCATGGTCAAAACTTTAAGGAGATACATCTTATAATTTTTATGTAATTGTAGGAGGTTGATAAGTAAGGAGCCATTGTGGCGTAGATTGTACATGCCCATTCATCAAAGGTATTGTACATGGACATCCATGTGCATACCATTGAGTAAGATTTTGTGAATAGCCGAGAAATGAATCATTGCAAATGAAAATGCAGACAAAGGGAATGTGGAATGAAATGTCAATATGATTAGGATCTAATGTGCCACCAATGTAGTCGATCCATGATTTTCCAAGAGTAAGTGGTGAAATGCATGGATTTCATTCAACAAAGACTGGTAGATGAAATACTCGGAGGCCATAAGTAGCAGTAATGAAAATGTATCCATGATATAAATGAGGAGCATGCAATGTAGGGATGAGATCATCCAACATGAATCCTAGCCAAGCCAAGCCATCATGTGTGCAAATAGTGTCGAGAAAGTGGGATTGAATGGAATGTGTGGCTAGTAAGAATTATTCATGAAGAGAGTTCATGTGAATGGAGGAAGTGTAGATGTAGATTGCTCATGAGAAGATAATGAAGGTGGTATGATGTTCGATGTATGGAAAAAACCTCAATAAAGCACCATAACATTAGTATAAGGAGGGGGTGATACTGGAGTGGATGGAACAACGTCTAATGCACAAATGGTTCCTTTGAGTGGAGGCAAGTTTTCTGGGTAATGTGTAGGTCACGGATCGGGAGCAGGATGTATAGTAGAAGAAGTAGGAGTAGGTACTGTAGTAGTTAGCTCTAGGTACCGATATATTGGAATGGATTTATATTAGTGGGAACTACATATTCAAATCCCTCATTGAAGATTTTAATGCATCATTAAATTGTAAAAGACACTACTTGCATTATGTGAAGCCATGGCCTACCAAGTAAGAAATTATATGGAACTAGGATATCAATGAAAAAAATGCAACTGGAATAGTCTTAGGCCCAATTGTAAGCGGTAAGGTGACATTAGCTAAGCATGGACATCTAGTGGAATTATATACTCGAATAGAAATAGATGCTGGGTTAAGAAAAGATGCGGAAAGGCCTATAACTTGAATGAATGATAAAGGACAAAGAGTGAGCTATGATCCAATATCAACTAAAGTGTGATTTCCACCCAAGTTATTGATGTAGACTCATATATATAGAGATGAATCATTTTCATACACATAAATCTTGTCATCTATAACTATAGATGGAAAATTAATCTGTTGAGAAAATGCATCTACGAATGTATGATAAATATAGTCTAGATGAGTAGTGGAAGGAATATGAGTAGTAGCCAAAAGGGTATTGATTTTAGCATGACACTCAAGATTAGATAGTAATAAATGATGAATATAAATATCCATGATGAGAGGAGACTGAGAAAAATGCAAGAAGTGATGAAATGAGGATCCAAGAGTGTTCGAATGAGATGGGTTCACCAAATGATTTAACAAATATTGAAAACATATATGTTAAATTCTAATTAAGTTATAACGTAATAATATAGAAGTAAAGTACATATTTAACATGATTAAGTAAGATAATAAATTTAAAAACCTGAAGTGCAAGAGAAGGGATGAGATAGTTGATTTCATAATAATCCTGAAGCTAGGCCAAGCTGGAAAAATGATGGACCGGGAAGGCAGACTGTCACAACCGAGCCCACAAAAATGTAGAATAGTCGAAATGACAGGACTAGGGCACTGGACTAGGTAGGAGGAAACTACATGCCGATACCTTCTCTGGATTCATGTGACTACGTAAAATTTTGGAAAGTAATTTCTTCAGTGTCGCACAAGTGTTGCTAGACCTCACTTTTAGTCACATGTATGTTGTTGTAAGATCGCCGAGTTCTCCTAAAACCTGCGCAAAGAGAAAGAGCGTCTTCAAAATGACAAAATACATCAAATCCTAAAAATAAAAAGATGTAAATTGGGATTTAGACTAACCCCAAAGTGGTCACCATGTAGTTATGCATGTGTGTGTGTGTAGAATTGTGCCCTAGGTGGTTTTTGTGCCGGACACACCGAAATAGCAAGAAATAACTAGATGTAGAAGATGTAGATAGATGTGTGTATGGAAAAATGAACTTCCTCTCCCATAAAGTGTATACGTAAGAATGTAGTCCTTGTACCTTGAATGGATGTTAGATGGATGCTTTGATGCTCTTGAAATGAATTTTTGTAACCTTAGGTGATTGTTAGTGTAGATTCACACGACTCTGGATGTTTTATCGATTTCTAGTTTGATATTGGAAATCCAAAGTGTGATTGCATAACATTGAATCTTTTCCCTAAGTGTGGGATTTGTAAAAATGGGAAAATAATCTCTAGATTAAAGGCTGGTTCCTTCACTCCTCCGATATGATGTAGGCTTCAAATTACAGAGGTTTCATACTCAAAATCCTACTCTAAATTCTAAGGAGACAGAGATAGAGGATGCAAAATAAATAAAACTAAGACTAACAAGGTGATACACCAAAGGAGTGGTGAACATTTACTTCTAAAAATTGAAATAGATTAAAGAGATGCAACAAACATCATGCAAAAACCGGCTATAAAATGTAAGGAAAGATCGGAGATGAAGCAAATAACACAAGAAGAGGACTGAAACTCATTCAAAGAGCTTGCATTGTCATTTTCAATATAAAAAAATACATGCATTACATACATTAGGGAGGCAAAAACATGTTGACAGTCTTGAAAGAGGTCTATATTCCACAAAATCACTTCCTAGGGTGAAAGAGGAGTCTGCTGAAGCAAAAAATTGTCCAACCCTTTACAAATGAGCCAAATTTGGATTTTAATGGTGAAAAATTAAGCTCGGGAAGGTGAAACATGGGAAAATGTGAAAGGATGCTTCAACCACTCGACCAAATAGCATTAAAACAAAGATGGGCACCCTCAAAAGTTCATTCCCCAATGTTTTTGACCATGCTGGAGAAGAATGCGAGCCATGCTTCATTAAAATTGGTGGTTGAAATGCGATTCTGTTCTCCTTCCTATGCTAGAGGTGTTTATAATTTTCTCTCTCAAAACCCACTAAAACACAAAATTGAACCCTCCATCATGTAGATAATTTCACCAAATTTCCAACACCACCAAGAATGCACAAATCCGAGCTCTGGATCAAAATTTATGCCCTTCTAAAGATTTAGGGTAAAACTAGGGCAAAATTGCATTTTGGTGGGCCCAAAATTTAAAATTTTCCCTTTTTGAAGTTTAGGAAAAATTCCCCAAAAATCTCCACCTCCCATCCCACGTGGCACCTTTTGATTGGTCGCGGGCATTCCCCTTACCTTTTTACACCTTTTTGGTCTTTGAAAATTTTCCAAAAATCTCCGCCGGCTCGACACTCCGAAGACACGTGGCATGTTGTGATTCGTTACGGGCCCCTACTCTCAAATTTTCCATCGCTGCTAACCACCGACTCGAACAAGACACATGGCACCTTGTCATTGGTGCAAGCCTAAACTAGTTCTTTTCCTCTGCGGACCCACCTTACGATTTTCGCCACCACATGGACGCGTGGAAACTTCTAATCGGCGCAGCCATCGAAAGCGAAATTTCATTAATTTCCATACTTTAGAAAAAGGGCAAATTTCCTTCTATGCCCCCGCCTCTTGATGCTCCGAGGACACATGTCATATTTTGATTCGTTGGTGGGCGTTTAGGCCAAAAAATTCTTTCATGCGCCCCACCAATACTTAGAAAATTTTCAAAATCCCTCCCGCCTCCCGCCATTCTGCTGCTAATGTGGCACATTTTGATTGGTCCATGGACCTCCCAGGGGAAATTTTCCCTCCCAAACTCTGCCGAGCCATAACTTGAAAAATACAAGGAGTTAGAAGAAAAAATTTACCTTTCTGGAAAGTTGAGAAGATTCTCTATCCAATGAAACCATTTCTAGGAAATATTGAGTTCCTAAAAAGTAAAAAAATTCAACTGAGGCACAAGGGAGGAAGGAATGAAGGGATTTAGCCCAAAAATAAGTAAGGGGCTTATTTTGGATAACAATTTTGGCCACTCGGAGGGTCATCTACTTTCCCTGGATGAAGTTACCAATTTCTCTCCAAGTAATCCATTGGGCATGGAGTCATCAAATTTCTACTTGGTACTCCCAATTGATTAGAGAATTATGAGGAGGAAGATTGTGAGAGTAGAATATAGCCCGATCTAGAAAATGACCTGCAGAATGGATCCCTAGGACACAAATTTGTGCCAAAACACTTAGGGAAATGGAAAACTAAGCTATAACAAGACAACATACACAAGCACTTGGGGAATGAAAATCTAAGCTAATATGTATAAGGTAAGGAGTTTCCCTCCTAGTATTAATGCTTTAGATGGATTCCATTTACTAGAATCAGAGTTCTTCACCATCCAATGTGGACAATTGGAAGACATTGTTGTCCTTACATTTTTGACCATGTAGGGGCCACTCCAAATGGCATAAAACTTTGAATGCCCTCCTGGATTTTCTCAAGGGCTTGCATCCCATTTCAACACTAGATCCCAAAACTTGGAAGGTTCTAGCCTTAGCTTTCTTGTCAAAAGTTCTCTTGATACACTTGCAAAAAGGTTTAATACTAAAAATCCTACTCTAAATTCTCGAGGAGACAGAGATAGAGGATGCAAAAGAAATAAAACTAAGACTAACAAGGTGATACACCAAAGGAGTGGTGAACATTTACTTTTGTAAATTGAAATAGATTACGAGAGATGTAACAAAAATCATGTACAAACTGATAAAATGTAATGAAAGATCGTAGAAGAAGCAAACAACAACACAAGAAGAGGATTGAAACTCATTCATAGAGCTTCATTGCCATTTTCAATATATAAAAAAATACATGCATTACATACATCGTGGAGGTAGAAAACATGTTACAGGTTCTCTGAAAGACATTTTATATTCCACAAAATCACTTCCTCGGGTGAAAGAGGGAGTCTCACTCCTCCTCATAAAAATGTCCAACCCTTTACAAATGAGCAAAATCTAGCTTTTAATGGTGAAAATCGAGCTCGGAAGGAGAAACATAGGAAAATGTGAAAGGATGCTTCAACCATTGACCAAATTGCATTAAAATAGCATGGGCACCCTCAAAAGTTCATTCCCCAATGTTTTTGACCATGCTAGAGAAGAATGCGAGCCATACTTCATTAAAATTGGTGGTTGAAATGTCAGTTCTGTTCTCCTTCCCATGCCAGAGGGTTTCTGATTTTGTCTCTCCAGACCCCACCAAAACAAAAAATTAAACCCTTCAACATGTAGATAATTTCACCAGCTTTCCAATGCCACCAAGAATGCAGAAATATGAGCTTTGGATCAAAATTTATGCCCTTCTGAAGATTTAGGGAAAAACTAGGGAAAAATTGAGTTTTAGTGGGTCCGAAATATAAAATTTTCCCTCTTTTTGACCTTTGGGAAATATTCCCCAAAAATCTCCACCTCCTGCCGGTTTGATGCCATGTGGCACCTTTTGATTAGTCATGGGCCTTCCCTTACCTTTTTACGCCTTTTCGGTCTTTGGAAATTTTTCCAAAAATCTCCCCACCCGATGTTCCGAAGACACGTGGCATGTTGTGATTTGTTGGCGGGCCCCTACTCTCAAATAGGACACATGGCACCTTGTCATTGGTGCTGGCCTAAACTAGCTCTTTTCCTCTGCGGACCCGCCTTAATATTTTTCCGGCCACATGGACACGTGGCAACTTCTGATTGGCGCGGGCCATCGGGGGTGGGCTTTCATTTCATTATTTTCCATACTTTGGCAAAAGGGTAAATTTCCCTCTATGCCCCCACCTCCCGATGCTCCAAGGACACATGGCAGATTTTGATTCATTGGTGGGCCTTCGGGCCGAGATTTCCCATTTTCGCCAACTTTGGAAATTTTTCCAACTTCTTCCCCACACTGTCCGAACTCTAATGACACGTAGGACACGTGGCCTCCTCCTATTGGTGGTGGGCCTTCGGGCCAAAAATTTCTTTTGCACCCTGCCAATACTTAGAAAATTTTCAAAATCTCTCCCGCCTCCTGCCATTCTGCCACTGACGTGGCGCATTCTATCGATTGGTCCGCGGACCTCCCAGAAAATTTCCCTCCCAAACTCCACTCGAGCCATAACTTGAAAAATACAAGGAGTTAGAAGGAAAAATTTACCTTTCTGGAAATATGAGAAGTATCTCTATCCAATGAAACCATTTCCAAAAAATTTTGAGTGCCTAAAAAGTAAAAAAATTTAACTAAGGCACAAGGGAGGACGGAATGAAGGGAGTTAGCCCAAAAATAAGCAAGGGGCTTATTTTGGAGAACAATTTTGGCGACTCAGAGGGGTCATCTGCCTGCTAGATGAAGTTACCAGTTGCTGAAGCAATCCATTGGGCATGGAGTCATCAAATTTCTGCTTGGTACCCCCAACTGATTAGAGAATTATGAGGAGGAAGATTGTGAGAGTAGAATATAGCTTTGATCTGGAAATGACTTGCAAAAAATGCATCCCTAGGAAAAGTAGCTTGTGCCAAAGCACTTAGGGAAATGGAAAACTAAACTACAACAAGACAACTTGGAGGAATGAAAATCTAAGCTAATATGTACAAGGTAAGGAGCTCCTAGTAGCAATGCTTTAGATGGATTCCATTTACTGGAATCTGTAGTTCTTCACCATCCAATGTGGACAATTGGAAGGCATTGCTGTCCTTACATTTTGTGACCATGTAGGGGCCACTCCAAATGGCATAAAATTTTAATTCCCTCCTGGATTTGCTCGGCTGCATCCCATTTCAACACTAGATCCCCAACTTGGAAGGTTCTAGCCTTAGCTTTCATGTCAAAAGTTCTCATGATCAAGGCTTGATCCTTCTCCATTGCTTGGGCTGCATGATCTCCCGATTTCTTTGAGCTCCATTAATTCTGCATATCTAACCTCCATGGGCTTAAACTCTAACAACTCTAATTGTTTCATGAGTTCCAATGTTGGCAACTCAAGTGACATAGGCAAAATTGCCTCTCTTCCATAAACAAGCTTGAATGGAGAATTACATGTGGATCTCTTGGGAGCTATCCTATTACCCACAAGGTTGATTTCAATTTAGTATGCCAAGTCATCTGATTTTCATCAAGAGTCATCTTGATGATCTTTAACAAGTTCTTTTTGGTAGATTCAGCTTGGCCATTACCTTGATGGTAATAATTTGATGAAGTGCTCAAATAGATCCCATTTTTGACAGCCCATTCAAATCACCTTTGATCCTATGAATGCCAATGCATTATCTGATATTATAGTGGTTGGTATACAAAACCTGGTTATTATCCCCTTATAGAAGTCTAGAATGCTAAATTCATTTGCTTCCCTAAGTGCCACCGCCTCACCCAATTGGTGAAGTAATCTATTGTTGTTAGAATCCACTTGTGTCCTTGGCTTGAGTTTGGTTAATGACTCCAATGAAGTCCAAACCCCATTACATGAATAGATGGTCAATTGAGATTGGGTGCAATGGAAGGGAAGATAATCTCTCATTTCTGTGAAGAATGCACAACTTTTGCACCTCTTGATCCATGCATAACAATCATTGAATACCTTGGGCCAATAATAGCTAGCCTTCATGATCTTGAGGGCTGTCACTCTTGGAGAAAAATGAACCCCAGCTGATCCACCATGGAACTCTTATAGCATTCTATTGATTTGGTTTATTCCAATGCATCTTAGCAACACTCCATTTATATCTTTCTTGAACAAGACACCATCAACAAGTGCATATGGGATAGTCTACAATCTGAAGTGTCTTCTCTTGGTTTTGTTCATCTCTGAAGGGCATAGGCCTGTGTGTAGGAAGTGCATTATGTCTTGGGTCCAGTAATGAGTGAGGACACCATCATTCTCTTCTTGAACATCTCTTTGTTCTTGGTTGTTTTGCAGCACCAAAACAACATCCTTCCCATTACTTGCTTCCATTGATTTGCTCAAGCCCAACTGTTCACACAATCCCTTCCCTCTGACTAGCTTGGTGACTTTGATCTCAATGTCATACTCCATGACATGGGTAATCCACCTTGCACATTTTTTCATTTAAATCTTTGTTGAGGAGGAAGTCTTTAACTCCCACATGAGAAACTAACAGTTGAACCTTGTTGTTTGAAACTAGATGCTTAAATTTATTCAAGATCCTAATCACTGCAAGAACTTGCTTCTCAATGAAAGAATACCTCACCTCATACTCCTCCAAGATTTGGCTAAAGAAGGCAATTGGCTGCTCTGCATTTTCTTTATTATGTTGTACTAAAATTGCAGAGATTGTATCATCACCTCCAAATGCATAAAGGATGAAATCCTTAGAGAAATATGGGTTAATGAGAGTTGGAGCTTGTGAGATAGCCCCTTTGATTGCCTCAAAACTTGCTTTGCCTTCTGCTATCCATTTGAAAACCATGCTTTTCTTCAACATCATAGTTATTGGTTTGACAAGGGCTACAAAATCTGGGACAAACCTCTGAACAAAATTTATTCTTCCCAAGAAACTTTGAAGGGCCTTCTTGTGGCTTGGTAATGGTAGTGCTCTTATGGCTTCAACCCTCTTTGGATCAATTGATAATCCTTCTTTGGAAACAATATGGCCAAGGATTTTTCCTTCATGAGCAAGGAAAATACATTTTTTGGATTCAAGGATACCCCAAATCTTCTACATCTTTGGAACACTTGTCTCAAATGAAAGAGATGATCTACTGCACTTTTAGAAAAAAACAGTGATATCATCTAGATATATCAACACCATCTTGTTGATCAATCCCTTGAACACCATATCCATTTCCCTTTGGAAGGTAGCTCCAGCGTTGGACAACCCAAATGGCATTTTTCTATATACATAAGTCCCCCATTTAGTGGCGAAGGCTATTTTTAATTGATCATCCTCCTTTACCATGATCTGATTATACCTGAATAACCATCTAGCAATGAAAACCTCTCGAGTCAAAGCAACAACTTGCAGAATCTACTCCATAGAAGGGAGAGTGGGTAGTGATCCTTGAGGGATGATTTATTCAAATCTCTAAAGTCTACACAACCTGATTTCTCCACTCTTATTTCTAAATGGAACTAAGTTTGCTACCCAACTAGAATGCTTGATGGGAAATATGATACTTTCCTCTATTAACTTATTCAATTCCTTCCTCATGAGAGGCTCCATGTGTGGATTGACTGGCCTTTTTTTTTCCCGATGGGCTTAGCACTTGGATCCAATTCAATTGTATGTTGAGCTAACTTGGGATTGAAACCTTTCAAATATTCATAGCTCCAAGAAAATACATCAGGGAACTCTTGAAAAAGTTGCATAAACTCATACCTTTCTTGCTTGGTTGTAACTTTACCAATTTGAAGTGATCTACCTCCCCACTAAGATGGGCATTGAATCTTCTCCCTTGACTTGGATGTTTGCTTTCTCCTTTCTGAATTGATCATTAGGATTAAAGATGGATTCCAAAGTGACAAGTCCTTTTGGAAATTTGTTGGTTCTCAGCTACACTACCTGATCACCATATTGTTGTTCTAATTTTTCTTGATTCTTTGCTGAGAACTCAGCTTCTTCTTGCAAGAAATTGATGATTTATTGGTCACTTTCAAACACTTTCCAACTTATATTATTGTCTGGCACTGACGGTCTTACAATCACATGAATTCTTGGCTATATTTTATCTTTTTTGATACTTTCAACAACATCAAAGGCTGCCCCAACTACTGCAAGCCTGTCAGCAGCTTGGTTTTCTTTCCTAGGGATGGAATTGATGCCAAAGCCCTCAAAATCCTCAATGAGGTCCCACACCCTATTTTTATAACACTTGAGTAGATCATTTTTGGTAGCATGCTACCCTTTAACTTGATTAACAATCAACTCACTGTCACCAAAGACTTGTAAGTTTTTTATACCTCTCTTTCTTGACCAATGCAATCCTTGTGTCAAAGCTTCATATTCAGTAGTGTTGTTAGAACATGAAAACTAAAATCTAAAAGATGAATAATATTTAATTCCTTGAGGTGAAACAAGCATAGCTCCCCCTCCCGCACCTTGTCTACTTCTTGATCCATGAAAGAATAGCTGCCATACCTCATTATTATCTTTATGATCTATCTTGGAGATGCTAGGAATAGGATGATTTTCTTCATGTATGCAATAGAATCCTAGCTCATATTCTTCTATTTCTTGGTAGGGATCAAAAACATGTACCTTACTTTCCCATTCATCAAGATTCAAGTCTCGGATGCTTCCAACCTTGGTGTTAGCCTCATTTGTGCTTGGATAATCCTCTTGATCAAAAGTTGAATAGTTGGCATTGATTGGGCTTGCGGTATGAGGCTCAATGTGAAAGTTTGCAATAGGTTCAAATCTGATTGTGGCCTCAGTTCCATGTCTAGTTCTAAACAACATGTGTGACCAATCAAAAGATAAGTAGCCTCTAATTTTAGCTGTGAAATCCCTTGACAAACATAAGGTAAAGAGTGGTGGCAAATCTATCACTGACACATCTTGTAAAATAGTAACATTGGGGCATGCATGCAAAGTAAGATTCAAATATTTACCCACTCCCACTATTGTTACTACTGTCCCATCCAGTTGCACCACCCCTTTGGATATGAATTCATATTGGAGACCCAGCTGATCAACTATTTTCTTAGGCATTACAAAACTACTTGCCCCAGAATCAATCATACAATTGTGTACTAGTTTATCCCCAATGATCAATGAAACATAGAATGGAGGAGGCTTCAAGATTTTACCTTACTGTCCTCCATGATTCCCTTCAGGATGAGTAGCATTTGTGAGTACCTTCTCTTGCATATGAACTTGCTGATTTGAAGTTGACCAATTCTTCATGGCTACTTATAGAAGATCCCTTTGGCCTAGGATGGATAATGATTCCCACATTGATATATTCACATTTATCTTCTTCATCTGATCAATGATGCTAAATGGGGATGAAACATCTCTTTGTTGTCTATTATCCCGCACATTCCTTTCTTGTATATGGGATGCAACAAATATTGTTTGAGCTGATCTAGAAGGTGGCTTGGGCTGCCCTTGCATGTTTGGAACTAGATTTTGCTTACCAACACTTTGTGGAATGATGGAAGGTTATGGATCACCTAGAGCTAATGACTGCCCCTCACCAATGTTCCTTTTCTTTGACCTTGTATTAGCTGCTACATTCTGAGACACTGTTTGATTCATGCCACAAAAATCCTCAGCGCCAATTCACCAGTGTAGTCTCACTTGGAGTTGTATTTCACTGAGATGTTCCTTGTTGTTGGTTTGCTTCTTGACTCACCTCACTCTCTACGCTAGTTTTTGTCACCATCAAAGCTTGGTTCAAGGCACCATTGAAGCACATAGATTGTTGTGAGGTTCATTGCATGGGAAACACCAATCATACTCTTGTGCTATATTATGTTGCATTGGCACTAAGGCTTTAGACATAGACGCAACATTGAGGTTATAGGGTTAAAATGGTCTATTGGCGGAGGCCTTACTTGATTTTGATTTGTAGCTAGATTGGGTGGTCTATTAGGCTGATATGGTTGCCTATTAGGCTGAGCTTGAGACTGATAAGAAGGTCTAAAGCTTTGAGCCTGCTACCTCTTGAGTGTAACCAACTCATTGCCTAAATTTTACAATTGTTTCATGACCTCGTGAAGTTCATTTGAGGCACTAGATGATGAAGTGGAAGTTTCATTTGAACTCTGATTTCTAAGAGTGGGAATAGGAGCTATAGTAGGTGCTTGACTAGTGCTTGGACTTTCTAAGTTTGGATATAAGGGCATGGGAGGTCTAGGAGCTAGTTTACCAGCTTGAATTAAACAATTCTCAGCTCTAATGGCAATGCTATAAGCTGTAGGTATAGTTGTACCTCCCATGGACTGAATTAACATGGAAATATCATAATTTAAAGCTTTGAGATAGTATAGAAAAGCACCTTTAGCTGTTGGCCTTACTACCACTAGGATTCTATCCCAAGTTCTTTAAAATATGAAGTTGAAGTCTATTAGCTACTCATTGGGAGCTCTCTTGATAATTGTCAATTGTTCCAAAAGAGACAAGTTATCTCGCTTTTCTCCAAACTGCTCATGTAGAGCTATACACGACTGGTTTCAATTTTGGATAGAATCGGCACCAAGGCTCCCAACCACCGCAATGATTTCCCTTTGAATGAAGATGCCAAAAATTTGACAACAATTTACATCTCAACAATCTCATGGATTGCACAAACATTAGCAATGTCTTTTACATGATCACCGGAGTGGTATGATTTTCTCGAGTAAAGTATGGAACTTTCTTCAATGCTGCAACTGGAAATAGATTTTGTGCATTGAGAGCAAGTGGGCTGCTGCCAGTGAAGTTGACATAAGGGTTGGGTTGTGCCATTCTGATTGGCTTGAGAACTCTTGTTGATTGAGTGAAAGGTCTAGAAGGTGGAGGAGTCAATAGAGTTCTGTTTGGTGGAGATGGAGACCTTTGAATCCTCCTTCCTCTATGCCTTATTCCAGGAGATAGTTGCAGATACTCAGAAAACCCTTCTTCCTTTCTAGCCCTTGACCTTGTTTGGATTCTTCATGAATCTTCGACTTGGACTACTAAAACCAGCTTGATTTTTCCTCTTTGAGTCGCCAGATGTGTAAATCGGGCTATTTTTTAAGCAAGAAACTTACAAAAATGCACATCAACTTTGTTACAATGAAGATGAAGACCTCTAAGGTCCCACTGGGCATGCCAAAACTATTACTATAGATTCATATCACCCTTGGATGTTTTATCGATTTCTAGTTTTTAATGGTGAAAAATCAAGCTTAGGAAGGAGAAACACGGGAAAACGTGAAAGGATGCTTCAACCACCAACAAAATTGCATTAAAACAACATGGGCACCCTCAAAATTTCATTCCCCAATGTTTTTGACCATGCTGAGAAGAATGCGAGCCATACTTCATTAAAATTGGTGGTTGAAATGTCAGTTCTGTTCTCCTTCCCGTGCCAGAGGTGTTTTTGATTTTCTCTCTCCAAACCCCACCAAAACAAAAAATTGAACCCTCCATCATGTAGATAATTTCACCAGCTTTCCAACGCCACCAAGAATGTGGAAATCTGAGCTCTGGATCAAAAGTTATGCCCTTCTGAAGATTTAGGGCAAAACTAGGGCAAAATTGAGTTTTGGCGGGCCCGAAATTTAAAATTTTCCCTCTTTTTGACCTTTGGGAAAAATTCCCCAAAATCTCCACCTCCCACCGGTTTGATGCCATGTGGCACCTTTTGATTGGTCATGGGCCTTCCCTTACCTTTTTACGCCTTTTCGGTCTTTGAAATTTTTTCCAAAATCTCTATCGGCCCGATGCTCCGAAGACACATGGCGTGTTGTGATTCGTTGGCGGGCCCTTGCTCTCAAATTTTCCATCACTGCTGACCATTGACTTGAATAGGACACGTGGTTCCTTGTCATTGGCATAGGCCTAAACTAGCTCTTTTCCTCTGCGGACCCGCCTTAAGATTTTCGCCGGCCATATGGACACGTGACAACTTCTGATTGGTGCGGGCCATGGGGGCGGGCTTTCATTTCAATATTTTCCATACTTTGGCAAAAGGGAAAATTTCCTTCTGCACCCCTACTTCCCGATGCTCTAAGGACACGTGGCAAATTTTGATTAATTAGCGAGGCCTTCTGGGAGATTTCCCCTTTTCGCCAACTTTGGAAAATTTTCCAACTTCTTCCCATCGATCCGAACTCCGAAGACACGTAGGACACGTGGCCTCCTCCTATTGGCTGGTGGGCCTTCGGGCCAAAAAATTTATTTCATGTGCCCAACAAATAATTAGAAAATTTTCAAAATCTCTCCCGCCTCCCTCCATTTCACCGCTTTGATGTGGCGCATTCTGATTGGTCTCGGACCTCCCCAGGGAAAATTTCCCTCCCAAACTCCGCTGAGCTATAACTTGAAAATACAAGGAGTTAGAAGGAAAACTTAACATTTTTGGAAAGTTGAGAAGATTCTTTATCCAATGAAACCATTTCTAGAAAATTTTGAGTGCCTAAAAAGTAAAAGAAATCAACTGAGGCACAAAGGAGGAAGGAATGAAGGGAGTTAGCCCAAAAATAAGCAAGGGGCTTATTTTGGATAACAGTGATAGTATTAGATGATTAGAGCTTGTTCCTTTATTATGGTTGCATATATTTGTATTTATATGATTCCCTTGTTTGAATTTATTAATTAACCACTAAAATGTAGACCAAGATAATAATATGCTCAATAGCTAGAAAAGACATTAAACATTAATATATTATGCAACATTAAAATGAATAAATAAATAAACATCACATTAATAAACTATATTGCATAATAATTAAATAAATACTTACAAAATGTAAATAACACAAAACATAATTTTATAGTGGAAAACCCGAAGGTAAAAACCACTATGAAAAGTAACCTTTATTATAGAGAACCCAATTACATCTAGTAGAAACCTCCTCCTTACTAACCCTAATCACAAGGGTAAAAACCAAATCAATTAATATTGATTTACACACCTTTGATATATTTCTCTAATATATCAAATGAGGACCCAAAGTCCTTTTTTATATGAGGTGATCGGGTATGTCTCCCAACTCACCCTTTCAACCAAGTTAGGTTGACACATATTCCAAGGTTTGAATATTTAATAATATAAATATAAATATTTCATATTATTAAATATTTAACCTATAGTATAATGTTGGACCCATATTAATTAAGGGGTGGTCATCCCACTTAACCATTATGTTCCAACACTCCCCTTAATGTTAAGTGGGATAACATATGCCAATAGATTACCTTCCCATGGTACACTACAAGATTTACAATCCTTAAACCATAAAGGTTTTAGGCTAGCATATAGGTTGAAGGAATTATAACACCTTCATCATACTCAAGTTACCTTTTGGTACAAAAGGATTTGGAATCCCAAAGATCATCCCATGATCAATGTGGCTAAGTATGATTTGTGAGTTTTACATGTTCTCACAAGTTCTCGTAAAAGGTTACTTGAAACCAAGCATATAGAGCCTTTTATAACCAAGGACCTCCTTTACAATATGCTTACACTAGATGTTTACTAGTAAACTCAATAACACTAAAGAGTTTACTAAATACCTCCTTTAAGGTATTTCTACACTTATTTCTAAAAAATAATCGAGGAGGTATATACATGCCCGAAGGTATTTTTACACTTTCCCAAAGGTATTTTACATTTTCCCAAAGGTCTTTATTATGCATTTTTCATTTTACAAATACCAAGTTCCATTAGGAGGTGACATTGTCATGCACACTCCCCTCAATGGAAAATCCAACAATCCAAGTTTTTCACAAAGTGACAAAACTTTGCAGCACTCGAGGGCTTTGTAAAGATGTCAACAACCTACGCTCTTCAGTCAACACAAACTTGAGATCTATCTCACCACTTAACACCTTCTCACGGATGAAGTGTATATGTATCTCAATGTGCTTCATCCTTTGATGTTGTACTGGATTATGTGCAAGAGCTATGGTGCTCTGGTTGTCATGAAACAAAGGAACACTACCTTGATCCTTCATCTTTATCTCATCAAACAACCTCTTCAGCCATAAAGCCTCTTTTTAGCTTCCATTGCACTTCTATACTCAGCTTCAATTGAAGAGATAGAAACAATTGGCTACTTTTTACTACACCAAGTAATGGCACCTGCACACCAAATTTAAACACATAACTAGAAGTAGATTTTCTATCTAATACATCACCAACATGATCAAAATCACAAAATCCATACAAGTTAGCATTTTCATCCTTATTATAATGCAACCCATAATTGATTGTTCCCTTAATATATCTAAGAATTATTTTTTCAAGATTCCAATGATCTCTATAAGGTTCTTGCATAAACCTTGAAGCAATTCCTACTGCATAGGAAATATTTGGTCTAGTTATAGTTAGATAAATCAAACTACCAACTAACTGCCTATACAAAGTAGGATCAACTTTTTCACATGCAGGTTTAGGATCAAGTTTTATTCCAACTTCCATAGGTGTAGAAATTGGTTTACAATCAATCATATTAAACTTTTTTAGTACATTGGTTGCATATTGTGCTTGAGAAACAACAATAGAATGCTTATCTTGAAATACATCCATGCCAAGAAAATGATGTAAGAGACCTAAATCAGTCATTTCAAAGTATTGTTTCAATTTTTCTTTAATCTTACGAATTAAAGCAGGACTATCACCAGTCATAAGCAAATCATCAACATATATACATATACAACGATAATGTGAGAACCTTCTTGTTTAATGAATAGATCATTTCAAGAAAAAAATTAACAAAACCTAATTGTTTAAAGAAAGCATTAATTTTCACATACCAAGCTCTAGGAGCTTTCTTTAAACCATACAAATATTTTTTCAACTTACAAACATAGTTTTCTTTACCAGTTTCTTCAAATCCTTTAGGTTGAGACATGTAAAGTTCTTCCTTTAAATCACCATTCAAAAATATTTTTCACATCCATTTGGTGGATTTCCCACCCAAACTGAGCAACAATAGAAAACAAGGCCCTAACAGTGCTCATCTTAGCTACAGAGAAAAGGTCTCAACATAATCAATACCAGTTTCGAGTGAAACCTCTAGCAACAAGTCTAGCTTTATGTTTTTCAATACTACCATCAACATTATATTTTACTTTGTACAACCATCTAGACCCTATAATGCTTCTTTTCTCTGGAGGTGGAACCAACTCCCGGTTTGATTTTGAATCAAGGCATTATATTCAGCCTGCATTGCATTGATCCACTTCTCATCCCAAGAAGCTTCTTCAAAACTTTGGCTCAAGTTCATACAAGGTCATTAATGCATGGTACATATGATGGCTTCTAGTCATTTTCCTAAGGTCAATAGGATTAGAACTTTCTAACACAGTTTGAGCCCATCTTGGTTTCTTAGCTAGGGAGACAAGAGATTCAAAACATCCATAACATCAACACAAGAAACATCATCATGATCATTTACAATATTTTCATTATCAATATCAGAACCATCATTAGAAATATTGACATAATTAAGAATATCATTACTATTTGTAGATGAACAAAAATATTTTTCCAAAACAACAACATTGCGGTTTTTAGTTACTTCCTTTTTACATGGTCATAAATCCTTAAACCTATAGTGTTAATACCATATCCAATGAAAATACAAGAAAAATAAGTCATATCAAGTTTCTTTCTTTTCTTTTTAGGGATATATAAAGAGGCAGGACTACCAAACACTTTTAAATGTGATACATCAAGTTTTTGATTTGACCACTTTTCTAAGGGGGTCGAATGGTGAATAGATTTGGTAGGAACCCTATTTAGGATATAGATTTCTATCGTGTTCATTTCTTCTGCCCACATAAATTTGGGAAGACCAACAAAATGAAGCATCGTGTGAGCCATATCTAAAATAGTCCTATTTTTCCATTCTGCAAACACCATTAGACTGGGGAGAATGGGGAGAAGTTAATTCTCTTTTAATACCACAATCAATACAAATTTTTCAAATGCCTTGCTAACATATTCACCCCCATTATCTATTCTAAGCCTCTTAATTTTATAATTTGATGAATTTTCAACAAATGCTTTAAATTCCTTAAATTTTCCAAATACATCAAGATTTATTTTTAAGAAAATATGTCCAAATCATCCTAGTGAAATCATCAATAAATGTCACAACATACAAAGAACCATTTAACAAAGCTACTTCAAGAGGTCCTCTAACATCACTATGAATGAGTTCTAGTGGTGAAGAGGAACTCTCCTCGGATGTAAGTGAAAGGGTTTAACACTTTGTTTCACACGTAAACACCCTTCACAAGCATCATGAGTTGAAGACAACATAGGAAACCTTTAACTAGATTACATCTAGACATTTCATACAAGCTTCGATAATTGACATGTCCTAACCTTTCATGCCATAGTTTTGAATTATTCAAACTTTGAGATACATAACAAGATGCAGAAGAAAAATCATCAAAAATATACAATCCATTTCTTTGAATTCCTTCAACAATTATATTATTATTACTATCCTTGATGTACCAAGTATCCTTCAAAATTTGAATAGACAAACCATCATGAGTTAGTTGTGAACATGACAAAAGATTCTTTTTAAGCTTAGGAACAAATAAAACATTATTCAAAATACCATTTGCAAATTTTACTTTTCCTTTCTCTATTGCTTCTAAAGATGAGTTATCACCAAGATACACACGTTCATTGATTTTCGTAACATCAAATAAAGAATTAGAAATACCAGTCATATGATTTGAAGCACCTAAATCTAGAATCCATTCAGAATTTGAGGAAGAGTACAAAGCAACATATAATGCAACAGTTTTAGGAGCATCATTAGAACTATCCTTTTTCCTTAAATTATATTTAGATGTGACAATTTGTTTGATTTTTATGGATAGGTTTCTTAGATTTACACTCTTCCTTTTTATGCCCAAATTTTCCACATTTGTGACATTTACCATTAAATATTACACACAAATGTTCAAGTAAAAAATTATCTTTTATCAACAAATGAAGATTTAGTATTAGATCTAAACTTCTGATCAAAATAGGGCTTGCATGAGACTTGAACTTCAAATTTTGAGCAAGAAGTGCATGTGAGGCATTCTCCTTAGAGTCAAAGTTCATCATCACTTTCTCTTCCTATATCAGAAGAGAACTCAAAGTACTCAAATTTGGTAATTCATCCTCATTTTGATATTTAGAATTTAAGATAGAAATAAAATTCCTAAATCTTTCATGTATATTCAACTGAACAATAAAGTAGATTAATTTTTCACCAATTAAGTCACAATTGCATCCATCTAATTGTGCTTTGATATTTTTAATTTTGGCTAAGAAATTAACTACCTTTTCATCTCCTTTCATAGGAGTCATAAGAAATTCTAAAACAAGTTTAATAATTTTGGACAAGCGTGTACCTTCATGCATGGATTCTAATTGTTTCCATACCTCACTAGGATGTTCGATATTACCAATGTGTAGAAGATATTCATCGTTCACATTGCACATAGATCATGGAAAGGGCCTCTGTGTATGTTGTGAGAATGCATTCATATTTTCCGCATTTGCTTGATGACCAGTGGGCACATGCTCAGTCCTTAAAACAATCATCCAGAGTTTTCTTGCCATAAGTTTTGATTTGACCCTGATCTTCCAAATATTGTAATTTACTCCATTTAGGATCTGGGACTTATCAAGGAAAAAGAAATTAGATGCCATTGTCTTTCAAATTTCCTGAACCTGAAAAACATACCCCATTATGATATACAATGCACCACTGAGTTAGAAAAATATTGATTGAAAAACAACAATACCCATATTTTATGATAAAAAAACTTGTACTATTTCATTAAAAAATCAAGTATATATATATTTTAAAATAACTAATTTTTTAAAAAAAAATAATTTTTTTAAATCTGATCATAACAATATTAATAGAACCAGATCTAAATTTATAGATCTAAAGAAACTATTTGATCATAACTAATTATGTCATTAAAATGCATACTAATTAACTTCCCATAATCAAATAATAACCCGCATTATAAAGGGCTCTTGACATTATACCCCAAACCTATCATAAAAATTTTCTGACCATATAGAAGTGAAGATGAAACCCCTAAGAATGCACAACAACTTCAAATTTCTAAAAAGTGTTAATGTAGATAAAGATCAGCTAACTTAAATTTGACATCTAAATGACCATCATTCTGCCTTATTTTGGTCTACCGTCATGATGGTCATTCGACCGTCAAATTTAACACAATGAAAATTTCTTATGTATTTCCATAATGTGAATTTTACACGATTTTTTGGGTGATTTTACCTAAAATTATGTCAAATAATGGATCTGAATTCACCTCAATTTATCCAATTTATCAAAGACATGCTAGTGCAAACCGAGACAAAGATTTATTTTCCATTTTCCATGCAAGCAAGTTCAAAACACGAAGAAAACCAAAGGGCATTAGAAAATATAAAAATACAAAACAAATAGTACCACTTTTAGTGAAATTAAATAAATAATTTAATTTTCTTTGGTACAACTATAGTGAAATTAAATTAATAATTTTAATTTCCTTGATCTTTTCTGTGAAGTCTATTTCCTGACATAAACTTCCACTTTTCGGAATGATTATTCCCTACACACACCACTTTTGAAACATAATTAAATAAAATTTTATTGCTAAAATTAAATAAAATTTTCAAAAGAAATATCCTTTCAAAGAATTTACATTAATTTTCAAAGGTTAGAACAAAGGAAATATTCCATATAATTTCCAAATGTAAATGAAAGTAAGAATCATATCATATTACATCTCCCCCAAAAAAATTAGGGATTTAAAATTGAAAAACCCTAAAAATTTTACCAAGAGTTTCAAAGAGGGGGTCCACCACAATCTCTTCTTTTCTTGCTAAAATTACACTTCTTCACAAAGCACACAAAAATTTAGATTGCACAAATGTAGTGGAAAATAAATTGGGGGAGAAAAAGAAGGGGACCGATACTTTTAAATACCCTTCCGAGTTGGTTGAAAAACCCATTACAAATTAAATAAAGTAAATACAAAAATATTTGATCTAATTTATTTAATTATCCCAAGCTCTATTACCATGTTGGAATTTGAGGATTCGAATGACAACGGGTTTAATCAACTTAAATATTAAACATTAATATATTATGCAACATTAAAATGAATAAATAAATAAACATCACATTAATAAACTATATTGCATATAATTAAATAAATACTTACATAATGTAAATAACACAGAACACAGGATTTATAGTGGAAAACCCAAGGTAAAAACCACTGTGAAAAGTAACCTTTATTATAGAGAACCCAATTACATCCAGTAGAAACCTCCTCCTTACTAACCCTAATCACAAGGGTAAAAACCAAATCAATTAATATTGATTTGCACACCTTTGATATATTTCTCCGATATATCAAATGAGGACCCAAAGTCCTTTTTTATATGAGGTGATCGGGTATGTCTCCCAACTCACCCTTTCAACCAAGTCGGTTGACACATATTCCAAGGTTTGAATATTTAATAATAGAAATATAAATATTTCATATTATTAAATATTTAACCTATAGTATAATGTTGGACCCATATTAATTAGTCAAACAAAGTTCAATTGGAATAAGATTTGGATGACTGAATTAACTCCTAAAATAAATTTTTTCCTTTGGCTGGCTATCAGAGGTAGGATTCTTACCACTGACAACCTGATGAGAAGAGGATTTATAATGCCTAATAGGTGTCATCTTTGTAAGAAATATTCTGAGGATATCAGTCATCTGTTCATACATTGTGAGTATGCTACCAGAATATGGAGTTTTTCCCTCTCTAAATTTGAAGCTCTCTGGGTGGTGCCGAAGGATCTAAATCAGCTATGGACTCAATGGAACCCACCCTTTAGGCATTGTGTTGTCAAAAGGATCTGGAAGCTGGCTATCCCTCATTTAATCTAGAGGATATGGAAGGATAGAAATGATATTATCTTTAGAAATAAGAAGCAAAACTATAAACTTAGTATTGGTAAAATCTCTAATGGTATCAAAGAGAACATTGCTAGATTTAAACCCCCCAAGAACAAGAGATATCCAGAGAATGAAGAATATATCTTATCCAATTGGCAGATTGGAACTGTCAATAGTCATAGCAATCTGGGAATAACATTGATAGATCTTTGATTAAATGGCATCCTCCTGATTTTAATTGGTTTAAGTTGAACTTTGATGGGGCCTCTAAGGGGAACCCTGGGATTGCGGCAGGGGGAGGAGCGATACGGGATCATAAAGGTAGTCTGATTGCTGCGTATGCTAGGAAAATGGGAATTCAAACCAATCATTTTGCCGAAGCATTATCTACTTTATGGGGCCTGAGAATTGCCCAGACTCAAAATATCCAGAACCTCATTATTGAAGGGGACTCCCTGAATATCATTAATCTCCTTAAACAGTGCTCATCTCCAAGTTGGAGCATCAAGGATTTTATCTCAGAGTCCATAAGTATTTGTCAAACATTCAATAACATCAGGATCATGCATACTTACCGGGAGGGTAATAAATTGGCAGATGCGCTGGCTAATTATGGCATTAATGTTAATCACATTGTTTGGGATAACAATAACATCCCTAAGTAGCTTCAAAACAACATTCATGCAGATTTCTATATGCATGTAATTTCTTGAGTTGAGATATGATTATTGGGTGTGGATCAGTATCAATAAAAATCCCACATGTGTTGACTTAAAAACTATGATTATGCAAATCCTGTCGAATAATCAAGATAGTGTGAAGTATATGGGGAAGTCCAAGTGGAGTTACTTTGATATGAAAATCACGCATGTGGGCAACACTGTGCTTGCTAAAATTTGTATACAAGGCTCCACGGATACCGAAAATAGTAATAATGTAATTGATGATAGGGAGTGGGCTAGCAAAAAGGCCGTTATTCCCACATGTAGATTTCCGCAGGCTCAGATCAGCAGGCACGCGGACGTTCGTGGGAATAGCAACGGCTCTCATTTTCAACATTGTGTGGATTACAATAGTAAAAAGTAGACTGGCTTCAGCGCTCTCAAGGATTTTGGAATTTGTTGCAAATAGTTAAGCATAGTGAAGATGGGGGGTCCCCCTTGCCAAATTGAGCCTAGTACGGACCCAAACTGGAAGGATAATGTTGAGTTATGGAATATACTCAGCAAGGGCGGCATCACCAACTTCATGGAGAAGGTTCAGGGACATGATCAAAGCATCTCAGTGTGTTTTGTGAAGGATTGGAAGGAGCGGACTGTGGAATATGGGGGGCAGAAGATCTTGGTCAACGAGGAGCTTATTGCTGAAGTGACCGGTCTTAGCATGGAGGGCTACCATTTTTTTAACAAAAGGGTTGACAAAGATGTTGAAGAGAGGAGATTTGTGGAGGGATCTGAGAAGCTGATCTATATTACCGTGGGCCTGCTTGTTAGCTCGATCCCTCCGCCTTATGATGAGGTTACTCGCATGATGATACGATTCATTTCTTTGGAAGGGAGGTTTGTCACCATACCTGCTAAGCACCTTATCTTTCTCAACCACTTCCGTAGGAATTACTTGGTTTGTTTCCCCCATTATTTGCTGAACTCTCTTGAGCGCTCCATTTTGGAGTTTCAAAAGCATACCCGGCGGTTCCTTTACACCAGGGGCTTATTTTACTGCTGCATAAATTTTGTCTTCTTAGGTATCCTGGTCTCCCTTCCTCTCCTAGCTCTGTTCCCCCTTTGCTGTTCTGCTGCTACTAGCCCCATTTCTCCACTCTACTGCCATGCCATGCCACCACTGCTCACCCCCCTGCTGGTCGTCGTCAGCTTCATCTTCCATTCCCCCTACTGCTGCTCCCGCCCCCCACTTCACTTCCACCTCGGCCAGACCAGTCACCAGGGCATCTAGAAGGCTTAACCTCGATACTCTTGCTGCGGGGAAGGGCCCTCATGAAATTGAAATTGCACATGACCTCCTGAATATTAGCAGTGCTAGTCCCCGAGATGTGCATATGGAGAGCTCTACAAAAAGGCTGGATGCCTTAGAAGCTGAAATGAAGTTGTTGAAGGATGAGGTTAAGAACTTGGCAAAACAGAAAGGAAAGAGGAAGAAGGAGGAGGAGGTGGATATTGATAACAGCCAGATTGAAGATATCTACAAGAAGCTGAACTCCTTAGACTCCCGTTTAGGGAAGGCCAAAACTTGTCATGATTACAATATGGCCATTTTTAGTGCGATTGAGGAGTTCATTGAGCAGCATGTCAGAAGTGTCTCCAATCTCAGCGGAGTTCCGGCAACACTTTGGGGCAATGATAAGGAAAGCAAAAGGACCATTGATCAGCTGGATAAGACTGACGCTGCCCACATGACAACTTTGGGAATGTTCAGATCCTGGAAGAACATCAAAACCAGCATCGAAAAAGCTGCCAAGAAGTAGTTGTAGGTGCTTTAGCTGCTCTTGTTTTTTTTTTGCTATTTTTTTGCGGTTTCTTTGCTGCTTTTGTGCAGAGTTTTTGCTGTTTTGTCTTGTTTGGGTAGCTATTTTTTGGCTACTTTGGGCTTCATTGTCATACTTGGATTCTGATCCTTTTTTCTCTGATTTTCATTCCTATTCTAGCTCCTAGGCCCTCTCTTGTACTCAAGGGTATAGTCCCTTTCAAAAAACTATTTGCCAATAATAAAAAAAAACATTATGTCCCAACACTTCTTTCTTTCTCTATTTCCAATTGAAGATGATCATGTGATAGTAGTTATTGATAACATTCCATCCATGTTGCATCTCTATCATTTATTCTCTATCATCTACTAATTGGTTCTTCTTTGAAATTCTCAAATTATTGGTCAAAATGATGCTCTTATGATTTGTATGTTCCATTTTCCACCTTGATCTCGAGTTTATATGTTTGGATTAGGTTCGAAGTGTTTTATCTTCATTCAATATGACTTTTAAATTGCCCATGTCTTTTCCCTTTAGTCCTTCTTGAATCGTCTCCATCTCAAGATCATAAAATACTAACTTTTACTTGTTTAACTCATCCTTTTTTGGTTGTCCTTTCACCCGCTCAATTGTTAAACTTGTATACATAGTACTTAGAGATGAATTTTATTGAGAAAATTTATTTCCATCACCTTGATTGGTCCTTTCACCTAGCTCATACTTTTGTTAATCTTATTCTTGCACTTTGTTATCTTTTTGGTCTGTATTTCTCCCTCCTTCTTGACTATTTTCTTCTCTTGCAAAGTCTAATTACTTATTTTTTCCATTATGCTCTATTTATTTCTCATTTTTCTCAAATTTGGTGATCCTAAGATCTTTCCTTGGTCTTCATCTCCTTTGATATCTGAATATACTTATTTTCTTTCATATTCCTTGTTCATTTCCTCTTGCAAGTTGTCTTCATTATACCATGTCCTTTCTATCTTTTTCATGCTTATCATTAGATGATCTATATCTTCATTCCTCACACTTATACATGCACACTCAAAACTTAAAGCAATGTTAGATTCAAAAATAGGAGGCTTGCATGCCTCATCCATCTTCCTCGTGACCTATTTTCCCTTCTTCACTCAACTTCTTCTTTCCTATTTCCTTTATCTCTCTTTCCTCATTACCTCTATCAACATTTTCAACTGATTTCTCTTCCACTAGACCTTCATGTTGGTCTACAAGCACTTTAGCATGTGCTTCCTCACTCTCTCTTTCACTTCTTTCTTGCTTCACTATGTCAACTTTCTCTTTCTTGACCTTCTTCTGCATTGAGGTAATCTCAATCTATTCAAAAACCTATTTTCCTTCCTCTACGGTTGTTTGTCTTTATATTTATCTCACCCCTTCTCTCGAATCTCTCTTCACCTTCCATCTTAAGTGCCTCTTTGTGCACCACTCTTTCCTTGTTATCATTAAGATGTAAAACACCTCTAAGGTATCTCATAAGACCTCTTCTTCCTCTTGTTCATGTTGCACCTTCTCTTTTCACCTATGTCCATCTCATCCAAACTATCTTCCTTCTCTTAAACATGTAAATTGAAAAAAATCAATTGCTTTTAGTTCTTCAAACACAAAATCACTCATTCCCCTATTATCTTCATCATATCTTAGACCGTTAAGTCTGATTTCTTCTTCTTCTAATAATTGTATTTTCAAACAAGAAAATTTTATTTTTCCTATAACCTTTCTTATATACCTACTGTACATGCTGCTCTGTTGCTCTACCGCACCTTCATTTTCCTCTTCATACTCATTCATTTCATCAAGTAATTCACCTTCTTCAGGTAAAAATAGACCACTTCTTCATCATTGAATTCTTGTCCATCTTCTTCTTCACAGGTCCCACTCGTCCTCTCTACTTCTATAGAGTCTTCTTCATCTACGCTTTCTTCTTCCATGCTCATTATAAATTTCTCAATCTTTGATACATCCTTCCTATGTTCTCTCATTTCTTATTCAACTCACAAGTCTATTTTTCTAGCTTCATTTTTCTTCTTAGATTATTTCTTCTTTCTCTCCTCATCTAGTTCCTTGTTGTGGCTTAACAACGCCACCAACTCTCTCATTAACTCTTATTTATCCATTATCTTTTTTTCCTTCTTAACAACTTGTCACACACACACACACACACACACACACACACACACACACACACACACACACACACACACACACACACACACACACACACACTTATTTCACAAGAAATTTTACAATTATTTGTTATAATATTAAAAATGTCCTCCTCTTAAATGACATATGTCCACTCGGATACCAAATAATGTAAGGCCTATAAAACCTTCAAGCAACTCCCGATGTTAGAATATTCACAAAAATAAAAATAGCCCTTTAGACCATCAAAACTAGCTTTCATATCAAGTTCAAAAACTCCTTAACCATGCAAATTATTGATTTTAAACCTTGTTATACTTATCCAATGATTTCACCTTGTTTCTAGGTCTTGTTTAATGTTAGTCCAACCATAAATTGATTCAAATAAACCTAGAAGTTAAATTGACTCACCTTTTTACAAAAATTTTCTCAAGTGCCTTCTTAAGTAAATGATTTAGCTAGGTTCATGGCTGGAGTGATTTTTAGGTGCCCAATATAAACTACAAACATTTATCGGTACCCTTTTCCTTTTTTTTTTTGTGTGATAAATTTCATATCCCAACTCTTTCTCTAAGTTCCTTTTCCAATCTTATTCCTCCTTGACTTGTCAAGTACCTTCTAACCCTGTGTCAATTCTCTTTTATTACTATAAATTTTAATGTCCTCTCTCTTTTGAAAAAATAGTACCCTTTTTAAGTACCCTTTTGGATGTACTTTTTTTATTCAAAATTTCAATGTGGTCTTATTTGCAAGTTTTCCTTCAAATCCATTGTTTTGGTCTTCACATTAGGTCTAGGGGACTATGTCAAGGTTTTTCTCATAATTGTTATAAAATATGCAATATATATGATTCTTAAAGCCTTTGAAACTTAATAATCTCAAAGAGGGTGTTATAATATTATAATCTCAAAATCTCAACCCTTATCTCATCTCCCACACTTCTGTCTCATTATTTTAACCTTCTCTAGGAAACTCTGTGTTGCATAGTCATCTTTGACCATGAATATTGGAAAAATCTCAAACAAGTGGATGTATTAAGTCTTAAAACCTTCACATTCATAGAGGGGAGGGTGTTTAAATCATAGTTAAAATTTTACAATGTGGTTTCCTTTGAAAATATTCATTTAAGCCTCTAACTCGATGATGTAATGAGATCTTCAAAAATTGTTTTTATTGTGTCTATGTATTGTCATATACTATGATAAAAAGGCTAAACATTCACCTTCTAAACCAATTCTATATACTTCAAGTTATCACCTAGGTACACTCTTGAAAGATTCAAATGTCGAATTCCTCCCATGTGTCTTTAACATATGAAAGAAATTTGTATTTATTCCTCCTAAATAAGCACCTACATGTCTCTTGATCTACTGATATGAAAAGATTTTTTTCAAAGCTTAAAACCATAATATTTCACAAAATAGTTTCTAAAAGAAATGCATAGTATTAGCTTTAAATTCCCATCCTTTAAATTGCTTGTAAGGTCTTCAAATTTCAATCTAACCATAAACCCCGAGGAGTGTCTCAACTTGTGCCCCGATACCTCCTTTCTTCATTTAATGTAAAAATCTCTTTTCAAGGTCCCAATCTTCTCCATGAGGTTTGATTAGCCTATCCCCATGTGAATCACATGTCAAGTAAGGTTCTCAAATATTTGTACATCAATAATGATGACAATTCCTTTTTCGTTGTTATCTAGAACAAAGTTTCTCTATATTTAGAGTCTCTAGGTCTAAATGTGACCTCCTTTTACCTCTATCATAGTCTATTAAGGTTATTCAAAGGTTGAACATATTGCAAAACTAATCAAACTTATTTCATTCAAACCTCCATCTATAAACACGTTCTCACTTGTCACTTAACTCGATTACCTTTAAACGATCACAATTTTCAAAGAAAGGCTCATACAAACAACAAAACACCTACCAAATACATGCATGTAAGGAGTTATGGCAATGTTATAGTCTTCTTACCACCATTATAGATTTATATCAATGAGATTTTCAACTACGCTCATACACTATAAAGCTATAAACACCAAAATTACGAATATAACAAGCATTTACCCTATGACTTAAGACCTAGGTCACCATCATGACTTGAATATTACCTCAATAGGGATTTCACCATCTTATAACATGCTAGGAGGCTCCAAGAATACATCTAAGCATCAATTACAAGCAAAAATTCCCCTCTTAATTCAAATTGCCAATTTTGGAGGGAAACTAACAAATTCAAATTTGTGAAATTCTTACACAAAAACACACACCTAGTAGACCCTAAATGACCTCATAGACCTACCAAACCATTGAAAAATCAAATTTTTTTATGTTACCAACCCTATATATAAGTTAGGAGTGATGCTCCTACATCAACAATCCTAAGTTTTTGTGCAATGAATTACGCCTTTAGTCTAATTTTCCAGTTGTTGTAGTTTTCTCGCTCAACATCTGTGTCTTTTTCAATGCTGAAGTGATTAAAATCCATTTTTAGGATTTCAAAAATTCAAATCATGACCAAAATAAAAATTTATTACAATAATTGAACGTTTTGATAAACAATTAGGTTTTTACGAGGGCACAAAATTGTAAAAGTTTTTAGAAATTCCCCTATCATTCTTAAGTGAAAATATGCATCAAATTTTGGATTTTTTGTCCTCTTTTACACCAAAATTATCTTGTCACAAATTCTTGAAATTTTTTAATCATTTTTAACGATAAATTACATAATTTTAAAAACTAAATAGTAAGTGAAGTTTTTCTATTTTTGAATTAGAGGAGAAATAAACCCTAAAAGTTCTTGACTATGAAATTTTACGTGTCTAATTGTTGTAACACTAATAACACAAAATAATCTTTATGATAACTTGTAAAAACCAAGAATAAAATTCTATTTTTTATCTAGTTTTACAAAAAAGAGAGAATTTTTTTCCTCATATATAAATACTCAATGGAGTGGTTTGACCCCATAACCTATGGTTTGTATAAAATATTCATTACCAAATTATCTAAGAATCATTATGTTTATGTGTATAATAAAATTTAAATTTAAGTTTTACACCCTTAAAAATCATATTATACCACCAAGTACATCATAAATTCCAAGTTTAATTTATAGACGAATATGCGGCACTCCCACAAGACACCACTATTCTTCGTGCATCCAACTCGTATAATCTCTTCATTTGTGTTGCCAAGGTGTCAATCACTTGATCTATAAACAACTCATTTCTTACATATCTTCTTTGACGGTGGATGCAAATGTTACCAAAGAATTGTTAATGAAGTCATTAGCACCCATGATGATTGAGAATATTGACATCCCTATCAATTCCTTTGCACCTTTCTCACCCACCATGCTTCTCAATTATTTTCTCATTTTTTCAAAGTTGTTAATTTTTACTTACAATGAAATTTGACCTCCAAATAGGCTAGTAACCGTGGAGTTGAAGATTCCACTCCTACCGAATCATAGTTGAATAAGTGCAATATAGAAGATCCTTTTGTAAAGGGTGCTAAGAATAGTGGAGATTAAGCACTTTGTCCTAGTTCACAAACAATAATATGAATGATGATTCTTCCATTAGTGTAATGAATATTTGATTATTTGATCCAGAGGATATTTTGAGTAAAGATGATCCCAAAATCTCCCTAAACCATTGTTGTATCAAGAGCGTCTTGAGATATTTCCGTCGATATGAAGAATTCAAAAAATAGAGTTCGTATATGCGAGTTATGGTCCGCTGAAATTTTCAGCCAACGGGAAAAATTTGGGGATTGCGCGCGGAGTTTCTTGATGTGGACGAATGACACCGTGACAAGTGGCACAATTGGTATGAAGAGAATTTTTTTTTTTTTATGTTAGTATTCAACACTTGATTATGAAATGGTGGGCCCCACTATTTGCTAGATGGGGGCCCTCAACCATATTTGGCACACTCTTTTGTGGAGGGGTGATTTGGCTTTCGATTCATATTACCATTGTAGTGCAATTGTATATATATGCCACTATATGCTTTTATCTCTTACACGTGGGATCAACTTGTAGGGTTTTTATATATCGCATTGTATTAAGACGGCTCGATGAGTTATGAAGTAACTCGACATATATTGGAGTCAGCTCGGCCTTGATTCTATGCAACTCGGTGGGGTGGTCAACTCCCCACCAAGTCGACTAAACTCTTATAAACTCGGTGCTATATCCTTAGCATTACAACGAACCGATCAAACCAATGCCAACATGTCCATATAACCTAGCCTTATCTATTGGGTTCCAACTATACACCGAACATACTCCAATGTGGTGCCTTCTAACTTGACTGATCCATGGGTAGTTCAAATGATGCAAAGGTGTGACAACATATACGTGACAAGTTAATTCAACATCTAGCTCAACCATGGGCGTGTGAACCAATACACCGACACCACATAGATGATGTGAGCCAACATTCAACATCTCGGTGGGATATCCATATCCCATATCATTTTTTGGCAAAAAAAAAAGCCAATACGTGGCTGAACCCACGAAACAATGTGCATGAAAACCTTTTAAACAACAAATCAATCTCCCATGCCAAGAATATGGGATTAAACCCCACAATGTGCAAACGCGTTCGGAAGATAAGGAGCAGAGGGGGATCAACCTTGCAACCTATGGGTCATAAAATATGTATCTCGCCATTGAGCTATATATCTCAATGAGTTATAAAAGTGACCCACTCATATTTAAACAAGACTTTTGCCAGATCATGCAGGGATAGATAAGGAGCGGCTTATAAAGATCTTCAATTTTGAAGCACCTAGATTTAGTATCAAGCTTCGGTGTAAAGAGGAAAGTGTTCATAATTTAGAAACGAACACAAAAATATAACTCTTTCTTCATGGAGTTCTATAATTTTCTAAGTGTATGTATTTTTCTGACACTATTTCATGGAGATTGCACCATGGAGGTACTGCAGAGCCACGAATTGATTCGGGAACAAGTTTCTGACATTTTACAAAGTTTTAGAATCAAAATCAACTCTTTAAGTAGATGAAAGTGATCTATTATCCACTTCAAAAGTTAAAAATTGTACTTCAAGTCTTAATTAATAGATCAATCCACAATTAATCGAATATAGAGACGTAGCCCAACTGGGTGAATTTCGTTATCAATTTTGTGGGTTCTTATGGATTTTTATTTCAGTTTAGTTTTTGCTTATGATCATAATTAAATTAGTATAAGGAATGAATAAATTTATTAAGAAAAGAAATTAATTGGAAAAATGGATTTGAGTCAAAATTCGAGAATCCTTCATCCATAACATACAAACTGAATGCACAATCAATTTCAAATTAAAAAATAAAATTGAATGCATTCAAAAATTTAGCTTGTGATCATATTTCAATGGATTTGTAATATTTCCAATTGAATCACAAAATTTGAGTTTAAACGAAAAATTGATCTATTAAGAGTAAATGTAAAAATTGGGGTTTCAATGCAACCAAAAGTGAAACAATAATCACTCGTGATTAATTTTAAAATCTGAATTTCTAAGTATCCGATTTTATTTTTTTAAAATGGTACCAGAGGTAAAAACCGTTTAAACTTAGTAGTGATATGATGGTTGGATAATCCCCTAACACTTGTGGTGGGCTCACTTGCATTGTTAAAAATGTTTATAACAATTGGCCAAGTCAAAATATTGAGGTGGGAATCCCACACCATAGATTCAAAAAGAGTATGAAATAAGGAAATTTTTAAATAATTTAAAAATTTAGCATATGTTGGTCCGAGAAGCTGGGTCAAATAAAAAGCCAAGGAACTATTTAAAAATAGAATCTTGTATTTTAAGTTGAAAGTTTTAACTTCAGAAACAAAATATTGCCATAAAGGATTTAATATAGGTTCTTATGAAATATAAGGTAAGTCAAAAACAAACTTAATTATAGACCAAGGACAAAGGCTGTATTTAGGATCTTAGGTTAATATTAGATGTGCTTATAATAGTATTTAATTTTTTCGAAAATGTTTTTAGGGTTCTAAAAGCAATTATTTTAATTACCACTCGAATATATGTAAAATGGTCCAAAATCAACACTTGTGTATCGCAAAACCAATTAGTGAATTTAGGAGCCTATAAACTTGGAGGTTTTCTCATATTTGAATTTTTTTCCAATTAATCTTGGAAACCTATACATTTGAAACATAAGGAAAATATTTTAAAAATTTGTACAAAAAGTATTAAGCAAAATCTTACTCGTGTGAATAAATGGGCCCACGAGATAATTTTCCAAACATCTTCGATGATTGAATAAATTATTTTCGACAACTATTAGAGGGTGTCTATTGAAATGGAAGGGGAACATTTATATTTCCTCGGTTGTAACCACCCACCAACCATTGGAATCTTTGGTACCATGTGAGATCTGATCACTTAATTAATAATTAATCAATTAAATATTACGTGAGCACATTTAAATAAATTACATTAAACTCTAATGCAAGAAAAGTAAATAACATGAGACATATGTATTTAACATGGAAAACCCTCCATTCACCTCACTCATCTCCATAATTCTAATTCTCCCACATGAATTATTTTTCACCTAACCCTCGTTTAAAAGGGTGTTTCTTCTAATTAAAATATGCTATATTCTAATTTATTTAATTATAAACTATAGTTTATATATAACTAGAACACTTAATATTAATGTTCTAAATTTTTTTGTTGAAGCAAGTAATGTTGTAAGTAACTATAAGAAAGAATTCTTGTTTTACCTTGGTTTTTATTGGCTTTGTGTGGATTCAAACTCTGTTGCTTTGTTATTATAACACTCAAAATTGGTGATGGTTGAAAAATTGTAATAGAAGTCTATCTTTCTCAAATTATTTTTAAATTTACAAGCCCAAATGTTACTTCAAGATGTGTAATCTTTCTTTTGGAATGAGGAAACTTAATTTAGTTTTTATCATCATTTGTTCAAAGTAAATTTGAAATAAATGTACAAACCTTTCCATCTCTCTCTCTGTATATATATATATATATATATATATATATATATATATACTTTTTATATATAAATATAAACATGTGGTTTGAATAAAATTGTTATGAAAATAAGGAAACATTCCTGATACCAATGTGGTTATATTTCAAAATTGAATATAAACGTGAAATTTTACCCTACATATATATTATAGCAAGGAAAATGGCTAAGTACTAGCCATGCACGTAGGATAAGACTGCGCACGGGAGGGCGAACATGGACTAAGAGGAAAATATCTAAGGATTGAAAGGGACTCACCGAAGCATGCATGCAAGAACATGGAGTGAATATAGGTTAATGTGTGAAGGTGCACATAACACGTAGAAGGAGTTCCGCACATGCACGAAGGTTTCGTGGACTTAGCTTATTTCAAAGAAAAGGCTAAAAATAGGAAAAATTAGACATGGTGTAGTAAGCAATAAAGGTCTAGAAATAGGCAAGGAAAAAGGTAAAGCACATGTGAGGAATAAATATATTTATAGGATTAAATAATGGATGATTCCCGACTATTTATAGAAAAATTGAGAGTTAAAGCAAAGTTGTAAAAGGCATGCAACATATATTTAGGATGTTTATTCTTAGGATAACACATATGAGCGGTGAAGGGCAAGTCCCCATAGTATAAATAGGTGTTGCACTCTTTGTAAGAGAGGAGGCTAATGGGGTAATTGATATATGTGTGGGAGATATATGTAAGTGTTGGAGATGAACAATGTATGCACACATGAATGTAATCAACTTATAGATGTAATCAATGAGTTATGTAATAGAATGACTTATGTTTATGATGAATAATAATGGATTTTTATGTTTAATAGTGAGGGAAATGATGGTGTTAATGACCTAAGTTGATTACATTTTTATAATATGTTTACCTCTGTTATATTGTGTATTATCTTCATTCATGTTATAATGGTTAAGTATGTTAACCACATATTGACAAGTGAAACAAAGGAGGAACTTGGTAGGTTGCATGTGCTTTGGGTGAGCGCCTTGGAATATGTCTAGGTGAAGCTATAACATGCCCAACCTTGTGAAGTGTTGGAAAATAGACTCCAAAATTTTGGTTCCATTGTCAGGACCTCTTTTCATTATGCTCATCAAGATGTGGCATGCATATGGCATTTTGGCTATTCTGGAGAATTTTGAGTGTTGGCTGATGACGAACAAGATGAATTTTCTTAGAGATACAACACTAGACAAGATTTTAATGAACACAAGTGGGTAGAAGAAAATCTATATGATTCATTATATGAACCATTTTTTCATTTTCTTCCTAGTAGAATTTACGAGTGGTTATCCACTTACTCCAAAAATGGGTCTCTGGATAGGAAAGAAGCACATGTGGAGCTGGGATAAGTACAAGTACTCTCGATTTTGATGAACCGGGACACATATTGTAGATCACTGGTGGGAAGGTGTGTTTCACAATTATACCTTATAGTATGCAATTTTGACATAATCATGCCCAAAGGAAGCCAAGTTTTAGTTTCTACATGAACATAGAGGATTTTATTTGCATGCGCTACCTTTAACAATGAATATTTTGATGACTAATCTAGGGATAGAGAATTTACCTATGGAAGGATAAGAAATTCACCGCTTAGGGGCATGAAGAAGGTTTGGGAAAGATGGCATTAGTCCAAGCATAAGAAATAGATAGAGAATAAATATTGCACATGTATAATGATACATGAGAGAGGCTAGTTGAAGAGGTGTTGAGATTGAGAGGAATGATGTTGGGAAGAAGTGGTAAGAACCCTGCAGAAGGAGAGGGACTGCAGGATCATGTCTTTCTAGTATTGGGGAAGCACAATAGAAGGAACCCTTCAGCATCTGACGAGAGTGAGTCTGAGGAAAGAATGAGAACCAATGGAATCCATATGACCCATCTTAGACACATAGCCCTTGTGGATATTTTTTGGAATTTGAAAGTTCTTATATAGAATCATCATAAAGACAATGAGTAAGAAGGTAATCAAGGATCACCACGTTAGGTTGGAGATATAGGTAGGCTCATTTTAGTATCAAAGCAGAGGCACAAAAATAAAGGTGATATATATGGTAGCACAACAAAGCTCTCGTGTTTAGAAAAATATTTTTGGAAGTAATCTGCAGTAGGCACGACGTCAAGTCAAAGCAATGGCATGCTACCCATTAGAGGTAATATTATAGGTGGACTAGTGCCAAAAATAGTTGGTGTGCGCTTAAACACTACTACAGGGCCTTAAAGTCATGGTAGGAGGCTTGGGAGGCTCGGTCCACCACACAGGAAATCCTAATGGAGGCTTGGGCTCAGGATCTAGCCCCACTCCAAGACAAGGACCAAAACAACCTTAGGAACCACCACAAAAATCCCTTAGATATTTTTTGAGATGCCCCTTAATTTTCTAGAATATCGAGGTGTGGAAGATGTAGTCAAGAATTTGCACAAGTGTGAACTATTATGGAGGTCCAAAGGAATAAAAAACTAGATTGAAAGGTTATTGCGTTTACAACAACACTTCAGGGTCATGTGCATAGTTGGTATAGGAAGTATGATCCACACCAAACTAGTGGAATATGATGTGTCTCTCGCTGCCTTATTGGTTGAATTTCATATACCTAAGTTTGAGCAGAAGAGAATTAGCACACCGAAAGACATAAATTAGGGCTTGTCTAAGAGTGTTAGAGAGTATGACGCACATTTTAAGACTTTATTGTCCAATATTTCCTATGACATTCATCATATATATCATGCGCAATGGTTTGTAGGAGGATTGCTAACACCTTTCTGAAGGGCACTATTACATAAGATATTAATTGACTTACATGAAGGTCTTGAAGAAAAACTATGCACATAAGTGGTTGGGATCGTGGACAAAGGAGTAAGTCCATTTTTGAAGCTCGGATTATAGCAATGACTAATTAGTTGGAAAATTTATCTACTAATTTAGTTGATGAGATGCGTAGCAAATTTTGGTGTATCGATTTTGAAGTGGAAGGACATTCAAAGGGTATATTTCCACATAGGAATATACGTACATTGTTAACATCTTGTGAGATTTTTCACAAGAATCATGATGTTCAAATCGTATGCTTTTGCAATGCATTATGCGAGAAGAACATGTAATTGTATAATAAAATGTGTGATTCACATACTCTTACACTACCAATTATCATTTGATTGATCAAATTCATGAGGCTTGTGAAACAGGGGTTGTGTCATATCAATGTATAGATTATCTTGTAGGTGCAAGAGGGACAAAATAATAAGGTATGTAAAAATGGTAATGGAGGATTTAGATGTAGATATAGAGGTAGAGGCCATGGTAGCTGAGGAAGGTTTGCATGAGGACCCTATTACACATATGAATTTCCTAATCACTATCAACGTGAGTGCCCAAAGAATCAGACATGCACATATTGTGGTAAGGCACGTAAGGTTGAAGATTGTCTATATTTATATGCCCACATGTGCAAAATTAAATAGAAGGATAAGGGGGCATACATGATTAAGGTCGAACATGCCAAGCAAGGGAAATGGACACGTAAGAATTCAAGTATGGTAGAACCTCAACCATTATTGGTCACTACACCCACAAAAGAAATGTGCATGCGATCAAGGTTGAAATGTGCAAAATTAAATAGAAGGATAAGGGAACATACATGATTAAGGTCGAACACGCCAAGAAAGGGAAATGGAAACATAAGAATTCAAATATGGTAGAACCTCAACCATTATTGGTCACTACGCCCACGTAAGAAATGCACACGTGATCAAGGAAAATAAATAACACCGATCGAAGGGAGGAGGTTATTAATATACATTATCAAGATGTAGTACATTAGAAGGAAGTATATCAAGAGATTGTGAGCATCATTAGGGAAATCTAAGGAGATATACAATTTTTAAAGGAACAAGCACGTAAGAGGGAATGCGTGAAGAAGGTTGAATTACCACATAAAGATGTGGATGAACTCAGAGAGGTATGCAAGATGCTTCAGTAGAGAACATCATACCTCTATTGGGAGAATGGTCATGAGACAAAATGTTGCGGGAAGGTATAGAAAAGGAGTGCAAGATTCTCCACACTAATTTAACACCACAAGATCATGAGTATGAAACATAAATCAAATTAGATGCAATGATAAATGGATGGTTGGTAAGTAACATTCTCATTGATACATGCGTAGAAGTAAATGTCCTCACACTTGATGCTTAGAACCAAATGGGAAGGCCTCTCATTGAATCCATCCATGAATGTGTTAACTATGGCTAATATGACAAGGGATATACCTATTGGGGTATTGAAGGATGATTCTATCACCATTTAAGGAGATAATTTCAAAGGTGATTTTGAGGTATTGGAATTGGCTGAAGTAGATAACTTTCATGCGTTATTAGGTTTTCCTTAGTGTTATGACAACAACGTGGAATTTCACTTTAACAATCACTATGTGATCTTTGAGAGAAAAGATGAGTGTGTTGTGATACCAATGGATGATAAAAATATTGTTCTTTACATAGAGACCATCAATGAATAATATCTCAATAAAATCTATGCATATATAGTGCACAACCCGAGAAAATGTGGAGCCATCAAAGGAGGGCATGATTCAATGGGAAGACACACACCCATAATTAATACTATTAGTGTAGCTTGTGATATTTGGGCTTGTGGAGCTTATGAAATGGCTGGTCCCGATGTTTAAGGAATAATGAAAATGGTGATTAGGCTTCAACCAGTTAGGCGATTAGTTAAGGTTAGTTTTCCGAAGTATACTCGAGAAGAAAAATTGAATCATTCTTTCACATGATGGAGGAACAAAGGGCACAATGAGGGGGATAGAAGAAACATGTTGGTATACACATTACATGAAACCACATCAAATTAGTGGGATACACAAGATACATATTATTTGGATGACGTAAGATAAGAGTAGCCTTCTTGAAAAGGTTTGTTAGAAATAATATGCCTTTATCGTTATAGGATTATGATGGGAATACTTATCCCATGGTACATGTTCACAAATTTGCAAGAGGAATTGGGTGACAGGGAAAGATGTTTTTCCACCATCAATGTGGGTACATAAGTTCTATTCTACTTTACATAGTTGTGCACATTCCTAGTATGTACATGTTTTTTTATAGATAAATTTTGGAAAGCCTCTAAGGGCCATATACAAAAATATATTACAATGATATATCATAACCATAAAAAACATCTATCAAAAAAGCGATACAAAAAGAAACCATGCTCAAGTCAAAAAGGGATCAATCTACAAGAGAAGCAACACGAATAAAAAAACCACCCAAACCATCAACAAACTAACCAAAACAAAATACCAAAGAAAAAGGTCAACAACAAGGCCACAAACAACTCCTCAGGTACTTTTGGCCCGTGTCCTCAAACTCGGTCCAACTACCCCACCCTTGCTGGCACATTCATCTTCATCATCAGAGTTGCTAACCTCTAACATAATTTTCTTCCCCTTCTCATCTGTTACCATCTCCTGAAGGATATCCAACCTATTTCTAAGCATCTAAAGCTCTAGCACCATAATGTTGAGCTCCTTTGATTAAACTCTTATTCTCAAATTTCAAGCGAGTAACCATATCTTCAAGGATTTCAATTTTACTGGAAAGGAAATTTATGAAAACATTTCCCTCACTCCAACCCTTTGAAGTACTTGTATCTGGATTCTTCCCTATAAGAAATTGAAGAGAAGACACAAGCATCCAGCTTCCTTCTTAGCCTTCTCTTTCAAAACATTGAGCCTGCATCTATCATCCAGAGTCAAATGTTCTTCCCAATATTCACCATACCTAATTCCAACACTTTTGGATTCAAGAATTGGGGTACCAGCTTTGAACAAAAGAAGAATTAAACCTTGTGCAACGAAACATCCACAGTCTTCGCTTGAAAATCTTTCACCGAAGCTTGCAGGAATTAAATAAATAGAAAGGAATTCTCACCTTCCTATTTCTATGGAAGTGATTTAAAAACATGAAATTTTGGGTATGGAGCTTCCTAAACTTCCCATCAAGAGTGAAATACTTCATAATAATAAAACAAACCTTAGGCTAGCGCCACGAAAGAGAGTTTCGGGATATACCATCATCCATATGAACAATCTTCTCATCAATATCAAGGAAATTGAAAAATTCCTCCTGAAACCACTTTCTGTCCTTAAAACCTTACATCCATTACAATCCATATTAGTAACCTTACCAATCAATTCCTCTAAAACTAGAAGACTCACACCATGCATAGTCACAACCCCTTTATCCTAAACCTACACAAACTCCTTCAAAACATTCTCATCATAACCCTGAAGCCTCTAAAAGAAATGAGTAACTCCCCCATTTTTAAAGATATCCCAGATGTCCATATCCCTTTCCATAGCCGAAAAGATGAAGGCTCCACCCTCACTCATTGCCACCCATGATGGAGGAACTATACAACACCTACAAAAACTAGAACGAACAAAAACTACCCGCATAAAACCAAACTGGGAGTAAAATAATAGAACTTTGGGCCTGCACATATGATAATGAGAGAAAGGATTACACAAATCCAAATCCCACACTTGACATAAATATCACTCTGCATGAAGGACAACCCTAGTTGATGGTGGCAGATCCACCTCATCTTGCCATATATGATTATGATGAGCCCGTACTCCATAACTAGCCAATGTGTCTACACAAGCATTCGCTTCCCAATACACATGTTCAATTCAAATCTCCTCAAAATTTAATAATAAAGTCCTAATATCATCCATAATAGCATTCAAATTAACATGATATTTCGATTTACCCTTCATCACATTAATAATGTACAAAGAGTCCCCTTCCACATAAAGTTTTCTAATTTGATAATGATTAGCCCACTTTAAACCATACAAAACTGCATAGGCCTCCACATAATTATTGGTTTTATTTCCTATAGGCATAACATAGGATATAAAGAAAGAACCATTGTCCCTTCTAATAATACCACCCACACCTACTAAACCCAAACTACTTTTGGTAGCACCATCAAAATTAAGTTTCATCCATCTAGCCATAGGTTTTTCCCACTTCACATTATCCCTGATATTATTCTTCCATAGCGAACTCTGTTGAATGCTTTTACCAACTCCTAGAGCTTGAATGATTTCCCTTTCACAATTAGGAACACTTTTTTCTTCCTTGAATCTAATAATGGAAATATTATTAATCAAAGCTCCCATAATCATATTCCCCACTCTATTAGAAGTTTTTGTTTTTCCTTAAAAATCCTATGATTTCTTTCAAGCCATATTCCCCATATGAAATGGGGTAACACCAAATTCTAGGCTTTTGACAAACACCTAGAAGAAAAGGAACAATTCCATTGTTCATACTAGTCAGTAAAAGTTTCTAAATAAACCCACGAGACCTGAAATAATCTCATAATTTTGGAGAAGAATTTTTGAGAAAAGGGACATTAGAGGAACAAATTTTGAATTGTTTCACTATCATATTTACATAGAATGCACCTTGATGAGTGCATTTTTGGCTCATTAATATCATTTCTTCGACTGAAAATACTCTTTGTGATATGACTTATTTGTATATGGGGATGTTTTGTGTAGTCATATCTTAGTAGGTTGATGAATTTTCCTTGCTATTATTTATGAAAACCGTTTATCCCATGAACCTCCTACTAACTACCTTTATGAGATCAAATGTGATGATGTGTGTAGGGAATTATAGAAGTTATTGGTGGATAAGAATCCCAAGTTCAAAGCATGCGGTGAAGATTGTTTTCATCGAATTGACCTATTAGCTTAGGCTTGATTCTAACGCCCCATAGGAATCTGATTTTTAAATGATATTTGATGGATAGTGTTTAATGCCGCCTTATATGGTGGATCTTGTAACCAAAATTATCTATATGAAGACTTTGTCTTCAAAACTTGAGTACCAATTTTTGATTATCAAAGAAGATTATCTGCATACTTTTCTGGATTTGTTTTTTTGATGTGTTATGAATTCATTTTGAAGTTAGTGAAAGCCACGAAATTTTGAGAAATAGAAGTTATTGATCACTCTATCCCAAGGAAGAGCAAGGGCCCACTCAACCGAGGAGATACGAGGTTACTTTGAGTTCATGCATACAGTTCTTCGATTAGTTTTACTGTAATTATCATTTGATGAGTTTTACATGCATGCTTTGATTAACTATCTCTGCTTTCTCCATTACCACTTTCGCTTAGAGTAGATGCTTTTGTTATGAAAATCTAGTTCATGAACAGTCTTGCTTTCTGCTAAAAATTCCATTTATTCAGTTGTGATTTAATTTGTTAAGAATAAGTGTGTGCGTATTTTATTTTACAAGAGAATATTAGTTTCTAAAATTCCTTTCATTATAAATAGTTAAATTTTGTAGACTTGTATTTAATTTCAGAGATTTTAACGCACACTAAAACTAAGCAACCCCCAATGCACTCAACGCATAACCGGTTCTATTAGACTCCATTGCATATTGCCTAGAGACAATCCTTGTTGTTTAGAATGACACTAACAAATATTATGTCAGTTAAATGATTGGAAGAATACAACGACCCATCATTTTTGGTGCCATTACCAAGGACTATAACCATAAGCTCCATTACTTTACTCTATTTTGCTATGGCTTTTAATGGAGTTCATATAGGAATCCAGAGTTATCTCGACCTTGATTTATAGCACACATATTCAACAAAGGGAGATTTATAGCATGCAATATTCAGAAAATCTCTTTAGACACTTCACAAGAGAGAAACACCGAGAGTGATGATTCCAATTCAACACCTAGAACCTTTTCTAAGCATTATTTATCCTCTTCACATCATTCTCGCAATGGGGTATCTTAGGAATGTTGAAGAACAACCTTTAGGACGAACCATTACACACCCCATTGTCCTCGATGCAGATGAGGATGCACCCATGAAAAACATCTCACCATCCATCCTACCCCTCTTTTGAGGAATGACCAAAGAAGACCCGATCGGTTTACATTTGAATTTAAAATCCTGTGCATGATATATGACTACCGAAATTATAATAAAAACTCAAACTATTTCCTCCACTCTCAAAGATTCTCGCTATGAGATGGTTTATGGGGTTACCATCTAACTCCATTAATTCTTGGGAAGCCATGGAGACATCCTTCCTGGATAAATACCAAGACTATTGTAGAGGAAGGGATAGGAAGGAAGATTTATTCCAAATACGGAAAAAGGAAGATGAGAATCCAGAGGATTATCTAGATAGATTCCTCTTTCTCCATAAACACAAAGTGGGTATGAGTTACATGCAGGCATCACTAAAACAGTCTTTTTGAAAGGACTGGATGAGGAAACCAGGGCTCTCTCCATCTCATGGGAGATGGAGATGTGCATAAGCTCACCATGGAACAAATTACTGAGCTATGTAGAAGATATTCTAGAACACAGGAGGAATACGAAGGAAACAAACATCCATGTCTTTGAATACCTCCGAACTTCTAGAAGAAATGGCCAACATGAAAATACATTCTACTCGAGATTAACATCCACCATAGATGGACTCAAGGCCAAAGCCACCCCTACTAAAGAACCATTAGACATGTATTGCCCTAAATTTCGGAAGAGACACCCCTTGAGAGAATGTCCTTTGGATGTCACAGATATGTGCTTAATCTGTGAAGTTACTGACCATGACACTAAGCATTGCACACTTCTACCACAATTGAAGGGAGGTTTGAATGCCATCTCTCAAACAAGTGCTGAATTAAATTTTTCCAAAGACCAAACAATCAGGGTGGGTTCCCATCTAGACCAACTCAAAATCCCTGGAGAATGCCATGGCCAAATCATGCCTCTCAGTCTTCTTGGGGACAGCCTGAGTGGGCAAACTCAAACACGATGACTTATCCATATCAACCACCTTGACAAATACCTACACTCACCTGGGTTGGGATCCACCACCCGTAACCAATCCTTGCACAATTATTAGTGGGTTCCTCAAAATTTTTTAGCCAAAATCAGTCCTAGCACCACCACAAAACAATAATCAACAATGCAGTTCCAGTAGCCACAAAAGCTTTAATGCCTCCACCTCAAGCCTACAAAAATCAAGGAAAAGAAACACAAACAGAAATTTTGGCTCACCTGTATCCAATCCTAAAAATAAACAGACAGCTTTGATTGATGACACAGATGTAGGTAACACCATGCAAGTTAACACTATTGGTAATTTATGATTACGATCTGACAAAATATTGAACCCTCTTGTTGTTATCATAGAACTGCCTGATGATGCCGATAAGGAAGAAAAAATTGAGGGTAACACTGGTTCTTCACCAATGCCAGATAAACAGGATGATCAAATACCCAAAAAGACTACAACCCCTTTTCTTGAGCGATTACAAGACACTTGTACTGCAGATGAAACATAACTAGTTCAAGAATTGAAAAAAGAACATATTGAGGTTCCACTACTACGTGTAATAAGGGACATCCCCGAAGTAAACCAAACCATTAGAAACGAATGTATAAAGACACCAACAAGAAAAAAGAAAAACCCAAAGACTATCAGAGTCGAAGGGAATTTGGCTGATTTAGTTGTTGACACCCTTATCTCACCAAAATATGGGGATCCTGGGAGCCCTGTCATTAATATTTGTATAAACAACCAATCAATATCTAATGTTTTGGTGGATCTTAGTTTCATTATTAATGTCATCACAACATAAATGTTTAACCTACTATCCTCGACAGGACTTCAACGAACTAGCACTTTTTTTGTAGTTAGCAGATCAATCCATTGTTGTACCTGATGGTGTGGTTGAAGATATAATGGTCATTGTTGAATCATAGGAGTACCCAGTTGATTTCATGGTTTTACTGACCTAAAGCTCGAAGTTGGGATACCCAGTCATCTTGGGAACACCTTGGTCGCATACTGGTTATGCGTACATTGGTATGTAGGTCGAAACATGACAATTCTAAATGGGTAGAAATCCAAAGACATTTCATTATATCCTCTTGCCCAACCTTATACGAACAATTGTGACCATGTATGGGTGGATTATTTGGATGCTAACTCTTTGAGTTCTTCTTTTACGCCACTATTGCAAAAGACACAATCATATGACGGAAGCTACAGAGCCATATGTGGTGACTAATTCTAAGGACTCGCAACTACGGAAATCAACACTACTGCACGAAATTCAAAATACCAAAGATTAGACATTACCTCTGTTGAGTCTGGTAGGAAACTCTATGCTTATAATTCCAAACATTTAGTTCCTGATTTCTATTGTCCTTTAACCAAGGTTTTGTCTTTTGATAACATATCCATCCTGCACATGCTTCAGCCCCATGTTTTCCCATTGAATTCTTTTATCACTAGTACAGAGCTTGCTCTTACGAATGATACTAAGCAGGTGCTTGTCAGTATGGGTAGAGAGCTGACTATAGGAAGTGACTTGGAGGTCAATCAAGAAGCTAGGGTGCTTGAGGTTCGAAGAAAATTCTCATGCTTTTGCTTGGGATTACACTCGATATGAAAGGAATTCATCCTAGCATCTCAGTACACATCATATTTACACCGATGACGTCAAACCTATAAGGCATCCGTAATGAAGAATCAATCCAATATTGAGAGACATAGTCAAAACTGAGATCAAAAAGCTCCTAAAGGTAGGTTTCATCTATCCTATATCGATAGTCGGTGGGTTTCCCCATTAGTTATTGTTCCCAAGAAGAATGGTAAGTGGATAATATGTGTTGATTACATGGAACTTAACAAAGCCACCAAGAAAGATTATTTTCCCTATCTTTCATTGACCAAGTCCTAGACAATTTGGTGGTAAGAAATATTTCTCTTTCTTGAATGGGTTTATTAGGTATAATCAAATTAGTATTACCCCGTTGATTAGGATAATACTGATTTTACATGACCTTGGGGTACATTCCCTTACTGAGTCTTAACTTTTGGGCTTTGTAATGCCCTTACTACATTTCAAATGAGTAGTCTTGGCCATTTTGCAGATATTGCTAACGATCGTGTTGAGGTTTACATGGATGATTTCAATGTCCATGGATCTACTTTTGAAGAATCTTTGAATAATCTTGAGAAGGTACTCAATCGATATGAACAACACCAACTATCTCTCGAGTCATGAAAAATGTCTAATGATGGTTGATCAAGGAATTGTCTTAGGTCACCATGTTTCAGCCCAAGGTATATAGGTGGATCCCAAAAATATATCAGTCATCACCCAATTACCTACACCAGCTAATCAGACTAACATCGAAATTTTCATTGGCCATGCGAGTTATTACCACCGGATCATAAAATATTTTAGCAAAATTGCTGCCCCAATGTTTTCATTGCTAACCAAAGATTGTGTTTTTGAATGGTCTTCTCAGTGTCAACAGGCATTTGATTCCATCAAAGAAAAGTTGATAACCGCCCCTATCTTACGTGGCCCTGACTGGGGACAACCTTTCCATATCCACACTGATGCTTCTAATACAGCCATGGGCGCTGTCCTTGGACAAAAAGACTCAGAAGATGATATGTATGCAATTTAGTTTATTAGCAAAAATCTAACTCCTACGAAAAGAATTACATTACTATGAAAAAGAGTTTTTGGTCATTTGTACATGCTTTTAATAAATTTCGTCATTACATCACTTTGGATATAAAAATTTTGTTTACAAAGTGACCACTACCCTTCATATTTGATGAAAAAACAAGTGGTTGGTGGAAGGCTCATTCGTTGGTTACTCTTTTTGCAAGAATTCAAACTCACTATTATAGATTAGCCTAGGAAATCTAACGTTGTTCCCGACTTTATTTTTAGAATAAATGTTTTAGGTGATGACGAAGAAGTCCAAAACCAATTCCCGATGAACACTTGTTTTCTATCTCTACTAAGACTCCCGGTTTGTTGATCTCACCAATTATTTAACAACAGGAAGTTTCCTACCTATTTTACTCACAAGGAAAGAAGGTGATTGGTTAGAAATAGTGCAACATATGGATGGTGTAACATGTTCTTATTTAAATGTTGTCCTAACATGGTTCTTTATAGGTGTGTTCGAGAGGATGAATTACATGACATACTGCGAGCATGTCATGATGAGCCAGGAGGTGGATATTATTCAGATTAAACAAACAATTCACAAGATCCTTGAGTAGGGTACTATTGGCCTTCCTCTATAAGACTCACAAAAAGTATGTGTGGCGGTGTGATGCATGCCAATAAATGGGAAAAACTACACTTTCTACGGAAATGCCTCTCGAACTCTCGGTTGGTTCTAGGACCATTTGAGAAATGGGTATTGATTTTGTTGGACCATTTGATCCTCCATCTTTCAGGAAGGAGTATCTCTTGGTATGCATAGACTATGTCACCAAATGGGCTGAAGTTCAAGCATTGGCATCCGCCAATGAAGAATCTATTGCTAATTTTCTCTACAACTAGATATTGCTACGATTTGGAGCACCAAGGGCCATTATATTTGATCAAGGTCCTCAATTTGTTTCAAATATGATTGAAGCTTTCTTAGGAATCTATAGAATTAGGCACCGAAATCATAACCATATCACCCTCACCAATGAGAAAGTGGATGTAAGTAATCGAGAACTTGAGAATATTCTAACTAAGGTGGTCAATGCCGATAGAAATAATTGGGTACCAAAGCTTCCTGAGGCCGTATGGGCCTACAACATGACCTAGAAAACAACTACTGGTTTCTCTCCCTATGAGCTGGTCTTTGGGAAGAAGCCACTGTCACTTTGCTGAGTTCGAGTTGTGCACCTGGTGAACAACATTGGAAGTTGGGATCGATTTAAATTAAGCACATCATGAACAAGTGTTGCAGTTGAATGAATTAGATGAAATGCGGATGGAGGCACAGTAGAAGACTGAAATTCAACAACATCAACGGAAAAATTGGCATGATGCTCACATAAAAAAAAGGACATTTCATGAAGGATAGTGGGTTTTACTATTTGATTCCCACTATCGCAGCTTTAAAGAAAAGTTATGTACGCGTTGGTTGGGTCCCTATCAGGTAAATCAAGTGTTTGATAATGGATCTATTTGATTGATAACGATTGATGGAGACAAACAGACTCTTCTGGTGAATGGGCATAGGCTCCGAGTTTATCACCAACCGTTGGATAAGAAGAATTTCACCGATGACATTCTATTATGAATAGATATGCATGCTAAGGAGGCTCTTTACCTCTCACGCATGAAGTAATAAATCTCTTGCAAACTAAATAAAGGAAGAAGATCCTTCATTCAATCTTCTTCCCTTAGCAATTTTATTAATTTCCAACAAATGCAAGAATTTTCATTATTTCTACTACCGCTAATCATGTTTCATCCCAAATTACAGGGCATAGGAATCTACGGATATCAGCTGACTAAATGTGGCATGGGTAAGTGCATTTTAACTTGCTAATGATATTTCTATGTGAAACATTTCCCCATGTATTCATTTTTCATTATGACGCCATCATGAAATGATTGCTATGGTCATTCTGGATCTCTTTCCAAATCTGGCTCTATGAATGATGACATAAAAGGAGTAATGGCTCATAAATCACCACATGCTTTGATGTGTCACACTCTCTAATGTCAGGATAGGTGGTACTTTCTCCTCAACCATGGGATATGTGCCGCCACAAAAATCTTAATCTCACACGGGTGGCTGGTCTCATCACTATTTTTTTCACTTTGTCACCTTCGCTTGATGTTGCGCTACCCAAGGAATATGGTGTCATTTGAAATTTAATTCCTTTGTAACCACTTCTTCCCATTGTGGTATGCACATCAATCACGACTAGTTTTATCAGACACTGGATGGGAAATGGAAGAGACGCTCTGCTCTGGTTTTTTCTGCTATCGTGTATTTCTCACTTTTTGGCTCAGCATGGGACCGTGAAAGACAGCAGAACCTGCTTCACTTGAAACTTTGCTCTTGAATGCCACCCTTTCGTAGGTATTTCATTATTTTGGATGGTTGGATTTCATTCGGTAGTTTGAAGGTTTTGATGAGGGCATTGTGGAAGAGTTCTTGAATAATTTTGTGTCCACCTACTTGCAAGTTGGTGGACAGAGAGTTGAAATTACCAGGTCAGTCATTTCGACTGTCTGACCGGCCAAACTTCGGTTTAAAGGTTATGGTGAATTCCCCTTTGCAAAGTTTGATTGCTCAGTTCCATGACGAAGGAGAGGCACTCCCGGAGGTCATCCCGACTCCATTGGGTGTTCAAAAGGGTGTTAAGCGGACAAGATTACCTAGAATCTGGGGTGAGATTGCTAAATGGGTAAATAGGTATTTAATATGCGATGGCTAGGCCTCATTGCAGGTGGCGATACACTCAAAATACTCATTCACCTTAAAAAGACATGTCAACCATGCCCTTCGGGTGAATCTGCCAGAGTACCTCGCGAGAATCCATCATTAAAGTTTGCGGTGCTCCGAAATTCAAAATTTACTCTGTGAATTTTATTTACATAACATGATAGTGACCAATGTCCCTGATTTCTTGATCAACCTATTTGTGGGAGATTTTCAAATTAAAGCCTTTCAGTCTGTATTGTGGAATTAGATAATTTGGAGGTAAAAAATAGATAGTTTAAATAACACTGCTCAGTCCACCATATTTTACATTCGCCTAACTCATCATACATATGTCACCCTGTGGAATTTTTTTTGATCATTATACTATCAGGCAGGGGTTGGGGTGAATGCTTCTCAGATTTTGATTCAGTGTCTAATTGATTTCAAAAATTATAGTTAGGATAATTTTGGGGCTGCTTGGCAAGCTTGTGATAGGAGATGGGATATTTTAAGCCTACCATTGAAACGTAGGGAGGTTCTCTCTCCCCAGAATTTGAGTTGGAGCATGCGCAGGGGTGATGCTCTCATCACCATTATCAAACAAACTAATGAGAAAAGCAGCTAGCAATACACTGATGAATGGGTAGGCCTCCAAGTACGGCCTCCACTCCTCTTGAGCCCTCTCACGACATGGCAGAACAATGCAGCATAGTCCCATGATAGTTTCACTACCTGGGTGGAAATTACCTCCAATACTCAGGGATGCAAGAATACCACAAAGCAATACACTAATCAATTCGAGGAGTATGACAGGCTAAAAACTTGGAAGGTGAGCGGGCGTAGATGAGTTGCATTAGGACAACAACGGTAAAGTCGGGAGGAAAATGATGAGTGCATTGTTTGGCTCATTAATATCATTTCTTCAGACATGGAAATACTCTTTGTGATATGACTTATTTGTATATGGGGATGTTTTGTGTAGTCATATCTTAGTAGGTTGATGCATTTTCCTTGCTATTATTTTTATGAAAATCGTTTATCCCATGAACCTCCTACTAAATACCTTTATGAGATCAAATGTGATGATGTGTGCAGGGGAATGCTTTGGAAGTTACTAGTGGATAAGAAGTCCGAGTTCGAAGCATGCGGTCAAGACTATTTCCATCGAATTGACCTATTAGCTTGGGCTTGATTCTAATGGCCCATAGGAATCTAAGTTTTAAATGATATTTGATGGAAAGTGTTTCATGCCGCTTGATATGGTGGATCTTGTAACCAACATTATCTATATGAAGACTTTGTCTTCAGAACTTGAGTACCACTTTTTGATTATCAAAGAAGATTATCTGCATACCATTCTAGATTTGTTTTTTTGATGTGTTATGAATTCATTTCGAAGTTAATGAAAGCCATGGAATTTTGAGAAATAGAAGTTGTTGATCACTCTATCCCGGAAGAGCAAGGGCCCACTCAACCGAGGAGATACGAGGTTACTTTGAGTTCATGCATACAATCCTTCGATTAGATTTACTGCAATTATCATTTGATGAATTTTACATGCATGCTTTGATTAACTATCTCTCCTTTTTCCATTACCTCTTTCACTTAGAGTAGATGCTTTTTTATGCAAATCTAGTTCATGAACAATCTTGATTTCTCCTAAAAATTCCATTTAGTCAGCTTGTGATTTAATTTGTTAAGAATAAGTGTGTGTGTATTTTATTTTACGGTAGAGAAGATTAGTTGGTAAAATTCCTTTTATTGCAAATAGTTGAATTCTGTAGACTTGTATTTAATTTCCATAGATTTTAACTACACTTTCGTAGAATAGTCACTAAAAGTAAGCAACCCCAACAGTACTCAACGCATAACCGGTTCTCCTCGACTCCATTGCATATTTCCTAGGACATAGCCCTGGTTTAGAATGAAACTGACAAATATTATGTTAGTTAAATGATTGGAAGAATACAGCAACCCATCACACCTATTTGGGATCAACATACCTTTATCCTGTAAACTATCAGCTGTAAGAATTTTATTTTGAATGACATGCCACAAAAATAAATTCACCTTGGGAATAAGAGTACTGTCCCAGAGATATTTCCACCATGGGTTTGGTTGAGGACCATTACGAGCAATACAATATCTAGTTCTCACAGAGTACTCACCATCCTTTGTCCCTGCCCATATAAGAACATCTGGTTTAGGTCTTGATGAAATATAAACACCACCTAGATTAGTATTGAGATTTTGAAGAGCCTCCTTGATATTCTCATCTTCACCATCCCAATGAAGAGGTCTCCAAGACCAACCCCAATATGTTCTAATCCAATAGTCTCTCAAAAGGCTGCCCATTGTAGAAATGAAATGATTAGCAACATTTCTCCACAACGGCTGGTTTAACAGAGGTCCTTCATCAATCCACCAATCCTGCCAAAATTTACTGCATTACCATCACCAATTTCCCATTTACTCCCTTTCATCAACAAACCCCTACACTTTACCAAACCATTCCAAAAAAAAGAGCCTTCAGGAATGATATCATTTGAAATAAAAGAGATCTTCTCAGCATACATGTATTTAGCTTTAAGAATATTAGCCCACAATCCATCCTCCTGTTGAAGTCTCCACCATACCTTCACCATAAGAGCCATATTCATGTTCTTAAATTCCTTCAAACCCAATCCTCCCACATTCTTTGTGAGTAACCCTATCTCAAGCCACAAGGGGAATTCTATCCTTTGATTCAAGATTTGACCAAAGACATCTTCGCTAAATGGGTAATCACAGTTCTTATCTTTGTAGGAATTTTAAAGATTGACATAAGATACACCAGAAGGATCTATAAAGAACTCTGAAGGAGTTGTAATTTTCTAGCTTGTGATAATAAAGTACCTTTCTAGGTAGCAAGATTCTTTTGAAACCTACTAACAAGAGCATTCCAATTATCTAGAACCATCCTTCCCTTAAACAAAGGCATTCCCAAATATTAACAAGGCAACAAAATGATTGGACACTCCCAAAACTCAGTAGTTATATTATATACTTCCTCATCCACATTCAAGAAAATTATAGAACTTTTTCAAAAATTCAATGCCTAGCACCTTTTCTAAGAAACACCTGGAGAGTGATACTGATTCCAATTCAACGCCTAGAACCTTTTCTAAGCATTCTTTATCCACTTCACACCATTATGCACTTTGGGGATCTTGGGAATGTTGAAGACCAATGTTTAGGATGAACATTTACATACCACATTGTCCTCAATGTAGATGAGGATGCACCCATGAAAAACATCTCACCATCCATCCTACTGTCTTTCGAGGAATGACAAAAGAAGACCCCGATCGCTTTCTTTTGAATTTAAAATCTGTGCATACATATGACTACCGAACCGATAATCAAAAACTCAAACTATTTCCCTCCACTCTCAAAGATTCTACTATGAGATGGTTTATGGGGTTACCATCTAACTCCATTAATTATTGGGAAGCCATGGAGACATCCTTCCCGGATAAATACCAAGACTATTATAGAGGAAGGGATAGGAAGGAAGAGTTCTTCCAAATATGGAAAAAGGAAGATGAGATTCTAGAGGATTATCTAGATAGATTCCTCTTTCTCCATAAACACAAAGTGGGTATGAGTTACATGCAGGCATCACTAAAATAGTCTTTTTGAAAGGACTGGATGAGGAAACCAAGGGCTCTCTCTCCATCTCATGGGAGATGGAGATGTGCATAAGCTCACCATGGAACAAATTACTGAGCTATGTAGAAGATATTCTAGAACACAGGGAGGAATACGAAGGAAACAAACATCCATGTCTTTGAATACCTCTGAACTTCTAGAAGAAATGGCCAACATGAAAATATACATTCTACTGCGATTAACATCCACCATATATGGACTCAAGGCAAAAGCCACCCCTACTAAAGAACCATTAGACATGTATTGCCCTAAATGTCAGAAGAGACACCCCTTGAGAGAATGTCCTTTGGATGTCACAGATATGTGCTTAATCTACGAAATTCTGAGACCATGACACTAAGCATTGCACACTTCTACCACAATTGAAGGGAGGTTTGAATGCCACCTCTCAAACAAGTGCTGAATTAAATTTTTTCCAAAGACCAAACAATCAGGGTGGGTTCCCATCTAGACCAACTCAAAATCCCTGGAGAATGCCATGGCCAAATTATGTCTCTCAGTCTTCTTGGGGACACCTGAGTGGGAAAACTCAAACAAGATGACTTATCAATATCCACCACCTTGGATAAATCCTTACACTCATTCGGGTTGGGATCCACCACCCGTAGCCAATCCTTGGCACATTTAGTATTGGGTTCCTCAACAAAATTTTAGCCAAAATCAGTCCTGGGCACCACCACAAAACGGTAATCAACAACGCAGGTTCCAGCAGCCATAACAAGATTTAATGCCTCCACCTCAAGCCTACCAAAATCAAGGACAAGAAACACAAACACAACTTCTCGGCTCAGCCAGTATCCAATCCTAAAAATCAACAGACAGCTTCGATTGATGACACAGACATAGGTAACACCATGCAAGTTAACACTATTGGTAATTTATGATTACGATCTGGAAAAATAGTGAACCCTCTTGTTGTTATCATAGAACTACTTGATGATGCCAATAAGGAAGAAAAACTTGAGGGTAACACTGGTTCTTCACCAATGCCAGATAAATAGGATGATCAAATACCCAAACGGACTACAACACCTTTTCCTGAGTGATTACAGGACACTCAAACTATAGATGAAACACAACTAGTTCAGGAATTGAAAAAGTACATATTGAGGTTCCACTGCTGCGTGAAATAAGGGACATCCCTGAACTGAACCAAACCATTAGAAACAAATGTATAAAGACACCAAGAAGAAAAAATAAAAACCAAAAGAATGTTAGAGTCGAAGGGAATTTGGCTGATTTAGTTGCTGACACCCTTATCTCACCAAAATATGGAGATCCTGGGAGCCATGTCATTACTATTTATATAAACAACCAATCAATATCTAATGTTTTGGTGGATCTTGGTGCTGCTATTAATGTCATCACAACAGAAATGTTTAACCTACTATCCTTGATAGGACTTCAACCAACCAACACTGTTTTGTAGTTAGCAGATCAATCCATTGTTGTACCTGATGGTGTGGTTGAAGATATAATGGTCACTGTTGAATCATGGGAGTACCCAGTTGATTTCATGGTTTTGCAGCCTAAAGCTTAGAAGTTGGGATACCCAGTCATCTTGGGAAGACCTTGGTTGGCTGCATGGTTGTTGCATACATTGACTGTAGGTCAGGAAACATGACAATTCTAAATGGGCAGAAATCCAAAGACATTTCATTATATCCTCTTCCCCAGCCTTATACGAACAATTGTGACCATGTATGGGTGGATTCTTTTGATGCTAACTCTTTGAGTTCTTCTTTTAAGCCACTATTGCGAGTACACAATCATATGACGGAAGCTACAGAGCCATATGTGGTGGCTGATTCTAAGGACTCTGCAACTACAGAAATCAACACTACTTCTACGAAATTCAAAATACCAGCATTAGACATTACCTCTGTTGAATCTGGTAGGAAACTCTATGCTTATAATTCCAAACATTTAGATCCTGATTTCTATTGTCCTTTAACCAAGGTTCTGTCTTTTGATAACATATCCATCCTGCACATGCTTCAGCCCCATGTTTTCCCATTGAATTATTTTATCACTAGTACGAGCTTCTTCTAGTGATACTAAGCAGGTGCTTGTTAGTATGGGTAGAGAGCTGACTATAGGAAGTGAATTGGAGGTCAATCAAGAAGCTAGGGTGCTTGAGGTTCTGAAGAAAAATTCTCATGCTTTTTCTTGGGATTACACTGATATGAAAGGAATTCATCCTAGCATCTGTACACATCATATTTACACCGATGACGTCAAACCTATAAGGCATCCGTAATGAAGAATCAATCCAGCATTGAGAGACATAGTCAAAAATGAGATCGAAAAGCTCCTAAAGGTAGGTTTCATTTATCCTATATCTGATAGTTAGTGGGTTTCCCCATTAGTTATTGTTCCCAAGAAGAATGGTAAGTGGAGAATATGTGTTGATTACATGGAACTTAACAAAGCCACCAAGAAAGATTATTTTCCCTACCTTTCATTGACCAAGTCCTAGACAATTTGGCTGGTAAGAAATATTTCTCTTTCTTGGATGGGTTTAGTGGGTATAATCAAATTAGTATTTCCCCTACTGATCAGGATAAGACTACTTTTACATGCCCTTGGGGTACATTCGCTTACAGAGTCTTACCTTTTGGGCTTTGTAATGCCCCTACTACATTTCAGCGGGAAGTCTTTTCCATTTTTGTAGATCTTGCTAATGACTGTGTTGAGGTTTACATGGATGATTTTGCTGTCCATGGATCTACTTTTGAAGAATCTTTGAATAATCTTGAGAAGGTATTGAGTCAATGTGAATAACACCAACAATCTCTCGAGTCATGAAAAATTTCTAATGATGGTTGATCAAGGAATTGTCTTAGGTCACCATGTTTCATTAAGGTATAAAGGTGGATCCCAAAAAGATATTAGTCTTCACCCAATTACCTACACCATCTAATCGGACTAACATCAAAAGTTTTCTTCACCATGTAGGTTATTACCTTCGATTCTTAAAATATTTTAGCAAAATTACCACCCCAATGTTTTCATTGCTAACCAAAGATTGTGTTTTTGAATGGTTTCTCGATGTCGGTAGGCATTTGATTCCATAAAAAAATCTGACAACCGCCCTGTATTACGTGCCTGACTGGGAAAACCTTTCCATATCCACACTGATGCTTCTATATAGCCATGGGTGCTATCCTTGGACAAAAAGACTCAGAAGATCATATGTATGCAATTTATTTTATCAGCAAAAATCTAACTCCTACGGAAAAGAATTACACTACTACGAAAAAAGAGTTTTTGGCTGTTGTACATGCTTTTAATAAATTTCATCATTACATCACTGGATATAAAATTTTTGTTTACACTGACCACTCTACCATTCGATATTTGATGAAAAAACCAGTGGTTGGTGGAAGGCTCATTCGTTGGTTACTCTTGTTGCAAGAATTCAATCTCACTATTATAGATAAGCCTAGGAAATCTAACATTGTTGCTGACTTTCTTTCTAGAATAAATGTTTTAAGTGATGATGAAGAAGTTCAAGACCAATTCCCCAATGAACACTTGTTTTCTATTTCTACTAAGACTCCCTGGTTTGCTGATCTTGCCAATTATTTAACAACAGGAAGTTTCCTGTCTATTTTAGTCATAAGGAAAGAAGGTGATTGGTTAGAAATAGTGCAACATATAAATGGTGTAACGGGTTCTTATTTAAATGTTGTCCTGACATGGTTCTTTGGAGGTGTGTTTGAGAGGATGAAGTACATGACATACTATGAGCATGTCATGATGATCTAGGAGGTGGGCATTATTCAGTTAAACAAACAATTCAAAATATCCTTGGAGTAGGGTACTATTGGCCTTTCCTCCATAAGACTATCAAAAAGTATGTGTGGCGTGTGATGCATGCAAACGAATGGGAAAACATACACTTTCTACAAAAACTCCTCTGAACCCTCGATTAGTTCTAGGACCATTTGAGAAAGTGGGTTTTGATTTTGTTGGACCATTTGATTCTCCATCTTTCGGGAAGGATTATCTCTTGGTATGCCTGAGACTATGTCACCAAATGGGATAAATTTCAAGCATTGGCATCTTCCAATGAAGTTGTTGTTACTAATTTTCTCTACAACCGGATATTGCTATGATTTGGAGCACCAAGCGCCATTGTATCTGATCAAGGTCCTCAATTTGTTTCAAATATGATTGAAGCTTTCTTAGGAATCTACCGAATATGGCACCATAAATAATCACCATATCACCCTTAGTCCAGGTGAGAAAGTGGAGGTAACCAATCGAGTACTTGAGAATATTCACTAAGGTGGTCAATGCCGATAGAAAGAATTGGGTACCAAAGCTTCCTGAGGCCGTTTAGGCCTACAACACGACCTAGAAAATAACTACTGTTTCTCTCCCTATGAGCTGGTCTTTGGGAAGAAGCCACTGTTACCTATTGAGTTTGAGTTATGCACCTGGAAAACAACGTTGGAAGTTGGGATCTATTTTGATGAAGCACAACGTGAATGCATGTTGCAGTTGAATGAATTAGATGAAATGTGGATGGAGGCACAATAGTAGACCGAAATTCTACAACATCAGTAGAAAACTTGGCATGATGCTCACATCAAAAAAGGACATTTCATGAAGGACAGTGGGTTTTACTCTTTGATTCCTACTATCAGCAGTTTAAAGGAAAGTTATGTATGTGTTGGTTGGGTCCCTATCAGGTAAATCAAGTGTTTGATAATGGCTCTGTTTGATTGATACCGATTGATGGAGACAAATAGACTCTTCTGATGAATGGGCATAGGCTCCGAGTTTATCACCAACCACTGGATAAGAAGACTTTCATCGATGACATTCTGTTACAAATAGATATGCATGCTGAGGAGGCTCTTTGCCTCTCATGCATGGAGTAATCAATCTCTTGCAAATTCAATAAAGGAAGAAGATCCTTCATTCAATCTTCTTCCCTTAGCATTTTTATTAATTTCCAACAAATGCAAGAATTTTCATTATTTCTACTTGCCGCTAGTCATGTTTCATCCCAAATTACAGGGCGTAGGAATCTACGGATATCGATTGACTAAATGTGCATTTAATCTTACTAATGATATTTTTATGTGAAACATTTCCCCATGTATTCATTTGTCATTATGATGCCATCATGAAATGATTGCTATGGTCATTCTGATCTCTTTCCAAATCCATCTCTATGAATGATGGCATAAAAGGAGTAATGGCTCATAAATCACCACATGCTTTGATTTGTCACACTCTCTAATGTCAGTACAAGTGGCACTTTCTCCTCAACCATGGGATATGTTCCGCCAAAAATATTAATCTCACACGGGTGGCTGGTCTCATCACTATTTTTTTACCGTCACCTTCGCTTGATGTTGCGCTACCCAAGGAATATGGTGTCATTTGAAATTTAATGCTTCTACAATCACTTCTTCCCGTTGTGGTATGCACGTCAATCACGACTGGTTTTATCAGACACTGGACGGGAAGTGGAAGATACGCTCTGCTCTAGTTTTTTCTGCTATCATGTATTTCTAACTTTTTGGCTCAGCATGGGACCGCAAAAGATAGCAGAACCTATTTCACTTGATGCCTTGCTCTTGAATGCCACCCTTTCACAGGTATTTCATTATTTTGGATGGTTGGATTTCATTCGGAAGTTTGAAGGTTTTGATGAGGGAATTGTGAAAGAGTTCTTGAATAATTTTGAGTCCACCTACTCACAAGTTGGTGGACAGAGAGTTGAAATTACCAATTAGGTCATTTTTGACCTATCTGACTTGCCAAACTTTGGTTTAAAGGTTATGGCGTATGCCCCTTTGAAAAGTTTGATTTCTCAGTTCCACGAAAAAGGAGAGGCACTCTCGGAGGTCATCCTGACTCCATTGGGTGTCCAGAAGGGTGTTAAGTGGACAAGCTTACCTGGAATCTGGGGTGAGATTGCTAAATGGGTCAATAGGTATTTCATATGCGACGGCCAGGCCTTTGTTTTGGGTGGTGATGTAATCAAAATACTCATTCACCTTAAAAAGGGACATGTCAACTAGGCCCTTTAGGTGAATCTACCAGAGTACCTCGTAGACTCCATCATTAAAGTATGCCAGAAACATCAGTCATGTAGAGGTAGGTCCATGATTAAGAACCCCGTGTTGATTCATCTATTGTGTTCACACCAAGTCTTCTTTCAACCAAAGTGGAGGCTCGAGGGACGTGTTGGTGGTGAAGGTTCCAGGCCAAAGCAATTAAAATCTGGTCTCTCTTCTACACCTCGGTCTACCCTTGCATCGGGCCCTTTCCCTTCACATAGCCAAGCAGAGGTAGTTAATGTTCCTGAGAATTCTAACACAGTTGGTACTCCTGAGGGACCATCCCCATCCATTTCTGATTCAAAAGGCAAGTGTCCCATGGCCCCATCTTCTTCCAAGCAACCACGGTCCTAGCGGCTTAGCTCATTTTTACAGACAGGTGGTTTCCAATCGAGTCCTTGCCTAATGATACCACCCACATTTGGGAGGAACTGCATACGAAGGATGACTCGACCGCTCCATCATCTGCTGTTCCGTCATCTACGGAAATTCACACTATAACTCCAGAAATGCTTGACACCCAAGTGGCACCTTCTCACAACTATCTGGAGGAGATCGCACTGCTAAAATCTTAGTTACAAGGTATGGAAGAATCCACCCTTTTATTACAAGCTGAATTTACACAAAAGACAGTAGAAAAAGTTTGGGAGATTGCTGCCCTGCAACTTGAAGTAAGTTGTTTAAAGCGACAACGTGATAAGAGTCTTACCCTCTTGAATAGTTTCCAACAGTTGTCCCTTCAGGAAAGGAAATTATGGAAAGAAAATTAAAAATTAAAAAGAAAAAGAATCTATGGAAGAGGAAAAACAAAAAGTAACATCTATCTTAGACTCTGTCTATCCTTTGGCCATAAAACTACTGTCTTGTAGGAAACCCTCTTCATCTAAAAATGTATGTCCAAGAACAAGTTTATTCTTGGTAGGTATTTCAATTGTCCTCTCAAGCCCCTCATGAAATTCCTGATGGCCCTAGTTTTTTATCAGTTTACAAGTGCAGTGCTCCAGAAATTCAACATTTTCTCTGTGAATTTTATTTACATAAAATGATAGTGACCAATGTCCCTGATTTCTTGATCAACCTATTTGTGGGATATTTTCAAATTAAATCCTTTCAGTCTGTATTGTGGAATCAGATAATTTGGAGGTAGCAAATAGATAGTTTCAATAACACTGCTTAGTCCATCGGATTTTACATTCGCCCAACTCATCATACAGATGTCACCTTGCGGAAAAACTTTTGATCATTTTACTATCAGGCAGGGCTAGGGTGAATGCGTCTCACATTTTGATTCAGTGTGTTATTGATTTTGAAAATTATAGTCAAGAGAATTTTGGGGCTGCTTGGCAAGCTTGTGATAGGAGATGGGATACTTTAAGCCTGCCTTTGAAACGTAGGGAGGTTCTCTCTCCCCAGAATTTGAGTTAGAGCATGTGCAGGGGTGATGATCTTATCGCCATTATCAAAAAAACTATAGAGAAAACTAGCCAAAGAATACACTGATTAATGGGCAGGCCTCAAGTACGGAATCCACTCCTCTTGAGCCCTCTCACGACTTGGCAGAACAATGTAGCACAGTCCCATGACAGTTTCACTTCCTGGGTGGAAATTACCTCTAATACTCAGGGCTACAAGAATACCACAAAGCAATACATTGATCAATTCGAGGAGTATGACATGGTGAACAAATTGGAAGGGTAGCGGGGGCATAGATGGGTTGCATAGGGACATGCAATAGGTAAAGTCAGGAGGAAAATGATGAGTGCATTGTTTGGCTCATTAATATCATTTCTTCAGACCATAAATACTCTTTGTGATATGACTTATTTGTATATGGGGATATTTTGTGTAGTCATATCTTAGTAGGTTGATGCATTTTCCTTGCTATTATTTATGAAAACCATTTATCCCATGAACCTCCTACTAACTATCTTTATGAGATCAAATGTGATGATGTGTGTAGGGAATGATGGAAGTTACTAGTGGATAAGAAGCTGAGTTCGAAGCATGCGGCTGAAGACTATTTCCATCGAATTGACTTATTAGCTAGGGCTTGATTTTAATGGCCCATAGGAATCTATGAGTTTTAAATGATATTTGATGAACAATGTTTAATGCCTTTGATATGGCGGATCTTGTAACTAACATTATCTATATGAAGACTTTGTCTTCAAAACTAGAGTACCACTTTTTGATTATCGAAGAAGATTATCTACATACTGTTCTCGATTTGTTTTTTTGATGTGTTATGAATTCATCTCGAAGTTAATAAAATCCACGGAATTTTTAGAAACAGAATTTGTTGATCACTCTATCTCGAGGACGAGCAAGGGCCCACTCAACTGAGGAGATACGAGGTTACTTTGAGTTCATGCATACAATCCTTCGATTAGTTTTACTGCAATTATCATTTGATGAATTTTACATGCATGCTTTGATTAACTATCTATGCATTCTCCATTACCTCTTTTGCTTAGAATAGATGGTTTTGTTATGCAAATCTAGTTCATGAAAAATCTTGCTTTCTACTAAAAATTCCATTTATTCAGTTGTGATTTAATTTGTTAAGAATAAGTGTGTGCATATTTTATTTTACAGTAGAAGATTAGTTGCTAAAATTCCTTTTATTGCAAATAGTTGAATTTTTAGACTTCTATTTAATTTCAGAGATTTTAACCGCACTTCCGTATAATAGTCACTAAAACTAAGCAACCCCCAACAGACTCAATGCATAACTCATTCTCCTCAACTCCATTGCATATTGCCTAGACACACCCACAGTTTAGAATGAAACCGACAAATATTATGTCGGTTAAATGATTGGAAGAATACAACGACCCATCACATCTATTTGGGATCAACATACCTTTATCCTGCAAGCTATCAACTGTAAGAATTTTGTTTTGAATGACATGCCACAAAAATAAATTCACCTTGGGGATAAGAGTACCGCCCAGAGATATTTCCACCATGGGTTTGGTTGAGGACCATTACAAGGAATACAATATCTAGTTCTCACATAGTACTCACCATCCTTTATCCCTACCCATATAAGAACATCTGGTTTAGGTCTTGTGAAATAAAAACACTACTCGATTAGTATTGAGATTTTGAAGAGACTCTTTGATATTATCATCTTCACCAATCCAACGAAGAGGTCTCAAGGACCAACCCCAATCTGTTCTAATCCATTAGTCTCTCAAGAGGCATGTCCATGTAGAAAATGAAATGATTAGGAACATTTCTCTAAAATGTCCGGTTTAACATAGGTCCTTGATGATCCACCAATCCTACAAAAATTTAATCCGTTACCATCACTTGATTTCCTATTTAATCCTTGCATCAACAAACACCTACACTTTACCAAACCATTCCAAAAAAAAGAGACTCAGGAATGATATCATTTGAAATAAAAGAGATCTTCTCAAAGCATACATGTATTTAGCTTTAAGAATATTAGCCCACAATCCATCCTCCTATTGAAGTCTCCACCCAACCTTAGCCATAAGAGCCATATTCATACTCTTTAATTCCTTCAAACCCAATCCTCCCACATTCTTAGGTAGAGTGACCCTATCCCAAGCCACAAGGGGAATTCTATCCTTTGATTCAAGACTTGACCGTGAGAAATCTCTGCTAAATGTGGGTAATCATAGTTCTTATCTTTGCAGGAATTTTAAAGATTGACATAAGATACACCAGAAGGATCTGTAAAGAACTCTGAAGGAGTTGTAATTTTCTAGCTTGTGATAACAAAGTACCTTTCTAGGTAGCAAGCTTCTTTTGAAACCTACTAACAAGAGCATTCCAATTATCTAGAACCATCCTTCCCTTAAACAAAGGCATTCCCAAATATGAACAAGGCAACAAAATGATTGGACACTCCAAAACAACCACAATTCTATTATGAACTTCCTCATCCACATTCAAGAAAATTATAGAACTTTTTCAAAAATTAATAAGTTGACCAGTGACTTCTTCAAAATCTTCAAGAATAACCTTAAATTCCCTTGCTTTTGAAATAATTTGCATACCCAAAAAAAAAGTATCATCCACAAACTGATGTAAAGCAATAGGGTCCAAACCATTAGAAATAATTAAACCATTGAAAATCCTCCTTTGCCTTTGGTCATCAAATTTTTTTCTTAAAGTCTCTACCACAATAATATAAAGAAAAGGGGACAAAGGATATCCCTGTATCAAACCCCTCCCATATGAAAATAACCCCTTAGACTTACCATTGATAAGAATAGAGTATTTAGGAGTGGTAATACATTCCATAATAAAATTTATAAAATGATCATGGAATCCCAACCTTTCCAGAATAATCCTAAGAAATCTCCATGACACTCTATCATATGCCTTATTCATATCAAGTTTTAGCAACATTTCCTCCCTCTTTGAAACATCCACTAAATGAATAGTTTCATGAATAGTAATAACACTATCAAGGATCTATCTACCTTCAACAAAGGCTCCCTAATTTGGAGAAATAAAACCATCCAACAGATCTTTGATCCTGAAAGAAATTATCTTTGTAATAATTTTGTAAACAATGTTACATAGACTAATTGGTCTAAAGTCAATAACTTTACCAGCACCTGGAATCTTAGGCACTAGGGCTATAAAAGTATTGTTAACCTCTTTCAATAACTTACCATTCATGAAAAATTCTTAGACAACTTCCTCCACATCATCATGAACAATGTCCCAAAATTCTTGAAAGAAAAAAGTAGGAAACCATCTAGCCCAGGAGACTTATCCCCTTCTAAATAAAAAACAACCTCTTTTGTTTCCCGGGAGAAGGAATTTTGACCAACTCAAGATTCTCCTGAAGAGTGATAATATTTTAAAAGAAATCAGTGATTTTATTCTCCTTGAAATGGTCGATCGACTCTCTAACAATCAACAAATCACTGAAGAAACTTATAAATTCATTTGAAATATCAACCTGATTATTCAACCTCACTCCTCTCCTATCCTCAATTTCCATTATTGTATTACTCTGTTTATGAATAGAAGTAGTCAAATGAAAAAAATTGTATTCCTATCACCCTCTTTTAACCATAAAGACCTTGAATTTTGTTTCCAATATGATTCCTCTTTTGCTTCTAGATTATGATACTCCACCAAAAGAAATTTTTCTTTGTTCCTAATCTCCTGATCATACCTCCCACTTTCCAAGACTTCCTCAATCCTCTTTAGATCCTTATCTCCTTTTTCTTTTTGGGTGAAAATGTTACCAAAAATTTCGTTTCTCCAAAATTTCATTCTTGTTTTGACATTTTTCAACTTAGACACCAGTTTGAACATAGCTTTACCTTTAACACTAATTTTCCAACAAGATTGAATCGCCTCTTTGAAGGAAGGATGAAACAACCACATTTCTTTAGACACTTCATAAGAGAGAAAAACTAGAGAGTGATACGATTCCAATTCAATGCCTAGAACATTTTCCTAAGCATTCTGTATCCTCTTCACATCATTCTGCGATGGGGGATCTTGGGAATGTTGAAGACCAACCTTTAGGATGAACCTTTACATACCCCATTGTCCTCGATGTAGATGAGGATACACCCATGAAAACCATCTCACCATCTATCCTACCCCTCTTTCAAGGAATGACCAAAGAAGACCTTGATCAGTTTTTGTTTGAATTTAAAATCCTTTGCCAGACGTATGACTACCGAACTGATAATCAAAAATCATACTATTTCCCTCCACTCTCGTGAGATTCTACTCGAGATGGTTTATGGGATTACCATCTAACTCCATTAATTACTGGGAAGCCATGGAGACATCCTTCCTGGATAAATACCAAGACTATTGTAGAGGAAGGGATAGGAAGGAAGAGTTCTTCCAAATATGGAAAAAGGAAGATGAGAATCTAGAGGATTATCTTGATAGATTCCTCTTTCTCCATAAATGCAAATGGGTATGAGTTACATGCGAGACATCACTAAAACGGTCTTTTTGAAAGGAATGGATGAGGAAACCAAGGGCTCTCTCCATCTAATGGGAGGTGGAGACGTGCATAAGCTCACCATGGAACAAATTACTGAGCTATGTAGAAGATATCCTAGAACATGGGGAGGAATACGAAGGAAACAAACATCCATGTCTTTGAATACCTCTGAACTTCTAGAAGAAATGGCCAACATGAAAACAAATTTTTTTCTACAATTAACATCCACAATAGATGGACTCAAGGTAAAAGTCACCCCTGCTAAAGAACCATTGGAAATGTATTGCCCTAAATTTCAGAAGAGGCACCCCTTGAGAGAATGTCCTTTGGATGTCATAGATATGTGCTTAATTTGTGAAGTTACAGACCATGACACTAAGCATTACACACTTCTACCACAATTGAAGGGAGGTTTGAATGCCATCTCTCAAACAAGTGCTAAATTAAATTTTGTCCAAAGACCAAACAATCAGGGTGGGTTCCCATCTAGACCAACTCAGAATCCCTGGAGAATGCCATGGCCAAATCAAGCCTCTCAGTCTTCTTGGGGACAACCTAAGTGGGCAAACTCAAACTAGATGACTTATCCATATCCACCACCTTGGAAAAATCCCTACACTCACCGAGTTGGGCTCCACCACCCACAGCCAATCCTTGGCACAATCAGCAGTGGGGTCCTCAACAAAATTTTAGCCAAAATCAGTCCTGGGCACCACCACAAAATGGTAATCAACAACATAGGTTCCAACAGCCATAACAAGCTTTAATGCCTCCACCTCAAGCCTACCAAAATCAAGGACAAGAAACACAAACACAACTTCTAGCTCACCTGTATCCAATCCTAAAAATCAACAGACAACTTTGATTGATGACATAGACATAGGTAACACCATGCAGGTTAACACTATTGGTAATTTATGATTACGATCTGGAAAAATATTGAACCCTCCTGTTGTTATCACAGAACTACCTGATGATGCTAATAAGGAAGAAAAACTTGAGGGTAACACTAGTTCTTCACCAATGCCAGATAAACAGGATGATCAAATACCCAAACAGACTACAACCCCTTTTCCTGAGTGATTACAGGACACTCAAACTGTAGATGAAACAAAACTAGTTCAGGAATTGAAAAAGTACATATTGAGGTTCCACTGCTTTGCGTGTAATAAGGGACATCCCTGAACTAAACCAAACCATTAGAAATGAATGTATAAAGACACTAGGAAGAAAAAATAAAAACAAAAAGACTGCCGTAGTCAAGGGAATTTGGCTGATTTAGTTGCTGACACCCTTATCTCACCAAAATATGGGGATCCCGGAAGCCATGTCATTACTATTTGTATAAACAACCAATCAATATCTAATGTTTTGGCAGATCTTCGTGCTGCTATTAATGTCATCACAACAGAAATGTTTAACCTACTATCCTTGATAGGACTTTAACCAACCAACACTATTTTGTAGTTAGTAGATCAATCCATTGTTGTACCTGATGGTGTGGTTGAAGATATAATGGTCACTGTTGAATCATGGGAGTACCAAGTTGATTTCATGGTTTTGCAGCCTAAAGCTTAGAAGTTGGGATACCCAGTCATCTTGGGAAGACCTTGGCTGGCTACAGTTGTTGCATACATTGACTGTAGGTCAGGAAACATGACAATTCTAAATGGGTAGAAATCTAAAGACATTTCATTATATCCTCTTACCCAGCCTTATACGAACAATTGTGACCACGTATGGGTGGATTCTTTGATGCTAACTCTTTGAGTTCTTCTTTTATGGCCACTATTACAGACACAATCATATGACGGAAGCTACAGAGCCATATGTGGTGACTGATTCTAAGGACTCGCAACTACGAAATCAACACTATCAACTACGGAATTCATAATACCAAAGCATTATAAATTACCTCTGTTGAGTCTGGTAGGAAACTCTATGCTTATAATTATAAACATTTAGTTCCTAATTTCTATTGTCCTTTAACTAAGGTTTTGTCTTTTGATAACGTATCCATCCCGCACATGCTTCAGCCCCATTTTTGCCCATTGAATTCTTTTATCTCTAGTACAGAGCTTTCTCTTGTGAATGATACTAAGTAGGTACTTGTCAGTATGGGTAGAGAGCTGACTATAGGAAGCGACTTGGAGGTCAATCAAGAAGCTAGGGTGCTTGAGGTTCTAAAGAAACATTCTCATGATTTTTCTTGGGATTACACTGATATGAAAGGAATTCATCCTAGCATCTATACACATCATATTTACACCGATGATGTCAAACCTATAAGCCAGCAACAAAGAATCAATCCAACATTGAGAGACATAGTCAAAACTGAGATCAAAAAGCTCCTAAAGGTAGGTTTCATCTATCCTATATCTGATAGTCAATGGGTTTCCCCATTAGTTATTGTTCCCAAGAAGAATGGTAAGTGGATAATATGTGTTGATTACATGGAACTTAACAAAGCCACCAAGAAAGATTATTTTCCCCTATCTTTCATTGACCAAGTCCTAGACAATTTGGTCGGTAAGAAATATTTCTCTTTCTTGGATGGGTTTATTAGGTATAATCAAATTAGTATTACCCCGTTGATTAGGATAATACTATTTTACATGACCTTGGGGTACATTCCCTTACAGAGTCTTAAATTTTGGGCTTTGTAATGCCCTTACTACATTTCAACGAGTAGTCTTGGCCATTTTGCGAGATATTGCTAACGGTGTGTTGAGGTTTACATGGATGATTTCATTGTCCATGGATCTACTTTGAAGAATATTTGAATAATCTTGAGAAGGTACTCGGTCGATATGAATAACACCAACTATCTTTGAGTCATGAAAAATGTCTAATGATGGTTGATCAAGGAATTGTCTTAGGTCACCATGTTTCAGCCCAAGGTATATAGGTGGATCCCAAAATGATATCAGTCATCACCCAATTACCTACACCAGCTAATCAGACTAATATCGAAAGTTTTATTGGCCATGCAGGTTATTACCACCGATTCATAAAATATTTGAGCAAAATTTCTGCTCTAATGTTTTCATTGCTAACCAAAGATTGTGTTTTTGAATGGTCTTCTCTTTTCAAGCAGTGGCATTTGATTCCATCAAAGAAAAGCCGACAACCCCCTTGTCTTACATGGCCCTGATTGGGGACAACCTTTCCATATCCACACTGATGCTTCTATTACAACCATGGGCGTTGTCCTTGGACAAAATGACTCGAAGATCATATGTATGTAATTTATTTTATCATAAAAATCTAACTCCTACGGAAAAGAATTACACTACTACGGAAAAAGAGTTTTTGGCTATTGTACATGCTTTGAATAAATTTCATCATTACATCACTAGATATAAAATTTTTGTTTACACTGACCGCTCTGTCATTCGATATTTGATGAATAAACCAATGGTTGGTGGAAAGCTCATTCACTGGTTACTCTTGTTGCAAGAATTCAATCTCACTATTATAGATAAGCCTAGGAAATCTAACGTTGTTGCTGACTTTATTTCTAGAATAAATGTTTCAGGATGACGGCTACCCAAGACCAATTCCCCAATGAACACTTGTTTTCTATCTCTACTAAGACTCCCCGGTTCACCGATCTCACGAATTATTTAAAAATAGGGAAGTTTCCTACCTATTTTACTCATAAGGAAAGAAGGTGATTGGTTAGAAATAGTGCAACATATAAATGGTGTAACGGGTTCGATTTAAATGTTGTCCGGACATGGTTATTTACAGGTGTGTTTGAGAGGATGAAGTACATGACATACCGTGAGCATGTCATGATGAGCCAATAGGTGGGCATTATTCAATGAAATGAACAATTCACAAGATCCTTGGAGCGAGGTACTATTGGTCTTCCCTCCATAAGATTGTCAAAAAGAATGTGTGGAAGTGTGATGCATGCCAATGAATGGGAAAACCTACGCTTTCTACAGAAATTCCTTTGAACCCTCAGTTGGTTCTAGGACAATTTGAGAAATGGGGTATTTGTTGGACCATTTTATCCTCCATCTTTCGGGAAGGAGTATCTCTTGGTATGCATAGACTATGTCACCAAATGGGCTGAAGTTCAAGCATTGGAATCTTCCAATGAAGATGTTGCTATTTTTCTCTACAACCGATATTGCTATGATTTGGAGCACCAAGGACCATTGTATCCGATCAAGGTCCTCAATTTGTTTCAAATATGATTGAAGCTTTCTTAGGAATCTACATAATCGTGGCATTGAAATCATCACCATATCACCCTCACCCAATGAGATAGTGGAGGTAACCAATCAAGAACTTGAGAACATTCTAACTAAGGTGGTCAATGCCGATAGAAATAATTGGGTACCAAAGCTTCTTGAGGCCGTCTAGGCCTACAACACAACCTGGAAAACAACTACTAGTTTCTCTCCTTATGAGTTGGTCTTTGGGAAGAAGCCACTGTTACTTGTTGAGTTCGAGTTGTGCACCTGGCGAAAAAAGTTGGAAGTTGGGATTGATTTGGATGAAGCACAACATGAACAAGTGTTGTAGTTGAATGAATTAGATGAAATGTGGATGGAGGCATAGCAACAGACTGAAATTCTACAACATCAGCAAAAAACTTGGCATGATGCTCACATCAAAAAAAGGAAATTTCATGAAGGACAGTGGGTTTTACTATTTGATTCCCATTATCAGCAGTTTATAGGAAAGTTATGTATGCATTGGTTGGGTCCCTATCAGGTAAATCAAGTGTTTGATAATGGCTCTATTTGATTGATACCGATTGATGGAGACAAATAGACTCTTTTGGTGAATGGGCATAGGCTCTGAGTTTATCACCAACCGTTGGATAAGAAGACTTCACTTGATGACATTATTTTGTGAACAAATATGCATGTTGAGGAGGCTCTTTGCCTCTCACGCATGGAGTAATAAATATCTTGCAAAATCAATAAAGGAAGATGATCCTTCATTCAATCTTCTTCCCTTAGCAATTTTTATTAATTTCCAACAAATGCAGGAATTTTCATTATTTCTACTTTGCCATTAATCATGTTTCATCCTAAATTGCATGGCGTAGGAATCTACAGATATTGGCTGATTAAATATGGCATGGGTAAGTGCATTTTAACCTAATAATGATATTTCTATGTGAAACATTTCCCCATGTATCCATTTGTCATTATGACGCCATCATGAAATGATTGCTATGGTCATTCTGGGATCTCTTTCCAAATCCGGCTCTATGAATGACAACATAAAAGGAGTAATGGCTCATAAATCACCACATGCTTTGATTTTTCACACTCTCCAACGTCAGGACAGGTGGTGCTTGCTCCTCAACCATGGGATATGTGCCACCATAAAAATCTTAATCTCACATGGGTGGTGGTCTCATCACTATTTTTTCGCCGTCACCTTCACTTGATGTTGCGCTACCTAAGGAATATGGTGTCATTTGAAATTTAATTCTTCTGCAACCGCTTCTTCCCGTTGTGGTATGCACATCAATCATAACTGGGTTTTATCGAAAAAGCCGACAGAAGTGGAAGAGACGCTCTGCTTCTGCTTTTTTCTGCTATCGTGTATTTCTCACTTTTTGGCTCAGCATGGGACCATGAAAGACAACATAACCTACTTCACTTGACACCTTGCTCTTGAATGCCACCATTTTGCAGAATTTCATTATTTTGGATGGTTGGATTTCATTCGGCAGTTTGAAGGTTTTGATGAGGGCATTGTGGAAGAGTTATTGAATAACTTTGAGTCCACCTACTCGCAAGTTGGTGGACGAGAGAGTTGAAATTACCAGTCAGGTCATTTCTGACCTATCTGACTTGCCAAACTTCGGTTTAAAGGTTATGACAAATGCCCCTTTGCAAATTTTGATTGCTCAGTTCCACGACGAAGGAGAGGCACTCTCGGAGGTCATCCTGACTCCATTGGGTGTCCAGAAGGGTGTTAAGCGGACAAGTTTACCTGGAATCTAGGGTGAGATTGCTAAATGGGTCAATAGGTATTTCATATGTGACGGCCAGGCCTCTGTTCTAGGTGGTGATGCACTCAAAATACTCATTCACCTTAAAAAGGGACATGTCAACTAGGCCCTTTGGGTGAATTTGCCAGAGTACCTCGCAGAATCCATCATTAAAGTATGCCAGAAACATCGGTCTAGTGGAGGAAAGTCCATGATTAAGCACCCTAGGTTGATTCATCTGTTGTGTTCACACCAAGTCTTCTTTCAACCAAAGCGGAGGCTCGAGGGACGTCTGGTGGTGAAGGCTCCAGGCCAAAGAAATTAAAATCTGGTCTCTCTTTTGCACCTCGATCTACCCTTTCATCTGGCCCTTTCCCTTCACATAGCCAAGCAGAGGCAGCTGATGTTCCTGAGCATGCCGACATAGTTGGTACTCTTGAGGGACCATCCCTGTCTATTTCTGATTTAAAAGGTAAGTGTCCCATGGCCCCATATTCTTCCAAGTAACCACGGTCCCGATAGCTTAGCTCATTTTTATAGACAGGTGGTTTCCAATCGGAGTCCTTGCCTGATGATACCTCCCACATTCGGGAGGAACTACATACGGAGGATGACCCGACCACTCCATCATTTACTATTCCATCATCTATGGAAATTCACACTATAACTTTGGAAATGCTTGACACCCAAGTTGCACCTTCTCACAACTATTTGGAGGAGATCGCACTGCTAAAATCTCAGTTACAAGGTATGGAAGAATCCACCCTTTTATTACAAGCTGAATTTACACAAAGACAGTAGAAAAATTTCGGGAGATTGCTGCCCTGCAACTTGAAGTAAGTTGTTTAAAGTGACAACGTGATAAGAGTCTTACCCTCTTGAATAGTTTCCAACAATTGTCCCTTCAGGAAAGGGAATTGCGGAAAGAAAATAAAAAATTAAAAAAAGAAAAAGAATCTATGGAAGAGGAAAAACAAAAAGTAACATCTATCTTAGACTCTATCTGTCCTTTAGCCATAAAACTACTGTCCTTTAGGAAACCCTCCTTAGTCTACAATATGTATGTCCAAGAACAATTTTATTCTTGGTAGTTATTTCAATGGTCTTCTCAAGCCCCTCACGAAATTCTTGATGGCCCTAGCTTTTTTATCATATTACAAGTGTTGTGCTCTGAAATTCAAAATTTTCTCTGTGAATTTTATTTTCATAACATGATAGTGACCAATGTCCCCGATTTCCGATCAACCTATTTGTGGGAGATTTTCAAAATAAAGCCTTTCAGTTTGTTTTGCGGAATCATACAATTTAGAGTTAGAAAACATACATTTTCAATAACATTGCTCAATCCATCAGATTTTACATTCGCTTAACTCATCTTACAGATGTCACCCTACGGAAAAACTTTCGATCATTTTACTATTAGGTAGGGGTTGGGGTGAATACTTCTCAGATTTTGCTTCAGTGTGTTATTGATTTTGAAAATTATAGTCAGGAGAATTTTGGGGCTGCTTGGAAATCTTGTGATAGGAGATGGGATACTTTAAGCTGCCATTGAAACATAAGGAGGTTCTCTCTCCCCATATTTTGAGCTAGAGCATGCACAGGGGGTGATGCTATCATCACCATTATCAAACAAACTATAGAGAAAACTAGCCAAAGCAATACGCTGATGAATGGGTAAGCCTCCAAGTATGGCCTCAACTCCTCTTGAGTCCTCTCACGACATGGCGAACAATGTAGCAGATCCCCCATGACAGCTTTCTTTGCTGGGTGGAAATTGCCTCCAATACTCAGGGTTGCAAGAATACCATAAAGCAATACACTGATCAATTCGAGGAGTATGACATGGCTGAACAACTTGGAAGGTGAGCAGGGCGTAGATGAGTTGCATTGGGACATGCAATAGGTAAAGTTAGGGGGAAAATGATGAGTGCATTGTTTGGCTCATTAATATCATTTCTTTAGACTGGAAATACTCTTTGTGATATGACTTATTTGTATATGGGGATGTTTTGTGTAGTCATATCTTAGTAGGTTGATGCATTTTCCTTGCTATTATTTATGAAAACCATTTATCCCATGAACCTCCTACTAACTGCCTTTATGAGATCAAATGTGATGATGTGTGTAGGGAATGATGGAAGTTACTGGTGGATAAGAAGCCCAAGTTCGAAGCATGTGGTGAAGACTATTTCCATCGAATTGACCTATTAGCTTGGGCTTGATTCTAATGGCCCATAGGAATCTAAGTTTTAAATGATATTTGATGGATAGTGTTTAATGCCACCGATATGGCGGATCTTGTAATGCCGCCCGATTTGGCGGATCTTGTAACCAACATTATCTATATGTAGACTTTGTCTTTAAAAATAGAGTACCACTTTTTGATTATCAAAGAAGATTATCTCGCATACTATTCTAGTTTTTTTTTTTATGTGTTATGAATTCATTTCCAAGTTAATTAAAGCCAAAAAATTTGAGAAATGCAGTTGTTGATCACTCTATCCCGAGGAAGAGCATTGGCCCACTCAACCGAGGAGATACGAGGTTACTTTGAGTTCATGCATACAGTCCTTCGATTAGTTTTACTGCAATTATCATTTGATGAATTTTACATGCATGCTTTGATTAACTATCTCTTATTTCTCCATTACCGCTTTCTCTTAGAGTAGATGCTTTTGTTATGCAAATCTAGTTCATGAATAGTCTTGCTTTCTACTAAAAATTCAATTTATTCAATTGTGATTTAATTTGTTAAGAATAAGTGTGTGTGTATTTTATTTTACAGTAGAAGATTAGTTGCTAAAATTCCTTTCATTGCAAATAGTTGAATTCCGTAGACTTGTATTTAATTTCCGTAGATTTTAATTGCACTTTTGTAGAATAGTCACTAAAACTAAGAAACCCCCAATAGACTCAACGCATAACTAGTTCTCCTCGACTCCATTGCATATTACCTAGGACACAACCCTGGTTTAGAATGACACTGAAAAATATTATGTCAGTTAAATGATTGGAAGAATACAATGACCCATCACACCTATTTGGGATCAACATACCTTTATCCTGTAAGTTATCAATTGTAAGAATTTTATTTTGAATGACATGCCACAAAAATAAATTCACCTTGGGGATAAGAGTATTGTCCCAGAGATAATTCCACCATGGGTTTGGTTGAGGACCATTACAAGCAATATAATATCTATTTCTTACATAGTACTCACCATTGTTTATCCCCTTGCCCATATAAGAACATCGTGTTTAGGTCTTAACGAAATATAAACAACACTCAGATTAGTATTGAGATTTTGAAGAGCCTCCTTGATATTCTCATCTTCACCATCCCAATGAAGATATATCCAAGACCAACCCCAATCTATTCTAATCCCTTAGTCTCTCAAGAGGTCAGTCCATAGTAGAAATGAAATGGTTAGCAACATTTCACCAAAACGTCTGAGTTTAACATAGGTCCTTGACCGATCCACCAATCCTACCAAAATTTAATCCTGTTACCATCACTGATTTCCTATTTAATCCCTTGCATCAACAAACCCCTACACTTTACCAAACCATTCAAAAAATAAGAGCCTCAGGAATGATATCATTTGAAATAAAATAGATTTTCTCAGCATACATGTATTTAGCCTTAAGAATCTTAGCCCGCAATCCATACTCCTGTTGAAGTCTCCACCCTACCTTCGCCATAAGAGCCATATTCATAATCTTTAATTCCTTCAAACCCAATCCTCCCACATTCTTTGGCAGAGTAACCCTATCTCAAGCCACAAGGGGAATTCTATCCTTTGATTTAGTAATTGACCAAGAGAAATCTCCGCTAAACTGGGTAATCATAGTTCTTATCTTTGCAGGAATTTTAAAGATTGACATAAGATACACCATAAGGATCTATAAAGAACTCTGAAGGAGTTGTAATTTTCTAGCTTGCGATAATAGATTACCTTTCTAGGTAGCAAGCTTCTTTTGAAACCTACTAACAAGAGCATTTCAATTATCTAGAACCATCCTTCCCATAAACAAAGGCATTCCCAAATATGAACAAGGCAACAAAATGATTAGACACTCCAAAACAACCATAATTCTATTATGAACTTCCTCATCCACATTCAAGAAAATTATAGAACTTTTTCAAAAATTAATAAGCTGACCAGTAACTTCTTCAAAGTCTTGAAGAATATCCTTGAAAGCCCTTGCTTCTGAAATAGTTTCCTTACCCAAAAGAAAAGTATCATCCACAAACTGTTGTAAAGCAATAGGGTCCAAACCATTAGAAATAATTAAACCATTCAAAATCCTCCTTTGCCTTTGGTTAGCACAAAGTTTGCTTAAAGTCTCTACCATAATAATATAAAGAAAAGGGGACAAAGGATCCCCATGTCTCAAACCCCTCCCAGATGAAAATAACCCCTCAGACTTACCATTGATAAGAATAGAGTATTTAGGAGTGGTAATACATTCCATAATCAAATTTATAAAATGATCATGGAATCCCAACCTTTCTAGAATAATCCTAAGAAATCTCCATGACACTCTATCATATGCCTTATTCATATCAAGTTTTAGCAACATTTCCTCCCTCTTTGAAACATCCACTGAATGAATAGTTTCATGAATAGTAATAACACTATCAAGGATCTATCTACCTTTAACAAAGGCTCCCTGATTTGGAGAAATAAAACCATCCAATAGATCTTTGATCCTGAAAGAAATTATCTTTGTAATAATTTTGTAAACAATGTTACATAGACTAATTGGTCTAAAATTAATAAATTTACCATCACCTGGAATCTTAGGCACTAGGGCTATAAAATTATTGTTAACCTCTTTCAGTAACTTACCATTCATGAAAAATTATTGGACATCTTCCTCCACATCATCATGAACAATGTCCCAAAATTCCTGAAAGAAAAAGTAGGGAAACCATCTATCCCGAAGAGTTATCCCCTTCTAAATAAAAAACAACCTCTTTTATTTCCTGGGGAGAAGGAATTTTGACCAACTCAACATTCTCCTGAAGAGTGATAATATGTTAAAAGAAATCAGTGATTTTATTCTCCTTGAAAAGGTCAGTCTGACCTCTAACAGTCAACAAATCACTAAAGAAACTTATAAATTCATTTGAAATCTCAGCCTGATTCTTCAACCTCACTCCTCTCCTATCCTCAATTTCCATTATTGTATTACTCTGTTTATGAATAGAAGCAGTCAAATGAAAAAATTTGTATTCCTATCACCCTCTTTTAACCATAAAGACCTTGAATTTTGTTTCCAATATGATTCCTCTTTTGCTTCCAGATTATGATACTCCACCAAAAGAAAATTTTCTTTTTTCCGATCTCCTGATCATACCTCCCACTTTCCAAGACTTCCTCAATCCTTTTTAGATCCTTAACAACTTTTTCTTTTTGGGAAAAAATGTTACCAAAAATTTCCTTGTTCCATATTTTCATTCTTGCTTTGACATTTTTCAACTTAGACACCAATTTGAACATAGCTTTACCTTTAACACTAATTTTCCAACAAGATTGAATCTCCTCTTTTAAGGAAGGATGAAACAACCACATTTTAAAGAATCTAAAAGGTCTATTCATTATTCTAGTACTATTACTAGATTGAAAATAGATAGGACTATGGTCCAACCCAATTCTAGGTAAAGTCAGTAAGAAAACCACCCAGTCGAGAACCAACTTGGGTTGATTAAAAATCTATCCAACTTAATTTGGATAAGATCATCTCCCATTCTCCTATTTTACCAAGTATATTTCCCACCTCTTAACTCAATATCAACCAAATTATAATCAAAAATAAAGTCGAAAAATATCCCATACTATCACTAAACAAATTTGAACCCCATTTTTTTCATCTGGGCTCAAGGGAGTGTTAAAATACCCTCCAATCATCCAATCTAGATCCCTATACTGAGAATGAAACTTCTCCCACAACTTTCTTCTCTCACTCATAGAATTGGGAGCATAAATATTAGAGCATATCCAAGCAAAAACCATTTACCTTTTCTCTAAACAAAAATGACAAGATGATGAGACAAATTACAAATAACCAAACCCTCTTTGTCATTTTGAAGCCAAAAAGTAGCAATTCCTCTAGAGGCACCCATAGAAGACACACATTGCATATCCGAACTAAACCACAACTTATTTTTAATATCATCCATTTTTATTTTTTCATCTTGGTTTCTTGTATCAACAGAATATCAGGCTTATGAGTTTTTCTAAAATTTGACAATATACTCTGTTTATTGGGGTTATTTAGACCCCTTATATTCTAAGAAATGAGCTTCATTTAATATTATTTGGAGATACTCTGTTTAATAGAGTGTTGCTTACCTGAATCAATTTATTTAGCCTCTATTTTTTTCCCTACGTCCCTATTTGACATATTACCTCTTTTTGCAAAGGGCTTCCCGTAGTCTGCTTTAAATTTGTCTTGTTTCGAGCACTCCTTGTATTAATATTTTTGTCTTCCAAATTATTTTCTAGATTCAGAGAACAAGGCACAACCTCAGAGTCTAAAATATCAACTTCTACTTTTGTAGACATATCATCTCCTTTTACCTGATCCTTCTCTTGAGAAACCTCTATGGGAACCTCCTCTTTTTGAAATTCCTTGTTGATCTATCCCACCTCCTCAAAACTCTCCGAACATGAATCTTAACATGAGATTCCAGTTTAATCTAAACTGGATCCAGTAATTTTTTCAATGATAGGTGATGATTCGAACAATATGTTGAAGAGTAGGATCTTCAATTTCCAACACTTTGAAATCAAATTTTACTAAAGAAATTCTACTTGGGGAACCCTATTTTTTCTCCAACTCCTTTTATTTTTCTACCCAATATTCTGAACTTGTTGTTTACCTTTCTTAGCTTCCTTACATTGTCTCTGATCATGCCCCATCCTCCAACATTTCTGACAAAAGAGGTGAAACTTCATACTCAATTTTTGATTCCAAACACCAAACTTCAAATTTAGTTCAATTTCTTTTCGAGAGAATTTCCCAACAGGAAAATTGACACAAAACCGAGCATACATTAACCTTGTTCAAGCTCTAGTAACCAGATAGAAAATCACCAAAGAACCTATCACATTAGCAATAGCCGTTAATATTTCCTCCTCCCAAAACTCCATAGGAAGGCTTGGTAATTTAACCCACATAGGAAACTCATCGGTTTTTCATTATAAGGATCAAAACCTAGGCTCCATTTCTGAACCAACAAACTGGATCTTCCCAAAAACTAGGGTCCTCTAAGGAGTATATTTTTACAATCCTCAAGCATTGGAGAGATTTATTATAAAAAACCATTCACATAAGAAGCAATTTCTAACGAGCCTTTCGGTCTCCACTTCCTTCGAGCCCATTCGTGAAACCACTCAACATTAGGTTTGGATCCATAAAAATTACTCGACCAAAGAGAAATCCATTCGAGATTTAGCTTTCTTAGTTAATCAATCTAGGATAGCTAAGCTTAAGAGTCCATTATTCTCAACAGTCTTAATAGTCGATACCAAAGGTTGAGTCACAATGTCCTATCATCCCAAGAAGGATAAAAAGATACCTTACCTTCTCCAAGCAAAGGCAGTGGGGCCTCTATCTGTAATGCCTTGATCTCGAGGGTCACTTTTGTCCTACGACGGTTCTCACCCATTTGGTTTTTTAAAACCTCCTCGCTCTCGCTCCCTCTCCCACTCCATCATTCAAAAATAAAACTATATCCTTATATGTACATGTTAATTTGAATCAGAGACTCCGAATTGGCACGATCTTACTTTAGGTATCACCCATACTTTTGATTACTTTTATACTAAACCATCGGTTCATGAAGCTCTGCAGATTATGAGGTGCATTACATTAGGGGATAACATGAAGGCTGAGGAACTAGTGAATCAATTACTTGGTGAGACTAATACTAAAGTACCTGATGACATGGTGGAATTAAAGGAAACCTTGTTGGGGTGTGCATGAAAGGAAAAGGAGAAAGGAAAGCTTGTCTACCTCATATATGATGAAGTAGAAGATTTAGATATGAAGCACACATAGGGTGTGCGTGAGGTATTAGACTCAAAATATTAACAAGTGTGAGCCTCCCATCTATCATTGAAGACCAATAAAGTAAACATTATAACTAAAGATGATCCAATGCGGGCAATAATTGGTGATTATTGGTCAAAACCAAAGGTAGAAAAAAATATTGAACTACTGCGTGACTTTCAGGATCTATTTCCTAGAGGATACCATGAGTAAAAGGTTGTGCATCCATCATTAGGAGAAATGAAAATAAAGCTTAAGGAGGGCACACAACTAGTTCAGAAGAGGCCTTATAGGATGAATCCTAATTTATGTGTCAAAATGAAGGTGAAATTGATAAAATGTCAAATTCAAGAATTATTGAGCCCATTGAAGAGTTAGAATGGATAATCCCAATGGTTATTAGTATTAAAAAGGATGGTAGGATAAGGATTTGTGTTGATTATAGAGTTCTGAATGCTTCATGTGTCATTGATCCTTTTCCCATGCCATTCACTGAGGAGATCCTAGAAGTTTTGCAGAGAATGAGATCTATTCTTTTACACATCAATTTTTAGGTTATCATATGGTAAGGATCACACATGAAGACGAGGAAAAGAAAACCTTTGCAACTGAATGGGGATGTTTCACTTACACGGTTATGCCCTTTGGACTGAAGAATGCACCAACAATGTTCTCGTGCATTATTATGGAAGTAATTCAAGCCTTTATTCATAAATTACTTCAGTTTTACTTGGATGATTGGATGTTTTATAGCCTTGTTAAATACCATTGTTACCATTTGAGTTTGATTCTTAAAAATGCATGCAACTTAGTATCTCTTTGAATATTAAGAAGTGTATCTTTGTGACACTATTTGGTACTTTGATTGGACACATCATATGTAAGGAAAGATTTTTAGTAGACCTAAAAATATTTTTAGTTAATTTAGGGCTAGAGGATCCTACTAACTAGAGTGAAGTACATGGATTCCTTGGAAATACTTATTATTACCATAAATTTATCGGGGTATGTAAATATTTTTCGTCACTTTAAAAATTTTCAAAAGAAAAAGGAAAAATATATTGGGGTTATGTGTAACAACTAACATTTAATACTTAAAAAGAGAAGCTAACCACCATGCCTATATTATGTTTCCTTCCTAGAACAAACCATTCCTTGTTCATGTAGATGTTTCTAGTATAACCATTGGAGCAGGTTTCAGCGCATCCAAGGAAGATAATGTAGATCATCCTATTTTTTTCGCAAGGGGAAGATGGCATCGATCGAGAAGAATTATACAACCATAGATCCTGAAGCATTGTTAATGGTGTATGTGCTTCACAAATTTAGATAGTATTTTCTAGAAACATAATTTATCTTCTATATTGATCACATGGCACTCACATATTTGGTTAATAAGCTAGTTTTGCATGGGTGCATATTTCGTTGGATCCTTTTATTCCGAGAATTTTATTTTTAGAAAATTTAAGCCCAAGAAGAGAAATTTAGGACCAGACCACTTATCGAGAGATTAATTTTGGTGAGGACATGCAAAGCATAGAAGACACTATGTCAGATGTGTAGTTATTAAGAATACACAACACACAAGTTGATTTAGAAGACATTTCAATACTATTGCACCCTAGATTTACACCCGAAGGTATGAATACCTTAGAGAAAAAACAACTAACAATTCATGTGGTGCCCTTCTAACTAACTGGAGGAGACCTATCCAAAATGGGTAGATATGAAGTCTTGAATAGATGTGTTATGGAGAATGAACATAAATATATAATGGAAGAAGCACATGGAGGAATTTCCAAAGGTCATTATATAGGTTAAGTAAGAACATGCAAGATATTATTTGTTGGATTATGGTGGGATACACTCTATAAAGACACCAAATAATTTTTCAGAGCATGTGATCATTTTCATGGGATAAGAAATATAAGAAAATAGATGGAGATGTTGTTACAACCTATAGGGAGCACATAGTCATTTGAGAAGTGGGCAATTGAATTTTTGGCCCAATTGCACCAACCACGTAAAGAAAAAACATGTGTTATATCATTACATACAAAAATTACTTGACAAGATGGGAATAAGTTGTGCCTACAAAGGATTGCACTATAACTACAAAATTAATATTTCTATGGGAAAACATCATTAGTAGGTATGGCTCTTCATTGAGCCTTACTAGTGATTAGGGAACTCACTATCTAAATGAGACAATTAGAATTCTCTTAGCAAATTTATGGTAGTGCACTATAAGACTACCCCTATCACCCACAAAATAATAGTACCACAAAATATTTGAATAAAATGTTGGGATAAATATTGACAAAGATATGTGATGTAGGAACAAAATATTGGGATGACAAGGTATCAACTGTGTTATGGGCGTATAGAACTATGTAAAAGAGGTTGAATAAGGACACACCTTTTTTACTGGTGTTTGGTGTAGAGGTAGTTATTCCAATGGAATTCATGTTATCCTCCCTATGTATTACATACGAATAAGGACACACCTTTTTTACTGGTGTTTGGTGTAGGAGGATTACATACAGGGAGGATTGGATGATGAAAAAATAGTGGAGGAGTGCATTGATAAACTGATACAATTGAATGAATAGTACATGATTGTGCGATGGAGTGAGAAGACAAATAAAGCTAGAAAGAAGGCTTGGAATGATAGGCATATTAAGAATAAGTATTTTGCAATATGGAAGATGGTTATTTTGTATGAATCCAAGTTTGTGTGCCATCTTGGGAAGCTTAAAGGGAATTCATTGGGACCATTTTTAGTAACCCATATATTGGAATTTGGCGCATGTCACCACAGCGCGCTAGATGACACCATGTTTCTTAGTTACTTCAATGGGAGTATGATGAAGATCTAATATAAATAATTTTCTTTTTGGTTACATTAAGGTATTATTTCCAATAATATTAGATGTCCCTTTCCATTTTTTTTTTTTTGTAATAAATGTGTTCACGCAAAGGATTTAATTACTCTATGGTAGACTAATGTGCGAGAGAACCGCACATGCTTTGAGTGTGGAGATGTTGGTACATGAAACATACTTCATAGGATGCTGATGAAAGAACACGTGAAGGAGTTAGATAATTTCATGCAAAGGAAAAATATATTGATGTGCAGAGTAAAGTGTTAGCCAAAATGTGCCCCCTGCTCATTTTGGTGGCTAACTACTTGTGTTCTTGCCTCTCTTGTGCCTTAGTCCCAATTTTTTGGTTTTTAGGCACTCAAATATTTCTGGAAGTGGCACCAATGGATAGAGATCTTTCTCAGCTTTCCAGAAAGGTAAAGTTTTCCTCCTAACTCCTCATATTTTTCAAGTTATGGCCCGACGGAGTTTTTTTGGGAAATTTTCTCCTTAGAAGCCCGCAGCCAATAGGAACGTGCCATGTGTCCAAGAAGTGGTGGGGTTCGGAGGAGAATTTGGGAAATTTACCAAGTGTTTTGCCAAAAATCTCAAATGGAAAATTTTCCCTGCCTGGCCCGCTAATGAATCAACAAACGCCACGTGTCAAGGGGAAAATGACTTGAAAATTTGCTAAGTGTTGGCGAAATTTTCAAAGGCAAAATTTTGAAGGAAGGCCCATGGGCCAATGGGGACACAACATGTGTTTGGCTCGGGCCAGAGTTCGGAGCTCGGGAGGGATTTTTAAAAATTTGGCTAAGTAGCCAAAAAGTTCCAAAGGGAAAGGTTTTCCCCCGCGGCCCCTTTCGTCCAATCGGGATGTGCCACGTGTCCCAGAGTGGCGGGGCGCGGGGGAAAAAAATGATTTTTTTTTCAAGGTAAAAAATGCAAAATTTTAAAAGGAGAAATCAGGAGGAGAAACCCATTGGCCAATGGAGGACCAACACGTGTCCAGCTCGGGGGCTCGGTGGGGTTTTTGGCAAAAATTTCCAAAGGTAAAAAATGAAGGGAAAGTGGCCAGGAGGTGCCCGTGCCCAATCAAATCATGCCACGTGGCACCTGAGTGGCGGAGTGCGGGATTTTGAAATTTTTTTCCAAATGCAAAAAGGGTCAAAATTTCAAATTTTTGCTTGCTGATCCGTTTTTTGGGCCGTTTTTGCCCTAAAACTTCAGACCTCCATAACTTTTGATCCAGAGCTCGGATTTGCACGTTCTTTATATCAATGGAAATCTTATGAAATTATCTACATGATTCCATGGTCAATTTTTAATTTTGGTTTAGTTTGGAGGGATAAAATTAAAAATGCTTCTGGTACGTGGTGATGGCCAAAAAAGACGTTTCAACAACCAATTTTAATGCAAAATGGGCCGCTTTTCTCTCCAAAGATGGTCAAAAATGTCGAGCATGGGTTTGTAAGGACCTCCATGCTGTTTTAATGCATTTTCATTCAATGAGGATGGCTCCCATGTGTTTTGCACGTTTTCTCTCTCCAGGCTCGACCCGTGGACCGTAAAAGCCGCTTTTGGCTCATTTTTAAGGGTTGAACACTTTTTTGAACATTAAACTTCTTCTTTCACTAAAAAAAAAGTGAATTTTGTAAGTATCGGCCTTTTCAAGGATTGTAATAGGTTTATACCTCTTTGGTGGTGTAATACAAGGGATTTTGGCAACGGAAATGACAGTGCAAACTCTGTGATCAGTTCTTAGTCCTTGTTTGTATTGTTTTTTACTTCATTTCAGACCTCTAATTGCATTCTATCAGCTTGTGTATGGTTTTCCATGTTGAATTTCATGAATTTGTGTCAACTTGTGTGAACAAGAAGTGCTCACCACTCTTTTGGTGCATCACCATTCTATTTAGTTTCAATTTTTGCATCTTCTATCCCTGTCTCCTCACAAATTAGGATAAAATTAGGATCTGAACCTTTGAAGTTGTGCAAAATATAGATTTAATCAGAGGAGTTTGAGGAACCAACATCTAATATGGAGATTCCTCTCTCATCTTGCAAGTCCCACACTTAGAGAGAGGTTTCAATGTTGTGCAATCACACTTTGGATGCCCTAAACATCAACTTAGAACCTTGATTTGCATCCAAGGGTGCTGCTGATTTGCAACAATAGTTTTGGCACGCCCGGTGGGACCTTAGAGGTCTCATTTTTATTGCAGCAAAAGTTGATGTGCATCTGCTGCAATTTTCTTGCTTGAAAAGAGCCATAAATTGCACATCTGGTGACTCCAAAGGGAAGAATCAACTAGTTTCAGCAGTGCAGGCCTGAAAACTCATGAGAAGAGTCACCACAAGGTCAAGAGCTGGAGAAGAAGAAGTGCTATTTGAATACCTGCAGTTATCTCCAAGAAGAAGGCAAAGAGGAAGAAGGATTCAAAGGTCTCCATCTCCACCAAACAGAACTCTCTCAACTCCTCCACCTAGTAGGCCTTTCATTCAGTCAACAAGGGTTTTAAGACCAATTAGAATGGCACAAAACAACCCCTATGTCAACTTCACAGGCAGCAGCCCACTTTCCCTCAATGCACAACATCCAATTCCAATTGCAGCCTTGAAGAACATTCCATACTTCACTGGAGAGAATCAGACTACTCCAGGTGATCATGTTAAAGATATTGCCAACCTTTGTGCAATTCATGAAATCAATGAGATGCAAGTGGCTGTCAAATTGCTGGCATCTTCCTTCAAGGGGAAAGCATTGCAATGGTTTAGGAGCCTTGGAGCTGGTTCTATCACGAATTGGAACCAGCTATGTATAGCACTTCATGAGTAATTTGGAGAGAAGGGAGACAACTTGTCTCTTTTGGAGCAGCTGACAACCATCAAGAGAGCTCCCAATGAGCAGCTGACTGATTTCAACTTCAGATTTCAAAAGACTTGGGAGAGAATTCCAGTGGCAGTCAGGCCAACGCGAAGAAGGTGCTTTTCTCTACTATCTCAAAGCTCTAAATTCTGATATTTCTATGTTGATTCAGTCCATGGGAGGCATAACTATCCCTATGGCTTATAACATTGCCATTAGGGCTGAAAATTGTTTGATCCAAGCTGGAAAACTAGCCCCTAGACCTCCCATGCCATTGTTTCCAAGTTTAGAGAGCCCAAACACTAATCAAGCACCTAATTTGGCTCCTTCTCCCATTCCTAGAAATCAGAGTTCAAATGAAGCTTCTACTTCATCTCCAAGTGCCCCAAATGAGCTTCAAGAAGTCATGAAGCAATTGTAAAACCTAGGAAATGAGCTGGTTACTCTCAAGAGGCAACAAGCCCAAGGTTTTAGACCTTCTTATCAGCCCCAAGCTCAGCCTAATAGGCAGCCATATCAACCACAAAGACCACCTAATCCAGCTGCAAATGTGAATCAAACAAGGCCTCCTGCCAATAGGCCATTTCAGCCCTATAATCCAAATGCCATATCTACCTCTAAAGCATTGGTGCCAACACAAAACAACATTGCTCAGGAGTATGATTGGTGTTTTCCATGCAATGAACCTCATAACCAATCCATGTGCTTCAATGGTGCTTTGAATCAAGCATTAATGGTGACAACTACTGGTGTGGAGGGTGAGGGCAGTCAAGGAAACAACCAACAACAAGAAACATTCCAACAACAATCAGCTCCAAATGACACCACGTTGGTAAATTGGCAAGCAGAGGATTTTTGTGGCATGAATCAAACAGTCTCTCAAGGTGTGGCAGCCAAAACAAGGTCAAAAATAAGGAATTTGGGAGAAGAGCAGCCATTAGCTCCAACCAATCCACAACCTTCCTCGGCTCCACAAATGGTGGGAAAACAAAATCCAATTTCAAATGCACAAGGGCAGCCAAGAACAGCTCCTAGACCAACTCAAATACCAGTTGTTGCTGCCCACATGCAAGGAGTGAATGTGAAAACCAAGGGACAGCAAAGAGATCCTTCATCACCATTCAGTATCATCGATCAGATGAAGAAGACAAATGTGAATATATCAATGTGGGAATCCCTATCTATCCTAGGCCAAAGAGATTTGCTACAAGCTGCCATGAAGGACTGGCCAACTTTGAATCAGCAAGTTCAAATGCAAGAGAAAGTGCTCACAAATGTTGCCCAGCCTGAAGGGAATCATGGAGGACAACAAGGTAAAATGTTGAAGCCCCCTCCTTTCTATGTTTCATTAATCATTGGAAATCAGTTAGTGCACAATTGCATGATAGATTCTGGGGCAAGTAGCTCAGTGATGCCTAAACAAATAGCTGATCAGCTAGGGCTCCAATATGAAACCATATCCAAAGGGGTAGTGCAACTGGATGGGACAGCGTGAGAATAACGATCGGAGTGATTAGAAACTTGAATCTTACCTTGCATGCATGTCCAAATGTTGTTGTTTTACAAGATGTATCAGTCATAGACCTTCCACCACTCTTTGCCCTATGCTTGTCAAGGGACTTCACAGCCAAGATTGGAGGATATTTGTCTGCTGATTGGTCACACATGCTGTTCAGAACAAGGTATGGAACCAAAGCTATAATCAGGTCTAAACCTATTGCAAACTTTCACATTGAGCCTTACACTCCAAGTCAGATCAATGCCAATTGTTCAACATTTGATCAAGAAGATCACCCAAGCAATCGATGAAGCTGACACTAAGGTTGGAAGCATCCCGGATCTAACTCTTGATGAATGGGCAAAAAAGTACATGCTTTTGATCCTTATCAAGAAGTAGAAGAATCGAGCTAGGGTCTATTACACATGAAGAAAATCAGCCCATTCCTAGCATCACCAAACCAAACCACAAGGATGAGAATGAGGTATGGCAGCTGTTTTTTGATGGATCAAGGAGTAGACAAGGTGCAGGAGGTGGAGCCATGCTTGTTTCACCTCAAGGAGTAAAGTATTATTCAACTTTTAGATTTCAGTTTGCATGCTCCAATAACACTGCTGAATATGAAGCCTTGGTGCAAGGGATGCATTGGGCAATAAAGAGAGGAATAAAGAACTTGCAATTCTTTGGTGACAATGGATTGATTGTAAATCAGGTCAAAGGACAACATGATACCAAGAATTATCTACTCCAGTGCTACAAGAACAGGGTATGGGACCTCATGGATAATTTTGAGGGTTTTGGCATCAAATCCATTCCTAGGAAAGAGAACCAAGCTGTTGACAAGCTTGCAGTAGTAGGGGCAGCCTTTGACATTGTGGAAAGCATTCAACAAGACAAGGTACAACCAAACATCCACATGATTGTGAGGCCTTCAGTGCCAGATAACAATGTAAGTTGGTAAGTGTTTGAGAATGACCAGCAAATCATCCATTTCTTGCGAAGAAGAAGCTGAGTTCTTAGCTAAGAATCAAGAAAAATTGGAACAGAAGATGGTGACCAAGTGGTACAGTGAGAACTAACAAGCTGCCCGAGGGACTTATCACTTTGGAGTACATTTTTAATCCCAATGATCAATTTAGGAAGGAGAAAGAAAACATTTAGGTCAAGAGAGAGGATTCAGTATCCATCTTGGTGGAAGAGAACAAACCATTACAAATTGGAAAGATGACAACTGAACAAGAAAGGTATGAGTTCATGCAAATTTGTGTCAAGAGTTCCCTGATGTGTTTGCTTGGAGCTATGAAGAATTGAAAGGTTTCAATCCTAACTTAGCTCAGCATACCATTGAATTGGATCCAAATACTAAGCCTGTTAGGTAGAAACAAAGACCAGTCAATCCACATATGGAGCCTCTCATGAGGAAAGAATTAAACAAGCTGATTGAGTCAAGGATCATATTCCCAATCAAGCATTCTAGTTGGGTTTCCAATTTGGTTCCAGTCAGAAAGAAGAGTGGGGAAATCAGATTGTGTGTTGACTTCACAGATTTGAATAGAGCATCTCTCAAGGATCATTATCCACTTCCTTCCATGGAGCAGATTTTACAAGTTGTTGCTGGCTCCGAGAGGTTTTCACTACTTGATGGCTATTCAGGGTATAATCAGATTATGGCGAAGGAAGAAGATCAGTTCAAGACAACCTTTACAACTAAATGGGGAACTTATGCATACAGGAAAATGCCATTTGGGCTGTCCAATGCTAGTACTACCTTCCAAAGAGCAATGGACATGGCGTTCAAAGGTTTGATTAACAACATGGTGCTGATTTACCTTGATGATATCACTGTTTTTTCCAAAAATGCAGTAGACCACCTCTCTCATTTGAGACAAGTCTTCACGAGGTGCAGGAGATTTGGAGTGTCCTTGAATCCTAAGAAGTGTATCTTTCTTGCACATGAAGGAAAGATCCTTGGCCATATTGTCTCCAAAGAAGGATTAGCGATTGATCCAGAAAGGGTTGAAGCCATAAGAGCACTACCATTGCCAAGCCACAAGAAATCCCTTCGATTTTCTTGGGAAGGATAAAATTTGTCCGAAGGTTTGTCCCAAAGTTTGCAGCCCTTGTCAAACCTATCACCAAAATGTTAAAGAAAAGCATGGCTTTCAAGTGGACAACAAAAGGCAAGGAGAGTTTTGAAGCAATCAAAGAAGCCATCTCTCAAGCACCAACTCTCATCAACCCGGACTTCTCCAAGGATTTCATCCTCTATGCATTTGGAGGTAATGATACTATTTCGCCATTTTGGTACAAAGAGAAACAAGGACAATGATAAGCAGCCAATTACTTTCTTCACCAGAGCCTAGATGACTATGAGGTGAGGTATTCTTTTATTGAGAAGCATGTACTTGCAGTAATTAGAAGCTTGAAGAAATTCAAGCATTTAGTCTCAAACAACAAGGTCCAGCTACTGGTCTCTCATGTTGGGGTTAAAGACTTCCTCCTCAATAGGGATTTGAATGAGAAAAGGGAAGGTTGGATCACTCGTGTCATGGAATATGACATTGAGATCAAGATCACCAAGCTAGTAAGAGGAAAAGGATTGTGTGAGCAGCTGATTTTGGGGAAGAAAAAAAAAGTATGCAATGAAGAAGAGGCTGTTTGTGATTCAAGACAGCCATGAGCCAAGTGGCACTCAAGAAGAAAATAATGTTGTCCCTACTCCTTGCTAGACCCAAAGTATAATACATTTCCTAAGCACAGGCCTATGCCCTCCGGAGATGAACAAGACCCAAAGAAGACACTTTATATTGTAGGCTATCCCATATGCCATTGTTGATGGAGTTTTGTTCAAGAAAGATGTGAATGGAGTGTTGCTGAGATGCATTAGCACAAATCAGATTCATATGGTGTTAGAAGAGTTCCATGGTGGACCAGCTGGTGGTCATTTTGCATCGAGAGTGATAGCTCTAAAAATTATGAAGGATGGTTATTATTGGCCCAAGATTTTCAAAGTGATTGCTTTGCATTGATCAAGAGGTGTAAGAATTGTGCATTCTTCATAGGAAAAGAAAGAATTTCTGCCCTTCCATTGCATCCAATCTCAGTTGACCAACTGTTCATGCAATGGGGTTTGGACTTCATTGGAGTCATTAATGCCAATTCAAGTCAAGGGCACAAATGGATTTTGACAGCCACAGACTACTTCACCAAATGGACTGAAGCAGTAGCACTCAAAGAAGCAAATGAGTCTAGTATCTTAGACTTCTATGAGGGCATAATAACCAGATTTGGCATACGTGCTACGATAATCTCAGATAATGCATTAGCATTCATTGGATCCAAGGTGACTGAGTGGGCTGTCAAGAATGGGATCTACCTAAGTACTTCATCAAACTATTACCCTCAAGGTAATGGCCAGGCTGAGTCTACAAACAAGAACTTGTTGAGGATCATTAGGAGAACTCTTGATGAGAATCAGAGGTCTTGGCATACCAAGCTGAAATCAGCCTTATGGGCTGATAGGATAACTCCCAAGAGATCCACAGGTAATTCTCCATTCAGGCTTGTCTATGGAAGAGAAGCAATCTTGCCCATGTCACTTGAGTTGCCAACATTGGAACTCATGAAATAGTTGGAGCTGTTGGAGTTTGAGCCCATGGAGGTGAGATATGCAGAGTTGATGGAGCTCCAAGAGATAAGAGATCAGGCATCCCAAGCAATGGAGAAGGATCAAGCCTTGATCAAGAAGACCTTTGACAGGAAGGCCAAGAGTAGATCTTTCCAGGTTGGAGATCTAGTGTTAAAATGGGATGCAGATAGAGAAAAACCGGAAGGCATTCAAAATTTGATGCCATTTGGAGTGGCCCATACATGGTCACGAAGTGCAAGAACAACAATGCTTTCCAATTGGCTTCATTGGATGGTGAAGAACTGCAGATTCCAGTCAATGGAATCTATCTCAAGAATTGTTTCTAAAGGGAAATTCTCTACCTTGTAAATATTAGCTTAGTTTTCCTTTCCTTCAAGTGCTTGTGCACATTGTTTTGCTGTAGGTTAGTTTTGCTTTTCCTAAGTGCTTTGGCACATATTGCTATCCCTGGAGATGTTTTGCAGTCCTTGTTTCAATCAGGTGATTTTCCATCTTCCTCCTTGCAACATTCTAAGTTGGTTGAGGTTCCAAATAGAAAATTTAATGACTCCATGCCCAATGGATTGCTTTAGGCAATTGATACTTTCATCTAGCAGGCAAATGACCCCTCTGAGTCCCCAAAATTGTTAGCCAAAATGTGCCCCTTGCTCATTTTGGTGGCTAACTACTTGTGTTCTTACCTCTCTTGTGCCTCGGTCCCCATTTTTTGTTTTCAGGCACTCAAATCTTTTTGGAAGTGGCACCAATGGATATAGTTCTTTCTCGGCTTTCCGAGAAGGTAAAGTTTTCCTCCTAACTCCTCATATTTTTCAAGTTATGGCCCGGCGGAGTTTTGTTGGGAAATTTTCTCCTTGGAAGCCCGCAGCCAATAGGAACATGCCACATGTCCAAGAAGTGGCGGGGTTCGGAGGAGAATTTGAAAAAATTTACCAAGTGTTTTGTCAAAAATCTCGGATGGAAAATTTTCCTGCACAGTCTGCCAACGAATCAGAAACGCCACGTGTCGGGAGGAAAATGACTTGAAAAATTGCTAAGTGTTGGCTGAAATTTTCAAAGGAAAATTTTGAAGGAAGGCCCACGGGCCAATGGGGACATGACACGTGTCCGGCTCAGGCCGGAGTTCGGAGCTTGGGAGGGATTTTTTAAAAATTTGGCTAAGTAGCCAAAAAGTTTCAAAGGGAAAGGTTTTCCCCGCGGCCCCTTCCATCCAATCGGGATGTGCCATGTGTCTCGGAGTGGCGGGGTGCGGGGAAAAAAATGAATTTTTTTTCAAGGTAAAAAATGCAAAATTTTAAAAGGAGAAATCAGGAGGAGAAACCCGTCGGCCAATGGAGGACCGACACGTGTCCAAAATTTCTCGGGGCCCTAAGCGGGGTTTTTGCAAAAATTTCCAAAGGTAAAAAATGAAGGGAAAGTGGCCAGGAGGTGCCCATGCCCAATAAAATCATGCCATGTGGCACCTAAGTGGTGGAGCGTGGGGATTTTTGAAATTTTTTCCAAATGCAAAAAGGGTCAAAATTTCAAATTTTTGCCCGCCGATCCGTTTTTTGGGCCGTTTTTGCCCTAAAACTTCAGACCTCCATAACTTTCGATCCAGAGCTCAGATTTGCATGTTATTTATATCAATGGAAAGCTTATGAAATTATCTACATGATTCCATGGTCAATTTTGAATTTTGGTTCAGTTTGGAGGGATAAAATAAAAACACTTCTAGTACATGGTGATGGCCAGAAAAGACGTTTCAACAACCAATTTTAATGCAAAATGGGTCGCTTTTCTCTCCAGCATGGTCAAAATGTCAGAGCATGGGTTTGTAAGGACCTCCATGCTATTTTAATGTAGTTTCATTTAATGAGGGATGGCTCCCATGTGTTTTACACATTTTCTCTCTCCTGGGCTCGACCCATGGACTGTAAAAGCCAGTTTTGGCTCATTTTTTGAGGGTTGAACACTTTTTTGAACATTAGACTTCTTCTTTCACCTAAAAACAAGTGAATTTTGTAAGTATCAGGCCTTTTTCAAGGATTGTAATAGGTTTATACCTCTTTGGTGGTGTAATACAAGGGATTTTGGCAATGGAAATGACAGTTAAACTCGTGATCGAGTTCTCGACCTTGTTTGTATTGTTTTTACTTCATTTCAGACCTCTAATTGCATTCTATCAGCTTGTGTATGGTTTTCCATGTTGCATTTCATGAATTTGTGTCAACTTGTGTGAACAAGAAGTGCTCACCACTCCTTTGGTGCATCACCATTCAGTTTAGTTTCAATTTTTGCATCTTCTATCCCTGTCTCCTCACAAATTAGGATAAAATTAGGATCTGAACCTCTGCAGTTGTGCAAAATATAGATTTAATCAGAGGATTTTGAGGAACTAGCCTCTAATCTAGAGATTCCTCTCTCATCTTGCAAGTCCCACACTTGGAGAGAGGTTTCAATGTTGTGCAATCACACTAGATGCCCTAAACATCAACTTAGAACCTTGATTTGCATCCAGGGGTGCTGCTGATTTGCAACAACATAAAGTGTTGTGAGTATCTAGATACGGTGTAAAGGTAATTTAAAATGGAAGGTGCGAGATGAATTGTAAGTTGAAGGAATTTCTCATTTGAAACCATGTGAGAGAGATAGCCACACAATGTAAAGTGAGTGAGGGATTGAAAAGGTAGACTAATTAGCAAGTGGCACAAAGGAAGAGTGTGTGTAGCGAAGGAATATGTACGTAAAAGGTCTCAGTAACTAGGTAAGTAGTACCACAAGAAGGTTACAGAATATCATGCATGAGAGAAAGAAAAATAAAAATCTTAGGAAAAATAGTAAAGCACTTTGAAATAAAAGAGGTGGTAGGTGAAAAGTAATTAATGTGGTTAGAAATTGGAAAATCTATAAAAGGGGCATGAATGAATTCATTCTTACCTTGATTTGAAGATCTTATGCAATAGAGAGCTCGATTGTGACAAAGTGCAAAGTTGAAAGAAAAAAATAGATAAGATATGAATGAAGTCTAAACTAGAATGATTGAAGAGTGAGTACAAAACTAGGTCGAGAGAGATATCCTTATGGAAATTAGAACTTAGGTGAGTGTTTAAAGGAAATACTCAGCGATAGGGTTCACAGGTTGAAGTAGGGAACATAATTTTCAGGTTGAAGTAGGGCATGTAATATCGCAGGCGCAACTAGGGTATGGAGTTAAATTAAACAAGTATAAGGGTTGAATAATAAGATTGAAGTGCATCACCAAAATAAGGGAACAATTCAAACAAGTAAGTGTGGTAGTTACAAAACATAGGGCACACAAGTTTTTGGGTTAAATAATTACACCAATCGGTGAATAACTATAGCACTGAGAAGTGCACCAAAGAATAAGAAACCTGTTTATGAGTAACCCAAAGATTGGTTTTCAGAAATTCAATATCCATAAGAGGTAGTGGTAGGGAAACCTTAGGCATTGTAGTTATAAAGGTGAAAAATTAGTGAATACAATCACTATGTACAAGTGCATGAGGTAGACATCAATAAGGATGTCTTATGAGAATTGAGTACAAGGACTACCACGGGAGAAATTTTGTTTGATGATTCGGTGTGTAGGAATGGAGGAAGTATGTGTTCTTCAATTGTATGAAATATCTTAATTTAGGTAGCATACATTCCTGTTTCAAAGCTTTATATCATACTTACATGAAGACTACTTCTACTTCGTGGGTATAAGGATGCGGTTGACTTCCAAGTTGATCAATAGGGTGACTAGATTATGTGACACTGCAAGGAAATCCAGCTTAACTCGCGCGATGAAGAAAATGTTGAGGAAATGACCACCGGATTGCAATATCATAGGGGAACTGATGCGGGGAATCATTAAAATACAAATTTTCCTAGCTATGAGGTCAATGGGATTATTCTAGGGTATGTGGAGTCATGAGAGAGAGAGAGAGAGAGAGAGAGAGAGAGAGATTTCAAAATTGGATCTTTTCCCTCCATAAAGTGCACAATTCAGTTATAAAGGAATATAAAAGAGTAATAGGGGTTTGTTAAGGGTTTTAAGTGTCTTGTTAGGTTATAGAATGTGTAACAAGTCTTCATGTGGAGGTGAGTCATGAAATGTATGAAAATAATGTAAAAATGCTTAAAAGGTGATAAAAGGCAATAATGAGTCATCATGATTCTTAGAAAAGAAGTTACACTTTAAGGAGTTACATGTAAGGAGGAAATTAGAATATGAGTGAGTTAGTCATCATTCCTCATGGTGGAGGATGAGGAGAGTGTTGGAAAACGGATGAAACATCATATTGTTTTATGTAATATAATTATAAGGTAAAAAAATCTAGTTTTTGTGCATGAATGGATATTTTTGGGTTGTAGTTCAAAGTTTGGGTTTGATATTCTTCCTTTTTTGATTTTTTTATATCATTCTTGCATTGGATTTTGAGAAAAATTAGGGTTAGTGATGAGGAACTAATACCCTGTTAGTAGAGCTAAGATAGACCCAAGTGTGTATGACTATGAACAATAATGCATAACACATAGATTGCTGACATGGTGTCCTAATAGGTGTTGTCATTGATTAAAAACAACATTAATGATAAAGTGAATGCTGTAGTATGATGTCATGATGTTGTTTGTGGTGATAAAATATTTTTTTAGATGTATATCAGTTGTTATAAACATATTAAGTGATGTGTGCTTCCTCTAACAAGCCTATACATGTGCCTAGGAGGTATTGCTTGGTAGTATGAGATTATTGGTTTCTATGGAAGCATTTTCACATGATTTCTATAATTATTTGAGGGTTCTTGAGCATTCACAACAATGGTATGTTATAGGGACAAGTAGATCTCTATGTTACAGGTGCTCATTTGAAGCAGGTATGCTTTCTTCGTGGTGTGAGAGAGTGGATTGGAACCATGTGAGCTCATGGAAGCTTTATTTTAGGTGTATCATGGCATGTGTGGTATTTTTAGGTCATTTGAAGAGGTTAATTGATGAGTTATTACATTATTTTAGTTGATCCTAGCTTCTACAATGAGAATCCTTAAGGTAAGGCTATGCAAATGAGATAGGCTAGAGAGATTGAGGTTTGGTACTGATATTATGATGATTTGAGATGGTAATTTCATGTTTCATAGTGGTTTGAGAAAATTTTCAGGTTATCATGATGAAAATTTTGCAAGTTATTACTGATTTTTGTAAGACAGGTCAAGAATAAGTGAAAATCAAGCTCAAATTTGAACTTCTGATGCTCATTGTGAATAGTGTGATTTTCTTGGGACCTTGTGGATTTTAGATATGATTCTAAGGAAAGTTTATAAGGTTTCAAAAAATAATCAGTTCAGTTGATTGTCAGGTTTTTATGAACGAATGTTAAGAAGGTAAAGAGGTCTAAAACCCTACTTAAACCCTAGCTAGGACTACTTACTAGAAAGTGAAGTATGATGACCTAGTTTTGATTGATTCATCAAAATTCATGATTGTATGGTGTAGAGGTATTGTCGGGATTTCCATAAATGTATGTTTTAAGTCATGGTCATGAGTGGGCCATGCCTAAAAAATAGTAGTTTCTAAAGAAGGTTTTAGAACAAGATGGTCCAAAGGAGTAGTATGAAAAATTAATGGTGCATACTGTATTGGAGTTTTTATTGATGTCAATGAGAGTTTAAGGAAAATTTCATGCAGGTACATGATGTTTTTAGGTCCAAACATGTTGACTGGTCAAAGGGTAGTTTTGGGATCTCAAATAGCAGGGTTTAGTAAAATGACTATATCTTGAGCTACAGGTGGAGTTTTGAGATGATTAAAGTTGTTTTGGAAAGTATATTCAGAGATATTTCCAGTGATATATGGATTACCTCATGATGAAGTCATTTTCTAGGGTTCTTAGGATATTCCTTGAGCAAGAATATATTTGGCAGTTCAAGATAACATCTGTTTTGGTGCAAGTTTGATGTTTTTGAAGCATGTGATGGATTGGGTGATGCTTCCTATCACATGAAATTTTAAAAGGAATTATTTTAGAATTTAATAAATCCATTTTTATGTCTTGAATGTATGTATAAATTATTTTATGAGCTAACCTTTGGAAACAAATTTTTTGGAAGGTTGATCTAGTGAAGGAAAATGTTTATGTGGTTTGCAGTGAAAGATGTTTCATGACCTATAACTTGCATAAAAGTGTTATACAGGTTCTTCCATTTATTTTAAGTGGTCACATGGAAAAGTGATTTTTGGCATTATGAAGTTTCCAAGGTGTTGAAGGGTGCAAGAAACATCTGTTTTGAGAATTGTAAAGGGAATTGGGCCCAATAAATGAAATAATTTGATTGGTTGATATTAATTGTGACCATTTATGAATGTTTTATGATATTTTACTCATATTTAAAGGGTTTTGGGTCATGAAAAAGGGAATTGTTTAAGAATATCCCCATGTTGTTTGGAGCCTTTTTTGGCACATGTAATGAGGGTTTTAGATAGGCCTTCTTACTTGGGTCATATGTAGCTATTGTATTTAAAATTTTAAATGTTTTCTTGATGTATGGGTTGAACCAAAATGAGGTAAAATGTTGTTCCTAAGTTTGAAATGTGGAGAAGCATATAAAAACATGTTTTTGGGTGCTTTTGCTTTTGTGTGTATTGTGTGTGTGTGTGTGTGTGTGTGTGTGTGTGTGTGTGTGTGTGTGTGTGTGTGAAGTGACCTAGGTGAAGTATTATTGTAGGTTTTTAGCATGGTTTGGAGATAAATCAAGTGTGTTTAAGGTTGAGAAAAATCATAGGACATGAGAGCAAGATTTTGATGATTTTTAGAGGGTTTGATGAGCTTGTTTTGTGAAGTGTGATCACCTAGGGTTTGATTGAATAAGTGTAAGTTGAATAAGAGGCATCCATTAGTTGTGGAAGAAAAATCCAGATATATACACATCATAAGGTGGTTGAGTGGGTTATTGATCATCTTGGGGGGTTGTAGCCTCCTTGTGGAGTTGGTGCTCCTTGTAGGGTTGGTGCTCTACTAAAATAGGGGTTGGTGATCCTTGTGGGGTTGGTGCCTCACTAAATTCAGAAACATATCAATATAAGATTGTTTTTTAGTGGGTTTTCTTCCCTTTTAGGGTTTCCCACTTATATCTTGTGTTCTTATGATTTTTATTTTCTTTCATTGTTACATTCTTTATTGACAGGTTTATGGTTTGCACACATTAAGAGTTGAATAAGTGGTTATTTTGATTGTATGATTATGGTATTTTGATTTTCAGATCTGAAATATAATTTTAAGTTTTTATAAGGATTGATTCACCCCCTCTCAATCCATTGTGATTTTAAAAATTTCTATTAGAGAAGGCCTTTCTAGAGGAGCTTGACATCTTGAAGGAGATATTATGAAGCAAAACTATGGAGTGTTATAAGAATCAAGGTGATATGTTTCCATTAATGAATATGAGAGCTTATTTGAAGCCTTTAGGCCTTGATATTTGGTATGACATCTATGGGACTTGTTCATCCTCTTTGCAACATAATGAAGTATGTAATCTTGCACAAAATTCCTTTCATAGTCAGATGAAAATATTATTTGGTACATTGACAGTGGTTTTTCAGCTCATATGATAGGTGATAAGAGTAAATTTATATCTCTTCAAAAGCATGTTGCAAGATCAATGAGATTTGGAGATAATTCTTCCATAAACATTCTAGGTAGAGGCACTTTGAGTTTGGACAATGGAAAAACCATCACCAAAGATGTTCTATATGTATAAGGTTTGAAACATAATCTACTCAGTGTAATTCAAATGGTCAAGCAAGGGTATGTTCTTACTTTTGATGTGAAAGGTTGTAAGATAAGGAAAGGAGAATCTGGTAGACTAGTTGCAAAAGGAAAAAGGACTGATGGTAACATGTTTTTATCAAAGAAATTAATAATGAAAGATGTCTTATGAGTAAGATGGATGATTGTTGGTTATGGCATAGGAGGCTAGGCCATGTGAACTTTGATAATCTTGTTAAAATTAGTTCTAAAAATTGTGTGAGAAACATGCCTAAACTTAGGAAACCAGAAGATACTTTGTGCAAGGCATGTATGCATGGAAAGAAAACTAGAAGGATATTCAAGACTAATGAATATGAGTCTACTACAAGTCCACTTCAGCTGATTCATACTGATTTATGTGGGCCTATGAGGACTGAAAGTACTTTAGGTGATTATTATTTCATGCTTCTTATTGATGATTTCACTAGATACACTTGGGTGGCATGTTTGAGAAACAAATATGATGCTTTAGATGTTTTTAGATCCTTCAAAGATCTCATTGAAAATGAAAAGAATGGAAAGATAAAGTGTATAAGATCTGATAATGGAGGATAATTTTGGTCTAATGCATTTGATGAGTTTTGTAGTGAGCATGACATTAGAAGACAATTTTCATCTTCTAGAACTCCCCAACAAAATGGAGTTGTTGAAAGAAAGAATAGGATTGTTCAAGAGATGGAAAGGACCATGCTTAATGAGTCTAAATTACCTGATGGTTATTAGAAAGAAGAAATATGTACTGTTGTTTATATTCTCAATAGGTGTCAACTAAGAGTAAATAGTGACAAGACTCCTTATGAGCTATGGAAAGGAAGACCAACCAATGTGGAGAATTTTAGAGTATTTGGGTGTAGATGCTTCATCAAGAGGATTGAAGACAACCTTGGTAAGTTTTATTCTAGATATGATGAAGGTATATTTTTGGGCTATTCCTCAAGAAGCACAACTTATTTATGTTATAACAAGAGGTTGAAATCTATTGTTGAAAGTGCTAGTGTTAAGTTTGATGAATCATCCACTATGAGATATTTTTCTAGAGATAATGAAACATTTTGTGAGGATATTTGTAAGGAAGAAGATGATGAAGTTGTTCAAGATAATCAAGAAGAGGATGATGAGGAAGAAAGATAAGACACAAAGGCTCCTTCTAGAAAAGTTAGAAGAGATCATCTTGAATCTCAAATTTTGGGCAAGAAAGACTCTGGAGTCACTACAAGAAGGAAATTGGTAAGTCTTCAAAATCAAGAGAACCTATATCTTATTTTAAAAATTGAACCTAAGAATGTAGTAGAAGCTAGTAAATATGAGCATTGGGTTAAGGCTATGAATGAGGAGTTAGATCAGATTGAAAAGAAAAAACTTGGGAACTTGTGCCTAGACCAAAAGATAAGAATGTAATTGGATCCAAATGGGTGTTTAGAAACAAACTAAATGAAAATGGAGAAGTAATAAGGAACAAAGCAAGATTAGTTTGCAAGGGTTATGCTCAAGTTGAGGGGATAGACTTTGATGAGACTTTTGCACCTGTAGCTAGGATGGAAGCAATCAAATTATTCTTGGCATATGCTGGTTTTAAAGGATTTAAATTTTATCAAATGGATGTTAAATATGCCTTCTTGAATGGTTTTCTAAATGAAGAAGTATATATGGAACAACCTTTGATGGTTTTTCATTGACTGATAAATCTGATTATGTGTGCAAGTTAAACAAGGCTCTTTATGGTCTAAAGCAAGCCCCTAGAGCTTGGTATGAAAGACTTGATAGTTACTTGATTGAACAAGGTTTCAAGAGAGGTGTAGCTGATAATAACTTGTATATAAAAATTGAAGGAGATCATTTATTGATAGTTGTAGTATATGTGGATGACATCATCTTTGGTGGAGGTAGTGATCATATGGTTCACAATTTTGCTGAAGCTATGAAGAAAGAGTTTGAAATGTCCATGTTAGGAGAACTTTCCTTCTTTCTTGGACTTCAAGTAAGTCAACATGAAAAAGGTATATTCATTTCTCAATCCAAATATGTCAAATAAATGCTTAAGAAGTTTCAAATGGATGAATGTAGGCCTGTTGGCACACCTATGGTTACAGGATGCAAAATTTGCAAGGAAGATGACACTCCTAAGGTAAATCAAACTGAATATAGATCCATGATTGGTATCCTACTATATGTTATAGCCTCTAGACCTGATATTGTTCAAGTAGTTAGTTTGGTTGGAAGGTTTCAAGAGGATCCTAGAGAATCACATCTACAAGTAGTAAAAATAATTCTTAGATATCTTAAGGGTACTATTGAGTATGGTTTATGGTATCCTAAAAGTGAAAACTTTGAATTGAGGGCTTATTCTGATGTTGATTGGGCAGGGAGCATGGATGATAGGAAGAGTACTAGTGGTGGAGCATATTTTGAGTGTTTTGGGTCTATGTCATAGTTAAAAATGTAGTGTCTAGTCCTATGAATGTGTTTAATGATGGTATAAGGTGATAAAGTGCTAACTTGATCAGTTTGTGTTGAAAGGATGGATTGTGACCATGTTATGGTTAAGATAGCTCTATTTTCAAGCGGTTTTCGGAATGCTACAAGTATTGGAAGTTAATGTTCCTAATATCTTAAAATTTAAGAGGTTTTAATGGTGTTTGAATATATTTTTCAAGGTTTTAATTCTAGTTTGGAGGAGATAAGAGCAAATTATATAAAAAATGCTACCTCACTGCCTCTGAGTGGGGTGCATAGTACCCCATGAGCGGTATGCATGGAAACTCAATTTTGAAGGTTCTAATGATGGAATTTTGGTTCAAAATTTTGTAGTTATCATATAGACATGTGATACTAGAGGATATAAAAATTTTGAGCTCAAGGTATTTATAGTTTTTAGTTATGCATGACAGGTTTTGAGATGTTGCTTTTGTGGCCTAAATAGGCCTATTTTGGGATGATATCAGTGGTTTTGGTCTACAATGAGTATCTTCATGATTTGAGAAGGTGTTTTTCATCTGTAATGAGATCCATGAAGTGTAAAAATCTCTATCTAAGGTAAGCTATATGGTCTAGCTCAGCTGTTATGATGCTACTTGGTTGACCCTCATCATGTTTTTATGTTAAAAGTGTATGAATACAATACAAAATCAAAGTTAATGGTATCTTAGGTTTTAATGGTGCTTTTCCCCTCATCCTTAGTGTAATTATTTTTTGGATGTAATTTTTGAATGTTTCAAGTGCTTGAAATATCTTTTTGTGATGATCTCATTTGACATGTGCTTGTGAAGGTTTCTTAGTGCTCCATGAAGAATGTGATCATCTACAAGTTTAAGAAGATGAAGAGCATGGTTTATAAGGTATGAAATGCATATAAAAGCTTACTATCATCTTTAAAAGGTATGATATTTCTTAAATCCATTATTTTCATGAAGTGATTGTTCATGGAGGTTCTTGTTTCCTGTGAAATCTTGAAAATGTGTTCTTACTTCATAATAGCTACCTACGGGCCTATAAGATCTCAAATTTTGTATGGTGACAATGGTGATGACGTCTAAATAATGTTTCTAAATACTTTTTATGAATTTTCATGATGAATGTGATTGCAGTAGTGTGTTTTATGGCTAAATTGATCAAGTTTTGGCCTAGTAGTTGGTTCATATCCTCAAGAAAATACCGAGATACATATACAATGTTTAGAGACAGGGGTATGACGGGTAGTAAGTTATATTATTACCTTTAATGATAAGGGGAGCATGGTATATATCAATAAGGAATAAGGTGTAAGTATTTAAGAGATATAAAGACACGATTTCTTTCTATATGTGGTTGTGATAATGATATGTTATTCTCGGTCATCTAACGGTGTTGGAATACTTTTTTAGCAAAATAATATGTTTCTCAAAGTGTGTGTGGGATATCTAAGACAGAGGGACTACTTGGTTATATATATATATATATATATATATATATATATATATATGTGTGTGTGTGTGTGATTAAAATTATGTTCTCAAGGCTATTCAAGGTGTGTATATGGGAATTGCTTCCTTGTTCATGCTTGTAGTAGTATGTATTGGCTTATTTTAGCTAACTATGGCTATAAGAGACTGAAGAAGTTGTTTAGGGACAACTAAAAGTTGTAAATGTGATTTCAATTCATGGTAGAAAGAATAAATACTCAGAATTTTGCTCTCAAGCTTGTATTTGAGGCATTATGTCCAGGGGAGTAATGGTTTCTAGAGTCAAAGCATGGTTGACATGTAAAAGGATGTTGAAATTGGTCTAAATTGCTCTAAGAAGTCTATTTTTGTCTCATAATGTTGTTCTTGGCATGAAGAGTATGAATATTACTTGTATTGAATGATTTATGCCTAGAGAATATGTATTGTTGTCGAAAATTGGAGTAATGATGTGGCATGGTTAATTTTGGCATTGTTGGCATGAATTCGGTATGTATGACTTAGACTATACACTGCTTTCTACAAAGTTACAAAGAAGTTCAAAACATGGTAAAGGTTAAAATTTTCCTACCTAGGAGATGTTTTATGTGTTTTTAGCCCCTTGCAAGGTGATATCTTGTTTCTTTCATGCTCTACTTGATGGCTTTCGGATGTTGGAAGTGCTTGTTCTAAGGGGAGTATATTGCTTGCATGCTTCAAATGAGGCTAAGAATAATTTTTTTTGCAAAAATTATGAATTTGAGCTTGTTTGAAATATTTGGTTGATGTTTCTAACCAAATCATGAAGGTATGAATTTGAATATGTTGAATAAGGTGAGCTATAAGCATGTATTTGTCATTAATGTAAAAAGAGGGAGAAGTTCGAGTTTTTCCATTAATGAAAAAGACGAATATTGTTGGCATGGTGTCCTAATAGGTGTTTTCATTGATGAAAAATAACATTAATGAAAAATTTAATGTTTTAGGATGATTTCATGATGTTTTTGTTGTGTTAATATATTATTTCAAACATATATCAACTGTTATTACAAGTGGGATTCAAAGTGATGTGTGATTGCTCTAGCAAGCCTATAAAAGTGCTTGTGTTGCTTAGCAGTATGAGATTATTGGTTTCTTGGGAATAATTTTGAAATTATCTTTAGAATGATTTTATGGAGATTTAACACTCACAACAGTGGTATGGAACATGTACATGTAGATCTCGTATGTTACAGGTTCTCATTAGGAGCAGGTATGCTTGTTTGGAGGTGTGACAGTGGATTAGAGCCATGAGAGCTCATGGAAGCTTGAGTTTAGGTGTATCATGGAAAGTGAGGTATGTATTCATCCTTTGTAGAGGTTAATTGATGAGTTATTACATTATTTCAGTTAATCCTAGCTTCTACAAAGTGAGAATTTTTAAGGTAAGGCTATGAAATGAGATGGGATGGAGAGATTGATGTTTGGTATTGAAATTATAATTATTAGAGATGTTATTGTGATGTGTCATAGTTTTTAGTAACATTTCAGGTTCCCATGACGAAATTTTTGAAAGTTATGATAGTTTTTGTGAGACAGGGTCAAGAACAAGTGAAAATCAAGCTCAAATTTGAAATTTTGATGCTCATTGTGAATAGTGTGATTTTCATGGGACATTGTGGATTTCAGGATGATTATAAGTTTAGTTTATAAGGTTTAAAAAAATAATCAGGTCATTTTATTGTCAGGTTTTTATAAATGGTTGTTAAGAAGGTAAAGAGGTCTAAAACCCTAGTTAAACCCTAGCTAGGAGCAGTTGTCAGAAAGTGAAGTCTCACGGTGACCTAGTTTTGATTTATCAACCAAAATTTATGATTGGATGGTGTATATGAGTCCTCATTATTTCCATAAATGTATGGTTGTGGTCATGGTCATGAGTAGGCCCTACCTAAAAATAGTAGTTTCTAAAGAAGAAGGTTGTACAACGAGATGGTATAAAGGAATCACATGAAAAATTGATGGTGCTTGATGTATTGGAGTTTTTATTTATGTCTATGAAGTTTTAGGAAAATTTCATGCAGGTACATGGTGTTTTGAGGTCCAAATAGGTTGACTAGTCAAAGGGTAGTTTTGGGATCTCAAATAACAGGGTTCAGTAAAATGACTATATCTTGAGCTACAGGTGGAGTTTTGAGATGATTAAAGTTTTTTTGAATTTATATTCATATATATTTATAGTGATATATGGATTAACTCATGATTATGGAATTTAATAGGGTTCTCAAGGACTTATTTGAGCAATAATATTTTTGGTAGTTCAAGACAACATCTATTTTGGTGCAAGTTTGATGTTGTTTGAAGCATGATATATATTGGGTGATGATTACTATCACATGAAATGTGAAGAGGGATTTATTTTTCATAAAATGAATCCATTTGGAGGTATTGAATATATGTATAAATTATTTATGAGCTAACATTTGGAATTTTTTTTTGAAAGGTGATTTGGTGAAGGGAAATGTTGTTGTGGTTTGCGATTAAGGATGTTTGATGACCTATAACCTACTTATAAGTGTTATACATGTTCTTACATATATTTTTATTTGTCACATGGAATTTTTGGTTGATTATAAGTTATTTTGTGGCATTATGAAGTTTCTAGGGTGTAGGAAACAATTGTTTTGAGAATTGTAAAGGGAACTGGGCCTAGTAAATGAAATAATTTGATTGGTTGATATTAATTACAACCATGTATGAATGATTTATGATATTTTAATCATATGTAAATGGTTTTTGGTCATGAAAAATTATACATTTAATGTAAGGGAATTTTTAAGAATGTTCACATGGGGTTTTGAGCCATTTTTGGCACATGTAATGAGGGTTTTCGATAGGCCGTCCTACTTGGGTCATATATAGATATTTTATTTAAAATTTTAAATGTTTCCTTGATGTATGTGTTAAACCAAAAGGAGGGAAAAGGTTGGGCCTAAGTTTGAAAGGTGGAGAAGCATATAAAAGCATGTTTTTGGGTGCTTTTTCAAACTAGTTGTGTGTGTGTGCAAGTGGCGCGACCTAGGTGAAGTATGATTGCAGGTTTTTGATCATGGTTTTTATATTAATCAAGTTTTTGTAGGTTGAGAAAATTTATAGGACATGAAAGAAATATTTTGATGATTTTTAGAAGGTTTTATGAGCTTGTTTTGTGAAGTGTGATCGCCAGGGATTGATTGAAGAAGTGTGAGTTGAATGAGAGGTATCCATCAGTTTTGGAAGAAAAAAATATATACACATCATATGGTTGTTTAGTGGGTTATTGATCATATTTTGGGGTTCTTTCCTCTTTATGGAGTTTTGTTTCACAAAATTAGGGGTTGGTGCTCCTTGTAGGATTGGTTCTCTACTAAACTAGGGGTTGGTGCTCCTTGTGAGGTTGGTGCATCACTAAATTCAGAAATTAAATGTATAAAGGATTGAGTTGGACTACCATACACTACAATATAAGTATGTTTATGTCTAAGGTATCATATTTAGAGACCATAGAGAGTGACATCATGGACCTTAGTCCAATCCTAACCCCTGGTAGTTGGATAGGAGGTGTGTAGAGTATATGTTTTCCTATGGAAAAAAATAAAATATGGAAAATAGGTCAACGTAGAGGTTTTGGACATGCCATAACTTCCAAGAAAGCATGCCATGGATATTCCAAAGAGGAGGTATGAGGAAAATCCCCACAAGAGGAATAAAGAGAAGATGAAGAAGTTTCAATTTACTTGAACATGAGAAAGAAAATACAAAGGAACTAGAGGAAGAAAACCATGATGCAAGAACCTTGTAAGCATAAAAAGAGCCTCCAAATAAAGAAGAGTGTTAGTCTAGTGAAGAAAATAAGAAGCATAGAGTAGTGTATGACGTAGAGGAAGAGGAAGAGAACTGGGAGAAACATGTGCATGAAATAGAGATGTATAATGAAGAACCATTGTAAGAGGAGGAAGAAGCATCAATGAATGAGAAAGAGGTGCAAAATAGGATAAGGGCACTCATGGTGAAGATTTTCAAAAATAAAAAGATGATGATGACCATGAAGAAGAACATGAGGATGAATAAGAGACTAGGGAAGACAAGGGAACTAGAGGAGAAACAAGCTAAGAACATATTAATATTGCATAATAGACCCCAAAGAAGCCACATGCAGGAGGAAGGAAGTCACATAAAATTTCACAGGAATACCAATGTCATACATCGATGAGTTCTTGAAGGTGCTAAGGGACATATTCTATATTTCAGTACCAATAGAATACCTATTTTGTGTCATAATCACAATGACTGAGAGGGGGTGAATAAGTCATACAATTTTTTTACATCATTTTCCATTACATACATTCATTATTCAAACCATCCATTCAACATCCATAAACAATGTGAGCTTATTAAGTGTGTATCAATCATTTATAATAGAAAGAGATAATAGAGAACACCCACTAAACCTTTTCTTATATTACATAAAACAAAGGAATTTCATGAATATTACACATCACACAAGATTTATTTAGTGAAGCACCCATTTCACAAGGAACACCCACCCCTATTTAGTATAACACCCACTATACAAGGAGGCTACCACCCCCTAAGGTGATCAATAACCCACTCAACCACTTGATAATGAAGATCACTTAAGTATTTTTTCTCCTACAACAAATTGTGATCACAAATTCAGCTCCATGCACATCAAACCCTCTCAAACAAGCTCTTCTCCTACTTTGCTCATATCGTCTTCTTTATTTTTTGATTAGGTCTAATTTTGCACAAATACTACTCAAATCTTATCAAATATTCATACCTCTTCTCAACTCTTCCCTTGACCCCTATATACTCTTCTTTTACCTCCTTAAGCTTGCTCACTTCCCAATCACCACTTCTTACTCAAATAAACATACATACTTCTCTTTATATACATGACTCATCATAACGACCACCACATGTCATCTAATACCAATAAGGTCAGTCATGAAAACATGAAAAACATCCTAAAATCTCATATAAATCACATTTCAGACCATATATGTTAGAATAGCTCTTACAAACATGAACTAACACAATACATCTCAACTAGGCCTAAAACACTAGGTCTTCTTCACCAACGAATGCATCATGAATAATAAGGACATTTAAAAAATTCATCAAGGAACAAAAATACCTGAAAAATTCAATGAAAACATCTCTACATCACCAACAATATCAGGCACAACTATAACCACCATCTTCATCATGAATCACACCAATTTACAAGCATCTCCAATTAGGTCTTCAAGCACCTAAAACCAATGAACAAGAGTGACCAACTTTGCACATCAAAATCAATTGTCAAGACTTATTGGGAACATGAATGGAAGTTACAAGACCCCATATAACTATTCAAGTCCATGAGACACCATCAAATATGAAACAATACTCAAAGACACCGATTTATCCTACCTCGCTTAAGCATGTTGATCATGCCCAAAAATAGGTCACCAAGAACAACAAACTTAGAACAAAAATCACCTCTCTAAGGAAAAAATAACACATCAATGGAAATCTTATGATGTTTAATATCTGATGAAACTTATTTTATCCTCTAGAATAGGGAAGAAGGCTCTCAAATAGGCTTTTAGGACTCAAGAACCTATCTTAAGGAAATGTTGGAGCTCAAAATTGCACCCTAGATATGATTATTGAGGATAATCAATTCTAAGCCAACATGGGACTATCTCTCGCTTATGGGACCTATGAATTGAGATATATCTCTGGAGAAGGTTAGCTTCCTCTACCTATTCCTAATGCTAAACTACTCGTAGGAATTGAAATGAAACTATCTAAATCTAATCTAAAATTCCAAGTGACTAGGGTGAGAAGGAGATGCATAAAATAGAAATCCTAAACTAGAGAGGTGATAGCACTAGAAAGAGAGGTGGAGCTACTCTCAGGTGATTGAAAAAATGGGAGAAAATGATGAAGGAGAGGACAAAAATGACAACCACGATTATAAATAACATTCAAAACTCTATTTTCAATGGAGCACAACACATTTGAGACCCTACAAGGAGACAAAAGAGTAAAAAAACCTGCAGGAAAGAAAAATACAATAGAATACTAATAAGGCAAAAGAATAGCCACAAAACAAGTGATTTCATTGATTCAAATATGCATAGTCCATTACATTAGAGGAAAAGAGGCAAGGATCACCATGCAAGATGTCCAAACATGAGGCCCATAATTCACAAGTGTTCGGAACCATTTGGACATATTTACATTATAATGAATATCCCCCTTTTCAAAAGAGGTAATGAAATATATATACGAAAAGTGAGTGAAGAGAGAAAGAAGAACATATCATATCCTAGTCCATCCCCAACTTCAAAACAACTCAAATCATAGTCTGTCTTTCTCTAAGCATCTTGCTTAGCCTTGTTGTTGCTACTCGACTTACAAGGTGGGACTAATTTGGGTACCAACAGGGTGCTAATTTAATAAATGGTTACAAAAATATTCCAACATAAATGAAAGCATTAAGTCACAAACATGACAAGATAATATTTTTATTTTTATCATTAAAATATCATTTAAAGACTAGAAACATGTCTCTATAAGAATTTAAGTTTTTTTAAATGAAAAAATCAAGATCTTGAAATAAGGAATTATATTTTTCAAATCAAAACCAACTAACCAATAAGGAAATAGCTGAATGATTTTTTTATTTATTGATAAAGCGGGTTGAAGGGACCCATTCCCTATTCATAAAGTAGAGGCTAGATCCTCTGGATAACAACAGGATTTTAAAGCCAAAGGTAAACAACAACTACATCTGAACAATGACTTACAAAAGTATAAGAAAAACCAAAACAACCTAAACAAAAAAATTACTTCCCACCTTGCGATGGAAAATAATCCTCAATGTTGCCCATTCTACCCTTTTTGTTTTTTCACTTTTTTACTTCAAACCACTTGCCTTGGTCAGTCGAGATAACCAACGCAAGTTCACTAGGAATTGCCAAAGCAATCATTTTATCATGACACGGAATCCCGATCTGATTCTGAACTTTCTAAAGTATGTCCTCTTTTTGTTCCACCTACAACCAGGTGATTTTCCTAAATTCCCGTCTCAGATTCCTCCTTCCCTGTGTCTACTTTATTCGCGGGGTTCGATTATTCAGAGCATCCTTAAAATTCAAAGCAGATACCAAATCTGGGTTAACAGAGCCCCAACCGCTAGAAGAGGTCGATCCATTCTTTTTTGTAGATTTTTAGTTTTTGTTGAAGGGACAAGAGGCTTGTAGATGACCTGTATTTCTGCATAATCTACACTAGAATGCAGTATTCTCATAGTCTAAGATCTGACGTGCTGAAAATTACCAAATTTAAGATTGATCCGATCTCGGTAATCCTTTGCTCAAATCGAGTTCAACGCACATACGAGAAAAAGAACACAGACCCAAATGTGTTCTATCCAAGTCTTCTTTGATAAAATTTCCCAAACCGTTACCAATATCCTCCAGGGCATACCATAGATGCAAGGGGAGATTAGGGAGCCTGACCCAAACAGGTGTTTTGGCAACCGAATATGTGTTCGGATCGAAATATGGAAACCATGGAGTTATAAATAAACCATGTCCCCAGAACCACAGACCATCTGTCAAACATCACTGATAGTCTTCAGCTTCTCTAAAATGGACAATGAAAAATCCCTTAGAACAGAGGGATATTTCACACTTATTGGTCCAAGTATCGAATACCCACTGGTACAGAGCAGAGGAGGAAGGCCAGAACCCATTAAACCTACCAATCACTGCATCCCTTGATAAATTTTTGAAATATTCCTCCACCTCAGGGTTCTTGATGGTTACAGAGGGAATATCCTTAGCCAAATCAACTAGGTAGGCTAGATTACTTGCTGTTTGTTTTCTCGAGGATCGGCCGTTGTTGTTTTCAAGTATATCTTTGAAAGAGGTAGTCTTCCAGAAATATCTAGACCATGATGGCCTGTAGCATCATCATCGCTACTTATGTTACAATATTTTTTCCCACCTATCCCCAACGAAGTCCTCGATGAATTTTAAAACCCTAGGATTAGGGCATTGTTCCTCCCCCTTCTTACCCCATCCACCATTCTGTTCTCACCACCACCTTCTCGAGAGATCCCCCGTAACTAGACGGTGGTCTTTCCCTCCTCCTACCATGGCCCGTGAGCCCTCCCTACCTCTGCCTTTGGCCTTTCCCTTACTCCCCGCCTTCGCATTATTTCCCTAAATCCTCCCGTCGTCTTTCTAAAAAAGTCTGAAATAGTTGAATGATTTATTTACATTAGATAAATGTTTAAATAAAATACGGATAATAGAAACTTTTAAGTAAACTCAATTTTTTTATTTTTGTTGGTGGGTTGGGAAAAAATTAGTTATTTTCTTGAAAGGTATAGTATTCCTGTTGGAGGTCGGTACTAATAATATGTTGTGGCATAACCTAGTGACCACTAAGCTCAAAATATATAAATTCAACTTAGTAAATGCTAAAAACCTAATGCTACAAATATTAAGTGGTGGCATAACATAGTAACCACAAAAAGCTTGAAATATCTTAATTTAAAATCTTAAAATCATACAATAAAGTCAACTAATTTATAAATATCTTGATTGCTATATAGTTCTCCAAAGTGAATGTGGTTGATTAACTCGAGAATTCGATAAGCTCAAAATAGCTTACTTTAATTTGTCAAAACGTAACTACTTATAAGATTTTAATAAAAATGTTAGGTTATTCTCGAGGTGTAACCTTTTTGGTGGCAACAAGAGGATACGACATGTGCGGCTTTAATGGGAATTTTGACATCGATAAATTACATTCGTGTAATATAAGAGATCGATTAATGACTATACACACATGAGATGTAAGATGAAATTTAGAATTTAAGATTTTTAATGAGAAGCATGATACTTATGATTAGCATATCTACTTAGTGATATAAGGTATCCTCACAATTTCTTCAATTCATGTGTTGTCGGCTGGTGGGATTTATATCTCCGTGGATGGATGGAAATTTCACTACCCCTGTCCTCTTTTTGTTTTTGGTCATTGTGCTTCATGTCTCTCTATGATGGTGATAGGGGTGCTGGTGGTTTCTTGGGTATCATGTAGTGTGGTCCTAGTAGTAAGAGGAAAAGAGCTATGACAGGAAAGGATGTTAGGGAATCATTTACTTCTTATATGGGTGGGAAAATATGGAATGTAACTATGCTGAATTGGCTTAAGAAGGTCCAGTCGATCACATAGCGCTTCAAGAAGAAGAGGACAATGACATTTTTGAGAGCATGTGTAAGATGATGCTTAACCCAAACCAATCCAAATGGTGGAGGAAATTTTTTGACATAGCGCAAGGGTTGAGTGTGGAAAACATATTGTCAAACTCTCTTGGGCGGTTTATCTTACATAAAGAGCATGAGAAGTTGGAAGAACATCTAGTCAAACTTCAATATCTTGTCCATGCCTTGATGGATGGGATGCAGGTGATTGCGCATGCTCTGGAGGTGGTCATGGGAAATCATGGTATGGAAATTCCTACAGGTACTAAAGTGAAAATGCTAGAATGTTGTGTGGATTCATCCTCCTCCTCGATCGAGTAAAGGGTCTTAGATTTCAAGATCATTAGAGAGGTGGAGCCGAGAGGCCAAAAGGAATAATATTTCCTAGATGCATGTGTCTTTAGTTTTCGATTAAGGGCTAGAATAGTTGTCTATATAGTGAAGTGTATAGATATAGGAAATATTTTTGGGTAATATAAAGTCGATTACAACTCTTCCTCATTGATTTTGGCATGTATTTAGTATGATAAGTTTCTTGTAATCATCATGGGAGTCCACTGCTGGAAGATTTCTCATTGACTGGTTCCTCATGTACTATTTTTTCAAGACTTATCATCAAAATATATTAATTTAAAATCTTAAAATCATAGATTGAATTCAACTAATTTATACATATCTTGTTTGGGATACATATCTTGTATGTGATACATAACCTAGTACAAACTAAACTCAAGCTAGTAGACACTAAGTTCAAAATATCATTTAGTAACTTCATATACTAGTCGAAACTAAACTTAATATGTTTTTCTTTACTTAGTTAAATAGTAGTTACTTTTTAGCTTGAAATATTATATTGTTTAAATACCTGATGCGGCTACTAAGACCAAACTATGTTGATATAATTTTTTAAATCCCAGTATTCACTAAGATCCAACTATTAATTTGATATTTTGAAACCTAGTGACCGCTAAGATCCAAATATTATGTTGTGTCATAAGCCAATGGATGTTAAGTTTAAAATATCATTCAATATCTTGATATACTAGAGGAAACTAAAATCAATATGTATATCTTTAGTTTTTAAATGCTAGTGACTCTTTAGGTTGAAAGAATATATTGTTTAAATACCTAACAACCTGCTAAGCTCAAACTATGTTGATTTAATTTGTGAAATCATAGTGACCACTAAGATCTAAATATTATGTTTTGGCGTAACCTACCGGCCACTAAGCTTGTAATATATTATTTTCTTTTGTTGAAACCTAGAGACCACTAAGATCCAAATATTACCTTAATTTGTTAAAACCTAGCAACTTCAAAGAGTAGAATATCATTTGTTTGGTTATGTGGAAACATAACCTAAATGGAAACTAAATTCAATAGGTCTTTCTTTAGTTTTTTAAATTCTAGTGACTCTTTAGGTTGAAATAATATATTGTTTAAATACCTAGCAGACGCTAAGCTCAAAATATGTTGATTTAATTTATGAAATCGCAGTGACCACTAAGATCCAGATATTATGTTTTGGTGTAACCCACTGGAGACGATAAATATTGAAAAATATCATAATTAAATTTATTAAACTATAGAAAATGTAATCCCCAAATAATATTTTATGGCATAACCTAGCCAGCTAAGCTCATAATACCTTAATTTAGTTTAATTTAATATCATAATTAAATTTATTAAACTATAGAAAATGTAATCCCCAAATAATATTTTATGGCATAACCTAGCAGCCGCTAAGCTCATAATACCTTAATTTAGTTTATTAAATCCTAACCACTACTAGGCTCCAATGATTATGTGGTAGCATAACCTAGTGGGCACTATGCTCAAAATATCTTAATTTAAAATCTTAAAATCATACAATAAATTCAACTAATATAGACATATCTTTGCATCTTCAAAGATTACAATATCATTTGTTAAGTTATGTTGAAACAAAACCTAGTGGAAACTAAAATCAATATGTCTTTATTTAGTTTGTTAAATGTTAGTGACTCTTTCTGTCAAAATAATATATTGTTTAAATACCTAGCATCCACTAAGCTTAAACTTTGTTGATTGAATTTATTAAATTATAATATGCACTAAGATCGTAATATTATGTTTTGGCGTAACCTATCAACCGCTGAGATTATAATATCTTACTTAATTTTATTGAAACCTAGAGACAATTAAGATCCAAATATCATGTTGTGTCATAAGCTAGCAGACACTAAGCTCAAAATATAATTAACTCGATAAATTATAGTGACCACTAAGCTAGACATATTATATTGTGGAAGTACCTAGCGTCGATTCGCTCAAATTATGTTAATTTAATTTGTTTAATACAACCGATCATAAGGTTTTAATATTATGTCTTTGGCTAACATAGTGGACAAGCGACCGTGAAAATTTACAAAATTTTTTCGAGATACGATGCGATATACTCGATGAATCCTAGTGGATGCTAAGCTATTCTTATAAGTAAATGTATCATTTTAATAATGAAGTTATTTTATGAATTTAATTGTTAATATTTGCGTATTTAACATGAGAAAAATAACAAAGCAATCGCTTGGCCAAAAAAGTGTTTTTCCAATAGAAAAATCATCTTATCGGTGAGTCCACCAACAAATAAGAATTATAGCCTAGTGGTCGCTAGAGTAGGAAACATTTTTCATGTAGAGTGTATTCATATAAGTGTTTATATAAATAGTAAAAAATAAATCTAGAGTTTTTATAATGGATACATAAATATACGTGTAGAATCATGTATTTTATGTGATATACAGGTATACATATAGACTTGGACTAGTGACTAAGAAATTATATAACAAGTTTTTAAATATGACACGATCTACTCGTTGCACCCTAGCAGATGCTAAGCTATTATTAAAGGTAAATATATCATGTTAATGATGAAGTTGTGCTATAAATATAAATTATTAATCTTTGCATAAATAACAAGAGACAAACAACAAAAGTGATTACTAGTACCAAATAACAAAGTGTGTTGCCTAAATAAAAAAGCTGCTCTAGTGAGGCTGCAAAAAGGTGAATGAATTTTTTTCCAAATAATAATTATAGCCTAATGACGCTAGTGTACGTAATTTTTTTCATGTAGAGTGTATTCATAAAAGAAATTATATTGAAAAGCTATAAATGATAACAAATAAATTTGGTGTTTATATAATGGATACATAAATATACGTGTAAATACATATACTTTTTTTTATAATGTATACATATAGATTTCTCTATTTCTTATGAGATTTTGGCAGAATTATTTTACATTTATGAAAAAATATAGAAACTCGGACTAATGATCAAGAAGTTATATAACAAGTTTTTACATACAACACCATCTACTCATTACATCTTAGCGACTGCTAATCTATTATTAAAGGTAAATATCTCATGTTCATATTGAAGTTGTTTTATAAATCTAAATGGTTAATCTTTGCGAATATAACAACATAAAAAGAAAAAAAAGTGATCGCTAGGACCAAAACCACTTTGTGTTGCCTATATAAAAACAACTGATCCGTGAGGCCGCCAAGGTAAATGAATGCTTTTTTAAAATAATAATTATAGCCTAGCGAACACTAGGGTAGAAAAATTTCCCATGGTAGAGTGCATTCATATAAGAGAATCATATTGAAAATTTATAAACGATAACAAATAAATCCGAATTTAAATAATGGATATATAAATATATATATAGAATCGTGTATGTAATTTGAAATAAAATTTGGGTTTAGTAAATAGTTTGTTGAAACAAATAATTATATCATGGATCCCTAAAATCTATGTGAATTTTTGGCATAGATTAACAGCAAAAACAGAAGAATATATTAATTATTAAATACATAGTGATTAAAATTAAATTTAATAATATTAACAAATATATAATTTAACTTCCAATGTACGAACATAAAATTCTGAAGACATTACATTTGGTTAATTCTACATGGAACACGTATATAATTGAAAATAACTATCATACATTGAATTATCAATATGGTTTTAAATTTTTAAAGTAATTTTTTAACCTCATATATTTTCCCAAAATGTCTAAACGCGAAACCATGTAAAAATGTAATATAAATTAATTAGTGACATTTCTTTGTATCATCTTAATAAAAAAATTGAAATATCTTGGTTTTCTCAACCAAAATAAAGTTTCAAAAAAGTGACTATGCAAGAAGCCATCATTATCCTAAAAAATCAATCACAGGAATGAGAACGAAAATTTAAAAATGAAAATACCCAGAGAGAGACATAGAAAGGTGGAAATTAGAAAACGTGCACTAGAAATAAATGCTATAGTAGAAAAGGGATTATTTTTTCTTCCTTTAACACAAAAAAATATTGTGTTTTCTTGAAGAACAAGTTGGTTTAGCATGGAGATGAAAAACAACTGGAAAACAAGGCTTGACTACGAAGCATGATTCAATAGGACAAAGTAGGGTGGTGCGAGATCACAAATGGACTTCATGAAAAACACATGAAACAATTGTCTACATAGAAACTAATAGAGCCCACAATAAAAAAAAAAAGGTTCACCTCTACTATAAATACATGATTTAGTAATATCTAGGATTATTTCATACTTTATGTTTATGTCTGTGAAACTTCCATTTGCTACCTTAAACAAACTATCTGATTCTATTTGCAACCTTTGTTTCTTTCCTCCTTTGTGTGAGTCCTTTCTGTGCATCCTTTTTGTGCATCCTTTTTTGTGCCTTTTCTATAATCAAGATTATAATCACGTGTAGAAAAACAACTAGGATTCAAACACTCAGCCTTACAATCTATGACCTGCTCGTATTTTTATAATTTGGAGACATGATTTTCTGCGTGACCAAAAAAATTAGAAACCCTAATCATTCTCTGAGGTATTTAATAGTTTATTTAATACATTTCATGAAAGAAATTTGGAAAATAGAAAAAGAGCGGGATACAAAAATTTAAAATTTTCACTTTCCCACTTTTAAAGCAAAAGTGCGGGCTATTGAAATTTTAAATATTCAAAAAGGAAGGGGATTTCAATTTCAAAATTTCTATTTTTCCATGGTGTAAAAATAAAAACTAATAAGGTCAAACATATCTTCATTATATTAATCACTATAATGAAAATAAAAACATAGCAATTTGACCTTAAAATATTAAAACAAGCATAATGAAAATATATATTATAAGAAAATAGAAGAAATAAGTCCTGAACATAGTTTTAAGTGTATTAGAATAATATAATGACATTTAATTTTTAATTTTAATGAAAATTAATATCGACATTGTTAGATATAGTGTGCAATAATTTAAATTAATTCTCCAATTAAAATATTCCATGTGGTAAGTTCAAATGAGCTATTTAGGTTACATTATAATTGACACATACTTAAAATTGGGAAAACAATTAGTGGCCACTAAGCTCCAATCGCTACGATTTGTTATTAAAATGATATATTCAAAGTAATAAATCTTTAGGCCTTTGTGAGAGCTAAGATATTTATTTTTCGAGGAAAATCATAACAAATGATAGCCTCTATATATTCTAGGATTCCTTTCTAGTAGTGTATGAAAAAACAATAGTGTTCCAAAATTATATAGATAGTGTTTACAATGTCAAGAGGTAAAAGTAAGATCCTAGTAAACTTAAGGTTTTGGGCTAGTGGTGAGTTATAAGTAGTTTTTAATCATCAACCCAAGTTCCATTCCCATTAAGCTCATTGGATGCTTTCAATAAGTGGGCATGGGGACACCTTGAGGCGGGGGTCAAACTTCTCCATAAGGACCAATTTTACCATAGTAGGGAGATTTGAATATGGATCACTCGGTGGAAATTAAGGACCCAAGCCAAACCCCATGTCCTAGTTAGAGAAATTGCTCCTCCACCACTCTAATTCATAGCTCTGGTATAATAAAAGTGTTTCCCATCTACATTTTTGACTCTCTATATGTGTTATATTATTGTTACATACAACAATATAACAGGGAAGAAAGAGAAGGAGCTGCAATGAAGGAGCTTCTCATGGACATGGTAAGGTACTAAGCTCATAAAAAGGCATGGAGCTAGGAGTGGGATTACATGAAGTGAGGTAGGGGAAAAAACAAGGAGCTCAAAGGCATCAAGGTTATTTAAAAACCAACAAAAGGAGGTTTTACTAAAGCTTGACCCTAAGTGGAAACAAGAGGCTCCATGGATGAAAGTACTAGATACGGTGATCAAATGAGCATAGGGATGATTAATATTTGCACTAATGGGAGAATTTTCTAGAATATGACCAAATATTGATCAATTTAGGAGTTGGAATAGGAACAAGTGAAATATTTTTGGACAGGACTATACCTTCAGCCTATTGGACAAAATCTTTCTATTTATCTTCTCTCTTGAAGAAGATATTCTTCAGGTTTTGTAGGGAGGGCCTTGGTTCTATGGGAGAACCAATATCTCCATATTTATATGGAATACAGGCTCCAAAACACACATCCCAACTGCATACCCTGTCTGATAAGGCTCCTAGGACTACCTTTGGACTTTTGGGAGGTGGATGTGTTTGCTTTGGTATTAATAAAGCATTTGGGGATTTGATTGTTGTGGACCCAACCAAAATTGATAGGAAAATATTTATTACAACAAGGATGTGCACCAACATTACATTTGTATATTCACCTCTAGAGGTCATCAAATTGGAGACTAGAGATGGGATCTAAAAGCAAAAAATCATATACGAGGATTCTCTAGTTTATTGTAACACGTGGAAATGTGGGCCATGAAGGTAATGTTTACAACAAAAAAAATATTCCCAACAATGAACCTGGAAGGATTGGAAATAGAAAAATCTAATGCCATAGTCCCTTGGCATCAACCTGGTGGTGGATTGGGATCACGATTTGGTTACAACTTCATAGAGAAATGAAAGGAAGGAACATGCAATTGATATGTAGTACCTGGTCGTGGTGGGAAAATACCCAATCCTCATAGAAGAAATCCATGTACTACACAATGAACGGTTGGAGTACCATCATCATTCCAAAAGGTCCACGTGGATTCCAAGAAGGAAATGGTAATGATAGAGGAATCTTCCCACCAAATTTGAATTTGAATGACCAGGGGATAATTAATGAGTTGAATGATAATCCATTGAAAGTGGAACCTTTGAATATGTCTAACAATGGATTTATCATATTCGATGGAGGATTTATTAGGTTCGAGTCATACCATGTTGAACCGGTCTCCCAAATTGAACCATTAGAGAAAAAGGATGTGGGTCCCCTTGTCTTGGGGCCTCTCAAATTTTTAGGGAAGGGTGATTTAAAAAAGTACACAACTATAAATTTTGAGGAGTTAATGTTAGCTTCTTTACTCAATGATATCGAATGAAAACATAAAGAGATGAATAGAATGACAACACAAGTGGGAACAACATCTAATTTGATCAATGTTACAAAGGAAGCAAATCCCCTCTTGACAAATGATAATAACAAAGTAATTTTTGTTTTTACAAAGTCTCAAGGAAAGGTGGATATTATAACTTCAAATGAGGGAGATGATGGATGGATATGCATTAAAAAGAAAATGTAACATACAGTTCATCCCGCCATAACCCAGTCGTGGTAGAAAATTCTAGATGTACTCTCTCGATTTCTATTTCTTGTAGATCTAGTTTTGGTTTCCTTTTTTTTTCTTGGTTCCAAAATTCTCATGAACTAGTCCTTTAGTTGTTTAGATGTCTTCTAGAATATTTTTCTGGTCTTTTAGGGTGGTAGTTGTTGTGTCATTGATGTGCTATTCTTTGGCTTATTGTTGACAAATTTACGTCTATATTTTTACTTCTTTGCTTTTTCTGGTTTGTTTGGTATTTCTTCGTGTGTGGACCTCATGCATTATTTGACTTTTGAGCCTCCTTGTTATTCAGGGTATGATCCCCTTCAAAACCATTTACCATTAATAAAAAAGGTAGGAGCCTAATGACCATTAAGTTATCCCATGGTTTATTAATTTATGGATCCTAGAGGTTGTTAAGTAATTTATTTGATAGGAAACGTTGTGAAATATGGGTTGAAAACAATATATCTTATGGAAACTACATAATAAGGCTACTGATCCAAAGTTGTTATAAGATACAAGTATAATCAATGAAAAAAAAATAGTTTTCCAAAACTTTACAGATAGTGTTTATAATGTCAAGAGGTAAAGGTATTAACATAGAGACCAATAAGCTATACCATGGTTTTTCTATATGGAATTTCTATTAAGCCTAGGCTCTAATATGACACTTATGCCAATAAGTTAAGGAGCCTAGTGGTCGCTAAGAATTTTCTTTAACGAAACATTGTGAAATAAGTGTTGAAAAAAATCTTATGGGAACTACATAATAATGATAGTGATACAAAGTTGTTATATGATACAAGTATAATAAATGAAAAACCCTAGTGTTCCAAAACTATATAGATAGTGTTTAAATAAGAAACAGTTGATCCTAGTGGCTATTAATTTATTCCATTAAATACTTACAAAAGATTAGTGGTCGCTAAGAATTTTATCTCATATGAAAAGATGTGAATTATATGTTACAAATAATACGTCTTGTGAGAAATATATAAGTCATGATCCCTCTTGAGGGTTTGTAGTGCAACACTTGGATCTGCTAGGGAAGGACCAACCAATATGATACAATTTTAATTAATGAAAAAATACTAGCGATGATCTTTACTTTTATCGTTATTCTCAAATTATGAAATTGTTGATCTTAGCATCCATTATGTTGTTACTTTCGTTAAGTAATGAAGGTTAGCATTCATTGAGCATTTTTTCCCATAAGAACCGATGTGAATTATATGTTACAAATAATATATCTTACTGGAACTACATAAGGCTTGATCCCTCTAGAGGGTATGTAGTGCAGCTATTGTCTCTGCCACGTACATTCTAGCCAATATGATACAATTATAATCAATGGAAAACACTAGCGATCCTAAGTTGTATATATAGTGTTTACAATGACTTTAATGGTAGGAGCCTATCCGTTGCTCAACTAGGTCATGATTTATTATTTTATCACTATTGTCACATTAAGAAAATGTTAAGCTATAACTATCATTCTTATACAAGTTACATATATTTAATCTCCATGACTATAGTATGTTCCATATACATATATTTCAAAATTTATTATATAACAAAAATGTTGAGCTACTAATAACTTTGTTAATGTGATTTGGTGTTCAAACACTCTCCCCAAATAATAATAAAATAGATCTTCTAAAGGCTACACTCTAAATATCTTCCTTAGTCTTGTTATAGGAATTTAATAATCTAAACTAAAGTATGACTGGTATACACATAAGTCACATTGTCTTACACAACAAGAAATCCTAAGCTACCAAAAACTACGTTAATGTGATTTGTTTCTTAAACACTCTTTTCAAAATACAAAACATTATATCTTAATGTCCTCTACACTTTTCCATTCAATAGGTGTAAATGGCTAAAAAAATGTTTTAAGTTGTTCTTTTATATGTCGATTAGAAGCCTATCTGCCACTAAAATGTATATTTTTTTAACATTCCTATCATTCCATCTATGGAATGTTATAAATTTTATGACTCATAGATAATCATTTCAAAAAGTGCAAATGGTTTCTTATCTTTCAATGCATCATAATTGGCTATCACAATTTTAGAAAACTTTGTTATTATTGATTTGATCCATAAAATATGAATTACTATAACTAGTTTAATGATAGATAAGATGTCTTGAATAAGCCTAGAAATTGCTAACCATTAATTCAATTACTCTCTAATGATACATAGTGAAGAAATCTATAGGTTGGTGACCGATAGCTTAGTATTTAAATTCCTTATCAGACAATGCGAGGAAACAAATTTAAACATTAGAAATGTCCTAATTATTAATGTATTTTACTCTAATTATAGCTAAAATATATTCCATTATTGCGCTCTATTCACAATAATTCCTTTTATCGCAGGTGGTAATTGTTGGAAGAAAAGAGATGAGGAATGGTTTTTTGAAATCCATTCCCATGAAAACTACCGTGTCAATCTGTGGTTGTTTTTTTATAGATGAGAATCAAGAGGAATTTGGTATTGTTTTATGCTCATAAGTTATTGATTCGGGGACACTGTGTGTTTAGGTGGAACACATTGACTCTAAAAATAATAAGTGTCTTATTTTGGATATGAAGTTGGATCTTTTTTTATTCAAGAAATGGGAAAAATATGACTCTATAAATAGCGGGCCATATTCCTGCTAAAAATATGGTTTGAATTTGGGGATGCTTATAGCTTCAAAACCTGGTTGTTCAAAAGCGAGATGAAATTCATAAAGGTATATTTACAAGATATTAAATTTTTTTATAGAAACAAAAAAACCTCTTCTATTTGTCATTTCTTGCATAAAAAGGTTTTCTTACACATCCAAAATATGCCAAGCTGTTTACTATTATGAGATGAATATATTTGACTAAATTGGAGATAGAACCATCTAAATAAAAGTTTTATGGGTTAAAAATGAATACTAAATCAGCTACATTGTTGAAGATGGCAACCACTATATTTGAGAAAAAAACACCTTGGACTATTCAACAGTTTCATTTACTTTTGTTTAATGGTGAATTAATTGTCATTTCTTGCATAAAAAAGGTTTTCTTACACATCCAAAATATGCAAAGTTGTTTACTATTCTGAGATGAATATATTTGACTAAATTGGAGATAGAACCATCTAAATAAAAGTTTCATGGGTTAAAAATGAATACTAAATCAGCTACATTGTTGAAGAAGGCAACCACTATATTTGAGAAAAAAAAACCTTGGACTATTCAACAGTTTCATTTATTTTTGTTTAATGGTGAATTATTTTCAATTGATGTTTCAAGATGTCATGTATCACATATAGAATATTAATATCGTCCAATAGATGATCAATTTTTTACCTACTTGTTCACTCCATGCTTTGATAAATGTTATTCCTACACAGAAATACACAATTCTTCTTCCCTTCTTACACTCTATAATTTTTTTTTGTAGAAATACATGATATGAATGACTTGGAAAGTGATGATGTGAAATTTAATATACTTGATGGCCAATGGTGGTACCCAAATTGATCCTCCCTTTGTGCCCGAGAAGCATCAATATAAAGAGAAGGATGCCTAGATGATGATAGATCTATATTTGTGTCATTTTGTATCCAGGGAAGGATCTCATCATCTCTTTATCACTCAAGCTCGGAGGAGTTAGGTAGCACCATGTTGAGGGTATGAACTACCATCCTACTTTAAGCTCTACCTTTAGCCAAGGTGAGAGGACTCATTCTGTAGTCTGTAATTGTGAGTGAGGTGGATGTATAAACAATATTTGACACTAGTTTGTATAGGAATAGAAAAACAAATTTGGGAAGACATGGTATAATAAAAAAGGATAACTCTCACGAGTTGTCACTTGTAGACAGTGCTTGATTTATTATAAACAAATCTTAGACTACTAAAGATATTAAGAACTAGCTTCTTTTAGCATGTTGTTGGCTTTAATGAGGCAAGCATGGGTAATTCTGGTAGGATTAGTTAGTTTTGGATGTATCTGATTTGGGGAATTAAGCAAGATAAAGTTGATTATACCATATTTCAAAAAACTTTAATAAATGTTGGGAGATATACCAAGTGCAAGACAAACATACCTCAAATAGCTCACAATGATCCCTTAACTAGAAGATGTACACTCATGGAAGCCCAAGAGTGCATGGTTTCACACAATATTTAAGGATTCAAACATAAAATCTCATGCTAAAGACTTAATAAAACATCATAGATTCACAATTTATCATGCCTAAGATACACTCAAAGACTTACAAGCAACATTTAACAAAATGGAGACATAGTGATTTTAAAATTGTTTATTACACAAATGAAATGAAAGCTCTTCTCAACAATGCAATTGTAATTTCAAAAATGCTACCAGAATGATAAAGTTATGTGTGACTTAAAGGATATCTAAAATAAGATTACAATGGGAGCATGAATAACTATTTCATAGTATATCATCTTGACGGTAGATACAAAAATACTCATGATTAACACAATTAGTTCAAGGCTCATCAAATTTATCAACAAGGGAAAGTATATCTATAGTCTCAGTGCTTTTCAATGGCTATACACTTGCAACCATCTTGACATGACTAAATTTGAAGGCTCAAATAAAGTAACAAGTTTCTCCAATGAGTTCTTGGGAAAACGGTCTTTCTTTCATCTCTTCTTTTTCTTAGAAAAAGTTTCTGAAAATTTGAACCCCCTTTTCCACGTGATTATTTTCTCTGCATTTATACAATTATATCCACTCATTATCTTTCTAAATTTCCCCCAAAAGCATGAATATTTAAGGGAATATTCCCTTTACAACATATATTTTAAACCACGTTATTCTTTTGAAAATTCTTTATTTAGTGTTATCAGTGTAAGAATTATGAGCCTTTTTCAATTTGCTTTGTTTTTGTATGACTGGGATACCATGTCACCACTTTTGGCAAATTATTTAATCATTCTTTTCACTTGGTGATTGGATAGTCACTTTTGATGATCTTTGAGCACTTCTAGGTGATTTTGATATGCCAAATACTCATATCTACATTCCAAGAATTCATATTGGGTGATGCACACTTCTTTTCATGTCTTTTTGGCTTAATCATCACACATGGTTCTTGTCAAATAATATTAATTCATCAATTCTTCTCACTCCTAATTCATTTTAAATCTTAATTTTTCTTCGTGTGAGATTTTAAAAATCTCCCTTCATCTAATGGGATTGATTTCTCTCAACTAAATCAATATGCACCATTCTTACTATAAAACTCAGTTCTACCCTCTCACCAATATGCATTTCTTTCCCTATCTTGAAGGTAAAGAAATTTTTCGTAGTTCTTACAAGAATAAATGAAGAAGGTGCTTGTGAAAAACAATATGAAAGAGATTTCTTGAAGATCCAAACTAAATCTTTGACTTACATAGTCTGGATGAAGCCTTTTTCATAGATTTTTTGATATAACACATCCAGGGGATACTAGAGGGCCTTTTACTTATCGATAGGTTTGGCTTGCACTCCTCCTGAGGTTAATCAAAATCAATCATGTCTTCTTATCCTTTCAATACATGTATTTTCATATTTTTAGTGGGAACATCAGAAGGCTCCTAAAGACATGAAGAGATTCTTGGATTGAAAGGAGGTCTCAAGTGTCCAGGAAGACTAAATTTCAGTGTCCCTTTTTATGTAATGAAGAATTTGTGTTGAAGGAGATGCCTAAGGAGTATTATATGTTGTATGAAAAATATTCTATTGATACGGTGCCTTCCATTTATCATAAAATAGACAAACTGGAGTGGAGGATTATTTCTCTGGAGAAAGGTCAGGTAGGACTTGTGCAATCACAACCATTCAAAATACCAGTACCATATTTAGGTAAGAGAAGGGGTGAGTCAAGCTCCCAACCCCCAATTATCATTTCGATGGAGAAGAGGAAATGTATTTATCTTCTCGTCACTCTAGAGTGGTAATTTATTCTGCTAGAGACAACATGTACAAGTTTTCTATTTGGTATTCCATTGTTCAATGCATTCTCGCTCATTCATCGTGAGCATGATTTATTAGGAACTCATTCGGTTCCTTCTCCAAGAGAATTCCCACCCCTCACAAGGAGATGGAAGGATGAATCTAGCTCAAGATATATTGTTCTACCTAACCCCCAAGGTGCAGTTATTTCTCTTCCAACCACTCCAAACATTCCTTCTCGGTCCATTCCTAGTAAGGATACACTTCACAAGGAAAAGGCAAGACAACATTCTTCATGAGTGGTTTAGATCTTCTAGACTGGGTGTCTTCCTATCAGAAGAAAATCAAGATAGAAAACATCATGAATAGTCCCAAAATGAATCTTGAGGATGTCCCAGGATCTAGCGGGGTTTGTTGTATTTATCCGTATAACACAAGGCTCAAATGAGTTCATGTCGAGGAAGAACAAAATCCCTCCACTAGGGGAATTTCAAGGAAGAATTAAAGGAAATATTAACATTGTCTTTCCTTCGGTGTCTTTAATTTCAAACATGTACACCAAATTATTCACATGGGATGGGGCCCTATAGAACCCGATTTTTCTCCTTTTTAACATGCAGAAAGTAAAAACATCTCAATAGTTTATATGCTTTTACAAATGGATATAAAATTTCATCCAAGCAATATAAAAACTAATGCATTGTATCAAATTACAATTGATATTAGAGAACAATGAGTTTCAAAGTAATATTCATCCTTCATGAAATAAAAATATCAAATAAAACACCAGTCACAAATGAAATATGGAAAGAAGATACAATTTTAAGAATGAAAAGCCTAATCTTGTTCATCATATTTTATATCTCCTTTTCTTCTTCAGCATCCTTTCTTCTTCTTCATGAAATCTTGCCACATATGCATCATATATTTGAAAAATCTCATTGATTTCATCTTCGATCTGGTCCTATATGGTGTTGTAAGATCAATGTTTTCCTTGTTATTGCATAAAAACATTGGCCCATTTTTTGCTTATATTCCAGTTGGTCGGCTTTTAACTCTGTAATTCTGTTTTAATTTTTATCATTGTTTTAATAACTTCATAGGAGAAATTATCTTTCTAGATGTTTTTCTCAAAAGAGATGAACAAGAAATAAATTTTTAGATCACCATAGCTCTTCTTGAATTTATCAAAAACCATATCTTCAAGTTTTAAATCAATGACATCTAAAGTATCATCGACCCATTTCCTTTTAACTTCTATTTTTCTTTAATCCCATTCAAAATATCCACCATGATATTTATTAATTCCTCCATAGCATGTTGATTTCCTTTGAATTCCTTTGGCACAATCCCTTCTTTTTCAACCAATTCATCATTGAGCCGAGTTATGGACCTCAAAAGGGAAAATTTCTTTTTCTTCTTTTCAAATCAACTCCCCTATCTAGTGCTTTGCAAGAGTTGTCATAAATTTTGTTTCTTGCAATTATTGTTGGGATTTCTTGGGGAAAACCACCAACTTCTTGGACATCTCTTGTTCACCTTGGGTTAATGATTCTACCTGATTTTCATGATCTGCTTCTATAGTTATTTATTTTCTCTCACTTTGTATTGACATTTCCCTTATTTTCTTCCCTCTTGGTCTTGAGTTTGGGATTGATCAATCTCTTTCTGACTTACACTAGTAATTGGGATATGTTATTTCCTTATTTCTTCAATTGATGCAATGTTAAACTCAACTTTTCCCTTGGGAATTTCTTGAACCAATATCTTGCTTGTAGGCTCTCCTTTTCCTTCCAATATTTCCACCTTCTTTGGAGACTGTTGGGTTGACACATCATCATCCTTTTTCTCTATTGATATCTCAGGTTGTGTCATGGTGGATTGTCTTCCCAATGTTGGTTCCCTATTCTCACCCAAAATCTATACATCCATACCAACAATAACTTCATCCCTAGTAGTTGCATCTTGTCAACCTCTGATGTTTTTTCATCTATAGATTTCCCTGTTTGAGATGAATCACTATCCTTAGTGGCCTTGACATCATGGGAATAATCTTATTTCACTAATATCTCAGTACTTACACCCTTTTCACTAAGCATCTCTAGCTTATTTGACTCTAAAAATCCCGATCTCTGGAAGATACTTCGATTCTTGAATTCTAATTTCAGTGGTTGGTACATGAGTATTTTTTTCCATTTCTTCACTTATTTGAAGATCACTTACATTATTTTCTATTTTTTCATCAATAGATATGTCAAATGCATCTAATGTGGAAAATTCCTCACTAGTATCAACATCCATTATCTCTACCTAAGCCTTTTCGACTCTCGCAATTGTTCAAATAAAGGTATATTCACATTTTCAACTGACATGGTTTTAGATGTTTTCATACCTTGATCCAAGACTTCACTATCTACTGGATTAAATAAGACATTTCCTTGAGTTGTTTGTTCTGAGTGTTCCCAATTTTCACTCCTTCCAAAGATAAAGGTGAAAATAAAGGCACTGACTTCCCAACCTGTGGCACTGATGCTACATATCGTACCTGGAAAACATCAATTCTTTCATGTTCTGGGGGATTAATCACTACATCCCTATGCTTATGTTTCTTGGGTGTATGAGAACCTTCTCTCACCAGATTGGCTCGTACACAATTTTGTGTCTCTTATGTGCCCTTTCAAACTTCTTAAGGTCTGGTGCTGCTCTTCTTTCTTCATTATGTGGCTTAGATTGTGAATGGCCACTTGCTATGGCCCCACTCATCAACTTATCAACACTTTGTGGGGTTTTGGAAAAACATATGAAGGATTCCTCTAAGTAGCCATACCCTTCCCTTTTTCTTGAAGTTGTAATGCAAAGGTGATAGGAGCATTCTCCATAGATTTCGAAGCATTTCCTCAGTCTTCTATCTTAGAGAAGACATAGAAGTACCAGTCCCACTAGTATCAAAATTCCATTCATCTATAAGCTCTGAAGTAGGCATTTTTGAAGGCAATTAAGGAGTGTTTTATCCCAAGGGATCCATTCTATCAGCTCCTTCTTTTAGGGAGGAAGGTCATATTTCAATTTTCCCAAATCCCTGAAGTTATTAAGAACTCTTGTGCTTTGAATTGATAAATCAATGTTCTTTTGGGCTAACCAATTCACTTTTATCCTCATTACATAAGTTATTTGGGCATATGAATCATCTTATTCCTCTTCATTCTAGTTTAAAGGGGCTATCAATTATCCCTCCAAATTTTGATCAAGATAGTATTTACTCATAGTATGTGGATCATCCACAATTCCCTCAGGGATAACAACAATCTTGAAATCTATAATTTGGGTAAGGGTCATTCTAGAGAAGTCTCTTAGCCTGACCTCTTCCTCATCTCTACAATTCATCCAATAGTCCTCAAATTGAGGCTCATGTTTAAAAGTGTTTGCAATATTGTTGAACACCCACCTGATGTCATAGTTGTCCCTTGCCTCAAACCTTTCCATCCCAAACATTTTCATCTCATATTCCATTAACCTATATTTTATAATTAAAGGACAGAGTACCTTGTAACCTTGATGGGAAACTTAATGTTTGTCTTGTGTTTTCCAACAATTAATTTGTGAATTGGTGTCAACTTTCTTTCTAATTCACAAAAGGCCATTTTATCATCTAAGTACTTGGAAAATTTACATGGTTGACCGTACGTATCCAAAATTGTAAGGTACTTGTCGCCGAGCAGTGTAACAAGTGCCGCAATGATGATACAGGTCTCCTCGCAAGGTGTTCGGGATCTGGAAGAGCCCTCAGAGCATGCGTTAACATCCCGCATGCCCCGCTTAGCCCCCACACCCTTTGTTTTCCCATTTTTTCCCTCTTTCCTTGGCCTCTTGACCTTCATTGACGAAACCGCCACCCTGCAGGCGGTGGTCCCGTGAACCACCGCCTTGCTCGGGCGCGGCGGTCCCGTGCGTGTTTTCCAGAATGTTCTTTGACGCGACTCACGTGAAATATCATGATTCACCAGCTTTTCTTTGCCGACTTAGGCATGCATTTATGTTTTTGGTCCCCTGGAATAGTGTTTTTCCTTTGTTTATTGTTTAGGAGTTCAATTTGGTTTTGGTTCTTGGGTGATTGAATTCCTATAAATGCATGGTTTGTGCACATGCAAATGGTCTGGAGTTTTTGGTCTGAAGCTTGGCTGGATTTTGAAGTTTGATCTTTGCTCTCATTCCCTCATTTTAGTGTTTTAGTTAGTTAGCTTGTTTAGAAGCCATAGCTTGAATTCACTTGCATCTTTTGTTAAATTGCTCAGCTGTTGGTAAGCCACAGACCCATCTTGTGCAGGCAGCACTATCATTTCATCCAATCCAATTAGAAGCTTGCCTCTGAATTTCTCTTTGCTGTAGATTTACTTTTGTGTCTTAGAGTTCTTAGTTCAATTCATTATTTGCCTGGTTAGCTTTATTCAGCTGTTGGTAAGCCACATATCCAACTTGTGCAAACAGTGTTGTTGTTTTATCTAAACCATTGGAACATGATAGCTTAGGAGGCCATTAAAGTTGCAGGTTTTTCTTCTTATATAGGATAGTTACAGTTCTCGCGCTTCATGTTGCATGACTTGCAGTAAAATCCCGCTAGGAATCACATAAGCCAAGCTCTGTACTCTTGCGCTATCCCTCTCCTACTCGCATTCTCGGTCTGCATTCTGAGCTGTCCTTATCCCAAAATCTACTCCTATCGGTGCTAGCATTACACGCTTTTCTGGATCCATGTGAACACGAAAGAACAAAGAGACCATACTGAGGGGACGAGATCACACACACCATCGGATTCGCCACTGTTCTGCGGAATCCAGGTTTTAAATTTCAAAGTTCTAGTCAGAATCATATCAAATAGAGTAGTTAATCACTTTATTTCATTTCATTCTATTCTCGATATTGCCAGGGAAGCTGTGGGGATTGATAGTTTCTGAGAAACTATGATTCACTCCTCACTTCTGAGGTAGGATCGAGAATCTTGCAGATAGATTAGACGAGCTATTTTACTTATTTAGAATTCTACCAAATCACACAGGCAAATAACTACACTCGGTTATCTTGTCTGTTTTAATTATTGTTTAGTTATTATTTCTAGATACGCTTAAAATAGTTTGCTTTCCTTAAAATTGTTAGAATATTTCTTAGAAAGATAAAAGTTATATGCAGTTAGATTTATTTCACGTAGTTAGAATTTGTTTCATTACAGTTAGATTGCATTTTGTTTTGTATGACAATCACGGGACCTCAAGAGCCTAGGGAATATATATTTGAGCCAATCGTGCCTCAACCAAACCTCGTCACAGCGATAGTTGACATAGACCAAAATCTCAGGATACAAGTATTCCAAACAACCACAGATTTACAACTGATCAGTTCACAGTTAAGAGGATTAAACATAGAAGACGACCAAGCACATGCGTTTTGGTCAAGTCAGCCAAACTACAGATTACCCTAGAAAACATCCACATGACTGTAGAAGGGCTCGAAAGAGAACAAACATTCGGGTGTGATCCTTTAGTTCCATAGCCAGACGCTGGAGACACCCTCGTAGATATAGATACCAGCTTAAGAATCCAGTCGCAAGAACGCCTGTGAGGTATTCTGAGAAGATTGCACAACTATTGGTTCTAAACATAGAAGCTGAGAAAGCATACGATTACTTGGATACTAGGGATTAGAACTTGATCTCGCGTATGACCATAACAGACCACAACAACCAAGAGTCTATGGTTGTGATCCACAGATCCCACAGCCCAACGAGTCCACAGGTCAATCCGATATAGATGCTAGCCTACGTACCTTGGTATTTAGGTCCACTCCACTTCCACCTATCATCATCGAACAACTGTCTTTACTAGATACAGTGGCTAACAAAGCTAGGGAATTCTGGACTAGGCCAGAAAATCGTCCGTAGAATCAATTGTATTCATCATCCACTATATGACCTTATCAGGAGATATACACGAAACAATCCCAGGTCATTTTCCACGTATTCCATAACCCATAGATCGAATCACGCCAGAGCTCGATATTGATTGGAGCCTTCGAGCAGTCATCCTCGCCGATCGATCTATCACACTAGTCCAAGTTAGAAGGGCCTTCTTTTCCTTAGATTCACAAATTCCACTAGTGCGTGTCAAAGACATTAGACTACCTAACTAGTTTGTCTCGCATATTCTACCCCCACCGGCTGTCTCGGCACGACCTCGAGAGGTCGGGTACGCGGAAGAGTCACTTGTAGATTCTCACGCTCGCCTGTCGCTTTTCCAGCGTACAAAATTGGTGAACCCGAACGTGAAACAAAAAAATTAGTGAAGCTGATGTAAAACTTCCTACTTTCTCGTTCGGAGTCATAATATCACTCTTCCTTTCACAAATCACCTTCGCTCCTTCCCATTATTCTGCGGGTATTCATATACCCCCCGAATATGTCGGGATTCGATGCATATGGCAGACCCCTCTTGGGTCTCGAGGCATACTACGCCCAACAGAATAGGCAATCATCACCCTCGCTCTCAGTATGGGGTGACAACTATTCAACTAATCAGTTGTCAACACAAACCCCAAGAATCAGATATAGTTCATCTTTTCAAACTGAGGAGTTAGATCAACCCCTCGAACCCAACAAACAGAGCCTTCAGGTTCAAACAATATGACGTTTACCGGAGAATCCGGTTCGTCTCCTCAAATACTACTCAGACCACAAATTAGTAGGCAATCGATCCATACCTGGTCTTAGACGATGGACAATCAATACCTTATCCTAGGAGTGAACAACGCTCCCGGGGTATGTACCCACCTATAGGAGGTTTACAAGTACAACCCGAGATCTCTTTTCAAGAAAATACCTCTACAGGAAATATTCTTGGAGAAACTTGGCAAGATAGCGATCAGTTCATGACAGGCTATCACATGCCTATACAACACCAGGGTATACAACAAACGCCGCTCAGGAAAAGTACCGTGACTTCACCAAATGAAGTCATTTCAACGTTAGTAGAAAGAGTGAGAGGGTTAGAACTTGCTCAAGCAAATCAAAATTCTCCGTTCATGCAAACGGGAAGTTCCAATCCTCCATACCACTCTGGCCAAGTAGATCTCCTCACAGGAGTAGGCACGTTAGGCATGCCTCCTCAATTTCCTCAACAAACGCCAACAAGGCCCACCATCTCTAACACTATTCCTCCCGGTCTAGTGTCAAACAATCCATTCCTTGACAATACCCCGTCCTATTTAAACATGTACTCTAAATCCCCACAAGGAGATATGTTCTCCTCTCCCGGCATGTTTGCTCAAACGCAAGGACCTCCCTATGCCCCTGCCAACGCATACGCTGCACCGTATCAACAACCTATCCCACCACCGCTCCCTCAGCAACCACCATCAATGGTCGAAAGCTATGCGATAGGGACTTATTCAGAATATCTAAAGGAACCCTTAGACTTCACCATACGAAGCGTCATGCTTCCAAGACCTCTCCCTGATTTTCCCAAGTTCAAGGGTGAGGGAGATCCAAACGCGCATATCAAAGCTTACGCTACAGCCATACGAGAATTACTTCCTTGGGATGGGGTTGTTGCTAAAATATTTCCCAAAACCTTGGAAGGCATCGCTCTTGATTGGTATTATAGAATACCTGAGGCTTCCATACATTCATTTAAACAACTCGTGTCAGAGTTCATCAAAGCCTTTGACATGAACAAACTATTGAGAACAGGAATCAGGGAATTCTTGCATATCAAACAAGAACACAATGAATCATTGCCCATTTCATCCAGAGGTGGCGTACGGTTCTTTATTCACAAAGCCAAGTGCTCCAAACATGGATCGATGGAACTATGTGATTTATTCCTTCATTCTCTCAAAGAGAGAAGTGAAGGAAGAAGTCCAGAAATTCCCACTAAGGACTTATGATGAAGTACTTGAGAGCGCTCTGCGAATTGATCAAGCAGCGATAGATAATGGTCGTAAGACATACGGAACAAACGGGAGGTTAATCACCTCCACTCAAAACACTACAACTACCACAAATGTCAATCAAGGACCCAAAATCCTTAACAAAAATCGTGGGGTAACAACGGATGGGGTAACCGACCAGCCCAAGAGGGTAAATGTTGTTAATACTCCGTCACAAATAAACAACCAACCAAATAAACAACAACTTTACCCCAATAGTCAATACAGTGGATTTTAACCATCCACAACAACAACAACAACAATGGCGAAATCCCATACAAGGGCCAAGCCAAAACTCATTTGGTTATCAAAACCAAAGTCAAAACCAGAAACAACAATTCCAAAACTTTAGTCCTAATAGGCAACAGTTTGATCGAATTTTAGGCCACAATACACACCAAACCAACAAAACGGGAATTACAACCCCAATTCTTATTGTGGTTTCCATAAAATTCGGGGTCACGACACTAGAACGTGCCGTGACTACAATAAATTTATGCAACGCTTGCCAGAAGAACAAAGACAGTTCTTCACAGACTTGTTTTTGGCAGATCCCGCCTCATCATCACAACCAAATACGCTCAGCAGGGGCAGTTTCCCCTCAAAATGCTCCCCTCAAAATCTTTAATGATCCACTCCCAAATCATGACAAAGAATAGGCTGAATCCAACCGAACAAGCAAGGGTGCAATGACGGAAACAATGATCATGAAGCTTCGACTTCATTAAATCCGTCAGTTGCGCCACAGTTGGGAGCTCAACCAAGACCTAAGATAGTTAGTTTGGTAGAATTAGACGCTGAACTACCTATCGAAGCTATAACAAGAACACGAGAGTATTTCTCTCAACCGAGCCCAAGTCATCTGCCAGAGACAGATAAGAGTCAGCAAATAGTTGAAAAACCCATCGGTGCCTATGATTTAATTAGTGACCTAACAAAGACCTTTTCACACATTTCATTTTTGGACTTACTAAAGAACTCTCCCCCTCACAGAGCTGCTCTTTTAGAAGCATTAGGTCTAGGCCATCTAATTAACATCACTCCACCTCCCGAAACACAAGTAAATCACGTAGATTTTGATATCCACCCTCCGGGGCAGCCGGACAAGGATGTCGAATTCATTTTCAAATAAGTAAAATGCCCACAGATGCTGAGATCGCACGCCGAGGTGACCCAGCCTTACACTTACAAGTGTGGGTTTATAATAACTATGTAAAACGGGCAATGGTTGACGACGGGGCCACAGTTAACATAGTCCCTTTCTCTTTCCTCCAAAAACTTGGATATGGAGAAACGAACTGTTCTACTACACGAAATACCTTGAGAGGCTATGATAGCCTTAAAGCCACTTCGATAGGAACTATAATACTGCCGGTCACCTTAGGGCCCAAAACCATCTTGACTGAATTTTATATTATAGATCGGGAAACTAACTATAATATGATCCTCGGCCGACCTTGGATACATCGAATGAAGGCAATCCCTTCCACGCTATTTCAAGAAGTAAGATTCTTGCATCTAGGAAAGGTATTTGTAGCCAAAGGCGATCCAAAACCTTTCGATTTGCACCTAGCTGATTTAAAGAAAAGACCAGGGGTGCACTCAGAATTTGAACTTCCAACAAACCAACTTAATAAACCCTCTGACCCAAAGCCAGAGGAAAAGTTGGTACCTACGACGGATCTTGAAACTACCAGTGTAGCCAAAACAATTCCAACCCCTAAAGATAAAACTAAAGAAACAATATCATTAGGGACTACTGCGAAAATCGTTGAGTTGATAGAACAAGATTCACCAATGTTCTTACCATTCGATTCAGTAGGCATGGGATTTTCCCTAGGTGTTGGTTCCTTGCCAGCAGAGGATCTCTGTATGGTAGAAGTAGAGTGCGCAAACGCAACTGATGCCCCAACATCTATACTCCCGGCTAAGTATTGGACTCTCCATTTCGATGGAGCTAAATGTCGCTATGGAGCAGGGGCAGGTATAATTCTTACTTCGCCCGAGGAGAAAGTCCTCCCATTCACTTTTAAGTTAAACTTTGAATGCACAAACAATGGCGCTGAGTACGAAGCCCTTCTCCTTGGCCTCACCTTAGCCAAAAGAATTGGTATTGATAACATCAGAGTCCTCGGGAGACTCGCAATTAGTGACAAACCAAGTTTCTGAAATATATGAAACTAAAGCCAAACATTTACAACTCTACAAAAACGCTGTATTAGATTTAAGCAAGGCGTTTAACTTCATATCCATTGAAGCGATCCCACGAGAGAAAAATCTTCTCACCGATTCAATAGCAACCTCAGCATCACGTTTTACTCCAAGCAATGAGCTAGAAGATACTCACTTCACAGTATCCATTCGTGACGAACCATTAATAAAAACAATGACAAATCCTTTTTTAGCGGAAGTGAATCTACCATCCTAGACCATGTTGGAAATGATGCAGCTACTTTGGATTATTTAAATGCCTATGCAGCATTACATCTCTCCTATCACATGCTAGATTTATCCCTGATTCCACATTCGTCTTCCTACTTTGGAAATCCCGTAACGGATCTTCCCTCACAAAGGGAACCTAGCATATACACAATAGAAAATGGGGATGATTTAGATTTACCTCCAGCACCACCTGAGTTCGAAGAGGGTAACGCCTCTTTAATCAAAGAAACAATCGATGTCAACATTGGGACAAAGATGAACCAAGAATATTGAAACTAGGTTCTTCGTTAACCCCAGAAGAAGTGGAAATACATACTCAGGTTCTCAAAGAACATCAAAAGGCATTTGCATTTAATTACAAGGAGATGACAGGAGTCGCACCCCACATTGCGGTGCACAACCTCATCACTAGATCAGATGCAAAGCCAATTAAACAAAAATCAAGACCCATGAAGCCCAAAGTAGCTCTCATGGTAAAAGAGGAGGTAATAAAACTCCTTCAGGTAGGATTCATCAAGCCAGTTGACTACTCCCAATGGGTATCTAACATCGTTCCCGTTCTCAAGAAGAATGGAAAGATACGCATTTGCATAGATTTTCGAGATATCAACAAAGCGTGCCCTAAGGACGACTTCCCATTACCATCCATAGATGTTATCGTTGATGCAACAACTGGTTTTGAACTCTTGTCTCTCATGGATGGATTCTCTGGATACAATCAAATCAGAATATCCGAGCAAGATCAAGCTAAAACCATGTTTATAACTCCTTGGGGAACCTATTGCTACGCTGTTATGCCATTCGGTCTCAAGAACGCCAGTGCTACGTACCAGCGGGCCATGACATACATATTTCACGATCTAATTCATAAAATCATGGAATCTTACGTAGATGACTTATTGGCTAAGGCCAAGAAGTGTTGTGACCATCCCGAAGTACTCCGCATCATTCTTTCACGCCTAATAGAATACGGAGTTACGCTAAATCCAGAGAAATGCGTCTTTGGTGTAACAGGAGGAAAGCTCCTAGGTTACATCATATCGTCACGAGGGATCGATGTTGATCCAACCAAAATTCGGGCTGTCCTCGAAATGGTCCCACCTTCGAGTGAATCTAGAATCAGATCATTTCTCGAAAGCTAGGTGCAATCCGGAGATTTATCCTGGACCTAAGCTTCGCCGTTCATCCAATCAACAATTTACTCAAGAAGGACTATAGCATTGATTGGATCTAAAGATTGCAATGAAGCTTTTGATGCGGTTAAGCGTTTTCTGTTATCACCACCTACGCTAATGCCACCTAAGCTGGATCGCCTGTTAATCCTATATTCGCGAGCTACCAATGTCTCGCTGGCCTGTATGTTGGCCCAAGAAGACGATGACAAGAGAGAACGTGTGATTTATTTCATTAGCCGAACACTGCTCGACTATGAAACACGCTATACACAGGCAAAACGAGAATGCCTTGCCATAGTCTTTGCTACTAAACGCCTAAGACATTACATGCTGAATCAAGAAACGAAGGTCATGGTAAAGACGGACCATTTACGGACTTTTCTCACACAAGGGTCCTTGTCCAAAAAAGTTGGACGTTTTATAACCTTAATGGGAGAGTTCGAATTAACATTTGTAAATCAGAAGTCGATAAAAGGACAAATCATCGCAGATTGGTTAGTTAGCGATAACCCACTAGACGGAGGTGATTTAGTAGATTTAGGACTTTCCGGATGAATGCGTATACTACATCGAAACTCGACCTACTCTCTCTGAGTGCCCTTGGTACACTGATATCATTAATTATATCATAGACCATACGTACCCGGAGGCAGTTACACCACAACAAAGAAGGCGGTTACGCATAATCGTAGCTAAATACGTCATTATAGAGCAGGTGCTCTATCGAAAGCATTCGATGGAATGCTCCTAAGGTGTGTTGACACAGAAGAGTCCAAGAGGATTCTCCATGAATCCCACAGCGGTATATGTGGAGGCCACTTCGGTGGCCATGCCACCGCTCGAAAAATACATCGAATGGGCTATTTCTGGCCCACTCTAGAACATGACGCGATAGAGTTTGCACGCAGGTGTCATAAGTGCCAAGAATTCTCTCATGAGATCCACATGCCAGCACAAGCTCTGCAACCAATCGCTACTCCATGGCCCTTTTCTACATGGGGCCTAGACTTAATAGGGAAATTCTCTCCCTCATCCACAGACGGCCACAATTTTATAATTACGGCCACTGAATATTTTACCAAATGGGTGGAGGCCATGCCTCTTACTACCGTACCTGGTTCGGTGATCGCTAAGTTCATTTTGAATCAAATCATTTGCAGATACGGTATCCCACAAATCATTATCTCCGATAATGGAACTTCTTTCAAAAATGAAGAAGTTCGTGAACTATGCAGTAAATTTAAAATAAGCCATCATACGGCTTCCTTGTATTATCCCCAAGCTAACTGGACAAATCAAGCAACAAACAAAACACTGAAAGCCATTCTCCTTAAAACGGTGAAAGAAAACAAGCGAGATTGGCATTTGAAGTTATATCCGGCCTTGTGGGCCCACCGAACCTCAATAAGAACACCAACGGGAGCAACTCCTTTCTCGCTAGTATTTGGGGCAGAAGCAGTTCTCCCACTTGAGGTCGAAATACCCAGTCTCCGCATTTCACTACAAGGGATTCTAGATGAAGACGCTTACAGAGAAGCACGTCTTTCCCAATTAGAAAGCCTAGATGAAACTAGGTTAGATGTTGAACAACGGCATAGAGCTTATGCTGACCGAATGTGCCGGTAGTATAACAAGAAGGTTTATGAACGCGATATATACGAAGGTGATCTAGTTCTAAGACTAGACAGCCGGATCGACAAGAAGACCGGCGAAGGAAGGAAATTCCGGCCCAAATGGTTGGGCCCATACCGAGTCATGAAGGACTACGGAAATGGTGCTTATCTCTTATGTACGTTAGAAGGTGAGGAGTTTGGCGAAACAGTCAATTCCTTGCACCTCAAGCGTTTCTACGCATAAGCAGCTAACGCTACCTATATAGCTATCTACATTGCATTTTCATATAGATTAGGATCATTTTGTCCACTTGTTCTTACACAAATTGTGATCAAGGAATCTATTCTCAAAGCAATTTATTACAAACTCGTGATGTTTCTGGCATAAAGTTCTTTAATCATACCTCTCCATCTTCGATATCATCAATCACTTGAGAATCTTTTATCAAATAAAATCAAACATGACGAAGTCCTAACGGTAACCATACCAAGATCTGCAAGTTTGTTCTCGCTTTGATTTCTTCTTAGGATAGGTGTCTTGCCTATGGTCTATTCTAGAAGCTTCATGGTGTCACATCTATCCCATATACACATCTCTTTGGAAACAAGCATATACTGACATTTTACTCAAAAAGACAAGTCAAAAAGTGATTAAACAGAAAATTTTATTTTACACATTTCCTTGCCCCACCAACCTTCGGTGATGAGCTTGCGTCTCTTACTAGTGACGTAGGGTTGGGAAAGGATGGAAATGCCCTTACTCGCCTATGCCTTGCCCACGGTGATAAACCCACGCTTCTTACTAGTAGCATGGGGCAAAGTGTAGGGGGTCCTCTAGACAATGCAAACGTTAAAAGGTCATAAACAAACTATTCAAACTTTGAGTCAAAAACGAATGAATCAGATGTTCAAAATTCCAAGAGAGTTAAAAATCCTAAAAACCAGATTTTGTCTACTATGTGGCCATCTACGGGTCTAAGTCTGGATAAACCGCAAAGCAAGTTGCACCCAAAACTATGAAGTCATTCAGGTAGAGTAAGCTTGTAGTTTTCAATTTGGTTCCACCAAAGCTTCGTCTGTCTTTCATCACTATCATTTCACCATTTTTCATAACTTGCGCCCTTCTTGGCTCTTGGTGATGAGCCCTCGCATCTTACTAGTTGCGTGGAGTTAGGAGTGGGGCAAGTTAATCTGTTCATCATACTGGTTATTTTCATCACTTTGCCAAAACAAACATGAGGTATCCAAATTGCTCACAGAAGCTAAGATTTAAGATCACAATATATCTACAATATCATGTATCAGCATCATGAAACACAAAAAGAAAGCAAACATTTGCATCATCTGTTTTCCATTGCATACATTCTAGAAAGCATATAAAACATACATCGTAGTATACACGAGGAAGTTGGAAATAGAAAGGAAAACACGAGTGACAAGTTTTGATCCAAAAGCGAATGCATATATATAAATAACCAATGTTTATATACAATGCCATCATGCTCTAGGCATGGTCAAAATGCTCAAAGAGCCCGTGATATACAAAAGAATCTATAGTACAAAACATACAGGGCCAAGTCGCCTCTCAACCCCTACGCGACCCTCCGAGGGTGCGCGCCCTCGCCTAGGACTCCAGCTACGCCGGCGCTCTGAATGCACGGAGGGCTCAGGGTCTCGAGGAGCAGCCGCGGTCTCGCCACGAGAATGGCTCCTCATAAGATGCTCGGCTGTCCTATAGCCTGCCAACTCTGTACGGAGAGTCGACACCATCCTGGCCACGTGCCAAATGGGAGCGAAGACGTCGGTATGCCTACCGGCTGCACTGAGGGCTCCCCGACATCTACAGATAGCTCCGCACGGGTCCTATCCATAGGGATCATCAGGGAATCAGTGCATACCCTGCGGATTAGATCCCGCCACTCGTCAACAGTCTCTGCAAACAAAGAAGAAAAAATGAATTAGAAACTAGGCAAGAGGCTAAAAGATACAAGAGCAAAACACAAGGAGAGATAGCAATTAAAACAAATCCTAAATTAAACAAACATTGAAAAGATGAGAGGATAACTTACTCGGATCACCGGGCCTCCAAGATGGATCGCTGGGGCCGCACCCCACATGGATGCCACTGCCGACTGAGGGGCTGCTCCTGTGGCAGGGGCAACATGTCACCCCACAACTGACTCATCCTCTCCACCATGGCCCTGGAGAGTGGCTCCTCTGAAGCTAGAGTCTCTCTCTCTGCACTCTGCTCGGCCCTCTCTGCTGCTAAAATATCCTGAGTGTCATGCCACTCAGGATCGCTATCATCCGTCTGCTCCTCCGACCCTCCCTCTGTAAGCTCCTCAGAATCGGAGTCGATATCTATAGGGTCATCGCTGCTATGAGCAGGACCCGCGGCAATCTGAAGCAAAGGTGCCCGAGGCGCACCGGCTCTCCCTCTAGCCCGAACTACCCTCCTGGCTGCAATAGGAGTGCCAGGAGTGATCGCTGTCCAACCACGGCCTCTAGGCCCCCCTCTGGCCTCGCGGACTGATCTATAAACTGGTGCCACTGGGGGAAGCATGCCCGCATATGGAAGGCCGAACTGCTGAGGAACTCTACCAAAAGGGTGTACCTCCACCCGTCCCACGCGGTCGATAAGCTGCCCTGTGGTGGAGCAGGAGATCAATGTAAGGGTCTCCTCGCCCCATATGCCGGCCATAAGCCGGTACGGCGTCGCCTCCATATCTCGCTGGTAAGGGAGGCAACTGGCTGGTGAGGTGCTCTAAGCACCGACATATCTGACCATCTAGCTGCCCTCACAGCCCCTGGGTCTGCCACCTCTACCCCTCTGCCATAAGGAATAAAATGCTCGTACACCCAACTCATGACTAGAGTCGGGTGGCTCAATGACTGTCCCTGCAAACGGACCACCCTGTATAAGTCATGGTAGGTGGTCCCCAGAATATCTGCGCCCCAGGCATATATCCGGCCATGCCCCTCTATCTGTGCAATGATGGGGGCCCAGCAGTATAGTAAAGTATCCCCTCCCTTGTCCCCGATCAGCCTCGAGGCAAGGATCCCCATGATAGCCTGTCGAAATACGGGGATGGGCAAAGAAGGAATGGATCGAACTCTCACTCCCTTCTTCGACCCCGTAGAGATGGCTGCATCCCCCATGTAGCCTGCCCACTGTGCAATCTGTGCTCGAGACCCTGCCGTCTCCAGTGTGAGTCTCCTCCCGATGATCGGGACCCCCAGGATACGGTAGACATCCTCCAAAGTAATGGTCCACTCACCACGGACCCCTGGCAATCGGAAAGTGTTCCGATCTGCATCCCAATATGAGAATAAGTCACAAAGAATGTGACTAGATGGTGACATGGGGCACGCGCGATATACGCAATATGCCGGCCCTCTGTAATGTATCCTCCTCATCCTGAGAAAGGGCATCCAATACCCCGAGAGCCAATCACACTCTCTCTCTCGGCTCCATCTGATATACTCTGCTCTCACCTGCATACAACCAAAACACACAAAACAGAACAAGTTAGTGTCTGAATAATACCAAGAAGGTCATAAAAACATATAGAAGTGCAAGAAAATACAAGTGCAATCTCAAAATTAAGTTCTTTTGCATTCTGTGCAAAACCGCCGCCCTGAGCAGGGGGGGTTTTGTAACCGCCGCCTTAAGGGCGGCGGTCATGTAACCGCCACCCTGAATAGGGCGGCGGTCATGTAACCGCCGCCCTGGCCAGGGCGGCGGTCGCGGTCCGAAAACCCGCGCGGGTTGTTAACCCCAAAAAGCCCAAAATGAGCAAAAATAGACCATTTAAACTAAAAATAGAGCCTACCCAGTAGGCGCCCCCCCTAGGTGGACCTTTTGAACCTAACATTTTCAAAAATAACCCCCCCATCATGAAAAATTTAACATTTCAAATTTAAAGGGGGAAAAACACAAAATTAAAGAAAACCAACCTGTGATCTAGCAGGGTGGTGTTCCGCACGTGGAGGCATGATCACAATCTCGCTGCGGATGTTTTGACTCTACTCGCGTGAGAAACCGTCACCGTGGGTCCCAGAGCTCAAAACCAATCAAATCAACTCGCGCAAATGAATAGGAAAATGGGCCCACTTTTATATATATATCGTTCTGTTTCGTTTTAAAATGACTTTTTCGCAGGTTTGGAGCACTGATGGAGGTAAGTTTCTATCCCCGCACGAATGGTACATTCTCCTTCCCTATTATTTTAGCGTTTATCTTCCAAGTTATTACATCTATCTACACTTGAGTTCTCTTTTCATTTTGCAGGTAGCGGGAATTTCGATGGCGTCATTTCAACACACGGACGAGTAAGGTATAGCTTCTAACTCCCCATTTCGGGACTGCCATACTCGGACCCACCGTTTTATGCCTCTTCATGGCTAAAATGCTTCTCCGAGGGGGCAATATGTACGTACCCAAAATTGTAGGGTACTATACTGCCAGAATAGTGTAACAAGTGCCCCAATGATGATACAGGTCTCCTCGCAAGGTGTTCGGGATCCGGAAAAGCCCTCGAGCATGCGTTAACATCCCGCATGCCCCGCTTAGCCCCCACACCCTTTGTTTTCCCCTTTTTCCCTCTTTCCTTGGCCTCTTGACCTTCAGTGATGAAACCGCCGCCCTAAAGGGCGGCGGTCTCGTGACCGCCGCCCTGATCAGGGCGGCGGTCCTATAACCGCCGCCCTGCTCAGAGCGGCGGTCCTGTGTGCATTTTCCAGAACGTTCTTTGACGTGACTCGTGTGAAATATCACGATTCACCAGCTTTTCTTTGCCGACTTGAGCATGCATTTATGTTTTTGGTCCCCTGGAATAGTGTTTTTCCTTTGTTTATTGTTTAGGAGTTCAATTTGGTTTTGGTTCTTGAGTGTTTGAATTCCTATAAATGCATGGTTTGTGCACATGCAAATGGTCTGGAGTTTTTAATCTGAAGCTTGGCTGGATTTTGAAGTTTGATCTTTGCTCTCATTCCCTCATTTTAGTGTTTTAGTTAGTTAGCTTGTTTAGAAGCCATAGCTTGAATTCACTTGCATCTTTTGTTAAATTGCTCAGCTGTTGGTAAGCCACAGACCCATCTTGTGCAGGCAGTGCTGTCATTTCATCCAATCCAGTTAGAAGCTTGCCTCTGAATTTCTCTTTGCTGTAGATTTACTTTCATTGTGTCTTGGAGTTCTTAGTTCAATTCATTATTTTCCTGGTTAGCTTTATTCAGCTGTTGGTAAGCCACATATCCAACTTGTGCAAACAGTGTTGTTGTTTTATCCAAACCATTGGAACATGATAGCTTAGGAAGCCATTAAAGTTGCAGGTTTTTCTCTTCGTATAGGATAGTTACAGGTTCTGGTCGCTTCATGTTGCATGACTTGCAGTAAAATCCCGCTAGGAATCGCATAAGCCAAGCTCTGTACTCTTGCGCTATCCCTCTCCTACTCGCATTCTCGGTCTGCATTCTGAGCTGTCCTTATCCCAAAATCTACTCCTATCGGTGCTAGCATTACACGCTTTTCTGGATCCACGTGAACATGAAAGAATGAAGAGACCATACTGAGGGGACGAGATCACACACACCATCGGATTCGCCACTGTTCTATGGAATCCAGGTTTTAAATTTCAAAGTTCTAGTCAGAATCATATCAAATAGAGTAGTTAATCACTTTATTTCATTTCATTCTATTCTCGATATTGCCAGGGAAGCTATGGGGATTGATAGTTTCTGAGAAACTATGATTCACTCCTCACTTCTGAGGTAGGATCGAGAATCTTGCAGATAGATTAGACGAGCTATTTTACTTATTTAGAATTCTACCAAATCGCACAGCAAATAACCACACTCGGTTATCTTGTCTATTTTAAATTATTGTTTAGTTATTATTTCTAGATACGCTTAAAATAGTTTGCTTTCCTTAAAATTGTTAGAATATTTCTTAGAAAGATAAAAGTTATATGCAGTTAGATTTATTTCACGTAGTTAGAATTTGTTTCATTACAGTTAGATTGCATTTTGTTTCGTATGACAATCACGGGACCTCAAGAGCCCAGGGAATATATATTTGAGCCAATCGTGCCTCAACCAAACCTCGTCACAGCGATAGTTGACATAGACCAAAATCTCAGGATACAAGTATTCCAAACAACCACAGATTTACAACTGATCAGTTCACAGTTAAGAGGATTAAACATAGAAGACGACCAAGCACATGCATTTTGGTCAAGTCAGCCAAACTACAGATTACCCTAGAAAACATCCATATGACTGTAGAAGGGCTCGAAAGAGAACAAACATTCGGTGTGATCCTTTAGTTCCACAGCCAGACGCTGGAGACACCCTCGTAGATATAGATACCAGCTTAAGAATCCAGGTCGCAAGAACGCCTGTGAGGTATTCTGAGAAGATTGCACAACTGTTGGTTCTAAACATAGAAGCTGAGAAAGCATACGATTACTGGATACTAGGGATTAGAACTTGATCTCGCGTATGACCATAACAGGACCGCAACAACCAAGAGTCTATGGTTGTGATCCACAGATCCCACAGCCCAACGAGTCCACAGGTCAATCCGATATAGACGCTAGCCTACGTACCTTGGTATTCAGGTCCACTCCACTTCCACCTATCATCATCGAACAACTGTCTTTACTAGATACAGCGGCTAACAAAGCTAGGGAATTCTGGACTAGGCCAGAAAATCATCCATAGAATCAATTGTATTCATCATCCACTATATGACCTTATCAGGAGATATACACGAAACAATCCTAGGTCATTTTCCACGTATTCCACAACCCATAGATCGAATCACGCTAGAGCTCGATATTGATTGGAGCCTTTGAGCAGTCATCCTCACTGATCGATCTATCACACCAGTCCAAGTTAGAAGGGCCTTCTTTGCCTTAGATTCACAAATTCCACTAGTGCATGTCGAAGACATACCGCCTAACTAGTTTGTCTCGCATATTCTACCCCCACCGGTTGTGTCGGCACGACCTCGAGAGGTCGGTACGTGGAAGAGTCACTTGTAGATTCTCACAGTGCCTCTGCAATGAAGCTTTCCCAACAAATGCTCCCTTTCTTCTCCAAAATTATCCACATATAGGTGCACATCCGTTCTTAAACTCATTCGTAGTCTCCAATCTAGAAATTTGACTTAAAAATACAATAACATCCTCTTCTTCAAAAAAAAATCACGCTAACCAATATTTTAGGGATTTGAGTGGTTTAATTTTTCTTTGCTAAGAGCCATTTAGTATTTATGAGCCTAACATAGTCATTTTTCTTGGCCTCATAATCTCGTAAGGCTAAACCAATACCCAAGGTTATTGGATTTATTATTATAGGTAATTTGAGCATTATTCTAATGGTTACATGCATCAAAGTCAACACTGCCTCACCACTTCCATCCAGTACTTCCCTCTTTTTTGGGTCGTAATTCATAGCGCAAAGCCATACTAATTCTAGGTAGTGTACTAAAGGTGGAATAACACCAGCTAAAGTAATATCGCTATCTTTAATTACTTTCATGTATTTTCTCTTGTTAAGGCTATTCCATATTTGAAGAAACTCTTTTAAGTTGACATTCCTTAAATTTATATCTATTATTTTACCCAGGATCACAAGTGATTCCAGACGCCTTGATCGAAAACCTAGACAACATGGTTTTCATCTTTAATGCCCTATTTTAAATTCAAATTTCCTTTCCAATGAAAAAGAGTACGTGAGTGACTTAGTTATTACCAATTTTCACGCAAATACCTGTAATTTAAATTTGGTTTTAAAAATTTCAATCTCTAGCCCTCAATCCAAGCTCTCGTGGTCGATTTCACATTGTTTCTTAATGAAATATGATAACAATGGCATCAAGATCTCAAAAAATGATAACAAATAGATCTTTGCATTCAAATATTGTAGAAATCTCCTTGATTTGTGTGAAAATGCATTCATGATGATAGATATTAATGCATTACATCATGGTCGTTAGGTTTTCTTTTCCCAATTTTAAATATGAGCCATCCACGTGGAATAGCCTTATGCAATGTGGGCTTGGGGAAACTCTTTACACTTTTGCTTCATGTTATAAATGCATACACATTTAACTATTTGACCCAACTGCCTACTTTTGACTTTCATCCTGAGCTTGACACATGGTTACATCTTAACGGTGGTAGAGTGTGGGCCATTTTTGAAATTTTTTTCTCTTTTTCATTTGAGCCCATATTAAAAATTTTATTTGATGACCCGCTTCCCCATTCCTTGCATGAGAAATAGCCACATGTCCTTGGTGGGCCTCGGGAACTTCTTTGAACTTTTATACTTTATTACCTTAAGTGTGCGAAATATGAGCATGCCTCGATTCCCGCATTCAACCTATTTATGAAAAGTGTATTTCCTTGGAGGTGGAGTAAATTTCTATTTTTTCACCTTTTGATTGTGAATATTTGGAGGAATATTCGTCAGGCCTTGGGGCTTAATTTACACATTATGAATGCTATAAAATTATTACAAGTTTGCAACTTAAACCCGCCATACCCGACCAATTGGAACATGCCATGTATCATCGGGCGGCGGAGCCAAATATGAAATTTGCAATATGATCAGGGAATAGTGTACAAAGGTAATTTTCTTGATTTAAAACTGATTCAGATTGGTTTTCTATAGGAATTTTCGAGAACAACATGTCTAACATGATCCTGAACTAAAAATAGGAATAACAACCTACAAATGGGATTTTCAAATGAATTTAACATGACTGTAACCTTTGAAGTTGCACATCTCATGGGAAAATATAAAACGTAAATTTTTTTGAAGGAATTTTATAAACAAAAGAGGTTAGATTATTTTGATCACCAACACCGCCCAACTCAGGGATGGGCACCCCTTATGGGTGCCAAAAGAACCAAACATAACACACACACAATAGACCAAGTGCAAAAATCCATTGGGCTATGGAGTCAAGTAACATACACACTAGGTCAAGTGATAATAACACATCTCTAAAAATGTACCGAGAAACTAGGTCACTATAGACCAGGAAAAAGAAAAGGGAAACAAAAACACACACACAAAAATGAGAAATAAAAAAAATACTATACATTGTACATTGATGCATACCTTGATTTGGAAATCAATCAAGAAAATGTTTCAGGTGCCTACCATTAACATGCAACTCAAGTAATTCTCCATCCAGATCCTTTAAGAAGAAAGTGTGTTCACCAATTCTGATATCAATGGAATAAGGGCCCATCCATAATGCATCAAATTTTCCATGTTTTCCTTTTTCTTCATGTCTGCTATCCCATAATAACACAAGATCTCCCACACTAAAAATTCTAGGAGTTACCTTTTTGTCAAATAACATTTTAATATTTTCCCTGAAATTCAAATGTCTCTAGTGGGATTCTCTTCTTTCTTCATCTAACTCAACAATTTGATTAATTATTGCATCATAAGGGTTGAATTCTTCATCCTCAAGCTTCCAAATGAATTGGTAAGAATATAATTTCATGTGTAGGGGAGAAGGGTCTAACTCCATAGACTAGTTTGAATGGGCTCTTTCCAGTGGATCTTTTAGTAGTGATTCTATCTTCCCAAACAACAAAATTAAAATTCTCACCCCATCTTATTTTATTAACCTCTAGTTTCCATCTAATTATCTTTAGAAAATTTTTGTTTCTTGATTCAACTTTGTCCATTGCCTTTAGGGTTGTAGTTAGATGCATATGTTAGGTTTATCCCATACTCTTGACACATGGCCACTAATGGTTTGGCTTGAAAGATCATGGCGTTGTCAACAACTATTTTAGTAGGTACTCCAAACCTACAAATTATATGATTTAGGATAAAATCCATAACAATCTGATGAGTTTCTTTCTTAGTAGGGATAGCCTCGACCCACTTGGTGAAGTAATTAGTAGCCACCAATATCCATCTGTGGCCTAGCACTTGAAGGATCTGATATCTCCCCAAAAAATCCATACCCCATTGTTTAAAAGGGGCTTCAATTGATATTGGTTGTAAAGGGAGAGCACTGAAGCTTTCATTCTTCCTAAAAATCACATTTTCTTACTAACAAGGTTGTATCTTTAAAGAGTGTGGGCCACCAATAACCATCCCTCAAGATCTTGTGGGTAGTTACTCTTCCAGCAAAATGCCCCCATAAACTCCCCATGAAAATATGTAATTAATTTGGGAGCTTCATCTTCAACAATACATCTTAGGAGAACCCCTTCAAAATTCTTCCATGCCAACCCATAATTAGTGATGATGTACTTTTGGGAGACTAACTTGAGTGTCCTTCTTTGATTTTTATCTAAATGTCCAGGACATTCCAAATTTCTAAGGTAAAATATGATGTCCTTATACCATGTAGAACTAACTAATTTCTCATGAACATTCATATCTCCCTCCTCAACTTCATTTACCTCCATCACTTACAGTGCTCTCTACCATTAGCTTTTCCAAGCCTAGACCTCTAACAAACTTAGTAGTCTAAATATCCATGTCATATTCTTGTAATTTGTTCACCCATTGACATATTTTACTTGATATTTCCATTTCTGACAAGATGTCCTTGACCATGGTATGGGGAACATAAGCTATGATTTTGGAACTTAAGATATATGGCCTAAAATTTTTTGTTTCTCTAACCAAGGAAAAGGCCTGCTTCTCCATGATGGTGTATTTCAACTCAGCCCCCTACAGTGCTTTACTAAAGAAAGCAATTGGCCTTTCACTTCCCTCCTCATCCTTCTGCAATAATATAGATGCAATGGTATTTTCAGAGGAAAAAGAAAACATTTGAAAATATTTTTGTAATCAAGAGCTGCTAAGACAAGATAATTATTTAGTGCTTCCTTGATTCTAGTAAAATCTTGGATAGCTTCCTCCTCCCATTTGATAATCTAATCCTTCTTTAGCATACTTGTGATGGGGATGGTCATCTCGAAAAATTGGAAATGAATCTCCTGATGAAGTTTATCTGACCAAAGAAGGATTGAATTCCTTTCTTAGTTTTGGGAATAGGAACTTTTCCAATAGCTTCCACTCTTTCAGGGTCAATCATGACCCCTTCTTTAGATACAATGTGCCCCAATAGATTTTATTTTTGAACCCAAAAATGGAACTTCTTAGGGTTCAATGAGATGCCATAATCTCTACATCTTAGCAACATCTTATCCAAATGTTGCAAGTGATCACTCCTCTTTTTGAGAACACTATCACATCATCCTGATATACAGCAATAAAATCATTAATGTAACCTAAGAATGCTAAATCCATAGATATTTGAAATGTAGCTCCAACATTCATCAGAAAAATGGAATTCTCACATACACATAGGTACCCCATGGAGTGGTGAAAGTAGTTTTGATTCTTTCTGATTATTTTACTACCACTTGGTTATACCCCGAGAATCCATCTAGAGTAGACAACAACTCAGAGCTAGTAACCAATTGCAACATGTTATCCATATTAGGAAATGGATAGTTGTCTTTGATTGAGGCCTTATTCAAATTCCTAAAGTCCACACACAATCTTATATCTCCATTTTTCTTTCGAACTGGCACTAGGTTTTCCACCCATGAAGAATATCTTGTTGGTATATGATGCCTCCATCCCTAATTTTTTTAACTCTTCTTGAATTTTGAGGGAAAGGAGTGGATTGATTGGCCTTTGATTTTTCCTAAATGGCTTGGAATTAGGTTCTAATGGTATCTCATGTTGGAAAATATCCTCCCTATATGCCTTCAATTTTGAATATGACCATGCCAAGAAGTCTTGGTACCTTTTTAACAACTGGACATAAGATTGCTTTTCTTCTTTACTCAGGTCACTACCTAGCCATATTTTTCTAGGTTTACCATCAGTCCCCAAGTTGTGCTCCTCCACATCTCTTGAGGCTGACATATGTCTATTAACAATCCTATCAACATTATCAAAGTTTGACTCTAACGCAACCAAACCTCTTGGAATGGTATTGGTATTTAATTGAATAATATCTTTTCAAATAGAGTCTCTTTACCATCATAAATACAAACCATTGGTTCCTAGTCCATATTTTGGTTTGTAAACTCTCCTTCATTTTATAAGAACCTCTGAACCTAGGAATCATCTTTAAAACCTACCAATGTCTGACATTTTCAAGGACATATGGTCTTGATAACACTTCTATATCATACTCATAGTAAGGAGACATTGTACAATTTTCAAATCTAGATCCCAATACTACCAACCTGTCTACAATAACATTCTACTTTCTATCATGGTATATTATGTTGAAAGAGTCAAACATTTCAATAAAATCCCAAACTGCATGCTTATATTGTTTCATTCTTTGATTCTTGGTTGCATATAATTTCCTAACTTATTTGACTACCAATTTTGAATCTCCTTTTGACAATAATATCCCTGATACCATACCTCCAAGAAATCCTTAAACCTAAAAGTAGTGCTTCATATTCTACAATATTGTTAGTGCACTCAAATTTAAGTTTAAAGGAAAAATTGAAAGCCTCCTGATTTGGAGATACAAGGACAACACCAACACCATTCCCAAATTTAGAACAAGCTCCATCAAACATCAAAATCTAGGGAGAGCCAATTTTCTTAGGACATTTACACTTATCAATGTTATGCTCTTTAAAATCTGCATAGCCCACAAAATTATCAACATCTACATCTATATATAATACTTCATAAGAAGCATTATTAGGGTCTTCAATTAGATGTAGCATATTTTTCTCACCATACAATTTTACAAGGCTTCCTTCTACTAGTATGGTTGCATATGACATATCCATTTGTACACTTCCCCCCACACTAGCAACCCACTTTATTGACAATAACATTCCCCACTTTTAGGACAATCCATAATAACTACATTCATGGTTAAGCATTTTCCTAGGTAAGCTGCCAATTGCACTACCAACCCTTTAACATATCCAATCACCAGCACCTCCCTTGAATCCATAATAGTGCATTTTCCAAAAGTTGTTGTCACTTTGATATTCAATTCATTCATTACCTCAAGAGGCATCACATTACATGAGGCCCCTGAATCGAACATGCAGTTGTGCACTAACCTATCTTTGATGATTAAAGTAGTATAAAAAGGATCAACATCAAGCTGAGATTCAACAAGAGAAGTACCCAGATATACCTCAGGTGATTCTCCTAATTCTTCCAATTCTTTTGGTACTTCCAAATTTCTACAATGACAGGGGAATATCCACATTATTCACATTCTTGTTTTGGAGTATTACCTCCTCTTTAAATCCCAAATATTCAAATGCCCTTTTCTATGCTCAGGGATTCTAAGAAATTCAACAATAGGCACAGTGACTCAAAATCTAGGCTATATCACAAGGGATGTATTTGGGTAATATTGTATTGGGAGGGAGAGTTATTGCCCCTTCTTGTGGTATGAGACTCTTTACAGCTTGGGCATGAGCTAGGGTACAAGTTTTATTTGGAGTTATTGGGCCATTCTAAGCTGTATCCTTTTTAGAAGGATCCTTTGGGATATTAGTGAGAAGTGGATTTTTTGGCTTGGCTTGTGGTCCTCCCCTTTGAAAACTCTACTTCTGAGATTATATTCCTTTTCTGAGAAACCACTGCATTCATCAAAAGTTTCATGTCTTCCTCAAAAGGAATTCCCCCATCATACTTCTTAATCATTAAAGCTCTCAAATATTCAAAATCATGATTAGGTAAATCAAAATATTACACCATATCAAATTCAATATCATCATTAGGAGGAAGAGGAGATACCCAATGAATGCAATCCAAAAATTTCTACAGTCTTGACACTTATCAACTCAGTTGAAGTGGCACCTTGTTATGGATTATCAGGGCACTCCATCATACATACATCACCATAAGTTTCATCATCATCTACCTCTTCAATTTCCTTATTTAGATCACAAGGGGGATGTGGTAAGAAACACTTGTCACACCAATCAATAACATGGTCTTCTTCTACCATGGAAACCCTAACAGTCAAAGGATCAGGGACCAAATTATTTTCTCTAGGTTGTGGCTATTTATTTCCTGATCCCATGGGACCTTTTCCTCTTTCATCTAATCTATGATCACCTCTAGGATGATTTCCAAATCTATCTTGGCCCTATGGTTTGTGCTAGCCTTGAGAAATCTATCTTATTCCCTTTTACGATATGGAAATATTATAAGATATTTCTCTAACTAATTCGACTAGAGTCTTCACAATCTAGATCCACTTCCTTTCTTGACTGAGGTTTCTCAAGATTAATTAATTTTATACCCTCCCTATTAGGATGTTTTCCATCTTCCTTAATATTGTTTTCAATTTTCAAGGAAACTACGAAGGCTTGCCTTAAATTTCTAGGGTTCTTATCCCTCAAATAATAAGCAAATTTCTTGTCAAAAGAATCAAAATATTTAATTAGGTAGGACTCATCACTAGGCCTCAAAATTATGGGTAGTCTAGTCAAAGTCTTATTAAATCTAGTATTAAAGTCTTGGACAGACTCATTGGGATTCTTTTTTATATTCTCAAACTCAGATAAGAGGAACCTTGGGTATGTCTTATCCCCATACTATAATATGAAATAATTCTTCATCTCAGTCCATGAATCTATTGAGTTGTTTGGTAAAGCTTTATACCAGTCACACGCATCTTCTTCAAGAGTGTGAATGAATAGCTTTACATATACATCTTCATATTATATTTCAAAATCCTCCATCATATTAACAAAGAGTCTCAAGTGTTGATCACCAGTGATGACATTATTTCCTTGAAATTTGGGCAACCTATTTCTTACATCTTGTGGTACAACATTAGGATGCCCAACCATGCCTCTAAAATCTATTGGTCCAAACATATTGACAACAAAGGGAGGTCTAGGTGGAGGATGAGCCATGTTATTTTAAGGAGGTGATCCTATAGGAGGATTAAAATGGTGTGGGACAAGAGGTCTTTGGGACACATGTGTATGATCTTCAAAGTAAGTATCCTCCAATGACTCAGTCTAAAAAAACCCTATTAGTTCTAAGTGATAAAGGAGGGAAGTGAGGGATACCTATTCTAGTTACAAATGATGGCCCTTCACTAGTTGGAGTGTTTAGATTTACATGAGGACTACCTGATTCTGAACTATTTGAAGATGTAGGATAATCCTCAATTATAGGTTGATCACCTTCCATGATTGGTACTACCTTCTCTCTTGAATCTTGATCCCCCAACACTTTCCAGACTTTTTTCTTATTTGGGTTTTTTTCCCAAGCTCTAGAAACAATCTTCTAGTAGGATATTTGTTAAAGAAATACCTTCTTCCTTCCATATTTGTAAATATCAACAAAAAATCTCAATTTTCAAAGCTTAAGACACTGGCATTTACCAAAATTTCAAACAAAAACAGATTCACCACCAAGGATTTGCACCTTAGATGTGTAAAAAAATGTAAATGACTTGTCAAGTTCCCATCAATACTCAATTTCTATAAATATTGATAGATCCGATCATCCTTTGTCAATATTTACCACTAGCCAAGCAAAATCTAGTGCAACGTTCACTTAAACTAGGAAATATTATGCAATTAACTTATGATCTTGCTCAATTTTTACAAAATTTAACAAAGGATGACATTTAAACAATGTATTTGCATCTAAACATGTAAGAAACATTACCAGAGGTTGGTATTTGTATGTATTTGCAAAAATTTCCTTGAAAAGGTGCTAGAGAGGTGTTGGTACCCAAATTGGTCCTCCCTTTGTGGCCGAGAAACATCAACAAAAGAGAAGGATGCCTAGAGGATGATAGATCTAGATTTATGTCATTTTGTATCTGGGAAGGATCTCATCATATATTTATCTCTCAAGCTTAGAGTAGTTAGGTAGCACCGTGCTGAGGGTATGACATACCCTCCTACTTTAGGCTCTTCCTTTAGCCAGGGTGAGAGGACCTATTCTATAGCTCTGTAATTATGAGTGGGGTGGATGTATACACAATATTTAACACTCTTTTGTAGAGGAATTGAAAAAAAAATATGGGAAGACATTTTCAATTCAACAAAGGCTAACTCTCACAAGTTGTCACTTTTAAACATTACAGACATCTTCTAAACAAAGCTTAGACTACTAAAGACAGTAAGGAACCAAATTTCTTTAGCATTTTGTTGGCTTTAATGAGGAAATCATGGGTAATTCTGGTAGGATTAGTTAGTTTTGGATGTATCTATTTGGGGAATTAAGCAGGATAAAGTTGATTATACCATATTTCACAGAAAATTCAATAAATGTTGGGAGATCTACCAAGTGCAAGAAAAATACCTCAAATAACTCACAATGATCCCTTAACTAGAAGATGTACACTCATGGAAGCCCAAGAGTGCATGATTTCACACAATCTTTAAGGATTCAAACACAAAATCTCATGTTAAATACTTAATAAAACATCAGAGATTCACAATTTATCACACCTAAGATACACTCAAATAATTACAAGAAACATTTAACAAAATGGAGACATAGTGATTTTAAAATTGTTTATTACACAAATGAAATGAAATCTCTTCTCAATAGTGCAATTGCAATTTCCAAAATGCTACCAGAATGATAAAGTTATGTGTGACTTAAAGGATCTCTAAAATAAGATTGCAATGGGAGCATGAATAAATATTTTACAATATATCATCTTGACGGAAGATACAACAATACTCATGATTAACACAATTAGTTCCAGGCTCATAAAATTTATCAGCAAGGGAAAGTAAATCTACAGTCTCGTATTTTCAATGGTGTACACTTACAACCATCTTGACATGAATAAATTTGAAGGCTCAAAGAAAGTAACAAGTTTCTCTGATGAGTTCTTAGGAAAATGGTTTTTCTTTCAGCTCTCCTTTTTCTTTGAAAAATTTTCAGAAAATTTTAACCCCCTTTATGCGTGATTATTTTCTTCACATTTATACCATTCTATCCACTCATTAGATTTCTAAATTCCCCCAAAAGAATGAATATTTAAGGGAATATTCCCCTTTACAACATATATTTTAAACCACATTATTATTTTGAAAATGCTTTGTTTAGTGTTGCCATGTGTAAGAATTACGAGCCTTTTTCAATTTTCTCTATTTGTGTATGACTGGGATACCATGTCACCACTTTTGGCAAATTATTTAATTGTTATTTTCACTTGGTGATTGGATAGTCACTTTTGATGATCTTTGAGCACTTCTAGGTGATTATGATATGATAGATACTCTTATCTACTTTCCAAGAATCCATCTTGGGTGTTGCACACTTCTTTTCATGTCTTTTTGGCTTAATCATCACACATGGTTCTTGTCAAATCATATTAATTCATCAATTCTTCTCACTCCTAATTCATTTCAACTCTTAATTTTTCTTCGTGTGAGCTAAGAAAAATCTTCCTTCATCTAATGGGAATGATTTCTCTCAACTAAATCAATATGCACCGTTCTTATTATAAAAATCAATTCTACCCTCTCACAAATATGCATTTCTTTCCCTATCTTGAAGGTAAAGAAATTTTTCATAGTTATGACCACCAAAAATGGAGAATTTTCTTATGGAAAATAGTCCAAAGAGGTTTCTATGAAATATATAAACCAAATCATCGAATTGCATGTTCCGTGTGAAGCCTTTGTCAAATATTTGTTTGATAAAGCACATCAAGAAGAAACTAGAGGGCCTTTGAATTATCGAAAGGTTCGGATTGCACTCATGAGGTTAATCAAAATAAATTTTATCTTCTCATCCTTTCAATCCATGTATTTTCATCTTTTTAGTGGGAACATCAGAATGCTCCTAAAGACTTGAAGAGATTCTGGATTGAAAGGAGGTCTCAAGTGTCCAGAAGAAAAACTTTGAGTGTCCCTTTTTATGTAATGAATAATTTATGTTGAAGGATATCCTCAAGGAATATTATGTGTTGAATGAAAATTATTCTATTGATATGATGCCTACCATTTTTCATAAAATAGATAAATTGGAATGGAGGATTATTTCTTTGGAGAAAGGCCAGATAGAACCAGTGCAATCACAACCATTCACAATACCAATACCATGGGTAAGAGAAGGGGTGAGTCAAGATCCCAACCCCCAATTATCATTTTTGATGGAGAAGATGAAATGTCTTTATCTACTCATCACTCTAGAGTGAAAATTTCTTCTATAAGAGACAACATGGGTAGGTTTTTTATTTAGTCTTCCAATCATTTAGTGCATTGTTCTCCTTTTTTAGAGCATGAATTATCAAGACCTTTGATGGTTCCTTCTCCAAGAGAATACCCACCCCTCATAAGGAGATGGAAGGTTGAATCTAGCTCAAGATCTCTTATTCTACCCAACCCCCAAGGTGTAGTTCTTTCTCTTCCAACCACTCTAGATATTCCTTCTCAATATATTCCTAGTAAGTCTACCCTTCATAAGGGAAAAGGGAAGACAAATTCTTCACGGGTGGTTTGGATATTCTATATTGGGTGTCTTCCTATCAAAATAAAATCAAGCTAGAAAATATCATGAATAGTCCCAGAATGACTCTTGAGTCATTGATGGATATGGGGATGTATTGGGATGTAGCGGGTCTATTGTATTTTCCGATAACACATGTCTAAAATGAGTTCATGTTGAGGAAGAAAAAACTGTTAAATAAACTCCCTCTATTGGGAAATTTTAAATAAGGAATAAAGGACATCTAAACATTGTCTTTCCTTTGGTGTATTTACTTTCAAACATTTACACCACCTTCTTCGTCATGGGCTAGGACCCCTATAGAACCCCATTTTGTTCCTTTTAACATGCAAAAAGTACAAACATCTCAATAGTTTAGATGTATTTACAAATGGATAAGAAATATAAAAGACTAATGCATTGTGTCAAATTATAATTCATATTAGAGAATAATGAGTTTTAAAGTAATGTACATCCTTCATGAAATGAAAATATAAAATAAAACACTAGTCATAATGAAATATGGAAAGAAGATATAGTTTTAAGAATGACAAGCCTAATCTTATTACTCATCTTTTATGTACATACCCTTTTCTTCTTCTTCAATTTCCTCTTCTTCTTCTTCTTCTTCTTCTTCTTCTTCTGATAACCTTGCCACATATGCATCATATATTTTATAAAGCTATTTGATTTCATCTTCATCTCGTACTATATGTTTTTAGAAGAAAAAGTGTTTGTCTTGCTATTGCATCCACACAGTGGCCCATTTTTTGCTTATATTCCAGTGGCCTGGATTTTAGCTCTGTAATTATGTTTTCAATTTTTCTCATTGTTTTAATAACCTCATAGGAGAAATTTTCTTTCTGGATGTCTTTATGAATAACTATTTTATAGTATATCATCTTGACGAAAGATATAACAATACTCATGATTAACACAATTAGTTACAGGATCATCAAATTTATCAACAAGGGAAGGTAAATATACAGGCTTAGTTCTTGTCAATGGTTGTACACTTGCAACCATATTGACATGATTAAATTTGAAGGCTTAAAGAAAGTAACAGGTTTCTCTCGATGAGTTATTGGGAAAATGGTCTTTCTCTTAGCTCTCCTTTTTCTTTGAACAATTTCTCGAAAATTTTAACCCCCTTTCTTGATTATTTTCTTCACATTTATACCATTCTATCCACTCATTACCTTTATAAATTCCCCCCAAAATCATGAATATTCAAGGGAATATTCCCTTTACAACATATATTTTAAACCACGTTATTATTTTGAAAATTCTTTGTTTAGTGTTCTCGTGTAATAATTACAAGCCTTTTTCAATTTTCTCTGTTTGTTTATGAATGGGATACCATCTCACCGATTTTGGTGAATTATTCAATTTTTTATTTTCACTTGGTGATTGAATAGTCGATTTTGATGATCTTTAAGCATTTCAATGTGATTCTATATGAAAAATAATCTTATCTACTTTAAAAGAATTCATCTTTAGTGTTGCGCACTTCTTTTCATGTCTTTTTATCTTAATCATCACACATACTTCTTGTCAAATCATATCAATTCACTAGTTCTTCTCACTCCTAATTCATTTCAACTCTTAATTTTTCTTTGTGTGAGCTGAGAAAAATCTTCCTTCATCTAATGGGAACAATTTCTCTCAACTAAATCAATATGCACCATTCTTACTATAAAAATCAGTTCTACCCTCTCACCAATATGCATTTCTTTCCCTATCTTGAAGGTAAATAACTTTTTCATAGTTCTTATCAGCAAAAATGGTGAAGGTGCTTGTGGAAAACAGTCTTTGAAATAGATTTCTTCAGAAGATTTAAACCAAATCTTTGACTTACATGGTCCAGATGAAGCCTTTGTTAGATATTTTTGATATAACACATCCAGGGGATACTAGAGGGCCTTTGACTTATCGACAAGTTTGGCTTGCACTCCTCTTGAGGTTAATCAAAATCAATCTTGTCTTCTCAGCATTTCAATCCATGTATTTTCATATTTTTTGGTGGGAACATCAGAAAGATCTTGAAGACTTGAAGAGATTATGGATTGAAAGGAGGCCTCAAGTGTCTGGGAAGACAGTTTCAGTGTCCCTTTTTATGTAATGAATAATTTGTGTTGAAGGAGATACCCAGGAGTCATATGTGTTGTATGAAAATTATTCTATGAAAGGAGGCCTCAAGTGTTTGGGAAGACTTAGTTTCAGTGTCCCTTTTTATGTAATGAAGAATTTGTGTTGAAGGAGATCCCCAAGGAGTCTTATGTGTTGTATGATAAGAAATTTTTTGTAGTTCTTATCAGCAAAAATGGTGAAGGTGCTTGTGGAAAATAGTCTGACCCATGGAAAACAATGTGGAGGATTATTTCTTTGGAAAAAGGTTAGGTAGGACCCATGCAATCACAACCATTCACAATACCAATACCATCTTTGGGTAAGAGAAGGGGTGAGTCAAGATCCCAACCCCCAATTATCATTTCAGATGGAGAAGAGGAAATTTATTTATTTTCTCATCACTCTAGAGTGAAAATTTCTTCTTCTAGAGACAACAGGGGAATGTTTTTGTTCGAGTATTCCACTCGTTCGGTGCATTGTAATCCTTCATCGAGCATGAATTATCAAAACCACGATCGGTTCCTTCTCCAAGAGAATACCCACCCCTCATAAGGAGATGTAAGGCTGAATATAGCTCAAGATCTCTTGTTCCGCCCATCCCCCAAGGTGCATTTATTCTCTTCCAACCACTCTAGACATTCCTTCTCAACATATTCCTAGTAAGTATATCCTTCACAGGGGAAAAGGGAAGAAAACATTCTTCACATGTATTTTGGATCTTCTAGACTAGATGTCTTCCTATTTGAAGAAACTTGATCTATAAAATATCATGAAACAATTACCACAATGAATCTTGAGTCATTGATGGCTATGGGGATGTCTTGGGATCAAGCATCGTTCATTGTATTTATCTAGAAACCAAAATTCTCAAATGAGCTCATGTTAAGGAAGAACAATATTTTGAACAAACTCCCTCCACTGGGGGAAATTTCAAAGAAGGAATAAAGGACATCTGAACATTGTATTTCCTTTGGTGTCTTTACTTTCAAACATGTACACCACCTTCTTTGTCATGGGCTAGGGCCCCTATAGAACCCCATTTTGTTCCTTTTTAACATGTAGAAAATACAAACATCTCAATAGTTTATATGATTTTACAAATGGACATAAAATTTCATCCAAAAAATATAAAAAAACTAATGCATTGTATCAAATTACAATTTATATTAGAGAAAAATGAGTTTCAAAGTAATATTCATCCTTCATGAAATAAAAATATCAAATAAAACATCAGTCATAAATGAAATATGGAAAGAAGATACAGTTTTAAGAATGACAAGCCTAAGCTTGTTCATCATCTTTATGTCTGCACCCTTTTCTTCTTCAGTTTCCTCTCATTCTTCTTCTTCTAGAAACCTTGCCACATATGCATCATATCTTTGAAAAAGCTCATTGATTTCATCTTCATCTAGTCCTATATGGTGTTGGAAGATCAATGTTTTTCTTGCTATTGCATTCACATAGTGGCCCATTTTTGCTTATATTCCAATTTCCTGACTTTTAGCTTTGTAATTATGTTTTCAATTTTTCTCATTGTTTTAATAACTTCATAGGAGAAATTGTCTTTCTGGATGTTTTTCTCAAAAGAGATGAACAAGAAATCAATTTTTAGATCACCATAACTCTTTTTTAATTTATCAAAGACCATATCTTAAAGTTTTAAATCAATGGCATCTAAAGTATCATCGACCCATTTCCTTTTAACTTCTATTTTTCTTTGATCCCATTCAAAATATCCACCTTGATCTTTGTTAATTCCTCCATAGCATGTTGAGTTCCTTTTAATTCCTTTAGAACAATCCCTTATTTTTCAACCAATTCATCATTGAGTTGAGTTATGCGGTCCATCTTGGGAAAAATTCCCTCAAAGTAGAAGATTTCATTATCACATTGCTCAATTATTTCATCAATTTCATTAAGCCTATTATTGAGTTCTTCATACTTTTCCCTGACTTCTTTGATTGCTTATTTTCCCTTCTTTGTCAACTTCTTGACCCATGTGTCCACAACCTGAAACTTCTTAACAACCTTATCAATTTTTTCCATTCCTTCAGGGGTATTGACAGAGGTACTTGCTTAAGTTTGACTAGATTTCCCAATTAATTGTTGCAAAATAGAACTCAAATCTTTGAATTGTTCTTTTAATTTTTTTGTTATCATGTCCTCATTAACCTTTTGTAACAAGTCATTTACTACCTCTGATACTCCCTGTTTTAATTGATCTCTTGAAGGATTTCCTAAAAAATAAGTTGAACATTGTAGTCATTGGTTGTTATATTGTCTCTGGTTTTTCCTTTGTGAGGGATTTCCACTTCTAAATTTTTAGATCCTAGTGGATCAATATGAGTCTTGGTAAGAACCCTATCTTTTTGGAGGTTCTCACCAGTTTTGGAAAAGATAGAGCCATGAGATCTATGGCCTTAACAGGAAAATTTATTTTTCTTCTTTTGAAATCAACTCCCCTATCCAGCCCTTTGCAAGACTTGTCCCAAATTTTGTTTCTTGCAATTCTTGTTGGGGTTTATTTGGGATAACCAACTACTTGGACATCTTTTTTCACCTCTGGGTTAATGATTCTACCTAATTTTCATGATATGCTTCTATATTTAATTCTTTTCTCTCACTCTATACTATAATTTCCCCTGATTGTCTTCCCTCTTGGTCTTGAGATTGGGATTGATCAGTCTCTTTTTGACTTACACTAGTAATTGGGATATATTATTTCCTTATTTTTTTAACTGATGCAATGTTAAACTCAAGTTTACCCCTGGAAATTTCATAAACCAATATTTTGCTTCCAGAGACTCTCATTTTCCTTCCAATATTTCCACATTTTTTTGGAGACTATTGGGTTGGCACATCATCATAATTTTTCTATATTGATATCTTAGGTTGTTTCATGGTGGATTTTCTTCCCAATGTTGGTTCCCTATTTTCACCCAAAATTTGTACATCCATACCAACAATAACTTCATCCCTAGCAGTTGCATCTTGTGTAACCTTTGTTGTTTTTTCATCTATAGATTTCCCTATTTGAGATGACTCACTATCCTTAGTGGCATTGACATCATGGGAAGAATATTATTTCACTAATATCTTAGTACTTACACCCTTTTCACTAAGCATCTCTAGCTTATTTGACTCTGTTGCTTTGATTTGTAGAAGATCACTTCGATGCTTGAATTCTGATTTTAGTGGTTGGTACATGAGTAATTTTTTCCATTTCTTCACTTATTTGAAGATCACTTACGTTATTTTCTATTTTTTCATCAATAGATATGTCAAATGCATCCAATGTGGAAAATTCCTCACCAATATCAACATCCATTATCTCTACCTAAGCCTTTGCTGACTCTCATAATTGTTCAAATAAAGGTATATTCACATTTTCAACTGACATGGTTTCAGATGTTTTCATACCTTGATCCAAGACTTCACTATCTATTAGATTAAATAAGACATTACCTTGATTTGTTTTCTCCTGAGTGTTCCCAATTGTCACTCCTTCCAAAGATAAAGGTGAAAATAAAGGCACTTGGTTTCCCAACTTGTGGCACTAATGCTACATTGTACAGAAAAACATCAATTCTTTAATTTTTAGGGATTAATCACTGCATACCTATGCTAATATTTCTTGGGTGCATAAGCACCTTCTCTCACTAGGATTGGATCGTACAAAATTTTGTGTCTCTTATGTGCCCTTTCAAACTTCTTAAGGTTTGGTGCTACTCTTATTTCTTCATTATGTGGCTTAGATTATGATTGGCCACTTTCTATGGCCCCACTCATCAACTAATCAACACTATGCGGTTTTGGATAAAAATCTACAAGATTCCTCCGAGTATCCCTACCCTTCCATTTTTTTTGGTAGTGCAAAAGTGATAGGAGCATTCTCTATAGATTTTAGAAGCATTTCCTCAGTCTTTTGTCTTAGAGCAAACATAGAAGTACTAGTCCCACTAGTAGCAAAAGTCCATTCATCTATAAGCTCTGAAGTAGGCATTTTTGAAGGAAATTGAGGAGATTTTCCTCCCAAAGGATCCATTTTGTCAGCTCCTTCTTTCGGGGAGGAAGGTCATCTTTAAATTTTCCCAAATCCCTAAAGTTATTAAGAATTCTTGTGCTTTGAATTGATAAATCAATGTTATTTCAAGGCTAACCAATTCACTTTTCTCCTCATTACATTAGTTATCTGGGCATATGAATCATCTGATTCCTCTTCATTCCAATTTAAAGGGGATATCAGTTTTCCCTCCACCTTTTGATCAAGATAGTATTTACTCACAGTATGTGGATCATCCATAATTCCCTCAAGGATAAAAACAATCTTGAAATCTATAATTTGGGTAAGGGTCATTCTAGAGAAGTCTCTTAGCCTGACCTCTTCCTCATCTCTACAATTCATCCAATAGTCCTCAAATTGAGGCTCATGTTTGAAAGTGTTTGTAATATTTTTGAATACCCACTTGATATCATAGTTGGCCCTTGCCTCAAAACTTTCCATCCCAAACCTTTTCATCTCATCTTCCATTAATTTGGATTTTATAATTGAAGGGTAGGAGTACCTTCCAACCTTGATGGGAAACTTAATGTTTGTCTTGTGTTTTCCAACAATTAATTTGTGAACTGGTGTCAACTATCTTTCCAATTCACACAAGGCCATTTTATCATCTAAGTACCTGGGAAATTTACATGGTTGACCTTAAAATCCACTAACCCTGATATATTTAAACTTGTACTAACTGGAATAACATCAATATTCCATGATTATTTGTCTAGCCTCATCAAAAATCCTATACTGTTCCCATTCTAACCTGAATAAACATATGATTGGTGCAAAGAAGGCATCATTAACCAATCTCACATTTCCTTTCCAATTAACCAACTGTAATTGGGGAAAATCTCATGCATTTGGAATTTTTAAAGTCAACATGTGGTAAGAGGCTAGGGAAATTCCTATGTCATGCAATATTATAAATCAAATAAGTCATCATTTAAAATTCTAATTATGCAGTATCACCCATCTCTATTTTTTCTACGCGGTCTGAACCATGTGGTCATGAAGTTCTTCTGTAATTAAGGTTACCCAACAAATGCTCCATTTATTCTCCAAAACTATCCACATATAGGTGCACATCCATTCCTTGAACTCATTCGTGGTCTCCAATCTAGCCATTCGACTTAACAATACAATCACATCCTCTGCTTCTTCAAAAAATTATGCCCTAACCAATCTTTTAGGGATTCAAGTGGTTGCCTTTTTCTCTGCTAAGAGCCATTTAGTATTTATGAGCCTGACATAGTCCTTTTTCTTGGCCTCATAATCTCATAAGGCTAAACCAATACCCAAGGTTATTGGATTTCTTATTACAGAAATTTGAGCATTATTCTGATGGCTATAGGTGTCAAAGTCAACACTGCCTCACCACTTCCATCCAATACTTCCCTCTTTTCTAGGTCATAATTCATAGCACAAAGCCATACTAATTTTGGGCAATGTATTGAAGGTGGAATAGCACCAGATAAAGCAATATCACTATCTTTAATTGATTTCATAGATTCACTCTTGTTAGGGATATTCAATCTTTGAAGAAAATCTTTTAAGTTGGCATTCATTAAATCCATGTCTGTGATTTTATCCAAATCACTAGTGATTCTAGATGCAATCGAAAACCTAGATGACATGGTTTTCATCTTTAATGCCCTATTTTTACTTCAAATTTCCTTTCCAATGAAAAAAAAATTACGGGAGTGCCTTAGTTCTTACAAATTTTCCCATGAATACTTGTGTAATTCAACTTTGATTCAAAATATTTTCAATCTCTAGTCCTCAATCCAAGCTCTGTGATCAATTTCACATTGTTCCTTAATGAAATATGCTAATAATGGTGTCCAGATCTCAACAAATGATAGAAAAAATATTAATGCGTTGAAGAATTTAAAAATCCTCCTTGATTTGTGTAAAAATGCATTGATGACGAAAAACATTAATGTGTTGCATCATGGTCATCCATTTCACTTTTCCCAATTTTAAATATGATCCATCCATGTGGAATAGCCTTATGCAATGCGGGCTCGGGAAACTCTTTTTCACTTTTGCTTCATGTCATAAATGTATACACATTTAACTATTTGACCTAACTGCCCACTTTTGAATTTCATCATGAGCTTGACACATGGTTACATCTTAATGGTGGTGGAGCTGTGGGCCATTTCTAATTTTTTTTTATCTTTTTCATTTGAGCCCAAAATTACCAATTTTCTTCGATGACCTGCTTCCCCATTCCTTGCATGAGAAAGAGCCACATGTCTTTGGTGGGCCTTGAGAGCTTCTTTGAAATTTTATACTTTATTACCTTAGTGTGTGGAAATACAACCATGCCCCGATTCCCCACATTCGAACTATTTGTTATAAGTCTATTTCCTAAGATGGGAAGTAAAGTATTGTTTTTACACCTTTTGAATGAAAATATTAGGAGGGATATTCGTTGGGCCTTGGAGTTTAATTTGCACATTGTGAACATTATAATTTTTTTACAAGTTTGCAACTTAAACCCGCCATACCGCAACCAACTAGAACACACCACGTATCATCGGGAGACAGAGCCAAATATGAAATTTTCAATATGATCAAGGAATAGTGTATAAAGGTAATTTTCCTAATTTAAAATTGATTCAAGATTAGTTTTTTGTAGGGATTTTCGAGAAAAACATGTCTAACATAATCCTCGACCAAAAAAGAGGAATAACAACCTACACATGGGATTTTCAAATGAATTTAACATGAATGTAACCTTATTACTTGCACATATCATGGGAAAATAGAAAACATAAATTATTTTGAAGGCATTTTCCAAAAAAGCGGTAAGATTATTTCAAGCACCAATAACCAACATACAATTTGTGCGCAAAAAAATATTTTGGGCTAAGAAACTTACAAGTGTTTACATTCAAGGATATGGTATCAAAAGGATCACATTCTATCTACAAATGCATATACTAAAGCATTTGATAATATTTGTAAACAAAAAATGAAGTAAACAAAACCTGGATAAAAACCAATTTTATTGATTTGTTGTCTGAAAGCTAGATCAGTTTGGAAATCGCTAGGATGTCTGCAATGGCCAGGATTGAAAAAAATATAGATGGAAGATTGGAAGGTAATGAATTTTAATTGTATTGCATTGGTTATTAACTTTTACTTTCATCATATAAAAAGAAAAATATATTTTTCCTTTGAATGCAGAGCTTTGAGAATCAATGCCTCTCACTTTTTCAAGTGAAAAAATTAAAAATATGTACGATAAATGGAATTTTCTACTATTTCTTGATGACATATGGACTAAATGGACAAAAAAATTTCAGTTTTTAGATCATGTGGCCTAGCTTGTTCACCTATTAAGGATAATCAAGTTAACTTTCAGCCAAATTTACTTGCAAGATTCACATGCAATCCATTCAGTGTAGCTAGAGGAATGACCAACAAACAACTATCAATACTAGCTGATAAAGTAATTTCAGGGGATGTTTGGTTAACTAGGTCTATTGAGGCTGGTGTAATAGCAGATACATTTTATTCTTACTACTGGAGAATAAAAAGAGACAATAAAATGAGAGAAAAATTTCTACATTATTTGAAAAAACATCTGGATACTATTGTAATGACACTGCAGTGAATACGATGTAATTGAAAAATTTAAATTATATGATTCACACTACCACTAGTTGTCTGTACTAAGAGAGAAATGAAAAAAATAAAATTTGATTCCTAATTAGAGGAAAAAATGGAAAAACGAAAAAAAGAACATGAGGTGGAAGAAGTTCTTCCCATCATGGCTCAGACAATATTAGAAAACTATGTAATGTCAATGGAAGGAAATATACCAAGAAGGATGGAAGACACAAAATATTTTTCATGTAAATGTGCATATCCATTCCAAGTTTCGTCAACTTTATCATCTATTCCTTCAACTAATCCTTTCAATGTTGAATGTGTGATTGTTGATTTTTGTAATTTAGCTAGTGATATTTATTTTGATGTAATAATGGAGCTTCTAATAGTTATTAGAACTAGACAATATTAGAAAAATATGTAATGTCAATGGAAGGAAATATACCAAAAATGATGGAAGACACAAAATATTTTTCATGTAAATGTGCATATCCATTCCAGGTTCCATCAACTTTATCAACTATTCCTTCAAATAATCCTTTCAATGTTGAATGTGTGATTGCTGATTTTTGTAATTTTTCTAGAGATATTTATTTTGATGTAATAATGGAGCTTCTAACAGTTATTAGAACCAGTGTGCTTTGGATTGTATTATTATTGTTCTAATACCAATTGATTATTCAAAAAAATTCACAGACACAATAAAAACATACATGGAAAAGGTTAAAGACAATGGAGAATCAATTCTGTCAGGATGTTATAGACTCTACGACAACAACATGATATTCAAAAGTTCATGTCTTATGTACATAATAACTGGTGTGCACAACTACAACAATAACAATGATTATAGAGAAGAGGTCACTAGCATTTGGATGGAGAAATTGCCCCAAAAATGGTAACTATAAAAGAAATTGGCCTACAAGGAAACATCCATCCTTTTCCTTGTGAATGATCTTATGAGTTCTAGGATGAGATGTTCACTCGATGTTGTTCCAAAAATTATCTAGTACTAGTGCTTTACGGTGGCAGTGTCACAATCGGTTCATTAGTTGATTTAGATATATCATTATTTTTATTGTTGAGACACATAAAGTCAAGAAATGTTTCTGAAACATTATTATTCTCATATGAAGAAAGGTTCATCACCGAAGACAACTTCAAAACGTGATTTTGTTTAATGTCTTTGAACCTATATATGCTACTTATACATTTATTGTTTATGCGAAAACCACAAAGATATAAAATATGATGTAAAACCCTTTCAACTTGATGCTACACAACCAGTTCAACATGGTGATTTACCTTCAATCATTTTATAAATCTATTTAATGAGCTCTATTTTCAATTTCCATGGTTTTCAAATTTTTAACAAACAAATGTTTTTTACAGTTTAGATGACAGATGTGGAGGACATGGGAACATCTTCCATGAATACGCAATCAGATCCTGGTATGTTAGTCATGTGAATTTACAAACAAAACCGCTAATAAGCCCCACAAATTTATAAGACAATAAATTATTATGTAAACAACCAACAACTAGAGAATGTAACCATGGAGGGCGCAGAGGTATCCAACATGAATAAAATCTCACAACTTGGTAAGTTAGCCATGTGTATTTTACAAAAAAATCATTTATAAGGCCCACAAATTTATAGGAAACAATAACTAACAAAAATTAGTTTATATGATTGGCATACGGTAGAAGAAAAAGTTTAAGGAAATTCATTTATAAGCTACGCTAACAATTTAAAATGAAGTATAGAGATTAGTGGAATCTATGCATCCACATTCAATACAATAATGGTTAGACTATAAAACCTTACTTTTATCAATGTCTTGTTGATTTACAATTGCATACTATCTACAATGTTTCACTGATTCACTCATCTTATACCGACTACTTACATTGAATTAACATTGCTTTGGATTCAACATAATCTTAAGTAGAACTACATTCAACAAGATCCCACTTGTAGGTGTGTAATGCAAGACTTGTCTAACCTCGTTAAAGGTTTTCTAATGAAGTGTAGTTCAAATAAAGATGACATTGCTTATGGTCACAAATCCTCATCAATAGGCGAGGACTATTTTTCATCAAAGGGTGGTTAAGAAAATATAAGACTAACCTAGCGGCTGCTAAATTTAAAACATAAGATAGAGAACAATTGAAATTTTACTTAATATATCACCAAAATAACCACTATGTTTTCCAAATTAAGCTTTCATTTTACACAACATGAAATCGATTATGAATTTATTAATGTTCATTTCAATTCATGTTTATTTCAAATACATTATGCTCACATTTTCAATAGCAAGAAATAGATTATGAATTGATGGATATTTATTTAAAATAGATCTTGTATGAAAAGATCCAATAATGTGTAAAGGTGGTGTAATCCAAGCCACAATGTCAATTGGTAACTGGTAGCCATAACCTAAAATATTGTTTATTTAGATTGGTTATAATTTATATGCGGTGATGAAAATAAAATTTGTTTACTTCCGTGCAGGTAGTGATAAGATTTATTTACTTATTTTAGATATGGAGGACTTGCTATATGGGATAACCAAAACATTTAATAGGAAGATGTCATTCAGGTTAGGTATAAAAGTTGTCAACCTGCAAGGTGACCTATATGAATTTATAAAATTATTATCACCATATTGTGAATTGGGATTACAGTCCGACAATCTCATTTATGCTAATGTTAAAAATATATCAATGTGCTTCAATAAAAATATCGGTTGTATTGAATCCAAGACTCACTTGGGGAAGGAACATTGCAATCTAGTCAAGGAATAAAAATAAGAGACATAGAAAAGGTTTGGATTAGAATTTTTTTCCTACGGTTCTAAAAAACACTTTGTTTATTACATTAGGTGCGAAAGGGAAACCCTCCTGAAAATTTTATGGTGGGGATGAAAAGCGGATGCAAACAATGTACAAAAGATAAATGATTGATGGCCAATTTGTACAAAAACAATTCACAAATAGTGTCTCGGGAATTGAACGTGGTAGAGGGCATCAAATATTTGGAGCAATAAAATTCTAAATAACTATTTATCATTTCAAAATGTTGTTATGATGGTACTACTTAACGTTTTAAATAATATATGCATTCATATGTTATTATGAAGGTATTGCTTAACTTTATTATATTATGTTGAGATTTTACAAATATAAGTTGGGAGTATTTATATTTTCAATGATTATAAGTTTGACATAAGATGATTGAATAACTTGTGTGGTGAATTATCGAAAAACTTACCCTTCAAGAAATTGTAAAATAGTATTATTTTTACATTGTTCATAAAATAAATATAAATTTAGACTGTATATACTTAAATATTTTAAATATTTTTTAATATAATTAATATATAAATAAATCTCTAGAAACATTGACGGTCATATCTAAAAATATCCAAGTCATATTTGATGGTTATTTCAAATATTTACAACTATTTTATGGCTAAAAACAATAAAAAAGTCTAAATGAGCGTCAAATTTAACATCGGGTTGTGGCCTTTGTTGCAACCATTGAAGGACATGGAAGATGTTTTGAATGTTATGTGATCAAAAACTAAATTGGAGGGAGCTTATTTTTTAGAGATTTACTATGATTTATTTTGTTAATTTGGGATCCCAGATCTTCGAGAATAGTGTTATAATAAAATTCAAGAAATTCTTAAAATGTTTTTCTACTTTTCTATCTTTAGTAAAGAAATTTAAATTTATTTCATATCTATAAATGAAATCGCAAATATATATGGGTTGGTTTTACAATTAATTGTAATTAATTTCATATCCATATTTAAATATGAAAATATTTATGGAATGGTTTTACAGTTAATTACATTCTCCTACTCTAAATAGTCACCTTCTTCTAGTTTCTTCTGAATATATTTAGCAATTCTCTAGTTACACTGATGTTCAATCACATCATACTAAATGAACCTAGAAGTGTAAAAAATATCTTGAATTTCATTACCCTAGCAACCGCATTGAGGCCACTAGGTGTGTTAATTATTTAGATATTCATAGTTTAATCTTAAAGACATTAAAAACTTATAAGAACCTTATTCCAAAACATTAATAATGCCTAGCAGTCATTACCCTATATAAAATAGAAACATGTTATATATATAACAAATAATAAATAATGGGGGTCCACCTTGCAAAACTGAACCGACCCACAATCCGGCGTGGAAAGAGAATACGGAGCTTTGGAATTACCTGTAAATCGTGGGTCTGTCTAATTTAATTGAAAGGATTCAAGGATTTGACCAAGACATTTCTATCAGATTCACCCAGGGATGGAAGAATCAGATTGTCAAATACAGTAACATGGATATTGAGATCACGGAAGAGCTCATCGCCCAAATCACGGGCCTTAGCCTGGAGGGCACCAAATTCTTCAATAAGAAGGTGGACAGGGAGGTGGAGACCAAGAAGTTCCTAGATGAGGGGGAGAATCTTGAATTCATGACTGTTGGCATCAAGGTGGCGTCGATTCCTAAGCCTTTTGCTAAGCTTGCCAGGATGGTGGTTAGGTATGTAACTCTTGAAGGAAGATTTGTGACTATACCTCAAAAAAATTTGATATTTCTAAATCACTTTCGTAGAAATACAATCATCAACTTTCCTCACTATTTGATAAACTCGCTGGAGAAATCAATTAGGGAAGTTCAGAGCCACTCTAGGGCTATCCCTTTGCACCAGGGGCTTATCCTCCTGATCCATCTGCCACTGTTCTAGCTGCCCCCCATGAATCCTACCCCACCTTCTTCCTCCATACCTCCACCTGCTCACACCGCTTCCACTCCCCCTACTGAAAAGAAAGATTGAAGCTGCTACTTCCAGCAAGAAAAGCAAGAGCATCAAAGCTAAAATCCCTGCTTCCCAATGGGTCCTAAGGAGCCACAAAGACCTGGAACTTGCTGAGAACCTCCTGCATATCAGTAAACCGATGGAGGAGCCCAAGGAGGAGGAATTGATGGACAGAGTGGACAGATTAGAAAAGGAGATACAAGAGCTCAAAGGGACTATAAAAAATATGGAAAGAGCTAAGGGAAAAGGAATTCTTCAAAGTGATGATGAAGAGGGGGTTATTGCTGAAGTCTTCAAGAAGTTACAGTCCTTGGATGGTAGAATGGGGAATGCAAAAAGTCGCAATGACTGCATATTATCTACCCTCAAAAGCATTTATAATTTCATTGAACAACATGTTCATAGTGTCTGCAGTTTAAGTGGGGTTAATGAGGACATTTGGGGCCCTAAAGAGAAAAGGGATATTAATTGCTCAGGTGGATATGAGAGAATCTTCTCGGACCACTTTGTCATTTCCTTATTCATGTCGCTACTGGCTATCAAGACCAAGATTGACAGGGCTATCAAGTAACGGGTTGTTGTGATGTTGTTTTTTGGCTGTGAAGTTGTTGTTATCTGGCGGTTCTGGCGCTGCTTTTTGGTGGAGTTCTATATGTTGTTTCTCTTTTGGTTGCTTTTTGATCTTTTCTGCTTCTTTTTGGATCATTGTATGTTTGGATCCTTTCTTCACTTGTATTGTCATATTTGGCTATTGAGCCCTCTTTGGTTGGCCGTTTTGCCCTTCTCTGGGTTGTTTCTCTCACCTTTACTATCTGGCTTTTGAGCCCTTTTGTATACAGGGTATAGTCCCTTCAAAACTATTTTCCCTTAATAAAAAAACAAATAATAAATAATGCCTAGCAGCCACTAGCCCATATAAAACATAAACATGTTATGTTTATAATAAAGCATAAATGATGCCTAGTATCCACTACCCGTATAAAACAAAAACATGTTATGATTATAACAAAGCATAAATAATATCTAGTGGTCACTTGCCCATATAAAACATGTTTTATTTAGTCCAAAGTGTAGATAATTCTAGTGGCCACTATCTTGTATAACGGATTCCAATATTTGAGTTTTTGGATTTTTATATTATGATTTTGATTCCAACATATGGGAATTTGGAGTCCAATAAAGTCCAATATATGTGATTTCAGATTACAATATATGTGATTTTTAATTTCAATATATGTGATTATGGATTCTAATATATGCGATTTTGGAATCCAATATATGCAATTTTGGAGTGCAGATAATTCCAATATTTAACATTTTGGAATCCAAAACTAGTAATATTGGATTCCAATATTGGCTATAGTTTTTAGCTACTCAGACTGGAATGAGTATAGATTTAGTGAAATAAGAATTTAAAGCTCTAACATCGAAATGAATTATTTCTTATTGAAAAATATTCTTGGTTCTATGTAAAAACATCCTGAAAGTGAGCATCCCGTGTAAATATTACACATGTGGGTGAGCAAATGAGGTTCACCATCGAGCTATTTTTTCATTCTTAAAGACTCGATAGAGATAAAAATGAGTTTCCTTGAAATTTCTTCACTTAATTTACCTTCAACGTTTCCCAAAACACTATAGAAACCTCCTCCATGCTTTCCAATGATCATTCATACTTTTCCATTCTGAAACTCTCCACACACACAAAATTACATGTGTCTTCATACCTTGTTATCATGAGATTTCTTCCTAAGGGCCTTCATCATTCCTCATATATATAAAATATGACTTGATACACCTCTTACACATGTGATGACACCTCCAAACACATTCCTCATTCTTCATACTTGAACTACTCTTCCTCATACTTCATGCTACTACATCACCTTCTTAGAACAGGTCTAGGATTAGGCCTAAAATGACTACTTCACTACATGATGCATCAAGAATGACCTTGTATTCAACTTTAAGAAACATTATCACCTATTACACATCTCATGTAATATTTATGACCACATATCATTCTTATAAACTCTATAACACACTAATATGAAACCAATTATTTGAACCATGTCTCAAGACCATGTATGCACTAAGACAACATAATTCAAATAATCCAAAACTAGACACTACCAATCAATCTTAAGATCAAATCATTTATGAAACCTTAAGGAGACACAAAAACCACCTTGACACCCTTTGACATCAATGTGACACTTGATATCAATGACAACCATAGACATAATGACCAATAATCTTCCCCTTTGTCATTGATGGAAACCACCTTCAGAAACATTGATGGAAACCATAAATGCAACCACCTACAAGACCTATTTTTCATGTTTCTAAGTCTACTCTCCCCTTTTACATCTATGACAAAGGAACTATGATAACTCAACATGAAAAACAATGACAACAATGCATATAGAAAACTTACTTATTCACCCTTGGATTGTACTCTCCTTCTCTTGACCTCAAATCCTATGGACCTGAGTATAGTATTTACTTTTACACTTTTTTCATGTTCATGGATATCAATCCCCTTATATTTATCTTCATTTTACTTTGGCTCTTTCTATGAACCTATCTTCTTTGTCATTGAACAACAAAACTCCCCGAGTTAATAACAACATACCATTCATCACTTCATCCTCTTCAAGTCACAAACTAGAGTAACACATTCCTTGCTATAACCAAACCTTCTTCATACAAATAACACACTGATATGATCCCTTGGGATGTTAGAGACTTGAAAAATTTGTATTTCATCACTATTTACAGTCCTACTTGACTCAACTCATCTCCTTGTATGGAAACACCTCCTAGATCTTTATTGAAGTATGGAATTATTATTTCATGACATGTCCTAGACACTCTCTAAGGATTAAAACATGAGATAATACAAACCTATGCTAATGAAACAAATTTAATATTCACATGTAATATAATTCTCCTGAGACTAAAGAAATAAACCAAACCTTTTCAACTTTTCAGGTGCCTTATCAACAATATTTAGCATAAGAACAAAGTACTACATAGTTCAAGACACATTAACACCTTTTTCAATACAAAATATTGATTATACATCCTTGTAACTTCTTCAAACCCAATTCATTTGAATAAATTCACAAACATACTTGGATCTTTTCTCACCATAGACTAGTAACATCTTTAGGAACATGATCCCTAAAACACTCTTTCAACTAAAATTTACCAATTTTATATTTATTGCAAGAGCATACTAAGCTCATGAAACATCTCCTTATTTCTCCCCTTAACAACTTACCATAATTCCCTAACTTTCTACACAAGTACAATAGAACATACCTTGATCAAATGTCATGGAAATAGGTTATATTAGATTCTAGAGTTCGAAACACCTTTTTAGTGTTCTTTATCTTATTTTCTTGTTTGTTTGACCATATGTATGAATCTTTCAAAATTCTTGCAATAATCATCATTTCTATGTTTCAATCCTTCTTGGTACCTTTGACCCTTGTTTGAATATCACATCACTTCCTTCAATTATCTATATCTACTGATAGCTATATGAAATATGATTTATTAGAGTATACAATAATGATTTTGAATATTTATCTACCATCTTGAGTCAACACAAATTTATCAATCAAACAAACTGAATCTTCTTGATGATGGTACTGAATTTATACTTCTTCAGATCTATGTAACTCAAAATGAAATTAAGACCTTGTTCATATCTTAGAATGATATAAGTCTTCTCTTCTTGAGATAATGTACTCACTCACAACTGCTAGACTCATTATACATCTTTCTTCATACCTCCTTTGTTATTAAATCAAATATTTAGATCCTAAACATCATATTCATGCACAATTATTCTCATCATCAAGTAATACTTCAAGTTTTGGTAAATTCCAAGAGCATACCAATAATCCTTCTTCTCAATCTTGTCATATTGTCTAGATCCTTCTCTCCATAATTGTACCCATATTTTCTTCACGATTATCTTTCAACATAGTAGAATCATTAAATGATACCCTTCAAATGTATTCTAAACACATTAATCCTATAGTTATTCTTGAAGCCTTCTTGAGACAAACTTGTATTCATCAACACTACTATCATATCTACAAACCTTAGGGTCACATCATCTATTGATCACCATGTCATAACTAGTTTTAAAAAACAATATGAATATTCAAATGTAAGTTATAATTGAGAACATCATTTAATGTTTATATGTTGCAATTATTCTCTTAAGATCACTCCTTAGACAGGACCATAAAGTTTCGAAAGACATCATGATAGTACATCGGTTTGATGGTACTAATTCTAGAGTTATTCTTTTCAACTAGAAATTATGATAACATGACAATCCTAATTCTGTCTAGAATTGAGACAAAAAGACTATACAAAGACATATATGATTCTCATGTCCTCAAAACACACTTCATTTTTATATACACTTTTATAACTCTCTTGAAGTATCTTATATGCAGACCCTTGACTAACTTTTCACCTCAAATGTCAATACACTTTTATTCATTCCAAAAGAGGATGGATCACACCATTAAAGATAACATAAATTCATTATTCTTTAAGGAAAACATAGACTTATTGACACTTCTAAACATGACTTGATAAAATTACTGAGAATAAACCAAACATACCTTAACACAACGAGACTCCTTAAGACGAAACAATACCATTCCTTAGCAACTATATATCTTCAACATGAAAATGCACCTACATTGCTTCTCATAAGATATGAATGCCTTCAAGAAGCATAATGAAGACATCCTATGCATCATAGGACACTAAAAAAATAAGAAATCATCAAATGATCCTAAAAATAAAATTATTCCTTCCTTCTTGACATCTTGGATGGATTTTCAAACATGATAACATCCTCATTCTTTCTTAAGGATTGAAGACCTATCAAACACTCATGATACTCCTCATTCTCTGAATTTTTCTCAATTAGGGATAATATAATCATTATTTTCTTGTGTCAGACTTAGGCTTGAAAATTTTGATTTCATCCTTATTAACCTTGTAAACAACATCGCAGCTTGTTTGAACTTAATCCTTCTTTGAAAAAATTTATAGGTTCAGTTTTCATGCTTTACACAAATTCCTTTGAACCATCCTTCAAACTTTATCTTCATGATCAGATCCCTTGAGTGTCTTGATTGTCTTAGGGTTTTCTTCTTCTTTATTTACATGGTCACTCTTGTTGATTACTTTGACTATCTCTACAAGATCAAAATTATTTATTTATTTGGCTGACGTTGATTCCTCTTTAGCAGACCTATTAGTAAAAATGATTCTTGTCTTAAACATTCTTACCCTTTTCATGTGCATCATACTTATTTCTTTGTTTGGAAGAATCATAATAAAAAAATCTTGGTATATGACCTGGTTTATGGCATTTATATCACACAACATTCTTCTTACCTTTTGACTGGTATGAGTTGAGATTCCAACTACAATCCATAGCCTTATGACCAAAATCACAACATGAATAATAGTAGCCATTGAAGGATCTTTCATAACTCCATCAATGTTCATTCCTTAATAGTATTCTTTTAATATCCTTTTCCTATAACCAATTCATTACAAGCATAACAATATCCATGAAATAAGTATCATACCCTAATGCATTAGGTTGTCTCATGGACATTTATTTCATGTTATTATTCATATGATATTCTTTCTAACTTGAACCAACAACCTACTTGCTAGAAACATCATCTTCTTTCCTATTATATGCCTTTTCTAATTCTTATTTTATGGATATAAAATCATCTTCATACATATTACAGTCTTCTTCCTTATCTATTAGGGTTTCAGTCACACTCCTAACTTGAGATTCTAACTCTTTGATGGATTCACCTTGCTCCATCTCCATACAACTGATCATATATTAGAGTCCATAGATCAAGGAATATATAAGTTCATACTTCTTTCTCAACGTAACCAATGAGGTATCAAATCCAGATGATTTTCCCATTGTGCTTCTAGGATCTCCTCCAAGTGATTAAACTTGCTTCAAAAGGACCTTGCTATGATACCAATTTTTAGAAGCATAGTGAGTGAGAGGGGGTGAGTTAGTGAAACAATTTTTTTACTCCATTTTTCATTACATAAATTCGTCATTCAAACCATCTATTCAACATCCATAAACAATGTGAGCTTATTAAGTGTATGTCAATAATTTAAAAGAGAAAGAGAAGAGAGGGAACATATGAACACTAGATATATGTGGGAAACCATTAAGGAGAAGAAAACCCATTGAACCTCTACTTATATTATTCAAAAAAGCACTTGCATGAATATTACACATCACAAAATATTTTTTTAGTGAAGCACCCATTTCACAAGGAGAACCCACCCATATTTAGTATAAAACCCACTATAGAAGGAGGAAACCACCCCCTAAGGTGATAAAGAACCCGGTAAACCACCTGATAATGAATATCAATTAAGTATTGTTGTTCCTATAATATATTGTGATCACAAGTACAAATCATGCAAATCAAACCCTCTCAAATAAGCTCTTCTCCTACTTTTCTTAAATTATCTTCTTCATTTATTGATTACGTATTATGAACTTTCAAACCTGATACTAAAATATTATCAAATTTTCATGCTTCTTCTCAACTCCACCCTTGACCCCTCTACACTATTCTTTCACCTCCTTTAAGTCTCTTACTTCTCCATCATTGTTTCTTATTCAAATGAACATACACATTTAACTGTATATACATGACTCATCATAACAAATATCACATGTAAGCCAAGAAATTTAAGGTGGGTCATAATAAAATTCCTAAAATATCATATAAATAACATTAAGGACTATACAAGTCGGCGTAGCTCTTACAAACATAAACTAGCTCAATACATCTCAATTAGGCCTAAAACACTAGGTCTTCTTCACTAACGAGTTCATCATGAATAATAAGGAATTAATTTTTTTCATAAAGGCATAAAAATCATTGAAAAATTCAAGTAAAATAACTCAAAATCACAAAAATATCAAGCACAACTATAACCACTATCTTCATCATGAAGCACACCAATTTACAAGCACTTCCAATAAGGTCTTCAAGCACCTAAAACTAGTCCACAAGAATCAACAAATTTACACATCAAAATCCACTTTAAACACTTATTAGCCACATGAATGGAAGATACATGGCCCCATATCACTCTCCATGTCCATGAGACACCACCAAATAGTGCAAAATACTCCAAGACATCCATCTCTCCTACCTTGCTTAAGCATGTTGATCATGCCCGAAATAGGTCACCAAGAACAAGAAACTTGGAACATCAAATCAACTCAACAAGGCCCAAATAACACATAAATTGAAATATTATGATTTCTAATATTTTATACAACTTTATTCATAATCCATAATATGGCACAAGGCTCTTAAACAACTCAATATCTAGAATTGCTCAAATAGGATTCTAGGACTCAAAACCAGTCTTGAGGAAACAAGATCTAATCACATGAAATGAAAATTACAAGATATACCAATGCATGTAACACATCACTATGGAATCATAAAATATTATCAAGAACACACAACCCTATGTCACATAGAGAAAACCATTTTCACAACCCTGTTTCAGTCATCTTCTTGATAGGCCTAATATGGAAATTTTAGGCCATTAGGCCTTCATCATGAAAACCCATTTCCGATAAAATTACACACTCAAAAACATCATGAGGGGCACCAAAATTCTATTAAATACCATAAAAATTTCTTAATTATGCAAAACATCAAGACTCAACTCAAACCTCCATGACTAGGTTTTAGCCCTTAAGGACAAAAGTGGAAGCACAAATTTGGAGACCTACATCTTTATTTTCTTCCACTATACCTATACGAAATTTTCCATGGCCACTTAAAAAATATCCAAAGGATTCTATAACATTTTTTTCTTCACGAAACCTCCAACTCACCATAAAATAGAAAATATCTATAAAATTATTTTTATCCCACTTGCCAACTTACCTAGAACATGAAACCACCACCATCACGAGCCCAGAAGAATCCTATAAAATTTGGAATCATCATATTTTATTTCCCACTTCATTTGGAGACCATACCATGTATTTATTCCATATCGATGTAGATCTATGGTTTAACTAAGGTTTTACACCACCTCTGCTTCTTAATGATTGTTCATAAAGCTCTAACATCCAAATGAATTGTTTATTCTTCCAAAATATTTTTGGTTCCATGAAAAAACATGTCTGAAATTTGTATCCTCCCATGCAAATCTCACACACATGGGTGAAAAATTAAGTTCACCATCGAGCTGGTTTTTGCATTCTTAAGGACTTGGTAGAGCCAAAAATGAGTTTCCTTGCAATTTCTTCACTTCCTTGACCTGCAAAATTTCCCAAAACATATAGAAACCTCCTCCATGATTTCCAATGATCATTAATGCTTTTCCATGACTAAAAATCTCCACACATCAAGCCATTACATGTGCCTTCATACCTTATTCCCAAGATCTTTCTTTCAAAGGACCTTCATCATGCCTCATACATATGAAATATGACCTGATATACATCTTACACATGCTATAAAACCTCAAAAACATGACTCTTGATTTATACTAACCTTCTCTACCTCATATTGCATGCTACTACATCACCTTCTTGGACTAGTTCTAGGATTAGGCCTAAAATGACTACTTCACAACATGACTCATCAAGATTGACCTTATATTCAACTTGAAGACACATTAGTACCTCTAACATATCTCATGGAACATTTATGACCACATAACATTCTTCTACATCCTCTTAAGCACACTCATACCACAACAACAACTTGAACCATGTCTCAAGACCATGCATGCACTAAGACAACATACTTCAAAGACTCCAAAACCAGACACTACCAATCAAAATTCATCTTAAATCATGGATGAAGACTCATGGAGAAATATAAACCACCTTAACACCCTTTGATATCAATATGAATCTTGACTTCAATGACAACCATAGGCATAATTCCTAACATTTTGTTGAGAAATGTTCAAGTAGGATGAGGTGCTTGTGTGCACAAGGAAGATGCTCTCCTAGAGTATGCAAAGAATATGGAAGATCCTAAATTAGAGGTGAGTAAGGAATCATACTCGCATATTAAGTTAAAGAAGGAACCAAGAAATATGTACCCTATGATCGATTCTACTAAGCTAACAGATGAACAATCTTACAACACACTAAACAAGATGGTTGCTGAGGTGGAAAGAAGAAATATTGACAAAAATCCATAGTCGGGATATACAACACAAATTTTTAAGGAACCAATATCTTGTGGAAGAGTTGAATGAAGAAAATATAAGGACTAATGAATAGAACAAAGAAGCATATATAGTTACTAGCATTACACGTGCACTCTCAAACTTCGTAAAGAAATCCTAACTAGAGTATAATATAGAACTAGGGTATTTGGAGGATCTGGTTCAAATGTTATTAAAAAGGTGAAGAGTGGACCAAGGCCATCAGCTAAAAAAATTGACAAATTGAATAAGGAAAAGGTTAAAAAGAAGATTAAATAATATGAGATACGAGATAACGAAAGAAAAGGATGCCACACGTAAAAAAGATAAATTTTTAACAAATACCAAGATTTTGATCATATACTTACTATGTGTACCTTAGATCAAGAGGAAGATTTAAAGCATATTCAAGCCACGATGAAAACTAATAAAGTCAAGTGCAAAAAGGTCACGAAAGTGGTTGCAAAGAAGAGAGAACTAATAAAATCCTTGAAGGACACATTTGAGCAAAGGATTAAGGAGATAAAATTTTGGTAATGCACAAGATGGATACTCTATAGGGTATTACCTCATAATTAGATGTGGTGGTCAAGAAGCTAAAGGAGAAGGTATATGAGATAAATTTCAAACAAGTACCAAATATTGTATAAGTAGCTCTAGAAAAGAATACCAAAAATATTAAAAATTGGAAGAAGTTGGAGAGTAAAATAAACAGAGAGTCTATAGAAATTCTTCCATCACCTAAGGCCTAAATTTTGAACACACTTACAAATTATTCATTCTTTGATTCATTAAGGAATTTATCTCTATTCTTTATGCTTTGAGGGTTTATTTTATTCTTTCAATTGTTCTTTATTCACATTATTTCCAAGGATGGACAATAATCCTAGTGTGTGGTGATGTTGAGCATGGAAAATGGCTGAGTACTAGCCATGCATGGAGGATGAAGACCATGTGTAGGAGGGTGCACATGGACTGAGAGGAAAATAGTAAGGACTAAAAGGGACACATGGAAACATGTGTGTAAGAACATGGAATTCATACAAGTTAATGCGTGAAGGTTTACACAACACAAGGAAGGAGGTGAGAGTGCCAATACTGCGCATGCACAAGGATTTAAAGAAATTTGAATTATAATCCAATGCTAAAAATAGGAAAAATATAACATGGCATAGCAAGAAAAAAGGTCCATAAATAGGTGACAAAAAAGGTAAAACACATGTAAGGAATACAACTATTTATAGTATTAAATGATGGTGAGGCCAGACTATTTATATAACAATCGAGAGTTAAAGAAATTTTTTAAAAGGCAAACAACATATATTTAGGATGTCTATTCTTAGGATTAATGCATATAAGTGGTGAAGGACAAGTCCCCACCATATATAAATAGGTGCTGCACTCTTTGTAGGAGATGAGTATAAGAGGGTAATTGATATATGTCTTTGTAACACCCTGAACTGTTGTTACTTCCTCCTGAGCATACAAGTGTTGATATGTGATTTCTTGTAAAAGGATGTGTTCCTCGATTAAGAAATCATGCTTGATATGTACTGTATTTTCTTTGCAGATTGCAGATCTTGACTGAGTCGGAATATGATTGGACTCTTTTATTTCTTTCATTTTGTATCTGAGTTTAATCTTATCTCGGAATGAATTACAGAGTTACCCTTCTATAATACCTAGCCTTGGATCAGTTGAATTGATCCAAGTATTGCTTTAAGTTTGTTCGTGATGAATTAAAATTACAGACCTTGAACAGGTTGCAAGGTCTAGAAGCATTGAATAAGCTAGTCCGGAGTATGACTCAGGTTGATCATGTGAAATGGATTGGTTCCCGATATCGAAGTATATCTGGAGGGTCTCAATCGTGGACCAGATAATAATTCGGTTTCATATAATTCTGTAGCCTAAGGTGGAACAGGAGCTAACCCTGTTCGAGAATGTATGTTGTAGGTCTTTTTCTGAGTGTACAGAATGTAGACCTAACTGGAATTATTAATGATTAGTAACCTAAAACTAAACCTAACCTAGGGGTTAGATTAGTGTTAATCTAACCTAGACCTAGGCTAAGAGCTGATGTTCTAAGTTAGTATCTATGTGTAAAGTGGTTAGACTAGGTGTTATCCTAAATTCTAACCTAAGTTACTAACCTAACTAGTGAGCAAGAATGTAAAGGGGCCTATGGAGGGGTGCGAACCATGGGCGGCATTTTCTATGTAATTAAATGCATTGGATAAGTATGAAGACAGGTATTGGCGGAGGTTTTAGAAACGGCTAACCTGAGCCGACGTGGCAGGTCGCCAAGACTGAAAATGGTCTGGAGATTTTATTTGTCTGTCGCCAATTTTGGCGGTCGGTGGCAGTTGAGTTTAAGCGGGAAAATTGGAGTGAATGCAATTAATGAGCTTGGAAGTCGAGCTCGGAACTCGCGAGAAGGCATGCAAATTGGAAAGTTGTTGGTTTGTTTGGCTTATCGCGAATTTCGGTTTTCCTTCTGCCTGTTCACTGGTTCTTCGCACCAGTCTTCTTGGAGTTGCATGGTGAGTATGAGGGTATCTAGCTCTTTTCTCTGGCAAGGAAAGTATATATGTCATGGAGATAGCAAAATCTTGTTGGTCGCTCTAACTTGGAAAAGGAAAAGGAAGTCCGAGCTCTTTCAGTGGTCTGCTTCGGAATTTTGAGCAAAAATCCAGGCATGTTAGGCCCTAACCTTTAAAAATCTTGCTGTCTTTCAAGTGATTTCATTAGAACAACTCTGTTCAAATGACTTATGGAAATAGATGATTTCCTATGGTTGTCTTGTGTGATTTGGTACTGTATCTTTATGCTGTTCGTTTTTCAAATTTAACCCTTAATGGGTGTGTGATGTATTTCGAACTGTTCTCTATTTTATTGTGCTTCACATTCCGGTGTAAGTTTGTGTAACATGTGCTTGAAGGGTATCTTCCGGCTCCATGAGAACCCGTGCATGCTTCTCTTGCTGGGTTCAGGATACATAGAAACTTGTTGATTGAAACTTGTTGATGAGGCTTGTTGTTGATTCTTGTCGGAAAAGATACTGTTGGACTTTTGTGTGAATGTTCAGTCTTATTGGACTTCTTTGCAAGTTTGTGGTGGTTATCATTGGTGAAGGTTACAGAACCTAGTAGGGCTTCGCTATGGTATTTTAAGTTATTTTGAACGAATAACTTATTGTGTTTCAGTATTTCATTGCGCCCTTTTTGGAAATTGTGTATTCCTTGCTTTGTGGTTATGGGTTTCAACCCGTTATCAGTATGCAATATGTATATATTCATATTTTGTTGTAATCAGAATGACTCTGCGGAGTCGATTGAATGATTTACTTATATTTGGACCTCTGTTCAAGTTAAATATAATTGAATATTGGTAATTGATGAGCCAGTGACTTGAGGGAATAACATGTACTAAGACCTCTGTTATTTGTAAGAATACCTTCGTGTTGCAAGGATTTTATGGTACAGATTCTTTGGGTGTATTTTTACGTTTACATTCTGTGTAAACTTGTGCGAAGAATTGGCAAAGGGTTAGTCGGGTTCCTTGTGTTGAAATCAGTATTTAAATTTGCTTTTGCCTGATTTTTTTATGTACACCATTGATTTGCCCAGATGGAATCATTGCAACAATTTGTCTTGCCACTGTTGTTCGGGTTCAGTTGAATTCATGGAAGTTATCCTGTATTTTCTTTTGCCTCAGTTAAAACTTGACTTGGTATACTGTTGTTTTGACATTGTGGGATTTCCTGAGTAATGATTTATATCAAGTAATGCGGCCTTGTATAAATGAATCGTGAATGCTATATGTCTGATTCCGATTGCGTACAGATGTAAATACAGAATGATATGTTTCCTTTCTATTTTTCCTAGTTGGATGAGGCTGTGTATGTTACGGAATTTGTAGGATAATCTTTGCATAGTCTTATGGAAACATCAAATTGCTTAATGCGATGAAGTTTGTTGTTGGCCGCGATATAATAAAAGTTCTTGATTTCGACCTTGGGTCGAAAAGCCTTACTGTGTTTAGAAGGGACTAGCTTGGGCTATAGGTTTATGTGCGGATTGTTAGCATGTTAGTCTTTGTTGCAAAACTATCCTGTTTTAAGCTAGATCCCAACTAAGCCGTCATTGCACCTCGACAGGAAATGTGGAGAAACCCATCTAGTTTGCCGCTTCTTGTGGAAGGTCTTGTGAGTTTGTTGGTTAATAGTCATCACTATAGGCATGTTAGCTACTGTACAGAAGCTTTGTTGTGTTCGATTTTTATTTAAACAGTGATTTTTCTTGTGGCTCGTCGGACTTATTCGTATGCATGTAGGATGAAGGCTTTCCATATGAGGAGATGGTACAGTCATGAGCTTGTGTGAAGGGAAATGTGAATGATTTGTTTCTTTCTCTTCTATCATAACAATGCATGTCGATATCTGTTTAACAGTTGGAATTGTTTTTGTATCATATTGATGGAATCACGATTTGTTATGATATTCCTTTTTCTGATGAAAGTAACGATTTGTTCAATATTGCTGATCTTGGATTCAAGATAATTTCTTTGGATACTTTCATTCTTGATTTCTAATATTTGATGAAATAATTGAGAAGTGTTTAAGACTATTTTGTAACGATGATAGAGTTACACATTTGTAGCCATTTTTGTATTTCAAAAGGCATAGTCTGAATATGTTTATTTGTTTGGAGAATTGATCTCATTTAAACAGGGTGTTTAATGAAAAAAATTGACGGATTGCAATTGTTTTAAAAGTTAGTCCTTATCATGCTCGGTTCATCGAACCGACTCATGTTGACTATTTTTGCGAGATGGTTTCCGTAAGTGGTAAAAGCAATGCAGATCCTGATCGATTTGGATGATCAGATTGTTTAATTTGATTTATAATGAATTACAGCTTGATTTTCTAAATGTACTAAATGTGGAAAGATGTTCCTTTTCCGTTGAGCATTGTATCAAGTATGCTGAATGCCTAAAATGTATTTGTATAGTTCTGAAAGGAATGGAAATAAGTATTTGTTACTTATGTGTTGTATTCTTAATTCTGATAGTTGACCTTCTTCGGTTTATATACCAGAGTGGCAATGTTATCTTGTGTAATTTGGATGCTTTTGTGATTGTCAATGAAAGCTTATAAGAAAATGTGATTGAATTCTTATGAGTGTTTAGTAGTTCTAATTTGTTCTATCGAAAGCTAAATTGAAATTTAAATCATTGTCTTTCTAAAAGATAGGGCTAAAATGAACTTAAACAGAACGCTAATCAAGCTGAATTAAATTACTAATCCCTAGTCCTGAGCATGACAGGACAACATTAAATTGGATTCTTAACCATTTATATCTTGATGCTAATAAGAATGATATAAATTCAGTTAAGAGAACTGATATAAATCTAATGGGGTTCAGATGACAATCTCATGTGAAGATTATGAGATATTGTCCAATTCTGTTGTTTTAGAATCATGTATATTCTAATAACTCCTTGATGAGATCTTGACCTTATTACCTCTACCATGTAATGGGTTTTATTGAGGAAGGTCATCTTAAGACGAAGAATCCAGGGATCGGGAAAGGCTAACCTTAGGGGAAAGTCTTTAATGTAATTTAAAACTCAACGTGCGTAACGCATATTATTAAGTAAATCTTTTCGAGGCGGATTTAAAGGTTGACGGCACAAGTCAACTGCAGGGCTGTACCTCCGAGAAGATTAGGATCTTCTCGAAGTTACAACAATGCAGGTGACTTATGACGACACCCTTTGCATTGATCGCTAAGATTTACACTTTGATCTCGAACGAGTTACTCAGGGACCGATTAGGAAGGTGGTCATGTTATAAGGCTGCCTAGGAGATTCGGGGTATCATGACACACTGGTTTAACTGCAGGGTTAAACCAGTATGTCATCGTATCCCTAATCCTCGTGGGCATCCATATAACATTATCACCTTGATAATCTGTCTCCGAGTGATTAAGTTGTGATAGGAAGGACTGACAGAAGTCGGTATAAGACATTCTATATAACATAAGAATGGGGTGAAGGGCGTATTCCAGATTGACGAGTATGCCGTTAAGGAATACGAGACATAAACAGTATGTTTCAAATCTTTGGCCAAAGTATCGCAAGCTGCTGATTGCGTTGTCCTAATTCACCTAGTCTAAGGGATGAGATGCCGATGAATAATGGTAACAATTATTCAGTTAGGTTCCTTGGACAGAGCATTCTGAATCCTAGAGTAGGGAAGAGAACCGCAAGAGTGAAGTGTTAAATAAAAATGCCAACTCTTATTACTCATGAATAGATCGGTAGATTACCGAGTCATGGAATGAATAGATCGGAGGTACTCCGAGTCATTACAGCTGCATATGGTTGTCTGTTATAAGAATGGTTATTTGATTTGTGAGTTCTAAATTATGTATTTAGAACCAGGATGCAATTATCAAAAAAAAATTCACTTGTTCTAAGGTATAAATTGAGGATGTTACATGTACTGGAGATCAATGTAAGTGTTGGATATGAAAAATGTATGCACATATGAATGTAATCAGCTTATGGATATAAGAACTTAGTTATGTAATATAATGAATTATGTTTATGATAAACAATTGTGAATTGTTATGTTTAGTATTGAGGGAAATGATGTTGTCAATTATCTAAGTTGATTAACTTCCATATTATATTTGTTTCCTATGTTATATTGTGTTGTATCTTAATTCATATTATAATATATGGAGTCTAGTTGATAACACTTCATAAGGTTAGGCATGTAGGAAATTCACCTAGATAGATGCCTAGGCACTCACCCGAAGCACACACAACCTACCGAGTTCCTCCTTTGTTTCACTTGTCAAGATGTGGTTAGCATACTTAACCATTATAACATGAATTAAGCTACAAAGATATTATATATATATATATATATATATATATATATATATATATATATATTATGTGTGTGTGTGTGTGTGTGCGTGCGTGCGCATGTGTGTGTGTGTGTATCTATTTATATAATATATATACATTATATATAAATATATATACGTACACATACATACATACATACATACATACATACATATATATAATAACGATCAATATTGATAAGTCCATTAGTCCAAACTATGGTCCATGTATTAGTGGAAGATTCGGAAGCTACTTGTTGCTCCTACTTCTTAGGTGGAACTCCCGATTGAGTGACTCAAAATGATGCTAAGACCTCAAGATTGTGTGTGTATGTGTGGGGGCATATGGAAATATGACCAAGTATAAGGAATGCAATTTATGTAAGTATTAAATGGATCCATGCATATGCCCTCGTAGGGGACTATTTACTAATTGAATAGTTTTGGGTGAGTAAGGGTTGTAGAAACTCAAATACTTAACAAATTTTACTTTTTATTTACTTTTTAATATTTATAAACATTGTGTTGTCGTGTAAATGTGCAACAAGGAAATTGACAATTTCCAAGCATGATAATGATACCCCTGTAGCAACATTTTCATGTTTTATCATTATGAGGTGCCTCGAGTCTACCCAATCAGTACATAAACCTCCCAATTGGTGTTAATTCATTCTCGTAGGTGATTTAGGAAAGTCAAACAGTCCCTCAAGATATTTTAGGAGTTCTTGAAAAATGCTATCTCTGGGCAACTGTGGAAGGGTTATCATTGACCTTCCTAGGACTAGAGAAACCCCTTGGAGCGGAACAGAGGAGAAAAATCCAACATGGATGTGAATTGAATTCCTAGAAACATCATGGAAGTAATTTTGGAAGATTCAGGAATATTTGGGGAGTTTGGAGTAGTTTGATCAAAATCAGGGTTCACAGGCCTAGGTAGTGCACAAGCCAAAACAATTGTTGAGATTCCAAAGGTGATTCCGGGAGCTCCTGGATGGAGTTAGGAGAAAAAAAAAAACATAAATGGAAAGGGAATTCAAATCTCTACAAGATGGTGAAATTATATTTTCACAACACTTTGGAGAAATGGTTTTGTAAGTAGTTTTTCTCATGCACATGTGGAGTACAGTTTAAAAATCCTCTTTTTAGGGATTAAATTCATTAATAAATATCGATAAAAAAACATTGGATTAAAAGTACATTTCCAGCTTAAGATAATATAAATTTTTATCAAAAACATCCATTGGGAGATAAAGATATTGTCGCTTGCAAGTTGTCCTCAAGGTTCGTGAGTTAGTCAAATTTTCACCTCCAAGAGCATGTCAAGATATTGTGTCCCTGATGTCCCTTAAGGTCGGGAAATAAAGGTTTAGAAAATTAACCCAACCCCCTTGAAGCCCTATAAACCCACATATGACCTCCGGGATTTCCGAGTCTAGCGCTGGTGCTTGCGGGAGCTCAAAGCCTCAGCCGTTTGATCGCCGCCACATGTCATCAACAGGAGCGCCATGAAATTTTATTTCCCTCATATCCTTGACATGTCAGGGAAATAAAACCTTGAAAAATGTTCCCATCCCCTACGGAGGACTTCTGGTCACCCATATGACCAACTTTAAGCCCTTCAGATGCTTTAAAGCTGATTTTTAGCTTTCATTCCCTGTCATTAGATCTCTGCCATGTGTCGTCACCTTGCTCACCATGGAATTTGATGTCCCTCACATCCCTCACAGTCGGGAAATCAAACCTTGAATTTTTTTCCCATATCCCTTCTCAGCTAAATTTTAAAATTTTAAATACTCACCTGCTTCCCGCTTCTAACATCTAACTCCTCTGTGCACATGCTCTGTAACTCCCTCTGCAACTTCTCACCATCACTCTACCATTGCCAAAGCTCAAACTAGATTCACTACAGAAAGGAAATCCTCTAATCCATGATAATATATAGGTCACGAATAAATATTGACTAAACCAAGAAGAAAAATGAAGAACAGAGAAGAAGAACAAAGTGGAAATCTCCTTTCTTTGTGAACTAAAATTTTAAATAAATCTTAAAAACGGATGCACAGATTGACGAACCATTTTTTTATATTGATTCCTCTATCAAAAACCATCAAAAAAATTCCTTCAAACCCTCCTCTTGCACCATTAAACATTCACAGTGAAGAAATCTTCTTTCCGGCCCAACAGAAAGAAGCTGGATTTCATGTCAAATTGAGTTGGATTGAAACGAGATTTCACCGGAAGCACAAGAAGAAAAAAACATATCAAAAATGTAAATTTCATCATGAATGGAGGAGAAAAAATACCTGTAATTTTTGAGGTCCATTAATGGTTGTCATGTCTAGAAGCACTGCCATGTCAAAAAATTAAATATTATAATCTCCTAAACTGTTGATCGGATAAGCATAAAATTTCAGAGAGGTGATATTGAGAAAAAACCATATCAAAAACTATGTTCCATGTTAATCCAACCTCCAAAATACCACTTCCTAAAAATAGTAGGTCTTCTACATAAAGAACTGCTATTTTCTAAAACCATCAATAAAGAACTTGTAAATGAGATGAAGAAATTGAAGAAGAATCAGAATCGAGAATTCATCGTAACCCACATTTTGATCCAATTTTGCACGTACTATAAATAGTAAGTGGTCCCACAAGAATATTCCAAAAATAAAAATCAATCTAGAAGGTGAGGGGGAATGCAGGGAAGAAAGGGTAATTTGAGCTACCATAATCATCGAGGTTTAGCTAATTTGTGCACTTACAAGAAATAGTAAGTTGTCTTGGGGAACTTACTAAAACTAGCATGGTTTCTCCAAAAGGAAGATTTCCCAGAGAGAGCAAATTCAAAGTTGAACATTCAAGTTGACATCACCAATGGGAGCCTAAAGGGAAAATTCTTGACACTTACTAGAAATAAATTCCTTTTCAATCATAGTGGATGTCAAGGAATATTGAAGTTTAGATTCACGGGGGTGAGAACTATACCGAAAGTTAATTTCATGGATCTCAAAAGTGTCTTTTGACACTCATGTGTGAGGTGGAATCTACAGTCGATACCATCATACTAGTTAATAGTATGTCTTATCAAGATCATGTCCAAATCAACTAAGAAATGTGGAAATGCCGCAGGGTGTTAGGGCAAGATTTGTTCCAAAGAATTTGGTCTCTTCAGAGGAGATATTCATAAGAGAAACTTGTAGTTGCCAAGGGTTCCATTCAATAGTGTTTATAAACACTTAGTTTGTGGTGTATTTGGGTCATTCATGGGGGCTCTCTCACCTAAAAACAAAGAAATTTCCCATGCTTTGACCCATCTCGTAACATAAAAAAATCATTCACCGTGAAGGATTCAAAGGTATCGAGGTTAATCTGATCGAGCTTTCTAGAGTTGACAAGAGTAGATTCTTCATTGGCATGATTCATCTCTCTCTCTCTCTCTCTCTCTCTCTCTCTCTCTCTCTTTCTCTCTTTCTCTCCTCTCACCACCCAACTCCCTCTCTCTCAATGTTATAATTTCACGTTGGGGTTTTAATTTTTCATATGTCTAAATATTTCTAATGTAATAAGTCACCCTTAAGTTATAAAAGGGGACTTAAAAGTTTCCTAGGAAGTTAAAATGTTTTAGGTTGTGCGAGGACATATGAAAAGGAATTAGGGGTAGATGATGACTCATATCTCATTTTATAAATTGTAAATCCATTCCCATTTCATGGGGTTGGTGATTGATTTTGTAAACTCAAGAGTGTATTGTACTTTAAGAGAACAAAGGAGGTATCCATTTTCCCCCTCACTAGTTTTCCTCCATTCCCACACTATGTATAACTTTTTTTTAAGAAATCAATACAAGAAGAAGGAGTTTCTATACACCTTTGACTAAGGGTTTTCTTGATACTTTGTGATCAATAAATTCTATTTGGTCTTGCTGCTATTTACAAAGTTGTTTCTTCCTATAAATGCATGTGTTGAAGTTTCTAACTAGTGTGTGCAGGAATATGATTTTATACCTACAAAATTAGTTTTACCATCTCATTTCTCACTCCCCTTTCCCACTATTCAGACAAATTATTCCCTAGAATGATATTTCTAGATTTTTTGCAGGGTCAATGGAGTGCCCCTATTAGATCCCCAACTGTAAGGCCACCCAGAGAAAAATCACTTTCACTTGCGCATGCATATATGACACCAAATGCACCGGCTTAAGTAGAGGTAATCATGCTCCTAGAGCATTGAAAAGGAACCTAAAATTTTTCCTTGATTATTTTTCTCTCCAATAGTTTTGGTCCCCACTATGGGGTAGAGTTGGTAGCATCTCGCACCCAAAATATGACCGTAAGGTCCCAAAATACAAAAAAAAATCATGTATTGAAAAAGCAAAAAAAAAAATCATGGAAATCCATTGTTGAAAGATAAATTTTCAATTCTTACACGTGACCCTTCATTTTCCACAGTGTCCTTTCATGTTCCCCCACTTTGCAAAATTTCCCAAAAGTTGGTTGAAGGAAGATATACAAGTTGAGTAGGTCGAGAGGTGTTGTTGATTCCAATTTCAAGGCTTTGCAAAATCAGAAAGAACACATTAGAGATAATCCATACTTCTTCTCTCAAGCCTCCTCTCCATCCAAGTCTTCAAGAAGTTCACCTGGCAATCCTATCCAAACTCCTATTGATACTCCCCCTTCAAATTCTCCCATTCTTCAACCGTCGTTGAGCATTGAGTTCTCAGAAGAAGAAGAATTTGAAGAAGCAAGAGAAAAAATAGAAACAACAATGGTGGACGAAGTAGAAAGACCTCAACCCATTATTCCATGGGGAAGGAATACAAGCCCACTCACTCTTGAACCCCCTCTTCACGATCTACCAATAGGTTCTCACAAGAACTTTCCAAAGTTAAAAGGTGATAACACACAACATGCTGAAAAAACATCATTGCTTTCATGAAATCATGTGGAATTCTTGGTGTCAAACATGAAGATGTTTCTGTAACACTATTCATGGATTCCCTCTAAGAAAAATCAGCGAGAATGGTTCTATGCCATTATTGGTTGGAATGTATTAAGACTACCTTCAAGGAAATATTTAAATAAACTAAAGACTGTCAGGACCTTTTGGTGCAGTTGGCTCAAATGAAGAAAGGAGAAGGTGAAACTATGAGAGACTACATGTCTCATTGCAAAAAACGATCATTTCATAGGATACCAAAAGAAAAATCACCATCGGAGAACAATGTCAAGATATTATTTATAAATGCTCAATCATCGAGGTAGGATTTTTACTACGAAGATTTCAATTGAGGATATTGCAAAGCAAAAATATTGGCCATTAAACTTGATGACGATCTCATCCTATCTGGAAAGATTAAGAATCCATCAAAGGGTAAAGCTCAACATCTTGGAGATGAAATAACCAATCCTTTTTTCATAAAATGGAAAATGAAATGTCATCATTAAGGAGATAATTATTTAAATGAGTTTCTTCTCAAAGAAGTAATGGAAATCAAATTGCAAGAGCACCCCAAAGGCTTTCCTTGGAGGCCCCACCTATCAATGCAAGTTGTAGGAGTAAGGAAAATAATGAGGAGCTTGAAAAATAAATGGAAGGTTGTGATTTCCTATAAGGTGAAGAGTTTAAGAATGATACACAAATTAGATTCTCCAAATATTTTGGAGATGATGCGAATGCCAAAAATATGCACGTAACTTCTCATGTGTGGTATTCACTCATTCACATTATGAGAAAGAGGATATTTCTCCATGGTTAAAAATAAAAATAAGACTGAAGATCCTCCTATGGAAACTCTACAAAAAAATCATTCGTGGATCTCCACTCCCACCTTCCACGGAGTCTACATTATTGAAGCCTAATCCTATAGAAAATAAAAAGTCTCCAACAATTCCAAGTAAGTATTCCGATGTTTCTTCTAATTCTAAATCTAAATATTCTCCTATAAAATATAGTACTTTGAAAGCTCCTAGTGTACCTTTCAAGATCCCCTCTATTCCCCAAAAATATACTATTGCTTCCAAACCTATCCCAACTCCAAAATCAGTCCCTTCATCACCCTTACTCGCATACGCTCCTTTTGATTTCATAGAATATGTGAACAAATCCAAATTTCAAATTACTGAAACTAAATATTTGTGGACTCATCTTGAACAATTTGAGAGGTTCGTCTGATATATTAGGAGTGGTAATCTAACACCCAATGTTGTAAATTATATTTCCAAATGCATGTTGCCAAACCCACATATGCCTCCCTCATAGAACATGCTTTCCTTAAGTGCATCCAAGACTGACAAGGTCGATCCTTTCTACATCTCCCTTCTTGTTGGAGAATATGTACTAAACAATTACATAATAGATTATGGTGCCTTAGACAATGTGATGCCTTTGAAGGCCGCCAAGGCTCTCAAACTTACCATGACACCACCTGATGGCTCTTGTTACTATTTGTAGTCAAAAGAGGTTCCAATTTTAGGGAAATCTAGATATGCACAGTGGATCTCTCCAGTTTCCGACAAGAAATTTTTAACGATGATTTTGGTAGCGGATGTCCCAACCTCATTCAAAATGTTGCTGAGTAGAAGTTTCTACTAAGACTTGGGAGGGAAAATTTAGATGAATTGGTCATCCAAAACTATACTAGTGAAGGGAGACATGGAGAAATTACTTCCCAAGAATAAGATGAGGTACACGGTGTGAAAGTCCAAAATCCCAAAAGCTAACATTTTGTACCAAGATAGCAAGAGGATGAATCTTTTCATAATGACTGAAGAAGAAGATGATATTCCCATCTTGATAGGTCTAGACATGCCTTCTTAGAGAGGCATGGACCTTGAAGAATCATTGAGGAGATTTTAGTTACAAGAGGACAGCCCCAAATTGCCAGATGAGGCAAACAATGAACAAGAGGAAATGGTTCTTGATGATTTTCAAGAAGAAAAATCAGCTTATGTGCTTATCCATGATGAGGAGATATTCTCATTCCCATTTGAAGATGATGACTCCCTTTTCATGTCACCCAGGAAGAGAAAAATCCATCTGCATTAAGCCCTCAAGCAGTCAAAAGAACCATTTGTACAAGACCTACTAAGATCTGCATGGAAGAAACATAAGACCCTGAGATCAGTCTCAAACTCGTTATGCAATCCAAAATCTTCAAGAAAAGTGTGAATATGATTTTAAATCCTTAACAAGTGTGAAGATTATCCATGTTGAACCAAATAAAATGATAAATACGATGCCCCTCCTATGCCAATGGTTGATGGATGTAATGATGAAATAGGGGTATTTTCTTTCCCATTTGAAGAGGAAGACTCTTTCCATGATGAAGAAATTGAATCAAGAAGTTTTGATGAATTTGAAGCTAAATCACATCAGGAAAAAGGAGTGATAGAATGCAGCAGATGATGAAGTAATCCATCCAGATAGTTTCCTTGAGCTACAAAATAAAGATCCTTCAAAGGCATACAAAGATGAGCTGCAAGAAGTAACAAAGGAGATCTCTGTGCAAGAACTATTGGATGCAGTAGAAGTTACAAAAACCCCAAGCTGATTCTTGATCTCTTAACTCATGCCATAGCCATACAAGAAAAGGATGAGTTTTCCTTTGATCCTCCCACTTGTACTTAAACACTTCACATTGTAATAGAGATAGAGGATGAATATAAGGTTTCTCACATAAAAGATATCAATGAGCATATAATCGGGAAAGAAAGTAACTTAGAATATTTAAGAAATTTTAATGAAAATCAGCTTTGGGGAAGCAATGATATGCTCAATGAAGAATAATCTATGTGGATAAACATGGAAGGAAACTGCGTTATGAAAACAATTTCAAAGAACATGAAGTCATTGGAATTTCCAAGAAAATACCTAAGCATAAAAATATCACATGGAATCACTCCTAAAAAAACCATAAATGGTCATGAAAGCACCCAACTTTCATAAACAGTTAAGGAGAGGAGGCTAATTTCTTGAACAAGTCAATGGATTTGTAGAATAACATCACTCAGTGTTGCCCACTCAGGGGTAAATTTTGAGGAATGAGGAGTGCTTAGTGAAAGGGGTTGTCCCCAACTTGTACCATAGGTTATTGCTAGGTGTGTTTACCTTTATGTTTCTTGTGTTTCCCTTCCCTGTTGTGTGTCATGTTTTTCCTTTTTTTTTGTTCTTGGTGTTGTGTGTTTCCTTGTTTGCTCTCTCTCTCTCTCTGTTGTAAGTTGAACATGACTCGAAAAGCCCAATGGATAAGGAACTGGTCAATGGATCATATGCCCTAAATTTGAGATTCTAGATTCTCCATGTCATGTCTTTTTGCATTCATTCCATGTCATTCCCTAAGCTAGAGCCAATTTTTGTCATGTAAATGTGAAATAGGGAAATTGACAATTTCCAAGCATGACAATGATACCCTTGTAGCAAAATTTTCATGTTTTATCATTTGAGGAACCCCAGGTCTTCCCAGCTAGTCCACCAACCTCCCAATTTGTGTTAATTCATTCCCAAGGTGATTATTTAAATAAACCCCCTAGGTGATTTTAGGAGTTCTTGAAAAATGCTATCTCGGGGTAGTTATGGGAAGGGCTATAACTACCCTTTCTAGGACTAGAGAAACCCCCTGGAGTGTAAGGAAGGAGAAAAATAAAACATGGAATTGAATTAAAGGCCTAGAAACATCATGGAAGTAATTTTGGAATATTCAGGGAAGATTTGGGGAGTTTGGAGTAGTTTGATCAAAATCAGGGTTCATAGGCCTAGGTAGTGCAGAGGCCAAAACTGATGCCAAACTTCCAAAGGTGATTTCGGGAGCTCTTGATGGAGTTAGGATAAAAAATAATCTATAGAAAGGTAATTATAAGATATAAAATATGGTGAAATTTGTTTTTTCACAACACTTTGGCGCAATGGTTTTGTAAGTAGTTTTTTCTCATGCACATGTGGAGTAATAGATCAAAATATATATTTATCGGGGATAAAAATGGATGTATCAAGACCTGAGAACCCCATCATTGGATTTAGAAGACAATTTCCACTCAATATAATATATAATTTCATCAAAAGCTGTCCATTGGGAGCTCAAGATATTTTTGTCATGATTGTCCTCAAAGTTGCGGAGTTAGTCAAATTTTCAGCTCCAAGAGCATGGCGGGATTTTTGTCCCCGATGTATGTCAAGGTCATAGACATTAAGGTTGGGAAAATGTGAAAAACCCTTTGAATCACTCTAAACCCACATATTACCTCCAGGATCGCTAGTTTAGCGCCCAGGTTCTTACGGGAGCTCAAAGCCTCAGTCTTTCGATCGCTGCCACGTGTCATCACTAGGAGCATCATGGAATTTGATGTGCCTCACATCCATCACATGTCTAGGAGATTAAACCTTGAAAAATGCACCCAGACCCTACAGAGGACTTTTGGTCACCCACATGACCAACTTCCATCCCTTTAGTGCTTTAAAGCTAATTTTTAGCTTTCATTCTCTGTCGTTGGATCTCTGCCATGTGTCATCACCAGGAGCACCATGGAATTTGATATCCCTCATGTCCCTCACATGTCAGGGACATAAAACCTTGAAAAATGTTCCCAGCCCCTAAGGAAGAATTCTTGTCACCCATATGACTAGCTTCCGACCCTTCAATGCTTTAAAGCTTATTTTTAGCTTTCATTCCATGCCGTCGATCTCTGTCATGTTTTTTCACCTTTCTCACCATGGAATTTGATGTCCCTCATGTCCCTCATAGTTCATGGACATCAAACCTTTAAAAATGTACCTATCTCCCTTCTCCACTAAATTTTTAAATTTTAAATACTCACCTGCTTCTTCCGCTTCTAACATCTAACTCCTTCATGCACATGTTTTGTAACTCCCTCTGTAACTTCTCACCACCACTCTGCCATTTCCAAAGCTCAAACCAGATTTGCTACAGAAAGGAACTCCTCTACTCAATGATAGTATGCAATTCTTAGAAGAAATATTGACTAAACCAAGAATAAAAATGAAGAACAGAGAAGAAGAACAATGGAAATCCCCATTGCCGTGAAATCAAATTTTGAAGAAATATTGCAAACAAATGCATGGATTGACAAACCATATTTTTTTGTTCGTTCCTTTATCAAAACCATCAAAAAAATTCCTTCATACCCTCTTCTTGTACCATTAAACATTCATAGCGAAGAAATCTTCTCTCCGGCCCAACAGAGAAAGAAGTTGGATTTCTCGTGAAACTGGCAGTTGGATTGAAACGAGATTTCATAGGAAGCAAAAGAAGAAAAAAATGATATCAAAAATGTAAATTTCATCAAGAACAAAGGAGAAAACTAAACCAGAAATTTTTGAGGTCCATTAATGGTTTCCGTGTCCAAAAGCACTTCCAGTCAAAAAATTAAAAGTTTAAAATCTCCTAAACTGTTGATCAAGTAAGCACAAAATTTTAGAGGGGCGATATTGAGAAAAACCCATATCGAGAAAAATTCATTCCACATTAATCTGACCTCCGAAGCCCACTTTCTAAAAATAACAAGTCTTCTACATAGAGGACTGCTATTTTGGGAAAATCATCAACAAAAGAACTGCAAGGGAGATGAAGACATTGAAGATGCATTACAGCTGAGAATTCATCAGAATTTACATTTTGATCCAATTTTGGAACTTACTAAAAATAGTAAGTGGTCCCATGAGCATCTTCCAAAAATAGAAAATCAATCTAGAAGGTGGGGGAATGCAAGAAGAAAGGGTAATTCAAGCTACCATAATCATACGAGGTCTAGTTAATTTTTGTACTTTCCAAAAAATAGTAAGTTTTCCTAAGGGCACTTACTAAAAATAGCATGGTTACTCCAAAATGTAGATTTCCTAGAAAGAGCACACTGGGAGTTAAAAATTCAAGTTGACATCACCAATTGGAGCCTAGAAAGGGAAAATTCTTAAAAATTTCTAGAAATAGTTTCCTTTTAAAACATAGTGGGTGTAGAGGAAGATTGAAGTTCAGATTCATAGGGGTGAGAGCTGTATAAGTAAAGCTACTTTCATGGATCCCAACAATGTTTTTCGACACTCATGTGTGAGGTGGAATCCACAGTTGACACCGTCATACTGCTCAATATTATATCTCACCTGGATCATGCCCAAATCAACTAAGCAATGTGGAAATTTTGTTGGGTTTTAGGGAAGGATTTGTTCTAAATTATTTGGTATCTTCAAAGGATATCTTCATAACTAATACTTGTGGTTGCCAATGGTTCCATTTAGTATTATTTATAAACACTTAGTTTTTGTGTCTCGGGTCATTTGGGGGTGGTTTATCACCTACAACCAAATAACTTTCCAATGAAGACCCATATGTAGCATTAAAAACTCATTCACCGTGAATGATTCAAAGGTATCTCAAGGTTAATCTAATCGAGATTTCTAGGATTCAACATGTGTAGATTCTTCATTAGCATTAGTCATCCCTCTTTCTTCATCTCTCTCTCTTCTCTCACCCCCAACTTCCTCTCTCTTCAATGTTCTAATTCCATGTTGGGGTTGTACTTTTTCATATGTCTAAATATTTCTAATGTAATAAGTCACCCTTAAGTTATAAAAGGGGACTTAAAAGTTTCCTAAGAAGTTGAAAATTTTCAAGTTGTGTAAGGACATATGAAAAGGAATTGGGGGGTGGATGATGAATAACCTCTCATTCTATAAATTATAAATCCATTCCCATTTCAAAGGGTTGGTGATTGATTTTGTAAACTCAAGAGTGTATTGTACTTTGAGAGAACAAAGGAGATAGCCATTTTCTTCCATTTCCCCCTCACTAGTTTTCCTCCATTCCCACACTATGTACAACTTTTTTTTAAGCAATCAATATAAGGATTTTTATATTTCTTTGACTAAGGGGTTTCTTGATACTTTGTGATCAATAAATTCTATTTGGTCTTGTTTCTATTTGTAGAGTTGTTTCTTCCCATAAATGCATGTGTTGAAATTTCTAACTAGTGTGTGTAGGAATATGATTTTCTACCTATAACATTAGTTCTCCCATCTCATTTCTCACTCCCCTTTCCCATTCATCATATAAAGTATTCCCTAATAAGAGTTTTATAGATTTACCACATGGTCGGTGGAGTGCCTGTTGGATCCCCAGCCATAAGGCAACCTAGAGAAAACTCACTTTCACTTGTGCATGTATATAAGATAGATGCACTTTGGTTAAGTATAGGGACATAGAATCCCGAGCGTTGGCAAGGAACCCAAAAATTTGCCACCAATTTTTTTCTCACCAACACGTTGTTACGCACGCGTGTGCATGCATGCGTCTGTGCGTGTGTGCATGCATGCATGTGTGTGTGTGTGTGTGTGTGTGTGTGTGTGTGTGTGTGTGTGTGTGTGTGTGTGTGTGTGTGTGTGCGTGTGCGTGTGCGTGTGCGTGTGCGTGTGCGTGTGCGTGTGCGTGTGCGTGTGCGTGTGCGTGTGCGTGTGCGTGTGCGTGTGCGTGTGCGTGCGTGTGCGTGTGTGTGTGCGTGTGCGTGTGCGTGTGCGTGTGCGTGTGCGTGTGCGTGTGCGTGTGCGTGTGCGTGCGTGCGTGCGTGCGTGTGTGTGTGTGTGTGTGTGTGTGTGTGTGTGTGTGTGTGTGTGTGTGTGTGTGTGTGTGTGTGTTTTGGATGTGAATTTATATCCATACCTTGTTTCATAAACAATTCATATGTATTGAATCTTGAAATGAAATAGGTGTTTGAAAGAATATGAAAATATATCTCTTCGATTAGCTCTAAAAATAATTCTATGGGTAGATAAAATAGATGGGCATAAAAAATTAATACTCCTTTTCCTCCATGGAAGATCCTAATAAAACCTTCAAAAATTTAAGGGAAAGTGAGAAAAATAAAGAAAGATAATATATCATAAGGAAATCTAGGGTTTTCATATCCAAAACTAATATCAATTTTGTTTAATGTTTTTAATCCTAAGGCTCATGTTAAGCATAAGAGGAGCCACTTAGAAAGTTCTATCCATCTTTGAATTTTTAATTACTAGTGGGGTTATTTACCCTCTCCTTTTTAAATTAGATGAGTTTAATAATTAAAATTTAATTATATGTGTATTTTAGTGGTAGGGTTCAACCGATTTAATGAGGTTCCAATTAAGTTACCTTAGACCCTCAAGTAAACGTTAACCTAGCAAATGAAAAAAACCTTTATAAAAACCAAGTTACTTGATATTATTTTTGTAATAACTAAGATCTTAAAGGAACAAATCATATTCCCTGTTAGGAAATATGAGATAAATAATGTGGAATAATCCCTTACAAAATCAAAACAAGAGAAACTAATATGTAGAAAATATTACATATCTCAAATAAAAGTGCAGAATAAATAACAAAACACAGAGAGAATCACTTGGGCTATGTCCACCAAGAATCACTTGCTCAGATTTTATTACAAGCCTCCACTCTCTCAATACATAACCCAGATCCGTTTGGAGCTATGCTCAAAAAACTCTACAAAATTCACACCTAAATTCAAAGCACATCTACAATACATTTTCTTGTCTATCTATCATATGCATAAGACCATATAAATAGACAATTTCTTAAGCATTTGATACAAAACCATGGGTATCAAAACCATGGAAAAAAAAAAACTGTGGGTATCAAAACAATGGGAAAAAAGCTGTGGTATCAAAACAATGGGTACCAAAACCATGGGCCCAAAATAGCCGATAATGGTTACCCATTACCCATGGCTTAATAAACCACCCATGAAAATTTGATTGGGGCTTCGCCCCGACCCTCTCTCGACCCGCTCACCGGTGAGCGGGACCGTATAAACATGCTCGAGTGTAACACATAGAAGGTGTACCACACTCTAACATGAAAATAGGCTCCACAAGCATAACATTCCCTATTTTGGCTTGATGGAATTCCTTAATGGAAGATACAACAAATAGTTTTAAATAAAATTAAGTTAATTAAAATTTTATTACGAGAAATTAATTTAATACCCTTGTAGGAAACATAAAACCCCGAGTCTTGAACAAATGACTTATTGTGTTAAAATTTTATGTTAAATATCGTGGTTACCTTGGCAAGGTCCTTAGTTGATTAGTAAGTGTTAGTTGGGTGACGTTAAACCCACATTACTTGGAGTATTAAGTTGTTTTATTGTTTTATCTAGTTTAGTGAAAAATTTATATTGATTCATCATTAAACAATTAACCAAGTGACATGTAACTAATTTTTCTAACATTAACAAAAAATCACCCAAATTTTATGAGGTCAATGGGATCATTAGATGGATATATTTAGGTAGTAAAATCATGGGAATAACATCTCGGTATCAAATCTCGTGTTCAACACCGAGAAAATCATGGAATCAATTGAAAATTAACTATCAAACTATATTAATTAAATGCCCATTCAACAAATTATTAATACTAAACCTAATACGTTACATTTCCACATATGCAAGATGTTGAGGCATAGAGTTGAGTCTCAAGTAATGAGGACTCGAGGTCATGGATTACCTACTCTAGAGCCATATATAATGGATATTGGGACAAATATATTAGAGGCATTAAAATATAGGATGGGATCCCTACAAGATCATCTTCCAATACAACGAGAGTGAATCAAGGAATTTGCACACCCCAAGGAGGATGATCTCTTAGAGGAGGGTTATCATTCTTCACCATATCAACATGATCCAAAATTATGTGAGATATCTTGTATAGTATCTATGTAGATGGAGAGGGTTTCTTTGCAACATTCTATCCATTCACATAGTATTCTATGGTCGTCATTGTCAAAAAGATCTCCTTCACCACATGAAGAGATATTTTTAGAGCTTCGTTCACAAGGCCAAGGGATAGAAAGTGTTATCGGGGACATCGTTCATCTTCATCTACCTACCTATATGGGGATGACAGATGGATTCGAGATGAATCATGGATCCTTAGTCTTAACAGATGATTTAGGTTACACCCACAAGAGCAATGCCAAGGATCAAATTATTATTCACATTCTATGTGGTGCGAGAAGGTGTCTAGTAGAGGAATGTGGACTGAAATATCCATTTGAAATGGGATAATGTTACTTGGGATTTCTTTTAGGAGATTATTTAGAACCGTTACATTTCATAACACTTTATACAACTGTGGATAGATGAATTTACTGATCTCCATCGTGGTTTGGGCTATATGACATATTATAAGAGACATTTTATAGACTTGCTACATTATGTATAATAATTATGGGATGATAAATTAAAAATTAATAGGTTTATGAGGGGATTTAATGTAAATTTAGTCGGGGAAGTTTTTATTTTATCTCCTCTAACCTTGGAGAAGGTGGTGGAGAAGGCCTATCTAGCTAAGGAAAACAAGGGAAAAACCTAGGAGTTATGTGATAGAAACATGAATAAGTTATAGGAGTGGATACACACTCTATAGGATTTGAGATTGTGGGATGCGACACCATCCTCGAGAGGATGTATTTAGGTCAACACAATCAGCACCAAGACCTCCACCATAGCTGTATAAGCACACACAACATTAGGATCACTAGAAACAAAGATCTCAATCTGTCTAAGACATGTAGAGAGGTAAAGGCCGAGGAGGCCAGGGATTTTGTATAGATAGGAGGTAGGGTAGTCATAAAGAACACCCACCTCACACTCAACAGCTTTTGATAGATTTTTTTCCATAGGTTCGGTTCAATCGAGTACAAGTGTGACACACACAAAGATACATCTAGGTGTTTTATTTGTAGAGATCGTGATTATTATACCTACCTATGCCCTTAGAGACCTTAATTTTTATAGTTAAAAGGTTCCCATGTCATATTAGACCTTTGCATTATACCTTTACGATCATATGAGGTAGATTTGAGAACCAAATAGATTAATTATCATCAACCCAACGTATATTATTAGAAGAAGATCATTAAGTTCCAAGATGAATTTGGTAGTTTGGAAGAAATTTTTGAGGTTCAAAGACCCATCTCCTTGTGTGTAATTTTCTCCATGTAACTCAAGTAGAGAATACATACGGGTTATCAAATGTACACTATCTTGATTAGTGATAGGTCAGAGGAGGTTCCAACGAGTTCACCACTTGATGATCATCCTATTTTGAGAGAGCATGCAGATGTCTTTCCTAGTGGGATTATAGGTGTGCCACCATGTAGAGAGGTAGATTTTACTATTGAATAAGTATCATGTGTTTCTTTAGTTTCACAAGCTCCTATAGGATGATGAATCTTAAGCTTCATGATCTTAAGATTCAATTAGAGGAGTTTTTCAAGAAGGGCCTCATCTACCCTATTGTGTTCTTAGGGTGTACCTATGAATTGTTTGAAGAAGAAGGATGGGTCCTTCACTTGTGCATCAATTTCAGGTAGTTGAACTAGACGACAAAGAAGAATCAATATCCTCTTCCTAGGATTGGTGATTTATTTGAATAGATGTGGGGAGTAAAAGTGTTATGCAATATTGATCTTAAGTTAGATGATTTTAAACTATGGATTATAGAGGAAGATATCATTAAGAAAATAATTCAAACCTCTAATGGGCACTATTAGTTCACGGTGGTTCCCTTTCATTTAACTAATGCATATGTAATGTTCACGAGTCTTATGAATGGTGTTTTTAGAACATTTTTGAATTATTTATTCTTAGTATTTCTCAATGACATATTGATTTATTCACACTCAGTGGAGGATCATGAGGATCATTTGATACAAGTGTTACAAGTTTTGAGGGAAAAAATCTATACATAAACTTAGATAAGTGTTCCTTATTTCATTATGAGATTCAATATTTGGGGCACATAATTTATAGCTAGGGTATCTTAGTAAATCCCTTGAAGATATGAACTATACTCGATTTTCCAGCTCCCACCATAGTGACAAATATTAGGATTTTCATTGGTTTTATAGGGTATTATCATAGGTTTATTTAGGAATTATCTAGGATTTCAAATCCTATTAATTCCCTTCATCATAAAGGGAATAAGTTCATTTGGTTAGAGAAGTATGAGAGGTCCTTTTAGTTGCTCAAGAAGTGTTTAAATTCATCACCTATTCTTGCAGTTCTAGACCCATTGAGAGATTTTATGGTTTATACAAATGATTATTTGGAGGAATTGTGGTATTTATCATGTAAGTACAACATGTTATTACCTTTGACTCATGTATGCTCAAGGATTATGATAGTAACTATCCTATCGGTGACTTTGAGCTTGTGGCGTGGTGAATTCCTTAGTCTATTAGAGATATATTATCTTAGGTAGAATATTTGTGTTGAGGACCACCCACCTAATTTTACATCACATATTATCATAGCCTAACCTCAACATTCATCAATGGTATTAGATGAAGTTCCTTTGTGAGTAAAACATGGTTATTTAATATAAATGGAAAGGAGAACATAGTCATTAATTCTTTGAGTAGGTGATGCACTAGCCAATTATTTTGACTTTTTATTTTTACCTTTAGGACAAAATTCTTCTGCATATTATTGGTAACAAGTTTTATAAGGGTTTTAGGAAGGAGGTTGTGTCACAAATTACCTTAGAGGGTAAATACGCTGGTCTAAATTTAGAGGAATATGGTCTTCTCAATTTGAAATATGCATTTATGTGCCCAAGTAAGGGATTTGCACAAGTTTATACTTTTAGGCTCACTAAACCCTATATACATCTCATCCAGGGGTAAGGAAGATGTATGCTGATTTGAAGAAGTTTTATTATTGGTGAGGGTTACGCAACAATATTATAGATTTCATATCATGTTGTCTTGAGTGTCAAAGGGTGAAAGATGAACTCTCTCACCTTGTGGGTCTTCTTTATCCATATGACATTCCAAAGTGGAAGTGGGATATGATCTCTATGGAATTTTTGGTTGGTATTTATACTTCATAATATCGTCATTATACCGTCATGGAAATGGTGGAAAATTTGACCAAGGTTTCCCACTTCTCACCTACTAAGGTCACATATGATGCAATTACCAAAGTGCTCGAGTTTTCCTAGATTATTTTTTTAGGATGCATGGGATCCTAAAGATGATTATTTGTAATCGATATTCCATTTATACATCATAATTATGGACATATTTCCCATTAGCATTGGGAACTTAGATTAATTTAAACTCCTCCTATCACCTTAAGATAGATGGAAAGATAGAGAGGGTTCTTAAAGTTATTGAGGATATTTTGAGGATGTATGTCATGTAACAATAGAGAAAATGGGAAGAATACTTATATATTGTTGATTTTTATTATAATAATAGTTACCCAAGCTTGATTTGAATATAAACTTATCAAAAAATTTATGGGAGGGTGTGTAGGACACCTTTGAGTGGGACAAAGTTAGATGTGTTGGAAAAATTTTTTTGTGTGGAAAATTATTAGTTTTTCATAAATAGTATGAGGTTAAGCCATTCTTCTTGTGTATGGGGAGGCTCCAATTATTGAATGTAAACTATCCTAATTCTATGGGGTGGCCAAATAGTCCTGACAATCACACAAAAAAACTTCACTTAACCTATAGAAAAGTGCTTATATGGGGTACATGGGATGAATTTACAGTGATGAGGGATAAAGGATAAATTGGGAGAGAGAGGGTTATTGTTGTGAGTAGGCACTAACAGATTGTTCAAAAATATTCCTACTCCTTCAACTTGAATTAACTAAGAAATAAAATAGAAATATACCAACCTTAGAAGATGCAGGGGTTTAATGATACCCATAGATGTTGATTGATGATGCTCGATGTTGCGCTCCATGAAATATGTGTACAAGATCCTTTCCTGCGAGGAAAACCTACAATCAAAGACACTACACAAGATATGATTAGAAAGATAGGTAAGCGAGTTGCTCAGAAAAGGATGATTCTAGGAATCTAAAGGGATTCCTCAAAGGATGTCAACTCACTATTTAAACAATTAAGTGGATTGAAATAAATAAACAACACATGATAAATAGATATAGGATAGATATATGACAGATGATAAATTAATACAAAAGTATATATGAGATAGATATGAAAAGGATGAGAAAAGTAAAATGGATCAAACACAAGCTCAAAAGGAAATTCTTGTACTTGTTTTGCCTCATATGCAAGCCCACGTAAGTTCAGCTTTGATGATTATATAATCAAATTATGCGGACCAATAGTATTCTATTGCTTGTGACAGTTCATGAGTAAACTCAAAAATGTTGTCCAATTCGTCTAAATGAGCGTGATGGATGGTGCATAAAGTTAGATCATGGAAGATATCATATTTTTCCAAATAGAAAGGGTGCCAAATTATTGACAAGGAGTAGATTTTGGGGATTTCATGAGAAGGACCACCAATTTCCATCTAAAAGTAATCCATACTTGACAATATATTAGTGACAAAAGGCATGCTAAGACAAAAAAGGACACTGAATGAAAACTGATAAAAATTGTAGAAAAAGGTAAAATGACATGAATCACTTTGAAATTAGGGTAATCACCGACAATTGTAGTGATTTTTGATAGATTAATGAATTCAAATGTTTAATGATTTAAACTTGATACATGAGATGTATAAAATCTTTAAAATGACATAATAATCAAGCAAGAAATACCTGAGAATGATGTGATTCTAAATGAATATTCTGACCTTGATGAAGGATGATGCAGGTAGCTGGTGTAATCTGCAGGTTGAGTGATGGAGTGATGATCCACAAGAGGTCCAAAATTGCTCCAAAATGTTCAATGGAGGTAAATGGTGATGCCTGATGTTGATTCTAATATCCTAGTGTTGAGTGATGATGTACAAGAGGCTATAAACCAAATTGAAAACAAGAATTCGTGAATTGAAGTTGAGGATCTTGGAGAGAAGATGGAAAAATAACTTAATTAATCACTGAAGATTACTTGAATCATAGGTGATTTCAGGTTGTTTGAGCTTTGTGAGGAAAAATGGTTGAAACAACTTCCAAATCAAGACTATTTGATTTGGATTTCAAGTAGATAATTTTTAGGTGGTTAGGGACATGTTGTGTTTGTTTTGGAGGGTGACAAAATTAGGTTAGATCATACTTGATTTTTCTTATGTTTAGATTTATCTAATTTAGGTTTATATATGATTTTGATATGTGGGAATGATAAGTTTTTTTGTCGAGATAAGGGAGTTAGAAATAGGTTAAACATAGTATTAAATGGATTTTAGGAAATAAATAAATAGATTTAGGTTGATTTGGGTGGTTTAGAAAATGATTAAGTTTATCTAGGTGGTTAGGTCTTATTTAGGATAGGGGAAAAATAGGATTTTACATGTGTAAAAGTGATGTGATATGAAGGTAAAATGTCATGGAATATTAGACTTAGGATAAATTATTTTAATAATGTAGTGTGATTAAATGGTGGGTATGAAATATCGATGTTTTTGATTAATTTGTATATGGGTGATCCCCCTCAAAATGGGGTGACTACAATGGAGTGCAAGGAACGCCATTTGATGAAAGTTGTAATAGGAGTGTCATGTGTTTTCGTTTAAAATATTTCTCCGTCTAAGGGGCACCAAACAAGATGTGCTACCAAGGAATCAAATGATAGGAGGCCCAAAGGGTTTGATACCTATATACGTATGATCTGTAAAGTTAGGATAAATAAATGGGGAAGTCAAGTGAAGGGGCCAAAGGGCACACTTCCTATAGTCATATGAAAAATCTCATTGTTGATTTCATTTTTCTAATATTTAATGTTTCAAGGACTAGGGTCCTTTGAAAGAAACACTTTTATGGAAAAAATTGGTGATTTGATAAAATTGGGCATGGATGCTAAAAATGGGACAATTTGCTAGTGATTTGGAAAACCAAAAGTGATTACGAAGAAATCACCGATGATCATGACAATCATCGACAATTGCATCAAGGTGAATTTCATGCTATAAATAGCCAATTTCAATGTGATAAGATCATTTTTACCGAGTGAAATATGAAATTACAGAGTGAGATTGGGTGAAAAACGTGATATTGATAGGAAAAGTAGAGATTTGGACGTAATGGATTTGTCAAGTAGGCATCGCAAACCCACTATGGCAGAGGTAAGTTGTTTTAACCTATTTTGTATATGTTTTTTTTTAATTTTTGTAGTTTTTAGATAAAAATTCATGTTGGGGGTGTACTTGATGCCCTTATTTGGAAATGTAGGAATCAAGCTAGGAGTCATGCAATCACTAGTGATTCAACTATTATGTGGAAGTTTAAATTTTTGATGGGAAAATCATGATTTTTATGAAATGGTCTCAATGTTTTGTAAAAAAATTTTATGCCAATTTGGTGATGATGTTGATGTTGATGTATGTAATGTTTTAGATATATTTTTGATAATATTAATGATATATATATATATATATGATGATATTAATGTGTGTTTATGTGTTTACATTTGTAGGTGGATGAAAAGCTAACGATCTGAGATCATATACCACTTATCCTAGATGAGGTGAGGGAAGATATGATAGATGATGATTAGGAGCATATTGAGGCTATTGGTTTTGGTGGCATTAGGGATTACAAAAATTCACATATGTTGGGGTTTGATACTAGCATTATTGAAGAAGTGGAATCCTTCCACCTACACTTTTTGGTTTTGTCTTGGAGAGATGACCCTTACTCTCGATGACGTTAATCAGAATATGAGATTTCCTATTTGTGGAGAGGGGATTTACACTATTAGTGAAGTGGAGAGGTTGAACATGATGCAGAGGTTGTATGGTGATGAGGCCCAACATGTGACATATGAGTCAAGGGAATTTTCATACAAGGCATTGTATGAGCTTGGGAGAGATGGTTGCACCATAATGACTATGATGATGATGAATATCTCATGTTTTTCTTTACCAGATTCAAGAGTTGGCCGATTCCCTTGGATGATGAAAAGTTTAGTGGTAGAGATGATGGAGACTCACACAATATTTGAGTGGGGGGGAACTTTACTTGCACATATGTTTAGATAGTTGTGGGCATGGAAGGCCCACAAGCGATATGGGATTGATGTTGGATTTTATTACTATGTTGGGAATACGAGAAAATTGATATTGCTCATCCATTAGGCCTACCATGGGGTATTGATTGATGACAGTCATTCCAGTTTTATGAGATGGCGACAGGGAAAAGGGATGAGGGAAAAAGAAGAAGAGAGATACCTTTTATAGAGACTTGTTATCTAGGCTACAGGAAGGGGATGTTGTTTGGAGGCCTTATTTATATTTTCATGATTGGCCTGGTTGTGAGCATGAGTTGATAGTCATACAATAGAATACATGGGTCTAGGCTTGTAGAGTAGGAGAGTATGAGTTAATACATTTTTATCAGGTGAGGAGAAATTTTTGATTGATTCAAGGTGTGCCCGAGGAGCCCATGTAGTATAGACAAGAGGATGGAGATACAAAGACCCCGAGGGAAGTTGTGGTGAGGCCTATGATCATTTTTGAGGAGGGGGCTATGGGCCCTAATGATGATGGTGACATTATGCTGATTGATGATGTGGGAGTTACCTCGAGTATAGAGTGTGGTGGACACGTTATTGAGAGATTTTGATAGGACCCAAGTAGTACATCAGGTGACATGGGTTCATGCTCAAGTGGATGGAGGAGCACAAGAACATGATGTTATCTAGGTTTCTAATGATGATGATGAGGAGGAGGAGGAGGGAGTGATGATGATATTGTAGTGGCTATTATAGAAGGTCATGGTGGAGGGAGAGAGGGATACGACTCAGAGAGAGAGATGATCTCATGGGGGTCAGTGATATTTTGATTGTTGAGTAGGATAGTGTGTGATTAAGCAAGAGAGTGTAGTGAATAAGTGGGATGGACTCAAGATTTAGTTAGCTCAGGCTATTACAAATAGAGATAGATACCGTAAGCGGTGGATGCACTTTGAAGAACACCTTGGGGATTGTAGGGTCTTCTATTTCTAGTGCAGAGTAAGCAACGATGGCACAAGATAGTGGGTAGAGGGAACAAGATAAAGCAGCCATAGGTCACAAGTTAGCACATAGAGGGTGGAGTATGAATCTTCTCGGGATAATTTCTATGGCCCATTATCAGACACTATGTGTAGATTTACAGACTATGTTGACATAGTGATTCATGATTACCCGGATACTATATTATATGACGATCATTTATCCGTTAAGGTGATAGGCCATAGTATGAGTGCATGGAGTTTAAGTCACCCACCTTAGAGATTAGAGAGAAGAGGTGGTAGTGAAGGAGGATCTGATGCCGATGGCCGGAGCTATTGGTGGTATAGGTGTCCAGGGAGGAGAGGGAAACAATGTCCCTACTAGTGAGTTCCTTCATGAATTTCAGTTTACTAGATGATGATATACATTGAAGATAGATTTTATGTATGAATCTTGGAAGCCTTATATGTATATGAAATTTCTATTTTAATATTTTGATATCACGATATAACATCGATGATGATGTATGACCTTTGTTATATGTATTGGATCATGATGTATTTTAGAATTTATTTATATATATGATGGTGACGTGGTTTATGGTCTATATCTCTTTTAATTTTCATGTGTTTATGATGATGTTATGGTATATGTTTTAATTTAAATGTGTTAGAGTATGATGGATTTTGATTTATGTAAGTATATAAATGTGATGATAGAAAGTATGGTATGTTTGTATAATGTTGTTGAATGTCTAAATGATTATGTATGACATGACTTAAAATGTGATCTTGAAATGGATTCTTATCAAAATGTGACTAATAAGATAGGGTAAAAATGAAATGATTACCTCATTATGGATTTGAGACATACATGATTGGTTTTGAGATTTTGATATCTCTTACGCTTATAACTTTAATCATGAAAGTTAAATGATATTGTCAATAGATAGTTACATGAGATCTTTAGAAAAAGTGGAATGAGATAAATGTACCTTCCTAGATCATGAAAGGGGTTTTGTATGTGTAGATAAATGTAGGTAAAATGATTCTCCTTTTCAATGGGTTCATAGGGAAATGCCCTAGTTTTAGATATTGAAATAAGAGCAAACTGATCAATGCGGGAAATTTGATATAATGGGAAAGTTTATCGATATGGGAAGCTTTCGTAAGATGGTTTTGAATTTGAAGGTTGATCAATGTAAAAAGCCTTTTTACATAGGTAGCCATCCTTCGAGGGTATGGTATACATTTTAAATTTTTGATCTCAATTTTTACAGATATCCATCCTTCAAGGGATTGATCTATGATTTTAAATGGTATTTTTCCTTAAAGGTATCTTTATACTATTTAATTTTTTGGTATTGATTTTATATTTTGAATAGTTATCCTTTGAGGCATCATTTTCCTGTATTTTTGATTTTTTGATAAAAAGCATCCAATGAATTTTACATACATTTTTGAGAGGAGATAAAGATCCTAATAGACCATTTCAAGGAGGGGAGAATATGTATATATGATCTACACGCACGTGCCCCATATCATGTTTCAGTTGGTACAGTGTAGGTGTGTGTAATGATTAAGGGGCTCCTACAAAGGAGGAACTTGTCCATAGTGAAAGATACAATGAATAGAGCCGTAGTTCTCATCTTTAAGGTATATTTAGGATAATGACAGATAACCACATACTTTCAAATAATTACTGTGATAAGATGGATGGATTTGATGGAGTGATAAAATCTTAGATGTGACTACTATCATGATAGTCAATCATTTAACAATAGAAAGGGCATAAGTATAAGGCATTCGAGGTAATTTTTCAGGTTCACCATAAAGGGAAGCGAGATGATACACTCCTGACCCATACTTATGAGTGATGATGTATGGAAAAATCTGATTACGGGTAAACTTTCCACGTTTACTCCATTCTAATGTAGTGAAATTTTGATTTTATTTAATTACAAGGTCACCAATTTAAAATTCAAACTCTTTAATATGTTTTTATAAGCTTGTTTAACATGTTCTTGATAGAATTGATGATGTTCAAGGGCCATTAGATGTTTTTCATCTAATAATTCAGGTTGTGTTAATTCGTCTCAATGATATTCTTGATCGTGATGAAGTATTTAAGGGATACATGAAGTGATGGAATTTGGAATTTGAGAGGTAGAACAACCTTGAAGCTGTAAATAAGTGAATAAGGTATAGATCCTATAGGATAAAGAATGCTTGTTTGATAAGCCCGAGAGAGCAAATGGGATTTGGAGATGTCATTACTTTCTTGCATCGTCTACTATTTTCATAAGGATTTTGACAAGTGTTTTGTTAGAGGCTTCAACCTATCCATTTTCTTGGGGATAATATGGTGATGAAAAGCTAAGTTTGATGTTGAAGGTGTCACAGAGCTTTTTAAGTTCTTTATTTTTAAAATATTTTCCATTGTCTACAACAAGTTTATGGGGAACACTGAAATGACATATGATGTATATATATATATATATATATATATATATATATATATATATATATGAAGTTGGTAATAGGTCCTGATTTAGTCAAGGTTAAAGAGATAGCTTCAACCAATTTAGTGAAGTGCTTAGTGGTTGTGATATTGGAATGATGTTGTTGAGATGATTTAGGATTGATAACACCAATGAGGTCTAACCCTCATTGAGAGAAAGGCCATAAGTCCTGAGTGGGTTTTAATACTTAACTAGGGACATGGATAAGGTCTTGATGGAGTTGGAATTTGACACATTTCTTAACATATGCACAATAGTATTTAGTTATAGTAGGACAATAGTACCCTAGCTGCATGACATGTTTAGTGATAAAATTTCCAATGAAATTTCCACCACAAATACCATCATGAAATTATTTGATTTCTTTGATTGATTCATGTGATTTAAGGCACCTTAACAAGATACCATCAAAACTAAATTTGTAGAGGATACCACCTATGATGAAAAAGTGGGTGGCGCATTGAAAGAATTATCTTTTAACACTACATGATAAGTCATATGGGATTTTAGATTTGGAAAGGTAGTCATAGATTTGCGTATACCACAAATCAATTGGATAATTATCAATAATGTTGATAGGAGGAGGGAGTTAATTTTGATGTGAGGGGTAATCCAATCATTGAATGACCATGGATATTTGAGTGTTGTCTTTTGATTCTTCAGTTTCTAATGCAATGTGGGCTCCTAAAGAGGCCATTATGTCTAAAAATTTATTATAAGATCACATGATGGTTTGAATGGTATAATGATCAAATGTGCCAAGGATAAAATTAACATTAGCTTTATATTTTTGTAAGATTTCATTTTTACATTGGTATTCTCCTTTGATTTGATTAATAACGAGTTGTGAATATCCGTAGATTTATAAGATGTGAACACCTAGGAGAATAGCAGTCATAAGTCCCATGATCAAATATTTGTACCTGTCATGTTATTAGTGCATTCACAATTAAGTTTAAATGATAAAGGAATAGGAATATCCCAGGAGGTATGAAAACAACACCGGCCCCTCCCCCTTGTTGGAATTTAGAACAATCAAAGAAGAGGGTCATTTTGATAGGGATGAATTTGTATTCTTTGATATTGTTAATTGATTAATCTGAAAGTATTCGGTGGGAGTTGATTTTCGGAAGGGGTGCATCAATGAGGTTTCTGTAATAACCTCGCCCTTAATAGATTTTTTTGATATGAATTCAAAGTCAAATTCATTCATAAATACAAGCCATCAAGTTATACGGCACTATGATATGGTTTAGAATACATGGTTTTAATTGGTTAAATCTAATAACAACATAGGTCTTGTGATTAAGAAGATAATGAAGAATCTTGGAAGTTGAAAAGTATAAGGCACAACATAGTTTTTCAACCTTAGTGTAATGAGTTTCATAATAATGAAGTGTGCAACTGATATAGTATATGGCATGTTCACGATCCTAGCTATCATAGTGAGCAAGCATGGCTCCTAGAGCATGTTCTGAAGAAGATATATATAGATAAAATGGACCCCCCTTGTGAGGAGGTGTGAGCAAAAATGGTGATACGAGATATTGTTTAATTTTGTTAAAGGATTTCAAATAGTTAGAATCACGCTTAAAATCTACGTCCTTACAGAGAAGATGATGAAATGGTGACAATGATCAAAAAGTTGTGATGTAAACATCGATGGAATATTGTTTACCTTGAAGGCTATGTATTTGTTTAAGATTGGATGGAGGAGGTATTTCAATGATCTCTTTAACCTTTACTGGTTCAACTTCAATACCTCAAATAGATATGATGAATCCTAAAAATTTTCTCGTGTGATGACAAAAAGACATTTTATAGGATTGAGATGAAGGCAATACTAAAGGCGACAAGTAAATTGGATTCAAGGATGTTAAGGTGATATTTGCATGATTTTTATTTTCCTATGAGGTCATCAACATAGACTTTGACAATTTTTTGGATGAGATAATGAAAAATGTAGGTCATGACACGATGATAAGTAGTTCTTGCATTTTTAAGACCAAATGACATGACATAGTAGTAAAAGGTTCCCCAAGGAGAAATAAAGGAATTATTAGGGAAAATTCACAGCACCCCCAAAATGGCCTAAGGATCTGATTTTCTAAGGCAATGTCATTTAGTGTGAATGCACAACATTGATCTTTCCCAAAGTGTGGGACCTTTGCAAATGGGAAAAGCTCTCCAGAGAAGGTTGGTTCCTCTTCCTAAACTACCTGCCACAAGCTATTCTAGTGTAGGAAAGCTAATCTAATCCTAATCTAACTTCCAAGGAGACAAGGAGAGAAAGAAAACTAGAAAAATAGAGCCTACATTAAAACGGTGATACACCAGAGAAGGAAAATGCTGAACATTTATCAAAACCCATGAAACAAGAAGAGGTTAGAAATGGAAAGGATGGACAAGTGCATCACAAAACCAAGGATGGATTTCACACAAAAAATGTCCCAAAAATCCATGAACACAACTCCAAAACCTATAATGAACATCCAAACATGCACAAATACCTGCAATGAAGAGAGGTAAGAAGAAAACAACCAAAAACGAGCAAGGATGGACAAATGCATCACAAAACATGTTTTTATTGCTCCAGAAGTTTACACAAAACATCATTTCATGGGTAAGAGGAAAAATGCCATTACAAAGTAGGGGAAGAGGTTAAAACTCCATTTTGACCCCGGGAATAAAAGAAGGGAGAGGTAGAGAATAATGATGAGAAACCTTTAAAATGAGCCAAATCTAGCTTTTATCAATCAAACAAAAGAAAGAAAGGAGAAAACATGGGAAAATCCATTCAACATCTTCACCTACTAACAATATTTGTTAAATTAGCCTACAAAGTGATGGGTTTCCATGAAAAATCCCATACTTCATTGTACATTGCTTTGCAGAGAAAAAAAGAGGCCCATACTTCATTAATTTTGGTGGTTGGAGTCATTTTCTATGTTTTCTACATGCCGAGACATTTTCCCATTTTATCCTACAAAGATCCATCAAAATTCAAAATTATACCTTCCATTGTGTGGAGGACTTTGAAAACTTTCCATTGATATAAAGACCACAAAAATCTGAGCTTGGCATCCAAAGTTATGCCCTTCTGAAGATTTAGGGCAAAAATGGGGCAAAAATCAGGTTGGCGAGCCAAAACTTTAAAATTTTTCCATTTTTTCAAATTGGGAAAAATTTCCCAAAAACCTCCATCGGTCCACCACTCCTCTACCATGTGGCATCTTCTGGTTGTTTGGGGGAATGCACTTCCATTTCGCCCTTTGCACTTTTACAACTTTGGAAAATTTCACCAAATCCTTCCCACACCCCGACTCCTCGCTACTAATAGGACACATGGAATCATGTGATTTCTTAGTAGGGATGCACCTCTATTTCTACCTTTGACCCATTTTGGTGAAAATCCAAAAACTTCAACCTTCTTCCGCCCTCGCCATTTCGCCTTGACACGTGGTGCTCTCCATTTAGCGTGGGGCCTTAGCCAAATATTCTCCACCGTGGCCCAGAAAACCTTTTTCTTTATTCCTTTTAGCCAAAAGGGATAAGTGCTAAAAACTCCCCGACACCCACCGCTCCGCCAATGACACGTGTTGGCTTTTCATTGGGTCATGGCCCGCTGCTTAGGAAAATTTCCCTCTAAACTCCGTTGAGCCATAACTTGCGAAATAAAAGAAGTTAGGAGGAATTCTTACCTTTTTGGAAAGGGGAAAGAATTATATATCTAATGAAAAATTTTTTAGAATATTTTGAGTGCTCTAAATGTTTGAAAATTTAATTTGAAGCACCAAGAAGGAAAGAATGAAGGCAAATTAGCCAAAATAAGAAGGGGGCTCATTTTGGATAGTAATTTTAGCAACTCGAAGGGCGTATATGCATGCTTTGGATGAATGATCATTGGCCTTTGAAACATCCATTGGGCATGGAGTTAATCCCGATAACCAATTCTGATCCGAACTATGAAAATCGACCTCTGAACCACTTGGGAACCAACTCAAACTTGGAGTTGATTTTAACTGAAATTCCATCAAATGAATCTGCAAGAGTGAAAAACAGCACCAAAAACTATGAAAAAATTGGAAATCATACATACCCTAAGTGGGATATACATTGTGCAAAATAACTTCTTTTGCTGAAAGAAAACCTACCTACTCTACTCTAACCAAGAGCAAAGGCAAGCTAAACAAATGCTTTAACTAGTTGGGCAAAACAACTTCCTTTCTTCAAAATGGGAAGCCATGTAATTGATTTGCAGATGATCATGGCTATTAGGATGAGTGGAAAATAAACCAGAAGTTGGTCTTGTACCCAAATTAATAAGGTATCAACTAAAAATGAATCCACTACCTCTTTTATTTGCTCTAATTTGATTGAAGAGGTATAGCAGCTGATCCTTGGTGCTTTGTAGGTCATCCTCATGCTTAGAGGCAAGCATGACTGGTTTGGATTCTCCTTTGGCTCCAATGAAGCCAAATACCTTATTAGGCATGGTCTAATCTTTTTGATATGCCCATTTCTTTGAAATTCAACTCCAAAATAAAGTCCTCTTGTAGACCTTCTTGGATGGATGGTGTGGAAGAGATGATGGAATCCTCATGACTTTTATCTTCTTCCTCCAATAAAGAACATGAAGATTAATATATTCTAACCTTGACTCCTAAAGGCTACTATAAAATGTAGGCTGATACAACTAAATGATCTCCTTCATGGCAGTAGTCTCTTGTATTTGGAAGATGGATGATGAAGGAGAAGATGGTGTGATTTCAACCGGTTCTTCTTCATCAAAATAGTCCTCCAAATTAGACAGGTAAATTGCCTCATTTCTGTCCTACTACAAATTTTCAACCTCTCCCATGGCGTTCTCTTGATCTAAAACTTGATCACCATGGTTTCTTTCATCCTCCAACATTGAGTTTGAGAGATCAAACTCTTCTTCAACACTAGAACTTGAGAGAGATGAAGTGGAAGGTAGAACTGAAGGTTCTTCCATAGCCTGTTTTGTGCTCAAAGCCTTTAGATCTGCACTTTTCTCCTCCACAGCTGGAATGTTCTCCTCTTCTTTTGGATTTGGAGCAGCTTCTCCTTCCTCTACTACCTAAAGACAATATTTCTCTTGATTGCACTCTTCCTCTAGCATGAAGTTTGTCAAAGAAAACTCTTCAATCTGTCACTCTAGAGGACAAGATGGGACTGCAAGATCTTCTTTAGAGATCCTTTCCATCACTGATTGTGCAAATTTAATTGACCAGCATTTTCTTCAAGTAGAGTGCCAACATGGAAACTACATTCTAAGAAAACTGATTGCTGATCTGATTCTTCTTTTTTCTCTTCTTCTACTGCAAAAAAATCATCCTTGGCCACCACTTGTTATTTAACCGTAGCCTCCTCTATTGGTTTGACCATCAAGGGGATCTTTGTTATCCTAAATTTGAGAGCCCAAATTCTCAAGTTTTATTTCATTTTTTTCCTATTGGGTTCCTCTTCTTGCTATCCTTCATGATTGATTTTCTGATTTTCATTTTCCCAACATGGATTTGGGAACACAAGAGGAGTGATGGGTTGGGATTGAACCGGTTTTTCAATTATTTATGGTGGTGGAAGAGATGAAACTTCTTATTTCCTTGGAGTGGATGGTATTTATTTTATATATTGTAGAGGGGATGACTTTTTGGAAGGGAAAAGGACAAAAGAATTGAGATGAGGTGGAATACTAGTGAATGGAGAAATGAAATCAACACTTGGGGCAGCAAGGGCTGGATTTGGATTTTGGTATTCAAAGTGAGATGGTGCTGCTTGACGAATGGAAAGAGAAAAACCAAGTGATGGTGTAGAACTTACCCATTGATAGGGTTTCTCATCACCAAGTTTATAGGCCTCTATCTCCGATGTCCATTGTGCAAGTTGGGGCAACATTTCAATCATGAAGTCCATTTTCTCCGAGGGCTGAAGTTTCTTAGAAAAGGGCCAACCCATTGAAAAGGTACCCTAAAAACAATATTAAATACCTACATTTGTTCTACGGCTCTTGATTGCACCATGCCAAGCTCCATCTTTTGGATATTCTCTAAGAAATATGCATTTTCTTCTTGATCGCCCTCACAATCTACATATCCTTGTGCTTGACATGCTTCATAGACAAATTGATTTTTACATTACTTATATGGATATGCATATTGATTTTGAATTTGATCAAAATGTTGATCTAGAGGATTTGAGAGACATGTTGGAGGTGGGAAACATTGTTTCTATTGTAAATTTGAATTCCATGAGGGAAATGAAGTCATGATTGCACAACTTCATGGAATGATGGAAAAGAATGAAGGATATGGAAAGAATATTGAATGGAAATAGATTGAAAACAGGTCTCAGAACTTAGAGAATGAGTTATTGATCAGATGGAGTCATCAGATGTGTTTGCAAGTGCCTCCAAAGGCTGAAATTTTCACAAGAACACATCAACATGCAAATAATAAAGTGGAAGACCTCTAAGGTCCCATCGGGTGTGCCAAAATTGGTATAGAAAATTCACAACACCCCCAAAATGACCTATGGATTTGCTTTACTAAGGCAATGTTATTTGGTGTGAATGCACAACATTGAGCTTTCCCAAAGTGTGGGACCTTTGGTAATGGGGAAATCTCTCTAGAGAAGGTTGGTTCCTCTTCCTAAACTACCACAAAAGATATTCTAGTGAAGGAAATCTAATCTAATCCTAATCTAACTTCTAAGGAGAAAGGGAGAGAAAGAAAAATGTAAAAACCGAGTCTACACTAAAATGGTGATACACCAAAGAAGGAAAATGTTGAACATCTATCAAAACCACCATGGAACAAGAACATGTGAGAAATGGAAAGGATGGACAAGTGCATCACAAAACCAAAGATGTATTTCACACAAAACATGTCCCAAAACTCCATGAACACAGCTCCAAAACCTACAATGAACATCCAAACATGCACAAATACCTAGAATGAAAATAGGCAAGAAGAAAACAACAAAAAATGAGCAAGGATGGACAAATGCATCACAAAACATGTTTTTATTACTCCAGAAGTTTGCACAAAACATAATTTCATGGGTAAGAGGAAAAAATGCCATTATAGAGTAGGGGAGGATGTTTAAACTCCATTTTCAACCCTGGGGAAGAAAAGAAGGGAGAGGCAACGAATAATGATGAACAACCTTTACAAATGAGCCAAATCTGACTTTTATCGATCAAACAGAAAGAAAGAAAGGAGAAAACATGGGAAAATCCATTTGACATCTTTAACCACTGATAATGTCTATTAAATTAGCCTAAAAAAGTGATGGGTTTCCTTGGAAAATCCCATATTTCATTGTACATTGATTTATAGAGCAAAATAGAGGCCCATACTTCATTAATTTTGGTAGTTGGAGTCGTTTTTGCATTTTTTGCATGCTAGATATGTATTCCCTATTTTCTCCTATAAATATCCATCAAAAATAAAAATTTAACCATCCATTATGTGGAGGACTTCAATAGCTTTCGATTGATATAAAGATCGTGAAAATCTGAGCTCGGATCGAAAGTTATGTTCTTCTCAAGATGTAGGGAAAAAGTGGGGAAAAAATCGGGTCGGGGGCCAAAAATTTAAATTTTTCCCCTTTTATCAAATTAGGAAAATTTTCCCAAAAATCTCCACCGGTTTGCCACTCCTGCCGCCACGTGGCATCTTCTCGTTGCTTGGGGGAATGCACATCCATTTCTCGCCCTTTACATTTTTTACAAATTTGGCAAATTTCACCAAATCCTTCCACCTCCTCGACTCCTACTACAAATAGGACACATGGCGTCATTTGATTTCTCGATGGGGATGCACCTCTATTTCTACCTATGACGTATTTTGGCAAAAAGCAAAAACTTCAACCTTCTTCTCGTCGTCATTGCTCCTCCTTGACACGTGGTGCTCTCCGATTGGCACGGCCTTAACTAAATCTTCTCCACCGTAGGCCCGTGGGAAAACCTTTTAATTTGTGCCTTTTAACCCAAAGGGCTAAGTGAAAAAAATTCCCCGATGCCTACCACTCCATCGATGACACGTGTCGGCTTCTCATTGGCTCGCGGGCCTTCCTGGAAAAACTTCCCGCTCAAACTTCGTTGAGCCATAACTTGCAAAATACAAGGAGTTAGAAGGAATTCCTTACCTTTCTAGAAAGGGGAAATAATTCTCTATCCGATGAAACCCTTTCTTGAACTTTTGAGTGCTCTAAATATGTGAAAATTGAAGTTTAGGCATAAGGAAGGAAAGAATGAAGTCAAGTTAGCCAAAATAAGCAAGGGCTCAATTTGGATAACAATTTTGGTGACTCGGATGGGATATCTACCTGCTAGATGAATGATCAGTAGCCTTTGAAACATCCATTGGGCATGGAGTCAAGCCTGATAACCAATTCTGATCTGAACTATGAAAATATGACCTCTGAGCCACTTGGGAACCCACTGAAACTTGGAGTTTATTTTCACCAAAATGCCACTGAAATGAATTATGTAAGAGAAAAAAACCAACACCAAAAACTATCTACAAAATTAGAAATCATACATACCCCAAGTGGGATATGCAAAGTGTGTAAAAGCACTTCTTCTTCTAAAAGAAAACCTACCTACTCTACTCTAACTGAGAGAAAAGGAAAGCTAAAAAAACCTACAACTGGTTGGGAAAAATAACTTCCTTTCTTCAAAATGGGCAGCCATGTAATTAATTTGGAGCTGATCATGGCTATTACGATGAGCAGAAAATCAACCAGGAGCTACTCTTCTACCCAAATTAGCAAGGTATCAACTGAAAATAAATCCAATACCTCTTTTAGTTTCTCTGCACTTGGATTGAAGAGGTATGGTAGGTGATCCTTGGTGCTAGTAGCTCATCCTCATGCTTAGAGGTGAGCATGACTAGTTGTGGCTTCTCCTTTGGCTCCAATGAAGCCAAATACCTTATTAGGGATGGTCTAATCCATTTGATATGCCCATTGATATGAAATTCAAATCCAAAAATGGAGTCCTCTTGTAGACCTTCTTGGATGGATGGTGTGGAAGAGATGATGGAATCCTCATGACTTTTCTCTTCTTCCTCCAATGAAGAACATGGAAGATTAATATCTTGCAACTTTGACTCCAAAAGGCTGCTGCAATGCTGAAAGTTCTCCTTCATGGCAACAAGATCTTATATTTGGAAGATGGATGATGAAGTTGAAGATGGTGTGATTTAAATCAGTTCTTCTTCATCAAAACAATCCTCTAAATCGGATGCAGGATAAACCGCCTCATTGCTATCCTGCTACTGTAAATGTTCAACCTCTCCCATGGTGTTCTCTTGATCTCAGTAACTTGATCACCATGGTTTCTTTCATCCTCCAACATTGAGTTTGACATATCAAACTATTCTTTAGCACTAGAACTCGAGAGAGATGAAGTGGAAGGATGAATCAAGGTTCTTCCATAGCCTGCTTTTTGTGCTCAAAGCCTTTGGATCTGCACTTTTCTTCTCCATGGCTGGAATGTGCTCCTCTTCTTTTAGATTTAGAGTAAATTATCCTTCCTCGGCTGCCTCTTGAAGGCAATCTTGCTCTTGATTACACTCTTCCTCTAGCATGAAGTTTTTCAAATCAAACTATTCAATTTGTCGCTCTAGAGGATAAGTTGGGACTGCAATATCTTCTTTAGAGATCCTTTCCATGGCTGATTGTGTAACTTTAATTAGACCAACATTTTCTTCAAGTAGAGTGCCAACATGGACACTACATTATGAGAAAACTGATTGCTGATATGCTTCTTCTTTTTTCTCTTCTTCTGCTGCAACGAAAATCAGCCTTGGCCACCACTTGTTCTTCAACTCTAACCTCCACTATTGGTTTGACCATCAAGGGGATCTTTTTATCCCAAATTTGAGAGCCCAACTCCTCAATTTGTATGTCATTTCTTTCCTGTTGGGCTCCTCTTCTTTCTATCCTTCATGACTGATTTTCTGATTTTCATTTTCCCAACATGGATTTGGGAACACAAGAGGAGTGATGGGTTGGGATTCAACCAGTTTTGTAATTATTTGTGGTGGTGGAAAAGATGAAATTTTTTTTTTCCTTTGAGTTGAACTTATTTCTTTTATCTCTTATGGAGGGGATGACTCTTTGGAAGGGAAAAAGACAAAAGAATTGAGATGAGGTGCAAGACTGGGAATGGAGAAATAAAATCAACACTTGGGGCAAGCAAGGGTTGGATTTGGAATTTGGAATTCAAAATGAGATGGTACTACTTGAGGAATGGAAAGAGAAAAACTAGGTGATGGTGTAGAACTTACCCATTGAAAAGGTTGCTCAACACCAAGTTTGCAGGCCTCTATCTCTACCGTCCATTGTGCAAGTTGGGGCAGCATTTAGCTTCTCCTAAGGGCTGAAGTGTCTTGGAAAAGGGGCAACCCATGGACAAGGTTCCCTAAAACCAATATTAAATGAATTAATTTTTGTTGTTTCTCTTGATTGCACCATGTCAACCTCCATCTTTTGGATCTTCTCCAAGAAATCTACATTTTCTTCTTGATTTCCCTCATAATCTACATATCCTTGTGCTTGACATGCTTCATAGCCAAACTAATTTTGGTATTGCTCAAATGGATATGCATACTAATTTTGAATTTTATCAAAATGATGATTTGGAGGATTTGAGAGACATGTTGGAGGTGGGAAACATTGCTTCTATTGTAAATGTGAATTCCATGAGGGAAATGAAGTCATGATTACACAACTACATGGAATGATGGAAAAGAATGAAGGATATGGAAATAATATTGAATGGAAATAGATTGAAAGTATGTCTCAACTTAGAGAACACATCAACATGCAAATAATAAATTGAAAGACCTCTAAGGTCCCATCATGTGCCAAAACTGGTAGGTAAAATTCACGAACCCCCAAAATGACCTATGGATCTAATTTTCTAAGGCAATGTCATTTGGTGTGAATGCACAACATTGAGCTTTCCCAAAGTGTGGGACCTTTGAAAATGGGGAAAGCTCTCCAAAGAAGGTTGGTTCCTCTTCCTAAACTATCTCGCCACAAACTATTATATTGTAGGAAATCTAATCTAATCCTAATCTAACTTCTAAGGAGACATGCAGAGAAAGAAAATTGTAAAAACTTAGCATAAAATAAAATGGTGATACACCAGAGAAGGAAAATGTTGAACATCTATCAAAAATGCCATGGAATAAGAAGAGGTGAGCAATGGAAAGGATGGACAAGTGCATCACAAAACCAAGGATGGATTTCACACAAAAATGTTCCAAAACTCCATGAACAAAGCTCCAAACCCCGTAATGAACATCTAAACATGCAAAAATACCTACAATGAATAAAGGCAAGAAGAAAACAACAAAAAATGAGAAAGGATGGACAAATGCATCAAAAACAAGTTTTTATTGCTCCAAAGTTTGCACAAAACTTAATTTCATGGGTAAGAGGAAAAATTCCATTACAAAGTAGGGGAGGAGGTTCAAACTCCATTTTTACCTTAGGGAATAAAAGAAGGGAGAGGGAGAGAAGAATGATGAACAACCTTTAAAAATGAGCCAAATTTGACTTTTATCGATCAAACAGAAAGAAAGAAAGGAGAAAACATAGGAAAATATGTTTGACATCTACAACCATGGATAATATCTATTAAATTAGCTTGCAAGGTGATGGTTTTCCATGAAAAATCCCATAATTCATTGTACATTGCTTTGTAGAGAAAAATAGAGGCCCATACTTCATTAATTTTGGTGGTTGGATTCATTTTTTATGTTTTTTACATGCCAGAGACATTTTCCCATTTTTCTCCTACAAATTTCCATAAAAATCAAAATTGAACCATCCATCGTGTGGAGGACTTCAACAAATTTCCATTGATATAAAGATCGTGAAAATTTGAGCTCGAGATCGAAAGTTATGAAATCTTCAGGGCAAAAATGGGGCAAAAATCAGGACATCAGGCCAAAACTTTAAATTTTTCCCCTTTTTTCAAATTGGAAAAAATTTCCCAAAAACCTCCGCTAGTCCACCACTCCTCTACCATGTGACATCTTCTTGTTGTTTGGGGTAATGCACTTCCATTTATTCCCTTTGCGCTTTTTTACAACTTTGGAAAATTTCACCAAATCCTTCTACTTCCCGACTCCCACTCACCGACAGACACGTGGTGTCATGTGATTTCTCGGGGATGCACCTCTATTTCTTCCTTTGACACATTTTGACCAAAATCCAAAAACTTCAACCTTCTTCCGCCCTCCCGCTCCACCTTGACACGTGGCACTCTCCGATTGGCGTGGGGCCTTAACCAAATCTTCTCCACAAAGAGCCCACCGGTGAACCTTTTCCTTTATGCCTTTTAGCCAAAAGGGATAAGTTCCAAAACTCCCCGACGCTTTTTGCCACTCTATTGATGACACGTGTTGGCTTCTCATTGGGTGCGGGATTTCCCAGGAAAAATTCCCCTCCAAACTCCGCCGAGCCATAACTTGCAAAATATAAGGAGTTAGGACTTCCTTACATTTCTGGAATGGGGAAATAATTCTCTATCCGATGAAACCATTTCCATAATATTTTAAGTTCTCTAAATGTGTTAAAATTGAAGTTGAAGCACTAGGAAGGAAAGAATGAAGGCAAGTTAGCTAAAATAAGAAGGGGGCTCTTTTTAGATAACAATTTTGGCGACTCGAAGGGGATATCTTCCTACTAGATGAATTATAAGTGGCCTTTGAAACATCCATTGGGCATGGAGTCAAGCTTGATAACAAATTTTGATCTGAAATATGAAAATATGACCTCTGAGCCACTTGGGAACCCACTAAAACTTGGAGTTGATTTTCACCAAAATGCCACTGAAATGAACTGCAAGAGCAAAAAAATAACACCAAAAACTATGTACAAAATTAGAAATCATACATACCCCAAGTGGGATATGTAGAGTGTGCAAAATCACTTCTTCTGCTGAAAGAAAACCTACCTACTCTACTCTAACCAAGAGAAAAGGCAAGCTAAACAAACCCTACAACTGGTTGGGAAAAATAGCTTCCTTTCTTCAAAATGGACAGACATGCAATTGATTTGGAGCTGATCATGGCTGTTAGGATGAGTGGAAAATAAACCAGAAGCTGGTCTTCTACCCAAATTAGCAAGGTATCAACTAAAAAAAAAATCCAATACCTCTTTTAGTTGCTCTGCATTTGGATTGAAGAGGTATGGTAGGTGATCCTTGGTGCTTTGTAGCTCATCCTCATGCTTAGAGGAAAGCATGACTGGTTGTGGCTTCTCCTTTTGCTCCAATGAATCCAAATACCTTATTAGACATGGTCTAATTCATTTGATATGCCCATTGACTCTAAAATTCAACTCCAAAAATGGAGTCCTCTTATAGACCTTCTTGGATGGATGGTGTAGAAGAGATGATGGAATCCTCATGACTTTTCTCTTCTTCCTCTAATGAAGGACATGGAAGATTAATATCTTCAAACCTTGAATCCAAAAGGCTGCTATAAAATGTAGGCTACCGCAACTAAATGCTCTCCTTAATGGCATCCCGATCTTGTATTTGGAAGATGGATTATGAAGTCAAGATGGTGTGATTTCAATTGGTTCTTCTTCATCAAAACAGTCATCCAAATCGACAGTAAACTACCTCATTTCTGTCCTACTGCAAAATGTTCAACCTCTCCCATGGTGTCCTCTTGATCTCAGTAACTTGATCACCATGGTTTCTTTCATCCTCTACAACATTGAGTTTGAGATATCAAACTATTCTTTAGCACTAGAATTTGAGAGAGATGAAGTAAAAGGAAGAATCAAGGTTTTTCCATAGCTTGTTTTGTGCTCAAAACATTTGGAGCTGAAATTTTCTCCTTCACACTGGAATGTGCTCCTCTTCTTTTAGATTTGGAGTAACTTCTCCTTCCTCTGCTGCCTAAAGACAATCTTGCTCTTGATTGCACTCTTCCTCTAGCATGAAATTTTTCAAATCAAACTCTTCAATCTGTCACTCTAGAGGACAAGTTGGGACTACAAGATATTCTTCAGATCTCCTTTCCATGGCTGATTATACAACTTGAATTGGACCAATATTTTCTTCAAGTAGAGTGCCAACATGGACACTACATTATGAGAAAACTGATTGCTGATATACTTCTTTTTTTTGCTCTTCTTTTGTTGCAACAAAATCAACCTTGGCTACCACTTGTTCTTCAACTCAAACCTCCTCTATTGGTTTGACCATCAAGGGGATATTTGTTATCCAAAATTTGAGAGCCCAACTCCTCAATTTGTATGTCATTTATTTCCCGTTGGCCTCCTCTTCTTGCTGTATTTCATGACTGATTTTCTGATTTTCATTTTCCCAACATGGATTTGGGAACACAAGAGGAGTGATGGGTTGGGATTAAACTGGTTTTGCAATTATTTGTGGTGGTGGAAGAGATGAAATTTCTTGTTTCCTTGGAGTGGAAGGTATTTCTTTAGCTCTTTTAGAGGGGATGACTCTTTGGAAGGGAAAAATACAAAAGAAATGAGATGAGGTGGAAGACTAGGGAATGGAGAAATGAAATCAACACTTGGGGCAGCAAGGGCTAGATTTGGAATTTGGCATTCAAAATGAGATGGTGCTACTTGAGGAATGGAAAGAGAAAAACTAGGTGATGGTGTAGAACTTACCCATTGACAAGGTTGTTCAACAAGTTTACAGGCATCTATCTTTTCTCGTACATTGTGCATTTTGGGGAAGTATTTCAATCATGAAGTCCAGCTTATCCTAAGGGATAAAGTGTCTTGGAAAAGTGCCAACCCATGGACAAGGTGCCCTAAAACCAATATGAAATTCCTTCATTTGTGCTGCTACTCTTGATTGCACCATGCCAATCTCCATCTTTTGGATCTTCTCCAAGAAATCTGCATTTTCTTCTTGACTGCCCTCACAATCTGCATATCCTTGTGCTTTACATGCTTCATAGCAAAAATAATTTTGGAATTTCTCATATGGATATGCCTACTGATTTTGAATTTGATCAAAATGCTAATATGGAGGATTTGGGAGACATATTGGAGGTGGGAAACATTGTTGTTGTTGTAAATGTGAATTCCATGAGGGAAATGAAGTCATGATTACACAAATTCATGGAATGATGGAAAAGAATGAAGGATATGGAAAGAAGAGTGAATGGAAATAGATGGAAAATAGTTCTCAGAACTCGAGAATGATTTATTGATTAGACGAAGTCGTCATATGTGTTTGTAAGTGCCTCCAAAGGCTGAAATTTTCACAGGAACACATCAACCTGGAACAAACAAAGTGGAAGACCTCTAAGGTCCCACAGAGCGTACCAAATTTGTTAGGTAAAATTAAAAGCACCCCCAAAATGACCTATGGATCTGATTTAATAAGGAAATGTCATTTGGTGTGAATGCACAACATTGAGATTTCCAAAAGTGTGGGACCTTTGTAAATGGGGAAATCTCTCCAAAGAAGGTTGGTTCCTCTTCCTAAACTATTTTCCACAAGCTATTCTAGTGCGCAGCAAACTAATATAATCCTAATATAGCTTCCAAGGAAACAGAGAGAAATAAAAATGGAAATACAGATCCTACACTAAAACAAAGGATACACTAGAGAAGGAAAATGTTGAACATCTCTCAAAACTTCCATGGAACAAGAAGAGGTGAGAAATGGAAAGGATGGACAAGTGCATCAAAAACCAAGGATGGATTTCACACAAAAAATGTACCAAAAATCCATGAACACATCTCCAAAACCTATAATGAACATCCAAACATGCACAAATACCTACAATGAAGAGAGGTAAGAAGAAAACAACCAAAAATGAGCTAGGATGGACAAATGCATCAAAAACATGTTTTTGACCCTGGGAATAAAAGAATGGAGAGGCAGAGAAGAATGATGAACAACCTTTACAAATGAGCCAAATCGCTTTTATCGATCAAATAGAAAGAAAGAAAGAAGAAAACATGGGAAAATCCATTTGAAATCTTAAAGCACCAACAAGATATGTTAAATTATCCTGTAAAGTTATGTGTTTCCATGAAAAATCCCATACTTCATCAGACATTTCTTTTCCGAGCAAAACAGAGGCCCATACTCCATTAATTTTGGTGGTTGGAGTCGTTGTCTACGTTTTTTGCATGCCAGAGATGTTTTACCATTTTTCTCCCACAAATATCCATAAAAATTCAAAATTGAACCATCCATCATGTGTAGGACTTGAAAAAATTCCATTGATATAAAGATCATGAAAATCTGAGCTCGGGATCGAAAGTTATGCCCTTTTGAAGATTTAGGGAAAAAATGGGGCAAAAATCAGGTCGGTGGGCCAAAACTTTAAATTTTTCCCATTTTTTCAAATTGGGAAAAATTTCCCAAAAACCTCTATTGGTCCACCACTCCTCTGCCACATGGCATCTTCTGGTTGCTTGGGGGAATGTGCTTCCATTTCTGCCCTTTGCACTTTTTTACAACTTTGGAAAATTTTGCCAAATCCTTCCACCACCCCGACTCCCATTGCTGATAGGACACATGACATCGTGTGATTTTCCAGTGGGGATGCACCTCTATTTCTTCATTTGACCCATTCGGCCAAAAGCTAGAAACTTCAACCTTCTTTCGCCCCACCGCTCTACTCGACACATGGCACTCTTCGATTTGCACGTGGTCTTAACTAAATCTTCTCCACTGCGGGCCCACAGTGAACCTTTTCCTTTGTGCCTTTTATCCAAAATGGATAAGTGCCAAAATATCCCTCCGATGCTTGCCGGTCCACCGATGACACATGTCAGCCTTCTCATTGGTCAAGCGGACTGCCTAGGGAAAATTTCCCCTCTAAACTCTGTCGAGCCATAACTTGTGAAATACAAGGAGTTAGGAGAATTTCCTTACCTTTTTGGAAAGGGGAAATAATTATCTATCTGATGAAATCATTCCTAGAATATTTTGAGTTCTCTAAATGTGTTAAAATTTAAGTTGAAGCACCAGGAAGGAAAGAATGAAGGCAAGTTAGCTAAAATAAGCAAGGGGCTCATTTTGGATAATAGGAAGTTCATTGTTGATCATTGGTGGTGATAATAATTTGATTATAACTATAAATTCATCCATAAAGAATATAATTTCATGGTTAGTTGTTAGGTCAAAGAGTTGATCTATGTTTGGAAGGAAAAAGTCATCTTTAGGCAAAGAAATATATAGATCTCTAAAGTCCGTGTAGATGCGTAAATTTCCCGAGGCTTTATTTACAAGGACAATGTTAGAGACCCATTGTGGATAGTCAATTGGTATGATAAAGTTAGTGAATAAAATGTATTGTAAATCTTCTTTAATAAGGATATTTATACAAGGATTCATCTTACAAATTTTTTGTTGAATGAGCTTAACATTGGGATATGTGACAATGTTATGTATTAAAATTTTGGAATAAATTCAAGGAATATCACTATATACCCCGGAAAAGGATTGATAATAATTTTCTAAAATGAGGTGAAGTCATCTAGTTCTTGTGAATTAAGTGATTGACCAACCTTAACTATACGAGGATCCTAAGGGGTTCCTAAGTTTACATCGATAGTGGATTCGTTAAGGAGATTTGGTGTATTAGACGGTAGGGATTTTTGAAGGAAGTGATCCTTAGCTTCCATATGGGAAAGTATATTTTGGTCATCATGATAGTGAAGGATATTTATAGTGGGTAAATATTCTTCAATCATTTCTGGCCAAATAGGAGGTAACAATTTGACAGAGTGATCAGATTGATAAGTAAGTGGTCCTAAGGATATACAAGTGACTAAAAAAATTTAGGTGGGATAGATACAATGTCATCTATGTCCATAATATCTTCATGTTTGTACGTGATGACCGTTAATGTTCGAGTGATATGTATGGATGTAGTGGGTTTGGATGGATTGAGTCGGGTTTCTCATAACCTAGGCCATATTTCTCATGAGTTTTAAGGGAGCATTGGAAACTTAAGTTATGTAGTCCCTATTTATAATGGCCAAGTCAAAAACCTTTCCATGCACAAAGTGTTAGAGGCACATATAAGAAAAATATTTATTATCTAAGGATTTGAATTTGAAAGGCATGACATGATGTCGATTGATATAATGGGATGGAGGATGATCAAATCCTCCATAGAAAAGTTTTTTTATATAAGAGGGACCATAAGAAATAACATCCCCTATATTAGTCTCATATGTGGGTTGGTTGTAAGGGTGACCATAAGTCTTATCTGAGGGGATGGAGTTAAGCATGAGGAGGCGACACTCTCCTAGCGTGAGACATTATACAACGTCACTAAGGGAAGAGTCATCTAGTACTTTTGATGAATGGATAAATGTGTTAGTATATGCCTTGTCAGATGGTTCTAATGTGGATTTAGGCATGAGGACATATTTTGGGTGATAATTCATATAACATTTAGTGAACGGATTTAGATCTCAAGGGACCGTGAATGTTTAACCTTCATATTCATATTTAAGACAATGATGGAGTGTAGAAGGGACATACTACATAGTGCCTTTATAGGGGTGTCCTAACACCATGTTGTATTGGAACTCTCCTTCTATATTGTAGAAGATTTCATGTAAGGTCTTAACACCGACTTTAGGTGGTAGGATAATGGTACCTAATGTAGGTGTGATAGTGTAGTTGAAGGATCGTAGTAAAACTGGAGTTTGACCAACGATGGAAGGAGATAGTTTAAGTTGATTGAAATAAATGGATGATATAATGTTTATGGTTATGCCCCATTAATCATGACCCTTATGATGAGGACATCATTAATTTGAGAAGTGATAAAGAGTGGTAAGTCATGTTCTTCTAGGTCTAAGCGAGGGAATCTTGGATGGCTCAAATGATATGGTTGTGGATGCTTTAAGGGCCCCTAAAAAGTTTTTTGAAAGATGAAGGGTCATCTGAAGGCACGAATATCAACTAAAGGGCTTCGATCATAGCTAGTTTTTTGAAAGGTGATGTTTACACTAGCTCTTATAATTACATTTTGATTGGATCTTGGTGTAACTATTTGATAATGACCTTCTCACTGAGGTGGATGATGAGGGTGGTGTGGCAAGTATTGAAACTTTGGATTTGGGTGACATTGTTTGATTAGATGCTTCAAGAGCTATGGAGATAGATAATTTAGGGTTATCTGATAGAGGGATAACTCTGGAGGTGGAGGTATGGCTATGAAAGTCTTATATTTCTTAGGTTCATATGGATCTGTGTTATAGTTTTGTGAGCCATTGATTATGTGTATGTTGGCAACCTAATGGGGAGAGATTTTAGACATGGGTTATTTAGATTTAGATGAAGATGATGATGTTACATGTGGTTTAGAAGGAAGGAAGGCTAGATTACTAAGTTTCTAAGAAATTAGATGAAAGGCCTTACAATCCTCTATAGAATGACCTCGTGTCCTATGATAATTATAAGAGACATTGAAGTCATACCAAGTGGATTTCCATCCTCGAAGGTTAGATAGTTTGGGAGGTGGTAACATTATAAGTTATTTTTGGATGAGGTCATCTAGGATAGTTGCATAATGCCCCCTAGGTGTAGATGTGTATGGTAATGAAGATTTGGGTATTTTATCCTCTAGAGGAAGTAAGAATTTGATTACGGGTTGTGTTGTTTGTCACTGAGAAGTCTTATATGGTGTGACAGATGAAGGGTGAGGGCCCAATGTGGAGGCTTGGTAGATAGGATTTGGACTTGACATGACATGGTGATTACTAGGTGAGGAAATAACCTTTCTAGGAGGAGGTGGAAGAAAAGGCCGAGGGCCACAAAAATGATATTTTTCAAGGAAGGTATAGTAAGGGATTTTAAAAACTTGAACAACACCTTGTTTATGAGGTCATTTTATGGTTTTAGATGATCTAGATGTAGAAGTAGGAATTGATGAAGGAAGAGGAGTTTTAATGATATGGTTGATGGGATTTGTATATTTTATAGATTTTGGATTGATTGGTGTAGTGATAATTGGATTTTTACATGGGGGATGAATACGGTTCATGGTTGCCTTAGGTGGAGGTTTTTGTGTCATAATTTTTTTTGAGAGGCATCGTAGTTATATTTACAAATCAAGGCATAGACAGTGTGGTTATACTAGAAGATGTAATTGGTGTGGTAGTGGATTCAATAATAACATGTGATTATGATGGGATAATGGTTTTAGTAGTGTTCCTAATAGATGAGGACTCAGTAGATGTGGATTTAGGTTTGGTAGATGTTAATGTTGGTTCCATAGATGTGGATTTATATTCAATAGGTGTTGATGTGGACTCAGGAATGGGTAATGTTCTAGTGATGGTGTTGATAGTATGATGAGCATGAAGGACGTTTTTTTTTTATCGGTGGATGGGCGTGATTTGGAAAGGGTTATTGAATATATACATATTTTGATTTGGGGGTGCATTTGGATTGTCTAAGTTGAGTTCACCCTTACCAATCAAATATTGAAGGACATTGCAGAACGTGTAAAAACTATTGATGTCGTGTCCCTTAACCCTATGCTATTTACAACAATCATTATCTCAATACCAAGTGGGTTTGGATACAAATGTATCAATAAGTCAGATGGGTGGGAGAATTATCATGTTTGCAGTGAGAAACTTGTCAAAGACTATGTTATAAGTCTCTCCTATGGGTGTGTAACTACGTTGTTTATGGGAATGCTTAGTAGTGGGATTTTCCTTATGATAAAATTTAACTACTACAACATTGGTAGATTATTTGGATTTGTCAAGACTAGAATATGGTTTAGATGGGAATTCAATTCATGGTTTCTTAGGATAGTTTAATTTGACCATCCTCTAGAGCTCGCAGCTCTAACTTACAAGCCATAGAAAAGGATTCATAAAATGTCTATAAAGATTGGATTTGTAGTGTTGTTAAAATGTGTTTAGCACATGAGCAACATAAAATTTCAATCAATTCAGTTTGTGCTAATGGGAAGGAAAATTGATTTATTATACCCCTCTAGTGGGAAACACATTCGTAATGGAATCATCCTAAAACTATTTGATGACATAGAGGTTAGTGATAGCAATTTTATGGTCTATGTTTATGGATAAATGTTATAGGAAAAGTTGTGTGAGTTATGTGAATGAGAAAAGGGAGTACTAAGGGATGTTATTATACTAATATAGGGCAAGACCGAAAAGGGACATAGGGAAATTCCTATGCGTTAGATCTTGATCATGGGATATTAGATAACAGGTGTGACAGAAAGCACAAATGTGTTTTTGAGGATCTTCCTTGCTATTAAATTGTCTAAAGTTTGGAAGTTTCCAATGGGGTGGATATACTTTATATGGAACAGAGGGGTGAATAAGATCATTAAAAATTTGGTTATAAGAGAGCACATTATTTTGTCTTGATGAAGTGGATTCAAGGTTGTATATGTAGTTCATAAGGGATTGAATAGGACCGGGTTGTGCTAGTTGTTACGAGTATGATCCATTTTGAAATGATATCTAGCGAGGAGGTGGATATGTATAATACTACTGGGTATGCTTTTTTGGTAGTGTTATCTCTCGAAGCGCACTGGTTGAGGGATAACAATAGGGGTTATATTATTTCTTTATTCCCTCACTTCTGTAGATATAATGGAATCACCTCGCCTTCTATAGGTATACCTATTATTGAGGTGAGTCTCTAGTATCAAGGCTAGTTCCTTATTGATGTATCCTAAATCTAATTTTTGGGGTTTTTGGAGTTTTAAGGGTAAAAAGATGATTGTAACTAAAATTGAAATGGGGTGATACACCAAATTGATTGAGGGATTTGACTAAGTACATGCACAATAAAATTGAGAACAAATTGCAGATGCATAAACCAATGGGTTTTCATCTTGATCCTAAGGGAAAACACTTGTGTGTTGAGGGAATAAATCACAACACAAAAACTAACATACACACTAAGAATGTATAGAAAAAACCAAATTTGAAGTAAGATAAGATAATTAAATCAGGTAATTAACATTCACAAGAGCTAAGAGAAATATACACACCACTGAAATAATTGAAAGAGAAATAAATGGTTATCATTCAAGGGAAAAATTGACAAAAATTTCTTCAACACTCCTACATCCAAAAAGTCCTCCTTTTTTCTTTTCTAATGCACACAATATATAGCAAAAATAATTCACCAACCCCTCCTAAAAATAGGTTACATTCTAACTCACCCATGCATGTTAATTTTAGCCTTTATCATGAATAAATAAAGGAATAAAAATAACCATGCTTTTACAATGAGGCAATAATAGCCTTAGTTCCAAAAATACACTTAGTCAAAGTGTAGTTGACTGCTCTATTTCTATTACAATAAATCTGGGTGAATACTTTAGCTAATAATACCCCTTGCTTGATGTGCAAGTCTTCTTTAATGTGCATGCAACTTCTTCTTTGTCCTGTAGCTGATGATTAAATAATCATACTTAATCCTCTGATGTGACACTTGCATATTCATCCACTTGCAAGGGTATTTCTGTCTTCTTCTTAGTTTTTTCCTTTTGTGAAGGCATGCAAAATTATAATCCTGCAAAATAATGCTTTGATTTCCTTTTCTTAGAAAAATACTCCATCTTTAATTTGGGGACCACCTTTCCATGCGCACATGCTATAAATAATATTCTCCTTTTTTTTCCCTCTTTGACTTGGTATGAGGTTCTTTGGTAAGATTAAGGTATGTTTGCAAATAATAAGGTAATTATTTACCCCTCTCTAACCTTGGCATTTAGCAAATATTTTTGACCATACATCACTTGGCCACCTTGACATTACATGGCACATATAATATAGACCTTAGTCTAAGGTCAAAGGATATCATCATTGTTAAATAATTTTCCCTCTCCAATTTTTTGCACATACTATAGTATTTGGTCTCTTTTAATCATTCTGATGGCACATGTTTTATTTGTAATTTTTCAGCCCCTTTTTTGATGTGGCCTATGACATGTGGCTTCACATTTGATTTTCATCATATGATATAGTTTAGAACTTAGAGAAGTTCGAGAAAATTATTACATTAATTAGACTTGGTCCCTACTTCATGATGACTCACCCTTCTGAAATGTCATTTACTCACATCTAAATCTAGTCAAGCTAGGTCTTCAATTCTGAGCTTTGATCCTTGTACTTTGTGATCTAAGCAATTGATTCTAACTATGGGGTTGGACGGTGGTTTGCAAATGCACAACATTTGATCTTTTACTATTTGATCTCTACCATCGATCCTAACTCAAGTCAAGTTTTGGAAAAAGTGGCTGAGTTTAGGGTTGAATAAAAGAACTCAAACCCAATCACTTGTTTGATTATGCACTATGGAAAATAGGAGAAGCCCTAGAAATTTTTTTCCTAGACCACCATTAATTTGATTTTCGAGCTTGGTTTCTTGCGCTTTGTGAACTTTATGAGGCTTTGTGCATAGATTTTTCACTCTTTGTAATTTCTTGACCGCCATTGTTAACCCATTTGAGATATCAATGACAGAGGTTATCTCTATGTATTTTGAACTTCATTCTATTTTGTTCTTCGATTTGGTTGAATGAGCACTAATAGTCCACTTTCTTTGCATTGTTCTTGTGTTTTGTGTTTGGCCTTGAGTTGGAATTTATTTAGAAGTCAGTTACTTACTCTGAACTTAACTTCGTTGATGGCTTGAAGATTTTGAATCTAAATAGTAAGTTTACATTATTCATCCTTCATATTTATCTCGTGAATCCATGGCAAAACTTTATGGCCAAAAATTATTAACCCAAATCTGGGTATGCATTTTTAGCTAAAGGCTATCATTTCTTTTCCATACTCCATTTTCCTCTTTTTTCATTATGAGACAACACCATTTATTTCTGATAGAGCTTGTATTTTGACTATGGAAAACTTGAATAGCCTAGTATATGCATTGGCTTGAGTTATACTCATCTCTCATTGATGTAGAAGATATGAAACCTAGCTCTCATGTTATTATCTCTTTATTCTAAGTTTATTTTATTTTCTTTCAATGAATTCTTTTGATGGTTTTGAACTCTGTCTCGTATACAAATTAGGGTCTTGCATATTTGTTTTTAATGCTATTTTCCCCGAACCAAAGGTCACCATTTGATTAGTTTATAGTAATTTTGATCCTTTTACTATATCTCGATTTGAGCCATGGGCTACTATTTTTCTCGGTCATAAATACTTGGGCTTTTACAACCATCGAATGTTGTCATTGAAGACTTATGAGATATGTATGATATTTTACCATTTTTGTTTTATGTACACTTGTATATTTTTGTTGTTTTTAAATAATCCTAAAACTAAGCTCGAAATTATGCCATCAGTGCATTAATAAATCTGTTATCCACTCTAATTTGTCTCGCAAAACTTGGGAAACCTCCCAACTCATTAGTTTATCAAGATTTGAAATTTTTTATCGTATGATCTCATGAGACTTAAACTTGATCCGGGTAGTGTATTTTTAGATATATCCATAAAATCAAAATGGGTTGATCATTCTTGATTAGAATCTTTGAGATTCATCTTTTATCTTACCAAAACTATTTGCATATTACATATTTTACCAGAACAATTTTCAATTTTCGATGCTCATTAGGTTTCTTCTTATGATGGATTTTTAATACCTAAATATACATACTCTTTCTTTCTTGACTACAAGTATGGTTTGAAACTCGTACTTTTTATCTTCATTTTGTACTGTACTCTACTTGTAATGATAAATTTTTATTTCTTGGCTTCATGAAATGATGATTGTATCTTTTACTTATCCGAGTTTGTATTTGTATGAAATCATTACTTTCCGAAGCAACAGTATATCTCCTTTCATAATTCTATGTGGGTTCTGTAGCCTTCATTTGAATTTTTACCCGAAATCTATAAGTTGTTCTTGCTTCAATCTTATTAATTGTGAAACATAATTTATAGCCCTTCCTTGATGAGATTTGATTGTTTATCTTGAAGACTCTTGAGTTTGTAACCTTCATGATTGATTTTGTAAAATTTATGATAGAGTTGTAATTTATTGAATTTTCTTATTTAATTCTCAAATGAATCTTTTAAAAGCTTCTTCACAAATTGTCCATTCATGCTTTGTGTAATCTACTTAATTTGATCTGAAATCTATAATTGATGATTTTTCCAAGTTATTCAACATAATGTACCTTAATTGAACTCTTTAGCTTCATTCTTAATTTGGTGATATAGCTATGAACAGTTGTACTCTTATATCTTGATCCTTTTGGAAGACATGAATGAGTTATCTTTTCTACAACATGTACCTACACACTTAATCAAACAGTTAGAAAATAAATAGGCTTGCAACCTCTCTTTTGTTCCATAGTATTTTTATTTTCTTTCTTTTTTGTATGTCATGATTTCTATGAATTCTATGAGCTTTTGAAAGATACTACTTTCTCAATTCCGCATCTGCTACTTTGATGTACCTTATGCTTGTTTTCTTCGAATGATATATTTTCCCAAAACTAGATAGCACATGAGTATAGATTAAACCTTGAGCTTAGTAACTGATATCCTTTTATCTTTTCCTGAATGGAATTTCCCGTAGTGCAAAAATATTTGAAATAGTATCATCGCTAAAGAGGTTTGTTGGCCATCTTGTACCATAGGTGATTTTTAGGTGTGTGTTTCCCTTTCCTATTGTGTGTGTTTTTCCTTTTCTCATGTGTTGTGTGTTTCCTTTTTTCTTTGTGTGTGTGTGTGTTCTTCCTTCCTTACTATCTCTTAAGAGTTATAAGTGATCCCATAAGTGAATCTACAGATCCTAATGGATAAAGCACTATTCAATGTATTTTAAATTGATATTTTGGTATTTCTCATGTCAATTCCTTACCGTGCTCACCCATAACATTCCCTAAGCTAGAGCTAGCTATTGTCCTATGTTTTCACAGGGGCCAAATTCACTACAAAAACAAGACAAATATACCACAATATCAATGCTTTTCAAATCGATACCTTTTAAGAAAAACCCAAGTCAATATATCTCAATAACTAGTCCTATAATATCATTCAAATGATCCGTATGTGAATTTGAAAGTGTCCCCAAGGTGATTTAGTATCTTTAGAAACATTCAAGCATTCAAACAGTTTTGGGAAGGTCTACCATCAAAATTCCTAAGACTAGTGCACCATCCTTGGAGCATATCGAGAGGATAAAACTCATCATGGAGGAGTATTCAAGTGCTAGGAACATTAGAGAATTTATTTTGGAAGAATCAGGGGAAAATTGGAGGTTTTGGAGCTGATTCATCATAAATGGGTTTTCGGGCCTAAAGGAACATGCACTGTGAAAGAGGACTTGAGCTTCAAATAATTGTTTTGGTATCCTTAGGATGATTTTAAATCCCAAAAAGTATCAATGGAAATAATTTTTAATGTTATACCTGGTGGAAAAAATGGGACCTCTTGAAACCACAAGCATTGTTTTGAACAGTTCATTCTTCCGTGCACAAATGGCGGTCCCGAGAAAAAGGGTAAATTTGATAGTGTTGCTGATAGATTAAATTATTTAAACCCCCAAAAATCATCTCAAAATTATTTTTCAAGTTGGAATCTTTTAAAATTTCCTCAAAAAATTCATCCAGGAGCTCGAGAGATGGTCTTCGCAAGTTTGTCCCAAGGTACTCTTTCCCATACTTAGCCAAATTTGAAGTTGGACATGTGGAATCCTATGGTAAAGATGGATTTTCTTGTACCCTTATTAACTTTTCAAAGGGATGAAAGGGACTTAAAAAAATTTCCTACCCTTTTATATCCCCTGTGTCACCGATATGACCAAGAACTCATCCACTAGCCCCCGTTGACCAATTTAATCTATGCGCTCACCTAACCTTGCATGCATACCACTTGTCCTCACTAGAATGAGGATCATTTACTTGAACCTTACATCCATTTTTAAAATGGACAAGATGGACATAAAATGTGATCCACCTGTATTGTTCCTTATGGTTCTCCATGCGACCACCAACCGACCCCAGTGCTCTAATTCAACCCCCTGACTTAAGTTATTCAATGAACGAAAATGTGCCAAGCGTCAAAATTAGAGGTAGGTGAATTTTCATGCCCCCTTTACACATTTTCTAAAGGTATGAAAGGGATATAAAAAATTTCCACATCCCTACCCATCTCATTCCAAGCCGATATATATAAACACATAGCCATGTTTTTTCAATTCTTCCCCCTACGCCTCTAAACGCTACCGAATTGCTTATGTATTTTCTCCATGAAAAAAAATATTTTTTTGCAATCAAATAAATCCATGCAACCATCCTTCATCTAAAAACACTGAAAATAAGAAAAATAACGATTCAAAATGGAAAAAAATGGATATTTTTTCCAAAAACCGTGAAGTCTCCCAATAGAAAAAATATTTGTAACTTGCAAACAAAAAGTCAAATTCAATTCCATAATTTACATTCATATAGAATGCCATGTGCCTTAAAGATCTCAAAGAATTTTTTTGCATGTATAGCCCAGATTTTTTCCGGTAAAAAAACCCTCATTCCCCGTCATGAAAATTTTGTATTTTAAAATCTCCCAAATTGGTGAATAGGTGAAGCTAAAATTTCAGAGGAGTGTTATTGGGAAAAAAATCATATCGAAACTTTTGTTCCATCACAAAATTACCATCATAGAAAAAAATTCCAAAAATAGTAAGCCTTCCTACATTTGTGGCTGCTACTTTAGGTAAGTCATCATTAGAAGAAGATGCAAAGAAAACGGTGTGTACCAAGAAGGAAAACGAGGTCAGATTGATCATTCGGTCTAGAAAATAGTAGAGTTCATCACTTACTAAAAATAGTAAGTCTCCCATATGGGTGCTTGCCATTTTTAGTAAGTCACCTTAGAAGAGCAATCTAGGAGAAGACAATGTACACAAGGGGAGTAATATAGGTAAAACTCATCGGTGCGGTCATCTCAGTCAAAAATCATCACTTACTAAAAATATTAAGTAGTCTTGAGGCACTTAGTATAAATAATAAGTTATTTTAGAAAATATATTTCATAGAAGGGAACATAGAAAGAGGTAGCCATTCAAGTAAAAATCATTAGTTGGGGGACCACAAAGGTAATTTCTAACACTTGCTAAAAATAGTAAGTTGCTTTTTCTAAATATAGTAAGTGTAAAGGAGAAACAATGAAGTTCAAATTCTAAGTGTAAAACCAGCTTAGGCCCTCTCGTCAGAGTATGCTGAAGTGGGTGATAGTGATGTTACCTATATGGATCTTGATGATCTCAAATTATGCATACTATTAGAAAAAAAAGGGAAAATCAAAGACAACGTGCTCACAAGTGGATTGTTTACAGCTATTGGGCATCCCATGTCCATACGAAGCATTGAGTTGGTCTTAGCTTCTAAAATCACTATGAACCTGATACATGGAAAATTCAAGAAGATAATGGCACTTATTATGGTGGTCATAAATCCTAGAGCTATCTCACTTGTATTGTGAATTCCCACCTCAACCAACATGGTAGTCATTACAAAGGAGAAATATGTACAAGAGTGGAATAACAAAAATGTCTATCTGTAAGGCATCGCATTGGGTTCGTGGATGAAGATAGGGAGAAAAATTTTGGAATGCGAAAAACACTCTCAAGATGTGAATTTTGTGAAGGCTATTCGTATGCAATCACCCTCCTCGATAGAATGATGGACAAAACAATTATAATGGATTTTCAAGATTGACAAAGACTCTTTATTTTAACTATGACCGAATGAGATCAAGATAGATTAGGAGTAGATAATCAATGACATGTAACATCTCTAGCTGCTTCCGAGTACCTACGACAAAGAAGTTCCACATTACTTCATATTTGGTATACCTCTTTTTCAGTTTGAGGTCATTCAAGGGAATGGCCCTCGTGCAAAACATATCTACTAAATTCCCAAATTTGAGAATATCCCTCAATTGGTGATGAAAAAAATTCACCGACATTTCATCCACATGAACAATGTTATCATGATGTTTGTTTTCGTAAATATGGAAGGTGATTAGGAGGCGAGAATTTCCCCATAGAAACATCCCCGATCAAAAGATACAACTCCTATTTCATCCAATTTTCCACTTTCTCCTACATTCAAGTCCCTAGCTTCGATCTCAAGCTCTAAGTAAGGTTACATAGGCACCTTCATGACCAAATAGTGATATTCAAGCTATACAAGCAGCTTGTATAGTTGAATAATAGACTTAGGAACATAAATAAGAAGCTTGTCTCATTCCCTATCTCCTTAGGAGTTTTCACATGCAAGAATATAAATGATGCATCCAAATTTAGATTTAGCCTTGACACACCTAACTCATCACAAATACATACACATGGCTAACTTCGACATACAAAGTTGATCTAGAAATGTTTCATGTCACGAGTTGTGCCACATTCTACAAATAGAATATTATTGGGAAAACTATGTTGATGAATTAAATGTGCTAGAGAGTGACCATATGAGGATGGCAATGGGTGAAATGAAGAAGTATCGGTTCCCATTATACAAATTACAGGATGATGGAACAAAAATTTATGATCAATATTACAAAGCAAAGATAGACTTCCCTCTATCTCGTGTGAATTGGAATGTTTGTGAATCTGGAGGCATCATGGAGTGGACACAAAAGCTAGTCAAGAGAATGAGGACTTGTTTTAGAAGAAGAGTTCCATTTCCATTCAATCACAAAGTATCCCCACATCTCGTAAGCAAGATTCATAATAATAATCATCTAAGGTGGTGGAGGCTACTTCAAGTTCTAGCGACTCTGCATGAGGTCAAAGAGAAAAGCCACGAGTTAAAGGATTCCTATCATGGGAATTCACCCAAGAGAACTATAATAGAAGAAGATCCAATTATGGAAACACAAGTTGTTGAAATGGACATAGTTCAAAATCTAGTTCTTGTGCTTCCACAAGAGGTCTCACCTCTTGTTAACATTACTACCTCTCCTATCCAGAGATATCTCCCCCACCCGAGTGGGAACAATTGATATGTCAATCACATGGCATGAATCTTTTGAAATGTTCCTCTTGGATGAAGTATAATCACAAGACATGCGTACCATTTAGCAAAGTTAGTATCTTTGATTTTTCAGCAATAACATCTTTGGCTAAGGGAAAGAAAGGAAAATTTCTCATGTAGCCTCACAATTCTTTAGTGGAGAAAAAGGTGAAAACTAAATCAAGGTAGCCCAACCTAAGGTGATCAACTGCTTGATGAAATGACACCAAATGATTATGAGATGAGTAAAATTCCACCGGGAATGTATACTCATGAAGTATATTTACACATTTACCAACAATCTTCGCTCACTTGGTGGCAAGGAAACAAGAGTAAAATAATTTTTTTGAAGAACTAGAAGAACAGTACAAAATATTTCATCATATGGACAACACCTAGTGGATCTAAGTGCTTCAAAAATCCCTATCACGAATTTTTTTCCCATAAGCACCTTCAATCCAAAATCCCTTTGGAAGACACAAGAGTTCACAAAGTAAGGACATGATAATGGTCAATAGATAAGTATAATTTTTGAGAAAGGAAGTTCCTTTCTTCACGAGGTAGTAAAGATATTTTCTTACATGTCCTGTAATTACCGATAATGTATGGAGGGTTAGGGAAGTCCTGAAAAACAAAAATATCACCTGACCCTCTCCATCCATTGGTGATGGAAAAGAACATCACTCACTCTTAGCTATTGATAAACAACAATATTTTTGATACTCCTTCGAGGAATCATCACATGTGTGGGAAAGGTCCTTAGAGACTAGGCACAAGATGATCAATTGAGATATCATAGAGTTAGATAGAAAATAAGAACAAGCATACAAGTTATAGGATATCATCAATCACCAAATTAGAAAACATGGACTCGCTTGTGATTGGAAAAATCACAACAAAAGATGAGTTGGTTGGACCATTTGAGGAATATGTCAATAAAGAGGTGGGAAATCCATTGTCCTTTAATAACCCGATACCTAGAGTCTTTATCTTGAATTTGTGCCACCATTGCACTCATTACAGAGAAGCTTTCATCTTGGTTTGAAAAGTGTAGAGATATCAACAAAGTGTTTAAGATGGTTAGATGGATTCTTTGATTTGTGTACGTATTCCTCATGCCGATAGAGTAGAATCCACTAAGGCTCGATTCAAGAAGAAATTAAAAAGAGTTGAGATTTTTTCAATTTGCACGGAGGGATATTGGTCGGAAGTGAGATCAAGTCATCATGAGTAGATCCTTATTTTTCAAAGATGTTGAGTTTGGAGCTTAATTGCTTCACGTAAAGCTTATTTTAACATGTTGTTGGATTTGATAGTGACTGACATTGGTTAGGAAGTGACTAGAATTGGTCAAACAGTTGACCAACATCGGTCAAGCGACCGATATCGATCCCGATTATCAACCAACATGGATCAGAAGTGACCGACATCAATTAGGAAGTGACCAACATCAGCTGACATGTGTGATGGTGCTTTGTTTTTTGTCTGAGAATTAGAGTAAATATTTTTCTTTAAAGATGATTTCTTGATTACCCAAAATAGATATATATGCATGTATGTATTGTATGAGGGTATGAGAGAATAAAATAGTAACTATTTGCATGTTAGTTTTCTTGGTGAGAAAGAAATAGTAGCTGAGTGAGGGAAAAATATTGAACATCCTATGAGGTGTTGGAAGACAACAGATCTTCATCACATTTCCTCTCAGTAAATCATTGAATAATAAAATTTTCCATTACTTGGTGTATGTAGCCCACAATCGGGTGAACCACATTAAATATGGTTTTCTATTTCTCTTGTTTATTTTATCTTCTGGTTTATTTTCACATTCATTGCTTGTATGATTTATCTAACTTTTAGATATGTGTGACATTATTATATGGTTAAACCACAACAATTTTTATTAGAGATTTGCTTGGAGGTTCTGTGTGTTTACAATATTTACTCACAGAGGGTTTTCTGATTGAGTTAGAGTATAGTAATGGTAGAAGATAGTAAATATCAAGTAGAGAAATTTGATGGTCGTAATTATCAACTATGGAAGATGCATGTGGAGGATTATTTGTATCAAAAGGATCTATACTTATCGTTGGATGAACATGCACATCCGAACATGATGACTGATGAAGAATGGAAGGTTCTATATAGAAAGGCTCTAGGATTTATAATATGATCCTAGCACCATTGCTTTGGATTCAAATTTTACAGATGTAAAAACCATGGTAGAGTTGATGAAATATTTAGCAAATTTGTATGAAACTCCTAGTTCTTCGAATAAGGTTTATTTGATGAAAAAATTATTTAATTCTAAGATACAAGAAGGTGGATCTGTATCTAATCATTTTAATGATTTCTGGTCTATTGTAAATCAATTAAAATCAATAGAAATTTTGTTTGATGATGAAGTGAAAGCAATTTTATTCTTATGCTCTTTGCCAGATAGTTGGGATAACTTGGTAATGGTTGTTAGTAATACAACATCTGCTTCTAAAGGTTTGAAATTTGATGATGTGGTTAGTGTAATCCTTAATGAGGAAATACATAGGTAAAACTTAAGAGAATCATCATCTATACATGATTTAAATGTATAAAGCATGGGAAGTGTTATCTAAATATCTCTCCTAGTAATTTGGATAAATTTCATACACATCCTGCTCCCCTTTGCATTCTTCTATCTCCTTCCATTTTCCCTTGCGAGCTTTCCTCTTATGCTCCCTCTTTCTCTCCTTCCTCCCGTGTGTGCCACCTCTCTATTTCCCTTTTGTGCACTTGCTTCTTGCTCCCGTGCAAGTCCACGTGTAATTTCATTCACATCTTTCTCGCTTTCCTCCTTCACCTTTTTCTTCTCGTATGCGTCACCTTATTTCTAGTCAACTCGAAATCTCACCACGTAATCCAAAAGTAGGCCCAAAATAGACGAAGAATAGAAGTGCATGTGGAAGATTCCACATGTCAACCCGATGCTCCTTCAAAGGAAAAATCCTAAGCAGAGACTCAAACGAGCACCAATCCTCCACATGTCTAGAGACCCTAAAGTTGCACCAGCCATTGAAAATTCTTTAACTCGACAGAGGCTACCAAGTGTCGGCTTGGTGCAATTTCAAGATGGTAAATCCAAAGGTGGAGACTCAAACTTGTGCCAGCCCTCCACATGGCAAATGGTCAAAAAGGTCAAAATAAAAATTGGGCCATAAAATGACTAAGTATAGAGAACCAGCAGATGGTGCCACGTGTTGCATCAACCCAATTTCAAAGGTGTGGCCCAAAATGTGATCCCTAAATGATCACTAACTCCGCCACATGTCCTAGAGTCCGAAGAAGTGCAATCAACCATTGAAAAGTCCAAAAGCCAACAAAGGGTGCCAAGTGTTGGCACAATGCTAATTCAAGAGCAAAATTGAGGAGAGGGTTTCCAAACAAGCATCAGGCTGCCACATGTCCCCAGTTAGATATATGACCATGTCGAGCAAAATAATTAGCTAAAACATGAAGAAACTAAGCGAGCCCCAAAAGAAGCCATGTGTCAGCCCGACATGACTCCAAAAGTAAAATACAAAGATCGCTTCTTAGACATGCGCCAGCGCTCCACGTGTCTAGTTTCAAAAGGGGCCCTATTTTGGTAGCTATTTCTCAAAATTTTATATGGACTGATTCAAATTTCAAATGAGCATATCTTTTGACTTAGTGCTCGAAATCTGAAAAATATGGCACCGTTGGAAAGATCTCGGCCTTGTCTATGCCTTGGAGATCTAAAAATTTAATTTTGGAGAGGTTAGGTGGGGATAAAATGAAGTAATGTCTTAGGGCCATTAATACAAGTTCTATTTTCCCCTAACAACTAGATCATATTTGATATGATCTGTCGTTCCTCCTCCTTCAAGGTGCCGAACAAGTAATTGATGCCAAACATGACAAATTTGGGGTAGATTTACAAAAGGAATTGAAGGCGAGGTTTACACTTGAATTATTTTTCCTACCTCTTTCTCCTTCTTCCCTTTGTGCTAAATCTATAAAAGAAGTGTTGGGGTTCATTGTAAAGTGTTGAACACTCTGGATCCTTACGCATGTTGCTAAGGACTCCATATTTTATATATTTTGAGTTGCAGACCTCTATGTTTGGATCTTGCATGTGGATATCAGCCTCCTTATTATCAGAATGTGATTATGTGCATTTTGAAGTAATAGAAGCATTGTTTTGTGACTATTCTCTATCCTAACATGTTTTCATTCCTTCTTCTTTCCTCTTCTCTTGAATTGTGTATTGTTGTGCTATTTCAAGTCCCCTGTAATTCCATACTTAGTTTTGTTCCATGAGAGTGATCTGGTGAATTTTTATTTCATTGTTCTACTCGTGCCTAGCCTCCTTTCATGCATTCCCTATCATTCTCACTCAGAACAGATAGTGTTCACCCCTCTTTTCTAGTGCTATCACCTTTTAGTGTAGTTTAATTCATGTTATCCTTCTTTCCTTGGTCCATTGGAATTCTTAGCTTAGTTTCCCCTTTCAGCGGTAGAGGTAGTAGTAGTAGTAGAAAATAGATAGAGGAACTAACCTTCTCCAGAGAGATCCGTCCCAAGCTTGAAAGGTCCCACAACTTGGGGATGGTTCCATTGTGGTCTCAAATAGCTCGGCCCTTTCGAGATCTAAGACATGGGTACACATTTGAATAACCAACAGTTCGCACACCTAGTGGGACAAGCATTGAAAGCTCAAATTTCATATCTCTAAGTTCTTGTGTGTGAACTTAGTGTTTTAACCTTTGGAGGCTCATTTCAAACACATCTGATGACTCCCAACATTTTAAGATATCTATTTTAGCATTCTTGAGTGCCTTTCATGAGAAGAGTGCACATAAGAAGAATTACAATAGCTAAAGATTCTTTTGAATACCTCTAGCTATCCCCGAGAAGAGTTCATTCCAGAAAGCCCACACGTGCATCTCTATCTCCAAAGACACCACACCCATTGAACTCTTCATCAAAAACTCATTCTACGTGCCCCGCAATGGTGAATCAACAACCTTATCCATTAATAAGCTTTGAAAACTTTGATGGAGGGAGTCCTTTACTCCTTTGTGCAACATGATATACCAAATGGCATGCTCAAGAGTATTCCTTACTTTACTGGTGAGAATCAAGTCACCCCTCAGGAGCATATCTAGGATGTAGAAAATGTGTGTTCACTCTATCTGATCACACATAATGATGTAGCAGTTAGGATGCTTGCAACCTCTTTCAAAGGTAAAGCACTTCAATGGTATAGAGGCTTGAGACTTGGATCTATTAGCACCTGGGATGAGCTGGGAACAAATCTATGTAGTTATTTTGAAGACAAGTTAGATCACCTATATTTGGTGGAGCAAATGACAAAAATAAGGAGGGCACCCAATGAATAGATGATTGATTTCAACATTAGATTTCAAAAGACTTGGGATAGAATTCCTCTTGTGGTAATACCTATAGCCCAACATGCTTTCCTTTATTATCTGAAGGTGCTCAACAATGACATTTCAATTATGATCCAATCTATGGGAGGTAGGAATTTACTAGCTGCTTATAGCATTGCGCTTAGGGAGAAGCTAGAAATGGTGCAAGAGTAGGATTGGTTCTCATTTCCCCTAAGGATGAGAAATTATTCTTTGCGCATAGGTTGTAGTTTACATGTTCTAACAATGTGGCAGAATATGAAGCGTTGGTGCATGGCTTGCTTATCGCTGAAAATAAGAAAATTAAAGTGTTACAGATCTTTGGGGATATAGAATTGGTCATCCACCAAGTCACCAACAAATTCTAGACAAATAATAATCTTCTTAAAGCTTATAAACATAGAGTTTGGGACCTACTTGAGAGCTTTGATGCCCTTAATCTACAGGTAGTCCCACGTAGAATGAACAAAGAAGTTGACCAAATGGCCATGCTCAGTTCACAATTTTCTCCTACTGAGTAATTTGTCAAAGGAAAAACTCAAAGACATTAAGATGGTAATCAGACCATCCATTCTAGAAAATAACACCAGCTGGCAAGTGTTTGATAGTGATGTGCAGATCGTCCAATTTATCCAAAATGAAGATGAATTTTCATCAAGTATATAAGTTGACTTGTATGACAGCTATGGTGACCAAGTAATACAAATTTGAAGACAAATAGGTTTCCTAAAGAGTTGGTCACCTTAGATCAAATGTTTATACTTGATGATGAGTTCAAGGGTGAAGAAAGATAGATGCACACCGTGCAAGAAGACTTCTCCTCCATTACTATTACACGTGAAAAGGAGTTGTTGCTTAGCAGGACTTGTGCTCATGAAGAGAAGTAGGCCTTCATCTATCTCTGTCAAAAATATAGTGATATTTTCTCATGGGAGTATGAGTACCTCAAATGTTTTGATCTAAGTGTTTCTCAACACTCCATTGAACTTGATCTTGGCATAAATGCCATCGCATTAAAACAACGATCAGTCAATCTAAAGATAGAGCCCCTCATGAGAAAGGAACTATCAAAACTCATTGAGGCAAAAATTATCTTTCCTATCAAATAATCTACTTGGGTTGTAAATCTAGTTCCAGTACATAAGAAGAATGGTGAAATTAGATGTTGTGTTGATTTTACAGATTTGAATAAGGCATCTCTAAAGGATCATTATCATTTTCCTTCAATGGAGTAGATTCTATAGACTATGGCTAGCGTGCAAAGGTTCTCCATGCTAGATGGGTATTTGGGTTTCAACCAGATCCTGGTCAAGGAAGAGGATCAATTCAAAATAACATTTACAACCAAGTGGGGAACATATGCATACCATAAAATTCCCTTTGGTCTATCAAATGCGGGTGCAACATTTCAGCATGCCATGGATATTACCTTCAAAGGTTACATCAATGAGTTCATCTTGGTTTACTTGGATGATATAATTGTCTTCTCAAAGCAAGGCACGGATCACATGGCACACCTGGAAAAGGTCTTTGAGAGATGCAAAGAATTTGGGGTATCTCTTAACCCCAAGAAGTGTAATTTTGTGGTGGCTCAAGGAAATCTCTTGGGCCATGTGGTTTTGAAAGATGGTATCGTGATTGATCTTGAGCACGTTTCAACCATCCTATCCCTTTCCACCGGCACGTAAAAATGCCTTACAGTCCTTCCTTGATAAGATAACATTTTTAGGCACTTTATCCCTAACTTCACAGGATGGTTCGACCCATCACTCTTATGCTCAAAAAGGACATAGCCTTTAGATGGACAACGAAGGAAGAGAAAGCCTCAACAAGATCAAGAAAGAGATTGCTTTTGTGCCAACATTCCTTAATCCATATTACTCAAAGGATTTCATCCTTTATGCTTATGGTGCTGATGTAAGCATTACTGATGTCCTAACATAAAAAAATGAACAAGGGCTGGAATAGCCAGTGGCCTTCTTTAGCCAGATGTTGAAGGATTATGAATTGAAATATAGTCACACGAAGAAGTAGGTCTTCACCATCATGCGCACGCTCAATAAATTCAAGATCATGCTTGCCAAAAATCATATCAAGGTGTTATTCTCCCACTCATCTATTAGAGACTTCATCATGGGAGTAGAAATCAGTGAGAAGAGAGTGCAATGGGTGACCAAAATCATGGAATATGATGTGACTATTAAGGCCACAAAGTTGGTAAGAGGTAGTGCACTCTGTAAGCATATTGCTGAGGATGCATAGAGTGAACCTAAGGCTTCATTATTTCTGGATGAGGACCTTTCACGTGTAGAACTTAAACAGAATATAGACCCTAGCGTGCGTGATTGGATGAAGGACATGATCACATTCCTTTCCAAGGGCACGTACCCTCTCGGTTTGAACAAAGAAAAGAGAAGGCATCTGAGGTAGAAATATATTCCTTATGTTTTGATTGATGGACTTCACTTCAAAAAAATCTAGATGGCATGTTGTTAAGATGTATCAACAAAGCAAATCTTCGAGAAAGTGTTAACATAATTTCATGATGGATTCTTTGGTGGACACTTCTCTACCAAAACTATAGCAATGAAGATCATAATGACAGTATCTTTTAACATACCCCGATTGTAGATATACATAGGTGGGTAAAAAAATGCAAGGAGTGTGCTTTCTTTGCAGGAAAGAAAATATTGGAAGTGCTTCCCCTCCGACCAATCCAAGTGGATCAGCCCTTTATGCAATGGGGTCTCGACTTCGTAGGAATGATCAATCTACCTTCAAGCACTGGACATAAATAGGTGCTGACAGCTACATATTACTTCACCGATGAACGAAGCGGTCATGATTAAGGAATCAACTGAGGAAGTCATCCTTGACTTTATCAAAGGTTTAGTCACAAGGTTTGGTGTTCCTAAAACCATTATCTCTGATAATGAAAAGGCCTTCCTTGGTGCTAAAATCATTGATTGGGCTCTAAGTATAGGTATTTACCTAAAAACCTCTTCCAACTATTACCCTCAGGCAACAAATCGCAGTAGAATCAACAAACAAGAACCTGATCAAAAGCATGAAGTGCACAATGAACATCAACCAAATATAGTGGCATACGAAGGTCTTGCGCACACTCTAGGCAGATAGAATCATAGTTAAAAAGGCAATAGGAACTTAGTCTTACAAGCTTGTCTATGGAAAGGAGGCTACTCTTCCTTTGACACTAGAACAAATATCACTAGCGCTTTCCCAACAGTTGGAATTTGAGGGCATGGATAAGAGAGAAATCAGGATGACAAAGCTAGTTCAACTTGAAGAGCTTAAAAACTCTGCCATGATTAAGCTAGAACAACATCAACAAGCAACAAATAAATGTTTTGACATAAAGGCTAGGCCTCAAGCTTTCAAAGTTGGAGACCTAGTTCTAAAATGGGATGCTGACAGAGCTAAACTAGGGTTCTATTTAAAGTTTGATGCACTTTGGAGTGGTCCATACATCATCAATTCCTCCAAAGAAGCTAACTCTTTCGAGTTAACTCATCTGGATGGAAGCACGCTATAAATCCCAGTGAATGAGGATCTATCTCAAACCCTTCCATTAGGTTTTCTGCATCATGTTGTATATATTAAAGTAGTTTTAATTCCTCCAAGTGTGCTCTGTGCACATTGTTTGTTTATACATAGTTCTTTCCCCTCGTGTGCTTCCTACACACGCTCTTTTGTTACTTCTAGAATGCAGAGCTTCTCCCAAAGCGGTTGTGAGATTCACAAAAAAGTGCGATATGATTTAGAAATAATTACAGGGCATTTTCATGATTGAACAAGTAGACTCTATGCCTAATGGATGCTTCAGGCTACTAATCTCTTTCATCTATTAGACAGATGGCTCCAAAAGTCACCAAAACTGTTATCCAAATAGCTCTCCTAGCAATTTGGATAACTTGCATACATATACTTCTCCCCTTAACATTCTTATATCTCCTTCAATTTTCCCTTATGTGCCTCCCTCCTACATTCTTCTTTCTCTCATTCCTACTACGCGTGTTCCACCACTATATTTCCCTTCCGCAAACTTACTTCTCACTCCTGCGCACCACACATGCTTTCATTCACCTCTTTTTACTTTCCTCCTACACCTCTTTCTTTTGCATGTGCCCTTGTGCCTTCTCCCTTGCACCCACATTCCATGTGTTCACCTTCTTTCTAGTCAGCTTAGCACATCTTGCCACGTAATCCAAAAGTAGGCCCAAAATAGACTAAGTATAGAATTTCTTGCGGAAGATTCCACATTTCAACCTCGAAGCTCCTTTAATGGAATAATCCTAAGTGGAGACTCAAATGAGCACCAAGCCTCCACATGTCTAGAGCCCCAAAAGTTGCAATGACCATTGAAAATTCTTCGACTCAGTGGAGGCTACCAAGTGTTGACTCGGTGTAATTTCAAGATGGTAAATCTAAAGGTAAAGAATCAAACTTGCACCATCCCTCCATGTGGAAAATGGTCAACAAAGGTAAAAATCAAAAGTGGGCCATAAAACTACTAAGTATAGAGAACCGTGGATGGTGTCACATGTTACATCAAATAATTTCAAAGGCACAGCCCAAAATGCAATCCCTAAATGAGTACCAACCCACCACATTTGCTAGAGTCTAAAGAAGTGCAATGGCCATTAAAAAGTTCAAAAGCCAGCGGAGGGTGAAAAGTGTTGTACGGACCTAATTCAAGAGAAAATTTGGGGAGAGGGTTTCCAAACAAGTGCCAGGATGCCACATTTCCCCGGTCAGATATATGACCCTGTCGAGTAAAATACTTAGCCAAAACATGAAGAAACTGAGTGAACTATGGAAGAAGCCACATGTTAACTTGACGCAAATCCAAAAGAAATATACAAAGGCTACCCTCAGACATGTGCCAACCCTCCATGTGTCTTTTTTCAAAAGGGGGCCTGTTTTGGTAGCTGGTTCCCGACATTTTATATGGACCCGATTCAAATTTCAAATGAGCATATATTTTGACTTAGTGCTCGAAATATGACAAATCTTGCATCATTGGAAATATCTCAGCCTTGTCTATGCCTTGGAGATCTAAAAATTTAATTTTGGAGAGGTTAGGTGGAGAGAAAATGAAGAAACATCTTGAACCATTAATACAAGTTCTATTTTTCCCCAACAACTAGATTGGATTTGATCTGATCCACCTTTCCTCCTCCTTCGAGGTGCTAAACAAGTAATTGATGTTGAACATGAAATATTTGGGGAGGATATGCAAAAGGCATTGATATCTGTAGTTGAGCCTTGAATTAATTTTCTCACCTCTTTCTCCTTCTTCCATCTATGTTGAATCTATAAAAGAAGGGTTGGGGCTCATTGTAAAGTGTTGGACACTCTGGATCCTTACACATGTTGCTAAGGACTCCATATTTTCTATATTTTGAGTTGCAAACCTCTATGTTTGGCTCTTACATGTGGATATTGGCCTCCTTTTCATTGTAACAAAACTATACATTTCGGAAGTAATAGAAGCATTGTTTTGTGACTATTCTTTGTCCTAACGTGTTTTCATTGCTTCTTCTTACCTCTTCTCTTGCATTTTATATTTTTGTGCTATTTCAAGTCCCCTTTAGTTCCATACTTAGTTGTGTTCCATGAGAGTGATTTTTTGAATAGATATTTCACTATGTTACTCATGCCTAGCCTCCTTTCACACATTTCCTATCATTCTCACTCATAATAGATAGTGTTCACCCCTCTTTTCTGGTGCTATCACCTTTTAGTGTAGTTTACTTCATGTTATCCTTCTTTCCCTGGTCCCATGGCATTCTTATCTTAGTTTCCCTTTTCAAAGTAATAGAGGTGGCGTGCAGAGTAGAAATAGATATAGGAACCCGACCTTCTCCGAGATCCGTCCCAAGCTTGCAAGGTCCCATAACTTGGGGATGGTTCCATTGTGGTCTCAAAAACCTTGGCCCTTTCTGAGATCTTGGATGTGGGTGCATGTTTGAACAACCAACAGAAGATCTAGGGAGAGATCATTAAAGACAAATAAGAATGGGAGATCAAAGTCAAGAAATGGCAAATCTAGATACAAGTTCAAAGATTTAATTTGCTAGAATTGTGGAAAGAGAGGAATCATAAAGAAGGAGTGTTGGTCTAAGTAAAACAAAGAGAATACATCATACAAAGGTAAAGAAGAAGGTAAAGAGGAAAATATTGCAAGTGAGGTAAAGTAAGATGCCCTTATTCTCTCCTTGGATAATAAATTAGAATCTTGGGTTTTAGATTCTAGAGCTTCTTTCCATGCTACCCCTAATAAGGGTTATTTCAGAAATTATGTTCAAGGTGATTTAGGAGATGATGAGACATGCAATAATACTGTAAAGGTGATGTTCATATAAATATGTAGAATGGAAATCCATGGGTATTGAAAGATGTGAGGCATGTGTCAAGCCTTAGAGAAATATAATATCTCGTAGGAAAACTAGTTGAATCTGGATGCATTTTTACATTCACAATCGATTCTTGGAAGGTTACTAAGGGATATGTTGTTGTGGAAATAGGTAATAAGGTAGGAACTTTATATCTATCTACATGTGTTAATATTTTTGTTTTTGTTTTATCTACTACAAATTCAGATGCAACCATGTGGCATAATCGATAGGCCATATGAGTGAAAAAGAATGCAAATCCTAAAGGCTAAGGGTAAGTTATAGGATTTGAAACAATTAGATCTCAAATTTTGTGAGCATTGCATATTTGGAAAGTAGAAGAGAGTGAGATTTCTCAAGGTTGGGTCAACAAAGGAGCATAAATTTGAGCTTGTACACTTAGATGCATGGGGACCAACTCGGGTAGCTTCTATTGGAGGATCAAAATATTATGTGAATTTTATTGATGATGCCACAAGGAAGGTATGGATTTATGTATTAAGCATAAATATGATGTTTTTGAGAGTTTTAAAAGGTGGAAATCTCTTATGGAAAATGAAACAAACTTAAAACTAAATTTACTTAGATTTGAGAATGGTGGTGAATATTGTAGAAAGCCTTTCAATGATTATTTTTAGTGAATGGAATATGAAGAGAAAGAATGGCTACTAGAACTCCATGTGAGAATGGAGTTGCAGAAATAATGCGAAATAATGAACAAAACAATCATGGAATGTGCTAGAAGCATGAGGATACATGTCGGTTTTCCTTTAAAGTTTTAGGAAGAAGCAATGGATACAACAATGTGCTTGATTAATCGTGGGCCTTTGGCAACACTTTGGATGTTGGAATATCGAGAAGAAGCTTGGTCTAGAAAATAGGTAGATTTTTATTTTCTTAGATTTTTTGGCCCAAAAGCTTTTATGCATATTGATAGGGAAAATAGGAAGAAGTTGGATGTCAAATCTAAGAGATTTACTTTCATTGGTTATGGTTCTGGTGATTTCAAATATCATTTTTGGTATTTAAAAGATTCTAAGATTATTAGGAGTCACGACATTGATTGGAATGAAAATGAAATGTACAGGATCAAGATTTGGTGCCTAAACATGAACACATTGATGATATTTTGAAGGAAAATCAACTGTTGGATCTAAAATAGAGATCAACAAATACCAACATCACTTCTACGAGAAGATGATGCTGGTCGAATAATTGGTATTAACAGACAAGATCAGGTTCGAGAGAAGACAACTACTGGAACTGGTGTCGGTACTCCTCAAACTAGTGGCATTGAGGCAACCACAAATTGGTAGGAAGACAGAGGAACCATGATCGGTTACAAAACCATGGTTGGTATCAAGATACGACATTGGTCACTGCAATAGATTGACACGAACATGCAACAAGCAAAGAATGAGCCCTAAATACCCCATATTTTAGTGAGAAGGTCACAAAGAGTAAGTAGACCTCGATAGATATTTTCACCTTCCTTTTCTTATTTATTATTGACTGATAGTGGAAAACTAGAAATATTTGAAGAATAAATGTAGGTAGATACCCACGAGTCGTGGGAGTATGTTATGGATGAGGAGATGGATTCCTTGGAAAAAAATCAAACGTGGGATTTTGTCAAGTTTCCAGCAGGTAAGAAAGCACTACAAAATAAATGGGTTTACAGGATCAAGGAAGAAGAGGATGGACTGAAAAGGTACAAGGTGAGGCTTGTGATAAAGGTATTTACATAGAAACAAGGTATTGAGTTTGATGAGATTTTTTCTCATGTAGCTAATATGTCTTCTATTCATATTGTTCTAACTTTGGTTGCAACAAAATGTTTGCATTTAGAATAAATTGATGTTAAGATGACTTTTCTTCATGGTGATTTAGATGAAGAGATTTATATGCAACATATCTTGGTTATGAAGTCAAGGGTAAGAAGAAACTTTTGTGTAGATTGAAAAAGAGCCTATATGGTCTCAAACAAGGTCCAAGTCAATGGTATTTGAGATTTGACAATTTTATGCATGAGCATGGTTATATGAGATGGGAATATGATGATTGTGTTTATTTTAATAAGCTTGATAATGGTAGCTATGTTATTTTGTTATTGTATGTGGATGATATGCTAATTACAGGATCTAGTATGTAGGACATTGGTAAACTTAAAGAAATTCTAGCTCACACATTTGCAATGAAGGATTTAGGAGCTGCAAAGAAAATACTTGGCATGCAAATTCATCGAGACATAAAAAAGTTGTATTTTTCTGAGGAATATTATATCAATAAGGAATTGGAAAGGTTTAACATGCAAGATTCAAAACCCGTTAGTACACCTGGGCTAGACACTTAAAATTTAGAAAAGATCAATGTCCTTCATCACATGAGGAGGTTGAGTACACAACACGTGTTCCCTATGCTTCATAGTAAGAAGTATTATGTATGCCATGGTTTTTACTAGACCAAACATTGCATCGAAGTGGGAGTTGTGAGAATTTCTATGGCTAATCCAAGTAAATAACATTAGAAATTAGTCTAATGGATTCTCAAGTATTTGAGAGGGACATCTGGCATGGAGTTATGCTATGGAGGTTCAGATACTTCTTTATGAGGCCATGTTGATTTAGATGTGGCTAGAGATTTGGATGGCAGGAAGAGCACCACTAGATATTTTTTCACGTGGAATGACACTTAACTAGATTTCAAGATTGCAGAAGTTTGTGGCTTTGTCTACTACAGAGGCAGAGTATGTTGCGGCCATAGAAGCTAGAAAGGAGATGATATAGATGAGTAGGTTCATGGAAGAGTTGGGTAAGGAGAAAGAGGATTGCAGATTATACAGTGATAGTCAGAGCATGATCCATGTGGTAAAGAGCTCATCATTTCATTCAAGAACAAAACACATTCGATCAAGGTATCACCGCATATGGAAGGTGTTGAAGGATGGGAAACTGAAATTAGATAAAATCCACATAGATAATAACCCTAGGGATATGCTAATGAATCCATTCATAAAGGATAATTTGGAGCTTCACTCCACTTCTGTTAGTATTCTATTTTGAGACTTGAAGAGGAAGAAATGGGCCAAGGAAAAGAATCTAAGGATGGTGATGTACATTATAATGTATCAATTGATCTCAAAGTGGGAGATTGTTGAGTGTGGAATTTAATTGCTTCATATAAAGATTTTTTTACATTTTGTTGGATTTGAAAGTGACTGAAATTGGTTAGGAAGTGATCAACATTGGTTAGGCGGTGAACGACATCAATTAGTTATCAACCAACATCGGTCAAGCAAATGGCCGACATCGGTCGACTTTGTGTGAAAGTGTTTTATTTTTGGCTAAGAATTAGAATAAATATTTTTCTTTAAAGATGATTTCTTGATTGTAAAAGCATATTTAGTTTCCTAGAATAGATATATATACATGTATGCATTGTATGAGGGTATGAGAGAAGAAAATAACAATTGTTTGCATGTTAGTTTTCTTGGTGAGCAAGAAAGAGTAGGCTGGGTGAGGGAAAAATATGAACATCATGTGAGGTGTTGGAAGAAAAAAATATTTTCATTTTATTTCCTCTATAAATCACTAAATAATAATTTTGGCCATTTCTTGGTGGATGTAGCCCACACTGGGTGAACCACGTTAAATATAGTGTTATCTTTCTCTTGTTTATTTTATCTTCTGGTTTATTTCCACATTCATTGCTTGTATGCTTTATCTAATTTTAGATCTATGCAATATTATTATATGGTTAAACTCCAACAAGCATCTGATGTGGCTTGATTCAGTAAGAAATTTAGGAGAGTTTATATCTTTTCAGCGGCATGAGACAAAGATCGTTCGGGCGGTGAGATCAAGTCATGATGAGCGTCTCCTTCTTCAACATGATTTTTCATCTTCCTTCTTCTTCTTCTTCTTCTCTCTCTCTCTCTCTCTCTCTCTTCTCTCACCCTCCCCAACTTTCTCTCTCTTCAATGTTCTAATTTGTCATTGGGGATGAAATTTTTCATATGTCTTAATATTATTAAAAATTTACTTTATGTTTTTAATGTAAAAGTCACCTTTATGTTGTAAAGGGACTTAATTTTTTCCTAATAAGTAAAAAAGTTTTAATAAATATGAAGAGTCATTGGGGGAATATGAAGAGTCACCTCTCTTCTTAATAAAACTTAAACTCTTCCCATTTTCAAGGGGTTGCATATTTTTAATTCATGAGAGAGAATTTTTCTACTTGTGATATAACAAAGAGTAAGCCATTTTCTTCCAATTTTCCATCTCTATTTTTCTTCTATTCTCATACTATGTACAACTCTAATGGAGATCCTAATATAGGAAGAATTTTATGTTTTCAAAGGCCTATAAATGTGTGCATCTTTATATGCATGGTTTCCTTTAGCTAGTAGTGTCAAAATTTTGTTGTTTTTTCTCATAAATATGTGTGTTGGAATTTCTAGCTAGTGTGTACATGAGTATGATTTTCCACTTGCAAAATTAGATCCCCCTATATCTTTTTCTCACTCCCCTTTCCCAATCTCAATAAAAATTCATCTCTAGTAAGTAATTTCTAGCTTAACCATAGGGTCAATGGAGTTCCCTTGTTAGATCTATGGCTGAAAGGCCACTAGGAGAATCCCATTTCATTGTGCATATACACACGAAGTTGTACCACATAATTAGAGGGAATTCAATTCCCAAAGCATTGACAAAGAAACCCATAAATTTTTCACCCAAAAATTTTCTTGCCAACAAATCACTTTTATCCTTAACTCATTTTCCAATGGTACATAAACTCGATTTTCATACCTTAGGACTCCTTCATTATCATATCTAAATATTGTATACCTTTTATCATTTTGATCTACAACAAGTGCTATTTTAACATGCCTATAATAATAATCAACCAACATTGTTTTCTTAACTTCATCTTTGAATTGAGTTCTCAAAGTGATAAGAGAAAAAATGTGCTTCCTACAACTTAGTGCATCTTCCACTCTATTTTCCTTACCTTTTATATAGTTGATATTGAAGTCATATTGAGATAGAAAATCTAACCATCTTCTCTACCTCTCATTCAAGGTAGGATGGTCAAAGATTTATTTTATCTTGAGGTGAAGTGTTTTCAGTTAAAGGTCTTTCCAAAAGGGAATGCCTAGAAACTTGCAAGGCATGTACAATAGTAGCAAGATCTAATTCATGGGGAGCATAATTCAGCTCATGTAATTTTAGTTTTCTACTTTCATATGCAATAATGTGATCATTTTACAAAATTCTACCTCCCAAAACTTCATCAAAGGCATCAATCACTATAGTGATTCTTCCATTTAGATCCAAAAATTTTAGTACAGGTGTTGTAGTTAATTTTTCCTTCAGCAAATTTAAGGCATTTTCACATTTTTCAGTCTAGATAAATTTATTATCTTTTTTCTACAGTGAGGTGATTGAAGCAGTGAATTTTGAGAAGTATTTTACAAATTTCTGGTAATATCCAACTAATCCCATGAAGCTTCTAACTTCATGCACATTTTTAGGGCCTGAACAATGAGTTATTGCAGTAATTTTTATGGATCCATATAAATTCCATCTTTATTTATTATGTTCCCAAGGTACTACACTCATTTTGGTAAAACAAACACTTTGAAATATTACCATATAACTTTCTTTTCCTTATCACATCTAAAATAATCCTAAGATGTTCATTATGCTCCTCAACACTTTTGGAATAAATAAGAATATCATCCAAGAATACCAGCACAAACTTGTCCAAGTATTCTTGAAATATATTATTCATTAAATTCATAAACGATGTTGGAGAATTAGTAAGTCTGAATGGAAAACAATGAATTCAAAATGTCCATACCTTTTCCTAAAGGTAGTTATATGAATGTCTTCTTCTTTTATCTTCAACTGATGATAACTTGATCGTAGATCGATCTTAGAGTAGACCAATGCACCACACATCTGGTCAAAGAGGTCATCACTTCTTGGGAGGGGTTATCTATTTTTTATCATGGCTTTGTTAATATTTTGATAATCAATGTATAGCCCTAATGTTCTATGCCTTTCATTGACAAATTTTACCCGTGCTCCCTAAGGAGAGACACTCGGTATGATAAAATATTTAGATAATAGTTCATGAAGTTGTGCTTTCATCTCAACAATTTTAGTTTTGGTCATTCTATAGGGAGCCTTAGAAATTGGTTTGGTTCTCGGTTTGATGTTGATAGTGAAATAAAACTCTCGTTTGGGTAGAAGACTAGGTAGTTATTCTGGAAAGACATCATTATATTCATGTAATAGTGGATTTTATTCCATATAATTCTTACCTTATTAACTTGAATCTGAAATTTTTACAACAAAAATCATGCAACCTTTATTCTTATCCTTTTTGACTGCATGACTAAAATTTTCCTTACTTCGAAACTTCTTTTTATCCCCAGAATTACTCATGTTTTCTGCATATATTCTAAGCATTTAATCTATTTTTCTAAATAGTATACAATTGAATTGTGTTGTGCTAACCAATTTACACCTATGAATACATCATATCAACCAAAACAAGCTACATATAGGTCTAATTCAGTGGTGAAGCTTGACAGTTCAAATGTTGCGTAAAATAGACATTGGTTTACCGTATGATCAAAATTGTTCTGTAAGTTAAATTCCATGAGTATTTCATATATCTAAATTTTATTTTTAGTTTAGATGCTAATTTATTTGAAATAAAACATTTTTCTGCACTCAGTGTCAAATAAAATAATTACAAGAAGTCAAAATAAATTACATGATACCTTAATGGGCATAGCTTGTTTTTATGCTTTCTTATCAATTATTGTAACATATATTTTGTGTTGCTAGTTATTTTCCTTTTCATTTGTAGATATTTGTTTGTGTAATGATTTGACTGCAAAGAAAGAAACCCCAATAGGTCATTTTCTTATAGGTTTATTTTTAGAATTGGTTGTGTTATTCTCTCCATTCTTTTTAAAATTTGCAGCAGACTTAATTTTTTTGGTTGTCTTCACATTTCCATTTCTATTTATGTTCTTGCTACCAAAACTTTTCCACCCAACCTTTTTAGGTGCAAGGGGTGAAGGTGAGTTAATAGTTTTCTTTTTCTTTTCCTCTTTATGAACAGAAATGTCCTTCAATTTCTTCTCCCGTTTGATTGATTTTTCAAACACAACCTCTATAGTTGATAGTCCATGAAATCAAATTCTCTTCCTATGATGGGGTTCAAATGCATAATAAATTTTGAGATGTGAAACTTCTCATCGATGTAATCTTGAGGGACGTATTTCAATAGTTTCATGAACTTCTCTCGGTACTCGATTCATCGACATCTTTCCTTGAGTTAGAGTATGAAATTTAAACATATTTTGGTCATAGTACATCTGCGGTAACCAACATTGCCTAAAATAGGCATTGAAATATTCCCAGGTTATAATAGCTTCATCAACCCCGCCTTCTACCATCCGGCTTTCCTACCAATTTGAAGCCTCGTTGGAGAGCCGATAAGATCCCTAAACAACTTTAGTCTCGTATGAGAAGTTTTGGATGGTAAAATAATTCTCCTTCTCATTGAGTTATTTCTTGACTCTATCACCTAAGGTCATTCCATCAAATTTAGGTGGGTTGATCCTTTTAATATCATTTGACATCTCTGCTACTAAATGTGCCCTCTTGTTTTTAGGTTTGTTTACTACATTTTGATTTGCAGCATTAGGATTCACTACATTAGTATTCTTTCCTACATTGGAGTCCAAAAATTGTTATTACTTTTAGCATTAGGAAACCCCTAAGGTTACTTAATATTTTCACTTTGTCATTATCGTTGTCATTACCCATCACTTTTTGTTCAAGAACAACCATACGGTTTCATGTGTCCTAAAGGAAAGTGAGTATTTCATCCAACTTCGTGATGTAGTATCTTCACTACTTGTAGGTTGGTGATTAACAACGTGACCTCTTGTCCTAACCATTTTCTCTATTAGACAAGAATTAAGTTTAAGTTAGCATAGGGACTCAATAGGTCCAAGAGATGTAACCTTCAGCTCTGATACCAAAATGTAACACCTACTTTTCAATACTTCAAATTAAGGGAATTTGTTATTATTTTGAAAATAACTTATGCCTTCAATGATTTAAATACTTAGCATTTAAATCCAACATCAATGTAATTCAATCCATTTGATAATAATCAAGAAACCATGTGTAGTTGTATGGGTCAATTAGATCTACCTGATCTCCCATAATTTACTCTTATGAGTGTGTATAACAATATACAATTGGTTACCTTTCTAGGAATTGATAATTTAAGTGATGTTTTCTAAGTTTCTACCTAGAACTCAGTCAATCAAATTCCATCTAGCATCCCACACCTTAAATTATAACTTGGTGAATCAAATAGTGTAATCAACAACTTACAATACTTCAACCAAATTTTAAGAGACATTCTTAAGTGCTCAGTTTCAAGATGACACATTCATCATTAAAAATTGTCCTTTCACCACATATCACTTTTCTCGCTTATCAAGATTTGAATCAGTTAGTTATGTCATTTTATTTACATGTTAGGCCCAAGGTAAAATAACTTCCTAACATGTGCAAAGGAGCACATATGTGCCAAATTAGAATGTATGTGGGAGATAAAATGCACACGTAATGAATTTCTTCATTACGCAACCACTTCCTTCCCCATATCCAACTTAAGTTGGTACCAAGGTGTTTTTCCAAATAGGTTAAACAACTCATGTAACTCATCATAATGAAAGAGGGTTTAAAACCCGCAAGTGAGGATCATGAGGGATGACATGCACATCAATAGACATGTAAATGACAGCATGAAGAGATCTCAAGAGGAGCGAGCATCAACCGAATGTGCATGTAAAGATTTGAAACATAGGCAGAACCTGGTTAAGCCATAAAACTCTCCTCTATCTCATAGATCAAATGGGGTGTACATATAGGAGGTGCTAAGTAACCCCTAGTGCTACAATCATGAAAACTTGAGTAGAGAGGGGGAGTTACATTCCCAGAATAGAAGTGTAACTCCTAATGATGCATATGATGCACTGACACACTGATGCGTAAGGGAATCTAATAATGACCCCTAAATGACACATGGACCTACGATTTCACCTAAGTGAGATGACTCACCTTATGATGTGGAAAATAATAGACACCAAAACCCCCCTTTCATCATAACTTAGGATGAGGCGGCAAGTCGAGAAATGTGAAATGGGTCCCAGACAAAAGCTGATGAGGTACCCATGTACAAGAAATAAGTCCTAAGTAGTGAAGGAAAACTTGGTGGGAAAAACATCCACCACAAGAGAACAACACACTCTCTAATCTAAGAAATATGCCAAATATGGGTCCCGGCCATAGATGAGCTTAAAAAGGTACCCATGTACAAAGAGGAAATCTCTCAAAAAAGAAGAGAGAGAAGAGAGGGGGACGAGAGGAATGCGAGAAGATGCCATGGATGGATCTGAACTCTGCAGCTCTAAGAAGTATCCCGAAAGGATGTCGATGATGAGATCCTCTCGCCTTTGGATTGAAGAAGAGCCACTCGCACCGAATAGTGTGCTTGCCCTAAGGAAGGACAGAAATGACATGCTAGAAGTCCACCCACTCCGTAAAGGAAACTGAAGGTAGCAACATGAAGAACTCTGAGTCTAGTCCACAAAAGTGTGACATATGTCTAGCAAATTAGCACCAAGGAACCAAGGTAATGCCATGTGTACAGAATCTGCGAGTGTAAAAGAGGAAAACCCATAGAAAGGATTTCCAAGTGATGTGAAGGGAAAAAACATCCTCCACAACGAGAAAAGGGATCCACAATTGAGGGAGGATCAATGAAGGTCTCCAAAAAATTAGAAGTGGTAAGAGTCCCGAATGGGAACTCCCAACAACAGAGATTATGAACTCCTCTAAAATACCTATAGATGGATGAGGAACCTATAGTGCATCACAAGTAGTCTCTACAAAAAGACAACAAAGGTCTGGCAGATACTCATCCCAATGAGGGGGCTCAATAAATAGAAGAGCAATGTCAGATAGGTATGAGTCATCCAATAAAGGTAGAGGAGTGGAAGGGGCCTCACACACTAAAGGTGGAAAAGAGGTGGGTGTGATGACTGTATGAGACTGAGAAGGAGATTTCTCGATATTTGATGAGATATGGGAAGTTTCAACACTCTCTGTAATAGTGAGAGAAAGAGGAGAAGAGTCCTCTGTAGTACTCTCTCGTGTTAGAAGCGGCCGCATAATCCTCATCATCAAAAGTAGAACCAAACGAGTCTATGTTAGTGGAAGTGCCATCACACAAAGAAATGGAGGAGACAACTGAATCAGCAAGAATAACAACGATCTGCAGTATGTGAAGGGTCTCCATAGAAGGATTGAAGAATGCTCCGCACACGGTGAGGTGGATATGAGTCCGCCACGTGAAACCGAGAGAGATCTAGAGACATGCATCATCATGTGACCAAAGACATGGTCACAAGTTTCAAGGAAGTCCTCCAAGTGATGATGATCGGTGGGTACAGGAACTGCCCAAGGAAGAAGGGTAAAAGACCCTCATGGGTGAAGTAATGTTCTATGGATGCATGCCAAGTGAGTAGTTATCTCTCCCGGTGAGCAATGGTGGAGGCTATAAGGCAATCGTATGAAACTCAAGTCCTGGAAAGAGCACTCTGCATGATGAAAAATGAAATATGCACAAAAGCAAGACGTCGACTCTTCCGATAATGCGTCTGCGTGTGAAAGCCCAAGAGTACAAATCAGCCCCCTAGAATGTGGCACTTTATAAAGTAGTTCATTTTACAAAATTGGCAATGAAATCATGTAAAGTGTGAAAAATCATGAAACTTTGACCAAGGAAGTGCTCGAAATGAGCAAAGTCAAAAGTTATGGCACAAATAAGATTCTCGTAATCGATGGAAAAAGTCAATAAACACTACAAACTAATTAAAAAGTGCCTAAAATGGGTGCAAAGGGTGTCGTGTGGGTACTCATTGGAAATGAAACAGAATTTTAGTAGGGGTTTGTTTGATGTAGGGGTTAGCCTCCTGCCAACCCCGACCTCACCCTCCGTCTTCAACGCTCGTAGGAGGGGATTAAATAAGCTATAAACAATAGTCTAAAACTTATTACATGCCATGAATGAAATTTAATGACCTCAAAACATTAAAAAGAGGATAATGATAAGAAATGTTTTTTTAATCACCCTAAAACATTAAAAAGAAGGTGATGGCCCACATTTTGGAGTTTGAAGGAGAAGCCATGTAGAAGAGAGATGGGAAAACCACCAAAAAAATAGTTATGCAGTTGTCTTGAGGGTGTTGCAGACACGTGGGAGGCTGTTGAGGGTGCTGCGCAGACACGTTTAAGGCTGCTGAAGGTGCATGTTATGGTAACGGTTGGTTCAAAACATTTTTCAACACATCCAAAAATTGCAGCAAAGAAAAAATGTTTTTCCAATGCAGGTTGGAGAGAAAACATAGGTCGTTGTGTGCAAGGTTGTAACATGTTTGTTAGGCCGTAGCTACCAATGTTTACAGGAACCAATGAAGAGCATGAGTAGAGAAAATACTGCAATCCAAAAAACCATGATCAATCAATACACTGCAGCAAAAAAATAGTTTTCTAATGCAAAAGGACACTGGTGGAAGGCGGTGGATGCTGGGGAGAGCCTGGAGAGGATCTTTTTCGAGTTATTATAGCTAGAGATGTTCACGAGCAGGTTGAGGTTGAACCAGATGGAGCTAGGAATGTGTGTGGAGAAGAACCCAATGCAGAGAACAAAGGAAAAATGCAGGGAACTCACAGTAGAGTTAAACGCAAAAATAAATGACCATCCATTGGCAGACCCGAGCTAGAGATGTGTGAAACTAGCACCGAAGGTGCCAAAAATGTTGTAGGGGTTTTGACATGGCCAAAACATGAGTCAAACAAAATGAACCCAAGAAACCAGTGCATAAAAAACCATGCAGAAGTAGTTAGACAAGCACGAGCATATGTATCGAGCCAACGTTAGACCACAAAATGACCTCAGGAAGCAAACCCAAACTCAGATCTAAGCCCTCAAACAACACCCAAAAATGCAAATCACCTCTAAAGACCGCATGCAAAAGTTGAAAAACCATGAACACCCCAAAAAGAACCACGATCACATGAATAACTCCAACGGAGGTATAAACGCTTCGAATCAATGTAATGAAGTAAATAATGAAATATCCATTATGACACACGCAATGAGAATTTGATATCACACCAAAAGCCGTAAAAACACACATAAACACCGATGAGTGCATGGATCCACAAGATCTTCTTTGATACCATGAAAGAGGGTTTAAAACCCAAAATCAAGGATCACGAGGGTTTACGCGTGCACATCGAAGGATGTGCGAATGGTAGCGTGAAGAGATCTCGGGAGGAGCGAGCATCAACCGAATGTGCATGTAAATATTTGAAACATGGGCAGAACCTAGTTAATCCATAAAACTCTCCTCTATCTCATAGATAAAATGGGGTGTACATATAGGAGGTGCTGAGTAACCCCCAATGCTACAATCATGAAAACTCGAGTAGAGAGGGGGAGTTACATTCCCAGAATAGAAGTGTAACTCCCAATGATGCATATGACACACTGATGCACTGACGTGTAAGGGAATCTCATAATGACCCCTAAATGACACATGGACCTACGATCTCACCTAAGTGAGATGACTCACCTAATGATGTGGAAAATAACACACACCAACACATAACACTTATTATGTGTAGTTTTGGTTATTATAATGATTAGAACTTAAAAGGGCAACTTAAGATACTTGTTATAAAGTAGTATTCACTTAATAAATTATGTTATTAAATAAATATGAATTTACAAAATTCATCTTAAATTTTCTTGTCACAATTTGTTCTTTAGGAACATTATATTCTAAGGTTTAATTAATTACAATTAAATAAGTTTACAACAGGTTCCCTTTTTTTACAAAGTGATAAATTTATCACATCTTCATTTGTCTTTATAAGTTAATAAGTATATTAACGTAACAAGATATGATACATTATCGAGTAGTTGAGTTATAACCCATTGATATCTTAATTATAATTTAAGATAGTTTATGGCGTAATTATAGTAGTTCTTAATTGTACTTTACGACGTTGTCATAATATATATAATTCAAATGTTAATACATTTTATTATACTTAACTAATGTATTAGTTTATCAATCAAACTTAGATACATTTGTTTCCATATACATTTCATCCTCAATTAATCAAAGTATACATAATGATATATTTCCAAATTCATTAATGCCATTTAACATTAACTATGACCCATAACATACTGCTGAAATCGGCATTATAATGACATATCTTATAACACATGAAATCATCGTAATAAATATTAACTCGAATAAAAACACAAGTATAATAGACTTTCCAAAATAATACTTGTTTATATCAAATAACTTATGCCTTTATTTTAAATAAGACATCAAGTGATCATTTCATTGTACAAATCCTCAAGAAAATAACACAATCAATTTATTTTAAATGATACAATCAAAATTATTAAATGGCATAATATTATTTAGCTAACCACCAAATATGATTAAATTATGTCATATGTAAAAATGGTAAAAATGGTCAGTTTAGATGAACTGGCATGAATTGTCTTTCTCTTCAACTTGCACATTATTCCTATATAATGATTATATAATATTAACTCAACAAATATCATCATCACAATATCTAATAAACCATTCTATCTTGACTAAATTAATAATCAATATTAAGTACTTCAATATCATTTACATGTGAAGTAAAATTATTCCTTAATACTACCTATACCCTAGTTGGTAGTTACCAATCTACCCCAAAAGTATTCATTAAGAACTATAATATCATGATCTTATCATTAATATATAAGTTAATATTAACTCAACAAGAAAACAACTTCGTTAACCCACTAACCAAAAGTAATAATTTCCCACAACGAAATCAACCAAATTTAATTCCTTGTTTGAATTTTTCCATAAAGTGACAATGATTACCCATAATCACAATAGTAACATCATTGATTTATTTCTTATTTGTTTTAAAATAATTAAGGAATCAAACAAATCACCTCGAACAAACACATAAGATTTGTTTAGTCTCAACAAAAGAATAAAAAAATAACAATACAATTATGTCCAAAGAAGTAGTTCTTTTTCTAAATCCTATCGAGAGGTAATGTACTATCATTCACATGATATCCAAGATAAGGTTTTAATATGTATCAACAATGTAAAGTAAGCACCTTATCTATTTCATATGAAGTAAGAAAACAAAACCCTAACCTTGTTGAGCAACACTATGAAAACCTTGATATTTGCAAATAAACATAAATTTCCTTAAATATGTTGAACAAGTAATGATTATCATATTAAAACAACATATTTATTGTGTTTCTCAATAAGGGAATATTATTTTTTAACTCATTAATTACAGTTAAGGCCTTCAATGAATTTAACATAAAATAATTAAATTCTAGCACACAAGAGTTATAAATCCCTTAAGTTGTCATACACTAAAATGAGTAGCATCATTTACAACCCCTGCTGAATTATATTAATTTTGTTAATTATATTTTACATTAGATTTCATACTTCATTGATTTAAATTCTCCCTTTTAAATCCATATACCTTCAATGATTTAAATATACAACTAATACTTAAATCCATCATAATATAATTACAATTCTTTAAATAAAAAATCAATAAAGCATGTGCAAGATTATGGATCAACTAGGTCATACTCAATCCCCCATAGAAAAATATTTTGATTCAGTATACAAGTATACCAATAGTTCCCTTATCATTATTTATTTACAAGTTTTGTTCTAAGTGTCTACTAGGATTTCAATCAATTGAATCCCATCTGACATCACACACTTATGCTAGAACTAGGTGCATCCTGACAATGTACTACCATACACTACTTCAGCCAAAGTTTTAGAGTCATGTATGCCATGCTCAGTTTCATGATGACACATTCGTCAATAGAAACATGTCCCATCACCATATCACTTGATCCAGTTATCAAAATTGAATTACTTATTTAGTTAAATTAATTTAAGTCACACATCCATGCAAAACTTGTGCATCCGCTGAGGCGAGCATGATTGTGCCAACCGATGACACCCTACAATTTACAAAGAAAAATACATGACTAAACAAGGAAATATAACACCATTGTTATCTATCTTGTCAAGGTTATAAGTCTAGGAATGTAACATTAAGATAGAAGATTAAAATAATGTGTAACTAATATGAAAACAATACAATATCTAACTAAACATGCCTACTAATATGCTTTAATTACTTAACATGGTCCTAAATAGACCTAAGAGGAAAATCAAATGGTTATGGTTGCTACATCGAAATAAGTGAAATGGCCTCTCCCAATGACTACTTGGTAATTTTGGATATCCATGTACTAAGCCCATTGAATTCTTTAAGAAAGGATTGAACTTGGCTATATATCATATTTATTATATGAGATGAAAATCAAAGCATGGTGTAAAATATAAAGGAATGAGGTGTACCCTTTTTATAGTTTTCCTTTTGGGAGAAACGTGTATTTTGGTGCATGTGGGACTAATAGCCCCAAGTTAAATTAGAATTGGTAATTATGATCAAGCCTTGTTAATCATAATTAGTGAATTACTAAGTGATTAAGAGGTGTGAAGCCTTAATCAACTTCTTAGGGTTAACTAGGAGACTAGGATAAGCTTTTTAACCTTGTTGAGATGTTATGGAGGTGAATGAGGTGATTTTGAGTGGTTGGAAGAGTGGTTTGAGTCAATAATATGGTATATTGACCAAAACACATGTAAAATAGGCTTAATTAGATAATAAATTATAATTATTTGTTTTGAAGAGGATTTTGACTTATGATTCATCGTAAAGTGGCATCCTAAATGCAAAAGGGGTTAAACAATCAACAAAATGCCATTAATTGGCTAAAGTGGTAAGAAATGTTAGTTAATTAGCTAATATCACTAATTATAACAGAATTGGCAAGAGTGATAGTGATTTGTCTACATTTTGGCAATAATATTGCAAAAGTGGAATTTAGGTGTCTACATTTTCCCTTGTTTGAGGTGAAGTTAGTGAATTCACTTCAAACATAGTATAAAAGTGTAAAAGAGGTAAAGTTTTGAAGAAAATTTAGTAGGATGAAGGATTCCCCCTCGATTGTTGAGTGGGTGATAGAAGAGGTCAATTGACAATCAAAATATGATTTGAAATGGATAGAAGAAAATAAGTCATAACGGGTGCAAAACCCTTGGGTACTGAGAAGGAATAAGGATAGGGATAAATGTAGTTGTTTATTTCCCTAGGTGAGTTTTTAGGAGAAAAATTAGTAATGGTAATAAATGATAATGGAGAAGAAATGATTAATGGATAAATATAGGACAAGTCCAACCTTTCCATCCATCGTTTACGTAAACAACCTAGTTTATATCATTTTTCCCCTAGGTCTACATCACCGACATTTATTTAAAATAAAAAAGTGTAAGATAACATTAAAAGGTAATTTACTAATAATTGTTTATTACTAAAAATACATAACTCCATGCAAAATAAAAAAATGCAATGCAATATGAGAAAGTAAAATGATATTTAGCTCCATGCAACATACAAAATGCAATGCAATATGAGAAATTAAACCAGCTAACCTAACAGAGAAACTAGTACAATCACACGTACTCAAACAAATAATGTTTAAGACAGATTGCACCAATGTTTTTGTTATCAAGCTACAGTTCCCAAATGTTTGTGTTGTAACGAAAAGGGTTAAAAATGATGCCCCAAGAAATAACACATGCAAGGGAAAAATAGAGGACACAAGTAGTCCTATGGAAAAACCTTCATGTACTACGATACAATCTCGACAAACTCACTATTGCACAGGAGTACCGACGTAGTATGCAGCCAAGATTTTGTTAATGGAGGTAGATCATGATGATTTGCAAGTCATTTGAGACCAGAAAAAGCAAGAACCATAGAAAGACACTTTTGTAAGACATATTTCAATGTTCGAGGATGATGTAATTGACATAGGCTTTAGCTGCATATATGGTGTTTACCAATTTTTGTAAAATTTTAAATTTTTACAATTTTTTTAGATTTTTAACGATTTTATCAATTTTTTTATTTTTAGTTTCTTTTAAACAATTTTGACTGTTATATGCTTTTGTTTCACCTTGTTAGATTATGAGATAGCTTTATCTACTATCATACTTATATGTTTTATGAGATACTTTTGAGAAACATGTTTATATTTTTGATATTTGTGTGGGGGGGATAGATTTGTGATCATGTGCAACCCCTCTTGCCCCATTGGTGATATGGTATTTGATGATTAGATTTTAGTATACATGCATGATGTAGACTTAGCATATTTTTGATATATGATGTATAGATGTGATGGATATGTGTGATATGATGATGAAATTATAACACACGTACAAGTAAAAATTAACCACAAGTTTAAACAAAACTAATCAAAGCAACACACTTATTTACAAGTATGCAATACAAAATGTACTTAATGTAATACACTACGGACTAAAGTGATATTCAATCTAAGTAAGCAAGTGAATCCAATTTAAAGCATAAAATATGAAAAATTAATGCAATATAAACCATACAAACCAACAACTAAAAGTAAGTGAACCACTACTTTGTTTTTGTGGGACTATTTTGGGATGGTTTTCATTGTTTTTTATTTTATTTCTAAGACAATTTTCTAGTTTTTTTGAGTTTTCTAAGAAACATAGTTGAATGTTTTGATTTTTTCAAAGGACATATCTACATGTTTTTGGATTTTCATTAGTTATATAGATTTTTTTAACATTTTTTCAACAGTTTTCAAGAAAACATGTAAGGAAATAAAGAAACGTGGATGCCCCGGCATTAGATGGGATGTACAAGGAAGAATGCCACATGGTATATGCCAGAAGTGATGTGTTACGAAGCTACCCCAATGTGATATGAGTTCATTCAATGTTAACTTCTCTACACTCGAAGGTTAGATTATTCGATTAGAGAAAAGAATGATAGGCTCACAAGGGGCTCGGGACGAAGGTAAAGATTAACTTAGGCAAAAAAATTCGTACTCCTTAAACTTAGACTACTTGTGCACAATAGACCTTCCCTTGGCACCGGGCCCGATTTTCACCAAAAGACTTGTCAAAAGTGCCACCATTGAGTGGTTTTCACAATTGGATGTACTGTTTATTTATTTTTATCTTTTTCTATTTTTATACTTTTTTGTTTTGTTTTTCTTAGTATTCTACATAGAACCCATACTTAAGCATAGAAGTGCTTAATATGAATTGTGTTCATGGGTTCTAAAAGCTATTGGCCATCTGAATAGGCTAGATTATATGCACCTAAACTGAACTTAGAAACCACAATGTATGGTCCTGATCAGTTGGGCTCAAATTTCCCTTTATTTTCTCGATCTTTATTGGTGTTCTTCTGATTCTCTTTCAACACCATGTCCCCTACCTCAAACTCAAGAGGTAAGAAATTATTGTTGTAGCTTCATTTTACTCGATTGTGATACACTTTTATGTGATTGAGGGCATGCAAGTGTTTCTCATCCAATAATTCCAAATCTTCTAGTCGGGCTACTCTATAGTCCTCCTCTTCATTAAGGTAATCCCTTAGATCGATACATAAAGAAGAGATCTTGATCTCTAAAGGAAAGATGGCTTTAGAACCAAATACTATAAGTTATGAATTCCTAGAGGTTAGGGTGAATTTGCATATTCCAAGATTCGGCCTATGGTATTCACCATTTTCTCCATAATGTGAATTAAGGTTTTGTTGGAAGCTTTAGCTTTCCCATTACCTTGACGGTAATAAGGGGTTGAAAACTTAAGGGAATTTTGAAAGAGTTTGCAAAGTTATTTCACATTTTTATTTTTGAATGACTTACCATTATCAAAGGTGATAATGGAAGAAGGGATACCATATCTACGAGATGATATGATTCATTATAAACTTTGAAGTTTGGGGACCTTCTATATAAGTAAGAGGAACTACCTCTACCCATTTTGTAAAGTAATCGGTGACTATTATAATGAAATTCTATCCATCCGAGGAGACATGATTAATTTTCCCTATTAGATTGAGACCCCACTTTGAGAATGACCAAGGTGTTGTGATTGGTTGCAAGGATTGTGTTGGTGCATGTATCAAATTTCCATACTTTTGACAATCCACACACTTCTTTACATGTTGACAACATTCATGCTCCATGGTAGGCCAATAGTAACCTACTCTGAGTATCTTCTTTACAAGGAAAATCCCATTAGTATGAGCTCCACAAATACCCTTATGTACCTCCTTGATCATTTGGATAGATTCGTGAGAATTTAAACAACACAATAGATTCCCGTCATAGCCTCGGTAGAAGAGGGTTCCCCCAAGTAGGGTATAACAGGATATACACTAGATGATTTTGTGATTTTTAGCATGGGAAATGTTCATAGGAAGGTTCCATCAAAGAGATAATTAAATATTTCAATGTACCATGGTGAAAAGGGACCAACAACTTGGACACTAAACAATAGTCCGGTATTCCGTATGCCATTGTTATTAGATTTTCAACAAGGAATGGCATATCGTTGCTCTCTCAGTGGAATGATCAACATAGATCCTACCATAGCCTTGGAGTCTGTTACTTTATTATAATATCTTGGCATTTTCTCATATATTATCTTCTCAAATAATTCTTTCAAGAATCGACCATTCTTTTATATGGATTTAACTTCGAATATTTAACTTTATATTCGTCTATGACTTGTTTGATAATAAGCATTGAATCACCAATGTATTTTCCTTGTTTGATATCCCATTTGATGGAAAACTTCATTCATATAATGAGAGAGTCATATTTTGATATATTGTTCATGCAAGGGAATCCAATCTGAAATGTCTGCGGAACTAAGCCCACCATTTTGTTTAATCAAAGATGGAAAATTGAAAAGTTAAACTTTGAGTGATGGAGATAGCGAGCGATGGAGATAGTGACAAAAGTACAGTCAGTGTGGTTTCCACTATTTTGGCTGCAGAGTGTCTGCGTTCTAGGCCAATAATAGCTGAAGAGAGGTTGCTTACTGACAAGAATCAGACGGTTGAAAAGCTGCGAATGGAAAAGGTGGACACGCTGGGATCCACACCTTTGGCCTGGAACAAGATTCTTCAAAACCCTAACAGTAAAGTGGGTCCACAGTCGGCTGTAAGAGGACAGTTCACATGGGAAAAGAACAATGAAGGTGCTACCTATGTCTAATGGTCCCAGATGGATGCGTGAATAGGGCTTTGGACAAAGTGAATCTCTCTCTTGTTGGTAAGTTTCTAGGCTCCAGACCTAATATTGATTTATCAGAAAATAAGCTATTAGAAAGTGGAAACCCAAGGGAGATCTGAGTATTACCATCATGCCACGGGGTTTTTTTCTAGCAAAATTTAATCAGCAATCTGATTTGGAATCGGTGCTTCTAGGAGGGCCGTGGTGGCTGGGAAATATGGGCCTATTTTTGAAAAAATGGTATCTAGGATTCGACCCGAACACTAAAAATATTAACACCATTCCAATCTGGTGTAGACTCCCTAGGCTACCGTTACAATTCTGGGATGATGAAATCTTGCTAAACATTGCTAAATCCATAGGTGCTCCGATCGGGCTGGACGGACCCACAAGAAATAGATCCAGACTTGCTTTTTCTTGATTCTGCATCTCTTTAGAAATGGAGCAGGAGTTACCAGAGCACATCATATTAAAATCTAAGTATGGAATGTGGACTCAAAAAATTGAATTTGAAACCTTCCATTTAAGATGCAAGCAATGTCATCGTATAGGACATTTTTCCAAAAAATGTCCTAATAAGGAGATCTCCACAGAGGAAGATAAACTCAAAAAGAAAGAACAACATAAGGGTGATTTAGAAATGACAAAAGAAAATAGGGTGCTAGACAGTGAAAGCTGGAGAGAGGAAAAAGCCCCTAACCAACCTGAGTTGAACTACAATAAAAAGGAAAAAAAAGGGGGTTCAGAACTTCAATAAGGAAACACCTAGTCTGGCATCCTAAAACCCCAGTGATAGCGTTGCATGGAGCACCAATCAGAAATAAAGAAGACTTAGAAATGTAAAATCCAGTAAAGGTGACTCTGGAGGTGGATGAACAAGAAGGAACTGTAAAGGTGAATATCAGTCCCAAGGATCTAGCTAAGAGCCCAAATGACACTAAGGAAGTTGAGATAGATAATTCTCTAGACTTCATTGAGGAAGTGTTGGAAAAGAACAACATGAGTTCAGAAGAAGCATTACACACTCCAAGGGACGTAAGTAAAATATCAAACACAAGAGGAAACTCTTATTTCAGCAACAGATCTATAGATCTACCTCCTTGCTTCAGCAACAGATCAGCAGATATGCACTTGATTGATAGTAAATAGAAAGAGAAAGAGGAGGGAGAAGTAATGCCAGTTAAAGAAGATGAGGAACTTACTTCTAGATTCAGAGAGGTCATTTCAAAAAAAAAAAGAGAATGAAAGGATTTGAAATGATCCCAGAGTCGCTATACAGTGAAAAGAAAAAGAAACTTGACAATTGGGAAACTTCAACATCTAGAACTACTAGATCTTCTACTAGAAGACTGGTAGATTTTGGAAGTAGTTCTAAAAGAGGAAGACCCTCAAAGAAAACTCTTAGATCCAAGAGAACAGAGAGAGACATTACAGATGGAACTCAACGTCAATTGAACCATCAGGCAATACCAGCTCCCATTCCTATTTAATGAAGATTATCTCTTGGAACATCCGAGGTCTAAACGGAAACTCCAAATAGAGAATCATTAAGGAGTTACGGGAATCTAGTAGTCCTAGTATTTTGATTTTGCAGGAAACTAAGATGAAAGCTAAGATCCTTGAAACTAATAATTTTTTTTTGGGAAAACTCTGATATGGCTGCGGTGGACTCTCAGGGAGCCTCTAGAGGTCTGGTTACTCTTTAGGATAAAATACACTGTACTGGTATGATTCTCATTACTATCACTAAGCATCTTGCTATTAAATTTCATGCTATTGAGAACAATAATGAATGGATCCTTTCTAATATCTATGCCCCTAATACGATTAGTGGGAGACATAAACTCTAGACTGATCTTAAGATCTTTAGAACCCAGCATACTACAACCAACTAGCTTATCATGGGGGATTTTAATTCTCCTCTAAACCCAGGTGAAAAATATGGAGGAATCTCCAGCTTCTCCACAGGTATGGAGGAGTTTGCTGATTTTGTTGCTGATCTCAATCTCTTGGATGTGGATCTCCATGGAAATAAATACACTTGGAACAACAAAAGGTTGGGAAAAGATCTTATCCAAGTTAGACTAGATAGAGCCCTGATTTCTACTAGTTGGATTCTCAATCAGGACTTCCATCTCTCTTCACTTCCCAGAATTGGATCGGATCACAATCCGATTGCCTTAAATCTTCTCAATTGGACTAAGCCCAGTAGAAGCTCATTCAAATTTGAAAATATGTGGATGGAACATGATGACATTTATGAAAAAATTAAAGAATGGTGGGTTTGGAATGGTGAAGGCACTGCTCAATATAGATTGACTCAGAAGCTCAAAAATGTCAAAAAACAAGTTAAAACTTGGAATAAAAGAGTTTTTGGTAATGTGTTTGAACAAAAAAGAAGTTAAAGCAGAAGCTCCAAGATCTGGAAATCAAAATGAATACAATGGGGAGATCTTTTGAAGACCAAACTGAGGAAAAAAACATTCTTGCAGAGCTGCATACGATCTGCAGTAGAGAAGAATCCTTATGGAGACTAAAATCTAGGGCTATCTGGCTTAAAGAAGGAGATAGAAATACAAAGTTTTTTCATATGACTACTTTGAAGCACAGAGCTTGTAATAGGATTATGGAAGTTGCTAAAAGTAATGGCACTGTTATAAAATATCCCAACAACATTAAAGAGGAAGCTCTCAATTTTTATAAAAAACTTCTTAATGAGAGGAGTATCATTAATGAAGAGGCAATTTCTTTCATGTTGGAGGCTATTCCCCATAACAAAATTGAGGAACAGAGATTTAAAGATATCACTAAAGCTGTCACACTTGAAGAACTGCAAAAAGATGTGTTTTCTTTAGAAGGCGACAAGGCTCCGGCCCAGATGGATTTTCTATAAAAAAATTTAGAAATTTTGGGAAATATGCTCGGATGATCTTCTCAGAGCAGTGAATGAATTCTATAGAACTGGAAACCTTTTGAAAGAGATGAATAACACACACATTGTGCTTGCTCCAAAAAAAATGGATGCTAAGGACTTTAAAGATTTTAGACCTATCAGCCTTGTGAATGCTATATATAGAATCTTTACCAAAATCATGGCTACCAGACTTCAATTTATTATGAATGATTTAATCTCAAGGCAGCAGAGTGGATTCATTAAAGGCAGGATTATCCAAGATGGAGTGATTATGGTGCATGAAACCATACACTCTATGGATAATAACAAAAAAGTGAATATGGTCCTTAAGCTTGATATGAATAAAGCCTTTGATAAGGTCTCTTGGGATTTTTTAGACAAAGTTTTAATTAAATTTGGCTTCCCTGCTAAATTTAGAAAAAATTTAAGGCTTGCATCACTACGGTCAGATTCTCAGTAGTGGTTAACGGTGAGTGGTGGGATTCTTCACAAGTAGTAGAGGACTAAGACAAGGGGACCCAATATCCCCTCTGCTCTTCATTCTTATGGCAGACAGTCTTAGTCAAACAATTGGTCAAGAAATTATTGACGGTCTCCTGATAGGATCAAAGCCCACTTCCATTAGCCACACAGCTTCTCATCAGCAATTTGCGGATGATACAATTCTTCTCTTAATGGCATCAGTCCTTGAAGCTCAGGCTATCAAAGCTATTCTGAAACTTTATGAAGTGCTTCTGGGTAAGAGATCAATTATGACAAAAGCTCCATATTCTTCTTCAATACGCCTAAGGAAAGACAACTGAAAATTGCAAAAATTCTGGGATGTAAAATAAGTGTGCTTCCAGCCACTTACCTAGGACTCCCTCTGGGCACTAAAAAGTTTCTACCAAGGTGTGGAATGATTTGTTGGAGAGATTTAAAAAAATGGCTGGATGGAAAGGAGCCATTCTTTCTAGTGCTGGTAAATGCCTGCTCATCAAAAGCACTCTTCAAAACCTGCCTATCTATATAATGTCTCTTTATAAGATCCCTGCTACCTTCAGAGAAAAAATTGAGAGGATCCAAAAAAACTTCTTATGGCAGGGCATGGAGGAGAAGTTTAAATACCATTTAGTTGCTTGGGATAAGGTTTGTACTCCAAAATCTATAGGAGGCCTGGGCATAAAAGACATCAAGAAAATGAATGAGGCTCTTATTGTGAAAATGGGCTGGAGAATGCTAACTGAGAAGCAACCCTGGATAGATTTAATTAAGGCTAAATACCTTAATCAACAAGTTGTTTCTTCTTTTCTTCAAGACGAGCATCTTCCTTATGGTTCCATCTTTTGGAATAACTTAGTGAAGAGTAGAAATTTCATAAAACAAGGAAGTAAGTGGAAAGTGGGAGATGGTAGTGATATAAAATTATGGGAAGATAACTGGTTTAATGGCAGCCTCATGGACAGATTTGGAGCAAGAAAAAGAGTTAAACTTGCTAAATTTAAACCCCCTAAGAACAAGAGTTACCCAGCAAATGAAGAGCATATCTTGTCCCAATGGTAGATTGGAGCTGATAGTATCTGAAATATTTCAGGTAACAATATTGATAGATCTTTGATACACTGGCATCCTCCAGATCTTAACTGGTATAAGCTGAACTTTGATGGGGCCTCTAAGGGTAACCCTGGAATTACATCGGGGGAGGAGTGATCAGGGATCATAAAGGTAGTTTGGTGGCTGCTTATGCTAGTAAAATGGGAATACAAACTAATCATTTTGCTGAAGCATTATCTGCTTTATGGGGCCTTAGAATTGCTCAGACTCATAACATCCAAAATCTCATTCTGGAAGGAGACTCACTCAATATAATCAATCATCTTAATCAGTGTTCACCCCCAAGTTGGAACATCAAAGACTTCATCTTGGAGTCCATAAGTATTTGCCAAACCTTCAATAATATTTAGATCAAGCATACCTACCGGGAGGGTAACAAGGTGGTAGATGCATTGGCTAACTATGGCATAAATGTTAATCACATTATATGGGATAATAGTGATCACATCCTGAGCAGATTCAAAACAACATACAAGTGGATACTTATGGGCATACAAATTTGGGATAAAATTAATGAGCATTGGGAGGGGTCTTTATGAATAAGACTTGCACATGCACAAATAAGTTTAAATTAGTGCTTAAACAGATATTGATGGGCATTCAAGGTTATACAAAGTATAATGATGATTTAAAGTGGTTTTATCTTAAGATTAAAGCCGCACATGCGGGAAATATTATGCCTATAACAACTATTAAACAGTTTTTTATGGATTCTCAAGTCTGTGGTAAGGCTGATGATGATCTGGAGTGGATTTCAAAGGAGGTGATGCTCGATGCTCGCGCATGCGGGAACTCACAGGTCGAGATCAATAATAATGCAAGAAAAAAATAGAGCAAGGCGTAACTGTGGGTTTTGTCAAATTTCTCAAAGGGATTTTGAAGTTTACACTGTTAGTTATTCAAAACTGGTGAAAATGGGTGGAGCTCCATGCCATATCGAGCCTAGCACGGATCTAGAGTGGAAAAATAATGAAGAGCTATGGAATCTCCTAAACAAGGGAGGCATCACTAATTTCATTGAGAAGATACAGGGTCATGACCAAAACATCTCCGTTCAGTTCATGAAGGACTGGAAAGACCATAAAGTTGAGTATGGAGGACATAAAGTTTTGATCAATGAAGAGTTAATCGCCGAAGCTACTGGCCTGGGAATGGATGGGTACTGATTTTTCAATAAAAGAATGGACAAGCCAACTGAGGAGAGGAAATTTGTGGAGGGAAATGAGAAACTGGTTTTTGTCACGGTGGGTTTGCAATTCAACTCTATTCCTCTGCCTTTTGATGAGGTCACTGTATGATGGTGAGATACATTTCTCTTGAGGGGAGATTTGTCACAGTGCCCTTAAAGCATCTCGTGTTTCTCAACCACTTCCGTAGGAACTACACGGTATGTTTCCCTCATTATTTACTTAACTCTCTTGAGCGCTCCATATTGGAATTTCAAAAGCATGCTCGAGCGGTCCCGTTGCATCAAGGGCTCATTTTATTGCTACATAAGTTGTGCCTTCTCAAGCTTCCCGGCTTCCCTGTCTCCCCCATCTTTGTTCCTTCTTTCCCCACCACCGCCGTGGATACCACTCCCTCTATACCCTCCACTGCGGCTGCTTCCCCTCTACCTTCCTTCTCGCTCCCCTATCATCCCCCCACCTCTACCCCCACCCCTTTCACCTCCACCTCGAATAGGCCTAGAACTAGATCATCTAAAAGGCTGAACTTGGAAACCCCTGTTTCGGGGAATGTGCCTCAGGACTTGGAGGTTGCCCATAATCTCCTACACATTAGTAGTATGGGTTCTTAGGAGACACATGTAGAGATCCATTAAAAGGCTGGAAGCACTAGAAACTGACATGTTGCTACTGAAAGAGGAAGTAAAAAAATTGTCTAAGAAAAAAGGTAAGAGAATGAAGGAGGAGGAGGCTGATATTGACAACAATCAGATGGAAGATATCTACAAAAAACTTTACTCCTTGGAAAATAGACTTGGAAAAACCAAGACTCGCCATGATTATAATATGGCTATTTTTAATGCAATTGAGGAGTTTATTGAGCAGCACGTTCACTGCATTTCTAATCTCAGCGGCATACCAGCTACTCTTTGGGGAACGGAAAAAGAAAGAAAACAAACCATCCAACAGCTGGATACTACTGACCCTGCTCATATGACGACATTGGCTATGTTCACCTCCTGGCAGAATATCAAATCCAAAATTTCCAAAGCCGCCAAGAAATAATTATGGATCTGCGCTATTCTTGTTGGCTTCAATCGTGGTGGTTGTTGTTTTGTTGTTTTTTTCTCTTCTTTGTAGTTTTCAAACTGGTTGGATGTTTTGGGATAACTGCTCTTTGGTTACACTGGTTTTTACGTCTTATCTGGATCTTGATCCTTCTTGTTATGTTTTTCACTCCTATTCTGGCTTCTAGGCCCCCCTTTTTGTATACAAGGGTATAGTCCCTTTCAAAAAACTATTTACCAATAATAAAAATAAATAAAGTCTCCCATGGGAGTGATTATCGTAACTCGGCACTGAACCATGAAAGGTAAAAGAGCCATCAAATTACATTTTCGAAACTGTATATTCTTCAAGGTACATCATGGATATATCTGGTACTTCCAAACTCAAGGGTTCAATACCTATTAGCGGAGATTCTGCCAGTTGATCTACGAACACCTATCCTTTTACTAACTTTTGATGAACGTATTAGATGTCAAAATCACTTAATAAGATGATCCAATTATCCATATTTCTAGTTAGTGCTGGTTTAGACAATAAATACTTCAAAGGGTTGACCTTTGAAATAAGATTTATTTTATTCCTAAGCATATAGTGACGTAGCTTCGGAAAGTAAACACCACAACTAGGAAATCTTTCTCAATTTGTGGATAATTTATCTCATAGGATACCAATGTCCCGCTCAAATAGTATACAACCTTTTCTCTCTGTTCTTTGTCATACTGGGCCAACAATGCTCCAATTGAAAAATGTGTGGTAAAGATATAAAGTAACAAGGGTTCTCCTACCATGGGTGGCTTGAAAACAGGCGGTTGGCCAAGTATTCTTTTAGCAAAGTAAACACTTATTGTTTTGGTCCCTAGTTGAAATTAACATCCTTAAGAAAATGTGTAAATATATGACACTTGTCTGCTAGCTATGAAATAAACCTTTTGATGGCCTAAATTTTCCCTTATAAGCTACACAACTATCTGATATTCTTAGGGGAGGTATTTCTATGATAGTAGTGACCTTTTCAGGGTCAACTTCTATTCCTCTCTATGATACAATGAATCCTAGTAATTTCCCAGATAGCACACCGAAGACACACTTCTTTGGGTTAATTCAGAATTTGTAATCCTTTAAATGCTGAAATATACACCGTAATCTTTTTGGATGTTCCTCACGGGTTCTAGATTTAGCTAGTATATCATCTATGTAATCTTCCATGATGTCACTTATCATATCATGAAATATTATAGTCATCACCCTTTGATATGTAGCGTCTACATTTTTAAGGCCAAAAGACATGACTTGGTAACAAAACATCCCCCATGGGGTTGTGAAATCCATCTTGTGTTGATCTTCTTCTACAATATTTATCTAATTGTAACTTGAGAAGCCATCCATGAGTGAAAGCATCTCATAGCCTGCTGTAGAATCGACAATCATGTCAATGTTTGGAAGAGGAAAATCATCCTTAGGACAAGATTTTTTATATCCCTGAAATCAGTACACACTCTAATACCAACTGGATTATTTTGAACTGGGACCACATTGGAGATCCACTCTAAGTAGTTGATAGGCATGATAAATCCTACTTCTAGTAACCTTTCTATCTTTGCCTTTACTAGTAAGGTGACGTGAGGATGCATCTTTCGAGCTTTTGTTTGATGGGTTTGGCATCTGCGTGTACCAAAATATTGTACACCACTAGCGTAGGATCAAGTCATGGAATTTTAGAATAAGACCAAGTGAATATGTCTACATACTCTCTTAAGAGTCATGTGAATGTTTTTTGTTCTTTGGCCGAGAGGAAGCTCCCAGATTAACTATCTGCGCGATCATCCTCCATGCTGATATTAACATCTATTATATCTTCCACTAATAAATTTGATTCATCCCCCATGCGTGTAGGATCATGAGGGAGATTGAGATCCTCCTCTATCACAAGTGTCTTAGGAATTTCTTCATCTTGAAGTGGGTACATTATATTTTCCATAGGTTGTTCATCTGTTTTCCACAAGTTCCTCAAAGATGTTTTCACTATAGGACTTCCCCCTTTTATTTCCACAAGGATTTTCTTTGGAAATTTTTCCCTTGCTCACTTTTTTACTTAAATTCCTACACAACTCTACTTCCTCTCTAAAGTATGTGCATGCGTTAAGCTGAATGGAGAACCCTTTATTGTGATCATTTATTGGAATGTTGTCTCGATTCCCGGAACTCGCCAATGGCCTCATCATTCTGAAACATGTCAATAGGTACATGTTGTTGTCAATCCCAATTCATGAGTGATGGGTAGATAATGGTTTATTGTTGAGTTATAGGGGATATGGTGGGTTTAACAGGGGTTATAGTAAGGATAGCCATATTGGAGAATAGGTTCATAGAGGAAAGGTCTTTGTAAAGACTACATCAAGAATATGTTTCTCTTTCATTTCTAGAAAAACTATCCTCACTCTCAGAAGAAGCATACTCATCATTTGAAGATTGAGACTCATATAAATGGATTCCTATACCTAATTTACCTACTATACGCTGAGGTATTGCAAGAGCTTCGACGTGCCTTGTTCTTGCAGCCACATCCACGTCCTTTATACCCCATGGAAAGAATTATCTAATTAGGATTGGGATACTTAAGTGATTTATAGTATGAAGAAATGTCATCATCATCCGGACAGAAAAAATGTCCATAAGAAACCTTTCGTCTTCTAGCAAGCTTCTAGGAGTAAAATTCTTGAAAGGGAAAGCTTCTCTTGATCTTTGAACTTTGAAAGATGGCCTATCATGTACTTGGGCTAATAGAAAATTGTTGTGAACCATTAGAGCTTGTTGTAGATCATACTCTCCACAACTACTTAGTTTGACCTTCATCTCCCATGTAGGCAAAGGAGTTTCCGAGGTGGAAGAACCATTTTCATTGATAGACAGGGTATTTGTACGATGGAAAAGTGACATGCGAGGATGATAATCCACAAGTGACCTTCCCCGTACCTAACCTACCGATGTCATGCCGAGATAGCTGGTGGTTTGAAATGCGGGTGACTTAGATGAAGTCACATTCGGGATTATGGCTAGTTTTTAATGATAGAAAAGCTATAGGTGAGGATGAGAATTGACAAGCAACTTTCCTATAGCTAACTATAGGAGGATCAGTGACTAAGATCTGGTAGTGTGATCTCCTGATAGCCAAAATGAAAAAGGGGAGATTTATAGGCTATGAGCGGGTAGCGTAAATTCCCTAGTGGTTTATCCTCCTAACTAGGATCTAAGTGTTAATCTAGTTTTAAAGTCTCCGAATTAACTTAAACTGAAAATAACAATTTACACTACTGTTGAAAGGGAAAATAATCTAAACAAAATATACAATTGAAACATTATAACTACAAGCAACAATTAAACTACCTTTATACTAAAACTAAACAAGTAAGATAACCCGGTGTGGTTATTCACCTATGCAGATGTGTGAATCTAAATAAAAGATAGCTAATTAACTTAATTGAAAACCTTCAATCCTACCTCAGAAGTGAGGAATAAATCATAGTTTCTTACAAACTATCATTCCCCATAGCTTCCCTGAAATATTGAAAGTGAGATTAACTAAAATAAAATGATTCACTACTCTATTTGATACGTTTGTAACTAGAACTTTGATAGCTCAAACCTGGCATTTACAGAAAAGTGGCAAATCTAGTTGTGTGTGACTTTGTCCCCTCAGTGTGATCTCCTCATTCCTTCGTGTCCTCATGAATCCAGAAAGTGTGTATATGATAGTATCAACAGAAGATGGTATTCAAACAATGGCAACTTTGGATATAGATTGAATACAATGTGAGTAGGAGAGGGATAGCGCAAGTGAATAGAGCTTGACTGTGTAATTCCTAGCAAGATTTATTACAGAATACAATACAAGTGCACTTGAGTTTTAGAATCTATCCTTGTGAAAAAACAAAAACCTACAACTTTAATGGATTCTAGTCTAGAAATGAAGCTATTCTATGCTAAATTGATTGTATGGAGCAGCAATGGAACAAGACTAAAACAAGAAGATTGAATGACTTCTAAACAACAAAGGAAAACTAATAACTAATGCAAAACATGAAGCTAGTAGAATTCTAAGCAAGAAATTGAAATATTGAATAAGAGAATTGAGAAGATGAGGGGCCATTTGCTTGAAAACAAGTTGGTTATTTATAACCAATGCATTTACCAGAGGGTAACTCCCATTTGAACTCTTTTACTATAAACAAAGGAAAAACACTATTAACAGGAACCAAAAACATTAATGCAAGCCAAAGTGGTTGAAGAAAGCATGTAAATTTGAATATTTACATTTAACACAATCATCAGAAGAATCTGGAAAATGTGAACAAAACCACCACCACCTGTGCAGGCGGCGGTCATCACTGACCGCCCCGTGCCCGAGGGTGGCGGTTTTGTTACGAAGCCTAAAATGCAAGAAAATAGGGGGCAAAGGGAAAAAAAAAGCACATGGAGGCTAAGCGGGGCATGCGGGATACAAGTGTATACTTGGCGAGCCTTTCTAGATTCTAAACACCTTGCAAGGAGACCTGTATCATCATTGGGGCAAGTGTAACATCGTTCGGTGGTGTAGTACCCTATAATTTCAGGTACATACATATTGCCCCCTCAGAGAAGTTTCTTAGCCATGAAGAGGCATAAAATGGTGGATCTAAGTATGGTGGTGCTGAAATGGGGAGTTAGGAGTTATACCTGACATGCCCGTGTGTTGGAGAGTCACCATCCAAGATCTCGCTACCTACAAAAATGAAAAAAAAGGGGACTTAAGTGCAGATAGGTAAAATAAATTGAGAAATAAGGCTAGATTGATATGAAAAGAGGACTTACCATCTACGTGAGGTTTAGAAATTACCTCCGTCGGTGCTCCAACCCTGTAAAAGACATTCAAAATCAAATTAAGAGGGCTATTTATATAAAATGAAGTCATTTTACTATTCATTTACACAGATTGATTTGATAGTTTTTGAGCTCTGGGACCCACGGTGACGGTTTTCGACAAGAGTATAGTCAAAATGTTTGTGGTGAGATAGCGATCATGCCTCCGAGAGTGGAACATTGACCTGCGAAGTCTCAGGTTAGTTCTTCTCGATTTATTGTTTTTAAACCTAAAATGTGGAAATGATGAAATCTTTGTCTTGGGGGTCATTTTTGAAAATATTAGTTTTAAATGTGTCTCTAGGGGGCCCATAGGGTAGGTTTATTTTTATTTAAAATGGTGTATTTTTTTGTTTTTGGGTATTTTTTAGGGTATACGACCCATTTGAGTTTGCGGGTTAGGACCACCGCCCTGTGCAGGGCGGTGGTTATGGTCCATGTACGTGAAAGCTAAAAAAGCTTTATTTTATTTATTTTTGCACTTTTAACATTTTTACATGTTTTTAGTTGTCTTTCCAATTGGATTTTAGTACTAAATTACTCCTTTTTTGTGTTTTTGGGTGTATGCAAAAGGAGTATATTAGATGGAGCTGGGAGAGGGAGTGTGATTGGATCCCAACAATGTTAGAGGCACTCTCTTAGGTAGAGTGAGATACCCTTCAGAGGGCTGGTATTTGGAGGATTACGTAGGTCCCTCACGTTGTGCCTGCTAGTCACATACTATGTGACTTATTTTCTTACTGGGAAGTGGATCGGAACAACTTCTGATTGCCAGGAGTTAGGGGTGAGTGGTCCATCACCCTAGAGGATGTTTACTGTATATTGGGGGTTCCTATCCTTGGGCGGAAACTGTCTCTTAAGATAGTAGTATTGAGATCACAAGTGGTTCAGTGGGCCACCTACATGGGAGATGAAGTTGTATCGATGGGATTGAAGAAGGGCGCGAGGATCCGCTCTATCATTGAGTCAGACATTTCCATGCTTTGCAAGGCCATCATAGGCATCCTTGCTTCAAGAATGATTGGGGACAAGGGAGGGGACACCCTCTTATATTGTTGGGCCCCCATTATTGCATAGATTGAGGGCCATGGACATGTCTACGCTTGGGGAGTAGATATCCTCGGGACTACCTACCATGATTTATACAAGGTAGTCTAATTACAGGGACAGTCACTGAGCCACCCGACTCTTGTCATGAGTTGGGTGTATGAGCATATTATCCCATATGGGAGAGGTGTAGAGGTAGAGGATCCCGGGGCCATCAGGGTAGCGAGGTGGATGGGGATGATTGTTCTTAGAGCACCCCACCAGCCAGTGGCCTCTTTGACCACTGCAGACATGGAGGCCACTCCTTATCAGGCCATGGCAGGGGTATGGGGAGAGGATACTATTACATTGATTATCCTGTCAGACTACTAACCAGTTGATAGATAGGGTGGGAAGTTGGAGATCCACCCTTTTGATAGAGTACCGCAGCAGTTCGGCCTCCCCTATAGTGACATGCTTCCTCCAATGGGGCTAGTGTATAGATCTATCTGTGAGGCTCGGGGAGGTCCTAGAGGCCAAGGTTGGACTATTGTTACCCTTGGTGTTCCTATTGCGGCCAGGAGGGTGGTACGTGCTCGAGGAGAGTTGATGCTCCTTAGGCACCCTTACTTTGGATTACCACTAGTCCCACCCATAGTAGTGATGAGCCCATTGACATGGACTCTGAGTCTAAGGAGTTCACAGGGGGAGAGACAGAGGAGGAGACAAAGGAGATGGAGATCAAGTGAGATGGGTGGGGAGATGATAGTGATCCCGAGTGGCATGACACTCGAGAGATCCTGGGGCCGAGAGGGCGAGCGAAGAGTAGAGAGGGTGACTCTGGTCTCAGAGGAGTTTCTCTCTCAGGACCTAGGTGGAGATGGTGAGTCTATTTCAGGCTATCACATTTCCCCAGACGTGGGAGAGGGAAACCGGTCGGTGGCGGCATCGGTGGTAGGTGTAGATCCTTGAGATCCTTCTCGAGGCCTAAAGATCTGAGTGAGTTGTCACTCTTCTCTTGACATTTTTTTAGTTAGAATTGTCTTAGTTTGTTATTCCCTTTTGTTTTGTTTACTCTTGGTTTTATCTTTTGATCATTTTCTAACTTGTTTTCTCCTTTACTTGTAGCGACTATTGATGAGTGGCAAGACTTGATTCGCCGAGTATGCATTGATACCTTGCTTCTCCCCTCGAGAAGACCAATGCTGAGCTTTTCGTGGATGTGGGGGAGCCTTCAGTAGCTGGTAGGCATACTGATGTTTTTGCCTCTGTCTGGCATGCGAGAAAATATCATGACTTCTCTCCACGCCGAGGTAGCCGGATATAGGATGGCTGAGCGCTTGATAAGGAGGAGTCATTCTCATAGTGAGATGACAACTACTGGTTATCACTATGAGCCCTCGGTTCATTCGAGTTTCGGCATAGCCGAGTCCTAGGTGTGGTCATGCACCCTCTGAGGGATCCCATAGGGATTGAGAGACCATTTTTGTAGCATTTTTTCAGATATCTATATGAGTGCTTTTGTACTTTTCGGGCTCATTGAGTGTTTTGACCATGCCTAGTGCATGATGGCATTATATATGAAACTTGATTTATATATATATATATATATATCTCTTTTTGGATCTAGACTCTTGGTGCCTAGAATTTTGTGACTCATTTCTACATGTGTACTTAGATGTTTTTAGAATAATTGTTTTCATGTTTTTCAGAATGTATGCAATGGATGAAAAATGATAAAAAATGTTTTACTTGTATGTTTTTGTAATGCTGATATGAGATGATACAAATATCATCGCTTTGAACTTCTTACCTCCTTGGGCAATATTTGTAATTTCTTCTTACATTGGAAAAATGTGATGAATGTAAAGTGATAAAGAGATGAACTTGCCCCAATCCCAATTCCACATAACTAGTAAGATGCGAGGGCTCAACACCAAGAGCTAGGAAGGGCACACGTTGTATGAGTTTGACTGAATGGAAAGATGAGAGACAGACAAAACATTAATAGAAACCAAACATAGACCTACACACCTATCCTACTCAGAGCTACCACCAAGCTTAGAAGGCCACTTACTTCCTAGTTTATCTAGACTTAGATTCATAAATGGCAACTTGGTTGACAAAATATGGTTTTGAGGATTTGATCTCTTTGGAATTTGGACATTTGTTTCTTTTAATAGAATTTTATTCATTTTTTTAGCATACCAAGATTTGTTAATTTGTATGTGGACCCCCACACCCTACCTCATGCTACTAGTAAGAAGCAACCAAAGGTGAGATATAGGTGAGTAGGGGCACTTCTTTCCTTTCCCAACCTCACACCACTAGTAAGAGATGTGGGTTTATCATCGAGGTTGATGGGGCAAAGAAGTGTGTAAAATAAAACATTTTGTTTTCTTGGTGCTTTTGATTTCATTTGATTTTGACATTTCTGATCTATGAATTTGGGATATCCTTTCTTTCAAAGAGATTTTAATAGGGATAGATGTGACACCAAGAAGCTTCTAGAAAAAATAGTAGGTAAGGATAACTTCACCTAGTAGAAAGAATGAGAAAACCCAAGTATGTGGGCCTTGGTATGATTTTCATCAATACTTGTCATCAAACTTGATGAGAAGATTTGAAAATACTTGATGATGTTTGAAGAGATGTGATTTGAATGTTTTTGCCAATACTTTTAGAAATTTGTAACAGATTGCTTAAGAGTAAGCTCCTAGACTACCATTTTTACAAAATGAGTGGACAAAATGAAACAACTAAATGACTAATGTAATGTAGGTAGCTATAATGTACAAGTGGTGATTTTGATGTTTTATGCGTAAAATTGTTTAAGATGCAAGGAATTGACAGTTTCACTGAATTCCTCACCTTCTAGTGTGCAAAAAAGAGATATGCATCATTTTTGTAGTCTTTCATGACTCGGTATGGGCCCAACCATTTGGGTCGGAACTTTCTTCCTTTGCCAGTTTTCTTATCGATCCGGCTGTCTAGTCTTAGAACTAGATCTCCTTCATATATTTCTTGCTCATAGAATTTTTGTTGTACTTCCCAGACATCCGGTCAAACATAGGCTCTTTGCCTTTTCTCGGTGTTTAGCCTAACCTCGTCAAGGCTTTCCAGGTTGGTTGAGAGAGGCATGCCTCCCTATAAGTTTCTTCATCCGAGAATCCTTGTAATGAGATGCAGGACTGGGTATTTCAACCTCAAGTGGGAGAACTGCTTCTGCTCCGAATACTAGCGAGAAAGGAGTTGCTCCTATTGGTGTTCTTATTGAGTTTTGATGGGCCTACAAGGATGGATATAGTTTTAAATGCCAATCTCACTTGTTCTCCTTGACCGTTTTGAGGAGAATAGATTTTAACATTTTGTTTGTCACTTTGGCTTGCCCATTGGCTTGAGGGTAGTAAAGAGAGGTCGTGTGATGGTTTATCTTGAAATTGCTACATAACTCACATATTTCATAATTTTTAAAGGACATACCATTATCTGAGATAATGACTTGTGGGACACCATACCTATAGATAATTTAGTTCAGAATGAATTTGGCAATTACCGAACCTGGTATGGTGGTGAGAGGCATGTCCTCCACCCATTTGGTAAAATATTTCATGGCTGTAATTATAAAGTTATGGCCATTGGTTGATGAGGGAGAGAATTTCCATATCAAGTCTAGACCCCACATGGAGAAGGGCCATGGGGTCACTATTGGTTACAGGGATTGTCTTTGGCATGTGAATCTCGTGAGAGAATTCTTGGCATTTATGGCACTTACATACAAATTCCACTATGTCATGTTCGAGAGTGGGCCAAAAATAGCCCATCCGATGTATTTTTCAAGTGGTGGCATGACCACCGAAGTGGCCTCCACATATCCCACTATGGGATTCATGAAGAATCTTCTTGGATTCTTCTATGTCGACGCATCTTAAAAGCATGTCGTTGAAGGCTTTACGATAGAGTACCTGTTCTAAGACAACATATTTAGCGGTAATAATGTGTAACCACCTTCTTTGTTATGATGTGGCACCTTCCGAGTATGTGTGGCCTATGATGAAATTAATGATACCAGTATACTAGGGACATGTAGAGATGGGAGGCCTAGTTTTGATGAAGTATATACACTCATTAGGAAAGTCCAGATTTACCAGATCACCTCCATCTAGTGGATTGTCAGCTAGCCAATCTGCAATTATTTTTCCCTTAATGGATTTTTGGTTTACAAATGTCAACTCAAATTCTCCCATTAAGGTTATGAAACGTCCAACCTTTTTCGATAAAGAGCCTTGCATGAAAAATGTTCGTAAATGATATGTCTTTACAATGACCCTCATTTCTTGGTTTAACATGTAATGTCTTAAATGTTTTGTTGCAAAGACTATGGAAAGGCATTCTCTCTCTACCTGTGTGTAACGTGTTTCATAATCAAGCAACGTTTGGCTAATGAAATAGACCGCACGTTCTTGTTTATCATTTTCTTCTTGAGCCAGCATGTAGGCAAGTGAGACATGGGTGGCTTATGAGTATAGGATTAGAGGGCTGTCTAGCTTGGGAGGCATTAGCGTGGGTGGAGATAATAAGAAGTCTTTAAGCGCTTGAAGGCCTCATTGCATTCTTCACCAATCAATGTTATAATCTTTCTTTAATAGATTGTTAATTGGATGAATGGAAAAACTTAGATCCGGATGAACTCATGTGGATTGCACTAAGTTTCCCAAGAAATGATCTGATTCCAAACTTGTCAGATGGTGGGATCATTTCGAGAACAGCCCGTATTTTGGCTGGATCAACATCAATCACTCGTGAAGATATAATGTAGCCCAAAATTTTTCCTCCTGTCACACCAAACACACACTTCTCTAGATTTAATGTGACATCATATTCAATTAATCATGAGAGGATGATACGGAGCACTTCTGGATGATCACAACATTTCTTGGCCTTGGCTAACAAGTCATCCACATATAATTCCACAATTTTATAGATAATATCATGGAATGTATATGTCATTGTCCGCTGATACGTAGCACCACATTCTTAAGACCAAATGGCATGACAACGTAGCAATAAGTTCCCCCAGGGAGTTATGAATGTAGTTTTGGCTTGATCTTGTTCAGATATTTTAATCTGACTATACCCTGAGAACCCATCCATTAGGGACAATAGTTCAAATCCATCTGTTGCATCAACGATAACGTCAATGGATGGTAATGGGAAGTCATCCTTGGGACAAGATTTGTTAATATCCCGATAATCTATACAAATGTGTATCTTCCCATTCTTTTTTAGGATGGGGATGATATTAGATACCCATTGTGAATAGTCAATGGGCTTGATGAATCCCACTTGGAGAAGTTTTATTACTTCCTCTTTTACCATGAGAGCCACTTTTGGATTCATTGGTCTTGACTTCTATTTAATTGGTTTTGCATCTGGTTTAGTGACAAGATTATGCACCACAACATGTGGTGTAATGCCCGTCATTTCTTTATAGTTAAATGCAAAATCCTTTTGATGTTATTTGAGGATTTGGGTGTGTATTTTTATCTCCTCCAGAGTTAATGAGGATCCCAACTTCAAAATATTTGGTTCTTCCTCCATTCCAATGTTTATGTCAATGGTTTCTTCTATTAAAGAAGTGTTACCTATTATCATTGAATCACAACACCCACATGTGCATGTATTTGAACTCACAAAGTGTGATTGGATAACATGGAGTGCTTGTCTCCAAGTTGTGGGACTTGCTACTTGAGACAGACCTCCAGAGAAAGCTGGTTCTTGCTCCTAAACTACACGCCACAATCTACTCTAATGCAAGATAAGCTAAGCTGTTCTAATCTAAATTTTCAAGAGACCGGGAGAGAGAATACATAAAATGAAAGCCTACACTAAAGCGGTGATACACTAGAAAAGGAGGGTGTGAGTAATCTCCAAATGTGTGAAATACGGAGGAAAGTGCACACTAGAAGAGGTGATGATAGTTCACCATAATCTAGCAAAATGCATTCACAACAATATTCCAAGCATACACAATGTTAGTGAATTCTGCCAAGAACATAATAATAGACACAATATTCTTGTAGAAAGATAAAAGGGGCAAGAAGAATGCAAGAAAACACAGTAGGGGAAGATACATCCACAAACTTTGTATTTTATTGCTTCTGGTATGCATAGTTCGATCTATTACAAGATAAGGGCACGGATCACCATGCAAGGAGTCCACTACAAGGGCTCGCAACGCCTTGCTGCTTCACAAAGCAATTTTGTGAGCTTTGCTACCCAAAAACTCCCTTTTATCTTTCTACAAGAATATTGTGTCTATTATTATGTTCTCAGCAGAATTCACTAACATTGTGTATGCTTGGAATATTGTTGTGAATGCATTTTGCTAGATTATGGTGAACCTGTCATCACCTCTTCTAGTGTGCACTTTCCTCTCAGTATTTCACACATTTGGAGATTGCTCTCACACCCTCCTTTTCTAGTGTATCACCGCTTTAGTGTAGGCTTTCATTTTATGTATTCTCTCTCCTGGTCTCTTGAAATTTAGATTAGAAACGATTAGCTTATCTGCATTAGAGTAGATTGTGGCGGTGTAGTTTAGGAGCAAGAACCAGCTTTCTCTGGAGGTCTTTCTCAAGTAGCAAGTCCCACAACTTGGAGACAAGCACCCATGTTATCTAATCACACTGTGAGTTCAAATACATGCACAGGGGTGCTGTGATTCGGTGATAACAGTTCTGGCACACCGGTGGGACCTTAGAGGTCTTTACTTTCATTGCAACAAGATTGATGTGCACTTGTTGTAAGTTCCAGCTTTGAAGGAGCTTTAAAATCGCACATCTGGCGACTCCAAAAGAGGCATAATCCACTGGTTTCTGCAGTCCAAGCCTGGAAAATTTATGAGAAGAATACAGACCAGGTCAAGAACTAGGGAGGAAGGATTGTTTGTTTATCTGCATCTATCTCTAGGCAGAGAAAGAAGGGGAAGAAGAGCTCAAAGATCTGCGTCTCCACCTAATAGAACTTTGTCTACACCTCCACCTGGTAGACCTTTTCTCGCATCAACAAGGGTTCTCAGACCAATCAGAATGGCGCAACCACTAAATCCCTTTGTCAATTTCACTGGTAGCAGCCACTTGCCCTCAATGCACAGAATCCAATTCAATTGCAGCATTGAAGAACATTCCATTTTTCACTGGAGAAAATCATACCACTCCTGGTGATCATGTCAAAGACATTGCTAACATCTATGCAATCCATGAGATAAATGAAATAGATGTGGCTGTCAAATTGCTGGCATCATCGTTCAAAGGGAAGGCATTGCGATGGTTTAGGAGCCTTGAAGCTGCTTCTATCACGAATTGGAATCAATTATGCATAGTTCTCCATGAGCAGTTTGGAGAGAAGGGAGACAACTTGTCTCTTCTAGAGCAATTGACAACTATCAAGAGAGCCCCAACGACCAGCTGACCGACTTCAACTTCAGATTTCAAAGGTCTTGGGATAGGATTCCGATGGCGGTCAGAAGCCAATGAGAAGGTGCTTTTCTATACTACCTTAAAGCTTTGAATTCTGATATTTCTATGTTAATTCAATCTATGGGAGGCACGACCTTACCTGCTACTTATAGCATTGCCATTAGAGCTGAAAACCGTCTTATTCAAGCTGGTAAACTGGCTCCTAGGCCTCCCATGCCCTTGTATCCAAATTTAGAAAATCCAAGTACTAGTCAAGCACCCACTTTGGCTCCTATTCCCACCCCTAGAAATCAAAGTTCAAATGAGACTTCTACCTCATCCTCTAGTGCTTCAAGTGAACTCCAAGAGGTCATGAAACAATTGCAAAATTTGGGAAATGAGCTGGTTACTATCAAAAGACAGCAAGCTCAAAGTACTAGACCGTATCAGCCTCAAGCGTAGTACCAGGCTAGGCCACCAACTCAGGCTGCAAATCAAAATCAGAACCAAGTAAGGCCTCCTGCCAATAGACCATTTCAGCCCTATAATCCCAATGTTGCATCCACATCCAAAGCTTTGGTACCGGTGCAAAATAATATGGCCCAAGAATATGATTGGTGTTTCCCGTGCAGTCAGCCACATAACCAATCAATGTTCTTTAACGGTGCATTAAATCAGGCCCTGATGGTGCAAACCATTGGTGGGTCGCAAGAGTCCACCACGAAGGAGATCAGCGAGCGAGAAGCTCCTCAGCAAGAAACATCTCTCGAATGAAACTACTCTTGTCAATTGGCGGTGAAGATTTCGTGGTATGAATCAAACACCCTCTCAAAGTGTTGCAGCCAACACAAGGTCAAAGAGGAGAAATTTGGGTGAAGAACAGCCATTGGCTTCAAGTAATCCACAAGCCGCTGGCAAACAAACTATAGATCCAAACATGCAAGGAGCATCCATACCAGCTCCTAAACCAACTCAGATGCTAGCTGCTGCTGCTCATTTACAAGGAATGAACGTGCAGGCCAAGGGAAAGCAGAGGGATACTTCATCTCCATTCAGTATCATTGATCAGATGAAGAAGACAAATATAAATATATCCATGTGGGAATCACTATCTATCCTAGGACAAAGAGATTTGCTACAAGCCGCCATGAAAGAGTCCGGTCAACTTCAAATCAACGAGTCCAAATGCAAGAGAAGGTACTCACAAATTCTGCCCAACTTTGAAGGAGATCATGGAGGAAAGCAAGGTAAAATGTTGAAGCGCCCTCCATTTTATGTTTCATTGATCGTAGGAGATAAGTTGGTGCATAATTACATGATCGATTCGGGAGCAAGCAGCTCACCATGCCAAAACAAATAGCTAATCGCTAGGGCTCCAATATGAGGTCTTCTCCAAGGGTGTAGTGCAATTAGATGGGACAACGGTGACAACGGTTGGAGTAATCAAAGGTTTGAGCCTCACACCGCACGCATGTCCTAACGCATGATGTTACAAGATGTGTCGATCATGGACCTGCCACTACTCTTTGCATTATGCTTGTCAAGAAACTTCACTTGCTAAAATTGGAGGCTATCTTTCGGCGGATTGGTCACACATGTTGTTCAGAACAAGGTATGGAACCAAAGCCACAATTAGGTCTGAACCTATTGCAAACTTTCACATTGAGCCTTACACTCCAAGCTAAGTCAATACCAACTGCTCAAAGATTTGATCGGGAGGATTATCCAAGCACTGATGAAGCTGACACCAAGGTTGGAAGCATCCCAGATTTGACTCTTGATGAATGGGCAAGCAAGGTGCATGCTTTTGATCCCTATCAAGAAATAGAAGAATCTGAGCTAGGAGTCTATTGCATACATGAAGAAAGTCAACCTATTCCCAGCATCACCAAGCCAGAACATAAAGACAAGATCAAGTATGGCAATTGTTCTTTGATGGGTCAAGGAGTAGACAAGGTGCGGGGAGGAGGAGCTATGCTCATTTCACCGCAAGGTATAAGGTATTACTCACCTTCCGTTTCCGGTTTTCTGTTCAAACAACACAGCTGAGTATGAAGCCTTCATTCATGGATTGCACTGGGCAAAGAGGAAATGCATCAGGAATTTATAGGTATTTGGTGATAGTGAGCTGATCGTGAACCAAGTCAAAGGAAAAAATGCTGCCAAGAATGATTTGTTGAAGAACTACAAAAATCGGGTATGGGATCTTATTGAAGATTTTGAAGCTTTTAGCATCATTTCCATCCCAAGAAAAAGAATGAAGCCGCTGACAGGTGGCAGCAATTGGGCTTCGTTTGATGTTGTAGAAAGTATCAAAAGTGAGAAAAATCAGCCTCATATCAAAGTGGTTGTAAGACCAGCTGTTCCGGATAACAACACAAGTTGGCAAGTCTTCGAGAATGATCAGCAAATTGTTAATTTCCTACAAGAAGAAGCTGAGTTCTCCGCCAGGAATCAAGACAAGCTGGAGCAGCAGTATGGTGACCAAGTGGTGTAGCTTAGGACTAACAAATTGCCAAAAGGCCTCATAACCTTGGAGTCAATCTTCAACCCGAATGATCAGTTCCGGAAGGAGAAGGCGAACATTCAAGTAAAGGGTGAAGATTCAGAACCTATCTTAGTAGATGAAGGCAAGACATTACAAATTGGAAAAGTAAGTACTCCACAAGAGAAATCTGATTTTGTTCAGCTTTGTCAAGAATTTCCAGATGTCTTCACCTGGACTTACAAAGATTTAAGAGGTTTCAACCCAAAGTTGGCCCAACATACTATTGAGCTGGATCCGGAATCCAAGCTTGTTAGGCAAAAGCAAAGGCTAGTAAATCCTCATATCGAACCTCTCATGAGAAGAGAGTTAAGCAAGCTCATTGAGGCCAGTATCATCTTCCCCATCAAACACTCAAGTTGGGTTGCAAACTTGGTGCCGGTAAGAAAGAGAAACAGAGAAATAAGATTATGTGTGGACTTCCGCGATCTAAATAGAGCATCTCTCAAGGATCATTATCTGCTTCCATCAATGGAACAAATATTGCAGGTTGTAGCTGGTTCAGAAAGGTTTTCATTGCTAGATGGATATTCAGGCTATAATCAGATATTGGTGAAAGAAGAAGATCAATTCAAAATGGCCTTCACTACAAAATGGGGCACATATGCTTACAAGAAGATGCCATTTGGACTGTCAAATGCTGGAGCAACATTTTAGTGAGCTATGGATATGGCGTTCAAAGGCTTGATCAACAAGATAGTGCTGGTATACCTGGATGATATCACTATCTTCTCAAAGAATGCAGCAGACCATCTCTTTCACCTCAGACAAGTATTTCAGAGGTGTAGAAGGTTTGGAGTGTCATTGAATCCAAAGAAGTGTGTATTCTTGGCACACGAAGGAAAACTGTTGGGCCACATCGTCTCTAGGGAAGGGCTAACAATTGATCCTGAAAGGGTTGAAGCCATCCGAATGCTTCCATTGCCACACCACAAGAAATCTCTCCAAAGCTTCTTAGGAAGGATAAACTTTGTCCGCAGATTTGTGCCTAATTTTGCCACTCTTGTGAAGCCTCTAACAATGATGTTGAAGAAGAATCTGGCATTCAAATGGACAGCAGAAGGCAAAGAGAGTTTCGAAGACATCAAGCATGCAATATCACAAGCTCCAACTCTTATCAACCCAGATTTTTCAAAGGACTTCATGTTGTATGCATTTGGAGGATCAGATACAATCTCAACTATCTTGACACAACTGAATAGGGAATGTTCAGAACAGCCCATAACATTCTTGATCAAACCTTGGAAGATTACGAAATAAAGTATTCTTTCATTGAAAAGCATGTCCTTGCCGTCATCAGAAGCTTGAAGAAGTTCAGACACTTGGTCTCAAACAATAAGATTCAACTACTAGTGTCTCATGCTGGTGTCAAGGACTTCCTCCTAAACAAGGATTTAAATGAGAAGAGAGCAGGTTGGATCACTCGGGTGATGGAATATGATATTGAAATCAAAGTGACCAAGCTAGTTCATGGCAAAGGATTGTGTGAGAAGCTCACTTCCAAACAATCGAGAGGCAAAAGTGAAGAGGATGTTGTCCTCCTACTACAGAATGATCAAGAACAACCAGCTGATGATGCACTCATCCCATGTTGGACTCAAGACCTTGTGCATTACCTCCAAACAGGCTTATGCCCTCCAGAAATGAGCAAGGCAAAGAGGAGATACTTCAGATTACAAGCCATTCCATATGTGCTTGTTGATGGAGTTTTGTTTAAAAGAGACATCAATGGAGTTCTATTAAGATGCATTGGAACAGGTCAAGTTGAGAAGATCATACACGAGTTCCACGACGGGGAAGCAGGAGGCCACTTTGCTCCATGAGTAACAGCTCTCAAAATCATGAAAGTTGGTTACTATTGGCCTACTGTGTTCAATGATTGCTACTCATGGGTCAAGAAATGCAGGAAATGTGCATTCTTCACGGGGAAAGAAAGGTTAGCAGCGCTGCCCCTTCGTCCAATTTCAGTGGATCAGCCATTCATGCAATGGGGATTGGACTTCATTGGGGTTATCAATCCCAATTCAAGTCAAGGCCACAAGTGGATACTTACAGCTGACAGACTATTTCACCAAGTGGACCAAAGCAGTGGCACTCAAGGAGGTAAATGAATCTAATATCTTAGATTTCTATGAAGGGATAATCACGAGGTTTGGTGCCCCTCCCACTATCATATCAGACAATGCATTGGCATTCCTTGGCACAAAGATCACTGAATGGGCTGTCAAGAATTGTGTGTATCTCAGCACTTCATCAAACTATTACCCTCAAGGTAATGGCCAAGCCGAGTCTACAAACAAGAATCTACTAAGGATCATCAGAAGGACTCTGGATGAAAACCAAAGAACTTGGCACCCAAAGCTCAAATCAGCCCTATGGGCTGATAGGATCACACCCAAGAGGTCTACAGGAAGCTCTCCATACAAGCTTGTGTATGGAAAGGAAGCAGTTCTACCCATATCACTCGAGTTGCCAGCATTGGAACTCATGAAACAGTTGGAACTAGCTGAGTTTGAACCTATGGAAATCAGGTATGCAAAGCTGATGGAATTAGAAGAGACAAGAGAGCACGCAATACAGACCATAGAAAAGGATAAAGCATTGGTCAAAAAGAGTTTTGACAAGAAAGCTAAGGCTAGGATATTGCAAACTGGAGATTTGGTACTGAAGTGGGATGTTGATCGTGTAAAACCAGGAAAGCACTCCAAGTTTGATGCCATCTGGAGTGGCCCATATATGATCATTGAATGCAAAGGTAGCAACGCTTTCCAACTGGCTAAGTTGGATGGTGAAGAATTACAGATTCCAGTCAATGAAATCTATCTCAAACGTTGCTACTAGAAAGATAGCTTCTCATCCTTGTAAATATTAATCTAGATTTTCCATTCCTCTAAGTGCTTATGCACATTGTACTGCTGTTAGAGTAGTTTTTATTTCCCTAAGTGCTTCTGCACTTGTCCTATTGCTTCTAGTATGTGCATGTTTGCAGTTCATCAAGTTCTTGGAAAAGAATTTGTCGCCATGAGAAGACCAGCTCAACAAATGTCAAATGGCTCATTGATACAAGCTTTCAAATTTCAGATTAGCTGAGAGATTATCAAACAGACTCCATGCCCAATGGATTGCTACAAGCAGCTGGCCGTTCTTCATCGCGGCAGAGATAACCCATTGAGTCGCCAATTGTTATCCAAAATTCACCCCAAGGTAAATTTTGATAACATGCATAAAATTCTTTAGTCCCAAGCAATTATATTGATTCAAGGCAAAGCATCAGGTTATTGGGGTCCCCTCATTTTTTCTAACTCCCTAGCCAAGAAAGAAAGAGCAAGCTCAAAAAAATGTGTAAAGGTTGCGAGAAGACAGTGCTCGGGCAGGAAAAATCACGAAAAATGGCTAAGTCTTAGTCTCCGGACAAATGGGACAAAAGTACGCGAGGACGCGTGGGACGCGAAAGCGTGAAATGGGCAAAGGATCGTCCGAGACAGCCGGGACAAAAGTACGTGAGGGACGCATGGGACGCGAAAGCGCGAAATGGGCGAAGACAGAGGAAAAGTCAACGTTTGACCTGCGAAACTTCAAACGGCCATAACTTTTGACTCCGAGCTCCGATTTTCACAAAATTGGACTTTCTGGAACGAGCACGACGTCCTCTATGCCACAAAAACTAGATTTCTTATTTTTAATGAGGGTAGATATATTTAATTAAGAGAAACATATTCGGCTCCAGTCAGTTAATGTTCATTCCCGTCAAATGACAGAAAACGCCTGCTAGACCCAAAATAGCTGCCCGCACTCAGAAGGCCATAACTTTTGCATTTCTCAATGAAATCGCACAAAATTGGTACCGTTGGAATCATGGTTCCGAGCCTGATGTACAAAAATCAAGAAATTCTAGATTTTATCAGAAATTGTTTGAGTTTTTTAAGAAAACGTGGCCGGATTCATAACAGTGTTTTATTTGGTAGCTGGGAGTGCAATTAAGAGGCATGATCATCATTGTTTCTCTCTTTGCAGCACATGGGACAGCATGGGGAGCCTTTTGCAAGTAATGTATAACCATTTCACTCAATTTAATGCCCTTACAGGTGGTTGAAGGGTAGATTTTGGGATTTCCATTTTCCCTTCTCTTCTCCTTCTCATTTTTTCTATAAATTGGAGTGTTGGGCTCATTGTAAAGAGGGAGTTTTTGGGTAGAAAAGCTCACAAAAATTTCTTTTGAAGCCGGTGTGTTGTAGGCCCTTGCGGTGGACTCCTTGCATGGTGATCCGTGCCCTTATCTTGTAATAGATCGAATCATGCATACCAGAAGCAATAAAATACAAAGTTTGTGGATGTATCTTCCCCTACTTGTGTTTTCTTGCATTCTTCTTGCCCCTTTTATCTTTCTACAAGAATATTGTGTCTATTATTATGTTCTTGCAGGAATTCACTAACATTGTGTATGCTTGGAATATTGTTGTGAATGCATTTTTCTAGATTATGGTGAACTGTCATCACCTCTTCTAGAGTGCACTTTCCCTCTGTATTTCACACATTTGGAGATTACTCTCACACCCTCCTTTTCTGGTGTATCACCGCTTTAGTGTAGGCTTTCATTTTATGTATTCTCTCTCCCTGGTCTCTTGGAAATTTAGATTAGAATAGTTAGCTTATCCTACATTAGAGTAGATTGTGGCAGGTAGTTTAGGAGCAAGAACCAACTTTCTCTGGAGGTCTGTCTCAAGTAGCAAGTCCCACAACTTGGAGATAGTACCCATGTTATCCAATCACACTGTGAGTTCAAATACATGCACAGGGGTGCTATGATTCAGTGATAACATTACCTTCTTCAAATTCGGTGGGGCTGGATGTAGTTCCAAGCTTTCTCCATTTTCTATCTCATATATATTGAGATCCTTCAGTGGAGGAGACTCTACCATGGGATTTCCAAAATAGGAAGAGGAATGTGGTATTAAGGAAAGATCAACTATACGGTGAGCAAGGTGTAGCTCCGCATAGGCATTTAGATATTTAAGAGTGACTCTATCATCATCAAAGTGATCCATGATAGAAAAATCATCCTCAACTTCTCCATGAGTCAAGAGTGAGTTTGTTGGTATTTTACGCACTAATGGTTTGGTATGAAGTGATACCATGAAATTTGTATCCTCCAACTCGCTATTTGGAGTGAAACGGGAAGCTGAGGTTGCTATCGAGTCTGTGAGAAGGTTTTGCTCTCGTGGGATTGCTTCAATTGATATGAAGTTAAATCCCTTACTTAGATCTAATACTGCTATTTTATAGAGTTGTAAGTGCTCAGCTCTAGTTTCATATACCTCAAAGACTTGGTTTGCAACCAATTGTGAGTCTCCTAGCACTCTAATGTTTTTGACACCCATTCTTTTAGCTAGAATGAGGCCAAGGAGGAGAGCTTCATACTCAGCCCCGTTGTTTGTACATTCAAAGTTTAATTTAAAGGTGAAAGGTAGGATATTTCCCTTAGGTGAAGTAAAGATCACTCCCGCCCCAACTCCAAAGCGACATCTAGTTCCATTGAAGTGGAGAGTCCAATACTTGTTTGGAAAAATGGATTTTCAGATATCTGTCATATCTATTTCTTTTACTTGGTTACCTATACCATAAAAAATTCATCTAATGGAAGAGAAGCGATTCCTGTGTGTGTCCCATACCTATGGAATCAAATGGTAGGAGAATAGGTAAGTCTTTCTCTAGAAACTCAAAAATTTTTAGTAGTCCCTAGTGACACCATGTTTATAACATTGGTCTCATTTTTAAGTGTTGGAATGTCCTCGAGTTGGATTTGTAACTTCTAACTCGTGGTGGGTATCAAATTTTCTTTCGGTTTGATTAATTGGTTTGATGAGTTGATTTGTTGGGAGTTCAAACTTAGACCAATGCCCGGTATTTTCCTCAAATTTGCTAGGTGTATATTGAAGGGTTTTGGGTCACCTTGTGCCACAAATATTTTCCTTAAGTGTAGAAATCTTATTTCTTGGAATAGTGTGGAAGGGATTGCCTTCATGCAGTGTATCCATGGCGGACCAAGGATCATATTATAATTGGTTTCTGATCTATAATATAAAACTCGGTGAGGACCATCTTGGGTCCTAAAGTGACTGTAAAACTATGGTTTCAATCGAAGTGGCTTTGAGGCTATCATAACCTCTTAGCGTATTTCACATTGTGGAATAGTTTGTATCTCCATATCCTAAATTTTGAAGAAAAGTGAAGGGGACTATATAAACTACTGCCACATCATCAACCATTGCATGTTTAACATAATTATTGTGGACCCAGGACTTGTAAATGTAAATTTGGGTCACCTCTTCATGCAATTTCAGCGTCACTGCATTTTGCTCATATCAAATATAAATTCGGTGTCCCTATCTCGGCTGCCCAGGTAGATAAAATTCAAAGTCTACATGGTTTACCCGCATTTCCAGAGGAGGAGTGATGTTTATTAAATGACCAAAGCCTAACGCTTCTAAGAGGGCAGCTCTGTGGGTGGGAGAGTTCTTTAACAAATCTAAAAAGGAGATGTGAGAGAAGGTTTTAGTTAAATCGTTAATTAAATCATAGGCGCCTATGGGTTTTACCAACATTTGTTGACTGTTGTCTGGTCCCAATGGATAACTTGGAGTAGGTTGATAAGAATAATCCTGTGTTCTTTTTATGGTTTCTACGGGTAGCTTGGTATCTAACTCTACCAAACCAACTATCTTGGTTTGGGGTCAAGTTCCTAGTTGGGGTGCGATTGGTGGATTTAATGAAGTTGAAGCTTCATCATCATTGTTTCTTGTTGTGACACCCTTGTTTTTTCCGTTAGGATCTAGTCTCATATTATTGTTAGAATAGTTGGGGAGTAGATCATTAAAGATCTTGAGGGTGCATTTCAAGGGAAACTACCCCTCGCATAAGCGTTTAGCGTGGGTACCACAAAATTTTCTAAAAACATATCTATAAAAGATTTGCTTTTGATCTTCTGGAAAATGATGCATGAATTTATTGTATTCATGACAAGTCCTAGTCTCATGGCCTTGAATATTGTGGAAGTCACAATATAAATTGGGATTATAATTTTGAGGCTATTGATTTAAAACCTGTTGTGGCCCAAAATTCTGATAAGGTTGCTAGTTGTTAGAGTTAAAATTTTGAGGTTGTTGCCTTTGGTTTTGACTCTAATATCCAACTAAGTTTTGATTTGGACTTTGTGTTTGGATTTTTCATCGTTGTTGTTATTGTTGTTACCATGGTGGATGATCAAAATCCACTGCATTGATTGTTGGACTAAAATTGTTATTTCACTAATTATTAGTAGGTTGCAAAATGTTTACAATGTTTTACCTTTTAACTTGATCAGTTACTCCATCGGTTGTAACTCTTCTGTTCTTGTTAAGGATCTTAGGTCCTTGATTAGTGTTCCAGGTATTAGGATAGGCTGCGGTGTTTTGATTGGGAGTGGTTGATTTCCCATTTGTCCTATATGTCTTATGACCACTATCTATCGCTACTTGGTCAATTCGGAGAGCACTCTTGAGTACTTCATCATAATTTCTTAGTGGGAACTTTTGGAATTCTTCCTTTATCTCTCTATTGATAGAATTAAGGAATAAATTGCATAGTTTCATTTGATCCATGTTTGGAGCACTTCAAGTGATGAGTAGAGAACTCATACGCCATCTTTGAATAAAATGAGCAGAGGATTCATTATGTTCTTTTTTGATATGAAAGAAATCCCTAATTCCTATTCTTACCAATTTGTTCATGTCAAAAGCTTTGATGAATTCTGATACGAGTTGTTTAAATGAGTGTATCAAAGCTTCAGATATTCGGTAATACCAATCAATGGCAATAATTTCTAAGGTCTTAGGGAATATTTTAGCAATAACCCCATCCCAAGGGAGTAATTCCCGTATGGTTGTGGCATAGGCTTTAATGTGTGTATTTGGGTCCCATTCCCCATTGTATTTGGGTAAATCAGGGAGAGGTCTTGGAAGCATAACACTTTGTATGGTGAAGTCTAGGGGCTCTTTTAAATATTCTAAATAAGTCCCTACTGCGTAGGCCTCGACCATCGATGGGGCTTGCTGAGGGGGTTGAGGTGGAATGGGTTATTGATATGGCATAACATATGCATTTGTAGGGACATAAGGGAATCCCTGTGGTTGAACGAACATCCTAGGAGAAGAGAACATGTCTCCTTGTGGTGATTTTGAATAAATGTTTAAGGAGGAACATTGTTCTAAAATGTACGGGTTGTTTGCTACCAAGCTGGGAGGTGTCATGTTTTCAACTGGAGCGGCATTTGAAAATGCGGTCCTAGTTGGTGTTTGTTGTGGGTAACTATAAGGATTTTGAGGAGGCATGCCTAACATGCCTATTCCTGTAAGGAGGTCGACCTGACTGGGATGATGTGGAGGGTTGCGGATTATTGCTTGCCCAAAGTATGAATTTTGGTTTGCTTGAGCAAGTTCCAGCCCTCAAACCTTTTCAGCTAAAGCTGAAATGACCTCCATTAGTGAAGACATAGTGCTTTTCCTTAAGGGAATTTGTTGTATAGCTTGAGGTTGTAAAGGGGTATGATACCCTACTATTAATTGATCGTTACCCTACCAAGCCTCACCGAGGGTATTTCCCATAGGTGGAGGAATGGGGGTGTTTTCCTGGAATAGGGTATCATACTGTATTTGTAAACTCCCTATAGGTGGATACATATTTTGGAAGATTTGTTTGCTTTTAGCGAAGTTTGGTAAGTACTCCTCATCCAAAAAGGGGAGTGGGTCTAATCTGCCTACCGATCTCGTGGTCCGAATAAGACCCAAGGAGATGAAGTGGATTGTCCAGTAAATGTCATATTGTTAGAGCTTGAGGGATCTGGCTATTGTGTTTGTGCAAGATGATTAAACTCCTTAATTTAGAATGAAGATCTTGAGCTAGTTCTTTGAGGGGGAGTTTGTGATGACAAGTAATTACTTGAATAGTTATCAGCCCATGCAGAAAGCGAGGGTGATGGTTATCTATTTGTTTTACTGTAGTTGACTTTGAGACCTAAGAGAGGTCTGCCATATGCATCGTATCTTGACATATTCGGGGGGTATATGAATACCCATAGAATAATGGGAAAGAGCGAAAGTGGATGGAAGAAATGAAAATAGAAAGAGGAATATTAGTTTGTTCACGCCGGGTTCACCAATTTTGTACGATGGAAAAGTGACATGTGAGGATGATAATCAACAAGTGACCTTCCCGTATCCAACCTCCCAAGGTTGTGGCGAGACAGCCAAGGGTTTGAAATGCGGGTGACTTAGATGAAATCAAAGACAGATTATGGCCGCTTTTAATGATAGAAAATCTACAGTGAGGATGAGAATCGGTAAGTAACTTTCCTATGACTAACCATGGGAGGATTAGTGACTAAGATATGGTAGTGTGATCTCCTGGTAGCTGAAATGAAAAAGGGGAGATTTAGAGGCTATGAGCGGGTAGCATAAATTCCCTAGTGGTTTATCCTCCTAACTAGGATCTAAGTGTTAATCTAGTTTTGAAGTATCTAAATTAACTTAAACCGAAAAATAACAATTTACACTCTCTTGTTGAAAGGGAAACTAATCTAAACAAAATATACGATTGAAACATTATAATTACAAGCAACAATTAAACTACCTTTATACTAAAAATAAACAAGCAAGATAACTTTGTTGTGGTTATTCACATGTGCGAGATGTGTGAATTTAAATAAAAGAAACTAATTCACTTAATTGAAAACCTTCAATCCTACCTTAGAAGTGAGGAACAAATGATAGTTTCTTAGAAACTATCATTCCCCACAGCTTCCCTGGCAATATTGAAAGTGAGCTTAACTGAAATAAAATGATTCACTACTCTATTTAATACATTTGTAACTAGAACTTTGATAGCTCAAACTGGCATTTACATAACAAAGGGAAAATCTAGTTGTGTGTGAATTTGTCCCCTCAGTGTGATCTCCTTGTTCCTTCATGTCCTCGTGAATCCAGAAAGTGTGTATATGATAGTATCAACAGAAGATGGTATTCGAACAATGATAGATTTGGATATAGACCAAATATAATGCAAGTAGGAGAGGGATAGTACAAGTGAACAGAGCTTGACTATGTAATTCCTAGTGGGATTTATTGTGGGAATACAACACAAGTGCACCAAGAGTTTTAGAATCTATCCTTGTGAAAAAACAAAACCTACAACTTTAATGGATTCTAGTCTAGAAATGAAGCTATTCTATGCTAAACTAATTGTATGGAGCAGCAATGGAACAAGACTGAAACAAGAAGATTGAATGACTTCTAAATAACAAAGGAAAACTAATAACTGATGTAAAACATAAAGCTAGTAGAATTCTAAGAAAGAAATTGAAATACTGAATAAGAGAATTGAGAAGATGAGGGGCCATTTGCTTGAAAACAAGTTGGCTATTTATAACCAATGCATTTACTAGAGGGTAACTCCCATTTGAACTCTTTTACTATAAACAAAGGAAAAACACTATTACCAGGGAACCAAAAACATTAATGCAAGCCAAAGTGGTTGAAGAAAGCATGTAAATTTGAAGATTTACGTTTGACGTGATCATCGAAAGAATCTGGAAAATGTGAAAAAACCACTACCCTGTGCAGGGCAGCGATTACATGGACCGCCCCTATCTTGGGCAGCGGTCATGGGACCGCCACCTAGGCAGGGCAGTGGTTTCATTACTGAAGCCTAAAATGCAAGAAAACAAGGGGGCAAAGGGAAAAACAAAGCATGCGGAGGCTGAGTGGGGCATGCGGGATACAAGCATATACTTGGCAAGCCTTTCTGGATTCTGAACACCTTACAAGGAGACCTGTATCATCATTGGGGCATGTGTAACATCATTCCAGTAGTGTAGTACCCTACAATTTTGGGTACGTATAGTATTTGGATCTAATCATGAAGAGAGGGCCTCTGAATGGATAGGAATGACAATCTTTATAGATGGACACTCATAGATAGAACCAAATTGCATGAATAAACAAGTAAAGATAACACCATTTCCATCCATCTAGCTAAGGTTCTAAGTCTAGGAATGTAACATTAAGATAGAATCTTAAAATAATTCTTAACTAGTATGAAAGAAATACAAAATCTAACTAAACATGCCTACTAATATGCTTGAATTATCTAACATGGGCCTAAATACACCTAAGAAGGAAATGAAATGGTCATGGTTGCTACTCCAAACAAGGTGAAATGGCCTCTCCTAATGACTACTTGGTCATTTTGGATATCCATCTACTAACCTCATTGAAGGCTTTAAGCAATGATTGAACTTGGCTATATATCATATTTATTATATGATATGCAAATCAAAGCATGGTGTAAAATATTATGGAATGAGGTGCACCTTTTATAGTTTTCCTTTTGGGAGATACTTGTATTTTGGTTCATGTGGGACTAAAAGCCCCCAAATTAGATTATAATTACTAATCATGATTAGGCTTTTCTAATCACAATTAGAGAATTACCAAGTTATTAAGAGGTGTGAAGCCTTAATCAACCACTTAGGGTCAACTAAGAGGTGAGGATAAGCTTTTGAAGTTTGTTGAGATGTTGTGGAGGTGAATGGGGTGATTTTGAGTGGTTGGAAGAGGGATTTGAGTCAATACTAGGGTATATTGACCAAAACATGGGAAAAAATAGGCTTAATTAGCTAATAAACACTAATTGTCTTTTTTGAAGAGGACTTTGACTTACAATTCAACATAAAGTGGCATCCGAATGTAAAAGGGGTTACACAATCAACAAAGCATCGTTAATTTTTTAAAGTGGTGAGAAACATTATTTAATTAGCAAAGATCACTAATTATAACATAATTGGCAAGAATGAGAGTGATTTGTGTGCATTTTTGCAATAAGATTTCAAAAGCGGAATTTATGTGTCTACACCAAATAGACTAGTTAAATGGGAAAATTATGATTCATATGATAGCTGAATTCGATGTTGATCATGACATGTGTAATAAGTTTTTAGTAAATTTCCACCTCATCGAATTTGTTTACTGACAGATGAATTTTCATTACACATCGGTATCAATACCATTAATTATTCGATCATAAGGTCCATATCTTAGTTTCAAATAATAAAATTTAATCAACTTCCACAAAGTGACTTGTGCACATTTCTTAAGAATTGAGTCAATTAGGGCACTAAGTCTGCATTAATTACGCATTCCCTAATTATTATATTGTGACCCTGTCATTATATTTGGCTGAGTACACAAATGTATAACTCATTAGTGAATGTATATAATCCTAAACATCTAGAAGGTTTACATACATAGGTATAACTTTTAAAGTTCCTTAATACATATGAGTCAATCATTTGTAATTTCAGTTACACATATACCATTCAATATATGGACTGTATTCAATTAATAAATGCAAATGTATATTTATAATCCACTAGATCCATTAATATTTATTTAAAATACTCTCTATATAGCACAAAACAAACCAAGAGTAGGACACAAGCAATCACAACTTCCTCAGATGTCTCATACCACCCGAGGGAGTCTTTATTGCAAGAACCCTAAATCTGATTTTTCATCACATTTATAGTAGTATTATTACTTCAACATAAAAAAATATAAGGTTTATAACAAAATATTTTAGAATAGAGTCATAAACAAAATGTAACTGATTTATTAATCACTTGCCAATTATATATCAATATTGATTACATATTTATAGAAAACTATCATCATTATCATTACTGAAATAATAATGATTACAATACAATATGTATTCTCAAATATAATACTTAATTAATAATCAGAAAATATGCCTTTCTATGATTAATATCACATTGAAGTATTACCTTCGCTTCTTAGTCAAATACAATACAATTAATTACATTTCTCAATTCAGAACAACATCATCAACAAATAATCACTAATACATGTCCACAAATGATTATCAAAATAATCACATCTTGTTTCAAGCATCATGCCTTACTAAAATACAATTCTTTTCATCTTTTCACAACAAGAACAAATTTATAGATTTCATCATAAGACATAGCAGTGAGCAAAGGTGTAAATCACATCTTCCTTCATAATCAACCTACAATGTTAATAACCTACATGGAAAATATTCCATTGTACATGGTCAGTTCCAACCAAATTGGCATGATAAGATCTATTTCTCCCATAATAACTTACGCCAACTAGTATTTGCATATAGGAAATACTGCATTAAGTTAAAATCTCATAAATGATCTCAAAGAACATAGTACTTATTATATCACTTTAATATTTCTCATTGCATGTACATTGATGTTCACATCACAACATCTAATTACTTAAGTTTATAAATGCAAGATATAATTGAAAGTGTGACTCAAAGATTAATCAATCATTTACATTTTCCCTAGTGAGGATATTAGTTACATCCAAGATGATAACTTCTCATTAGCTAGTTATAATCGTATCGTGTGTTCTCAATAAATAATATAAAGAACCAATCATATCAATATCACACAAATAGATACAAGTATCAAATTATATTAATCATTCATTATTATAGAAGAACTAATGATATTTTATGTTGCTCTCATATATATATATATATATATATATATATATATACATACATACATACATACATACATACATACATACATACATACATATACATATACAAATTGTATCGACACTCTACAACATGGATATACTATTGTTTATATTATTAGTGCATAATCACAATATCAAGGTAATATATCTTCGTTTTGTAACCAAATGAATTCCTTTCATCTCTCCTATATATTAAATAACATTTTTATTGTTTCATGACCCAAAATATATCATCATTCACACGACTTACTTAAGACTAAAGAACATCAAGAAGGCCCATAAGAAATCTCACACCAATAATGAATTATGAATGAGTAATAATAGCTTACGATAACACTAAAATAGGAGGTCCACGGTTCGATAAAGACTAGGTAATATTTCTACCTTAAAATCCACCAAAGGAACGAAGTGACAAGTGACTATTATGTTAGAACCAACATAATTTGCATAGTTTGAGCACATAGTCTTACAAACCTTGGCTTAAACCATTCGAACCCCTGAGATATTTTAATATTAACCTAAAAACAATATTTAATCAACTCCGAGGAGGTTAAGTATCATCCTCCTAAGGAAAACACTCACAACCGATAAGGTGAACACACAAACCATTCAAAACAATAGAAGGAAGAGTTTAGGCCTAAGAAATCAATATTATTTTGTTTTAATAGTGCAATAAATCTGGAATGACTCCCAACAAAAAATAATAACACCCAATCCACGAAATGAGGGATTTCATAGTTTAGTAGAAGAAAACCAACTCCACAATATTACAATCAACTAAAATATCTTGTGACCCATATAAACTAACAAGTTGCCATGAAAATGACTATGCCTGGTTGAAGACCAAGGATATAATACTTGAACCTTCAATATTTCGACTCCAAGTTACATGTATTTTTCCATCGATATCCCAAGTCCATCTGGGTATTTCCTATAATCTTCCCAACCGAATAAACAAATTTATGTATAAAATATACATAAATATAATATTTCATTGCCCAATCAGGTAAAAAGGGACCATCTACGGTAAGATCTAATATATGCATATTGTAGACACCTAAAATCCACTTACACAACATTTAATGCTAAGATTGCACTAATTATCCTCTTTCTTGTCATTTCCATAATAATTAGCACTTTTCTCGTTAATTAGCTAACATTCCTCTTCATATTCATTAATTAATGACCTTTCGTTAATTAATTATCCTTCCTATCATTAAAGATGTCAATTAACGACCTTTTGTTAATTAATATCCACTTCTACTTGGGTTAATTAATTATTATTAATTAATTACACTCGCAACTCTAAATCAATAAATTACCATTTATTGGATCAAATTACTCTCTTACATCCCACAAATCATACTAATTTTCCTCTAATTAGCTTTTATAAGCTTACCTCTACCTATTAATTAATCACATTTGATTAATTAAAACATCCCTCAACTCCCATGACTTACTAATGACAAATTAAACTCTTCTAAATCAAGATTACCTTTTATAAAGCAACCTTATCCATTCTTAATCTTGTTTTACCTTTATCCCACATTCATCATTTTGCTAGCCATGCCTCTTCATGCAAGCTATATAAATAACTATCCTTCTTACCTTTCTTCTTACACCATGATTTGAATAGTGCAAACTATAAGCATTTTGATCTTGAGTCATTCTCCATTGTTGGAAATAGCTTCTCCATCTTGCATCCTTTCACTCAAAATTGAGTAATATGGGAAGATCCAAAATAGCCTTGTAGCCATTCTTGGTGATATTCCATTCTCAATCCCTGAGATCAAGTAATAATCCACTTTGATTGCTTATGTTCTTCATAGGTTCATAGTTTAAGTTAGCAATCATAGAGAGTATGAAATATCTTAGCATGTAGTTTCATTTATGCATTGAAGAAGCATTTCCTTTAAGCTCTTATCTTGATGGTTCATTGTTTAATTAACATTTACTTTTGAATATATGTAGATATTAGTTTCAATTTATAGCTTAGTTAATAAAATATGAGCACATTTGGCACACCCGGAGGGACTTAATCCATTTTCCTTTGCACTTAATTTCAAGTTTTTGTAGTTAAGTTTCATTTTTGGTTACTAACCCTCTTTTTGCATATATTGACATAACTTGTTTTTATTAACTTGTTTTGTTGAGTTTGAATGTGTTGATTCTTCTTGGCAGGTATAAAAGAGGTGAATTGCTGTCAAAAATGGAATTGATGGGAAAATTTCAAGATTTTTCCATGTTTTTCATTTTTAGATCTTTTATTTTCCACATTCTACATGCTAGTTTCGTCAATTTCTTGAAAATCTTAAATTCTTGAGCATGTAGGTTAGTGTTTGATAGTTTTGAGTCTTCTATTTACATATTAATGTGGTGGGTTGCTGTCAAAATTAAATCTTGGTGAGAAAATTTCAATATTTCATCATGTTTTAATTTTTAGATCTTGCTTTTTTCATCATTCTACATGCTAGTTTTTCTAATTTATTGAAAATCTTAAATTCTTGAGCATGTAGGTTAGTTTTTGATAGTGTCAAGTCTTATATTTACATATTAATGTGGTGGGTTTCTATCAAAATTAAATTTTGGTGAGAAAATTTCAATATTTCATCATGTTTTCATTTTTAGAGCTCATTTTTTCATCATTCTACATGCTCGTTTTGCCAATTTCTTGAAAATATTAAATTCTTGAGCATGTATGTTAGTGTTTGATAGTATTGAGCCTTCTATTTACATATTAATGTGATGGGTTGTTGTCAAAATTGAATCTTGGCTATAAAAGTTGACCATTTTACATATTAAGGGACTTTTTTGACATTTTTTTAGTGCATGTCAAGTGCATACCCATGAGCATAAGAGAATATGTGTAACACATCTTCCGTAGGCCATAAATTTTGCTCCTAAAATTGAAATGAATCTATTTATTTTACACTTTGGAAAGGTATTGAAGTTAACTATGCAATGAAAACATAAATTTGGGATTTCTACTTACATAAATTACAAGTTTTTCTTTTATTTTAAAATTGGTCATTTTCTAACATGTCTAATGTTTTGATGAATGTTGTATTTTCATGCTTTACTTGATTTAGAAAAAAGTGTGCATATGATATTCTCTTGCACCTTTTGGTGATCTTGAGAATCAAAAATAACTTTTATCTCTATCTTTTTAACATTGGGATTAAACTTGGAAATTTGATTATTCATTTTGCTTAAGGGAATGAACCTTGTATAAAGTATTTTTCAATGGTCCTTTGATTTAAAGTTTTTCATTTCTATATAGTTGGGATAAAGTTTGTGTATTCTATTCTCTTGCACCTTAGGGTGATATTGAGAATCAAAATCAAATTTAGTCTTCATTCTATAACATTTGGTAAATTGGAAACTTCATCTTTTGGTTTAAGGGAATGAACATTTATCAATATTTTTGTATGGTTAATTGATTGAAAAGATTTTCTTTACTTTTTAGCTAGATTATTTGTTATGTATTCTCTTCTCTTGCATCCTTGGATGATCTTGAGAATTAAAAGTAATCCTTAATCCTCTTTTTAAATAATGTTATTTTCTTGAGAACTACTAGCACTTGAGTGCATGACCTAAAAATGCTTGTCAAAGAAAGGATTTTGAAACAAAATTAAACTACTAATAAAGTTTTTGTGTAGGTTGCCAAAAGGTTTTCAAGAAAATTACCTCCAATTAAAAAGATAAAAACACACCACAATCAACACACTTGTATTTACGTGGTTTGGATAAGGGTACGTCCCCTCCGCTTAAAACTAGGACATAACCCCTTTGACATAAGCCTTAAGCTACAATAATGGGGATGGTCCTAAAAATTAGTCCACACAAGAGGGAACCTTGTGGATGAAATTGGAAGTTCTCTCGCATAACCTACTTGATTAGTACAACCATTTGTGAGATTTAGCATCACAAGTCGTGCGTATGGAGACCCCGGTGAGAGTACATGATGGACGTATTTATTGGCCCACTTGTGCTCGAAGGGGGTAAAGTAAAGCCGATATACTCCCAAATTAGTCAGGTGTGATGTTTTGGGTAAATTGAGATCGCTTAAGATGGTCCTTTGACACCTAGTTGAGTGAACCACCTAGGAAGCTATCTTTGACCAGGATCCCACTTGGACCACATTAAAGCCAATTTGAGTTGAGAGCTATTGTTCATCCCAAAATGTGTGAAGCATTAATTTTTCTTATTTTTTCACTTGCCCTAAGGCAAGGTGAAACTCTTCCAAAGTGAGGTTAACATTTTTCAACCCTAATTGATCTACTTCCTTCACTTTATTTTGACACTTTGTTGATCAAAAGAAGAGTGACTGAATTTGCATTATCAATTGATTATTTCACCACTTTTTTTTCCGTTTACGCCCATCCATGTTTCCGGCTAGGTTTTTAAATGTCTAAAGTGTGTGGAGATGTTTTTATATCATTGGTATCCTTTTTGATCTTGATATCCAAGTCAAGATCATCATCGTAGAGATAGAATTGATTCATCACTTTGATTCTTCTTTGAACGGTTATCTTGTTTATATTGTGTCACTAAAATTTTGGTATTTACATCTTGTTTCTTGTAAACTTGACCTAAATACCTATATTTTAAGGTTACACTATATACACTTTAACAATTCCTAGGTATACTATCACTTTAGTTTGATTTCAATTATTACCTTGATTCTGAAGAGTGTTAAGTGTTACCACTTGTGCGTGTTATATCAATATCATCTTGATATCAATACCTTACTTTCTTGTAAATTTTGGTTAACATATCTTGGTGAAATTGTTGTGTCACCCACAATCATAACTGACACCCTTTGGAATATAGGTCTTGATTGATTCAAGCTCACTTTTAGTATACTTTGTTTGGGGATCACATTAACTTATTATTATTACTTACGCCTTGTTCATTTATTTGAACTTGACATAAGTGGTGACATTTTTTTAATCATCTTGAAACACCAACTATCATTTAGAAACAAACTTAGGAAGTAATTCAATGATTGATTGGTTTAAAACAAACTTTACGTGATTGTGTCTCATTCGTCACATCGAATTATCCATTTTAGACAATCACTTTGATCCATTGATTCTAAATATCATTCATTATTCTTTGGTCATTAATTTGGCTTTGTGTTTTGATATTGTGTGATTGTTCCTTGTGTTTATCCATCTCATAAACTCATTTATAGGACAATCCTTTGGGTCTTTGATCCTCTTGATCTTCTTGTTTTTTCCTAAGTTCATGGTCATTTTTGAACATATATTTCAAACCTTAGTATAAAAATTTCCTATCAAGAAACTTTTGCATCAATTGAACATTGGAAATCTTTCCTTTGTATCCTTTATGTTGCTAAAATTTTGATCAATCCGTTGACATTTATGGCTCCAAACTTGTTTTCCAAACCTTGTTAGATTATCAATCTTGAGTCATTACAATGTATGTTTTCCTTAGCTTCCCTTTTTGAAAATCACACAAGCATCCCCATATTTATGAAATTTCTAGTTTTTGTCATTATGTTGCCCAAATAAACATGAAACCTTCTTCACTTTGAATAAGTTTGATCATACAATCTAGGTGTAGGCCTTTGAACCCAACACATGCCAACAATGACTAATTATCACAAGGTCCCTTATACATACGACAATAAGGAATCAAAATTTTGGTGTTCACATCAAAATATGCCCATCATGACAAAACCTTGTTTGGTTCTTCACACTAGAGAACCCATCCTGGGTAACCCATTCCTCACCTTCATCTCATAGTCAATGGTATGGTTTAGACACTTCGATATAAATTATTATTTGGGCTACCCCACTCTTCTTCTGATTTTAATGCAAACATTTCCTCTTCTTCTAAGGATTCCATTCAAAATATTTCGTCTCGACTTTTATAATGATTCGGATCAAAACTACTATTCAGATTCATCTAATTCGACTCCTATGTCACGGTCCTCCCTTTCTTTATAGGACCTCTATTATCAATCACCTAAACAACTTTCTCCACCTATAAATATTTGTGTCACCACAAATTATCTTCATCATTCATCTTATGCAAATCCTACGTCATGGTCCTCCCTATCTTCGTAGGACCCTCTTCATCATACATTTAATACGACTCCTACGTCGTGGTCCTCCCTTTCTTTACAGGACCCCTTTTATTAGTCACCTCAATGATGTATTCTTCCTTTGAAGATGCACGTGACTCCAAATCCCTCCAATCAAGCATCTAATACAATTCTTGAATCACGGTCCTCTCTTTCTTCGCAACACCCTTATTATTATTCATCCAATGTGATTTATGAATAACGGTCCTCCCCTTCTTTGCAGGACCTTCTTCATCAATCACTCCCACGAATTCTTCTTTCTTTGAAGATTCATGTGACTCATAGTCCTTCTAGTTAAACATTTAAATTGACCCATGAATCGTAATCTACAAACTTTGGACTTAATCCTACTAGTTTATAGATAATATACCATCATGTAGGTAGGTCCACACCACCTTCTTATACTCCCGAGACATCTAGCTCCAAATTCTCTTCATCCCCCATGTCATCTTCTTCTATCAATCATCATTAAACATCTTCTAAGTCTTCCAAACCAATTGAACCTCTTTCTTCCAATCAACCCCTAGTGGTTGATCAACAACTCATACTGATTGATCTCTTTCAAAATGAAGAAACAATCATGGCCTTTATAGGGGCACACAAATATATCTCTTTAACAAATTACGAGCAAGGATTCTCTTTAGACTTCGATGTGTCTACGTATTGTGAGGAAAAGGATGATTCCTTTATCAAGAAATAGAGGAAGAGCCTCAGATCATCACGAACTTGATGCTCCTCTTATTCTTCCATATTCATAATCTTCATTATGTGAGGAAACTCCTAGGTCTTGCATTGATCCATGGCCTATCTTCTCATCACCTAATCACTCTTTTTCTATCATAATTCCTCAATCACAATCTCTTATGGGGTCAACATCAAGTAACCCTTCATCTTCATCTAGGTGTGGGTCACCTTCTAGTAGCCCTCCCTCTACTATTTTTGGGATATTTTCAAGTGGTCCATAATCTTATATTATTGGGACACATCCTAGTAGCCCATCATCTTACATCTATGGTTCACATCCTAGTAGCCATTCTTCTTCTATTCTTGGCTCACATCCTAGCGAGATCTTCTTCGTCTATCTGGGGGCCACATCCAAGTATCCTTCCATCTTCTATTTTTGGCTCGCCTCCTGTTAGCTCATCTTCCTCAATTCTTACACCATATCCTTTTTGTCCATCACATTTTCCTTCTACCAATGATTATGGAAAGCCCATCATCATTTCTCATATCAATTCTAAATTTCCATGTTCTTCTCCCACTTCCCGGGATCAGAAAAGTCACGCATTAGCTTATAAAAAACCCTAGACAAGTTCTTTATCAAGCCAAGATAAAAAATCTGAAGAGATCCAAAGCTCCCAACAACTCAAATGATCATAAAATCCAAAATCAAACAAAATTACAGAATGCACACCAATGTACCCATAAAGTATGGTGTAAAGTGTAGAAACCTATGGATAGGAAGCTCAAAATCCCACATATGAAACCCATGTTTCAAAACAAATCACATTAATTTTTTGAGTGTAAACTCACCATGATAATTAAGATCAAGGATAATGTCACTCTTGATAAACAAATATGCTTAGTCTCCCTTATCAAGGAAGTCACACACATCGTTGTTGGATCCTATCACACAGAGTGACATTGTTGGTCCCAACTTCCAAAAAATCTATTTAAAAATATCATAAAATGGTTAAAAAAGGAGAAAACATTAAAACATTACAAAAACAAAATCAAAGGTAAAAAGATCAAACATCATAATCAGGTATTGTGTACACATGGATGTTCTTTCTTCCCTTTCTTTCATATTCCTCTACAAGTCATCCACCATTTTCATCCCTTCGATGATATTTTGGTTAGCTTATTTTGTACACATTTTGTGACATTTATCTCTATGGTATCCATTTTACCTTGGTATTTCATAACCTTGGTAAATTAAAGAACGACTGACCTCTTAGAGATCCTATCACTATCTACATATAATAAACTTATTGGGAAGAATTTTTGGGTATATTTGTTGACACTAGCCAATGTTTTCATCATAATCACTTCCAAATCCTTCCATTAAGCCATCAATGGTTCTTAAACCCTTGTTAAACAAGAGAGCTGAAATAAGTTTTCGAAGCAAAAGATTCAAAATTAATCAATTGAAAAGAAAAATATAAAAGAAAACACAAATTGATATATAACTCTCCCTTTGGGTATTTCCAATAATCTCTACCGGGCTATGAGCACTGACTAGAATTAGAGAAATGTTGTGATTACAATCAAATGCATCTCCGTCAAGGCTATGGATGCCTAGCTGGTAGCGGAGAAATGTATGGCTCTCCTTCCATAATTCATTCACACATCACCTTTCAAACTAAATCATTCCTACACATTGGCTAGTGTCTTCACTTATTGTCTACCAAATATTTTCTTCAAGAGGTAATTCATTTCCATGTGCACATGCGGGATATCAATGAGTAAACATGATTAGTATGTTACCAAGTGTTACTTTTTGGACCTTTTTCAAACTCTTGCTTTAGCGCATCTCTTGTCTCATGATTTGTGCCTTTAGCTAATCACTTTTTCATCAACCACCTTCTAAATATTTTCATAGCATCCTTTGTTCTTCAAAAATCATTTAGAACATCCATGTGTATTAGATGTCCTCTTTTCCATGTTTGTAGGCACCTTTTTCCCCTTTTAATAAATCAATCACCCACTTCCTTTCTCTCATGTGTTTCTTGGCTAGCTTACGCTGGGGGCATCCTTTCTCATTTATGATTGAACCTATTTTATATTTTCCTTGATCCCCTTCTACGTGTGAAGATTTTATCTTTGAATACTCCCACCTAATCACTGGGGCATGTCACATCTTCACTTTCTCACACGCATGGAATTCTTCCCTTGTGTATCCCATCTATTGTTGGGGGCATCCATGTTTTGTATGTACATAGTTTCAAAAAACTTTCAAAATAAAAAACATTCAAATATGTTTCTAAAAATTAAAAACAATAAAAATCATCCTACAAAATGTTGCTCTTTATTTCTCACCTGTTCTTTTGCATGAATCATGGATCATCTTGATCTACCTCCATTAAAAATATGGTTTGCTTAATATGTCTATACTCTGGGGCACAATGAGTTGTTTGGTATTGTTTCATAGTGCACTACTTTTCATAGGACCCAAGTGTCCTCCATTATTCCCCTTGCATGTATCCTTGCTTGGGACACCATATTTTAACCCTTGTCATTAATTTTCACGGTTAGAATCAAAGCTTGATAACAAAAACATTGTATTATGTTTCTCTTAGGTTATCTTGTTTACTTTCTTGTATTACATTGCATTATGTATATTGCAAGGAGTTAGACATATTTTACTTTCTCGTATTTCATTGAATTTTGTATTTTGCATGAATTTTGTGTTTTTGGCTATGGAAATTTGTTCGTATATGGATTTACATGTCATACTACACTTCTGTTCATTCTTTTTAATAAGGACCGATGACATCGATCATAAACAAAATGATGAAATAAATTTGGTTTTTACATCGGCAAGATGATAGATATATTCATCTCTTTTCATCTTCATTTTTCTTCCATATCACTTTCCTTCTATCAACACTTTTCTTCAAAAGAAAATTGGGGTAATAGGGATCAATTCTTCTACTTCTTCTATTATTTTCTTTCATCTTTTCGATCATCAATCACCCTCTTTCATCACCCCCTCGACACTTGAGAGGGAATCCTTCATTCTATTAATTTTTCCTTCTATATTTTCAAAAAAAAAAATTGTTTGTACTTGTATACTATCTTTGAAGTGGCGTCACTTACGCCACCCAAAGAGGGGAAAACGTAGACACCTAAAATCCGCTTACACAAGCTTTAATGCTAAGATTGCACTAATTATCCTCTTTCTCATCATTTCCATAATAATTAGTACTTTTATACTAATTAGCTAACATTCCTCTTCATATTCATTAATTAATGACCTTTCATTAATTAATCAACCTTCCTATCATTAAAGATGTCAATTAACGACCTTTCGTTAATTAATATCCACTTCTACTTGGGTTAGTTAATTATTATTAATTAATTACACTCGCAACTCTAAATCAATAAATTACCATTTATTGGATCAAATTCCTCTCTTACATCCTACAAATCATATTAATTTTCCTCTAATTAGCTTCTATAAGCTTACCTCTACCTATTAATTAATCACCTTTGATTAATTAAAACATCCCCCAACTCCCATGACTTACTAATGACAAATTAAACTCTTCTAAATCAAGATTACCTTTTATAAAGCAACCTTATCCATTCCTAATCTTGTTTTACCTTTATCCCACATTCATCAATTTGCTAGCCTTGCCTCTTCATGCAAGCTATATAAAGAACCCTCCTTCTTACCTTTCTTCTTACACCATGCTTTGAATAGTGCAAACTATAAGCATTTTGATCTTGATTCATTCTCCATTGTTGGAAATAGCTTCTCCATCTTGCATCCTTTCACTCAAAATTGAGTTATATGGGAATATCCAAAGTGGCCTTGTAGCTATTTTTGGTGATATTTTGTTCTCAATCTTTGAGATCAAGCAATAATCCACTTTGATTGCTTATGTCTTCATAGGTTCATAGTTTAAGTTAGTAATCATAGAGAGTAGGCAATAACTTAGCATGTAGTTTCATTTATCCATTGAAGAAGCATTTCCTTTAAGATCTTATCTTGATGGTTCATTTTTAATTAGAATTTTCTTTTGAAGTAATGTAGATATTAGTTTCAATTTATAGCTTAGTTAATAAAACATGAGCACACATATATATTCATTTAGGGTTTCACACTTTCCCACAACCATATATCAGTATCTACAATAACCATAAATATATTGATGTAGAAAGGGGTTTGATATGTCATAATACCATTTTAAATATAACAACCCAATTTGTAGAGTTTGTATTAATACAATAACTGTATTATCCAATGTTATCACAAATATATAACTAAAACCACCTTTTCGAGGTAATATTTCTAAGAAAAGTTATTTAATATTACTATGATAACATTATATTTTCCTAGAATCATTCATTTTCAAAGAGCAAACAATGTATATTCCAAATTTAAGCTAATCAACAAAAACTCAAATCCACATGGAGCTAACAAAGCTTAATACAAAATTTTATATATGAAAATAACATGAGGAGCAATGTGTTAAAGAAGAGATAGAGCCAATCATACTTGGTAGTGCTTCTCTTTTATTTTCCAAGTTCTCCTTTGCAAGCTCTACTCTAATCCAATGCCACAGAAAATCAGAATCTCCCAAAGTTATTCATACTTATTTATTACAACAAATATAAATGTAACCCTCTATTTTCTCAACTCCCAGTTAAGGGATACATGCAGAGCTTACACATATTCAACCCCAAATTAGAAAAACAATAACAATGAAATAAAACCAACCTTATTTCCCTAAAACCATCTGTGGTGTTTCCCAAGGAAGTGGTTTGAATCCCCAAACAATCAATGCATACGAGGAAAGTAACAATCCCCTCCTTAATTCATGTCGCCCATTACATCCATTCAAATTCAAAGGATTTTCAAATTCTCACATAACAACCACTTGCTTGTTATTTTATTTATGGTTGTAGTTGTGACCTCCAAATTTTGATAGGTTTTCCACCAAATTTTATGGTGATGAAAATTAAATACAAACTCATAAATATGGCAATGAGTACATGATGAGAAGGAGGTGGTGACAACTCACCCCATAACACATAGATTCAAAATTTGAATCTATGACCATAATTCAATATAATTTTGGGCCCTTAACTATTAATACCCTTAGTTAAGATTTATCATTTTTAAACATCAACATTGTTATCTATTATTAGGTCCCTTAAAACTTATGCCATAAAACATAATTCCCCTTAGCATGTTGGCTCTAGACCTGAGCTTAGGGAATTATAAAATTTATCGATAAGAAATTTGAACCAGGATATTATTCTAAAGCATCATGCTTTTATAATAATCAAATGGGTCCCTCAATTAATTAAAATAGGCCTAATTAAGGTTAGAAGCAAATGTGTTCACATTAGACCTTAACACCGTATTAGGAGACTAGATATTTGAATAACATCAAATTTATCTTGGATTTACTTTAGGATCATAACACTAATGCCAAATCATATTAAATTATAAACCAAAGTTGTTAATAATTAAAAAACAAATTACAACTTATATAAAGTATAAGTTAGAACCCAAGTATTTGTTAAGCTTAATCCAATAACATACCACCAAGTACAAAATGATATTGACAATGATACCCAAGTATGTTAGCTCAATTAAGTTCAATCACATTTTTTTGACATGCTACAAATATTCAAAAATATTCCTACTCCATCAACTTGAATTAGCTAAGCAAGAAAATAGAAATATACAAAACTCGAAAGACACGGGGTTTAATGATGCCCATAGATGTTGATTGAAAATGCTCTATATTATGCTCAATGAAAGATGTGTAAAAATCTTTTTCTGTGAGGAAAAGTTGTGATCAAAGAAATGACAAAAGATATGATTAGAAAAATGGATAAGTGAGCTACTCGGAAAAGGTAGATTCTCGAGAATCTAAAGGGCTTCCTTGAAGGATGTCATCTTGTTGTTTAAACAATTAAGTGGATTGAAATAAAAAATTGATACATGATAACTGATATAAGATAAATATATATGTCAAATTATAAGATGATACCAAAGAAGATGTGATATAGATAAGAAAGAGATAAGATAAGGACTATGGATCAAACTCAATCTTGAAAGGCAAGTCCAGTTCTGTTATGCCTCGTATGCAACCCAATCATGTTCGGATTTGATGAGTATGTAGTAGAAGTATTCTTGCTAGTAGTATTCTACTTTTGCTTGATGGATTTTGTTAGTGAACTCAAAAATGTTGTCCAATTCATCCAAAGGAACATGATGGATGGCGCATAAAGTTAGATCATGCAAGATATCATATTGTTCCCAATAGAAAGGGTGTCAAATAATTAGCAAATAATGAATGTTGTTGATTTCATGAGAAGGGCCACCAATTTCCATCTAACATTGATCCATGCTTAGAAAAATGTTAGTAACAAAAAGGCATGATATGACAGATTAAATATATCGAATGAAAATTGATGAAAATTGTAGAAAGATAAAAGTGATAGGAATCATTGGTGATTCGGGTGATTTGTAAGAGATTGATAAATTTGAATGTTTAAAGATTTATATGAATGTTTTTATAGTTATATATTCATTAGAAATAATGTAAAATTAGTGAATAAATGAACAATAAATACCGGATGTTGATATGGAATTAAATGAAGTGCCTAACCTTGATGAATGGTGATACATGTAGGTGGTGTAATCTATTGATTGAGTAATGGAGTGTTTATCCACAAGAGCTCCAAAAATGGCCTAGAAATTCTTGTTGATCGATGATAATGCCACTAAGTGATGATCCAAATACTCGGTATTCGGAGATATATACAAAATTTTCGATCTCGATGAAAAGATGGAATTCATGAACTAAAGTTAGGGATACTAGAGAGAGGATAGAAAAGTATCTTAAATAATCAATGGAAATTACGTGAATCTCTAGAGATTTTAGGATGTTTGAGATTTTTGAGGAAAATGGTTGAAACAACTTCCAAATCAAGGCTATTTGATTTGGATTTCGAGTAGATAATTTGTTGGATGGTTGGGGACATGTTGTGTTTGTTTTGGAGGGTGACAAAATAGGTTAGATTATACTTGATTTTGTTTATGTTTGGATTTTTCTAATTTAGGTTTATAGATGAAAATTATTTTTTTTTCCAAATAAGGGATTTAGAAATAGATTAAAAGTGGTCTTAGATGGATTTTAGGGAATAAATAGATTTAGGTTGATTTGCATGGTTCGAGAAAATGATAATGTTAATCTAGGTGGTTAGGTCTTATTTTAGGTAGAGGAAAAATAAGAATTTTCATGTGTAAAAGTGATTAAAGTAAAATATTGTGGAATATTAGACTTAGGATAAATGATTTTGATAATATAATGTGATTAAATGGTGTGTATGATGAAATATTAATACATTTAATTAATTGATTAAATAAAAATTGGGGGGTGATGAAGGGCATAAGTATGGGATGTTGATGTGTTTATTTAATGGGACAAGGGTGAGGGATGTAGTGTATGACTTAGGATATGAAATATTAATGTATTTAATTAATTGAATGAATAAATATGGGGGTAGATTTTTAGTGTCTACATTTTCCCTTGTTTCTCTAGCGGTTTAATAACAAAGCATTAGACAAAAACAATGTTTGTTTGTATGGTAATACCCCTAAAAATAGGGTGACTACAACATAGTGTAGGGAACACGTGTTTGACATTGTGATTAGATAAGTTTTTATGTGTTGTGTTCAAAAAGATTCCCTAGTCCAAGGGGTACCGAAAAAGGATTTTCTACCAAGGAATCAAATGATAGGGGAACTAAATGGATCAATACCTATAGACATATGATTCATGGAGTTAGGCTAAATAGACGGGGAAGTCAAGTGATGGGGGCCAAAGGGCACGCATCCCATAGACATATGATGAATCCCAATGTTGATTTAATTTATCTAATATTTAATGTTTCAAGGACTAGGGTTCTTTGAAAGGGACACTTTTTGGAAAAAAGTGACGATTTGATAAAAATGGGCATGGATGCCAAAAATGGGATGAATTGCTAGCGATTTGGCCAATCGCTAGCAATTTCAGAGAAATTGTCGACGATTAAGGAAATCTTCGGTGATTGCGTCGAGGTAAATTTGGGGCTATAAATAGAAGATATCAATGTGATAAGCTCATTTTAACCGAGAGAAATATGAGTTTGTAGAACAAAATTGAGTAAGAAATGTGATTTTGAGTGGAAAAGTCGATATTTAGATGCAATGACTTTATCGAGAAGGCATCGCAAACCCACTATGGTAGAGGTAAGTCATTTTGACCTTCTTTGTATGTTTTTTGTTGATTTTTGGTAGTTTTTAGAATTTTTTGTCATTTTAGGGGCATACAGATGCCCTAATTTGGAAACACAGGAATCGCTAGCGATTGATGTGAATTGTTAGCGATTCAACTATTATATGGCAGTTTTGAATTTTTGATGAAAAAAGTATGATTTTATGGAATGTTTTCAATATTTTGTAATGTTTTTAGTGTAAATTTGGTGATTGATGTTGATGTATTAGTATTGATGCTAATGTTTTTAGATATTTAGTTAATTTTTATATTAATTATATTTTGTGATGATGTTGATGTTGATATTAATGATCTTTTGATGTTTTGGATATCTTATGATAATAATACTAATGTTCGTTTATGTATTTGTTGTGTTTGCGGTGGATGCGAAGCTTACGATCTGATATCATATCCCTCTTATTTTTGATGAGGTGAGAGAAGATATGACTAATCAAAATTGGGAGCATGTAGAGTTTGTGAATTTCAATGACATTAGGGATTACATACGGATTAACGAGATGTAGGAGTTTGATGCTAGCATTACTAGAGTGATGGAATCATTCCACTTGAAATTTTTGCTTTTCCCCTCTTTGGAAAGATGACCCTCACTTTGGAGGATTTCCATTAAATTATGAGGCTACCTATCCATGGAGAGGGGATTTATATCATTAGTGAGGCTGAGGGATTGGATGTGATGTATATGTTATATGGTGATGAGGCGAGAGAATGTGTAATATGTGTCAAGGGCATTTGAGTACTATGTGTTGTATGAGCTTGAGAGGGATGATCATACCCAATGAACATGATGATGATGGCCATATCATGTTTCACTCTGCTAGATTTAGGAGGTGGCATATTTCCTTGGATGATGATGAAGGTTATATAAGAGATGATGGAGCATTGTACAGTGTTTGAGTGGGGGCCCACATTACTTGCATAGATATTTAGAGAGTTGTGGTCTTGGAAGGCCCATAAGTGGTATGGGATTGATGTTGGATTTTTATTACAGTGTTGGGCATATGATCATATTGTTATTCCTCATCCGTTGGGGCTTCCATGTGGTATTGGTTAGAGGCGAGTCATGTTTACGAGATGGCGTAGGACAAGGAATGGGGGCGAAGAAGAAGAGAGCTACCTTTTATATATATTTATTATTTGGGATACATGTATGGGATTTTATTTAGAGGCCTCGCTTAAATTTTCATGATTGTCCCGACTATGAGCATGATCCGAATGACACACAACATGATATATGGGTGCAGACTCGTAGAGCAGGAGGGCATGAACCATTATATTTTGATCAAGTGAGGAGACAATTTAGATTGATTGAGGGTGTGCACAGAGTATACTGATCCATATAGATGGGAGGATGGAGATATAAATACACTAAGGGAAGTTATGGTGAGGCCCTTGATAATTATTGAGAATGAGGGAGATATGGGCCTTTATGATGATGGTGACATTGTGTTGATTGATGATGTAGGAGTTACTGTAGAGTATAGGGCTTGATGGACTCATTCATTGAGATATTTTTGATAGGTACCTATTATTACATCATTTTAGATGGGCCCATGCTCAATTGGAGAGAGGATCGAGGAACAGGGAGGTGATCTAGGTGTGTCGATGATGAGGATGAGGAGGAGGGTGATGATGATATTACGTAGCTATTGTATAGGTGATGGCCGAGAAGTTCATGGTGGATGGCTATATCGACATGGCTTAGTGAGAGAGATGATCTCATGGGAGTCGTGGATGTTTTGATTTCTTAGCGGGATGATGTAGTGACCGAGCTAGAAAATGTAGTTCTTGAGTGGGATGGGCTTAGGATTCAGTTGGATCAAGCTATTATTGATAAGGATGGATACTATTAGCAACAAGATGCACTTGAAGAAGGCCTTGGGGATTACATGGTCTTCTATTTCTAGTGCAGAGTTAGTAGTAATGGCATGGTCTCGTGGATATAGGGAATCTGTTAGTGCAAAATCATAGCACCCCTGGATGTTGATCAGATTTCTAGTTTGATCACTCTAGCATCCAGTGTGATTGCACAACATTGAATCCTTTCTCCAAGTGTGGGACTTGCGAAATGAGAAAGGAATCTCCAGAGAAGGCTGGTTCCTCTTCCTAAACTACCTGCCACAAGCTATTCCAGTGCAAGCAAGCTAATCTAAACCTAATCTAACCATGCCAAGGAGACACAGAGAGAGAGAAAAGAAAAAACAGAGCCTATACTAAAATGGTGATACACCAGAGAAGGAAAATGTTGAACATCTATCAAAACTGCCATGGAACAAAGAGAGGTGAGCGATGGGAAGGATGGACAGATGCATCACAAGCCCAAGGATAGATTTCACATAGAAAATGTCCCAAAACTCCATGAACATAGCTCCAAACCTGCAATGAACATTCAAACGTGCACAAATACCTGCAATGAAGAGAGGTAAGAAGAAAACAAGAAAAAAGGAGCAAGGATGGACAGATGCATCACAAAACACATTTTTGTTGCTCCAGAAGTTTGCACGTGAACATCATTTCAATAGTAAAAGGAAAAAACACCATTACGAGTAGTAGGGAGGAGGTTCAAACTCCATTTTCAACCCTAGAGAAGAAAATAAGGGACAAAGCAGAGTCGAAAAGATGAACCACTTGTAATAATCCCTCCAAAATGAGCCAAATCTGGCTTTTACATTGCATGGGTCGAGCCCATGAGAGAGAAAATGTACAAAAACATGGGAACCCATTCCTCCTTGACTGTAAATGCATTAAATTAGCATGGAGGACCTTACAAACCCATACCCTGTCATTTTGACCAAATGGGAGGAGAGTGCAACCCATTCTGTATTAAATTTGGTCGCTGAAATGTCACTTCTGGCCATGAACACGTACCAGAAATGTTTTTGAATTTTCTCTCTCCAAACTAAACCAAAATTAGAGATTGACCATGGAATCCTGTAGATAATTTCATAAGATTTCCAATGATATAAAGAATGTGCAAATCCAAGCTCTGGATCAAAAGATATGGGGGTCTGAAGTTTTAGGGCAAAAATGGCCCAAAAACGGATCGGCGGGCAAAAATTTGAATTTTTCCGCGCTCCGCTGGTCGGACGCCATGTGGCAAGTGCTGATTGGATGAGAAATTCTCTCTCCTCTACCTCCCATGGGTTTCCCTTTGAAAATTTTGACTTTTCTTACACTTTGGAAAAAATTCATTTTCCCCTGCGCCCGCCACTTGGGACACGTGGCATCATTTGGTTCGTCGACAGGGGGCGGGGAAAACCTTTACCTTTTAGTTTTTCGGCCAAAAATTTTGCTAAATTTTCTAAGTCCTCCCCGAGCTCCACACTTCCCCCACCTTAGGACACATGTCCTGTGTCTATTGGCTCAGGCCGACCCTTCAAACCTCGCCCTTTGAACTTTTGGGCCCAAAAACACTTAGTCAAAATTTTTATTGCGCCTCCCCTTGTGACACGCGTCACATTCTGATTCGTTGGCGCTTTTCCGGGTCTTCGCGTCCCTCACATATTTTTGGCCGGATGTCCCAAACCATCTAGGAAAAATTTCTCCGATCCGCCCGATTCGGGCTTCCCTGTCCCTCTTTGAGGCAAAGACACGTGGCACATTTCCATTCGCTCTCGGCTCTTTTGGCTCTCTGCGTCCCGCACGTACTTTTGGCCTAGATGTCCCAAATGAAAGTTCTCTATTTCGGCCGAACCGGCCGGTTCAAGCCCTCTGTGTACTTTCGTCCCAACTATCCCAGCATCGCCTGGGACATTTCTCTGAACCACCCGAAATGGACTGACTTGTGCCAAACCGGTCGATCCGCGTCTTTCACGTACTTTTGTCCCAATCGTCCCAATCGTGCAAAACACTAGACTTAGGAAATTTTTCCCTTTTTCGGCCGAATCAGCTTTTCACGTCCCGTGCATACCTACAGCCCAGATGTCCCAATTACTGTGTGGACCACCTGGAAGCTTTTCGACCGGTTTGCACCCTGATGTCCCAACTGTCCCAAGGACCGCCTGGACTAGGACTTAGCCGATTTTCATGATTTTTCTGCCCCAAGCTTGTTTTTTGCAACTATTTCACCCTTTTTAGAACTTGCTCTTTTCTTCTTGGACAGGAGAGTTAGAAAGAAGCCGAGGGGAACCCAAAAACATGATTTTGGGCTTTGAATCAATCTATTTTCCCGGGACTTGATATTCGATACATGTTATCAAAATTACCTGGGGTGAATTTTGGATAACAGTTTTGACGACTCAATGGGGGGTCATCTACCTGCTAGATGAAGTTACCAGTTACCTAAAGCATCCATTGGGTATGGAGTCATGAGTTCTAACCTGCAACTGATCTGAACTTTGAAAACCTCCCTCTGAGCCACTTGAAACCCACTGAAATGGAGTCATTCTCACCAAAATGCCACTGAAATGGACTGTGCAAGAGCAAAACCAGCACCACAAAAACTATGTACAGAACTGAAAATCATACATGATCCAAATGGAACATGCAGAGTGTGCACAAGCACTTCTTCTACTAAAATAAAACCTACCTACTCTATTCTAACTGGAAGCAAAGGCAAGCTAAACAAACCCTGCAATTGGTTGTGAGAAATAGCTTCCCTTTCTCAAAAGTGACATCCATGCAATTGATTTAGAGCTAATCATGGCTGTTAGGATGAATGGAAAATCAACAAGAAGATGGTCTTCCACCCAAATCATCAAGGTATCAACTGAAGGCAAATTCAATACCTCTTTTAGTTGCTCTGCATTTGGATTGAAGAGGTATGACAGCTGATCCTTGGTACTTTGTAGCTCACCCTCATGCTCAGAAGCAAACATTACTGGTTTTGACTTCTCCTTTGGCTCCAATGAAGCCAAATACCTGATTGGGAAAGGTCTGATCCATTTGATATGCCCATAGCTCTGATTTTCAACTCCAAAAATGGAGTCTTCTTGTAGACCCTCTGAATGGATGGTGTGGAAGAAATGGTGAAATTCCTCTGTCCTTTCTCTTCCTCCAATGAAGAACATGAAAGATTAAAATCTTCCAATCTTGGTTCCAAAGAGCTGCTATAGGATGCAGGCTGCTGCAAATGAATGTTCTCCTTCATGACAGCAGACTCTTGTGTTTGGAATGTGGATGATGAAAGAGAGAATGGTGGAAACTCAACTGGCTCTTCTCCATCAAAACAGTCCTCCAAATCTGACAGATAAACTGCCTCATGGCTGTCCTGCTGCAAATGTTCAATCTCTCCCATGGTGTTCTCTTGATCTGTAACTTGACCACCATGGTTTCTTTCTCCCTCCAACATTGAGTTTGAGAGATCAAACTCCTCTTCAGTACTAGAACTTGAGAGAGGTGAAGTAGAAAGAAGAACTGAAGGTTCTCCTGTAGCCTGCTTTGTGCTCAAAGCCCTTGGATCTACACTTTTCTCCTCCACAGTTGGGATGTGCTCCTCTTCTTTTGGATTTGGAGCAGCTTCTCCTTCCTCCAATGTTTGAAGACAATCTTTCTCTTGATTGAACTCTTCCTCCAACATGAAGTTTGTCAAGTCAAACTCTTCAATCTGCTGCTCTAGAGGACAAGTTGGGACTGCAAGATCTTCTTCTTCTGCTGCAACAAAATCAGTCCTGACCACCATTTGTTCAACCTTAGCCTCTTCTATAGGTTTAACCATCAAGGGGATCTTCTCAATTCCAAATTTAAGAGCCAAACTTACTAAGCTCTTAATCATTTCTTCTTTTCTTGGCTCTTCCTCTTGCTGTCCTTGATGACTGATTTTTGCAATTTCTTCTTCCCCACATGGAATTGGGAATGCAAGAGGAGGGATGGGTTGTAACTCAATTGATTTGGAATTTTTTGTGGTGGTAAAGGAGGTGAAACCTCTTGTTTCTTCGAGGGAGGGGTATTTCTTTTAGATCTTGTGGAGGGGATGACTGTTTGGAAGGAAAAAGGAAAGAAGAATTGAGGTGTGGTGGAAGAATGAGAGGTGGAGACATGGGATCAACATTTGGGATAGCAAATGGGGAGTTCAGATCTTGACACTACTGAGATAAAACAGATTGGGAAAGAGGAAAAAGAAAGGCATGAGATGGCGTGCTTACCCGTTGACAAGGTTGCTCAATACTCCTCTCATACACCTCTATTTCTTCAATCCACTTTGCAAGTTGGGGCAGCATCTTCATCATGAAGTCCAGCTTCTCCTGAGGGCTGAAGTGTCTTGGAAAAGGGCCTCCCCATGGACAAGGAGTCCTGCAACCAATTTTGAAAGCTCTCATTTGAGCTGTTGCTCTGGACTGCACCATCTTTACCTCCATCTTTTGGATTTTCTCCAACAGACCAGCATCTTGCATCTGATTGTCTTCATTATATGCATACTCTTGCTCTTGGAAAGCTCCATAGCCAAACTAATTTTGGCATTGCTGCTCATATGGGTATGCATGCTGATTTTGAATTTGTTTGAAATGCTGATTTGGAGGATTTAAAAAACATGTTGGAGGTGTGAAACATTGCTGCTATTGTAAATGTGAGTTCCATGATGGAAATGAAGTCATGATTGCACAACTTCATGGAATGGAAAAGAATGAAAGGGATGGAAAGAAGGATGGATGGGAATGGATGAAAAATAGGTCTGCAACTTCAGAAATGGGTTGCTGATCAGATGGAGTCACCAGATGTGTTTGCAAGTGCCTCCAAAGGCTGAAATCTTCACAGGAACACACCAACCTACAAAAGATGAAGTGGAAGACCTCTCAGTGTCCCACCGGGCATGCCAAAACTATTAGTGCAAAATCATAGCACCCCTGGATGTTGATCATATTTCTAGTTTGATCACTCTAGCATCCAGTGTGATTACACAACATTGAATCCTTTCTCCAAGTGTGGGACTTGCGAAATGAGAAAGGAATCTCCAGAGAAGGCTGGTTCCTCTTCCTAAACTACCTGCCACAAGCTATTCCAGTGTAGGAAAGCTAATCTAAACCTAATCTAACCATGCCAAGGAGACAGAGAGAGAGAGAGAAAAGGGAAAAAACAGAGCCTACACTAAAATGGTGATACACCAGAGAAGGAAAATGTTGAACATCTATCAAAACTGCCATGGAACAAAGAGAGGTGAGCGATGGGAAGGATGGATAGATGCATCACAAGCCCAAGGATAGATTTCACACAGAAAATGTCCCAAAACTCCATGAACATAGCTCCAAACCTGTAATGAACATTCAAACATGCACAAATACATGAAATGAAGAGAGGCAAGAAGAAAACAAGCAAAAACGAGCAAGGATGGACAGATGCATCACAAAACATGTTTTTGTTGCTCCAGAAGTTTACACAGAACATCATTTCAATAGTAAAAGGCAAAAACACCATTACAGAGTAGGGGAGGAGGTTCAAACTCCATTTTCAACCCTAGAGAAGAAAAGAAGGGAGGGCAGAGTAGAAAAGATGAACAACTTGTAATAATCCCTCCAAAATGAGCCAAATCTAGCTTTTACATTGCATGGGTCAAGCCCATGAGAGAGAAAATGTACAAAAAATGGGAGCCCATTCCTCCTTGACTGTAAATGCATTAAATCAGCATGGAGGACCTTACAAACCCATACCCTATCATTTTGACGAAATGGGAGGAGAGTGCGACCCATTCTGTATTAAATTTGGTCACTGAAATGTCACTTTTGGCCATGAACACATACCAGAAACGTTTTTGAATTTTCTCTCCAAACTGAACCAAAATTAGATATTGACCATGGAATCCTGTAGATAATTTCATAAGATTTCCAATGATATAAAGAACGTGCAAATCCGAGCTCTGGATCAAAAGATATGGGGTTTGAAGTTTTAGGGCAAAAACGACCCAAAAAACGGATCGGCGGGCAAAAATTTGAATTTTTCCGCGCTCCGCTGGTCGGACGCCACGTGGCAAGCACTGATTAGACGATAAATTCTCTCTCCTCTACCTCCCGCGGGTTTCCCTTTGAAAATTTTGACTTTTCTTACACTTTGGAAAAAAATTCATTTCCCCCTGCGCCTGCCACTTGGGACACGTGGCATCATTTGGTTCGTCGACAAGGGCGCGGGAAAACCTTTACCTTTTAGTTTTTCGGCCAAAAATTTTGCTAAATTTTCTAAGTCCTCCCAAGCTCCACACTTCCCCTACCTTAGGACATGTGTCCTATGTCTATTGGCTTGGGCCGACCCTTCAAACCTCACCCTTTGAACTTTTGGGCCCAAAAACACTTAGTCAAAATTTTTATTGCGCCTCCCCTTGTGACACGCGTCACATTCTGATTCGTTGGTAGATTTTCTAGGTCTTCATGTCCCTCACGTATTTTTGGCCCGGATGTCCCAAACCATCTGGGACAAATTTCTCCGATCCGCCCGATTCGGGCTTCCCTGTCCCTCTTTGAGGCGAAGACACGTGGCACATTTCCATTCGCTCTCGGCTCTTTCGGCTCTCCGCGTCCCGCGCGTACTTTTGGCCCAGATGTCCCAAATGAAAGTTCTCTGTTTCGGCCAAACCGCGGTTCACGTCCTCTACATACTTTTGTCCCAACTATCCCGAACTACAGGACATTTCTTTGAACCGCTCGAAATGGACTGACTTGCGCCAAACCGGCCGATCCGCGTCTTTCACGTACTTTTGTCCCAACTGTCCCAACTGTGCGAAACAAAGACTTAGGCAATTTTTTCCCTTTTTCAGCCGAATCGGCTTTTCACGTCCCATGCGTACCTATGGCCTAGATGTCCCAATTGCTGCATGGACCGCTTGGAAGCTTTTCAGCCGGTTCGCGCCCCGACGTCCCAACTGTCCCAAGGACCGCCTGGACTAGGACTTAGCCGATTTTCATGATTTTTTCTGCCCCAAGCTTGTTTTTGCAACTTTTTCACCCTTTTTAGAACTTTCTCTTTTCTTCTTGGATAGGAGAGTTAGAAAGAAGCCGAGGGGACCCCAAAAACATGATTTTGGGCTTTGAATCAATCTATTTGCCTGGGACTTGGATATTCTGATGCATGTTATCAAAATTACCCTTGGGGGTGAGTTTTGGATAACAGGGAACATCTTAGTGGGCGACGGTGGCATCTATAACATGTGGTATGATTTCTATGGCTCATTATCAGACATTACGTGAAGAGTTATAGTATTATGTTGACATGGTGATCTCTCGATTAATTGAATTACGTATTATACGATGATCATTTAGCTATGAAGGTGGTGGGCCCTAGTGCAAGTGTAGTGAGTGTGAGTCACCCACTTCACGAGATCGAGAGATAGAAGGTGATGGTGAGGGAGGAGCTGGGGGTGATGCTGGAGTTTTTGGTGGTATAGGTGTCCAGGGAGGAGAGGGCAACATTGTCACTACTAGAGAGTTTATTGGAGACTTTTAGTTTACTTTGGATGATGATATGTATTGATGATAGATTTGATGTACGGATCTTGGAAGCCTTAGATGTATATGAAATTTCTATTTTGATATTTTTATATTATGATATGACATCAGTGATGATGTATGATTTTTTTATATGTATTGGATCATGATGTATTTTGGACTTTATTTATATTTATGATGGTGACATGGTTTATGGTCTATATATATTTTAATTTTTATGTGTTTATGATGATGTTATGGTATATGTTTTAATTTAAATGTGTTGGAGTATGATGGATTTTTATTTACGTAAGTATATAAATGTGATGATAGAAATTATGGTATGTTTGTATAATGTTGTTTAATGTCTAAATGATTATGTATGGCATGACTTAAAATTTTATTTTGAAATGGATTCTTATTCAAAATGTGACTAACGAGGATGGGGTAAAAATTAAATGATTACCTAATTATGGATTTGAGACATACATGATGGTTTTGAGATTTTGAAAGATATTGGAATTTTAACTTTAATAATGAAAGTTAAATGAGATTATCAATAGATAGTTACATAAGATATTTAGTAAAAAGGTGGAATGAGATAAATGTACCTTCCTAGGACATGAAAGGGGTTTTGTATTTGTATATTAATGTAGGGAATGGGTTCTCCTTTCAATGGGTTCATAAGGAAATGCCCTAGCTTTACATATTAAATTTTGAAGAAAACTAATCAATGTGGGAAGTTTGTTATAATGGGAAATTTGATCGGTGCATAAATATTTCCTAGGATACTTTGACCTTTTGAATTTGAAGGTTGATCAACGTGGGAATTCTTTTACATGGGTAGCCATCCTTTGAGGGTATGGTCTACATTTTTATGTTTTATCTTGATCTTTTACAGATAGCCATCCTTCAAGGGATTAGTCTATGATTTTAAATTGGTATCTGTCCTTAGAGGATCAATCTACTTTTTAATTTTTGGATAGTGATTTTATATTTTAAATGGTTTTCCTTTGAGGGATCATTGTATTGTATTTTTTTATAAGAAGCATCCAATGAATTTTACATACATTTTGAGTTGAGGGAAACAACCTAATGGACCATTTCAAGGAGGGGATAAGATGTGTATATTATCTACACACATGTGCCCCATGTCATGTTTTTAGTTGGTACAAGGTAGGTGGGTGTAATGATTAAGGGGTTACTTATGAAGGAAGAACTTTTCCATAGTGAAATATGTAATGAACAGAGCCGTGAAGCTTATCTTTAAGGTATATTTAGGATAATGACAAATAACCACATGCTTTCAAATCATTACTATGATAAGATGGATGGCTTTGATTGAGTGATAAAATATTATAAGTGAATACTATCATGATGGTCAATCATTTAACGGAGAAATGCCACAAGTGTAAGGCATTATGAGGTTATTTTTGGTTTCACCATCAATCGAAGCGGCGGACGATACGCTCCCGACCCATACTTGTGAGTGATGATGTATGGACCAATCCAATTAGGGGAAAAATTTCCACGTTTACTTTGTTCTAATGTCATGACATTTTAATTTTCTTTAGAGTACAAGGTAACCAGTTTTAAATTTAGACTCTTTAATATGTTTTTCTTTTAATGATTTCTTGATAGAATTCATGATGTTTGAGGGCCATTAGATGTTTTTCATCTAATAATTCAAGTTGTGTTAAGCGGTCTTGATGATATTATTCATTTGGGATGATTTATTTAAGGGATACACGAAGTGATGGAATTTGGAATTCGAGAGGATGGACAACCTCGAATCCATAGAAAAGTGAATAAGGTGTAGCTCTTGGAGGAGTATTAATGCTAGTTTGATAATCCCAGATAGAAAATGGGATTTGGAGATGCCAATTCCTGCCTACATTGTTTACTATTTTCATAAGGATTTTCACAAGTGTTTTGTCAGAGGCTTCATCCTATCCATTTTCTTGGGAATAATACGGTGATGAAAAGATGAGATTGATGTTAAAGGTGTCATAGATCTTTTTAAGTTCTTTGTTTTTAAAATATTTTCCATTTTTATGACAAGTTTATGGGGAATGGGAAAATGGCATATAATATATTGATATATGAAGTTGGTTATATGTCTGATTTAGGTGAGGTTAAAGGGATAGCTTCAACCCATTTAGTGAATTACTCAGTGGCTGTGATAATGGAATGATGTTGTTGAGATGATATAGGATTGATAACACCAATGAGGTCTAACCCCCATTGAGAGAAAGGCCATAGGTCATGAATGGGTTGTAATGCTTGACTAGGGACATGGATAAGGTCTGAATGGAGTTGGAATTTGTCATATTTATTAACATATGTGCAATAATATTTAGTGATAGTAGGAAAATAGTACCCCATATGTATGATACGTTTAGCAATAGAATTTCCACTAAAATTTCCACCATAAATACCATCATGAACTTCTTTGATTGCTTTGATTAATTCATGTGACTTAAGGAACCTTAACAAGATACCATAAAAAATATGTTTATAAAGGACACCGCCTATGATGTCAATGTGAGTGGCATGTTGAAAGAATGATCTTCTAGCACTACATGATAGGTTAGATGAGATTTTATATTTGGCAAGGTAATCATAGATTTAAGTATACCACAAATCATTTGGATCATTTTCAATAATGTTGATAGGAGGGAGTTCATTTTAATGTGAGGGGTAATCCAATCATTGAATGACCATAGATACTTGAGTGTTGTCTTTTGATTCTTCAGTTTCTAATGGGATGAGGGATCCTAAAGAGGCTATTGTGTCTATAAATTTATTAGAAGATTGTGTGATGGTTTGAATTATATAATGATAAAAAATGTTGAGGAGAAAATCAACGTTGGATTTATATTTTTGTAAGATTTCATTTTTACATTGGTATTCTCCTTTTATTCAATTAATGAAAAGTTGTGAGTCTCACTCGATTTCTAACATGTGAACACCTAGGAGAATAGTATTCATAAGTCCCATGATCAAAGCTTAATACTCTACCATGCTTTATTAGTGCATTAAAAGATAAGCTTAAATGATAAAGGAATAGGAATATCCCGGGAGGTATGAGAACAAAACTAGCACCTCCCCCTTGTTTGAATTTAGAACCATCAAACAAGAGGTCATTTTAATAGGGATAAATATGTAATCATTGATATTGTTAATTAATTCATCGAGAAAAATATTCATGATGAAGTTGGTTGTCGGGAAGGGGAGCATCAAAGAGATGGTATGCAATATCCCGACACTTAATAGATTTAGTTGATATGAATTCAAGGTCGAATTCAATCATAAGTATAAGCCATCAAGTTATATGGTCACTATGATATGGATTAGAATGAATTGTTTTAAGTGGGTTAAAGCTAGTAATGACATAGGTCTTGTGATTAATAAGATAATGATGCAGCTTGGAAGTGGAAAATTATAAAGAAAAACATAGTTTTTCAACCTCGATGTAATGAGTTTCATAATCATGAAGTTTTTATTGATATAATATACAACTTGTTCGACCCTCTCATCACGGTGAGCGAGCATGGCTCCTAGAGCATGTTCTAAAGTAGATATGTATAGATAAAATGGCTCCCCTTACGAGGTGGAGTAAGCACAGGTGGTGATAGGAGATATTGTTTAATTTCATCAAAGGCTTCTGACAGTCAAAATCCCAGTGAAAATTTACGTCCTTGCGGAGAAGATGATGGAATAGTTGACAAATATCAAAAAGTTGCAATATAAAGCATCATATGGATTGTAATTTACCTTAAAGGCTATGTAGTGTTTTAAGATTAGTTGGAGGAGGCATTTTATTGATGGCTTTAACCTTTTCTGGGTCAAATTCAATACCTTGAATAGATATGATAAATCCTAAAAAATTCCAGTGAGAACACCAAAAACACATTTTACAGGATTGAGATGAAGACAATATTGAATGAGATGAGTAAATATGGATTCAAGGATGATGAGGTGATCCTTGCATTATTTTTACTTTCCTAAGAGATCATAAACATAGTATTTGAATGTTTTGTGGATGAGGTCATGAAAAATTTAGGTTATGGCATGTTGGTAGGTAAAACTTGCATTTTTAAGTCTTGAACGACATAATGTGGTAGTAGAAGGTTCCCAAGGAGTAATAAATTAATTTTTATGTTGATCATTGGTGGTGATAATAATTTTATTATAACCTGAAAAAACATCCATGAGGGAAATAATTTCATCGCTAGTTGTCGTGTCAAAGAGTGAGCTATGTTTTGAAGGGGGAAATCATCTTTAGGATAGGAAATATTGAGATCTTTGAAGTCTATATAGATGCATAACTTGTCCAAGGATTTTGTTAAAGTAACAATGTTAGAAACCCACCGTGGATATTCAATGGGTATGATGAAGTTAGTGGATAAAATGCATTGTAACTATTCTTTAATAGGAAGAGCTATGTGAGGATGTATATTACAAAGATTTTTAATAGGATTAGTATCGGGATATGCGACGATGTTACGTAGAACAATGTTGGGATCAATTCTGGGCATATCACTATATGACCAGTAAAGGATTGATAGTAATTTTCTAAAAATGAGGTGAAGTCATCTATTTCTTGTGAATTAAGTGATTGACCAACCTTAACTATGTGAGGATCCTGAGGGGTTCCAAAGTTAATGTTGATGGTATATTCATTAAGAAGTGTTGGTGTATCAAACGGTATGGATTTTTGAAGTAAATGATCCTCAGCTCCTATACGAGAAGGATTTCCTGGTCATCATGACATTGAAGGATATATGTAGTGGGTAAATTTTATTCAACCATTTCTAGACAAATAAGAGGTAATGATTTGACAAAGTGATTGGATTGATAAGGAAGTGGTCTTAAGGATATAGTAATGAATAAAAATAGTTATGTGTGATGGAAACAATGTTGTTTATCTCCATAGGAACTTCGGGGTTTGTAGGTAATGACGGTTCAAGTTGAGTGATATATACAAATCTAGTGGGTTTGGATGGGTCGAGCTAGGTTTATCATAACCTAGACCATATTTCTCATGAGTTTTAAGATATCATTGGAAAATCAAATCATGTATTCCCTATTCATAACTAACAAGACCAAACCTTTCCATGCACAATAGTGAAGGTACACATAAGTGAAATCTATATTATCTAAGGATTCAAGTCTAATGTGAAAGGCATGGTGTGGTGTGGATTAATAAAATGGGATGAAGGATGATCACATCCCCAATAGATAAGCTTTTTTTGAATATAAACATTACCATCGGGAAACCAAAAGTCTTAGGTGAGGGGATGGAGTTGAGCATGACGAGGCATTACTCCCCTAGTGTAAGATGTTGTACAACGTCACTAAGTGAAGAGTCATCTAGTAGTTTGGATGAAGGGATGGATGTGCTAGTATATGCCTCATCAGATGATTCTAATGTGGATTTAGGCAAAAGGACATTGTTTGGATGATATATAATAGAACATTCGGTGAAGGGATTTGGATCTGTAGGACTTGTGAATGTTTGACCTTCATATTCATATTTAAGATAACGATGGAGTGTAGAAGGAACACACCACATAGTGTGTATCCAGGGGCATCCTAACAACATATTGTATTAGAAATATCCTTCTATAATGTAGAAGAGTTCATGTAAGGTCTTAACATTGAATTTAAGTGGTAGGATAACAATACCTAATGTAGGTGCGATAGTGTTGTTGAAGGATCGTAGTAGAACTGGAGTTTGAAAAATAATGGAAGGAGATAATTTAATTTGATTGAAATCAATGGATGACATAATTTTGATGGTTGTGCCCCCATAAATCATGACCCTTCTGATGAGGAAATCATTGATTTGAATGATGATAAAGAGTGGTAAGTCATGCTCTTCTAGTCTAAGCAAGGGAATCTCGTATGACTCAAATTATATGGTTGTGGATGCTTTAAGGGCCCCTACAAATTTTTTGAAAGATGAAGGGTCATATGAAGACACATATATCAACTGAAGGGATTTGATGATGGCTTGTTTATGGGAAGGTGATTTTTGTACCAGCTCATATAATGGCATTTTGATGGGAGCTTTGCTGTAACTATTTGATAATGACCCTTTGTATTGCGGTGGATAATGAGGGTAGTGCAAAAGTATTGAAATGTTGGCTTTGGGTGACATTATTTTATTAGATGCTTTAAGATCTATGGAGATAGATAATTTAGGGTTATCTAATGGAGTAGTTAACTCTAGAGGTGGAGGTATGACTACAAAATTTTTATCTTTCTTAGGCTTAGATGGATATTTGTTGTAGTTTTGTGAGTGAGAATTTATGTGTATGGTTTCAATGTGATGGGGAGATATTTTAGACATGGGTTATTTAGATTTAGAAAAATATGAATATGTCACATGTAATTTGGAAGGAAGGAAGGATAGATTACCGAGTTTCTTGGTGATCAGTTGAAAGTCCTCACAGTCATCTATGGAATGATCTTGTGTCCTATGATAATTACAAGATACATTGAAGTCATACCAATCAGGTTTCCATCCTTGAGGGTTAGATATTTTGGGAGGTGGTAAAGTTATAAGTGATTTTCGGAGGAGGTCATTTAGGATAGTGGCATAACACCCCCTAGGTACAGATGTGGATGGTAATGAAATTTTTGGGTATCTTATCCTTAGGAGGAAGTAAGAATTTGATTATAGGTTGTTGGGTTGTTTATCGCTGAGGATTCTTAGATGGTGTGACAAATGAAGGAATAGGGCCCAATGTGGAGGCTTGGTAGCTAGGCATTGGACTTGACATGATAGGTTGATTACTAGGAGTGGAAATGACCTTTCTAGGAGGAGGTGGAAGAAAATGTTGAGGGACACAATAACAATATTTTTAAAGGAAGTTATAGTAAGTGATTTTAAAAAATTGAACAACACCTATTTTATGAGGTCATTTTGTGGTTTTGGATGAGCTAGGTGTTTATGAAGGAAGAGGATTTTGAATGATGTGGTTGATGGGATTTTTATATTTTATATATTTTGGATTAGTTGGTGTAGAGATAATTGGTTTTGTAGATGGGGGGCAAATATGGTTCATGGTTTCCTAAGGCAGAGGTGTTAGTTCCAAAAATGTTGAGAGTTATCATAGTTATATTCACAAATCAAGGCATGGACATAGGTTTTGTTATTCTAGAAGATGTGATTGGTGTGGAAGTGTATCCGGTAATAACATGTGACAAGGATGGGAGAATGGTTTTAGTAATGTTCTTAGCGGATGAGGAATTGGTGGATGTCGATTTAGGTTCAGTAGATGTTGATGTTGGTTTTATAGATGTGGATTTAGATTCAATAGGTGTTGATATGGACTCAATAATGGGTAATGTTTTAGTGATGGTGTTGATAGTATGGTGAGCATGAACAACATTTTTTTGTTGATTAGTGGATGGGGTGTGATTTGGAAAGGGTTTGGAAAGGGTTTCTTGAGTATATCAATATTTTTATTTGGGGTTACATTTAGATTGTCTAATTTTAGTTCACCCTTGTAGATCAAATCTTGAAGGACATTGTGGAACATGTGAAACCTTATTTATTTCATTTCCCTTAACTCTACCTTATTTATAATAATCATTATGTCGATACCAAGTGGATTTGGATATAGATGAATAGATATGTCGGATGGATGGGAGAGATATCATGTTTTCAGAGATAAAATTATCAAATACCACACTATAAGTCTCTCCTATGGGTGTGTAACTACATTATTGATGGGAATGCTCAATAGTGGGCATTTCCTTAGGAGTAGATTTTACTACTACAATGTTGGCGGAATGATTTGGATTTGGTAGGACTGGAAGATGATTTAGATGGGAATTCAATTCATGGTTTCTTAGGATGAAGTTTAACTCAATCATCTTCTAGAGCTCACAGTTCCAACTTATGGGCCATAGTGAAGGCTTCATCAAATGTCTAGAAATATTGGATTTGTAGTGTTGTTGAAATGTGTTTAGCACATGAGCGATAGAAAAGTTCAATCAATTTGGTTTGTGGTAATGGGAAGGAAATTGATTGATTATACCCTTCTAACAGGAAATAAAGTAGGCAATGGACTTGTCCTCAAACTGTTTGATGGTGTAGAGGTCCGTGATAGTGATTTTATGGGATATGTTTACAAATAAGTGTTCTAGGAAAATTTGTGTGAGTTGTGAAAATGAGAAATAGTATTGAGGGATGCTATTATACCAATCTAGGGAAGGACCAGAAAGGGACATAGGGAAATTCCTCAGAATGAGATATTGATCATGGAATATTAGATAGAAAATGTGACTAAAATCACTAATATGTTGTTGAGGTTCTTCCATGCTATAAAATTTGATAAAATTTAGAAGTTCCCAATGAGGTGGATATTATTTATATGACACTAAGGGGTGAATGGGATCATTACAAATTTGGTCATAGGAGAGAACATTATTGGATCTTGATGAAGTGGTTTCAAGATTGGATATGTGGTTCATGAGGGATTGAATAGGATTGATTTGTGCTTGTTGTTACGAGGATGAGCCAAGTTGAAATGAGAATTGGATAGGTTGTGGATATGTGTGATACTACTTGGGGTATGATTTATTTGTAGGGAATGTTTTGTTGAGGGATGTATTGTAGATGAATATTTTTTTGAGGGATATTTTATTAATACAAAATGTTTTGTTGAGAGGGAATGCTTTTTCTGAAATGCTTTGTTGAGAGAGAATGTTTCGTTGTGGAATGTTTTGTTGTAAATTGTATTGTTGTGAAATATTTTGTTGAGGAATGTTATAGGCGAGTTATTGGGACACTAACGGTTGTGATGGTTGAATATACCGATAAGGACGTAGGATAGATGTGGTGAAAAAGGTTTTGAATAAGGTGGTGGTTGTTGGAAATCTATTATGGAGGCAGCAAAAGAAGGTTCTTATTATAGGTTGTTCTAAATAGGAATATATTGTAGTATGGAAATTAATGGTTGTGATGGTTGTGGAATATGTTGTGAGACAAGGGGTACATTAGATTGGACTGAAACATGATGAGTGGTGGTGATAACATTATTATTGATTAAAGGAACAGATGCAAGAATCGACATATTGATCTTTTGGATGGAATTATTGAATGGTTGAGAGTATGTTGGTTGATATACGAAATAGAAACAACAATCCGAGGATGCTAGAGGGGTAGATGAGGAAGCACTAGTATTGTGTTGGGGAGGTGTAAAAACAATAGAAGGCTTAGGTGAAGATGTGGGTTATTAGCTAGATATGTCTTGAGAAGATATCATATGGAGACTAAAAAAAGGAATGGAAGACACAACACTAGATGTGTCGGGTCGAATGATAGAAATGGAAGATTCAACATTTGATGTTTCAGGCTCGATTATGGATTGATATGGATATATTTGTTAGATAACATGTTTTTGGTTTGAATCGATAATATGTCCAATATAAAATGAAGGTTCAGAGAAGTATGGTTCAAATATAAAGGGTTAGAGTTGAACACCCCTAGTTAAAAGATAAGATTTAAGGGAAACAATGTTTTAATCTACATGTCTTTGAAAATAGGATCTCCACTATCAAATAAAGGAGGTTTAGATGATGTTGATTGAGAGCTAGGATAATGGAGTGGTGATAAATCTTCTATGTGGGGTTTTTGATGATGATGGATGATGATGTGCATAATCTTCATTATGTTTTCTTCTAATTTGTCCCATGCTCGTTAATGTTGAGATAAAGGAGTAGATATAATTGGTTGAGTTAGTGGGATTTGATGTTGTAATGGTGTAGGTAATGGCGTAGATAATGATGTAGACATGTTTTTTGAAGTTTGATTATGGGCTTGATGTCTAGTAAGTACCATAGTAAACAAATACACAATCACCTATAGATGAAGATAACTAAGTGAGTTAATTACAAACAACATAAAAAGTAAGAAAAATAATTTTTATATTATCTTGATTTATTTAAGAAAAGTGAAATGTGAAAAATGGCTGATGGGTCCTAGGAAATGGTAGTCTATGGCTAGTTTTAAGTATGTTTATGGTTGGTGTCCTCGATATATCCTAAGGTAGATAAGCCCCAAATCTATGTTGTTGTCGATTTGAAGCTTGGTTTTGGGGCCTACCACCTCACTTCATGGTCCCATAGTGAGATGGGAGTCAGGTGCTTGGCCAATATACCGATAGAAAATTGTTTATACTCAGCCAGAACACCGAGTCGGTTTCCCTATTGGGTGATGAAATCCCAATAGTTATCACCTAGGGAGAATTTTTTAAATGTGTTTTTGATGTTTTGAGTGATTTGGTTATGTGTGGGGGATAGATAAAGTGAATGCATCCAATTAACTTTCCTAATTAAAAAATATGTGATCAATAATAATGAAATTGTTTGATTTAAGCCCAAAATGACAAATTGATTTAGATGAAAGCAGGAAAAACAAAAATACAGTAAAAAAACAAAAATAAGGATTAGGACTCACCATGATAAATGCTTCCTTTTTACTTTCTAATTTTTTCTAGTTTTAGCAATAAAATCTAGCAAAAAGAGCTTCTAAAGACAACAACTTGCAAAACCAGGTTATCAGAAATAGAAAACACAACAAAAAATCAATGATTACCAAGAAAACTATAAAGTAATCAAAATTATTCAGAAAAACTATCAAGTGATTGATTGAATCGTTGGTGATTCACCTGATATTTGGTGATTGACTAAATTACTAGCGATTAGTAAACAAAAAACTAGAAAATAAAAAAATGATAATTTGAATGGATGATACAATTAAATAAGGGACTCTCTCCCATTGATCATGTTAAGATGTTTAGAAATATTTCTACTCCTTCACTTGAATTAACTCGAAATAAAATATAAATAAATCAACCTCGGAAGATGTGAAATTTAGTGATACCCATAGATGTTAATTGATAATGCTCAATGTTACGCTCCATGAAATATGTGTACAAGCTCCTTTCCTATGAGTAAAACATGTGATTAAAGAAACTACATAAGATATGATTAGAAAAATGGATAAGCGAGCTGCTCGAAAAGTCAATTCTAGGAATCCAAAGGGCTTCCTCAAAGGATGTCATCTCATTGTTTAAACAATTAAGTGGATTGAAATAAATAAGTGATACATGATAAACAATATAAGATAAATATATATATCAAATGATAAGATGATACCAAATAAAATATGAGATAGATAAGAAAGGGATAAGAGAAGGACTATGGCTTGAACTCAAGCTCGAAAGGAAATTCTTGTTCCTATTTTGCCTCGTATGCAGCCCAATCAAGTTTGGATTTGATGAGTATATAGTCAAAGTATGCTCACTAGTATTCTTCTACTACTTGAAAAGTTCATGAGTGAACTCGAAAAGTTTATATAATTCATCCAAAGGAGTGTGATGGATGGCGCACAAAGTCGATCATGCAAGATATCATATTGTTCCCAATAGAAAGGGTGTCAAATAATCAATAAAGATTGAATGTTGGTGATTTCATGATAAGGGACACCAATTTCCATCTAACATTGATCCATTCTTAGTAAAAATGTTAGTAAAAAGGCATAATATGACAAATTAAATATATCGAATGAAAACTAATGAAATTTACAAAAAAATAAAAGTGCCAAGAACCACTAGTAATTGATTAAATCACTAGGTATTTGGGTGATTTGTAATAGATTGATAAATTTGAATGTTTAAAGATTCATACTAATGTTTTTAGAGTTATAGATTCTTTAGAAATAATGTAAAACTAATGAATAAATGAATATGAAATACCTTGATGTTGATATGGAATTAAATGAAGTGTCTAACCTTGATGAAGGATGATGCAGGTAACTGGTGTAATCTGTAGGTTGAGTGATGGAGTGTTGATCCACAGGAGCTCCAAAAATGGCCTAAAAGTGCTTGTTGATCGATGATAATGCCACTAAGTGATGATCCAAATACTCTGGTACTCGGGAGAGATATACAAAATGTTATGAGCTCTGATGAAAAGATGGAATTCATGAACTGAAGTTAGGGATACTTGAGGAAGTTGGAAAAATAAATTAAATAATTGCTTGGTGATTACCTAAATTGCCAAAGATTTTGGGATATTTGAGATTTGTGATCCAAATGGTTGAAACACCTTCCAAATCAAGGCTATTTGATTTGTATTTCAAATAGATAATTTGTTAGGTGGTTGGGGATGTGTTGTGTTTATTTGGAGGGTGAAAAATAGGTTATATTATACTTGATTTTGTTTATGTTTGGATTTTTATAATTCATGTTTATAGATGATAATGATTTGTTTGTCGAGATAAGGGAGTTAGAAATAGATTAAAAGTGGTCTTAGATGGATTTTAGGGAATAAATAGATTTAGGTTGATTTGGGTGGTTTAGAAAATGATTAAGTTAATCTAGGTGGTTAGGTCTTATTTAGGGTAGAGGAAAAATAAGACTTTTCATGTGTAAAAGTGATGAAGGTAAAATATCATGGAATATTAAACTTAGGATAAATGATTTTGATAATATAATGTGATTAAATGGTGTGTATGTTGAAATATTAATACATTTAATCAATTGATTAAATAAAAATCTTGGGGTGATGAATGTCATAAGTATGGGATGTTGATGTATTTAATTAATGGGAAAATGGTGAGGGATATAGTGTATGACTTAGGGTATGAAATATTGATGTATTTAATTAATTGATTGAATAAATATGGGGGTGTAGATTTTCGGTGTCTACAACAACAATGAAATCACACATAATCCAACAAAGGAAACCAAGCAGAATGCAAGTCCATTGTAGAATCATGCCAAAACCCAATACATTTACCACAACAAAGTAATTAATGGTTGGGTGATACATACCCCCTTATAAGGATCATCATCTCGGTGATTCATTCCAATCATAACAAAATTAAGCAAAAAAATAATAAGTCACTTATTCAATCATCAAATATCCCAACAATATAGTCTAAAACTTGTAAGAATCAAGTTTTCAGGACTTCATAACGTTATATCCACTAATATTGGAATAAAATCATCGTTTTCCATAAAAAATATAATTTTCAGATCTGAAACTCAAATTTATCAGTTGTAACAACCTTTAAACCAACAAAACTGTCACACAATAAAAAATATGACCTAATGTTTGTCATAATAGCCATTCAATCATGTAATATTATTTATTATACGATACATATAGTCAAAAACGAGCCATATATCGTAGAAGAAACCAAGGAAAATAATAATTTTTATTTCCCACAAGTCTTCCTAAGCTATTTTATTTCGTTACTCGCTTATTTTTTTCCAAACCTGTACCTTGTGCAATTCCCAATTTTCTTTGAAATGCACCTAGCGGTATCCCTTTTACCGGATTATTTTATCAAAATACATCCATGGTTTTCACCTTTGGAAAATTTCATCCCTTATTCGTCACCCATTATTACTAAAATCATTAAAATTGTTCCTCACTTTTCCATTTGGCTTTCTATTTAGTGCATACCCTCTAGGTATTTATTGTCTTTCTTATCAGAAAAAACATTGATTCATGTCAGAACAGTCAAAATTAATCGCTATGTAAAGCAAAATTAAACTGGAAGACGTTGTTTTTACTTCCCCATGTTCCTTTTCTAGCTGAAAAGTTTGTTAGGATACTTACTTTTCAACCAAACAGCCAATTTTAATTACCACATCCAATTTTCATAATGAAGTTAAACAATATCTCAAAGTCATGATGATTGAAAAAAATTTGTGGCTCAAGAAAATTTATCATCATACACTAATTAAAATTAGAATTATAATTCTATTTTCAATCAATAAATAGATACAATGACCTTAATCATTCTAGTGTTGTACTAAATCAGCATTAGGAAGTCCATAACTTACTTACCTAACATTACATTAGGAATGACTTGTTCTATTCTTCCAGAAAACTACAACATGCTTTATTGTTGTGTTTCACCTTGATAGATAATTATTTATGTTATTTTATTCAATCAATTAATGACAAATAGTTTTGAATATGAAAACATCCTTGTCATTCCAGCATTCAATATGTAAAATGTATTCAAGTATGTATTTTTCCTTTAAGAACTCATTAACTCGAATTTCGTGATGAGCCTCAGTCAATGTCAATGTCAGTGTTGCATTGAAATTAATAGGTTTGTGATTTTTTCTTCATATGCAAAGGATAAATCAGATTTCTAATTCTATTTAAGCTAATCACTAGATACCAAGAACTCAATTATACTAGTATCAAATTAAAATAGCAATAGGAAGTTCTTCTTAACTTTCTTGATGTCACATTAGGAAAATTATTCCTTCATCTTAGCTTATTAGTCACCACAGTGTTGTTCTATTGCTTGCTAGAAATCACAGCAAGTATTTCTTGTTGAACTCATTTTGGAAATCTACATTTTCTACCTCATCATTTCCACCACTTTTCCCAAAGTTATAGGTGGAGAAGAGCTAATGCTCTTGTATATTTTTTCTCTTTTGAGTCAGAATTTATTACGATTTCATTCTAGCCATTTGGATTTTCTACAAAATGTTTTCACAAAGATGAGACATTCCATTTTTTCTACGTCATCTATCCTATTTATATTTTTATTAATATTGGATTCAAGTTCCAAATCTTCCTTCAATATAGGTAAACAATTAAAAAACTCCCTTACAGATTGTTATCAATCAATGAAAGTTATTTACCTTGGCTGATTGTTTTCACATTCAACAGTTGCTCCAAGCAAATTTCTAGTTTTGTGTCTCATGAAGGAATTTGCTAGAATTTTTATCTAACTTATTTACCGCAAAACCTAAATAATAATTAGATCTAGTTCATTATCCATGGTTCATCCTTCACATATCCATTTATTTTGTTAATAAAATCATAATTCGGTAAGTGTGTGGACCCAATAAATCCAACGATGCAACCTTCACTCGATACCATAATGTAACAACCTCTTTATTAAATTTCTCAGCTAGGGAATTTTTGTTAACTCATTAATTACAGTTAATTCCTTTAATGAATTTAACATGCATTGATTAAATTCCAGCACACAAGATTTATAAATCCCTTAAGTTGTCATACGCTGAAATGAGTAGCATCATTTACAACCCTTACTAAATTATATCTACTTTTGTACTTCACTAAATTAATTTCCCCACATTTAAATACATATTCCTTCAATGATTTAAATGTACAACTAACATTTAAATCCAACATAATATAATTACAATTCTTCAGATAACAAATCAATAAAGCATGTGCAAGATTATGGGTCAACTAGATCCTACTCAATCCCCCATAGAAAACTCTTTCGAGTTAGTATACAAAGTATACCAGTAGTGCCCTTCTCGAAATTGATTTACAAGTGTTGTTCTAAGTGTCTACTAGGATTTTAATCAATCAAATCCCATCGACATCACACACTTATGCTAGAAGGGTAAGTGCACCAATCTCGAGGGACTAAAAGGGGGTCTTAAGTGGATGTTTTTTTGAAAAATAAAAATATTCAACTCATACAAGTTATTTCAAATAGTTACACTCAAAATTGGAACATGTTGTAAGAAAATGAATCATGGAATTTTGAGTCTAGTTTATAAGCTACTAAATTTTATTAAAAATGGTTAAGTTTAAGTGGGTCAAATAACTCAAATACCAAAAAGTGCTCTTATTTTTCTTAAAAAACATAATAGAGTGTCTTTTGTGTCCCCACCATTTTTTAGCACTATTTAGTATTTTTGAAAACCCTTTGGTAGAAAGATAGATAGGAGCATCTGTTTTGGGCTCCATTTTTAAAGTTTTTTTAGTGAGTATTTTTTTAATGATTTTTTTAGTACATAAATTTTAAATTTTAAAAAATAATGGAGGTCCAACCATGCCCACCTAACTACCTTAAAACATATCGAAAATTATATATTTTTAATATGTATAGAATTAGGCCTAATTTGGGCTAGTATATTTTTTTCCAATTTTGATGAGCCAAAAAAAGATACACGACGATAGATAAATGTTTACAATCACTGAAAATAGAGGTATAAAAGACATAGTTTGAAATAAATATAAATGGAAACCTTAGAATAGTTAAAAATATAAAAAAATACATATTTAGAAATATGATAGCTTTCTTCACATCGTAGGAATTTTTTTAAGAAAGATAGAAAATGTTTTTATAGGATTTAGTAAGGTGTAAGGTGATTTTTGCATATTTTGTCAAAAACACGAAGGTTATTGTGTTGTTATAGGTCCAAAGCATAGGTTTGGGAAACCAAAGAAATTCCAAGCTTACTGATTCTTGGTTTGGGGGCATAACAAAGGGAACACATACGTGTCATAACGTGTACGCAATCTGCATAGTATAAAAGTATATGTGTTGTTGGCATGATTCTATTTATAAAAATAAATGTTTTAGTATAAGAAATAATAAAAAAATAATAATAAATAAAAAAATTATAATATATAATAATAAGTGAAAAATTATACTTCAATTTATTTTAGTAAATATAAGAATACAAGGTCACTCTGCACCTTGTGGAACTAGTATCATAGCTCCATGAGTCATGGTTTAGGAGATAATTTTTAATCATATAATTTGGTCAGTACATAGGTAATTTTAAGGATTTCAGCATTCACCCTAAAGATTTAATAGTTTTAATTCTACAATCGAAACCCTAAACCCTAAACCTCGAGCCCTTAACCCTAAACCCTAAACCATGAACCATGATCCCTACACCCTAAACCCTAAACCATGATCCCTAAACCCTAAAACCTAAAACCTAAACCATAATCGCTAAATCCTAAACCTTAAACATCCATCACTTACCCATGAGCCCTAAACCCTAAACCCCGATCCTTAAACCCCGAACCTTGATCCCTAAGACCTAAACAATAAACCCTAAACCATGAACCATAATCCCTAAATGCTAAACCCTAAACCCTAAAAACTAAATCCTAAACCCTAAATCCTAACCCCTAATCCCTAAACCTTGCACCCTATGCCATGTTCCCTAAACACTAAACCCTAAACCCTAAACAATGAATCCTAAACCCTACGCCATGTGCCTTAAACCCTAAAAGCTAAACCCTAAACCATGAGAACTAAATACTAAACCCTAAACCCTAAGCCCTAAACCCTAAACTATAAACCCTAAAACCTAAAACAAAAATAATAAACCCTAAACCGTACACACTAAATCCTCAACCCTAAACACTTAACCCTAAACCCTTAACCATGATCCCTAAACCCTAAAACCTAAACCCTAAACTCTAAACCCTAAACCTTAAACCCTAAGTCCTTAATTCTAAACCTTAAACATTCATCCCTTACCCATGAGAACTAAACTCTAAACCTTGAGCATTAAGCCCTAAAACCTAAGCCCTAAGCCCTAAACCCAAATCCATAAACCATAAACCATGAGCACTAAATGTTAAACCCTAAACCCTAAACCCTAAACCTTGAGCCTTAAACCCTAAACCCTAAACCCTAAACCTTAAACCTTAAACCCTGATCCCTAAACACTAAACCCTAAACCCTAAACTTTGTGACCTAAACCCTAAACACTCAACCCTTAACCGTGAGCCCTAAACCCTAAACTATAAACCCTAAAACCAAAATAATAAACCCAAAACCCTCAAAATAAATCTTTAACCCTAAACCTTTCAACCTAAACCCTAAACCCTAAACCTTAAACCCCGAGCCCGAAGCCCTAAACCCTAAACCGTAAATCCAGAGCCCTTATCTCCAAACCCTAAAATTTAAAACCGTAACTCTAAACCCTAAACCGTGAGCCATAAACACTAATATATGAACCCTCAAACCTAAGCTCTAAACCCTAAACCCTAATTTCTAAGCCTTAAACCCTACACCTTGATCCTGAGCCCTAAACCCTAAACCATGACCCTAATCCCTAAACCCTAAGCCCTAAACCCCGAGTCCCGAATCATAAACCCTAAACCTTAAGCCATAAATTCTAAATCCAAAACATTAAACCCTAAACCTTGAACCCTAAACCATGAACCCTAGACCCTTAACACTAAATCCTCAACTCTAAACCGTGAAACCTAAACCCTAATGCTAGCCATGAAACCTAAAACCTAAACACTAAACCCAAAAATCTAAACCCTAAACCTAAAACCTAAATCTTAAACCGTTAAGGTTGAACCTTTAACCCATAACCCTAAAACCTAAACCCTAAACCGTAAACCCTAAACCTTAAGCCCTAAAATCTAAACCCTAAACCCTAAACACTAATTCCTAAACAATATACCATTATCCCTAAACCATCAACCCTAAACCCTAAACCTTTAACCTAAACACTAAAACCCAAACACTAAATAATGACTTCTAAAACTTAAAACCTAAACCCTAAACCCTAAACCCTAAACCCTAAACCACAAAGCCTAAAATTTGAATCCCGAAAACCTAAACATTTAACCCTAAACCATACATCATAAAAAAACCCTAAACTATGAAACCTAAACCATGAGCCCTAAACCCTAAAACCTAAATAATATACCCTCAACCGTTAACCTTGAGCCATAAAACCTAAACTCTAAACCCTAACCATAAATCCTAAACCGTAAAACCTAAACCTTGAGCCCTAAACCCTAAATCATAAAACTTGAACCATGAAACCTAAACACTATACCTTAAACCATAAACACCGAGTCATAAACCCCGAGCCCCGAGCCTTAAACCCTAAACCCTAAACCCTATGCTCTAAACCCTAAACCCTACATCATAAACCCTGACAAAAAGTAAAGTCCTAATAATATCATTCATTTTGGTTCAGTGTGTAGGGAGTAGTATCTAAGGTGATGAATTAACTCATTTGGTTTTGATGAGAGACTAATTCCTTCGAAGGTGTAAAAAGGCCATTTTTGGCCATTTTGTAGCTAATTGAACACCCTTTGGATGTTTCTAGAGAAAATATAAATCATCTAAGGGTGATTTTAGAGATAATTGAATATGTCTAAGTAAATTTAGAAAATTTTAGGAAATAAAATCTCATTCATGGGCAATCTGTTTAAGATTGGGTTTTCAAGTGCGAGGAATGAAAGCTAAAATGACAAAAGTTAATTTCTCTAGATGATTACATGAGTTCTAGAAAAAAATTAAGATGAAACCAAATAGGAATTGGAAGGATATTATAATACTATATAATGTGGAATAATCAACATTGATTCAATCCTTAAATATTTCTTTAGGTACCACAATAATATTTAGTGTACCTCTAAGTTAAAAATGAAATAGGACCTAAATTTTTTATCACGACATAATTATATTTTTAGAATAGTTTCATTGATCATAAAATGTGATATTTAGTGTTTCATTGAAGTATGGAGGTCATGAACATGTAAATCATACTCAAATTTCACTCAAGGATTCATCCCCTATTCGGAGGAGGAAACCCATTTCCATGAGGAACAACTTGAGAAAAAATGTGTCCATGTACTATAACCATGCTTACACCTCGGTTTCATCTTTGTGAATAAATTTAATTGTGAAGGATTCATCATATTTACATGTGAAATGTGGAGTTCAAGGAGTGACTTGATGATCATCATATCCCGACCGTGTCATTGTACCCCAAATCTCTCCAAAGAACAAGCTAAAATGAGCTAGTCATGCCATTGAGGTATCCAAGATGATCACGTGTGAAGTATTAGGGAATCATATATCTCCATCAGATATATATGAGAAAATATACATATGAGAATATTTAATTTTATTCCATGAAAGAATGATTTTAGAGAAAGGAAAGTGAAGGGATGATCTTTAGATGGAGCACCCTATTTCTAAGAATGAGCAATCATCTAAGTTCACTTGATGCAATTCACTTGGAACTATTCATAAAAATCATTTAACAACTAGTAGTGTGATAAAACCTTGAGGAGGCACATTATAATCACCCCTTTTTTCCCATAAGATAGGAATCCCATTCGGAAGAAATCATCTATCTACAAAATTAGGATCTCATTTTAATAAGAAGTAGACTACCCTCATAGAGTTGATTTATGGTCACTAAAGTGAATTATGGACAAAATTTAAAAATTGGTACTAGTTCAAGTAGTGGTAGGGCCAAAATCCAGTCTAGAAGGTCAATAAACCTACAAAATGACTATATTTTTCCCAAAACAAAGACCGACTATAATATATATGGCTTGAAGGATTTAGGTCATTACTAAAATTCTAAAAATGAGTAAGTACTTGACCAGATTATATTTTGAACAACTATCTTCTAGATTATAACTTTTAGAGCTACAGGACCACTTCCATCAGGTGTAGAGTGACCCTAACTTCTTATATTTACTCATTTCTTTATATTTTTATTATTTCTTATACTTAACATGTTTTTTAGTAAATATGGCTCCTCCAGGACCTTCTAAACTTCATATAGCTCAAAATGTGCACGTGTTTCATAGCACTAGAAATTTGTATGTGTTATAATGCATACATGTTTAGGTTTGTGAATTACTTGATCCTAAGAAAACAGAACGTGATTGTGTTATTGAAAAAATACGTGTTTTGCTCATTTTGAATTTTATGTCTACTTTTTGACACCCCATATTAGTTCACTTACCCAAAACTAGGTGCATCATGATAGTGTACTACCATACACTACTTTGGAGAAAGTTTTAGAATCATGTATTGTATGCTCAGTTTCATGAAGACACATTCATCAATAGAAACATGTCCCATCATCATATCACTTGATCCAATTATCATAATTGAATTTCTTGTTTAGTAAATTAATTTAAGTCATGTATCCATGCAAAACTTGTACATCCATTGATGTAAGAACAACCATGTGCCAACTAGACTAGTTAGATGGGAAAATTTTTCTTCATAGCATAACTTAATTCCATGTTGATCACAACATGCATAATAATTTTTTTGTAACTTTCCACCTCATTGAATTTTTTTATGAAAGATTAATTTTTTTATGCAACAATATCCATCCCATTAATTATTTGATCCTAAGGTCCATATCTTAGTTTCAAATAATAAAATGTAATCAACTTCCACAAGTGACTTGTGCACATTTCTTAAGCATTGAGTTAATTAGGAAACAAGATACTTTAATTACGCAGATCCCTAATTATTAAATTATAACCCTGTCGTTATATTTTCCTAAGTACACAAATGTAAAACTCATCACTGAATGTATACAATCATAAACATCCATAAGGTTTACATACTTAGGTATAACTATTAAACTTCCTCAATACATATGAGTCAATCATTTGTAATTTTAGTTACACATATACCATTCAATATATGGACTATATTCAATTAATAAATGCAGATGTATATTTATAATCCACTAGATCCATTAATATTTATTTAAAAGACTCTCTATATAACACAAAACAAACCAAGAGTAGGACACAAGAAATTGCAACTTCCTTAGATGTCCCATACCACCCGAGGGAGTCTTTATTGCAAGAACCCTAAATATGATTTGTCATCACATTTATAGTAGTATTATTACTTCAACATAAATAGAATATAAGGTTTATAACAACAAATTTCAGAATAGAGTCATAAACAGAATATAACTGATTTATTAATCTCTTGCCAATTCTATATCAATACTTATTACATAGTCATAGAAAACTATCAACATTATCATTAATGAAATAATAATGATTACAATACAATATGTATTCTCAAAGATAATACTTAATTAATAATCGGAAAATCTTCCTTTCTATGATTAATATCACAATGAAGTATTACCTTCGCTTCTTAAATATAATACAATTAATTGCATTTCTTAATTCAAAACAACATCATCAAAATATAATCACTAGTGCATATATACAACTAATTATAAAAATAATCACATCTTGTTTCAAGCATCATGCCTTACTAAAATACAATTCTTTTCATATTTTCACAACAAGAACAACTTTATAGATTTCATCATAAGACATAACAGTGAGAAAAGGTGTAAGTCACGTCTTCCTTTATAATCAACCTGCAATGTTAATAACCTGCATGGAAAATATTCCATTATACATGGTCAATTCCAACCGAACTAGCATGATAAGATCTATTTCTCCCATAATAACTTATGCCAACTAGTATTTTCATATAGGAAATATTGCATTAAGTTAAAATATCATAAATGACCTAAAAGAACATAGTACTTATTATAGCACTTTCTGATTTCTCATTGCATGGAAATTGATGCTCACATCACAACATCTAATTACTTAAGTTTAGAAATGTAAGAGATAAATCACATTTGGAATCATCATCATTCAATCATTTACATTTTCCCCTAATGAGTGTATTAGTTACATCCAAGTTGATAACTTGTCATTAACGACTTACAACCATACTTCGGTGTTCTCAATAACTTATATAAGGAACCAAACATATCAATTTCACAAAAATAGATACAAGTATCAAATTATATCAATAATTCATTATTATACAAGCACCAATGATATTTTATCTTCCCCATATATACACAAATTGTATTGAAACTTTACAACATGGATATACCACTCGTTTATATTAACAATGCATAATCACAATATCAAGGTAATATATCTTCATTTTGTAACCGAATGACTTCCTGTCACCTCGCCTATATATTAATTAAAATTATTAATATTTTGTGACCTAACAAAAATCATCATTCACATGGTTTCCTTAATCCTAAAGACCTCATTGAATGCCTATCGAAATCTCGGACCAACAATGAATTTTAAATGAATAATAACTTACTGATAACACCAAAATAGGAGGTCATGGTTCGAAAGACTAGATAATATTTTTACCTTAAAATCCATGAAAGGAACAAAGTGAAAAGTCACTATTATATTAAAACCAACATAATTTTCATAGTTTGACCACACAAATCCGTAAAACCTTGTCCTAGACCCGAATTGAACTCGAGCTATCATGTTTAACCTACAATCAATATTTAATCGACCCAAGGAGGTTAAGTATCATCCTCTTAAGGAAACCACTAGCAGCCAACAATGTGAGAACATAAATTATTTAAATAAATAGAAGGAATATTTCAGGCCTATGAAGTCTATATGATTTCATTTTAATAGTGTAATAAATCTAGAACAACTCCCAACCAAAATAATAACACCCAATCCATAAGGCAGCGAGGATTTCAAATTTTAGTAGAAGACAACCCAACTCCACAATATTACCATAAACTAAACTCTCACTGGGACCTATATAAACTAATAGGTCACCATGAAAATGATTATTCCCATGCCAAAGACCAAGAATATAATACTTGAATCTTTAATATTTCGACTCCAAGTTACATGTATTTCATCATTGACATCCCAAGCCCATATGGGTATTTTCCTATAATATTCCCAATTGAATAAACACATTCATGTATAAAATATACATAAATATAATCTTCAATCACACAATCACTAAAAAGGACCTACCTACTAGTAAGATCTAATATATGCATATATATTCATTCAGGGTTTCATAATTTCCAACAACCATATATTGGTATCTACAATAACCTAGAAATCTAGTAATGTGGAAGGGGGTTTGATATGTCATAATACCATTTTAAATATAGAAAACCAATTAACAAAGTTTTTATTAATATAAGAATCGCATTATCCAATTCTATCACAAATATATAACTTTGAAACCACCTTTTTGAGGTAATATTTATAAGACAAACTATTCAATATTACTATGATAACATTATATTTACCCAAAATAATTTTATTTTAGAGAGAAAAAATATATATTCCATATTTAAGCTAATCAACAAAAACCCAAATCCACATGGAGCTAACAAAGCTTAATACATAATTTTATATATGAAAATAATAGGGGATCAATGTATTAAAGAAGAGATAGAGCCTATCATGTCTGGTAGTGCTTCTCTTTTCTTTTCCAAGTTCTCCTTTATAAGCTCTGCTCCAATCGACTCCACAAAAAACCAAAATCTCCCAGATCTCTTCATACTTATTTATTATAAAAAATATAAATGCAAACCTCTATTTTATCAACTCCCAGCTTAAGTGATGAATACAGAGATTCCACATCTTCTACCCCAAATTCGCAAAACAACAAAAATGAAACAAAATAAACCTTATTTCCCCAAAACCATCTTTGTTTTTTTCCAAGGAGGTGGTTCAAGCCCAAAAAATTTAATGCATGTGAGGAGAGTAAAATTCCCTCCTTAATTCCCACCTTCCATTACATCCGTTCAAATTTAGTGGAGTTCCAACTTCACATAACAACCAATTTCTAGATATTTTATCTATGGCTGAATCGTGACCTCAAAATTTAGATAGGATTTCTACCAAATTTGATGGCGGTGAATATTAAATATAACCTCATAAAGATGGATGAGAGTACATACTAAGAAGGAGGTGGCAACAAAAAGATTCAAAATTCAAATCCCATGCCATAATTTAATATAACTTTAGGCCCTCAACTATTATCAACCTTAGTTAATATTTATCATTTTTAAACATCAACATAGTTATCTATTATTAGGTCCCTTAAAACTTATACCTTAGAACATAATTCCTCGTAACATTATAGCTCTATACTTGAGCTTAGGCCATTATAAAATTTATCCGTAATAAATTTGAACCAGGATATTATTCTAAAGCATCATATTTGTATAATAATAAAATATCCCCCTCATTTAATTAAACCATACCTAATTAAGGCTAGAAGAAAAGGTGTTCACATTAGACCTTAACACCGTATTAGGAGACCGGATATTTGAATGACATTGAATTTATCTAGGTTTTGATCCCGAAATGAATAAGTCTCATAGTATAGGATGAGCGCATGTGGAAGGAAAGGTAGGAAGAAGGCATGTAGAGAAGAGCACGCAAGAAGAACTAAGTGTGCGTGAATAGTTTGAATAGTTCAGTTTGAGTGAAGGGCTTGAGTAAACATGGAGTGCATGGAGGTTGGCGCATGGAAGAAAAAGAGGATTTTGGGACTTAGCCACATTATGGAATATGGTGTTGCATGGAAAACACGTGAGGATGTAGGCAGGTGTGATAAGTGGATAAGGTTAGTACATGAAGACTTGTGGCCCAAGGAAAGAATATTCTAGGGAATAATCAAGGGTTAATCATTGTGCTTAAGGAGCTATAAAGTGGAAATTAATCATAGCTTTAGCTAGCTGGCATAGACACTCAAGTATGGTGGAGCATGATCCCTCTTGCATGCAACCTGCTCATGAGTAATCTTGAGGCAGTGGGGGAGAGATCCCACTCTATTTAAGAATTTTCTTGGGTTTAAAAGAGGTGTGTGTAAGCATAGGTGTAGATGTGTATGGGGATGTGAAGGGCTGCGAGGAAATGAGAGGTGATGTAGGAGGAAGAAGATGTGTGATGCAAGGCACAAGATATTTGGGTGCATAGGAGAGAATAGATAGAACCCTTTGAGTAGAGTCATTTTGTAGAGCTAGGGTGTTATTTCATAATGTATTCAGTCTGCTATGACCCTTTTGATGTAATATGGCTACTGTAAATAGTTGTGAATCAATGAATATGATGGGTTGTTATGAATATATCTGTTTATGGGTCTAAACCCTAGTGTTATTCATATTGCTCATGGTTTATATTTGATTTCTTTGTGATGTTATAATATTTACTTTTACATTATGGTGCATTTGTGCTTAGATCTAGTTTCTTTACTTTTGTGCTAGAATGAATGCATGTGTTTCTATTTCGTAAACATTCCTCCATTAATGGTGAAGCATTCTTACAAGGCTCACATAAAGGAGGGGCTCACCTCCTTGTACACCTTGAATGAGTACCCAGAAAGGTTGGATCATATGTCGACACCCTTGGGGTTTAAAGGGAGTAGGTAAAGGTGACTACATTTTGGTTCCATTGTTGGGACCTCTTTTGAAGATGTTGTAAGAATGGTGTGTGATGACAGAATGATTGACCTTGGACAACATCGAGACTTGGCTTAAGAAAATGGAGGATGAGTTTACAAAATGATTAAACCTTGAACCTGAGTTTGATGTACGTAAATGGGTAGAGAAGTATTTGTATCATGAGATTTTGGAGAAGTTTTTTTTTCTATTTTCCATAAGAACTCTATGAATGGTTGTCGGCATATGCATTAAGGAAGATTTTATATTATCAACCTCATGTTTAGACCTAAGAAGATTATCAGTAGCTTCATGATGCTAATCTGACCTAGAATCGTGTTATTGATTGTAGGTGGGGTGGTGTGTTGAATAGCTATATGTTGGAGTATGTGATTTCTACGTATTATTTCCCAATGGTTGTTGAGTTTGAGTTCTTTCAAGAACCAAGAAGATCTTTGTTACGTACTATACCATCAGCCATCAAGATCCTGATCATCACTCTGAGTTTGGAAGCATTTCCTATGGCTAGATAAATTCCCACTAGGCACATGGAACAAAATTTGGTGTGGTGCGAGATGGCGGATCCTACAACAGAAGTGGAGAGAGAGGAGAGATGGCTCAAGTATAATGAAGCACGGGAGAGGGAATTGGCAAGACACTGTGAAGTTACAAGATCGATGGAATTATGGAGGCAGATGTTGTGGGAAGGATTTGAGGTTCACGTGGAGGATGTGGAACCTAAGTAGTCTATGCTACCCCATCTTGGAAAGCACAGGAGAAGAACCCCCTTGGATTCTAATGAGAGCTCATCATATAAAGGAAGGAGAATAATCATAGGTGTACATCTAAACCCACCATGCAACCAAACCCTTACGCTTAGTTTCCTAATTTTTGAGATAAGTATTTCTAATTCGGTTGGCATTGGTAAGAAAACAACATCAAGTAGATATCATTTTACATTACATCCATCTATGGCTGCATATAAATTTCTAGTGTTTGGTGGAATCTTATCAGGCATGTCATTTGGACAAGGTGTGGGTACACATAGTATGTGTATCACAACTCAAAGTGGTTAAATGTCATAGATCTGATTAGCGTGTAGTTTAGCACAATGGTGGAGATGTAGATTAGGAATACTTTGGGCCCTTTTCCTGCTACAAGAGGAGGATCTAGTGGATCCAGGGAATATGAGCTAGTGGATCTAGTGGCACTGGTGGTGGAGGAAACATAAGAGGGAACCAAGGTTTTAGATCTAGTGGAAAAGGACCTGAACCACCTCAGCAGGTGTTTTATGAGATGTATTTGCATTTACCTAATTAAAAAGGTGTTAAGGATGTTGTAGAGCATATACACAAGTGTGTGTTACTATGGCACACTAAGGGTATCACTTCCCCAAAGAAAAGGCAAGTCAATTTGTAACCACATTGTAAGTGCACATGCATAGTTGGTATTAGAAGTATGACCCACATCAGATGGTGGTGGATTATATTAGGGTCTGTGATGCCTTTTTAGAGGAATTACACATTCTTTAATTTGAGCAGAAGAGCATCAGCTTGCTCAAAGACATTCAATAGGGTATGGAAGAGAGTGTGCAAGAGTATGATGCACACTTTAAGACTCTCTTGTCAAAGATATCTTATGATATCCATCCCTCACAACATGCTTAGTGGTTTTTTGGAGGATTGATAACGCCTTTTAGATGAGTTCTCTCCCATAATAATTTCATGGATCCATGCAAAGCCTTAGAGGTTACTCTACGTGCTGAGGCCATTGGAAGCATTGACACTGGGGTAAGCCCATTTTTAGAAGCATAGATTGTTGCCATGGAAAAACAACTTGAAAAATTATCTGCAAATTCAGCTCATGAAACACACAGTGGACTTTGGTGCACAAATTGTGAAGTGGAAGGACACACAAAGGATATTTTCCTTGAAGGTCAGTGTGCATCATGTCATTAGATTGTGAAATCTATCATGGGGATCATGATCTAAGTAGATGCCCTTTGTTACAGACATACGCTCCATAAGAATGTGTCTTCTTATTGTAATATTTTCACATCCACTACTCATGATACGAAGGACTTGTTGATTGATAGAATAAATTCATGATGTAATTGATATTGGTGTGTGCCAAACCAGCATTAGGATCAGTTCTACGGGAGAATGTTTTTCATTATTAGGGGCACACAAATGGTAGAGATTAAGGAAGAGGTTTTCATAGAGGATTCAGAGGCCGTAGCAGTCATGGAGGAAGGGGTTAATTCCCCTGTGGGACTCATTACAATTGTGGATCTACTAAACACTACAAGTGTGAATGTCCAAATTTGATACACTACTCATGGTGCGGAAAGAAGAAAAAATATGAGGATTTCCCTTAATTGTATAACCACATGAGCCAAAACCAGAAGAAGGACAAAGGTAGAGGGATGGTTAGTGTGAAGATAACCAACCTACTATCAATACCTAGGGTAGTGCTTAACCCCAAGTTAGAGCATGTTTTTGTAACTACACACATTGAGGCTACACATGCGAGAATTACCAAAATCGGAGATCACTCATTACAAGAGAATAAGTGTTACATGGGAAATATCCTAATCTGACCCATTCAAAAGAGGTTTACCAAGAGACCATGGAAGTGATTAGGATCCTGCAAGGAGAGATTCAATGTTTGAAGGAGCAATCATGGAAGTTAGAATAGGAGAAGAATGTTGAGGTCCCTTAGAAAGACATGGATGAGGTTAGAGAAGTGTGTAAGATACTACACCAGAAAACATTATCCCTCTATTAGGAGAGTGGTTAAGAGAAAAGGTACCGCACATAGCTGATGGGTGCGAGAGGTGGGTCTTACATGCTAATAGTAGGTCTTACATGCTAATATGCCCCCTCACAGTCTTGATTATGAAAAGGAAATTACGTTGAATGTAATTTTTGATGGATGGATCTTGAGAAAATTACTAATTGACATGGGTACATAGGTAAATTTTCTTACTTTAGATGCATGGCATTAGATGGGGAGGAATCCATTTCATCCCTCTTCAAATTTGATATATATGGAAAATAGGAAAAAGGATATGTCGATCGGTGTCTTGAAGGATGCTTCCATAACCATTCAAGGGGATAAGTTTACTGGGGATTTTAAAGTCTTGGCGCTTACCAAGGAAGATAACTTCCTAGCATTACTTAGATGCCCTTGGTGTTATGCGAATAATGTTGAATTGTGCTTTAACAAGGGATACATCAGTTTTGAAAACAAAGAGGAGCGTGTCATTATTCCAATAATAGATGGGAGGTCTACACCTTATGTAGATCCTTTAGGAGAAGAGGACCTAGATAGAATATATGTGTGCACCATTAGAGACCCTGAGGCTATTCATCCATCAAGAGAAGGATTCATTTAGTGGGAAGATGCTCAATCTATAAGTGATACAACTAGAATTACGTGTGAAAATTAGATGTATGGGAGATATGAGTTAGTTTGAAGACAATTAAAGGGAACTGTAACTTGAGTGGCTAGAGTGGGCTCAATTAGGTTCCTAGGAGAAAGAAAGTTACCAAGTTATATTGGGGAAGGTAACCCTAATGTCTTTCTATGCGCGATGGAGATCTAGTGGACATGTCAAGTAGAAATGAGGAATATACCAACTTACACCTTGCGTGTGACACCAAAACATTGGTGGGAGACTCATCGAGACAATATTCTAGAGTGGTGTGAAGTGATAATCATGTTCTCTATTAGGTTTCTCTGGAGCAATGCACCCTCTAAAATACATGACTATGATGGGAAGGAATCCGCCTCATTCCACATCTAGGAATGTGAGAGAGCCTGGATGGTAGGCCCGGAAGCCTTACCTCCCTCACTATGGGTGCATAAGTTCTATTCCACCTTGCAAGGTTGTGTGTGTGCATGGTATATCCATTTGGAGCTATGTCATTAGATAGGAAATTGGCAAGAGTTGATGATGGATATTATTCAAACTTTTGAGTATCTAAGTCCTAAGCCATTGGTGAATGAGGTGTTATAGGTAGTAAAATGCCTTACTCTGGGATATTTTTCTATGGCTAAAGACTGAATCCTAGATTTTTTAGGGGAACATAGCTTGGAGGCATGCTTTGAGGAAGGAGAAATGAACAAGATATAATTTTAATGTGCCTGCTTAGAAAAAGAAAAGGGAAATTTTGTGTACCTGATAGATGATGAGGAAGTAGAAAACTTAAATGTTAATCATACGGAAGGTATGCGTGAAGTCTTGGAAAGTACAAATGAGAAAGCGTGCACTTACCATGAGCCCTTAAAAATGAATAAGGTCAACATTGGTACGAAGCAGAGCCAAAAGAAGCTATCATTGGAGATTACTAGATGAACCTAGGAGGTTTCAAAGATAATTGAGTTATTACGCGACTTCCAGGATTTGTTCCCACATGGATACCATGAGTTAAAATGAGTTCATCACTCATTGGGAGAAATGTGGATTAATTTGAAGGAAGGTGCATGCCTGATTAGGAAGAGACCTTATAGGATGAATCCGAATTTGTGTGTAAAAGTTAAAGAGGAGATTGATAAGATGATAGAATTCAAATCATTGAAGCAATTGAAGAATCTGAATGGGTGAGCCCAATGGTGATTAGTATCAAGAAGGATGGGAGGATAAGGATATGTGTGGACTATAGATATTTGAATGTTGCATGTGTTATAGATCCTTTTCTAACCCCATTTACTAAAGAGATCTTGGAAGGTGTAACATGACGGAGATTTATTCTTTTATAGATGGATTCTCATGTTATCACTAGGTAAGGATTACAAAGGAACAATGGGAGAAGAATAATTTCACCACTGAATGGGGAATTTTTGCTTATATGGTTATGCCCTTTGGGCTTAAGAATGCACCTATTGTATTTTCGTGCATTGTGGTGCAAGCATTTCAAGACTTCATCCATAAATTTCTACAAGTTTACCTAGATGATTGGACGGTGTATGGGTTAGTAAGAGATCATTGTGACAATTTAAGATTGATGTTTGAGAGGTACAGTAGTTAAGTATCTCTCTAAACATTAAGAAATGTGTCTTTGCTACTCCTTTTGGCACATTGCTAGGTCACATTATTTGCAAGGAAGGCTTATTGGTAGATCCTACCAAAGTTTTTGTTATCTTGGGATTGGAGGAGCCTACCAAAAGTGTGGTGTGTGGATTCTTAGGGCATACAAGTTACTATAATATTCCAGGATCTCCATGATATTAGAAGAGTTGTTGAAACATAAGAGTAAATTCTATTGGGGTGAGGCACAACAAGTGGCTTTTGACACATTAAAGGAGAAACTTACTACTATGCCCATTTTGTGATTTCCCTCATGGGACAAGCCCTTTCATGTGCATGTTGATGCATCATGTATGGTAATAGGAGAAACGTTAGCATAGTCTGGAGAAGGGATTATTGATCACCCTTTATGTTTTTCTAGCACAAAACTAACTCCAGATAAGAAGAATTACACAACAACAGAGTGTGAAGTGTTGTCGATGATTTATGTGTTATATAATTTTAGGCAGTACTTGTTGGCCACTCCATTTATCTTTTACACAGATCACATGACACTCAAGTACTTGGTAAACAAGCCTATTTTGCAAGGGTGCATATGCCATTGGATCTTGTTATTTCAGGAGTTTGAATTTTTGGTCATAGTAAAACCAAGAAAGAGCAATTTAGGACTTGACCATCTATCATGGATTGATTTAGGTGAGGACACATAGAGAATTGAGGACACAAATTTAGATTGCATAGTTGTTTAGATTAGAGCACATGCCCTTTGAATTGGAATATATATTTGTTTTCTTACAAACGGATGTAGCGCTTGAAGGAATGAAGGATTTAGAAAAGATGTAGTTGGTTATACGCACCACACCCTATATGTTGGTTGGAAAATACCTATATAAACTAGTTTGAGATGAGGTTTTTCACCAGTGTGTGCTAGAACATGAACATAATGAAATCATGGAAGAATCTCATGGTGGAATTGCAGGTGGTCACTATGCAGGAAATACGACCACACACAAGATCATATTGGCATGCCTTTGGTGGGAGATAGTTTATAAGGATTGTATAGAATATTACAAGGCCTATGACCATTTCCAATGCCTTGGAAAGTTGGTGCAAATAGATGAGATGTCTTTAATACCTATTGCTAGTGCATAGCCATTTGAAAAATGGGAAATTAACTTTGTAAAAGTCTCTACAGTATTATGGGCATATCGAACGACTTATAAAATATTGAACAAGGCCACACCTTTTCAGTTGGTGTTTAGCACAGAGAGTTATTATTCCTATTGAATTTATGTTACCATCCCCGTATTGCATGTGCAGAAGATTGGATGATGAGAAAGCACTTGAAGAGCACATAGAAAAACTTATGAAGTTGGATGAAAGGTGAGCCATTTCTAGGTGGAGTTAGAAGATGGAGAAAGCTAGGTAGAAGGCATGGCATGATCGACATATTAAAAACAAGAAGTTTGAGGTTGGGTAGATGGTTCTTCTGTATGATTCAAAGTTTCTACGCCATCCTAGGAAACTCAAAGTGCATTGGTTGGGACCGTATGTTATAACACATATACTTGATTCAGGCATTTTCCATTCAAGATTTGGATGCAACACAACTTCTCGCTTAATTCAATAGGAGTAGGATGAAGTCCTATTATAAATAAGTCTTCTATGTGTTTGTAAATAATGCAGTGTTTCCATTTAGTTTAGGTTTCCCTTAATGAATTTTCCATTATATGTGTTTCCTTTCATCATTTTTATGCTTTTTATTTTGGTTTGGTGTGTTGTGTAATAAGCACATTTACGTGCCTATAGCTAGTTACTATCTAAAGAGGTTTTCATGTGTAGAGGACCACACATACTTTTAGTGTGGGGTAGGAGAGTACGGAGAATGCAGAAGTAACACAGTTGGAGAAATGTTGATTGGTGGCCTAAGAGAGAAAATATGAGCACATGATATCTGAAAAGGAACACATGTAATGGGGGTGATAAGGGTTAGAGATGAAATGGTGTCAAGAAAGATTTATAAAAACCACATATAATGATGAATGCGCAGAGAAAATTGAGGTAGGTATTAACAAAGACAAATAGGTTTAAGATGCAAAGGAAGATGGAATTAAGTGCTAAGAGCACACATAAGGGCGATCGATATAGTTTGGTGTGCCATAACATTGAAGATGTTATGCACAAGTGTGCATATGGAAGAAGAAGTGCTAGACAAAATATGTGATATGAAAGCATTGGAAAATATAGATGTAATTTGGAAGTACAAAGGTAAGTGGAATGGAAATTAATTTGGGAAAATTTGAAATTTTTTAAATAGGGAGTCAAGTGTATGTTATTTTTCACCTTGCATTTATTTGTTGAAGAGATCTTGCGAACTAGGGCATCCTTGCAAGAAATATGTAGAATTTATGTGCGAAGTAAAAAGTAGACAACATTTATGAACCAGATTGGAATGAAGTACACGAGCATGCATGGAAGTGGTTGTTTAAAGGATTCCTGTGATTTTTTACACTATCTAGTGGAAGAAGGGGTTTCCAAGTTAGGGTTTACAAAAATAAGGCAATCGGTTCGAAGAATTTTCATAGAGGATCGAAATCGAAGGATCAAGCAATAAAGAATTAAGACATAAGGAGGAATTAGCTAGGACCCGACAAGGAAAAATGGCACCAAGGAAGGGATCAAATGTTTCACCCAAGAAGGGCAAGGGAAGGGGAAAACTAGTTGCATCAATAAGTTTTAACGAAGAGTGGTATGTGGAGATGCAATACCTAGATGGTGTTTTATTGGGGATGGATTGGGTATCTCATGTGTACAAAATGGTTATAAGTGATTATAACCATAGAAAAAATAAAATCAAGAAAGAGATGTCATTGGATTTTTTTCCCTACAATAGAAAGAACAAAAGATGACAAACTAGTGTATGATGACTCCATGAAGAGGAAATTGGAGAAGGCTAGGATTTTACAACTCTATGAGTTGTCATTTTTTGGCAAACTTGAAAGGTTATACTAGTGGCTGATTTCACACGTGCATAAGGATTACTTTTACTTTGCAGGAAGGAGAATGTGCATAACTACACAATTGATCTCTAAGTACACTAGGCTTATCTACATGGGAGAGTCATTGGATGATGACTTGGGAGACAAGGAGGTTATCATCAAAACAACTAAGGCATATGAATACAAAAAGGGTGGGTGCTACTTTGATATTTCCAAGATCACTGACCTAGTTATGAAGATGGTCGCATGCTTGCTCACCAAGTTGAATGGAAAAGAATGGTGGACACAAGTGAACAAGATATGGTTGAACATTTGTAGAAATATTTCAGAAGGGACCATCTACAACATCTCAGCCTTCATTGTGGAGGATATCATAGATGTTGTGTGCAATAGAGATAAAATCATGTATGGTAATATTCTTCTTACCATTTTATTTTTAGAGATTAGAGTTCTTGATGGGCCAAACAACTACGTTTGGGAGTACCCTGATGAGAACCCCTCCTAGCTAAGAGGTTTGAGGCATACACTTGTGAAACAATGACATATGCTTATAAGGCATGCTTGGATAAGTGGTACAAGTGGATGTGTGATGCATTTGGAGTAGAGTGGAGAATTCCAGAACAACTACCAACCTTGGTGAAGGATGAGGTTAAATTTGTAGTGTACTAATAGTTATGCATTGGAAAATTCATTTTGATAGATGGCACCAAGATTCCATGGTGCAAACTACCTTTTTCCTTCATAGCACATTATTTTTAGAGTGCAGTTAACATATTTAATGAGTCCAAGAAGCTATGATTTGATCTAAGTGAAGGATATCAAGAGCACCATGCATTGCTTATGACATTGGTGTTTCCTAAGAAGAAGGAATATGCATAGAAGTATATCTCCCATGACGTAAATATTCTCAAGCCTCTAACATTACCACTTGTAGGAATAATGGTTATAAGGGTGTACATATACCTAAGGCTGAAGTTTGAAAAGGGTTATTATGTCAAGGATTATTTATCCATCCTTGAAGACCCTATCGAATGAAGAAAGGGGAAAAGAGAGATAGGAATGAAAATTGAGCAAGTAGGACACCGAGCATGAATGTGGTTCATAGCATAGGAGCACATGATTCACACATGGTCACAAGCACTTATACTCAAAGGAAAAAGTCTATCATGAAGGAGAAGTCCCCAGTGATAGAGGAATATCCAATGAAAAAGAAGCAGAAGGTAGCACAGAGTTCAGACTCTAAGAGGATGGAGAGCATGAAGGGTAATGAGACCGAGGAGGAGGATGAGGAGTGTGAGGAAGAAAAGAACCCACCTATATACAATGTGCATGAATTTGATGAGGAGAGGGATGAATCCTCGAAGGCTCTCATGAGGGAGAAATAAGTGAAGAAGAAGTGGGGACCAAGGCACATGAGACCCCGCACCTATCTGGTGAACAATTAGAGGACACAATGGAGAAGGAGGTGGTAGGCATCATCAAGGAATTGGTAGATCACAAGCTAGAGCACAACACAAGATAATTAGAAAAGGATAAGTATGGAAGCATGGGAAGAGAGAAAAGTTCAGGTAGTAAATTTTCTAATAGGAGCACACATAGGTGGTAAGGTCACAACAAAAACATCTAAAGGTCCCTTAATGACTTACGAGGATGATCCAAATAAGGTCCTAAATGCATGTGTTCGAGTATGTTGGCTTTAGACCAACTCTTTTGTTGGTCATCATTTGACAAAGATAGTGCATACCCACACACTAAGAAGATGTTGTCATGGAATTTTGAGTCCCATGTTGATGAACCGAGTCGAAGTCAATGCAGGTGCATTGCTAGATACACCAAACTCTGAGGAGGTAAATCCCATTGTGGATTCACAATAGCTAACTGATGAACAGACATGCAATGCACTAAACAAGGTGTTAGTGGAAATTCAATCAAAGTTGTTTGGAAGAAATAATAGAATCAAAGCATTAGAGGAGTTAGAGGAGAAGAAAAAGGAAATCATAGAGAGAGACAAGGAGATAAAGGGGAAGGAGTCGATAATTGCACAGCTGAGGGCTGAGTTGAGAGAAGAAAATGTGAAGGTCTACAAATCCTACAAGAAATCTAAGAATATTTCAGACTCCATTATTTTGAAGCACCTAGATTTATCCCCCTTGAATAGAAGTATGATTCAGCCTTCCACTTCCTGGAGGATTTGACATGCTTAATCACGATGGAGAAGCAACCACTTGCACTAGAGTCAATGGAGGAAGTTATGGCATGACAAAAAGAATATGAGAAATCAAAGATTGAGGAAACCATAACTCATTACTCTGAACTCCTTGCTTCAATAAATACTGTAGCACACATGGACAAGGTTTTCTATGACAATTTTAAGAGAGAAAAAGTGGAAAGTGTGTTGGTTTCTACGCATGAGGCAAATATATTGATTTTCTTTCCAATAATAAGGGCAATAGGGTAGAATGTGACAAAATATTGGTAGAGGTTGAGAAGAAATATGAGGAAATTGATATTTTAAGGGCCTCTGTTAAAAATAAGGTAAAGGAAGTGTATCCCTAGGTTACACATAAGATGGACGTGTTGAATGACCTTAGCAAGTAGATGGAGAATATCATTAATACACTGAAGGCTAAGGGTGAAGAGTTGACATTTGATGAAGTCAACATGTTAATAGGGGATTTGTTTACATAGGTGCGAAGGAGGTGGATGCTTGGAACAATATTGAAGCATCCTTGAATAAGACTTTCCCAATCCTTGTACAGCAGTAAAAAAATTATTTTATTCTTTAGTGTAAGACGGATACAGGTTATTCTTTCCTTTCATTCTTTATTCTTTGTTGGATATCAGATTGTTTCAAAGGATGGAAAACATGTTTAGTGTGTGGTAATGTTGTGTCAAAAATGACTAAGTCTTAGAGTAGAGGGTGAGTGCATGGAAGGAAAGGTAGGAATAAGGCACGTAGAGAAGATCACACAAGAAGAACTAAATGTGTGTGAAAAGTTTGAATAGTTCAGATTTAAGTGAAGGGCTTGAGTAAACATGGAGCATGCAAAGGTTGGCGCACGGAAGAAGAAGAGGATTCTAATACTTAGCCACATTATGGAATATGGTGTTACATGGAAAACATGTGAGGATGCAGGTAGGTGTGATAAGTGGATAAGGTTAGTACATGAAGACTTGTGGCCCAAGGAAATAATATTCTAGGGAATAATCAAGGGTTAATCATTGTGCTTAAGGAGCTGTAAAGTGGAAATTAATCATAGCTTTAGCTAGCTAGCATAGACACTCGAGTATGGTGGAGCATGATCCCTCTTGCATGTGGTCTTCTCATGAGTAATCTTGAGGTGGTGGGGGAGATATCCCACTCTATTTAAGAATTTTTGGGTCCGAAAGAGGTGTGTGTAAGCATAGGTGTAGATGTGTATGGGGATGTGAAGGGCTACGAGGAAATGAGAGGTGATGTAGGAGGAAGAATATGTGTGATGCAAGGCACAAGATATTCTGGGTGCATAGGAGAGAGCATGGATATAACCCTTTGAGAAGATTCATTTTATAGAGCTAGGGTGTTATTTCATAATGTATTCAATCTTATGACCCTTTTGATGTAATTTGGATACTATAAATAGTTGTGAATCAATGAATATGATGGGTTGTTATGAATATCTCTATTTATGGGTTCAAACCCTAGTGTTCTTCATATTTCTCATGGTTCGATCTGATTTCTTTGTGATGTTGTAGTATTTACTTTTACATTATGGTGCATCTGTGCTTAGATCTAGTTTCTTTACTTCTATTCTAGAATGAATGCATGTGTTTCTGTTTCTGCAAACATTCCTCCATTAATGGTGAAGCATTCTTATAAGGCTCACATAAAGGAGGGGCTTGGTGCCCTCACGCGCCTTAGGTGAGCACCCAGTCAAGGCTGGGTGATGTGTTGGCATGCTTGGGGTTTAAAGGGAGTAGGTAAAGGTGACTACACTTGGATTTAGTTTAGGATCAGATCACTAATGAAAAATCATATTAAAGTATACACCAAAGTTGTTAATAAGTGGTAATCACATTACAACTTAGGTAAAGTATAAGTTAGAACCAAGTATTTATTAAGATTAATCCAACAGAAAAACACCAAGTACATAATCATATTGACAATGATACCCAAGTATGTTAGGTCAGTTAAATTAAATCACATTGTCCCAACATGCTACAATAATGAAATCACACACAGTCCAACAAAGGAAACCAAGAAGAATTCAAGTCCATTACAAAATCATGTTAAAACCCAACACATTTACCACAAAAATTAATTGACAAATTGTGTGTTAGACATAGGCCAACGAACACATATTGATAATTTCTATCATCCTACTGATAAACCATATATTTTCTTTTTGAAACAAAATAAGACTTACTTATTCCAAAACAGGCATCATTCACAGAGATTCTTATACCTAGATAACTATTGTATTAAAGATAGATTTTTCTTAACTCATTCAATAACCATCCATACTAACATCATAAATCCATATATCATTCCTCGATGAAAGGATAAACATCAACACCCATAAAAATGGGACAACCCAGATTTGATCCTCACCGTGACCGAGGTTAGATACCCAAGAGAACTTCAATGTTTTTAACTAAATATTGAGGTTCTTATTCTCTATTGTTTTATTCTATTATCACTAAAAAACATGATGACATACACTTTTAGTTAACATAATGAAATCACCCAAAAGAGTCAAACCCAGTTTACAAAACCAAATAAAAACTAAATGAACAAGGGATTCAAACCATTATTTTCATGGTCCCAAGCGAGAAAAATATTAAAGCCACAAAATTCCAGTCTACGTTATGGAGGCTTAACCACATAACACAATAAGTTCCTTTTCCATATTTTCAAGATAATACATTATACACCATAAGGAGAAACTAGTTCAAATATTGTTCACCGAATTTCTATTTATTTTACACACTACCAAATTTGTAGAAACTTATTAAGCACCTATCCATGTTTTGGTAACCACAAAATTTCTAAAAAGAACTGAGAAGATATCCAATATAATCATTGTAGAGAAATAAAAACAAGGAGAAAGTAAGACAATTCATGCCTATATCAGAAGATCAAACCCTCCTTTCGATTTCCCTTGCAACCTTTCTCGTAGAGCTAAGAAATGTGAATATTTCCAACTATATCTCCCAAGTATCTCAAAAAAATTATCTTCAAATAAAAAATAAATAATGGTCCCAGATGCTCGATCAAAACCCCATAAAATTTTTACCCACAATCATAAATAATCCCCACAAAAATCTCAATTGGCAGCTCAAAACTTGCATGCACAGGCCCTCCCAACCGAAGTTCACAAAATGAGGAAAGATTTAAAAATGAAACAAAAATGAAAATAGAATTTCATGTGAGTAGATAGCTTCTAGAGGAAGATTCAAGTTTCTGAGGAAGTATTTAATGCCATTAATTCTAGATATGCCGTGTAGTGGCTTTGGGATTTTCACCACTACCACCATTTTCCTCGAGAACCTCTTATTAACTTCACTTAAATAATTTTCATGGGTCGACCTTTGGTCAATAAAATTCCTTTTACCATTTTTTTCCTAGGGTCACCTCAACCATTTAAACATTGCAAAAAACCTTATAAAAATTAACTTATACACATGATCAAAGACCATAATTATAATAATTTTAATTATAGCCTTAGAAATATTTTGACCTTTTTATCCGATTGAAAAACATGACATGAATTAATATTACAATCATGAAATCATCAATACATTCACCACTTCCGATTGATTTTCTAATGTGGTTGTTAAACCACCAATAACAATTACCTTCCCTGTGATCATTAATGTCAACAGTGGCATTGTTAACTCTTCAAAGTCACATCAACGTCACTAAGGTCTATAACCATTCATCAAGCTTGTAGACAAAATAAGAACTTCATGATAACAATGAAGGTAAATAGTCCCATAATCCTTCATGTTTTCATTTCCATAATTAAATACCTGTAAAACATTTAAGCCAATGGAAAAAATATATGAAAGATCAATATAACCATTATTACGTGCTTTTTTATAATGCAAGCAAGTGTATATTTCCATATAAGCAATATCATACTAGTAAATTCAGGAACCAAAGACAACAAGTATCAATCATCATCTACAATAGAAATAAAACATTCAAGGTACAAAAAGTAATTGCAATATTCAAAAAATTGCACGACATGACTGCAAGTTTCCATATGCTTCCATGTTTATGAGAAGCATACCAAAACCGATCTCCATGCCTGTGAGTTTCCGATATCGAAGATTGTTTACGTCATAATAAAAAGAGAAAAGTGGGAGGTGTGATATTAATATTCACTTGAGTATTTTTTTGTGTAATATCATAAAAAAAATTAGTTTTTTTCTTCCCCTTGAGGGTTTCCCACTTACATCTTGTGTTCTTGTGTACTCCTTGTTTGTGCAATTGTGGATGGTTGTTACTTATTGTTATGATCACATTAAAGTATGGTTAAATGTTAATGGTGTAAAAATTTAATCTGAAATTGTATAAAGTTTTTTGAAAGAATGATTCAATCCCCCTCTCGGTATATTGTTCTTCCAACAATGAGGATAAGTGGAGCTGCTTGGTGAGAGGAGAGGGAGATGAGGAAAACTTTCCCTAGCATCCGAGAGCTATCAACCAGTCACATGAGGATATAGAAGAGGGGATCGAGAGGGAAGATTTTTTTTGTCCCCTTTTTCCTATTAGGAATGGGGACAAGAGGGAAAATAAAATTCACCCTCACCAGATGATGGTAAGTTTCATTCACGGGATGCAAGATGGGGAGGTAAGCTAAGCTTGATAAGCCCTATGTCATGATGAGCTAGGTCATGTCAGGGACCAGAGGCAAGGGCTGAGGTGGAACATATTTTATTTTACCCTTTGTCCCCTTTGGAAAGGGATAATAAGGTCAAAAATTGATCTCTCATCGAAGGTGATATGTGTCACTCAAAAACTTTCCTAAGTATGAGAAGCACACCTCCACAAAAGAGAACTTGACGAAATTATTCCCCAGAGCTCCGAAAGGATTTTTCACATGAAATTTTATATTATTTTTAATACAAAGTAAATTTTAATAATAATAGGATAAGTTTAAGACCTAAATTATTCTTTCATCTTCACAAATTGAGCCCTTTTTCTTCATGACAGTAGGGTGTGTCTACACATATTGAGCTTCCTTGAGAAATAAACATGTCTTATGAAAAATTTAAAGCTTCCACCATGTAGATAATTCCTCTATATTTATAATTCATATTTTATATTCTTATAACTCCCTAAAGATCTCCCAGAATCACCCAATGAAGTTCAGATTCCATTTTTACCCTTCACTCCTTACACTTGAAAAAAGCCGATGTTACACAAATTGTCCCTAAACCTAAAAAACTTACCTAAAATTTCCTAAATCACTTCCAAAATGTTAAATACTCTCCAATACCACCTATGTATGATCATGAGCTTTTATATCCTTCCAAGAGGATGCACACCTACCTTGATTTGGCCAAAATTAGAGTTTTTGGGCCTACTCAAGAACTAGTCTTCAAAAACACTTCACCGAATAAGATGAATGACATTGATACCTTACTTAAAACACCTAAAAATATTATTGAATTTAATTAGAGGATAAAAAAGGATGGTATCAGCATGATACAAAATGAAGACTGCTTAAAATGGGATCGGGAGATTTGGAGAAAAGTTTCAATATGTGGCTAAGTTGTCATGAATCAAGTTTAAAAATTTTGGGATTACAAAAATGCATGAAAACAATATGATAGGGTATTTTTGAGAGTGCACCCACACAAGAGTCAAATCCATTTTAGAAAGGGCTCTAATGTTTTCCTTGATACATTTTTCCATTTGATATTTTGGAGGTTATTAGGCGTATTTATTACCACCTAGATCTTCCAACACACTTATCCCATTCCCACGATGTCTTTCATATTTAAGTTTTATAGATGTATGTTCAAGATAGTTCTCATGTTTGGGATAAGTCAACCTTATAGGTAGAGTATTAAGGGTAGTGGAAACTATATCCCATGCATATTATGGATAACCGAGAGGTTATCACTTTGGACGTGAAACTTGAACTAGGTTAGAGTTCATGGGATAGATATGATGAGATGACTACTACTTGGGAGGAATTGACACCATTGAGGGCTTGATATCCTTACCTCTTCCAGTGACTTCTAGGAGGAAGTATAATTCAAGGAGAGGGGGATGTAGTTCCCTTGATTTTACTTATTTCTATTCATTTTGACTCATTATATCATTTGTATAGATACACCACTATCAGTAGTTATTTCTCCTGGAAATTATTATGATTATGTTCTTATATTAGTTTTTAGATGATAACTTATTTTTATAGGATGTCGTATGAGGCATACGTTTCCAATTTAATTTTTTCATATTTATTTATTGGTTTAGTTATGATGTTATGGATATTGTTGATCTTATATTTACATGAATTATATTTTGGATATATTATGGATAGTTGTTGTAATGGTTATTTATCTCATTGATGGATGGTTGTTGCGTAATTGATTTGGATGGTTTAAAATATTCTTGATTGGATCATTTTGACATGTGTAGTATTATTTTATTTAGTTTTTGGCATCAATAAAGTATGATGTGTGAATCAAGTGTGCAAGTTATAGGTATCACCATAGAGAATGTGGGACTTAGGGGTTGCACCTCCAAGTTACACAATAGGTCGTTTGGGACAAATCCATTTACCTTTTTTTTCCTTGTTTATTATATTATTAAAAAGGATGGAAGTGGGGAATTTATAATCTTGGTATTTGAATAAAATCATTTTCCTAGTCACTTTGTCTTATTTGTCTCCATTTAAATTAATTTGGTTTTATCTATCATAATTGCTTGTTTCCTAGTCACTTTTATCGGTTAGTTTGTTTCCACTTGATTAGGGAATATTTAATTTCATTTATATTTGAGTAAGAGTGTTTTAAGTTTCCTAATAATTTACTATGTGGGTCCACCACCCCCTTATATTGATCCAGCTTTCCCCAAACACCGAATTTGGGCAAAATTTTGAAATTTGGAAGGGTGTTTGGAAAGTTGGGGTTCACTTTTGCAACCTAATTTACAACATTATTATCACTACCATATTATATATATAGGCTTTGGAATCCTACTCTAACTATGAATTATGGAGTAACACCTTCCTTTTTATGTACCCTCATAAAATTATAATCGAAGGTGTGAATATTTAGCATGCCCCGCTTTATTATCCTAGTCTATAAGACCCCTTATAAAGAGACAACAAGGATTTATCATTGGGTCATTATTGTTTTTTATATACTCTAGTTAACCTAATGTGAATCTTACTCCATATTTCAAATGATTCATATTCATATTACGTTTTCTTTCTCATTATATATTGACATCTACTTCAATACACTAGGTTAAAATTGACATGAATCTTACTCATTCTTCGAATTGAGTCCTATTCACATTTTATATAATTATAATAATTTCATAAAGGATCATATTCATAATTCTCAATATAATTATGATTGCTAAGAATGGGATTCCTCCTTTAATAATACCCCTTTTTATGATTGTAATATATCCAACACTAATGCCAAGAAGATAGGCCAAAACAATAATAATAGAAGGAATGCCCAGTCTAATACCAATAAAAAGATATTGAGTAGGAGGAAGAAGATAATATAAAATATGTTTATATTATTTCAATACAAGAATTCATATTTTCTTACTCAATCTTTGTCAATCAACTTCTTGAAGCTATCATGCATTAAATTGAGGCATACAATTCCACTTAGGGAAATTATTTTGATACTCATTCCCCTCAACATTCATGCCCTTGTCACATTTTTATTTCTCTTTCACTTGATTATTTTTGAATAATTTAAAAACAAAAGTAGTAAAAGTATTTTTGGTCCCCTATCTTATATTTTTATTTTATATTTTGGTTTCATCGTCTCCTCCTATATTACCTAATCTGTCATCTCTCTTATGGACTATTGATCTACACACCCATTTTACAAACGAAGTGAGAAAATACATTCTCACATATTTCCTCCATAGGTGGAGATACCTCCTCCTTTCATCCCTATATTTCCACTTTTCATTATGGAATACTAATGATATCATATCTCAATTTTTACGCTAGTGGAAGAATCTATGGTAGTTATGCATCATAAGATGCATAAAAATATCTCCCATGCCCATGAATAAATTGAGGAAACCATGGTTTGTACATATTATAATATATTTCAATATTGTTATGAGGTTATTAAGGATGCCTACAACTATCTTTCACACCCTTTTTGATCTCATTTACATTTCCTCATATAACACTTTTTCACTTTCCTACATTTTTACTTTCTCATTGTTCATTTTTACACTACTTAGTTAAAATCATAAATTAGATAGGATGGTTGGTTCAATAATTTTTCTTCCCCTTACAATCTATATTATAGTGCACATGCCCCAAAAATTCTTTGGTGAGGGTGAAGAAATTTTTCAGTGGTCACTTTTTTACTCAAAGAGAATAAAGAATTCAAAATAAATCGAAACAAAGAAATAACAATAAAAAAACATGCACATGTATATATAGATATGATTGAATTAATAAATTAAGATAATTATTATAATAATAATAATAATAAAGGAAAATCCCAGAAGAGCATATTAAGGAAAAAAAGAGTGTTTGGCATTTATTTTACCCTTCTTATGGTTTGTTGAAATGGATACAAAATATTTCAAGTAAATGACAACTATAAATTTGACCTCTATATTATTTCAAGTAAAAAAGTTAAGGATAATCATTGTTGTCATGTGTTGTATTCATAAGTATCATAATAGATATGTGGTAAAAATGTGGGATATTTGAAACATATGTAAGTTATTTGTCAAAACGTCTCAATAAAACACAAAAGTGTTAGTAATGATGAAGCCTTTATGTATATATATCCATCTATTTTATTCCCAAGAAAAATTTCTCCAACTTTGCATAGATATTTTATGTAAGAGGAGGTGCAAAAATTCACTTGAATTTTTGTTTTAATGTGTCAAAGAGATGTGCCCCATAGACCATAATGATTGCAATACTTTCACAAACTAGGTTAGACAAAAGGTCTTGGAACCACACACAAATGCAACTAGCATATGTAATTTCAACTCCACAACTCTCACTCATCACATCAATATAGACATGGATTCATCATTGCTCTCTTAATCTCTTTCAAAACTTTCACTCCTTTCATAGTATATTAAATGCTCAATCTTTAAATTATTTTATTTTTATTTTATTGTTATTAAATATTGCCCTCCCTCATTTTTTGGGGTTTATGGAAGGCCAGGAATGATGGTATCTTCTCGTGATCAGAAAGCTCTTCTCTTGAAAGTTATAATAAATTTTTTGAATGCCATAAAGGAAAATATTAAAATCTTTAAGGGAAAAGTCAAGAAACCCTACCCAAAAGGTGAGAAAACTATTCTTGAAAAGTTCACCCTTGGACCGGTGGAATTACACATACCTAAAAAGAATTCTAGTTGGATTAGTCCTGGGGAAAATGTTGTTAATTTAAATTTCAATGGAGCTTCAAAAGGGAATCCAGGTCCTACTAGGGGAGGGGGAATTATAAGAAAAATTAAGGAGATTGGTTGTTTGCCTACGTGGCCCGTTAGGTCGACAAACCAACAACATGGCGAAGCTAGAGCTCTTCTTTAGGGGGTTTTATTGGCTAAAGAAAAAGGCTTCAAGGATATCCAGATTGAAGGTGATTCTCTCCTCTTAATTAACACCCTCAATAATCAAGGTTCCATTAATTGGGCCATAAGAAATATCCTCAATGATGTTAAGGAAACTACAATTTTTTTATAGTGTTTCTTATAATCATACCTTACGTCAAGGGAACAAATGTGCAGATAAGATGGATAATTATGGAATCATTTGTAATGATTACAAGATCTGGTGTAAAGTTGATAAATTACCCATGGACATTAATGAAACCATTAGTAGAGATAGAGGGCACTAAGTTTGATGATTTTGGCATGAGTGAGCCCCGAGGCTGTGACAACTTACTTAATATCTTGTTCTCCACAATTTTGTTAGTGCGAAAGGGGGTCTATTTTTGAGAAGTAGTAGCAAATAGAGGAAGTTCAGACTTGTGAAGATGGGGGGTGATAGGATTAGAGTTGAACCCACTAGCCAAAGCATTGAATATTTTAATCAGCCTCTGTGGAACAAGCTTAGGATTGGGGGTTTCAGTAATTTCATATCCAAATTACATGGTCATGACCCCTCCCTGTCTAAGGATTTTGGAAAATCTTGGAAAGAGGATAAGTTTGAGGTCAGAGGTATGGAAATTGATGTTTCTGAGTCCACCATTTCCTGACGATGAACATGAAAATGGACGAGCTTAAAATTTTTAAGGACAAAACCCACAGAGAACATGAAATTGATTTGTTCTTCATGGGAAAGGAAATATGCTCTTTCTTTATGGATGGTATCACTAGGTCGTGTATTCTAGGTATTTGGAGAGATGTGTGCCTTCAAATCATGAAGTACATCACTCTGGAAGGAAAATACCGAAAAATCTATACCCACCATATGACCCTTCTGAATATGTTCTACCACAAGGTCATGGTGAGCATCCCTTTCTTTCTGTTTATGTCTCTAACTAACTCTTTGATGGCTTTCCAGCAGGAGAAAGTGGAGATGCCTCTACATGAAGGGCTCATTCTTCTGCTATTTGAAAATGGGAAACTTGTTCTGTCCTCTTCCTTGAAAGATAAGGTGGATGAGGATGACCTCACTCTCACGGAATGCCTTACTAAGATGAAGGCTGGGAAATGCAAAAATGTGGGGGAGGATTCTGGTAAATAAATGGGTGAGGATGGTCATGGGGAAGTGAGCACCTCGAGAAAAATAAATTGGGATGGTAATTTAAAGGGTTTCAAGGATTTGAGTAGAAAGGTCCAGTACTTAGAAGGGGTGATTCAGGTGATGGAGGAAACAAATTCTGGTCAAAGGGAAATAATGTTTGATGTCATTAACACTTCTAAAAAAATTGTCTCTGCTCAGGTGAAGTCCAACTAGAAGTTTCGGAGCGGAAGGACCAGATTAAAAGCCGAGTGACAGGCTAGAAGGAATGGAGGAGGGAACTAAAAGAAGGAACTTTAACTTGCACATTAGTAGCTCTAAGGACAATCTGGAGGAAGATATTAATGTCAAGGGTGCTGAGGGTGATGAGATCAAAGACATTCATGATGGTAGCAGTGAAGGATCTCCAAAAATTAGCTAGTGTTTCTAGACTGTTGGCATAATTTTGGCAAACTTCTATTGTTTTGTAGTTTTGGAGACTATTTCTCTTTCTCTCTGGTTTTCTCACTTTGGCACAAAGTCTGGTTCTTCATTGTAAGAGTTAAGCATGTTTAACTCCTTTCTTGGAATTTTTCGTTTCCTTCTTGTTCATGGGTTTCTATTCCTCATCTTGTAATGGCCCTTGGGAGACGATCCCTATTTTTACCTTATCTAATAAAAAACAAACCGCAAAATAATTTCCACATCATGTTTAACCTATGTCGAAAATAAACACCTTGGGTGATGTGCCAAAGTACCAGGATATGGATTTGATAAGAACTAACATCTAACATGCTCAACTTTACTAATTTTGTATGATCATTCAAATTCGAAAGGAAAACAAATTCTAAAATGTAAAATTGGATGTTGAAATAGCCTCTAATTGTGACAAATGCATTAAAAGTTTTCCTAAACCTATTTGTTAATTTTAAACTAATGTGACCTCTTCCTTGTCACATTAAGGTATTATTCGAACCAAGAAACATCATTATATCCATCGAGAAATGTTTACTGAGGGGGTTTGCATCCTAATTCTGAAAACTAGTTATTGAGAGCAATCACTTACTACAACTAAACCCTTCAAGAATCACCTCAAATTCTATGCCTATGGATTCCGTAAGTATATTTGACCACGAAAACCTCTTCCTTGATATATGGATAATTGTGTAGTCTAGTTTTTTACATGTTCCCTTCCAAAAGTGTATTTTAGCCACTTTTTTAGAGCCAACTTGGCTTAGTTTATTGAAGGGTAAACAATCTAATTCATCCAACTAGATCCACAAAGTTGTTGTAATTTGATCTTTGGTTATCAATTTTGGACCTTTAACTTCTTATTATTCTTTGTATACTAAATAATAAGGAAGTAAATTCAAACATCTCATTATTATGTTTCACACCCTTTTTGCAAGCTGATTTTGTCCCTACTTGGGATAATTTGCACAAAAATGCAATGGATACCCATGGACCTACATTGACCCTTCAAGGTTTGTTAAATACATAAAAGTCATGTAATATTTGGAAATATATATGATGAGTAAACATACATGGTTTCTTATAATTAAATGGTTGGTTAGTTAAAAGTCATAGTGGAGAATAATACAAACCTCTTAACCCAACCTCCTTAGTGACAACAAAGCGAGATGTGTTGAAAATTGTAACACTTGTAATACTTTCAAAATATTTTTGAATTTGAATGTTATGAATAAAAATAGATTTTGTTTTCTCTCACCCTATCTGATCATGGAAATGTACTGGTTTACTTGTATAAAATAAAATGAGTTTTTCTCTCTAATCTCTCTCTAAATCCTGAAAAGTTGTCATTGTTTAAAAAGTATGGAAAATAAATATTTTTTTATATCTCTCTAACTCTAAATTGATTTTTCATGTCTTGATAGTGTGTTATATATAGGATGGGTGGGTCCATGTTATAGTTATCACTCACCAAGATTACATGAATTTACAGATTCTTGGTAGAATGGTGGAATATGAATGAATGAAGATATTGAATTAAAAAAATGTATATGAAATGTAATTGTTTATATTTTTAGACTACACAAATTTATCATCATTTTTGTCAGTTTAGTGTGAAAGAAGAATAATTTTACTATAAATTGTATGCATTATAATTGATTGAAATATGAATATTCATTTCCTCCATATAGTTTGAAAGGAGAAAAGAGTTAGTTCATATTGTATAATTGCAATTGATATGAAACTATGTTTCTACGTGGTGTTCTTATGATTTAGATACATTGGTTAACCTTTTATTTCCCTTGCAACATTTTCAAATAAGTGTTCATAGAGTAGAGCATGTAAAACATGGAAATTAAATGAGGTTTCTAAACCATGTCATTATGTGTTTTTCCTCTTATTAAGAATATGATTAGATAACTATATCATATCATCACATGATATGACTTTAGTATCTTCACTAGTCATTATCCAATTTTACACATATAAAAACATTGCTAATGTGACCACTTTTTTACCATGAGTGGCCTTTGTCACATAGTGAAAAACAATTCTTTCTTTATGAGAAGGGGTGTTAGGTGTTTGAACTAGGATTGAGGGCCCTTGAATACTCAGTTTATAATATTTACACCCTTGAGGGAAACGAGACCTTTCTCCTTATAATTTTCTCTACAATCATGTCCTTATTCTATTAAACTAAACTATAAGTGTCATAGGTATCCCTCTGTAATGTATAATAAATGAATAGTCATTTAAATTACACCATGTGAATTAAGAGTGGGGTTTTAATCCTATGTGTTCTACATTACTTAAAATAATGAACTAAAAATAACCATGAGGTGATAAAAATTACGAGGAAAGGATATTTTTTTATCCTAGTATTAACCCCATGGTAGGTGTTGGTGAAAAAAATTTTCACAGGAATATTATTAGTTTTCACCAACACTCATAGGATAGGCCCATCCTTCTTTGGGATGGGGATACTCTCATTTATAGAATGAAAGGAATAAATAAAAGCGTGGGGTGGCTATTAGGCCATTAGGTAGGAAAATAGAGAGAGGAGGTTAAGATTGTGAATAGACACTTGCAGATTCTCACCAATATTAAAAAAAGAAGGTCCACATTCAATAGGAATAAATAAACCATATAAGAAATAGTAAGACTAATAAATTAGAGACACAAAGTTATATAGACTTATTAATCAAATACATAAAGTTAGTTCTTAGTTGTAAAAGATTACAATACTTGAAAATTTGGAAAGTAGAAAGTATGGAACAACATAAGAAAGGAGATAGAATAATGTAGCTTATTGCTTGTAGTAGTAGTGAAATCCAAAGAACTATTAACAACCAAAAATGATAACCCTTTGGAATGGATATGTCATTCCAATTTATAGGTTAAAAATTTTCTCTTCCTCTCCCCACATGTGACTTTTCATCTCACCACCACGTGAACTTTTACATCCATAGGAATGAAATTAAGTCCACTTCTTATTTTTGAAAAGGGACTTTTGAAACAAAAGTTAAGTTGCTTAAGTAAACAAGAAAAAAGAGTGAAAATTTACATTCCCAATGAAGAAATAGAATGCTAGAGAGAGGGAGGGGTAGAGAGAAGAAGAGAGATAAGTGAAAATATGGAGATGGGGAGTCCTTTATTGATGAAGAATCTCCTTCTAATGGAATTTGAGGAAATGATCCCTAAATGAAGTTATTTACCCTTGACATTTTTTTGGATTGAGACACAAGTGGTTATAATGTACTTCTCCGTGAGATGAAACAACACTCTAAAGTATTGAATAAGTGTTCAAAAATACTATTAAGTGACTTACACCATGTGAACTTGAGATGATTTCCCGTTCTTGCAAACATGATGATCCTCTTTGAACACAAGGTCAGAGTTAGGATATGAATATCATCACCTTACTCCTCTTGACTTCAAGATTCACCTCTGTGACAAAGATGTCTCCTTTTGAATGGAATCAACCTCAAGATGCTCAAACACCTTCTTTCTCATCTGTTACTCATTGGAAAAGGTATTCTTTTCCAGATAGAATAATTACTCCTATTCTCAATTGAAAGTGTGTATTGTGAAACCTTGAGTTTGTCTAGTCACCATGATTTCCCGCAGCTATCTCCATTAAATACAAGTGTTATTTTATTAGCATAGGTGACTCAACATCCTTTTGCTTAAAAAATGTCATGATATTTCTATTTTTAGTAATCCTTAATGTAGGAAGTCTATTTTTAGTTACCACTTGGTACATTTGACACTTTTAGTTATCCCGATATGTAAGGAGAAATGTAAACTCGAGAGAATGAACTATCTATGGTACTTAATATTTGTAGATTCTAGAACTTAGAAAGGTTTACTATTTTTAGGATTGGGTCTTCCCAATTTCAGAATGGAATGGTAATGGTCTCAAAATTTTTTTCATTTCACAAGGAGGGATTACTCCAATTTTCAGAGGATTCCAATTTCCCGAACTCTGTAGATCTGAAAAATGATTTTTTATAATGAGAAATTTTGTATGGTTATTAAAAAAGTGTAGAACACCATTGGATACAAGGTTTGAATCATTTGAAAGGATTTTTTGAGAAAGAGATTCTATTAAAATCTCATGGGGATCAAACAAGGGGTTTGGGAGATATGAGCAACTTTCTATTTTTAGTATATGAGGTATCTAGCATATTTTCAGAAGAATAATAACAAGGGGAGTGATCTTGGGAGGGAAAATAAAGTTCTGAAACTTAAAAATGGTGAAGTTTTTTAATATGAAGATTTTTGATCTCACTTGCACACCTTAACTCAAGTATGACTAAAATAGGCTTAACTAGGTTGAATGAGGGTTTATGTGGAGTTATACACTAAAAATAGGGGGCAAATGGAAAAAGGGGGCATGAGGTAATTCTATATGTTCTTCTCAACATATCATGCCAAGTTTCATCTTAGGGTTTCATGAGAGTGAGATGTAAGGGCTAGAAACTAGCACTCGAGGCTCAACAAAGATTTTACATGTGTCATGTGTTTTACAGTGTCTAGCTAAGAGAAGGAGAAGCACACTTTTGTTTCCCTCATGTCCCTTTTCACCTTTCTAAAAGTTTAAGGGATATCACACCTTGAAAAATGTGCCATGGGTGACCTATCATGAGGAGGGGGACTAGATTTGACTAGAACTTGAGTTTACACCTCTAACACTCATAATACTTGAAGTTGATGTTTTTAAGTGATAGAAAAATTCACAATGGAAGGGGGAGAAAACTTGTGTCCCTAATTTCCATTTGCACAATGGTAAAATTGTAAACAGAAAATTTACCTCAACAAATGTTTCAAGGGTGCCACAACATGAGGAGGGGGCAGTTTTTGCATTGAGTTCACCTAACCACTCAAGTCACAAGTTTTAAGTGATGAAAAAGAAACATATATAGGGTGAGTGAATTTTTTTACATAATGTCCCTTTAAACCTTGGTAAAGTGAAAAGGAACACACCATATTGAAAATTGAACTCAATCCTTTAAGTTATGATAATTTCATCATCCCAACACTTAATTAGAACATGCAACTTGCCTTTTCTGCCCTAGGAGTGAAAGTTAGAGTTTGGAGGTGAAATATTATATGATTTTGACTCCAAATAATCCAATGAGTTAATTACCACCACTTTAAATAAATAATTCAGATTGAAATTTAACTTATGGTACCATTCACCATTTTATTACGAAGGATTGGTAGAAGTAGTAACTTGAGCTATCATGGAGGATATTGAAGACTTAGAAAAAATAGATGTGTCCATTATGTGGAGGTTTTAAATATATTTACATTGAATATATTTTATCTCCCCACTCCTCCCAAAAATCTCGGAATATTCAAAATAAGGCGACTTTCTCTCATTGAAGTGTTAATTCCCTAGGTCCGGAGAGAGTCAATTTTTCTTAAGTTATTCTGACATCAATTGCTTCCACAAGTTTTCCCTAAAATATGTTAGCTAACTTCCCCACTCTATTGTATAACTCCCATATGGTTTTTCTTCCTGTTATCTTCCATAGAATGTCCTTATGCTACAATATGTCTAAAATATCCAATTTAGTGCTTCGAGATCACTATTCCACCTCGAGCTTATTCTCACCATGAAATCAACTTGGATCTTTTCCCATGCACATGAAACACAATTGAAAACCATATTACCATGTTCTTCCTAACTATAATGGGGATGAAAAAAACATGAGAAGACTATATGGGTTAGTAGGATGGCCTTGAGGAAGGGTTCGCAATGACCATGAGAGAGGTTTTGAAATGGTGGGATTAGTTGTCATGGCCAAAATTTCCAATTTTGCATGCTAGAAATTTAGCATGAAAAATGAGGGTCTTGGTATTTTTAAATTAAAATATGTTAATCTCAATACCTTTTAAGAAGTTATCAGTGGATGAAACCTTGAAAAATTTATACCAATGATTGGAATAGTTCCTTCGAAAAAACTTTTAAATGCAAAAATTGGACTTGATTTTTCACTTATAATATTTGTTTAAACTTGGGTTGTCTAATAAAATTAAAATTAAATGTTTTATATGGGACCACACTTAATGGAATCTTGAATCCCTAAGTGGGAAACGAGTACTATATGACTCATATTTATTTTAAAATGATGAAAATAAATGAATTAAGTAAACAATGCAAATGTAATAAAAATAATTGTAAATGAGTTGAATTTTGGTAACATAATCCCAACTAATAATCGAATTACTAAAACTAATTATGGTGAGGAATCAAGAATACCGAGGTTTGCAAAATATGAGTGAATTTTTAATGAAATGAGAAATACAAAAATTTGAAATGATAACATATGTGCACGTCAAGGTAGTAAAGTCAATGATTGAAAACATGAACTCTTTTACCACTATAAATTGGTGTATAAAAGAGATGTTTTAGTGAAAAAGGGATTTTTTCCTTGTCTATCATAAAAATGTGGTCAACCTTACATTATTTAATAACAATTAAATAGAATCCTTCCCATATTAGGATGTGTTTCTTGAGAACATGGATTCCCTATTTGTAAATTATTCTTATATAAATTGTACACACCTTAAATGTTGTCAAAAAAACTAAACTTCCTAACATGATCATAACATAAATGAAAGTAAATGGATTATTTCCTTTACGAGAAAACATTTTTAATAAAATGGGAAAGTTACAATTTTGAGACTAGGTAAAATTTTAAGGGTCCCTAAAAATGCCTTAGAAAATATGTGAAAATTATATTTTGCACGAATGGTGAATATCAATGCATCATGAAATTAGTATTAAATGATACCAGATGGTAGATTTTTTATATGATATTGGTCGAAGTAGTATAGTTTATGTTACCGAATGAAAACATATAGCATGTTGTTGATCGAAACATAGAAAATGATACCATCCGTAGCATATTTTATGTTATTGTTTGACAACATAACTATATGTTATCAGCCGAAACATAAAATATGCTACCGGATGACAACATGCTATATGATGTCAAATGTAGCATAAACTATGCTACCAATGACTAGTATTAAGGACAAAAAATTGAATTCCTATTTCACGGGAATGGTGAATTAACTCCTAAAATTTACTTGCACCCTGAAATTTTTGGTGAATTGGTCCTAATCGCACCGTAAAAATTCAGCAATTTCAAATTTTCAATACCAGAATATTCATGAATTAATGAATATTCACCACTAAAATTTTCCCTATTTGAGACACAAGCATATGTTTTAAGCACATAAATGTTGTTTAAATAATGATGTTAGATGAAGAATGTTAACAACAAGGAAATGCAAACCTTATAATCTATATACATTATGGGTTATTCCCTTCTCCATGTTCTCTTCATGAGGTCATTTTATTGTGATGTGGTGCACGTGTTTGAGGGAATGTGGTATTGTGATTGTTGTCTCATTTATGAGAATGTATATGTTTAGGTATATTATTTTTATCTAACCAATGTTAATAAAAATGAATAAATTTGTAATAAGATGTATATATATATATATATATATATATATATATATATATATATGGATAAAGTCCTTATTCTACCTCTTTCTTGTGGTTTATGCTTATTGTTTATATTTTTCTTGTGTGGATGCATGCATGTATGGATGTGGGTATATAATTATTTATGGAGGGATAATTTTTATGTTAATTAATGGAGGAATAAGGAGTTTTTTTTCATATGGAGGAACCAAGGGAATTTATGGCTAGCCTTAGTGGAGTGATAAATGTTGTCTCAAGTGGAGGGATAAGTGTATATTTGTTATTTTATTACATGTTTATTGGGAGGAACCAAAGGCTAGCCAAGATTTCCTAGTGGAGTGATAAGTGGTAGTTTGTAATGATGATCCCTCCCCTTTGCAAGTCTTGTAAAACATCTTAATAATGTGACTCATATTTATAGATGAATTTCATTTTCACAATATCCTTATTGTTAACCCTTTATTGGCCTTGAGCTTATCATTAGAGAACGTATTCATTTATTTGATGGTGGTTATATCTTGTATACATGGGTATTTTTATGTATATGTTTATGTTAGAGACTTGTATTTTGGTAGTTGAGGATACATATTTTTATGGTGCATGAGTTTTTTTTTTTTTTTGGGAGGAAATAAAGATTGAAAAGGATATCCTTAGTGGAGAGATAAGTGTGGAGCGATAAGGAAGTTTTTATGTGTGGTTACATGATTGTTTTGGAGGAACCAAATGCTAGTCCTTCTTCCTTAATGGAGGGATAATTGGAAGTACTGGAATCATTTCCACCTTTGAAAAAGAATTGGATGGTTTGGATATTTTATGTGTAGTGCATATTTTATCTTATTAGTATCACCTTCTCCTTGTCTTCAAGATGTATGCAAAGTGATGCACATCATGTTATGGATCATGCATTGTGTTGTTGTTATGTGGTCCCAAGTATTCTTGAGAAAATATATATCCTTTACATTTGGAATGTGTTTTGGGTCACTTTAATTTTGGGAATTACACATATATTAGACATGAAATCTAGTTTGACACTCTGGTTAACCAATCCATAGTTTAAACATGATGATTAGTTTATGCCCTCATCTTTTCCTTACAATATTATACAATCCTTCATATTTTATAGATTAATTAGTTAACATGTGTTAACTACCCCCTTACATCCTTATTATAGACTCCCTATAAAATCCTTTGGATTTACTTTTACTATCTGCTTCCTACTTGATATTTTGGTATGGTTTATCCATTTATGATTTTTTATACTCGCATTTTACAAAAATTTTGTCTTACATATTATGGATTTATTTATACCATTTTCCTATTATTTAATCTTTTACTATTCTTTTTATCCATTTATGAATTTACCTAATATTGGATATTATAACTCTTTTAATGATTTTTTTAATCTATCATAGATTTTCCCTTCCACTTCTTGACATCACTAGCAATCTACGATTCATATACTAACTAGTTCATCAATTTTTAGCCTTCATCCCACATGAATATTCTTTTATAATTCTCGTTATAATAATGTATTAAATGAGATCTGTCATTATATCACACTCTTCTATCCTTGAATCATTCACTTATTTTACTCCTCTCACTTGAAGCACACTTAGGTTGGAGATGAAATCACACTCTTTCCTTAGGGTTATTTAAGAAATATTGGAATTTATAAAACCCTATATATTTCAGAGTCACATATAGTAAATGAACAATGAATTACAAATATGACCTAAGCAACAAGATAGATAAAAATTAAACCCTTGTTGAAAGAGAGGGGATGGGTTACTTAGTTGATTTCACAATTGATCTCAAAGTATGCTAGACTGGAATATTGATAAACAAGAAAAGGAAAATGTCACAAACACACAAAGAAAATTGTAGAAATGATAGATTAAGATAGAATAGGGCACTTGGAATGGGTTAGGGGTGCCTTGGCACTAGATACTACTTTTGGGCACATGTGACTGTGTAGAGCCTTAGAAAATGAGTTTGTTTGTATCACACAAATGTCACTAAAATTTGTTGTTTATCGCATGTATATTGATGGTTAATCATAGATTTTACTATAACCTAAAAAATAAATGATCTCCTGCAAAACCCCAAAATACATTAAATAATAAAAAGAAAAATATGCAAATGGGGAGTTATACTGACCATATTGGTCATCTGACTAAGTGAGATTACAACCGAGCCTTGCACTACATTTCAGACTCCATGTAGTTCTTATGTGTGTGTGTGTGTGTGTGTGTGTGTGTGTGTGTGTGTGTGTGTGTGTGTGTGTGTGTGTGTGTGTGTGTGTGTGTGTGTGTGTGTGTGTTTGTGTGTTTGTGTGTGTGGTGCTACATGGCTCTTGTGCAAGATGTAATTGATAACGAGAAATAACTAGATGTAGCAATGTAAGTAGATGTGTGGATATCAAAATGAAATTCCCCTCCTATGTGCGTATGTAGAAGATGCATTCCCTTGTCCCTTGATTTAGTGATAGATGGATTCTTTGATGCTCTTAGAATGCCTTTGGATGTAAATTTATGTGGTGATAGTAGATGCTTAGTGTTTGGATATTTATTATGGTCACATAGCTTTATATTTTATATGATTCCCTTGTTTGAATTTCACAATTAACAACTGGAAGGTCGTCCCATAAGAAAATAAGATGCCCAAAAGATAAAAGATTCCCAAAAAAGAGTAAGTAAGATAAAAAGAGTTTGGGGTTCTTAGAGGGTACGAGGAACTTGGGCCTTGACATCCCGGCTAGGCGTTGATGTCCAGAGTCATAAAAGATAAAGAGCTAAAGTATCAACTAGGATGTAGGATGTAAAAGACAAGAAAGAAGTCATGAAACATAAAAAATGACCAAAGATAATTTTCAATTGCTAGTTTTCTCACTTAGGAATCATATGAATAGTATTATGTGACTAAGACCTATAAATGTACCCAAAGTGCATGATTTAGTGTCTATATTTTCCCCTAATTTATGTTATTTAGTGAATACTTGATAACATAAATTAGATCGAAAGATGTATACCTGATAACCATGTAGATTAATGGAAAAAGTGTGCCAGGAGACAAGAAAAAGAGTGGAGTGATAAAAAATGAAGCATGAAAGCTAAGATAGGAAAGAGAAAGTGACACTAGGGTTGAAAAGTGTAATTTGTGTATCATGTTGTACCTACTTTCATTATCATGCTTGTGTTATGCTTGAGACTATTTCTTCTTACAAGGAAGGACCTATAAAAAATAAGAGGAAAAGAGTAGTCAAAGTCATGTATATGAAAAATTTGATCCAAGTATGTAAACACTATAAAAAAGTATGTAAAAAATGCGAAAAGGAACATGTGCACCTGATTTGTGATGAGTGAAAAGGATAGACAAGTGTCATGAAAATACTATAGAAGAATGCATTTTTGGGATATCTCACACCTAGAATGAATTTTTTGGGTGATCTCATGCCAAGTGTGAGTTTTTTGGGAGATCTCATGCCAAGTACGGAGTTTCTTTGGAGATATCATGTCATGAAATATGAAGTGTTGAGGAGAAAATTCTAGTGTTATTTTCCATACCGACTATTATACACCACTATAGATGGTGTGATCCTACCTTGTTCCATTTAGATCCAAGTAGAAATAAAAGTTATAATGAGGTTTGATTACTAAAGGAATGTGCTTTGGTACTATGTAAAATGATGTATAAACTGCTGAAAATTGTGTTGATGGGGTGACTGATTCACCCAATATATGCCCCCCTCATTTGGGGTGCATGTGAAATTACTAGGAGGATGTGGCCCAAAGGAGAGGATTAGATGCTAATCTAAAAATGATTCCCTACAGGGGGAGGGAATGTGCATGGTAAAAACCAAGGCACATGCAAAAAAGTGGATGGAAATATGTGTTAGTAGAAAAAAATGACAAACATGCAATAGAAGACAATATGTAAGATAGCAAGTAAGAAAACAATGTAGACCACGAAAGAGGGTTTCAAATATGGGACATAACTCACCATGTCACAAGACAATCAGGGCCAAATCATCCAAAATTAAACAATAAATTAAAAAGAAATACATAGGAAAATCCCAAAAAATAATGACATACAATGGAAAAAAATGAAAAATAGTAGCAAGTATAACAACAGACAACCATGGTGGAAAATAGTTCCTACAAGACAAATTTTGCACATGAAGCACCCATTAGCATGTTATAAAGATAAAAATAATGTCAAAATGTGTATGTATCGATATATTAGTGTGCTATAAATAATAAGTAGTATAAAATGAAACAATAACACATGTAGTGTGTACAAAACTAGATGCCCCCAGTAGCCACTGTGGAATTGGTAAGAGGTAGAGTTCCAAACATCCATGCTACATGTAAAGATATATAGGAATTCTGCATTCACAACTAGATAACAAGTGAATGAACATGTGTATATGAACAAGTGAATGAACATGTGTATATGATAAATATAATGACATACGAAGTATCTATCTAGCATGGAAACAACATGTACATGTAAAAGTATAAGCAAGCAAGAATATGTGCAAAATATATATATAGTATGTTATGAGTGTGAATGGAATGGAATGTAAAGTGAGTGTGATAGGAGAAAAATTCTCCCCAAGTGAATGTGTATGAGCATAATATGAGGTTAATTTATAAAAGACCCTTGAAAGTCAAGAATGAACCATAGAACAAGAGTGTCTTTGGGAAATGGTGTGAATTACATGTTATAAATATAGATCAATGAAGTATAGAACATGAAGTGTGAATGATTTTTGTGAGTTCATTTAAAATTTAGACCCTTAGCAGGTGAGTATCAACCATGGAACTAGAGTGGGTCATAGGGTAGTGTGATGTGCAAGAATATAATGCTAGAAAGATGTGTCATAAATACGCAGAGTGTATAATGTGTAGTGTGTATGATGTGAGGTTCACAAATGTAGTATGCCCTCAAGAGTAAAGTGTGAACCTTACATAATAGTGTGTATTATGGTAATGACAATACAATTTGTGTGTAGATGTATGAGATAAGACCAATTGTAAATCATGAAGTGTAATAGTATATATGTGAGACACTGATAATTCTAGAAGGGGGAGAGTAAGCTGATGCCCCCAAGTGTATATTAATGTATAATCTATCTGATGAAAGTGAAAGTAAATGGTCCTCCACCTTATGCTTTTGGAGTGAAAGGTGCGTGACCATGTTATGATATCAGTGATGTATGATATAAATGACGTATTAGTGAATGAATCCTATGTATATGAGACTTAGGTGTTGATGAAAACATATGTAAAGGAGACTGTGGAGGTGACATATACCAATGTGAAGGAGACCACGAGAGGTGATGTGTACCAATATAAAGGATCCATATTATTAGTGAACCTAGGATGACGAGATGGGATAGTGGACCAATGAGATCGAGTAAATCGTGTGTGAATAGGAGAGATAAGACTAGACTATGCTTTATATTTGAGAGGTCTCGGGGACTTGGATGCTCTAGTGAGTGTAACATAAACCTCAAGAGGAGGTTTTGGCCATGGTGTGTAAGGTGGAACACTATTGATGGTGATAACTTGCTTGTTGTGAATGAATTTTAGATATAATTGGTTAATGGAAATGATACCCTAAGCGGCACAGAGCCAAGGAATACCAAAGAGCATGTAACATACTTTGACTGAAGGTACCAAAAGGAATGGAACAAGAATGGTGAGAGGAATACCTGTGATTAGAAGCTTGAAAAAACCATCAAAATTGGGATCTATATGTGAAATTTGTGAGAGTGGATAATTGATAACAATGAGAATCACAATAGAGAACACACAAAGAGAAAAAGATGAGATGATCACCATAGTGTTGATACCATAAGATTTAATAGAATCATTAATATGTAATGTATTAGAAGAAAACGTAGCATGAAAATCATGATCAAATAATGTGATGAATGGTATAGATGCCTCAGTATGTACAACTAGAAAATCCAGAGCCCGATGAAGGAAGAGGAATTACGTGATATGTATGATTAGATGAAGAATCATTTTTTCTTGTCATGCTTAGGGAGAGGATCATTAACTATTTTTATATTTTTATTTTCATTAAGCATTGTAGAGGATGAAGGTTAAGGGAGCTCAATTCCATTATTTTTGATGAGATATTGAATAATATGTTGAAGTTTGAAAAATTGATCTATGGAATGCCCAATGCATTGATGATATTCGAATATAAAATTTTCATTATAATTGTGTCCTTTAGGGTGAGATGGATCCAAAATAATTGGTTGAGGAACCGTAATAATATTTATCTTGACATGTTTTGGCAATAGAATATTCAGAGCAGAAGGAAATTTCATGAATATATGCTTTAGAAGTTGCCATTTATTCTTTTTCGGAGTAGAGACAAAGTTAACAATATATTTTTCTTCGATGGTATTAGTGAATGTCTTGAAAGTTGATTTGATTTGAAACCGAGTAGAAGATGAAGCTTGATCATGATATTTAAGCTTGCCCATAGAAATCAATTTGCTTTTATGTAGCTTAAGAGTATGGCATAGCTAATCAAATGATGGAGAGGTCTCAAATATGAAACTCTCTTGTAGATGTTGTAAGAGACTTTGGATAAATAGATCTTGTAATTTAGAGTTAGAGAGCACAAGATTTTATTCACTTATTGTTTCAAGTGTATCTGGATGATTGGATAGTCTATAGGCTCGTGAAAGATCACTGTGATAATTTGAGGTTGGTGTTCGAGAGATGTAGGAAGTTGAGAATCTATTTGAACATTAAGAAATGTATATTTTCCCCCTCCTTTGGTAAGGGATATGAAAATATCGCCACATCTCTTTGAACATTAAGAAATGTATATTTTCCCCCTCCTTTGGTAAGGGATATTCAAATATTGCCACTCCTTTAGAAGAGATATTAAAGGAAAAGGAAAGTTATATTGGGGTGATGTATAACAACACGTGTTTGACACACTAAAGTAGAGGCTTACTACAGTGCCTATTTTACGATTTCCTTAATGGTCCAAGCCTTTTCGCATTCATGTAGATGCCTTTGGCATAGCTATTGGCATGGTACTAGCACAACCTAGAGAAGGGATTGTCGACCATCCTATTTACTTTATTATTAAGAAGTTGACTCTAACATAACAAAATTATACGACGACAGAGTGCAATTCCTTGTCTATGATCTACACGGTCCATAAGTTTTGACAGTATTTTCTCACCACACCTTTCATCTTTTATACATACCACATGGCATTGAAGTATTTGGTGAACAAGCCCATTTTATAGGGGCGCATATGCCATTGGGTATTGTTATTTCAAGAGTTCAATTTTTGGTGGTGGTTAAGCCAGTAAGAGCAATTCTGGACCATACCATACCATTTATCAAGGATTCAATCAGGAGAGGATGCACAGAGCATTGAGGAAACAATGCTAGATGCACAACTATTCATGTTGAACTAAACACCTTAGACTTAGAGGACATTGTTGTCTTTTTATGTATAGGTGTGGTGCCCGAGGAATGAAGGCCTTAGAAAATGAACAACTTGTTATTCATGTTGCACCTTACATGTTGATTAGTGGAGACTTATACAAGTTAGGTCGTGATGAAATTTTTTGCCACTGTGTACTTGAGCATGAACGTGAAGCAATTATGGCAGAGTCTCATGGAGGTATTGCAGGTGGACACTATGCAGGGGGTGCCACAATGTGTAAGATTATAGTAGTTAGTATATTGTGGGAAACATTATACAAGGATTGCAAAGCATATTTTAGGGCATGTGACCATTATCAATTCCTTAGAAAGCTTGGGCATAGAAATGAAATGCCTTTAAGTCCTATTACTGGTGTAGATACTCTTTGAGAAGTGGGAAATTGACTTTGGGGCCCTATCTCCCAAGCCATATGCATGAATGGATCACACTATATAATAAATTTTACACTAACTTATAAGGTGGGGAGAAGTGGTGCCTATAAAGGATTGCACAACAACTATGGTGGCAATATTTCTGTGGGAAAATAGTATTAGCAGGTATAAATGCCTGTTAATTTTAACAAGTGATAGGGGTACTCATTTCTGAATGATACTATCACGTTATTATTGGATGAATTTATGGTTACACACCATAGGAAAACCCCTTATAACCCTCAATAAAATGGAAGTGCTGAGGACTTCAAAACAATATTGAGCCATACCTTGATCAAATTTTATGATGTTGGAAGGAGAGATTGGATGACAAGGTGTTTGTTGTACTTTTTCCGTACAGGAAAACCTACAAGAGGTTGATAAAGGAAACACCATTTCAGTTTGTGTTTGGAAAAGAGGAAATTATCCCCATGGAATTCATGTTGTCTTCTTTTCGATTGTGTGCACAGAATTACGGTTGATGAGAATGTATTGACAAACCGATGTAGCTGGATGAGAGGCACACTATAGCTAGATGGAGTTAGAAGCAGGACAAATCTAGGAAGAAATCATGGCGTGATGGGCACATCAAGGATAAAAATATTGAAGTTGGGTAAATGGTACTTTTATATGATTCAAAGTTTTTGCGCTACCCTAGAAATATTAAGGTGCATTGTTTGGGACCATATGTTCTCACTTATATACTTTATTCACGCATTTTCTAGTTAGAGGCGTTGGATGGAATGCGGTTTCTGGTTACTTCAACGGGAGTAGGATGAAGCCCTACTATATATAATTATTATTGGTGTTTTTAATAAGGTATTATTTCCATTTATATTAGATTTCCTTAATGCATTCCCTTTATATGTCTTTCCTTCATCATTTTTATGCTTTGTCAATTTAGTTCAATGTTTTATGTAATAAGCATGCTTGCACACCAGAAATTTATTACTATCTAAAGTGTTGACATGTGTAGAGGACCACACATACCCTTAGTGTGGGGTGTTTGGAGAAGGATTGACTATTGGTACTATATGATGGATTATGGTGCATGATAAAGATAAACTCACAGGTGATTTAGAAAAGAAAAATTCAGGGAAGTTTCTCAAATTTTAGACCATGCGTAGGGAGATGGATGCTCAGTATAACACAAAGGAGGCTACAACATTTGAGAATACTTAGGAAGAGTCACATTGGATAGGTACTTCAACATAGGGAAGCATAGGAAGAAGCAGATATGTGATAGAGAAGTAGTGGGCATGTCAGAAGGTTATGACTAAGGCACAAAAATATAAGGTGTGTAAGAGGAAGAGCGATGCATGAGGAAGTATGAATGTGAAATTAATGCTGCATATGGTGGTAGATGGGAGAAATTAATGTGAAGGATTTTGAAATTTTCTATAAAGTTGGCATTTGTAACATCATTTTTACCTTGCATAATTGAAGCTAATGAGTGTGTAGTGTGAAGGAGAGCTGAAGATGAAGAGAAATATACATATTGATGAGCTAGTTGGGATCAAAGCATGTTGTTGATAAGAATTCGGGAACAAAATTGAGATTTAGGTGGTGGTGCATGTGATTTATGAAGGGATTGTACAATTAGGGTTTAAAGGAGACAAAGTACAAATAGGGTTTGATAGATCAAAGGGTCTAGTTCAAACTCCTTAAAGATAGAGTCTCAAGGTGATAATTTTTAAGTTGTAGAACATTCCAGACAGGTGAGGAAGAGAGGATGGCACTAGGATGAGCTCAAGTTTCTGTGATAGAATCCAACGAAGTGGAAGAGGAATGGTAGGTTGAGATTTTTATCCGAGGGAGTAATCGTGGCGTGACCATGGAAAACAAAGATAACACAATGAAAAATTTCAAACACTAATCATAGAATGGAAAAGTGTATGAAGGATATCAATGCCAAAGTTGTCAGAAAGACAAATTGAAGGACAATATATTGAGAGAGGTTTTGGACGAATTTGTGAGGAGATTTCTTGAGAATGTAGGGGTCATGCAAATCCTTGAGTTTCCTTACCTTGGGAATCCTGAGAAATTGTATCATCATATTATGTCACGTGTACATGAATATTTATTTTACTTCATAGGAAGAAGAATGCGAGATCACCTGCTAAACTGATTGGAAAGGTAACAAGGTTACATGACTCTAGACGGGAAGTTGCAGGTGACTTATCAGATGATGAGGGAATTGATGTAATGGCCACTATGCTCAAGTATAAGAAGGGTGCCGAGCATTCAAAGTAACTAATATTGAGGACATGGCCATAAGTTTCATAGAATGACCGGTGGGCTATAAGTTAGGGGCCTCCAAGAGATGGAATGAGGTAAATCAATGTTGGTTACACATAGTACACAAAATGTCTAACAAGACTTAATACAACATCGTTGAATACATTGTGGAAAGCTTGGTAGTCGAGGCACATGTCCAGGGAAGAGAAAGGTGAGAATATTACTTGGGGTGCCATTCTTCTATTGATTATTTTCAGTGAGGTTGGTGTGCTTGATTGACCAAGGGAAAATGTTTGGGAATTTCCCTTGGAAAGTAAGTCCCCAACAAAGAACTTCTCACAATATATATTATGGGGCTCAATTTCCAACACCTACAAGGAGTGTCAACATAAGTGGTTTAGGAAGCTATGCTAGGTGTTTAAAGGGAAGTGACACATTCTACAAGAGATTCCTACATTATTGGATGGTGAAGTAGAGTTCACCGTATATCAGCATTCTAGCTTGGGGTTGTTTCATATCTAAATGGGTGAGAAGATCCCTTAGTGTAAATTACCTTTCCCTTTTACCACAAGTTATTTTAAGAAATTTGTTAACATGTTACATAATGTGCACAAACTTCATTTTGATGTTAATAGGGTAAACACATATCTTCATATCCTATGAAAAACCTATGTATGGTCGAACCATTAATCATATGTCAAGACGCTTGAATAAGATAACATAGACATAATTATGAAGAGCATGGTCATAGGAAAATTAGAAGTAATGTGCATATATGTATACTTAAGATCATGCTTTAAATATGGAAAGGTGATAAAGGGAGAGGACATAACTCTATTGTGTCCTCTAAAGCGGCAGAGACAATGGGAGCCACATGGCCAGGTTGTACTTGTGCCCCCACTTAGGAAGAACCAAAGGTGCTGAGTGCATGAAGAATGTTGTAGAATAGGAGGAGAAGGAACCAGATGAAAACACTAAGTTGGACTACACATAGAGAGTGTTACACAAAAGGTGTACATTCATATCTAGGACTTCATAACCTGTAAGGAGGTCACCATGGGTCACTCGAGTGAAGAATGTAGATGAGTAAAGGAAGAAGAACTGGAAAAATATACCGGTAAAGGATAGTGTTATCCAATATTGCACACATGGAAAAATTGGACAATGGGGTACTATTGTGGTTGAAACAAAACATTAGTCTCGGTGGACTCACTTCTAGTCATCATAGAGATTAAATAGTTAAAATTTATTCATCGTAAATATGTGAGATCCAGGTTTTCAATAATAGGTGTGGGAATTCCCCAAAAGGGTCTTTGAGCTCAATCAACTCACTGAGAAGATTGGTAAGCTACTTGGTGAGTTGATATTCTATAAGGACGAGTCATTGTTGGGTTATATTAACTCATTAAAACTAATTACATGGGTGTAATGATAACTTGACATAGTGAGCTGAAGAGAGTGATAATTGTGTTGGAACAAGTTGTTCATTCAATGGTACTAAGATCTCACTCAATGATGCATAAAGAGATCTCACCCAATGTTGCAAGATCAATTTGAGCTCATTAGGTGAGATATAGCTCAGTCTTGAGAAGATAGGTTTCAGATTCGAAAGGCCGACTTGGGTGGTATTCATTGAAAATTTGAGCCATGTCATCGAGTGAGGGGTTAGAGCTAGGTCAATGGTTGGTTGGCATAGGATGATTCGAAAAACCACATAGATGTAGAGCTTAGAGAATATCAATAATTGAGCTCGACCAAAGGAACCTTACAAACATGACTAGTTGGGGATGTGTTCGAGCATTTTGAGCATTGAACTTATGAGTTGGAAGAGATTTTTGCATCGAGTTATAGAGGAGCTCGAGTCATTAGATTCAAGTCTTGCAGAGCATGGTCTCGAGAAGGTAGGTCACGAGAGAGGAAGTGGCGAGTTCACGGTGAGTTAAGTGGGATGAGGATGACATGGTGAGAACATCAAGTCGGGTCAAGATCATACAAACTATTATGATGGCTCGATTGACCGAGTTGAGTTTAGTGAAACAATGAACTACAAGTGACAAAATTTGACGATGGAGAATTTCAGTCCTTTATGGCCATGGTGGAGATAATGCCATGGAAAACCAATATAATATTTCCACGCGTGGGAAAATTTCATGTTGGTTTCCATGTGGGAATTTCGTTATGGAAAACCAAGACAAGGGTTCCACATCGGGGAAAATAAGAAAGTTTTCCATGTGGGAGTTCGAGTTAGCTAACTACTTGGTCAATACAAGTAACCTTCTAATGGTCAAGTGACAAGATGGGATCCCTTCTCAGCTAGTGGGAGTTTTAAGTAGGAGAATAAGTTAAGGAATACATGGTGAGTCATCCTCATGACATGAGATGAAGCTTGACTCATGAAAATTTTTGGGATTGTTTATAGGTGACACTTTGAGTCATCGGGTGATCATTCGAGCAAGGTGGGTGGCGTTTTATGTGGAAACTCCAAATCCCTTTTGACTGGGTCATGATTGGTTGAGGTGGTACCGGTTTAGTTATAAGAGATATGTTGTGGAATCATTGACATTAAGGAAAAATGTGGAGCTGTAATGCCCACATTTTACACACATAAATACAACAATGATGAAATATTAGGATAATTTATTTTACTTACATTTGCTCACTACAAAACACCACAAAGGCTCCAAGTAAGGAAAACTCAACAAAACATACGACAACGACATAAGTCATTGACTCACATAAACTCATGACAACACCATAGACATGTCAATGCCACACTTTTCCTAAAGAAATGAATACTAGCAATGACCCAACCACAAAAAAAGGACTCAAGGATTGGAAAACCCACAACACATCATTTATTTCATTACATCTTAGTTATTACATTCTAAGAATATTATTGTGCAAGGATAATTTTCTCATTTTCCCATTGACAAATTATTAAGTTCATTCCACATTTAATTTATAGTTTGAACATTTTAATTAGACTTTTTATCCTTCACGGAAATTTCCATTACTTACATACTTATTTGGCATAATTCAAATTGCATATAAAATACTTAATTATTTTGTTCTTATGTTAAGAATATGCTTCTCAAATGTTTATTCAATGTCTATATTTTACCCTTAAAACTCAAGAGAATCGACTTGAAGCCAATATTAGTTTATTAAGGATTGGGTTTTCGATTCAAGATACATTTTATTTCCATAAACATTCTTCGAGCACGAGTATCTTTATTTCTTGATTCAACATTCTCACAACAAGAATTTGTATTTAGATTATATACATACATACATACATACATATATATATATATATAAAATCTTTTATTTTTCTCAAAGTTTGATCTCACAAAGGGGAAACTCATATGATTTGTAACACATAAAGATATTTAATTGAGTTATAAGGAATCCAAGAGTGGCATTATCCCTAACCTCAAATCTCATTTTTACTCTTCTATTATTTACTTTTACATCGCATTATGGTCTCATTATTGCCATCACTTTATAACAAAAGAGTTAAGAAAGTACTTTTCTGACATCTTAAATAAGTACATGGTTAGAAGCATTATAAACTACACATGAACCACAAGTGATTTGTGTTCAAGGTAAGGTCCCATGTTTCTACATTTCATGATTCTGCATGTGAAATATTCTTTATTTCTTAATGTCATAAAAGGACATAACAAGGGATTATGGGACAAGATTTCAGTTTTCTTTTGGTTCTCTAAAGTCAACATCTTTCAAATCAATTTTGTTTGCAAAGAGTTACTTATAATTTTCTACCCACAAGTTAACCTCCTAATCACTAAGGTTTAGTTTAATTCCAATTTTCACTCAGGGACTTTATGCCCTATTATAGATTAGATTAAGGTTAAAAACATATTTACCCTATAAACCCTCTGTAAAAGATCAAGGCACTATATTGTCACTAGCCAAAGATAAGACATTTAGCTGAGAGGATCTAAAGAGGTCATTAACAAAATTTTAAGTGATAGTACCACTATTTCAATAGCTCCATGATGTCATCTGGATCCCACAAGCAATTCATTCGATGAAGAAATTTAATTCTAAATCTATCTTTAGAAGACAAGGTAGTCCACTAGGATATGAAGGAAGAGTTAGCTCTACTTACTCCAGATAAAGTTTGACTGTGTTGCTCCTATCTATTAGGTTTATGATGATGTCACTAAACATACCGAATAAGACAATAAACCCATTCTTGGGCTCTTATTTTCCTAACCTAGGATGTTCCATCGAGTGTAAAGGTTCATTTTAAGGTCACAATTTTCCATGCTAAGGGATTAACACAGGAAGTTAGTTATGCATGAATTTTGAACTAGGTTGACTGTTTTGTTTGGATTTCTTTATTGCATTTTCAAGGTGAGGAACACAACACAAACTATTTAATCAACAATTTTCCAATAGAAGTGCACTACAAGGTATTAAATTCAATTTCATTAAACATATAAATTCAACTTTAACCATACAAATTTTGGGATCAAAATAAAATCCATGATTAGATACATATTTCCCAAGCACCTCTAAAAATGGAAACATACACATACTACCAAATTCATCAACAAGTCTTTCAATACATTACAAAATAAGGTTGAACCCCTACATTTATATTATTTCAAATATAAAATAAAATAATACATAGTGAATTACAACCACGCCATTTTCACCACCTTACTTGCATCCTGCAAAACCATGCAAGCATGAAATCAGTGATAAATCGTTGGCATGGCATCCACCCTAATCTAACATAATTACAAATTTTTAGTTTCCCATTCACATATAATAATAATTACAATTTTCAATCGAAAGAAAGGGTGTAGAGACATGTATTATTTGCATTTCATTTTGTAATCCAAGGAGAGAGATAGAGAAAGGAAGAGAGAGAACCAATTTGTTAAAAGTTCTATTTCATACAACAAGTTACACTATGGAGTTTTAAAACAATTATTTACATGTGTTAAAAGTTTCCACAGTGGTTTGGCAACCTGACAAGGGTCCTACAACTTTCTTTTTACATTTTCCTGCTAGCTACAAAAACATTCAAATCAGCTCGGAGGCTAAGAATCCACTTTCAAACGTTGTCTTCCGATGAGTAAAAACACCATAGTTAAATTTCTACATGTCCACTTATATACTAAGATTTCATAGGAATTGACGAAATTTGGAACTATCGAACGATTTACGATTATCGATGACTAGTTAGTTCTCGGGACCATTGGTCGTAATTGGGTTGGTTACAAAAAAATAAATATTATCTCGAGGGATTAGAAAACCACGTCCAAAACTAGAACACGGTTTTCAAATGACAACATGATTTTTGAAGCCACCGGTCCTAGTTGGTCAAGTTTAACCTAGTAAAATTACGTCTAAAGGCCTACAAAATGGCTTTGTTGAACTATATAGAAAACTATTTTTTCCCTAAACTGAATGTTTCGTATAATTGTCTAGTAAAAACACTAGAGGTTTGTGAAGATGGAAAATAATTTCTCTATCCAGGTTTCAAATGGCGGCTCAAAACGAAATCCAAATTTCTAGATTCAACAACTTCCTATCACTGCGCAAAATAGTGTAATAGGGCTTCTATAAGGGCATAAAAAAGATCACAAATGTTCATTCGAGGTCAATCCAAATGTTAAGGTGACTCTTCACATAACAAGGTACACAAATGAAGCTTAACATCCCATTTTCGGAGTTACAAAGGGTACTTAATGAGTCTACAAAAATGCAAAATCATCTATTCAAACAGGGAGATCATCAACTTTTTCTTTGGGAGGTCAATTTCATCTTATCGATAAAACAATATTGTAGTGATCTAGTTGGGCGGGAATTTTTCTAAATCACCTCGGAATGAGGGTTGAATTTCATGGCTTAATAGAAAAGGGTTATTTTGATTTCGTGAGTTATGATACGACATTTTTTTGTTTTGCAAGAATTAATATAAAATTATTAAATGTATTATAATCCTAATATTTTAAAATTATATTAAGTTGGAAATGAAACAACTAAAGTATGAGAGTTATGAATAATAAGGAGAGATGAACCATGCCTAAGAATGAAGCTAGTTGAAACCGTAATATTCGGTTCAACATCAAATTTAAGAATTTTGATGAATAATTCATGAGCATCCATAATTTTACCATTTCTCCTTTGCTCAAAATCCTCAAAGTATTTTCCAATGAACCCATTTTGCACATCACCATTAGTAAAACCTCAAAAGTTTTAATGGTACACCAATAATAAGATTTTAGAGCCCCTCAAAGAAGTTAGCATACTCCTCGTATTCTTATGTGATCTACAGGTACCGACTAAACATGTCCACACATCAACCATAGGTTAAATTGGTGTGTTGATGGTAATATTTACTGATTTCCTCAAGATAGCCAAAGATAGAAAATAACATTGACCAAGCAGTCACAAAATTCAGTTGTAGGAGGAATATTATTACCAGCTCTTATGCCATTTAAGTATTTACAGTCCTTTTCCACTAAACATGCGTGCTTGCAGAAAGCAAAAAGAATGAAGCTTGCCTCCACAATTTTATATCCATATTTACCTTGGCACATGCATATAAAATAGGTGGGAAATCATCTAACTATTCTCCATGGTATTACTCATTCACCGGAACTTAATCAACCCACTCTTCTACCATAACCGCACTACTCTCAGGTTCCCTCGATAGGGAAATAAAAAAACATGTGGTTATTGCTCCACTCGTGGTGTCCAACTTGCTACAAAATCTATGCCCTAAGAATAATAAAATCACCTGGTTTTTATAGGTGTGACCATTCCATAGTCTTCAAATCAAGGACATGTAAATAACAAAAACATAAAGAATGAGAACCACTACCAAAGGTAAGAAGATATCAATCAACATGCACAACGACAGAGTGATCTGCCATTTGTGTTGGAGGCATAAGGTCTCATACATATCCTATAGTCATTGCAGTTAATGAAGCCACATTTCTTTTAGGAATTTTGGCTAACAGTTCATGTGTAAGTCTATTCTTCCACATTTTGCATGCCTGTCTGCCAAATCGCTTCTAACTGCAACATCTAATAAAACCTCAACTTTGGCACACAAGATGTGAGTAAAATGATCAAGTTGGATCTCTGTGTGTTGCATAAGAGGAATCGTGTGAATATCTTGAGAGGATAACCTTGTATTATGTATCTTTCCCTGTCCTTCCTGGTTGTAACTAACCAAAGACTGCTAATTTTTTTTTTTAAACTTTGGCATGGGTTTCACATGGTCTACACATAGGATCCCAAATAAAGTGCTTAAAATATTGTGCAATGAGAATGATAGGCTACAGGCTACATAGGATGCCAATATCCTTGTCCGAGAGCCCATGTTCCATCCCATCAATCCCCTCATCCTTGCCAACATGCATCCACACTTTATTTTCAATTTTTTTTTTTATTAAATTTTTTTGTCATGTTTGGCACTACATTTTCCTCCCCTTATAAGAGCATTGTCCTTGATGCGACACAACACCAAGGGTAGAAAAAAAAAGGGATAAGCAATGAAGGAAGCTAATGACAACAAATTTCGTCTAAAGATAAGATCTCTTTCATTAGAACACAACCAAAGGGAAGTCAGGAAAGTTCAAAAATTTCATAAACTCTTAATGTTCTGTGAAGATTGGTATTTCTTGTTTACCTTATTACTTTGTTAATATTTTCTTTTACAGTGTTTCTTATCTCAAGATTATAATATTCATTGTTTAGAATTTTTAATTGTCTTATGTTCATGGGTGTCCAACAGTAACTAACATCAAGATGTCACACAAAACTTAACATAACAAAAACAACCCACGAGACATCTTACTACATACTTTCAAGACTGTATCACATCATGAGACCTTTAATTCCACCATGGAAAGACAAACAAGTAGTCCGCATAATAGATAATTTCCAACAATTATGTCATAGGCATAAACCCAACACACACATGTGACTAACAACATAATCATCACACTGATACATATACAACAGGTATCACATGACCCAAAACCATGATTGTACCAACATAGTGCCAAGAAAATATCCAATAGTCCATACCAACCAAGGGGAGAGTCAAGCCTCAATCATAACAATGTGTCAAAAGGACTCACCAGAGTACACATAACTCACTATACCAACTCCACACATCACAAAATATCAAGAATTAACTCCATATATCTCCTGAAGTATCATAAAACAACTCCACATACCTCCCAAACCATCACCAAATAAATCGTATACCTCCCAAAGAGAAATAATCATAGTGCCAAAACCAAGTCGGGTCACTTAACCATAGAGCCCCATCAAGAATATTAGGTCACTCAAACATAGAGTGCCATAGAGAATATCGGGTAACTCAACCATAGAGCCCCATCAAGAATATCAGGTCACTCAACCATAGAGTGCCATAAAGAATATCGTAACTCAACCATAGAGCCCCATCAATAATATCTAGTCACTCAACCATAGAGCCCCATCTCCTTTCTCCTTTTAATGAGGTCGGGTCACCCTATGGCACTGTGTACACATAGATCCCCATCACCCCAACCTAAGTGACATAATAACTCATGGTTCAATAACCCGCTAGTTATTTGTAACTCCTGGGCATACCCCTATACAATGAAGCAAGCCCATAGGTTCAACCACTCCATGGTTAATCCCATGACCCTATTCCAAAGCACATTACAACATTAGAACCAGCATAACAATCCATCACAAATGCCAAGTGGCAAAAATCAAAATCCTTGGACAAGGCTATAAAAATTTTAAACATGAAAAGAAATTTTAAATCTAAGAAAAACAAATTACTAATTAGCCATGGTTAGTGCAAAATATGAATGTTAATGCAACAACCGAATAAGTTCCCAAAATATAAGAACATGTCAATCAGGAAATGGTTGGTTCTAACAATAAAAGAGATAATGATTAATTTACGAATAAAATACGTATTGAGAAAATAGCACATTATAATCACTATGTGGCCTCATACCACCACCAAAGGGGTACTCATCAAGTTGTTGGCACTCAAACATCGAGCCTTAGCTTGTAAAAATATACATGTAACCATAAATGAGTATATCATATACTGTAAATATGATCATCTCTTCCTAAATCATCCCTCCATACTCCCACAAGGATCAACATAGTCAAAATCACATAGGATTGTTCAATGAAAAATCCAATAGGAAAGAGCAGGGGACTCTAGTTTCATAAGTTGAGCCTAAGGTGGTGCGCACCCACAATATACTGAGCAAGCTCAAAGTATACTAAAAAGATAGAAGTGGGTTTTCAGTCTATATAAGACTCCACTTCCTCACTCGTACTCTTCTCAAGATTATGAAAACTTGTTCCATGCCTCCTCTCACCACACATACACTCTTGACAGTTTCTCCCCTTAGGGTCGTCTAGTGTAAGGTTCACAACATACACATAACTACATCACTAACACAATGGTGATTCATGCACATTAACCATAATGTCTTATGCATGGTATATATATAGGGTAAAACACAATCATTACTTTTACGGGTTATGATACATCACATTACCACATTCTACACCCAAAGTGCAATCACTGTACACTAGGGATCATACACTCACCATATGCCCCTAAATCATGACATGAACCATCACATATTACATAAATCATATGTATGATGAACACAGTTTCTAACATTAAAACATATAGTCAATTGCAATTACAACATGGTGACACACATGATTCATCACAACATGGTGAGGACATCACGATACAATCCAATTCACTTTTAAACTAGTTTTGTCATGCAAAACATCAATACACCTTTATATCACATAATGCCATAATGCTCCAACACTCTGCAATCCACAATAACATTATTTTTCACACATAATAGGGTGGTACATCATACGTGAAATTTTCATAGAATCCATGAAAAGGAGAGAGAATACTCTCATCACAAGAACATCAACATGATAAAAACAATAAAATGCACTAAGTGCCATACACAACATGTGCGTTCACAATTTCAAAATTATGACATAGTTCACATCGAGTTTATATCACATTACACTCCCAATATGCACCACCATCATGCAACACCATCACAACTCAAATCTTCCCCGCAGAGGTTCGAGAGCATAAACCTCTTCTCTTATACCATTTGTAACGCCCACATTTTAAACACACAAATACAATTGTGAAATACTAGGATTTTTTTTACTTACATTGCTCACTACAAAATGCCACAAAGGCTCCAAGTAAGGAAAAATCAATTACAAATATGACACTGAGATAATTCATCGACTCACATAGACACACGACAAAACCATAGACATGTCGATGCCACACTTTTCCCAAAGAAATGAATACTAGCAATGACCCAACCACAAGAAAAGGACTCAAGGATTGGCAAACCCACAACACATCATTTATTTAATTACATCTTAGTTACGATTACATTCTAAGAACATTATTTTGCAAGGATAATTTTCTCCTTTTTCCACCAATGGATTCTTAAGTTCATTCCACATTTAATTTATGGTTCGACCATTTTAAGTTGACTTTTTCTCCTTCAGAGAAATTTCCATAACTTAGATACTTATTTGGCATAATTAAAATTGCATATAAAGTACTTAATTATCTTGTTCTTATGTTAAGAACATGCTTCTCAAACGTTTATTAAATGTCTAAATTTTACCCTTGAAACTCAAGAGAATTTGACTTGATGTCCAGAAGGCAATATTAGTTTATTAAGGAGGGGGTTTTAGATTCAAGATACATTTTATTTCCATAAACATTCTTCGATCATGGTATCTTTATTTCCCAATTCAACATTCCCACAACAAGAATTTGTATTTAGATTATATATATATATATATATATATATATATCTTTTTTTTTCTCAAAGTTTGATCTCACCAAGGGGAAACTCATATTCTTTGTAACACATGAAGATATTTAATTGAGTTATAAGGACTCCAAGAGTGGCATTATTCCTAACCTCAAATCTCATTTTTACTCTTCTATGCTTTATTTTTACATCGCATTATGGTCTCATTATTACCATTGCTTTATAACAAAAGAGTTACGAAAGTACTTTCTAACATCTTAAATAAGTACATGGTTAGAAGCATTATAAACTACACATGAACCACAAGTGATTTGTGTTCAAGGTAAGATCCCATGTTTCTACATTTCATGATTCTCGCATGTGAAATTTTCTTTATTTCTTAATGTCATAAAAGGACATAACAAGGGATTACGGGACAAGATTTTGGTTTCCTGGGTTCTCTAAAGTCAACATATTTCAAATCAATTTCATTTGCAAAGAGTTACTTATAATTTTCTACCCACAAGTTAACCTCCTAATCAACTAAGGTTTAGTTTAATTCCAATTTTCACTCAGGGCTTTATGCCCTATTATAGATTAGATTAAGGTTAAAAACATATTTACCCTATAAACCCTCCATAAAAGATCAAGGCACTATATTGTCACTAGCCAAAGATAAGACATTTAGCTGAGAGGATCTAAAGAGTTCATTAACAAAATTTTAAGTGATAGTACAACTATTTCACTAGCTCCATGATGTCATCTAGATCCCACAAGAAATTCATTCAATGAATAAATTTAATTCTAAATCTATCTTTGGAAGACAAGGTAGTCCACTAGGATACAAAGGAAGAGTTAGCTCTACTTACTCCAAATACAGTTTGACTGTGTTGCTCCTATTTGTTAGGTTTATGATGATGTCACTAAACATACCGACTAAGACGGTAAACCCATTCTTGGGCTCTTATTTTCCTAAACTAGGATGTTCCATTGAGTGTAAAGGTTCATTTTAAGGTCACAGTTTTCTATGCTAAGGGATTAACATAGGAAGGTTAGTTATGCATGAATTTTGAACTAGGGTTGACTGTTTCATTTGGATTTCTTTATTGCATTTTCAAGGTGAGGAACACAACACCAACTATTTAATCAAAAATTGTCCAATAGAAGTGCACTACAAGGTATTAAATTCAATTTCATTAAACATATATATTCAACTTTAACCATACAAATATTGGGATCAAACTAAAATCCATGATTACATACATAATTTCCAATCATCTCTAAAAATGGAAACATACACATACTACCAAATTCATCAAAAGTATTTTAATACATTAAAAAAGATGGTTGAACCCCTACATTTATATTATTTCAAATATAACCAAGCCATTTTTACCACCTTACTTGGATCCTGCAAAACCATGCGAGCATGAAATCAATGATAAATCGTTGGCATGGCATCCACCCTAATCCAACATAATTACAATTTTTCAGTTTCTCATTCACATATAATAATAATTACAATTTTAAATTGAAAGAAAGGGTGTAGAGACATGTATTCATTACATTTCATTTTGTAATCCAAGGAGAGAGATGGAGAAAGGAAGAGAGAGAAACACCATTTTGTCAAAATTTCTATTTCACACAACAAGTTACACTATGGATTTTTCAAATAGTTATTTACATGTGTTAAAAGTTTCCATGGTGGTTCGGCAATCCAACAGGGTTCCTAAAAATTTATTTTTATATTTTCTTGCTAGCTACAAAAATGTTCAAATTAGCTCAAGGCTAAGAATCCACTTTCAAACATTGTCTTCTAATGAGAAAACACACCACGGTTAAATTTCTATGTGTCCACTTATATACTAAGAGTTAATACAAACTGATGAAATTTGGAACTAGAGAACGATTTACGATTGGCGACTAGGTTTCTAGGGCCATTGGTCATAATTGGGCTAGTTACAAATGAATAAAATTTATCTCAAGGGCTCAGAAAATCATGTCCAAAACTAATTTTCAATAGATGAATGCACCACAATAAAATTCTTATGAGTTCCACCATATATGGATAATTCATCATAGTCATCAGTATTGAAAATTAGAACATGGTTTTCAATAGCGACATGATTTTTGAAGCCATTGGTCCTAGTTGGTCAAGTTTAACCTAGTCAAATTACATCTAGAGGCCTACAAAATAGCTTTGTCAAACTATCTAGAAAATTGTTTTTCTCTAAACTCGAATGTTCCGTATAATTGTCTAGTAAAAACACTAGAGGTTTGTGAAGATGGAAAATACTTTATCTATCCAGGTTTCAAATGGCGGTTCAAAATGAAAGCCAACTTTCTAGATTTAACAGCTTCCTATTGCTGCAAAATAGTGTAACAGGGGCTCTATAAGGGCGTCAAAAGATCACAAATGTTCATTCGAGGTCAATCTAAAGGTTAAGGTGACTCTTCACATAAAAAGGTACACGAATGAAGCTTAACATCCCATTTTGGAGTTACAAATGGTACTTAATGAGTCTCTCAAAAATGTAAAATCATTTATTTAAATAGGGAGATGGTCAACATTATTACTTGGAAGTTAATTTTGTCTTGTCGATAAAACAATATTGTAGTGATCTAGTTGGGCAAGAATTTTTCTAAATCACCTCGAATGAGGGTCAAGTTCATGGCTTAGTAAAAAGGGTTATTTTGATTTCGTGAGTTACGATAAAACATTTATTTTTTTGCAACAATTAATATAAAACAATTAAATATATTGTAATCCTAATATTTTAAAATTATAGTAAGTTACAAATGAAACAAATAAAGTATGAGAGTTATGAAAAATAAGGAGACATGAACCATGCCTCGGAATGAAGTTTGGTCGAAACCGCGGATTCGGTTCAACATCTCACTTAAGAATTTTGTCAAACAGTTCATGAGCATCCGCAATTTTACCATTTCACCTTTTCTCAAAATCCTCAAAGTATTTTCCAACGAAACCATTTTGCACATTACGATTAGTAAAACCACACAAGTTTAAATGGTATGCCGATAATAAGATTTTAAATCCCCTCAAAGACGTTAGCGTACTCCTCGTATTCTTATGTGATCTATAGGGGTACTAACCAAACATGTCCACACAACCACCATTGGTTAAATTGGTGTGTTGATGGTAATGTTTACAGTTTCCTCAAGATAGCCAAAGATAGAAAAGAATGTCGACCATGTAGTCATGAAATTCAGTTGTCGAAGGAATATTATTACTAGTGCTTATGCCATTTAAGTATTTACAACCCTTTTCCACTAAACTTGCATGCTTGGAGAAAGAAAAAATAATGAAACTTTCCTCCACAATTTTGTATCCATATCTACCTTGGCACATGCATCTACAACAGGTGGGAAATCATCCAACTATTCTCTATTGTAATACTCATTCACTAGGAACTTGATCAACCCACTCTTCTACCATAACCACACTACTCTTAGGTTTCCTCAATAGGGAAATAAGAAAACATGTGGTTATTGCTCCACTCATGGTGTCCAACATGCTGCAAAAGCTATGCCCTAAGAATAAGAAAATCACCTGGTTGTTGTAGGTGTGACCATTCCATAGTCTGCAAATCAAGGACATGTAAATAATAGAAACATAAAGAATGAGAACCACTACCAAAGGTTAGAAGATATCAATCAACATGCATAGCGACAGAGTGATCTGACATTGGTGTTGGAGGCATAAGATCTCATACATATCTTAAAGCCATTGCATAGTCAATGAAGCCACATTTCTTTCAGAATTTTTCACTAACAGTTCACGTGTAGGTCTATGCTTCCACATTTTACATGCATGTCTGCCAAAGAACTTCCAACTAGAGCATCTGATAAAACCTCAACTTTGGAACACAGGGATGGGAGTAAAATTATTAGGTTGGAGCTCTATGTATTGCATAAGAGTAACCATGTGAATGTCTTGTGAGGATAACCATGTCTTATGTATATTTCCTGTCCTTCCCGGTTGAACTAACCAAAGAGTTCTAAATTTTTTTAAACTTTGGTATTCACGTGGTCTCGCACATAGGATCCCAAATAAAGTGCTTAAAATATTGTGTAATGAGAATGACAAGCTACAGGATGCATAGGATGCCAATATCCTTGTTCGAGAGCCCATGTTCCATCCCATCAATCCCCTCATCCTTGCCAGCATGCATCCACACTTTATTTTCAATTTTTTTATTAAAAAAAGTTCGTCACAGTCGGCACTACAGAGCATCAATGTAGTATGTTTTCAAGTGGAATCCAAGGTAGATGGATCTTAGGGGTTACAGAGGTCATCTGATTTAGAGAAGAATTACTTGGTGGATGAGAAATTTTTTTGTTAGAAGAGTAAATCCAAGTTGAGGGTTTGTGCAAAATAGGATGGATCAATTCATGTCCATGGGAAATGTGACTTGAGTAGAATGGCGGTGAATGGAGTGATACATAGTATCTCGGTAGGCTCGGAGAACAATTCAAGAGGCAAAACTATGCCAGTGAATGTAGAGCTATTGGCTGAGCTGTTGTTGCAATTATCAAGTCGACATGGGACTAGTGAAATGATGATGAATATATAGAGATTGAGGATAAGACAAGTTGAAACCAAATTACTTGGCGGTGAGGTTATAATTAGAGCTCACATAGGGGTGTTGAGTTCCATCATTTGCATGTGGATCTTGGTATATATGGCTCAAGGTACCAAGCTCACAAGAGAGCTTAGGTAATGACATGACGAGTTTGAATGTATCTTTTCCAAGTTCTATGTTGGGACATTGAGTCTGCGAAGAGAAAAATCTCGTGAGTAATTGACGCATTTTTGCATCAGCCAAAGTATCTAAGGAATAGATCAATCATTGAGCTCAATGTAACTTCAGGATCTTGGGTGAAAATGGAGTTTAGGAAAAGATTATATCACTGTGAAGGTAGCACATGGAGTTAGGTAATATGGTGGAACATTAAGCACTTGACTCAATAAATGGAAAACAAGGCCGAGTAGGGTCGGTGAGGCATGAAGATGAGCTGCCATGTTTGAATGCAAGGGATATCATCTACCAACTTGGTGAGTTGGTAGGCGATCCAACCACCGAGTTGGCCCTTCTTTCAAGGGAAATATTATTAAATTGATATTTAAAAAAAGATTAAATTAATATTTTTACTTTAAATATTTTAATAAAATGATATTTTTATTATTATTAAAATATTTTATTTAAAATATTATTTTAATTAAATGAGATGAATAAATTCAAACCTTTCATTAATGATACATGATGGAAGGTTCTTAAGTGGTTCAACCAACTTTGTAATTAATGTTGACCATCATGTGCCTTCATTTTAGGAAGGAATTTATGACTTCTCCTCTCTTATCTCATAGAGTTTTTCTATAAATGTAAAGGGGGAACTCATTCCAAATGGTTGGACAAGTTAGACATCTTAGACAAGTGTATATTTTTCAAGAATCCTCTCTCTTCTGCAAGTTATCTTTGTGGATTGGGGAACTTTCAAGCCTCCTTTCCAAGATTGTAATGGAAACCATTGCCTCTTTTAAATGTAATGATGCATTGTGCACATTTTTGAAGTAATAAAAGTGTATGTTTTGTGACTACCATTAGTCTTTTCATCATTCCATATACTTCTTTGTGCCTTTCTCATGCTTATAGATACACTATGCAAGTTTAAGTTTCTATTGCAGGTTCTTGGAGTTTTGTGCTTATCAAGTGGTGGATTTCTACATGTAGTTGAGTTATGGTTCTTGTTTTCCTTCTCAGTTTCATCCTTCTTCACTGGAAGACTGAAATATTTTTTGTCTAGTTGATTTTAACAAAGGGAACACACACTTCTTAGTTTTTGGTATTTTTTTACCCTTTCCAAGTTGCAGTAGGTGAAGTTGATTTGTGGTGCACAACACCCTCTTCAAAACAACCTTCCCAAAGTCTAGCAACACCCTTCATTTGGTGCATCACCATCCCTAATATATCTTTATTTATGTTAAATATCTTTCCCTAAAGCCCATGAAAATGTTAGTATAGGTCTAGATAACCATTTTATTGCACTAGGAGTAGTATAGAACTTATTTTAGGAAGAGGAAGGTGGCCTTCTCTAGAGGTTCACCTTGAGCCCAAGTCCCACATCTTGAGATGTGATCCCATGTTACCCAATCACACCGAATTTCCTATTCACATTTTGGCCATTCGTAGGGTACAATGATTTAGAGATAACAGATAGTGAGGAGGATATGTCCTCTCAACAAATTGTGTAGTGAGATGAGGCTACTCCAAGTCTAGAGGTACACGAGGATGAGGTGACTCCAAGTTTGGAAATGTAGGATAATGAGGGAATAGGTGAATAGATAATCTACGAGGAGGTTAGCCAAATTATAAGTATCACAGAGCTGGTTGAGATCAAAAAAATGTTGGTGGGGATACATAGGTTATAGTGTGCCCAACACATGAAGGAAAAGAGAATGAGGAAGAATAAGTATAATAGAGCGTGGGCACTTTGAAGAACAATAGGATGTTGGAACTTCGCACAAGTAAAATTCAGAGAGTGCACAGTGAAAACATGGAGGAGGATGTGGTAAGGACTCATAGCTTGGGATAAATTAATGACATGAATAAAATTATTCACATCCTTTTTCAGAGTACCTTACCTAAGGAACAATTATATGGCTGGGATTTTATGGACCCAAAAATGGTGATAACACACACATGAAAACAATTATCTTGGAGCATGAAGAATCACATGGATGAGCCTGACTTTTATGTTTTCAAGGAGTTGTGTGTATCATGGAAGATGAATTGAGTTCCACATACCTGCCATATCACCATTAAGCCCACAATGTTATCGGATGAACAGTAAACAATGCACTTGTTAGAGTATCTACAAAAGTTCCACATCGTAATATTGATAAAATGACACTTATAAGGTGAATTATAGAGGATAAGAAGGACAAGGATAGTGAGGTTAAGTGACTTAATGAGGAGTGGGATAAGGATGTGGAAGAGGCACGAAATTTCCATAAGATGGTCAAGAAGATCGCTGAAAAAATTAGGAGAAAAGGCCAAACTTTTAAGAGAAGGTGACAAGGTATTTTATTTCTGACCTTCATTATTTGCACACAATAGTTCATTTTATTTTAGAAGGACTAGTGTTCTGCCAAAACAAAATGATGCTACAAAGGAAACAATTAGAGCCAAAGCCACATTTGCAAGAAACATTGCTAGATATGATTCTGTTATGCAAGATTTGAAGGATGAACTAGACAAAGTGGATTTGGTATTGACCATGTGTGCAGCACCAAATATAATCATTAAGACAAGGAATCTAGAAGAGGATGATGAGGTCCTTTAGGCAGCCAAGAGTGAAACACTTGGGCACGTGGAAAGACTTACGCCGAAGGAGACTAAGTGCAATGGAATTGAGCTGCTAAGATCCCATAGAAGGAGAGAATAAAGGATATTTGAAAGGTCATCATGGACGATATGGACTTAATGGAAGGGATGGTCTCAAGTATGGCCAATAAACTCATAATTCTACAAAATGAAGGTGGAAAAATGAATTTTGATGAGTTGGAGGGTGTAGTTGTAGATATCATGGGTAAAAAAATGCAAAGATGCTAAATTCTTGGTCCGCATTCAAAGATGGAATTCCAAAGTGACTATCTAGAGTTAATTCTACTAGAAGAGGGGAAAGATACCTAGTATTAGGAACTCCTTATTAAGCATCGGGTAAGCCATTCTTTTGAACAAGTACTTATTCATTCTTTCATTCATTATTCTTGGAGAGATAAGTTGGTACCCATTTTTGAGGGCACAAATCTAGTTTAGTGTGGGGTGATGTTGGGCTGAAAAATATGGCCTAAGTATGGTAAGAATATAAGGTTTGGGCTGAGCAAACATGGGGCACGTAAAGTGTGTGTGAAAAAGTATTAAGACAGGGCATATCCAGAATCGAAATTAGCAAATTTTCCATGAGGCTATTTTTAGACATAGAGTGTGAAGCAGACAATGAAATGGAGAATTGAAGACTACGCTAAGGCTATTTTTGGATTTACAGCAGTTCAAGCGCCATGTAGAGTTTTGGCCTAATAATAGGATATGTACTAAAAGATAACTTTAAGAATATCTATTATTAGCACTTGCATGATTTTGTATACTCTTGTAAAGGTGCATGGCTATTATTAGCATGTAGCATATTTTTGGAAGGTGCATGGGAGGTGAAGGGAAATTACCCACCCCTATATATGTATTGATTTTCAAGGTTTAGAGATCAGATGATACCATTTTTACTTGTAGAGTTATGATGTTGGTATATATATGTGCATTACTCATGGTGACATTATCATGATGTATGAAGCTTCTATGTTTTACAATATTTAATATAATGGATCATATTGGCTGGATATTGGTGTTAGATGTGACTGAACATGGATCTTACATTATAAATCTCATTATAGTGATGGTTTAGCTAATATTTCCTCTGGTTTAGATATAGATCTAGTTTATGCACTTTGGATTGTTTACTATCTGTTATGAATTTGGATATATACATACTCAATCATGCTAACATTCTGGACAAGCAACTCTAAAGAGGGACTTGGTACCCTTGTGCACTCTTAGGAAAGCACTCAATTCAAGATGAGTGATGTGCTAGTGTGCCTTGGGCTATTTGCAATGAATTTTAGGCTACATTAGTAAGGAACCCTTTCAACCCTCTTTTTATTGATAAGAAACAAAGAAAATGTGTTAGAAAAAATTAGTGGAAATAAAATAGTAAATGAAAAAAATAAGAAAAGTGAGATTAGGGTTTATTTATAGTTTTATTTTGGTATAACACCTCATTTATAAATAGACTTGCAACCAAGTTAAACATGTAATTATTATTAATAAACCAAAATATTATTTCCCCCACATTTTAATATTAGGCCTTTAGATCATGAAAGGTTAATGATTTAAAAAATAAAAATATGTTGTGTAAAATAAGCCCTTATACATGTTAAAAATAATCTCTGAAATCACCATGTAGAAATATTTTTAACCTCTCACTGTGTAATTCTATCTCTTAAAATCATTTTGTGAAACACAAAGATATATACAAAATTAATAAACATCACTATTCAATTGTTTTATGTATTTGCAAAGTGAGGTTTGGAAGAATTTTGATGAGATGGTTGTAATAAGTGACCACTCAATGTTATGATACCACTTTGGGACCACCCTATTTATAACACTTATAGATCAAGATAATGAGTTATACCACCTAAAATGTCTTTAGCCCTATATTGAAAATTATGTAGTATATTTGGTTATATAGAATTCCTTTGAGAATAAAATATCTACCACTTGGACACCTTGGCTTATGGTGCTCAAGTGAAAACTATTAAATTTCACCTATTAACTATAGAAAGGTATTGTATAAACTAAATCATGTATAGTGGGTACATTTGTAGGTCATAATCACATACTTGCATTTATGTCATTCCTAAGTGAGAAAACTAATTGACCATTGGCTTTGGCCTCTTTGCTTTCTTTCTTACTTTATTTGTCCTTGCACACCCTACTACCAAGTCGACCTTTGTCACTTAAGTTTATTTTAGTCTGGACACCAACAACCAGCTAGGATGCCAAATCCCAAGCTCTCTCATCCTCATGTGCACCCTTGACCTCTTTGTATTTTTCTCACCTCTTTTGGGCCTCTTCTAGTTCTTGAAATCTTGATTTCTTATGGGTCATCCTTTTATTGGTTAATTACGAAATTCAAACAAGGTAATCATATAAATACAATGTTATGTGATCATGATAAAGGACAAAGCTCTAACCATCTATTATCATCACCTAAAGTTGCATCCAAAGGCATTCTAAGAGCATTAAAGCATCCATCTAGATTAATTCAATGGATAAGGGACTGAATTTTCTACATACACTTCATAGGAGGGGAATTTCATTTTAACATCCACACATCTACTTACATTGATATATGTAGCTATTTCTTGCTATCATGTGCATCTTGCACAAGAGCCACTTAGGTAAAAATTCTTGCACGCATACACATGAGAACTACATGGAGTTTGAAATGTAGTGCGGTGCCTAAATCATAAGTTCACTTTGTCAGGTGACCATCAGGGTTAGTCTGACTCTCCATTTTCATCCTTTTATTTATAGGATTTGACGTGTTTTGGGGTTTTGTATGTGGTCATTTTTTTTGTAGGATACATGAGACTTTGATGATCTTCCAAAGGTGACCTACGAGAAAATAAACAACAAGTATTAGCAAAACTTGTGTGACATATCATAAATGTTTTTGAGATTCATCCTTACTATTGAAATAGTTGAATGTGGGTAACTCCCATTGTGCAAAATAAAGGTGAATAGGTATGGATGGGTATATGGGCTCACATTCTGATTTCATCATAAGTAAGGACATTACATGATATGGAAATGGAGGCCTCAAGTTTTAACATCTTATCCATCATCATTTTGATGAGATTCATTGTAATATTAGATTGAGGAGAGCCCCTTGAGGTATAAGGGGTGGATGAGATGAATTGGTTATAGATGACATACCAGCATATGGTGGTGTCACATATGTGAAATGAGAAGTGGGTACGTAGGTAGGAATAGATGATGAGGGCATGTACCATGAATACAAGGTGAATGCTATAGGTTGTGACTGATTTGGGGTGTAGGTCAAAGGATCTTGTGGGAAGATCCTCTTTGTAACAGGTGATAAAGAAGGAGTAATTGAGACTAAAAAATTTTGATAAGGCATATAGGATTTCGACACAACTAGTGGTTGAGAAGTAATAAGTATTGATGATGTGGGGATCCCTATACTAGAAGAAGTGGATGAGGATATGGCAGATGTCGAGGCATTGGTAGAAGTTGAGAGAGTGACAGGACGTGTGACATATGCTAAAGGTTTGATGGATGTCAAGGGTGCAATAGGTGGTGTGGACTTGGGAGTAAGTAATGCTAAAGTAGCATTCACAGATATAGAAAGAGGCATGGAGGTAGACATACCAAATAGCAGATTGACATGATGAGTCATGGGTAGAATATTTGGCTAAGGAATAGATGATGAAAAATGAGAAGTAGGTAATCTGTACACAACTAACATGAAAGGAAAAATCTTGCACTGTTGGCAAGTCCAAACCATAAGAAAAGGTGTAAAATAGGCATCTGAACTCAGTAAAGGTGACATAACTTATAAATAAATGTCTAAAGATGTTTGCAGGATAGAAATAGGTTTTTGTTTCTGATAAAAATAAATAACAAAGAGACCCATAGTGGTCGATGAAACCAGTGTTGGTTAGTTAGAAAACTCTATGTCGGTCATTGGACCGATGCCGAGTAGAATGTAACCGATGTTGGTTTATGTGAAACTGAATAAAATTGTAAAATATGGGGAAGAAAAGTTAAATATTGGTATTTTGGGTTCTGTTAAGGGTCATAGAAACTCAAAAATAGAGTGCTTCAAAGAATCGGTTTGTTTGAAAGAATCTAGTTATTGTTTTTCATAGAAAAATACTAAACTAGAGAAACCGATACCAATCGGTTAACCGGTCTTGGTAGGATTAAATAACCGATGTCGATTCTTCGGACCGATGCCATTCTTGATAAAATTGGAAGAATGAAGAAAATATGATTGTTTGAGTTAAATTTTATGAAAAGAAGCCCCAAAAGAGGTTGTGTATGACAAAGATGATTTAACACACTCAGGAAAAACTAGAATTAACCAATTGTGATGATTAAGTGTGGAAAAGACTAAGAATAAGTGGTGAATACGTCCTCAAAACTCAAACTGTAGAAGACAAGAAATAAAGGTGATAATCGAATAAGAAAAACTAAATAAACATGTTATCCTAGGATCATATTTTTAGTGTTTAGTTGGCTTATGCCTTAAGACTGACTATGAATGATATAGAATATTTGGATAATGAAGGTACCTAAAAAGAAACCTATGTATGGTTTTAGGTTTAATTTTGTGAAGGATTCCTCAATATACCTTGCAATACATGAGGTTTGAGCTCGATATGCTAAACCAACCGAAAAAATGGGGGTGTCCCAAATCAACAAGTTTTTAAATACTTGACGGATTCTTCCTTGAATGGAATTTTTACGAAGTTTGTAGATTGTCTTAAGTTATTTGGAAAAGAAGTGTGTACACAAATGTGAACTATTATTTATTAATCAATCACAAAATGGTCATGACCTCCGTTGTGTGATTTCTACTTAACTATGTGAGCTAAATATGTAGACATATATGGATTAAATGTAAGTGTTTTAAGACCCAAATCAAAATATGATATTCGATGTAAATAAGAGTGAAGAGGAAGAAGGATGAATTTCACTAATGAAAACTTGGAAGAAAATAAGAAGGATTCTTTTTAAATGCACCAAAATAAATGTTTCATTTAGAGAAATTAGAAAGAGGGAGTAGATTATCAAGAAGAATATTTAATGAATAACAATTTGGAAAGGAAAAAAACAAGATTCAACCTATATGAATAAAACAAAACCCACAATGGGGGTCCCACAAGGCGTTTCAAGATATTTCACCACAATGTTACGTATAAAATAAATAATGTAAAATGTGATGTGATAAGGAATACTTTTGAATTCAAATAAGGTTGCACACCATTGAGAAGACCAGGTTGATCATGAAGATCTTGTTTTCGGCTATGAAGAACTACTTGTAGAATCTCAACAATACCACCAAATATATTTAAATAACATATGATAATGGACTACCTAACATATGTTAGATCCAAGAAGTGTGGCACTTCTAAAAGGGTCATCAATCCACTTGTTTAAAAATAACTTAATGTACGAAATTCCATTAAAAGAAAGTTCCTACTATAATCATATGATTTGGGTATCTCATATACTAACAATAGACTGTATTTAAGCTAAATATGTAATATAAAACTAAATCTAGAGAAGGCATGGTTTTTTAAAGCTAAAAAGTGTGGCGAGAGATGTTTAGGAAGGTCCGGTGAGATTGGATGAAGTTTGGGAAGTTTTGGGTGAATTAGGAGCTTCTTTGGTATGAGATAAATTAATAGTCACGAGAGACCGCAGGTATGAGTTGGATGAATGATACTGGTACACAGTAATAGTCAATGTTGGGTGGGTGACTCATGTCAATAGAGGAAATTAGATGAGAAGGTTAAAATGGGTTCGTTGGGAACTCTTTGTGATTGCACAGAGAGTTGGGAGGGCTTAGGCTAGGTGATAGGATTTATGTGAAGACTTAGAGATGGTAAAATAGGTGGTTGAGAATAGTACAAGGCTCAATAGGAAGGTGGTTGGGTGGAGGTGCTATGGAGGAGATCCGAGAGAGGTAAAAGGTGAAAGAAAATAAATAAACTATTAACAATGAAAAATACTAAAATCAATCACATGGTAGAGATTACTTACTTGTAGATTCGAAGCTAGTTGTAGAAGGAATAATTGTGGTTGAAGGAGAGACAAGTCCCAATCTTGTGCAACACCAAAAGAAGACTATGGACTTCCTGTGAATGATCCAATGATCTAGAATACATTTTTGATGTTTTGTGGAGGTTGTCAATTACTAGAATGATCTCTGGTTTATTGTGAGGTCACTTGGATGCTCCCAAAACCAATGATAGAAATCAAAAGCCAAGATCAAAGAACCTAGGAAAAGGGTTAGAATTTCCTATTTAAAGAAACTGATGGTGGTTAGGTGACCAACACTAACCGAGGAATAATCGGATCGTTTAGGGAGAAAAGGTCCTATTTTTCCAAAAATAGCCTTTTCTCTACATTTTTAGCATTGGTCAAGGTGTTTTATGGAGTAGGATTCTGGGTTAGCACTAAATAAAGTAGAAAATTTGTAGGAGGGATAATAGGTAATGAATTTTAGGGTTGGAGTGAGTCCTAGTTAGTTAAGGGGAGTGGTGACCTAGTCTAGGTTAATAAATAGGCTTGGAATGGATGCATGGTGAGGTGGATGGGTGTGGTAATTATTAACTTAATATAGGTAATTAAATTAATAAGAATATGTGGAGGGGTAATGGTAAGAGGTATGTTAATTGAAAGGGAATTAGAGGGTTGCGACCTAATTTTGGGTGTCTACATTTTCCCCTTTTTCGCATAGCTTGTATTGATAATTGATGATGAAAAAATAGGAGGTAGTTTCCCCGGTATGGGTAGAGTTGAGGTTGCCCCGGTATGGGTGGAGGTGATCCCCTCAATCCGGAACTGAGTGAGGAGTGTGAAACATTAATGATGGGTTTGATAAAGTTGTAGGTGATGAAGAAATAGGTAAGGTGATGGTATGGGAAATTGTGATATCGGTGTGGGTAATAGGTGGGGGCATTCAAATGTGCACACATGTCTAGAATGTGACAAGCTACTAGGATGAAGATCTCAAAGACTCAACATCATCAAAGGTTTATAGTTTATCCAAGCAAGGTTGATATGGTCCAGGTATCCAAGGTATAGGAAGTAATCTTGGAAATATAATGAGGCTAGGTGTAGGAATGGGCACTAGGTGTGTTCCAAAGCACAAAAAGGTTTGGTCTGGTTGAGATAAACATCATAGCTTAAGACAAGGAAATGTTGGTAGGATAAATAACACGACTAAAGTCATTGCAAGGTACAACGAGTAAGTGAATTCGAGTGTCAAATGGGTGAGGTCGGTGTGGGTGTATAGGTAAGGTCGTGGGTAAGGCCAAGGTGTAGGAAAAATTTTGTTCCTAAGTACATGTAGGTAAGGGGTTAGGTGATAAGGCTATTAGGTGAGCTGTAGGGTTTTGGTAAGGTTTGTGGCGGTAAGAAAATGGCATCCGGCGAGAAAAAAATTTGGACAAATTAAGTGGAATTGGTGTAGGTAGGGTGAATTGAAAAGAAGATAAATGTTCTATAGTTAGCAAGGACCATAAAAGATGAACCAAAGAGAGGCTTATGAAAATAAAACCCTAGAGGTATTGCATGATCAATAGGTCTAAGGTTGAAATATGTTGCATGATCATGAAGTGTTTCATGAGTGCCACGTCCCTTGAATAGATAGGAGAGAAGGAGAGAAGGTAAGGTGGAGTGGTTCATTTAGCGTAACCTTGTTATGGGACAATATGCCCCTTTCGCAAGATACCTAAAACTAGGATAAACAAGTCCATGACTAAAAGTTTGTAATTTTCTTGAATTTTTCTTTTTCTTTTTGCTTTTTATTTTTGCATGTATAGACTATTAGTTATGGGAAGTCTATATGGGGATGAATAATAAATTCTCCTTGAGGTCTTCGTGAAGTTGATCGATGCGGGAAGCTCTAAGATGATTTTATTTGAGAGATACAAATTAGTCTTCTTTTGGGGATAGACTAAGTGCAATAAGTGGCTAAATTTTTATAGTTGTCCTTTGAGGGAGCAATCTACTTATAGTAGAAAGAGAGAGACATAGATGTCCTTTTGAGGGAATCATCTATTTGCAAGAAGTTTGACTCAAGGAGTAAATTTTTTACTATCCTATATTTTTGCATTGTGTTGGTGCTCGATAATAATCTCACCCATTTTGTTGAGATTTTCTTTTCTATATGCTTCTCGTGTTCGGTTTTCCCGTAAGTTTTTCTTGGTGATATTTTTTTCCCATTTATATTTATATTCTTCCTCCTTTTGTTGAAGGTTTGGTTATGGAGCGTACTATTTTCAAATTTCTCTTTGGAAGCAAACTGGTTTTTATCTGAAATGGGATTGTTTCCCTTTGGTAAAGGTTTTCCTCGGTCATGTTTTGTTTTTTCTATTTCTCTCACTATGTCGTCTGTTGTATGTGGAAATTTTTAATTGGTGCGGTGAAGTGTGTTCAATTTGAAAACTTGCAATTTTCCTATGAAATTCACAAACTACAACTTTGGTCCTGTGACCCAATGAATATTCCTCGAATATTCATGACCATAAAGCTAGCACAAATAAAATTTTCTTTCCGCCCCGAAGGTGTACACGTGGCTCAAAATGAATGGATGTAGGGATACGGTGCATAGTTGTATTTATGCACTTTAAGGAGAAAAGATGTTAAGAATTCAAAAAGGTCCCCGAGGTCCACAAAAGGACAGTGGTTTTGGTTTTAAAGAAAGCGAGAAGTGGGTCATCGGGGATTTCTGGTACTTTTTGGTCTTATGTAAAAGAGGAGGTAAAATTGCAAAAACACCCACAACTCCACTAACATCAAGGTATGGCTACGTGTCACACCTATGTTGAAAGTAAAAAGGTGGACGGCAGGTCAAAGTTGTCAAAAGTGTGAAAGTTTTAAACATTGTAAAATTGCAAAAAGTGCTCCCAAATCCCACGTTAGCGAAGGTTTTTCCACATGGATGGCTCATTTTCAAATTTGAGAAGGGTACAACAAATGGTGACAATGTAATGCATTTATTTATGCCACCATCAATGCTTTTACTCAAAAATCAAGGACATTTAAATTTTATGAATGCATTCTTCATTTATTATTAGTTTGTTGGTTCTTGTTGTTTCTATCAAAGCGTCTTATTGTGAGATATTGTGATTTCAACTGTGGAACTCAATTGGAGAACCAAAGGATTGCAGAAATTATTGTTTTAAGTTTGAATTGCTCAGGTGCTTGTGGAAAACTGGTAAGAACTTGAAACACTTGTGTTTTCCTCTTGTCGAAAGGTCAATTGAGATAAAGTTAGGGTTTTTTGAAGATGAAGACTTTTCCCTCTTTGTTCTCACTTGTGTCGGGAATCACAAGAAATCTGGATAATATTACATATACAGATTTAATGGGTGCCAATCTAAATGAATTCCTCTAAAGGCTAAGTGATCCCCATAAAAGTGAATCTTTGAAAGTGATTCAAGAAAGCCGCATTGTTAAAGCTGGTGCCATCCTACCTTCTGTTCATTTCCCGAGTTAGTATGGCATTGTGCTATGAATTATGATCCTAAAAATTAGGCGGTGTTAGACGGAAGTGGGGATGCGGATTGATGTTAACACTAGCTTCTACAATAAGAATTATGTTAAAATTGCCTATTATCACAACCCCAATCACCATAGGCATTAAATTGGATTTGGGTGATTATCAAGAAAAGAAGAAGGATTATGCCAAACTTATAAGTTCAAAATGGCTCCTCACAAAAAAGACAATTGTTAGAATCCCTAAGAAATTGGTTAGGGCATAGTTTACTTGAGGAGGCAAAAGATCTTATTGTATTGTTGAGCCGAATGACAGGTCTATAAACTACAAATGAATTTAAGGAATGGATGACTACATACATGTGGATTATCCTAGAGAGAAAAGGAAGTATTTTCTAGGCTACCTTCATTATAGAAGCACTTCATGAACACATGATAACTCTAGCAACAAAAAAAAAATTGAGATGGGATAAATTACAGACCTCAAATTCTATATGATGACATACCTCATTTATAATGTTGTTGGCCACAAATGTTTCCCAGGGCTATCACCATGTGCTGATTTCAAGCAGTGTCAAATGCATGATATTTTCCCTCAACTGCAATTGGCTAACTAGAGTGGAAATGTAAGGTTAGTCAATGATGCCTTTTTCACACCAATTATCTATCTTTTTGAACTAGAATGGGGACAATACAAAATCTCTCAGCAGGCTAGACATGTAATTCTAGAATATGGTTGCTACTTTATTCAGTATAAGAAGTTCACATATATAAGAGTCAGTGGTTTTGAAGGTAAGCCTTATAAGTTTCCCTAGTATGTTGATGACAAACTTGTTTTATGTGAGTTGGCAAGGCAATTGACTCCTGTACATAAGTTGATTGTTGGAAGGCATAAAACAAATATCAAGTTCCCCATTAGAATTGGAAGGTATTCATGTCCTTCCATCATAAAGGCTAGGCTGATTGGCGAGGAATTGAAGAAATTTAACATGGAAAAGTTTGAGGCAAGGCCAAATTATGATATTAGATGGGTGTTCAACAATATTGTAAATACCTTTGATCATGAGCCCCATTTCAAATATTACTGGATGAATTGTAGAGATGAGGAAGAAGTCAGGTTAAGAGACTTTTCCAGAATGACCTTGTCACAAATAATTGACTATAAAATTACAATTATCCCAAAGGGGATTGTAGATGATCCTCACACAATAAGCAGGTTCTATATCGATCAGAAAGTGGAGGATCAACCTATTTCTCCTCTAGACTAGAATGTGGATGAATATGATGATCCTTATTTGAGAATAACTAATGTTATGAGGAGAACGCAAACTGGTTGACTCAAAAGAATATTGATCTATCAATCTAGAAAAAATGGACCCACTAGGTGGAAAATCCCCTCAACTGCCAACTAAAAGGCCTACTCCTAAATTCATTGATGAATGGACATTGACCACTAGTGGAACCGCACTTGTCGGTTCTCATGTAAAGGATTGAAGAGATGATTTTTAAAGTCTATGGAGAATGCTCCCATTACTTTTACAGTGCCCCTTCAAGAAAAAGGGAAAGGTCTAGCATCATAGGTGGCTCATCCAAGTGTCTCACCTAAGCCACATAGTACTGAAAAATTAATGAGTGGAGCCATTACAAGTGGTCACATTCAGCCTAGGCTGCACAAGGATGAAAAATAACAACACTAGATTTGAAAAAGTTTGAGCGACACACAAAAAACCCAAGATTTTCCACCAGCTAGCCTTGGTAAGAGTGGGTTCCCATATGCCAAAAATGTTCAAACACAAGGATGGGGTAATTGATCCCCCAGAAATGGAGAAAACTAATATCTTCCAGAAGTAGTAGGATGCATCATTGCCACATATGGAGCAATCAAATCCTATGATCCCTCCTTCACCCTTCATGGAAAAAGTAGTGGAATGCACTCAAAACCCAATTATCCAGGGGAACACTGCAGTCAATCTAGTGGACAATCGAGTTTTTACTCTAGGTATGAAAATTCTGAAGCTCTACTTGTTAGGGATATCAATGCACCTCCAGTTGAAACAATGCATGAATTTGTAAATGTACAATTGAGGTAATTGATGTAGATGCTTGGTGAGGGATTATCCATGTTGGATGCACTTATTTTTCTATTGATGAACCCATATTAACACCAGTGGATAGTATTAAGGTAAGTAAGGAATCAGAAAGGGATACTCATGCACTAACAACTAAAGTAAGAAATCAGGAAATAAATCTGTCTTCCCAAAACAAATGGTTTTGGAAATGGATAAACCAGAATTATTGGTTGAAAAGGATATTAATATTGGATTGGTAGTAGACGAAGTTGTGTCCACTTCTATTGAGGTCACCAAAACTAATGACTTTCCTCAAGAAGGAAAATTGTCTTTTGAAGAAAGACTAAAAATGGCACAAGATACAATTACTGATGAGGAAATCATTATTGGTGGAAACTCACAACTTTCAATGGGAAATGTGGAGTTGTTTCCAGTGGAACAACCTATCATGACATTTCCAGAGGTATCATTAGGGAATGAAGATAGTAGTTTGGAAACTCATCCATTTTTGGAGAAAAAGAACCCATAGCCCAAAATTTAATACAAAAGGGCAACTGGGAAGAAATTTATTCCACCATGGTTTCAGATGGAGAAGCAGTGAAATATTTTCATCTGAATATTGATACAAATCAGGTTAAAGATGATCAATCTGAAATTCCAGACTAGGAAAAGAAGCATCTAGGAAGAATCAGTAGTACAGTGAAATTGGCATAGGGACCCTTGAGGTAAGTGTCCAAGAAATTACAGAAATCATTGGTACAAAAAGAATAGGAAGTATACAAGTAGATAGAAATTGTTCCTGAGAAATTCCAGCAAAGATTGTAGGAAACAAAAGATGGAACAAGTTTGAAAAAGGGATGGATCAACGAATTGATTTCGAATTAAGAAGAGACTTGTATGACAAAAATCAACACGTGACCTTCTTTGCACTAGACCTCCTAAGGTCATGCCGAGACAACCAATGTGGAATTGAAATGAGAGTGAAAGTGATGGCGATGACCAAGCTAATTGGGAAACCTTATGTCTTCAACATGTAATAATGGAATCAGAATCTAAGGAAAAGAATGCTCTCCTAACTTGAAGGGGTGTGATGGTAGGTTCTGATATGATAGCTACTTAGAGACTCTAATCAATGTCTAGTTCAGTTGAGATTCTATTGATTGGTTGTGGAATATGTGGAAAGTAACATGTAGGTGCCTCGTATGGGTTTCCAGACAAGGTCATGGAAATTGAGACAAGAGATGTAGTGGAGTTGTAGGAACTAAGGGTGATTCTCTAGTCTTATCCATAAATTCTTAGCTTGATCATCTGTCATATTCAACAATGAAAGTTGTGTGATAATATTAGTTGGAAGTGGTAAAGATATGAATACTTATGTGTGTATGCTAGTGTCAATATCTAATTGACTAAAAGGCCTCATTAGGTTATGGGACCTGTGGGTCACAACCAAAGACTCATTGAGGTTGGGGCCCTCTTATGGTCATGTATGCAATCAAATCCTATTTTTAGTAGTACAAAATTCATAGGCCTGATTATCATCTATGTTTAAAATCTCTAACTATCTTATTTTCTTTGCGTATGTGGTGGTTGTGCATAAGATTGTTAAGCACAAACGATATCAATGTCAGATTATCGCCTCTAGCCCATTGGGTTGTGGGACTAGAGGATCGCAACTATAGATATTTTCTGTTGTGGACCATTGATGGTCATGCAAGATGAATTGATCTATTTTCGGTAAATAAACTATCTATCAAAGGAAAGTTAAACTATATTTTTGGTGTTTTCTCAATATATCGAGAACAAAGCGATAAACAAACTAATATATGGAAATAATTTTTTTTTACACTTTTCTAACTTTTTAGACAATGCATCTAATCTAATAAGAAAATTAAAACAAATAACTAGTGGATGTAGCTATCTATCTCATGTGCAGTGTGTGAATCTAAATCTAAGATCTACTCTAATTCAAATAAAATATTTCCAACCCTACCTCGAATGAATAACAAATCATGGATCTAAAATAGCTATTATTCCCCCATAACCTCCCCGGTAATATTGAAGAGAAAAATTCCTATTGATTTGGTCTACTTAACTATCCTCGATTAATTGAAATGAATTGTTTCTCTACTCTATTTTATATGCAATTGAAAATTTGACAAAACAAAGAAAACAAATACACAACTCTAACTCCTTTGAAGAGCAAGATCTTTGAAAAATCTAGTAGTTTGAGTATTTGTCCCTCGATTATTTCCTTTCTTTCTCGAGTGTTCATGTGAGTCCAAGGATTAGGAATGAAAATAATAGCAAGAAGAGGATGGAGCTTGAGTTATGACATCTTGGAAGCAATCTGGATGTAATACGAGGTAGAAGAAAGATATAGCACAAGAGATCTAAACTTGGCTATGTAATTCCTAGCAAGATTATGGCAGCACAACAATGCAAGATACACAAAATTCTCAGGCCCTTTACTTGAATACAAGCATGGAATATATAGGAATGGAGGATAGGAGGTTACTTCATGCATAAGGAAATAAAGAGGTAGTTCCACTCATTAAATCTATTTAAAAATAGAATTAACAAGGAGAACCAAGAAAATGAAGCTATTTTTAGCAAATTTGGCTCACGGATGCACTCAAAAAGAAAACTTAAGTGAATCGTCACATGTAATTTATCACATGAAGATTCTGGAAAAAGCGATGCGGACCGCCACCCTACGCAGGTGGTAGTTTGAGACTACCGCCCGATAGATAGGGCGGCGGTTTGGGAACTACCACCCACCGAAGGTGGTGGTTCTAACACCAAGTCCAAAACAAGCATAGAAAGAAGGGGGTAGCTGGAAAAATACAAGGAAAAGATAATTAAGGCTATCTAGGCTACAAATATATGATGTAGATGGGTTTTAGAGCTCAAACACCTTCTTGAAAGGATTTTGAATCATCACGGGGACTTTTATAACCATTTTCTTGACAATGTAGTAGGTGTAATTTTGGGAGTGTACAAGACCCTTCCTATGCAAGTGATTGACTTTATTGCTTTGTCTTTTCCAAAGATAGTGAGAGCCCTAAAAAAGGATAGGACAATCACAAATAAGCATACTGATTCATCTGGAGCAAGGACCTTAGAGATAACAACTCCTTTCAAGGGTAAGACAAGAAAAGACATAACTGCTAACAATTACAACATTTAGATTATTCCCTTGGGAAATCCTTCAAGGGAACAACTAAATCAAGGAGTATCTGAAGCAGTAAGTGATCTTCTACAAAAATTTGATGAAGATGGAATGATGAAAAAACAACTAAAGGAGAAAATTAAGGCCTTAAGTTCATGTTTGCAACAATTGACAGGAAAACTAGTCATGAACAAGCAAGTGCCTATGTGAATACCCTTGAGGGTATAAATAAAGTAAATAGTGATGTTAAGAAGGTCCAAGCGGTGGAAACTTGGATTGAATAATTGACTGAGAAGGGAAAAGAAGCTATTATAGAGGCAAGGTCAAAATATGAGGACCTCAAAAGTTGACTAATGGAAATTGATGGAATAATTGAAGAGTGTGACAATGAGATATTTTACTTGGAAGGAACTCTCCCCAAACTTGACCGCATAACCTGACTTAGTGATGAGCTGGTTGAGAAAGAAAACATCATACCAATAGAGTACAAAGGGAGCCAATATGCTCTTGAAGAATTGTCAAAAATCAGATTAGATACCTTGAATGAAATCAAGAAAAAACTTGAAGTCAAAAGGAACTGGGTCAATGATTCACTTGATGCTATTGATCGAAGATTAGAGGACATGGTGGTAGAAAAATTCAAAAAGAGCTATGGGGACTTAAAAATTGATTTCTTACTTGAATCCTTTGAAAATAATATCCAAGCAAGTGACTTCTCCTATGAAGTTATTGAAACTATGAGGAAGATTGAGAATAGAATTGAGGAATTGAAAGCCAGGCCACTAGAATATAAGAAAAAAATGGCCCAGTGTATGGATTCAATAGCGAGGCAAACATTGATTTTCCACCACCACATTGGACCTGATGAAGATGAAACAAATGAATTATTCCAAAGATATGATGCTTATATGGAAAGGATACTAGAGGAGAAAGATGCAGAAGAAAAGGATGAAGAGGAAGAGGATGCAGGCACAAAATATGATAAACATGCTTAGGCACATTCTTCCTTAATTTGTATTATTTTTTCACACTCCATTAAACTGATATTGTGAAATGATGTTTCTGATGCATTAAAATGTAATTATCTTTCTAAAATTTTATTGTTTCTTTGTTTCAATTGAAAGATAAAAAGATATAGTAGTTCATAGTGGATTAGATTAAAATTTCACACATACTTGGAACAGACATGTGAACTATTAATATTCTTGTATTTCTTGCAATTTGAACGAAAAACAAGATAGGGTTCTATAGGGGCCCCTGCCCTTGATAGTGAAATATGTATACATGCCAAAATAGAGACAATTAAGGAGAACAAAAATTAAATATTTTCAGTCTGGTCTCATAGTCTCCTCCCAAAAAAGGAAGTTTGTTCAGAAGTTTGTTTTTCTCAGCAAAAACTCATCCAAGCCTTGTGTTGTTGTATAAAGATGATTGACCGGCCAAGTCCCTGGACATACCCATATCCATCAGTGAATCCAAAGTCATCCTAGGGCGGTTCATAATTTGTTCAAGATCGATTTTATTTTGATGGGACGACACCCAATCCAAAAGGTCCAGACCACCTAAGAAGAAATCTGTTTTGCCTTTCCCCTTGTGAAGGGTCGACTTAGTAGGATTAATTTAAGAGGGGGTGTTTGGGTGACAAGAGGATTACAGCATGTTGTTGGTTATACGAATTGTGATGCCTTGACTTGTTGATATGTTAGGGGTCCTCTGGTATCACCCACACATTCTACATTAAATAAAGCCCTGACAAAAGCTTCATCAGGACCACTCAAATCAAAAATATTATTTAGGTCTTCTGAAGAAATTTCTTTCAAGCTGTGAGATACAAGAAATTTCACCATTTTCTTGATTGAATTCCTTATGTTTAGAACAAGAAAGAAAACATGTGCAGATAGTGAGGAAATACTAGGATTTATAGATGGAAGGATGCATTTGGTCCTGTGTTAATAAAATCTTTCCCATGGTGTAAACCATATTTTGCTCAGTTCACATAGAGGTGATTAAAGATTTGAAAGGAATTAAGAATGAACAAAGATGGTAGTTTAGTAATATTTGACAAACATCATGTGTGGCATTTAAACCAGTAAGACGTGAAGTGGAGTGCACTGAGCCCAAGAAGGATTTTGAAAGATGAGTGTAGGTGTGCGTCATGTCAAAAGCATCTGGAGATGCTCAGTGATCATTTGAAATGATTGTTTAATCAAAATTGGGAGGGAACATTTCAAGTAGCCTGCCAAAGGTGACAACCGACATCCCAGTCAGACACAAGTGGAATACATCGAAAAGACTCATGTTTCATACACCTGGCAGTATAGAATGAAACTCATAAATATCATCTTCTAGAAAAATTTGTAACAAAAATTATTCTTGAGAATATTCTTGTTTTTTTTTTTGGGGGATGATTTGAAGTGAAGAGAGTGATATAAAAGCATGAAAAAATCATGCCAAAAGGGGGTTAATTTTTCTAAAATTTACTTAGAGAAAGAAAAGGAGAAAAAGCCGAGAGAAGCCATTTTCGAAGGAATTTATTTGAGAAACAAGTTATTTCTTGTGTATCTTTAAAATTGATCATGTCAAGATGGTTACAGATGTATAGCCATTGAAAAAACTTTGATATTGTAAACAAAATTTCCCTTGTTGATCAAATTTTGAAAAACCTTGAGTAATTCGTGTTAATCATGAACTATGTTATGTCTATTGTCATCTTGAGATATCTTCAAATAGTTATCTATGTTCCTGTTGCAATCTTACATTAGGAATCCCTTTGAAATCACACAAAATCTCATCCTCATGATAGTATTGTGGCATTTGCAATTACATTATGAAGAGAGCTTTCATTTCATGATGCAATAAGTGATTTAAATTCACTTTACTTTCATTTCAGTGATATAAATTGTTTGTTAGTTTATGAGTGTATCATAAGCGTGATATAATAGGGACTTCTAAGGTTTAATTAAGTCTTTAACATGAGTTCTTATGTTAAATCCTTGAAGAATGTGTGAATCCGTGTGTCTTTGAGCTTTCATAGATGCACAATTTTCTAGTTGAAGGTTTATCTTGACTATTTGAAGCTATTCGTCATTTTTCTTTGTGGATCTGTCAACATTTGTTTAAAGTTCTCAAGGATTCAGTATAATCAACTTTATCCTACTTAACTTCCCAACCATAAAATGCATATCCAGAGATATATCATACATGAACTATCCCTGCTTGCACTGTGTATCCACAAATGATAAAGAAGATCATTGAATTCATCCATCCTTTACTAAAATATGCAAGTGTAATCAGTTTTTATCGTTTCCTTTAGTGACCTAGGCCTTATCTAGAGAACATCTTCATTTTCTAAAGTGATAACTCATGAGAGTTAGGTTATGTTGTATTGGCCATGTTTTCTTGAGGTCTCCTTCAAAATATTGCAAAGGAATAGTCAAATACTACTAATTCATTGATAATTTCCATTAATACAAGTCATAAAATGGGTCCTCTCACCTTGGTTAAAGGCATAACCTAAAGTAGTAAGGGTAGGTCAAACTCTTAGCATGGTGATACCCAGTCCTTTCCAAGCCATAGTGATAAAGAGTCATCTAAAATCCATCCCCAGCTACAAAATGACTCTTATTATGATTTGCTTGTCTCTAAGCATCCTAATCAAATTGTGATGTTGCTCGGTTTCAAAGGAAGGATCAATTTGGGTACCAACACCGATCTGCGCCACTTTCGGGACTATTTGTACAAATACATACACGTACTGACCCTAGTAATGTTTCTTATATGATTTAAGTGCAAATATGTTGTTTAAACATTATCCTTTGTTAGGATTTGTAAGATTTGTGTGAGATCAAAGTTTATTGTGTAGTATTTCTAGTTTCTAGCGGTTATTGCACTAAATTTGTATCGTTAGTGATAAATGTGGGTAAAGGAAGGTCAGATCTAGTAATCTTTGCAAAAATTAAGCATTGATAGACACTTGACAAACTACTTATAGTGCATTTGCACATCTAAGGTGAGAATCCTTGGTGGTGACTCCGAATTGGTTTGAAATTTTGATAATTACCAGTGTCTTAACCTATGTCAAGTGAAATTTTTCATTAATACTTGCAAATATGGAGGGAAGAAGGTATTTCTTCACTAGGGATCCTACTAGAAAGTTATTTCCAAAACTAGGAAAAGCAAATTCAGAAGGAAAACAAGTCTGGAAAGTATTGGGAAATCAAGAATCAAGAAAAAAGGTAATACCAATTTTGGAAAGTGATCAACCTATAGTTGAATATTACCCTACATCTTCAAGTAATTCTGAACCAAGTAGTCCTTGTGTAAATTTGAATTCTCCGACTAGAGAGGGGCCATCATTTGTGTCTGAAAAGAGTGTCTCTCAGTTTTTCCCTGTATCCTCCAAGGTTGATAGGGTTTTTCACGAAACTAAATCAGTAGAGGATATTTACTTTGAAATTTATACTCCTATGCTCTAAATACCCCTCGTCCCTTATCATTTTGATTCTCTTACAAGATCACCTCCTCAAGGCAATATGGCTCAGCCTCCACCTAGACCTCCTTTTTTTTTCAATACTTTTGGACCAATAAATTTTAGAGGTATGGTTGGATATCCTAATATGGTGCCACAAGATGTCAGAAATAGGTTGCCAAAATTTCAAGGGAATAACACCATCACTGGTGACCAGCATTTAAGACTCTTCTTCAATATGATGGAATAATTTGAAATTGAGTTTGAAGATGTGTTATAAAGTTGTTCATTCATACTCCTCAAGAGGATGCATTTGATCGGTACACATCTCTACCATATAATTCAATAGATTCATGGACTGAGATGAAGAATTCCTTCAAATTGCAATATGGGGATAAGAATGACCCTAGGTTCCTCTTATCTGAGTTTGAAAATATAAATAAGAATCCAAATGAATCTATCCAGGATTTCAATACTAGGTTTAATAAAACCTTGAATAGGTTACCTATAATCCTAAGGCCAAGTGATGAGTTTTTTTTGATCAAATATTCTGATGCTTTTGATAAAAAGATGCTTATTACTTGAGGGATAAGAACCCAAGAACATTGAGGTAGGATTTCACAATGGCCTTACAAATAGAAAATAATATCAAGGCATTTGGGAAGCCTCCTAAGAGAGAGGGTGTCAAGTTGATCAATCTTGAAAGACCTCAGTCAAACAAAGTAGTGGATCTGGAAGAGGTTGTGAAGACTTTGGCTGGAGCAGTTAAAGAGATATCCTATAAACTAGCTAGAGTAGAAAAAGGGATAGGATTGAGTTCCCAGGGTCAACACAAGCCACAAGGTTAGGAGAGATTTGGAAATCATCCCAGAGGTGATCACATATTAGATGATAGAGGAAAAGGGCCCATGGGATCAAAAATAAACTGCCTCAACCTAGGGAAAGTAGGTTGGTCCCTGATCCTTTAATTGCTAGGATTGCTACCATGGAAGAGGCCCATGTTATTGAATGGTGTGATATGTTTTTCTTACCGCATTCCCCATGTGATGTGGATAAGGAATTTGAGGAAGAAAATGATGATGAGGCATATGGTGATGTGTGCATGATGGAGTGCCTTGAGAACTCACAACAAGGGGTGACTTCAACTGAATTGATAAGTGCCAGAACTATTGAAATTTTTGGGACTGTGTCCATCGGTATTACCTCTTCCTCCCATTAATGATTTTGAAATTGATATGGTAGAAGCATTTTTTTCTAAATCATGACTTCAAATACTTGAGGGATTTGATGATTAAAAAATATGATGGGGGAATTCCTTCTAAGAAGAAGACAGAAACTATTGATGAATGCAGTAGTTTCTCGGAGAAGGAATATAATACTAGAAGTAAGGTTTTCAAAGGGGTAGGGCCACAAGCCAAGCCAAAAATTCCAATTCTTACCAATATTCGAAGGAACCCCCTAAAAATATACATCTGGAAAAGGCCTAATTACCCCAAATAGAACTTGTATTTTTGCCCATGCCCAGACTGTGAAAACTCCTATACTATCAGAAGAAGTTGTGAATATCCCTCCTAATATTGTCCTACCCAAATATATTCCTTGTGACATAGCCCAAATCTTAAGCCAGATCAAGGTTACTATTCCCATTGTTGAATTACTTAGGATCCCTGAGCATCGGAAAAGGGCATTTGAATATTTGGGATTTAAGGAAGAGAAAACTACCCAGGAAAAAGTGTGAATAACGTGGAGATTCCTCCTATCATTGCAGAGTTAGAAATACCACAAGCATTGGAGGAACTGGGAGAATCACCTGAGGTGTATTTGGGTACTTCTCTAGTAGAATCTCAGCTTGATGTGGATCCATTTTATACCACCTTAATTATTAAAGATAGGTTGGTACATAACTGCATGTTTGATTCAGGAGCCTCATGTAATGTAATGCCCCTTGAGGTAATGAATGAATTAAATATCAAAGTAACAACAACTTTTGGGAAGTGTAATGCTATGGATTCAAGAGAAGTTCCAATGATTGGGTATGTTAAAGGATTAGTAGTACAACTAGCAGCTTATCCAGGAAAATTCTTAACCATGAATGTAGTTATTGTGGACTGTCCTACCAAATGGGGGATGTTGTTGTCAAGAAAGTGGGCTGCCAGTGTAGGAGGAAGTGTGCAAATGGATATGTCATACATGACCATACCAATAGAAGGGATTCTTGTGAAATTTTATGGTGAAAATAAAATGTTACATCTGATTGAGGACCCTAATAATGCTTCTTATGAAGTATTGTACACAGACGTTGATGTCGATAACTTTGTGGGTTATGCTGATTTTAAGGAGCATAAAATTGACAAGTGCAAGTATCCTGAGTAGGTTAGTTCTCCTTAGAAGATAATGTTTGATGGCGCTTGTTCTAGATCTTGTAATGGCGTTGGTGTTGTCCTAATATTGTTTCACTTGATTCTTAGATCATTTCTTTGAAGTGTTGACGAAACAGATAGGGTAACAGTGTAGGAGGAATACCTATTCAAATGTTGGTTGATGGGTTGTTGTGTGTGTATAACTTCCAAATCCACAGCTGATCGTGAGAGCTTCCTTTTAGCTAGGAGGAACTACCTGTAATGAAAACAAGACCACCAGAAGGAATTAAACAATATGGGCAGTGAACTACCTAGTGTATGCTAGATCCGGGAAGTGTGATACTTCCTAGATGGCTATCAATCCACTGTTTTAAACAATTTAATGTTGTAAACAAATTAAATCCTATTTTTATTTAAAATTATTTAGGTATCTCACTTAAAAATACAATAAGAAATAGATCTAATCTAACAGGCTAAGCTAGAATAGAATCCAAAGGTCAAATGATTGGTTCTAGGTCTCTGTAGGTTTGATAGAGGTCTCGGGTAGATCACAGGTGAATGGGGGTAAGATGAAATTTTGTGGGTAGGTATCTATTCTAGGTTGTGTGGGAAAATACAGAGACTAGTGTTGGTTAGGGGTGACCAACGATGGTTAGGTGTAACCGGTGCTAGTTATTGTGAGATTTAAAAATGTCACAGAACAAGTTGTGGTCTCCTTTGTGATTGCACAAAGGACTTTGGTGAGTCAGGGTGAAATATTGGGTTATTGGAGTAGGATTTTGTGAGGTTTTAATGGGTATATGGAGGTGAAAATGTCAAAGAAGTTCAATAGGGGCAAGATAAACAATGGATGATAAAATGATGATGAAATGAAATAAACCAAGAAAGTATGATGTTATACTTAGTTGGATTCCATTCTTGAATGCCTGTGTGTGAGGGATGGAGGTGTTGATGATGGGTTTGAAGGTTGCAAAGTGATAAAAAAGCTGAAGAAAATATTCTGCATGGGCTGCATGTACACTCCTCTTTGCTTGGATAGATCAGATCATGGATGGGATGGCTGTGCAGGAGAAGATGCTCAATCTCCTTCCTTGCATGTGAGTTTTTAGTGGAATTTTATCTCTGAAGATGCGTTATCTCTCTGAGATGTGTTCTTGTTCACACACCTTTTTCCAATGTTTTCCAACCTTGAGAATAAGGTACTTTAGGGGTTAAAAGGGGTGACCGACGGCGGTCCAGCTTAACCAATGACAGTTAGGGGTAACCGATGTTGGTCAAGGTGGGATTTCCTAGGTTTACTAAACTAGGGATATCCTCCTAATTTCCTTGGATCTCATGCCATTATCCCACAGATTAGACTGAGAGCCTCTTGTGAGCATGTGGGAATGTGGTTAGAGGGAATGTAGGCATTGATTTTTAGGGTTTGGGTAAGTCTTAGTTAGTTATGGAAACTTACTAAGAATAGGTCTTAGGTTGAGTTGGTTTGATGAGGTGTCTAAGTGAAGTGTATGTGTGGATATTATTTAAATAAAATATTCAAATAATAAATATAGTGAGGATAATGCATTAATTTAATTAAATTAATATTAGTGGGGTGAAGGGGGTCATGGCTAGGTAAATGTAATAAAGGGTGCTTATATGTCAAGGGACCAAAGGGGAGTGTGACCTAATTTTAGTGTCTACATTTTGCCCCTTTTTGTTGTGTAGCTTGTATTGGTAAGTGACGCTAACAAAAATAAGATGTGGTTGCCCCATGTGTGGGTGAAGGTGATCCCCCTCAAACCAGGAACTAACGAGGTAACAGGTTGAAGCGGTAAGTGGTTTGATAAAAGTTAAATGTGAGGAAAAGGAAAGTGGGTACAGGGAAAAGGGTGAAAGGTCTACTTGGGAAATCTAGGTAATGGGTCAGGGTCAAAGGTAGCAATAGTCAACTCATGCACACGTATAAACTACAACACGCTATTAGGCTAAAGAGCAGAAAACTCTACATTGTCTAAGGTCGATAGGTTTATCCAAACAAGGTTGAAGTGAATCCAGTATCCAAGGTATAGGATATGGTCAGAAACACAATGTAGGTTAGGTACAAGAATGTTTAGGTATGTTCCGGTACACCAAAGGTAGGGTTAGGATAAATAATCATGGTAATAGGCTAGGTAAGGTCATTAGGTCAATCAACATAGGTAACAATGCCACAAGGTATAGCAAACACATGAGGTCAAAGGTCACTAGTGATGGTCTAGGTCCAAATATCTAGGTCACGGCACGGGTAAGGCCAAGGTAGGGGTAAAAGAATAAGAAGTCCCCAAAGGAGGAAAAATGGAGGTAGGAAGTGACGAGGTCAGGAAAGGTAAGGTAATGGGTTGGGTAAAGGTTGGATGGGGTAAAGGAGAAAGGTAAAGGGTGGGGTAAAATGGAAAAGTGCAAAGTGTAGGTGAGGGTGACCGATGGTGGTCATGGTTAACCGACATCCGTATAGAAAACTCAGCATGGCAGTTAGGTAGGTAGGGCACACGATGATACCAATCAATGGTAACTAACGTTGGCTAGGTCGGGTGGGTTATAAAAACAATAAATCCAATTTTTATTATTAATTTTTAGTTGCGAAGTGAAGAAAAAAATTTAAAAAAGAGAGAAAAGAGAGAAAAGTTTACGGAAGAAATAGGATAATGAGTGGCGATCGATTTGTGAGGGTTGAGTTGGTGAGTAGCGGGTCCATGGGATCAAGGCAAGAGATTTGATTGGTCGGAGGCTACGAGTAGTTATTCGGTGATGGAAGAGGCTGGAGGGGGATCGGGTGGACCACCGGCAAAGTGGCCAAATGTGCCATTGAGACGGTGGCAGTGTGAGGAGGTAAGTGCCTAACTCTAGATTGGTGATTAGATAGATTAGAGGTTTTGGTATTTGTTATTTGTAGGGTTTTGTGGGTTTTTGGTTTTGTGGGTGGTTAAAAATAAAATGTGGGTATGGGGAGAATAATGGGAAAAAAAGGGGGGGGAGGGTAGTAAATTGTATAGGTGGGGTGGGTAGAGGTCCTGGGGTAGTGTAGGTCATTGTAGGTGGGGTAAAAGGGATAGGTGGGAGAGTTTTTAAAAAGGGGGTTTGGGAAGTCACAGAATTTTCTACGATAGTGACCGGTGTTAGTCAAGCTTAGCCGGTGTCGTTGGGTAGAACCGTATCGGTCACCAAATAGGTGACTGATGCCGGTAAGTGGTAACCATGGTTGGTAAAGATGAACCAGTAGCGGTCACCAAATAGGTGACCGATGCTAGTTTAAAGGTGACCGAAGTCAGTTAGAATAAACCGGTACTAGTCAGGATTTTAGGCACAAGGGTGCAAAAGTGATGTAGGTTAGGTAGTTGAGATGGGTAGGGTAAAAATAGGGTGGAGGGTAATGATAATTGGTGAATATGGTCATGGTAAATAGGGATTAATTCCATGCTTAGATTGATGTAGGGGAGAGCATAGTTACACATGTGGGATAGGGTTCCACCTCTACTAGTGACATTGTGCGACTTAGCGACCCCTTTGGAGCTGCAACATGTGGAGGCAGTGGGCTTGAGTGGGATTTGGTGCTACCGACATGTTGTTCGGCAACCCAACTTGATGGTTTCACTCATTAATAGATGGGACTTCATGACCAACACATTCCACCTTCCGATGGGTGAGATGACTATCACCTTGGAGGATGTGTTCCATATTTTGTGGTTACCCATATTGGGTGCCTAGGTTTACTCTATCTCCTCGAGGCCTCATAGGAGTGTATCAAGATATTTTTAGTAAGGGGTGGTGGATCTGAGATTCCATAGCACTAGTTTGAGCTATGGAAAGATGTACCTAGCCCGTTCGGATGAGATGAGGCTAGTGGTTCTATTGATGGAGGCAGTGTGCTACTATGCACTACCAGATGCAGAGGGTGGATGATTTCCCTGATCACTGATGGGGGTGCTCCATGATATGATGGTAGAGGAGACCCAGTTTTCCTGGGCACCAACATTCTTGGTGTAGCTATACTGAGAGTTATGGGCATATGGCGATTGCGCAGGTTTAGCCTATGTTGTATATTTATACTGCATTGCTAGGCCTACAAGCACATAGTCTTTGTTTGACCTATAGGGATTCCCAAGTAGATACATTTCTGCAAGATTTGTGTAGGTGGGATATAGGAGATGGGTGCTAATTGTAGGAGAGTAGAGATCGGATAGGCCAACATATGATGTGGCCTATTTTCGGTAGTTGTTGGAGGGGTTGTCAGTGGACATTATCTAGAGGCCATATGTGGGATTCCCCTCATAGGAGCTAGATGAGCTCTAGCTAGAGAGGTGGATATAGGGTTGTTGTGCTGGGGAGGATGATATGATCCTGGTAGACAGGTTCCGGTGGTAGTTTGGGCTTGTATAGGATATTCCTCTATCCTTCCCATAGTATCAGAGAGATGATGTGGAGAGGCCTCTACCTCTACCACAACCTACAATGCCTACAGGGGAGGAGGAGGAGCTAGTGGATTGGAAGATAGATGACGTCGATGTACAGATAGGTACAAGATAGTGGTGGGTGGCTCAGTTATGAGCCATACCACCTAGACCGGTAGCCTGACTTAGCTACCATTATACTCAGCAGAGAGACGCCCTACAGGGAAGGTAGTGACATTGATTACACGAGATAGGTATACTATAGACATAGCTAGAGGGGTCAAAGGTAGAGGTAGTAGAGATATGAGTACAGGTGGCCAGTCTGTAGGCCCAGATGGTGGAGGGAGAGGATGGAGGAGATGGAGATAGAGATGGTCAGGTGGCAGCCTTACTGGCTCAGATGGCAAGTTTATAGGGCTAGTTGGCCACATCCCAAGCACATATTGGGGCCTTACAAGCCCAGATACAGGCACAGGGGTAGGGGCACCACCACAAGCACAGGGAGCTGGTCCTAGTTCATAGAATGGCACAGGGTAGGTCGTTACAGGGGTGGTAGGTACAGGGGCTGACACCTATGGGACCACCACAGACCGTGCCTGTATCTAGGTTATGGGATTCCCTAGGTGAGGCAAGATATTATCAAGATCAACTCATGGAAGCTGGGATAAACTTCCTATCCTATGGAGAGTTTAGAGAACAACAATAGTCTAGTGAGATGACGAGATCCCACACACATAGTGTGGAGAGCACAGGAGGTCAGTGAGATCTAAGGCCCAATCAGGAAGAGGCCATAAGTGCATGGTGACTAGATCTAGGTGATGTGCCAACAACGACACAGGAGGCTGAGGGTATAGGTGACATAGAGATGGAGGACATCCATCGAGATGCCTAGAGATGCGGTCACTTGATTTTTGATGTATACTAGTGATTTTTGGATATATATGTCATCCTGCGTGCAAAGGTAGTTGTATTTTTGATCACATACTAGCCTATGTGCTGAAAGACAATGAGGATGTATGAGTGATTTTTGTATATTTTGAGCATATACCGGCCTACGTGTTGAAGATATTTTGTATTGATTCATTCATTCATTTTTTTGTATATATGAGACCGGCTTGTGTGCCGATGACATTTTGTATTATATATATATATATATATATATATATATATATATATATCAGCTTGCATGCCAACATTTTTGAGATGATGGACAAGATGAGATAGACATGTATATTGAGATACACATTTATTGATTTGTATGATGAGATTCATGGTATTTCGTGATTTGTTGATGTGTGTATGAGACATTGGTTTATGGCTTGTATTAGATGAGATATGGATTTGTTACTTTAATGTGGTTTGAAATTAGGTGAGTTAGGCATGATGGAGTTAGGTTGGTTTAGGCATGGATCGAGTCAGGTTATAGGCATGGATCGAGTCAAGTTATAGGCATGGATTGAGTCAGGTTTGGTTAGGCATGGATCGAGTCAAGTTTGGTTAGGCATGGATCAAGTCAGGTTTGGTTAGGCATGGATTGAGTCAGGTTTGGTTATGATTCATTATTTTTTGCAATGAATGATATTATGGGTCATATGTGAAATGTTGTATAATCTATGCATAGTGATGATAGAGGGATGGTAGGTGTAATAAATGTATGTTGTGGTAAGAAACTTGTTATGTATGTGGCTTAATTTCCAATTTTGTTAGAAAAGGGGAACTAAGTGAAATGTGATGTAAATGGTGAGTTAGGCATGGTTGATGAATTTTTTTAGGGTAGAGAATGGCTGAGCTAACCTCCAAGGGCCCCATGCCCTCGGAGTGTTGCCTACATAGTCCTGACGAAAAGGGACCTCAGGCTAATGTAGTTCTCCCATGAGCTAGGGAAGAATATGAAAATGAGTTGGTAGGTTTTTGGGCATGTTGTGGGTTTAGGTTTAATAGGTGTGGGTAGATTATAGATAAAAGGATGCAGGTGAAGGTGATTATGGTGAAAAGGGAGAATTACCTCAAAGTTAAGCATCATGGACCAAGTCCTTTATAAGGTAATCAAAATGTAAACAAAGATTGTTAAAAGATAAGAGGGGGGGATAAAGCCACCTAATTGGGTATGATCATACTGAGTAGATCATACCTTGGAGGAGGTGAGGAACATAAGACCCTAAAGACATTGCACGATTGACATGTTCTACGATGACGGTAGTCATAGGATCACCAAATGTCTAAATTCCAAGATGTCCCTTGAGGCAATTGAGGAAATGAGAGTGGAAATGGTAAGGTGGGTGAAAGGTAGCTAATTTTATATGTTTTGAGTGATAGGGCCCTTAGGCAAGGGGTCCTAGGTCACAATGGGAAAGTCCATGACTAAAAAGTTTTTTGTTTTGATAGACTGATCGATGCGGGAAGTCTATATGGGATAATGAATATGGTACTCCTTGAGGTCTTTGTGAAGCTGATCGATGCGGGAAGCTTCAGTTTCTCTCATTTTTTTGTTAAAAGCTTCACATAGCTGTCCTTAGGGAGAAGTCTATTTATAGCAGAAATTTTGTCAAGAGGAAGATGTCCTTTTGAGGGAGTCATCTTTTATTAGAAGTTTGAATCAAGGAGTTTGGTCCCATGTGAGGTCATTGAAGTCATGGAAAAGACCAAGGTGGAGGATAGGAATCTTGTTCAAAAGGAAAGGTGGAATGACCATGGGATCTCATCTAAAGGTAGATGAAAATTATCCATGAGAATCATGCTATGTGCAGTGCCATGGTACACATATTCAAGAGAAGATAACAAGTGACGGGTACTCACATGATTCTTGTTTAATCATTAGGGAGGTGTATGGAGTGGATAGCACTCAAGGGACAAGCCTATAAAGAGACAAAGGGTGAGGTAGGACAATGAGTCAATAATAGAATGGTTAAAGATGTAATGCGTTAAGGGATCAGGTTTGGGTTTACCATCAAGTGAGGATAAACGATAGGCACCTAATCCATAGGTATGAGTTATGATGTATGGTCTAAGCCAATTAGGAGTGAATTTTCCCCGTTTACTCTTTTCTGCTTTGGTTACGTGTTGATTTTCTTTCAAGAAAAGGTCACCAACTTGGAAGGTTCATTCATGAACACGTTTGTCATAAGCACATTTGATACATTGTTGGTAAACTTGAAGGTGATCCAAAGCGTTAAGATGACATTCGTCTAATAACTCTAGTTGTGCTAAGTGGTCCTGATGAAAGTCATCATTAGTAAGCATGTCATGGAGAGAAATGCAGAGTGAGGGGATCTGGACTTCAAGAGGCAGAACAACCTCTGTACCATAGACCATGAAAAGGGTGTGGCCACAGTGGAAGTGTGAATACTAGTGTAGTATGCCCATAAGGCAAAAGGAATGTGCATATGCCAATCCTTCCCAGTATTGTCAACCACTTTCATGAGAATTTTGTTGAGGTTTTGTTAGTGGATTTGGCTTGGCTATTGGTTTGTGGGTAAAAGGTTATGAGAAACTAAGTTGAATGCAAAGATGTCACAAAGTTTTTAAAATGTTTTTTCTTAATTGTTTTCCATTGTCAATGATGAGGCAATGAAGAAAACCAAAGCAACAAATGATGTGATGGTTAATGAACTCACATATCTTCTCATCTTTTGTGGAGATGATTGGTATGGATTCCACCCATTTTGTGTAGTATTCCGTGGCGCTTATGATCCATTGATGGCATTAGGAAGAATGAGGATTAATTTCTCGATAAGATCCAAACCCCATTGAGAGAAGGGCCAAAGGTCACGAGTGACTGTAAGGAATGACTGGGTGTATGATGAAGGTTGGAATTTTGTTGACATTTTACATAATGTTTTACATAGTCACAACAATCATGGTTAAGGGTCAGCTAGTAATAGCCTAGGCGAAGAATATGCTTAGCAATAGCAAGGCCACTAAAGTGAACTCCACATATGCCATCATGAACCTCCTTAATGGTATAAGGAATTTTAAAATTTTGAGGCATCGTAAGAGAATACCATTAAAGCCACGTTTATATAGGAGTACCCCCATAATGACAAAATGAGAGAACTTTTTAAGGAAGGCATGTTGTCCATTATGCGTGAGATCAGGAGGTAAGATGGAGAGAGAAAGGTAGTCGGAGTACTATTTATACCAAAGGTCACTCAAGTCAGGGGTACTAGTTCCGATTGAGTAAACATCATGAGGTAAATAAGAAGGTGAATGGAGGTGTTGTATGGTGACAAAGATTTTGGAATTGGCAGGGAAAGCTGGTATTTGGGAAGCTAAGCAGGTCATGGTATCTAAAAATTTGTTAGTTGAACGTGGGATGGTTTGAAGGGTGTAATGATCAAAGGTGGTCAAAAGTATGTCTATATGATGTTTATAATTTTGAGGTATCTTGTTACAACATTGGTATATACCATTGACTTAGTTGACGACCAATTTTTAATCACCAAAGATGTGGATTGATTTGACATCTACGAGATATGCGGCTTGAGACCTAGTACAAGAACTTCATACTCAACAATATGTTGGTGCATTCAAAGTCTAGTTTGAAATACAAAGGCATGGGTTCTCCATCTAGAGGAATGAGGATAATACTAGCCCTACCCCCACACTAACACTTGAAGCCGTCAAAGAATAGTGTCATTTGGTAAGGGGTTTTTCCAGGAAAGAGTAGTAATTGACTCATTGGGAAAGTCAAAATTAGAGGGTTGATCCCCAGAAATAGGTGCGTCAGCCAGTTGGTCGGTGATAGCTTGGCCCTTCATGGAATTTTGATGAATTAATTCGAGGTCAAGATCAGCTAAAAGCATAAGCCATCACACGGCATGTTGATTTTGATAAGGTTGGGCGTACATGAAGTGTAAGGGATCGGTGTTGGTCATGACATAGGTTTTGTGGTTGAGTAGGTAATGGAAGAGTTTGGTGGCAACAAAAACTAAGGCTAAGAAAAGTTTTTCGGATGGTTGTATCAGGTTTCATAGTCCAAAAGAGTACGGCTTATGTAATAAACTACCCACTCCCCGTGTGTTGTTCATCGCGATGAGCGAGCATGGATCCCAAGGAATGATTGGTAGCTGATATGTATAGGTAAAAAGGTTGATCATATTTAAGTGGAATGAGTACAGGTGGTTGGATAAGGTATTGTTATAGGGCCTCAAAAGCTTTGTGACAGTCATCATCCCATTTAAAGGATACATCCTTCCTAAGAAGATGATGAATAGGTTGACACCGATCGATAATTGTGAAATGAAATAGTGAATGGAATGTAATTTACCTTGCGAGGCTATGGAGCTAGCAAAGGCTAGTAGGCGGAGGAAATTTAAGGATGGCCTTGACTTTAGCAGGTCAAATTCTATGCCATGGAGGGAAACAATAAATCCTAGGAGCTTTCCCAGAGAACCATTAAGACACACTTTTTAGGTGAAGGAGGACGTAATATTTAATGAGGTGGTCAAAGATGGTTTTGAGGATGGTGAGGTTCTCAGAGTGATGTTTATATTTGGCCAAGATATCATCCACATAATCTTCCAATATGCGATGCATGATATCATGGAAGATGTAAGTCATAGCACACTGATATGTAACACCAGTGTTTTTAAGGCCAAAAGGCATGACTCGATAGTAAAAGGTTCCCCAAGGGGTGATGAATGTGGTCTTGTGTTGATCTTCTGGGGTAAGAAAAATTTGGTTATAACCCGAGAAGCCATCATGAGTAAGAGCATCTCATGACCACCGGTGATGTCAACTAGTTGATCAATACCGGGCAAGGGAAAGTCATCTTTTGGGCAGGCTAGGTTGAGGTCACGGAAGTCGGTACGAATGTGGAGTCCCCTATTGCTTTAGTAATAGGGACAATTTTAGAAATCCAATGAGGATAATCAATGGGTAAGATGAAGGAAATGGAAAGAAGGCATTGAAGTTCTTCTTTGACAAGAAGAGCAATGCGAGGGTGCATTTTCCTTAGCTTTTGTTTGATAGGTTTGGCATCGAAACGGTTACGATATTGTGGACCACTATGGCGGGGTCAATATTGGGCATGTATGCATAAGACCGAGTGAAAGTGTGGTTATGATCTTTGAGAAAAGAAGTGATGGCTTCCTCTTTAGCAGTGTCCAAAGATTGTGTAATCTTCGGGATGTGCGTGTCGTCCCGAGTATGAATGTTGATCTTGATAGTCAATTCATTAAACATGGTTTGCATCTTAGAGGGTAATGACCAATGAATATATGAGTCTTCTACACCAAGGTAGGTGAGTATGGATTCATCATCCTGAAATTAAACGATGTTAATTATAGGTGTGTTGTCATTGATCATTTCAGGATACAGGAATGGAAGAGTGGAAGGGGCCTCACCTTCACATTGATAAGTCAAAGGCCCCAAGGAAATGGTGTTTATGAAAAAAAAATTAGGAGGGATAGATTCAGGATCCATTGACTCCATCAGTGAGGGTGGTGATGAAGGTGGAGTGGGTAAAGGTGGTGATGAAGAAGGGCTAGGGTCCTCAATGAGTTCAATGCGGACTGTTTGGAAGGAGGTTCGGGAAGCCAATACCACTACCGTTATTATTTTTGTGGGTGGTACATGGAATAACAATATACTTTCTTGTAAAATCCAAAACCAAAACCCTTCCATGCACATCGGTGTAGGAAGGTGTGGGAAAAAATGGTGATTGGTAAGTGATTGGAAGTCGGCGGAAAATGGGCGGGTTTGTGATGGTGTTTCGGTGTGTAATTGGTAGTATCGAGTCCCCCATATGTGAGACTAGTACAAAGATGAGGATGACCATAAAGAAGGCATTCTCCTATTTGGTGATCATAGCGATGGTGTTGGTGAAGGCTTCCATACTCGTGCGGAGTAAGGAATGTGTTGACACTATATAGGTGGTACTCCCCCAGAGTGAGGCATTGAAAAACACCTTCCAAGGGGTTAGTGGTTGGTATGTAGGTAGCTAGAATGGATGATGTGTCAAAGGTTGATGCAGAGGTGGAGTTAATGAGATTGGGAAGCTAATGGGTTAGCCATGGAGGTTATAACAACGGTAGGAATAGAGGAGGTATGTACGGTGAAATTAGCGACTATAATGGTAGGTGGAGGTGTATGTGAAGCGGAATTGGTGTGAGGGTAGATGGCTTGACAGGTATGAGCACATCATTAGGTCGGTAAAGCATGTTGCATGTTTTGAAAGGTGATGGGTCAGCCGGAATGGTATAAGTGTGTCCTTCATGTTCAAACTTTACACAACGATGCAAAGTGGAAGGAACGCAACCCATGACATGGATCTAGGGTCTACCAAGCAAAAAGTTATATTGGAATTCCCCTCCAAAATGTAAAACAATTTTGGAACAATGTGGGGGCCCATGTGAATGTGAAGGATGACAGTTCCTAGTGTGGAGGTGATAGCATCGTTGAATGAATGCAACATGACCGGATGTTTATGCATGCAATTGTTAGGTATGCGCATTTGAGAAAATTCATGGGATGAAATGATGTTAATGCTAGCGCCTCCATTAATCATCACATGACGTACCCATATGTCATCAATGTGGATGGAGATGAAGAGGGCTAGGTCCGGGTCATCATTTTGGTGTGGCACGATCTATTCCTCTTAGAAGCTAGTCTACTTGGTGAACAAGATGGGGTGAAGATGAAAGTGGTAATTTGGTGAGAGAGGCTACATGATGGGGTGTGATAATGGAGGCTATGGGTGTAGGCTCATTAGGTAAAACCTCAATAGATTGAAGAAACTCCATGATGGCTTGACGATGGGATTTCAAGGTTTCGATGAGGTCATATAAGGACATTTTGAAGGGAGATTGGTGTAATTGTTTGAGCATGGTGCGATATGTGATGCCATTAGAGATGGGTACGTGGGACCACAGAGAGTTATTTTAGGTATGGGTGCGAGATGGTATGTTGGGTATAGGATTGGTCAAGAGGTCGATTGCCTTTTATTTTCCCTTCTGTGCATGTGTAGTGACATGTATCATGTTGATTTGAGGGGAGTTGGTAAATGGAGAAGGTGTATTAAGAGTGGTATAACAACATGAAGGGAAAAAACCTATTGGAGGAGAAAATCCTTGTGAGGTGAGCTGGGTGCAACGACATTGGGGTGGTGGCATGGAAAGTTCTTTGATGTGAACCATGTTAATTTCAAATCTTGGGAGTGGCTCTAGGAGCTATGAGGGTGGAGGTTGTGGTTATTGAGTGGGCAGTGTGGGAATGGGTGTCGGTGAAGAAGGATCCTCGTCAAGAAGGTCATCATCATCAAATTTGGTTTCTAGTGGACACAATTGGATAAGGATGGTTTTTAAGGCCTTATAGTTCTCCACATCATGCCCTGACACATGATGGTATGTGCAAATTTTAGTATCATCAAACCCTTTTGGCTTGGGTTTGAGGGGGTCGTAAGGTTAGAGTGGCGGTAATGTGATAACAGAGGTCTTAAGGAGGTTGGTTAAAATTTGGGCATAGGATCCTACTAGTGGATCATAATGGGAAGTGAACATGGGTTTGGGTGCAGGTGTGGTTGATTGTCGAGGAACTATTTTTGGAAGAGGAGGAATGGGTCAAGCTATGGGTTTAGGTGCCGGTGTGGTTTTAGGTATCGGTCGTGTTTGTCTAGGTAGGGGTACAATAGATGAATGGGTAGGAGGGTGTGTGGTTGTTTTGACTACCTTATTGTGGGGTAGTGGGGTTTTGTTTTTAGGTTACACTTTCTTGGGTAAAGGTGATGTGGGTGTACGAGATCTAGAAGGAAAAGCAGATGGAGGAAGAGGGTGAGTTACCCACAGGGATAATGGTGGTGCTGTGAAGGTAGATGACGTGGGTCATACTTGGGGTGTGAGGGACAATGATTGAAGTGTAGTGGGTAGTGAAGCAATAGCTGAGGGTATTAGAGCTATTGGTGGTAAAAATATTGCAGTGCGGTGTAAGTCATGTTGTGTGCAAGGGTAGGTTAGAGGTGTGTGAGGAACGAATGGTTTGTTGTGTTATTGGTTGATGGATGGGTGAAGGTTACTTGACCATATTAGGTAGCTAAGGTCTTAAGATAGACGGGACAAGTGCGGGTGTGATTGGTATGTTTGGGGTATGAGTTCGATGAGTTTGTTTCTTTGGTTTAGGTGTCGGAGTAGGTGTGGTATTGACGTTGGAGGATGTAGCTAAATCAAGTTTAATAGGTGGATGAGTAAGGTTGGTGGTCGGGGTGACCCCTAAAGTTGTAATAGGTTTAGTTGAGGCAAATATTGTGGGTGTGGGTTTGGGTTTAGATGTAGGTTGGGTTATGGGTAAGGGTATGGAAGGGGTTGTGACATAGGTGGTTGTATTTGGTTTGATTGGTTGAAATGTGTTTGGGTAGATAGTGGAGGTATCAGCGAGGTCTCTCTACATCTATATTGAGACGGGGAGTAAGAGGTACCCCCATAATAAATCCCTATCCACATAATCTAAGTGATCGCCAAATGTGAGAATGATACGCCCGTGGGTGGGGTTCCTGAGGACCTAATGGTAATTCCTGTAACATGTGTCTTAGAGACGGGGAATTGGCTAGCTTCATTGACTTCCATGGGTAAGAGAGTTGTAAGTAGGTTGGTGGTATTCAGGGTAGCTAATGGAGAATGCTCACCAAGAAGCAAATGTATCTCAACTGGGTCGATGATAGGTGGAGGAGATGATGGGAGCTCCTCTATAAGTGGAGGAATAGATGGACACACCTCTATAGGTGGAGGAAATGGGTGCTCCTCTATGGTTGGAGGAGATAATGGGAGCTCCTCTATGGGTGGAGGAGGTACTGTAGATAAAGGTTCTCTAAGTGGTGAAGCTAGGGGTGAGATGGGCTCAATGTTAGCGAAGACCCCTACGTTGGTGATGAAGGAGATGAAAGGTTTTCCTTTATTGGTGAAGGAACAAGTGAGGTTCGTTCTAATGCGGAAGGAGGATTCCAGGCTAGGATCTCCTCTATGGAAGGAATATCAGGTAATTGAGAGGTGACGGGTACCTCGTTAAAGATAGTGTGAACCTCGCAGGTATAGGTATCGTGAGTTGATCTCTCACCGGTTTGATTGGATGAAGGGGCATGGTTGGGAAATGGTTTTGGAAGATTTTTAGATTTTGGTTGGGGTGGCATTGGGATTATCCATAGTTAACTAACATTTCTTGAGAATTTCTTGGACAATATTTTTGAAAGTGATGCGATTTCGTCACTATGACCCTTTACTCGATGATAGTTACAAAAATCATGTTCTTTATACCATGCGTGTAACACCCTAAACTATTGTTACTTCCTCCTAGGCATTCAAGTGTTGATATATGATTTCTTCTGTAAAAGGATGTGTTCCTTTGATTGTGAATTCATGCTTGATATAGATTGTATCTTCTTTGCATTTGAAGATCTTTGACTGAGCCAGGATATGCTTGGAATCTTTTATTTCTTTCATTTTTGCACTGAGTTTAATCTAATTTCGAAATGTGTGGAATGAGCAATTCAGAATTAACTCGGGATGATCTTGTTAAATGAATTGGTTCCCGATATCGTAATATCAGGAAGGTCTTGATCTTGAGCCAGGTAATAAATTCAGATACATTTATACTACTAGCTTATTATCAGTGCTGGAATGAATCCTTTTCGTGAATGTATATTTGTTGGTTCTTATACTGAACAATTCTAATTGTTAGACCTAGACTGGATTTATTAAGGTTAATAACCTATGGGTTGGATTAGTGTTAATCTAACCTAGCCCTAAGCTATAAGCTAAATGTTCCTAAGGTTAGCGACCTAGCACTAAGGAAGTTAGACTAAGTATCACCTTATGATCTAACCTATGTTTCTAACCTAACTAATGTTAGTGGAGGAAGGGGACCTATGAAGGGGTGCGAGCCATGGGCGGTAGTTTCTATGGCATTAAATGAGATGGATAAGTATGAAGGACAAGGATTTAGCGGAGGTTTCAAATGGCCATCGAGGCCGACGTGGCAGAGTCGCCAAATCTGGAAATGGTCTTCGGTTTGCATTTGTCCATCGCCAACTATGGCGGTCGGTGGCAATGGAGATTGAGCGGGAATTTTGGAGTTAATGCAATTAATGAACTCGGTTTCCGAGCTCGGATTGCTTGGGAAGACATGCAAAATGGAAAACTAGTTGGTTGTTTGGTTTTCCATACGCTCCGGTTTTCTCTCTGTTTGATCACTGGTTCTTCGAACCAGTCTACTTGGTGTTGCATGGAAACTATGAGAATAACTAGCTCTTTTCTCTGTCAAGGAAAGTTTATAAGGCATGGAAATAACAAATTATTGTTTTTGAATCTAACGTGGAAGAAGAGGAGAAGGCTCAAGCTCATTCAGAGGTCTTCTTCAGATTTTTAAGTGACATTACCAGGCATGATAGGCCCGAATTTTAAAAATCTTGCTTTACTTCAAATGCTTTCATTAAAACAACTCTGTTCAGGTGATTTCAATTCAGTTGGTTGGAAGCATTGTTTTGGTTCTTCTTTTCCTGTGAAATTAGGAATCTCGGATTTTTAGAAGACCTTGAAGGAATAGTTTCTGTATTTAATCTTCCTTGTGGTTTCACTTCGTTTGAGACCGGCTGTACTTTTATGGTTGCTGAATCTTGTTGGATCTTGCTATAATACTTTAAGTTACTTCTGGTTGGATAACTTGCTTTGTGTTTATACTACTTGAATGCGACTTTTGTAGAAGTCCTCCCTGTGTTGCAATTTTTGGGATATAATCCGTTGAAAGTTTGCAAGGAATATCTACGAAAATGACTCTGTGGAGTCCTTGGAATGTTTCGTATATTTTGGACTTCTGTAGAAGTCATGATTGTGAATACTTATTAGTTAGACTCAGTTGGAGTCCTTGAAAAGTAACTGGTATTACGACTTCTGTTGCTTTGTTATGAATACTGTTGCTTAGCAGTGAATATCGTTGGTACAGACTCAGTTGGAGTTCTTTTTATGTTTCGTATGTTTCATCTTCTGCTTAAGCTTAGTTTCGAATGCTGATGTTTAGTTGAGATTACTTAAGATATTGATTCAGTTGGAGTCCTTGATATGTATCTTGAATTACGACTTCTGTAGAAGTTTTGCTGGGAATACTATTGGGATTCTTGAACTGTTGTCGCATGAAATCAACTTTAATCGAAGCCTTGTTATGAGCACTAGTTGTATGTGATACTGTTGGAGATCTCGATATGTTGCGAGTTGGCGCGAATCTTGATTTAAACCCTCGTTGTGTATGCATATCGTTCTGACTCCTTAACATTCTTGTGTTCCTGTCTGTTCGCTTCTGTGGAAATTAAAGGAAGGGTTTTCTTTACAAACCTTACTCGGTTTGAGACCCTGTTGTATCCGTAGTAGCTTGGCTTAGAATGAAACTTTGAGGAAAATACTGATATGGAATTCGGCTTCTGTGAAGACCTTGTTGTGATTATTTTTCTTGAAAATAGCTTCCAATATAAGTCATGGTTGTATTATCATAAGGATTTGTTTCAGTTGAATGAAGCTGTGCATGTTTGTGTTAGATTCAGTGTGAATGTCACTATATATGCATATGGAAACCGTATCGCCGGAAAAGTGACAGTGAGCATGAGAATCTACAAGTGACTCTTCCACGTGCCCGACCTCTCGAGGTCATGCCGAGAGAGTTGGTGGGGATAGAATATGCGTGGGATACGACAAACTAGTTAGGCGGTCTAATGTCTTTGACACGTACTAATGGAATTTGTGAATCCAAGGCAAAGAAGACCCTTCTAACTTGGACTGATGTGATAGATCTATCGGCAAGGATGAACGCTCAAAGGCTCCAATCAATATCGAGTTCTGGCGTGATTCGATCTATGGGTTGTGGAATACGTGGAAAATGAGTAGGATAGTTTCGTGTATGTCTCCAGATAAGGTCATGTGGTGGATGATTAAAACAATTGAATTTATGGACGATTTTCTGGCCTAGTCCAAAATTCTCTAGCTTCGTCAGCCGCTATATCTAGTAAGGACAATTGTTCGATGATGATGGGTGGAAGTGGAGTAGATTGGAATACTAGTGTGCGTAGGCCAGCATCTATATTTGATTGACTTGTGGATTCGTTGGGCTGTGAGATCTGTGGATCACAACCATGGACTCTTGGATGTTGTGGTCCTGTTATGGTCATACGTGAAATCAAGTCCTAATCCCTAGTATCCAATAATCGTACGCTTTCTCGGCTTCTATGTTTAGGACCAACAACTGTGTGATTTTCTCAGAATATCTCACAGGCATTCGTGCAACCTAGATCCTTAGACTAGTATCTATATCTGTGAGAGTGTCTCCTGCACCCGGCTGTGGGACCAAAGGATCACAACCAAAGGTTTGTTCCCTTTCGAACGCTTCTACAGTCATGTGAATGTTTTCCTAGGGTAATCTGTATTTTGGTTGGTTTGACCAAAACGTGTGTGCTTGGTTGTCTTCTATATTTAACCCTCTCAACTGAGAACTGATTAGTTGTAAATCTGTTGTTGTTTGGAATACTTGTATTCTGAGATTTTGGTCTATGTCAACTATTGCTGTGACGAGGTTTGGTTGAGGCATGATTGGCTCAAATATGTATTCTCTGGGCTCCCGAGGTCCCGTGATTGTCATACGAAAATGAAATGTAAATCTAACTTATAACAGAGCAAATTCTAACTACATAGAATAAACCTAAAACATATGTAACCTCTACTGTTCTGAGAAATATCTTAAGAATTTTAGTAAAGCAGCTATTTAAACGTATCTAGAAATAACAACTAAATAACAATTTAAAACAAACAAGATAACCGAGTGTAGTTATTTGTCTGTGCGTTTTGTAGATTTATTCTAAATAATGCAATAACTCATCTAATCTATCTGCAAGATTCTCGATCCTACCTCAGAAGTGAGGAGTGAATCATAGTTTCTTAGAAACTATCAATCCTCACAGCTTCCCTGGTAATATCAAGAATTGAATTTACTGAAATGAAGTAATTATCTACTCTATTTGATATGATTCTAACTAGAACTTTGAAATTTAAAACCTAGATTCCACGAATGCAGTGGAAAATCCGATGGTGTGTGTGATCTTGTCTCCTCAGTATGATCTCCTTGTTCTTTTGTGTTCACGTGGATCCAGAAAAGCGTGTAATGCTAGCATCGGTAGGAGTAGATATTGGGACAAGGACAGCTCAGAATGTAGACCGAAAATGCGAGTAGGAGAGGGATAGCGCAAGAGTACAGAGCTTGGCTTATGCGATTCCTAGTGGGATTTTACTGCGAGTCATGCGACATGAAGTGACCAGAACTTGAAACTATCCTGTTTGAAGAGAAAACCTATAACTTTAATGGCTTCCTAAGCTATTCTATTCCAATGGATTGGATAAAACAACAACACTGTTTGCACAAGCTGGATATGTGGCTTACCAACAGCTGGACAATGCTAAATGAGCATGCAAAGAATTAAACTATGGCTCTAAATAGAACAAAAGACTGAACTATGAAAATCAGAGCATGAAAGTGAATGAGGGGCAGACCTGGTTGGATAAAACAACAACACTGCTTGCACAAGCTGGATATGTGGCTTACCAACAGCTGAATAAGGCTAACCAAGCATGCAAATGAACTAAAACAAGTACTCTAAGAAAAATTATAGCTAAATATAATGCAAAGAGAAATTCAGAGACAAACTTCAGACCATTTGTTTGTGCACAAACCATTTATTTATAGCTTTCATTCACCCAAAGATCAAAACCAAACTGAACTCTAAAAACCATAAACAATGGCCAAACACTATTCCAGGGGACCAAAAACATAAATGCATGCCCAAGTCGGAAAGGAAAAGCTGGTGAAACATTGATATTTTATGTGAGTCACATCAAAGTGCTTTCTGGAAAACGCGCGTGCGAGGACCACCGCTCTGAGCAGGGCGGCAGTTATAGGACCGCCACCACGAAGGGTGGTGGTTTCATCACTGAAGAACAAAAGGCCAAGGAAAGAGGGAAAAAGGGGAAAAAAAAGGGCACGGGGCTAAGTGGGGCATGCGGGATGTTAACGCATACTCCGAGGGCTTTTCTAGATCCCGAACACCTTGCGAGGAGACCTGTATCATCATTGGGGAGCTTGTTACACTGTTCCGGTAGTACAGTACCTTACAATTTTGGGTACGTACATATTGCCCCCTTGGAGAAGCGTTTTAGCCATGAAGAGGCATAAAACGGTGGGTCCAAGTATGGCAGTCCCGAAATGGGAAGTTTGGAAGTTATACCTTACACGTCCGTGTGTTGAAATGACGCCATCCAAAATTCCCACTACCTGCAAAATGAAAAGAGAACTCAAGTGCAGATAGATACAATAGTTTGGAAAATAAACACTAAAATAATAGGGAATGAGAACGTACCATTCACGCGGGGATAGGGACTTACCTCCATCAGCGCTCCAAACCTACGAAAAAGTCTTTTAAAATGAATCAGGGTGCTATATATATGAAAGTGGGCCCATTTTCCTATTCATTTGTGCGAGTTGATTTGATTGTTTTTGAGCTCTGGGACCCACGGTGACAGTTTCTTGTGTGAGTAGAGTCAAAACATCCGCAGCGAGATCGTGATCATGCCTCCACGTGCGGAACACCGCCCCGCTAGATCACAGGTTGGTTTTCTTTAATTTTGTGTTTTTCCCCCTTAAATTTGAAATGCTAAATTTTTTGTAATGGGGGGGTCATTTTTGAAAATGTTAGTGTTAAAAGGTCCATCTAGGGGGGGCACCTACTAGGTAGGCTCCATTTTTAGGTTAAATGGTCTTTTTTTGCTTGTTTTTAGGCTTTTTAGATTAAAAACCCACGTGGGTTTTCGGACCACGACCGCCACCCTGGCCAGGGCGGCGGTTACATGACCGCCGCTTTGTTCGGGCGGTGGTTACACGACCACCACCTTTAAGGCGGTGGTTACAAAACCGCCTCCCTGCTCAGGGTGGCGGTTTTGCACAGAATGCAAAAGGAACTTATATGTGAGATTGCACTTGTATTTTTAGCCTTTCTACGTGTTTTTATGACTCTCTCGATGTTGTTCGGATATTAACTTGCTCTATTTTGTGTGTTTTTGGGTGTATGCAGGTGAGAGAGGAGTACATTAGATGGAGCAGAGAGAGAGAGTGTGATTGGCTCTCAGGGGTACTGGATGCTCTCTCACAGGACGAGGAGGACACACTACAGAGAGCCGACATATTGCGTATATCGCGTGTGCCCCACGTTGCACCATCTAGTCACATCCTTTGTGACCTATTTTCTTATTGGGATGCAGATCGGAACACCTTCCGACTGCCAGGGGTCCGTGGTGAGTGGACCATCACCTTAGAGGATGTCTACCGCATTCTGGGGGTCCCGATCATTGGGAGGTGACTTACACTAGAGACAGCAGGCTCCCGGGCACAGATTGCATAGTGGGCAGCATATATGGGAGATGCAGTCATCTCCATGGGGTCGAAGAAGGGGGTGAGAGTTCGATCCATTCCTTCTTTTCCTATCCCCGTATTTCGACAGGCCATCATGGGGATCCTTGCCTCGAGATTGATCGGGGACAAGGGAGGGGACACACTGTTATATTGTTGGGCCCCCATCATTGCACAAATAGAGGGGCATGGCTGGATATATGCCTGGGGTGTAGATATTCTGGGGACCACCTACCATGATCTATATAGGGTGGTCCGTTTACAGGGACAGTCATTGAGCCACCCAACTCTAGTCATGAGTTGGGTGTATGAGCATTTTGTCCCTTATGGCAGGGGTGTGGAGGTGGCAGATCCTGGGGCTGTGAGGGCAGCCAGATGGACGGACATGTCGGTGCTCAGAGCACCTCATCAGCTAGTTGCCTCCCTTACTACTACAGACATGGAGGTGACACCGTACCGGCTTATGGCCGGCATATGGGCGAGGAGACTCTTACCCTGATCTCCTGCTCCACCACAGGGTAGCTCATTGATCGAGTGGGACGAGTAGAGGTACATCCTTTTGGCCGGGTTCCTCAGCAGTTTGGTCTTCCATACGTGGGTATGCTTCCCCCAGTGGCACCAGTTTACAGATCAGTTCGCGAGGCCAGAGGGGGGCCTAGAGGCCGAGGTTGGACAGTGATTACTCCTGGCATTCCTATTGCAGCCAGGAGGATAGTTCGCGCTAGAGGGAGAGCCGGTGCGCCTCGGGCACCTTTGCTTCAGATTGCTGCGGGTCCTACTCATAGCAGCGATGACCCCATAGATATTGACTCCGACTCCGAGGAGTTTTCAGAGGGAGGGACAGAGGAGGAGACCGAGGACAGTGATCCTGAGTGGCATGACACTCAGGATATTATGCAGGCAGAGAGGGCTGAGCAGAGCGCAGAGAAGGACACTCTAGTTTCAGAGGAGCCACTCTCTCAGGGCCATGGTGGAGAGGATGAGTCAGTTGTAGGGTGACATGTTGCCCCTACCACAGGAGCAGCCCCTTAGTCGGCAGCGGCATCCGCGGCAGGTGCCGGTCCCAGCGACCCATCTTGGATGCCTGGGGATCCGAGTAAGTTACCCTTTCTCCCTTTTAATGTTTATTTGTAGGCTCTCCTTAGTTGCTATTGTTGTATCTTTTAGCCTCTTGCTTGGTTTCTGATTCATTTTTCTCCTTTGTTTGCAGAGACTGTTGACGAGTGGTGGGATTTGATCCACAGGGTATGTACCGATTCCCTGATGATCCCCATGGATAGGACCCGTGTGGAGCTATCCGTAGATGCCGGGGAGCCCTTAGCAGCTGGTAGGCATACTGATGTCTTCGCTCCCGTTTGGCATGTGGCCAGGATGGTGTCGACCCTCCGTACAGAGTTAGTGGGCTACAGGACGGCTGAGCACCTCATGAGGAGCCATTCTCGTGGTGAGACCGCGGCTACCCCTCGGGACCCTGAGCCCTCCGTACATTCAGAGCACCGGCGTAGCCGAGTCCTAGGCATGGGCGTGCACCTTCGGAGGGGTCACGTAGGGACTGAGAGGCCTCTTGGCCCTTGTGTACTTTGTATTACATATTCTTTGTATATCACGGGCTCTTTGAGTGTTTTGACCATGCTTAGAGCATGATGGCATTGTATATAAACATTGATTATTTATATATATGCATTCGTTTTGGATCAAAAGCTTGGCACTCATGTTTTCCTTTCTATTTCCAGTTTCCTTGTGTATACTACGATGTATGTTTATATGCTTTTTAGAATGTATGCAATGGAGAACAGATGATGCAAATGTTTGCTTTCTTTTTGTGTTTCATGATGCTGATACATGATATTGTAGATATATTGTGATTTTGAATCTTAGCTTCTGTGAGCAATTTGGATACCTCATGTTTGTTTTGCAAAGTGATGAATATAACCAGTACGATGAACAGATTAAATTGCCCCATTCCTAACTCCATGCAACTAGTAAGATGCGAGGGCTCATCACCGAGATTCAAGAAGGGCACAAGTTATGAGGTGTAGATGAAATGATAGTGATGAAAGATGCATAAAGCTTTGGCGGAACCAAATTGGAAGCTACAAGCTTACTCTACCCGAATGACTTCATAGTTTAGAATGCACTTGTTTTGCGGTTTATCCAGACTTAGACCCGTAGATGGCCACATAGTAGACAAGATCTGGGTTTTTAGGATTTTAATTCTTTTGGAATTTTGAACATCTGATTCATCCGTTTTGGACTCAAAGTTTGAATTGTTTGTTTGTGACCTTTCAAGAGGACCCCAGTACTTTGCCCCATGCTACTAGTAAGAAGCATGGGTTTATCACCGTGGGCAAGGCATAGGTGAGTAAGGGCATTTCCATCCTTTCCCAACCCTACGTCACTAGTAAGAGATGCAAGCTCATCACCGAAGGTTGGTGGGGCAAGGAAATGTGTAAAATTAAAATTTTCTATTTAATCAGTTGTTGACTTGCTTATTTGAGTAAAATGTCAGTATGTGCTTATTTCCAAAGAGACGTATATATGGGATAGATGTGACACCATGAAGCTTCTAGAACAGACCATAGGCAAGACACCTATCCTAAGAAGAAATCAAAGTGAGAATAAACTTGCAGATCTTGGTATGGTTACTGTTAAGACATTTTCATGTTTGACTTTATTTGATAAAAGATTCCGAGATGATTCGATGATATATGAAGATGGAGAGGTATGATTAAAGGGCTTTATGCCAACAACATCATGATTTTGTAGTGAATTTCTTTGAGAATAGATTCCTTAATCACAATTTATGTAAGAAACAAGTGGACAAAATGATCTTAATCTGTATGAAGATGTAATGTAGATAATTATACAAGTAGTGCTAGTTGCTTATGCATAGAACCGCTTGAGGTGCAGGGAATTGACTGTTTCGCCAAATTCCTCACCTTCTAGCGTACATAAGAGGTAAGCACCATTTCCGTAGTCCTTCATGACTTGGTATGGGCCCAACCATTTGGGCGAATTTCCTTCCTTTCTTTGGTCTTCTTGTCGATCCGGCTGTCTAGTCTTAGAACTAGATCACCTTCGTATATATCACGTTCATAGACCTTCTTGTTGTACTGCCGGCACATTCGGTCAGCATAAGCTCTATGCCGCTGCTCAGCATCTAACCTAGTTTCATCTAGGCTTTCTAGTTGAGAAAGACGTGCTTCTCTGTAAGCGTCTTCATCCAAAATCCCTTGTAATGAAATGTGGAGACTGGGTATTTCGACCTCAAGTGGGAGAACTGCTTCTGCCCCAAATACTAGCGAGAAAGGAGTTGCTCCCATTGGTGTTCTTATTGAGGTTCGGTGGGCCCACAAGGCTAGATATAACTTCAAATGCCAATCTCGTTTGTTTTCTTTCACCGTTTTAAGGAGAATGGATTTCAGTGTCTTGTTTGTTGCTTCAGCCTGTCCGTTGGCTTGGGGATAATACAAGGAAGCCGTATGATGGCTTATCTTAAATTTATTGCATAGTTCGTGAACCTCTTCATTCTTAAAAGAAGTTCCATTATCAGAGATAATGATTTGCGGGATACCATACCTGCAAATGATTTGGTTCAAAATAAACTTGGCGATCACAGAACCAGGTACAGTAGTGAGAGGCATGGCCTCCACCCATTTGGTAAAATATTCAGTGGCCGTGATTATAAAATTATGGCCATCTATGGATGAGGGAGAGAATTTCCCTATTAAGTCTAGACCCCATGTAGAAAAGGGCCATGGAGTAGCGATTGGTTGTAGAGCTTGTGCTGGCATGTGGATCTCATGGGAGAATTCTTGGCACTTACGACACCTGCGTACAAACTCTATTGCGTCATGTTCTAGAGTGGGCCAGAAATAGCCCATTCGATGTATTTTTTGAGTAGTGGCGTGGCCACCGAAGTGGCCTCCACATATTCCACTATGAGATTCATGGAGAATCTTCTTGGATTCCTCCGTGTCGACACATCTTAGGAGCATTCCATCGAATGCTTTTCGATAGAGCACTTGCTCTATAATGATGTATTTAGCTACGATTATGTGTAACCGCCTTCTTTGTTGTGGTGTAACTCCTTCTGGGTACGTATGGTCCATGATATAATTAATGATATCTATGTACCAAAGGCACTCAGAGATGGAGGGTCGGGTTTCGATGTAGTATACGCACTCATCTGGAAAGTCTAAATCTACTAAATCGCCTCCATCTAATGGGTTGTCAGCTAACCAATCCGCGATGACTTGTCCCTTAACTGACTTCTGATTTACAAATGTTAATTTGAATTCTCCCATTAAGGTTATAAAACATCCAGCCTTTTTAGACAATGACCCTTGTGTGAGGAAAGTTCGTAAATGGTCCATTTTTACCATGACCTTCGTTTCTTGATTCAGCATATAATGTCTTAGGCATTTAGTAGCAAAGACTATGGCAAGGCATTCTCGTTCTGCCTGTGTATAGCGTGTTTCATAGTCGAGCAGTGTTCGGCTGATGAAATAAATCATGCGTTCTCTCTTGTTATCATCTTCTTGGGCCAACATACAGGCCAGCGAGACATTAGTAGCTCGTGAATATAGAATCAACGGGTGATCTAGCTTAGGTGGCATTAGCGTAGGTGGTGATAATAGGAAACACTTAACTGCTTCAAAGGCTTCATTACAGTCTTCGGTCCAATCAATGCTATAGTCTTTCTTGAGTAAATTGTTGATTGGATGAATGGCGAAGCTTAAGTCCAGGATGAATCTTCGGATTGCACCCAGCTTTCCGAGGAATGACCTGACTCCAGATTCATTTGAAGGTGGAACCATTTCGAGGACAGCCCGGATTTTGGTCGGGTCGACATCTATTCCTCGTGATGATATGATATAACCTAGGAGCTTCCCTCCCGTTACACCAAAGACGCATTTCTCTGGGTTTAATGTGACTCCGTATTCTATTAGACGTGAAAGAATGACGTGGAGTACTTCAGGATGGTCACAATGCTTCTTGGCTTTAGCCAATAAGTCATCTACGTAAGATTCCATGATTTTATGAATTAGATCGTGAAATATGTATGTCATGGCCCCCTGGTACGTAGCACCGGCGTTCATGAGACCGAATGGCATAACAGCGTAGCAATAGGTTCCCCAAGGAGTTATAAACATGGTTTTAGCTTGATCTTGCTCAGATATTCTGATTTGATTGTATCCCGAGAATCCATCCATGAGAGACAAAAGTTCAAAACCAGTTGTTGCATCAACAATAACATCTATGGATGGTAATGGGAAGTCATCCTTAGGACATGCTTTGTTGATATCTCAAAAATCTATGCAAATGCGTATCTTTCCATTCTTCTTGAGAACGGAACGATGTTAGATACCCATTGGGAGTAGTCGACTGGCTTGATGAATCCTACCTGAAGGAGTTTTATTACCTCCTCTTTTACCATGAGAGCTACTTTGGGCTTCATGGGTCTTGATTTTTGTTTAATTGGATTTGCATCTGATTTAGTGACGAGGTTGTGCACCGCAATGTGGGGTGTGACTCCTGTCATCTCCTTATAATTAAATGCAAATTCCTTCTGATGTTCTTTGAGGATCTGAGTATGTATTTCTACTTCTTCTGGGGTTAACGAAGAACCTAGTTTCAATATTCTTGGTTCATCTTCTGTCCCGATGTTGACATCGATTGTCTCTTCGATCAAAGAGGTGTTACCCTCTTCGAACTCAGGTGGTGCTGGAGGTAAATCCAAATCATCCCCATTTTCTACTGCGTATATGCTAGGTTCCATTTGTGAGGGGAGATCCATCATGGGATTCCCGAAATAGGAAGATGAATGTGGAATTAAGGACAAATCTAGCATATGATAGGAGAGATGTAATGCCGCATAGGCGTTTAAGTAATCCAAGGTAGCCACATCACTATCAATACGGTCTAAGATGGTAGATTTACTTTCGCTTGAAAGGGGATTTGTCGTTATTTTTATCAATGGTTCATCACGAATGGACACCGTGAACTGGGTGTCTTCTAACTCATTACTTGGAGTAAAACGTGATGCTGAAGTTGCTATTGAATCGGCGAGAAGATTTTTCTCGCGGGATTGCTTCAATGGATATGAAGTTAAATGCCTTGCTTAAATTTAATACGGCTTCTTTGTAAAGCTGCAAGTGTTCGGCTTTAGTTTCATATACTTCAGAAACTTGATTTGCCACTAATTGCGAGTCTCCTAAGACTCTGATGTCATCAACACCAATTCTTTTGGCTAAGGTGAGGCCAAGGAGGAGGGCTTCGTACTCAGTGCCATTGTTTGTGCATTCAAAATTTAACTTAAAGGTGAATGGGAGGACCTTCTCCTCGGGCGAAGTAAGAATTATACCTGCCCCCACTCCGTAACGGCATTTAGCTCCGTCGAAATGGAGAGTCCAATACCTAGTCGGGAGTATAGATGTTGGGGTATCTGCTGCGCTTGCACACTCTACTTCTACCATACAGAGGTCCTCTGCTGGAAGGGAACCAACACCTAGGGAATATCCTATACCTACTGAATCAAATGGTAAGAACATTGGTGAATCTTGTTCTATTAACTCAACGATTTTTGCAGTAGTCCCTAATGATACCATTTCTTTAGCTTTATCGTTAGGGGTTGGGGTTGTTTTGGCTATGCTGATAGCTTCAAGATCCGTTGTAGGTACCAACTTCTCCTCTGGTTTTGGGTCAGTAGGTTTATTAAGTTGGTTTGTTGGAAGTTCAAATTCTGAGTGTACACCTGGTCTTTTCTTTAAATCAGCTAGGTGCAAATCGAAAGGTTTTGGATCACCTTTGGCTACAAATACCTTTCCTAGATGCAAGAATCTTACTTCTTGAAATAACGTAGAAGGGATTGCCTTCATTCGGTGTATCCATGGTCGGCCGAGTATCATATTATAATTAGTTTCCCGATCTATAATATAAAACTCAGTTAGGATTGTTTTGGGTCCTAAGGTGACTGGATATTATAGTTCCTATCGAAGTGGCTTTAAGGCTATCATAGCCTCTCAACGTATTTTGAGTGGTGGAACAGTTTGTTTCCCCATATCCTAGTTTTTGGAGGAAAGAGAAAGGGACTATGTTAACTGCAGCCCCATCATCAACCATTGCTCGTTTTACATAGTTATTATAAACCCATACTTGTAAGTGTAAGGCTGGATCACCTCGGCGTGTGATCTCAGCATCTGTGGGCATTTTACTTATTTCGAATATGAATTCGACATCCTTTTCCGGCTGCCCTGGAGGGTGGATATCAAAATCTACATGATTTACTTGTGTTTCAGGAGGTGGAGTGATATTAATTAGATGACCTAGACCTAATGCTTCTAAAAGAGTAGCTCTGTGAGGAGGAGAGTTCTTTAGTAAATCTAAAAATGAGATGTGCGAGAAGGTCTTTGTTAGGTCACTAATTAAATCATAGGCACCGATGGGTTTTTCTACTATCTGCTGACTCTTATCTGTTTCTGGCAGATGACTTGGGCTTGGTTGAGAGAAATACTCTCGTGTTCTTGTTATAGCTTCGATAGGTAGCTCAACGTCTAGCTCTACCAAACTGACTATCTTGGGTCTCGGTTGACTTCCCAACTATGGCGCAACTGATGGATTTAGTGAAGTCGAGGCTTCGTGATCATTGTTTCCCGGTATTGCACCCTTGTTCATCCCAGTTGGATTTAGTCTGTTATTATCATGATTTGGGAGTGGATCGTTAAAGATCTTGAGGGGAGCATTTTGAGGGGAAACTGCTCCTGCTAGCGTGTTTGGTGGTGATGACATGGGATCTGCCAAAAACAAATCTGTGAAGAACTGTCTTTGTTCTTCTGGTAAACGTTGCATGAATTTATTGTAGTCACGACACGTTCTAGTATCATGACCCCGAATTTTGTGGAAACCACAATAAGAATTGGGATTGTAATTCCTGTTTTGTTGGTTTGGTGTATATTGTGGCCTAAAATTCTAATCAAACTGTTGCCTATTAGGATTAAAATTTTGCATTTGTTGTTTCTGGCTTTGGTTTTGATAACCAAATGAGTTTTGTCCTGGCCCTTGTATAGGATTTCACCATTGTTGTTGTTGTTGTTGTGGATGGTTAAAATCCACTGTATTGATTGTCGGGGTAAAGTTATTGTTTCGTTGGTTGTTTGTTTGTGATGGAGTATTGACAACATTTACCTTCTTGGGCTGGTCGGTTACTCCATCCATGTTTACACCCCGATTTTTGTTAAGGATTTTGGGTCCTTGATTAACGTTTGTGGTAGTGGGATAATTTGTAGCGTTCTGATTGGGGGTGATTAACCTCCCGTTTGCACCATATGTTTTACGGCCACTATCTATCGCTGCTTGGTCTATTCGAAGAGCACTCTCAAGTACTTCATCGTAAGTTCTTAGTGGGAACTTCTGGACTTCTTCCTTCACCTCTTTGCTGAGAGAATGAAGGAATAAATCACATAGTTCCATCTGATCCATGTTTGGAGCACTTGCCGAGGAATAAAGGACTGTACGCCACCTTTGGATGAAATGGGTGACAGATTCATTGTGTTCTTGTTTGATGTGCAAGAATTCCCTGATTCCTGTTCTCAATAGTTTGTTCATGTCGAATGCCTTAATGAATTCTGATACGAGCTGTTTAAATGAATGGATGGAGGCCTCAGGTATTCTATAATACCAGTCGAGAGCAATGCCTTCCAAGGTTTTAGGGAATATTTTAGCAACAACCCCATCCCAAGGGAGTAATTCTCGTATGGCTGTAGCGTAAGCCTTGATATGCGCGTTTGGATCTCCCTCGCCTTTGAACTTGGGTAAATCGGGAAGGGGTCTTGGAAGCATGACGCTTCATATGGTGAAATCTAAGGGCTCTTTTAAATATTCTGAGTAAGTCCCTATCGCATATGTTTCAACCATTGATGGTGGTTGCTGAGGGAGTGGTGGTGGGATGGGTTGTTGATATGGCACAGCGTATGCATTGGCAGGGGCATAGGGAAGTCCCTGCGTTTGAGCAAAAAGGCCGGGAGAGGAGAACATATCTCCTTGTGGTGATTTGGAGTACATGTTTAAGTATGACGGGATATTGTCTAGTAATGGATTGTTTGATACTAGACCGGGAGGAATAGTGTTAGAGATGATGGGCCTTGTTGGCGTTTGTTGTGGATAGTGAGGCGGCATGCCTAACGTGCCTACTCCTGTGAGGAGATCTACTTGGCCAGGGTGGTATGGAGGGTTGGAACTTCCTGCTTGAATGAACAGAGAATTTTGACTTGCTTGAGCAAGTTCTAACCCTCTCACTTTTTCTACTAACGTTGAAATGACTTCATTTGGTGAAGTCATGGTGCTTTGCCTGAGTGGCGTTTGTTGTATACCCTGGTGTTGTATAGGCATGTGATATCCTGTCATGAACTGATCGCTATCTTGCCAAGTTTCTCCAAGAGTATTTCCTATATGCAGTGGCATAGAGGTATTTTCTTGAAAAGAGACCTCGGGTTGTATTTGTAAACCTCCTATAGGTGGGTACATACCCCGAGAATGTTGTTCACTCCTAGGATAACGTATTGACTGTTCATCATCTAAGACCAGATATGGGTCTGATTGTCTACTAATTTGTGGTCTAAGTAGCATCTGAGGAGATGAACCAGATTCTCCGGTAAACGTCATATTGTTCGAGCCTGAAGGCTCTGTTTGTTGCGTTCGAGGAGGTTGATCTAACTCCCCCGTTTGAAAAGATGAGTTATATCTATTTCTTGGGGTTTGTGTTGACAACTGATTAGTTGAATAGTTGTCGCCCCATACTGAGAGTGAGGGTGATGATTGTCTATTCTGTTGGGTGTAGTATGCCTCAAGACCCAAGAGGGGTCTGCCATATTCATCGAATCCTCGACATATTCGGGGGGTATATGAATACCCGCAGAATAATGGGAAGGAACGAAGGTGATTTGTGAAAGAACACATGATACTATGACTCCGAATGAGAAAGTAGGAAGTTTACGTCAGCTTCACTAATTTTGTTTGTTTCACGTCGGGTTCACCAATTTTGTATGCTGGAAAAGTGACAAGCGAGCGTGGGAATCTACAAGTGACTCTTCTGCGTACCCGACCTCTCGAGGTCGTGCCGAGACAGCCGGTGGGGATAGAATATGCGTGGGATGCAAAAAAACTAGTTAGGCGATCTAATGTCTTCGACACGCACTAATGGAATTTGTGAATCCAAGGCAAAGAAGGCCCTTCTAACTTAGGGTGGTGTGCTAGATCGATCAACAAGGATGACCACTTGAAGGCTCCAATCAATATCGAGTTTTGGCATGATTCGATCTATGGGTTGTGGAATACGTGGAAAATGACCTGGGATAGTTTCGTGTATGTCTCCAGATAAGGTCATGTGGTGGATGATGAAAACAATTGACTTTACGAATGATTTTCGGCCTAGTCCGAGAATTCTCTAGCTTCGTTAAATCGCCACTATATCTAGTAAGGACAATTGTTCGATGATGATGGGTGGAAGTGGAGTGGATTGGAATACTAGTGTGCATAGGCCAGCGTCTATATCTGATTGACTTGTGGATTCGTTGGGCTGTGAGATCTGTGGATCACAACCATGGACTCTTGGATGTTGCGGTCCTGTTATGGTCATACGTGAAATCAAGTCCTAATCCCTAGTATCCAGTAATCGTACGCTTTCTCAGCTTCTATGTTTAGGACCAACAACTGTGTGATTTTCTCAGAATATCTCACAGGCATTCGTGCAACCTGGATCCTTAGACTAGTATCTATATCTGTGAGAGTGTCTCCTGCACCCGGCTGTGGGACCAAAGGATCACAACCAAAGGTTTGTTCCTTTCGAACCCTTCTACAGTCATGCGAATGTTTGCCTAGGGTAATCTGTAGTTTGGTTGGTTTGACCAAAACGTGTGTGCTTGGTCGTCTTCTATATTTAACCCTCTCAACTGAGAACTGATTAGTTGTAAATCATTGTTGTTTGGAATACTTGTATTCTGAGATTTTGGTCTATGTCAACTATTGTTATGACGAGGTTTGGTTGAGGCATGATTGGCTTGAATATGTATTCTCTGGGCTCCCGAGGTCCCGTGATTGTCATACGAAAATGAAATGTAAATCTAACTTATAACAGAGCAAATTCTAACTACATAGAATAAACCTAAAACATATGTAACGTCTATTGTTCTGAGAAATATCTTAAGAATTTTAGTAAAGCAACTATTTAAACGTATCTAGAAATAACAACTAAATAACAATTTAAAACAAATAAGATAACCGAGTGTAGTTATTTGTCTGTGCGTTTTGTAGATTTATTCTAAATAATGTAATAACTCATCTAATCTATCTGCAAGATTCTCGATCCTACCTCAGAAGTGAGGAGTGAATCATAGTTTCTCAGAAACTATCAATCCTCACAGCTTCCCTGGTAATATCGAGAATTGAATTTACTGAAATGAAGCAATTATCTACTCTATTTGATATGATTCTAACTAGAACTTTGAAATTTAAAACCTGGATTCCGCAGAAAAGTGGCGAATCCGATGGTGTGTGTGATCTTGTCCCCTTAGAATGATCTCCTTGTTCTTTCGTGTTCACGTGGATCCAGAAAAGCATGTAATGCTAGCATCGGCAGGAGTAGAGATTGGGACAAGGACAGCTCGAAAATGCGGACCGAAAATGCGAGTAGGAGAGGGATAGCGCAAGAGTACAGAGCTTGGCTTATGCGATTCCTAGTGGGATTTTACTGCGAGTCATGCAACATGAAGCGACCAGAACCTGAAACTATCCTGTTTGAAGAGAAAAACCTGTAACTTTAATGGCTTCCTAAGCTATTCTATTCCAATGGATTGGATAAAACAACAACACTGTTTGCACAAGCTGGATATGTGGCTTACCAACAGCTGGACAATGCTAAATGAGCATGCAAAGAATTAAACTATGGCTCTAAACAGAACAAAAGACTGAACTATGAAAATCAGAGCATGAAAGTGAATGAGGGGCAGACCTGGTTGGATAAAACAACAACACTGCTTGCACAAGCTGGATATGTGGCTTACCAACAGCTGAATAATGCTAACCAAGCATGCAAATGTACTAAAACAAGTACTCTAAGCAAAATTATAGCTAAATCTAATGCAAAGAGAAATTCAGAGACAAACTTCAGACCATTTGTTTATGCACAAACCATTTATTTATAGCTTTCATTCACCCAAAGATCAAAACCAAATTGAACTCTAAAAACCATAAACAATGGCCAAACACTATTCCAGGGGACCAAAAACATAAATGCATGCCCAAGTCGGCAAGGAAAAGTTGGTGAAACGTTGATATTTTACGTGAGTAATGTTAAAGCACTTTACGAAAACGCATGCAGGACCACCGCTCCGAGCGGGGCGGCGGTTATAGGACACCTGCCCTGATCGGGCGGTGGTTTCACATCACTGAAGATCAAAAGGCCAAGGAAAGAGGGAAAAAGGGAAAAAAAAGGGCACGGGGGCTAAGCGGGGCATGCGGGATGTTAACGCATACTCGAGGGCTTTTCCGATCCTGAACACCTTGCGAGGAGACTGTATCATCATTGGGAGCTTGTTACACTTTATTCCGGTAGACAAGATACCTTACAATTTTGGGTACGTATAGAAACATCATTTGTTTTAATGTGATCTAGCCTCTTGTTTGACTGTGATAAAGAGGTTATTATTTTTGATTTCGGATTTTGATTTAAGTCCTTGCTGTGTTATAGTAGGGATTAGATTGAGCTGTATGTTGCTGAGTGTTTCGTCTCAATGGGATTGTTGTTGTGTTTGTACATGGTTACGTCTTTTGTTTTAATGTTATCTAGTCTTGTGCTTGACCGAGATAAAGAGTTATTAGTTGTGCCTTGACAAGCGATGGTGTTGGATATTTTCTCATTTTTCAAATAATATGGAAAGCTATTTTGAGTCTATTTGTTGGATTATTTATTACTACCTTACCATGAGGGCTATTTTATTGCTCGAGTAAGCTACAAGAAATTTTTATATTTGATTTTGACGAACTATAGTTCTTCCTGTGGTCTTGACTGGCTTAGTCACATGCGTATAATGTGAATGCATTACTCTTGAGAGGACAAGATGATCATGAGCATGATTGGAAGGGAAATCTGAATGGCTCGGTTTCTTTCTCTTTTGCTGTAAAGTATATGTTGATATATTTATATTTAACTGTTGGAATTGTTAAAACATACTGATGGATTCATGAATTGTTAGGATATTCATTTTTTTGTTGAATGTAATGGTCTGTCGGATGTTTGTTGTCCTTGGGATTCAGATGGATAGTTGTTTTGGATACATTTGTTCTTCTTGGTCACTAATATTTATGAAGAAATATCTGAAAAGTATCTAGGACTATTTAGTAACTATAATATGAGTTACGCGTTTATAGTCATGTTTGAATTACAAAAGAGCATAGTCTGAAATATGTTTACATGTTTGGTGAAATGATTTCATTTAAACAGGTTGTTTAATGAAAACAATTGGTGGATTGCAATTGTTTTAAGAATTAGTGCTTATCATGCTCAGTTCACCGAACTGACCCATGTTGACAATTTTTGCAGATGATTGCCGTATGTGGTAAAGGCACGCAGATCTGATATGATGTTCAGATTGTTTAATTTGGTTTTATGATGAAATCCAACTTGATTCTCTGAATGTACTACTTGAAGAAAGATGTTCTTTTGCTGCCAAGTATTGTATCAAATATGCTGAAGGCATTGATTGTATTTGATTAGCTTAGAAATTAATGTAATGAGGTATTTGTTACTTATGTGTTTGCCTTCGTATCTTGATGGATTGATCTTCTTCGGTTCGAATGATTTTAAGTGCATTTTTACTATAGTATACCATGGAGATATTTGGGATTTTCTAAGTAAACATTGCAAGGATTATGTGATTGAATTCTTGTAAATATTAGTAGTTTTGTTATGTTCTATCTAAAGCTAATATGGAATTAGTTCACTGTCTTTCGAGTAGCTAAGGGTAAAATAAACCTTAACAGGAAGCTGAACGAGAAGAGTAATTTATCACTCCCTAACCTTGAACAAAGTCAAGACAGCGTATTATTTGATTTTAATTCACTATATCTTAATACTAATAAGTAAGATATATTTCAGTTTTGAGAACTGATATAAACCCTAAAGAGTATGGTTAGCAACCTTATGAGAAGACTTTGGGCTACTGCCCAATTTCGTTGATTTAAATTAATGTACATCAATGAACTCCTTAATGAAACCTCAAGCCTTATTAATTTCTCTTGTGAAATGGGTCTTAATAAGAAAGGAAATTCTAAGGTAAGGAACCCAGGGGATGGGAAAAGACTACCCAAAAAGGAGCATTTTTAAGTATAACTTTATCTCAACGTAGGTAACACCTTAAAGTTAAGTAGATCTTTTCGAGGTGGTTTTGGAAGGTTGATGGCACAAGTCAACTGCAGGGTTGTACCCACGAGAAGATTAGGATCTTCTCGAAGATACAACAATGCAGGTGACTTATGGCGACACCCTTCGCATTGATCGTTAAGATTTACACCTTAAACTCGAACAAGTTTTACTCTGGGACTGATTAGGAACATGGTCATGTTATAAGGCTGCCCCAGGAGACTCGGGGTATCTTGACACACTGGGTTAACTAGGGTTGACCCAGTATGTTAGCGTATCCCTAGTCCCAGGAGCATCCTTATAACATTGTCATTTTACTAATCCATTCCTGAGTGAATAACTTGGGGCAGGAGAGACTGATCAGAAGTTAGTATAAGACATTCTACATAACATAGGAATGGGGTGAAGGACATATTCCAGATTGACGAGTATGCTGTCAAGGAGTACGAGACATAAGCAGTATGTTTCAAATATTTAGCCAAAGTATCGCAAGCTGCTGATTGCATTGTCCTATGTCACCTAGTCTAAGGGACGAGATGCCGATGAATAATGGTAACAATTATTTAGATAGGTTCCTTGGACAGAGCATTCTGAATCCCAGATTAGGGAAGAGAACCGCAAGAGTGATGTGTTAAAATAAAAACACCAACTCTTAATACTCATGAATAGATCGGTAGATTACCGAGTCATGGAATGAATAGATCGGAGGTACTCCGAGTCATTACAGCTGCATATGGTTATCTATTATAAGAATGGTTGTTTTGATTTGTGAGTTCTAAATTATGTATTTAGAACTAGGAAGCATTTATCAAAAAAAAAAATTTACTTGTTCTAATGTACTAAAATGGGGATGTTACATCTTGGTATCAGAGCTGAAGGTTGCAGCTCTTGGACCTATTGTGTCCATAATCTGATAAAAACCTGAATTTTCTTGTAACAGAAAATGGTTAGAACAAGGGGGAACATTGCGAATAATGCTCCACCTGAAGGAGGGGCGGCAACAACCCAAAAACTTGATGAGATCCTTGCTGCCCTGTTGGACACAAGAGATCGTTTAGCTGTACTTGAATAGCAGGTGATGGGAAATGAGGAGGATGATGAAGCTGGTAATAACAATCAGCAACCTCCTGAGGACAACCCCGATATGGGTGTTGATATTAATGCTGGAAATGCACCTATCCAACCAGAAAACAAAAAGGCCAGGTTGGCAGCAGAACTCACTAATGATATAAAAAGGATAAGCCCACCTAAATATGATGGCACCACATTAGGTGATGGAGCTGAGAACTGGCTCAGCGAAATGGAGAAGTACTTTTCAATAAGAAACTTCTCAGAGGAAACCAAAGCTATTTGGGGAGCCTATCAATTTTCCCATGAAGCATCTTCGTGATGGGATAGCCGTAAAGTGAGCTAAATATTGATGAGACCAATATTACTTGGGATCAATTTAAGGGATATTTTAGGCAACGTTGGCTACAACAACTTTTCTATGATAAAAAAATGACAGAATTCGAACTTAGCTCAAGGGAAGCTAACGTGGCGAATCTCATCGGTTATAAAACTCCTCAAGTATATACCGCATGATATCAAACCGACGAGAAGTTCGAATACGGAAATTCATCATGGGACCGAATCCCATGATAGGAGGAGAGGTCGATGTTCACAGTCCAACCACTATGGAAGGAGTTGTTGAAAATACCATACGAAAAGAATAGAAATTAAAGGCTATTTCTGCTCATAAAGAGGAAGTGCGAAAGAAGATTGCAAACCCTTCTTCAACTTCACTTGCACCCAAAAAGGGACCATGGAAAAATTTTGGAAACAGAAGTAAGTTTCCAAGGGATAATAGTAAGAAAGCGTTAGCGAATAAGCCTGTTGGGAATGTAAGGGATAATTTTGCCAAAAATTATAACAATGGCCAGAAGCCCTATGGAGGACAACGTGATAATTACAAGGCTGGAGGAAATTTTGAGCCTAAAAAGGGACCTGTACGAGGCTGCTACAATTGTGGCAAAGACCACTATGCAAATCAGTGCCCTTTAAAAAGGATGATCGTAATCAGCAGCATAAGATACATCTTTGCAGAGCGCATAAGCAAGTGAAAAGCAAGTGACACCTATAGAAGTTTCGGGTAAGTTATTTGGCATACCTGTCACTATTCTTTTTGATACAGGAGCTACTGAATGTTTCATTTCTAATAAACTTTCTTCTAAACTTAAGAGAAAAGCTGGAAAAATGGATAAATCTTGGACTGTACAGTATGGTAATAACTCTATTCATATAGTGAGTATGTGTCTTTTTGGGGCAGTCCTTGACTTACCTAACTTTTCCACTGAAGTTGACCTCTATGTTACACCTTTGGGATCGTATGACATTGTCATCGGTGTCAATTGCTTAGTTGACCATAAAGCAAAAGTAGACTGCTATGAAAAGAATATAAAATGTTTAGATGATTGGCTGAAATCAACAGAGATTCAAGGTGTGAAACAGGAAATTTCAGTTAGAAAACTGTCAACTATGCAGCCTTAAAAGGCCAAAAACAAAGGATGTACCCTTTATGCAGTAAAGATATCTGAATTTTCAGAAGAAGATGGTGATTCCATGAAACAATTTCCTCTGTTACAAAGTTTCAAGGATGTTTTTCGGAGGAATTACCAGGGTTACCACCCAAGAGGGAATTTGACTTCACCATCGAAATCAAACCAGGAACGGAACCTATTTCCAAAGCACCTTATCGGATGACTACTATAGAGTTAGTCGAGCTTAAGGCACAATTGCAAGAACTTTTGTCTAAAGGTTTGATTAGACCAAGTGTTTCACCTTGGGGAGCGCCAGTAATATTTGTGAAAAAGAAGGATGGAACACTTAGGTTATGTATTGATTATCGGATGTTGAACAAAGAAACAATCAAGAACAGATACCCACTTCCAAGGATCGGCGATCTATTTGATCGAATGGTGGGGAATCGGTTTATTCTAAGATAGATCTTCAATTTGGTTATCATCAGTTAAGGATTAGAGAAGAAGATATTCATAAAATAGCTTTTCGAACAAGGTACGGACATTATGAATTCACGGTTCTACCCTTTGGATTAACTAATGCACCCGCAGCTTTTATGAACTTAATGAATAATATCTTTCAAGAATATTTGGACAAGTTTGTACTTGTATTCTTAGATGATATTCTCATTTATTCTAAAAGTGTTGAGGAGCACAATGAGCATTTGAATATAGTTTTGGGAATTTTGAGAAAAAGAAAGTTGTATGGTAAGTTATCCAAATGTTCTTTCTTTGATTCAGAAGTTCACTATTTGGGTCATGTCATTAGCAAGGAAGGAATTGCTGTAGATCCTTCAAAAATAGTGGCGATATAATCGAGTGGCTCAGGTGCACCAAAGAATGTGCATGAAGTAAGAAGCTTCATGGGTCTTGCTGGTTATTATAGAAAATTTGTTAAGGATTTTTCTAAAGTGGTTGCACCAATAACTTCATTGCAGAAGAAGGATAAGAAATTTATTTGGAATGATAAGTGTGAAACTACTTTCAAAAGTCTGAAAAGCCAGTTGACTTCCGCACCTATATTAGCTGTACCAGACCCTAATGGGAGCTTTATTGTTGTAACGGATGCTTCTGGGGAAGGCCTAGGAGGTGTTTTGTTACAAAATGATCAAGTCATAGCATATGAAAGTAGAAAACTTAAGTTACATGAGCTGAATTATGCTCCTCATGATTTGGAGCTTGTTGCCATTGTTCATGCGCTTCAAGTCTAGAGACACTATTTACTTGGGAAACCTTTTGAGTTGAAAACCGATCACTTAGGACTGAAATATATTTTCACTCAGCCTAATCTAAATGCCAGATAGAGAAGGTGGTTAGAATTTTTATCACAATATGATTTTGATATTAGCTACATCAAAGGGAAAGAGAATAGAGTAGCAGATGTTCTAAGTCATAGGAAGCACATTTCTGCTCTTATAACATTAATAACTCAGTTTAAGGATGAGGTAAAAAGTGACTCGAAATCGATATATACTTTCAAAGAAGTAAAGCGGTAACTTACTGCAGAACCTAATGATGAAAGGTATAAGGGCTTTCATTTTGATAATGAAGGAATCTTACGTTATGAAAACAGGGTATACGTACCTATGCTGAATGATTTGAGAAAGAAGTTGTTAGTTGAATTTCATAATTCACCTTTCTCTGGACACCCGGGTATCACAAAAATGCTTGTTGATCTGAAACAACAATACTTTTGGAAAGGTATGAAAAAGGATGTTATTGATTTTGTGACTCATTGTCTGGAATGTCAACGGGTTAAGGCAAAACACATGCACCTATTTGGATCATTTATATCCTCATAGCATACCGCAGTACAAATGGCAAGTAATAAGCATGGACTTTGTACAAGGGTTACCTATGTCCAGGAATAAACATGATGTTATCCTGGTAGTTGTAGATAAACTAACTAAGGTAGCTCATTTCATCACTAGAAATCTAAAGGATGATTCACCAGTGTTGGCCAAAAGATTCGTGCATGAAATTTTCAGGTTACATGGTGTACCAGAATTGATTATATCTAACAGGGATCCGAGGATGACGTCAAGATTTTGGCAAATGTTAAATACAGCTCTTGGAACGAAACTAAACTTTAGTTCTGCATATCATCCGAAACGGATGGACAAACTAAGAGAGTAAATCAAGTGTTGGAGGACATGTTGCAAATGTATTGCATGGATCAACAGTATAAATGGGAAGAGTATCTTCCATTAGTTGAATTCGCATACAACAACACTTATCACTCATCTCTTAAAATGGCACCATTTGAAGCACTTTATGGAAGGAAGTGTAGAACCCCTGTTAGCTGGGATAGTGTTGAGGATAGAGTGGTAATTGGACCAGAGATCCTCACTGAAATGGAACAGCAAGTTAAGCTGATTCGTGAATGATTAAAGGAAGCAGCAGATAGGCAGAAGAGCTATGCTGACCTTAAGTGGGTTGATCAAAGGTTTGAGCTGGGTGAGAAGGTTTTTCTTCGTGTTAAACCCATAAAGAGTTCTATAAATTTTGGTAAGGTTGCCAAGTTGTCACCTCGTTTCATGGGACCTTTCAAAATTGTCGAAATAATCAATCCTGTAGCTTATCGATTAGCATTACCACCTGCTTTATCTTGCATGCATGATGTTTTCCATATTTCTTTGCTTAAGAAATACGTTTCAGATATGTCACATGTTTTAAATTGGAATTCCTTACAGGTCCAAGACCAAGGAATAATCGTGGTTAAACCCACTCGAGTGTTGGAAACTCGCCAATTGCATTTGAGAAATCATGGAATAAAGAAATGTAAGGTCCAGTGGGACCAGTTTAACGAAGAAAGTGCAACTTGGGAAAATCTGGAAGAGATGAAAATTGCTTTTCCTTTTCTTTTTCAACAGAATGAAATCTGTTGACAAAACATCTTTTTTTATGAACTTATCTTTTTCATGTTTATATGAAAGCCAGATTGAGGAAAACATTACTCAAGCTGAATAAAATATATCGTGACATTGATTTCTGGAACTATTCAAGTTGGAAATAGTCACATTGTATTGTGAACTAATAAATTGGTTGACCTAAAGGTAAATCAAATATGTAATCATCGGGATGATGAATCTTTTAGGAGGGAAGCATGTAACACCCTGAACTATTGTTACTTCCTCCTGGGCATTCAAGTGTTGATATATGATTTCTTCTGTAAAAGGATGTGTTCCTTTGATTGTGAAGTCATGCTTGATATAGATTGTATCTTCTTTGCATTTGAAGATCTTTGACTGAGCCAGGATATGCTTGGACTCTTTTATTTCTTTCATTTTTGCACACCGAGTTTAATCTGATTTCGGAATGTGTGGAATGAGAAATTCAGGAGTTAACTCAGGCTGATCTTGTTAAATGAATTGGTTCCCGATATCGTAATATCAGGAAGGTCTTGATCTTGAGCCAGGTAATAAATTCAGATACATTTATACTACTAGCTTATTATCAGTGCTGGAATGAATCCTTTTCATGAATGTATATTTGTTGGTTCTTATACTGAACGATTCTAATTGTTAGACCTAGACTGGATTTATTAAGGTTAATAACCTATGGGTTGGATTAGTGTTAATCTAACCTAGCCCTAAGCTATAAGCTAAATGTTCCTAAGGTTAGCGACCTAGCACTAAGGAAGTTAGACTAAGTATCACCTTATGATCTAACCTATGTTTCTAACCTAACTAATGTTAGTGGAGGAAGGGGACCTATGAAGGGGTGTGAGCCATGGGCAGTAGTTTCTATGGCATTAAATGTGATAGATAAGTATGAAGGACAAGGATTTAGTGGAGGTTTCAAATAGCCATCGAGGCCGACGTGGCAGAGTCACCAAATCTGGAAATGGTCTTCGGTTTACATTTATCCATCGCCAACTATGGCGGTTGGTGGCAATGGAGATTGAGTGGGAATTTTGGATTTAATGCAATTAATGAACTCGGTTTCCAATCTCGGATTGCTCGGGAAGACAACAAAATGGAAAACTAGTTAGTTGTTTGGTTTTCCATACGCTCCGGTTTTCTCTCTGTTTGATCACTGGTTCTTCGAACCAGTCTACTTGGTGTTGCATGGCAACTATGAGAATAACTAGCTCTTTTCTCTATCAAGGAAAGTTTATAAGGCATGGAAATAACAAATTATTGTTGTTGAATCTAACGTGGAAGAAGAGGAGAAGGCTCGAGCTCATTCAAAGGTCTTCTTCAGATTTTTAAGCGACATTACCAGGCATGATAGGCCCTGACTTTTAAAAATCTTGCTTTACTTCAAATGCTTTCATTAAAACAACTCTGTTCAGGTGATTTCAATTCAGTTGGTTGGAAGCATTGTTTTGGTTCTTCTTTTCCTGTGAAATTAGGAATCTCGATTTTTAGAAGACCTTGAAGGAATAGTTTCTGTATTTAATCTTCCTTGTGGTTTCGCTTCGTTTGAGACCGGCTGTACTTTTATGGTTGCTGAATCTTGTTGGATCTTGCTATAATACTTTAAGTTACTTCTGGTTGGATAACTTGCTGTGTTTATACTACTTGAATGCGACGTTTGTAGAAGTCCTCCCTGTGTTGCAATTTTTGGGATATAATCCATTGAAAGTTTGCAAGGAATATCTACGAAAATGACTCTGTGGAGTCCTTGGAATGTTTCGTATATTTTGGACTTCTGTAGAAGTCATGATTGTGAATACTTATTAGTTAGACTCAGTTGGAGTCCTTGAAAAGTAACTGGTATTACGACTTCTGTTGCTTTGTTATGAATCTTTTGCTTGCTTAGCAGTGAATATCGTTGGTACAGACTCAGTTGGAGTTCTTTTTATGTTTCGTATGTTTCGTCTTCTGCTTAAGCTTAGTTTCGAATGCTGATGTTTAGTTGAGATTACTTAAGATATTGATTCAGTTGGAGTCCTTGATATGTATCTTGAATTACGACTTCTGTAGAAGTTTTGCTGGGAATACTATTGGGATTCTTGAATTGTTGTCGCATGAAATCAACTTCAATCTAAGCCTTGTTTATGAGCATTAGTTGTATGTGATATTGTTGGAGATCTCGATATGTTGCGAGTTGGCTCGATTCTCGATTTAAACCCTCGCTGTGCATGCATATCATTCAGACTCCTTCTTAACATTCTTGTGTTCCTTTCTGTTCGCTTCTGTGGAAATTAAAGGAAGGGTTTTCTTTACAAATTTTACTCGGTTTGAGACCCTGTTGTATTCCGTAGTAGCTTGGCTTAGGATGAAACTTTGAGGAAAATACTGATATGGAATTTTGGCTTCTGTGAAGACCTTGTTGTGATTATTTTTCTTGAAAATGGCTTCCAATATAAGTCATGGCTGTATTATCGTAAGGATTTGTTTCAGTTGAATGAAGTTGTGCATGTTTGTGTTAGATTCAGTGTGAATGTCACTATATATGCATATGGAAACATCATTTGTTTTAATGTTATCTAGCCTCTTGTTTGACTGTGATAAAGAGGTTATTCTTTTTTATTTCGGCTTTTGATTTAAGTCCTTGCTGTGTTATAGTAGGGATTAGATTGAGCTGTATGTTGCTGAGTGTTTCGACTCAGTGGGATTGTTGTTGTGTTTGTGCATGGTTACGTCTTCTTTTAATGTTATCTAGTCTTGTGCTTGACTGAGATAAAGAGTTATTAGCTGTGCCTTGACAAGCGATGGCGTTGGATATTTTCTCATTTGTTGAATAATATGGAAAGCTATGTTGAGTCTATTTGTTGGATTATTTATTACTGCCTTGCCATGAGGGCTATTGTATTGCTCAGTAAGCTACAGGTAATTTTTATATTTGAATTTTGACGAACTGTAGTTCTTCCTGTGGTCTCGACTGGCTTAGTCGCATGCGTATAATGTGAATGCATTACTCTTGAGAGGACGGTACAGTCATGAGCATGATTGGAAGGGAAATCTGAATGGCTCGGTTTCTTTCTCTTCTGCTGTAAAGTATATGTTGATATATTTATATTTAACTGTTGGAATTGTTAAAACATACTGATGGATTCATGAATTGTTAGGATATTCATTTTTTTGTTGAATGTAATGGTCTGTCGGATGTTTACTTGTCCTTGGGATTCAGATGGATAGTTGTTTTGGATACATTTGTTCTTCTTGGTCACTAATATTTATGAAGAAATATCTGAAAAGTATCTAGGACTATTTAGTAACTATAATATGAGTTACGCATTTATAGTCATGTTTGAATTACAAAAGAGCATAGTCTGAAATATGTTTACATGTTTGGTGAAATGATTTCATTTAAACAGGTTGTTTAATGAAAACAATTGGTGGATTGCAATTGTTTTAGGAATTAGTGCTTATCATGCTCAGTTCACCGAACTGACCCATGTTGACAATTTTTGCGAGATGATTGCCGTATGTGGTAAAGGCACGCAGATCCGATAAGCTTAGAAATTAATGTAATGAGGTATTTGTTACTTATGTGTTTGCCTTCGTATCTTGATGGATTGATCTTCTTCGGTTCGAATGATTTTAAGTGCATTTTTACTATAGTATACCGTGGAGATATTTGGGATTTTCTAAGTAAGCATTGCAAGGATTATGTGATTGAATTCTTGTAAATATTAGTAGTTTTGTTATGTTCTATCTAAAGCTAATATGGAATTAGTTCACTGTCTTTCGAGTAGCTAAGGGTAAAATAAACCTTAACAGGAAGCTGAACGAGAAGAGTAATTTATCACTCCCTAACCTTGAACAAAGTCAAGACAACGTATTATTTGATTTTAATTCACTATATCTTAATACTAATAAGTAAGATATATTTCAGTTTTGAGAACTGATATAAACCCTAAAGAGTATGGTTAGCAACCTTATGAGAAGACTTTGGGCTACTGCCCAATTTCGTTGATTTAAATTAATGTACATCAATGAACTCCTTAATGAAACCTCAAGCCTTATTAATTTCTCTTGTGAAATGGGTCTTAATAAGAAAGGCAATTCTAAGGTAAGGAACCCAGGGGATGGGAAAAGACTACCCAAAAAGGAGCGTTTTTAAGTATAACTTTATCTCAACGTAGGTAACACCTTAAAGTTAAGTAGATATTTTCGAGGTGGTTTTGGAAGGTTGATGGCACAAGTCAATTGCAGGGTTGTACCCACGAGAAGATTAAGATCTTCTCGAAGATACAACAATGCAGGTGACTTATGGCAACACCCTTCGCATTGATCATTAAGATTTACACCTTAAACTCGAACAATTTTTACTCTGGGACTGATTAGGAATGTGGTCATGTTATAAGGCTTCCCCAGGAGACTCAAGGTATCTTGACACACTGGGTTAACTAGGGTTGACCCAGTATGTCAGCGTATCCCTAGTCCCCGGGAGCATCCTTATAACATTGTCATTTTACTAATCCGTTCCTGAGTGAATAACTTGGGCGAGAGAGACCGATGAAGTCGGTATAAGACATTCTACATAACATAGGAATGGGGTGAAGGACATATTCCAGATTGATGAGTATGCCATCAAGGAGTACGAGACATAAGCAAAGATATTTCAAATCTTTGGCCAAAGTATCGCAAGTGCTTGATTGCATTGTCCTATGTGACCTAGTCTAAGGGACTAGATGCCGATGAATAATGGTAACAATTATTCGATAGGTTCCTTGGACGAGCATTCTCAATCCCGATTAGGGAAGAAAAATGCAAGAGTGATGTGTTAAAATAAAAATGACAACTCTTCATACTCATGAATAGATCGGTAGATTACCGATTCATGGAATGAATAGATCGGAGGTACTCCGAGTCATTACAGCTGCATATGGTTATCTCATTATAAGAATGGTTGTTTTGATTTGTGAGTTCTAAATTATTTATTTAGAACTAGGAAGCATTTATCAAAAAAAAAAATTTACTTGTTCTAATGTACTAAAATGGGGATGTTACAATGCGGGCATTGTTTAAGTAGGGTCAAAACTAGTGTGAGGTTTTATAGGTGGAAGGGTGATGGCTCTAGATTTGATAAGCTTTTCTAAGAAAGAAGAGTAAGGTTCCCCAATTGGGGTATATTGTCATTGCTCTCGTCTAAATTGAAAATTGTAGACAGGTGAGAGATTAGATGAGGGTGTGGCTGATTTGATGGATGAGATGGGCCGGCCTTGAGTACTATAGCATTAGCGGTGCCCTTAGCTTTTGAATAATTTGTTTTTGGTTTGGAAGAAGAAGAGGTATCATTTGACTTGAATGTTGAATTCTTATTGCATAGTTGGATTTTCTTCTCTTAAATGGCCCAAATCTCTAACTTTTGTGCCATAGTGAATGCCTCATTGAATGTTTGGAAGGTTTGGACCTACAAGGTTAGGGAGATATATCTAGCAAAAGCCCTTGTGAAGAGCTCGATGAGTTCAGTTTGTGGCAGTTGGAAGGTAAGTTGATTGATCAAGTCAGCTAAGCAGCGAGCGACAAAATTTGTGATAGATTCATCCTCATACTTGATGTGTGGAATATGGATCAGTCATGGTAACCTTCTTGATGATATTGATAGAGAAATGATCCAAGAATGCTTGGGATACCTAAATGAATGAAAATATAGAGTGTTTAGGTAACCCAATATACCAATCTAATGTAGGTCCAGTGAGAGACATGGGAAAGGTTCTCAAAAGCAAGGCATCATCATGAGCGATCAAATAACACCCATATTTGAATGACTGCAAATGTTGTTGTGGGTCTTCTTTTCTATTGAAATGATTGAATTTAGGCATTTCCCAATACACAGGGTATGAACGGATAGGAATGGATGGATGAATAGGCTTGTTACAAATCTTGTCGTAGGTGAGAGTGTTGCAGGAGCTAGAAATTGATGCCTCTAATGTCTACATCTTGTCCAACATCAATTTAATTAGGTAGTTAGTGGGTTGTGATGATTGGATGCCTCCCGTAGCGTGAGAAGGTTACTTTTGGGCGTAGAAAAGGGGTGGCACTCCGGTGTATGGGGCTACCATGTACGGTGGTTTAGAAGAAGGCGGTGAAATAGGGGTATGTACCCTAAATGAATAATGGATGAAATAGGAGGTTGTTAGTAGTATGTATATAGGGGTGGAAGGGAAGTGGTAACCCTAGTGGTAATAGGGGCTAATGATTGTGGAATAGAAAGAACCATGTTCGAAATGGGGTAGGGTCACCGACACTTTGGAGGTAGTAATGTAGCTACGGGTATGTCGAGACATTAGGGGTGGATGAGGTTGTGTTTGGGGTAATTGTCGAGGGTACGATGGATATAATGGGTGCCACAAAGGTAGCAGACGTGGCAGTCATAGCGGGTATAGGACCTAACTGCAAAATGACTGGGGGTAAGTTGGATGCGGGCAACATGGAGCTAGATGGGGTCGATGCATGAGTGGGTGCAAGAGTCATAGGGATAGATACAGGCATGCCATATATCAACTGACCCAATGCATCTTGAGTGGATGAGTGGGAAAGGTAAAACTGCAAGGCGGTAGGGTTCTGGTCAAGGAGTCGTGTGAACTCCTCATCTTTGGTAGTGATAGTAATAGGTTGGATGGGATCCATGGCTGGTGATAAAATAGAAGGTGGTGAAGGACTAGGTGGGAGTGGTTGAAAACTGGCATGAAATATGAGGGCACTTGCTTGTCTTTGGGTCAGCACCATGTGAACCAGTATTGATCAGGTAGGGTTGCTTCTCTGTAAATGACACAGAGAACAACAGGAACAGGTGAATCTGGTGACAAAAAGTAGATTAAGTACCAAATGGTGGCTGGAATGTAAAACAGGATAACGATGCTTGGTTAGGGAAAACCGATGCCAGTGAGGGGTAACCACTACCGGTTACTGTAGAAAATGATAGTGAGTAAATAGTGAGGTAGAAGGTAAAATCTGATAGGTATGCCAAATCTAAAGATGTTTAAAACATCAATGGGAATAATGACAGTGACAAAGACTATGAAAAGTGGAAGAAAGTGAAGTAAAATGTCCTTTTGAGTAGGTTAGCAAAAGGACCTAGAACCAATGTCAGTTGGGTATAACCGATGGCGGTCAGAGGTAACCAATGATGGTTACTGTGAAATTGAAATAGTGATGAAAGAAAGTGGTTGTGAATTAAAATCTGATGTAGAATCAGACCCATAATTCTGAGAATGATGATGATATGGCCTAGGCACACTCAGGTGAATCTGGAATACACCAGTTGTGATGAGGAGCATGCAAGGATGAACAAAAAGTGATGAACGTGATCTCTCACCTCAAAACATAAGCCAAGCAAAAACACTAAGAAAATGCAATCCTAGGAGTGCCTTTTCTATTATGTTTGTTTAGGTTATGCTATTTAGGGACTGACACATGAATTGTGAAATAGATTTTTGGTGAGGATGGATTCCTACAAAGAAGGAGATCTAAAAGGTGAGGTTTTAGGTATGTTATGGTGGGGGTGGGCTTCGCTCTGAAGTATGACTCGATAGAGCAGCTGAGCTGGGTGCCCATTGTGCCATGATCATGTGATCACCTACAGCTTCTTCCAGGTAGGATGTTGTTTAAGAATGTATGTATTTTGAATTTTTGTGTGGTTTGGTAAGACTCAGAGAAAGAGAAAAGGATAGAAGTGCTTTTCAATGATTTATTTATCAACCATCACCTAGGCATGACTTCTAGCGTATAGGTTATCCTCAATTAATGTGAGCTAATGCAATAAATCAGAATGAAATGCACTTATTTTTAAACCCAAATCAAAAATGTGAAATTGGATGACACAATAAGATGAAGAGGAAGAGGGATGCTCTTTCACTACAATGTAAAAAAACATGAAGAAATGGTTCTTTTTAATCACACCAAAAGAAATTTTCCTTTAGAGAAAATAGAAAGAAGAGGTGGGTTACCAAGGAAGAAAATTAGTGTGTACACTTTTCGAAAAGGAAACAAAAACACAATTTTTTTGTAGGAATGAATGAAATGCAAGGAACCCCGATGGGTCCAACCAGTGCATGCCAAAATATTTCACCTGATTCTTAGATCGTTTCTTTGAAGTGTTGACGAAATAGATAGGGTAACAGGCGTAGGAGGAATACCTGTTTAAATGTTGGTTGATGGGTTGTTGCACGTGTATGACTTCTCGAATCCATAGCTGATCGTGAGAGATTCCTTTTGGCTAGGAGGAACTACCTATAATAAAAACAAGACCACCAAAAGGAATTAAACAATATGGGTAGTGAACTGCCTAGCGTATGCTAGATTCGGGAAGTGTGATACTTCCTAGATGGCTGTCAGTCCACTATTTTAAACAATTTAATTTTGTAAACAAAGTAAATCCTATTGTTATTTAAAATGATTTAGGTATCTCACTTAAAAATACAATAATAAATAGATCTAATCTAACAAGCTAAGCTAGAATAGAATCCAAAGGTCAAATGATTGGTTCTGGGTCTCTGCAGGTTTGATAGAGGTCTCGGGTAGATCACAGGTGAATGGGGGTGAGATGAAATTTGGTGGGTAGGTCTATGATCTAGGCTGTGTGGGAAAATACGAGACCGATGTCAGGCAGGGGTGTGACTGATGGCGGTTAGGTGTAACCGGTGCTAGTTACTATGAGATCTGAAAATGTCACAGAACAAGTTGTGGTCTCCTTTGTGATTGCACAAAGGACTTTTGTGAGTCGGGGTGAAATATTGGGTTACTTGGAGTAGGCTTTTATGAGGTTTTAATGGGTATATGGAGGTGAAAATGTTGGATAAGGTCAATAGGGGGAAAGATAAACAATGGATGATAAAATGATGATGAAATGAAATAAACCAGGAAAGTATGATGTTATACTTACTTGGATTTTGTTCTTGAATTCCTGTGTGTGAGGGATGGAGGTGTTGATGATGGGTTTGAAGGTTTTAAGTGATCACCAACTAAAGAAAATCTTCTGCATGGGCTACATGTACACTCCTCTTTACTTAGATAGATCAGATCATGGCTGGGATGGCTGTGTAGGAGAAGATGCTCAATCTCCTTCCTTGCATGCAATTTTTACTAGAATTTTCTCTCTGAAGATGTGTTATCTCTCTAAGATGTGTTCTTGCTCATCCACATTTTTCCAATGTTTTCCAACCCTAAGAATAAGGTAGTTTAGGGGTTAAAAGGGGTAATCAGATGGCGGTCCGACTTAACCGGCAATGGTTAGGGGTAACCGACGTCGGTCAAGGCAGGATTTCCTAGGTTTACTAAACTAGGGAGATCCTCTTGATTTCCTTGGATCTCGTGTCATTATCCCATGGATTAGACTGAGATCCTCTTGTGAGCATGTGGGAATGTGGTTAGAGGGAATGTAGGCATTGATTTTTAGGGTTTGGGTAAGTCTTAGTTAGTTATGGCAACTTACTAAGAATAGGTCTTAGGTTGAGTTGGTTTGATGAGGTGTCTAAGTGAAGTGTATGTGTGGATATTATTTAAATAAAATATTCAAATAATAAATATAGTGAGGATAATGCATTAATTTAATTTAATTAATTAAATTAATATTAGTGGGGTGAAGGGGGGTCATGGCTAGGTAAATGTAATAAAGGGTGCTTATATGTCGAGGGACGAAAGGGGAGTGTGACCTATAGATATCTCCAAGCCAAGAGGAATTTCACTTTTCTTTTAAACTCAAATTTGAATGCACAAATAATATTTTTGAGTACAAAACATTGTTCTTGGGTTTAAAGATTGCTTGGAAGTATGGTGTCAGAGATATTATTGTTAAATGGGATTCGAGTTGATAGTCAAACAAGTTAGAAAGTTGTATGCAACAAAAAATCAAAGAATGAAGCAATATAAACATGCAGTTTGGGACTTTTTTGAAATGTTTGATTCTTTCAATATAACACACCATGATAGGAAATATAATACTGTAGCAGAAAAATTGGTAGTATTAGGATCTAGGTTTGAGAATTTTACAGTGTCTCCTTATTGTGAATATGATATTGAAGTATTGACCACTGTCTGTCCCTGATAATATCAAGCATTGGAAAGTTTTTGAAGATGATGCCTAGGTTCAAAGGTTTTTACAAAACAAAGGAGAATTTACCAATCAAAATATGGACTGGGAACCAATGGTTTGTGCAAGTGAAGGAAAAGAGACCTTATTTGGTAAGGACATTATTCAATTGAAAACCAATACTATTCCTAGAGGTTTGGTTGCACTGGAATCAAATTTTTAATGCTAATTGCATTGTTAATAGACACATGTCAGCCTCAAGAGATGTTGAATAACATAACCTAGGCACAAAAGATAAGCCTAGAAGAATATGGCTAGGTAGAAACTTGGGTAGAGAGGAAAAGCAATCATATGTCCAATTGTTAAAAAGTACCAGAGATTGCTTGGCATGGTCATATTCGAATTAAAGGCATATAGGGAAGACCTTTTTCAACATGAGATACCCCTAGAAGCTAATGTCAAGCTGTTTAGGTAGAAGCAAATACAAATTAATCCACTCCTTTCCCTAAAAATGTAAGAGGAGTTAAAAAATTTAAGGGATGGAGGGATTATACAACCTACAAGGTACTCTTCATGGGTAGAAAACCTGGTACCTATTCGAAAGAAAAATGGGGACATAAGATTGTGTGTCGATTTTAGAAATTTAAATAAGGCATCAATCAAAGACAACTATCCCTTTCCAAATATGGATAACATGTTGCAATTGGTTACTAGTTTTGAGTTGTTGTCTACTTTGGATGGTTTCTCTAGGTATAACCAAGTGGTTGTGAAGCAATCGGAGAGAATCAAAACTAATTTCACTACTCCATGGGGTACCTATGTGTATGTTAGAATGCCTTTTGGCCTAATGAATGTTGGAGCCACATTTCGAGAGTAATGGATGTAATATTCTCAGGATATATAAATGACTTTATTATTGTGTATCAGGACAATGTGACAGTTTTTTCAAGGAAAAGAAATGATCACTTGCAACATTTAGAAAATATGTTGTTAAGATGCAAGGAATATGGTATCTCACTGAACCCTAAGAAATGTCATTTTGAGGTTCAAAAGGAAAATTTTCTCGGACATATTATATCAAAAGAAGGGGTCATGATTGATCCTGAGAGAGTGGAATCCATTGGAAAAGTTCCTATTCCAAGAACCAAAAAGGGAATTCAATCATTTTTCGAGATAGATAAATTTCATTAGGAGATTTATTTCCAACTTTGCTGAATTGACTATCCCAATCACTAGTATGTTGAAGAAGGATCATAGTATCAAATGGGAAGAAGCATCTATTCAATCCTTTATTGGGATCAAGGAAGCATTGAATAATTCCCTGTTTAGCAGCTCTTGATTATAAAAAGGATTTCCAAATGTTTTCCTTTGCTTCTGAGAATACCATTGCATCTGTGTTGTTGCAAAAGGATGATGAAGGAAGCGAAAGGCCAATTTCTTTCTTTAGTAAAGCATTACAAGGGGCAGAACTGAAATATACTATCATGGAGAAACATGCATTTTCTTTGGTGAGAGCCAAAAAAATCTTTAGGCCATATATTTTAAGTTCTAAATTCATATCTTATGTCCCGCATACTATGGTTAAGGATATCTTGTCAGAGATGGAAATTTCAAGTAAGAGATGTCGATGGGTGAATAAGTTGCAAGAGTATGACATGGACATCCAAACTATGAAATTGGTTAGAGGTCTGGGCCTAGAAAAGATGATGATAGAAAGCAATTTTCAAGTAGTTGAGATAAATGAGGTTGAAGAAGAAGAGGTGAATGTTCTTAAAAAATTGATAAACTCTGTCTGGTACAAGGATGTTATATTTTATCTCAAACATTTACAATGCCCTGAGTATTTAAGAAAAAATAAAAAGAGAGCACTTAGGTTGGCTTCCCAAAAATATATCATCACTGATTATGGGTTGGCTTGGAAAAACCCTGAGGGAGTTCTCTTAAGATGTATCACTGAGGACAAAGCCCTGAAATTAATTTCTGATTTCCATGGAGGAGTTTATGGGGACATTTCGCAGAAGAGTAACAACCCATAAGATCTTAAGGGCTGGTTACTAGTGGCCAACAATTTTTAAGGATACAAATTTATTGGTAAGAAAATGTGAAAGTTGTCAACATTTCTCAGGAAGATTGAAAGCTTTAGGATCTCTCCCTTTGCAACCAGTATCAATTGAAGCCCCTTTTAAGCAATGGGGAATGGACTTTGTTGGGGAGATTTTAGATTCTTCAAGTGTAGGCCATAAGTGGATATTGGTGGCCACTGATTACTTCACCAAATGGGTGGAGGAAATCCCCACTAAGAAGGAAACCCACCAAATTGTTATGGATTTCATTTTAAATCATATAATTTACAGGTTTGGAGTGCCTGCTAAAATAGTTGTTGACAATGCTATGAGTTTTCGAGCTAAACCTTTGGTAGCCATGTGTCAAGAGTATGGGATAAACTTAGCATATGCTTCCAATTACAATCCCCAAGGTAATGGACAAGCAGAGTCAAGTAATATTTTTTTTTGAAAATAATCAGGAGGACCTTGGAATTAAATAAATGAAAGTGGGGTGAGCAGTTGAAATTTGTTGTTTGGGCTGATAGAATTACTATTAAAAGAGCTACTAGGAAAGAGCCCATTTGAATTGGTGTATAGAACTCAAGCTCTCCTCCCCCTACATATGCAATTATCTTCTTATCAATTTATCCAAAAATTGGAGGACCAGGAGATTAGTCCCTATGATGCACATATAAATCAAATTGTTGAATTGGATGAAGAGAGAAGAGAATCCCATCAAAGACATGTGAAGTTTAGGGAGAAATTGAAAAAATTATTTGATAAAAAGGTAACCCCAAGAGTTTTCAGTGTGGGAGATCTTGTGCTACTATGGGATAACAGACATGAGGATAAGGGAAAACATGGAAAATTTGACGCATTATGGATGGGCCCTTATTCTATTGATATTAGGATTAACGAGCATACCTTCTTCCTAAAAGATCTAGATGGGGAATTTCTTGAGTTGCATGTTAATGGTAGGAACTTGAAACATTTCCTTGACTGATTTCTCATAATCAAGGTATGCATCATTGTATAATGTATAGTCTTTTAGTTTTTTTTTGTTTCGCATTTTTCTATTTTGGTGTTTCCCGGTCCTTAGTGGCCAGTTTTTGTTGGTTTCTCGTTTTGTTCCTAAAGGGTTGGAAATTTTTACTCTGCTTTGCAAGTTGATTCTTGAATTCATGTCTTAATGGGTTTTTGCACATGGTTCACTATTTTTGCACTTTGTTTTGTTCTTACGGCACTCACGGGGAGTTCCCATCCCTAGGTTGGAGCTAGTGTTGATGCTCAATAATAATCTCGTATATTTTGTTGATATTTTATTTTTTATCTGCTTCTCATGTTCGGTTTTCCCGTAAGTTTTGCCAAGTGCTCTCTGTTTTCCCATTTATATTTTTTCTTCCTCCTTTTGGTCAAAGTTCTGGTTATGGAGCATACTATTTTCAAATTTCTCTTTGGAAGTAGACTGGTTTTTATCTGAAACGGATTGTTTCCCTTTGGTAAAGGTTTTCCTCGGTCGTGTTTTTTTTTCCATTTCTCTCGCTATGTCATCTATTATACGTGGAAATTTTTAATTGGTGCGGTGAAGCATGTTCAATTTGTAAACTTGCAATTTTCCTATGAAATTCACAAACTACAACTTTGGTCCTGCGACCCGACAAATATTCCTTGAATATTCATGACCATAAAGCTAGCACAAATAATTTTTTATTTCCACCCCGAAGGTGTACACATGGCTCAAAATGAATGGATGCAGGGATGTGGTGCATAGTTGTATTTATGCACTTTAAGGAGAAAATATGTTAAGAATGCAAAAAGTTCCCGAGGTCTATAGAAGGACACGTGGTTTTGGTTTTAAAGAAAGCAGAGAAGCGGGTCATCGGGGATTTCTGGTACTTTTGGTCTTATGTAAAAGAGGAGGTAAAATTATAGAAAACGCCCACAACTCTACTAACATCAAGGTATGGCTACATGTCATGCATGTGTTAAAAGTAAAAATGTGGATGGGTAGGTCAAAGTTATCAAAAGTGTGAAATTTTCAAACATTGAAAAATTGCAAAAAGTTCTCCCAAAGCCTACGTTAGCGAAGGTTTTTCCACGTGGATGACTCATTTCAAATTTGAGAAGGGTACAACAAATAGTGATGATGCAATGCATTTATTTCTACTGCCATCAATGCTTTTACTTGAAAATCAAGGACATTTAAATTTTACGAATGCATTCTTAATTTATTATTAGTTTACTTGGTTCTTGTTGTTTCTATCAAAGCGTCTTATTACAAGATATTGCGATTTTAATTGTGGAACTCAACTAGAGAACCAAAGGATTGTAGAAATTACTATTTTAAGTTTGAATTTCTCAGTGCTCATGGAAAAATGGTAAGAACTTGAAACACTTGTGTTTTCCTCTTGTCAGCAAGGTCAATTGAGATAAAGTTAGGGTTTTTGAAGATGAATACTTTTCCCTCTTCATTCTCGCTTGTGTCGAATCACAAGAAATATGGATAAGATTATAGATACATATTTAATGGGTGCTGATCTAAATGAATTCCTCTAAAGGCTAAGTGATCCCCATAAAAGTGAATCTTTGAAAGCGATTCAGAAAGTTGCATTATTGAAGCTAGTGCCATCCCGCCTTCTGTTCATTTCCCGAGTTAGTATGGCATTGTGCCATGAATTACAATCCTGAAAAGAGGGAGGTGTTAGATGGAAGTGGGGATGTAGTATTGACGTTAACACCAGCTGCCATTAAAATTATGTTAAAATTTCCTATTATCACAACCCCAATCACCATAGGCATTAAATTGGCTCTAGGTGATTATCAAGAAAAGAAGAAGGATTATGCCAAACTTATAAGTTCAAAATGGCTCCTCACAAAAAATACAACTGTTAGAATCCCTAAGAAATTGGTTAAGGCATAGTTTACTAAGGAGGTAGAAGATCTTATTGTACTATTGAGCCAAATGGTAGGTCTAGAAACTATGAATGAATTTAAGGAATGGATGACTACATACATGTGGATTATCCTGGAGAGAAAAGGAAGTATTTTTTGGGCTACCTTCATTGCAGAAGCACTTCATGAACACATGGTAAACTCGAATTCTATATGATGACATACCTCATTTATAATGTTTCTGGCCACAAACATTTCCCAAGGTTGTCACCATGTGCTGATTTCAAGTAGTGTCAAATGCATGAGATTTTCCCTCAGCACAACTACTAACTAGAGTGGAAATGTAAGGTTAGTCAATGATTCCTTTTTCGCACCAATTATCTATCTTTTTGAACTAGAATGGGGACAATACAAAATCTCTCAAAGCTAGACATGTAATTCTAGAATATGGTTACTACTTTATTTAGTATAAGAAGTTCACATATATAAGAGTCAGTGGTTTTGAAGGTAAGCCTTATAAGTTTCCCGGTATGTTGATGACAAAATTGTTTTATGTTATTTGGCAAGGTAATTGACTCCTGTACATAAGTTGATTGCTAGAAGGCATAAAACAAATATCAAGTTCCCCATTAGAATTGGAAGGTATTCATGTCCTTCCATCATAAAGGCTAGGTTGATTGGTGAGGAATTGAAGAAATTTAACATGGAAAAGTTTGAGGTAAGGCCAAATTATGATATTAGATGGGTGTTCAACAATATTGCAAATACCTTTGATCATGAACCCCAATTCAAAGATTACTGGATGAATTGTAGAGATGAGGAAGAAGTCAGGTCAAGAGACTTTTCCATAATGACCTTGTCACAAATAATTGACTATAAGACTAAAATTATCCCAAAGGGGATTTTAGATGATCATCACATAGTAAACAGGTTCTATATTGATCATAACGTGGAGGATCATCCTATTTCTTCTCAAGACTACAATGTGAATGAATGTGATGATCCTTATTTAAGAATAACTAATGTTATGAGGGGAACTGAAAACTCTGGTTGACTCAGAATAATATTGATATGTCAATCTAGAATACAAATATCTTAAGCAACTTCAGGAGTTTGGGAAATCTAAGTGAATATATTCCACCCCTGAGGGAGGATGCAGAAAAAATGGACCCACTAGGTGGAAAAGCCCTCAATTTCCAACTAAAATTCCTACTCCTGAATTCATTGATGAATGGACATCAACCACTAGTGGAACTGGCACTTCTATGTCAGTTCTCATGTAGAAGACTGAAGAGATGCTTTTAAAGTCTATGGAGAATGCTCCCATTACTTTTGTAGTGCCCCTTCAGGAAAAAGGGAAAGGTCTAGAGTCATAGGTGGCTTGTTTAAATATCTCACCTAAGCCACATTGTACTGAAAAAGTAATGAGTGGAGCCATTACAAGTGGTCACATTCAGCCTAGGCTACAAAAGGATGAAAAATAACATCACCAAATTTGAAAAAGTTTGAGCAGACACATGAAAAACCCAAGATTCTCTACTATCCATCCTTGGTAAGATTGGGTTCCCATATGCCAAAAACATTCAAACACGGGATGGGATAATTGATCCCCCAGAAATGGAGAAAACTAATATCTTCTAGAAGCAACAAGATACATCATTTCTATGTATGGAGAAATCAAATCCTATGATCCCTCCTTCACCCTTCATGGAAAAAGTAGTGGAATGCACTCAGAACCCAGTTCCCTAGGGGAATACTATAGTTAATCTGGTGGACAGTCAGTTTGTTACTCCAGGTATGAAAATTCCTGAAGCTCTACTTGTTAGGGATATCAATGCACCTCCAGTTGAAACAATGCATGAATTTGTAAATGTACAAACTGAGGTAATTGATGTAGATGTTGGTGAGGGATTATCCATGTTGGATGCACTTAGTTTTTCTGTTGATGAACCCATATTAACACTAGTGGATAGTATTAAGGTAAGTAAGGAATCAAAAAGGGATACTCATGCACTAACAACTGAAGTAAGAAATTAGGAAATAAATTTGTCTTCCCCAAAATAAATGGTTTTGAAAACAAATAAGCCAGAATTATTGGTTGAAAAGGATATCAATATTGGATTGGTAGTAAAAAAAAAAATTCCACTTCATTGAGGTCACCAAAACTAATGACTTTCCTCAAGAAGAAAAAATTTCTTTTGAAGAAAGACTGAAAATGGCACAAGATACAATTACTGATGAGGAAATCATTATTGGTGGAAACTCACAACTTTCAATGGGAAATGTGGATTTTTTCCAGTGGAACAACCTACCATGACATTTCCAGAGGTATCATTAGGGCATGAAGATAGTAGTTTGGAAACTCAACTGGCCTTTCGGAGAAAAGGAACCCATAGCCCAAACTTTGATACAAAAGGGTGAAGGGGAAGAAATTTATTCCACCATGGTTTTAGCTAGAGAAGTAGTGAAAGAGTTTCCTTTGAATATTGATATAACTCAGGTTAAAGATGATCAATTTGAAATCCCGCACCAGAAAAGAAGTATCTAGAAAAACAAAGAGAGTCACGATCGAAATCGCATAGGGACCCTTGAGGTAAGTGTCCAAGAAAATATAGAATCATTGGTATAAAAAGAATAGGAAATATCCAAACAAGATAGTAATTGTTCCTAGAAATTCCAGTAAGGATCACAGAAAAAAATTTTTGGAACAAGTTTGAAAAAGGGATGGATCAACGAATTGATTTCAAATGAAGAAGAGACCCTTCCTGTGCAAGTGGTTGACCTTACTGCTCTATCTTTTCCAAAGACAGTGAGAGCCCCAAAAATCCTAGGACCATCACAAAGACTCATATTGATTCATCTGGAGCAAGGACCTTAGAGATAGCAACTCCTTTTGAGGGTAAGACAAGAAAAGACATAATTGCTAACAATTACAACATTTAAATTATTCCTTTGGGAATCCCTTGAAGGAACAAATAAAGCAAGGAGTATCTAAAGTAATAAGTGATCTTCTACAAAAATTTGATGAAGATGGAATGATGAAAAAATAACTAAAGGAGAAAATTAAGGCCTTAAGTTCATGTTTGCAACAATTGACAAGGAAAAACTAGTCATGAACAAGCAAGTGCCTATGTGAATACCCTTGAGGGTATAAATAAAGTAAATAGTGTTGTTAAGAAGGTCCAAGCGGTGGACACTTGGATTGAACAATTGACTGAGAAGGGAAAAGAAGCTATTACAGAGGTAAGGTCAAAATATGAGGACCTCAAAAGTTGACTAATGGAAATTGATGGAATAATTGAAGAGTGTGATAATGAGATATTTTACTTGGAAGGAACTCTCCCAAAACTTGACTACATAACCCGGCTTAGTGATGAGCTGGTTGAGAAAGAAAACATCGTACCAATAAAGTACAAAGGGAGCCAGTATGCTCTTGAAGAATTGTCAAAAATCAGATTAGATACCTTGAATGAAATCAAGAAAAACTTGAAGTCAAAAGGAACTGGTTTGATGATTCACTTGATGCTATTGACCAGATATTAGAGGACATGGTGGTAGAAAAATTCAAAAAGAGCTATGGGGACTTAAAAATTGATTTCTTACTTGACTCCTTTGAAAATAATATCCAGGAAAGTGACTTCTCCTATGAATTTATTGAAACTATGAGGAAGATTGAGAATAGAATTGAGGAATTGAAAGCCAAACCACTTGAATATAAGCAAAAATGGCCTAGTGTATGGATTCAATAGAGAGACAAAAATTTATTTTCCAAAGCACCACGTTAGACGTTAAAAATATGAAACAAATGAATTATTCTAGAGATATGATGCTTATATGGCAAGGCTACCAGAGGAGCAAGATGCAGAAGAAAAGGATGAAGAGGAAGAGGATGCAAGCAAAAAGATGATAAACATGCTTAGGCACATTCTTCCTTAATTTGTATTTTTTTCACACTCCATTAAACTGATATTGTGAAATGATGTTTCTGATGCATTAAAATGTAATTATCTTTCTGAAATTTTATTGTTTCTTTGTTTCAATTGAAAGATAAAAAGATATAGTAGTTCATAGTGGATTAGATTAAAATTTCACACATACTTGGAATAGACATGTGAACTATTAATATTCTTGTATTGCTTGCAATTTTGAATAAAAAAAGATAGGGTTCTATAGGGGCCCCTACCCTTGATAGTGAAAGATGTATACACACCAAAATGGAGACAATCAAGGGAGAACAACACTCAAATATTTTTCAGTCTGGTCTCATAGTCTCCTCCCAACAAAGGAAGTTTGTTCGAAGTTTTTTTTGTTCTCGGTGACTCCAAAGTCATCCTAGGGTGGTTCATAATTTTTCAAGCTCAATTTTATTTTGATGGGATGACACCCAATCCAAAAGGTCCAGACCACCTAAGAAGAAATCCATTTTTCCTTTCCCCTTGTGAAGGGTTGACTTGCTAGGATTACTTTGAGAGGGAATGTTTGGAGTGATAAGAGGGGAAAGCACCACATGTTGTTGGTTGGATGAATTGTGAGGCCTTGAGCTAGTTCCAACTTCCCATTTTCTTAAAAGGGGTGGGTTGTCCCTCAGAGAAGGAATTGGTTGGGGTCCCAGAAATTCTCACTCAGAGGAAGAAGCACAATGCATCAGACGTGTGGATAACCGAGTTACAAACCTTCCTCTGTTATCCCGATCTGAGGAGAGTGTTGCCCTTGAGTGACGAGTGAATATTGATTGGTCCTCTTCTCCATCTAATATGATAATTGGAGGCTGAGGTTGTGTTTTTCCCTTCCTCTTGCTCAAAGATGGTGTTGACGCTGGACTTGGTGGCAGAGACACAACTTCTACTTGTTTCTTTTCCAAGGAGTGAATCCTCTTCTCCAACTTGTCCACCTTGTTGGAAATGGTAGGAACTATATCGATGGAGGATTTATCATACAATACATATGATTCCTTAGGAATATCTTTTGATACAAATTCCTTGTTGCATAAAAAAGGGCACTAAAAACTGGTCTACCCAGACCTAGAGGCCTCCTTTCAACCCAATATTTCTTTAAATCCTCAGGTGTTTTCATATGTTCCCATCTAAAAAGATGGAAATACATAACCTGGAAGGATGCAAACATAAGGTTGATCCTAATTAACCGAAGAAAGAAGTGCTAACTGGACTTTCCGGTATGTTAGGGGTCCTTTAGTATTACCCATACATTCTACATTAAACAGATCCCTAACAAAAGCTTCATCAGGACCACTCAAATTGAAAATCTGATTTAGGTCTTCTAAAGAAATCTCTTTCAGGCTGTGAGCTACAAGCACTTTCACCATTTTCTTGATTGAATTCCTTATGTTTAGAACAAGAAATAAAACATGTGCGAAAGTGAGGAAATACCAAGATTTATAGATGGAAGGATGCATTTGGTCATGTGTTAATAAAATCTTTCCCATGGTGTAAACCAGATTTTTCTCAGTTCACACAGAGGTGATTAAATATTTGAAAGGAATTAAGAATGAATAGAGCTGGTAGTTCAATAAGATTTGAAAAACATCATGTGTGGCATTTAAACCAGTAAGACATGAAGTGGAGTGCACTGATCCCAAGAAGGATTTTGAAAGATGAGTGTAGGTGTGCGTCATGTCAAAAGCATCTAGAGATGCTCAGTGATCATTTTAAGTTATTATTTAATCAAAATCAAGAGGGAACATTTCAAGTATCCTACCAAAGGTGATGACCGTACATCCCAATTAGACACAAGTGGAATACATTAAAAAGACTCATGTTTCATACACTTGGCAATATAGAATGAAGCTCATAAATATCATCTTCTAGAACAAATTTGTAACAAAAAGTATTCTTGAGAATATTCTTGTTTTTTAGGGGGAAATATTTGAAGTGAAGAGAGTGATATAAAAGCATGAAAAATAATGCCAAAGGGGAGATTAATTTTTTTGAAATTTACTCAAGAGAAAGAAAAGGAGAAAAAGCCGAGAGAAGCCATTTTCTAAAGAAATTTATTTGAGAAACCAGTTATTTCTTGTGTATCTTTAAAATTGATCATGTCAAGATGGTTATGGATGTATAGCCATTGACAAAACTTTGAGATTGTAAACAAAATTTCCCTTGTTGATCAAATTTTGAAAAACCTTGAGTAATTAGTGTTAATCATGAACTATGTTATGTCTATTGTCATCGTGAGATATCTTCAAATAGTTATCTATGTTCCTGTTGCAATATTACATTCAGAATCCTTTTAAAATAACACAAAATCTTGTCCTCCTGATAGTATTTTGTATTTTGCAATTACATTATGAAGAGAGCTTTCATTTCATGATGCAATAAGTGATTTAAATTCACTTTAATTTCATTTCAGTGATACAAATTGTTTTTCAGTTTATGAGTGTATCATAAGCGTGATATAATAGGGAATTCTAAGGTTTAATTAAGTCTTTAACATGATTTATTATGTTAAATCCTTGAATAATGTGTGAAGTCGTGTGTCTTTGAGCTTTCATAGATGCACAATTTTCTAGTTGAAGGTTCGTCTTGACTATTTAAAGCTATTCATCATTTTTCCTTATGGATCTGTCAACATTTGTTTAAAGTTCTCAAGGATTCGGTATAATCAACTTTATCCTGCTTAACTTCCCAACCATAAAACGCATATCCAAAGATATATCATACATGAACTATCCCTGCTTGCACTGTGTATCCACAAATGATAAAGAAGATCATTGAATTCATCCATCCTTTACTAAAATATGCAAGTGCAATTAGTTTTTATCATTGCCTTTAGTGACCTGGGCCTTATCTAGAGAACATCTTCATTTTCTAAAGTGACAACTTGTGAGAGTTAGGTTATGTTGTATTGGCCATGTTTTCTTGAGGTCTCCTTTAAAATATTGCAAAAGAATAGTCAAATATTGTTAATTCGTTGATAATTTCCATTAATACAGGTCATAAAATGGGTCCTCTCACCTTGGTTAAAGGCACAACCTAAAGTAGTAAGGGTAGGTCAAACTCTTAGCATGGTGATACCCAGTCCTTTCCAAACCAGAGTAACGAAAAGAGTCATCTAAAATCCATCCCCAACTACAAAATGACTCCTATTATGATTTTTTTGTCTCTAAGCATCCTGATCAAATTGTGATGTTGCTCGGTTTCAAAGGAAGGATCAATTTGGGTACTAACACATTGTTTTAAAATTGTAGTCATGGACAAGACTATAAAGGAGTATAGGCCTCTTTAATGAAGGCATAACCATAGCAAAAAAAATATTAGCTATGAAAGAGGGGTTTCATGTGATGAACAACCATGGGATTCCATCCTGACAAGGATGAAAAGTATCCATGAGAATCATGCATGAGTAGAGCCATGGTACTCATATTTAATATAAGGTTGAATGGTGATAGATAATAACACAATTCTATTGAAGTAGTTGGTCCTATAAAAGAGGTAGGCTGAAGGAGAGGTTTTCTCAAGGGAAGATCATATAAGAGACATAAATTTATGTAGTACTTTATTCAATAGTAGAACGGTCAAAGATGAAAGGCATTAAGGGCATTGGTTCAGTTTTTCCTTATAGAAGATAATTGATAATATTTTGATCCATAGGTATGGGTGATGATATAAATTCCAAGCCAATTAGGAGAAAACTTTCCTTGTTTACTTTTCTCATCTTTAGTTACATATATATTTTTCTTCAGGACAAGATCATCGATGTTGAATATTAGTTCTTGAACGTGTTTTTCATAGGAACGCTTGATGTATTTTTAGTATATTTGAAATTGGTCTAGAGAATTTTGACGAATTTCATCCAACAACTCAATTTGTACTAAACATTCTTGGAAAAAATCATTGTCGAGAGCATATACGTAGGTGATATACAAAGAAATGGAATTTGGACTTCGAGAGGTAAGAGGAATTCTATATCGTAGACCAAAGAGAAAGGTGTGGTAGTGATAGATCTCGTGAATGTTGGTATGATAAGCCCATAAGCCTTAAGGACTATACATGTGCCAATCCTTACAAGTGTCATCAAACACTTTCATAAGAATTTTGTTGAGGGTTTTATTAGTAGATTTGGCTTGAGAATTTTTTTAGGGTAATAAGGTGAAGATAAATTGATTTGAATACCGAAGTTGCCACACATTTTGCATAGGTTCTTGTTTATGAATTAATTTACATTGTCAATGATGAGGCGATGAGGAAAACCAAAGAGAAAATGATATGGTGGTTGATAAACTTAGATATTTATTCAAATTTGGTAGAAATGAGTGGGATGGATTCCACCTATTGAGTTTAATATTCAATTATTGTGATTATCCAATGATGATATTGCAAGGAATGAGGGTTAATCTCTTTAATGAGATCCAAACCCCATTAAGAGAAGGGCCAAAATTTTTGGTGACTTGTAAGGCATGACTAGGAGTGTGGTGAAGGTTAGCATGTTGCTTGACACTTCACACAATGTTTGATGTATTCACAACAATCTTTGATAAGGGTTGGCTAGTAATAGATGAAGCAAAGAATACATTTTATGACCACAAGGCCACTAAGATGTCCCCTAAAAATACCCTCATAAATTTCTTGGATGGTGTATGGGATTTTAGAAGTGGTGAGACACTGTAGGAGGATACCGTCAAAGTCACATTTATAAATAATACCTCCCATAATGATGTAATGAGAGACACTTTTGAGGAATTCTCGTCATCTATTTCAAGTGAGATCTAGAGGTAGAATTGAAAGGGATAGGTAGTCAATAAACTTATTATACCAAATGTCACGTGGGTTAGATTTCGATTCTTCCCACAAAATTTACACCGTAGATAATATAAGAGGGTGAATGTAACCATTGTACTATGGCAAATATTTTACAATCTGAAGGTGAAGCAGGTATTTTATAAGTAAGACAATCCATGGTATCTGTGAATTTGTTTGTGGATTACAGAGTAGTTTGAGTGAGGAAGTTGTCAAACTTAGTTAAATGTATGTTGACATGATGTTTATAATTTTTAATTTCCACGTTACAAAAGTAGTATAAACCATTAACTTGGTTCACAACCAGTTGAGAGTCACCAAAGATATTAATGGATTTAACATATAGGGCAATGGAAATTTGAAGACCTAACACAAGTGCTTCATACTCGGCCATGTTATTATTACACTTGAAGTCGAGTTTAAAGGATAAAGGCATAGGCTTGGTGTTAAGAGGAATGATGATGACTCCTACACCTCCCTCACGTTGACATTTAGATATGTTCAAAGAATAAGGTCATTTTGTAAAAACATCATCAAAGGAGAGGATGGTGATGAATTCGTCAGAAAAATAAAAGTTATAAGATTGATTTCTAGGAAGAGGAGCATCTACAAGTTGATCTACAATGGTTTGTCCCTTGACATACTTTTGATGAATGAATTTTAGGTCTAGGTCTACAAGGAGCATTAAGCAATCCACAGTGTGTTGGTGTTGGTAATGTTTAGCGAGACATGTAGTGAAGAGGTTTGGTGTTGGTGACATCGAATGTTTTTGGTTAAGTAGGTAGAGGTGAAGTATAGTAGCCACAAAGACCAAGGCTAGGCAAATATTTTTAGCATGAGTATACCTAGTCTCATAGTCTAAAAGAGTACAGATTATGTAATAAACCATTTTCTCCCTATGATGGTTGTTGTGATGAGTGAGCATGACACCCAAGGAATGGTTAGTGTCAAAAATGAAGAGGTAAAAGGTTTTGTCATCTTAAGGTGGGATGAGCACAAATGGCTGAAAAAGATATTTCTTCAATGCTTCAACACTTTTTGGCACTCATCATTCCAATTGAAGGAGACATAATTTTTAATAAGATGATGAAAAGTGTGACATCGGTCAGAAATTTGGGAAATAAAGCATCGAATGGATTGTAATTTTCCTTAAAAACTACAAAGTTGTCAAAGGTTAGTAGGTGGAGGCATCTCGAGAATATCCTTGATTTTGGCGGGATCAACTTCGATTCCTTGCAAAGAGACAATAAAACCAAGGATTTTTATGGAGAGAATGAAAAAGACACATTTCTTTGGTTTAAGGTGAACGTGGTATTGCATGATATGATCAAAGATGAATTTAAGAATTGTGAGGTGTTCGGCATGACTTTTGGACTTACCAAGAAGGTCATCGATATAATCTTCCAATATGTCATGCATGATATCATGGAAGATATAGGTCGGTGTGTGCACTAATAGGTGGCACCAAAATTTTTCAAGCCAAATTGCATGACACAATAACATAAGGTCCCCCAAGGGGTGATGAAGGAGGTTTTGTGTTGATCTTCTAGAGTGAGTAATATTTGATTATAACCCAAGAATCCATCCATAAGAGATAACATCTCATGGTCATTGTAAGATCAACAAGTTGGTCAATGCTAGGTAGAGGAAAGTCATCCTTAGGGTAGGAAAGGTTAAGGTCACGAAATTCCATGCAGATGTGGAGTCCCCTATTGCTTTGGTGACAGGAACAATGTTATAAATCCATTATGGATAGTCAATGGGTAGAATGAAGGAAACAAAAGAAGGTGTTGAGTTCTTCTTTCATAAGAAGAGCAAAGCGTGGATGAAATTTTCACAAATTTTATTTCATAAGTTTTGCGTTGGGGATAATATGATATTATGGACCATGATATTAGGGTCAATACCAGGCATATCGGCATAATACCAAGAAAAAGTGTTAATATGACCTCAAAAGAAAGAGGTGAAGGCTTCTATTCGGAAAAATCTAGAGATTTTCCTATCTTTAGAATTTGAGGGTTGTCTTGAGTGTGAATTTTGATCTCTATGGTCGATTCATTCAACATGGTTTGTGTCTCAGAAGGTAACAATTGGTGAATGTAAGAATTGTCTACACCTAAATAGGTGAGAATAGAATCATCATCCTGACATTAAACAACATTGATAGAATGTGTGTCATCATCCAACATGTTAGGATAAAAAAGAGGAAGGGAAGAGGGCACCTCATCATCATGATGATATGTCCTAGAGAAATTGTGTTCATGAAAAAAAAGTTAGGAGGGATGGATTTTGGATCTATAGACTGTGGGTGAAGGCACTGTGGTAGGTGAGTTAGGTGGGGAAGGATTATCTTCCTTTTGAGGTTAATTCTATCCTTCTTAGGAATAGATGGCACAGAAAATCTGATACCACCATGATATTTTTGTTTTTGGGTGGTGCATGGTATGATTGTATGACGACCTTGTTCATAAAGACTAAATATAAATCCCTTCTAAGAACATTGATGAAGAAAAGTGTGGTTGAAGTGAAGGTTGGTGAGGCATTAGAATTTAGATGAGAAATGTTTGGTTTCAGTAGGTGGTTTAAGATAATAAGAAGAAGTCCCCTATATTTTATGTTGGTGTGAAGGTGGGGAGGATCGTATGGAAAAACCTCTCCTACATGAAAGTCATAATCTGGGTGTTGGTGAAGGCCTCCATACTCCTGAAGAGTAATGAAAGTGTCTATGCTATATAGATGGTACTCCCCATGCAAAGGCATTGAAAAAAACCTATTAAGGGGTCTAAGGTCGAACTTGGGTAACGGGATGGATGAGCTACTTGAAGCCCGAGAATGTAGATGAGATAGCTATAGAATATGTGGAAATAGAGGGGATATATGTGTTGGTTGTGGAAGGTATAGCGGAAAAATTTGTAGATGAGGTAGAGAAAGAAGATGAATTGGCATGGGTGGTAGACACCTTGACCGGAAAATTTTAGGTGAAGCGGTGGTTGGTGAGGTATTAGAAGTCGGATGAGAAAGGTCAAGTTTGGGTAGGTGGTTTAGGAGAATAAGAAGAAGTTCCAAGTCCCCATATGTCGGAGTTAGTGCGAAGGTCGAGATGACCATATGAAAAACTTCTCCTACATGAAATTCATAACATGGGTGTTAGTGAAGGCTTCCATACTCTTGAGGAGTAATGAAATTGTCTATGTTGAATAAGCGGTACTCCCCCAGGGAAATGCATTGAAAAACACCTACCAAGGGGTCAAAGGTCGGGACTTGGGTAGTGGGTATGGATGAGCTACTCAAATCCTGAGAAGGTGAGGCATCAGTTGATGATAAAATAGGTGGGTTGGTAGATGGGATAGTTGTAGAAGCTTTGACAATAATAGAGGGAAATAGATGGGATTAATTTGGAAGGTGTAGTGACGAAGTAGTAGATGAGGCAACGGAAGAAGATGAAGCGATAGGGGTGGTATATACCATGATTGAAACAAGGACATCATTTGGTCAGTAAAGCATGTTGTAGGTTTTAAAAGGTGAAATCTCTTCCCGAATGGTGTAGGGGTTCCCTTAATATTCAAATTTTATGCAATGGTGAAGATTTGAAGGTACACACCCCATGGCATGAATCCGGTCGAAAAACATCAAGTTATATTGAAATTCCCCATCAAGAACATAGAATAGTTTGGGATTAGTACGAGGACCCACGCGGATGTGGAGGATGATGGTGCCAAGGGTAGAATTCATGACATCATTGAAATAATGTAGCATAATAGGATTTCTATGCATGCGGTTAGCGGTATTCGTAATTGTTCATACACATGGGAATAAATGATATTAATGTTAGCACCTCCATCAATCATAATGCGTTAAACATGAGTATCATTGATGTAGGAGGAGATGAAGAGGGTGGGATCAGGATCATCTAATTGTAGAGGAGTAATCTCTAAGTAGTCGAGAAACTAATGGTAGAAACAGGAGAGGTAATGGGGGTAGAATTTTGAGGTGAAGTGGTGAGGGTGGCCACATGATGAGGGGTAAATATGGTGGCCATAGGTGTAGGATCATTTGGTGGAACCTCGATAGATTACAGGACCTCAATGAGGGCCTGATGATGAGACTCGAAGGTTTGAATTAGGTCATACAAGGACATCTTCAGAGGATATTGATGAAGTTGTTTAATCATAGAGTGATGTGCCCCGTGAGTGATGATATGAGCATATTTTGGTGTCGTCAAACCCTACTAGTTTGGGTTTGAGCGGATCATAAATCTAAATAGGCGCGATCGAGATATCGGAGGTTTTTAACAACCTAGCAAGGATGTTATAATAGGATCCTACCAATGGATCATAGTGAGAGGTTAAAGTTGGTTTAGATGAAGGTGTGAGTGATTTTCATGGGAGAGGTGTTACTAGAGGTGGTGTAGGTGTGACTACCTTTTTGGTAGGTAGTGAAGGTTTTGGTTTTAGTTTAGGTTGCACCTTCTTGGGTAAATGTGTAGGAGGGTGCGTAAGGTAGAAGGAGATGTAGGAGGTGGGGTTACCCTAGAAATCCAAGGTGAGAGTGGTGGTGTTGGTAATAGTGTGGTTATAAGTAATGAATAATATGTAGGCATAAGAGGTGATAAAGGTGAAGGTGTGGGAAAAAGAGAAGGTAAAGGTATGGGTGTGGGTTGTTGTGCCTTGGATTTACCTTAGTGAAGAGGTAACTTGACCAAGGTGGAAGGGTGTGGGCCTAAAATTAAAGGTAGAGGAAAAGGTGAAAGAGAAGGCATGGGAGAGACCGGGTGCGAGGCCTAGGAGGTTGGGTCTTCCTCTTAGGTGTGGGAATCAATTTTGTGATGGGTGGTGGTTGAGTAGAAAAGTCTAGTTTCACTACGGGATGCAATAGGCTAGGTGTTGGTAGGACCCCTAAGGAAGTGGTAGGTTTAGGTGTGGATAGGGGTTTGGGTGAAGGAAAGGCTAAAGAAGAAGGGGCTGATATGATCAACTCAAGTGACATGGTTTTAGTTTCCTTGAATACCTTAGGATAAATAGTTGAGGTATCCAGGGACAACATCTACATTTGGGTGGATACTAAGAGTCAAATGCACCCCGGGTTAATCAACATACTCTAATCAGTCCACTAAACACAAGAATGGTGTTGGTTTAGAAGATGACAAACCAATGGTGAGACCCATCTAGAAATATGAATCTGTGATACAGGGAAGATTTTCACCTCGATTCAATAGGTAGGAGTGATTTAAGAATGTAAACATGATCTTGAAAGACCCTCGAGAAAAAAATTCTATAGGAAGAGGAGATAAGAGTGGCTCCTCTATGGGTTGAGGAGAAGGAAAAAAAAGTGATGTGGAAGCCCTCTTTAGGTAGAAATGTGGATAGGGTTATCTTTTCTTTGGGTATAGGAATGAGTGAGATAAGTTCCTCCTTGGGTAGAGGAACAAGAAAGACAGCTCTGTGGTAGGTAAATAGATAGCCGAGGGTAGGATCCTTTGTGGGTAGAGGAGTAGGTACGATAGGATACTTTGGGGATAAAGGAGTAGGTGTTATCGGCTCCTCCGTGGGTAGAGGAGTTCATGTAAGGATTTCCTTGATAGATGCTATGGGAGGAAATTGGCTAGATGGAACATGTACTATGTCAAAAATGACATGAACCTCGTGCACATTGGTGTCATTAGTAGAGGTCTTTGAATCTTGGTTTGATAAAGGGGTATGATTAGGAAAAGGTTTCTTAAACACACCCATATTGGCATTGGCAGGTGTATTAGGGTTTTCTAGGATGAGATCACCACTATCTAGCATTCCTTGGAAAATGTTCTTGAAGGTATTATAATTGTTTTCATTATGTCCCCTCACTCGGTGATAATTACGAAGTCATTTTATTTGCACAATGAAAGTGTAGGATGAGAACGATAAAAACTAGTGTTTGGTTTGATAGGTGGAAGGGTGATGGATCCATCTTTTAAAATATTTTCCAACATAGAAGAATATGGTTCTCTCGATAGGAGTGTAAGCCCTCTGTTCATATTTGTATTGAAAGTTTTGAATAGGAGAGAGGTTGGCATGTGGTTTTGGTTGATTAGACAGATGAGAGGGGTTGGGTTTTAGAATTACTGCATTGGGGGATCCTTTTTTCTTGGAATTTTTTTAATGGTTTCAAAGGAGAGTCATTTGATTTAAAGTTAGAATTCTTGTTACGTAACTTAAGTTTCTCTTCTTCAAGGGCACGGATCTCTAGTTTTTGGGCCATGGTGAAGGCTTCATCAAATGTGTGAAATGTTTAAACTTAGAGATTTGGGGAAATGTGTCTAGCACATGCCCTTGTGAACAAATCTATGAGCTCTACTTGTGGTAGCTGGAAGGTGAGTTGATTGATGAGGCCCCGCCAACGTGTGATGAAATATGTGATATATTTTTCTCGTATTGGTGAATAGAGTATAAGTTTATCATAGAGACCTTCTTAGAGATATTGATTGAGAAGTGATCAAGGAAGGTTTGGGCTAATTGGTTGAAGGAGAAGACTGAGTGCCTAGGAAAATCACTCGTACTAATCTAGGGCGAAAACAAGCGAGGACATTCGAAATGTTATAAGGAGTAAGGCATCATTATGGGTGATCAAATAACACACGTGTTTGAATGATCGTAAATGTTGTTGAGGGTCTTCCTTACTATTGAAATGGTTAAAATTGGGGAATTCCCACTATGTAGGGTGAGATTGAATAGTTATGGATGGGTGGATGGGCTCGTTATATATTTCATCATAAGTGAGGAGATTACACAATCCAAAAATATAGGCCTTGAGTGATTCCATCTTATCCATCATATTTTTGATGAGAACTATGGTAGGATTAGATTGAGGAGTGAACCCTAATATATAAGGGGGTGGATGAGATGAATAGGTCATATATGACATGCTAGTGTATGGTGGTGTCGAATATGTGAAATGAGAAGTAGGTACGTAGGCAGGAATAGATGATGAGGGCATGTACCCTGAATACAAGGTGGACACTATAGGTTGTGACTGAGGTGGGGTGTAGGTGGGAGGATCTTGTGGGAAGATCCTCATGGTAATAGGTGGCAGAGTAGGAGGAATCAAGACCACCAAATTCTGATAAGGTGTATAGGATGTCAACGCAACTAGTGGTTACGAAGTAATAGGTATTGATGATGTGGGGATCCCTATACTAGGAGCTATGGATGAGGATATGGAAAATGTTGAGGTGATGGAAAAATTCAAGAGAGTGATAGACATCGAAGGTGTGACAGAAGCTAAAGGTGTGAAAAATTTCAAGGGTGCAGTTGGTGGCATGGATGCGGGAGTAGGTAATGCTAAAGTAGCATTCACGGATATGGCAGGGGGCATGGAGGTAGGCATACCAAACAATGGTTGGCCCGATGAGTCATGGGTAGAAGAGTGGGCGAGGTAATGTTATAAGGCTATGACATTATGATCAAGGAATTTAGCAAATTCCTCATCACCTGTATGTTTATTTTCAGGAATATTAGGGTCCATTGGTGAAGAAATAGATGGCGGTGAAGTCAAAGTAGGTAACGATACGCAACTAGTGTGAAAGGAAAAAGCTCATGTATGTTGGTGAGTCCAAACCATAAGAAAAGGTGTAAAATGGGTAGTCTGAATTCTGTAAAGGTATCATAACTCAAAAACAAATGTCTGAAGATGTCTAGAGGATAGAAATAGGTTGTTGTTTCTTATAAAAATAAAAACAAAGAGACTGATACCGGTCAATAAAACAGTGTCGGTTAGGCAAAAAGACTGATGCCGGTCACCTGGACCGATACGAATAGGAGCTGACCAAAGTCAGTTACTTTGAAAATGAATAAATTTGAAAAATTTGGGGAAGAAAAGTGAAATATGGGTATTTTGGGATCTGTTAAGGGTGATAGAAACTCGAAACAGAGTGCTTAAAAGAATCTAGTTGTTATTTTTGACAGAAAAATAAAAAAAAAATAAACCGATACTAGTCATTAACCGGTTCCAGTGGGATAAAATAACTGATGTCAATTGCCAGAATGATGTCGGTTATTGCTAAAACTAGAAGAATGAAGAAAATATTATTGTTTGAATTAATTTTTTTGAAAATAATTCCCAAAAGAGGCTTTGTATGACAAAGATGATTTAACACACTCAGGAAAAACTAGAATTAACTAGTTGTGATGGTTAAGTGTGGAAAAAAGAAGAAAAAGTGGTGAATACATCCTCACAACTCAAACTACATAATACAATAAATAAATAAGACAATTGAACAAGTAAAAACTAATTAAACGAGGTTATCCTAGGATCATATTTTTAGTGTTTAGTTGGCTTAAAAAGTGAAATATGGGTATTTTGGGATCCGTTAAGGGTGATAGAAACTCAAAAGCAGAGTGCTTAAAAGAATCTAGTTGTTATTTTTGACAAAAAAAAAAAAACAAATAAATTGATACTCTTGGTCATTAGCGGTTCTAGTATGATAAAATAACTGATGTTGATTGTCGAATGATGTCATTCTTTCGCTAAAACTAGAAGAATGAAGAAAATATGATTGTTTGAATTAAATTTTTTTGAAAATAATTCCCGAAAGAGGCTTTGTATGACAAATATGATTTAACACACTGGGAAAAACTCGAACTAACTAGTTATGATGGTTAAGTTTGGAAAAGAAGAATAGAAAAGTGGTGAATACATCCTCACAACTCAAACTACATAAGACAAGAAAGAAAGGAGACAATTGAACAAGTAAAAACTAAATAAACAGTTATCCTAGGATCATATTTTTAGTGTTTAGTTGGCTTATGCCTTAAGAATGACTTGTGAATGATATAAAATGTTTGGATAATGAAGGTACCTAGAAAGAAATCTATGGATGGTTTTAGGTTTTGTTTTGGTGAAGGATTCCTTGATATACCTTGCGGTACATGAGGTCTGAGCTCTAATATGATAAACTAGCTAGAACACTAGGTGGGGCCCACCATCAACAAGTTTTTAAATCCTTGATGACTTCTTCCTAGAAGGGAATGTTTAAGAAGTTTGTAGATTTTGTTAAGTGATTTGGAAAAGGAGTGTGTGCACAAATGTGAACTATGCTTTATTAATCAATCACAAAATGGTCATGACCTCTGTCATATGATTGCTACTTAACTATGTGAGCTAAATATGCAAACATACATGGATGAAATGCAAGTGTTTTAAGCCCCAAATAAAAATATGATATTCAATGTAAACAAGAGTGAATAGGAAGAAGGATGAATTTCACTAATGTAAACTTTAAAGAAAATAAGAAGGATTATTTTTAAATACACCAAAAGAAATGTTTCATTTAGAGCAATTAGAAAGAAGGATCGATTACCAAAGAAAAAGATTTAGTGAATAACGATTTAGAAAGGAAACACACAAGATGTAACCTATATGAATAAAATGAAACCCATAAACAAGGGTCCCACTAGGCGTGCCAAGATGTTTCACCACAATGTTGCATATAAAAAAATAAGGTAAAGGTGAGGTGAGGAGGAATACCTATGAAGTCAAAGAAGGTTGCACACCGTTGAGAAGACCAGGCTGATCATGAAGAGATCCTTTTTGGCTAGGAAGGACTACATGTAGAAGCACAACAATACCACCAAATAGAGTTAAATAACATATGACAGTGGACTACCTAGTGTATGCTAGATCTAAGAAGTGTGATACTTCCTAGAAAGGTCATCAATCCACTATTTAAAAATAACTTAATGTAAAGAAATGACAGTAAAATAAAGGTCCTATTGTAATAATATGATTTAGGTATCTCATATGCTAACAATAGACTAGATTTAAGCTAAATATTAAATATAAAACTAAATCTAGAGAAGGAAGGGTGTTGTTAAGGTTGACAGGTGTGGAAGAGGTGTTTAAGAAGGTCTAGGTGAGCTTGGGTGAGGTTTGAGAAGGTTTTTGGTGAGTTACAAGCTTGCTAGTTTGAGATAAATTACCAGTCATAGAGGCTGATATCGGTTGGGTGACTCATGTCGATTACCTTATAATAGCCGACACTGGTTGGGTGACCGATGTCGGTAAAGGAAATTATATGAGAAGGTTAAAATTGGTTGGTTGGGAACTCTCTTTGATTGCACAAATTTTTGCGAGGATTAGGCTAGGTGCTAGGATTTATGTGAAGACTCAAAGATGGTAAAATAGGTGGTTGAGAAGAGTACAAGGCTCAATAGGTAGGTGGTTGGGTGGAGGTACTACGGAGGAGATCCGGGAGAGGTAAAAGGTGAAAGAAAGAAAATAAATGATTAACAACAAAAATACTGAAAGCAATCACAAGGTAGAGATTACTTACTTATAGATTGAAAGTTGATTGTAGAAGGAATGGTTATGGTTTAATGAGAGACAAGTCCCGATCCTATCTTTGCAGTAGTAGAAGACTCTGAATTCCCCGTGAATGATCCAATTCTTTGGAACATAGTGTTGATGCTTTGTGGAGGCCGTGAATGCCTAGAATGATCTTTGGTTCATCATGAGGTCGCCTGGATGCTCCAGATACTAATTCTAGAACTCAAAAGCCAAGATGAAAGAACCTTGGCAAAGGGTTGGAATTTCCTATTTAAATAAATTGATGGTGGTTAGATGACTGTAATTGGTGAAGGAATAACTGCAATAGTTAGGGAGAAAAGGTACTATTTTGCCAAAATATCCTGTTTTGTTCATTTTTTGGTGTTGGTCAAGGTTTTTATGGAATAAGAGTCTAGGTTGGCACTACATGAAGTGGGAAATTCATAGGAGGGATAATAGGTAATGAATGTTAAGGTTAGAATGAGTCCTAGCTAGTTAAGGGTAGTGGTGACCTAGTCTAGTTTAATAAATAGGCTTGGAATGGGTCCATGGTGAGGTGGAGGGGTAAGGGAATTTTTAACTTAATATGGGTAGTTAAATTAATAATATTGGGTGGAGGGGTCATGATAAGGAGTATGTTAATTTAAGGGGTCCTAAAGGGTTGTGACCCAATTTTAGGTGTCTACACTAGGCATATCCAACACTCACATAGTTTTTTGGGTTCATTTGTTAAATTTTCCTCCTCTTGTTTATCAGTTTGTCACTCTTTATAGTCCAATATTAATTGTAAAATCAACTAAGTCTCATATTCCATTTATTGCACTTAGGGTTATATATTTTATCTAGGTTATTGCTTAGGTCAGATTTTTACTTTATTGCTTATCTATTGCGTTGTGACTCTGCAAGTAAGGTTTCAAAAAATTCTTATATTTGTTAAATTATTTGGTGAACCTGACTGTTCAAACCTTACCTTCTGAGTATGTATTATTCTTCTCAAATCATGGATCAATCTTCTTATCTTTCTTTCGCCCCAACTAAGGTTTCTAATAAGCTTACTACTACTACTAATTTTATGCAAGTTCGTACTCATCATCCTCCTCATTTTGTTACTCCTATGGTTGATCTAACCATTAATTTCATCACTACTCATCGCACTCATCCTCCTATGGCTCATCTCATTTCTATTTAACAACCCATCACTTTTTTGGCTCCTCCTACCACTTTTAAAGGCTATGATATTATCGAGTAACTTTAGAATACACCAACTATAATATCTCTCTATGACTTAATGCACAATTCACCTGTTTTTCATCATACATAAGAGTCTTCCCTTCATTATCTCCATATTTAAAGTAATAAATTTTTGGTGTCCTTCACACACCTCATCCAATCTCTTAAAAATATGTTGTTGGACTCTAGTCATTGTCATGGATGTTATCATTGATGTCAAGTGGCATTGATGGCAAAAAGGGTGAGAAATTGAGAGTGAGTTGTGAAGAATTCAAGGTCAATTCATATAAATATTCCATGTGATTCCATGGAGTATCGAGAGTCATTACATACAAGAAAAATTTTCATGAGTTCATACAAAGATAATCATGTGGTTCAAGTGATAATGAGTTTGTGATAATTTTTAGTGTGCATGGTTAGATTATGAGGTGTTTTAGTGGTGTTTAGGGGTGTTGTATTTTATAGGATGGTTCTATCTACATTAAGGATAAACTATATGGGAAATAGGTGTTTTCAAGTATTCAAAATGGTCTTTAGCTTGTTTATTTTGCATTCGGGGTGTTTCATGATGTTCCAAGATGGATTCAGGTTGGTACAGGTCTCTACAAGACTAAAAAGTCTAATAGGGTTCACCGGAGTTCACTTGAAAGAATTTGAAGAGGTTAGTACATTTTAATTAGTGGAGTAAGAAAGATAAAACTATTTTCAATATATTCAAAGTACTAACAAAATGTGCATGGAGAAGAGAAAAATTCTTGGTTCTTAGAATTTTTTGAAAATTTTGAGTGTTTGTGCATCTTAGTGTATTGTAGATAAGATAGGCATGGATGGAACTATTTCGTGTGGAACTATTGCTCCTACATGGTGTTCAAAGCCGCGAGACAAAGGTATTTTTGTTGTGTGGGTTTGGGACACTCATCAAGCACTAAGGCCCCTCGTAGCACTGTTTTCTTTGGCATCCCATATTCCCCACAAGCTTGGTCAACCCACATGCCAATGATTTTAGGAAAAGGAGAGAGAGGAAAAAGTGTTACGATGAAACGGATAGTGCGGGCACAAATTACATTGAGGTCACAAGTTCCAAAAAGGCTCATGTTTGCCAAAGGTCAAGATGTCTAAAATATAAAGGAGCAAGGAATATAGTGTAGTTCGGAGGGAATAGTGTTGTGGAGGAATGCGAGATGATATGTTCCATGTTCCTAAGTACCTCGAGTTCCCCAAAACCTGCAGTATTCACAAAATAACAGGAAGAGGGAGACATTATATAATGAAGTGGTGTATGAATAAATAGATATGTGAGAGAACAGATTCCATGTAGCATAAGTTCCTTGAGTTCCTAATTTACCTATGATATCCGATTAACACTAGAAACATGATTAAATGGTGTAATGAAATTTTTATAAAGTCTAAATTTTATTTTTAATGTGAAACGATAATTTAAGTCTTTAATTTTTCTTCCTCATGGGATCCAAATGACCACATTTCCATATTTCCCCCTGTGTCTAAATGTCAAATTTTTGGATTTTTGGAAATATATTTTTGTCCTCCACACCATTAAAAAGGAAAAGAATAATTACGAGGCATAATTGATTTCCGGATAGATATTTTTAATGTCTTGATCTATACATTTGACAACATTAGAAAAATTCCAAATAACATAAACAAAGCCATTTATTGGGGACGTTATTAAAATCGAGAGTGAAAGTGGATATATCTATAAATAATTTGCAACGTATATTCGATTCTCATATACCTATAAATGTAAGAAACTTGATTTTATGCACCAAATCAAATGTAGGTAGAGTGGAATGTGTATTTAAGAACAATTTTAAATCATAATATGCTATTAAAGAAAAGAGAGATAGAGCATGCAAGTTGAAGAAGGTTGCAAAAGAGAAAGAGAGTAAAAGAGCTCAACGGAAAAATTATCGATGTGATGAATGTTTGAAGAGAAAATAAAATTATAATAAGAGTGATGAATATCTTAGCAGAGAGAGAGAGAGATAGAGAGAATAGTGTGTGAGATAGAAAAGTGATCACAATCCATTGTTCAAGCAATACTAAATCAGTATAATCAAAATTCATTTAATATTTTTTATTCTAAGTGGGTGCTTAGATTATAGGGGTGGGTGCTCCTTGCAAGTTGTAGCTTGCAAAATCAACTAAGTGGGTTCTTAGTTTTATTCAAGTGGGTACTTGGAGACTCTGAAGTGGGTGTTTCATAGGTTGAGTGAGTTCTCAATAGAAACCAGAATCGTATATGCTTTGGAATTGATGTTCCTAATTAATATTTGGTTTCATAGTGGGATTTTCTCCCATTAAGGGTTTCCCACATAAATTTTTTGTTATGATTTATTCTCTCTTTACATGTGTTTGATCAAATGTTAATGGTACATTGCTATAATTAATCAAGAAACATTGTATTAAAATTGTTTAGAATTTTAATCTGCACTAATTCACCCCCTCTTAGTGCTTGTGATATGTAACAATTAGTATCAGAGTGAATCCTTTTGGTTTAATATTAACATCTTCAAGGAGATTGTCTCTTCAAAAGTATGGAATAAAATCAATCACAAGGTGAACTATCACTATCAAGATCACCTCTCTTCACTAGAACAAACTACACATTCTAGAGAATAAGGATGAAGACATATATTATGTCACTTGGATTTTATATATGGACATGTGTTGAGAATGGATATAATCCTCCAACCACTCCAATCACTTCTACAACAGAAAAGGTGGAATATGAATGTAACTCAAGAGCCATGAATGCCCTCCTATGTGGGCTAACTAAAACTGAATTTGTGAAGGTAATGCACTGTACCACTGCCAAGGAAATCTAGACTAAACTTCAAAGTATCTATGAAGGTGATGAAAAATTCAAGTTAGCCAAATTGTAGACCTACAAAGCCTAGTTTGAGAGTCTTAAAATGAAAGAGGATGAAAGTATTGCATCCTATATGTAGAGAGTAGATGAAGTGATCAACATGATCGAGGCCTTGGTGAAAAACTTGAAGAACCTATGGTAGTTCAAAATATCCTTAGATCTCTAACTCCTAAGTATGATGCAAAGGTTTCAGTGTGGAAGAATCCAAAGACATGAAAACATTAATAGTAGATGAACTACAAAGTATCTTATTAGCATATGAGATGAGGAAAGTTGGATCTAAATCTACCAAGAAGGAAGTGACATTCAAAGCCAAGAAAGAGACTCAATCCAAGAAATAAAAATAAGAATCAGACTTGGAGGATGGAGAAGATGATGAGAATATTGAATTAATGTTCGTGAGAAGACTAAGAAGAGGCTCAGGTAAGTATAAAGGAAAAATTCCATTTAAGTGTTTTGAATGTGGACAAGTAGGCCATTTTGATACTAAATACCCAAATAAGAATAAGGAAAATCAGTATGAATATGATGAAGAAAGATATAAAAAAATAAGAAGAAGATGAACTTCAAAAATAAATATGGTAAGAAGAAGTTTTTCAAGAACAAAATAAACTTCTACTCAAAGGATAAGTCAAGTGAATTTGATTCACGAACTCGTGAAGCTCAAAATGAGGATGATGAAAAGAAATTTGAATCTCTGTTCATGGCCATGGATATATTTGAGGAATGCAGATCCAAATGAAGAATACAATTGATTATGAAGACTCTGATGAAGAAGCAACAAATGTGAACCTAGAAGCCGAACTAGTATATGTGCTCTTAAAGAGTTAAAGTTGTGTAGATGAAAGAATCAAAAGTTAAGATGAACCTTGAAATATTATGAAGAAAAAATTAAAAAATTTGAAAGAAGAAAATTAATAAAGGGGAAGAAACAAATTAACTCAAATAAATAGAAGCTCAACTTGATATCTCTCAATCCTACAAGGCTAAGGAGGAAGAATGCATGATTCTAGAACTCTGACTTAAAACATCTAGAAACTGAATTAGAAAAATTGAATAGAAAAATCAAGATGTATGAGAAGCTAGAAAAGAGCTCAAATGTTCTCACTAATATACTGGGCACTCGTAGAGGGATATTAATGACAAATATGTAATAGGTTTTATGGAAGAATACAAAGAAGCTGAACTAGAAAAGAAGCAAGAGAACAAGACTATACCAACATCGGGAACCTCTCATTCTATAGATAAATAAGCCACCAAAAATTTTAAGAGGAAGAAAAATGATCCCAGAATCACCTATGCTATGAGGTACACAAATTATTTCTATGGTTATTTCTTTTCATGTAACTAGTTTGGACAAAAAGTTGATAAATGTAGAAGATATACTAGAGGATATGGAAGAAACTACAATTTTCCAAACACAAGAATGAATCACAACGTTGTTTGCTTCAAATGTCACAAGAATGGTCCCACATCTATGATGTGTAAATAATAACCTATTAAACAAAGAAAATGGGTGTATGTTAAAAAGGAATAATCCAACAAAATAAAAGAGTCTTTTTCAATAGTACAAACAAATTTTCATGTACAAGATGAAGACAAGATTTGGTATTCGATAGTGGCTGCTCCAGTCATATAATAGGATACAAAAGAAAATTTATCTCTTTATTAAACAATGCATCAGGACCTATTATGTTTGCTAACAATAACTCAGCTAACATTATGGGTAAGGGAACTTTGAGTCTAGATAATGACATAATAGTCACTGAAAATGTTCTTTATGTTAAGGGCCTCAAGCATAATCTTTTAAGTGTGAGTCAAATGTGTAGGAAAGGTTACAATCTGATATTTCATGATAAAGGTTGTGATATAATTAATGGCAAAACAAGAAAGAAAGTAGCTAAATCCAAAAGGACCAAGAATAACATGTATGTTCTCAAGGAAATAAATAAAGAAAAATGCTTCACAAGTAAAGTTGATGACAATTGGTTGTGGCACAGGAGATTGGGACATATGAGATTTGAAAATATTGTGAAATTAAGTGCTAAGGATGGTGTGAGACATATGCCAAAGATTGTAAAACCAGAAGATACACTTTGTAAAGCTTGCTTGCATGGTAAACAAATAAGAAGATCATTCAAATCTAAGGAGTACTCTACCACTAGACCTCTAGAATTGATTCGTACATATATTTTTGGGCCTACATGAATTGAAAGATTACAAGGATATGTATATTTCATGTTTCTAATAGATGACTTCACTAGAAGGACATGGGTAGCCTATTTGAAGCACAAATCAAAGCTTTAAACAAATTCAAATCCTACAAGGAGAATGAGAAGAATGCCAAAATTAAATGTTTAGGATCAAATAGAGGTGGAGAATTTTGGTCCAATGAATTTGATGAATTTTTCAAGAACATGGGATTTGAAGACAATTTTCAGCTGCTAGGACACCTCAACAACATGGATTTATTGAAAGAAAAAATAGAATTGTTCAACAAATGGCCAAAACTATGCTAAATGAATATAAACTTTCAGATACCTATTGGAGTGAGGTAGTCTACACAATTGTTTACATTCTAAAAAGAACTTAGTTACGAGTAAATAGTGATAAGTTACCTTATGAACCTTGGAAAAATAGGCCAACTAATGTGAAACACATAAGAGTCTTCTGAAGAAAATGTTATATCAAGAGAAATTAAGACAATATAGGAAATTTGAATCTAGGTGTGATGAGGGAATATTTCTTGGCTACTCAACTTATGCGCAAGGATTAGTTAGCTATGAAAAGAGAGTTATAAATAACACCTAGTAGTTCTAAAACAAAGCTAAACTAAAATCTATGCACCATCATGATTAGAGATTAAACAAGACTAATCTATCAAAATCTTTGTAGTAAAACATGAATAAACATCCAAACTAATATGCTAAGTAGATAATATCTATCTCTATTGAATGTTAATCAATGAAATGAACCTATTAAGATCCTTAGCAATCAAAGGGTTTATTGTATGTTTGAATCCCAAGGTTTCAAGAATGGAGTCTTGTCAATCCATGGCTACAAGACCACTTGACATATCTCCATATGGGTTCAAACTTGGATGGAGGAATTCAAGGAATGAAGATAGCTAACTCCTCTAATGGAAGAATTATCTAAGATGATAAAATGGCTATATTCTAGGCTCTATGCTCATTTAGGTGTAAGTAGAAAGGTAGGAGGGGGCTCCTTATATATCCCAATGGATAAAAGAAGCTTTGCATCCCTTTACATGTGGGATAATAGCAAGGTTGAGTTAGTTGGGGATGACCATGGTTGAAAGAGGGTTGAGTCAACCTTAGGAGAGTTTAGTTTTTCCTTTAGTGACTCATGGGGTTTGAGGGGATTTATTAATTAACCAAAATTCTTAATTAATAGGTTTGAAAGATTATAGAAGCTTTTTAGAAGAATAATTTGTATGATTTAGAGGATAAGAAGGATTTAATCAAATAAATGGCAACCTATTGATCTAGTAGAAGAGGAAACTTAATTAATTAAGAATAATTAATTAATTAAGGTAAAAAGGGGTTTAATTAATGGAAGATTGTTAATTTTCATCTTTGTTGGATAGAAGGTTCAATTAACTAATGTGATGTAATTAATTAATGAAGATGGAAGAGAAAATGTGTAATATTAACGATATGTCGCCAGTTTGTGGGAAGGGGTATAATTAGTAAAAATTTAATTATTTAAATTGTTAGGGATAATTCATAGGTGTCTACATTTTCCCCTCTTTAGGGTGGCATAAGTGATGCCACTTCAAAGATAGTAGATAGGTAAAATTTTGAAGGGATAGAAGAAAAATTAGTAGAAGTGAGAGATTCCCCCTCGAGTGTCAATGGGGTAATGAAAGAAGGAAATCGACGATCGAAAAAGGTGAGAGGAAAGGATATAATAATAGGTAGGGGCAGGATGCCCTAGGGAATTAGAAGAATAGTGTTGACAGGGGAATGATGATAGAGGAAAAGTGAATATGGTGAGATAGGAATGAGCTTTCATCCATTGTGTTAAAAATAACTTTTGTGTCATCATATTGCCAAGGATCTATGTCATCGGTCCTTATTAAAAATATAAGCATATGAAAAAAGTATAATGACATGAAAATCCATAATACAAACAATTTTCCATTGCTGAAAATGCTACCTCAATGCAACATACTAAAAGCAATGCAATACGAGAAGTAAACAAGCTCATTTAACAGGGAACAAGTACAAATACACATACTCAAACCAACAATGGTCAAGATTGTTGTACAAATGTTTTTTTATCAAGATGAAGATCCCCAAATGTTTGTGATTGATAAAAAGGGTTAAAAATGATGCCCCTAGCAAGGATACATGTGAGGGAAAAGGATGAAGGACACATGGTCCGATGATAAAGCTTTGTGCATAACAAAACAACATTAGGCAACTTGATGTGCCCCAAAGTACTGATGAAGAAAGCATGCTAGCTTTGTAAATGGTTGTAAATATGATGATCCATGAGTTATTTGATTTAGGAACATGTGAAAATACCAGCAAGATATGGAATAAATACCATGCACAAGACATAAGTTTCAACCGCTTGGAGTTGTTTACCCATTTTTGTAAATTTTTAATTTTTATAATTTTTAGGATTTGTGAATACACACACACACACACACACACACACACACACACACACACACACACACACATATATATACATATACATATATACATATATATATATATATATATATATATATATTGATTTTTTTTTGAGTTTTGGTTTTTGTGCTTTTTAATAATTTTTGTAAAATTTTGAATCTTGTAATATTTATGGATTTTTTATTTTTATGGAATAAAGTAGAAAATAGGAGGTCACCTAAAAGAAAGGAAATTTCCCCAAGGAGAAGAAATAGTTGGCACATAGAAAGAATATGCCCCGACACTACAAGAAATAACTAAAACTAATTATTTAATAAAAACAACCATCTTGGTGGATATAAGAAGTGTTAGAATGACCACGGCGTTCATAATAAGCCTTTAGGGCATCGCAACAGATAAAATGGTTAGATATACCCCTCCTGGGGTGGGATAAACCATCGTGAAAAGTTCATTTTTTGAGTGTGATTGATTTTTTACCATGAGCGATTTGAGAGTGAGAGGTGAGTGAGTGGGATGGTGCATGTCCAGAGATGATAGAGGAGAGGTGATGTCATTTAGGTGTATTGTTGGGAGGAGGATGAGCCGAGTTTATGAGTTCCTAAATTTTTATCGTTAAAGTTTTCATTTAATAGCATTAATTAACATTAATTAGGGTTAATTTAGGTGTCAAAAATGTGTACGAGCATCTAGGAGTGCGTAGGTGGTATTAGTGGAGTGTACACATTCAAAAAAATGTGTACGTGCATGCATACATGTAGAAATCATGTGTTCATCCCGCGTACACATCACATATGTGTATGTGCATGCTTAGGCATCAAAATCCTAGCGTACATAGGCCTAGGTCAAATGTGCATACACCTTAGTGTACACACTCAAACACATGCGTATGCGAAAAAGGGACACGTAAATGCTAGGTAGAAGATAAAATATAGAAGAGTAGGAATATGTACTTTGTCTAGGTGTGTACATAAGAAAATAGGCACATACATGCCCAAAAGGGCATGTAGGCACTCGAAGAGGAGGCATGTCAAATCTTGCTAGAAGAAAAATGTAAGAGTTTTTAGAGGAAAATGATGAAATTAGTTGATTGAGGGTTTATTTAGAAGAAAATAGAAGAATATAGAAGAAATGTTAGTTCTAACACATGTTGTGTTATTTTGGCAGAGCCGAATTCCCATTTTACGCATGAGAGAGCATCATACTCACTTGCGGCTATAGAGGCAACCTTCCGAACACAACATAGGTAGATGATGGATGTTCTCTTAAAGGTGATTGTGTTAGCCCATGTGGCTAGGATGCCTTCTATTTCCTTAGATCATGGCCTCTTGACAGCTTTGGTGGAGTGGTGGCACAAAGGTGAGCCAGTGCTTTCAACTCACAACAAGGAGATGACTATGACCCTCCAAGATTTTGGCGTATTCTTTTTGTGCCAATATAGGGGAAACTTATTGAGGACATAAGCAAAGAGGAGGATGTAGTGGACAACCTGGTTGAGGTCTTTGGTCACATTGATATACCTCGTCGAGGGATGATGGTTCATCTGAACCGTTGCATAGCTGATCCTAGTTTCCATTGTATGACAGTTTACATGATGGCTCTTGTCAGTGGATTTCTACTTATTAACAAGACATGAGCCACATTTCCTCTTATATTGATTAGCGTGATACATGGGATATTCTATGGTGAGTGCTATTATTGGGGCCCGTGCATCCTAGCACATTTGTATTGGGATTTACACCTCATCACTTATCATGGTCAGAACATCATGGGGCACATGACACTATTACCGATTTGGGCATGGGATCATATTTCTGTTAGTCACCCTATAGGTACTCTTTGAGTGTGAGATCCTGATGATCCATTAGTTATGGGATGGGCATCCATTGGTGATGATCTTCACGGGAACTAGGGTGATACATACTATTATTGAATATTTTTTGATGATATGCAACACCGTGACATAGTATGGCAGCTCTACTACCATTATCAATGGGAAAAAGATTCTTGAGCTCAACATAGCCATGGTGGAGCATTTCTTGATTGGAAGTTAGGGCTACATTATGGAAATATAAAGGGTGGAAAAGTGCCAAAGATAGTTTGGCATAGCTTAGGATGTGCCTGGTCCCGATATGTGGTATGCACGTAGGGCAGCCGAGAGATTTGACATGGGCCTGACTATTTATCCCGATAGATCCCGAGGTATCTTTGATGGGGTGGTGGCACTAGTATGGGCACCTTTAAGATAGGTCGAGATCCTAGGATCATGGCTCAAGATATAGAGATTTGTATCTCGATAATTCTACCATGACGTCTTACTATTCCACATGTTTTATTGGATGCCGAATTAGGGTTGCTTCGATGATGAGAATGAGCCTTTATAAGAAGGTGAAAATGATGAGTATGATGATGATGATGATGATGATGATGATGATGATGATGACCTTGATGGTGGTGGTGGATAGGGTCCTCCATCTCTACCTTGATAGAGATAGAGACATGTACCCATTGTTAGATAGGTACAGATGCCTCAAGTAGGAATACCGGTTGGTATACATTTTACTTGACAACATGTGGCAACACATATAGTACCACATGGTCCTCCTCCATGATCTAATTTATAGAAATGTCTCATGCCTAGCCCACCACATAGTCCACTGAGAGGTGGAGGGGATGGTGATCAAGGATATGTAGTTGCATTACAATAGTAGTTATAATAGGCTATAGTAATCCATCTTGAGGTGGTGGCTGAGAGGGACCAAGCTTAGGCCCAAATACATAGTATTACTACAAAGAGAGATCGAGCCATAGCACATGCCACCCGGGGAGGTAGCGGAGATCGGTGATGTGGTTCCAGTGAGATTCAATGGCTTGCTTCATAGAGTGCATATATTATGGGATTTTTACAATAGTCCCAGTCATAGACATAGGCTGTTATTGTAGAGATATATTGGGTCACATTGGAGAGGGGGTGATTGATAGCTAAGATATCGGTGAGCTAGGCCAAGATGGTGAGGGTAAAAGCCATGTTGGCTTCATTCTGGTGGAAATATGGGGCTACAGTGATGTTGCATGTATTCATGGACTTGGCTACAACCAATGGTAGGGCCTCCTATTATAAGTCCCTCTACTATGAGGTTGTTCCAGAGGTCCAGAGGATACCCAGTTTCAATGAGTAGTCAATGAGAAGGTCACCAAGGCCTGAGGCATCAACAATATCTATGGATAAATCACAAGATCCCCAAACAAGGAAATAGAAAGGAGATCCGAGCACTTGTCCGATGACACCTCCTCAAGGTCATATCCCTCCTAGTCGTGATGAGGGATCGAGTCATATGTGACTCCTTTGACATAGATTCATCGATGTAAACATATTGGATGTATGCCTCTTATGAAGGATTCTTTTTTACCTATGTACATGTTATTTTGGATTGTATTCCTCTTATGTAGGCTCTTCTTTTTATCGATGCCCTTGATGGCATATTTTGTATCGATGATTTATATTCTCATGAGATAGACATTATTATACATATATATGGACATTTATATTATTCATGGTGACTATTATGGTTATGGATGATGATTTATCATGATGTTGTTTGATTGTATTTCTTATGTATGTATCATGATGGATATTGATGATGTATCACATGTGTTTTATTTTTATGATAGATCCATAGATGATGTCAATTGTATTGTACATGTGATTTTATAGATTAGTGTATAGGATGATATGATGATATTGGTGCGGGGGATATATTTTGATATTTGCGACCCTCTTGCCCCCATTGATGATACAATATGTGATGATTAGCTTAGTATACATGTATGATGTAGAATTAGCATTTTATTTATATATGATGTATAGATGATGTTAGATGTTGATGATATAGATGGAGATATGATGACGTGATAACAAAACTATGTACAAGTAACAAACAAGCACAAAAAAATGCTAACAAATCTACCAAATATACACATTAAAACAACTGTAAGCAAAGAAACTATGTACAACTATTTACAAGCATGCAAAAACATACTCCATAAACACACATATAAATAAATCTGGTCTAAACAAGAAAAGATAAATTTGAAGTTGTATGTTTAAGCAATAAAGTAAGAATGTACAAGTAAAAACTATACAAACAATGTACATGCAACCAAACAAGTAAAGAAACAAAATAAAGAAACAAAGCAAGTAAACTAAAACTATGTTTTTGTGATACTATTTTTAATGTGTTTTGCATTGTTTTTGGGAGTTTTGTGAAAAATAAAATCTATTATTTTTGTATTTTCCATTTTTCTATTGTTTTGGATTTTTCAAGTATTATGTGAATTTTTTTGGAGATTTTCCATATATTTGAAATTTTTTTCTATTTTAAACATATTTGAATGTTTTTGAAATTTTTAAGGGTTTCCAAAGCTATGTACGGAAAACCAAGAAACATGGATGCCCCCAGCGTTATATAAGAATATACAAAGGCAGGCACCGGTGTTATATGCAGGAAGATAAAAGTGTGAAGGTACTGGACCAACATTAGAAGGGGAAGATACAATGGCAGCCCCTTCACCAATTTATAAGAGGAGAATCAGTTAGATCAAGGCTTGACATGATAGGTTCACAAAGAATCTCGGATGTAGGTGTGGAACTAGCCCTAGGCTAAGTAAAATTACCCCTAGATATAGGATGCTTGTGAACAAAAAATCCTCCTAGGGCTGGAAACCATTTTTCACCAAGGGACCTATCCAAAGTGCTAAAATTGCATGGTTTTCACATTTGGATGACTTGTTTTCTCTTTTCTTTTTCTCTTTTTTGATTTTTTTGTATTTTTAATAATTTTCTACTTTTTGGTTGTTTCATGATTTTTGTGCCATGCTCAAGCATAGAACCGCTTGAGATGCATGGAATTCATGGGTTCATGGATCTCATCTCCATTAGGATGGGAAATTTTGTATTTTTCTGACCCATATTTGGCCACAATGACATAAGGTCCTAACCAATGAGGTTCGAACTTTCCTTTCTTCTCTCTTTTTACCCTTATGTTGAACTGGTTCTCTTTCATTACCAAATATCCAACCTCAAACTGATGAGGTATGATCCTTTTGTTGTAGTTTTGTGATACTCTGTTTTGATACACCTTGAGATGGTTGAGGGCGTGGATGTGTCTTTCATCTAGGAGCTCTAATTTTGTGATCCTAACCACTCTATAATACTCATCCTTATCTAGGTAATCCCTTAGATATATTCTTAGAGAAGGGAGCTCAATCATTAATGGGATTATAGATTTAATTCCAAATACTAGGGAGTAGGGTGTTGTATAAGTAGGAGTGAAAAGGAATTCCTATAAGCCTAGAGGGTTGGGTGAATTTGTAAATTCTAGTTATGACCTACCTTACTCACCATATTCTCCATGATTTGAACCAATGTTTTTTTATTGGCTTCTTCTTTCCCATTACCTTATGGGTAATATGGCATGGACCACTTTAATATTATTTGAAAGTGATGACAAATATCCTTTACCATCTTGTTCTTGAATGATTTTCCATTAACAATAACAATGGCAAAGATGAAAATGCCATACTTCCAAATAAGGTGATTCATAATGAATTTTGATATTTGAGCACCTATAACATATGTCAATAGAACAACCTCCACCCACTTAGGGAATTATTCTATGGTTGTGATAATTTTGGTATGACCATCGATGACGTAAGGGTGAGCTTCCTATTAAGTCTAATCCCCATTTAGAGAATGGCCATGGTGTTATTATTGGCTGTAAAGGTTGTGATGGTGCATGAATGAAATTTCCATAATTTTGACATAGAACACACTTTCTTACATGATTATAGCAATTTGTCTCCATAGTAGGCCAATAATAGCCTACCATTAAAAACTTCTTTGCTAATACCATTCTATTTGTATGGGAGCCGCACACTCCTTCATATACCTCCTTAATCGCTTGAATTGACTCTTCTACATCTAAGAAATGCAATAGATTTCCATCATAGCCATGATGATAAAGTGTACCTCTTAGGAGGGTGTAATGGGCTATTTGGTGGATAAGGATTTGTTTTTTGGAATGGGTAATGTCATGAGGAAAGGTACCACTTTGGAGGTAGTTAAAAATATGGGCATACCATGGGGAGTGGGGACCAACAACTTCACATGCTAGGAAATAATATGGCATGTCATATGTAGGATGATGTAGATTTTCAACAAAAAATGGCCTATCATTATTTTCTGGAGGAATCCGCAACATAGAACCCATTGTTTCCATTGCATCTACAGATTGGTTTTGTGCCCTTGGAATTTTTTCAAAGGTGATGCACACAAAATATTCATTAAGAGTTTCCACCAACTTTCTATATGGGATGATTTTTTCATCCTTGACCTTGTACTCATCGTTGACTTGCTTGATAATTAGTTGTGAGTCACCCACAACCTTAATGTGGTGGATATTCCACTTTATAGTCAGCTTCATCCCAAAATGAGTGCTTCATACTCTGTAATGTTAGTGGTGTAAGTAAATCCAAGTTGAAAATCTTACGGATGGGGTCTCTGAAGGAGTGATTAGCACAACACCTACTCTTGAACCATGAAACATAAATGATCCATCAAAGTGTACTTTCCACATGACATATTATTCAATATACATCAATGATGCATCAGGTAGATCCAAACTCATAGGTTTTGTTCTAGGTAAGGGTGCTTCTGCCAATTGGTTAGTGAGCACCTGTCCTTTGACTAATTTTTGTGTACATACTCAATGTCAAATTCACTGAGTAGAATGATCCAATTATCCATCCTACCAATAAGAGCGGGTTTTGAAAATATGTATTTGAGAGGGTCAAACTTATATATAATCTTGGTTTTGTTATTTAATAGGTAATGGAAAAGTTTTTGGAAGGTAAAAACCATAGCCAAACAATCCTTTTCGATTTGGGGATAGTTGAGCTCATATGAAATTAGGGTACGACTGAGATAGTACACTACTTTTTCCTTTTGGCTTATTCCATACTTGAGAAAACAATGTGCCAATAACAAACTAGGTTGCAAATATATATATAACAAAATTGGTTCACCTGGGGTTAGAGGCATGAGGACTAACAGATTTTCTAAGTATTTTTTGAGCAAGGAAAGGGAATGCTACTACTCTGGTCCCCAAATCAATTCAATATCTTTCTTAAGAAGATGGATAAAAATGACATTTTTCGACAAGCTACAAGATAAAGCGATGGATAGATTATATTTTCCTTGTAATATGTACAACTGTTTGATGTTATTGGGAGGAGGAATTTCAGTAATAGTAGTTACTTTAGTTGGATCTACCTCAATCCCTCTTCTTGATACAATAAATCCCAATAGCTTTCCTTACAATACCCCAAAAACACACTTCTTTGGATTTAACTTGACCTTATATTCTCAGAGACATTCAAAGATACACCTCAATACTTCAGGATGATATTCTCTGGTCTTTTATTTCCCTAGGATATCATCTACATAGTCCTCCATGATGTCATGAAGCATATCGTGGAATATCATTGTCATTGTTCTTTGATAAGTTGCACTGGCATTTTTGAGGCCGAAGGGAATTTCCTGATAATAGAATGTCCCCAAAAGGGTTGTAAAGGTTGTCTTGTGCTGATCTTCTTCTACTATAATGATTTTGTTATATCTTGAAAATCCATCCATAAGAGATATCATTTCATAGCTTTGTAGTTGATTAAAAAATAATGTCGATATTAGGAAAATGAAAATATTCTTTTGGACATGTCTTGTTGATTTCTTGAAATTTTGTACAAATTTTGATTCCAACGAGTTTCTTTTATACTAGAACTACGTTTTATATCCACTCGAGTAGTCAATGTGTCTAATGAACCTTGTTGCTAGCAGTCTCTCTAACTCCTCTTTAACCGTAAGGGCCACTCATGGATGTATTTTTCTTAGCATATGTTTAGTAGGCTTTACGTCGCATGCACTACTAAATTGTACACCACCAAAGTTGGATATAAACTTAGAATATATTCATAATACCATGTGAGTATATCAAAAATTATTTGAGAAGCATGGTGAATGTATTTTATTCTTGTGCTAAAATTGATGCTTCCAACTTGACTATCTTTGGGGTTTCTTATGTTCCAATATTCACATCAACAGCTCCTCTACGAGAATTTATGACATATCCTCCATACCTCCATACACGTAGGATCGGGAGGAAGGTTGAGATCTTATTCCAAGGGTGTCTCTATGATATTTTAACCCTCAACATGGTCACTTCAATTGTTAATTGATTTCATTACTTGTTGGTTAGTGAGCACCTCATTAAGGTTTTCATCGTGTGACTTGGGTGTACGTTTTTGCCAAGGCTTTTATTTGGAACTTTTACACTCAATTTTTCTTAAATTTTGTTGAACACAAAGTTCATCCTCCTCTCTAAGTATGCAAAGTATCTAATTCAATGAAGAAACCCTTCTTATGATCTCCGAAAGGAATGGTATCACCTATGTTCATTAATTTTGCAATAGGTTCATTATTCTCAAAGAGGTCCAATGGCATATGATGTTGTTGGTCCTAATCGACAAGGGTAGGGTATACAAGGTCAATTTTAGGATCAATGGGGGTTATGGTAAGGATAATGGTATCTATGAAAAGGTTCATGGAGGAAATATCCTTGTATTGGATACAATGTGAATCTTTGTCATTATTTGAATAAGTAAATATATCCTTGCACTCAAAGAAGGTAGCATCTTGATCCATGGGATGTGACCCATATGGATAAATACCAATACCATAGCATTCTATTTTGAAATGTGGAAGTGGGACTAGTTCTCTTGCTCCTTGTTTAAAATTTCCACATCTGAGTCCTTTTTAGCCCATGAAATACATCATTCTACTAGATTTGGCATATTCTAGGGTTTCATAGCAGGTAGGCTTAGTGTCCTCGGGGACCCAAGTTATAGGTGGGTCCAACAATTTATCTTCTACAAGTAGTCCACTAGGTAATAGTTTCCCAATTGTAATTTCATCTTTATGCCATTTAAATCGATATTTGCACCTTGTTCTTGTTTTTGGTGACAAAAGCATATCTGAAACTAGGAGAGCCTTTTTGCACACTTTGTATTCTCCACAACCATACTCAAGGATTTTAATCTCTTATGAATCAAAGGGATAAGTATATGTAAAATCCTCACAAATAGAAGAACTTAGGAGTCTAAATCTACCCATGATTCATGAGCTTCACTAAAGGGGAATAGTAATATTGGTGGAGGGACATGTATATATACCCCTACATGTAAATATGTTGAGAGATCTATAGTGAGTGGATGGTTATGGATCATCTTGAATGGTAACAATGTGTCCCTTACATTTGAATTTAATACACTGATAAAATGTTGATGGTATGGCTTACATCGCATGAATCCATGGGTCTCTAAGAATCATATTGTATGGAATTTCTAAATCTAAGACATGAAACTTCATGTTGTGGCAAGTAGGCCCTACTTCTATTGGCAGTGTTATTGTTTAGGTTGAATCCCACTCTACATTGTTGTATGTGGTTTTGGTGATAATGTGGGACTCTATATCTTCTTCTGCATCCCAAATATTTGATTAGTTTCAATGTGCATATATTAAATTCTGAACCATTTTCCACAAGTACCCTCTTTATCTTTCAATGAGTAACAAATACTTCTATATAAAGAGGAAGGTTATGTGTATGATCTTCGTTAGGGATTTCCTTATGGTTAAAAGTAATGTGTTCACTTAGTGCAATGTTTTCCACCACATCTTGTAGGTGTGAAGCATATAATTCTATTGACACTCCTAACCAATGGAGGGTTTGGTAAAATATGTCTTTATGTACATTTGATATCTTGAGAAGATCTAAGATTGAAATATTAGTAGATGTCTTCTCAAGTTTCTCTAGGATATTGTACTAACCATCTTGAGGGGTAGACAGAGGAGGTTCTGAGATCATGAGATGAGCACACCTTGTTACCATAGTGCAATATTTTCCCTTGATCCTAATGGTATTCACAAGCTCATCGAAGAGTGAACACATCTAATGAGTGATTCGTAATGATTGTTATCACTTTTGGTATACAGATAGTTTTTGGATTTCTAAATTTGGGATGAATCTCCCTAATCCAACTTTTTCTCACTTGGTTTATCATGTTTCAGAATGGTTCTTTGAATATTCCCATCTTTTGATTGGGTGTTTGATTTGACTCTGGTGAATTGAATTCTATCTCTCCACTATCAATGAGATCTTGGATGTAGTGGCGGAGTCTTAGAAACTTGTCTATCTTATGCACTTTGACACAATGAAATTCACAATATTTATGCTCTTTGTACCATGAAGGTTTAGGATCATTGTCATCAAAGGGTTGCATTATAGGATATGTCACCATGTGGAATGCATCTAATTGTTTCAAGATCACGTAAAAAATAATCAGTAAGAGGAATGAATGTTATATTCTTGGTTAGTGGTTAGATCGACCCTTTGGTAAGTTTAAAAGGTTGACCAACTTGGAATACTTGTATACATTTGGAATCCATGATTCTATATCCAACCACATTATTGTTTTTGTTAAATATCTTTGGCTTGTTTTTTGGTTTGGTCGATTGATTAACATTGGAAGATGATTTTATTGATCCTTTTGTAATGAGGATTTTTCTATTTATATTCCCTTCTCAAAGACCTATTCAAAGCTCCAAACACAATGCAGTTTTAAATGAAAAGTGATGTCGAATTTTAAATTTGGTACAAATATGCTAACAAGTTACTTTTTGGGGATTGAGCAAGGGAAGTGGCTAGCTAGCCCCCGCCATCATTGTAAGAAATTTTTGAAGGTTTCATTTGGACATTTTTAGTGTTACATAATTCTACCATGGTTATGTCACTTTCCATATTGTATGATAAATGTCACACAAATATTTCTAATAGTTTAGGCCATGTGAAGATAGACCCATGAGGTAAGCGAGTAAACCATTCCAAGGCTTGTCCTCCTAGACTTTTGGAAATATTTGTATGAGGTAATTTTCATTGTAGGCCACTTCTTGGCATGCTATGTAAAAATATTTCACATAATCAAGTTGATCATGTTTCCCTCTATGCCTATCAAATTTTGGCATGTCAAATTTCTTAGGAAAGGGTTGAAGAAACATAGCCTTATCAAATGGATGGGGGCATAACTCTTCATATTGATACCTTTTGTTATTTCCCCCATTACTTTCTTGAAGGCTTGTGAGTGTTTCTTTCATAGATTTTAGTTCTTATGAAAGAAGTTTCTCTTTAGTGGGGGAAGTTGACATATACATGCGACTATATTTCGATGTTTCTCCCTCTTGGTTTTCTATGTGAAGTTCACTATTTTTTACCTTAGGTTTCTCTCAATGTACATTTTTATTTGTTTCCTTTTGTACATGAGATGTTAGTAAAGCTAATTTTCGACTAAGGTTCTAATTTTTTTGGTATAGTGACTTCCTCATGATTTTCTTCTTCATCTTCATTGAATGGGGGTTGTTCCACGTTTTCATGTTCTATTCTTACTCTACGTGGTATCTTGATGAGTGGAATTTTATAACCCCCTGTGTTGTCATTTCCTACATTTGATGTGGAAGCATGTCCATGTGTTAAGATGTCATCCATGTTGATGAGAAGTGGCTCCTCCTCATTAGCCTCATTTTTGGGTGGAATAGTTTCATGTTCTGTTGGCATTCTAGCACATAATTCCATCACTCTCGTAATAGCCCTATATTTTTTATGAAAATTAATTCATCTAATAGGGCAGATCAAATTCAAACTCCGCACGTGGTGATCCTACCTCATCACCACTATGATCTACCATTTCTTTTATTTATTTTTCTATGGAAAATATGGGCCATAAATCATGACCAATAAAGGGATTTGACCCTTGTTTGTTTGATGTTTCCCATGCTTTTTTCAATTGCTTGTCTTTTAGCTCCCAGTCTTGTTTTGGGGGCCATGATGAATAAGAATTTCACTAAGGTGTTTTAAATTTGTTCGAAAAGGTATTGGTCAAACCTAAGTGAAAATTTATGAATGTCAAATAATTTCAATAGTTTAAAGTGATTTCTCTAAATGAATAAGTCAAAAATGACAAACAAGACACAATCACACAATGTTTTTTCAAAACCAATGAATCAAATGAGGTACTTCCTATGTTTTTCTTGAGTGATAGTTGACACTCGAGATGATCAACAAAATGTCACCACTTATGTCAAGTTCAAAGAAATGAACAAGGCATAAGTAATAATAAGAGGTTGATATGATCCCCAAAAAAGTATACTAAAAGTGAGCTTGAATCCAATCAAGACCTATACCCCAAAAAGTGGAAGTTACGAGTATGAACAATGCAACAATACCACTAATATATGTTAACCAAACTTTATGGAAAAGTAAGATATTAATATCAAAATAATATTGATATGATGTACACAAAGGTAACAACAACACATTTTAATACCAAGGTAATGTTTGAAATAAAAATAATGTGAGATAATACCAAGGAATATGTTCTACCATAAGGTCATGGTGAGCATCCCCTTCTTCCTACCGATGTCTCGACTAACTCTTTGATGGATTTCCAGCATGAGAAAGATGAGATGCATCTGCATGAAGGGCTCATCCTCTCGATGTTTGAAAATGGGAAACATGTTCTGATCTCTTCTTTGAAGGATAAGGCATAAGAGGATGACCTCACTCTTGTGGAATTACTTACTAAGATGAAGGCTAGGAAATGCAAAAATGTGGGGAGGATTTTGGTAATTAAATGGGTGAGGAAGGTCATGGGGAAGCAAGCACCTCAAGAAAAAGATTTTGGGATGGTAATTTAAAGGGTTTAAAGGATTTGAGTATAAAGGTGAAGTACTTAGAAGGGGTGCTTCAAGTGATGGAGGAAATGAATGTTTGTCAAAGGGAAACTATGTTATATTTCATTAACGCTTCTAAGAAAATTTTCTCTACTTAGGTGAAGTCCAAGAAGAAGTTTTTGTAGCTAGAGTACCAGGTCAAAAAGCTAAGTGATAGGTTGGAAGGGATAGAGGAGGGCACCAAACGAAGGAACTTTAACTTGCGTATCAGTAGCTCCGAGGACAAGATGGAGGAAGAGATAAATGTCAAGGGTGCTAAGGGTGCTGAAACCAAAGACAGTCACGATGGTAGCAGTGAAGGATCTCTAAATAATTAGCTAGTGGTTTTAGAATGTTGGCAGAATTTTAGTGAACTTCTGATGTTTTTAGTTTTGGAGACTGGTTCTCTTTCTCTCTTTTTTTCTCTCTTTTGTACAAATTCCTATTCTTGAATGTAAGAGTTAAGCATGTTTAACTCCTTTCTTGGAATTTTCCATTTCCTTCTTATTCGTGGGTTTCTGTTCCTCATTTTGTAATGGCCCCGAGAGATGTTCCCTGTTTTTACCTTATCTAATAAAAAGAGTATACCAAGGAATTGTTAGAATGTGTGTAGTGTAACATTCTAATCTAGAAACTTAGGCCAAGTTTGTAAGAAACAAGACATAAGTATCAAAATTGTTAAGATATGATACAATCAAGATAACAGATTCAAAGGAGAATTAAGGTGATGAGTCAATCCTAAATAAATGACTGCTTGACTTGGGTACCAAGATCAAAAGGATACCAATGATATGAAAATGTCTCAACGCACTTTATGCATTTAACAACTTAGCCACAAACATAGATGAGCATAAATGAACAAAAAAGTAGTGAATACAATCAATTAGCAACACAAAGCTAATCACTCTTCTTTTATCAAAAAAATGTCAAAAGTAAGTGAAGGAAGTAGATAAATTCAGGTTGAAGAGATTTTGACCTCACTTCGATAGAGTTTCACCTCACCTTAGGGCGAGTGAAAAACTAAGAAAAAGTAATCCTTCATAGTTTCTGTGATGAATGATGCACCATTTTAACTTTAATGGAATCTCCTCTTGTTTGACCAACAAGGTTTTGATTCCAATAAATTTAACCCTTTACGATTGATCTTAACTCAAATTGGTTTTGATATGGTCAAAGTTGGCTCCTGGATAAGATAGCTTCCTAGGTGGTTCACTTAACTAGGTGTCACAAGTTATCTAAATGTGATTTCATTTTTCCAAGGTTTCCCAAAGTAATCCTTCATAGTCTCTATGATGAATAATGCGCCATTTTAAATTTAATGTAGAATCTCCTCTTGTTTGACCAACAAGGTCTCTATTATGAGAAATTTAACCCTTTACGATGTATCTCAACTCAAATTGGTTTTGATATGGTCAAATTTGGCTCTTGAATAAGATAGCTTCCTAGGTGGCTCACTCAACTAGGTGTCACAAGTTATCTAAATGTGATCTCATTTTTCCAAGGTTTCCCACAGAGTATCCCAACTTTACTTTACCCCCTTCAAGCACAGTGGGCAATAAATGAGTACATCATGTACTCTCATTGGTATCACGATACAAATAAATTTGATGCTAAATCTCATGAAGGTAAAACTAGTCAAGTATGTGTCTAGAGAACTTCCCATTTCATGCACAACGTTCCCTTTTGTGTGGATTACTTTTGGGTTCTTAGGACCACCCTAATGTTTGTAGCTTAAGGATTATGTCAAAGGGATTATGTCCTAGTTAAGCGGAAGGTGTTTACCCTAATCCAAACCTATAAATATACTCTTTTGATTATGGTGTTTTTTTTATCTTTTATTCTTAATCTGATTTGCTTGAACACCATTTGGAAACTTGCATGGAAACTGTATTAGTAGTTTTGTTTTGTCTTGATCCTCCATTCTTTAGCAAGCATTTAGGTCTTGCACGATGTATTTAGTAGTTTTCCATACACATAAAGAGGATAAACATCGTTAATGATTCTCAAGATCATCCTAAGACGTAAGAGAAGAGCATACACAACGTAAAATCCAACTACAAAATAAAAATGGAAAATACTCGATTCAAACACAATTTTTTTCATTTTAACCAAATTTGACATTATTTTTAGACATTTTTAAAAGAAAAAAGAGATATCTAAATCATTTCTGATTCCCAATATCACCTAGAAGGTGCAAGGGAATAAAATGCATGACTTTAATCTCATGATTAAGCATGCAATGTTCATTTAACCCTTTAAACAAATCAAATTAGCAAAGACATACAAATAAACCCTGCAAAACATAAGTTAATCTTCAATTAAAACCTACAAGGAGTCAATAAATCTAGAAAAAATGCTTTTAAAAATTTTAAAGTGAATCTCAAATCCAAACTGTGATTTGTACGCTCAAATTTGGGTGTGTACACCCGATTTAGGATGCGTAAGCACCTTTATGGAAACCAAGAGTGAGATAATGGGTATTCAACCAGAGAGTTATGCACACTAGAATTTGGATTTGGACATGCCTCTATGGAAATCGACAGTGAGCTAATGGGTATGTGGACATAGAGATATGTACGCATAACAGTTGATGGATATGCTTGTAGAGTAAAACAAGGTCAAAGTAGAAGTACTACTAGATGTATACGCTCAAATATGACCACCTACATTTGGGTTTAGATGCATATGCTAGAAGACACAAAGCCAGAAAAACATAGAGGACATAATAGTCATGTACATTGGTAGTAATATGTATATGCTAGACTTTGATTCATACGGTAGCCTAACAAAAAAGCTAACAGGGTACAATTAACAAAAGGATATATACGCTCGACTTATGTTTTGTACGATAGCATTTATAGGTGTACACTTAGGTTTTAATGTGTACACACCCCTTACAAAAAAAAAAAATTTGTATGCCTATACCTAGAGATGACGTCAAGGAACATGGGAAATGACATAGAAACTTCAAAAAAAAAAAAATTCTCAAATTAACTCAAATCAAAGAGTAACCCATCACAATAAATCACTTATGTGAGATCTAATTCATATAAATATGATGAAACAAACTATTAATCTCAATTTATTTCATATTTTCATGATATGGGTTAGTAAAAACATGAGAAAACTAGAAAAATTCATTAATATCATAGGGACTATGGATCTGTCCCACCGGGCGTGCCAAATATGTGCAAGAATTAGTTAGCTATTCAAAGAGAGTTAGAACTAACACCTAGTAGTTCCAAAACAAATTTAAACTAAAATATATGCACACTCATGTGTAGATCTTAAACAAGACTAATCTACCAACATATTTTCATTATAACATGAATAAACATCTAAACTAATATGCTAAGTAATTAATTTATATCTTTATTGAATGTTAATCAATGAAATGAACCTATTTAGATCCTTAGCAATCAAAGGGTTGATTTTATGTTTGAATCCCAAGGTTTAAATAATGGAGTCTTGTCAATCCATGGCTATAAGACCACATGAAACACCTCCATATGACTTTAAACTTGGATGGATGAATGTAAGAAATGAAGATAGCTAGCTCCTCTAATGGAAGAATTCTCTAAGATGATAAAATGGCTATAGTATAGGCTCTATGCTCATTTAGGTGTAAGTAGAAAGGTAGGAGGAGGGCTCCTTATATAGCCCAATGGATAAAATAATCTTTGCATCCCTTTACATGTGGGATAATAGCAAGGTTGAGTTAGTTGGGGATGACCATGGTTGAAAGAGGGTTGAGTCAACCTTAGGAGAGTTTAGTTTGTCCTTTAGTGACTCATGGGGTTTGAGGGGATTTATTAATTAACCAAAGTGATTAATTAATAGGTGTGCAAGCTTATAGAAGTTTTTTTAGAAGAATAATTAGTATGATTTAGAGGATAAGAAGGATTTAATCAAATAAATGGTGACTTATTGATCTAGTAGAAGAGGAAACTTAATTAATTAAGAATAATTAATTAATTCAGGTAGAAAGGGGTTTAATTAATTAAAGATAGTTAATTACCATCTTTTCTAGATAAAAGGGTCAATTAAATAACATGATGTGATTGATTAATGAAGATGGAAGAGAAAATGTGTAATATTGATGATATGTCAAAAATTTGCAGGAAGGGGTATAATTAGCACAATTTTATGTATTTAAATTGCTAGGGCTAAATAATAGGTGTCTACACAACTATTATTAAAGCCTATAAATGCTACAATAATAGACTAAAGAAAATTATTGAGAGAACAAATGTAAAATTTGATGAATCTTATCCATCCAAATCAAGCACCCAACCCAAGGACAACCATAAATATCAAGAAGATGGTGAAGAAGTGGAAGAAAGACAAGACACCAATAATCCCTCAAGACAAGTCAAGAGGGATCATCCACTAAACTAGATCATTGGAAGAAAAGAAGGATGTATTATTATAATACGAAAACTAAGAGATCAAAAAAACCATGAAGACATATAACTCTTATCAATGATAGAACCAAAAATGTGGCGTAAGCTAGCAAAGTGATCAACATTGGGTGGATGATGTGAATGAAGACCTTGATCAAATTAAAAATAATGAGACTTGGGAGCTAGTACCAAGACCAAAAGACAAGAATATGATAGGAACAAAATGGGTGTTCAAACAAATTAAATGAGAAAGGAGAAGTAACAAGAAATAATAGAAGACTTGTATGCAAAGGCTATACACAAATGGAAGGAATTGAATTTTATGAAATGTTTTCACATATGGTAAGGATAGAACCAATCAAATTATTCTGGAATATGTAACATACAAAAAAATAAAATGTTTTCAGATGGATTTCAAATCAGATTTCCTAAATGGACATCTAAGTGAAGAGGTATATATTGAGAAACCTGATGGATTTTATCTAGTTAATGACAAAGATTATGTATGCATGTTGAAAAAGGCTTTGTATGGACTCAAAAAATATCTTAGATCTTTGTACAATAGGTTGGACACATACCTCATTGAGAAAGGTTTCAAAAAAGGTGTGGTTGATAGTAATATTTATATCAAAGAATAAGGAGACCATTTACTCATTGTCATTTTGTGATGATATCATATTTAAAGGAGATAATGATAAGATGACTTATGAATTTGCTGATTTGATGAAAGAAGAGTTTGAAATGTCTATGCTTGGGGATCTCTCATTCTTCCTAGGCTTACAAATCAGTCAAATAAACCAAGGTATCTTCATATCCCAAACTAAATACATAAAATAAATTCTTAAAAGGTTCAGGATGGAAGAATTCATACCTATTGGAACACCAATGGAAGTGGGTTATAAGCTGAGAAAAGATGATAGCTCACCAAAAGTTGAAAAAACTTTATACAAATCTATGATAGGCAATCTCCTCTACTCCACTGCATCAAGACATGATATCATGCAAGTTGTGGGTATAGTTTGGAGATTTCAAGAAGATCTAAGGGAAACCCACTTCAAAGTAGTCAAAATAATTCTAAGATACCTCATGGGAACACTGGAATATGGACTTTGGTAACCCAAAATCAATGAATTCAACATAAAATCATACATTGATGTTGATTTGGCATAGAGTATTGATGACATAAAGAGTACAAGTGGTGGTCCTTTAATTTTTGGTAAATGTATGGTATCCTAGTTAAGTAAGAAGCAATCATTAGTGGCACTCTCAACATGTGAGGCAGAGTATATAACAGTTGTAATGTGTTGTACTCAAGTTCTTTGGATGAAACAGACATTGGAGGATTATAAGGTAAAATATGATAGCCCAATTTCTTTATTTTGTGATAGTACTAGTGTTATAAGTGTCTCCAAGAATCTTGTGTTCCACTCAAAACCAAACACATCCCAATCAGATTTCATTTTTTGAGGGAACAACTAAATGACAAGAAAATTATCCTTGAGTATGTAAGTATAAATGAAGAGATTGCATATCTAATGACTAAGCCACTACCATAAGAAACATTTGAGAACCTGAGGAATGAATTGGGGGTCATTCCTAATCCCACCAGAAATTAGAAAGTGTTGAGACAACATAAGGGAGAAATTTCATGCATTATCAGCTCCTAATCTATGTAATGAAGAATTCATGTGAAGGGGAACTAGTCTTCTAGCTCATTTAACTGGTTTTGCTTTGGAAAATATTTTTCTAAGTGAGTTTTTCTTGGCATTGTACCTCTTATACTATTTATTATTCATACTACCATACTAATATATCAGATCATACATGATTTGACATACTTTTTATCTTTCTAACATGCTAACAGGTGCTTCATGTGTAGAATTTTCTTTGCAAGAACTATTTTCCACCATGGTTTTCTGATACTTTTCTTGCTATTATTTTCCATTGTATGTCATTGTTTGCTTGTCTATGTCATTTTTCTTGTATGCACAATATATGCCTTTAGTTGATTCGGCCCCGATTGTCTTGTAATGTTGTGAGCGATGTCCCATGTTTGCAACCTGCTTTGTGTGGTCTACATTATCTTATTTCTTACTAGATTACACATTGTCATCTATATGTGTCTTTATATTGTTTGCACTAACACATGATTTCAAGCCATTTTGTTTACATGTGCCTTGGTTTTTACCAAGTACAACCCCTCTCCCTATAGGGTATTAGTTTCGTATAAGCTTCTAGTCCTCTCCTTTGGGTCACATACTCCTAACAACATCACATACACCCCAAAATAGGGGTGACATACATTGGGTGAATCAGACACCCCATTCAGAAGTACATAGTCACAGTTCGGACTGTATAACACAAGAACAACACAATATTTAGTTACGTAAATGGCCCAAAATTTGACTTGGGTCCTCATCACAGCACAAACACCAATGCCCAGACATACGAGACATCAGCTCTTGGGTGCTCCTCAACCTTGTTAGGCACCTATGAACAGGGGGATGTTACAACCGTTTTCTCTTATTGGCATAGTTTACACAATAGTTTTCACAGAACATGAACAGTCCTCCAACAATCAACATGCATGTTATCTCTTTTTCTATTTTCGTTGGATCGAACTGGATTGAAATGGATCAAACTTGAAAAAATAAGGATCAAAACATTTGTAATGGTGTATAAATCATTAGGAAGAAGTCAAGGGATGGAGAATAACATGAGACATTTCTCTCTACACTTCTTCTGTCGTGGCATGAGATCACCCCAAAAACTTGCACTTTGCATGAGATCACCCAAAAACTCATTATTCTATAACATTTTTAGGATCTTTTCTATCTTTTTCACTCATCACAGATTAAGTGCACATGTTCCTTTTCACATTTTTACATACTTCTTACACACTTTCTACACATTTGGATCAAATTTTTCATATACACATATTTGAATACTCTTTTGCTCTTCTCTTTTACAAGTCTATCCTTATGGGAAGCAATAGTCACATCATTGAACACATCAAGTGACAATGAAAATAGGTACAATGTGACATATACATATACACTTTCACCCCTAGGGTCACTTCCTCTTCTCTAACTTCCACACTTCATATTTTATCACTCCACGCTTTTTCTTGTCTCCTCAAATGCTTTCACCATCGATCTACATGGTTATCAAGAACACATATCTTATCTACTTTATGTTATCGATAATTCACTCAACAACATAAAGTGGGAGCAAATGTAGACACTAAATCACGCACTTTGGGTACATTTCTAGGTCCTAATCACATACTTGCATTCATATGATTCCTAAGTGATAAAATTACTAATTGACCACTTTCTTTGGTCTCTTTACTTTCTTTCTTACTCTCTCTTTGGCCTTGTACACCCTATTGCCCAAATCGGCCTTTATCACTTCAGTTTTTTGGTCTAGACACCAAAGACCCAATCAGGATGCTAGTACCTGTGTGCCCTCATCCTCTTGGGTTACCCCGACCTCTTTGTATCTTTCTCACCTCCTTTTTTCCTCTTCTAGTTTTTAGGCATCTTCATTTCTTACGGGTCATCCTTTTAGTGGTTGATTAATAAATTCAAAAAGGGGAATAATATAAATGCAATGTTATGTGATCATAATAAAGGACCAAGCTCTAAAAATCTATTATCATCACCTAAGAATTCATCTAAAGGCATTCTAAGAGCATCAAAGCATCCATCTAGCTTCATTAAAGGGACATGTGACTGCATTTTCTGCATACACTTCATAGGAAAGTAAGTTCGTTTTGACATCCACACATCTACTTATATTAATAAATCTAGATATTTCTTGTTATCAAGTGCATATTGCACAAGAGCCACCTAGGGTACAATTATTGCACACACACACACAAGAACTACATGGATTCTGAAATGTAGAGAAACACCCTATTGATAAGTTCACTTTGTAGGGTGATTGTCAAGGCCGGTTCAACTCCCCATTTGCATCTTTCTTTTTTAGGATTTAATTTATTTCAATTTTTGTAGGTGGTCATTTTTTTGCAGGTTACAGGAGACCTCGACAATCTTCCAGTGACCTACATGTGATCAAGAATGAGGGTTAGTGACACTTGTGTGACTAAAAAAATCATTTTCTAAGGTTTTGCGTAGTCACAAGTGCTAAAGAAGGTCTCTCGGTGCCTAAGTGCCCATGACCTAGTCTAGGTACCCCATTACAAGTATATCCATCACTCACACAATTTTATAGGTTCATTTGCGACATTTTCATCCTCTTGTTTATCATTTTGTTAGTTTGTCATAGTATAATATTAGTTGTAAAATCATATTAGTCTCATATTCCATATCTTTAACTTAGGGTTTAATATTTATGTAGATTATTACTTAGGTCAGATATTTACTTTATTTATTATCTATTGCATTGTGACTATGCAATTAAGGTTCCACGAAATTATTATATTTTTAAATCGGGTACCTCTGAAATGAGCAAAGTTTATCAATATTTTAGTTCCATAAGTTTCTCTGAATTATCACTATAGAGGATGATATATTATAACTTAAAGATTCCTTTTAAAGTGTTTAATGTTATTTTTTAAGTCCATTCCATAACCACTTGGTCTTGTTTGAGTGGTAGTGTGACTAAGTCATGTTTACCAAACTTTAAATTTTTAGACATCTTTGGAGGCTATGGTTATTATTGATTTTGGGACATTTAGTAACTATAAATAGCCTTTATGAACACCTCTAACCAAATGGTAAATGGAAAAAATGTTTTTATGAATAATTTTATGCTTCCTTATTTGACCCTTGTTAGTTGTAGTGAACGTGAAATCTATGTGAATAAATTGAAAACGTATTTCTCTCTCTACTCTAAAATGTGAATAGACTATGAATTTATGAAAAAAAAGGATTGTTCTCTCTCTAACTATTACTTGGTTATGTAAATAAATTGATTGCTTATGTGGAGATAATGAATGTTTCTCTCTCTATCCTAAAACATAGAAAAATGATTTTGCAGGAAATGTTTTGGAAAATATCGATCTCATTTTATCTCTCTAAATTTTGAATATGATTATAAGATAACATTTTTATACTAGATAAGTGGAATCCATGACATATTTTTGTTGGCTCTTTATTGATGAACGTAATAAGAGACATAATGAAATACAAATGATTAGTGTAATTAAAGGTTAAATTATAAACATTTCTCTTAAAATTGTATAACTCATAAAATAAAAACCATGAAGCTCATTGAAATTATTTTATTTGGTTATTTTTGTTTTATTGTATCAAGTTGAAAAGGATTGAAATTTATAATATCATTTATGGTAATTTTGAAATCATCATGCTCATATGAAATGTATGTTGTATTGAAACAAAAAAATTGTATTATAGGATATAGTTTTGATCATGTGGTTGTAGCCTTGTGTGGATGAAAATAAAGTAAGAGCTAGAATAAAACCAATAAATTCATGGATTTAAATTAATTATTTCCCTAAAACTATTATTATACTATACTCTAAACCAAAATGAATTAACCCATATGAAACAAATATCATAATCCTATTAAATATTTATCTTTTCTTTAAAAGGAAAATTGGCTAACATTATCCTAACAACGAATTCCTTACCTAACACATTTGAGAAACAAGTGATTAGAAAAATACTCCATTTTGGTAATCTGTTGTAAAGTGGCTTAGGATTATGTGAACCTTCTGGAGCTTAGGATGACCAAGTGTTATTCATGTTCTTTGTATCTTATGAACCTTTCATAAGTTAGAATCAAAATACTTTTTTATTTAATTTAAACTCTTGTGAGTAACTTCATTATATCTTTATGGATAAAAATGTTTCTTGATGAGAAAAAAATATTTTAGGAATCATTCAAATTCCTAATTTAAAATTATCATCTTTTTATATGATAACTATTATCACAAAAAAACCCTCCGATTTGTCATGAATGTGTAGTCATTTTTACCCTTATCACAAAAGAAAGGAACCCCATGCACATCGGCCTATCACCCAACAAATGTTGGGCACTCACCCGAGGCACATGTGGGTGTTGAGTCTCTCTTTTATGTGATTTTAGTGGGAAACATCATCTATGATTCATGTTTAAGATATTTGAAAGGAAGTAAAACATACAAGCACCATAGAGCTCGGACGGCTTCTAGGTCCTTGCAGTCATTCCAAACAAAAAGTGCTTAACAAATTATATAACTTATACCAAAATAGAAAGAAGTTGTACAAGCATCCATACTTAATCATAAACATAAATGAAAAAGAACTATGAGAAAGATGTATGCATCAGAATCATCAATGTTCATATTCATGTAAGCTGGTAACCTCATTACATTCATGGAGCCATTATAGAATGTCACAGAGAAGCAGACCGTAGTCATGCATTATAACTAGAATAATGTAGCTAGGCTATCAAAAGAAATTTTATACCCCATACCCATGATACATCTTTTCCTATGCACAATCACCCACTAACGAGTTCTTAGAGTATGTCTCAGAGAGCTCCACTCTCTATCTATCTCTCTCTTTTACTTCTGTAGGTGCTTGTATATATAGCCTTTTTGGACTACCAACTCATCCTCCAACATCCTCGATTTGATGCCAAGTGTCTAAATGTGGTCCTCTATGTGAGCATGCTCCTCCAGGCCTGAGCTTTCCACTTTTTACCATGATGTGCTTCTAGAAGCTTCTACCATAGGCATGCTCCTTCCTAGGCCAACCTGTCACTAAGCTGGCACCTTATCCATTCCACATGCACAGTCGGGTCATGATTTTCACATGTTATGCCCAAAATACCCAATATGGATAAGTCCCGAACCTTGTTTTTTTCTAGATGCGCACGCCATGGGTTTCCTTAAACCCTACCCTACACGCTTTATCCTTGCGTGCCTTTCTTTAACTAGGCCTTACATGCCTATGCGCCTTTTGTACTTAGCCAATATTTTAGGGGCCCAACATCACCCCACACTATTCCTGTTCTCCATCTACATGAACACTTCTCTAGTGAAAAGAAAGAAATACAGGCACTCATGCCTTGGAACAAGAATAAGGGGATGAAGAAATAGGGAAAGAAGAAAGAATGGGGAAGTGATGGCATCACTACAATAAGCTAGGAAAATATTTTTGTAAGTCAGCCTCCAACTTGTTCCAGAATCAAATTCATTCTATGCTCTCTAATAGAGGTCACCGACTAGGGTGCTCACCTCCCCAAAATTTAGTCCATTTCCTTGTGCACTCATGGTGTCAATAATTTTCTCTAACTCCTTGCCTACATCATCTAGTGCATCCATTCTTCATGTAATTTGTGGGTATAGTTCCTTCAATCAATTTTTGATTGAACCCTTTAAGGTTTTAATGTCCTTCGATTTATTTTCGACCTTGGCAAGGATTTTTTCCTTTCTACCCTATTCCCCTTATTCTTCTCTTGAAACTCCTTGAGTTCTACTTCATGAGTGGCTACTGTGGTGCTGTCACTTTGTCTCTTTCCACGCAATTGTTGTACGTGGCCTCAACAATCTAGGAAGCAACCTTCACATCAATAAGAACCTTGTTGTACTCAGCTACAAGTGCCACGACCTTCAATTTATCTTCTTTTTCTAGGTGTGTGACCACTTCTTCTACAGATTCCAAGGCTAGTGGTTGCCTCTCCATGGTGAGGACTCTTGTTAAATCCTCTAGGCATCCTAAGGTAGATCCATACTTCTGCGAGAGATGCTAGGTCTAGATGCTTCAACACTATAGCATCATTAATGGACTCCACCTTTTTGTATACTGTGCATACCTTAGCCTTCTCATCCTTTAACTCACGCTGCCACTGGGTGCTGATCAAATTCTCTTGACTTAGATCCTTTTTATTTATAGCTAGCTCTTCCTTTTTCTTCTTCAATTCATCCTCCAGATCTCTGATTCTATCATTCCACCCAAAGAGTCTAGCTTCAATCTCAATGGAGACCTTGTTGAGCGCATTTCACAGTTGTTCATCCGAGAGCTACTGGGCATCCACCATTAGGTTGTCTTCTTTTGGTCTTGGAAATGTTATTATTACCCCATGGCTTACTTCAAATTCTGGCTCATCAAGATGGGACTCAATTTCCCATGAGAGCATCTTCCTTATCTACGGGTATGTAGCCTCCTTGTCAAAATATGACATTGCTACGAGCTCCTCTTCCAGAATCATGCTTTGGAACCACACATGGAACACTTTGTTGGGGTCATCAATATAACCCATCTCTATCCTCTCCTCCTATGTGTGCTTTCCTCTCGTGTGCATGCCCTTAGGAATAATTATAGTTAAAATGGAGCCTCCGGTGTTTTCGTTGTTCTCTTTTGTGCTCTCTTCCTTTTCCTTGTTCAACAATGGCTCAGCGATGTGTTCCAACTTATCCTCCACCAAGGTCTCAATGTTATTTGTTTCTTCTCCTTCTACCACCATGGTTATCTACCCCTACATATGGTTTGGAACCTTCGCTTCTATGTGCTAATGTCCTCACTTTTTCCCATGTCCTAGGCACCTTCTCCCACCTGGCTATCCTTGCACCACACAAAAAGGAACCCCTATTCCTCTTCTCCTCCTTCTTTTGAATCATGCACATTGAAGACAGGTGGCCCTTGATCTTTTCTAGGATCCTCTTCCCCACTAACATCTTCTCCACTATCATCTTCTTCACTATCATCTTTTTCACCTATGTATTTCTCCAAACTCCTAGTTTCTTCCGAGGCGTCTCCTCTTCTATCCTCTACTTCTTCCTAACCGAGGATTCTGGTGTAGGTGAATCTGTCTCTTCTTCTCCCAATGACTCCTTATTTGATGGATTTTCTAGCTCTGGAGTCTTCTCTTTGACTATGGGCCTTTTCTTGTGTGAGTACATACTGGTTCGGTGCTTGTCCTAGGGGAACCTATTACCTATGTGTCTACTACACTAGGTTCTTTCTTCTTTGACTCTTTTTCCTCCCATTTGGGTGCAGGTCACTTCCTGCCAGTTGGGTCCTTAGTTATAGACACCTCATTCTCTAGATACGCACCCTTCTCAGATTTGGTTCTTATGCATATGTATACGCGCGCCTCGTATACATTCAAATACATGTAGATGTATACGTAATGGGAAAATTCATGGGCCTTGTCATTTGAACTTCATGCGACACATACCTCTCCATGTACGCACTCTTTCTAGGGTAGACCAACCCTTTGCACATTTCCCTGTGGTCTTGGTCTAGATTACCAAGGTCCAGCTTCAACTTCTTGGACTCTTTGAACATGTTTACTCCCGCTTAGAAGTATTGAGCTGTGAAGGAAAAGGGGAGCTTGCACCATGGGCTCCATGTCTCATCTATTAGTTTGAATCTACCCAAGTAGAAATACTGGTACATAGCAAATTCAAATTCTCCCTTTGTGGCCACTGGCAGTTGTTCAAGAATCCTCCATTCTGCCCCAAACTCATTCTTCAGGTGCAGGTACCATTTCTCTAGGCTCATCTTGTGCATAGTTGTCATAGGCATATTTTTCAAATCTTTTTGTGGGAAAATGGTCTTCAGTGGGGTACTCCCACAAAAATTTGTCTGATGCATCTGGTACCCCAATCTTTGAAAACATAATGGTTAGCAACACATTACCAAAAAGGATTCTAGTCACCTTCCTTTGTGTAGCTGACAATCTCATCTATGATGAATGCAGACAAGTTGTAGATGGTGCCTTCTGAAATTTTCTTGTAAACATGTAACTGTGGATTATTAACCTGGGTCCATCTCTCCTAGCCATTTAAATGTAACACCAGTGTACACGGCCATCTTCATTACTGGGTACTCAATGTCTGTGATACCATAGTACCTTAACCCCTTTTTGTATGCATAGGCAGCGATAGTCTCCTTAATTACCTCTTTTTCACTTAAGTCATCTTCTAAACCATCTCCTTCATAGATGAGGCTTGTGAAATGTGAAATGAGCTTAGGGGTAATGCACATCTTATGCCCTATGAAGTGAAAATATTCCTCATGCATGCACTGAATTCAACCATTGATATAGGAGCTCAGGCTTCCCAAAGTAGGGAAACTCAAAGAGTTGTAATAACCATGCCTTCCCAACTTGACCTTCACATCATCATTATAGATGGGAAAACCCTCTGGTGTCCTTTTATTTGTTGGGTGCACTAACTCTAGCACCATATCCTTCTTGATTGTGCTTGTATGATGATTATAGTCATTCACAGACATGTTTCTTAGATGGGACTCCCACTCCTTCCCTAGCAACACTCCATCTGGGTACTGCATTTCTACATACCACTCTTCATTTGTACATGCGTTAGTTTCTTGTTGTTTTCTCTTGCCCTTGCCCTTTCCCTTGCCCTTCTTGGGTGTGCTAACTGGTTTCTTGGGTGCCATTGTCTAGGTCCTCTTATCACTTCAATCACTTCTTGTTACTCTGTTCTTCCACTCTTTCCAACCTTAGATCTCAAATTTGTGAAGAAAACTCCTTAAACCCATGCCCTAGTTCTTCAAACCCTAACTAGGATAATCCCTTCACAAGACAACGACCTTCTCACAACTTCTCTTATGCCCATGAAATCCCTTCCTTCTAGTTTGCAGATCCAAACTAGTTACTCATGCTCAATCTCTTCAAATTTTTCTTCACACAGATCATTTTTTTGGAAGCCCTAGTTTGCAAAGATGTAAAAGTGCTTCTTTCTCCTTATACGTAAAGTGAATAATGAAATGCCTCAACCCTTTATTTATAGTTTTTCCCCTTTTAAGCATTAAGTGATACTTCACCTACCACCATACTTTTAACATTTAATGCATCTTTTTCAAACAAATTCTGACTTTAGCACTTTACCTCATGCACCCAAACCTGCGCGGACAATCTTCCAACCTTCTAGTGCACAACTAATCCATCTAGATAGGAGAATCTTACACGTACGTTATTGGTGTAGAAGGCACTTCTTCTATCCTAATTTTTTCTCTCGCCTACCTCATGTTACTTATGTGATTTTTCCTCCTCTGTACATGGGATCTAAAAGTAGCCTTATCTTGACACCAACTATCCTTATCCATATTTTCTTTCCATTCACCTCTTTTAATGAGCCATTCAACCAGGATTTTCAACACAATATTTTTTGGCACTTTACCCATGCTCTCCTTCACATCACTCCACCCCATACTAAAATGATGTGTGGTCCTTTACACACTCAAAAATCCTCAAAGATTAGGAAGGTTACCGCGACCAAGGCACAAAACAAAAACAACGCAAAAGGGAAACATAAGAAAGGAAATGCATAAAAGAACATTCTAAATTAACTAGAAAAATTACCTTAATTACAAACACCAAGAAGACTTATTTATAGTAGGGCTTTAGCCTACTCCCCTTTAAGTGTTCAATTTTTTTTTCCATCCAAAGGTTGCTTGTAACTAGCATGTACCCGAATCAAGGATGTACGATATTATGTAGGGACCCAACCAATGGACTTTCAATTTCCCGGATGGCAAAAACCTTAGAATCATAAAGTAAGACCATCTCGCCCAACCTCAAACTTCTTTTTTCTGATGTGGGCATTATGCCATGCTTTTTCCTTTTCTTTTTCTATTGTTTGGCTCCACCTAGCGAGTGATCGTATTTCATCCAACTTTATTAATTCATCAATTCTTTCTTCCAAAGACTTGTCATCATCCAAATTCTCAGTGTGTGATATTCATAGAGAAGGTAACATGAACTCAACTAAAAGAATAGATTCAATGCCAAACACCAATTGAAATGGTGTGGATTTGTTCAGACTTTTATAATTTGTCCTATAAGTCCATAATACGGCTGATACCTTGTCTTCCCAATCTTGTCTTCCGACATCAAAAATTTTGGTCAGGGTATGACTCAGTATTTTGTTAAATGCTTCCACAGTTCCATTTTCTTGTGGGTGATAGGGTGTAGTCTTGTGATGAGCCACCATGAACTCTGCTAATAGGATCCTCACGGTCTCATTCAAGAAATGTGTACCCCTATTGCTTTGGTTAAACTTAAAGGACATCCATACCTTGTGATAATGTTCTCCCACAAAAATATTGCCATTGTGGCTATTGTGCAATCTTTAGTTGGGGCTGCCTCTTCCCACCTTCTCAAATAGTCCGTACAAGTGATTACATAGTGTGATCTAGTCCTACGTGTTGTTGGTGCAATAGGGCCTACAAAGTCTATTGCCCATTTCTCAAAAGGTTCAACACTAGGGATAGGGCACAAAGGCATTTCATCTCTTTTTCCTAGCTTGACACTGCACTAACAATGGTCACATGCTTTACAATAGTCTTTTCAATCCTTATAAATATTTTCCCACCACAATCCTTCCATTAATATTTTATGCGTGGTGGCTTCACCTGCATAATGTCCACCCGCACTTCCTCCATGTGCTTCCTCTATGATGGTGAGGTGCTCATGATTTAGTACACACCTGCGCAAAAATTCATCATGTACCAACTTGTATAAGTCCCCACTAATCAACATGTAGGGCATGACACGTATGGCTAGTTGCTTCTTCTCTAATGCCTTCATCCAATATGGTGCCACACCTTCTTTTAGAAATACTGCAATCTCCTCCAAATCTGAGGGTGCATGCCACAACCTAAAAAGTCATGCATCTGGCATTGTATCTTCAATACTCTACATGTCCTCCCCTGAATTGATTCTTGACGGATGATCAGGTCCACAATTACTCTTTCTAGGCTTCACAACTACTATCAACTCAAACACTTGAAACAACAACACCCACCGACATATGCACCCTTGTAGAACGAGATTGTTCGCCAAATACTTTAATGCCATGTGTTCAATGTAAAATACAAAGGGAGTTACCAATAGATACTACCTAAACTTGAAAAGCATGTAGATCATTGACAATGGTTTGCACTCTATTGTAGTGTAATTCTTCTCTGTTGGTGTCAACTTCCTGCTTGCAAAACATAGAGGATGATCAAAATTTTCTTCACCCGGTTATAAAAGCATTGCTTCAATGGTGGTTCCCGAGGCATCTACATAGACATGGAAGGGCTTATCCCAAGAGGGAAAGCATAATATAGGCACAGTGACAAGCATATCCTTCAATGTGTCAAGCACCTTCTATTGCACCTCTCCCCAATGGATGGAACTTTTATGTTTGAGCAATTCTTCTAAAGGCACGGCGATCTTGGCATTCCCCTTCATGAATTTCTTTAATAACCTGTATGCCCAAGAAATTTGTGCACTTTTCTTTGGCTAGTTGGCTCCCCCAATCCCATAATAACTATAACCTTGGCAGGATCTATTAGCAAGCCCTCCTTACATATGTTGTTATGCCCTATAATGTACCAAAGGGTGTATCAAATACACACTTCTTAATGTTGAGGATATCCTCAACTACCGACACCTCTCAAACATCAACCTCAAATCATCACAATGGTATTTTACTATCCCATACACCATCCAATCATCTAGATAGACCTGAATAAATTTATGGATGAAGTCCTAGAATACCTGTACCACTATGCGTGAGAAAACAATAGGCACATTATTCAACCCAAAGGGCATGACCATGTATGCAAAACTTCCCCATTCAGTGGAAAAATTTATCTTCTCTTGGTCTTCCTTTGCAATTTGGACTTGGTGGTATCCTGAAAATCCATTTGTAAAGGAAGACTCCCTCTAAAATTTCTTCAGTGAAGGGGGTTGGAAAAGGATCGATGACATAAACTATGTTCAAATCCCTATAATCCATGTAGATCCTAATCCACCCATCCTTCTTGATGTTGATTACCATCAAACTTATCCATTCCGATTCTTCCACAACTTTAATGATCCCAGAAGCTATCATTTTGTCTATCTCTTCCTTTACCTTCATGCACAAATTGGGATTCATCCGGTAGGGTCTCTTCCTGACCGAGCATGCACCATCCTTCAACTTTATCCTCATCTCCCCCAAGGAATGGTGGACACCTTTGAGCTCATGGTACCCGTGTGGGAATAAATCCTCAAATTCACACAAAAGATCAATGATCTTAGAGACTTCCTTCTCCAACCAGTAATCTCTAATGATAGCTTCCTTAGGTTCTTCTCCTAAGCCAATGTTAACCTTATTTATCTTTAAGAGTTCATGGTAGGTGCGCACATGAGTATCAGCACTATCCACTACCTTGTGCGTCCCTACAGAGTGGTTAACATCCAAGATTTCTACTTCCTCCCCATTAATAACATATACCAACTTCCCTTTTTCCTTTTCCAAGCATGCGCGCTCAAGTTGTATCTCTTCTGTTTCTTCTGCCTCTTCTTCAAAGCGCACCTCCAAACCTGGTCCACCTAGCAACTCCAACAACCTATCTTCTTCCATGGCACTATCCCCCATGGTAAGGCACTTGACAACCTACAAGGCCTTATCAACTAATGGCTTGGTACTTTGATACTCAAATGTTTTAATGAGGTCGATGCTAGCTCTTGTCAATTCCCTATCTGGCGGTGTGTCTTAGAATGAATGTACCTTGTATGCACGTAACCCTGTAGTGTAGAATATAGCTTATGCACCTAGAGGGATAATGGCAAAGCTTCTATGCCTTCTCTCCAGATCCTCTCACACTCCTAGATATGGAAAGAGGTGGGCTCCTTCCCATGGTAGTCCTTGATGGCGGTGGGTACATTACTTCTAGAGAACCTGATAGAGAGAGAAATTCTCACCTCGCGCCATTCCAAAAGGCTCTCTTGATGTGTAGCCCACCACCATGCCAATGTGCCGAGAAAGACATAACTTAGCATCCCTCTCTGTTCCTTTTCCTTCTTGCCTTGAGCTTCCATCTCCTATAAAAAAATCTCAAGGAAGGATCCTCCTGAATACTTAGGTAGCTCCTTTCCTCCTAGGCACAGGACTGTACGCACCTTTGTTACTTTTGTTACTGATCCTCTCAACTACCACTCGATCAATTCATGAGTTCCATGTGCCTAATTATCACATGTCAGATCGGGGTGGTGTCACTTACTGACTGAGCATCCTTAAACTGGACAACTCCGACGATAGGATATATTTTCTCTGGGTCCCTGATTGAGCACACATATATCCTATCCAGGACTTCTTCACCCAAAGGCTCAGTATAGGGTGTTGACTTCCCATCAGCCAGGGGTATAATGACCCACTCCTCCTTGTTTTCAAAGCTGATGTACACCTTGTTGAACCAAAGGTCTACATTGTTCTTGTAACACCATGGGTTCCCAAGTAGTGCCGAAATTTTCTACCTTGGTGAGCACCAAGACTTTGAACTCCCAATAAAATTAGGTCCCTGGATAGTGATAGTTACATCCTTTAAGACACCGATAAGCATCGCCTTCATCTTATTTTCCATATACAACACATTTAAAGATGGTTATAATGCAGGTCTCCCCATCTAATGCCATGCATCCAAAGTTAGAACATTGACCTCGCACTGTGTTAATGAGGATATTACTAAGGAGCCATCCATCTACGACTGCATCCAATGTGATCTCCTTGTCATAGTCAAGGTTATGAGGGGGAAGGTTTGCATGCAATACCTACCTCTTGTGCTCTCCTTTGGCATGTGGTACCTTCTCTCTCAACCATGATCCTAGCAAGGGAATAATATTCTCTTGCCTTAGCATTTTACATACTTCTTTGACCTCATCCAAGTCATCCTTTGGCACCTTGACCCTCCTTCCTTGCTCCTCCCTCCTAGACTACTCCTTTAGACATTGGATTTCTCCTTGTAAACTCTGAATGACATCCATGGTATCTTGATATACCTCATTTTGATGCACAGGGTCTAGGTACTTCCCATGAACTACTTCCTCCCTTGAAACCAAGTTCTTATTCCTTGGTATCTCATTTGTGCACATGGATTTTTCTCTTGTTGTTACTGCAACAAGCTCTAAACCTGCATCTCGTGTTACCCATGGCATTTACTGTGTTTTCCTTTTTAATTCTAACCATTATAGTGTACTTGTCTTTCCGGTGCTGCTGATTCATGTTCTCAAACAACTCTGGGAACTGCTCATACTTGTGCTTCTTTCCGCACCATGAGCACTGCAATAGGTTTGGGCATTCTCATTTGTAATACTCGAGACCCATAATTAAAACAGTTCCATGTGGGAACTCACTCCTTACTCCTTTGTGTTTATCCCGACCATGGAATCCTCCACAAAATCTCTTTCCACACGCACCTCCATCTATGTGCTCCTCATAATGGTGATCATCCCCCTTATAACTACTAGAAAGAAAGGTCCGTGCACCCCATGATCAATGGCCTCATGAATCTGATCAATGAGCCTACAGTCCTTAGTATCATGGGTTGTAGAGGTATAGATCTTACAATAGCAAGAAACATTCTTCTGAATTACGCGTTGTAACAAGGGGCATCTACTTGCATCATGGTCCCCATGTCAAATTTCATATTCTATTGTTATGGCACGTATTATCCTTTAGGGGAAACTATCCTTGACATGCCCCTCCACTTCACAATATCTATACCACAAACCACTATGAGTCTCATGGGCTGAATTCATAGAAAACTTCTCCAACTGCTTAGCCATAGTAGCAATTTGAGCCTCCAGGAATGGGCTAACACCAATATCAACACTACCAATAGCCTCGACACGTAGAGCAGCTTCCAATGCCTTGTGGGTCTGTAAAAGTTTTATGAGATAAGGCCCTTCTAAAAGGTGTGATCAATCCTCCAAAAACCACTGAGCATGCTATGAGGGTTGAATATCATATGATAACTTAGACAAGAGAGTTTTAAAGCACGCATCATACTCCCGCACACTCTCCACCATTCCTTGTTGAATCTCCTTTAGGGTGTTAATGCTCTTCTATTCAAACTCAGGGATGTGGAATTCTACCAAGAATGTGTTCTTTAAAGTAGTATAATCCACCACCGTTTGATGAGGTTTATATTTCCTATACCAACTATACGCACACCCTTGCAACGTCATTGCAAATTAACTAGCCTTCCACTCCGAGGTTGTGATACCCTTTGCGCGCCATAGTATTTCACACTTGTGAACATGTTCAGCAACATCCTCAATACCTCTATAATTAGGAAAATGTAAAGACATTTCAAAGAATACTTGAGGGGGTGGATGAGGCTCATGTCCTCCTGAGCCAGAGCCTTGGTTTCCTCTAGTATTTCCTCCGTCACCTAACCCACCAGGTCCTGTGCCTCCTGAACCACCAGATCCACTAGACCCACTAGGTCTAATTCCTCCTGATCCACTAAATCCACCAAATCCTGTAGTGGTCATGCCAAGGGTCCCCACAGTTCCATTGAATTACATGTCGATGGTCTATGATAATGCCCCACTACTAATAGTATACCATGCGCCACTCCCAAACACAAGACCAAAAGCTTGTGTGTCTATACCTTGCCTAAAAATTCCTCCTAACATTGAAATGGTGTTTGCAGCCATAGAAGTCCCAAACAAGAAATTATATCTCCTGGGTGTAGATCGATCACTTCCAATGTAACCAACTAGACTAATAATATTTTCCCCTTATCTCGGAAAAACAACCGCTAGATTTTGGTAATCTGGGTGGGCTCGGATGCATGCCAATGGTTCTTCTCTCTCCATGGGATGAACTCTCATCGGTCAAGGGGTCTCTCTTACACATTTTCCAAGATGGGGTCACATAGACTGATCGGTTCCACATCCTCTGCTTGAATTTCAAATCCTTCGACAATGTCTACCACCATATATCCATCACACCTACAACCTCGCATTGTCTAGCAATATCCCTTTCACACAATTTACTATACTTGAGTCGTCTCTCCTCCCTTTCTCTCTCTATCACAACATCTTCCATCTTCCTCCACCTTAGCTTCCTCGCCTAGTGCTCATAACGGTTTAGCTGGCCATTGGAAATGCCTCTAAACTCATGGTAACCATTAAGATCTTCATTGTAAGAGGGATAGCATGTAAAAATGATCCTCTGGGCTCCCACATAAACTCAAACTTAGCAACCTCTGGATAAGAATATGTGGAAATGGTGTACTCCAGTGTAGCTAGCCATTACCCCTTTCCACCAATGATCCACAACATGAGTCCACATCATATCTACATCCTGACCTCCTCTCGGTATTCTTCTTAGATCCACACACATGATCAATAATTCTAGCTTGATCTAGACGCATAGGCAGAGAGCCACTCATATAGTTCTACTGGGAAGTAATAGAAAAAAATTCATACAAATCATGGTAGAGGTTCTCTTCTACCCATTTACGTGCATCAAACTCAGGTCCAGTGTTGAATCTCTAAGAAAATTCATCCTCCGTGCTCTTGAACCATGATTTAACACTTTCCAAAGTTAACCACTCTATCATTACTCACTACATAGATCATGATGTATGTCATTTCCCACTACAACTTCGAAAAGAGGTCCCGCAATGGAACCAAGATGTAGTCATTTTTACCCCTATCATAAAAGAAAGGAACCCCATGTTCCCGGCCTATCACCCAGTGGATGTTGGGTGCTCACCCGAGGCACACATAGGTGCTGAGTCTCTCTTTTATGTGAGTTTAGTGGGAAAAATCATCTATGATTCATATTTAAGAGATTTGAAAGGAAGTAAAACATACAAGTACCATAGAGCTCAAAACGACTTCTAGGTTCTCACGCAGTCATCCCAGCATGAAATTTCTTAATAGATTATATAACTTATACCAAAATAGAAAGAATTTTTACAAGCATCCATACTTAATCATAAACATAAATGAAAAATAACTATGAGAAAGATGTATGCATCATATTCATCAAATTTTATATTCATGTAAGCTGGTAACCTCATTACATTCATGGAGCCATTACAGAATGTCATAGAGAAGCAAACCACAATCATACATTATAACTCGGACTAATGTAGCTAGGCTATCAAAATAAATTTTATAACAACCCCATACCCATGATACATATTTTCCTATACATAACTACCCACCGATAGAGTTCTTGCAGTATTTCGTAGAGCTTCACCTCTCTATTTATCTCTCTCTTTTACTTTTGTAGGCACTTATATATATAGCCTTCTAGACTACCAACTCATCCTCTAGTACCCTCAGATCTGATGCCAAGTGTCTGAATGTGGTTCTCTATGCAAGCATGCTCCTCCATGCCTGAGCTTTCCACTTTTACCATGATGCGCTTCTATAATCTTCTACCGCAAGCATGCTTCTTCCCGAGCCAACTGTCACCGAGGATGGCACCTTATCCATTCTGCATGCACAGTCCGGTCATGCTTTTCATGTGTTCTAGCCAAATTTCCTAATATGTCTAAGTCCTGAACCTTGGGTCTATCCATGTGTGTATGCCACGGGTTTCCTTAAACCCTTCCTTAAGCCCTACCTCGCGCACTTTATTCTTGCGCACCTATCTTTAACAAGGCCTTGCGCGCCTTTATGCACCTCTTGTACTTATCCAATATTTTAGGGGTCTAATAGAATGGATGAATGAGAAATGAGTTTTTTTGGGTAACATGGGACTATATCTAAGTTGTGGGACTTGTTACTTGAGATAGACCTCCGAGAAGGCTATTTCCTCGACTATTCCTAATTTGAAACTACTCCTACAACTGGGAATGCAACTATCTAATCTTACTCTAATAATCTAAGGGACTAGGAGAAGTGAGAGATTTGTTGAAAAGGGGAAATCCTAAGCTAATGGACGTGATAACACTAAGAAGAGGGGGAAATACACTCTCAAATGAGTGGAAATGGGAGGAACATGAAGGAGGAAAGGGAAGACATGAGTTCCATAGTCCAAAACAACATTCAAAATCTCATTTTCATGAATAAAAATAGAAATAACTCTGTAAGAGGAGAATAAACATCCTTAATATACCTACAATTAGATGAAGAGGAAATAAAATACAATAAAATTCCACCTAGGGAAAAGAATGGCCACAAACCATATTTTTTATTACTTCAAAGAGATGCATAGTTCATTACAATGGAGGAAGAAGAAAGGAGGTACCATAAAGAGGTTCAAATCTAATGCCTATAACTCAAAATACATATGCAACACTTGAAGGATGATGCACCATCATTCCAAGAGGGTCAAACCTTTACAAATGGGAATCATCTTACAATAAATAGAATATGGGAAAGAGAGAGGAGGGAAAAGAGAGGGAAACTCATATTTCCATCTTCAACCACAAAAAAATATATTAAATGTTTGAAAATATGCATGGGTACCCCTCCAATTTCATCCCCCAAGATAATTTTCTTGTAGGAGAAGGAATGGGCACCATACCTCATCAAATATAGTGGTTGGGATACCTAGAATTGCTTTATTAATGTTGGGACTATATTTCATATTTTATGCCCACCTAACCATACCAAACTTAAGAATTCCAATTTTTGTGGTATTGTACATGATGATAACTTTCCACCGAGTCCATGTTTGTGAAATTTGGAGCTACAGGGTGAAATTTATTGCAATATGAAGCAAAGGGTGTCATTCTTTAATAAATGTGAGGGGTTAAACCATTATATAAAGGCTTCATTAGGTACGTGAACATGCCAAGAACCCATGAAAACCCGACATACACAAGATGGAACCCGAATCTTACAAAACAACCCATGACTTATGATTTAGTATTGGAAGAATTTGGTACTTAATTTAAAACCTTTGTAACAACTATTTAATTACACATCAAACTAAGGGAAATTTTTTATACTCATTAATTATAGTTAATGCCTTTAATGAATTTAACTCGCAGTAGTTCAATCCTAGCATTAAATTTTTTGTAAATCCCTTAAGTTATCTATCACCGTAATGAATAAAATAATTTATAGATACCACTGAATTATTCTAGCATTAATTAATGTTTAGAATCCAACTAGACAAGCTATGATAACCATGTGTGACTGCAAGGGTTTAGATCCTACTCGATCCCCTCAAACACTCATTACGAGCCAATATACCTAGTATATCATTTGGTTAAACCTTTTAAAGGAAAAAAATAATGTGTCTTATTAGTGTATCCTCCAGGACATAACACGGAAGAAATGGTGATCGAACAATGCAATCATTGATTTGCACTACCATGGCCGTAGTTTAGGCTTCACACTAGATATCCTTGTTTTGTGACTATACACACGCCAAATGAAACTTTTCCACCCGTTCACCATAAATTGTCTCATTCAAAGTATCGGGATTATTTTTGTTCATAAGTTATTTATTTTACTATTAAGCTTCTTAACTTTCATGTATTTAAATTTGAACATCGAAACCATAAATAACATACCTAGGCTTTCGGGTCGTGCGGCTCATGCCAACATCAGTTTGAGATCTCTATAAGAAAATATGCCTCCTTGTAATGACTTGGTAATTAATTTTCCACCTCTCTACCTATACCCATCCCAAAATTATGTGGGTATGACTCGTAGGACATGAGATTTGTGTGATGTTCCTATCATTGGTTGATATTTACTACTATATAATTATGTAATGAAGGTACATTTAATTTATTGTGCGTCATTGAAAAATGACCATAATGCAACAATGAGGTATAATATGTTATGAATATCTTTTTCTCATTAATGAAGGAGTAGGTTATGAAATTATTTTATGATTAAACAATTAATCGTATGGTTAGTCTATGTTCATATAGTTTTTAAGGTATAAATGAACATATTGTAATGATAAGTAAGTTGTCAATGTATCTTGACTATAATACAATTTGTTATATGTAATGTCTTATGTCTTAGCATACAATAATAATCAAATCATAATGATAATAATAATAATCAAATTGTACTTTCCATATTACAAAATTATTGTGCCTCAAATTTGGTAGCATAACAATTTATTAAAACAAGTACATTGTAAAATAATGTTAGATATTCATAATAAGTAGGTTTAACCTCGATTACAAGTACAAAAATATCATGAAAGCTATAATGAATTATAACATGCCTTTACATTTCCTTAATCCATTACAAGTATTTTTGTCTAAGTAATTCAATCAAGTACTATTTCATATAATAAATTTGTAAGACATAGCAATGAGAAATCATTACATTTTAATCCTTCCTTCGAATCAACCTATTTTGTCTAATTTGCATGATACAATTTGTAACATCCACTTTTAATGAATTATAAATAAGGGAAATTTTTTTACATAATTTTCTCTGTTCTAAATTCATATAATTCATAACACACATTCCATTTCCAATCCATCTCATAACAGAAAACCATATGTAGTTGTAATGACTTGGTGAAACACCGATCTCTCATTCCATGACTCGGTATTAAACAATCTCTCATGTTAACTTGTTCAAGTGTATACTATGTATACTTGGTTCTTTTACCCTTTAAGGGTCACTCAAGTGTTCTGTTTAAGAATCCTATCTAAATATATTTGTTACCCATATTCATAGAAAATCCCACTTCTTAGAATAGGTGACATAAAACAACGTAACCAACAACTTCGATACTTTGGCCAAATTTTAAAACATGTTTACCATGTTTACATTACAAGATGACATACTCATCGAAAGGAATATGTCTTTCACTACACTCTTACTGTTATCTAGATTGGTCTACTTTGACTTCTATCAATCAAACCTAAGTCAAAGTTTCACCTAAATAGGGGAAGATCAAAGGCACTAGCATGGAAGAATAATCATGGTGACTAAGGATAAGTAGACATACTCAATCAAATTTCATCGATTGGGTGTGTTTAGTTACCCTAATTCAACATGATTTGACCACTACACTAGTTTGTGTGTCTATCTCTATCTAGAGTTGAACTATGAACTGAATTTCCACTTATTTTAATCAAGTTAATTAAACTAAGTGGGATGTTGAAGCATATCTGGTGCACACAAGTATCCTCATAATGACTCCCATCATTATGAGGGTACTCTGTTGTAGCCCCTATGTTACAACAACCTACTAAGTTCCTTCAACTAAACTAACATACTTAAGAACATTAGATTATTAACCCATCAATTTATTATCTTGTTTAATTTATCGTTAAACAACACACCTAAGGGTTCACTAAGTATGATAGATCCAAAGAGGATTCAAAATGTGATTTTACACCAATTAAAGGTATGTAGATAAATCTATATTCAATCAAATGAACAATTTAATCTTACCCCTTATATCCATAAATCGATAAATCTGAATTTGATATTTAGTAAGTAAGATCATTAAGTTTTCTTACTACAATTTATCATTGTAAACAATCTCGATTGAAATCTTATACATTAGACTAGTGATATCCTAATGTCTAAATCTTCCTATTAATTCTTTTAAGATTTCCCTTTACCATTTATTGTTTACATAAAGAGCATTCAACCAATCATCCTTTTTGATTTAAACTTAATCTCTTAACAAGATAACATACATAGTTCATATTTAATGATGAAAGGAAGTATCCTTTTCTTTCATATTAAGGGTTATTTCCCATTAATGAAATCAAAAAACATAAGGTTTAGATTCATAAAGGAATGCTACATTCATCTATATAAAACTATCCTTATTCCTTATTCCGAATGAGGATCTATCATTCATAATCATCATAGTTAAACCCTTTCCCAAAATGAAAAGAATAAAAATATAAGTATAGATCCTTATCCCAAGTATCATTTTATACCTTAGAATCCATTAAGTCATGAATGTCAATATTTAAGTATATCAAAATAAATCCCATCATGCATATTAATATTTAGGATTATTAAACAAATCTAAGTCATATAAGGCCTTAGAATTAATCAAATATCAACAACCCTTCATAACAATTCATTAATCAAAAGAGAGAGATCACTTTACTCCCAACTTAATTAATATTCCATAAGTTTATAAGAAACATATTTCATCATTACAAAATAAATTTTAATACATCTTCAAGTTTTTCCAACAAGTTCATTCTGAGAGAATTTCAATACAGAAAGCATCTGAATGAAGGAAATGATCTCATTAATAAAACAAATGCAACTTTTTATAAGTCTTTCTCCTTTCACTTTTCAAGAATTCCATCTGAAAAATTGTTAGCATGAGTCAGTTCACCAGAATTGAGCATGATAAGAGCTATAACATTAAAACAATATGCTTTAATCTAAATATTTCATAAAAGGAACCCTACCATTTATGAAAAGGTTCCAAGTAAAAAATAAGATCAAACAAATAAACTACCCAAAAATCCACAATGTCAGAATAGACAAGAAGTCAATAAGTCAATTTAAGTATCATTTCCCATAGAAGAAGTTAAATAATTCATCATGATCTAATTCCATCTAGGTCACAGCATTAGAAATCATTTCATCATGATAACAATCAACTACAACCAATTAAGAAAATAATTAATTCAAGTCATGATCTATCCATATTGACTTCAATTTAATTCACCAAGAAAAGTTCCACTATAACACAGTTAGATCCCAATCAATCAATTTACAAATGAATTGATCTGAAAACATAGTGATTTGATAAGAGTAGAATGTCATTCCTATAAAAATCAATTTCATATCAAAAACTAAAAGGTTTGATATAAACATTAATGATCTAGCATGGACAACAATTGTCCTAACAACTCTACCATAAAAATTCCTACCCCTAACCAAGAGGATACCATAATAAAGAACAACTCGACTATACAAAATATAAACACTATATGTTCTAAAGGAGAGTTTCTCAAGCCTTCACAAGTCTAATCAAACACATGAAACAAAGTTCCAGAAGGATTTTTGTATTCAACAGAGTTTCAAACCTATTTGAACAAAACATAACCATCACAATCATGCATTCCAGTAAACAATCAACAATTGATGCTCAATATCTCCCACGATAAGATAAGGAGAATGCATTCGAATGGTTTCAAGAAACCAAAATACAGAGCACAATCCTACCCAAAAGGACTAAGATCCAAGTTTAAGGAATGAAAAATTCCTTACCTAAGGTCAAGGCATACCTCTCATCATCCGACTTTTTTTAACCACCCAAAATCGAACAAGAAACTTCTCTCAGACCTTAAAACTATCACAATCATGTGAGTATAGTCTCAAGGAGATGGTTCATAGGATAAAACACTTCAACAAATATGCATTCATTATCAAGGAGACAATGATGACTAAAACACAAGAATCTCATAATTGAAAAACAACTGAAATCAATCATAATGGCCCAAACTCGACAATCGAAGCTCAACCGCTCTTCACAGATAAAAAGGAAATGAACCCAGTTCAAGATCAACACAAACCTAGATCTCTTATAAAATCAACCAAGTTACAAAAACTTAAGCTGACCTAAGGAGGGTATTAAAACATCAAAATGAAACTTAAGAAGATAGAAACATGAAGCTTAACCTAACAACATACACTTATAGTGCTCAAAACCATCTTCGAAAATACCCATTATGGGTTGAGCATGATCCTTTTGAAAATAAAAGATAAAAAGATTAGAATAAATCTTAAGCCAAAATGAAGGTCAATAAAATGAAACCAAATCCCAAAATAGGCCTACAAGAACAAGTCAACCATCATATTGATAATACAACCAAAACGAAAAACCTTCAAACCCAACAGAGGTTCCAAAAATAGGCATCATTTTATTTTGCAAACAAATTCATCCTAACAACTATTAAACAAACCCTAGTTTCACAATGACCGGGTGAGTTCCATAGATCAAGAAACTTAAAACCAATCCCTACAAAAATGCACAAAACCAAAGGATACAACAAGGTGACATTTTATCAAACACAAATCCCCTTGAAAGTTCATACCTAGTTTTCCAAATAAGCAACACATTTGTTTTCCAAATCCATTCAAAACCCAAATTCATTAAAATATTACATTTCACAAAACTATTCTTATCCAAGAAACCATGTCCAAAAGAAACACACAGAAAAAAAAAAGAAACAATCAACCATACCAAAAACATTCTCAGAGACGTTTTCATGAAGAGCAATGTTTTTTTATGAAAACATTTAAATAAAAGTAAGATATTTTAATGAGATAGGGCCTATCATGCCTGGTAGTGCTCCTGCCTTCTCTTCTTGCTTCAATCCTCAAACAAAGCTTCCATAGAAATTGATTTCCAACAAAAATGCTAAAGCAATCCACTGAAACATTTCCCATTTTCTTCTTATAGTTTCCATGACCAAATTTTTCCATTATTTCCACCATGCAAGGGAAAATTCAAACATGTAACAGAATCAAACTAAGAGCTCAAAAAATGAAAATACCACATGCAGAGCTAAGAATCTCAAAAATTTGAATGCATAATGAAACCAAATGGTTTATTTTTCCTCCAACCCATTCTATTATTCCCTAGGTGGTTTTCACTTGGGTTGAGGTTCATTAATGACAACAGGATTGACAGAGTCCCCTCTTAAAACTCCTTCCCAGTCTTATCCTCTGTTAGTTACAACTAGCAGTTCAAAAATTCATTCCATCAAAATAATGGAGTTTCCATCTCAGCAAACTTCCACCATCTTTTACCTTGGCCAAAGTTAGTAAGACATATTTATTTAATGCCACATTAAAACCTTATCATGCATTTGGAATGGTGCACCACCATCCAAATCAAATTGCTAACAATGTCCACCCCTCCTCCTTAGGTTAGGTCAATGTCCATAGGTTAGGTTTCCCAACATTAGTTTAAGACCATATTTAGGATCTTAGGCATAGTTCCAATAGCTTAGGATTAATTAGTGTCAAAACTTAGGATGGTTCCCCATTATCCTACTTAGGAATTAATGAATAAATCACCTTAACATAAGTTTAGGATAAGATCAATAATCAAACACTTAGATTAATTAGGTCCTAATTAATCAAAGAACATTACCTCTCATAGTTCTTAAAAATGACGAATCAGATCACCTTGAAGGGTGAAATCAAAAGATGCTATAGGATGCCCCTATGACCCCAGTGTAATTCTAGGTGTAGAAATCATATTTTATGACCGAATTGATCAAGATGATCAAAACACCAAAAATCCTAAACATGCCTTGGATCACTACAATTGATCCAAGGTGTGATTAATCCTGTACTTTGCAATCATTAGACTAAAAAATAAGTTTAGTATTGCAAACTAGGAAATGAACAATTTAGACTGAATTTACTTCCTTCATCCATATGCAAAATACATAAAAAGGTTCATCATAAAAATATATGAAATACTTCATTAATAAATTCAAAATTGTCATGGCATGATGTTATCCAATTTTAGAAGATAAAACATATCATCTATAACAACATGATTAATCATTTTTAAAGAGTACACCCTCTTCAAAATGAGAATCATCTATCAATGTTGCTACTTCATTAACTTAAGTGATCAAAGATAATAACCCTATAGAGGCATTACATACCTCCCCTCTAAAAATAATCATCGTCCCCGATGATTTACTTAATCCAAAATCATAAACAAGAAAAATAATCATAATTATAATTCTTCAATCCACAAAATTTTCAAATAGAAAAAAATTTGCAGAAATTTAAGTTTTTCATAACTTATTACAACATCATAATTATTGTCACAATACTAAAAAATATAGTACCTACCCAAAAATGGCAGAAATTAAAGATAGTTTTCAAATAAAGTCTTTATTTGTCTCAAAAATCAGAATTAATTCATTCAAACAAATGAGGAAAAATAATTTCATATCCTCAAAGTTTTCCCATGTTGCACTTTCTTCATTAAACTAGTCCCACTGGACCTTGCATTAACTGATTTCATGATTTTGTAAGTGCAACCGACGAGTTTCCAGCACTCTTATGGGTTCAAACCAATTATTCTTGGATCTTGACCTATAAGGAATCCCAATTTAATACATGTGATATATCTGAAATGTATTTATTAAGCAAAGAAATATGGAAAACATCATGCATTCGTGAAAAGTGGGAGGTAATGCTAAGTGATAAGCTACATGGCTAATCACTTCAACAATCTCGAAAGGTCCCACAAAATGAGGTGATAATTTGGTTGCCTTTCCAAAGGTAATAGATCTCTTTTAGGCTTAACACATAAAAAGACTTTTTCACCAAGTTCATATTTCTTATCGATCCTTTTCAGATCTGCATAACTTTTCTACCTATCAACAACTTCTTTTAATCATTCACAAATTATTTTTACTTATTGTTCCATTTTAGTAAGCATTTCAGGTCCAATTACCTCTCTATCTTCAATGTTATCCCAACTAACTAGAGTTCTGCATTTCCTTCCATACAATGCTTTGAAAGGTGCCATTTTAAAGAGGAATGATAAGTATTATTGTAAGAAAATTCAACTAAAGGAAGGTATTCTTCCCATTTGTACTGCTGATCCATATAGTACATTCTTAACATATCCTCCAAAACCTAATTTACTCTCTCAGTTTGACCATCTGTTTTTGATGGTATGTGGAACTAAAATTTAGTTTTTTCCTAAGGATGCATTTAACATTTTCTAGAAACAAGATGTCATTATAGGGTCTCTATCAGATATAATCAGTTCAGGTACTCCATGTAATCTGAAAATTTCATGCAAAATCTTTTTGCTAAAATAGGTGAATCATCTTTAAGATTACCAACAATAAAATGTGCTACCTTTTTGTAATTTTTCAACCACAACTAAAATAACATCATGTTTATTTCTAGACATAGGCAGCCCTTGAACAAAATCCATACTTATTACTTTCCACTTATATTGTGGTATGTTATGAGGATACAATAAACTAGTTGGGTGCATATGCTCAACCTTAACATGCTGACATTCCAAGCAATGTGAAACAAAATCAGTTATGTCTCTCTTCATCCCTTTCCAAAAATATTTTTGTTTTACATCACAAGAATTTTTGTCACATTGGGATGCCCTAAGTAAGGTGAATTATGAAATTTCATCATTAAATTTTTCCTTAACTCATTTCTCAAGGTACATACACTCACTTTTCATATCTTAAAATTCCTTCATTATCAAAGTTAAAACCTTTATATTTTGCATCATTGGGATCTAGCAACAAGTGTTATTTTTACCTACTAAAAATACAAATCAAAATCCATGATACTCTTCACCTCATCCTTAAACTGAGTTCTCAAAGTTACAAGTGTAGAAATATGTTTCCTACGGCTTAGTGCATCTTTCTTTCTATTTTCTTTACCTTTAATGTAACTTATGTCAAAATCATATTGTGACAAGAATTCTAACCATCTTCATTGTCTTGCATTCAGATTTGGCTGAGTGAAAATATACTTCAGCCCAAGGTGGTCAATTTTTAACTCAAAATGTCTTCCTAAGAGATAATGTCTCCATACTTGAAGTGCATGAACTATGGCAGTAAAGCTCTAGGTCATGGGGAGCATAATTTAACTCATGTAACTTGAGTTTCCTTCTCTCATAAGCTATAACATGTTCATCTTGCAAAATATACCTCCTAATCCTTCTCTAGAAGCATCTGTAACTACCATAAAGCTTCCATTTGGATCTAGTACAACCAAAATAGGTGCAGAAGTTAGTTTTTCCTTAATATTTTTAAATGTTGATTCACATTTATCACTCCACACAAAATTTTTGTCTTTCTTTTGTAATGAAGTAATCGAGCAACAACTTTTGAAAAGTTCTTAACAAATTTTCTATAATAACTGGCAATCCCCATGAGCTTCTAACTTCATCTACATTTTTAGGTGTAGGCCATTTAGCTATGGCAACAATCTTTGATGGATCAACTTGCTATTCCATATTTTCTTATGACATGTCCTAAATAGTGCACTTTTATTTCATAAAAATAACATTTGGACAACTTACTAAAAAAAATTCTTTTTCTCAATATTTCAAGTAGAATTTTCAAATGATAATGGTGCTCATCAATGATTTTAGAATAGATAAGAATATCATCCAAGAATACAAGTACAAACTTGTCCAAGTATTCTTGAAATATATTATTCATTAAATTCATAAAAGTCTATAGGTGCATTTATCAAACCAAAAGGTAAAACTGTGAATTCATAATGTCCATACCTTGTTCTAAAATTTGTTTTATGAATATACTCATCCTTAATTCTCAATTGATGATATCTAGAATGAAGATATATCTTTGAATAAATTGATGCTCCATGCATCTAATAAAACAAATCATCAATTCTAGGAAGTGGATATCTGTTTTTATTGTTGCTTTGTTTAACATTCTGTAATCAATACAAATTCTAAGTGTTCCATCCTTCTTTTTCATGAAAATTACCAGTGCTCCCAAGGTGAGACACTCGGTCTTATTAAACATTTAGACAAAATTCTTGTAATTGTGCCTTAAGTTCTACTATTTTAGTTTTAGTCATTCGATAAGGTGCCTTAGAAATAGGTTCAGTTCTAGGTTTGATTTCTATTGTAAAGTCAAATTATTATTTAGGTAGAAGACCAAATAATTATTTCAGAAACACATCGCTGAAATTTCTTAACAAAGTGGATACTTTTCCAAGAAATTACCATCCTTTTCTATTGTTTCAAAAACATTTACTACATATAAAGTGAACTTTTTATTTTTGGCCTTCTTAAGCTGTATAGCTGACAATTTCCTAACTGAAATTTCTCATTTTACTCCTTGAATGTTTGTTGTTTTCTATAGATCATCAAGGCATCTAATGTTTTTTCAAAATAATCAACTTTTTCTTTATGATTAGAAGGCTAGTTAACACCAATTATGACATCATATGACCCCGAAGGAGAAACATAAAGATGTACTTCAGTGGAAAAACTTGGTAAGTCTAAGACTGCTCCACAAAGACATTTACTAACTGTATGGACAACATTATTAGCATAATGTATAGTCCAACATTTTTTCATTACTCCTTTTATTTTTAATTTTACAGCTAATTTACTAGAAATGAAACATTTTGAAGCTCTAGTATTAAAATTTATAGTAACGGTGTACCAAATAATTTACCTCAAACTTTTATGGTGTAACATGCTTTTCATCTTGCTTATTAACTACCGAGGATGTATCTTATGTTGTTGATTGTTGTCATCTTTCTTTAGAGGGAACTGGTTTACATAGTGATCATTACCACAGTTGAAACAACCCCTATAGGTCCTCTTTTTGGTTCAAACTTATTTCCGGTCTTGAAATTATTGTTTTGACCTCCAAAAGGTTTCGCCCATTATTGTTATTCTTTACAAAAAAAATTCTAATGTTCACAATAGGTTTATTTACTATTTTTTTCTTATTTTTATCAGTCACAAAAAAATTTGACTCCAAAATTTTTCCATGCCACCTTCTTAGGTGCAAGTGACGAAGAAGAGTTGGAAATTTTCTTTCGATTTTCTTCTTTATGAGCAGAAATTGCCTTCAATTTTTGTTCTTTCCTTATGGATTTTTCTACAACCCCTTCCATAGTGGTTGGGCTATGCACATCTACCTCTCCTCCTATGACAAGATTCAATCCCATAATAAACTTTTGTATCTTGAAATTTTTCATCGTTTGATATTGTGGAATGTACTTAAGAAGTTTGGTAAACCTCTCCCAGTACTCAGTTATAGTTAACTTTCCTTGAATTAAATTATGAAATTATATCATTTTCTGATCATAATAGAGTTGTGGCAGCCAACGTTTCCTAAAGTATCCCTTAAATTGATCCCATGTAATGCTTGATTCATCAATGTTCAATTCATCCTTATGGATGTCCCACCAGGAGGATGCCTCATGGGAAAGCTAGTAAGCTCCTCATACTACTTTTGTTTCTTTTGAGAAGTTCTTTATTGCAAATTAATTCTCCATTTTGCTGAGCCAATTCTCATCCCCATCCCTTAGTGTAGTGCCATCAAACTTTGGTGGACTTATCCTCTTTATGTCATTAGTAAGTTCAAATGTTAATCTTTCCTTTTTATTTTCATGTGGATTAGGTGCATTTGACATTATTATTGACATTCGTAGCATTATTGTTATCAATGCCCAAATGTCCAAATTCACGTTGTCTCCTAGAGGTGGCTGATTTTTATTATTAGCATCATCTTCCTCCTCCTCATTTCCCATTACTTGTTAAAGTACAACAAGACGATCTCTTGTGTCCAATAGGGAAGCAATAATCTCATCAAGTTTTTTTGGTAGCTACCTCTTCACCGGAGGTGGATTATTTATAGCACCTTCCTTGTTCTAACCATTTTTGTTAATAAGAAATTAAGTTTTTATTAGATATTGACTCAATATGTCCAAGAGCTACAACCTTCACTCTCCGATACCAAATTGTAACATCCACTTTTAATGACTTATAAATAAGGTATTTTTTTACATAATGTTCTCTATTCTAAATTCATATAATTCAGAACACACATTCCATTTTCAATCCATCTCATAATAGAAAACCATATGCAATTGTAATGACTCGGTGAAACATTGATCTCTCATTCCATGACTCGGTATTAAACCGATCTCTCATGTTAACTTGTTCAAGTGTATACTATATATAACTTGGTTATTTTACCCATTAAGGGTCACTTAAGTGTTCTATCTAAGAAGCCTATATGAATATTTGTTACCGATATTCATCTAAATCCCACTACTTAGACTAGGTGACATAAGACAATGCAACCAACAACTTGTGATACTTTGGCCAAAATTTAAAACATGCTTACCATGTTTACATTCTCAAGATGGAATACTCATCAAAAGGAATATGTATTTCACCACACTCATACTGTTATCTAGATTGGTCTATCTTAACTTCAGTCAATCAAACCCGAGTCAAAGTTTCACACTAAATAAGGGCAGCTCATAAGCACTAGTGTGGAATACTACTCGTGGTGAATATCGACATACTCAATAAACATCGGGTTAACCAATACACTAGTATGTGTGTCTATCTTTGTTTATAGTTGAACTATAAACCGAATTCTCACTTATGGCAATCAAATTAATTGAACTAAGTGGGATGTTGAAGCATAGCTTTTTGTACCACAAGATCCTTGTAATGACTCCCGTAATTATGAGGGTACTCTACTTCATCCCCTATGTTACAACAACCTACTAAATTCCTTCAAATAAACTAACATACTTAAGAAAATTAGATTATAACCTATCAATTTATTATCTTGTTTAATTTATTGTTAAAAAACGCACCTAAGGATTCACTAAGTAGGATAGATCCAAAGAGGATTGGAAGTGTTCTTTTAGACCAATTGAAGGTATACGAGATAAAATTTTCATTCAATCAAATTATCGATTTAATATTATCCCTTATATCCATAAATTGATAAATATGAATTATATATTCGTAGGTAAGTGTTAGTGCAAATCAATAGCACCCCTAGATGTTTTCTCATATTTCTAGTTTGATAATGGGCATCCAGTGTGATTGCACAACATTGAATCTTTTCCCCAAGTGTGGGACTTACAAAAATGGGAAAAAAACTCTCCAAATTAAAGGTTGGTTCCTCTACTCCTCTCGATCGATGTATACATGAAATTTGTAGAGGTTTAACTCAAAATCCTACTCTAATTCTGCTAAGGAGACAAGGATAGAAGAGATAAGAGAATATAAAACTAAACTAACAAGGTGATACACCAAAGGAGTGGTGAACATATATTTCTACAAATTGACACGGATTATAAAAATGCACCACAAATCATGCAAAATTGCTAAAATTGTAATGAAGGGTCAATATAGAGCAAACAACACAAGAAAGGATTGAAAATTCATTCACAGCTTGCATTGTCATTTCCATGTTTAAATACAAAGGCATTACAATAGAAAGGAGGTAGAAAACATGTTGCGGTCCTAAAAAGGTCGATATTCCACAAATTCACTTGCTAGGGTGAAGGAGGGAACCCGTAGATTGTAAAAATGTCCAACCCTTTACAAATGAGCCAAATCGGCTTTTAACAATGAAAACCCGCGATCAAGAAGGAGAAACAACGGAAAAATGAAAGGAATCATTCAACCATTGACCAGATCCATCAAAATAGCATGGGTACCCTTAAAATTTCATTCCCCAATATTTTCAACCATGCTAGAGAAGAATGGAAGCCATACTGCATTAAAAATGGTGGTTGAATGTCGGTTCTGCTCTTTTCCCCATGCCAAAGGCATTTTTTTATTTTTCTCTCACCAAACTCCATAAAAACAAAATTTAAGATTCCATCATGTAGAGGACTTCAATATCTTTCCAATGACACCAAAATTGAGGAAAATCAAGCTCTGGATCGAAAGATATGCCCCTCTAAAGATTTAGGGCAAAATAGGGCAAAAATCGGGTCGGTGACCGAAACCCACAAAAATTCCCCTTTTTTGAATTTGGGAAAATTTTCCCAAAAAACTCTACCCTCCACCACTCTGATTCCACGTGGCACATTCCTGTTGGTCCATGGGTTCAAACGGACATTTTACACTTTTTTAAATTTGGAAAATTTTCCAAAATTCCTCCGCTTGCCCGCCATTCCAAACTATTCACTCGAGTGTGTGCTCCAAACTTTCCCTTTGATACTACTAATCACTTTGGAAAAATTTCCAACTTCTCCCCATGCCCCTGACCTTTTCCAAGAACAAGACACGTGTCACACCTTGATTAGTCTCGTGAGGCTTCTATTAAAACCTTCATTTTCTCCTTGGCGGGCCTTCGGGCCAAATTTTTCCCTTGTGCCCTTTACAAATTTTGGCAAAAAGACAAGATCTGCTCTACCTCTCTCGACTCCCAATAGTTCCACAGACACGTCACACATTTCTATTCATCGCGGGCCTTTGGGCCAAGATTTTTCTTTGTGCCCTTTGACTATTTTGGCAAAAATTCAAAAATCACTCTGCCCCTCCAACTCCCGCAGGCCTTATGGACACACGTCATCTTTCTATTGGTTTGTGGGCGTCGGGCCAAAAATTTCTTTACACCCCCACCGAGAACTTTGGAAAATTTTCTAACTTACCTCTGCCGACCCGCCATTCCACCACCACATGGCACCTTCCTATTGGTCGCGGACCTTCCCAGGGAAAATTTCCCTCAAAAACTCCACCGAGCCATAACTTGCAAAATACAAGGAGTTAGAAGGAAAATTTTACCTTTCTGGAAAGGTGAGGAAATTCTCTATCTAATGAAACCATTTCCAAAAAAATTTGAGTTCCTAAAAAGAGAAAAATTCAACTGAGGCACAGGGAAGGAAGGAATGAAAGGAAGTTAGGCAAAAATAAGCAAGGGGCTTATTTTGGAAAATAATTTTAGCATCTCAATAGGGTCATCTACCTGCTGAATGAATGATTAGCTGCCTGAAGTAATCCATTGGGAAATGGAGTCATCAAATTAACTACTTGGTACTCTCAACTGATTAGAAATTTTCTAGAAAGAGATTGTGAGAGTAGAATATCACTTGATCTGTAACATGGCTTGCAAAGATGCATCCTTAGGACAACAAAGATTGTGCCAAAGCACTTAGGGAAATGTAAAACTAAGCTACAACAAAACAATGTGCACAATCACTTGGAGGAATGAAAATCTAAGCTAATATGTACAAGGTGAAGAGTTTCCTTCTAGTAGCAATGCTTTAGATGGATTCCATTAACTGGAATTTACAGCTTCTTCACCATCTAATGTAGAGAATTGGAAGGCATTGTTGTTCTTACATTTTGTTATCATATAGGGGCCAATCCAAATGGAATAAAACTTTGAATTCCTTCCTGGATTTTCTCGGTCTGCATCCCATTTCAACACTAAATCTCCAACTTGGAAGGTTCTAGCCTTAGCCTTCCTATCAAAGGTTCTCTTGATCAAGGCTTGTTCCTTCTCTATTGTTTGGGCTGCATGCTCTCTAATTTCTTAGATTTCCATCAATTCTACATATCTAACCTCCATGGGTTCAAACTCCAACAATTCCAATTGCTTCATGAGTTCCAACATTGGCAACTCAAGTGACATAGGCGAGATTGCCTCTCTTCCATAAACAAGTCTGAATGGAGAGTTACCTATGGATCTCTTGGGAGTTAGCTTATCAGCCCATAAGGCTGATTTAAGTTTAGTATACCAAGTCCTCTGATTTTCATCAAGAGTCATCTTGATGATCTTTAATAGGTTCTTGTTGGTAGACTCATCTTGGCCATTACCTTGGGGGTAATAATTTGATGAAGTGCTTAGATAGATCCCATTCTTAATAGCCCATTCATTACCTTTGATCCCATGAATGCCAATGCATTATCTGATATTATAGTGGCAGGTATACCAAATCTAGTTACTATCCCCTCATAGAAGTCTAGAATGCTAGATTCATTTTCCTCTTTGACTGTCACCGCCTCACTCCATTTGGTGAAGTAGTTTGTTGTTGTTAGAATCCACTTATGTTCTTAGCTTGAGTTTGGGTTAATGACTCAAATGAAGTCCATTCCCCATTGCATGAATGGCTCATCAACTGAAATTGGGTGCAATGGAAGGGATGCTAATCTTTCCTTTCCCGTGAAGAATGCACAACTTTTTGCACCTCTTGATCCATGCATAACAATCACTAAACACCTTGGGCCAATAATAGCTAGCCCTCATAATCTTAAGGGTTATCACTCTTGGAGAAAAATGACCCCCAACTGATCCACCATGGAACTCTATTAACATTCTCTTAACTTGATTTGTCCTAATGCATCTCAACAAAGACTCCATTTATATCCTTTTTGAACAAGACACCATCAACAAGTGCATATGGGACAACCTACAATCTGAAGTGTCTTCTCTTGGTTTTGTTCATGTCCGGAGGGAATAGGCCTATTTGTAAGAATTGCATTATGTCTTGCGTCTAGCAACGAGTGAGCAGACCATCATTATCTTCTTGAACACCTCTTTTTTCTTGGTTGTCTTGCAATGCCAAAACAACATCCTTCCCATTGATTACTTTCATTGATTTTCTCAAGACCATCTTCTCACACAATCCCTTTCTTTAGACCAGCTTGGTGACTTTGACTTGATCTCAATGTCATACTCCATGATAGGAGTAATCCACCTTGGACATTTTTCATTTAGATCTTTGTTGAGGAGGAAGTCCTTAACTCCCACATGAGAAACCAGCAGTTGAACCTTGTTGTTTGAAACTAGATGCTTAAATTTCTTCAAGCTCCTAATCACTACAATAACATGCTTCTCAATGAAGGAATACCTCACCTCATAGTCCTCCAAGATTTGGCTAAAGAAGGCAATTGGCTACTCTGCATTTTCTTTGTTCTATTGTACTAAAATTGTAGAAATTGTATCATCACCACCAAATGCATAAAGGATAAAATCCTTAGAGAAATCTGGGTTAATGAGAGTTGAAGCTTGTGAGATAGCCTCTTTGATTGCCTCAAAACTTGCCTTACCTTCATCTATCCATTTGAAAGCCATACTTTTCTTCAACATCACAATTATTGGCTTGACAAGGGCTACAAAGTCTGGAACAAACCTTCAAACAAAATTGATTCTTCCCAAGAATATTTGAAGGGCCTTCTTGTGACTTGGTAATGGTAGTGCTTTTATTGCTTCAACCCTCTCTAGATCAATTGTTAATACCTCTTTGGAAACAATGTGGCCTAGGATATTTCCTTCATGAGCTAGGAAAATACATTTTTTGGGATTCAAGGATACCCCACATATTCTACATCTTTGGAAAACTTGTCTCAAATGAAAGAGGTGATTTGCTGCACTTTTAGAAAATACAAGTAATATCATCTAGGTATATCAGCACTATTTTGTTGATCAATCCCTTGACACAATATCCATTTCCCTTTGGAAGGTAGCTCTGTGTTAGATAGCCCAAATGGAAATTTCCTATATGCATAGGTTCCCCATTTGGTGGTGAAGGTTGTTTTGAAATGATCATCCTCCTTTACCATGATCTGATTATACCCGAATAACCATCTAGCAATGGAAACCTCTCGAGCTAGCAACAAATTGAAAAATCTTCTCCATAGAAGGAAGTGGGTAACGATCCTTGAGGGATTCTCTATTCAAATCTCTAAAGTCTACACATTATATGATTTATCCACTCTTATTTCTAACTAGAACCAAGTTTACAACCCAACTTGAATGCTTGATCGGAAATATGATACTTTCCTCTATTAACTTATTCAATTCCTTCTTCATAAGAGGCTCCATGTGTGGATTGACCGGTCTTTGTTTTTTCCCGATGGGTTTAGCATTTGGATCCAATTCCATTATGTGTTGAGATAGCTTGGGAATGAAACCTCTCAAGTCTTCATAGCTCTAACCAAATATATGTGGGAACTCTTTTTAAAGTTGCATGAATTCATACCTTTCTTGTTTGGTTGTCACTTTACCAATTTGAAGTGATTTGCCTTCTCCCACCGAGATGGGCACTGAATCTTCTCCCTTGACTTGGATGTTTTCTTTCTCCTTCCTAAATTGATCATTAGGATTAAATATTGACTCTAAAGTGACAAGTCCTTTTGGTAGTTTGTTGGTTCTTAGCTGTACCACTTGATCACCATACTACTGTTCTAACTTTTCCTAATTTTTGGCTAAGAACTCAGCTTCTTCTTACAAGAAATTTATAATTTGTTGATCACTTTCAAACACTTGCCAACTTACATTATTGTCTGGAACTTATGGCCTTACAATCACATGAATGTTTGGCTACACTTTATCTTCTTTGATACTCTCCACAACATCAAAGGCTGGTCCAACTGCTGTAAGCCTATCAGTAGCTTGGTTTTCTTTCCTAGGGATGGAGTTGATGCCAAAGCATTCAAAATCCTCAATGAGGTCCCAGCCCTATTCTTATAACAGTTGAGTAGGTCATTTTTGGTAACATGTTTCCCCTTAACTTGATTAACAATCAGCTCACTGTCACCAAAGACTTGTAAGTTTTGATACCTCTCTTACTTGACCAATGAAATCCTTGTATCAAAGCTTCATATTCAACAAAGTTGTTAGAACATGCAAAATGAAATGTAAAAGATGAATAATACTTAATTATTTGAGGTGAAACAAGCATAGCTCCCCCTGCACCTTGTCTACTTCTTGATCCATCAAAGAACAAATTTTCATACCTCATTGTCATATTTATGGTCTCAAGCTTGGTGATGCTAGGAATAGGCTGATTTTCTTCATGCATGTAATAAAATCCTAGTTCATATTCCTCTATTTCCTTGTAGGGGTCAAAAGCATGTAACTTGCATGCCCATTCATCAAGAGTCAAATTTGGGATGCTTCCAACTTTGGTGTCAGCTTCATCTGTGCCTAGATAATCCTCTTGATCAAATGCTAAACAATTGACATTGATTGGGCTTGGAGTATGATGCTCAATGTGAAATTTTGTGATAGGTTCAGACCTGATTGTGACCTTAGTTCCATATCTGGTCTGAAACAACATGTGTGACCAATCAGTAGATAAATAGCCTCTAATTCTAGCTGTGAAATCCTTGACAAACATAGGGCAAAAAGTGGTGGTAAATCTATCACTAACACATCTTACAAAACAGTGACATTGGGGCATGCATGCAAAGTGAGGCTCAAATCTTTAATTACCCCTACTGTTGTTACTACTATCCCATCCAGTTGCACCACCCCTTTGGATATGACTTCATATTGGAGGCCCAACTGATCAACTATTTGCTTGGGCATTATAGAACTACTTGCCCCAGAATCAATCATGCAATTGTGTACTAGTTTATCCCCAATGATCAATGAAACATAAAATGGAGGGGGCTTCAAAACTTTACCTTACTATCCTCTATGATTCCCCTTAGGCTGAGCAGCATTTGTGAGTACCTTCTCATGCATATGAGCTTGCTAATTTAAAGTTGACCAATTCTTCCCCGGCAGCTTGTAGTAGATCCCTTTGGCTTGGGATGGATAGTGATTCCCATATAGATATATTCACATTTGTCTTCTTCATTTGTTCAATGATGCTAAAAGGGGATGAAACATATCTTTTTTGCCCCTTAGCTTGCACACTCTTTTCTTATACATGGGCTGCAACAACTGACATTTGAACTAGTCTAGAAGGTGGTTTGGATTGTCCTTACACATTTGGAACTACATTTTTCTTGCCAACACTTTGTGAAGTGATGAAAGGTTGTGGATAACCTAGAGCTAATGGATTCCCTTCACCAATATTCCTCTTCTTTGACCTTGTGTTAGCTGCTACATTCTAAGAAATTGTTTGATTCATACCACAAAAATATTCATCTTGCCAGTTCATAAGTGTAGTCTCATTTGGAGTTGTATTTTGTTAAGATGTTCCTTGTTGTTGGTTTGTTTCTTGACTCACCTCACTCTCCACACCATTTTTTGTCACCATCAAAGCTTGGTTCAAATCACCATTGAAGCACATAGATTGGTTGTGAGGTTCATTCCATGGGAAACACCAATCATACTCTTGAGCTATATTATTTTGCACTGGAACTAAGGCTTTAGAGGTAGATGCAACATTGGGGTTATAGGGCTGAAATGGTCTATTGGCACGAGGCCTTACTTGATTTTGATTTGCAGCTGGATTGGGTGGCCTATTAGGCTGATATGGTTGCCTATTAGGCTGAGTTCGAGACTGATAAAAGGTCTAAAACCTTGGGCTTGCTACCTCTTGAGTGTAACCAACCCATTTCCTAAATTTTGTAATTATTTCATGACTTCTTGAAATTCATTTGAGGCACTAGAGGATGAAGTAGAAGTTTCATTTGAACTCGGAGTGGGAATATGAGCTAAAGTAGGTGCTTGACTAGTGCTTAAGCTTTCCAAGTTTGGATATAAGGGCATGGGAGGCCTAAGAGCCATTTTACCACTTGGATCAAAAAATTCTCAGCCCTAATGGTAATGCTATAAGCTGCAGGTATATTTTCACCTCCCATGGATTGAATTAACATAGAAATATCATAATCTAAAGCTTTGAGATAGTTTAAGCAAGCACCTTCATTTTTTGGCCTTACTACCACTAGGATTCTATCCCGTGTCCTTTGAAATATGAAGTTGAAGTTTGTAGCTGCTCATTGGGAGCTTTCTTGATAGTTGCCGCTTGTTCCAATAGAGACAAATTATCTCCCTTTTTTCCAAACTTCTCATGGAGAGATATACACATCTGCTTCCAATTTTAGATAGAGCTTGCCCCAAGGCTCTTGAACCATTGCAAGGATTTCCCTTTAAATGAAGATGACAGTAATTTGACAGCAATTTGCATCTCAAAAATCTCATGGATTGCACAAACATTAGCAATGTCTTTGACATGATCATCAGGAGTGGTCTAATTTTCCCCAGTAAAGTATGGGATGTTCTTCAATGCTGCAACTAGAATTGGGTTTTGTGTATTGAGAGAAAGTGGGCTACTTCTAGTGAAGTTGACATAAGGGTTGTGTTGTGCCATTCTGATTGGCCTGAGAACCCTTGTTGATTGGGTGAAAGGTCTACCAGGTGGAGTTGATAGAGTTCTGTTTGGTGCAGATGGAGACCTTTGAATTCTTCTTCCTCTCTCTCTTCTTCCTGGGGAAAACTACAGATATTCAGACAATCCCTCTTCTCTATCCCTTGACCTTGTTTAGATCCTTCTCATGAATCTTCAGACTCGGAATGTTGAAACCAATTGATTTTATATCTTTAGAGTCGCCGATGTGCAAATCAGTGGCTCTTTTTTAAGCAAGAAACTTACAACAAATGCACATCAACTTTTTTGTAATGAAGATTAAGAGCTATAAGGTCCCACCGGGTATGCCAAAACTGTTAGTGCAAATCAGCAACACCCCTGGATGTTTTCTCAAATTTCTAGTTTGATAATGGGCATCCAGTGTGATTGCACAACATTGAATCTTTTCCCCAAGTGTGGGACTTGTAAAAATGGGAAAAACTCTCCAAATTAAAGGTTGGTTCCTCTACTCCTCTGATCAGATGTATACATGAAATTTGTAGAGGTTTAACTCAAAATCCTACTCTAATTCTACCAAGGAGACAAGGATAGAAGAGAGAAAAGAAGATAAAACTAAACTAACAAGGTGATACACCAAAGGAGTGGTGAACATATATTTCTAAAAATTGACACAAATTATAAAAATGCAACACAAATCATGCAAAAATTGCTAAAATTGTAATGAAGGATCAATATAGAGAAAACAACACAAGAAAGGATTGAAAATTCATTCACAGAGCTTGCATTGTCATTTCCATGTTTAAATACAATGCATTACAATAAAGAAGGAGGTAGAAAACATGTTACAGTCCTAAAAGAGGTCTGATATTCCACAAATTCACTTTCCAGGGTGGAGGGAGCCTGTAGATCATAAAAATGTCCAACCCTTTACAAATGAGCCAAATCTGGCTTTTGACAATGAAAACCCGAGCTCAAGAAGGAGAAATGCAGGAAAAATTAAAGGAATCATTCAACCACTAAACAAATCCATCAAAATAGCATGGTTACCCTTAAAATTTCATTCCCTAAGATTTTTGACCATGCTAGAGAAGAACGGAAGCCATACTGCATTAAAAATGGTGGTTGAATGTCGGTTCTACTCTTTTCCCCATGCCAAAGGCATTTTTATTTTTCTCTCACCAAACTCCATAAAAACAAAATTGAAGATTTCATCATGTAGAGGACTTTAATAGCTTTCCAATGACATAAAAATCAAGGAAAACCGAGCTCTGGATCGAAAGATATGCCCCTCTAAAGATTTAGGGAAAAATAGGGCAAAAATCGGGTCGGCGGGCCGAAACCCAAAAATTTTCCCCTTTTTTGAATTTGGGAAAATTTTCCCAAAAAACTCCACCCCCACTACTCTGATGCCATGTGGAACATTCCCATTGGTCCATGGGTTCATTTTCTCCTTGGCAAGCCTTCAGCTGAATTTTTCTCGCGCCCTTTACAAATTTTGGCAAAAAGACAAGGTTTTCTCCACCTCTCTCGACTATTGTCAGGTTCCATGGACACGTGGCACATTTCTATTCATCATGGGCCTTTAGGCCAAGATTTTTCTTTGCACCCTTTGACTATTTTGGCAAAAATCCAAAATCACTCTACCCTCCGACTCCCACCAAATTATGGACATGCATCATCTTTCTATTGGTTCGCGGGGTGTTGGGCCAAAAATTCTTTGCACCGCCACCGAGAACTTTGGAAATTTTTATGACTTATCTCTATTGACCCACCATTTCGCTGCCATGTGGCACCTTCCTATTGGTCACGGACCTTCCTAGGGAAAATTTCCCTCAAAAACTCCACCGAGCCATAACTTGAAAAATACAAGGAGTTAGAAGGAAAATTTTACCTTTCTAGAAAGGTGAGGAAATTCTCTATCTGATGAATCCATTTCCATAAAATTTTGAGTTCCTAAAAAGTGAAAAAAATTGAATGAGGCACAAGGAAGGAAGGAATGAAAGGAAGTTAGGAAAAATAAGCAAGGTGCTTATTTTGGATAACAAGAAGATCATTAAGTTTTCTTATTGTAGTTTATCATTATAAACAATATCGATTGAAATATTATACATTAGACTAGTGATATCCTGATGTCTAAATCTTCCTATTCATTATTTTAAGCTTTCCCTTTACCATTTATTATTTACATAAAGAGCATTCAACCAATCATCCCGTATGATTTAAACTTAATCTCTTAACAAGATAACATACATGGTTAGTATTTAATGATGAAAGGAAGTATCCTTTTCTTTCATATTAAGGGCTATTTTCCATTAATGAAATTGGAAAACATAAGGTTTAGATTCATAAAGGAATGCTATATTCATCTATATAAAACTATCGTTATTCATTATTCTCAATGTGTGATGCACGTTAAAACAACCCACTTGAGACCCAAGAAACAACCTAGGGTTAGAAAAATATAGATTTTTTATTATTAAAAGTGTCCACAACCAAGTTGTAAGACAACCAATTGAACCTAATAGATTCGAGAACAAAACTAAATTACTAGAACATATTTTTGTTCATCAACAAACATCAAGTTCACATGGTTTAAACTTTAGGGTTAGAAGTCTCAGTTAGGTTCAGGGAGTGATTTACCCCATACCAACTCTCTAACAGACTCAGAATTTTAACTTGATTTTTCTCATACTTAACACTTCCAAAATTCCATAAATCATTTCCATTGGATAGGAAATTTTCTCACATTTCTGGTGATATAAAGAAGTCCTCCTAACTCTTTGTAGAACTCAAGTTATGAGCATGCGGACTTTGGGGGTCAAATTTTCCCCAAGGGGCGGATTTGCGCGCCCAAGGAAGAAAGATTTCCCAAAAGGGTTGGTTGGTAGAGCACGGGAGGTTTAGAAAAATTTTCCTTTATGTGGGGAAAAAATGCAAGTTGTGCCCATGCACCGCGTGTCCGCCAGGGGCACGTGTCGCTCCACGAGCCAAAGCGGGAAGGAAGAGAGGGAAGGGCAGGGCGGTATTTGAATTTTTCCCCTACGCGGGAAAAGTTCACCTTTTTGCCCGTGCCTCTACTATGCTGCCAGAAGACACGTGGAATTCAATGAACCAACGTGGGGAAGAAGTTAGGGAGGAGTGGGGTGGTGGGAGTCTTGGAGGAAATTTACCAAAGGGGAGATAAGGGGAAAGTTAGGCACGAGGGTCCGCGGATGATTTCCAAAAGGGAAGGGGTGGGTGTGCGGGGTCACAGAAAATTTAGGAAAAATTTCCAAATTAATTTTCTAAAGGTAAATTTCGCAAAGGTTCCACCCTCTCGCCATGCCACATGGTAGCTTTGTGATTGGTCATGGGCTCTGGGGAAAGTTAAGAAAATTTTCCAAAATTTTCAAAAAGTTCTAAGGAAGAAAAAGTGTTATGCCTTTGTCGCTACCCCATGAGGACATGTGGTAGCCTCTCGATTAGTTGCATGCTAGTGGAGGAAAAGGATAAACTTTTCCCAAGAAAAAATTTTCAAAATTTTTCTAAGGATTTTCCGATGGAAATTTTCGGGTCGCGGGCCCATTAGGGAAAATTTTCCCAAATTTTCCTACCAAGGCAGAAAACTTCAGAGGGCCATAACTTGAGCTAGAAAGCTCAGTTTGGGAAAATGAGGACTTTCTAGAAATATTTCGATGCCCTCTTTGCATAAGAAACATAAATTTTACATTTTGATAAAGTTTAAGGGTTCAATTTTTTAAAAACGTTCTGCAGGATTTTAAAATGCCAACTGATAATTTCCAACTTCTAAATTTGATTAAATTGGATCTCCTCCTTCACTCAACATGTCAAATAGACATGGAGGATTTCTCTAGGAAGGATTTAGAATGTTTTAGGGAAGTAAATTTGTTCAATTTCTTCAAGTTGCATTTTTCCAACAAATGACAGAAAAATGACTGTTAGAGGAATTGGATTCGATTTTGCATTAATTTAACTTGTCTTCTTAAGTGTTCTTTGTCAATTTGAGTTCATTTATGATACAACATACTAAATTTTAACATCTCCAAGTTGATTAATGTGTGTAGGTCCAAACTGTACATTTTTAAAAAATTAATTATCAGTTTTAAGTTTGTAACAAAAATCCCATTTCTAGGAATTTGTTTATCAATTTCATCCTTCAAATGTGGCATTTCATTCCTAAACTAGTCCAATACATTTAGTTGTTTATAAACAAACCATTTCAAAGCTAAATTACAAATCTGATTTCCACTTTAATATATTTCAAAAAAGAACCAATGCAATATAATTCCCTCATATGTATTTCTTCTTCTTTCAATTTTCAAACAGAGATTCCAATCACAATTTAACATTTCAACTCAACCCAACAATGCAATGAGAAGTAAACTTGCAATTCTTTATTAACTCCAAAGAGAATACATCTTTACATATTCCATTCCTTGAATGCAATTAACAGAGTTCTATTTCTTTCCAATAACAATACAGAATGTACATGTCTTTCACAATTCCAATATCTAACTTCATAATCAAATTACATACATCTTTCTTCACAAAATACATGTTACAATTTCATCCACAACAAGTGGGAAAGGATTACAAATAAATATGTTTTCACAAGGGACTGTCAAACTACATTTTTCCTTTGCTCCAGGACAACAACATGCACATTTTCTCTTTCTCCAAGCTGGTCACAACAAAAGAGGGGGAAAGACAATGCTCTCCACCCAACCAAGACATCCAATGAAAGGAGAAGCCTTCCTTCATCATTGGCCCCGAGCCCCAACCAAAATACAATAATAGATGTAATTCAACCCATGGAAACAACTGGCTTCCACAACACACAACATTCTTTCAAACATGCACATTCCAATATAAAACATAGATCAATACAAAACAACAGTTTACAACTGTAATTGAAAACATACCAATCAAAACTTAGGCTTGATCATGCAAGCCAAAGGAGCAAGGTCTATGGGGGAAGCTACTTATGCCTCCCAATTGGGAATTGGGCATCCACCAAGAACAAACCACCAATAAATTTCACCATACATATCCTTATGCCCCCCACAAATCCCTCCTTATGCCCCCACAAAGTAAGAAATGCAAGCTATTTCTTTTCCATGGTGGATCCCAAACCCAAACTCCCTCCACAAAATTCTGATGCCAATGGCATTCCTTATGCCCCCACATGGATTCCCCATATCCTTCTCCTACACCTTCCCTAAGGTAGTCTACCCAACCAGCCAACAAATAAAACTAAACATGCACCATTCACACAACACAACAAGATAATAACAACATAAAAGGAGAGTTAAATTCCTACCTCTCCATGGTTACTTTGCTTCCAAATAAAAATATTTCCAAGACAATAACACATTTCCAAACAACAATGCCAAGTATGAAGATATCTCCAAATTCCTCCACAGTCCATAAGAGCTCCAAAACAGCAAAAAAATGCACCTCAAGGAAGAATGCAAAAAGGTTCACCAACTAAAAACAAGAAAGGATTTTTAATTAAATAGAAGAGGGAGAGAAGAGGATGATGTGGATCCATGTAGGATGCCACATCACACATCCTCCAATTCAAACACAAAAGACAAAATCCATTCTCCCAAGCACAATAAAGAGGTGGGTGAAAAATGACAAGTTACTTGCACACTCCAAAAGCCCACACCTCAAGGGACAACAAAATAAATAACATGTAAGAAAGTGCAATTAAAAACATGCAACATGACTTAATAAAATGCATTATAAAAATCACAAATCACATCTCCAACCATAAGTATGGTTGGTAAATTAAATTTAGAGGCATGGGACAAGTTTTACTTGTCCCACAAGCCTCCAAAACAGCCCCAAGGACAAATTCAAATTTTTCATGGAGGTGGAGTATTTCATACTCCAAAACTGACTTACACAAGCTCTTACACAACTTACACATCCCTTACATAATTTAATACAATAGCCAACAACTTCCATTATTACTTTCCCATATCCCAATCTAATTTATTTAAATTTTAATCATATGATTCCTCACCTTAATCTATCACAATTTAATTAATTAAAAGAAAGGAACACATTACTAATAAAATACATACAACAATATAAAAGAAACACATTGATAAAATACACAACCCCATGGTCACATATAAAGGAAATACCCCCATGGGAATCCCTAACAAAACAACACACAACACAATAAAACAAGTTGCCATGGTGACCTTGTCGAATTCACTTAGAATTCCATTTTGGTTGGTCTCCAATCCCCGATGTTTTGTTGTGATATTTTTAACCTGCAAAATACAAATACCTCCTTCGGCCTCGTGGCCATATCAGAACATCCAATATGATACAATTAAAATCACAAAATCATCTAAGTGAATCACAACAACATCGAAGTAACAACTACATCAATTACATTTTTAATCAACAACTATATCATCATCAAATAATGTCCATTTTCTAGCTCAACTCATAATATCCAAATCACATGTCTGAACAACATCCATAAAACATCCATGTCAAATAATATATCATCATCCACATATAAGGTGTCTCTAATAATCATTAGGCATCATAATCAAATCAAGATCAACAATAATCCACGATCAATGTCTAATAGCATACTAAATCAAAACATAATAATGTCTATAATGTGATCAATCAGATCGTATCAATAAGCATTAGCAGTGTCACAGGGAAGTGGGCACTATAGAATGAGGATCTATCATTCATAATCATCATATTTAAACCCTTTACCCAGTTAAAAAAATCAAAAATATAAGTATAAATATTTATCCCAAGTATCATTTTATACCTTACAACCATTAATTCATCAATGCCAATATTTAAGTACATAAAAATAGTCCCATCATGCATATTAATATTTAGGAATATTAAACAAATTTAATTCATATAAGGCCTTAGAATTAATCGATATCAATAACCCTTCATAACAATTCATTAATCAAAAGAGAGAGATCACATTACTCCCAACTTAATTAATATTCCATAAGTTTATAAGAGACATCTTTCATCATTACAATTTTTTTTTTAATACTTCTTCAAGTTTTTCCAACAATTTCATTCTGGAGAATTTCAATACACAAAGCATCGAAATGAAAAAATGATCTCATTAATTAAACAAATGTAAATTTTTATAAGTCTGTCTCCTTTAAGTTTTCAAAAGTCCATCTCATGCATGCAACATTGTTAAGCATGATTCAGTTCACCATAAGTGAGCATTATAAGATCTATGACATAAAAACAATATGCTTTAATCTAATCTGTTTCATAAAAGAAAACATGCTACTTATGAAAAGGTTCCAAGTACAATAAGAAGATAAAACAAATAAACTATCCAAAAGCCAAAATGTCATATTAGACAAGAAGTCAATAAGTCGCTTAAAGTATCATTTCCCATACAAGAAATTCAATAATTCATCATGATCTAATTTCATCTAGGTCACAACATTAACAATCATTTCATCATGATAACATTCAAATACAAACAATTAAGAAAAGAATTAATTCAAGTCATGATCTATCCATATTGAATTCACCAAGAAACAGTTCCACTATAACACAAATCATATCCCAATGAATCAATTTACAAATGAATTGATCTAAAAACATAGTGATTTAATAAGATCATAATGTTATTCCTATAAAATCAATTTTATATCAAAAACTAAAAGGTTTGATATAAACACTAATGATCTAGCATGGAAAACAACTATCCTAACAACTCTACCATCAAAATTCCTACCCCTAACCAAGAGGATACCAAAGCAAAGAACAACTCAATTATACATAATATAGATATTGTGTTTTCTAAAGGAGAGTTTCTCAAGCCTTCATGGGTCTAATCAAACACATGAAAGAAAAATTGAGAAGGATATGTTGTATTCATCAGAGAGTTCAAACCTATTTGAATAAAACATAACCATCACAATCATGCATTCCAGTAAACAATCAATAATTGGATGCTCAATATCTCCCATGACAAGCTAAAGGATAATGCATTCGGAATGGTTTCAAGAAACCAAAACACAGAGTATAATCCTACCCAGAAGGACTAAGATTCAAGTTTAAGGAATGAAAAATTCCTTACCTAAGGTCAAGGCATACCTCTCATTGTCTAATTTGTTTTGAACGACCCAAAATCGAACAAGAATCTTCTCTCAGACCTTAAAACTATCACAATCATGCGAGTATAGTCCCGAGGAGATAGTTCATAGGATCAAACACTTCAAAAAAACATGCAGTTGTTATCAACGAGACAACGATGACTGAATCAAAAGAATATCATAGTTGAACAAGGACTAAAATTAATCATAATGGCCCAAAATCAATGCTCGAAGCTCAACCAATCTTTGCAGGATAAAAAGGAAATTAGACAATTTCAAAATCAACGCAAACCTAGATATCTTATAAAATTAACCAAGTTCCAAATACTTAAGCTGAACCAAGGAGGGTATTAAAACATCGAAATGAAACTTAAGAAGATAGAAACAAGAAGCTCATTATTGACCTAACAACATGCACTTACAGTGCTCAAAACCACCTTCAAAATACCCATTCTGGGTTGAGCACGATCCTTTTTAAAACAAAATATCAAAAGATCAGAATAAATCTTAAGCCGAAATGAAGGTCAATAAATTGAAACCAAATCCCAAAACATGCCTACAAGAATAAGTTGACCATCATATTGATAATACAACCAAAACGAAAAAACTTCAAACCCAACAGAGGTTCTAAAAATAGGCATCATTTTATTCTACGAAAAATTTGTCCTAACAACTATTAAACCAACCCCAATTTTACAATGACTAGGTGAGTTCCATAGATCAAGAAACTTAAAACCGAATCCTTGCAAAATGTACAAACACCAAAGGATACAACAAGGTGAAATTTTATCAAACACATAATCCCTTGAAAGTTCATACCTAGTTTTCCAAATAAGAAACACATTTGTTTTCCAACTCCATTCAAAAACCCATATTCATTAAAATATTCTATTTCAAAAAACAATCTTATCCAAGAAACCATGTCCAAAAGAAACATACATAAGCAAAATAAACAATCAACCATACCAGAAAACATTCTCAGAGACGTTTTCATAAAGAGAAGTGTTATTTTAATGAAAATGTTTAAATAAAAGCAAGAGATTTTAAAGAGATAGCGCCTATCATAAATGCTAGTTCTCCTGAATTCTCTTCATTTCTTCAATCCTTCAAACAAATTTTCCACAGAAATATTTCCAACAAAAATGCCAAATCAATCCACTAAAACTTTTCCCATTTTCTTCTTATATTTTCCACAGCCTAAATTTTGCCATTATTTATTCCATACAAAGGCAAATTCAAACATGCAACAGAATGAAATTGAGAGATCAAAAAATTAAAATACCACATGCAGAGCCAAGAAGCTCAAAAAATCTGAATGCACAATGAAACCAAATGGTTTATTTTTCCTCCAACCCATTCTACTATTCCCCAAGTGGTTTTCACTCAGGTCGAGGTTCATTAATGAAAACAAGACTGACTAAGTCCCCTCTAAAAACTCCCACCCAATCTTATCCTCTGTTAGTTATAACTAGCAGTTCAAAAATTCATTCCATAGAAATAGCGGAGTTTCTAGCTTACCAACCTTCAACCATATTTTACCTTCACCAAAGTTGGCAAGAAAGATTTATTTAATGCCACATTAAAACCTTGTCATGCATTTGGAATAGTGCCACCACCATCCAAATAAAATTTCTAACAATGTCCACCACCTCCTCCTTAGGTTAGGTTTCCCTAACATTAGTTTAAAACCATAGTTTATGATCTTAGGAATAGTTATAATAGCTTAGGATTAATTAGTTTCAAAACATAGGATGGTTCCCCATTATCCTACTTAGGAATTAATGAATGAATCACCTTAGCATAGTTTTAGGATAATATCAATAATAAAAAACTTAGATTAGTTGGGTACTAATTAATCAAAGAACATTACCTCTTGCAAAGGTGCTTAAAAATGACAAATCAGATCACCTTGAAGGGTTTAATCAAAAGATGCTACAGGATGCTCATGTTACCCAAAGGTCAAGTCTGGTGCATAAATAATATTTTCTCGACCGGCCTAATCAAGATGATCAAAACACTGAAAATCCTAAACATGTCTTAGATCATTGCAATTGATCCAAGGTGTGATTAATCTTGTACTTTGCAATCATATAACTGAAAAATAAGTTCATTATTGCAAACTAGGAGATGAACAATTTAGACTTAATTTACTTCCTTCATCTATATGCAGAATACATAAAAAGGTTCATCATAAATAGTATATGAAATACTTCATTAATAAATTTAGAATTGTCATGACATGATGTTATCCAATTTTAGAAGATAAAACATATCATCTACAACAACATGATTAATCAGTTTTAAAGAGTACACCGTCTTCAAAATGAGAATCACCTATCAATGTTGCTACTTCATTAACAAAAGTGATCAAAGATAACATCCCTAATAGAGGCATTACATAATTAAACATTATGCATGGTCGGTTCCACGAGAACTTTCAAGAATTGACATCCTATTAACCTTTGTTAAATATTTCATGTAATGATTATATCTAATATCTAAACATTTCTTTTATGTTCCACATAACCTCTCACAAAGTAAATAATGTTGACATAGTACTACCCACTAAGCACATATCACTACATACCGTAATAGAATTTATAATTGGGCTTCGATTCATGATAATATGTTATTGAGTCAACTAAATAAATACCATTATCTTACATAAATCAAACGATATCTGCAATACATTCAAACTCAATGAACACTAATCCCGAGATGTTAGCACATTATTTTTAACTAAATGTATTCCTTATAATCCAAATCATATTAATTCCATAATTAGAAGGACAAAATATAACTCTTTGTCTAAAATCAATGTTATCATTAAACAAAAATCGATAATGGTATATTAGTATCATACCCCTTCCTAACAAATTGGACTTTGTGATCTTTCTAGAACTTATTGTGATATCTAAGTCTTTACCCTTATTCATTATTGAAAATAAAAATACTACTAGCATAACATCAACAAGAGTGGATATTTTATAAATTTCCTTAATCGCTGCAATGATTAACATTATCTTACTTTGAGAAAGCTATGAAAAATACCATCTATTTTCAACCTTAATTAGGTGACTCCCATAATTATGCCCTACTCAAAACCATTATCAAAACAAATAAGGTAATGAAATATATAATGTATCTTTTCAAACAAAGGTAATTAGAAACCTTAAATTTATCAAATAAAATATAATATTGCCACCATAATAATCAATATAGTATTTGATACCTTAGTCCTATCAAATTTTTCATAGCCTTGAGAGATGAAAAACATATGTATATATTTTATTATATTTCTAATGTAAGTTAGATACTACAAGAATCCTTCTCAAATTGTTAATAATAGGATTCATTCTTCTAAGGGATTGAAAACTAAACTTAATCATAGGTACAGGGAACATCCCTAACAAATGTGTTTAAAATATGTGTGTGTGTGTGTGTGTGTGTGTGTGTGTGTGTGTGTGTGTGTGTGTGTGTGTGTGTACACTTCCTAGAATAACGGAATACATCCAAAATTTACCATGGAATTCAAACCAAAGATGTAATTGGGACAAGTTTAATCGAAAGAGGAGGAAAAAAAAAATCAAATATAATACATATGCCATATACAGTATGGAAAACCGATACCTAGGAAAATATTAACTTGAAACTAAATCAACATTTTTGAAAACAAAACCTATTACATACCATCAACTGTATACACATGTGCCCACATGCACAGTGCCAACAAATACTACTTAATCATTTTCAGTTTTTACTAAGTAAACACGAATGGAATAATACCCAAATGGGTCTCATGATATAATAGACCATACACAAAATGATTTTCACATATTGTTATTAAAAGAAATAAATCAAACAATATGTTCTACTATGGATAAAACCCAGACCTACACATTTAAATACATGGCCCTACAGGTATTTCCGGATAAGATATCATAATAACCAAAAACCCATCAAACACACATGAGAATGTTCAAAATATAGATCATTATACTAAATAAAATAGTAAAGGAGAGGAGAAGTTCAATCCATTACTTATTTCTCACAAAGGATCTTCATTACCTTTTCCTCAATTCAAAGACCCAATGTGTAGGTATAGAGATTTCCCTTCCAACGATCGGACCCCCAATTTTCATGGATACACAAACTTACTAAATCCCCAAGACATTTATAACAACATTATTTATAGCTGACTAATCAAGAATGGTTCAAGAAAGCCTCATATAGAAACCTCGCATACAAATCTCTTAATGGAGAGCTCAAGAATAACGGTGCATAAGAATCTATCTTTGTGTGTGCCCTCACCCTAATCGATATTTTGTAATAGAACTATAACAACCAAAAATGAAGGAATAAAATGAAAAAAATTCACATGCAAAAGTATATTCGTGGAGTAGATTCATGATTACCAAGGATCATAAATGCATTTAATTTTACAGAGCCGAGTAGTGACGCCTTTAGATCTTCCACCACCCATTCTTCCCACCATGCATGGGGAAATCAATGAAATAATTTAAGCATAACTTAGTTTATCTAGTTCTCGTGCCTACACATGCAAAGTGTTCTTTATTCAAGGCTTAGGTCTTTTAAAAATTTGAATTAATAAGATTATGCAAGGTGCTTAGTCCAAGGCTACTAACCAAAGTTTGCAAATGTCGATTCAACAACAGATTTTAATAACTTGTTTTAAACAAAATCACATTCTTGTTGGTTATCATATGATCTCCCTTTTATATTAACAATAATTTAAACAATTTAATTATTAAACCTTACTAACCAAAAACTTTGCATGGAGTTATCATTCGATTGGTCAAGAAAATTAGTCGACATAACAAAACCAAATAATGCAAGGGTCAGCAAAATGACAAAAGTTACATTATTTACTAAAATCAAATACAAAATTTTCTTGGGTTAGTTAATGACTTTATCACTCAAGCAATCATCATACCTTATAAATATTTAGCCCAAGTGAATTGGATTTGACTTCTCATGATGAACTTATTAAACAATATCAATGTCATCACTATGGTAAAATTCCCGTAATGATTAGAAACTAAGTCAATAAAACTAATCGTGTTCTTAACATAATCATATGTCAAGAAATCCTACGCAATATTATATACAACGGGTCGGTTATATAATATTTTACAAATAGAGTAAGGTCCGATCGGGTAAATAGATAGTCACATTACAAATAAATTGTACCTTCATTTTGGTAATAAGAATAATCAAGCCATATTACCACAAATAATTTTCCTTACCCTTACTTGTTGATCTTAACAATGGCTTCAAAAACCATTAGCTAGAATTAGTTAAGAAAAGTAGAATCATTACCAGCTTTATAATGTAGATTCTATAATGCCATACTCTCCTTGACCATCAAATTCCAATCATGAGGATGGTTAGTTATCATGTGGTCATTTATAGTTAATGAAATAATACAAATAAAAACATTTAATACCTTATCATTTGTAAGAGTTTAACATAATTTTAAAACCATTAAATACAATGTGCGGGTTAAACTAGAGTAACAACAACAATTACATCAACCATGCACTTTAAAAATGCAAAATTCATCCATTCTAGGTAAGTAACATCTTATAGCCAAGTGTACAACAATATCCATCATGTAATCATTAACTTAGCAAAGTAAGTAATTTGTAAATAAAGACAAAATGTATTGACATTAACTATACTTAACTATTATCTTCGCTTATAGATGTCTAACAAGACAAAATGTATTGACATCATCATACCTAGCCTAGACAAAGGCATACCACGTCAAATCAAAACAAGAATAAGTCATAAATGTTAAGTGAATTACGAACACTTGGCGTAAAGCACTCGTGTCGTGGTTACATATGTAACTACACATATGTTGTATATTGTTTTCGTGGTACACACCTACGTGTAGTCAGTATACTCAAATACAAAACAATGTTTGTTACCCTACCTTCGTAAATAATTCACTAGTTAACAACATATCCTTTCGATAACACAAACTGAAATTACTGGATGTGGCATACTTCCCCTTAATGAATGATCATCCCGATGATTTTTACTCATTAATCGTAATCAATAATCAAACTCTAAATTATATCTAATAGAAAAGGGGAATAGTCAACAATTTTCTCAAAATTTACAATTTTTTTCCATGTCTAAATTTAAATTTATTGGTCAGTAACATCCTTTAAACAAGCAAAACTATCACTCGGTCATTAATTATGACATATTTTTTTATCATTATAGCCAATCATAATATGCAATATTATTTAGTATATATAACACATAGTAAAAACAAGATATATATCGAAGAGACAAACAAGTAAAACATTATTTTTATCTCCACCCCGTATTCTTGAGTTGTTTTGTTTTGTTATTTCACTTGTCTTTTCATAATTTGACTTTTACAATTCTCAATTTCTTTGAAATGCATCAACAATTTTTCACTTAAATGCTGGTTTTTACCCTAAATACATTTATGATTTTCATCCTTTGATATATTCATCCTATAATCAGTTCCAATGATAACCAAATCATTAGGTTATCTCATTCTTTTCCATTTAGGCTTGTGGTGGTCTACATACCCTCTAGGTGTTCGTTTTCCTTTCATACCAATAACTTTTTATTTGGAAATATTCAATAATAAACACTATGTATTGAGTCCTTTAATGAACTCACTTCCAATCTCAAATTTCCATGATGAATTTTAAGCAATGTCAATATTATATCGACACACATAGGTTCGCAATTTCTCTTCATACGCAAGAGGTAAATCAAATTCATAATTTTTCTTTTAAGCTAATCAATAGATTCAAAAAATAATCTATATTAGTATCAAATTTAAAACAACAATAGGTAGTCCTAATTAGCTTACCTTATATCATGTTAGGATTACTTCTTCCTTAATCTTAGCTTTTTAGCCACCGCAAAGGTTTTTTTGCTTCTTGCTAAAAATTACAACAAGTCTTTCTTATTATTTTCATCTTAAGAACACACCTTTTCTTCCATACCACTTTTTCATCACCTTTTTTTCTAAAATATGTAGGTGAAGAAGAGCTAATGCACTTGTTTTAAATTTACTCTTTTTGAGTTGGAATTTTGACTACAGAGTTTTTTTATCTAGCATTTTTGCCCCTTTTCGAATAATGTTTTCACAATAGAAAATCAATGTTTTCTAATTTATCTACCCTATTTAGGTTTAATTTAATATTTGATTTAAGTTACAAAATTTTTCCTCTCGATAGTTCAACAATAAAGTAACTCCATTGATGATTTTTATCAATTAGTTAAAGTTATTTTACAAAGAACCAATCATTTCCACACTCAATCACTTCTCGAAGAATCCTTTAGGTCTTGTTTGACCTCAAGATATTAGTTAAGTACTAAAGGGGGCGTGAGCATGCATGACCAATAGGAAGAAGGGCGTGCATGGGAGAATTACGCAAGACAAGGTTTTAAGAAGGGTTTAGGAGAAACCAAGGTGCGTGCGCAAGACAATGCATGGGGTCTAAGGACTTAACCATATTCACCATTTTGGAGACACTCGAGGAAAATTTTTACCTAACTAGGCATGTCGAGTGGATAAGGTGCCAACCTAGAGACTTGGTGGTCAAGGAAAGAATATTCCATGCATGGAATATTCCTAGGAAGACATCATTGTAGAAAGTGGAGAGCTCAGACAAGAATAAGCATACACCACTAGAGGACCACGTGGAAACTTGACATCTGATCTAATCTTGAGAAAAGGCATGGTAGTGGGTGTGGATGCTATAAAGATAAATTCTTGGAAGCAAAGAAGAGACACCGAGGAAGACATAAATGAAAGACATATAGTATGAGCAAAGAAAATCTCTTTAGAAAATATTAGGAGGCCCCAGGAGTTGGGGTTCTCATTACAGATCGTAGGAATGTTATTATTTCTAAGGGATGGGCCATTGAAATTCTTGTAATAAAGAAATAATAACTAGGACCTATGATGTATGGGTTGGATCCCTATCTTGATACATTTGGTCCGATACGACCCTTTTAAATGTAATATGGTTGCTGGGATTATGATTAATATAAATATATTGATTTTCTCTTAATATCTGGTTCAGGGTGCAAACCTTAGTGTTATTTCCTTATATTTTATGGTAGATCTATTCTTTTTATTTCATGCCTTGATGTTTCTCTTGTTATGAAATGATTCTAGTATAAGGATATGATAGCTCATGTTGTGCGTTTGCATGAATATTCACTTCTTTGTAACTAATCCTCTAATAATGGAAAGATATTCTCATAATTCTCACATAAAGGAGGGTCTTGGTGCCTGTGCATGCTCGGTGAGCATCCAACTCCTATTGGGAGATAGGCCGACATGGATGGGGTTAGAAGTTACTAGGTGGGTAGAATAATAACTACATATTGGTTCTCATTGTCGGGACCTCTTTTCAAATTTGTTGTGAGAATGATGTGTGATGACGAAGTGCTTGACCTTAGATATGGTGCATGGATTGTGAGGTAGAGGGGCATACAAAAAGATAGTTGTCCTCGAAGAAAGGTGTGTTTCATGACAAAGGGAATGTGAATTTTTTCACAGAGATCATGATGTAAGTAGATTCCCACTATTGCAATGCGTGATCCGTAAGAATGTGTCATGTTTTTTGTAATATTTTTGCCTCTACTACCATGACACCAATGATTGTAGATGGATTGACTAGATACATGATGCCATTGATATTGGTGTGTGCTTGACTCACCTCACAAATAATTCCAAGGATGATATTCGTCACTATTGCAGATGTAGGGACACGTGGAAGAGGTTTTCGAGGAGGATTTCATGGTCGTGATGACTGCGAAGGAGGAAGAAGTGAATTCCCACATGGGACGTGTTACAATTATGGATCCACAGAGCACTATAAGCGCGAGTGCCCTGATCTGCTATAATTCTTATGGTGTGGAAAGAAGCACAAGTATGAGGAATGCCCAGAATTATTTTAGCACATGAGCTAGCAGCACCGGAAAGACAAAGACATCATGATGGTAAGCATGAGGAATGTCAATTCACAATGGATGCCAAGAGTGGCGTGTGAGTCAGAACTAGAACTAGTACTAGTTATGACACGAGATGATGTTGTGTGCCCAAGGGAAGTAATGAGGAAAAGACCGATGGTTTTTATAGAAGATTAGGTTCATGGGAATTATTCGGACCCTACTCATCAGAAGGAGGTGTATCAAGAAACCATAGATGTGATTCAAATCCTAGAAGGAGAGATCTAGTGCCCGAAATAGTAGTTAAGACAGCTTAGAGAAAAGGAATAATGCTAAGGCTCCATAGAAAGATCTCGGATGAGGTTATAGAAGTATGGAAGATGATAAGGCAAGAGAATATCATCCCCTTTCTAGAGAGTGATTACGGGAGAAGGTACCGTGCACTAGAGAAGGGCACGAGAGGTAGGTTCTACATGCCAACCTTCCTCCCCACATCCTTGATTATGAAAAGGAGATTACCTTGAATATTGTTGTAGATGGGTGGCTTCTGAGTAATATTTTGATCAATCTAGATGCATGACATCAAATGGGAAGGCCCTCATTACATCCATCTTCGAATGTGTTGTATATGGCTAACAAGACAAAGGTGATTCCCATTAATTTCTTGAAGGATGTTTTTATCACTATCCAAGGGAAAAATTTCATTGGGGATTTTGAAGTCTTGGCCCTAGATTAGGAAGACAACTTTCTAACATTACTTGGGTGCCATTGGTGTTATAAAAACAATGTTGACCTAAGGTCCAATAAGGGATACATAAGATTTGAGAATAAGGAAAAATTAGTCATCATCCCCTTAATCGATGGGAAGTCAACACCCTATACTGAGCCCTTGGGATAAGAAGTTCTTGACAGGATCTATGTGCGCTCTATCAGGGACCCTGAGGTGATTCACCCTATCGAGGGAGTTATTCAGTTTGAAGATGCTCATTCCATGAGTGATACAACTAGTGTGGCATGTGCCAATTGGGTGCACGAGACTTATGAGTTAATTGGGTGACACCTAAGAGGCTCTGTGATAAGGGTAATTAAGGTGTGCTCAATTAAGCACCTTGAGGGAAGAAGTCACCAAGCTATTCTGAGGGGCCAACCCCGATGATTTCTTAAGAGAAATGGAGGCCCAAAGTGGAAAAATGAGATCAAAAGAAGAGGAATGCTCACTATAACTTACTCAAGACCACAAAGTGTTGGTGGGTAACACATCATGCGATATCCTTCTAGAGTGGTGCGGGGTAAGAATCACGTTCTCTGTTAGGTTCTCCCAAAGCAATCAAACCACTACAATATGAGTCTATCATGGGAAGGAACCTTCCTCATCTCATGTCCAAGCATATTAGAAATCATGGATGGAAGCCGCAGAGGCCTTGCCACCTTCTTTATGGGTACATAAGTTGTATTCCACCTTACAAGGTCAGTGCGCGCATGGTATATTCACTACGAGATGCATTGTCACAAATGAAATTGGTTGAAGTTGGTGGCTGACCTCCTTCAATATTTCGAGTATTGAGTACTAAACCATTAGTGGATAGAGTTTTACAAGTTGTTGAGTGCCTAACGATGGGAGATAATTTCATGGAATAAGATATAATACTAGAGTTATTGGGTGAACTTGGCTCAAACCGCACTTTGATGAGGAAGAGTCAAAATAGGTGTAGCTTGAGAATGCGTGCATTGAGAAAGAACAAAGAAATATGGTTTATGCAATAGATAGTGAAGATATGGAGAGTTTAGATGTTAACTATATGAAAGGTACGCACAAAGTGATTGATATTGCGGATGAGCAAGCATGTGCCTACCATGAACCCCTAAAAAAAATAATATTAACATTAGCTCGTAGGTCGAACCTAAGGAGGGAACTATTGAGACTATTGGTCGAGAAGGAAGTCTCAAGATCATTGATCTATTACATGAGTTTCAGAATTATTTCCACATGGATACCATGAGCTTAAAGGAATTCACCACTCCTTGGGAGAGATGAAAATAAATTTAAAAGAGGGTGCACACCCAATTTGGAAGAGGCCTTATTGAATGAATTTGAATCATCACATCAAATTCAAGGAGGAGATAGACAAAATGATCAATTCATTCATCATCAAGATGTGGAGGAATCGAGAATGGGTAATCCCCATAGTCATCGTATTAAAAAGGATGGAAGGATAAGGATCTGTGTTGACTACAAGGACCTCGAATGCAATGTGTGTCGTTGATCATTTTCCAACCCCCTTCACTGAAGAAATCTTGGAAGGAGTAGCTGGGTGTGAAATCTATTCCTTCACGGATGAATTCATAGGATACCATCAGGTTAGAATTGCTAGAGAACACCAAGAGAAGACAAATTTTATCACTAAATGAGGAATTTTTTCCTATACGGTCATGCCTTTTGGATCAAGAATACGCCTGTTGTGTTTTTGTGCATAGTGGTCAAGGAATTCTAGGATTTTATCCATAATTTCCTTCACATCTACCTTGATGATTGGATGGTGTATGGACTATTGAAATACCATTGTGAAAATTTGAGGCTAATGTTTGAAAGATGTCTCCAGTTGAGAATATCCCTCAACATTAAGAAGTGTGTTTTTTCTACTCCATTTGGGACGTTGTTGGTGCATATCATATCAAGGAAGTTTTGTTGGTGAATCTTGCCAAAGTTGTTTTTATTGTGGGGTTGGGAGAGCCTACCAATAAAAGTGCAAGTATGTGGATTCCTTGGCCATACATGATACTACTAGAAGTTTATTAAGGGATACACCAAAATTTCCACACCTTGAGAATTTATTAAAACACAAAATTGCATTTCACCTGGGAGAGGTACAACAAACGACATTTGACACTTTGAAGGATAGACTTGTCACTACACCCACACTACGATTTACTTCATGGAAAACCTTTCCTTGTGCACTTTGATTCCTCGGGGACACCCATCGAGTAGTGCTAGCACAACCTAGTGAGGGGATTATTGATCACCCCCTTTGTTTTGCAAGTAGGAAGTTGACACCAACAAAGAAAACTATATACCACCACCGAGTGCGAAGCACTATCAATGATTTATGCACTACATAAGTTCATGTAGTATCTATTGGAAACACCTTTCATATTCTATACAGATCACATGACATCAAGTACTTGGAGAAGAATCATGTTTTGTAAGGGCACATATGTCATCGGGTCTTGTTGTTTAAGGAGTTTGAGTTTACAGCCAGTGAAACTAGGAAAGAGTAAATGAGGCCCCACCATTTATTGAGAATAGATTTAGGAGAGGATGTGCAAAGAATTGAGGGTGCAATGCCAAATGCACAACTATTTAGACTACAATGCACGCACTCTAAATTGGAAGATATTGTTGTGTTTTTCAAAATGGGTATGTCACCTAAGGAATGATGACTTTTAAAACAAAACAACTATCCATACGTGTTTCATCCCGCATGCTAATTAGAGGAGACTTATACAAGTTAGGATGTGATGAGGTTATGTATGAATACATGTTACAACATAAGCGTGTTGCAATAATGGAAGAAGCACAAGGTGGGATTGCAGGAGGGAACTATGTAAGGAATGCCACAACGTGAAGATTCTACTCGATGGATTTGCTTTGGAAAGTATCTATCGAGATCGCATTGAATTTTGTAAGTCATGTGACCTTTGTCACAAGACTTTGGTAAGCTAGGAAAAAGAGATGATATTCCTCGAGTCCTATAGTGGTGCATAACCATTTTAAAAATGGAAAATTGATTTTGTAGGACCAATTTCACATGCCGTGTGAAGGAATGGTTTGTGCTATATCATTACTTACACTAATTACTTGACAAGGTGGGCGGAGGCAACACCTATAAGGGACTATAAAATAGTGACAATAGCTAGATTCTTATGTGAGAACACAATCAATAGGTATGGATGTCCTTTAAGCTTGACTAGTTACATGGTTACACATTTTTTGAATGAAATAGTCGATTCTATTGCGTAATTCATGGTGGCCAACCATAAGACCAGCCCTTATCACCCTCAAGCTAATAGAAATACTAATGCATTTCACAAAATTTTGAGTCACACGCCGACTAAAATTTGTGATGTTGGGAGACAAGATTTGCATGACAAGGTATCAGCCATTCTATGGGCATACAAGACAACCTACAATTAATTGAACAAATTCACACCATTTCAGTTGGTGTTTGGTGCGGAGGTTGTCCTACCGGTTGATTTCATGCTACCATTACTATGTATTGTGTGCGTATGAGGGTTAGCTGATGAACACATAATTCAAGAGTGCATAGAGAAGCCAATACAAACTAGATGAAAGGTGATCACTTACTACATGGAGTACAAAGACCGAAAAGGCATTCCAAAATGTATGGCATGATCGCCATATTAAAAACAAACAATTCGAGGTCAGCGATGGTCTAGATTTATGACTCCATATTTTTGCACCATCCTAGAAACTAAAATTCCATTGGTTAGACCATATATCATCTCGTACATCCTTGATTGAGACACTTACCGCTTATGAAAGACTGGATGGAATGTGGCTACCTGCCATTTCAATGGGAGTAGGTCAAGCCCTACTATATATAAATCTCCTTATGTTTAAAAATAAGGCAAGATTGCCATTTACCTAGGATTTCCTTTTATGGATTTCCTTTCTTGTTTTCCATCTATCATTTCTTGTTCCTCTCTTTGTGTTATTTTTTTTTTGCATGCCTTGTGTGCCCGAATCCACTTATTATTTTCAAAAGGTTATGTACGCATAGAGGACCACACATCTATTTTTGTGTGGGGTGGAGTAATGCGAAGTAAAGTTGAAGTTGGAAGTAGTTGTGTTTCGATGGCCCAGTATCAAGACGTGTAATGTGGAAGAGCATGCATAGAAAAGGTCGACTTAAATAATTTTGGTGTCACAATAGCTTTACAAAAACCATGTACAAAGGATGAGAAATGTAGGAACAACATGAGGTAGGCGAGGGTAAAAATCAAGTAAGCATAGAAGAAGTCCCTTCAAATTACAAGTGCGCATGTGAAGATCTTTGGTCGTAAGAAGGATTTTTACGCACCGAAAGGTCAGAATATATTTCACATAGGATTGGGTGTGGGGGTAAGAGCGCTTAAGGTTGGCTTAGTGGAAAAAGACACCTTTATTGCAAAATTATGGTAGTAGGTGGCATAGAATTTATTACAGGAGAGAAGAAAAATCTATAAGTAGGTTGGGATACATTTTAATTACATTACATTTGTGATAAATAAGAGCTCCTGCGAAATAGGGCATCCATGAAGAATATTTGTGCAAAGGAAAATTTATGTGAATTTGAGTGTGTGACTAGTATGATTTACGAACCAGAGTGGAAGGAGTACATGGGCATAGGGAAGAATATTTGAGAAGAGTATGCCGTCTTGTGGAAGGGTTGTCTAGATTAGGTTCTCCGCAACTAGGGCACAGGAGGAAAGGGATTTTTCACGAAGGAAAACCATGAATTTGAGAAGAGTGAGGAAGAGGAGCAAGGAAGAGGTTTTTTTAGTAACCCAACAAGAATATGGCACCAAATAAGGAAACCGTCTCACCAAAGAAGGGAAAGGGCAAGGGGAACAGACTTCTACCACCAACTTCAATGAGGAGTGGTATGTGGAGATACAAGACCCGATGGTGTGTTTCTCGAAAGAATGGGTATCCCATGTAAGGAATCATGAGAGATTACAACCATCGTACAAGCTGCATAGAGAAGGAGATGGCATTAGAAATGGTTCACTTGACAAACAAAAGGACACCAAAAGGAATGCCAATCTACAATGATGAAGTGAAGGTAAAATTGGAGAAGGTTGGGTTGTTGCAACTTTATGAGTTGCCCTACTTTGGAAAACCCGAGTGACTATACCAATGGTTGATGTCACGTGTGCACGAGGATCACTTCTAATTTGTAGGATGAAGGATACGCATAACCCCTCAACTAAGCTCTAATTTTATCGGCCTTGTTTACAAAGGGGAGCCACAAGATGATGACTTGGAGGACAAGGAAGCCATTAAGGAGAGAGTCTAGTATTATGAGAATAAAAAGGGCTCGCGCTATTTTGATATCTCAGATATCTCCAACCCAATGATGAGGATGGTCGTGCGCTTGGTATCCAAGTTGAATAGACAAGAGAGGTGGACACATATAAACAATATTTGGTTGAATGTGTGATGAAAGATTTCCGAAGGAACCATTTATAACATGTATGCCTTCATCGCAAAAGAAATCATCAGCTTTGTGCATGAAGGATAAAAGATAATGTTTGGAAATGTCCTCCTCACCATCGTCTTCTCGTAAATTAAAGTGCCTAATGGGCCAGAGAAATTTTTAGGGGAATATCCAAATGAAGATCCCTCGTCCATAAAGAGATTTGAAAAATACACTTGTGAAACCATGACAGTCACCCATAAGGCGTGCCAGATAAATGGTATAAGAGGATGCACGACACGTTCAGGTGGAATGGAGGATACTCAAACAATTGCCAGTGGTAGTGAAAGGAGAGGTTGAGTTCACTATTTACCGGCACTTTTGCATTGATAGATTCACATTGACAAATGGGACCAATAGCCCATGGTGTAAACTACCTTTCTCGTTCACCACATAATATTTCCAAGCAAGGGTCAATCACTTCAAGGAGGCCAAAATACTAAGGTTCGATGTCGCGAGGTGGACCAAGGCCATTGTAAGCTACACATAAAGCTAATATACCATAAGAAGTACACTTATGTGGAGAAGTATGTCTCCCATGAGGTGCGCATGATGAAACATGTGACGCGCCACCATTACGAAAGGAACGTAGAGAGGGTATACCCGAGCATCGTGCCTGGTATGAGAATGGTGCCTACTTAGAAAGTGATGTCTCCATCCTTGAAGACATGACTGGGAGAAATAAGGTCACACCAAGGAAGGGGGAAAGAGAAGAGGCACCAGAGAAAAAGGCATCAAGTGTGAAAACAACACAATCCGTGGGTGTACTTTAGAGTCGGTACGAAGCTAAGAAAATATGCACTAAAGAAGAATTCCCCATTAAGGAAAAGGAAAAATCACCTAAGGAAGAGGTGCCAAAGCAAAAATAGCCTCCTGCACAAGAGGAATCGCCAAGGAAGGAGTCACTTTCTAAAGAAAAAGAGAAGGAAGAGTCCCCTATACTAGAATCACTAGTTAGGAAGAGGCGAAGGTAGTAGAAGATATAATCAAAAGAAGATGCATGTACTGGAGGCCTATAGAGGTGAAAGAGATGATGATGAGCATGAGGATCCTCGTGACCATCCTGTATGATATGCACAACCGTGAGGATGAGGGAAATGAAGAAAAGGATGGGGAAAGGAAAGGCGCTCAAGGCAAAGGAGTGAGTGAGGAAGTGAATACAAAGAATCAAAATACCCCAAGCCTCACCATGGAGCAAATAGAAGAGGTTGTCGAAAGAGAAGTAGCAGTATATAATAAAGGAATTGGTGGAGTAAGAGGTGGAGCACAATGCTGATGAGATACTCAAAGAGATAGAAGAGGAAAGCATAGGAAAAGAATATAGGAGCATGGGCGGAGATCTTAACTTAGCAAAGAAAATTTCCAAGGGAAGCGCACATAGGAGGGAAGAGTGTGGTAGAAGTGCAGAACAAGGAATGGGTTACATTAGTGATCCAAGTAAGGTGTTATGCACGCGCTTCCAAAGTATCGTGCCTACGCTGAAAAACTCCTTGCATGGTCTTCATTCGAAGAAGAAGGTATGTACCCATGAATAAGGAAGATGTTATCTTGGGATTTTGAGTCCCATGTTGATGAGCTAGAGTTCGAGGTCAGCCAAGGGGTGATGATGAAGGTACCGAGAACAAGGGATTAAACCTCTGGTAAACGCTCAATGTATATCCGATGAGCAGTATATAATGCACTCAACAAGGTGTCAGTAGAGATTGAGGTGAGAATTTTTGGAAGGAATGACGAGGTAAGGTTCCTAGAGGAAGAAGTGGAGAAGAAGAAGGAGAAGCTTATTGAGAAGAGAAAGGATTGGAATCAGGAAAATTTGATCAACGCACAATTAAGGTGCAAACTAAGGGAGGAGAAAGTGAAGGTGTGTGAGGTGTACAAGAAGATTTAAATGATCACAGATGCCATCACTTTGAAACACCCAAATCTAACACCGCCTAAGAAGAAATATGAGTTGACCTTGCAATGCTTGGAAGACTTAACCCACATCCTTACCATGGAGAGGTGGTCGCTCGCTCTAGAATAAAAAGAAGAGGCATTGGCACGCTAGAAGGAGGAAGAGAAGAAGAAGATCGGGAGACAATGACATGATATTTCGATCTCCTTACCACTATACATATCGCTACACGTATGGTTGAGGCCATATATGATAATTGTCCGAGATACATGGTAATAAGCATACTAGTTGTTACACATGAGGTAGGTCTGAAGGAATACCAATATAAGAATAAAGTAAATAGGGTGGAGAGGGATAAGATCCTAGCCTGTAAAAAAGAAGATTGAAGCGATCGAATCCTTACAAGGATAGATTAAAAATTGGCTTTAGGAAATGTATCCCCGCATCACCCACAAAATTGACGTGTTAGATGACCTTAGCAAACAACTTGAAGGGATTGTAGACACACCGGATGCCAAAGGCAATGAACTAAGTTTTGAGGAGGTAAGCGCTCTAGTGGGTAACCTACTTCGATGCAGTGCGCAGGTGAAGTGGGCGCCAGGAAAAGATTGAGGCAACAATAAGGAAGGAGTTCCCACTCCTCTTGCAAAGCAGAGCAAGATCTTCGATTCTTTCATTTCTTCCATTATTTACTTATTCATTCAATTTGTCTGGGTTCCACCATTCGTTATTATTCAAAGGAGCAGTATGTTTCTGAGGACGAAGAACAAGCTTAGTGTGGGGTGATGTTGAACCTCAAAATATTGACTAAGTACCAAAGGACGCTTGAGCGTGTGGGACAAATAGGAATAAGGGCACGTGGGTGAAGCACGCAGGATAAGGGTTTAAGAAGGGTTTAGGAGAAACCAGGGGTGTGCAGGAAAAGACAATGTGTGGGGTTTAAGGACTTATCCATATTCACCATTCTAGAGAAACTCGAGGAAAACATGACCCGACTAGGGATGCCAAGTGGATAAGGTGCTAGCCTTAAGACTTGGTGGTCAAGGAAAGAATATTCCATGTGTGGAATATTCCTAGGAAGACATCGGTATAGAAAGTAGAGAGCTCGGAGCAGAATAATCATGCACCATTGGAGGACCACATGGACACTTTGCATCCGATCTACTCCTAAGATGGTTTTGGGTGTGGATTCTATAAAGAGAGATGCTTGAAGCAAAGAAGAGACACCAATGAAGACATATATGGAAGACATATAGTATGAGGAAAGAGAAGCTCTGCATAAAATATTAGGAGGCACTAGGAGTTGGGGTTCTCATTAGAGGACTATATGAATGTTATTATGTCTAAGTGATGGGTCTGTGAAATTTTTCTATTAAAAAGAGCATAGCTAGGACCTATGATGTATGGGTTAGATCCCTATCTTGATACATTTGGTCTGATATGACCATTTTGAATGTAATGTGGTTTTTGGGATTATGATAAATATAAATATATGGCTCTGCTCTGAATATCGAGTTTAGGGGTCAAAACCCTAGTGTTATTTCCTTATATTTTATGGTAGATATATTCTTTGTATTTCATGCCATGATGTTTTTCTTGTTATTAAATGATTGGGTGTAAGGATGTGATAGGTCATGTTGTGATTTTACATGAATATTCACTTCTTTGCAACTAATCCTCTAACAATGGCAACATCTTCTCAAAATGCTCACATAAAGGAGGGGCTTGGCACCTGTGCGTGCCTCGGGTGAGTGCCCAATGTCTACTGGGTGATAGGCCGACGTGCATGGGGTTAGAAGTTAGTAGGTGGGTAGAAAAATGACTACATGTCTCATGTGTGATGAAGGACTATTAGAGTATTTCTCTAATCGATTTACCGCTAAACGTGAAGCTTAGTCCGATTTGGTTCATTCTCCATGGTTCATCCTTCACATATTCATTTTTTATTTATAAAATCATATTCAATAAGTGTAAGGACCCAATTATTCCAAGATTTGTAACCTTCAACTCTAATAACAAAATGTAAAACCTCTTTAATTATGCATCAAACTAAGGGATTTTTAATACTCATTAATTATAGTTAATGCCTTTAATTAATTTAACTCACATCAATTCAATCCCAACATTAAAATTTTATTAAATCCCTTTCCATGTTGTTGTAATGAAGAACATCATTTACAACCACCACTGAATTATTCTAGCTTTAATTAATGTTTAGAATCTAACCAGATAAGCTATGATAACCATGTGCGATCAAGAGGGTTCGATTCTACTCAAACCCTCAAACACTCATTATAATCCAATATACCCAATATATCATTTGGTTAAACCTTTTAAAGGTACAAAGAATGTGTATCTTCTTAGTGTAGCCTCCTAGGCATAACACAAAAGAAATGGTGATTAGACAATGCAATCAATCATTTACACTACCACAGTCGTAGTTTAGGGCATCACACTAGCTAGCTTGGTTTCATGACTGCACACAAGCCACATGAAACATGTCCCTCCATTCACCACACAATTGTCTCATTCATAGTATCGGGATTCTTTTTGTTCTTAAGTTATTGAGTTTATTGTTAAACTTCTTAAGTGACATGTATTTAAATTCAAATCACGCTCAAGCCACGTATAACATAACTCACTTCTTCTAGGTCGTGTGGCTCATTCCAAAATCACTTCGTGATCTCTACAAGAAAATATTTGTCCTCATAATGACTTTTTCATTACATGTCCGCCTCTCTACCCGTAGCCAACCTGAATCGATGTGGGTATGACACATAGGACAAGAGAGTCGTGTTATGTTCTTGACACCTTCTAATATTTACTATTGTATGATTATGTAATGAAGGTACATTTAATTTATTGCGTGTCATTTTAAAAATGACCATAATGTAAAAACAGGATAATATGTTATCATATGTTCCAACATTCTTTTACGATTAAAAATTTAATCCTATGGTTAGTCTATGTTCATATAAATTTTAAGGTATAAATGAACATATCAGTAATGATAAGTAAGTTGTCGATTGTATCTTAACTATAATACAATTTTTCGTATTTAATGTCTTTTATCTCAAAGCATATGATAGTAATCAAATCATAATGATAATAATAATAATTGAATTGTACTTTGGTATTTACAAACATATTTTGTCACAAATTTGCTAGCGTAACACTTTATAAAAACACAAGTACGTTGTAAAACAACATTATATATTCATAATAAGGAGGTTACACCTCAATTACAAGTACAAAATGATCATGAAAGCCATAATGAATTACAGTAGGTCTTTACATCGCCTTAATCCCTCACAAGTATTTTTATCTAAGTAATACAATCAAGAACTAGTTCATTTAATGCTTTCGTAAGACATAGCAATGAAAATTCATTACATTTTAACCCTTCCTTTTGAATCAACCTATTTTTCTATAACCTCCATGATATAATTAAACATTTTACATGGTGACTTCCATGACAACCGGGATGAATTGACATCCTCTTCACCTTTGTTAAATATTTCATGTAATGATTGTATCAAACATCTAAACATTTATTTTATGTTCCACATAACCTCTCACTACAAAAACAATGTTGACATAGTAATACCCACTAAGTACATATGACTACATACCATAATAGAACTTATAAAATAAGTACATTACAGGCTTGGGCTTATGACTCATGCAAATATGTTATAGAGTCACTAAATCAATACCATTCTTTTACATAAATAAAACGAGATCTGCAATACATTTAAAATAAACGAACACGATGTCAGCACAATATTTGTAACTAAATGTATTTATTTTAATCCCAATCATATTAATTCCTAATTATAAGGACATCAAATAGTAATCTGTCTAAAATCATTGTTATTATTAAACAAACATCGACAATGGTATATTAGTGTCATACCCCTTCCCAACAAAATACTTCTAACATAACATCTAGAAGAGTGGATATACTCATAATTTACGTAATTACTGCAATGATTAACAGTATCTTACTTTGAGCAAGCTATGAAAAATACCATCTATTTTCAATCTTAATTAGGTGACTCCCATTATCATGTCCGACTCCAAACCCTTATCCCAACAAGGGAGGTAATGAAAAATATAGCTTAATCTTTTCAAAGAACGACAATGAGGAAACTTGAACTATATCAAATAAAATATAATACTGCCACCCTAACAGTCAATACGGTATTCGATACCTTAATCCTATCAAATGTTATTTTAGCCTTGAGAGATGAAAAACGTAAGTATGTATTTTATTATATTTCTCCATTAGATACCCTAAAAGAATGACTGTAAGGGATTAAAAAATAAACTTATTCACAGGTGCAGGAACATCCGTAAAAAAATTCATATATATATATATACACACACACTTCCTAGAATAACGGAATCCATCCAAACATTTTCATGGAATTCTAACCCAGCAGCTAGGGTAATCGTGACAAGTTTAATCAGAAAGAGGAGGAAAACAGCTAAACACATATAATCCATATCCCATATATAGGTACAAAAACTGATACCCACGTAACTAAATCAACACTCAGAAAAAAACAATCATTACAGACCATCAACCAGATACCTATGCCCACATGTACAGGCCATCGAATACTCCTTAATCGTTATTAAAAGCAAGAAAACAAACAATAAATTATACTAAGGATAACACCCATACTGACATGTCCCTACAGGTATTTCTAAATCATATATCATAATAACCAGAACACCCATCAAACACACACCAGAATGTTCTAAATATAGATCATTAAAATGAATAAAATAGCAAAGGAGAATCCATGCCCGATTTCCGTCAAAGGATCTTTGTTATCTTTTCCTCAAGACAAAGACCCAATGTGCAGCAGCAGAGATTTCCCTTCCATCGATCGTAACCCCAACTTTCACGGCTACAAAAACTTATAAAATCCCCAAGCCATTTATAACAACATTTTTTAACCGACTTATCCAAGAATGGTTCAGTAAATCGTCATATAGAAACTTGCATGCAAATCTCTTAATGGAGATCTCGAGAATAACGTTGCACGGCCATCTATCTCAGTGTATGGCCTCGCCTAATCGATATTTTCTAATAGAACCGAAACAACAAAAAAGGAAGGAATAAAATTCACATGCAAAAGTAGATTTGTGAAGTAGCTTCATGATTACCAAGGATCATAAATGTATTTAATTTTATAGAGCCAGGTACTGGCACATTTAGATCTTCCCGCTATGCATGGGGAAATCAAATAAATAATTTAAGGAAAACTTAGTTTATCCAGTGATTTACCTACACATGCAAAGAGTTCTCGATCCAAGGTTTGGGTTTTTAAACGTTTGAATTAATAATATTATGCAAGGTGTTTAATCATAGGCTACTCACGAGAGTTTTCAAAGGTCGGTTCAACAACCAAGTTTAATAACTTGTTTTAAACAAAACCACATTCTTGTTTGTTATTGAATATGATCGGGCCCTTTTAGTTTAACAATAATTTAAACAATTTAATTATTAAACCTTACTACCCAACAAACTTTTCATGGAGTTATGATATGGTTGGTTGAAGAAAATTATTCAAAAACCAAAACCAAATAATGCATCGGTTGTGAAAACGACCAAAGTTAAATTATTGACTAAAATAAAATACAAAATGTTTTTGGTCAATTATCAAATTTAATATCAAATAATCATCATACCTTATATATATTTAGGCTAAGTCAATCGGATTTGACTTATCATAATGAACTTATTCAATAATAAGAATTCCATCACTATGGTAAAATTCTCTGTGGTGATGGACTTGTTCAAAGTTAAGTGGATGCAAAGTTCGGTGGTGATGGACCTTATAAATATTTATTATTCCCTTTCTCTTAGGTGGTTTTCTCTGTGTTGATGGATCTCTTGAAAGTTAAGTGGATGCAACCCAACACCATATAGGATTTAAGCCTGCAATGGAAGTGCCCTTTCAGATTTCGTGTCCTCGTGGTAGTCCTGGAGGATGGAACTTCCTCATTTCTTGTGGTGCTTATGGAAGGAAAGGAATTCTCTTATCTTTAGGAACCAGAAATCGACATCAAAAAGGTCAGTACTGGTTGGTATCTTCCATTAAAGAAAACACAAAACTCTTTAAAGGCAAGATAAAAGTTTCTAATCCTAGGGTGGAAGAGGAAGTCCTCAAACAATTCACCTTTAGTCCTCCTATAGTTAAAATGCCTCAATCTATGATTAAATGGTCCAAACCAGAAGGGAATTGTTTCAAATTGAACTTTGATGGTATGTCAAAAGGTAATCCAAGTCATTTTGGTGGAGGGGGTATCATCAAAATTCATGAGGTGACTAGCTCCTGGCTTATGCGGTCCCTTGGGAATTCAAAGCAATAATGTGATGGAAGCTAAAGCCTTGTTATAGGGGGTCAACTTAGCTAGGGAAAAGGGGATTAAACATATTCAAATTGAGGGCGAATCTCTTCTCATTTTGAATTCTCTCAATAGGAATCAGATTAAAAATTAGACCTTGTGCAATATTCTCAAGATGTTAAGGAACACCTTAAATCTTTTGAAATGTTTAATATCAATCATACCCACCATCTTGGTAATGCATATGATAACAAGATAGCAAACTTAGGTGTGTATACTCATGATTTCAAATTTTGGATGAAAGGAGATGTAATCCCCTCATCTATTAATGATATTATTCAACATGACAAATCACAATGATTCTCTTTATACTCACATGTTTTACTTTATTTGTCACGATTGTCAAGGAAACAAGTTCGAGTATTGCGGTTTCACTTCAAATTTCATCCAATTTGATTATAACAGTTGTAGCATGTGAATGGTTTTGATTTTGTGGTGTAATAGAGAAATCATGGGAGGTGATAGAGTTCGAGTTAAACTTTCGAGCCACGGGAGTATTGTAAACAATCCTTCTATATGGAATATGCCCAAAATTGGGGGTTTCAGAAAGTACATTACCAAGCTACATGGGCATGATCCCTCTCTCACCAAGGATTTTGGCACTATGTGGGATGATGGAAAGCTTGTGATTCGGGGAATGGAGTTAGAGGTTTCAGAGAAGTTCATTTCTAGGTCGCAGAAATGGAGATGAAGGGTCTCAATATTTTCAAGGATAGGAATCACAGGAACATGAAATCAACACTTTCTTCGTAGGTAAGGAAAAAGTTCATTATTTCATGGATGGCATTGCTAGGTCCTATATTCTTGGGGTTTGGAAAGAGGTATGTCTTCATATTATGAAGTATATTACTCTCAAAGGCAAGTATCACAAGATATATACACACCATTTGTCTCTGTTGAACATGTTCAGACACAAAATTATGATGAGTATCCCTTTCTTTTTATATATGTCTCTTTCGGCCTCTATGAGGGATTTTTATGGGATAAGGTGGAGTCCCCCATTCATGAAGGTCTCATCCTCCTTCTATTCTAGAATGGAAAACCTATTTTGCCAAGACGGTGGCTCCTAATGAGGAGGATGATGATATTACCTTGGTTGAGTGCCTTACCAAGATGTGAGTGGGAAAGGAGTCCTATAACAGAGTTGGGGAGGAGGATGATCTATAGATTAGGGCTAGGAAGGATAATGGCAATGAAGGTCCCTCCAAAGGGAAAGGAAAAAGTGTTGAGGATGAGGGTCGAACTACGAGATCATGAAAAAGAATGCAACATCTAGAGATGGTCCTGCAGGTTATGGAAGAATATAATTCCGATATGAGGGAAGGGATGATAGCCAACATTGAGGCCACTAAGAAGATCTATATGTATCATAGGAAAATAAGGGGGGAAGTTAGGGATTTGGATAATTTGGTGAAAGATATCCGGGCTCGGTTGGAGGCGGGAAGAGGGTCTGAAGAAAAGGGAATTCCAACTCTGTATTAACAACTCCAAGGATGAATATGATAGAGAGAAAACTCAGATGGAGATGGAGCATGGACACAACTAAGAGGATCCTGCAAGCGCTTCAAGAAACCCCCTAACGTCAAAAAATATAAACTAGTTTTATTTGTTTATGTTATTAAACTTCTTGATGTCTTTTGGTAAATTGTTATCGTTTGATAGATGATTGTTTTGTTTTGTCTCTTTCTATGGATTGGTTTCTAGTCCTTCTTTCTCTTGAGTTAAGTTTGTTTAACTCATTCTGGTCCTATCTCTCTTTTTGCATATTTTTGTGTGCTTTCACGATGTATTCTCTTTTGTAAGGCCTCTGGGAGTCGATCCTTCTTATTACCTAATCTAATAAAAAAATAGTGGTCAAATTCTCATAGTGATTAGGAACTAAGTCAATAAAACAAATATTTCTCTTAACATAATCTTATGTAAAGAAATCCCACCCAATTTTATATGCAATGGGTTTGGTTTTATAATTTATTACAAATAGAGTAAGGTTTAACTCGTAAATAGATAATCACATTACAACTAACTTGTACCTTCATTTTCATTATAATAATAATCAAACCATGTTATCACAATTCATTTTCCTAATAAGAATAATTTATAAAAGAGTGATGGTTGGAGTGAATGAATTTAAAATCCAGATTGAGGGGGAAAACATGGGGATATTGGTGCGAGGTTTCACGGGAGAATCAGTAGGATGGCAAGATAGATGGATAGTTCACAATCAAAAGGGATAAGGTGAAGCAAGATACTGGACCCCCATCACATGGGTGCAACAAGTGGTCCACAAAGCAGCCAAACATGTATCTTTTATGTATCTTTTATCTTGGGACAAGTTGTGGAAGGTGCTACATATGTTTTGGCCATGGTGGTTCGAATGCGATTGGAGCTATGTATGTGGTTGAGTTAGTTCTCGCTAACCGTTGAGTAATTAGGTGAGTTGGCACCAAGTAGTTTGTTGTAGATAAGGATGAGAAATGTGGAATTTAGGTGGCCAAGGTAGCAATATCTGTAGTGAATTATGACCGATTTGTTAAGCGGCTTGACATAACTAGACCCGAATGCATTACAATTCTACTCTGCAATAAAATCCTGACAGCATGATATAAAAGCACAATGTGGTATATATATATATATATATATATATATATATATATATAGACAATATCATTGCAATGGTAATATTAAAAATTGGTGAAAAAGGAACTTCTCCATACAAAAAGTGTGTAAAACTCCGGTTGAAGGACCCAAGCCAAAAATAACAGGGCCCACTTGTATGAACACGAGTGTTGAAGACCGATGTCCAAAACCCAATTTTTTACTTCAAATAAATTGTGCCACTTTTCACAATGTCATTCATCCACTTGGAAGATGTGCATGTGTCTATGTCAATAGACCTGTGCAGAGTCCCTAAATTTTTTTGGTTAGATGAAAACTTTCGGTGGGCGATATCTTTTGCATACGAGGTCTATGTTCCTAGTTATTTATATCAACAAAAATATCTTGAAATGATCGTCTTCACTTGTGTAATGGTTTAGGGAGATTTTGGAATCATATGAACTCATAAATATCCTCCGGATCACGCATCCCCAATAAGAACCTTTTGGTCTACAAAAGGAAATTCACCCAATTGAACTATTAATAGGTCCTATGCATATCACAAACAAATGAAACCTTATTCATAGCATGGTAAGCTTAAAAACTACATTATATTGAAAATCCATCATTGATTGGATTAGTCCATATAGACACAAAAATTTCAACACCAAAATAAATTTTTACCGATCCACACCAATCTTATCTAATATGTTGACTAATCCCGCACCACCGTCAATGATGAAAAATGTAACTCGCATCATAGTTTCTTAGCGTAATAATTATACATATTATTTGTAAACATGATTGTGATTAGAAATATTAAAGCCCAAAATAAAGGACTAATAAAATGTGCAAAAATCATGCATGGTCACAAATTTTTTAATAATTATTACACTTACAAACAATGTCATTTGATACATTTGCACAACTTAAACAAAAACATACTCTGAATACATGTTTTCCAAAATAGAAATATTGATCAACTGATCATGCCCCATAAGAAGCATCTATATATGTTGATGTCAAGATTCCAAAAATGAAGTTTTCCAATTCTACATTCAAGAAAACATTATCCAAGTATGATAAATCATCACTAGGTTTCCCCTTTAGGTTACTTCATCAAAATCAAAACTAAAATAAAATATGGGATTTTTTTCCTTTTTCACAAATCATCAGGAATTCCAAAAAATTATTTGTCAATTTGCATGATTATCAACAATTATCTCTATGAAAACATATAACTAAGGATTTTCTTACCCACTAATTTAGTTACATTTTCCTTTTTAGGTGGTTGATTTTCTTTAGCATTTACTTGAACCACTACAGGGGTCATATTTACAATTGTTGGTTTTACAGTGCTTTCCTTCTTAACAAATTTCTAATTTTGTCTAAGATGAAGCTGCCAACACTTTTCAATCTCGTGACCACTTTTGTTACAGTGATTACAAAATTTCTTGTTCACATTTTTAGGAAACTTACCCGTATAGTTTTTCACTAAGCCTTGTTTAGGAGAGTGGTCTCTTAAAATATTTTCCAACAAATATTTTTGTTTCCTAGAATTGGTTACACAATGGATAGACATCCCATAAAATATGCATGAATAACTATACCACATCTTCGTATATTGTTTCCAAATTTCTTAAATGTAGATAGTGGATCAAGATTTTTACCATTTCCTTGATGCTTATGGTAAACAAGAGGTGGAGGAATCTCAATACCTCTTCTTGGTGATTTCTTACCAGATCCATCTTCTAATGTTGATTCACCAAATACTAAGGGGAAGAAATTTTTCTATCGAAGCTTGTTTTCATTCATCGGTTTTGGATCCTTCTCCAATTTCCATTTTCCCACCATTAGCTTAACTAAACTCGTAAAATGAGGATGATCCTCAATTTTTATTGGGTTAGATATTCCTTAATTGTCCTTACCAAGACCATTATCATTAAATCCAAATTGGATTAACAATTTATATCTAATGTCATTTGTGTGCTTAGCAAAATCACTTAGAACAATTCCTGATATGATTTGAATACGAAGAGGAATCATGTGGTTGTTACTTACAATGCAATTTTCTGTCATGGTGGATGCATCCAGTGGAAGGTACCTCCTTCTTTGGTTCACCACATTGTAATACCATCAAGATCTCATCCTTGGATTCAAGCTCTTTTTCAGACGGTAATATGTTCCTCAAGGGAGAACAAATGACATCTAAGGAGTGCATTTTATTCCTGAATATGATGATTGAATTCCTTAATCTGATCGAGATTTGCCTATTTAGACATCTTTCTCGATGGTTTCCTACACACTTGTACTTCTAAAATCTACACACTGCGATGGAAAGATTAAGACCAAATTACAAAACCAAACTAGAAATTAAATTCAAAGGAAAGAAAACATTGAGCTAAACCGGATCTGATACCAAAACTTGATCCGTAAACAATTTTTTCCTTGGGTACTATTTTATAAATTTATTGGAAAATTTCCAAAATATGACTTTGATTGATCAGGATATGGTTATGGATTCACTTAATTGGGTGTTTAACAATCCACTTAACTCAATTTTCCTCTTGTTTGATCAATTTTCCTTTAATCTCAACTTTTATGATTCAAGAGGATTTATTACAAAACCATTAAAAACCTATCACACAATGATTTTTGATGCATATCAATCTGAATTATGTCTCCAAAATTGAGTTATACATTCATTTGGTTTGTTTATGGATAATTGATTAATATATTTAAGTCAATCTAAATTTCTAGGGGATTGCTTTGCTTAATCAATTATTCATTACCTTATCAAAATTAAAAATAGGATAATAAACAACAATAAAATTGAATGAAATAACTCCAAAAACCCACAAAATTGATAACAAAGTTCACCCAGTTGAGCTATGTCTCCGGATTCACTTTAATTGTGAATCGATCTATTAAAAATCACTTGAAGTATAATTTTTACCTTCCGAAGTGAATAATAGACCTTTGTCACCTGTAAATGAGCTGATTCAAATTTTTAGAACTTTGTAATTTTTCATTAAAATGTTCTCAAATCCATTTGTAGCTCTGCAGATATCCACAAAGGCATTCTTCATACAACTTATACGAAAAACCCCTACACCATGAAAACTATCACACTTCATGGAAAAATAATGACATCATTATCTTTGTCTCTTAATTTATAAGAAACTCTCCAGCTTCGGCCGAAGTCCCAAACTAACTCTAAGTACTACGTAAATGGATATATTTACAAACTTCTCAATTTCTCCTCTACAGAGACATGCCAAAATTCTTCTTTAAGTAGAATCAAACCATTTTTATAACTCGTCGAGCCCTCGTGGCTCAATGGAAAGGTAATTTTTTCTTCGAGTACTTCATGGGGTTGAATCCCCTTTCCTCTAAATTTTCCAGACCGATTTGATCTATTATGGGAATAGTCCCACATTGTGTGCACGATGGGAGTGGATAGGTTTTAAATCGGGCTTATTCACCCACTATAGTTGTGGCTTTGTCCATGTTTTGACTTTGTTTTTCCATATAGGGGCACTTTGATGCATTGGTTTGATCACCCAAATGGTTGGGCCAAGTTATGGAATGTGCCATGTATTTTTGGCCACATTGGGTTAAATAGAGAGCTATGTATGTGGTTGAGTTAGTTTCACGAGTGTTTCGTAATTGGGCAAGTTGGCCCCAAGTATCTCACTATAGATAAGGCCAAGCAATGTGGAAGTTAGGTTTCCAAGGTGGCTAACTCTATGGTGTATTATGACTGAGTTGTTAACTAGCTCGACCGAGCTAGACCTTAATGCATTATAATTCAACCTTGTAATAAAAATCCCACATGTAGGATATAAAAGCACAATGTGGCATATATATACAATATCATTATAATGGTACTATGAAGACTTGGTAGAAAAGAAACACCTTCATACAAAAAGTGTGTTGACCCTTACTAAGGGCCCCTATCTAGAAAATAGTGGGGCCCACCCGTCTCGAACACGAGTGTCAAAGAATGACGTCCAAAACCAAATTTTATACTTCATACAAATTGTGCCACTTGTCACAATGTGATTCATCTACTTGGTAGGTGTGCACACGTTTAAGTAAAAACCAAAGTCATAGTCCCCGAATTTTGCCAATTGGCTAAAAATTTTAGTGGACAAAATATTTTACATACGAGCTCCATTTTCCAAGTTCTTTATATCAATGGAAAGCTCTTAAAACGCTCTTCTGCATTGTAATGGTTTAAGGATATTTTAGAATCATATGAACTTAGAAATATTCTCTCGTATAAATAAAAAGTTGTCGTGTGTCTTCCAAAGTCTCAAATTTACAGTGTCTTAATTCTCTTTTTCCATTACAACAATCCCATATCCTTAGCATGCATTTCATTGAGGATTTTTTCAAACATCTTGCATGATTCCTCAAAACTCCCTCAATGCTTATGTTGACTCCAACAGGGAATCATATCACTCGCGGAATGGTGGAATGTTTCCAAGGTTACAGATGCATCTGACCCAAAGATAGGAGGAACCATTGAAATCAACGACACAAAGATATTTTACATGGTTGGTAAAGTAAGTTGAGCAGGACTACAAAGGAACCAAATAATGATTCTGGTGTTCCTAGATTCATCCAGTAACGAGATTATGCACAAACACCTATCTATCAACCATGGATTTTGTTCCATCTTCCATTTTGCCTAAATTAATTCTTAACCTATTGGGATTTTTGAGATGATATAGAACATGTGATCCGTTCCAAGAAAACCCGATATCACCGATTATAATGTTAATTTTTGTATATTATTTTCTATGTCCCAACCAATAATGTCTTCATGTCTTACGTGGAAAGGAAGAATCAAATTATATAAATGAGATTATTTGAGTAAGTTGAGTAGTGGAAAACTATAGGAAAGAAAAAAAAAATGGTATTTTGTAATTAAGTGGTGATGAAGTTTAAAATATGCTTAAAGTTATCTTATAAAAATTGTCCCGGACAAACCAACCCAAAACATAATAATGAATTAGAATTCAAAGGAAAATATGTTATGACAAAAATGATATGGACTTAAATGATTTTTATGAATATCATCATCAAACTCAACCATTTCATAATGTTATAATGAAGCAAATATCACAAATTGTTCAAAACTTGTAAAATATCTCTTCCTTTCTAGTTAAGAACCTATTCAAAATATGCAATTTTTTAGATTAAAATGAAAAATTGGATTATGCAATCATTCCAACATGTTTCTTAGGAATACACCAAGAAATACCAACTATCAAAATTTCCCAAATCAATTGACAATTCCAAATTCAACACCTTAACTCAAAATTGTCTTTTTAGGCTTCTTAAGGCAAGGTTAAAGGTGAAAAATCATTGGGATAAACCTATAAATCTGCAAGAAAAAATAAAACAATTTTTGGGCACCCATTTCCCCCTCTTTATTATTATTAAGTTATATTTTCCAACTCCATTTCTAGATTCCTTTTTCCAACACTCTCTCTCTCCTAGGCCTAATTCACCTCTGATAGCATTGCTTTTCTTATTTTTTGACCTAAATTTTGATTTAAGAGCACATTTGAAAAAGTCAGCACATTTCAGAGGAGCCATCAGGCCATTCTCCACATATATAAAGTTTAAAGATGACTTTATTTATAAAATCCTCCAAAATTCTAACTTTCGGGTTTCAAACTAGGTCTACTTGCTTTTGTACATGTCTCAGTAGACCTTCCGATAAAAATGGGGATTCTTGTAATGTCTCCAATCCTTAAAACATTCACAATCCTCTTCCTCATACTTTTTAGATGTAATGTTCTAACTTTCAAGTCTCAATTCCAAGGTTTATGGCTTAAATCTCAAATTTGGATTCTAATCCTCCTTAATAAGTCCTATAGGATTAACATGGAATTGTGACAAATTCCCATATCTTGAGATATTTTCATGGCATAAATATTATTTATTCTTGATAAGGAATTTTTGTGGATGATTACTTCCAATTTCTAGCTTCTTCAAGTAAATGCAAGGTTCTCAACACCATTCTCTTTCTAGTCTCATCTATCACTATCCTTAAAGGGATTAACTAGGTCTCTCTAATCCAAGTAAACTTTAGAAGGAATTTACATGATTTAACCAAATGTTAATTTGTTTCCTAATACCCTTTACAACATTTATATTACAAACTAAAGATTGGATTCAAACTCACTTTTTAAATTCCCCACATGATTACCTTTCCATTGCACTAAAACCTCCCTTTTTCACCTACTGCTTGATAGAGACTGATTGAAATAATGATTTTACAAAGACTCTTTATCCTCTAAATCCTTAAGAATATGTATGAAATAATTGTTGAGATTACTACTTATTTTTTTAGATAAGATAAAAAGAGTTTGGTTTTCAAATGGGGACCAAAAAACCCCGTACAAAAAAAGATCCCGATTCTGAGACAAAAACCATCAGGGAGCCATGGAGGCTAGGTCAAAAAGACTTGACTGACGGAAAAACAACATACAAAGCTAGAATTATAAAAAGTATTCATATTAACCAGTACATTTTTGGAAAAAAAACCAAAAAAGAGACACCAACAAATACAAAATAAGAAGATCAACTAAAGGAAAACAATTAGTTCTCCATGGCTTTGCTGTGAGATCTGGTACTTGGCCAACCATCTTTCCTGCTAGCCACTTTTATGATCACACACTTTTGTCTTTTCTCCTCATTTTCCTCAATCTGAGTATACACGGGCTCCTTTATGCTTGCCTCCTCCTTTTCTTTGAACTGGGTGTTCGTCGGTTCCATGTCAGAGCTCTCTTTAGTCTTAGAATCATCACTATCGAGCTACTGAGCATGAGCCTCATATTGGGTTTACTATCCTCCTTGGCCACTTGATCCTGTAAGATAGAAATCCTTTGTTCCTGCATAAAAACTCCACCCGAATACCCCCAATTCTCTTGTTTTGGACTTCAATCTTGTGTTGAAACTCCTTCAATTCCTATATGAGATTCTTATTAATAGTTAGGATAGTGTCAACAATTGATTTAACACGTGGTAGTCTAGCCTCCCAATCCACAAAATCCTAATCCTTTTAACTAGAAATATCTCACACATTCATGACCCACTTTTAATATTACATAGGGCATCCAAAACCCCTTAGAGGTGTATTTCTATTTCCTTTTCCATCATGCGATTGAGGGCCAAAGACAAGGTTTCATGATCTCGATTCAATTTCACTATTTTTCCTAGTCAAGGCGGGGATAATAGGCTTACTTCTTTGGACTAGCAGAAGAATCAAGCCTTGATGGAGAGGGATGTCAATTTTCTTGTTTTTGAATTCCTCAATAGTGGAAATCAAGGACCTATAAAGGAAGAAGGCCAAACTCATGGTTTGGTCTCTGTGAAAGAAATTAAGGATAGAGAGATGGTTTGAAAAAATATTCTAGAACTTCCCCTATAAGGTAAAATATTTCATAACCATAAGACATACATCATCCCATCATTCAGGGAGGAAGTTATGGGAAATATCATCATCATAAGCCACAATGTTCTCACCAACTTCAAAAAAGTGGAAATTTCATGTTTTTATGGGTTTTATCCTTATAAATTTTAAGCCCATCCATTTTTAGACCCGTTATCTTAGCTATAGCTTCCTCAGATACCCTAATTTGAAACCCCCTAAAAGTGAATCCCCCATCAATCCATGCATTACCAAAATCCAAAGAGAGAGTAGGGTCATTACCTTTCACCAATCAATGAATCTACTCGGTGAAGCGCCCTTTATGCGGAGTTTCCATAAAGCATTGCCATTTTTAGATGAAATAAAGTGGTAGGTTCAAGTCGGAACTTGTCCCATCCCATGGTTCCTTCAAACTTTCCTTATTTGAACATGCGAAAAGCTGACTCCAATCCAAAAACTTAAGGAAATTCCAAATCAAGTGAATCATGGCCTTTTTCAAAAAGAGAAAGGTATTTTCAAAATCCCAAGCATGAGAGTCTTCATACATCATCCCATCATTGAGGGAGGAAATTATGAGAAATACCATCATCATAAGCCACAATGTTCTCCCCACTTAAAAAAAAGTGGCAATTTCATGTTTTTTACGGGTTTTATCCTTATAAATTTTAAGCCCATCCATTTTCAGACATGTTATATCAGCTATAGCTTCCTCAGATACCCTAATTTTAACCCCCTGAAAGTGAAGCCCCCATCAATCCATGCATTACCAAAATCCACAGAGAGATCAGGGTCATTACCTTTTAGTCGATGAATGTACCTAGTGAAGCCCCCTTTATGCAATAGTTTCCATAAATCATTTTCATTTTTTAGATGAAGTAAAATGGTACGTTCAATGTAGAACTTATTCCATCCCATGGTTCCTTCAAAATTTCCTTCTTTGAACACGTAGAGTTAGTGCCAATCCCAAAAAAACTTAAGGAAATTCCAAATGAAGTGAATCATGGCCTTTTTCAAAAGAGAAAGGTCTTTTCAAAATCCCAAGTGTGAGAGTCTTGGGATTCATCATTATACAACCTCCTAATATGTGTCATCATTAATCAAATTATTAATAGGACCCCAAGGGATATGTGTCCCTGACCACGTCATTAGATCATCCATGTCAGTACCTTTATTTTATAGCGCATCTGTGGGTTTATTTCAACTCTATAGGTGTGTTGGAAGTCCACTTGGTCAAATGATTGTAAAATTCCACAAGCCTCCATGATAATGTTAATTAGCTTCCATCCACACTTACTCTAATCCTTAAGAGTGTTAATCACACACATTGAGTCTCCTTCTATGATGATGGATTTTAATCCAAGATCCTTGCACATCATGATGCCCCAGAGCATAGCCTTAGCTTTAGCATAGTTTTTGGTATGATTACCAATGGGACTGTGTAGGCTCGATGCAACTACCTATGTGGTCACAAATAAGACCCACATCACCAAAAACATTTTGCTTTCGCTTAGCTTAAGCTAAGCCATCAAAATTAATATTGAAGCTACCTTCGGGGGCTTAGCCCATTTGACATTTTGGTTAAATCTCTTCTTATTGGGGTTAATTAGAATGATATCCATGCTCATAAGGATGAATTTTTCCCAATCAAGATAATCTTTGGCACTGTCTCACTTTTTAGACCACCTTCTCCAAACTAGCAGCCTTGTTCTTGAAGATCCTATTGTTTCATTCTAGACATATCCCCCACAACACATGAGGAAGATCTAGTTTCCACATTTCTTTAACCAGAGCATTCTGAAAATTGAAACTCCATTGGTAGGGTAGAAGGAAAATTCCCCAGGAAGGACCATATGCATCTTAAAAATTCAAAGGACCTCAGAGAAGACTTAAAAATAAAAGGGGAATTCAAGGAATAAATGATGAATAGACTCTTCATTACATTTACATAGGCCACATCATCAATGATAATCATTCCTCTTTTTCTAAGCCTATCCATAGTTAAAATATTACCTTTAACAACTTCCCAAAAGAAGATATTAATTTTGGGAATAAGATTCTTATTCCGAACTTCCTCCAAAGCTTATTGGGTTCAATATGTTCAAAATTTAACAGATAGCTAGATTTAACCCCATATTCCCCATTGTCCATAGTTCTCTAGATCAGCTCATCATGTGCTCTATCATGGGGAATATGATAATCCTTAAGTTTCTTATTTAGATCATGAAAAGGTCAAATATCCCAATAAAGTGAGGGGAGGGAGGAGGGGAATCCACTTCCTCTCTTCATCCCAATAGTTGTAGACTAGATCTCCTTATTCCTGAATGAAAAAGACAAATCTCATTCCATGGCTCAACTAATTTTAGGGATCCATCCTCAATCCAAGGGTCTTCCCAAAATTTTATTTTAGATTTATCTCCAAGGTTCCACTTACTTCCTTTAATCAAAATATTTCTGGTTTGATAGAGGTTATTCTAGAAAATAGATCCTCTAGGAAGCTCCATATCAGAGAAGAGAGCTAAAGTTCCACCAAAGGGCCACAAATATTTCACTTTCAAGATTTTAACCTAGGTTCCTTCCTCTTTATGTAGTCTCCAACCCACCTTGGCTATAAGTGTTTGGTTCATGAGTTGAATGTTTTTTAATCCAAGGCCACCCCTGTCCTTTGGTTGAGTGACTTTTTCCCATGCCACTAAGGGGATTCTATTCTTTTCCTCTGATCCGGTCCATAGAAACCATTTTTGTATTCCTTCAATAGATTTCTTAACTCTACCTAGTAAGGTGAAGATGGACATAATGAAAACCACAATGCCTTGTAATATGCTTTAGAGGATATGAGTTTTCTCGAGCCTATGAAAGTAGAGAACCTTTCCAAGAGGCTATATTTTTATGAAATCTTTCTATTAGTTTATTCCATCCTCCTTCCTCAAACTTTTTCCCACAAAGGGGAATTCCTGGTAAGTGTCCTGGGAGGTTCTTAATGTTGCAATCTAGAATGTTAGCTAATTTATTCTATTCTTCCTCTATGACATTAATGAAGAAGCATGAGATCTTTCTAAAGTTTATCCTCTACCCGTAGCCTTTTCATATTGTTTGGTGATGCCTTTGATAGCCCTAACTTCCATATAGTAGTTTGACCCAAAATAATCCTATCATCAAAAATTTTTTGCAAGAATTGGTTTTCAACACCATTTTCCACTTTAATACCTTCCATAGTACCAACCCTCTGAGCTCTAGAGCATAACCTAGCTCAAATTTTCAGCAACTATGATATATAGGAAAGGAGACAGGGATCCTCTTGTCTCAATCGCCTTTCATATTAGAAGAAAGCAGTAGGTTTTACATTAAATATGATAGAGAAGCTCAGTTCTTTAGTATAATATTGAATCATTTTAATGAAGTGAGGGTGGTAGCATAGCCACATTAGGAGGGAATATAAGAAATCCCAAGATATTTTGTCATAGGATTTTTATATGTCCAACTTCACAATCATAGCCTCCCTACTTGAGAGCTCCACTGAGTGTATTACTTCATGGATAGTAATTATGTTATCTATAATTTTCCTACTAGGCACAAAGGCCCCTTAATTTGGGGAGATGAAATTACAAAGAGTCTCCCTTAATATGAAAGCCAAATATTTTAGATGAGCTTATACATGGTATTACATAAAATAATAGGTCTAAAGACTACCAAATCCATAGCTCATGTATTTTTTGGGATAAGAGTAATAAAGGTGTGGTTAATTTGTTTGAGAAAACAACCGAGATAAAAAAATATTGACAGCTAAAACCGCTTCATTCTTAATAATATCCCAATATATTTAAAAAATAAAGCAGGAAACCATCCATCCCAAGGATTTTTACCCTTCCATAGCATCAAGGATAAATTTAACCTCATCCTCGAAGGGATGGATATGAGATCACTATTTTCAGATTGACTAATAACAGGTTAAAAATATTAATGATCTCCTCTCTAGATATTTCATCAACATGAATATCTTCAACAAACAAGTTCCTGAAGAAGGAAAAACAATGGTAGTAGAGATGTCCTTGTCCTCCATAGCCATTTCACCATTATATTTCTTTATTTCTTGAATTCTTACTTTATTAGCCTTTATAGTAGCAGAGATATGGAATAATTTGGTGTTCCTATCTCCCTCTTTAAGCCAAATAATTCTCAATTTCTATTTCCAATATATCTCTTCTCTACGCAAAATATTGTGGTATTCAGCAAGTAGATATTTTTCTTTTATTTTATCCTCTGTGCTTCATCCTCCCTATTCGATAGCTTCTTCCATAGCCCTTAGATCTTCATATATTCTACATTTTTGGAGAAAAATATTTCCAAAGACCTCCTTATTCCAAGTTTTGATGTTGACCTTAATATTTTTAAGTTTGGCAGTCACCTTGAACATACTATTACCTTTGACTTCTATATTACACCATTCTTCTATCTTTTTAACGAAATCCGGATGAGTGGTACACATTTTTTCATACCTAAAATGTCTTCCAATAGGTTTCTCTCTAGTGTTGAATTTAAGAATCAAGGTATTGTGGTCTAAACCGATGCGAGCTAGAGAGGATAAAGTGTATTGTTACTCCTTGAATCCATTAGATATTAACAAGAAAATGGTCCAATCTGATTTGAATCATATTTTCCCTTCATGCCTATTAGACTATGTGAATTTTGAGCCACTAAGATTCAAATCCATCAATTCATTCCACCCTAAAAAATTCCCAAGGTCCTCCATACTCTTCGTGAACACATTAAATCCTCCTTTCTTTTTAGAAGGAAGAAGAGGTGTGTTAAAATATCCTCCTATGATCCAATTTAAATCACTAAACATCCTTCTGAAGGTGGTCAATTCTTCCCAGAGAAACCTTCTACCAGTAGTAGTATTAGGTGCATAAATATTTGAGAGAATAAATTGTTTTCTAGAGATAATTTCAGTAAAACAAATGGCTAAATGATGCTGAATATTGATGAGGTGGAAGCCTTCCAAGATATTCTTTTCCACATACAAAACATACCTCAAAATCCCCTACCAAGGTTGAAAGTGGAAACCATCTTCTTTCCAAAAGAAAGTCTGAAAATATTTCATCTTATCCCCATTCATCTTAGTCTCTTGTAACATTATAACATCAAGTTTCTCCTTAATTTTGAAATCAAACAAAATCCTATGCTTACAGGGCTAGTTTAGGCCCCTTATATTCCAAGATAAACAAATCATTTAGAGTGGGAGGATTTTTGACCTACTGTCAATGATTTTTGGTGACCTTCCATGATGTCCTTCATTACTTCCCTATTCCTCTTCTCCTTTTCGATGGTCTTCCTAGAGATGCTTTATTGGCTCCTACATCCTCCTTTGATCTAGTTCTTGGAGTTGGTTTCCATTTTGGAGATGGTATACTAACTTTCTCTGGGACCTAGACATTTTAGCATACCTTTATGGGGCTTTATTTTACCACTTCTATAACCACATTTTCCTCAACTAGAGTTTCTTCTAGAACATTCACAGAGGACTCATGAGCACATTGGATATCCTCCTCCATTATAGGAATGTCCTCCAAATTGACATCTAATATCTTGAACATATTTCTTACTAGTAGTGATTCTTCTAGTCTTTGGGCAAAAAAACTTGCATCCATAGTGTCTTTAACTATGGATCTAATAATACTATCCTCCTGACAATATTCAAAAACCATTATATCATCATCCTTTTCTGGGTCTTGATTTTCTTCCATCTTGTTGAACTCCTCTTAACCTACTATAAATACTTCTATATTTTGTACTTTGGGTCCTCTGAATCCAGTCCTTAACTTCCAATGGCTTATTTATCTATCTCCATGAAGGATTTACCTTCGATGGTCCACTTCCATTTGGTTGCATGATTCCCTTTCCTTTCAAATCTTCCTTATTGATGCCTTTGTTTTTCTTTAACAGAGATTTTTGGGTAGCCTCCTCTTTAGCTTTAGGGAAATATTTTATATTGTGTCCTACCTTGAAGCACGAGAAGCACATGAATAGTGAAAAATCATAGTAAATATTATAGATATGAATCCACCAAGGTGATTTGATCTCAATACTTTTTTGTAAGGAGGTCTCGGGGTTATGTTGATGTAAAACCATGCAAATAGAATTGTGGTTTTAAGCACGTAATCGGATCTATAATGACAAAATTCCCAATGGATTTAGCAATCCCCTAAGATTTCTAGATCCCAATACTCCAGGTAAACCCGTTAAAATGAACAAAAATAGGATATTATTTAATGACTATTTCCAAAGGGTTGAAATCAGACTACCATTTTTGAACCAAAAACACTTTGCTTTGCCCATGAACAATGGTCCTTCAGAAAGGATTCTTTAGAAGTCTTCCTCCAAGGATAGATTTATCACGAGAAGGAATTATCATACGGTGATATTTCCATCGAACCTTTGGGAATCCACTTTCTATTTTCCCATTTTCTAAACTCCTCAATGTTATGTTTGCTTCTATGTATCTTAGCTAGAATGGTGTTGCACATTGAATACCTCACCGAGTTGGCTAATTGTTTCGTTATTTCCAATAAAAAACCATTTTCATTGCAAACAAGACTAATATTGATATAAAATACCTATTTAGCTACTTTTTCGATCACTCACCACACCCATGTGATGGGGGTCCCATAACTAGCTCCACCTTGTCCTTTTTTGTTGTGAAATGTGCATCCTTCTTTCCATCTTGCAGATTCCCCCCATGAAACCCTACACCAGTCTCCCCCAATTTTTCCCACTCAATCCCAATTTCAGAATTTCTCTCTCCAAGCATTGCTCCCATATTCAAAATACTTATCAATCTTATCAATATTAGTATTGAGTTAGGTTTTTTAATCACCAAACTCCTTTCTCATTTAAACCCTTCAAGCTGAGTAAAAAAATATTTCAATATAAAAATAGAATCAATCTTTTATAAGACCTGATATTCCTCTATAATGTCTATGCTAATATTATAACACTTAATATTATGATAAAAATTTACTTAAACCCTTTAACCATAAATTTAACCTTATACATCCTTTCACTTCCCTCAATAGGGGTTTTAATACCAATTCGAACTATTTAACTAAATACTTTATACTTCACTTTTTTTTAGATGATTGTAGCTTCATTAGGGACTATGCTTGAAAAACATACCCTTTTTCATGGTTTATAAATTCTTACTCAAATATCTTACCCAAAGTACTAATATGAGTTTTCTTACACTGATGAAACAAAATGATATAAGATCCTCAAACATTTAAAAATAACTATCAATGAACATAAATTTAAATTAAAATAGGGGTCATAATTATACCATCATTGATAAATTTCTGCTAATGAATTTAATAAATTCTCACATAAATGGAATAGTAAATCATTCAATCCCTTGTCAAAATGTAGATCACTCAAGCAATTCTACAACCTCTTTATGAAAAACACAATATTTTATTAAGGAACTAAGATCTTTCTCATTCACCTAGCTCTAACATTACAAATTATCCTTTAGTATTTCTTATTCACAGAGTACCTCTCATGCATGCTCCCTTATAACTCTTACTTCTTAATCAAATACCTACCCGAGAAAGTCAATCTCATTTTAGACTATCTTAAAGATGGATTGTTACAACATTTTCAAGGAACATCAAACAATTCTCAATACAAATAAATTTATAAATCATGAGAATAAATGATTATGATCCTTAAAAAAACTTGGAATCCACCATTCATGAGTTTCAAAACATTTCTTGATTATATTCACTCAGACTTATGACCTTACACATCAAGACTTCAATACTTTCTCATATATAAAAATAGTCTTCATTCATAGTTGTACTTCATTACAAAATTTTCTTCCTTGGGATATTTTCCATAACCCCATCCCATCCTACTAAGAAATGAACTCATGGTTCTTTGAGTTTCTCCTTTAAAAATACATCCTTTTTAAACCCTAATTATTTATTTTTGACATGTCATGGACTTAAAACATATGAGAGGTATTTTTACACCATTTGATCCTTTTAAATACACTATGAGTCTTTATTAACATGACCAAACTCTAATAACTAACCATATAACACCTAATACCTCAAACACATATGTTAGGAAGCCAATAATAACTCTAATTAATTCAAAATTTTAAAATACCATTTTGGAGGGAAAAGAAATTATTTGAATATTTGAAAATGTGACTCGACTTAGACAACATGTTATGAACTCGAATGGCCTTTAGACCTCCTAAACACTTTGCAAACCCAAAATTGATTTAAAAAACACCAAAAAATGCACCTTGGAGAGATGCTCCTACATCATATTTTCAGACCATGATATATTTATAATCAAAACTTGTCATATGGGTGATTTGGAAAATAAATTATGAATTTTCATAATATCGATATTTTACATGACAATAGGTGGCTCTTTTTGGGGACATGACTTGGATTGGTTGTAGCATAAATAAGTCATAACTCGACTCTAGAATATCGGGGTATACAGACTAGTGTTATATTCATTAGGCAATAGAGTAAAGTTTAATAAAAATTAAAGGGGAACTTTCAACACTCTACTGCACCTACTAGACACACACATACCCACAAAAATAAATGGAAAAGGAAGGAAGCAAAAATAGGGAAATTATGTACAAAGGAAAAAATATATTTACAGAGGAGGGAGAGGATGCATGAAATTTACACAAACCTAGAAAAAGGATGAGAAAGGTAATTACCTCTATGAAATAATGTACTAAAGGTATGCCAATTCCAGAAAATTAAGATGATCAACTGATTAAACCAAAATTTTTTTGGAACATTGCATGGCTTGAAGAGAAGGATAAAGTAAGTATTTCATCTACACATTGATACTTCGTTATGAAATTACCCAGGTTCCGGTGAAGAGATTGATATTTTCTTGAAACTTATGATTTTTTAGAAATGAGGAAGTGGAGGAATAAAACCATGTAATGACTTATATGACCATTGATTGTTTCCATGTTGATCTCTCAGAAACCACTAAAACTTGAAATCTAGATTTATAATGAATCTTGATTATTATAGCACCAACTTCCTACCCCAATGAGCTATTAAATAACATATGTGTGAGAATTTAAGCAATAATTATAAAAAAATTATTGGAATCATGCACTTCCATATAGTTATATTCATAATTTGTTTCAAAAAGGTTGGAGTGTGACCATTGAATGATTTTTCATCTTCAACTTCTTCCATTTCTACAGCTCTTACATAAAATAAACTCCTTTTTTTTAAATCAAGTATATGTACTTACCATCTTCAAGAGATCAAGATCATTAGCCATACATTGCATTGTGGGTTTATCTTTAGGATGAATGGGGAATTCATTAGTTGTAATACACGATAATAAATTATCAATAATGGTTTCCTCTTGCACTTGTTTATATTCTAAAGTATGGGATGAAATAGGACCGATGCAATCAATATTGTAAATATAATGTCCCATACATTGATTTTAATTTTCTTCTTGTTTTAAGAGATTGTAAGTAGACTCTGATGTTATTAGTTTTTCAAAAAATATGGTAGGAGGATAATTGAGCTCATCGATTTATTATTTTTATATTCAAACACTTGTTTTTCATCTAAAAAATCTAAAACAACAAGAGAGTGTTCAAAGATTACTTTGGTCTTACTCTCTTGAATCCCTTTCAAAAAAGAAGAGATATTAGCCTCTTCTATGTTTCCATGATGAAAATCAACTTTAACCAACATATGATCACTTATTTCAAAAAAAAACTATCACTCCTTGTGTATGCTATTTATTTTAAGAACTTTGTTTTAGGATAAAATGGAGCCTCAAGTTATTTGTATTCTTCATTATTTGAAGGGGTACCAAGTTTACATTCATTAAGGGGGAAAAAGAAGACATTCACTAGTTAGGTTGAAGTAATGTTGAGGAATACATACGTTGTAATGTGAAGAATCATTAGGAATTACTTCGGAACTAGATTTTTCTCTTCCTCATTCTGAATTGTCTCAAACTCATCTATTGGTTCTTCTTGAACATTTTTTCCTCCTCATATGCGTGTAACTTCTTGTATGGTATTTGTAATTTTTTTAATTAATTGTATGGAAATTTGATCATTGATATGTGTAATTTTAATTTTATTTCCTCTTGAAACACTCTTTTGAAACTTAAGCCACAAATATTTATTTTCTAGATCATCAGATGTAGCGATTCCCTCCACTTTGTCTATCCTTTCCTGCAATGTTCTTTTCATTTTTCTAGATAAAATAGGTACAAATGTGGCTTTATCCTTTGTACTTATAATATTAGAGCTTCCTATAAATTCCTTTCTTACTTATTTGTGCTCAATTTGTTGTAAAATTTTAGTCATAATTGGAGATACCCTTAGTTTTTGTAAATTCATACCTCCATAGAAATTCCTTAAAAATTGGGCTTGTTCTAGATTGTCTAGAGCTTGATCATGTTGAATGGGGATAGCTCTAAATTCTTCCCCATCAATGTCATTGTCACTTATTTACATGGGCCAATAAGTGTTTTTCATCTTTACTTTGTTTACGGGAAGGTTCTTGATATGGGAATGAACATGATAGAAGTTCGATCCCCAATGAAGTCACCAAAAATATTGGTTGGATTTAATATCGCTAATTATGCCTAATAGAAGTACATAAAAATAGCAACAATTAGGAATGTCACCTAATGAAAGGGTGATGTTCCTCTCAATTTGAGAGAGGAAGTTCCTTTTATGATGGGATTTTTGTGTTTATGTTTCTTGTAACTTAGAAAATACAAAATGGAAGCAAAATGGGAAAAGGGAAAGAAAGAGAGAAAATGGGAAAAGAGGGGGAATAAAAATGTACATCACATTGAAAATAGAAAACTCCACAAAAATAGAACATCTCTATATGACACAAAGGGAAAAATATAATGATGAATGTAAAACAATAAAGCATAAACTATTTATTACGTCTAGAATGTGTGGATATAACATAAATTCCATGTACCTTGACATCTAGCACAAATTCTTAATATTGGGGAATCAAACACACTATGAAGGAGAAACATCAATGATATCGTTTAATCATAAACATAATACTAGATTTATTAATTGAGGAACATTAATGAAGCAGTGGGAAAAACATTGTATTCAAGAGAAAAATTTATGTACACAAAGTTACATCAATTATTCTCCAACAAAGGCATATAAAAAGAGTCCATAAATTATTCTTTACAATTACAATTCACAGGCATATTCTTCAAGAAGTAGTTATAAAACTAATTTTTTAACTCAACCCGTCTCTAACCCAAGTTCTCAAGTTTACTCAACTTGAATTACACATTACATTATAAATTGCATAGACCTGATTTTTAATTAATTAAAAATTGGATCAATCAATTACATTTTATGGTCTTTAAAATAATTTCCATATTACACCAGGATTTTATTTTGCTTAGTTGGAGATACAATCATTTCCTTAAGTTCCAAAATTCTTTTCATGATAGAGTTATCAAGATTGAATTCCATGGTCTCTTACTTGAAATGTAGTTAGACATAGTAATGTACCTTAGAGCATGAGCATTCATGATTCTCTCCATATTTATAGTCCATTCATATTCTTCTATGACCAAACAATATGGAGAATCAACATCACGGTCGAGAAAAACTACTTTTTCTACCCTGTCTCCGAGGATGTCCTTGACAAATTTGCACAACCCTCAAACTTATCCTTATGATATTCCTTAATCTTCTTCTCATCTTCACTCTCTTCCAGCTTTAATCCCTCCTTTTCGTAGACACCAATGTTTTACCTTCATATTCCTTCAAGTGACCAAAAAAATTCATCAATTACATCCACCTAATAAAGAACCTTATATCCTTTCTTCTTGAAATGCTCAAAGAATGGAGAGTTTTCAACAACCTTCTTATTTTCACCAGTAATCAAATAGATATATTTATATCCATCCTTTATTTGGTTGAAATAATCCTTCAAGCTAGTCATCTCATCACTAATATTTGTCTGACAATGATACCTATAAAAGTCAACAAGTTTATAATTGTTCGCTATCTTCATGAATACCAAGATTAATATTCTTTGAGAATGACTCATAGAACTTGTTGTAGTCCTCCTTATTTTCTGTAATCTCAAAGAGCATATCAACACATTTATTAACAATATTATTTATAATAACCTTTAATATCTTGTTCTATTAAAGTGTATTTCAAGAAATATTTAGGGAAAATCTTTAGAGTCAACAACCCTTATAAAAGATAAAAGATATTCAAGAATCAAATCCTCATAGTCTCCCATAATAAACACTCTTCAAAGATATAAATTGATATTATTAATTTTATTTTTTGTATAAAAGAGATAAAAAGGTGTCCAATTTGGGATGGACAAGAAAAACTTGAACTAAAGTTGACCCTCAACAAAGAAATGTTTCACAGTCAAATGATCTTCCAAATCATTGGTTAAATTATTGTAAAATGTAGCATAGTCCTCTTTAGAGATCTCTTATGGATTCCTCATACAAATGGGATTTTGTTAATTTTGTAAAAAAAAAGATATGTAGAATAGAAACCAACTCCAATCCAAAAAATCATGCTAACATCTGCACATGTAGCAAGTGCTTCCATAAAATCCTTCATGCTAGATATTGCAATAGTTCAGAGATCATTGAATGTATCGACTTGGTCATGTCAATACCACATCGCTTATAGACAATGGATTGCCATAATTTTTGGGAATGATGTGAATGAAGATCTCTTGTGGAGAGTCAATTTTGGACTTGTTAGTATCTCAAAATAAATCTTATGTAGAGCATCTGAATAATTTCTAATTAGTTCTTGATTAATCTAAAATGTAAACAAGATCCTAATCTAAATGCAATATTATAGTAAATGAATAATAATTAAGTACAAAAATATGCACAAGCAAACTAAGCAATAAATAATGAAACCCTAATTGTAAAGAGAGGGTAAAAAGGATTAGCTAATTCACAGAGTTAGAGAATATAAAAATGTGAAGAAATGACAATCACATTGGATCTCAAAATAATAGAGAATTGGAGGAACAAGCTAGACTGGGGTTTCGGAAAGGGACTGGGGGGCCCGTGGACTCCCAAGACCTATTTATAGGTTCTTGGGTCTACGGAAATGCTTAGAAATCATCCTCTTAGATTTCTCAAGGTGTTTACCTTTAGTATCCTTTGATCACTTCGAGGTCACACCAAGATTTCCAAGGTTGCTAGAAACTTCTAATGAAGAATAAACATGCAAAACCATCTAATAGACATAAAATCACAAAAATAAAGATGCAAAATGAAGGTTCGAACATTCCTCAACTGTCACAATGGTGAACTTATGACTAAGTGATCCGCTACATCTCATACCCAATGTATTTCTATGTGTGTGTGTGGAATTATGCCCTAGGTTTCTCTTGTTCCAGTCACACTTGGATAGTGAGCAAGTAGCTAGATGTAGAATGTAATAAATGTGTGCATGGAATAGAATGAAACTCCCTCCTATGAAGTGTGATACAAAAACCATCCCTTGTGTCCCTTGTGATGGATCTAGATGGATGCAATGGAGATCTTATATGCCTTAATGGATGCAACCTTAGGGGCGATAGATAGTGGTTAGTGCTTGTTCCCTTATTATGATTACATAAATTTATATTTATATGATTCCCTTGCTTGAATTTTATAATTAACCTTGAAAAGGAAAACTACCAAAAAGATAAGATGCTCAAATAGCTATAAAGGGCCCAAAAAGTGTGAGTAAAGTACAAAAAGGACAGGGGCGCTAAGAGGGGATGAGGGCACTTGGTGCTGGTATCTGGCTGGGCATTGTGTCACGGATGAAAAATTTCAAGAGTAAAAAGGAAGAATGAGAAAGAAGGGTGAAAGAATGAAATTAGCAATAAAAAGTAAAGAAAGGAAGCCACTGACATAGGTTGATTAGTAATTTTCTTACTTATGAATCATATCAATAGTATTATGTAATTAGGACTAGATAAATACCCAAAGTGTGTGATTTTGTGTTTATAGTTCTCTAAAAAGATCTCCTATTGATATAAAAGTATTGATAATAAGACTCAATAATTGATTGATCTCATCCCGAAGGGAAATGTTTTGACATCAATTCTCACCATGGTTTCCTCACTAAAATTAGTTAAATAAATGTTGAAAATGACCCTTTGTAGACTCAATAAGAATATGATCGTAGCTAAGCAAACAATAGAAGGTTGCAAACAAATGAAAGATATGACTGATGTTTTCCTTGAAATTTCCTAAAGACCATCAAGGTCTTCTTTGTATATCCATTCTGTGTTAACATAGTTTTTTCATTAATTTTAAAGATATATCTTGTGATTATTATCATTAAGTTTCATTGATGTCATATGGAAAGAGAAACATGAAGGTTGATTGGTAGTGTTAAGTCAATTGAGATTGCTTAGTCCTGGTGATGATGCATGGGTTATTGAGTCGGTATGGTGGCTTGTATAGGTGATGAAGTGTTTTTGTGATGATATAGTGATGTCATGGGTTTTTTTGAATGTTCTTGAAGGTTTTTAGGATTACCAAGTGATGATAAGTTCAGATTTAGTGAAGTAAACATGTTCAAGGTGATTGTTTGTAAATCCTAGTTAGTAGGTATGGTATGGTATGATAAAGTACATGTATGTATGAGTTGTATGATATTTTTAGAGCATTGTAATTGTGGGTATTTTTTTAATGACACTCATAAGTTTCTTAGAGTGTAGATATGAGGTTTTAGACATGGTTTCTATTCCTTCACTAGACCTATTCTTAAGCCTCGGGTGACACGATGAGGTGAGTTGATCAATTTCGTGAGGTCGATATGAAAATGTGAGATATTTAAAATTTGTGATATTTTTTTCTATCATGTTAGTAATATTTTAAGTTTGTACTTTGTGCTTTTTGCATAGAAAGTGAGTTTTTAGGTTTGTTCCTAGACCAAATATTTGAGAAAACATGCCCTAGTGAAGTAAGTTAGATTGTTTCCAACATGGTGATGTAAATTTGATCACCTGGAGAAGTTATAGTAGATTGATATGAATATGTGGTCCAAGTGTCAATTCTTAGAATGAAATATTAAGCAAGTTATGTGATTTTTTCCCTGACTGAGTTTTGGAGATGAGAAACTAAGGTCAAATTTTGACTTTATGAGGTTTGTTGAAGAGTTTTTGATTTTCATGTGGACCCAAGATCTTGGGGATAGTTGAAGAGGTGTATTATAAATAATTTTAAAGTTTAATTAGGTATTTTTATCATCAAGTTTTTATGAACAATCGTTAAGAAGGAAAATTGAGTTTTTAAACCCTCTCAAAACCCTAGCTATGTAGTGACTTAAGAGAACTTAATTGTACTAGCCCAAAATTGATTGCTTATGCAAATATGATAATTGGAGGTTGTAGAGGACTCTTATAGATTTATCCATATGGTATTTAGATGTTGTCAAAGTATGTGGGCCCTACTAAAATTTGTAAGTTTATGAATATTTTAGGTTTGTGCCAAATTTATCCATTAGACCTAGTGACTAAATTGAAATTTAAGGAATTACTAGATCTATTATTCATGTTCATGGTTGAGCTCTTAGGAGGTATTTTGTACCCTATCTTACATGACTGGTTTTGGGGTAGTTTTATACAATTTGAGTCGGTCGATTGTAGAGGATTTTTGAAGATCTTTACTGCAGTCTAATATGTGGAATGATTTGAGTTTTATGATGACCCTAAGGTCATGATATTTACATTGGTATATCACACTTGTGTTTTTGAGGTCATTTGATGAATTTATGGCTTATTTTTTGACGACTAGTTTTGAAGGTGTTTAGTTGTGCATGGTCTCAAGTATGTTTCATGGCTTATGATATTACGAATGGTGTTTCATGATTATTGGATGTTTTTAAGGATTATACAATATTTCCAAGTGTTTTCTATGTTTTTATGTAGGTTGATTTTCTCTAGAACATTCTCTTTGTGGTGTGTTTCTTGTTTTGGTTTTTTTGGGCTTCTTGAGTCCTAATGGACGTCTAGATGGTTCTAGGTGATGGTGGAGACCTATATGGTCCTATTAATGATACTTTATATCATTTTATTGTGATTTGGTGAGTTATTTTATTCCATGATGGCCAACTTATATGAATTATAATGAAGAAATAAGTATAAAATCAAATTAGAAAGCTCACTTGAGCTAGTTGTGTAAGAGATGAAAAAGTGCAAGCTAGAGGGAAGAGAAGTTAAGGTGTAATATGATGTTGTGACCTACAAGAGAGGGATGATATTATTATATGATGTTCTAGAGTGTTTTTAGGTGTTACAGAGATATTTCATTGGACATAATTCATCTGGGTGAAGAAGATATAGAGTGAGTTGACCTAGTGATAAAATTTGAAGGAGGAAAGAGAGTGAGCTTCATTGTTTAATGTTAAATTATTGCGAAAAAAATTAGGGGTGATAAAAATATTAAGTTTATTTGGTTTGAATTGAGTCATGTTTGGGGTTGGTTCCTCCTTTTAGGGTTGTTGCTCTACTAAAATCAAGGATTGGTATTCCTTGTGGGGTTGGTGCCTCACCAAAATTAGGGGTTGGTGCTCCTTGTTGCGTTGGTTGTCAACTATATTTGATTCATATATTCAATAAAGTTTTGTTTTATTTGTTTTTACTCCCCTTGAGGTTTTTACACTTCCATATAGTGTTCTTGTGTTATTAAACTCTCATTTACTCTTCTATACTTATGTTCTTGTGGATGCATGCTTAATGGTAATTTGAATGGTTAATGGTTAAATTTGTATAAGTGGATAAAACCTTATTATATAATGATTCACCCCCTCTTAGTTTTTGTTCTTCCAAAAATTGGTATTAGAGAAGGAACTTTGAATTAATATTAACAAGCTTAAGGTGATCCTTTGAAGCACAAAGCTGGAAAGTGAGCAGAGTGGTTCCTATACTATCAAATCACCTATGCTTGATGGGACAAATTTTTCTTTCTGGAGTATCAGGATGAGAACTCAAATCATGTATTTTGATATGACATTTGAAAATTAGGTGTAAATGGCTACATTATTCCTCAAAACCCTTTAATTAATTCAACAGTAAGAAGGCTAGAAATGAAAATTCTAAAGCTATGAATGCTATCTTGTGTGGTTTAAAAAAGTTAGAGTTTGTTGAGGTAATTGAATGTAATATATTTAAGGATATGTGGGACAAGATACACGTGATTTATAAAGGTTATTCCAAAGTTATGTTGGAAAAGCTACAAACCTATCACAATCCTTTTGAAAGTTTGAAAAGAATAAAACATTGGTGTAAATCTACTAGGAGTTGATCAAGTTGTAAATATGATTAAAGGATTAGGAGAATACGTGAAATAAGTTGTGGTGGTTCGAAGGTTCGAGATATCTCATTCTTTTGTTTGATCCTAAAGTCTCAACAATATAAGAAGCCGAGGATCTATGTAATATGTTTATGGATGAAATACATGGTATGTTGACTGCTTATGAGATGAGGAAAGCTATGGATAAACCCCCAAAAAGGAAGCATCCTTCAAATTTGAGAAAAATTAAAAAGGTAAGAAGAAATTAGATGATGATATTTATGATATTGATGATGGTGAGCTGATTTTCATATTTACTACGAAGCTGAAAATAGGTTCAAGAAAGTATAAGGGTAAGCTTCCCTTCAAGTGTTTGAACTATTGAAAGATTGGACATATTTCAAACAAATGTCATCACAAGCATAAAGGAAAGGAGAATGATTATGGTCATGATGATGATGAGAATTCCCATAGATTAGATACGATTAAGAATAAGTTTAGGAATTTTAGGACAAAAATAAGTTATAGAAAATATTTTTCTCCAAGGAATATTGTATCTCATCTAAGGTAAGTAGTGATGCTAATGATTATAATTTTGATTGTGAGTATGATCATGAAGAGGTTGGAAATTATGTTATTTTCATGTCTAAAGGATTTTGGAGTTCTCAAAATGATGGTTCTATAAATGGAGGTTCTTGTATGCATTTAGAACAATAAGAGGTTGATCTTGAAACTAAGTTGTTGTGTATTCAAGAAGAATTAAAGCATGCAAAGAAGAAGAATAAGAAACTCAAGGAACAAGTCAAGGAGTATGAAGAAAATATTCATGTTCTTAAAGAGAAGCATTGGAATGACACCAATGAGTATGATAATATCATCAAGCAGCTAGAGACTCAAATGGATACTATAACTACAAACCTAAAATCTAAGGATGAAGAGTGCATCAAATTTTAAAAATAAGTTACCTCTCTAAAGGAAAAATCAAATGAAGTAGCTAGTAAGGAAAGATAATTTTAGATATTTGAGAAGAGATCCAAGGATCTAGATGATCTCTTGGATAGTCAGAAGTCTGTAGGAGATAAGATTAGTCTAGGGTTCAAGGAGAACCTTAAAGGTAAAGAGGTGATTCAAGAGGATGATACTCGGAGTAACGAGGTTTCGGACAATGTTCCCATGTACATCAGATGAATAATAATTTCAAGAGCCATGACAAGATAAGGTCTATTAGACAACCCAATGCATCAAGGTATGAAAATTCCTTTAATGGTTATTGTTATAGTTGCAATGGTTTTGGACATAGGGAAAAATAATGTAGAAGGTCATTCAAGTATGAGGGCTCATGGAATTATGGAAAAAATTTCAGTTCATACCAATCAATAAATGAGAATGTTGTTGTTTGTTACAACTCTAATCATGTTAGTAACATTGCAAAAAAAAATCGTTTTCCTTCAAGAAAAAAAAAGAGATTTTATGCTCCTATAAAATAAGAGAAGAGGCAAGATAAGGCATATGAACAAAGATAAAATCAATAAAATTTGGCTAAGTCGGTTGTTGGATAAGGTCAAGGATGTACATAGGCTATTGATCTGAAGAAGGCTGAAAATTTGTAGCTACATATATCAATGAGATCTTGGAATTTCCTAAATTTTTTATCCTATACCCCTATGACTTTTGGAGACTCTACTAAGATTTTTAGAGACATTCATAACTAGGAGGAATAATGAAGATAGGGGAGAATGAGTGGATGAAATTACGATGTGGTGTTGTAGTCATTGAGTCATGAGGTATATTGTAAGGTATTAATTCTTTGACACAATGTTATTTTAGTTTGAAGAGGCGATAAGTGATGTGTATGTTGATTAAAGGATTAAGACATGTATGTTGGATCTTAAAAGTGTGTTTTTAGGACCTAGTATAGGTTTGTGTCACCTAAATTATAGAGTAGAGTGTTGTATGCCTATAAGGTTATGATTAGGGTATTTCTAGTTGAAGGATGTGTTGTAATAGATACTAGTATGATGGATATGAGTGATACTACTAAGGGTCTATAGATGTTTCTCTTTAGGTCCAGGAAGTAGGATATCAAGTGAGTGGATGACATATCATTTTACATTGAGTTGTTGAGTGTTTCTTGTACATGAAAAGTGTTGTTTAATACTATTTACGCATTTTTAAGACCCTAGTTAGAGAAAAATGATTATAAAAGGAAGTTGAGAAGTGTTGAAGATGCTTCGGGACCTATATGTTGCGGGATGGTGTTCTATGAAGGTATATAGAAAGTATAATATATGTCTTGATGGTTTTTTCTACTAGTTCAGTCATGTTGAAGACTTGAAGATCATAAGGCTTGCAAAATTCAATGAACCAAGAAAAAGGTATGTTTTACATTTTATGTAATCATGAAGACATGATGATAGTTGAAGTGCATCAAGTAGGTGTCTTGGTGATCGCAAAGGAAAAGTAATAGGTGATTGGCTTTAATTTCTAGGAAGTATTCCATATGCTCTATGATTGGGGTTACTATGTTGTTTAGTAGTATTTCCTAAATCATAAAGGTTCAAGAGCTATGAATCGAGAGGCATGAAGACTTGTAGGTCATATTTCCATTATAGTCATGACTAGTGTTGGCACGCTGTAGAAAAGGATTGTGTGTTAGTAAAGGATTTGAAGAAGGTAGATGAAGACCTTGTGTAGAGACATACAACTGGAAGATGTATCATAAATGCATGAGTTTCTTGTAAAAACCTTTACATGTAAAATAAGAGAAGAAACGGGTATGTTTGAAGAGTGTCATGATGGATTCTTGTAAAAGTAAGTATTTTGATGTCTTAATTTTGTTTAATATTGTTGCAAGTAATTTATCCCTCTAGAATATGTATCGTGAGCATAAGTGTGCATGTATGAGTCTAAGGTGTATGTATTAAGACTTGACATTGAAGGATTGATCTAATAAGACCAATATGCTCTTATAATTATGGATACCTATATGGACTTATCTATGTGTTATCTTGAAGTTAAGGAAGGGGTTTGTAGTTTAAGGTTGACATATTGACTGAATACAATGAATAAGAGTGACATGGGTGATTTGCATGTTGAATCCATTGAGTCATGTCTAATTACATTCTGTGAAGATGCAATGTTGTAGTAAAAAAGGTTCCCTAATTGTTTGGAGAATTTGAGTAGGGATCGGGAATGATGACTTGATCGAGACCATCATATGCATGGAGATATGTTGCATTTTTTCATGATGTTTAAGGAATGTGTTCCATATGTGATTCAAGGTATGTAAAATGTTTCCATATTGTTTGAAGAATAATATAGTGCTACTCGACAACCCTAGTTGGCGAGCCTTTGAGTTTAAAGGTGTTTGTTGAAAATCATGCATGAAGAGTCTTGTTGAGGTTTGTATTGTTATGTAAATATTAAATGTGTGAGTATATTATATTTGAAATAAATTTGGAAGGATAAAAGTTGTGTGTGTATGGCCTTAAAGGTGTGATATTACTCAAAACTATATATCACGGTTATAGTAGAAGGTAGAATGCTCTAAGTAAGGAAGTTTACTAAACTAAGATAGGTTGTTTGATAATTTTGTTGTTTCATGCTTATAAGGCTCAAGGTATGCAACAATTTTTATGTGTTGGTCTAATTGTATAGTTGTTAAAATATTGAAGAAAGAAATAAAGTCCTTTAATGTTGTTTTGTGAAAGTTGATGTTAATAGAATCTAAGGAAAGTGTGTGTTGTCATTACAACTATCATAGAAGATGTATTAGAATTAGGGGAGATTTGTAAAGGTATATATGAAGTTCATGAGCAGGTGTGGAGTTTCAAGAATATGGTTGAATTTTTTTGTATCACTAGGTTTAAGGGAAATATAAGAGAGGTATACAGAGAGGATGATGGCGAGTATGGTTTGTATCAGTTGATGGTGATCCTTATGTGATTGAAGAATCATTCATGTGAAGTATTGAAAGTTATGTCAGAAATTAATCTTGTGGTGGTTTATTTGTATAAGGTCTAGATTCTCTTCATTAAGTCAAAATGAGTGTTCTTTTGTATTGGTTAGAGAATATTTTTGTAAGAAGTTAAGTTAATAATAAGTTAAATACTTTTGTGGTTGATTTTAAAGAAGGTGTGCGTAGTGGGTCCATTCATGTTAGATAAAAGGTGTCTAGAAGTTAAGGGGATCTGTCACTAGGGTATTCATGAGAAGTGATGCATGATCTTAGGGGGAGCTATGACCTCTGAGTTTGTGATGCTATAAGTTATGGTTAAATATGGTATAAGTAAGAGAGATTAATTTTCTAATCTCATTCGGTGTAAGAATATTGAAGCAATTTTGGTTTCATTGAAAGGTAATTTCTGTGGAAGATTATATGACTTAGGTTGAGTTAGTCAAGTTTCTTACCTCAAGAAGTAAGGTGAGTAGGAGCTATAAAGGCATAAGTAAATTCAAGGTGTCATTAAAAGGAAAGATTTTGTTTCTTGTATTTGGTATGATGACTATTAATCTATTGGATTTAGATGTATGCATGATTAAGATTATATTCAGTTTTGGAATTCGTGTATTTTCTAAGGGGAGAAAATTTTCTCAAGAGTGTCAAAAATAATAATTGAAGATGAATAATTGGCCTTATAATGTTCCGTTGATGTTTACAACTTAAAGGTGAGTCTAATATGATCGAAGAAGTTGTTAAAGGTATGTTTTATTTATCATTTATTTCAAAAATTGGGAGGATGAGATGATGGAAAGTGTGTTCCTTAGGGGGTTTTGTCATTAGTTTTCCAAGGGAAAAATTCAAACTTGAATTCATGACAACCATACACTACACGTGAAATTATTTTCTTAAAGTTCATCCTAATCCCTCCTCTAGATCACCCTAACCCCTATATTATTCATATCCCACCCTTTTGAGTAGTCCAAAGTGTTGCTTCATCATGTCCATAAGTTATTTATGGATATCGGGTACATTTTGAAGTTCCAAGTCAAGATCCATCAAGACGAGCTCTTTGGGAAGCTTTGGAAAGGCTATTTTATGGTCTTCCTAAGGCTAGTGTGCACCCATAGCAATGGAATGAAAGGATCAAACTCATCAAGCTGGTGTATTGGAGAGATAATGACATTGTACAACTTGTTTTAGAAGAATTTTGGAGGTTTAAGAGGTTTTGGATTAGTTTCAACAAAATTAGGTCCTAGAGGGTGAAGTAGTGTACAATGATAAATAGCCACCGAGCTTTAGGAATTGATTATGGGAGCTATATAAAGAGATAAATTCCAAAAATACATCTTCGGAAAGTTATTTCATATCTCTAAATTATGGTGGTTTCACATTTTCCCTAAGGCACCATCATTTCTGCTACTGAACCATTTTTACGTGCCTAATAGGAAATCCATAGAAAATATACTATTTTTAAGGTGTTTTAGAAACATCAGAGGTTGAGACCCATTCTTTTCTTCTCAAAATAATTTTTACAGTAAAAACAATATATGGAAGTGCATGAAAAGACCTCCGGATGCTCAAGTTAGGCCTCTAACATGTTGCTCCCTAAGGTAAAGTTGGATAAATGGACCAATCAAAAGGTGACACACTTTTTTTGCACCAACCATCCCAAATGTTTGTGAAAATAAGTGTTCCCAACCTCATTTTATACCCCGGACCCTCATATGATCTCCATTGAGCCTAAATAATCTAGTTTAGCTCCTATGCACTATTTTCTACCCCAACCTCATTAAATCACAAAATGTCACATGGACCAATAGAATAGGGGAATTTTTTTTTACACCAACTATCCCAACCATTTGGGATGGTTTGGAAAAAAGTACGCTCATGCCTAAGTTGTAGAAAAAATAAGTTTTTTACAATTTCTAGTTGCTTATGTTGTTTCTTCCCGCGCACTGTGAAACCCACTATTGGAAATCTCCATTAGTTTCCATTGTTAATTACTTCCACCACCTCAATTTTTCATTACATATCCATTTCAATTTCTCCACCATTTCCATAGAACCAAAAACATTGTTGTTCTAATCGGCACCGTGGTCAATTTTTTCCGAGAATGACTCCATGATCAAAAACATGAAATGCTCATTTCCACAATCCGGTGTATGGATTGAAGTGGGATTTATTCTAGACTTCCTCATTTTCAGAGGCCATCAAGAAGAAATTAATAGAATATAAAATGAATCCCTGGATAATTAACATAAAAACCCCGATTTGTGCCCTAAATCTCATTCTTTAATTTTCCCATTGATCGGGAAGTCGATCAAGCTAGAATTTTGAACACAATTTCTAAATAAAAAACCTATCCCAGTGGAATTATTTTCATTGCAATTGGAGGTAAAAAAATAACTTCTAAAAATTCTTGTGACTCTATTAATGATTTCCATGGTAGCTCCATGTCTAAAGCCTACACTAGGTAAAAAATTTCATTTTCTTATCCGAGCTTTCCATGAGAGAAACACAGGTGAAATTTAGAGCATGAAATCGTGATAGAATACCAAATCTAAAAATGTCATACTCATTGTAAAAGAAGGTTATTTTTTAAACTTACTAAAAATAGCATATTGTATGCTCTTTTATGTACTAACCATAGTAAGTCCCTTGATTTGCAATTATGATCATCCATGAAAATAAAAAATTATTACAATTTTTCAAAAATAGTAGGTCCCCAAAAAGCAACCTGCTAAAAATAGAAATGTGTTAAAAATGGAAATGCCTTATCAACATAAGAGGATGGAATTTTCCAAGAGGTTCGGAAAGGTGAATTTGGAGTGAAAAATTTATATGTCCATAAATAGTAGCTCCTAGACCTCGGGGTCTAAAAATAGAAAGTTTTTGTTTTGAGTGCAAAAAGTTACACATGGATATATTTTCACCGATATTTATCTTGTTAGGACTATTCATTGGATGGTAAGATGATATCATGACTCAAAAAGGGGGAATTATAAATTTATAAAGGTCCTGAAAGCACCATCTTAATTTCTTTTTTATTCAAATGCAAAGTAAAGCACCACAGGGAGTAGTAGGTGGATCCATCTTCATCACTCGGGGAGATGGGTGACTCAAAGTAATTTGGTCATGGTGAGTTCAATGAGATAATGTGGTTATTCAATCAAGTTTTAAGGAGGATCATCGTGCTCATTTCCTTTGTTCATCATGAGCTCACATTTGGAGGTTCAAAATAGTGTTTCTAAACACTCGTTCCATGGTTCAAGATGTTTGTGCATGATCATCATCAACAAGGTCCTCATCAATGGCAGAGGTATCTTCATCCTTGGGATCATATATTTTTCTCCTTCTTCTTCATTTTCCCTCATCTTCTCTACCCCCTTTCTAATTCTTCATTATGAGCAATCATGATGTTTTTCATATTCATTAATGTTACTATAGTCCAAAAATCTAATAAGTTTCCTTTAATTGATAAAAGGGAACTTAATGTTCCTTCCTAGGAATGTCAAAGATCACATGTTTTGAGGAAAATGAAAGGTCACACGGGGTAGGAGAAGATTCATTTCTTATTCTATATAATGTAATGACACCCTCTTTCTTAAGGGTTGTCAATTTTTTGTGTTCATGAGAGAGTATCCCTTGTGAAGAAGAAAATAGATAGAATTTCTTTGACTTTTCATCTCTATTTTTTCCCACTTTTTCTATGTAATTTTTTTCTCAAGAATCAATGAAGAAAGTATTTTTTTGCCTTTTTGATGAGGATATTTATTGAAACTTTGTGCTCTAAATCTTAACTGGTCTTGTTTTCATTTGCATAATTATTTTTCTTCTAATTTATGTGTGTTGGAATTTTCTAGTTAATGGGTATAGGAATATGATTTTCTACCTATAACACTAATCCTGTCTCTTTTTCTTGCCCCCTTTCCAGATCTCCTAAAAATTCCTCTCTTGCAAGAAATTACAAGATTTTACCCAAGTTTAATGGATTTCTTTTTTAGATCCCCATCCATAAGGTCAACGAAGAACCAAATTTCACACGCTCATACAAACATGGAGCTGCACCATCAAGTTGGGGACTTAGATTCTTAGAGTCTTTGAAACATATCCACCAATTTTTCCACCTGAACTTTTTCTTGCCAACAATTTTTTGCCTATTGTGGGGCAAACTTGGAAACAATCTGCACTCAAAATATGATCAAAAATCTAAATGAAAAATAATGTATTCCAAAAATAAAAATCAAAAATTAGAAAAAATAAAAAGGTTGATTTAAATCCATTTCCAAAAATCTTATTTTTATTCATGTGAATGACCCTTCATATTCCATAGTGTCCTTTCATATTCCCACTACAAGAATTTCCCAAAACTGGCTGAAAAGAGATATAACAAAAACTGAATAGGTTGAATGGAATTATTGAACCCAATTTTGGGGCTTTAAAATTTTAGAAAGAATGAATAATAGATAATCCATATTTATTTTCTCAAGCCTCATCTCCATCCGAATCCACATGTGATTCACCAAGAAGTCCCATTCAAACTCTTATTGATACTCCTACAAATTGTCCTATCTTTTAACCACTATTGAACATTGAGTTCCCTCATGAAGAGGAAGGAGAACCAGAAGAAAAAGCGGGAGAAGAAGAAGAATTTGTAGAAGTTGAAGAAGAATAAAAATGGAGGAAAAGAAGGAGAAAGAACCCAACCGATTGTTCCATGGGCAATGAATACAAGCCCACTTTCTCTTATACCTCCTCTTCATGATCTACGAACATATTCCTGTAATAACTTTCCAAATTTCAAAGGTGACAGAACACAAATTTGTGAAGAAAACATCTCTACCTTCACCACATCTTGTGGAATTCTTCAAATCAAACATGAGGATATTATTGTGAGACTATTTGTGCAGTCACTTTAAGATAAGGAAATGAAATGGTTTAAATTTTACCATCTAGATCAATTACCTTCTAGGATGACATCAAAACTACCTTTGAGGAAAGATTAAAATCAACTAAAGACTATCAGGATCTCTTGGTACAATTTTCTTAAATGAAGAAGGAATCTAATGAGAATATGAGGGATTTCATAGCTTATTACAACAAGTAACTCAAAATGATACCTCTTGAAGATGTGCCTTCCGATAATAACATAAAAATATTCTTTAGAAATTCTCAAATACAAGAGGCACGATTCTTTCTCTTTATATTTCAACCAAGGAATCTTACACGACACAAAGGATCACCATCGAAGTTGAGGATAACCTCATCTTGTCGAGAAAAATCAAGAATCCCTTAAGAAAAGATAAATCCCAACATCCTAAAGACAAGAGAACTGATTCAATGTTGCGAGAGATTGGTAAGTTAAATGAAAAAGTTGAAGAGAGAATTTTCCCAATTGGAATCCCATTAAGGTCATAACAAAAATATGATTACGGGAGTATCCCAAAGGCTGGCCTTGGAGACTCCACCCGTCAATGTAAGATGTATAACTGAAGAGGATGAAGAAAGGATTGAACAAGAAATTTAAGATGATGACCGCTTAGATATTGAAGAGTTTGAGAACGATGAAAAATTAGATTCTGTGAATATTATGGAGGTGATGAGGATGATGAAAAAGATGTGCACAATTTTTCATGTGCAATATTCACCCATTCTCTATATCAAAAAGGATCTTCTTACTCCACTACTATAAAGAAGAAGGTTGAATATCCTCTTGTGGTGACTCTACCAAACAAAGTATTCAATCGAGGATGTCCAATTACATCTTGCATGGAATCTGCATTAGAGAAACTTGATCTCATGAAAAACAAGAAGTCACTTGCTATTCCCAAAGTAAGTCTTCTAATGATTCTTCTAATTCTAAATCCACTCCTACAAAATATATTCCTTCAAAAGTTCCTAGTGTACCTTACAAAATATCCTTCATTCCCTAAACTTCCACTCCTACTTCCAAGCCCGTCCTAACTTCAAAAGTAGTGTCTCCATCCCCCATGTCTACATCTTCTCATTTTGGCATCATAGAACATATTAATAAGACTAAAGTGAATATTTCCAAATTTGAATATCTGTGGATTCATCCTGAGTAGTGTGAGAATTTTTTTCATCATATCAAGGGTAGTAGTTTAAATCCACGATATTGTGACCCCTAGCTCTAAAGGCCTATTATCAACTCCACCTACACCTTCATCGTAAAACATGATTACTTTGAGTGCATTTAATACGGATAAGGTGGATCCATTATATGTCTCCTACTCATTGGAATATACCAATTAAATAATTGCATAATAGATTCAAGAGCTTCTGACAATGTAATGCATGTGAAGGTTACCAATACTCTCAAACTCACCGTGACTCTAGAAAATGGCTCTTGTTACTCTATGGAGTCAAAGTAAGTCCCTCTTATGGGAAAGGTCAAAGATTCACAAGTGGCTCTTGCAAAATTTCTAGAAAAGAAGGTGTTAATGAATTTCTTGGTACTGAAAATCTTTTCTACATTTAGAATTTTTAGGTATAATATTCTTCTTAGATTTTGGAGGGAAAATCCAAATGAATTGATCTTTGACAACCATACTTGGTTAAAGGATAAATGGAGAATTTTATTCCTATAAAAAGATGAGATATACATGTAAAATTTAGGAATCCCAAGAGCCAACATCTTGTACCAAAATAGTCGGAGAATGAACCATTTTGTAACATCCAAGGAGGTTGATGATATTCCTATCTTAATGGGACAAAGAATTCTGTACATAGTGGTATTGATCTTGAAGAAGCATTGAGTAATATTTAATTGTAAATGGAGAATCTTGAGTTTTGGATGATGCAAGCCATGAAGAAGAGGAAGTGGTTCTTGATGAATCACAAGATGATAAATTAGTATATTTGCATATCCATGACAAGGATATGTTTTAATTCCCATTCAAAGACGAAGATGTTCTTGATCATATAATACATGAAGATACAAATCCAATTTGTGATGAGCTCTCAATAGGATTGATGGAAGAACCCATGTAAGGATTGTTAATAGATACGTAAGAAGTAGAATACCTTGAACTCGGTCTTGAAATCCTAATGAAAGCTATGTATTTTAAATAAAATCATTAATCAAATTCTAATTTCTCAACCGATTCAAAGAATGGTCATGAATAAATAAAGCAAGATGAGAGATCAAGTGTCTCTCTGAGCCAATGGCTAATAGATGCAAAAATGGAATGGAGGTATTTTCTTTCCCATTTGAAGTGGAGTATCCCCTTAACAAAGTATAATTATAATGCAATAAGCTTTGGGATGATGAAGCAATTCCCTCAAATAGTTTCCTTGAATTTCAAGATGGTGATTCTTCAAATAAATGTAAAGATGAGTTGTTAGCAATTCCAAAGAAAGATATTGTACAAAAAAAGATTGAAAGAAGAAGAAGATACAAAATATTCAGATCTAAGTCTTGACCTCTTAGTTCATGCCATGGCCATACAAGACATGTATGAGGTTACTTCTGATCCTCTGATCAATATCCAAACACCTCAGAATGATATGAAACTAAAAATATGAATTCAAGGCTCCTTGAAAATATTTCAATGAGCATGAATGTGGGAGAGAAGGAAACTCAATATATTCAAACAAAAATCATCCTTGGGGCAGAGATGAGACACTCAATGAAAATATGTAGCATGGGTGAACACAGATGGCAACGCATTCTCAAACTGATTTTAAAGAGAGTAAAGTTAATGGACTCTCCGAGTGAAGCTCCAATCATTAAAGAGATAATGCACACTCACTCTTCCAAAGTATACAGAAAGTCATGAAAAAACTTGGATTTTATAAGTAGTTGAGGAAAGTATGCCACTTCTTTAAACCAGTCAATGGCTTCATAGAACATCATCACTCAATGTTACGCATCCAGGGTAACCTCTAAAGTGAAAAAGTGCTATTGTGAAAGCATGTTTTCCCCTGCATTAAAAATATGTGATTTAGGTTTGTTTTTCCTTTCCTTGTTGTGTGTTTTTTTCCCTTTTCAGGTGTGGTGTGGCTCCTTTTAGTAGTGTGTTTTTTGTTTCTTTCTCCTTTCTGTGTATCTCTTACAAGTTGAGTGACTCTATGAATCCCAATGGGTAAGGCAGATTGGTCCACAAAATTCAATTGATATTATGGGGTTCTCATTCTATTTCTTCACTGAGATCAATCCAAAACATTTCCCCAAGTTAGAGATAACTATTTTCATGAGTTTTTGCAAGGGAAAATTTCAAACTTGAAAGCATGACAACCATAATGTACTATGAATTTTTTTACTTAAAGTTCATCCCGAGCCATCCTCCGATCACCCTAACCCCGTATCAGCCCCATTCCATCCTTATGAGTATTAAAAAATTTATTTTCATCATCTCCATAGGCTACTTAGGGATATCAATTAGATTCTCGTAGTTCCAAGTCAAGATTCATCAAGGCATGCTCTTTGGGAAGCTTTAAAAGGTTATTTTCTGGTCTTCTTGAGGCTAGTGCACACCCCTCGAAACAAATGAAAGGATCAAACTTATCAAAGAGGTGTATTGGAGTTATAATGACATTTTTCTACTAGTTTTGGAAGAATCTAGGAAGTTTCAAAGGTTTTGGAGTAGTTTGAGGAAAAGTAGGTCCAAGAGAGTGAAGCACTTTGTATAGTGTATAAACAACCCTCGCTCTTCAGGATATGATTCTGGAGCTATGTATAGAGAGTTTTGGAAAAAAATACATCGTTAGAAAGGTATTTAATATCTATAAATGATGGCAAGCTTTCACATTTTACCCAAGGCACTAAAATTTCCTTCTACAAACCTTTTTTTGCATGCCCAATAGGAAATCTAGAGAAAAATCCTATTTTTAGGGTGTTTCAAGAAAATAAGAGGCCGAGACCCATTTCATTCTTCTAAACATCATTTTTTCATTCGAAATAATATAAGTAAGTTCATGCAAAGACCTCTAGATGCTCAAGTTACGCCTTCGACAAGTTGTTCCCCAAGGTATGGTTTAGGAGTTAGTCAATTTTCAACTTTGGATAAATGAGCCAATCAAAAGGTAGCACACTTTTTCACACCAACCATCACAAAATTTTAGGAAGGTTGGGACAAAAATTTCTCTCAACCTCATTTTAGACCCTCAGAACCTCATATGACCTTTTTGAGCTTAATTAAGCCACCTTAGCCCTTATGCATTGTTTTCTAGCCCCCATCCTCATCAAATCACGAAATGACACATGGACCAATGGGAAAGGGGTGCAATTTTTTACACCAGCCATCCCAAATTTTTGGAATGGTTAGGAAATAAAGATTTATCATGCCCAAGTTGGGGAAAAAACTAATTTTTGCAATTTCAAGTTACTTCATTTCTTCCTTTTTGTGCATCCATGAAACCCACTACTTGAAATATCCATTGTTTTCCATTGTTAATTACTTCCACCACCTAAATTTTTCATTTCATATCCAATTCACTTACTCCACCACTACCATATCACTAAAAAAATTTCTTTTCTAAGCATAACTGTGCTAAGTTTTTTCCAAAATGACTCCATGACCAAAAACATGTCATGCTCATTTCTCACAATCTAGTGCATGGATTGAAGTGAGATTTTTTACAGACTTCCTCATTTTTAGAGGTCATCAAGAATAAATTCAAAAAGTATCAAATTATTCCATGTATAATTAACATCAATAAAATCTCCATTTTGTTCCCTGGATCTCATTCTTCATATTTCCTATTGATTAGGAAGTATCAAGCTAGAATTTTAAAAACAACTTCCGATTAAAAACGTATCCGAATGTAATTATTTTCATTGAAATTGGAGGTGAAATAAAAAAACCCGTCAAAGATATTTGTGAATCCATTAATGGATATCATGGTAGCTCTATTCTGAAGCCCACACCAAGAGAAAATTTTCATTTTTTGTTTCTAAGCATTCCAGTGAGCGAAACACATTAAAATTTGGATCCCGATATTGGGACGGAAAACCAAATATAAAAATGTCATCCTCATTGCAAACCGAGGAAATTTTTACACTTAATAAAAATGTCATATTCTATGCTCCTCTATGTACTGAAAATATTAAGTCCCTCGATTTTCAAGATTGATCATTCGGGACAGTAAAAAAAGATTACAAAATGAGAAACAAGAAAAAATGAGAATTTTCCCAAAATAAAAGGTATCCAAAAATAACGTGCTAAAAATTGAAATTTATTAAAAATAAAAATTCCTCATCAACGTAAATAGTATGTAATGTGCAATGATTTTCGAAGGTGAAGTTGGAGTGAAATAGGTGATATATCCATAAATAACATCTTCTCGACCTTAGGGTCTATTCGGTTTTGAGTGTAAAAAGTTATATATGGCTTTATTTTCACTCATATTTTTAATTTTTAGACTCTTTATGGGATGGTAAGATGACCTCATGACTAAAATAGAGGAATGATAACTTAATAAGGGTCTTGGAAGCATCATCGTAAGTTCATCTATGTTCAAATGCATAGTAGAGCACCGGAGGGTGCAACGGGTGGATCCATCTTCATCACTCAGGGAGATGGATGAGTCATAGTGATTCGGTCATGGTGATATCAATGAGATAAGTAGGTTTTTCTATCAAGTGTTAAGGAGGATCATTGTGATTATTTCCTATGTTCATCTCGAGATCACATTCGGAGGTCTCGAAATAGTGTTTCTAAACACTTGTTCCATAGACTAGGATGTTTGTGCATGATCATCATCAACACGATCTTCATCAATGAAAGAGGTATATTCATCCTTGGTAGCATCTCTTATTTATCCTCCTTCCTTATTCTTCCTCCTCTTATCTACCCCCTTTCTAATTCTTTTTATGAGAAATCATGACATTCATCTTATTCATTAATGTGTTTGTAGTCCAAAAATGTAATAAGTTTCCCTCAATTGATAAATGGGAAGTTAATGTTATTTCCTATGAATTTAAAAGATCACATGTTGTGAGGAGAAATGAATGGTCATGTGGGGTGTAGGAGAAGATTCATTTCTTGTTCTATATAATGTAATGACACCCTCTTTCTTAAGGGTTTTCAATTTTGTGTGCTCATGAGAGAGTATAACTTTTGAAGAAGCAAATAGATAAAATTTCTTCTACTTCTCATGTCTATGTTCTTCCCATTCTTTCTATGTAATTTTTTTGCAATAATCAATGAAGAAATAAGGAGTTTGTTGCCTTTTTTAACTAGGATATTTATTGAAGCTTAGTGCTCTAAATCTTAACTAGTCTTGTTATTGTTTGCATACTTTTTTTCTTCTAATCTATGTGTGTTGGAATTTTTTGGTTAATTGGCATACGATATGATTTTCTACCTATAATATTAACCCAACTCTCTTTTCTCACTCCCTTTATCACTCTCCTAGAAAATTCCTCTCTTTCAAGAAATTGCAAGTTTTTTTCAAGGTCGGTGGAGTGCCCTTATGAAATCCCCATTTGTAATGCAACCACAAAACCAAATTTCACACGCGCATACAAACATGAAGCTGCACCATTCAATTAGATGGAATTAGATTCCTAGAGCATTGGCAATATATCCACCAATTTTCTACCCAAAAATTTTCTGCCAACATGAAGTTTAAGTCTTGTGTGTTTTTGCCATCAATAGGTTTTCCATCAATGATAAAGGGGGAATTTTTTACATAATGATTTCATTTATGTCAAAGAGAGATATTTTAAGTATTACCATTTAGTTTCATTAATGTCAAAATGAAAGAGAAACATGAAGGTTGATTGGTAGTGTCATGTGAAGTTGAGATTGCTTAGTCCTGGTGATGATGTATCGGTTCTTGAGTCCATATGGTGGATTTTATAGGTGATGAAGTGTTTTGGTGATGTTATAGTGATGTCATAGATTGTGTTGAAGGTTCTTGAAGGTTGTTTAGGATTCCCAAGTGATGAAAATCTCAAATTTATTGAAGTAAACATGTTCAAGGTGATTTTTATGAAGCATGGTCAACAAGTATGGTATGGTATGAGGAAGAACATGCATGTATGATCTGTATGAGCATGGTGAGAGCATGGAAATCATGAGTATTGTAGACACCAAAATTGGGTCACATGCTCCTTGAACCCTTGTTAAATAATCAACTTGAACACACTCACCTAACCATGGCCCCTCACACCCTACACTAATATTAATTTAATTAAATTAATCCATGTTCTCACAATATTTATTATCTAATTATCCTAATTTCCACCTCACCTAGACACCTCACCCTAGACCTATTCTTGACATGTTTCCATAACTAACTAAGACCTAATCCTACTTTCCTTAATGGGCTAAGATTTGGCCTAACCCTAAAAATCAATCCCTATAACCTCTCTAACCACATTCCCACCCATTAGAAAAGAATATTCCATTCTAATCCGTGAAAAGAAACTAACTGGATCCAAGAAATCAAGAATATATGCCCATTTTAGAAAACCTAGGAATCCCTCCTAATCGACACTCGGTCACCCCTAAACAAATGCCGGTCAACTCGCAATCATCGTCGGTCACCTTTTATTCCTTTTTGGTAGCCTTATTTTAGGGTTATCACATTCGAGAGAAAGGATAGAGTAATCACATCTCGTATGTAATCGAGTGAGCATCTGTTCACACCTAGACATCCACAGCCATCCAAGCCAAGATCTGATTCAGCCAAGCAAGGAGGAAATCCCAGGTAACTCAAGAAACAATTTCCTATCAACTGGTGACCCTCTATAGAAGAAACCTCTAACCACCATCTCCTATCTTCACCCATAGTCAATTGGTAGCAGATTCCAAGTAAGTACACTTGTCTATTCAATCCATTTTGTTTAGATACTCTTAGTATTTACATCTTTTTGTGTGTTATTTCTTTTCCAGCCACTCACTACTTTTCTCTGATAACTATCCCCTATACTTCTTCCAAAACCCCTCAAAACCCTGTCCTAACAATCCAACACCCCATTCCAACCTACCCAACCCTTTGTGCAATCACAAAGAAGATCCAAACTCCATTTTGTAACATCTTCCATTTTCCCATAGTCACCAGCATTGGTCTCCCTAAACCACCATCGGTATTCGTAAATCACCGCTGGCGAGCCTAAACCGATGTCAATCTACCTACTTGATAATCGGCCTTTGTTATTGTTCATAAACTTAACCCATAACTCCTCCATACTTCACCAAAACCCCACTAGACCTACCCACTAACCTATATCCCTACTCACACCTTGTAGACACCTCACTTAACTCCCCATCAACTTGGAAAATAGACCCAGACCCATGTTCTTGACCCCTATCATTTCTTCAGTGACCAACATCGGTCACAACTAACTGACATCGGTCTCTAAGTCTATCGACATAATATAGACCAAAGAACTTACCTACTTACTCCCAAGTTACCTATAATCACCTGTGACCTTCATCAGATCTCTGTCAAACCTACAGAAACCCAGAACCATTTACTTAACCTTCGGATTTGATCCTAACCTAGCCTGTTAGATTAGATTTTGCTTATTGTGTTTATATGAGATGCCTAAATCATATTGACTATAGTAGGACAATATTTACCTTATTTCTCACATTAATTTGTTTACAACAATGGATTGACAACCTTCTAGGGAGTATCACACTTCTTGGATCTAGCATACGCTAGGCAGTCCACTACATATACTATTTAACTTCCATTTGGTGGTCTTGTTGTTTATTTCAGGTAGTTCCTCCTAGCCAAAAGGAAGCTCTCATGATCGCTGTGGATTGAGAAGTCAACTCGCACGCAACAACCTTCAACCAACTTCAACAGTATTCCTCCTAGCCTTTTTACCCTTATCTATTTTGTCACATTCCAAGAAACGTTCTAAGAATCAGGTGAAACATTTTGGCACGCCCAATGGGACCCATTTAGGGTTCCTTACATTTCTTCATTTTAGGTAAAATTTACATGTTTTTTTCCTTTCGAAAGGTTCTCACATTAAATTTATCCCCTGGAATCCTCTCTTTTTTCTATTATCTCAAAGCAATCATGTTTTGGTGCTATAAAAATAACTCTTCTTCTCTTTCATTTGTACTGCATTAGTGAAAGATCATATTCTCTCCTATTCATCTTTTGTGTCATCGAATTTAATATTTCGATTTGGGCTTAAAATTAACAACATTTCATTCTTGTATGCTGCATTAGTGCACATTAAATGAGGGAAACCTATATGTTGGAATTCATGCCCAGCTGATGGTTGAAAAAAGAATCATAGAAATCACATTCTCTCTCTCTCTCGAGTCTTACCAAACTGTACAAATTCAAATTAACACATATTTCTTAAACAACATCTTACCCGGGAACATTTTTCAGTGATCAAACGATCCAATTGACAGGTACTCTCCACTCATTGCCTCTACCAAGTCACTATCTCGAGAGGATAGCCTGCCCCACCATAACATATTTGAAAAATCTCCTTTTATATATCCTTCTTCGTAGGATGCCTTCCCAACAAAAGAAATATGTTCTAAATACACACAGTCAGTCCTTAATAGTGTAAGCTGAACAAACATAATAGAAATATCACTTTTAAGATCACATTTTTTCTTACTGTTTCTATTTGGCTTGCATTTTGAGGTGAGAGGATATGTTCTTCATCTTTTTATTTCTCCTTACACGCTCCTCATCATATTTTGTGTGGTCCAACTTTGTCTGAGTGTGTTTGGACCCCATTTTATCATTCTCAGAGTTTTGGGTTTGATTCCACACTTGATTTTAAATCACAACCACATTTTTCTTCATCTCTATTTCAATTTCAGTAGTAACCGGTGTTGGTCCCACAACTTTCATTAGTTATCCTCTCACTATCACTAGTTTTATCTAAATGGTGTCCATTTATCATTATTTTGGTTAACTCCGCCTAAAAGGACACCTGTTTCATCTTCTTTGTTGTTCAAAGTCTCTGTAACTCTTAGTATCTTCTCTGTTATGATAAAATCCATCCTACAACTTATCTACCTAGATTATCAGTCTTTTCCTTGATTGGAAAAAAAAATTTCTCATAGTGATTGACCAGCGATTTACCTCGGACCGAAATCGGTTTTACTCTAACTAGCATCGGTTATCCTATTTTGTTTTTCAGCTGACATATTGACCCGATCCACCTACAACTACCTATTTTTCCTATTTCTACTATGTCTCTATGTCATTTACAGAAAGTATTCCTACTAAGTTAGCACTTGTTCACATGGTGCTGACTCGTAGCTAAGAAAACGCCCTCATATTCCACACTAGTCGTCAACCACTCCCACCTAGTCCTTCACCACCTTCCATTATATTGCCCATGGATCCTACCCAACCTATCACCATTGCCATAGGTGATGAGGAGTTTGCACGAATCCTTGACCAAAACCCTGCCACCTTACAGTTATATCTTTCCCACTTGTCCACTCGAGGTGCCTCGGGTCAGTTGATATATGACATTCTCGTATCTATCCCCCCGACCCTTGTTCCTACTTCTGTGTCACCCCTTCTAGCTCCGTGCTTCTTTGCACCCGCCTTGCCCCCAATCATTTCCCAGCTAGGCCCTATACCTACTATGACCACCGCATCTGCTACATCTATTACACCCACAGCATCCACTATACCTTCATCAACCACCTAGAACATAACCTCATCCGCGCCTATTGTCTCACATATACCCATAACAACACAACCACCCCCGGTGTTGATGACCCCTACCCATTTTCAAAACATTATCCTTTCTATTCCATAGTCCTTAGCCCCCATCACTACTAGAGTCACCTTGACCCTTCCACCTTTATATATGTACTATCAACAACCTCCCATTTCATCTATCATTCATTTTGGGTATATTCCCCCTATCTCACTCCCTCATTCTCAAACTACTTATTCATCATCACCATATATTGAAATGCCACCTCCATCATATGTCCAACATCAACCCTCTTACGCTATAGGAGGTACCCATCCATTGCCACCTACCAATGACCTCATCAAGTTAATGATGAACAAGATGCAGACATTGGAGGCATTAGTTTCTGGCTCACGTAATTCTCTCACCTACAATGAAATTTATAATGAGCCCATACACCCATCCATTCCTATTCGTCCATATCCTATACATTGGGAGATGCCTAAATTTAACCACTTCAATAGAAAAGAGGACCCGCAATAACATTTGTGGTCTTTCAAACATGGGTGTTATCTGATCGCCCATGATGACACTTTTCTTCTGAGGACCTTTCCCATGTCTCTGACTGGGCCCGCATTAGACTAGTATAGTGGATTACCTAGACATTCTATCTACTCATTTAATTAGGTAGCCAAAGCCTTCTTGGATCACTTCTCCATCAACATTGTTAATAAGGCTACCATGACTGACCTATACTCTACGCGTCAATATGACGATGAGTCTATCATAGATTTTGTCACTCATTGGCGTAGCCTGATCAATCAACTCACATTCCAATTACCACAAAACAAACTCATAGAGATCTTCACTCGGGCTTGTGCTATACATATTTCACTGACCTGTAGGTGTAGAATTTTATAACCTTCGATGAGGAATTCACCATGGAACAAAAGCTATATATTCGGTACATCGAAGAAAAGAAAATCCAACTATGAAATAGGAACGTGACATTTAAGTCAAATGATGCCTCTTCTTCTTTGAAACCATAGAATAATTATTCAAAAGCCAAGGGAACCGCTAATACGGTGGTACTCAAGGCCAGCCCAGCTCATCCATCAAATCAGGCTAAGCCCTCATCTAATCTTTCCCCTGTCTAGAATTTTCAATTCAAATGAGAACAATGGAAATACACCCCAATTGGGGAGCCTTATTCTTCTGTTTTAGAAAATATCATAAAATCTAGGGCCATCACCCTTCCTCCTATAAAACCACACATTGGTTTTCATCTTTCTCGCCTCACACATTTGTAGTACAAAGAGCATGACTTCTACAACTATCATCGGGTAAAAGATCATAATGAAAAAAATTAAATCACTTTCAAGAACATTTTCGAGGAAATGCTTGAGAATGGCGAGTTAGTCTTGGATAATCAAATGCATCTGACAACCAAAACTTGCACATTTTCAAGAAACCATTTCCTAATCACACCCCTTCTTCTGACCAAATTAGGGAGACCTCAACTAATGATAGAAATACCTGCAAGGTCCATGCTATTTTCAATGATGCACCAGTTGCTTCCCAATTGCCTCATATTCCTTCCATAGAGGAAATCCTAGCCCAAATTCCTCCACCTACACATGAACCCACTTCACCTATTCCTCCACCCACAGAGGAACACCCTTCATCTCCTCCCTCACCTGTGAAGGAGCCTTCTATTAACATCGAGACCACTTCACCTTTGGCTTCTCCACCTAGAGAGCCATCACCAGCAGTACCTCTCCGACCCATGGGAGACACTTGTTCATCTCCTCCACCCATAGAGGAGCACCCATCATCTCCTCCACCTATCAAAGATCTAGTAGAAATGTCATTACCTCTAGGTGACCATTCTCCATCAACCACCCAAGATCCTGCTGACTTACTTTTGGCTCTCTTACCCACAGAGGTTGAAGCTAGCGATTTCCCTATTTCTAAAACACATTTTATGGGAATTTCCATTCAATCCACATTGATCTCACCTACAACAGTTCCATTCTCACGCTTAGCCGATCACCTAGATTATGTTGATAGAGCCTTACTTTTGGGGTGTCTTCTACTTCTTGTCTCAACACAAATGCAGATGTCACTCACTGACACCTCCACTATCTATCCAAAATCTTTTTGGCCAACCAATCCGAACACAACCACAATTATCACAAATTCTCCCATGAGACCACTCATGGCACAACTCACATATCTACTCATAACCCAACATGCATCTACATCCAAACCCACACCTACATCATCTTCCTTTCCTAAACCTATTACTACTTTAGGGGTCATACCAACGGCTAGCCTTACTCATCCACCCATCAAATTAGATTTAGCTATGTCTTCCAAAACTAACACCAAATTTAACCCGCCCCTAAATAGAAGAACCAATCTCCTAGATCTCATACCCTAACCTCACCAACCACACCCTTATCACCTTCACCCCTTCCATCCATCCTAGGACCTCACCCCTCAACCCTGGCTAAGAAAACCCCATCCACCGGTAAACCAAGAATGCAGCAACCCATTTCCCCATCGCAGACCTCTAATATACCCAAGTGCCCCACACAACCTCCGCCCTCACCTGTAACCTTTTTACCACCCATACCTCTAATACCATCAATAAATTCTTCACTACCCATGACACTTCCTTCCCTTTCCCTCACACCTCCTGCCAAACCTATGCCACCTACTTCCACAGCACCTCGGTTACCCCCATGGGAAACCCACCCTATTTCACCATCCGATTTTCCCTCTACATCTCATGCACCCATATCACCTTTACCCAAGAAGTTGAAATCTAAAGCCAAAATCCACTACCCTCCAATAAGGTAGTTAAACTAACCACACACTCTATTTCCAGTTCATCTACCATGCCCCTACCCAAGTAGATACGACCAACACCTAAGACCACACCACACACCAAGTTAGTAGCCCAACCCACTCCCCCTCTTGCAAAGACTCTTCCTATACAGTCAGTTGCACCTGTACCCAAACCCACATTCACCTCCCATTATGATCCACTAGTGGGATCCTATGCCAAAATATTAACCAATCTCCTCGAAAATTCTGTCATCACATTACCACCTCTTAGACCTTACGACCCACTCAAACCCAAACCAAAAGGGTTTGACGAAACAAATTTTTTTGCCTACCATCATGTGTCAAGACACAATGTAGAGAATTGTAAGGCTTTGAAAGCTGCTCTTGTCTAGTTGTGTCCTCCTGAAGAAAACTTTGACGATGATGATCTTCTTGATGAGGACCCCATTTTTCCAGCACCAATTTCCATAGTTCTTCCATCATTATCTACTCAACGACCAAAATATCCACCCACACAACTCTAAGATCCATCCCCGAGATTCAAAATTAACATGGTTCATATCAGAGAACTCACCAAACCTCCACCCAAATGTCGGTGTGCCCAACTAATTTCACAAGGTTCCTTCCCACCTCTTGGCTTCTGCCCTTCTTGTCATTACACCTTTCATGGCTCACCTAATTCATCTAACTCCCCACCTCAAATCAAAATGGTCTATGTTGTTACCCACACTTAGAAGGAAAAAGGAAAAGAAAAATCAACCGACCCACCAACTAACCCTATACCTAACATACCATCTCCACCCATACCTAGAGTCACTATCTATGGCCCCGCATATCTTAATTGTAATGGGGTTACACATTTGTGCGATGCTCAAACAATTACACTAATACTTCCTCAAAATGTCCCTATATGACCTCAATCCAAACCTTTGATTCCCATCGCCAAGATCTCAAGGAGGTTCTTCAATATTTTGAGGTTTTACCCAATGACCCTACACTCGTAGCCTCTCTTAGAAAATTACCACCTTCTTCTACACCTCCACCTACTCACCAAGTAGCCACCCTCGCTTCTCGACAAAGAGATTGCACCACACCAAACCAATGACACCGATCTAACCCTTTTCATCTCTGTCCATATCAATAATATACGTATATGACATGTTATGATCGATGGGGGCGTTAGCATTAACATAATCTCCTCCCATGGATTCAACCAAATGCGCATACCTCGACAATTGCATGCATAAAAATCCCATCATGTTGTGTTCATTTAATGATGATATTAATGCTACCCTCGGTACCATCATCCTCAATGTTTGCATGGGCCCCGTACTATTCCGCAGTTATTTTAAGTCTTAGAAAGGGAGTTTCAATATAACCTCGTTGCTTAGTAGACATGGATTTGTGTCATGGGTTGTGTTCCTTCCACTTTGCATCATTTTGTAAAGTTTGAGCATGAAGGACACACCTATACCATTCCAGTCGACCCATCACCTTTCAAAACCTATAACATGCTTTACTAACCCAATGACGTGCTTGTACCCATTAAGGTGTCTACCTCCATGAACACTTCCTCTTCACCCACACCTCCACTCACCAGTTCCACCGCTACCTCAACCACACCTAAATCCTCCATTCCTATGGCTACCACAACCTCCACGGCCAACCCATGAGCATCCCAATCATTTGGCTCCACCTTTGATCTAACCTCTAACACATTGTCTATCCCAGCTACCCGCATATCGACCATCGATCTCTTGGAAGACATTTTACAATGTCTCACTCTAGGGAGTATCGTCTATATAATGTTAACACATTCCTTACTCCATAAGAGTATGGAAGCCTTTGCCAACACCCTCACTATGATCACCACATGAGAGAGTGTCTCCTTTATGGTTGTCCCCACTTTCGCACCAATCTCACCTATGGGGTACTTCCACTTATACACCCGAATTACCATCATAAACATGCCTCTTTTTTCTAACCTCCAGTCACTCACCAATCACCACTTCACCCACACCTTCCCGAATCGATGTGCATGGAAAGGTTTTGGTTTTGGATTTTACAAACAAGGCCATCACATCTTTTTATTCCATGTACTACCTATAAACATAAAAATGTAGTGGTATCACTTTCTTGAACTACCTACCAAGAAGGCAAACATTGAACTCATTGAGGATATTGACTCTTCTCCACCTTCTTCACCACCTTCACCACCTTCACTCACAGATTTGATGGATCGAAAATCCATTCCTCCTAAATTTCTTTTCATAAACACCATTTCCTTAGGGGGCCTCTCGACTTATCAACGCGAGGGAGAGGCTCACTCTTCTCTTACTTTCTTGTATCCCGAGATGATCAATGATGATACACCTTATATTAATGTTATTTAATGTCAAGATGATGAATATATACTCACCTACCTTGGTGCAGAAGACTCTTATATTCACTAGTCATTACCATCTCGAGACACAAACTATGTTGAATGATTCAACTATCGAAGTCAACATCCATACATAGGATGATCCGCACATTCTAACGATAAGCTAATCTTTAGATATCTGCTGAACAGAACCCATTACTTATTTTCTCAAAATCATAACCATTCCCGATGTCAAACCCATAAATTAAAGTTGAGGAAAATACACCCTCACATTGCTCTTTTGGTCAAAGAAGAACTTCAGTGCCTTCTTTCTATTTCCTTCATCTTACCCATTGATTATCCCTGATGGATTTCTAACATTGTCCTTATCACTAAGGTGATAGGGGTACTTCACATTTACACAGATTTCTGTGACCTCAACCTAGCTTTCCCAAAAGATGAATTTCCTCTACCTAGTATTAACTACTAGTTGACCTTCTCGCTGGTCACGAGATGCTATCACTCATGGATGGCTTCTCGGGATATAACGAAATCTTGATTTCCCTAGAGGATCACCACAAAACCACATTCATCACCCCTTAGGGGACCTTTTGCTATCGAGTCATGCCTTTTGGCCTTAAAATGCTGGTGGCACATATCGGTGGGCTATGATTTATCTCTTCCATGAAATCATGCACCATATATTGAAATATTACGTAGATGATCTCCTTACCAAATCTAAATACCGCTCCGAGCACCTCGGCATCCTAAAGACCATATTTTACCACCTCATTAAGTATTGTGTTCACCTTTAGCCCAAGAAGTGTGTCTTTCTAGTTCTCTCGGGAAAGCTCGGGATTTATCATTTTTTTACGTGGTATAGAGGTTGACCTTGCTAAAGTCAAGTCCATTCTCAAAATTCCTCCACCCACTAACTCCGCACCAACTCCGTACCCTACAAGGTAAGTTACACTCTATTCACCATTTCATTTCCTAACTTTCCGATCGATGTCGAGTAATTTCATCATCTTCTCAAAAAGGATGTCTCCTTTAAATTGGATGATGAATACTATAAATATTTTGAGGCCTTAAAAAACATGTTCTCTAACCACCCATACTCATTCCACCTAAAGATGATCAACCCTTCTACCTTTACATCTCTACTATCGATCACTCCTTAGGGGCCATGCTCGCTCATTACGATGAACAACATAGGGAGCATATGATTTATTACATAAGTTGTACTCTTCTCGGACTATGAAACCCGATACATGCATGCCAAGTTTATTTCTTAGCCATGGTTTTTTTTTTCCTCCAAACTCTGCCATTACCTACTCAACCAAAAACTATGTTATGACCAATACTGACCCCTTACACTTCATGTATGCCAAACCTTATCAAAACCAATGGGTTACATGCTAGCTCATACTTCATATACAGCTGACCTTGACCTCGAATTCATCCATCAAAATTCCATCAAGGCTAACCTATCAGCAACCAATTGGTGACGCACCTATTTCTAGGATCAACCCTATAACTTCGACTTTCCAGATGAGTCTATTACTACCCTTTCCCTGGATGAACCCACTTACCAAATGGCGCTCTTCTTCGATGGTTCAAAGTGTCAGCATGGGGGTGGGGCTAGTGTTATCATCATTCCTATTGATGGTGAACCCATGCCTTCTTCTTTCAATCTTGATTTTGATTGTACGAACAATATTGCTAAATACGAAGCACTCGTATTGGGTCTCCAGGCTACTTATGCCTTAGATGTTAAGTCCATCAACATCTTTGGTGATTCTTTGCTGGTCATAAACCAAATCAATGATATATACCAATGTTGTAATGAGATACTTCAAAATTATTAACATCATGTGGACATATGTTTGACCACCTTTGACCATTACACCCTTGAAAACCACCCCACGTTCTACTAACAAATTTGTAGATACCATGGCTTGCTTTTCTTCTCAAATAACCACTTTACCCCCGACTCTAAAATATTTGTCACCATACAAATACTACAATCACCCTCTTATTTACCTTGTGAAGTTTACTCTATCGAACCATCACTCTTGACCCAAGTGACCTTTGGTATAAGAAATACATAGACTATCTTTCCCTCTCCATCTTACCTCCCGACCTCACTCATAATGGACAATGCACCTTTCTCAAAAGGGCCTCTCATTACATCATCATGGGTGGCCTCCTCTATAAGCATGGATTTGACAATATTCTCTTACGGTGCCTTATGAGTTCTGAAATTCCCTATACCATTAAGGAATTTCATGATGGCATATGTGGAGGTCACTTTAGTGGTCTCGTGGTTGCTAAGTGTATTCTTCACCTAAGCTAATACTAGCCAACCCTTAACCATAATTGTTGTAACTACGTTAAGTGTTATGTAAAGTTCCAACAACATGCCAATCTTCCTCATACACCCAGTCATGCCTTACAGGTCACCCGTGAACTTTGGCCCTTCTCTCAATGGGGTTTGGATTTGGTTAAAGAGATCAATCCCAATTCTACCTAGAGACATCAATGGATCATCACCACTACCGAAAACTACACCAAATGGGTTGAAGCCTTACCTCTCATGTCCATGAAAGCTAATAAAATATGTGAGTTTATCAATCATCACATTATCTGTCGCTTTGGCATTCCACATTGCCTCATCACTGATAATGGAAAACAATTGAAAATTAAAACCTTGTGAAAAATTTGCGATGCCTTCAACATTCAGCCAATTTTATCTTCACTTTATTACCCATAAACCAATGACCAAGCCGAATCCACTAATAAAACCTTGAACAAAATTCTCATGATAGTGGTTAACGATAATGGGAAGGACTAGCATACACACATTTATTTCACCCTATGGATGTACCGTACTATTATTCACACTTCCACTACTGCCACTCCTTTTTCTCTGTCTACGGCATAGAGGTTGTTCTACCTCGTGAAGTCTAGATTCCATCTCTTTGTATTTCTCTCCATGACATGCTCAATGATGATGACTTTCAACAAGACCATTTAGTACAACTTAATTTATTAGATGAATGTCATCTTAATGCTCTTAACCATCTCCAAGTTTACCAAAAATGTATCAAATGTTCCTATGAAAACATCTTCATGAACAAAACTTTCAAGTTGGTGATCTTGTCCTGAAGGAAAATCAACATGTAACCAAAGCAGAAAAAATTAAATGAGGAAAATTTTCTCCTAATTGGCTTGGACCATACATCGTGACTCATACCTATGGATCAGGTGCTTATCATTTATCTTCACTCAATGGTAAACCTAAACCTGAGCCCCTTAATTCCTTACATCTTTGACCATTCTATTGTTGACTTTCAGTCCTACCTCACCTTCTTCCTCTTTTCATGCTCATCCCTTGAGCGCCATTCACTTCCCTCCTTTCACTATGCCATCCCTAATGACTAAACAAGAATCATGTGCATACCCATCACTCTTTTACCCTCTCTTAAATATGTGTACCACAGCTCTACACATGGCATGATTCTCATGGATAATTTTTGTCTTCTTTTAGATGAGATCCCATGGTCGTTTCACCTTGCTTTCTGAACAAGAATCTGATTCTTCACCTTAGTATTGTCCATGACTTAAAATCCCTCACATAATTTCCACATGGGATCCAACTCCTTGAGTCAAACTTCTAATAAAAATATGAATCCCTCAAAAGGAAATCTTTCTCTCTACATCGATGCTATAAATAGACTACTCCCTCGAAGGACAGCTATGTAAAGCCTGCTTCAAAAAAAAATCTGAAGCTTAGTGCATCGATTAACTTCACAAAGACCTCAAGGAGATAATTTCCTCATCCCATATAGACTTCCCACATCAATCAGTCTATCTCAAATATAAGTCAAATAGAAAACTTTTTCTTCATGGACTTGCTCATTGTGATCTTGGATCTCTTACCAAAAGGCATGTTATCTCATACCATATAACCTAACCATTTTTTTCCTTCTCACCCTTTGCACCTTCATTTCATACTACCTCAAGGGACCTACTAAAACTATGACATTTGGTGATCATGTGACTATTCTTCACCTTTAGAATAATCAATCATGCAATGTCTTTAGGGTCTTATGTTCACCAACCTATCTAAGGTATGGTCAACCCATTATGATCCTCACCAATCAGGTGGCTCTCTTACCTCCTCTTATCTTTTAACTTCTTCATTATGTATTGATTATCCTATATAGGACTAGACCCTTGACACTTATCTCTAGGGAAATTTTCCTCTTTCACCACAATCAACTTAAAATCACCCATACCTATTTGCCCACAATTCAACCAAGCCTAAATAACCTAGACTCAATCATGCCTATAACCTACCGACCCATTCTCCTACCTCCTCACATTTTTCCCTAGCTTATGGGAGAACTACATCGGCCTGAGGTCCCCTTTTTCCGGGACTATGTAGGCAACACTCCAGGGCATGGGGCCCTTGAAGGTTAGCTCGGCCACTCTCTACCCTTACCAATTTCCCTATTTTCCTATTCACATTATACCTGATTTTTCCTTTTGTATATCGACAACTAGAAGTACGATCTCAACATACAATAACTAATACACATATCTACCATCCATGTTTCAAACATCATCATAACATTCACCAATTCATCATTTCATATTTCCACACACAATAAAATTTGGAAATCTACATCATCACGTATATCTACATTACCATTTGTTATCTGTATCACCAATTACTTGTAATCTACACCAAAACTTGACTCCATCCATGCCTAAACTAACCTAACTCAATCCATGCCTAAAACAAAACCTAACTCAATCCATTCATGCTCAACTTGAATCAATCCATGCCTATGACCTAACTCCATCCATGCCTAACTTGACTCCATCCATGCCTAAACAAAAAAATGACTCAATCCATGCCTATAACTTGACTCCATCCATGCCTAAACCAAAACCTGACTCAATCCATGCCTATAACTTGACTCCATCCATGCCTAAACTGACCTAACTCAATCCATACCTACATCAACCTGACTCGATCCATGCCTATGACCTAGCTCTATCATGCCTACACTACTTGGTTTCCATCACATATACAAATCATAATAGAAAGTTACACACAACCATATATACATCATGCCATAACCACCATCATCTCTATAAATAAATCATCCAAACATGTGTATCCATATACATGACTCTCAAATATCTTTGGCACGTAGGCCGATATATATAACAAAATATCAAAAATTCTCATACACATCCTCACTATCTTTGGCATGTAGGCCAATATATATGTCAAAAATATGATGTCAAAAATAAAATAATCATACATGGAGCTCAATCATCTCCCCATATGATATCTAAGCATGTCTCATTTGTCTCCTCCTCCATGCTCCTCTAGCCGGCGTCTGGCTGACCTCTCTCCACCTTGCCCTGGTATGGCCTCTGATCATCCTGCCCCTGGAGCTAGCCTCCATGCACTAGTGGCCTCACCCTGACTTAGCCCCTAGGCTCACTAGCCTCTTATAATATTCACACTATGTGTGTGGGATCTACTCCTCTCACTTAAGGCCTGTTGTGCCCTATGCTCGGCATATGATAGGACATATATCCCTGCTGCCATCAAGTGATCCTGATAGTATCTCACCTCACCCATGGCGTCTCTCAACCTAGCTATAGGTACTATCTATGGTGGTGCCATCAGCCTCTAACCCTACCCTACTCCTATCTGAACAACAGACCCTTTCCATGCACTTGTGGTGGTTCTATCGATCCCAGAACCCTTTTTGTACAGGCCTAAATGTCTCGCTATACGTGCTCAGTGTAGCTAGTTGGTCTTGCAAACTTGCTGACCTATCCTCTATGCCATGGCCAATGGCCCTAAAACTTTTCATTTATGCATGCAGGGTGAATACCTACACCCCATCTCCATCTCCACCCTCTCCCTCTCCCCGGTGTGGTACTAGTCCTTGTACTCTCTATACATGAAAAGTAGCCACATGTGCCTATAGAGTCATAACCTATGTGTCGGGTCCCCCTATCACATGTCCCTGTACTATGCCCAAATGGGTCACCAAGGTAGCCACTTGCCTTGTAGGGTGTCTCTTTGAATTGTGATGGTGGGTAAATCTAATGCCCCCAGACCTCGGTGGTACTTTTTCATTGTTGTGAATCCCACCACTATCTATATTTATCTGTCACCCCGACATCATCTACTCACGATTGACCGGCTCCTCCTCCTACCTAGTCAACACTGTAGGTCATGGTGGAGACATAGGCCTCTCCACATCATCTCTCCTATACTATGGGAAGGGTGGGGGTATATCCTGTGGCAACCCGAACTGTCATCTGACCCGGTCTATGGGTATCATCTCATGCTCCCCTACCCACTACCCCTCTATCCACCTATAGATCTGTAACCCATCCAACTCCACCGCCATCTACCTTATATGAGGGGAAGCCCACATATGGCCTCTAAATGATGTCCACGTCGGAAAACCCCTCCAGTAATCACCTGTAATAGGCTACATCATGTGTAGCTCTCGCAGATTGGAACTCCCCTATAGCTGATACCCATTTCCCTGGCCCACCCACAATAACCTTTCCTCAAATGCATTTTCTCGGGAATCCCAACCTATTCACACATAATATGCTCATATGCACAACAGTGCAGTAAGAATGTACAACAAAGGTTGAACCACCGTAGCCACCCATAAGCCCACAACTCCCTGTATAGCTGCACTAAGAACATAGGTGCCTATGTAAACCAATTCTTGCTCTCCACCATGTCATGTAGAACCCCCATCAATGATTGTGGGAATCTCTTACCCTCTAAATCTGGTAATGTAAAATAGTAGACTGCCTCCATTATAAGCATTACCAACCTCATCTCCTCGGGGTAGGCTTGGTACATCACTTTGTAGCTCATACTGGTAATGTGGAATCCTAACAATGCCATCCCATCTCCAAACATTGGTAATAGTAACTCCTCGGATGCTTATGAGGAGATCGATCAAACTTGTGTACCTGTTATAGGTAGTTGCAGGATCTTGTAGACATCCTCCAGGGTGATAGTGATCTCACCTATCAGTAGATGAAATGTGTTGGTCACTTAATCCCATCTATCAATGAAGGAAACCATCAAACTCACCTCCCAAACTACATGTCGGTAGCATCAAAAATTGGGTCACACGCTCCTTGACCCCTCATTAAATAATCAACTTGAACACACTCACCTAACCATGGCCCCTCACACCCTACACTAATATTAATTTAATTAATTTAATTAAATTAATCCATGTCCTCACAATATTTATTATCTAATTATCCTAATTTCCACCTCACCTAGACACCTCATCTAGCCACCTCACCCTAGACCTATTCTTGACATGTTTCCATAACTAACTAAGACCTAATCCTACTTGCCTTAATGGGCTAAGATTTGGCCTAACCCTAAAAATCAATCCCTACAACCTCTCTAACCACATTCCCACCCATTAGAAAAGAAGCTTCCATTCTAATCCATGAAAATAAACTAACTAGATCCAAGAAATCAAGAAGATCTGCCCATTTTAGTAAACCTAGGGAATCCCTTCCTAATCGACACTGCCACACCCTAGATAAACGTTGGTCACCTAGAACCATCGTTGGTCACCTTTTATTCCTTTTTGGTAGCCTTATTTTGGGGTTGGCACATTCTAAGAGCAAGGAGAGAGTAATCACATCTGCATGCAATCAAAGTGAGCATCCGTTCACACCCAGACATCCACAACCATCCAAGCCAAGATTTGATTTAGCCAAGCAAGGAGGAAAGCCCAGGAAACTCAAGCAATAGTTTCCTATCAATTGGTGACCCTCTATAGAAGAAACCTCCAACCACCATCTCCTATCTTCACCCACAGTCAACTGGTAGCAGATTCCAAGTAAGTACACTTATCTATTCAATCCATTTTGTTTAGATACTCTCAGTATTTACATCTTTTTGTGTGCTATTGCTTTTCCAGCCACTCACTACTTTTCTCTAATAACTATCCCCTATACCTCTTCCAAAACCCCTCAAAACCCTATCCTAGCAATCCAACACCCCATTCTAACCTACCCAACCCTTTGTGCAATCACAAAGAAGATCCAAAATCTGTTCTGCAACATCTTCCATTTTCCCACAGTCACCGGCATCGGTCTCCCTAAACAACCATCACTCAAGCCTATACCGATGTCGGTCTACCTACCCGATACTGGCCTTTGTTACTATTCATCAACTTAACCCATAACTCCTCCCCCTGCTTCACCAAAACCCCACCAGACCTACCCACTAACCTACATCCCTACCCACACCTCGTAGACACCTCACTTAGCTCCCCATCAACCTAGAAAATAGACCTAGACCCCTGTTCTTGACCCCTTGTCATTTCTTCAATGACCGACATCGGTCACAACTAACTAGCATCAGTCAAGACTAGACTAGCATCGGTCTCTGTGTCTATCAACATAGTACAGACCAAACCTACCTATTTACTCCCAAGTTACCTATAATCACCTGTGACCTTCATCATATCTCTATCAGACATACAGAAACTCGAACCATTTACCCGACCTTTGGATCTGATCCTGACCTAGCCTATTAGATTATATTTTTCTTATTTTGTTTATATAAGATGCTTAAATCATATTGACTACGTAGGGATAATATTTACCTTATTTCTCGTATTAATTTGTTTACAATAGTGGATTGACAACCTTTTAGGGAGTATCACACTTCCCAGATCTAGCATACGCTAGGCATTCCACTGCATATACTATTTAACTTCCATTTGTTGGTCTTGTTGTTTATTTTAGGTAGTTTCTCCTAGCCAAAAGGAATCTCTCACAATCATTTGTGGATTAAGGAGTCAATGCGCGTGTAAAACCTTCAACCAACTTACCCTTATACATTCAGTTACATTCTAAGAAATGTTCTAAGAATTAGGTGAAACAAGTATGACATGTAGAGACACTCACAAGTCTCTTAGAGTGCAAATATTATGTGTTAGACATGGTTTCTAGGTCTTCACTAGAATTATTATCAAGTCCCAAGTGACATAATAAGGTGAGACGATAAGTTTTAGAGCTATATATGAAAATGTGAGCTATGTAAAAGTTGTGGTATATTGTTTCTATCATGTTAGTAAAGTTTGAAGTTTGTAATTTTTTCCATTTTCATGGAAAGTGAGTTTTTAGGTTTGGTCCTAGACCTAGTGTTTGAGAAAACATGCCCTAGTGAAGTGAGTTGGAATGTTTCTAGCATGGTGATGCATATTTTATCATTAGAGAAGGTATATTAGGTTGTCATGAAGGTTTGGTCCAAGTTTTAGGTCTAGGAATATAATATTAAGTAATTTATATAAGTTTTTTCCTTACCGAAGTTTTATGATGACCTTGAGATCACAAGGTTTCCTTTGTTATATCACACTTGTATTTTTGAGGTCATTTGATGAAGTTATGTTCAGTTTTCTAAGGACTAGTTTTAAGGGTGCTTTGTTTTGCACGGTCTCAAGTAGATTTCATGACTTGAGATGTTGTAGTATGGTGTTTCATGATTTATTGAGGTTTTAAAAGGATTATAAAACATATATAAGTGTGTTCTGTTTTTTTGGTGAAAGTGGTTTTGCTCTATAATATTCCCTTTTTGTGAGCTTCTTATTTTGGTGTTTTAGGGCTTCTTGAGTCCTAATGGAGGTCTAGATGGTTATAGGTGATGGTGGTGACCTATATGGTCCTATGAATGATATTTTTATCATGTTATTATGATGTAGGGAGTGATTTTACTCTATGATTTCTGACCTAGATGATTTATAATGAAGAAACATGTATAAAATCAAATTAGAAAGCTCATTTGAGCTAGTTGTGCAAGATAGGAAAAAGTGTGAGCTAGAGGGAAGAGAAGTGAAAGTGTAATAGGTATTTATGAACTATAAAATATGGCTAAGAGTATTATATGATGTTATAGAGTGTTTTTAGGTGTTATAGAGATAGTTCATTGGACCTAATTCAACTTGGTGAAGAAGATATAGAGTGAGTTGACCTAGTGAGAAAATTTGAAGAATGATGAAGGAGAGTGAGATTCATTGTGTCATGTTTAATTTTTGTAGAAAAAATAAGTGGTGAAAAATATATTATGTGTATTATGTTGGTTATGAGCCATCTTAGGGGTTGTATCCTCCTTGTAGGGTTGATGCTATAATAAAATCAAGGGTTGGTACTCCTTTTTGGGTTGGTGCCTCACTAAATAGTAGGGTTGGTACTCCTTGTTGAGTTGGTAATCAAATAAATTCAATTCATAGCTCCAATAAAATTTTTTAGTGGGTTTTCTTCCCCTTGAGGTTTTACTACTTATATCCGGTGTTCATCTGTTATTGCACTCTCATTTACTCTTCTATACTTTTATTCTTGTGGATGCATGCTTAATGTTAAATTGAATGGTTAATGGTTAAAATTATATAAGTGGATAAAAAATTTATTATACACTAATTCACCCCCTCTCAAAGGTGTTTGTAATTCTAATAGTATGCATGTACCCTAAAATCATAACATTCAAAAAAAATTACATGTCTTTGAGACCTTTAATTAAACACTTGTTGTGTGTCTTCCAAATTCTCACATTTACAGGTGCAAGACTTATTTTCTCCATTACAATGGTCCCATATCCTAGGAATGTATTTCATTGAGGAAATTTTTAAAATAGTTCAAGTGCTTCCTCAAAAGTCCCTCAATTATTATATTGAATTTGATGAGGAATCAAATCATTCACAAAATATGGGAATTCTACCAAGGTTACCAATATAGAAAACCTAGATATAGGTGGAACTAGTGAATTCACCAACACAAATATCTTATACATGGTTAGAGAAGTTAGCTAAGTGGGGATGAAAATGAACCAAATAATGGTTATGGTGTTCTAATATTCATCCAAGAAGGTGATTATGCACAAACACCTATCTACCAACCATGTATTTTGTTTCATCTTCCAATTTTCCTAAATTTATTCTTAACATGTCAAGATTTTGAAGATGATATGGAACATACGAACCATTCCAAATGTTCCAAAAAGACATGATATCACCAGATATAATGTTAAATTTTACATATTTTTTTCGATATCCCAACTAACTATTTCTTCATGTCTTATGTGGCAAGGAAGAATCAAATTCTCTAAATGATATTATTTGACTAAATTGAGTAGCAAAAAGATAAGAAAGCAACAAAAATGGCATTTTGTAATCAAACGATGATGGAATTTAAAAGGTTCTTAAAGTTATCATATGAATTTTTTTAAGAAAACATTACGAGATGGTGTAGAGGTGAATAAGTTCATTAAAAAATTATTCCATTTCATTCGTCATTGATTATCATGCATACAACATTTTAATCATACATTAAGCATATGTGTGCTTATTTAAACGTTAAATAAACCATACATAAGATAAATATGCAATAGAGTACACAAGAACACCAAATTTAAGTGAGAAACCCTAAAGGGAAATAAAAACCACTAAAAAAATTCTTATATTACTCAAAAAAGGAATTCAGTGAAGCAACAACTTCATAAGGATCACACACCCTAGTTTAATAGAGCACCAACCCTACTAGGAGTACCAACCCTTGATTTAGTAAGGCACCAAACCAATAAGGGGGCTATAACACCCTAAGGTGATAAAGAACTAACTCAACCACTTGGAAATATATAATCACTGATAATATGTTGTTCACACAATTGATAGTGATCCAAGTTCAACTCTAAACACACTAAAATTTCTTCAAAACAAGCTCTTCTTCAACTCGCTCAAAATTTTTCTCATGGACTGAATATGTAAATTTTACTTGTACATATGATTTTAAAATTTTATTAAGTCTTCATATCTATTCTAGTCTCTCTCCATGACCCCTCAACACTCTTCTTCAATCCCCTCTAGGTCGTACCTTTCCTCATTGTCTCAACTAGTCACAAATGACTAAATACACTTGCTTATATACAGGTCACTAACTCAAAAACCCCTAGGTCATCCATGACAAAATAATTCAATAATAAGAACTCAAAATTATATCAAAACATCATATAAATAAACTACAAGAGACCCAAGTAGGTCGGAATGGGTAAAGGTAACACCATCAATCTCCAAGATGGACAAGCAAGCTCAAAATAAGCTCCTTGAGCACTAACGAATGCTTAAACAACTCTAAGGTCTTATAACATATTTTTCATGGTTCAAAAATAATCATAAAACTAAAGGAAATCCTATACACACCTTTGTAAAGTCCAATAACCTATACATAAGCTCCAAACATCATGAAATATGTAGTGAAATAAGCAAACACCATAAAGTCTTCATCACACTGAAATTAGGTCCAGAAGAATGAAAAAATTATCATAGAAAATATCATCATCATGAATAAAATAATATACCATTGGAAATTTCTCTAATTATAATTTCCATTAAAACTCATATTTTCATCCAACTCATAGTGAAATACCTCCATTAAACTCAAACTCTCTTAACGCTTCAAACTAGCTTCAAGACCCAAAAAATAGGTCTTCAAAATAGAGTTAGATCTCATATCAAAACACTTCACCAAGAAAAAAATATATACCATTGGAAATTTATCTAAATCTACTTTCCATAACAACTCACTTTATCTTCCAACTCATAGTGGAAGGCATTTAACCAAGCTAATTTATGACTACTCATTCGGGCTTCTAGGGCTCAAGAACCACTCTTGAGAGAAAATTGCTCCAACACCTCCAAATTAACTTCAAATATAAACCACCACATAAAACATATCAAGGACACTTGTACCAACATGTACAAGCGATAAGAAGTATAGCTCATGTGGAGGAATTCACTCTAGCACATATGTTTCTTCACACCTTCTCAAGAAGCCAACTAGGGATTTCTAGGTCATTAGTTTTTCAACTAAAAATCAGTACACCATATCAAAAAAATACCTTAAACACATCATATCATCTTCCTACATTTTATCCATTATGAAAAACCACAACTACACTATGCAAAATGATCAAACTCATCTCAAACCTCAAGACTAACATTTTAGCCCTTGAGGCCAAAATCGTAGTGCAAATTTAAGCACATATGGCTCAAAAATTTCCGAGAAAAATGCATAAAAATTTACATGGATGTTTCTAACATCTCCCAAGGATTATGTAACAATTAAGGTTTCAATCTGGAACCATCATCTCAACCTCCCCGAATATGTAAAAACCCATAAAACTAGGGTTTTTCTCTCTCTTCCCAAACTAACTGGAACACCAAAACACCAGAAAAATGAGTTTGGAGGAATTATATACAACCCTATTGTATCAAATTTTATTTACAAGAAAATATATCGACCATACAATACAAATTTCCCAAGTCACTCTAGAAGGATGGTTTTGATAGGGTTTGAAAAAAACTTATCCTCTTAATGATTATTCATAAAAACCTAACAATCAAATGACCTAATTATTTTTATAAAAAATCTTAGCTTAATGAAAAAACATCCCCCCAAACCTCTGGGTCCCATGAAAAGTTTTTTTGAGTGGGTGAGCATCTGAAGTTTCCAATTTGAGTTGGTTTTTCCTTCTTCTCAACTCGATTTTACCAAAAATGACATATCTTACAATTCCTTTACAACTTGGACCTGAAACTTGTCATGAACCATCATGATAACACCCTATAACTAAAAAAACTTGACATATTTCTCAAATAGGCCTGAAACTCTCTAGTCACAATGGATTACCTATGTTTACTTAGCTTTTCTTCACCTTCTTACCTCCCAAGTACTATGAAACATCATGAAATAACTGATAACTGACCTAAAATACCTCATACACCTCAAATGTGACATAACCATGCTATGACCATTCTTTAACAAGATTTATATACTCCAAAACTCATACCTCCATGCTAAACCACATGCTCTAGGACTAGGAATAAACTGAAAATGACCACTTCACACCATGAATCTTCATGTAATAACCATGATGACCATATGGAGACACTAGTAAACCTCTAACACACCTCTTGGACCATTATGTAACTCATACCAACTATTAGGACTCATGTAATGACCATTCATCCTTTCACCATACCTAAAATCATGCCTAGACACCATAACAACTTGACCAAATCTTGATATTACCAATAAAACTTCATGTTTGACCTTGACTTACACCTCATTTAGACACATATAAAATCATCAAACCCTTTTACATAAATGGCTTTGACATCAATTAAAACACTAAGACACAATAGCTAATAATATCCCCCTTTATCATTGATGGCAACCACCTTCAGAAACATTGATGGCAACTAACAAGACCAAACACACCTATATGACTCCCTTTTTCATGTCTTTGAGCCTACTCTCTACTTATGTAGTTTTAATATCAATTATGCACTAATTATCCTCTTTCTCATCAATTGATGACACTTTGTCAAATAAATTCCTCTTCTTCTCTCATTGGGGTAATTAACAACACTTCACTAATTAACCACGATCTTCACTCTCTTTTGGTCAATCGGAAACACTTAATCAATAATTTTTCCTCTATTCCCATTAATTAATTACATTTAGCTACTTAATTAGCCTTCCTATCACTCGGGATGATGATTAATGACCTTTCGTTAATTAATGCCCACTTTTACTTGGGTTGATTAATTATTAGTAATTAAGTAAGCTTCATACTCTAAATCAATAAACCATCATTTATTAGATCAAAGTCCTCTCTTAAATCCCCGAACTAGGCTAATTTTCCTCTAAATCCCCCTAAATATGCTTTACAATCTTATTCCTACTTATTAATTAATCACCTTTGATTAATTAAACCCCTCTTAACTCACACAAAATAAACATCTCTTATCAAACAAGCATATCATTTGCATTTCCTCTTTAGGGTTTATCGCATGTTCATCAAATTGGAAGCATTTCCCAAACAGAAAAGATATAGAAGGAACCCTCCTCCTTCCCTTTATTCTTACACCACACTTTGAATAGTGAAAACTATAGGTATTTTGATTTGAGCCATCTTGCATTGTTGAAAATAAATTCTTCATCTTGCATCCATTCACTCAAGTTTGAGTAGCATGGCTAGATCTAAAAAGGCCTTGTAGCAATTTCTTAGTGAGATTACATCTTCAATTCTTGAGGTAAAAAAATCAGCTTTGATTTCTAAATGATATAACTAGGTTCATGTTTAGTTAGCAATCTAAAGAGTAGGAATGGCTTAGTATGTTAGTTTGATTCATTCATGTTTCATGCATTTGAATAAGTTAGTTTCTATAAGCTCTTATCTTAATGGTTCTTGTTTGATTAAATTTGCTTTAGAACTATTAGGTGCTAGTTTCACTTCACATAGCATATTATCTTCCTCTTGTATATACATGTGGGATTTCCCTTGGTATATTCCCATCTAACATTGGGGGCATCTTTGCATCTTCACTTTCTTGCACATACGTGTGGCGTTTTCCCCTTGTACATTCTCACCTCTCGCTAGGGGCATATTTACATCTTCATTTTCATGTACATAGCTCTGGAAAACTTTCAAAAAACACTAAAAGTTCAAAAAATCCTAGAAAATCCAAAAACATTTTGTAAAACCTCAAAAATCCTAAAAAAATGAAAAATTTGGTGAAAATTCAAAAATTTGAAAAATTATATAAAAATAAAAATATTTAAAACTTCAAAAGAAATTGTAAAATTCATTTTTTTCAAAATTGTAACAAGCATACATGTAGCTGAGGATGGTATTGGATACATTGTGATCAAACATAGAAAATTTTCCTACAAAACATATTTCTTTTGTCCTTTCTTGTTCTTGTCATAATGACTCATGGATATCTTTGATCTACCTCCATTAACAAAGCTAGTTTTATTCTTTTGTCTATACTCTTTGGTACAATGATTTGTTGGGTACTATTTCATAGTACACGCTTGGTTTTTCATGGGACCCATGTGTCCTTCATATATTCCCCTCGCATGTATCCTTGCATTGGGTGTCATTTTTAACCCTTGTCATTAACTCAAACATTTGGGAACTAGAGCTTGATAACAAAAATGTTGTTTTGTTGACTATGTATGTTTGTACTTGTTTCCATGTCAGGTTATATTGTGTACTTTCTCGTATTGCATTACGTTATGTATGTTGCATTGAGTTAGTGTTTTATCAATGAAAAAATGTTAGTATTATATATTTTCATGTTATTATACACTTTTTTATGCGTTTATAAAATAAAGAGCCAATGATATAGATCATATGAGAAAAATGATGAAATAAAGTTGTTTTTACATCAGTTAGATGAAATCTATTTCTATTCTCTTCATATAAACATTTCTTCCTTATCATTCCCTTCTATCAATTCTTCTTCAACAATACTCTAGAAATAGGGATTATTTTTATCCCCCTCCCCCTCACACTTATTCTATCTATTTCCTTCATATTTTTTGATCCTCAATCAACCTATTCCATCACCCCATCGACACTTGAGGGGGAATCCTAATTTCTACTAATTTTTCTTCTATCCCTTCAAAATTTACTTGTCTTTACTTGTCTACTATGTTTGAAGTGGTGTCTCTTACGCCACCCAAAGAGGGGAAAATATAGACACCTAAAATCCTCTTCTGCAATTTTAATACCAAAATTGCAATGGTTATCCTCTTTCTCGTCAATTGAAAACACTTTGTCAAATAAACTCCTCTTCTCCTCTCATTGGGTCAATTAATGACATTTAGCTAATTAACCACGATCTTCACTCTCTTTTGATGAATTTCAAACACATCATCAATAAACCATCATGTTTCTCTCTATTCCCGTTAATTAATTACATTTCACTAATTAGTTATCCTTCATATCACTCGGGATGCTTATTAAGGACCTTTCATTAATTAATTTCTTCTTCTAATTGGGTTAATTAATTATTATTACTTAATTACGCTTACTCTAAATAAATAAATCATTGTTTATTAGATCAAATTACTCTCTTACACCCTCAAAAAAGGCTAATTTTCCTCTGAATCCCCTAAATAGGCTTTACAAGATTATTCCTACCTATTAATTAATCACCTTTGATTAATAAAACCCCTCTTAACTCCCACAAAATCCACATCTTTTATTAAACATGCATATCCTTTGCATTTCATCTTTGGGGTTTATCCCACATCCATCAAATTGCTAGCCTTGCCCAAATAGGCAAGCTATATAAGGAACCCTCCTCCTCCCCTTTCTTATTACACAACACTTTGATTAGTGAAAAATATAAACATTTTGATTTTATGCATTATCCATTGTTGGAAATAGATTCTTCATCTTACATCCATTCACAAAATCTAAGTGGTATGGGAAGATCCAAAAATTACCTCATAGCCATTACTTCATGAGATTCCATCCTCAATTCTTGAGGCAAACAACAATCAACTTTGATTGCTAAATGATCTAACTAGGTTCATATTTAGTTAACAATCTAAATAATAGGAATGGATTAGTATGTTATTTTGATTCATTCATGTTTCATGCACTTGAATAAGTTAGTTTCTATAAGCTCTTATCTTAATGGTTCTTGCTTAATTAAATTTACTTTGGAACTATTAGGTGTTAGTTTCAATTGGCATAACATAGTTTTACATGAACGCAAATAAAAATAATATCCCCTTTATCATTAATGGAAACTACCAAGACCAAACACACCTATATGACTCCCTTTCTCATGTTTCTAATCCTACCCCACCTTGACATATATGACAAAGGATACAATGGAAAATCAACATGAAAAATGAAAACACAAGACAAGACATAATGGAAATAATGACTCACTTACTCAAATGACTCATCATTGGATTGTACTTTCTCTTTCTTGTCTTCAAACAACAACAATAAATGATCTAAGGACCTGACTTGAGAATTCACATAGCTTCTCCTGAGTGTATTCTCTCCATATTTTCCTTCATACTTGGCATACACCTTCCTATAGACCAAAAAAATCAAGTTTTGCCTCTAATTCTTCCATAACATCACTTAGGACTATGATCCCTTAACAAAATTTTCAGTCTAAATCGGTCAAAATTCACCATGCCATAAAAGCATATAATCAATATGATTCACTATCTAAATTCTCCCCATGTCCTTTTACCATAAAAATATAAATGATAATGAAATATTTAGGGTACATACCTTGATATTTTTTCATTGAGATAGATCAAAAACATTACCATGGTCCTAAATAAATTTCTTAGAGTTCTCTTCCCTTATTTCACCAAAATTTTACTAGTAGGTAATAATACTTTCTCCCGCTAAATTAATGCTCTCTAAAACTGTCATTCATTATTTCAATCCTTCTTTGAAATTTTATACATTTTTAGGGAGGATAAAAATCCTCAAATATTGTCCCATAAGGTCCAAAGACACTTGTAACATGATCTAACAGAGTCATTTGTCTCCTAACAAACCATTAGGCCTACTGAGGATACATGTCAAAAAAATGTGTAATAGTTGGACTTAGTCTTTTCACATCATATAGATCCTGATGAAACTTTCTCATAGAACATATCATCCTTCTTGACCATTCAAAGATAGACATACATTCTCTTACAGCTGTATTTTCATTTTTTCATAATAGGGATATGCACATTATTACCTTTATTAGCTAAAAAATTGTCTCGTGCCATCATCAAGATGCAATACTTCATCTCTAGACTAGTAAACAATCTCATCAACTTAAATTACTATTTGAGACATCTCTAATTTCTTAACATAGTTGCAACATATCTTAAGAAAACATATGTAGACCTTGATATAGCTATAATTATCACTCATATGATTTGAGGACGTAGAATTTTTTTATATAGTTAAGAATTACATTCTTCTCATAAAAACACTAGAAGCACATGATGGACAACCCATATAATCTTGGAAAACACATTTAGGGATAAAATAAACTCATGATGGGATCTCCCCACAGGATGATATGCTAGACATAGTTATCATAGTATAAGAGCACAAACTACAAGTTTTTTTCTTTGTGAAATATTCATACATATCTCAGTACTCAAACTTTTGACTATCAATAGGTTTTAAATCAGCAACAGTGCCTTTAGGAAATCATACTAACTCTTATTCTAGTAAAATCACAATACAACTTTATTATTCAACCTACTCATACCACATACACAAAATGACACCGCCTGATTTAGACATAGAGTTCCGATCATACAATTAATATGTGATGGTAGGAATTGTATAGGTCTTCCTTGATAGATCATATAGTTAGTTATCAAACACTCATTCACTTGGTATTCAAGTTGAGTAACTCAGTCATACATGTTTTACATAAAAATTTCAATAGTCTAAGTTAGTTTCTCAACATTCTAACCTTCTCTTAATGCTTCAATCTCATGAGTCTTACAATTATTTATACACATCAGTCAAACTATGAAAAACCTCAAAGAATGAATGCAACATACCTTGTTTATGAATCAACTCACTTCAACGTGAATGAAAAACATTGAACACACCATTTTTCCTCCTTTGTAATCGATCTATATCCTTCATGAAGTAGACACATAGTTTGAGAACACATATATCTATGTCATGCTCCTCTAGCTTTCAAAATTCCTTTGGTCAAAATTGCTATGCTTTAGTAACCACGATGATGTTTCTAAATATTAAACCCAGTCCCCTTGAACTAATGTATCCTTGCTCTATCACTAACCTGATTCAATAGATCAAACCTTATTATGAAAGTTCATCAATAGCATATCAAATATCTTCCTTCATGAACATTAACTTGGACAAATAATTTCAACCTTGAAGCTTCGTAAGGAACTGTCTTTGGATCATGAAGTTCTTGGATGCACACTCTCATTACTTCCCTTGGAGAAATATAATCTATTTTTAGACATTGTCACCCTTTTTGCAGTTCACATCCTTTTTCAAGTTAAATTCCTAACATGAAAATAAAAAATAAAAAAATCCATGACAACTAAGCCCACACTCAAAAATCCCTGAACTAGGTAATGTAAACATGTTCTTCAACCATCTCTTACTATATAAATCCAATCATGGCTGATATGGATTTCATAAATATATTTTAAAATGTGTTTCATGTTTAGGTAAGTTTTTAGGGAGAAATTCATGGATTTAATTTGATCCACTTTGAACGAACTACTCTTGGAGGCCTAAAAATTTCTACTTTCATGAATTTTCCACCTATTGAACACCCCACGGATGAACCAAGAAGAGAGAATTATGCCAAAAATATTGTGACTAAGATATAATATCATTGGATTTATTTTAGGGAATTTTTGTAAGGTGAGACAGGTTTTGGAACAAAATATGCAACATCAGGCTACTCATAACATAGTGCAGGGAAATGAAAGTAGTGAAAAATTTAACGAGCTTGTTTTGAATGGTTCAGGAGCATCCGGTAATTTTTACAGAAAAAATACTTATCATAAATATAATTAGGTATAATTCACAATGAAATTTTTTTTAGGAGATTTTGTTGTGATTATTTTGAGATATTGGCTCGAAAGTGTATGTGAAGATCTTTAATCCTAGTAGAGATTAAAATGAGCATTATGGGAGTTAAAAAAGGTTTTAGTACCTGATTTAAAAGGAAAAGTGAATATAATTTAACTATCTACATGTACCATGTGATAAGTTAGACAAAAATGCAAGTTTCTCTCTAGTGGCAGTTTGACCTTCTGGCGCATAGGTTTGACCAAAATCAAAAGGTGGGATAAATTTTAAATTTTAGAAATAATTGGATCATAAAAGTGGAACCATTGGTATCATAAGCTATTTATAGTCAAAATAATATAATTTTTTCCCATGAAACTCTCAGGAAGCTCGGGGAAAAGACTCACTCTCTAGGGTCTATTTTTGGCATTTATTGGTGAATGAAAGCTTACTATAAGTATCCAAGTCACACTTTTAAATCATGAATACACTTTTTCACCATTTCACTTAGTTCAAAAGTATAATGGGTGGAATTTTTTTTGATCCAAATGTGATAGGATGTGTTATTTTAGTTTGTGTCACTTAAGTGACAACTTATGTGGTTAGGTGAGGTTTATCAACTCACAACTTTAAAAGCTCCCCTCCTCATGCTATAGAACCCCCTTGAAGTAATTTTAAAGGATGATTGCACATTTTTAACTAGTTAAAATTTTCAATGGGTGAAAAAATTGTGACCCCAAGGAAGAGACTCTTTTTTGTCATGTATAACACCATATGGGTGTTAGGTGCAAGTCAACAAATCACAAGTAAAATTGGCCCCTCCACATGATGAATACCTCCCATGGCACATTTTGCAAGGATGATTTCACCTTTTCACAATTTCAAAAATTATGAAATTTTGTAAGGTTTAATGGAGGCTCACATTCCACATTTGGAAAGTCTTCACCCTCTCTCAACTCAAGTTAAGCTGGAAGTGACCCAAGGTGGATTTGAAGGTGAATGAGATAAACTAGAGTTACAATGTTTGTATAAGATAAAAATTAGTGAATTTTTAAATAATTTTTAAAATTGTACTTCCCTCCATTAATTTTACCTTTCTATTATGCTACTGAAACACTTCCATAAACCTTCATGCTCAAATCACCTTTTCACTTGTATCTCACAAATCCCTACTCGATTGCCACGAGATTTGAAGTGAAACTTCCTTGAAAAATGTATTTAATAAGAGTGTATTCATGCTTCCATTTATGATATATGATATTTTATATAGATCCATGAAATTTTTAGAAAAATTTACTATTTTCCCATATCTACATAACTCCAGTGATCGAAATCCCCTAAAAATTGGTGCAAAGCCTTGAAATGAATTATGTAAACTTCGTAAGTGGTTTCATTCAAATCCCACACCAGGAAGAGTAATATATATTTTTATTAAGTATCTATCGGATAGTATACTAACAATGATAAGTTTGAGAAAATGTGCTTTCATACCCCTCATTTCATTTCCCGTGATTGAGACACTTGAAAATTGACAAGATTGACAAAACTAGAAAAAATGGCTAGAATGGGGCAATAATGATGGATATTATAAAAAAAGTAAATGGGTGAAATGAGATAAAAGTGGTCACATTTCAGTCCTTCACAAATTATCAAAATTTCCTCGGTACTCACGTAGGTCTCCCGCTCAAATTTCAAGAAAATTCCCGCATGCACCGATGCGGTGAGCCTAAAGTGTCAAAATGAGAAAAAGGCCAATTTTTTTCCAAAGACCATTTCAATTAATTTCTTGTGGAGTAAATGATAAATTAGTGGATGAAATTTATTTCGGTCTCATTATCATTTCCTCGGTCTAGAATTAGAAATGATTTTTTCTCACACTTCACTCATCATCGTTGCTCTACGGTGGACAAGTCAAGATCATGATTGTGTGAACAAAGTGCATCCAATTTATCTCATATTAATGGTTGGTCGTGAGGATGTGATAGTTTCTTGAGGATCAGAAGTATTTTATCAATAAGGGGTGTCATATTCCAATGTTATTATTGGTATACTCATTGAATTTTCATCACTCATCTTCTCGTTGTATCTAGGTAGTTTTTATATGTTCATCATTTCATGAGTTTTCAAAGAGAGAAGAGTATTAAAATTTATTCGTCGGAGTTCTATGTTAGTGCATCACAATGGATGGTCATCATGGAGAAATTTTTCATAGTCATCATTGGTGGAGTTGATCTTCATCGAAGGTAGAGGCATTTTCATCAATGATTTGGAGAATTTCTTCTCTCTTATCCTCTCTCATTCTTTCTCCTCTCCCCCTTTTCTAATTCTTTTTCATTGTAAAAATCATGAATTTTTGTCTTATTAAATAAATTGAATGTGAAATATATATGAAATGTAAAATTCCCTTTTTCAATTCTAAAAAAGGGACTTATTTTGTGTTTTCTAAGGTTATTTGAAAATTCACTTGTAATTGTAATATGAAAATTCATGTGGGGAGTAGATGAATAGATGGACTATAAAGCTATAAATTGAGATAGCCTCATCATTTGAAGGGATGGTTAATCTTTTTACTACCTCCAATATTCTCTATAGGAACAAGTAATCAAATTTCCTCAATTTCCTTTTCTTATGTTTCCTCTACATCTCAACTATACTCCATGATCAATATACTTGTTGAATGTTATGTATTGAGACTTTTTATGTGTTCTATTCCTTTTTATTATCATGGTGTATTATCATTGATGCAAGTGAAACACTCTTTTTTTGAAACAATAAACTTTGTTATACTATTTATTTTACAAAATTCCCTCCTTTTATTGTCTTTACACATCTCTCTAAGCCAATTTTCCTCCCTTATAGTTCCTATAAGAACGTTTCCACAGTGTAGGTAAGTACCCCTATGTGATACCTAGTTGAGAAACCACCCCATTTGATAGAATAGTGTACATAATTTTATTTGATTTTAATAAATGGAGCTACCCTTTCAATAAGAGGGACCTAGTCCTAGAGTGTTGGTGAGATCCCACAATTTTTCCACCCAAAAAAATATTTTTCTAACAAGATCTTATATACCTTTGATCACAATGAATCAACATACCTTCACGTATCTATATCAGACCTCCATGGTGTATGAAAAATTCAAAAACACCACAAGAACTATACTTCCTTATCATTTTCTTCAAGGATAATTATATGAATAGAACTAAACTTTATAAAATTTGTTATGTTGTCAAAATTTTTGAAGATATATTTCCTTCTTGATCCTAATATTGAATAACAACATATATTTTTGAACAAGGGAAAATAATCTACTAAATACTCATATCCTTACTCTTTGATGCATTCTTGGAAAATATTTGACTACCAAGAAATATTTATAGCTTGTAACTTTGACTCACAACAAGATATTATCAAATAATGACACCTTTTTACTCATATGACATGGCTTACCATAATGAATTTTCAACACTTAGACCAAATAGAGCTTATGCTACATAGACTTCCTATGAATTCTATGGAGCATGTAAAAACATTCCTTGATGACACAACAAGCTCAAAGAAATACTTTATGATCTTCATGAAAATTCATACACATTTATTTATCTTCACAGAGCACTGAATCGAGACAACTTAATTTCACTCTACCTCGATGATCATATCAAGTCACAATAGTAATAATCCAATACCTTTGCTTTATGACATTATCATTTCTTCTCTTGATCTATAATAGATGATGTACTTAAAAATTTGAAGATACATGATCATACTTGATACCCTATATAATGTGAATCAAGGGAATGAGACACGCTTAACTCTTCTAATAGACACTAGAACACCAACTCGTGGTACTGACACTTGTAAATGAAAGTTATCAATATAAGAAACTTCAAAAATTCAAGACACATGATGAGTGAACAAAGGCTATACTCTTCTAAAATTAATACTCATATCAAAATCACAACTCATGTATCATAGACCTCTTGAAAATAAAGTAGTGCAAGACACGTACTAAGACACAACTTGTCGAACAACATAAATTATGAAAAAAACTTACAAATCTCATGCTTTTGAATCCTTCCAAGTCTTGATATACTAATCATACCATATGTACCTCAACATGATGGAATATTAAACTTTTGGACTATCTTTTCTTAAATACACAACACATTTGAAGACATTTTGATACATGAAACAATGTGACACAAATTCAATTACTTTGAAAAATAATATCACCATGAAAGATGCACAAAAAATACCTTACTCATGCTTACTTTTACAAACTTATACACCTACCAAAAACAAGGACTCAAACCTCATGGATAGATAAAAGCCCATACTTTATGACTCGTGAAGTATCCTAAAATCCTATCCTACTAAATTTTTCATGTACTAGAGACTGAATAACAGTGAGACACATATGAATTTCCTCAGATCTTGCTTCTTCAATCAAAGTAAACATACCTCCTTGATTTGATCTTCGCTTGATGAACTTGTCTTCCATCTTAATATAATTAGACCACTCATTGGCAAAGTTCATTATATTAGACTCCATGCTATGAATTTCAGACTGAGAATCATTTTCTCTTGACCTCTTTGACTTGATCAACATCCTTCTTGACCATAAAAATAGACTTGACTATCTCAGATTAATTCTTAGGACTAATTTTCCTCTTAAAATTTTTCTTATCTATCCTTTTGGATGCTTGAAACCTTTTACTATATGGTGGAGGCTCATTTCAATGGTAATATCTTGAAATGTGACACTGTTTATGACTATTTTAGCACACATTACCATTAATATATCCTATTGAATCATAGAAACTTATATTCCAACCACAGTCCTTAGCTTTATGACCATATTCACAACATGAGTAGCATTCACCTTTGAAAATACTTGCACCATTCCTAGAAGACCTTCTTTTGTAATCTCTAGCTCTATGACCAAAATCATTACATGAATAGAAATATCCACTAAATGAAGAACCATACCTCATTGCATTAGGTTTTCTAATAGGGTTATACCTTCTTGAATCAGCCTTCTTGGTCACCTTCATGTCTAATTGAGTTCTTTTTCCATCTTCTTCATCATTCTCCTCTTGCTTTCCTTTGAAACCTAGGTCTATCTTATCACTAGAAAATATTTGAATATCCAATATCCCATCAATTGCTTCAGAATTATTTTATAAAATATCATACATATTCAAACTACTAGATGAATCTTTTATATCAAATTCTAGATTTTTCAACTTTTCTTCATACATAGAACAAGATTATTCTTTTTCGTTTAGGGATTTAGTCACTCTCTCAACTTATGATTCTAGATATTTGATGGCTTGGTCATGATCTATCTCCATATAACTTATCTGATCTTGTAAACCATTAATACGGACTCTACAATATCATACTTCTTTCTTAAGGACGATTCAACACCGAATATTTACCTATTTCTTATGCTTTAAGAGGATCTCCTTCAAGTTTTCAAACTTGCTTCACAAGGACAATATATGATACCAATTTTTGGAAGAAAAAGGATTGAGAGGTTGGGGGTGAATCATTCCATTAAAACTTTATTCCATTTCATTCATCATTCATTATCATTCATACAACCATTCAATCATACATTAACCATATGTGTGCTTATTTAAACATTAAATCAACCATACACAAGAGAAAGATGTAAGATATTACATAAGAACACAAAAGTTAAGTGGGAAAACCTTAGGGGGAAGAAAAACCACTAAATTTTTTCTTATATTAATTAAAACAAAGGAATTTAGTGAAGCACCAACCCCTAGTTTAGTAGAGAACCAACCTTACAAGGAGAACCAACCCCTAATTTAGTGAGGCCCCAACCCCATAAGGAGGATCCAACACCCTAAGGTAATCAAGCACCAAATAAACCACCTATAAATGGATTATCACTAATAATATTCTTATCACATAGCTGATATTGATCCAAGTTCAGCTCCAAACACAATAAAACTTCTTCAAAACAAGCTCTTCTTCAACTCACTCAAATATGTCCTCTCATGGGATGATTATGTCAATTTACCTTGCAAATATTATTTTAAAAATTTATCAAGTATTTATACCTATTTTATAATCTCTCCATGACCCATAAATACTCTTCTTCAATCCCATATATGTAACACTTTTCCTCCTTGTCTCAACTAGTCATAAATGACCAAATACAATTGCTTATATATAAGTCACTAGCTCAAAATTCCCCTAGGTCAAACATGACCAAGTAGGTTGGTCATAAAAACTAAAAATAGATCATAAAATAATATAAATCAACTACAAGAGACCTAAGTAGGTCATCGGGGTTCAAGGAAACACCAACAAGCTCTAATATGCAAAATAAATATCAAAACAAGCTCCTCAAGCACCAACGAATGTTCCAATAGATCCAAGGTATTATAACATATTTTTCATGGTTAAAACATCATCATAAAAATAAATTATATACTATACACACATTCATAAATTCCAATAACATCAGCATCATCTCCAAACATCATGAAGTATGTCAAGAAGTAAGCAAAGCCCACGAGGTCTTCATCACCTAGAAATTAAGTCTTGAAGAATGACCAACTTATCATAAAAAAATATCATCATCATGACTCAATTAATATACCATTAGAAATTTATTTGAGTATAATTTCCATAAAAAACACATTTTCATCCAAATCATAGTGAAATACCTCCAAACAACTTAAAATATGCAACTACTCCAAACCGGCTTTAAGACCCCAAATCTGGTTATCATATAAAATCACCTTACCAAGACACAAAACATATACCATTGTAAATTTATCTAAATCTACTTTCCATAAAAAATCACTTTATCTTCCAACTCAAAGTGGAAGGCATTCAACTAATCTAATCTCTGAAACCACTCATTTGGGATTCTAGGGCTCAAGAACTAGTATTGAGAGAAACTTACTACAACACCTCCAAATTCACTTCCAAGGTCAACAAAACCTATAACATATCATATACACTCGTACCAACATTTACAATCACTAAGAAGAATAGCTCATGTGGAGGAATTCACTCTAGCACACATGTTTCTTCACACCTTCTCAAGAAGCCAACTATGGCTTTCTAGGCCATTAGGTCTTCAACTAAAAATACTTCACCATATAAAAAAAAGATATTAAACACATCAAATAAGGTTCATAAATTATATCCATGATGAAAAACCATAGCTACAACATGTAAAATGATAAAACTTGTCTCAAACATCAAGACTAGAATTTTAGCCCTAAACTCCAAAATTGGTAGTGCAACTTTAAACACCAGTAACTCAAAAATTCTGCAAGAAAAATTACTAAAAATTTTCATCAATTTGTTTAACATCTCCCAAGGATTCTAATAATTTTTTTTCATTCTAGAACCTTCATCTCAACCTTGAAACTATAGAAACCCACAAAATTAGGGTTTTTCTCTCAGTCATTTTTACTCCCATCACAAAAGGAAGGAACCCCCATGCATGCCGCCTATCACCCAACAAAAGCTGAGCGCTCACCCGAGGCACGCATGGGTACCAAGTCTCTCTTTTATGTGAGTTTAGTGGGAAGCATCATCTATGATTAGTGTAAGAGTTTTTAGGAGGGAAGTTAAGACATACAAGAACCATAGGGCTCAAAATAGCCTCTAGATCCTTGCAGTCACTTTAGATCGAGTGCTTTAACAGAATCCAGAACATATATTATGACAGAAAGAATTATACAAGCATTCATACATGGCATGAAAGGAAAGAGAACTCATAAGAGAGAAATATGCATTAGAACCATTGATATTCATATATATTATATCAGGTAACCTCATTACATTCATTGAACCATTACAGGGTGTCACAGGAAGCAGACCACAGTCATGCAATTCACTGGACTTATGTAACTAAGCTATAAAAAAAAAATTACAACTCCATGCCTAGTACATTCTCTCCTGAATCAATTATCCACTAACAGAGTCTTCACAACAATTCTGCAGAGCTCCGCCCATACTATATCTCAAACTCGCCATGTATATCAAACTCCTTATCTCCCTAACTCCTAGTGTCTCTTCTTTTACTCCACAGGCACTTGTATTTATAATTCTCCTACACTACCAACTCACCTTCCAATGCCCTCAGATCTGGTGCCAAGTGTCAAATGTGGTCCTTCATGCGAGCATGCTTCTCCAAGCCTGAGCTTTCCACTTTATCTCATGATGTTCTTCTAGAAGATTCCAAGGCATGCCCCTATCGGGGCCAACCTATCGCCAGTGGGCATCTTATCCATGCGTAACCGATCATGCTTTTCACGTGTTCTACCCTAGGTGCTCAAATTGACTAAGTCCCAACCTCCTTTTATGTGTCATGCATGTTATGTGCTTCCTTAAACCTTTCTCTTGTGCACTTTTTCCTTGTGCACCTTTTCATAACTGGGACCTTGCGTGCCTACGCACCTTCATACTTGGTTAATATTCCAGGGGTCCAACATCACCCCACACTACGCCTATTCTCCATCCTCAAAAACACTCTACTTAACCAAGATGCATGTTGTCTAGGGAATCAATGAATAGTCTTACACTTTACAAAGAATAAGGAATGAAAGAATTGGGGAAAGAATGAAGAATGGGGGAGCATCAATTCAGCAAGCTAGGGAAATCTTTTCACAAATCTGCCTCTAGCTTATTCCACTCTTCGACCTCACCCTGTGCCTTCTAGCAGAGGTCCCACCAGGTGCTCACTTCATCAAAACTTAGGCCAATTCCCTGGGTGCCCAAAGTGTCCATGATCTGTTCCATCTCTTTTCCTAGGTCCTCGAGTTTATCCATCCTCCTAGTAATCTAGGGGTATAGTTCCTTTAGCCAGGCCTTAATTGAGCTCCTTAAAGCCTCAATTGCCTCTAGATTTCTTCTCTACTTCAGCCAAAACCTTGTCCCTCTCCACCCTGTTCCCCTTGTTCTTTTCTTGGAACTCTTTTAGTTTTGATTCAAGTGTGGCACCAAGGAGCTTGCCACCTTATCCCTGTCTACTACATGTATCATACGTGGCCTCCGCAGATTGGGCAATGACCTTAACCTCCACGAGTACTTGGCTATACTCAGAAACAAGCGCTACCACCTTCAATCTGTCCTCCTCCTTCAAGCACACGGCCACTTCTTCTATACAATTCTAGGGCCAAAGGTCATCTCTCCATAGTGAGGATGTGTGTTAGATCTTCTATACACTCTAGAAGGGATGAGTACTTCTATGTGGTGGCAGTAAAGTTTGGGTGCTTCAAAAGGATGGTGCCCTTGATAGACTCCATTTTCTTGTACACTTCCTGCACCTTTATCTTCTCTTCCTTTAACTCATGCCTTAGCTGTGCGCTGATTAGTTCTTCCTTACTTTAGGCTCTGGGTCTTCTCCACCAACTCCTCTTCCTTCTTCCCTAGTTTTTCCTCCAAGACTCTTATCCTATCATTTCAACGTGAAGAGTCTAGCCTCGGTCTCGACCATGTGACCTTGTTAAGTGCATTATAGACTTGCTCATCCGAGAGCTCCTTGAGCATTCACTAAGGGATTGACCCCCTTAGATTTTGGCAATGTTATGAGCACCCCTAACAAACTTCAAAGTCTAGCTCATCAATGTGGGACTCAAACACCCAAGAGAGCATCTTCTTTGTTCTGGGGTATGTGTCATCCTTTTCAAAAGACCCCATGGCTAGAAGTCTTTCTATGGGCACAATGCTTTGGAAACACACGTGTAGCACCTTCTTCGTGTCATCAACATAGCCCATTACTTGCCTCTGCTCCATATCAAGAGTCCTCCTACCCAAGCGCACCTTTGGGGAAACTTACTGTTAGAGTGGGACCTCCTCCCAAGCTATCATGCTCTTTTTCAGTATTCTCCTCCTTCCCTTCCTTCAGCACTATGTCCACGTTGTGCTCCAACTCTTGGTCTACTAGGACTTCAAGCATTTTCTGTGCTTCTCTTTCCACCACCTCAATGATCTAGCTCCTTCATAAAACTTATGGCTCCCTGCTTTTCCCCACCAACCTCTTCATTCCCCTCCCTATCTCTAGTGTCTTCCTCATCCTGTGTGCCCTTATGCCGCGTGAATATGAACTCCTACTTCTCATCTCCACTCTCCTCTTCTGAGTCATAGATGCTAAAACCCATGGCTCCTGGTCTTTTTTCAGGCTCATCTTCTTCACCCTCATCTTCTTCACTCTCATCCCCTCTTCCGCCCATGTACTTTTCCAAGTTGTCAGTCACCTCCGAGTCAGCTTCCTCATCTACCCTCTACTTTTTCCTGAGAGGTGGCTCTGCGAACTGAGGGATTCAGCCTTATCTTCTCCCTCAGGTGATTCTTCCTTGTGAGGGGTTGCCTAGGTGCCTCTACTTTTGGCATCTTCTCCTTCATCGGGACTTCTTTCTCCATATGTAGGTGTTTGGTTTGGCACTTGTTATTGGCATGCTCACTGTTTGAGTAGTCGGCACACTTGGTGCTTTTTCCTCTCTTCCCCTCTTCTTGGCATGAGCTTCTTTCTCTCCATGGGATCCTTAGGTATGGAGACTTCATTCTCTAGATACACCCTTCTCAAACTTTGGCCTTATATGGAGGTACACGCGCATCATGGCTCCTCCAACGATGGGTAGTGTTATCGGCCTAGTCATCTGGATCTCGTGCGACATGTACTTTTCCACGTACACGTGCTTACCACTGGGGTAATTTATATTCTTCCTCATCTCCCTATGCTCCCGGTCCAGACTACCTAGTTCTAACCTTAACTTCTTTGATTCCTTAAATTTGTTCACTCCCTTGAAGTATTAGGTAGTGAACGTGAAGGGAAGCTTCACACCAAGGGATCCATGATTCATCTATTAGCTTGAACCTATCCCAAGTAGAAATGTTGATAGATAGTGAACTTGGCTTCCCCTTTAGTGACATCTGGGAGTTGTTCAGGGATTCTCCACTCTTCCCCAAACAAATTCCTCAGTGCATGTACCATTTCTCCAGCCACGCCTTGTGGGGTGCTATCATTATATCGTATGCATACTTTTCAACCTCTTCATGAGTGAAGGATCCTCGGTGGGGTACTCCCATAAAATTTTTCTGGTGCATCAGAACCCCAATCTCCATGAATACAATGGTGAGTAAGACGTTAGCAAGAGGATCCTGTCCCCTTCCTTCACACACTTAACAATTTCTTCTACGATGATGTATGCAGATAGGTTGTATATGGTGCCTTCTAAATTTCCTATGCACAACATGTAACCAGGGTTTGTTGACCTGTGTCCACCTTTCCTAGCCATTTAGCTTAGTCACCAAATGTGCAGCCATTTTCATCATGGGGTCCTTGATGTCTGAAATGTCATAATATCGTGACCCCTTCTATAGGCATACTCGGTGATGGTCTCTTGAATAGCCTCCTTGTCGCCAAGGTCATCTTCCAAGCTATCTCCCTCACATATGAGGCCTGTAAATTGTGAAATAAGTTGGGAGTCACACGCATCTTGTGCCCTACAAAGTGGAAGTAATCTTCATGTACCCGTGACATCAACCATTGGTACAGGCACTCTAGCTTTCCAAAATAGGGCAACTCATAGAGTTACAGTAGCCCTACCTTCTCCATTTTGACCTTAACGTCATCATTATATATTGGCAAACCCTCTAGTGTTCATTTTCTAGTGGGGCACACTAATTCCAGTGCCATTTCCTTTTCTATTGTGTTTGTGTGGTGATTATAGTCACTAACAGGTACACTTCTTAGGTGGGATTCCCATTCCTTCCCCATCATCACCCCATCTAGGTATTGCATCTCATATACCATTCTTCATTTGTGTTTACTTTGGGTTCTTGTTGTTTGGCCTTGCCTTGCCCTTTCCTTTCTTGGGTGCCATTGTCAGGTCCTCTTATCACTCCTACTCTCTCCTTGTTACTCTATCTTACTTCTTCCAATCCTCCGATCTCAAATCCATGATACAACTCTTTTGAACCCGTGCCCTAGTTTGTTCAAACCCTAACTGGGATAAAATATTCACAAGACAACGCCTCTTCAACTCTTTCCATGCCCGTAACCCCTTCTAGTTCACAAACTCAAATTGGTTTCTCACGCTTCAATCTCATAGATCTTCCTTCACTCGATCGAATCTGAAAACCCTAGTTTATAGAACTCGCTTATATCTCAAACTCCTCTATTTCACAAAGTAAAAATGAGAGTTCCCCGACCCTTTACTTATAGTTTTTCTCTTTTTTAGAACATTAAATGCTACCTCACCTACCATCATACTTTGTTCATTTAATGCAGATTTTTCAAACAAAGTTCCATCTTTAGTGCTTTCACTCACGTGCCCTTCCTATGCGAAAACTCCTCCAACCTTCTGGCGCAAACCAATCCAACCTGACAGGAGACTCTTGCGCATGCATGTAACCCATGCCAAGGCACTTCTTCTTGTCTTGATTCTTTCTCTCACCTACCTTGTGTTGCTTTAAATGTGATTTTTCCTCCTTAGTACATGGGATCTACAAGTAGCTTTACCCTAGCACCAACCGTTCTTTTATCTTTTCTCTTTATATACCTCTTTCAACCCGGCTACTCAACAAGGCTTTTCAACACAACTTCCTTGGTACTTTAATCACACGCTTCTTCACTTTTCTCCACCCCACACTTAAAGTGATGTGCGGTCCTCTGCGCACTCACAAATTCTCAAAAATAGCAATAAGGTTACCGGTGCCCAAGGCACAAAACAAAACAACAACGCGAAAGGGAAACACAAGAAAGGGAAAATGCATAAAGGAAACTTCTAAACTAACTAGAAAAACTACCTTATTTACAAATACCAAGAAGACTTATTTATAGTAGGGCTTCAGCCTACTCCCATTGAAGTGTCCAGTAACTTCATCCCATCCAACGCTTGTAACTGGCACGCACCCGAATCAAGGATGTACGAGATTGTGTAAGGACCCAACCAATGGACTTTCAACTTCCTAGATGGCGCAAAACTTGGAATCATATAGTAACACCATCTACCCAACCTCAAACTTCTTGTTCCTAATGTGGCGATCATGCCAAGCCTTTTTCTTTTCCTTTTCTACTTGCTTGGCTCCATCGGGCGAGTGATCATCTCTCATCCAGTTTCATTAACTCATCAATTATTTCTTCCAGCACTTGTTCATCGGCTAACCCTCCTTGTGCACGCTATTCACAGAGAAGGCAACATAAATTCAACCGAAAAAATAGCTTCCACACCAAACACCAATTGAAAAGGTGTGGCTTTGTTCATCCTTTTATATGTTGTCCTGTAAGCCCATAATATTGCGATACTTTGTCATCCCAATCTTGTCTTCCGACATCACAAATTTTGGTCAAGGTATGACTTAGTATCTTGTTGAATGCTTCCACAGTTCCATTTTCTTGTGGGTGATAGGGCATAGTCTTGTGATGAGCCACCATGAACTCTGATAATAGGATCCTCACGGTCTCATTTAGGAAATGTGTACCCCTATCACTGGTCAAACTCAATGGGCATCCATACCTCAGTGATAATGTTTTCCCATAAGAACCTTTCCATTATTATTTCCATGTAGTCTTTAGTTGGGGTTGCCTCTACCCACCTTGTGAGATAATCCATGCAAGTGATGACATAACATGACCCAATCCTATGTGTTGTTGGTGTGCAATAGGTCCTACAAAGTCTATCACCCACTTTTCAAAAGGCTCCACTAGGAATAGGGCACAAAGGCATCTCATCTCTCCTTCCTAGTTTTCCAATGCACTGACAATGGTCACATGCTTTACAATAGTCTCTACAATCTTTGTACAAGGTTTCCCACCACAAACCTACCATTAATATCTTGCAGCGTGTGGCATCACCTACATAATGCCCACCCACACTTCCTCCATGTGCTTCCTCCATGATGGCCAGTGCTCATGCTCTAAGACACATCTGCACAAAACTTCATCACATCCCAACTTGTATAAGTCTCCACTGATTAACATGTAGGGCGTGGCGCATATGGCCAACTACTTCTTTTCCAATGTCTTCATTCCTTCTGGTGCCACACCTTCCTTTAAAAATATTGCAATCTCTTCCAAATCCAAGGGCGCACGCCACAACCTAAATAGTTGCACATCTAGCATTGCTTCCTCAATACTCTATGCATCCTCCCCTAAATCAATTCTTGACATAGATGATCAAGCCCATAGTTGATTTTTCCAGGCTTCACTACAATGGTGAATTCAAACTCTTGAAACAACAATACCCATCGACATATGCGCCCTTGTAGAATATGCTTGTTCACTAAATATTTTAATGCCATGTGGTCGGTGTAAAACACAAAGGGTGTTACCAGTAGATACTGTCTAAACTTGAAGAGCACGTAGATCATTGACAATGCCTCACGCTTAGTTGTGGTATAGTTTTTCTCTGCTGGTGTCACTTCCACTTATTGCTTGCAAAACACAAAGGGTGATCAACAATCCCTTCACCTGGTTGTGTAAGCACTACTCTAATGGTGGTCCCTGAGGCATCTACATGGACATGGAAGGGCTTGTCCCAAGAGGGAAAATGTAAAATAGGTGCGGTGATAAGCCTATCTTTTAATGTATCAAATGCCCTCTGTTGCACCTCTCCCCAATGGAAGGCACTTTTATGTCTAAGCAACTCCTCTAAAGGCATGATGATCTTGGCATATCCCTTAATGAATTTTCTGTAATATCCCATATGCCCAAGGAATCCACACTACACTCTGGCTAGTAGGCTCCCTTAACCCCACAATAATGTAAACTTAGCGGGATCTACCAACAAGCCCTCCTTACATATGATATGCCCCAATAAAGTCCCAAAGGGTGTAGCAAAACACACATTTCTTAATGTTGAGGGATATCCTCAACTTCCTACACCTCTCAAACATTAACCTCAAATTGTCACAATGGTCTTTAACTAGACCATATACTGTCCAATCATCCAAATAGACCTGAAGAAACTTATGGATGAAGTCCTAGAATGCTTGCACCACTATGCGCATGAAAAGACAAATTGGCATTCTTCAACCCAAAGGGCATGACCATATATGCAAAACTTCCCCACTTAGTGGTGAAATTTGTCTTCTCCTAGTCTTCCTTTGCAATCTAGACTTGGTGGTACCCTAAAATCCATCCATAAAGGAATAGATTTCACGCCCAGTGACTCCTTCCAAAATTTCTTTAGTGAAGGGGGTCGAAATGGATCAATGACACAAAATAAGTTCAATTCCCTATAATCCACACAAATTCTAATCCACCCATCCTTCTTGATGTTGATTACCATCAAGCTTATCCACTCTAATTCTTCCACTACCTCAATGATCCCAGAAGCTATCATTTTGTCTATCTCCTCCTTGACCTTCACGCACAAATTGGGATTCATCCGGTAGGGCCTTTTTCTAACCGGGCACACACCATCCTTTAGTTTTATCTTCATCTCTCCCAAGGAGTGGTGAACACCTTTGAGCTCATGGTACCCACGTGGGAATAAATCCTCAAATTCACATGTAGCAGATCAATGATCTTCGATACTTCCTTCTCTATCCAGTAATCCCCAATAATAGCTTCCTTAGGTTCTTCTTCTAAACCGATGTTAACTTTCTTCATTTTTAAAGGCTCATGGTAGGCACGCGCATGAGTATCTACACTGTCCACTACCTCATGCATCCCTATAGAATGGCTAACATCTAAGATTTTTCAATTCCTCTCCATCAATCACATATACCAACTTTCCCTTCTCCTTTTCCAAACACGCGTGCTCAAGTTGTAACTCTTCTACTTCCTCTTCTTCTTCAAAACGCCTCCAATCTTGGTTCACCTAGTAATTCCAACAACCTATCTTCCATCCTAGCACTATCCCCCATGGTAAGGCACTTGATACCCTACAAGGCCTTATCAACCGATGGCTTGGTACTCCAATATTCAAAGGTTTGAATAAGGTTAGCCATGAGCTCTTTGCCAATTCCTTGTTTGGCGGTGTGTCTCCAAATGAATGTACCATGCACGCGCAAACCCTGTAGTGTAGAATACAACTTGTGCACCTAGAGGGATGGTGGAAAAGCTTCCACACCTTCTCTCCAGACCCGTTCACACTCTTGATATGGAAAGAGGTGGGCTCCTTCCCATGGTACTCCTTGATGATGGTGGGTACATTGCTCCTAGAAAATCTGACAGAGAGAGCAATTCTTACCTCGCGCCACTCTAAAAGGCTCTCTTGATGTGTGGCCCACCACCGAGCTGTTGTGCCAAGCAAGACATAACTTAACATCCCCCTCATTCCTTTCCATCCTTCCACTAAGCTTCCACCTCCTGCAGAAAGATCTCAGGGAAGGCTCCTCCTAAATACTTGGGCAGTTCTTTTCCTCCAAGGTGCCTAACCATGCACGCCTTAGTCACCTTGGTCACCGACCCTCTCAACTACCATCCCATTAATTTGTAAGTTCCATGCACCCAATTATCACATGCCAGACTAGTGGTATCACTCACTAACTGAGCATCTTCAAACTGGATAACCTCGTTAGTAGGGTGTATCATCTCAGGGTCTCTGATTGAGCACACATAAATCCTATCCAGAAACTTCCTCTCCCAATGGTTCAATATATGGTGTCAACTTCCCATCAGCCAAGGGTATAATGACCCATTCCTCCTTGTTCTCAAAGCTGATGTACCCTTTGTTGAACCAAAGGTCCGCATTGTTCTTGTAACACCAAGGGCACCCAAGTAGTGTTGGGAAATTGTCCACCTCGGTGAGCACCAAGACTTTGAAGTCCCCAATAAACTTGGCTCCTGGATAGTAATAGTTGCATCCTTCAAGACACCGATGGGCATTTACCTTAGTCTTGTTTTCCATATACAACACATTCAAAGATGGTGTAATGTAGGTCTTCCCATCTAATGCCATGCATCCAAAGTTAGAACATTAACCTCCATGCCTATGTCAATGAGGATATTGCTTGAGGAGCCATCCATCTACAACTACATTCAACGTAATCTCCTTGTCATAGTCAAGGTTGTGAGGGGGAAGGTTCATGTGTAAGACCTGTCTCTCACACTCTTCTCCAACACATGGTACCTTCTCTCTCAACCAAGATCCTAGTAAGGGAATGATATTCTCCTACCTTAGCATTTTACACACCTCCTTGACCTCATCCAAGTCATCCTTTTGTGCCTCGACTCTCCTTCCTTGTTCCTCCCTCCTGGATTGCTCCTTTAGACACTGGATCTCCCCTTGTAAGCTCCGAATAACATCCATGGTGTCTTGATATATCTCCTTTTGATGCGTGGGGTCTGGATACTTTCCATGAATGACCTCCTCCCTTGAAACCAGGGTTTTCTATCTTGGTACCTCTCTTGCACGTGTGGCTTCTGCCCTTATTGTTACCAAGATAGGTTCCAAACCTACATCCCGTGTTACCCAAGGCATCCATTATATGTCTACCTTCTTGATACTAACCATTGCAGGCCCTTTTCCTTCCGGTGCTGCTGATTCATATGCTCAAATAATTCTAGGCACTCCTCATACTTATGCTTCTTTCCACACCATGAGCACTGCAATAGGTTTGGGCACTCACGTTTGTAATGTTCCACGTAACATAGATCCATAGATCCACAAAACATGTTCCACGTGGAACTCACTCCTTCCTCCTCCATGGTTACCTCGACCACATAATCCTCCTCAAAACCTCTTCCATGCGTGTGCCTCCATCTGCGCACTCCTCATAACAGGTGATCATCACCTTTAGAACCACCGAAAATGTTGTTTGTCACACCCCATGATCAATGGCCTCATGGATCTTATCAATGAGCCTACAATCCTTAGTATCATGGGTTGTAGAGGTGTAAATTTTGTAATAACAAGACACATTCTTCCTGATCACGCATTATAGCAAGGGACATCTACTTGCATCATGGTCCCCATGAAAATTTCACAATCTACTGATCATAGTGTGTACCATCCTCTGGGGGAAATTATCCTTAACGTGTCCCTCTATTTCACAATTTGTGCACCACAAACCACTACGTAAGTCTCATGGGTTAAGTTCACAGATAATTTTTCCAACTACTTTTCCATAGTAGCAATTTGAGCCTCCAAGAATGGGCTAACGCCATAGTATCAATACTACCAACAGCTTTGGTGCATAGGGCAGCTTCCAATGCTTCACGCGGGTCTGTAAAAGTTTTATGAGACAAGGCCCTTCTAAAAGGGGTGATCAATCCTCCAACAAACCACTGTGCATGCTAAGAAGGATGAATATCATATGATAATTTAGACAAGAGAGTTTTAAAACATGCATCATACTCCCACACACTCTCTGCCATTCCTTGTTGGATCTCCTTCAGAGTGCTAATGCTCTTCTGCTCAAACTCAGAATGTGGAATTCTACCAAGAATGTATTCTTTAAAGCAAGTGTAGTCCACCACCATTTGATGAGGGTCATACTTCCTATACCAGCTATGTGTGCACCCTTACAATGTGGTTACAAACTGACTAGCCTTTCATTTTGGGGTTGTGATACCCTTCACACGCCATAGTAGTTCACACTTGTGAACATGTTCCACAGACATCCTCAATGCCCATATAATCTGGTAAATGTAGAGACATTTCAAAGAATACTTGAGGTGGTGGCTAGGGTCCCTGTCCTCCCAAGCCAGAGCCTTGGTTCCTCTCGGTGTTTCCTCCACCACTTGATCCACTAGGTCCACCGGGTCTTGTGCCTCCAGAGCCACCAGATCCACCAGAACCACTGGGTCCAATAGGGCATGTAGGAGCTATGCCAAGTGCCCCCATGGTCCCACTAAACTATGTGCACCGATGGTCTGTGATGGCACTCCGCTACCACTATTATGTCATGTGCCACTCCTTGATGTGAGACAAAAGCTTGTACACTTGCTCCTTGTCCAAAGACTCCTCTAAATACTAGAATATGTGCATCCATAGAAGAAGGAACTGTAAAATTATACCTTTTAGGCATGGATCTATCTCTTCCACTAATATTAACTAGGTCAATAACACTTCTTCCTAGTTCGGGAAAACCAAGTGCCAGGGCTTGGTCATTAGGTGGGTTCAGATATGCACCAACGAATCTCCTTTCTCCATGTGACGAACTCTCACCAGAAGCCGAAGGGGTCTCCCTTACGCACTTTCCAAGATGGGGTAGCACAGAACTACACAGGTTCCACATCTTCCACATGAACCTCAACTCCTTCCCACAACATCTATCTCCATAGATCCATCACACTAGTAGCCTTGCATTATCTTAACTATCTCCCTTTCACATGCTTCACTATACTTGAGCCATCTCTCTTCCCTCTCCTTCTCTATGTCGTGATATCTTCCATCTTCCTCCACCCAAGCTCCCTTACCCAGTGCTCAAAAAGGTCTAGCCAGACCATTAGGAATGTCTCTAAACTCATGGTAACCATCAATATCTTCATAGCTAGAGGAATAACACGTAGAAACATTCCTCTAGGTTCTCACAGAAATTCAAACTCAGCAACCTCCAGACAAGAATACGTGGAAATGGCATACTCCAGAGTGTAACTAGTCAGTACTCCTCTCCACCAATGATCTACAACATGGGTCCACATCAAATCTACATCCTGCAACCTTTGGTAGTCTTCTTTGTCCACATATGTGATCCATAATGCCAACTTGATCTAGATGCATAGGCTAAAAGCCATTCATATAGTTCTACTAGGAAGCAACAGAAGAAGGTCTCATACAAATCATGGTAGAGGTTCTCTTCTACCCATCTACGTGCATTAAACTCAGGTCTAGTGTTGAATCTCTAGCAAATTCATCCTCTGTGCTCTTGAACCATGATTCAACATTTTCCAATGTTAACCACTTTGTCATTACTCATTACATAGATCATGATGTATGTTATATCCCACTACAACTTCAAAAAGAGGTCCCGAAATGGAACCAAGATGTAGTCATTTTTACTCCCATCACAAAAGGAAGGAACCCCATGCACGTTGGCCTATCACCCAACAGAAGCTGAGCGCACTCACCCGAGGCATGCGTGGGTACCGAGTCTCTCTTTTATGTGAGTTTAGTGGGAAGCATCATCTATGATTAGTGTAAGATTTTTTAGGAGGGAATTTAAGACATATAAGAACCATAGGGCTCATAACGGCCTCTAGATCCTTGCAGTCACTTCAGATGAGTGCTTTAACATAATCTAGAACATATATTATGACAAAAAGAATTATACAAGCATTCATACATGGCATGAAAGGAAAGAGAACTCATAAGAGAGAAATATGCATTAGAACCATTGATATTCACATATATATTATATTAGGTAACCTCATTACATTCATTGAACCATTACAAGGTGTCACAGGGAAGCAGACCGCAATCATGCAATTCACTGGACTTATGTAACTAAGCTACAAAAAGAAAATTTACAACTCCATGCCTAGTACATTCTCTCCTAAATCAATTATCCACTAATAGATTCTTCGCAGCAATTCTATAGAGCTCCACCCATACTATATCTCAAACTCACCATGTATATCAAACTCCTTATCTCCCTAACTCCTAGTGTCTCTTCTTTTACTCTATGCACTTGTATTTATAATTCTCCTACACTGCCAACTCACCTTCTAGTGCCCTCATATCTGGTGCCAAGTGTTGAATGTGGTCCTTCATGCGAGCATGCTTCTCCAGGCCTGAGCTTTCCACTTTATCTCATGATGTTCTTCTAGAAGATTCTAAGGCATGCCCCTATCGGGGCCAACCTGTCACAAGGCTGACATCTTATCCACGCATAATCGATCATTCTTTTCACGTGTTCTACCCTAGGTGCTCAAATTGACTAAGTCTTGAACCTCCTTTCGTGCATCATGCGTGATATGTGCTTCCTTAAACCTTTCTCTTTCGTGCTTTTGCTTTATCAAATAGGCCTAAAACTCTCTAGTCAGTAATGACTTACTTGTACTTACTTAGCTTATTTTCACCTTTTTACTTCCCAAGGACCATGAAACAACCGAGAACTGAACTAAAACACCTCATAAACCTCATATGTGACATCACCATGTTATTAGCATGCTTTAACAATATTGATATTCTCTAAAACTCATACCTCGATGCTATACCACATGCTCTAGGACTAGGTATATGCCTAGAATGACCACTTCACACCATGAATCTTCATGAACTAACCATGTTGATCATATGAAAAAACTAGGACACATCTAACACACCTTTTGGACCATGATAGAACTCATACCAACCATTGGGACCCACACAATGACCATCCATTTTTACACCATTCCTAGAATCATGCCTATACACCATGACAACATGACCAAATGTTGATACTACCAGATCCAACCTTCATGTTTGACCTTAACTAAAACCTCATGGAGACATATATGAAATTATGGCACCCTTTTCCATTATTTTATTTGAAATCAATGACAACACTAAAACACAATGGCAAATTTTTTTTTTTCCCATACGAACCAACCCAAAACATAATAATAAATTATAATTTAAGGAAAATGTGTTATGACCAAAATGAGACAGACTAAAATGATTTTCCAACCATGAGATATTTATACTTAAAACTCATCATATGGTTGATTTTGACATAAAATGACATAAATTATAAAGTTTCGGATTGTCCAATATTTTACATAACAACTTTGTTAAAATTGCAAATATTCCCTTCTTCTTCATTATGCGAGATATTTATTTACTTGGAAGAAGTTCAATACATTTGGGTTAAAATATTCCTGATATTTCCATGTCTTCTTCACTCTTTGGATCTTATTATTGTTCTTTATCATCTCCCACTCTATGACATACTTCTACCCTATGATGAGTATTATTCTCAACTATTTCAATTTGGCTCTTAGTGGTTGTCCAATTCCTCTACTTTGTTTCTTCTAGGTCTCAATATTCAACTCCTCATACTCCTATATCTTATAGGTCTCAGGATTCAACTCCTCCTCTTATATCTATAGTCGCATAAAAGAGAAATGTTTTAATATTTTGTAAATTTGTATCCACCATAGGATTATTGTACTCAAATGTGAATATCTAAATAAAATATTCCCGCATCTATCTCCAATTTCTCATTTGTCTTCTTATTTACTTATAAAAGTAAAATGTTATAAGAAGTGGGATTAATGTTTCTAGAAATAAGTTAACCCGCCATTTTTTCTAATTTTTTTCCTTCTAAAAATCAATACATCCTATAATATGGATTTCTAGAAATTGATTTATGTAGTATTTCAGATAATATTTAGTTAATATAGATGGTAAGGAAAATATTACACAAAATATGCCTATTAATTTATTCCACTTAAAGTTCTTCCTTCTATGTACAACCTACCATGTAGCTACTTTTACCTTCACCGTGTAGTCTATTGCACTTACTATTATATTTTTTTGTTACATGTTCCTTGAATTTGGCCAACCATGTGTCCAAATAGGAAGTCCCAAAATATTACAGAATTTATTTTTCTTCTACTTGGACCATCCTCACATGTGTGATCTCATCTCCTTTGTGAATCTATTGATTAAAATTTGCATCTCAAGATCCATTGATTGAGGATGCTACTTCCCTTGGAATATGAATCTATCCATTAGTATCTATATATTACAAGTCATTATGCGTAAATCCATATATGTGCAAATGTATATAGATTTTACAAATGGATTTCTAGAATGAACATTAACAAGAATATCCCAATTTCAATATTCTTTTGCATGATTTCCTTCATTAACTATGGCACTTTGGATGTCTCTTGATGTTCCACCTTGAATCAACTTCCAGATATCATGCACATAGGGGGACATGGGATATTTAGTTATGGTATATGGATTTTTATCAGTTCTATCCATGGGTATGAAAGTTATAGATTCTTGAATTTCTAAGATTTTCAGAGTTCATCATTTAGGTATTTATTTGGAATAATGTGTAGTAATTTTTAGAAGTACCGATCTTTCAGGTCAAGAAACTAGACCCATCATCAAGGAGAATATTGGGAATAATGATAATCTTTTTGATCTTAAGTTTAAATAAAAATATGAAAAATAAAATTAAAACAATCTATTATATTGAATATAAATTCTTCCAAGTCTAATTCCATATGATTTTTCATTGTATTGATTATCATATTCCTGCCATATACCCATTTATTTACAATAAATAGAGGATAGTGTGTCTCATTAGTATTCATGCCATTGACCTCAAATTATCCCTTTAGTATTAGGGCCCTAACTTTAATTTCCACATATTATAGCCACCCAAATTGGGTACGCTTTCCCATTATCTATGAGGCTCGAGTGACATGGATGTAAACTAAGGCCATATAACCCATAACTTCCCATGTATACCTTGGAATCATGTTGAAAAGTCTTCTAAAATCTAAGATTTCATCCCTTATTTCATATCCTCCTTGAATTAGGTTAAATCTAGTGTCTACATCCCAAGATTCCATTGTTTATACATACTATATAGGCTTTTTCGGACTACACACCTCCACTAGTTGTACTTCCCAAAAATATTCAGGATGTTGGAGATGTTTTTATGAAATATTCATTAGATAATACATGTGATAAATTTAGAAAATCCTGTGATAAAAAATTTACCTCTTCTTGCTTTGAATTCCTCTTCATCTAGCCATATATATTCACTTCCACTTACCAATTTTCTACCCACTAAATATCTATTCTGAATTGAATATAAAAATCCCATAGCTTATTCCAATAATAATTAACTTTCCTTGGATCACTATACTTTTCATTATACATACATTGGACTTAGGGCTCACTAGGAATCTTCACATGTTTCAAGACCTACTCTTTCCTCTAAGATCTAGAGACAACTTGGAGACTTCCAGTATCTCTGGGAACCACATTTATCATTTTTACATTGAGAAGTTGTTTTTATTTTTTCTACTTCTCCAATGTGGGGTATTATTTTATATTATGTTGTGTATGCACCCTACCATATGTATGAAATACTTCCCACTATGGATCTTAGGGATAATTATGTAGAATGTGGTTTACTTCTCCACAAAGGTAGTAAATTACCTATCTCTAAGGTTGGGGTCCCATCCTTATTTTATGATAACCACCTTGATATCCTTCTTCTTTGAACCATATGGTCTCTATGGATAATTCCACCCTTGATTTTTACTATGATATCCCCATATGGATTTTGTGGTGGAGGTTCATTCCACATAGGTGATTGGTGTAAAATAGGAGGTATTTAACCTATGTTTTTTTGCAAATAAGGTATAGAATAACTCAAAATGGGTTGTATATATTTTTGGGTCCATTGTGTATTTGAATGAGGTGATGGGGGAGCCAATTATGTACTTAGTTAAGGAGACACAACCATTTATATCTGTGAGACACTTGTTTTTCCTTTTTACAACTAATTATATTTGAAATATGAATAAATTCTTGGTAACTTCTTCTTTAAAGTATATTAACACTATGTATTTGTTATATTTATGTGTAGGTTCTCTAAAAAAATTAAATATTAGGCTCTATGGTTTCTAGATGAAATGCTACACCAATTCAAATTTTATAAACACATGTCTCCATACCTTACATACTTCATAATATTCCCTCTTCCCTTGTCTAAATTTTAGTGTAATAATTTTCATGATGTCCTTAATCCCCACACTTTGTGCACCATATACTTATCTTAGTTTTTTCCTTCTTGTAATTCCTCCAATCCATGCATTACTACATCCAAGTTTGATTCTATATTTTTACTTTCCACTCTAATATATCCATAATATTAAATATTTTATACTCTAATAGTAGCTTTAACTTCCTCTACTTTCGTGTTAAAATTTTCTATGTAATTAGAAAAATAATTTTATTTCACAATCCTTCTAAAAATCAAGACAGTTTTCTAGGCTCATCAAAGTTAAATCTCATTTTTAATGACGTCTAAGAAATACATGTCATACTCCATAATATATTATCCTCTATTTATTTATTTATTCAAATCTTGAATGTTTTTTCCTACACACTTATTTCATTTTAATTCATGTGTAAGGTCATCACACACTTTTTGAGAGTGTTATTACTTAAGCTCATAGAGTATATAAAATCCAATTCCCTTCAATGAAATTATCCTATGAGAATAATGTTGGATTATAAAATGTGTGCAACATTGAATTCCACTAAATATGTGAGGATTTGGGGTTCTCATAATCAAGAATGGGAATGTCCCCAAGGTGGGATACATTCCTTCCTTGGGCTAGACCTCTAGAGAAGGTTATTTATTCAATCTATCTATCTTAGTTCTAATAGATAAAATAAAAAATAAGCTACTATTTCTCAATGTAAAAGGTGAGATGAACATTAAAATAAAGAAAAGGAACGTGATACAATAATATAGAATTGACCTATCTTCTTCCATTAGATGAATAGAGGGAAATTACAATGCTTTGACAGGGTAGATAATAATAATAGACAAATTTGCATCCAATCGGGATCTAATCCATTACAATATGACACAAAGTGATATTTCACCAATAAGAACTTACCTATGAGAAAAACATTTAAGGTAGAAGGTTGGTACATGAGAAATACCTAGAGGTTGTGAAGAGGTTGTGCACTATTGAAGACCATGTCGATCGAGAGCACTCCTTTTTCTCCAGGAAAGAATACTTGAGAATCAAAGCATAACCACAAGATAGAATTAAGAGCATAACTAAGTGGATTTCCTAGTGGGAGCCCAAAAGTGGGGTTCTTCCTAGAGGCTTACAATCCACATTTTAAAACAAACTAAATATTGATAAGAACATGAAATAAAGACTCCTACTATAGTTGTCTAATTTAGATATCTCACACAAACATAGTAATTTAAATATAATCAAAATAGTGAATACAAGATTAAATTTAAAGTGGGCGATAGGTTATTAAGGTCTATAGGTATAAAAAAGGTATTAAGGAGGTCTGGGTGAAGTCATGGGAGGTTTTGAGAGATTTTTAGTGAGTGAATGAGCTTATTGGTCTGGGGAAAATGTTAGACACAAAGACTGATGTTAGTCAAGGAACCGCGTCGATAACTAGTTATAGTTGGGATCGATTGGCTAACCTATCACGGTGGGGAATTTTGGTGCCAAAGGTGAAAAGGGGCTATTTTAGACTCTATGTGATTGCATAGAGTGTTGGGAAGTCTTAGGAAGGGTGTTGGGATTTAGGTGAAGGATCGAGAAGTGTGAGAGATGTGATTATAAAGGAAGAGAGGTTCAGGTTAGTAGGGTATTAGGTATATGGGTGACATACGATATTCAAGTCGGAAAGAAGTAGTAAAAGAGAAAACAATAAGAGATCTAAGACAAACGTTAATAAATTAACAACCTAGTTAAGATAATTATCTTAAGATCTGGATATTCATAGATGGTGGTGGTTGGTGGTTGCTTGTAGAAGAAATGGGTATAGATCCAGTCTTTGGGAAAATGAATCTTGTTTGCTTCTCCATACTAATTATCCGAGGCTATGGAGTAAGAGGTTGAGTTCTTGGTAAATAAATTAAATGTTCTCGTGTTGTGTTTGATCATATGAGACTCAATTGAATTCCATGATCTCCGACAAATAATCAAAATCTAACCAAAGTAATAACTTAGTAAAATATTTGAAAATCCTTATTTAAAGGAACTGATGGTGTTTCCTTGATTGGCGCCGACCGATGAATAACCGGTATCGGTTATGGAGAAATAGTCAATTTTTCTCAAAATAGCCTATTTCTTCCCTTTTTGGTGTGGGTTAATAATGGAAATGGGTTAGGAGTCTTGGTTCATGTTTAAACACGTGGGAAATTGATGGAAGAGGTAATTGACAATTAATATTAGGTTTAGAAGAAGTCCTAGTTAGTTAAGTGAAGTGATGACTCAATATTAGGAGTGATGACCTAGTCTCAATTAGTTAAATGCCCTTGGAATGGGTCCAAGGTGAGGTGGAAGGGTGAGGTAATAATTAGTCTAATATGGGTAATTAGATTAATAAAAATGTGTGAAAGGGGTCATGGTAAGGGGGTAGGTTAATTGAAAGGGGCTTAGAGGGTTGCAACCCAATTTTGGGTTTCTACAAGTGAAGTAAAATTATGCAAGAATAACCCATACACAACATGAAATAAAAGAATAGAGAGGAAATATCATACAAATATAACTTAAAGGTAATAAATAAGCCATAATTAACATAATATTCATGCTTTAAAAATATGCATAGTCTGTGAAAAACCATTAAGAAGGAATTGTAAACACTACACAACTCTAACTCTTAGGTTTGTAAACTACTAAGGATATGATACCTTCTACAATGGAAACTCATCACATTTATAAAAGGGGAAGAAGGAAGAGGTGATAAAATGATTCTTTGGAATATGTCTCTCCATGTTAATCTCTTGTTTAGTTCCATAATAGCTTCTAAAGACTCACCTAAGTGTGCATCTAGAATGATCTTCTCATGAAACAAGTCTAAACATATTCAAGGTATTTACAGTGAAAACAATGGCCCATAGCTATGAAGGTTCCTTGATCCTCAAGAATAAAATAGATATTTTTGTTGATAATTTTATTATGGATTAATGGATATTCTTGAGATCGTGGATAAAAATGGTGAATCAATCTTCCATTTATATTAAATTTCCATGATTCAATGCTCCACCACTGAAATCAACACATTATTCCCCAAAAACATGCTAATTACAATCCCCTACATTTTTGGGCCAATATGATAATGTGCTTGAACAAGAAACATCATAAAATAATAAGGATTACCCATACAAAATAAATCAGTTATGGATCCCATTTGATCAAGAAAACCACCAAAAACTACCCCGAACTCTATCACATTCATCTTTTTATCTCTCAACCATTCTCTAAGAATTTATAGTTAAAATTAATATATTTGTATGCGCTTTCCAATAAGATAATGTGTAGGTGATAATCACAAGTTATGAATAAAAAATTAAATTCTATTTTATAGTCACAAAGACCATAGCCAAAACGGCCATGGGAATAAAAATCATTATTTGAGCTAAAAAAACTATAATTGTGGCCTCAAAATACTCCCCACATGTGGATAACCTTGAGATTTTTCTAATGAAACTAGTTTTTCCTAATTTGGTGAATTAGATCAAAAGCTATGATTAATAAAATATTCTCAACATATTTTACATAATTGATGTTCACGGGGTCATGAAATATAACCTCATGATCATTCTCACTACATGTCTCATCCTAATTACCGATCTTATCCCTTTCCAATGATTTCCTACTCAAAAATGATCCCACATGTCTTCTCTTAATTGTTTCTTAGAGTCTCAAGGGTGTCATGGCCATATTTTCCCCCTCTAGCCTTTCGGTGGATCACAATGACCCATGATTGATCCATGTGGACTAATAAAATCTTTACACACTCTCATGATTGTTTAAGTTTTGGATTTTAATCACTTCCACTCTTATATGTTCTATTTGATCTCTTTTGACCTTAAATTTTATTATTGGTCCACATGGACTAATCCACGACATTATGTGATACTTGTATCTCTATATCACTACTTGGATATGATCTCGATCATCAACTCTTAGGTTATCGGGTTTGAAATTATCTTGGCATGATCAACTTGGCCCAAAATTCCTTAAATAATCTCAAATCAATCACCAAATGTTACATATCAACAAAACCAACTCATCCAACTCAAATAATCTGTCCTTAACTTGAATATGAAATTTCCAACCAACTCACTGGATCATATCAATCAACTCACCTAGCTCGGTGATAAAAAGGTTAACTCAAAAGGTGAATGAAGTGACTAATGACCAACACATGTCCTTTATGACCTTGAATAAATTTTATGGTTACAATATTTCCAAAAATAAGTTATTGAATGTCACCATCCTGTTTTGAGGAACAAACACAAGTTTTTGATCATTTTTTTAATTTTATGAATTATGAAAAATTGAATCTGTTAGTGATAATAAATGTGATAATTTTTTAGATATCGGGTGTAAAAATAAATGAATAACTTGTAGACACTTAAAATTGGTTACTCAATTTAGTGTCCCTCACATTCGTTTACCTGCTTAGGTAACCTGGGGCACGTTTATGTCACCGCTATCCCCTTGGGATATTATCCGATTTGTGGTTTAAAAATCTATCCTAAGTTTAATTCACCCCATTGTATCTTACCCGTGAGTAATTAAATATTAAATATTTAATTACACCTCTTCCCATGTATCCTAATCACTTATCTACCCCAAATTTATTCTATCTATGTATCACCCCTATTTTTCCTCTTCCCCAAGCGGGATATTTCCCGTATTAGGGGTAATTCTCATCTTTCTAGAAATCATTCATTTTGGCCATCTCGGGAGTCTGTCCCGCGATCGGCGCCGACCTATACGGTCGGAGCCGACTTTTTAGGAGCGGCACCGATTATAAAAGCAAGTCCAGAACTCAGTTCTAAGGACAGAAGGACACACGACGAAAAAGGACGCGCACGAATAGGGAGAGACAAAGAGACAGATCGCGAAAGAGACACAGGTTGTAAGAAAGAGAGATCTTTTAGCATCAAGTGTATCAAATGAGATCGGATCCTGTCCGAATCAATCCCTGAGAGGAGCACCGTTACTCTGCTCCTATCATATCAACATCACACGTATCCATCGATCCTCTGGTGACTCTGTTCCAGTATCTTACCGACTTTCACACATCCAACAGACGTCGACTATCTGTCCATCACTTTCCAATTTCCGAATCTTCTTGCACTGTCCCTGATCAACTGATCTACTTTCAGTCGACGCCGATCTTATACAGTCGACGCCGATTCTTCATAGTCGACGCCGATCACATCAGTCGACGCCGATCCTTATTAATCGACGCCGATCATCCTGCAGACAGTAAAAGGACACAGGTAACACAAATCCAGCTTTATTTCATAGTTTCCTGTTTTCTGTAGCTTTCTGTCTGTTGTTTAAATTCGGTTTCATTACTATAATCAGAAAATCTAGTCTTATATGTACATCTTTTATCATGTATGCTTCTCTACTTAATTGAAAACGTGGACTGACATCCGCCGAGGAAGCTTATCGCTTCCCGGACCCGCTTCTCGGGCAGTCCACCTAAATATCTTTTAACGCCATCTTTTTCTGTCAAGCATTGGTGTCTTGCAGGTTACTCGGATCTATTGTGCGAATTGCTCGTGTGCGCCCGTCTTATCTACATCAACCTCCTTATCCGTCTACATCTTCGGATCTTGTCCATCAGGTATCGATTTCATTGGAGTTTTTCAGGGTTTTTGTGTTTAGTTTGGTGCATTAACTTGGACAGGTAACAAGCGCGAAATCCTTGATCTACATTCTGGCACGCCCGGTGGGACCCAACCAAAGTCCCTTATTGGTAAGTTCATCTCTTTTCTAGTTTTGAGCTTGGTTCTTTTTCCTCCCTGATTTTTATCATTCCGCTTGAGCATTTCTTTTCATCATTTCAATCTTGTTTTTTTATGCGAAATCGTTATCTTGAAATTTTTCTATTTCCTTGAAATAGAAATTTTTCGTTTCACCATTATCTGGATATATCTTTCTGGGTCTTGTTTGTTGTTTGCTTAACCTTTTCTTGCGGAGCACTTTGCTTGTTCGTGGGATTGTCCGAGGGGAAGAGCTCAACAACGCGCTTTTTGAAGTCCACACACCTTGGAGAGCTAAATCTACAGGTATTTCTCTTTTACGGTGTTTTCTCCTTTTTAGGATTTCTTTGTTTGATTGTCTATCACATTCGAACATTTCAATTTTTGGTGCTTAAAAAGAATTTAATCGCATTTGGGAAAGAATTTGTTTGACTTGTCTTCATCGAAATCAAACACTTCGTTTTTAAAGTGCTTAAAAAGTACCTTTTCTTTGTCATTGCTGCATGTTTCTCATCTAGTTTTAATTAGGCTGGAAAATTGATCAAAATCGGTAGTGACACTATTTGATTTTTATTTTTCACCCTTGCACACAAAGCCAAAATCACTAGGTATAAAGCATTTAAACAAAACTCCTTCCCTGGCCTCGCCTACTTGGAAGTGATATCCAAGAGGAAGAGCCTACGCGGTACTCAGGCCGTGCTATAAATTCATGGAAGTTCTGGTATATATTGGCAAAGCACCCGACTCCCTTATCGCAGCGGTGTGTGAAGTGCGGGGGTAGGCCCCTATATCAAGCCACGTACTGGTCTTTTACTGAAGTGCCTTCGGGACTCCTCACCAAACATTCCCCAAACCATCCTTAGTTTGGCTATCTGAGTAGTTCCTGTTCTAAAAAAGCCTTCCCTAATATTTTCTTTCTTAAAAGCATCAAAACTTAAAGGAGATAATCATCTGCGATGCTTGAATTGTCTGTGCATTAGTTAGGTCAATTTTCTTTTCTGCGTGTTTATGACGGTCATCACTCGGTTACAATCTAGAAGAATGGCTCAACTGGCTCCTTCTTCTTCCGAGATTACCACTAGTGTGGATGTTTCGGCACCCCCCAAATCTTCCTCGGGACCGCTGCTAGTTGGTTCCCCATCCTGGTCATATAATCCTTTCTTTCAAGCCAAAGCAACCCCATCACGTCCAGCTTCCCCTAGTCCTTCAGAAATATCATCTGACTCAGAGTATGTTCCTCGCGGGGATCCTGAATTTCAGGCTTTCCTCGATCGCAATCCGATAGCCCTCATGGACTACCTAGTACACAAGTCTATTCAAATATCTGATCAAGGACCACCAATCCAGCAAGTGTACGATTATCCTCGTGGACCATCCCAGGCCTTTGGAGAACAGTTTGCATCATCTCTCTCGCCTCGAGCCACGGAGAAGGGTGACGCCCCTGTGCCCCCCTTTTCTCTTCCACCGACCATATTGACTAGTCCCCAAATAGTCTTACCTATTCCTAACACCGCAGTTACCTCGAATCTTCCACAACCTACTTCTGAGAGGTCCTCTGCCCTGGCTATAATGAATGCGTCTGCGCATCCGCATATTGCTGTTAATTCATCTATGCCCTCCATCGTGTCCCAAGGTCAGTACCTCTTTATGAGTCAACCCCCTCCGGCTAGTCAGTTAGTTCCTGCTTCTCGTCCTTCAGTGGGTCTTTCTTCCAATATTCCAGCAACAGTGACCTTCGCCCATCCTCTAGCATCGGCACCCTTAATGCCTAATCCGGCAGTAGAAGGCCCCTTTCAGGTCTTGTTCCCCAATATGTCCAATCAAATCGGCACTCATGTTCCTCAATCTGTCCCAATTCAATCAACAAGCATAGGAGTCCACCAATCACAGGCTCCATCCGTCATCCAACCTTCATTTTCTCAACCACTTATTATCTCACAGCCTGCCTATACACAAGCTACTTCACAACAAATACCCCACCAAGTGTCACCCAGAACCCCTGGTTATTCCTCTTATCATCCTATCAATCAACAGATGAATCCCCCATTGACACCTCAACAACATCCACCATTTGCTTCTTATGTAGGACATGCCAGTGTGCCTCCTCCTCAATCTGACATGGTTCAAATTCTTTTCAAGAAAATTGCAGACTTGGAAGCCTCCACAAAAGGGGCTCGTCCTTCATACTCCTTTGAAGAAGTGTGTAATGAACCCATTCATCCCTCAGTGGCTTTTAAGCCTTATCCTCCCCAATGGGAACTTCCTAAATTTTCAAAATTTCATAGTCGAGAGGACCCTCAACAACATTTGCGAGCATTCAAACATGCTTGCTACCTCATAGTCCAGGATCAGGAGCTTATGCTCCGTACTTTTCCTATGTCGCTAGCGGGTCCTGCTTTAGACTGGTACAATAACATTCCTCAACATTCCTTGTTTTCTTTCTCTCAATTGGCCCAGATGTTTGTTGAAAACTTTTCAATAAATATCGCGCATAAGATCTCGATTACAGATCTTTATAACATTCGTCAATTCGATGATGAGTCTATTGCAGACTTTGTCGCTCGTTGGAGAGGGATAATCAACCAATTGTCTTTCTCCCTTCCTCAATCCCAACAAATCGAGTTGTTTACTCGATCTTGTGCTAATCACATTTCTTCCACTTTAAGGATCCAAACTTTTCATACCTTTGAAGAAGCCTTTACAATGGCACGCAAACTTGAATCTCGCGCCATTGAACAAGGGAAGCTAAAACTTCGCTCTAAATCTAAACCCGATTTTTCTCGGTTTACCAAACCAAATTCTTCCCCTTCTAAAGACAAGAATCAGGGATCCACCAATGCCATCGTATTAAAAACATCACGAGCCGATACTACTTCTAATCAAACACCACGAAGAGACTCCTCATCTTCTCGAAAAGGGACTTCATCATCTCGATCCTTCGCTCCATTGGGGGAATCATATGCCTCTATCTTAGAGAAAATGTTGGAAGTTCGCATGATCGAACTTCCCCCTATTAGGAATATCGATGAAAGCCAAGAACGTCCATTCTGGTATAGGGAAAATGATTTCTGTCATTATCATAGAACCAAAGGTCATGACATCGAACGATGTCAGACTTTCAAAAATCTTGTCCAGAAACTTATTGATAAAGGCGAGCTCATTCTGGATAACCCAAATGCTCCCCCAAATCAGGCACTGGATGTTTTTAAACAACCTTTTCCCAATCACTCCCCAAATCATAATGCTTCAGAGTCTCAAAAACCAAACACTCATACTATCAACTTCATCTCTACTGAAGAATCTTCTTCTGAAACCAAGCCATCTGCGAACACATCAACCGAATCAGAACCTCCTTCCACTTCGCCAATCACTGAAATTCCACCATCTTCCGATAGCCCGTCTTTGAATATTCCTACATTGCTAGATACGGGTTCATCTCTCTCCACTCCTTTGTCTAACCTTCCATCCATACCCGAGACAGTGTCATCCTCATCTGTCTCATCGTCAAACATTCTTTCAATGCTCGAGGCAATTACATCCCTTCGAGTTTCCACTACCGATACATCTACTTCTGTTGCTCCCATTCTCGCTGCAACTATGCCCCTGGTGAACGTACCTATAATTGTGCCAACTCCGACGGAAGCGTCTTCGATTTTGACTCTTCCTGTCTCTTTTCCTACAGTAGTTCCACCCATAATTCTTTGCACTAAGTAGTCCTTAAGAACCGCTTCTTCATCACTCACTTCTTCCACCACTAGTGCTGCTTCGCCCATTAAAGGAAAATCAAAAGAAGTAGCACCAACACCTATACGCTCGGTTCCTGAACTTAAACCGAGACAACCAAAATCTAACATTGCGCCATCAGTACCTCCCCACTTGCTTCCTCCGAAAAGGTTACAATCACCTTATGCCGTTGAAGTTGTCACCATCCCTGAAAAAGGAAAGCCCATATTTCGAACCATCAAGACCCTTGGTGCTTTCCCACAAAAATCTCTCTCTACGCCCCATAAAAGATTGGATTTATCCGCTGAGAAGGCGTCTTCTTCTACACACTTATCAAAACCATCATCTTCTTCTACAACACATTCTTCACCAACACCCCGAAAAGTGGATTTACCTACTAACAAGACGCCACCTCTTCTATCAGGATCATCATCTTCATTACCAAAAGCCAGGGCACCCTATGTCCCTCCGATTACACCTACTTTGGGAGCTTCTTCCTCATCTAAATCGACATTATCTAAATCATCAGTAAATTCGACCAAGCAACCTCCTTTATCTTTGAAGACCACAACACTTGTCACATCTCCATCATCTTCAAAATCTATTTTAGGGGCTCCTCCTCCACCAAAATCAATCATGTCTCACTTACTTCCATCTCAAGTGCCCAAGACTGCTCCTCCAAGTGTCCAAAAGAATAAGATGATCCCTAAAAAGACTGTCAAACCTAACATGCAGGTTCTTTTGCCTCGGCAGTCTGTTAAGGCAAAAGAGGCACCTTCATCACCTCTATCCTCATCTTCATCTACCGGGTTCTACACCGAAATCCTTCGCCAACTTATCCAATCTTCATCCATATCCCTTCCTCCGATTAAACCCTATAACCCTAAAGGAGTTAAACCTACCTGGTTTAACTCTGATCTAATTTGCGCTTACCACCGTACCCCGGGTCATGATACTGAGGGATGTAAAGCTCTTCAAGCTGTTGTCAACAACCTTTTGGAAGAAAGTGATCTTTTGCTGGAGGAGGAGGAACAAGTATCTCCTGTCATCTTAGCCCCATCTGAGCCCCAACGATCCACTCAGACCTCTAGTGATTCCACTCCAATTGACCTTCCACCTTCTCAAATTGATACAATCCATATTGCCACTAGAACCCAACACTATGATAATCCATCTTCCTCTACAGCATCTCGACCACGGGTTATCATTTCTGCAGCCCCTGAAGGAGTTCCTCCTTCCTCATTGGCCCCACGACCTCGGGTCTCTATTCGTGCTGCACCTCGAGCTCAAATTCCCGTGTCAGTTGAGGAGAGTGTTATGAAACAACTCACTCAGGCTCCGGTCAAAATGTCTCTTTTTGACCTCATCCAATCCTCTCCACAACATCGCTGAGCTCGATTGATAATCAAGTCGCATCGCAGTGAATTCAGATGAGCCCCAGCCCTTCGAGTTGGTTGTTGGATTGAATAGACCATCAACCGCCATTTCTTTTGAAGATTCAGAAATTCCTCCTCTTTCTTCAGAGGATTTGGAGGCTCCCCTCTTTATCACAGTCCAAATCGACAACACCACATTAAAATGCGTTATGATCGACAGTGGAGCTGCACTCAACGTCATCTCCTCGCACACATTCGAGCAACTTAAGTTACCAAAGAACGTAGTGTCACCCCCGCCTTTCGCCCTTCGATCATTTAACGATCAGCTAGTAGTTACTTTAGGAACTGTGGTCTTACCCATTCGAGTAGGTAAGAAGCTGCTTCATGAACTCTTCTACATTGTCGAAGGAAAATTCCACTATAATATGATCCTCGGATGCTCCTGGATTCGCGCAATGCATTGTGTCCCATCCACCCTCCATCGATGCTTAAAATATCAATATGAGGGCAAAATATATACTCATCCAGGAGATCCTTTTCCTTCCGCACAATGCGACATGACCACAAGGTCTGCCCCTCTAAAGGAAAATACTTCTTCTCCTGACGGGGCCTCATCTTCTTCCATACCTGCAACCAAACTACCGGATTTACAAAATCTAGAAGAGACATTGCAGCGTTTCTCACTGGGAGAGCTTCCTCTCTTTTCTTTCGACGCCCATCTCAATCCTAGTGAGTATGGTAGACCGGACAAACAACCTGAATATCAACCAGGTCTCGGTCGCATCGTCACCATTGGTCTGCCCAATCAACAGACTAATTTCATCTATGGTGGTCTTGATATGCCTCATTATCACCCAGATTCTCCTCCTAGGACCAAACCTTACTTAACAGGGTTTGATTATCTACAGAATCCCACGTTTGCAAAAACTTATTTATATCGATGCGCGTGGAAGGGTTTTGGCCTAGGAAAATATGAACAAGGTGTGCACGACCTCACATCCATTCCCACTCTCATGCCACATCAAAAATTTGGTTTAGGATTTAAACCTCTTTCAAAAGCCACCGTCACTATCCTCGATGAGCCTCTTCCTATTGAGGAACCATCTTCTCCCGCTAAGTCAGAAGCATCACTCGATGTGGACGATGACATTTCCATCCCACCTAACTTTTTTTTTTGATCAATACCATTTCCTTAGGGCCGCTAGCCTATAAGACTAACAACCGGTCCGCTTCCATACCGTTAATCTTCCCTGAAATAATTGGAGACGACTCTCCTACTATCAACACTATCCATTGTGCGGATGATGATTCTGTCCTCACCTATCTGGGGGCAGAGGATTCATATCTCCCCAAGACTATTCCTTCTGACACGTCTACGCTTCTCAACGAAGCCACTGTCGACCTTAATATAGGGACTTCTGAAGACCCTCGCATCATTAAGGTCGGCCAATCCCTTAATCCACAGGAGTTAGGAGATTTTACTACTTTTCTTTCCAACCATCATCAAGCCTTTGCTTGGTCATATGAGGATATGCCAGGACTCGATCCCGATATTGTGGTCCACAATATCGTTACTCTTCCCAACATCAAACCAGTTAAACAAAAATTGCGTAAAATGCACCCTAGAGTAGCCCTTCTTGTTAAAGAAGAATTGCAGCACTTACTCTCGGCTAACTTCATCCAACCCATCGATTATCCACAATGGGTTTCAATGTAGTACCCAAGAACTAAAGCTCTTTGGGAAAATTTGAATTTGTACCGACTTCCGGGATCTTAATCTGGCTTGTCCAAAAGATGATTTTCCTCTACCTAATATCAACCAACTCGTGGATTTAACTGCGGTTCATGAGATGCTTTCTCTTATGGATGGTTTCTCTGGATATAATCAAATTCTCATCGCACTGAGAAGACCAACATAAGACTTCTTTCATAACTCCTTGGAGGACCTTTTGTTATCGCGTCATGCCTTTCGGTCTTAAGAACGTAGGAGCAACCTATCAGCGAGCAATGACCTACATCTTCCATGATCTCTTACACAAAACCGTGGAAGATTACGTTGACGATCTCCTCGGTAAGTCCAAATGTTGTCAGGATCATCTTTTCATCCTTGCACCTCTCTTTGAGAGGCTTATCTGCTTTTGTCTTCGTCTAAATCCAGCTAAGTGCGTGTTTGGCGTTCTCACTGGTAAAATTTTAGGTTTTATCATTTCCATCTGGGGTATTGAAGTGGACCCCACAAAAATAAAAGCTATCCTTGAGATGCCTCCCCCTTCTAACTTAAAGAAACTCCACAGTCTCCAAGGACGTCTTTAATCAGTGCGTCGTTTTATCTCACAATTGTTAGATCGTTGTCAGCCTTTTCACCATCTCCTCCGTAAGAATGTTCATTTTGAATGGGATGAACATTGCCAAAAGGCCTTTGATGATCTCAAAGCTTATCTTCTTTCTCCACCTGTGCTTACACCTCCACGCGAGGGGGAGCCTTTCTATCTTTATATCTCTGTGACTGACCATGCTCTGGGAGCCATGATTTCGCATCGGGACACTTGCGGTAAAGAACAAGCTGTCTATTACATCAGTCGCACCCTCCATGAGTATGAAACACGTTACTCCGAAGCTGAAAAGCTATGTTGTGCTCTCTTCTTCGCAACTTCTAAGCTTCGTCATTACCTCCTTAATCACAAAACTTATATTGTCACAAGTGTCAATCCACTCAAGACAATTCATGCAAAGCCTTATCACAATGATCGTATCACTCGTTGGCTCATGCTTATGACAGAATTTGACCTCGAGTTTATCCCGCAAAAGTCTATCAAGGGTCAGGTTATTGCAGATCAATTAGCTGATGCTCCTCTTCCGACACTCAAGACCCCTTGCTCAATTCCCCGATGAATATATCCAACAAATTGATTTTGGTCTATCTCCATTTAAAGTAAAGCTCTTCTTTGATGGATCGAAATGCCAAGCAAGGGGAGGTGTGGGTTTCGTGATGATTCCTTCTTGGGAGTACGCCTATCCCAGTCGCACACAAATTGAACTTTGAGTGCACCAATAATATGGCTGAATATGAAGCTCTTATCTTGGGTCTTCAAAATGCCATTAATCTCGGCGCTCGTCATATTGACATCTTTGGTGATTCTGAACTCATCGTTAATCAAGTCACGGGTGTCTATCAATGCAAGAATGATATCCTTCAAAAATATCGTGATATCGTTCTTGCTCAACTCCAATCTTTCGATAAATTCACTATCCAAGCTATTCCTCGCACTGCAAATCGATTCGCAGATACAATGGCTTCCTTAGCCTCACTTATCCCACCTTTCACCGAAGACTCGCGACTTTATGTGGCTGTGCAATGATTAGATCAACCATCTCATCTTAGGCAACTAACTTCAATCCATGCTGTCACAACCCATACTCAGGATGAGTGGTATCAACAGATTGTTGATTATCTATCTCATTCGGTGCTTCCTCCAGATCTGACTTCCAATGGTAGAAGATCTTTTATCCAACGCGCTAATCGCTATACTATTCTAGGCGGGATTCTTTACAAACGCGGCTTTGATGGTATTTTGCTTCGGTGCCTCAAAACCCATGAATCATCTAAAGCCATCCAGGAGGTCCATGACGGTATCTGTGGTGGACATTTTAGTGGCTTGGCTGTGGCTAAACGCATCTTACGTTTGGGATATTATTGGCCTTCTCTTAATCAAGATTGTTGTGAATACACTAAGAAATGCGTCAAGTGTCAACAACATTCCAATCTCACACACATCCCTAGTCAAGCTTTGCAACCTACGGCAGATTTGTGGCCTTTTTCGCAATGGGGTCTTGATCTTATTGGTCTCATCAATCCCCGTTCTTCACAAGCATCATCATTCTATCATTACTGCCACCGAGTACTTTACTAAGTGGGTGGAGGCTATCCCTCTTTCTTCAACAAAGGCTAAACCCATAGTTGATTTCGTCTATCAACACATCATTTGTCGCTTTGGTGTCCCACACAAGCTCATCACAGATAATGGTAAGTCTTTCAAGAACGTTGATTTGCAGAACCTCTGCGACGCTTTCAATATCAAGCTTAGTTTTTCTTCTCCATACTATCCTCAAGCTAATGGTCAGGCCGAAGCTTCCAATAAAACTTTGCGTAATATCCTCGCAAAGGTAACTAGTCGAGCTGGTAGGGATTGGCATTTACATATCCCTTTCGCTCTCTAGGCCTATCGGACTAGCATTCATACTCCTACTGGTGCTACTCCCTTCTCTCTCGTCTATGGGTCTGAGGCTGTTCTTCCTTTGGAAGTCCAAATCCCATCTCTCCGTGTTTCTCTCAGAGAATTTGTCTCCGATGAGGACTATCATCAAAATCGTCTAGCACAACTTGAATTATTAGATGAGCGGCATCTCAACGCTCTCGAACATCATCAAGTCTATCTTGAGCGTATCAAACGTGCTTATAACAAGCACTTGCAGCACCGTGACTTCAAAATTGGGGATCTTGTTCTTAAAGAAAATCAAAATGTCACTACACTCGAAAGAAGTCAACGTGGTAAGTTTTCTCCCAACTGGATGGGTAAATATGGGTGCAGGGCTTATCGTTTATCTTCCATGGATGGTATACCTGAAGCGGAACCTCTTAATGCCTTGCATCTACGGCCCTTCTACTGTTAAAATCTATCTTACACAAGCCTAGTCGCAACACAGATCTTTCATCCATCTAAACAACCAGTCATATACTTTCATGGTGATTCGAAACTATGTGGTTCTCCACCTATTGCCTCTTTTACCTTAAAATATGAGTATCGCGGCTCTACTCATTGCATGTTTCTTTTGGATATGTTCCTCCTCATGGTAGGAATACCTTAATCACCACTTCATCTGTCCCAAGTGCTTATCTTAATCGGATCTACTCGGGGCATGAGTGCATGTTCTTTTATGTTCTCTTCCCCTCCATCTGATCTATCTAGGTCTAAACTCAGCTTCTTCCAAAAAGATTTTCAAAAAAAAAAAAAAAAAAAAAAAAGAGATGCTATCCAAAAAGATAGACTGATCCCTTGAAGGACAGCTATCCCTACATTATCAAATGAATCAAAAAGAAAAAATATAGACCATACCCTCGAAGGATGGCTATCATTAAAATTCAAAATACAGACCGCTCCCTTGAAGGACGGCTGTTTCTCAAAGAAATATTCAAGGCTTCTTGCAATTAATCAGCCTTTCAGTCAGTTTATACACTTTTTAGCATCACTGAAAGACTTCCCGCATCGATCAGTCTTTCCATATCAAGCAAACTTCCCGCATTGATCAGTTTGCTTTTCTGCCAAAATCATGAAGCTGAGATTTAAGACCTTTTGTAGATCATATGGAGAATCCTATTTTCCCACTATGGACATGTATTCTGTCCCTTGTAAATTCCGACAAGATACTTACTTACTGTTCCTTTCGTTTCCCTCCTAGATCTGTTTTGCGGCTAGTTAGTGTCAGGTTTATTTTAACCTCATGTAGGGCCTTACATGCATGATATTGTGATTTCCTATCCGATTCTATCTATGGTCGGTTGGGAGTCCAACTTATCATTTTCTTTCTTATCCGAGCATATTTCCTTTATTCCTAGTCAAGGTCGTTTTCATTACCTCCTTGGCTCTCGCAAAGAGTATTCCCCATTATTCTTTGTTTTTCATCTAGTCAAATTGACATTTCACATGTTAATTCAATCAAAATTTATCTTCTATCTAATTTCATCTTATCTATCAAAGCATCTATTATCAACACATGTGGCTCTGGCTATCTATTTTCATCAAAATTAAATTAACATCTCAACCATGCCGAGTACATCAATCACATCTATCCATCTATCCATCAAAACATCTCCAAACTGGTGCATCCAAGTTACACTACATCTATCTATATCCATTTTCCATCAAAATAAAATCCATACATCAATCACATCTATCTATCTATCCATCAAAGTATCGAAAAACTTGTACATCCAAGTTACATTGCATCTATCTATCTCTATTTTCATCAAAATTATATCCACATATCCATATCCATCAAATCACATCTATTTCTATCCTCTATCAGTCTATATCTATCCAATCACATCTATTCATCATCTATCAGTCTATATTTAGATCCATCACAATTATGCTACATCTATCCATGTATATCAAAATCAAACGCATGAGATCAATTATATGACAAATGAAATGATGAATCTATATATACATGTGTGTCTGTACAACAAAAATGGGTGGCTTTCAATCAAGCCATCTATACAATGCCTTCCAATCGAGGCTACATCACTATACAGATACAAAATACATCAATCCCTATATGGTAAAGTCTCGATGCATGGAGGACACTATCTCCTCCACCCTCCTCTGGACCAGGCTGTCTCTCCTGGCCGCCTCCTATCGAGCTAGATGCACCTGCTGCTGGAGGTCTCTGTCCACCTCGATCTCTCCCGGTGCTCCCTCCGCCTGAGGCCCCGCTCGCTGTAGCCGTCGCTGCCCTCCTCCTCGCCCCGTACCGCGGCACATCTGGGGCATGCTGCGCTAAGGCATCCTCATAGTATCTCACCTCAGCAAGGAGAGACTGATATGTGCTCAAGCTCACGGTACCAGGTGCTCGTAATGGTGCTGCTGGTGCTCTGGGGCTGCTTGGTGGTGCTCCTCCTAGGGTCGTACCCTGCGTACCAGACTCCGACATGGCACCTGTCTCCCCATATTTGGCCCTGAGGGCCTCCCTATGTCGAAGGTAGCGATCCCTCTGCTGGATCGCTATATCTCACTCCTGGCGAGCGGTGTCTCTCTCCAAAATTAGGGCATCCCTCTCCTCTGTCAGAGCCCTGATCTCCTCAAGAGCTACCTGATGTGTCTGTGTCAGGGTGGCATGCTCTCCCTCCAGTCTATCCAGCATCGCAGCTATGTCATCCTCGTCGGCATCTATAGATGCCGGGAGATGTCGTGGTAGCTCTGTATCATACCATGCTGCATAACCCTCATCTACCCCTGCGTCATCATCGCTGTCTGTAGAGGGTGGGGCCTCTCTCAATGGATCTGCCGGGATCAAAATTGGCAGATCAGTCTCCCTGCTATCTCGCCTATAAGGCGTGTAGGTGGTCGGCACTGTCTGTACTAAGCCGAACTGTCTCAATACCCGCATAAACGGGACTCGCTCCCACATATCAGGCCTGCGGCCCCTAACCACCCTGCTCCGTCTCAGTGCCACCAAGTGGGCATCCTGACCAGCCCATGTCGGAAATGCCCGATATGGCCTCCAAGATGACCTGATCCGGTGTCAGCGTCCTGAAATGCTCGGTGTACCAATCAGCCGATCTCCCTGTATCCCCAACGGCCATGTCAGCCCGCCATCACCGGAATCCATAATCGATACCTCCCACTGCTGCTGGCATCCAAGGAAGCCCGGATGGCCTGATCACCGCTATATGCTCATATGCCCAGCAATGGAGCACAAAACTGACATCGATACCTGTCCTCCGGCCTGTGGTGTACATCCATAGCTCATGATATATCTGAGCTATCAGGGCATCAGCAAAAGCAAACACCTGCCTGAACTGCAGAATGTCGCAAACGCAGTCTAATAACAATAGTGGGAATCTCCCACCTCCTGAATCTGGCAGAGCAAAATAGGATATGGCCATCTGAATCAGCACTATCCGTCTGCTCCGGGACTGTCCTGTCTATACTGTGAGGCTATCCGCACTGCCCCAGGACACTATCTCTGAATCATCTGCCCTGTCTCTATATAATCGAACTAGGGCCCTCTGCTGCTGCTCTCGTGGTGTAATCTCGATCGGGTCCCCAGTGATCGGCAGTCTCAGAATCCTGTATATGTCCTCATGGGTGATGGTCATCTCACCCGTCCTGAACCAAAACGTGCACGTATGGCTGTCCCACCGTCGCACTAGTGCCCGCATCAGCTCTACATCTCGCGGCACTCGTCTGTAATATCTAAAGCCCCCGAGCCCGGCTAACTCTAGATGCCGCCAATCTGCATCAGTCACATCCGGGAGAATAGTCTCCAGTAACTCGGGAATAGCATCCCTCATGTGTAGAGCCTCTCGTGCCTGCACCCACGACATCAAGAGCAATATTAGTCTCGTATTTACCCAAATCACATCCAAAACAACAACAAAAATCTAATCTATTCCAATCGGCGTCGATTGATAAAATCGGCGTCGTTTATTTCTAGTCGACGCCGATTAATATCAATCGACGCCGATTAATATCAATCGACGCCGATTATACCAATCGACGCCGATTGACTGTCTGGACATAAATCGGACCCTGGCCTCCCACAAACAAAAAAAAATCAAACAAAAAAAAATCAAATGCAACGGGTTCAAGAAGAACCACTTACCCCAGGTCGTGTCCTCCTGCGCTTCTGACCGCTCCCAGAGGCTTCCATGGTGCTCAAATCTAAATTCTGACTCTCTCTGAATCAATCGTCACGATGAAAATAAATCGTTTACGTTTTCCGTTCGCATATTTATATGCGCTACGTTTGGTCGGCGCCGATTTTGTTGATCGACGCCGTTTATCTTGGTCGTCGCCGATTACTGTGATCACCGTCGATTTTCCATGTCTGTTTGCCATAGTGTTGATGCTTGGCTTATTTATCCATCTGATCATTGTTTTGTGCTGAATATTGCCTTTCGGCGCATCTTTTCGATATCACCGTCTATTTCGGGTTTTGTTCCCTTTGCGTGGGACACTCGTACTTTTTGGCAGCTTGGAGTTAAACGGGTCTGTAGGCACTAACGTCGTCTGCTTTGCAGACCGTCTAGTTGTCCCTACCAATGTGTCTCTCTTTAGATGCTGACTATTTTGCAGTTCTCCTTACACTCATGGGTCTGTAGGTATTAACGTCGTCTCATGAGGAGACCGTCTAGTTTTCCCTACCAATGTGAGTTCCTTAGGTTGCTGCCTTTTTATTTATTTTTGTGCATCATCAATGATCAAATCTACTCCAGACATCCGACTGGGGCATCCTGCGTTTTCATCTACCTCTTTCAAACTTGGGATCGTCTGTTCTATCACCCATCCCATCCCTAGTTTGAGGGGGATCACATCATCATACATTCTTCCCTTCTTCCATCTCTTTGTTTTTGTCTCATAACCTTGCTTATCGCAAGTTACTTGACAAAAAGGGGCAAAATGTAGACACTTAAAATTGGTTACTCAATTTAGTGTCCCTCACATTCGTTTACCTGCTTAGGTAACCTGGGGCACGTTTACGTCACCGCTATCCCCTTGGGATATTATCCGATTTGTGGTTTAAAAATCTATCCTAAGTTTAATTCACCCCATTGTATCTTACCCGTGAGTAATTAAATATTAAATATTTAATTACACCTCTTCCCATGTATCCTAATCACTTATCTACCCCAAATTTATTCTATCTATGTATCACCCCTATTTTCCTCTTCCCCAAGCGGGATATTTCCCGTATTAGGGGTAATTCTCATCTTTCTAGAAATCGTTCATTTTGGCCATCTCGGGAGTCTGTCCCGCGATCGGCGCCGACCTATACGGTCGGCGCCGATTTTTTAGGAGCGGCGCCGATTATAAAAGCAAGTCCAGAACTCAGTTCTAAGGACAGAAGGACACACGACGAAAAAGGACGCGCACGAACAGAGAGAGACAAAGAGACAGATCGCGAAAGAGACACAGGTTGTAAGAAAGAGAGATCTTTTAGCATCAAGTGTATCAAATGAGATCGGATCCTGTCCGAATCAATCCCTGAGAGGAGCACCGTTACTCTGCTCCTATCATATCAACATCGCACGTATCCATCGATCCTCTGGTGACTCTGTTCCAGTATCTTACCGACTTTCACACATCCAGCAGACGTCGACTATCTGTCCATCACTTTCCAATTTCCGAATCTTCTTGCACTGTCCCTGATCAACTGATCTACTTTCAGTCGACGCCGATCTTATACAGTCGACGCTGATTCTTCATAGTCGACGCCGATCACATCAGTCGACGCCGATCCTTATTAATCGACGCCGATCATCATGCAGAAGCAGTAAAAGGACACAGGTAACACAAATCTAGCTTTATTTCATAGTTTCCTGTTTTCTGTAGCTTTCTGTCTGTTGTTTAAATTCGTTTCATTACTATAATCAGAAAATCTAGTCTTATATGTACATCTTCTATCATGTATGCTTCTCTACTTAATTGAAAACGTGGACTGACATCCACCGAGGAAGCTTATCGCTTCCCGGACCCGCTTCTTGGGCAGTCCACCTAAATATCTTTTAACGCCATCTTTTTCTGTCAAGCATTGGTGTCTTGCAGGTTACTCGGATCTATTGTGCGAATTGCTCGTGTGCGCCCGTCTTATCTACATCAACCTCCTTATCCGTCTACATCTTCGGATCTTGTCCATCAGGTATCAATTTCATTGGAGTTTTTCAGGGTTTTTGTGTTTAGTTTGGTGCATTAACTTGGACAGGTAACAAGTGTGAAATCCTTCATCTACATAACTCTTATCAAATCCTTAAATTCTTAATTTTTAAACTTATTTTCCTTAAAAAAATAAGTATGGTGCTTATTTTGGAAACATTCACATTTATTAGTATTATCATCTTTCAATCATTTTTATCCCCATTACATCTCACAAGTCAATAAGTAATGTTCTATATTAAAATACCCATCATAAGGTTATGAAATGACTTTGGGGTTAGGATATAATGAGCCATATTTCCTCCTATTTTTAGCTGGATTCTTTGATTGATTTGTGTAGTAGTATAAGTTAATATACTATTCAATATCAAACTCAATGACACACTCAAATTATTATTAATCACACCAATGTTTTCTCTTGCCTCACATAATTTATTATTTCCCTCTTATTCTTATGAATAATCATTTCTATATTCTACAAACTATAGAAAAATTACTCGAGTATTTTAGACTCACAAAACTTGTATTAATGCACTCCCCACTCTTTTGTATATTTCCACTAAAAGTGAGTATGCATAATTAATTCTTACTCAATGAAAAGGTATCAATTCTCTATCGAAATCAAGGGACATATATCCTAGAAGAGGGATAATATCATCTTCTACTATTCTATGTGGATCTAGTATAATTTATTCATAGTGGACTAGTTTTTCTATGCAATAACATTGTCTCCATGATGGATTTTATAGGTCTAGAACCAAATTCTTCACAAACCTAGTTCTAACCACCTCTAATCCCCTACCTTCATTCTCTTTTTCTATTTAGTAGGTTATTTAGTCACCTTTTCAGTTTCACAATCAAGGTCTACACCTCCTTGTGAACCCTATTGGTCACTTTGGTTTTCTCCTTTGGTCTTCTCATAGTTTTATTTAGGAGGTTCCTTTCCTCCTTCCTTTTATATTTTTCCTACTCTAATACTACTCATAATTGGTTTAACATTTCCCTAATAAAATTTGATCTTCCCCATCTATTGCGTTATCTAGCTTATCTTTTTAGTCTTTCTAGTATTCTCTTATCTTGTCTCTGTCATCCTCCTTATACCCTTTAAGAGTCAAATTTGATTCTATAACTTTCCCTTTCACCCCATTCTTTTATAGATACATCCCTTATATGCTAACCCAAATATTCCATGTCACACAAAAGTTACACCATGGCCTTTTCCATAGCTTAACTTTTGAATAAGAAATGGTTTTTCTTAACAATGTTTTGTCATTATCAATAAGCGAAATGTGCTTTAACATAATCAAATGAATAAAATGTTTGGATAAAATTTTTAGTTATATACTTTTCAATAGTGGTATTCATCTAATGATCTACAACTTAGGTCCATGTAACATCTAATTTGTGTAATTTTTTAATATTTTCATTTGTCGATTTGTATTATTATTTGTTTTCATACATAAAATGATAATATTATAGTCAATATAACCATGTGACTAACTAGTATGGAAGCTTTCACTAGAATATATCATGAATGTCTCCATAGATATGATCTAACTAGATTATTTCAATACGAGTTCCTACTACTATCTCTTCAACTTCCATAAAACATTTCATTTTTTCTCATAACCATCATTCCAAATACCTTTTTCTAGGTATCCATCTTAAAATTTTCAAGATTCGATAATGAAACCATTATTATTAAAGGTCACAAGATCATGACATTAAAAACATGCAAAAAATTATAGTGCGGGATAAATTCACATTAATTAGATTTAATCAATACACAAAAGATATAATTGAGCTTAACCAAGATTGCATAATAGATATAAAACTAAATCAATTCAAGGAAGATAAAGATAATATATAGGAATATAAAAAATAAAATAGAATAAAATTACTAAATTAGAACTTAAACATAATTCGAATGGAGTGATGGATTTAATATCAATTCAAATCAAGATCAACCTTTTGCACAATGCACATACATGATTTTATTCAATATGAGATGACTTTTAATCCAACGGTCCCTTATTCTTTCGAAAAAGAGGTTCTTCACATTCTTTATCTATACTTAAATATGATTAAATATTCTATATTTTTTCTTATATGGACTAGGCATATACATTATGATTTCACTATATAAAAATATATCCATGTCGTCTTATAAACCCTATACACTCCTAACAAAATATCATGATAAAATTATTATCATTATTTATACCTCAAAGGAAAAAATTAATATTAAGTTAATATCTTTAAAATATAATCCTAATCCTCCATCATCTAGTGTGAAAATAACTACTATTCGTACATCTACAATACCTATTTAATTGAGGGAAATTAGTCCTCTGTTTTACATTGTTTATATGATTCTTCCTATGACCAATACTATTCCTACATATCCAATATACAATCATAGTGCCTCACATGCTTCTTATTATAACACATGGGCTATCGAATCCCTTGTTCATACTTTTAATGATAAAATTATACATTTATAATAAGGTGCATCGACTTCTTCTCATGTTATGTATTCAACTGAGTTGTTACATTACTCAATTACACCTAAATTGGATTCTTACCATTTTCCTATCATGTTTTTCCCTCATATGATCCCTATGTATGTTGGAAAGGGTGATCATGAAGATAACATTCAAACATTTCATGTTACTTCCTTGGAATACTATTCAAATTATACATTACTTACCAAGATCTTCCCTCGAGTCTCAAATATTTTTCCTTATAATGGTTTTATAATTTACCCATGCATTCTATTCATAAGTTCACTCCTTGGCTCATAAATTTCTTACAAAATTCTCTATCAATATTAAATACAAAGTATATATGCTCAAATGGATAAAATAAGACAATATTACAAAATATTATAAATGATTATTTTCTATCCTATAAAAGCACACTTTATTAAGAAGAAAATTATTTTATAAAAATAATTTATAGGATCTTTTTATGTAGAGAATTCTTATGCCTATACAAGAGTCAATTATCTTTGACAAATTCAAATCCTTTGACCATATTTGTCACACTTTGAATGAACATGAAGGTAAGATTTTCAACATGAACAAGATCAAATATGTTGTGAAACCTCGTACAATTTATAATCTAAAGTTTCAAGGAAAACTATTTCTTATCATAAAAATAATGATGAAATGTCCAAAGTTAAAACTATTGTTAATGATATATCCTAACCCACAAATGGATAGTTGTTACCTTATCGGGAACACTTCACACATTTTGATTTGGTGCACATCTTTTTGGAAGTAATATGATTGGTGTAACTATAACATAGATAATGGGTGTCTAGTTCAAAGCACAACAAATGGGACACAAGGAAGTTCATCAACTAGACCATAGGTCATGACAACATGCTCGGGAGGATCAAGACAACCACCACACGAGAGAAATCTATGTGGTGGATTAGGTTTTGAGTCGACACCACTCCAAAGATACGGACCATAACTTCCTCCATTACAACCATAACCTCAAAGAACCATAATAGAAAACATCTCAATTTTTCTTTGAGATGTCTGTTCACTGATAGAGTACTAAGGTGTGGAGGATACAACGGAGCATGTGCACAAGTGTGAATTTTTATGGATAGATAAGGACATCATAACCCCCGATAAAAGGAAAGTGTTTTTACCACTCGAACTTCAAGGGTGCACACACGGTTTGTATAGAAAGTATGATTCACATAAGACTACAGTGGATTATGATGTGTTGTGTGCTATATTTTTGGTTGAATTCAACATCCTTGAGTTTCGAAATAGAGTATCAACATTCTAAAGTACATCAAGAAAGTTTTTATGAAATTATAAGGGAGTGTGATGTGCATTTTAAAACTTTATTATCCAAGATATCTTATGAAATTCATCCGATCGAACATGACCAATGGTTTGTTGGGGGCTTGCTTGACTCCATTTCAAAGGGCCTTATCATATAATAAATTTAATGATCTACACAAGGCCTTAGAAACATATATGTACATTGAAGGTGTTAGGAGTGCGAGATACAAGAGTAAACCCTTTTCTTGATGCATAAATAATGGTTATGGATAAATAGTTGGAAAATTTATCTATCAATTTAGCATATGAGATGTACATTGGGTTATGGTGCATCAATTGCGATGTGGATAGGCATACTAAGTATATTATCCATTTAGGAAGGTGTAAACATTGTTACAGTCTTGTGATATTTTCCACAAGAAGCATGATGTCTTGAATTTCCCCCTTTTACAACACATAATATTAAAGAACGTCTCTATGTATTGCAATATCTATGATACACATACCTATGATACAACTAATTGTTATTTGATTGACCATGTTGGTGTCCATTTTGATCCTCTATGCTTTTTCCCTAATTTTCCTTTCACTCTACACTTCCTGAAACATTCCCTATAGTTTTAATGGGTGAAATGAAGTTGCTGCCTCTGCTCCCATGCCTTGATTCATTTGAAAAATCATTTTCCATGCCTCATTTGTGAAGAAACACCCATGCATGCCTTGTTTGTGCCCTAATTTTTCCAAATCTTGGGCTATGCTGTGTTTTCCCTCTTGCCTAATCGTGAAAAATCAAATTTGTTTGTTTCATGAGTACATGTCTTCAAAAACCCTTCCCCATGGTCAAAACTTGCAAAAATCAACTTCACCTTGTTTTTTGAGCAAAAAATACATCACCCATGAAGAGAAAATCGAATTCGGGCATCTCAGGAAAACTCTATGTTTTTTTATGGTCATACGGGTGTCATTTAACTATCAAAATTAAGCTCAAAATTCTTCTCATACGTGGCCACTTCTAGTTGGACAAGTATTGGCGGGTTTCTTTGAAAAACTTAGTCATTTTTGGCTTCGGAAAAATTCAAAATTCCCCCAACTCCACGAGAGGACACATGTCATGTTCTTATGCGAAGGTGGAGTGGGAAGCCGAAGGGAACTTAGGAATTTTTACCTTTTTGGTGAAGGGGAAAAATAATGAAGAGAATCTGCTGGGTCCAAATTAGAGTAGGAGGTGGACACATGGCAACATAGTGGCAAAGCGGGAAGTACGGGCCATGGAAGGAAAAGGGAACTTTTTCCCTTTTGGTCAAAAAGGCCTAAGGTGAAATTTCAAAGTGCGGCCCCGTGGCCAATCTCAGGTGGACGTGTGTCCATAAAAAGGTTAGAGGGAAGTGCGGGCTGCGGAAGAAAATGGGGAATTTTTCCCTTTTTGGCAAAAAGAGTTAAGACAAAGAATTAAGCCACGGGCCCATGAATGAGCCACAGGGAGACACATGGTAGGCAGAGCAGGTCAATGGACCAATGGAAGAAAAAGGAAATTTTTCCTTTGGCTAAAAAAGGGAGTTAACATGAGAATTGAGCCCATAGATTTTAGTGATAGAGAAAGCGACATGTGGCAAGGGAAAAATTAGAGGCATGGGACCTGCGGGGCAAAAGGTGAAAATTTTCCAAAATTCAAAAAGGGTCAAAATGTGCAGAATTGGACCATGATCCCAATGGGACCCACCATGTTCCATGTGTCATCACCAAAATTCAAGGGCGGAGGGGTGGAGAAAAAGGCCAATTTTTTCCATTTTTCCAAAAATTTCAAAGGTCAAAAGGTGAGCTCGAATTGATTCCCAATCATATTTTGACACGTGGAGGGCCTAGATTGAAGGTTAAAAATTAGATCAAGGGTAACTGTACATTTTCATTTTTGGCTACATTTTTTTCTCCAGAAACTTGGAATTGTGAATTTTGCATCAAATTTCATCAATTTTTTGGTGATTCCATGTCATTTCGGCCTTCTAGGATCATTGGAATCGGTTTCATGACTCAATTTGCAGATTTGAGGTGTTTTTGAGATAAATTTTACTCATGCCCGTGTAAAACGTGAAATGTCAAATTATAAAGTTGCAAAACCAAATTGGAAAAGGATAAGATGAAATAATGAGAGGATGAGGGTCCTGCATGCCTTGAGGATGAAAATCATGCTCCATAAAGGATAATGATATGAATATTTGTAATGATTTAGTCTTTTTAAACACCTGACAACTCTCATTGCAAATTTTTTAAATGTCATTTTCAGTGAATCATGGCAAAGATAAGTACAAACTTGATCCCTTGGCATATTATTTTCTTGGGAAAGAATGCTCCAATGTGGCAAGAGGTATATACTACATTTTTTGAGAAATGCAAAAGGTCGAGAATTTGAAAATCATGAGAAAATTTTGAGAAAAATATCATTTTCTGAGAAACCCACCAAAGAACCAGGTTAATTTCTCTTGTGTTAGATCTTCATGTATGTGAGTTGGTGAAAAGTGTATAGCGATCACACAGCTCTGAGATTGTTTACGAAACTCTCCCCCGTTGATGAATCTAATAAGCTTTTGAGTTAATCTATGTTTTTCTAAGAAATATGATGTCTGTTATCATTTTTAAATGCCTACGATAGTTTTCATAGTTCTTGTTGCAATCTTGCATTGAAAATCTTTGGAAATCACACCGAATCTCCATTTCTTGTTGATAGTTTAGTGGCATTTTCAATCTCATATTCAAGAGCCTTCATCTCGATAAAAGATAAAAAATTTAAAATCACTTTACCTTCCTTGATCAGAGAGGTTACTTGTAATCCTTTGGGGGTACCTTAGGCATGATTTGATCAAGGATTTTTGTGTTTAATTGGGTTCTTTACTTTAAGATTTTGTGGTGAGTTCTCAAAGATTGTGTGAAGAGTGCAACCTAGGCTTCCATTTATGCATCTTCTGGTTGAAAGAATATCTTGATTATTTGAAGCATTTTATCTGATAGTTGTTCAAGTATTGTAGAGGTTGTCAAAGGTCTGATATATCCAAGTTTTTCTTGTCAATGCCCCACCAAAAAATTCATTCAAACAAACTAATCCTACCCATACTACCCCTGCATTGCATTGTGTGTCAACAAAATAATCTAACCCATCTACAAAAATGCACAAGGAAAATCAGGATTATACAATGTCTTCAGTAACCCTTTCCTTGCATTGAAAATATCTCCATAATCTGGGAGTGACAACTTGTGAAATTCAGATTTGGAGTGTTGATCATATTTTCCTAAGTCCTTTTCATACCATTTGCATAAATTGAGGGGTGTCTTCATATCCTTCACCATTTGGGGGTTACAATATAAGTTCTCTTACCTTGGTTGAAAGGAACAACCTAAAATTGTGAGGGTCGATCATATCCTTTCAAAGTGCTATCCATCTCTCCATAATTTTACGTGCTAGTTAGATCACTTCCCCAGCTACAAAATGACATATATCAAGATCTATCTACCTTCAAGCTTCATGTCATATTTCTGATGCTACTCAGACTGAAAAGGAGAACAAATTTGGGTACCAACACCTTCTGGTGCCATTTCTGGGGATTATTTTGGATTCCTAGGAACTAATTTGTGTTGTTGAGATTGGTTTGTTGATTCATTACCAGTCCATATCTGTTTAGCTTGATTAACAACAATGACACTTTCTGGTGCCATTTCTAGGGACATTATTCAATATTTCAGTATTTTAGATCCCTGGTAATACTTCTTGTGTGATTTATGTGCAATTACAAATCTGAGTATCATCTTCTAATTAGATTTATAAGATTGGAATGAAGAGTAGAGTTCTAGGTTTGATATTCTCTTAGTTCAATATGATCCATGTGCATACATATTTGAGATATTTGAATGCATACCAAACCCTGGTAAAGTCCCTTGCAAATTCTGCATGCAAATACATTGTTGAAGCATCATTTTATAATCAGATTTGTAAGGATTAAGTGAAGATATAAGTTCTGCCTACATTTTTATCAGTTTCAAGTAGTTTTTACACTTCATTAGCATTTGTGGTTGATAGATTCAAGAAGAAAGAAGGTCTGATCTATAAAGTTTGGAAATATTTTCAGTGTTGGTAGATATTTGATAGAGTATTTAGTGCATTTGCACAACTAGGGTGAAAGTCCTTAGTGGCGACTCCATGTTGTTCTGATCTTGATAAAGTACCAGTGTCTTGACCTTTCTGTCATTTACTTTTGTGTTGCTAATCTCTGTAAAACTGGAAGGAAGAAGATCTCTCTTCCTTAAAGACTCTACTAAGAAGTTGTTTACAGATTCAAGAAACTTAGAGTTGGAAAGGAGAAGAGTTTGGAAAGTTGTTAAAGGTTAGACATCAGGAAAAGATATATCCATAGGTGAGAGAGATCAACCTTTGGTAGAGGATTATCACTCTTCTTCAAGTGATTCTGATTCAAGCAATCCTCTCATAAACTTGTTTTCCTTAGCTAGTGAAGGTCCTTCTGTTGTACCTGGTAAGTTCCTTCTTCAATATGCACCTATGTGTTTCAATCCTAATAAAATTTTCTAAGAAAATCAACATTTAGAGAATACCAGTCTTGTGAATCACATTCTTGAGCCTCGAGGATCTTGCACTCCTCATCATCTTGTTTCACCTCCAAGATCACCTCCACCAAACAATATGGCTCAACCTAGACCTCTATTTGTTGTTAACACCTTTGGTCCTATAGAATTTAGAGGAATGGATGGTTACCCAAATGTTGTCCCACAAGATGTCAGAAATAGATTGCCAAAATTCCAAGGTAACAATGCAATAACTAGTGATCAACATCTCAAACTTTTTGTTAACATGATGGAATATTTCAAGATAGAGTTTGAAGATGTGTATATTAAGTTGTTCATTCATACATTAGAAGAGGATGCTAGGGATTGGTACAAGGCTTTACCTGATAATTCTATTGATTCATGGACTGAAATGAAGAATGCATTTAGATTGCAATATGGTGACAAGATTGATCCTAGATTTCTCTTGTCTGAATTTGAGAATATCAAGAAGAACCCCAATGAATTAGTCCATGACTTTAACACAAGGTTTAACAAAACTTTGAGAAGGCTACCTGTTAATCTGAGGCCTTGTGATGAGTCTTGTTTAATCAAATATGCATATGCATTTGATAAGAAGGCAGCCTATTACTTAAGAGACAAGAACCCTACCAATCTGAGACAAGATTTCACCATGGCACTTCAAATTGAAAAAAATATCATGGCTGTTGGGAAACCTCTTAAGAGAGATGGTGTAAAATTGATAAACCTTGAAAAACCTCAACCTAGTAAGGGTGTTGATTTAGAAGAGGTTGAGAAAATTTGGCAAGAGCTGTCAAAGAAATCTCATATAAATTGGCAAGAGATGAGAAGAGAACTGGGCGGACTTCACAAGGTCACCAAGAGCAAAAAAACCATGACAGATTTTTCAATCATCCTAGAGGTGATCAAAGGGCAAATGATAGAGGGAAAGGACCCATGGGGTCTATGTTAGTGCAAATCAGCAGCACCCCTAAATGTTGATCGAATTTCTAGTTTGACATTTTGGACATCCAATGTGATTGCACAACATTGAATCTTTTCCCCAAGTGTGGGACTTGTAAAAATGGGAAAAGAATCTCTAGGTTAGAGGCTAGTTCCTAAACTCCTCTTATCAGGTATATGCATGAAATTTGCATAGGCTTAAATTCCTAATTCCTACTCTAAATTCCAAGGGGACAGAGATAGGGAATGCAAAAAAAAAATGAGACTAATGTTGATAAGGTGATGCACCAAGGGAGTAGTAGACACCTGCTACTACAAAACATACACAGTCCAGGAGGAAATACAACACAAAACATGCACAAATTTCCAAAATGTGATGAGAGGTTAGGAAAACAATGATAAACATATGAAAGGATTGAGAAAAATTTTAATCACAGAGCATATATTATCATTCCAGGTCCAACACAGTGCATTACAATGACCAAGAGGCAAAAGAGGTGTTGTATTTACATGGAAAGGTAAAAATTTCCACAAATTTTGCAAAAAAGGAAGAAAAAGGGAAGTTGAAAAGCTAAGAGAGTTCCTCCTTTTTTAAAAATGAACCCATTTTGGCTTTTATAATGCAAGAAATTAACCCAAGAGAGAGAAACACACGAAAATGTGAGAGGAGCTTCAACCACAGACCAAAATGCAATAAAATAGCATGGTCATCCTTAAAGGTCCATTCCCTGACATTTTTCACCATGTTGGGAGAGAGTGTGAGCCATTCTTCATTTAAAATGGTGGTTGAAATGTCATTTCTGTTGATTTCCATGTGCCAGAGGTGTTTTCAAAATTTATCTCTCCAAACTCCATCAAAATAAAAATTTATCCTAGAATCATGTAGAGAATTTCACTAGATTTCCGTTGATATAAAGAACGTGAAAAATAGAGCTCTGGATTGAAAGTTATGCACATTTGAAAATTTAGGGCAAAACATGGCCAAAACGGGATGGCGGGCCGAAAATTTGAAATTTTCCCACTTTTTGCATTTGGAAATTTTTCCCAAAAATATCCATGCTCCACCACTCCTGGTGCCATGTGGCACATTCTGATTAGATGCGGGCCTTTTGCGCTTCATTTTCCACCGTTTTGGCCATTGGAAAATTTTCCAAAAATTCTCCACGGCCGATGACCTGAGGACACATGGTGTGATATGATTCGTTGCGGGCCTCTATTTTCAAATTCTCCACCTCGCCTTTCCCATTTTCCCTGACGAGACGCGTGGCAAGATCCCATTGGACATGGGCCTTCTTGCTCATTTTTCCCCACGGGATTTCCTTGTGTTTTTTTTTCGCCATATGGACACGTGGCGTGATTTGATTAGCTCAAGTTTTGGGGGGCGGGCTCTCCCTTTCAATTTTTCCTTCGACTTTGCTTTGGGAAAAATTCCTAATTTTCCCCTATGTTCCGCCGGTCTTGGGACACGTGGCAAACTCCCATTGGATAGTGGGCCTTGGGGAAAACATTTCTCTTTGCGCTAACCTTTAGGAAAACTTCCCAATTTCTCCCCGTGGCCGAAGCTCCGACCCCCTTGAGACATGTGGCAAGCTCCCATTCGCTCGAGGGTCTACGGGCTAAAATTTCTCCTTTCCTCTCACCGAAACACTTTTCCAAATTTTCAATTTTATCTCCACCATCCATGAGTCCTTTGGCCTAAGGACACGTGGCACAATGGGATTGGATGTGAGCATGGCGTCAAAAATTTGGTTTGTGTCAACCCTTAGGAAAATTTCCTAATTCCTTCCCCTTGGACACGTGGTGAGCTCCCATTGGATGGCGGGCCATCGGGCGAAAATTCCTTCTGAAACCTTGCCAAACATTTGGTAAAATTTCCAAGTTTACCTCCTCCTCCCCCTCCTCCGAGGACACGTGGCGTCATCTTATTGGCTCGGGCTTTTCAGGGGAAAATTTCCCACAAAAGCTCCGCCGAGCCATAACTTCAAAAATACATGGAGTTAGGAAGAAAACTTTACCTTTCTAGAAAGATGAGAAAAATCTCTATCCAATGGTGCCATTTCCAGAAGGTCTTTAGTGCCTAAAAGAAAAAAATTATGACTGAGGCACAAGAGAGGGAAGAATGAAGGGAGTTAGCCACAAAATGAGCAAGGGGCTCATTTTGGATAACAGTTTGTAAATAGACATCCTCAAGCACATGAAGGGAGAGTGTTACCCGATCCCTTAACTACTAGGGTTGCTTCGTTTAAGAAGTTCCTGATATTTATTGGTGTGATAGGTGTTTTTACCCCATCCTCCATGTGAAGAGGACTAGTAAGAAGGAGAAGCTAATAATGAGGAGCAACATCTAGTGAAGTAATAAGTGCTAGGACTGCTACAACTTTTTGGGATTACATCAAATGGGTACAAGTCTTTCTTCCCCCTCATACTCTTGAAGTTGATGTGGTGCAAGCTTTTGAAATTCCTAAAAATGACTTTGAATACTTAATAGCTTTGATGATTAAGAAGTATGATGGTGGTATTCCTTCATAGGAAGATAGACAATTGTTGATGAATTCTTTTGTAGCTCAAGAGAAAGATTATAACACTATAAGAAAAGTTGTTAAAGGAGTTGGGCCTCGAGCCAAACCTAAAACACCCTTGCTCACAAGCATTCCCAAAGAATTTCCTAGAGAGAAACACTTTCCAAAATATTTGTTGTCCTAAGTAAAAATTACAGTCCTCCTTATGCCCAAGCTTCCAAGAATCCCTTGGCATAAAATGAATCAGCTTGTCTCCCTTCCAATGTTGCTTTGCCAAAGAGTGTTCCCTATGACATATCCCAAGTATTGAGCCAAATCAAAGTGAGTGTTCCAATCATTGAGTTGTTTAGGATTCCTGAGCATAAGAAGAGAGCATTTGAGTACTTGGGGTTGAAAGAGGAGAAGACTACTCCAGGAAGAAATATAAATGTTATTGAAACTCCTCCTCAAATCATTGTTGACCTTGAAACACCACCAGCAGTAGAAGATCTTGGAGAGACACCTAAGGTATATTTTGGGACATCCTTGGTTGATTCCCAATTGAATGTTGATCCATTCTTCACAACTTTTATCATAAAGGATAGGCTACTTCACAATTGTATGTTTGATTTTGGTGCATCATGTAATGTCATACCTCTTGAAGTCATGAATGAGTTGGATATAAAAGTGATAGTAGCCTATGGAAAATGTACTACCATGGACTCAAGAGAAGTTTTGGTTGTTGGTTGTGTGAAGGGTTTGGTAGTGTAGCTTGCATCTTATCCCGGGAGGAATTTAAAATTGAATGTTGTAATTGTTGATTGCCCTACCAAATGGGGTATGTTATTGTCAAGAAAGTGGGCTACAAGCATTGAAGGGAGTGTCCAAATGGATATGTCTTTTCCACCATTCCCATTAAGGGCAACCTTGTCAAGCTCTATGGAGAAAAGAAAATGTTGCATCTAATTAAGGAGCCAAACAATGCTTATTATGAAGTATTATTTGTTGATGTTGATGTTGATAATTTTATTGGCTTTGCTGATGGAAAAGAACACAAAATGGATCAGTCAAAGTGCCTTGAGCAGGTATGTTCTCCTTGGACCTTGCTATTTGATGGAGCTTGCTCCAAATTTGGAAATGGTGCTGGGGTAATTATGATTTCTCCTAGCTTGGAAGAGTTTGTTTTTTCCTTCAAGCTTAATTTTGAATGTACTAACAACATTGTTAAGTATGAATCCTTGTTGTTGGGTATGATGATTTCATGGAAATATGGTGTCAAGGACATCATTGCAAAGGGATATTCGAGTGGGTTGTCAAACAAATAATAAAATTGTATGCTACAAAAATCAGTGGATGAAGTAGTATAAGCATACAAATCTGGGATCTAATTGACTTCACTAATTTTTCAAATGGATACAAATAGATGAATCACTTTGTAAGCATACAAATGGATACTAATTTTTCAATAGTTTGACTTCATAGTCATAGTGAAGCCTGGTAAAAGTAACTTAGGACATGACCAATTGTCTAGGATTAACACTAGAGAGGATGCACATAACATTAAAGACACTATGCTAGATGCAAAAATATTCAAATTGCACCACACATTAACATATTTAGAAGACACTGCAGTATTTTTGTACATTGGACTTGTTCGAGAAGGAATGAAGACATTAGAAAAGAAATAACTTGATATTCAATTTTTTCCATATCGGATGATTAAGGGAGACCTATATAATATGGGTCGAGATGAGGTCTTGTGTAGATGTGTTCTAGAGCATGAGTTTTAAGCCATTATGGAGGAATCACATGAAGGAATCACAAGAGGAAAATATGTAAGGGAAGAAACTACACACAAGATCTTATTAGCTTGTCTATGGTGGCATACATTGTACAAAGATACCAAAGATTTTGTCAAATAATGTTATCAACTGCTAGAGAATTCAAAATCCTGTGAATAGAGATGAAATGTCATTAAGGCCTATAGCAAGCGCATAACCTTTTGAAAAATGTGAAATTGATTTTGTAGGACCTATTACACCACCTACACGTAGGATTAGGGTGCACTACATTATAACATGTATTGAGTATTTGATAAGGTGGGAAGAGGTTACACCTATAAAATATTAAACAACAACAACAAAAACAAGGTTACTTTGAGAAAATACTATCACCAAGTATGGATGTCCATTAATCCTAACCAGTGATAAAGGAACTCATTTTCTAAATGAGACCATTATAATTTTATTGGTAGAGTTTATGGTGGCTCTTCATAAGTCTACCCCTTATCACCCTTAGGAAAATGACACTGTTGAATCTTTCAACAAAATATTAAGATAGAAATTAAAAAATATATGTGCTGTTGGAAGAAAGGATTGGGATGATAAGGTATCATCCATGATTTGGGAATATAAAACAACCTATAAATGATTGCATAAGGCCAAATCCTTTCAGTTGGTATTCGGCATAAGTCAATACTACCTATGGAATTTATTTTTTTCTTGCTGCATATTATTTGCACATGTGGATTAGATGATGAACATGATGTGGATGAGCATGTTGAAAATTTGATACATTGGATGAGTGGTGCGTCATTGTGAAGTGGAGTCAAAAGATAGAGAAGGCTCGATAAAAGGATTTACATCATAGGAAAATCAAGAACAAGTATTTTATAGTTAGTAATGTGGTAATTCTATATGATTCCAAGTCTACACGCCATCCGTAAAAATTTGAAATTCCTCTAGTTGGGACCCTTTGTAGTGACCAAGATACTAAAATCAGTGCATGCCAATTAAAATCACTAGATGAAACCATATTTCCCGATTAATTCAATGGTAGTAGGCTAAATCCATACTATAAATAAGCTTCCTTTATGTTTTTATAAGGTAGTATTTCCACTTAGATTAGATTTCACTTTCAAGTTATTTTTGTTTGTTTTGTTGTAATAAGCATGTTCACGTGCAAGAGCTGATTACTACTTATTAAGTTCATGCACGGAGGACCACACATACTTTTAGTGTGGTATGAAACAAATATGATTGTGCACAAGAGGGACTATGTGATGGTAGTATTTGTATTAGAGTTTTTCCAGTGGTGTGCATGATAATTTTCAAATGAGGGTGCTTAATGGATATGAACTTGGTATGTGTGAAAGAAAAGAAAGGTGTTGCAGGTGTTTAGGAATGATGGTGTTTAATGGGAATTTATCAGATTAGGAAACCACATGAGTAAAATTTTGTGAATTGTAACATGAGGGAGGAAGAATCAGTGTAGGATACTTAGTGTACGGTGAAAAGGAATATGTTTTACAACATAGGGAAGTATGTGTAAGGATGATTGTAACCAGAAAGTAGTGGTGCACCGAGAAGGTTACAACTATTGTGCCTGAAGAAATTTGAAAAAGCATGGAAAATTAAAATTAAAGTTTAATGGTTGGAGAGGTGGTAGGTGAGGAGAAATTAATGTGATAAAAATTTGAAAAAATATAAAAGGAGTGCATGTGAGTTCATTCTTACCTTGTATATTGAAGAGTTGAAGCGATTAAAAAGAGACTAAGTGCAAGTTACATAAAAAGATTGCGTGAAGGAGAAAAATAAGAAAAACCAAAGTAACATTCATGTGGTGTGAGTTATGAGCTCTTTTAGTTAAATTAAGAGTGAAATAAGAAGGCATGGAGGTACGAGATACACAAAATTTGGGGTTTAAGGGCTTTAATTTGTAAAACTAGGGTTTGAAGAAAAGAGAAATCACGAACTCTATGTTGCTTAACTAGGTCACATGGTTGTGAATCATAAACTAGATAACAAAGTAGATTAGTGTAAAGATTTGATGGATTTAAATTCCCAATGATTGTAAAAAATATTGAGTAAGTGTTTTTAGCACCTAAGGCACGAGCTTTCTATAATTTTCAAGTTTGATGTTTGAAAGAAGATGTGAAAGATAATAATAACACCACCATATCACCCAAAGGAAAAAGAAGCCTATAGTAGAAGACATGATAGAAGAATGGTTTTGAAATTTATTACCCTTGTGAAGTAATTGTAGGGTAACTATTATCCAAATAGTTCTCCTAGCAATTTGGATGACTCGTATATACATTCGGCCCTAAGATATCTATGGAAGAAATTACGCGTGCTCAAAATAATTTGGCACATTCCCTTAGGCCATAGTTTTCTTACACACCCCTTTCATTCCTCCTTCCACTTCTCTCTTGCACCCACCTTCCATGCATCCACCTTATTTTGATTCATTTTATTTCCACCTCATGTGCTTAAGTATTTGACCCTTTTTTCATCGCACCCATTGCTTTATAACAGATTACACCTTAACCATACATTCTCTGCTCACCGGTTTGATTCATCTCCCCATGTGCATAGTGCACCCTCCCTCCATGCTTTCCTTTGTTTTCTCCCGCACTTTTCTATACAGATCATATTTTTACATGTTCAAGTGTGTCACATGCAACCAGATAGGGCATCAAATCCTTACAACAAATGAATGATTGACACATGGAAGAAATGACAAATAATTGTACATTTGGCCACCATTCTAGCCAATCATCACATGCCACATGTTTTACATTTGTTGATGACTCTAACATCTTCTGAAATCCATTTCATAAACTATAGAGCTCGAGATCGGCATGTGCGCCTACACTTTTCGAAATCTACTAACATCACTACAATTGCAAAAATTCAAATTTCAAATTCTAGTGGATCTGGTAGGTGAGAATTGTTAAAAAGTCTCTCTAAACATTGACGAGAAGATCTCGATTTGCTCCAACCACCCAATTTAGTATGATCCACTCTCTTTTATCTTCAACATGTCAAATAGGCATGGGGAAGTGTATTTCATATATTTCCAAGCATATTTGTAGACATTTACTACTCCTTTTTGGTGGTTGTATTTCAAATTCCAATTTTCCCTCCTCTTCCTTTCTTCCTTCATGAATGCATCTATAAATGTAAGAGCAAGGATCATTTGTTATGTTGGATACTCTATATCCTTACGCATGTTGCTAAGGACTCCATATTTTTTGTAGTTTGAGTTGCAGACCTCCATGTTTGGATCTTACATGTGGATATCAGCCTCTTTATTATTGTAACAATTGCATTTTGGAAGTAATAGAAGCATCGTCTTATGAATATTATCTATCCTAGCATGTTTTCATTCTTTCTTCTTGCCTTTTCTCTTGCACTATGTATTTTTGTGCTACTTCGATCCTCAGAACTCTATATTTGGTTATGCCCCATAAGGAAAACTTGGTGAATGCATGTTTTGTTGTGCTACTTGTGCCTAACCTTCTCTCACACATTCCTGTTATTATTGCTCGTAAAAAATAGTGTTCATCCCTCTTTTCTGGTGTTATCACCTTCTAGTGTAGTTTACTTCATATTATCCCTCTTTCCCTGGTCCCTTGGCAATCTTAGCTTAGTTTCCCTTTTTAGCACTAGGAGTAGCAATAGCAATAGAGATTGATAGAGGAACTAGCCTTCTCTGGAGATCCATCCCAAGCTTGTAAGGTCCCACAACTTGTGGATGGTTCCATTGTGGTTTCAGACACATTAGTCATTTTGAGATCCGAGATGCGGATGCACGTTTGAGAAACCAACAGTTTCTAGCATGCCCAGTGGGACCAACATTGAAGGCTCAAATTTCATATCTCTAAGTTTTGGTGTGTGAACTTAGTGATTCAGCCTTGAAAGAGGCTTGTTCCAAACACATTTGGTGACTCCAAATATTTTAAAATCTCTATTTTGATAGTTAGAGGTGGCTTTCATGAGAAGAGTGCACATAAGAAGAAGTACAACGTCTGAAGACTCTTTTGAGTACCTCCATATATCCCTAAAAAAATTTTGTCAAACAAATCCCATGTGCACATCTCTATCTCCAGCGTGCCACACCCATTCAAATCCTCATGTGAATAGATAACCTATGTGCCCTACAATGGTGCATTAGCCACCTCCTCTATTAAGAAGCTTTGCTAACTTTGATTCATGGAGTCCCTTACTCCTAGTCGTACAACATGATATTACCAATGGCGTGCTCAAAAGTATTCCTTACTTTACTTGTGAGAATCAAGTCACCCCTCAGGAGCACATCCAGGATGTAGCAAATGTGTGTTCATTATATCTGATCACACATCATGATGTAGCAGTCAGGATTCTTGCAGCCTCTTTCAAAGATAAATCACTTCAATGGTACCGAGGCTTGAGACTTGGATCTATCACTAATTGGGATGAGCTGGGAACAACTCTGTGTATTTATTTTGAAGACAAGTCAGATCACCTATCCTTGGTGGAACAACTGATAACAACAAGGAGGGTGCCCAATGAATAGATGACTAATTTTAACATCATATTTCAGAAGACTTGGGATAGAATTCCCCTTGTGGTAATACTTACAACTCAACATGCCTTCCTTTATTATCTAAATGTGCTCAACAACAATATTTCAATAATGATTCAATCTATGGGAGGTAGGACCTTACCAAACTTATAGCATTACAATTAGGGAAAAAATAGTCTCATTCAAAGTGGGAAAGTTGGCTCCTAGAGTGCCCATGCCCTTATTCCCGAGAGATTTCATAGGCACCCCAACCTTCTCGTGGCCCCTATCCCTACTCCCGAAAACCACGCAACCAGTTCCTAAACATCCTATTTTCCATCACATCAAAAGGAAGATGAAGAATTTAAGGCCTTAATCAATATTTTATCAAAAAGCTCATATCACTAGAAAAATAGCAAACGCAAGCATATAGAGGCGTTTCCAATCGTGGATAATGGCCTATGCAATCAGCCTTAGTGGAATCAATATAGAAATAAGAGATACACACCCAACCAATAGGATGATAGGTGGAAACCTAATGCACATCTACCCTTGCAAATTTTCCCTCCCGTGCCTTCTCCCAAAGCACCCAAAGGCAAGCGAGTGCTCATTCCATTTCGAACAATTTGGCATAAGAATCGAGTGGTGCTTCCCTTGCAAAATACCTCATAGTCAGTACCATTGTGCTAATGTTAAGCAAACCCAAGCCTTCATGATCTAGAATGATTCATCCTATGGGCCCTCAACAAGTACCCATGAAGCAGATAACCAAGAAGATCCAGAAGTTCCTCCAAAAACTAGTTTGATATTATTTGGTGCGAGAGGAATTCTATGCAATAAACCAAGGTGAAAAATATACAAATAGACCGCGTGCCCAAGTAGCGAGACAACACAAGATATAAGAAAATGATATTAGATTCTAGCGCATAGGTCACAGTCCCAAAAATTCAAGAAGATATTCAAAAGAAAAAGGATTGAGGAAAGATCTCTTGCAACAAAATTTTTCAAACCCCTATGTAGGAGGTCAAGCATAAAAATACTTCACAAGCACCCCATCATTTAATAGGCCAAGTCTTTGTTCCACTAAATTTCAAGTTTCGCACCTAAATAGTCAAGAAAGGATGTTGTTCCCGATTCATAATGCAGAGGGGTTATGTTCAACATTGTTGACGAGATGAAGAAAACAAACATAAATGTCACAATGTGAGATTCCTTGACTATTCCATCTCATAAAGATCTACTACATGAAGCTCTAGCATAACTTCCGCATGCTAACCCATTACGTAGAATCCACGTGCTTCCCAAGATCTACCAAGAAGAGGAGAAACAAGTACGTGAAATCACTAAAACTCCACCCTTCTACATGTCCTTGATTATAGGAAAACACCTAGTGCATAATTTCTTGATTGACTCATGTGCTAGTACTTTTGTTATTCCTAAGAAGATAGCTGATGTCCTAGGTCCGAAATATAGCCCTTTTTCTAAAGGAGTCCTAAAACTTTATGGCTTAATTGTAACTACCTTAGAGTCATCGAGGATCTTGAGTTAACCCTTCATGCATGTCCAAGCTTGACAATTACTCAAGATGTGTCAATTATTGACTCGCCTCCTTTGTTTTCCCTATGTTTATCAAGAGAGTTTACTACTAAAGTTGGTGGTTACTTATCTTCCGATTGGTCTCATATGTTGCTCAAGACAAGTTATGGTACCTGGTTTACCATAGAATTTGAGCCTATATTTTCTTATCATGTAGAACCATATGTCCCATCCCCTCTCCAAGCTAATTGTCTTATCCAAGAAGAACAAGTTTAAGTTCTTGAAGAGAAGTCTCTTCCTCCCTTTGTTCCAAACCTAGTACTTGAAGAATGGGTAGAGAGGCATCATGAATTTAATCCCTATGCCAAAGAACTGGAAGCCTATGAAACTAGGCTTGGTACTTATTACATTCTAGAAGAAGACACTACGCTTCTTTGCGCGCTCTAGGAGACAAAGTTCAAATTGGTCTATGGAAGTTATAGTTTGATGGATCCGAAGCATAAATGGCGTAGGAGCGTAAGTAGCTCTCATTTCCCTAGGGATGATAAATTATTTTTCATGCATAGGCTGTAGTTTGCATGTTCTAACAATATGGCGAAATATGAAGCACTAGTACATGGCTTGCTTATTGCTGAAATTAAGAAAATTAAAGCATTGCTGATCTTTGGGGATAGAGAATTGGTCATCCACCAGTCAACAACAAATGATAGACAAATAATAAGCTTCTTAACACTTATAAACATAGATTTTGGGACCTACTTGAGAGATTTGATGCTCTTAATCTATAGGTAGTCCCACGGAAAATGAACCAAAAATCCGACCAAATGGCTACATTTGGTTCACAGCTTTATCCTGCTAAAGATTTTGTCAAAGGGAACACTCAGCACGTTAAGATGGTAATCAGACCATCCATTCCAGACAATAACACCAGCTGGCAAGTGTTTGAAAGTGATGCACAGATCATCTAATTTATCCAAAATGAAGATAAATTTTCATCAAGTATGCAAGTTGACTTGCATGACAACTATGGTGACCAAGTAATACAGACTAAAGACAAATAAGTTTCCTAAAGGGCTGGTCACCTTAGAGAAAATGTTCAGCCCTAATGATGAGTTCAAGGGTGAAGAAAGATACATGTGTGCCATGTAAGAGGATTTCTCCTCCATTACTATTGCACACGGAAAGGAGTTGTTGCTCAACACAAGTTACACGCATGAAGAAAAATAGGCCTTCATCTCTCTCTGTCAAAGATACAGTGAAATTTTCTCATGGGAGTATGAAGACCTCAAGGGTTTTGATCCAAGTGTTTCTCAACACTCCATTGACCTTGATCTTGGCATAAAGCCCATCAGAAAAAATAGCATCCAGTCAATCCAAGGATAGAGCCCCTCATGAGAAAGGAGTTATCCAAACTCATTGAGGTAAAAATTATTTTTCCTATCAAATAATCTACTTGGGTTGCAAATCTGGTTCCAGTACGCAAGAAGAATGGTGAAATCAGAATTTATGTTGATTTCAAAGATTTGAATAAGGCATCTCTAAAAGATCATTATCCTTTACCTTCAATGGAGCAAATTATGCAGATGTAGATGATGAGTGGTTGTATTCTTCCAATCATTTAACTGACATAATCTTTGTTAGTGTCATTCTAAACCGTAGTGTGTCTCTGGCAAAAGATGTAATGGAGTCTAGGAGAACCAGTTATACATTGGGTTTGTTGGGGGTTGTTTAGTTTAGTGACTATTCTACGGAAATGCAATTCAAATCTATGGAAATTAAATACAATTCTACAGAATTCAACTATTTGCGATGAAAGGAAATTTAACAACTAATCTTCTGTTGTAAAATGAAATACACACACACTATTCTTAACAAATGAAATCACAACTGAATAAATGAAACTTAGTAGAAAGAAAGACTATTCTTTAACTAGATTTGCATAACAAAAGCATCTATTCTAAGTGAAAGTAGTAATGGAGAAAGTAGATATAGTTAATCAAAACATGCATGTAAGATTTATCAAATGGTAATTGCAGTAAATCTAATCAAAGAACTGTATGCATGAACTCAAAATAACCTTGTATCTCCTCGGTCGAGTGGGCCCTTGCTCTTCCTCAGGATAGAGGGATTAACAACTTTTGATTCTCAAAATGTCATGGATTTTGTTAAATCAAAATAATTTCATAACATAGACAAGTAAAAATAAGAAATAACTGTATGCAAATAATCTCCTTTAGTATATCAAAAAGTGGTACTACCAAGTTTTGAAGACAAATTCTTCATATAGATATTGTTGGTTACAAGATCCGCCATATCAGGCAAAATGAAACACTGTCCATTAAATACCAATTAAAACACATAAATTCCTATGGGCCATTTGGATCAAGCCTAGGCTAATAGGTCAACTTGATGGAAACAGCCTTCACCGTATGCTTCAAACTCAATCTCCTTAACCACCAGCAACTTCCATCATTTCATGCACACATCATCACGTTTGATCTCACAAAGATAGTTAGTAGGAGGTTCTTGTGATAATTAGTTTTCATAAACTATAGCAGGGAAAATGCATCAAACCTACTAAGATATAACTACAAAAACATCCCCATATACTAATAAGTCATATCAAAAAGAGTATTTTCGGCCTAAAGAAATGATATTAATGAGCCAAATAATGCACTCATAATTTTCCCCTAACTTTACCTCGCGTATGTCCCAATACAACTCATCTCGCATCCTATTCACCTATCAAGCTATTCGGCCATGTCATACTCGCAAATTGATCAACGTAGTGATTTGTGGTGTTTTTGCAGCCATGAGTATTAGAGGTAATTTCCACCCATGCTGTGAAACTATCATGGGACTATGCTACATTGTTCTACCGAGTAGTGAGAGGGCTTAAAAGGAGTGGTGGGTGTACTTGGAGGCTTGCCCATTCATCAGTGTACTAGCTGGTTGTTCTTTTTGTGGTTTGTTTGATGATGGTGATGAGGGAATCACCCCTGCGTATGCTCTAGCTCAATTTCTAAGGAGAGAGAACCACCCTACATTTCAAGGGTTGAATTAGAGTATCTTACCTCCTGTCATAAGCTTACCAAGCTGTCCCAAAATTCTCCTGACTATAATTTTCAAAATCAATGACACACTGAAGTAAAACATGAGAAGTATTCATCCCAATCCCTTCCTAATAGTAAAGTGATTGAAATTTTTCCATAGGGCTACATCTGTATGATGAGTTGGGTGGATGTGGAATCTGATAGACTAAGTAGTGTGATTAAAAATGTTTGTTTGTTGTCCCCAAATGATCTGATTCTGTAATACAAACTGAAAGGATTTAATTTGAAAATCACCCACAAATAGGTTGATTAAGAAATCAGGGACATTGGTAACTATCATGTTATGTAGATAGAATTCACAAAGCAAATTTTGAATTTCCAGAGTACTGCACTTGTAAACTGATAAAAAACTAGGGCCATTGGCAATTTCATGAGGGGCTTGAGAACACAATTGAAATAACTACCAGGAATAAAATTGTTCTTGGAAAAACATGATGTAGACTGAAGAGGGTTTCCTACAGGACAACGGTTTGAGGGCCAAAGGACAGAAAGAGTCTAAAATAGATGTTACTTTTTTTTTCCTCCTGTATAGATTCTTTTTCTTTTTTTAATTTTTGATTTTCCTTCCACAATTCCCTTTCCCCGAAGGGACAACTCGATGGAAACTATCCAAGGAGGTAAGACTCTTATCATGTCAAGCCGCTTTTTAAACAATTACTTCAAGCTACAGTCAGCAATCTCTCGTACTTCTTCTACTGTCTTTTGTGTAAATTCAGCTTTTAAAAAAGGTTTGTTTCTTCCATACCTTGTAATTTAGATTTCAGCAGCGTGGTTTCCTCCAAATAGTTGTGAGAAGGTGCCACTTGGGTGTCAAGCATTTCAGGAACCACAGGGTGAATTTCCGTAGATGACAGAATAACAGATGATGGAGCAACCAGTCATCCTCCTTATGTAGTTCCTTCCAAATGTGGGAGGTATCATCGTGCAAGGACTCGATTAGGAACCACCGTCTACAAAAATGAGCTAAGATGTCGACCGTAGCTATATGGAAGAAGATGGGGCCATGACGCACTTGCCTTTTGAATCAAAAATGGAAGGGGATGGACCCTTAGAAGTACCAACTGTGTCTGCATGCTCAGGAACATCAGCTACCTCTGCTTGGCTATGTGAAGGGCAAGGGCCTAATGTAAGGGTAGACCAAGGTGCATAAGAGAGACCATATTTTAATTGTTTTGGTCTGAACCTTCACCACCATCACGTCCCTCGAGCCTCCACTTTGGTCTAAAGAAGACCTGGTGTGAATATAACAAATGAATCAACCTCGAGTGTTTAATCATAGACTTGCCTCCATTAGACCAGTGCTTTTGGCAAACTTTAATGATGGAATATGCAAGGTATTATGAAAGATTTACCCAAAGGGCCTAGTTGACATGTCCCTTTTTAAGGTGGATGAGAATTTTAAGTGCGTCACCACCCAGAAAAGAGGCTTGACCATTGCATATGAAATATCGGTTGACCCATTTCACAATCTCGCTCCAGATTTCAGGTAAACGTGTCCGCTTAACACCCTTCTACACATCCAATGGAGTCAGGATGACCTCCAAGAGTGCCTCGCCTTCATCATGAAATAGAGAAATCAGGATTTGTAAAGGATCATTCTTCATAACCTTTAAACCAAAGTTTGGCAGGCCAGATAGGTCAGAAATGACCTGACTGGTAATTTCAACTTATCTTCCACCAACTTGTGAATAGGTGGACTCAAAATTGTTTAAGAATTCTTCCATAATGCCCTCATCGAAACCTTCAAATTTTTGAATGAAATCTAGCCATCCAAAATCATGAAATACTTGTGAAAGGGTGGCATTCCGGAATAAGGCGTCTGGTGAATTAGGTTCTGATGTCTTTCACGGTCCCATGTCAAGCCAAAGCTGAATAATACTAGGTAGCGTAAAAAATAGAATAGAGCTTATCTCCCACCTCAATTTTAGTGACTGATCAAACAAATCATGCATGATGTGCATACAATAATGGTTAGAAGTAGTTGCAGAAGCATTAAATTCAAAATGGCACCATATTCCTTGGATGACACAAAATCAAGCGAAGGTGACGATGGAAAAATAGTGAATGAGACCGGCCACCCATGTGAGTTTAATATTTTTGTGGCGGCACATATCCCATGGTTGAGGAGTGAGCGCCACCTGTCTTGACTTTGGAGAGTGTGACACATCAAGGCATGTGGTGATTATGAGCCATTACTCCTTTTATGCCATCATCCATAGAGCCGATTTGGAAAGAGATCTGAAATGAACATAACAATCATTTCATGATGGCGTAATGATGAAAAATGCATACATGGGGAAATGTTTTGCATGGAAATATCATTAGCAAGTTAAAATGCACTTACCCATGCCACATTTAGTCAGCCAATATCCATAGATTCCTACGCCCTATAGTTCAAGATGAAACGTGATTAGTGGCTATAGAAATAATGAAAATTCCTGCATTTATTAGAAATAACAATAAGAAAAACTACTAACTAAGGGAAGAAGATTAAATGAAGGATCATATTCCTTTATTGAATTTGCAAGAGATTGATTACTCCATGCTTGAGAGGAAAAGAGCCTCCTCAAGCATGCATGTTAATGCATAACAGAATGTCATCAGTGAAATTCTTCTTATCCAGTGGTTGGTGATAAACTCGGAGCCTATGCCCATTCACCAGAAGAGTCTGCATTTGACTCCATCAATCGGTATCAATCAAACAAAGCCATTATCAAACACTTGATTTACCTGATAGGGACCCAACCAATGTGTATGCAACTTACCTTTAAACTGCTGATAGTAGGAATCAAAGAGTAAAACCCACTATCCCTCATGAAATGTCCTTTTTTTTATGTGAGCATCATGCCAAGTTTTCCACTGATGTTGTAGAATTTTTGTCTGCTGCTGTGCCTCCATCCACATTTCATCTAATTCATTTAGCTACAACACTTGTTCATGATGTGCTTCATCCAAATCGATCCCAACTTCCAACATTGTTCACCAGGTGTGCAATTCAAACTCAACAGGTAATAGTGGTTTCTTCCCAAAGACCAACTCATAGGGAAAAAGTTCAGTAGTTGTTTTCTAGGATGTGTTGTAGGCCCAGATGGCCTCGTGAAGCTTTGGTACCTAATTCTTTTTATCAGCATTGACCACCTTAGTTAGAATATTCTTGAGTTCTCGATTGGTTACCTCCACTTGCCCATTGGATTGGGGGTGATATGGTGATGATTTCTGGTGCCTAATTCTATAGATTTCCAAGAAAGCTTCAATCATATTTGAAACAAATTGAGGACCTTGATCAGATACAATGGCCCTTGGTGCTCCAAATCGCAGCAATATCTGATTGTAGAGAAAATCAAGTAGCAAACATCCTCATTGGCAGATGCCAAGGCTTGAACTTCAGCCCATTTGGTGACGACATAGTCCATGCATATCAAGAGATACTCCTTCCTGAAAGATGGAGGATCAAATGGTCCAACAAAGTCAATACCCCATTTCTCAAATGGTCCTAGAACCAACTGAGGATTCAGAGGCATTTCCATAGAAAGTGTAGGTTTTCCCATTCATTGGCATGCGTCACACTACCACACATACTTTTGTGATCCCAATTGAGGGAAAGCTAATAGTACCCTACTCCAAGGATCTTGTGAATTGTTTGCTTCATCAATAATGTCCACCTCCCGTCTCATCATGAAAGCTCGTAGTATGTCATGTATCTCATCCTTTCGAACACACTGCGAAGAACCATATCAGACAACATTTAAATAAGAATCTGTTACACCATTTATATGTTGCACTATTTCTAACCAATCTCCTTCTTTCCTTATGAGTAAAATAGGCGAAACTTCCTGTTGTTAAATAATTCATGAGATTAGTAAACCAAGGAGTCTTAATCGAGATAAAAAACAATTTTTCATTGGGAAATCAGTCTTGGACTACTTCATCATCACCTCGAAACATTTATTATGGAAATAAAATCAGCAACAATGTTAGATTTCCTAGGCTTATCTATAATAGTGAGATTGAATTCTTGTAACAAGAGTAACCAGTGAATAAGCCTTCCACCAACCACTGGATTGTTCATCAAATATCAAATGATAGAGTGGTCAATGTAAACAAATTTTTTATATCTAGTGATGTAATGACGAAATTTATTCAAAGCATAGACAACAGCCAAAAACTCTTTTTCCATAGTAGTGTAATTCCTTTCCGTAGGAGTCAAGTTTTTGCTAATAAAATAAATTACATACATATGATCCTCTGAGTCTTTTTGTCCAAGAACAACACCCATGGCTGTATTAGAAGCATCAGTGTGGATATGGAAAGGTTGTCCCTAGTTAGGGCCACGTAAGATAGGGGCCATCGTCAGCTTTTCTTTGATAGAATCAAATGCCCGTGATACTTGAGGTGATCATTTAAAAACACAATATTTGGTTAGCAGTGAAAACATTGGGGTGGAAATTTTGGTAAAATCTTTTATGAATCGGTGGTAATAACTTGCATGACCAAGGAAACTTTTGATGTCAGTCTGATTAGCTAGTGTAGGTAATTGGGTGATGACTGATATCTTTTTGGGATCCACCTGTATACCTTGGGCTGAAACATGGTGACCTAAGACAATTCCTTGATCAACCATCATTAGAAATTTTTCATGACTCAAAGATAGTTGGTGTTGTTCACATCGACTGAGTACTTTCTCAAGATTATTCAAAGATTCTTCAAAAGTGGATCCATGGACAATGAAATCATCCATGTAAACCTCAACATAGTCATTAACAAGATCCGTAAAATGGCCAAGACTCGCCTAAAAACATAGTAGGGGCATTACAAAGACCAAAAGGTAAGACTATGTAAGCGAATGTACCCTAAGGGCACGTAAAATTAGTCTTATCCTGATCAATAGGGGCAATACTAATTTTATTATACCCACTAAACCCATCCAAAAAGAAAATATTTCTTACCACCAAATTTTCCAGGACTTGGTCAATGAAAGGCATGGGAAAATAATCCTTCTTGGTGGCTTTGTTAAGTTCCTTGTAATCAACACATATTCACCACTTACCATTCTTCTTGGGAACAATACCTAATGGGGAAACCCATTGACTATCAGATATAGGATAGATGAAACCTACCTTTAGGATTTTTTTGATCTCAGTTTTGACTGTCTCTCAATCTTTGGATTGATTCTTAATTATGGCTACCTTATAGGTTTGATGTCATCGTGTAAATATGATGTGTACGATGCTAGGATGAATTCATTTTTATATCAGTGTAATCCTAAGCAAAAGCATGGGAATGTTTCTTCAGAACCTCAAGCACCCTAGCTTCTTGATTGACCTCCAAGTCATTACCTATGGTCAGCTCTCTTCCCATACTGACAAGCACCTACTTGGTATCATTCACAAGAGCAAGCTCTGTACTAGTGATAAAAGAATTCAATGGGAAAACATGGGGCTGAAGCATGTGTAGGATGGATATGTTGTCAAAAGATAGAATCTTGGTTAAAGGACAATAGAAATTAGGAACTAAATGTTCAAAATTATAAGCATAGAGTTTCCTACCAGACTCAACAGAGGTAATGTCTACTAGAGAAATAGCAGAAGAGATGTCTAATGCTGGTATTCCGGATTCCATAGCAATAGTGCTGATTTCTGTAGTCACAGAGTCCTTAGAATTAGTCAGTGTATATGACTCCATAGCTTCCGCCATATGATTGTGTACTACAATAGTGGCCAGAAAAGAAGAACTCAAAGAGTTAGCATCCAAAGAATCCACCCATACCTAGTCACAATTGTTCATATAAGGCTAGGCAGGAGGATATAATGAAATGTGTTTGGATTTCTACCCATTTAGAATTGTCATGTTTCCTAACCTATAGTCAATGTAAGCAGCAACCATAGCCAACCAAGGTCTTCCCAAGATGACTGGATATCCCAACTTCTAAGCTTTAGGCTGCAAAACCATGAAATCAATTGAGTACTCCCATGATTCAATAGTAACCATTATATATTCAACCACACCATCGGGTAAAACAATGGATTGATCTGCTAACTGTAGAACCATGTTGGTCGGTTGAAGTCCTGTTAAGGATAGCAGATTAAACATTTCTGTTGTGATGACATTAATAGTAGCACCAAGATCCACCAAAACATTAGATATTGACTGGTTGTTTATACAAATAGTAATGATAGGACTCCCAGGATCCCCGTATTTTGGTGAGATAAGGGCGCCAAAACTAAATCAACCAAATTCCCTTCGACTCGACAATCTTTGGGTATTTATTTTTCTTTCGTCTACAATTTTGTTTCATCTACAGTTTGAGTTTCCTATAATCACTCAGGAAAAGGAGCTATAGTCTGTTTGGGTATTTGATCATTTGATGTATCTCGGTATTGGTGAAGAACCATATTTTGGTGAGATAAGGGCGCCAAAACTAAATCAACCAAATTCCCTTCGACTCCACAATCTTTGGGTATTCATTTTTCTTTCGTCTACGCTTTGTTTTGTCTACAGCTTTGAGTGTCCTATAATCACTCGAAAAGGATCTATAGTTTGTTTGGGTATTTGATCATTTGATGTATCTGGTATTGGTGAAGAACCAATATTACCCTCAAGGTTTTCTTCCTTATCAGCATCAACAGTAGTTCTATGATAACAATAGGAGGGTTCAATATTTTTCTAGATCATAGTCGTAAATTACCAATAGTGTTAACCTGCATGGTGTTACCTGGTCTGTGTCATCAATCGAAGTTGTTTGTTGATTTTTAGGATTGATACCGCTAAGTGGGAGTTTTGTTTGTGTTTCTTATCCTTGATTTTGGTAGGCATGAGGTGGAGGCATTAAAGCTTGTTGTGGTCTGCTGAACTCGAGTTTTTAATTACCTTTTATGGTGGTGCCTAGGACTGATTTTGGCTAAAATTTTGTTGAGGACCCCACTACTGATTGTGCCAAGGATTGGTTATGGGTGGTGGATCCCAACCCGCTGAGTGTAGGGATTTGTCCAAGGTGGTGGATATGGATAAGTTATCTAGTTTGAGTTTTCCCACTTAGGTTGTCCCTAAGAAGACCGAGAGGCTTGATTTGGCCAGCCATTCTCCGTGATTCTCGAGTTAGTCTAGATGGGAACCCACCCTAATTTTTTGGTATTTCGACAAAAATTTAATTCAGCACTTGTTTGAGAGATGACATTCAAACCTCCTTTCAACTGTGGTAAAAGTGTGTAATGCTTAGTGTCATGGTCAGTAACTTCGTAGATTAAGCACATGTCTATGACATCTAAAGGACATTCTCTCAAGGGGTGTCTCTTCCGACACTTAGGGAAATACATGTCCAATGGTTCTTTAGCAGGGGTGGATTTTTCCTTGAGTCCATCTATGGTGGATGTTAATTGTAGCAGAATGTCTATTTTCATGTTGGCCATTTCTTCTAGAAGTTCAGAGGTACCCAAAGACTTGGATGTTTGTTTTCTTTGTATTCCTCCATGTGTTCTAGAGTATCTTCTACATAGCTCAGTGATTTGTTCCATGGTGAGTTTATGCACATCTCCTCCTCCCATGAGATGGAGGGAATCCTTGGTTTCCTCGTCCAGTCCTTTAAGAAAGATTGTTTTAGTGATGTTTGCATGTAACTCATACCCACTGTGTTTATGGAGAAAGAGGAATCTATCCAGATAATCCTCTAGATTCTCATCTTCCTTTAATCATATTTGGAAGAACTCTTCCTTCCTATCCCTTCCCCTACAATAGTCTTGGTAATTATCCAGAAGGATATTTCCATGGCTTCCCGAAATTAATGCGGTTAGATGGTAACCCCATAAACCATCTCATATTAGAATCTTTGAGAGTGGAGGGAATAGTTTGAGTTTTTGATTTTCAGTTCGGTAGTCATATGTTTGGCATAGAATTATAAATTCAAATAGAAACTGATCAGGGTATTCTTTGGTCAATCCTCAAAAGAGGGGGAGGATGGATGGTGAGATGTTTTTCATGGGGGCATCCTCATCTACATCAAGGAAAATGGGATATGTAAAGGTTCGTCCTAAAGGTTGGTCTTCAACATTCCCAAGGTCCCCCATTTCCGAGTGGTGTGAAGAGGATACAGAATGCTCAGAAGAGGTTCTAGGTGTTAGGTTAGAATTTGTATCACTCTCATTGTTTCTTCCTTGTGAAGTGTTTAGAGAGATTTTTTTGATATTGCATTTATAAATCTCCTTGGTTATCTCAACCTATGCATCCAGGTTAGTTGGTTTTAAAATGAGGTCTGAGAGAACTACTAGTTTCCTACATGAAATCCATTAACACCCATAGCATATGGAATAAAAATAATAAAGCTTATGGTTATGTCCCAAAACGACACAAAAATTATGGGTTGTTGTATTCTTCTAATCATTTAACCGACATAATCTTTATCGGGTTTCATTCTAAACTAGGGTTGTGTCTTGGCAAGAAGCAATGGATTCTAGGAGAACCAGTTATACATTGGGTTTGTTGGAGGGTTGTTTAGTTTAGTGACTATTCTATGGAAATGTAATTCAAATCTACAGAAAATTAAATATAGTTCTATAGAATTCAACTATTTGCGATGAAAGGAAATTTAGCAACTAATCTTCTATTGTAAAATGAAATACGCACGCACTATTCTTAACCAATGAAATCACAACTGAATAAATGAAACTTAGCAGAAAGAAAGACTATTCTTTAACCATATTTACATAATAAAAGAATATATTCTAAGTAAAAGTAGTAATGGAGAAAGCAGATCTGATTAATCAAAACATGCATGTAAGATTTATCAAATGGTAATTACAGTAAATCTAATCAAAGAACTATATGCATGAACTCAAAATAACCTCGTATCTCCTTGGTCGAGTGGGCCCTTTCTCTTCCTTGGGATAGAGGGATTAACAACTTTTGATTCTCAAAATGCCATGGATTTCGTTAACTCAAAATAATTTCATAACATAGATAGTAAAAATAAGCAAGAATTGTATGCAGATAATCTCCTTCAGTATATCAAAAAGTGGTATTACCAAGTTCTAAAGACGAAGTCTTCATATAGATATTGTTGGTTACAAGATCTGCCATATCAGGCGACATGAAACACTGTCCATTAAATACCAATTAAAACACATAAATTCCTACGGGCCGTTAGGATCAAGCCCAGGCTAATAGGTCAACTTGATGGAAAAATCTCCACCGTATGCTTCAACTTGGGATCCTTAATCACCAAAGCAACTTCCATCATTTCCTACACACATCATCATGTTTTTTCTCACAAAGATAGTTAGTAGGATGTTCATGTGATAATTGTTTTTCATAAACTATAGCAAGGAAAATGCATCAAACCTACTAAGATATAACTACACAAAACATCCCCATATACTAATAAGTCATATCAAAAAGAGTATTTTTGGCTTGAAGAAATGATATTAATGAGCCAAATAATGCACTCATCGTAGTTGCCACATAAAGGTTTTCCATGCTAGATGGGTACTTGGGTTTCAACCAAATCTGGTTAAGGAAGAGGATCAATTCAAAAAACATTTATAACCAAGTGGGGAAAATATGCATCTCAAAAAATTCCCTTTGGTCTCACAAATGCGGGTGCAACGTTTCAAATGCCATGGATATTTCCTTTAAAGGTTACATCAATGAGTTGATCTTGGTTTACCTTGATGACATAAATATCTTCTTAAAGCGAGCACGGATCACATAGCGCACTGGAAAAATTATTTGAGAGATGTAGAGAATTTGGGGTATCTCTTAATCCAAAGAAGTGTAATTTTGCGATGGCTCAGGGAAATATTTTATGCCACGTAGCTTTAAAGGATGGCATTGTGATTGATCCTAAGTGCATTTCAGCCATCCTAGCCCTTTCCTTGCCGATACAGAAAAAATCCTTATAGTCCTTCCTTGGAAAGATTAAATTTTTAGGTGTTTTATCCCTAACTTTGTAGGAATGGTTAGGCCCATCACTCTTATGCTCAAGAAGGACATAGCCTTCAAATGGATAGTAGAAGGAAAATAAAGATTCAATAAGATCAAGAAAGAAATTGCTTGTGTGGCAAAACTCCTCAATCCAAATTACTCAAAGGACTTCATCCTTTATGCTTATGGTGCTGATGTGAGCATTGCTAATTCCCCGACATAGGAAAATAAACAAGCACTAGAGTGGCCGGTGGCCTTCTTCATCTAGGTGCTTGAAGGATTATGAATTAAAATACGCTCACATGGAGAAGCAGTGTCTTCGCCATCATGTGCGTGCTCAAGAAGTTCAAAATTACGCTCACCACAAATCATATAAAGGTGTTAGCCTCCCACTCATCTGTCAGAGACTTCATCATGGGAGAAAAAATCAGCAAGAAGAGGGCATGATGGGTGACCAAAATCATGGAATATGATGTGACTATCAAGGCCAAAAAGCTGGTAAGAGGAAACGCACTCTGTAGGTAGATTGTTGAGGATGCACAAAGTGAACCTGGGGCTTCATTATTTCTAGATGAATAACTCCTGCACATAGAACATGAATAGAACATAGACCCCGACATGCATGACTAAATGAGGGACATGATCACATTCCTTTCCCATGGTGCATACCCTCCTATTTTGAATAAAGCAAAGAGAAGGCATCTCGGGTTGTAATCTATTCCTTATGTTTTGATTGATGGAATTCTCTTCAAAATAAATCTATATGGAGTGCTATTAAGATGTATCAATGACACGTTAACTGAGCAAGTATTAGCAAAATTTCATGATGGATTCTCTGGTGGACACTTCTTTTCCAAAACTATAGCAATGAAGATCATAATGACAAGTATTTTTTGCCTACCCTATTTACAGATGCACACAGATGGGTCACAAAATGCAAAGAATGCACTTTCTTTATAGGAAAGAAAATGTTGCCGTGCTTCCCCTCTAACCAATCCAAGTACATCAGCCTTTTATACAATGGGGTTTAGAATTCATAGGCATGATCAATCCACCTTCAAGCATTGGACACAAATGGGTGTTGATAGCTACAGAATACTTCACCAGATGGAAAGAAGTTGTCGCACTTAAGGAATCAATTGAGGTAGTCATCCTTGACTTAGTCAAAGGTTTAGTCACAAGGTTTTGTGTTCCTCAAAAAATTATCTCTGATAATGAAAAGGCCTTCCTTGGTACTAAAATCACTGATTGGGCTCTAAGTTTGGGCATTTACCTGAAAACCTCTTCCAACTATTACCCTCAAGGAAATGGTCTAGCATAATCAACAAACAAGAACCTGATCAGAATCATGAAGCACACAATGAACACTAGCCAAAGGAAGTGGCATATAAAGGTCTTACGTATGCTCTGGGTAGATAGAATCATGGTAAAAAAGGTAGTAGGAACTTCACCTTACAAGATTTTATATGGAAGGGAGGCTACCCTTCCTTTGACACTAGATCTAAATTCATTGGCACTTGACCAACATCTAGAATTTGATGGTGCAGATCAGAGAGAAATCAGGATGACAAAGCTGGTTCATCTTGAAGAACTCACAAAATCTACCATGATCAAGCTAGAACAATATTAGAAGGCAACAAAGAAATTGTTTGTCGAAAGGCTAGGTTGCAAGCTTTCAAAGTTGGAGACCTGGTTCTAAAGTGGGATGCTTGATAGAGCTAAACCTAATCGCCATTCAAATTTTGATGCACTTTGGAGTGTCCCATATAATATAAAATACTACAAAGAGGCCAACTCTTTGAGCTAATTTATCCGGATGGAAGTGCGTTTCAAATCCCTATAAACAAGGATCTATCTCAAACACTTCCATTAGGGTTGCTACATCATATCAGTATATAATAAAGTATTTTCAATTCCTCCAAGTACGCTCCACGCACATTGTTTGTTTGTACATAGTTCTTTCCTTTCACGTGCTTCCCGTGTGTGCTCTTTTTATTACTTTCATAATATAGAGCTTCTCTCATTAGTTATGAGATTCAAGACAAGTGTAGAAATGGTACTCAAGTGACAAGAGGGCATTTTCATGATTGAATAAGTAGACTCCATACCCAATGGATGTTTCAGCTCACTGGTCTCTTGTATCTAGCAGAAGATGGCCCCGATTGTTACCAAAAATGTTATCCAAATAACACTCCTAGAAATTTAGATGACTTGCATATACATTATGGCCCTAAGATATCAATGGAAGAAATTACGTGTGCTCAAAATCATTTGACACATTCCCTTAGGTCACATTTTTCCTACGCACCCCTTTGATTCCTCCTTCAACTTCTCTCTTGTGCCTGCTTTCCACATGTCCACCTTCTTCCGAGTCGGTTTCTTTCCACCCCATGCACTTAAGAATTTGAACCTTTTTTCACCACACACATTACTTTGTAATAGTTGTGCCTTAACCATATATTATCTTCTCACCAGTTTGATTCATCTCCCCACGTGCATAATGCACAATCCCTTTACACTTTCCTCTATTTTCTCTTCATGCCCTTCTGTGCTAGATCATCTTTTAACATGCTCAAGTGTGTCATGCACAACCGAGACAGGGCACAAAATCCTCACAATAAATGAATGATTGACACATGGTAGAAATGACAAACAATTGTACATTTGGCCACCATTCTAGCCAATTAGCACGTGTAATGTGTTTTGCATGTACCAATGACTCTAACATCTTCTGACAGCCATATCATCAACTATAGAGCTCGAGATCGTGCATGCCTACACTTTTCTTGTAAAGCTTTCTAACATCAGCCTATAGTTCCATAAATTCAAATTTCAAATTCTGGTGGATCTGGTAGGTGAGAATTGGAAAAATGTCTCTCTGAACATTGATGAGAAGATATGCTTGTTCTAACCACCCAATTTAGTATGATCCACTCTCTTTTGTATTTAACACATCAAATTGGCATGGGGAAGCATATTTCACATATTTCCAAGTAGATTTATAGACATTGAATGCTCCTTGTTGGTGGTTATATTCCAAATTCAGGTTTTCCTTCTCTTCCTTTCTTCCTCCATGAATTCATCTATAAATGTAAGAACAAGGCTTATTTGTTATGTTGGATACTCTGGATCCTTACACATGTTGCTAAGGACTCCATATTTTATGTATTTTGAGTTGTAGACCTCCATGTTTAGCTCTTCCATGTGGATATTGGCCTCTTTATTATCAGAATAGCTTACGTGAATTTTGGAAGTAATAGAAGCATCATTTTGTGACTATTCTCTATCCTAGCATGTTTATATTATTTATTCTTTACTTTTCTGTCGTAATGTGTATTATTGTGCTACTTTAGATACCTGCAGCTCCATATTTGGTTGTGTTCCATAAGGACAAGTCGGTGAATGTGTGTTTTGTTGTGCTACTCGTGCCTAGCCTCCTCTCACACATTCCCTATTATTCTTGCTTAGAATAGATAGTGTTCATCCCTCTTTCCTTGTGCTATCACCTTTTAGTGTAGTTTACTTCATGTTATCCCTCTTTCCCTAGTCCCTTGGCATTCTTAGCTTAGTTTCCCTTTTTAACACTAGGAGTAGCGAATAAGAGAGATAGATAGAGTAGAGTAACCAGCCTTCTCCAAAGATCTGTCCCAAGCTCACAAGGTCCTGACAACTTGGGATGTTTCCATCATGGTCTCGCACACCTCGACCCTTTTGATATCCGAGACGTAGGTACACATTTGAGAAACCAATAGTAACCATGGGAGTTGCACTTGACCAAGTGTAAAATTAGTGATTATAACCATGGCGTAGAGGTACATGAAGGTGAAATCACTAAGGATGCGTTGATAAAAATGGATCAGAGAACTGTAGAAGGTCAATTGGTATATGATGACACTATCAAGAAGGATTTAGAGAGCATTGGATTCCTTCAGCTTATAGGAATTACCCTTCTTTGGAAAACCTGAGTGACTTTACTAGTGGCTAATGTCACGGGTGCAAGAGGATTTCTACTTTATTAAAAGAAGAATGTACTTCACCAAAAATTTCTTGGAAGGGTAATATGTTTACGTAGCTTAGGTATTGAGATTGAACAAGAATTATGAGATGATGATGCAATGGAAACCACAACTAAACAATTCAATTACCAACATGGGATTCAAGTGATGGATTTCATGACCATTAATGACCTAGCCATATGAGTTACAACTCATCTATTGAGCTACAAGATAGGAACATCGAGTGGTGTCCCAAGGGAATAGGAAGTGGCTACACATAACATGTAAGATGACACAAAATACCATGTGCAATATTACTAGATTCATTATTGAGGCCATAGTAGAGGAGGTGTGCATCCAAGCAAGAAAAGGTGAGAAATTAACTTGGGGTGCCATAATACTTATGATTGTATTTTTTGAGATAGGGGTACCCGATGGGCCCAAGGAAAAGGTTTGGATATATCCAGTAGAAAAAAAATACCCCTTTAGATATTTTATAAGTATACATGTGACAGATCTATAAAAATCCATATAAGCTTCGAGTGGACATGTGGTACAGATGAATTCATGAAGCATTCGAGAATGAGTGACGCATGCTAAGATATCTTCCCTTGATAATGTAAGGAAAAGAAAAAATTATATTTCATTAGCACTTCAATTTGGAAAGGTTTTACATGAGAAATAGGGATAAGGGTTCATGGTGAAAACTTCCATTTTGCTTCACTGCCAAGTACTTCTAGGCATCAAAACAACATAAAAGATGTGTAGAAACTTATTTTTTATGTTATCAATGTAGATGTTGATTTCCACACTTTGTGCACCACCTACGTTTACCCTCTAAGTCATCTTAAGTAGAGGTAATGAAATCGATAATATGGACATAATCATGTAAATTTTGTGGTGGGGAAGGAAAAACAAAATTATATGTATATCCGAGGCACAAAATAAAAAATTGAAAGTATATCAATGGATTGGACCTTATCCTACAAAATCCTCCTAAGGGAAAAAAATTGTGGGAACAAAAAGAATGCATGAAGATACCCTCTTAGAGAAGAAGAACAAGAAAATGAAAAGGAGGAGGAGGAGGAAAAAGAATAGGATGATGCCGTGCTAGACCATATCCATAGGAAGAAGTTACACAGTGGCATTTAAGACAAATATAGGGCACATGGACTAGAGAAGAAAAAAAAGAAAAGGAGGCTATGGTTGGTCCATGTTATACACAACAAAGAAGAGAAGTGTGAGGATGAGGTCACAAACAATGAATATACCCTTTTCATCCATAATTTAGATGAGGATGAATAAGATCCAAAGGATGAGACTATCCAACATGAGGAATAAATTCATGATGTCCATGAGGAAGGTGTTGAAGGATATAAAGAAGAGAAACAAGGGAATGATGAGGAATAGCTAAGCTGGAGAAGGCCTAATAACTGCAGTGGAGTTGGAAGAAACAAATAGCTAAATGTTGAGATAGAGGTTCCCAAGGAAGGTACAATAGTGGAAGGAATAAAATGGAGGATATCCTATGATAACCACAAATGAACTATATTGATGATCACTAGAAAGTCTTGTGAGTAAGGTTTCAAATAATAATGCTGACCAAGGAATTATATGGTTGGGATATTATTGAACTTAAGGGTGCAAAAATACACAAGAAGAAGATGATTTTAGGGAGTATGTAGACTCATATGGAGGATCTTGAGTTTGAGATCCATAATGAGGTGTATTCCAAGCAAAAATGAAGAAACAACTAGTTATAGTACTCAAGACAATCAACCCCATAGAGATGACAAATGAGCAGAAAAGAATGCTCGAACAAAATAACAACCAAATTTGCATGCCATAATCAGGACAAGGGGATTAAAATAAGATTTTTCTAGAAGACAAGAGGGATAAATAACACGAAGTCCATTGGCTCACTCAAGAAATGGAATAATTAGAGAAGGCCTAAAATATTAGATGAAGTCAAATATTTGATGAACAATTTAAGTTTTGACTCTACTTGATTGGTGTGTGTCTTTAGGATGGATTCTATGTCTTGAAGTTATTAAACATGCACCCAAATTTCATCATATTTTCTTTGATCATAGTGTTTAATGCCTCATACTCCACTATATTTTACCTTTGAATTTTTGGACATGTGTCACCATCTACTTGGAGTGGGGCTATAATCCAATTTTCACCTTTAGAAAACAAAGAAAAAAATCACCAAGTCTTCCCTCGGCCCCCTCCTCCATTTTTGAAAATTTTGGACACATGTCCTCTTCCCATTGGCTACGGGGTATCGGGCCAAAATTTGATTTTTACCATTTGAAGTTTAAAAACTTCAAAGTCATAGAAAACCCGCTGCCCCATTCTATCCTTTCCTAGACACGTGTCCACCAGGGATTGGCCGAGGGCCCTCAGGCCAAAAATTCACTTTATCATTTTGAGCCATAAAACATCAAAATTCTCCAAGTCCCCTCACCATCCATACGCCCTCCGTGCCACATGTCTTCTCCTATTCGTTGGGGCCTTCGGGCTGAAATTTGATTTTGAAATTTTTCAAAATGAAACCAAAAATTCCTAAGGAAATCCCGCCACCTACCAATCCCTTAGCCAATCAAAATGTGCCACATAGGCACTTCATTACAGAAGGTGGAGCCACGGATTAAAATTTTCCTTTTGCCAAAATTTCAAAAATGATAAGTTAGAGACATTTTTGCCACTCCTCGGCCAATAGGAACCTACCACATTGCCCTTGCATGCAGAGGATGAGTTTGATGGGAAAAAGACGCCCGTCGACCGTCAAAACGTGGAAAATTTAAAGGATGCCCTAGAAATTGAATTTTTCAACAAGGATTGCAAATTTCTTGATTTTAACTCAATTGAAGCATGATTTGACATTATTTTCAACCTTGGGACTAGATTTTCAAATACAAATGAGTATGAATTGGTCAAATTCAATTTTTCATGATTGGGCAAGAAAGGAAAATGGCAGAGCTTGTAGATTTGGAAAATTTAGGGCACAAATAAGGGCACACATGAGTTTTCCTCTTAAATCAAGGAAAAACAATAGGTTTACAAGCATTTTTAAAGTGTCTCAACTAGGGAAGAAATTGCAGGTCACCAATTTGAGAAATAAAACATTTCTGAGAAAAATTAGACATGAAAAATTAGGGCACACTATGCAAGCTCGAAATGGCACCACCAGATGGAATCATTTATCACTTGCCAAATAAAAGAAAATGACAGGTGAGAGAGAGATAGAGGGTTGAAAGTGTCCATGTGGAATAGAGAGTTGAGTTGGTGAGTGGTGTAGTGGGTGATTTGCGGTGATAAAGTGGGGCCATGGGATCGATTGATCGATTCGGTTGGTTAGAGGTGAGTAGGTTGATTGGGTGATGGTAGAGGCAGGAGAGGGATTGGGTGGACCACCGGTATAGTAGCTTGACGTGCCACCATGGTGATGACAACGATGATGAGGTAAGAGTCAATCCATTTCTTGTGTTTGTGAGGTAGATTGCTCTAGAGGTTTGGTGGGGAAAATGGGTTTTTTGGGGGAAGGGAGTTTGAATTTTGGGAAGGAAAATCGGGTAAAATAGAAATGGGAGGGAGCTTGTTGGGTGAATGAGGGTGAGAAGGGCTGGAGGGGTACATTAGGTTTGAACGGGTGTCTAGAAGGGGAGAAAGGGGGTTTTGGGTGTCACGGTTTTTGGCACGACAGTGACCAAAGGTCGGCTTGAGGGTTAGCCAATGTCGGTGGTGCGAAACCAATATCGATCATGAAATAGGTGACTGATGCTAGTTTATCGGGTACCGAGGTCAGCTTAGGGGTAACCGAATGCTCGAATATGAGAGAAAGGGGGCCAAAAGTGACCTAGGTTGGGTGGGTGAGATAGGTAGTGGTAAGTAGGAGATATTTAGGGAAAATCAGAACATAGGTAAAGGGTGAAAATAGGTAAGGGTGAATGATAGTGGGTTAGGGTTGGGGTGGGTAGATAGAAGATGTGATACAAAGGTAAGGAGGTCTAGGGAAAGAGAGGTAGGGTGGTAAGTATAGGTGAGGTGTCGAGGGTGATTGTGGGTATGATTAAGGTGTAGTAATGTGATGTTTTGTTGGATGTAGGTGAGAGATCAGTTGAGGATGCAAGATAGGGTGTTACCCCTACTCTTGATAGTTTATGGGGCTACGATGGTTGAGGAGTGGAGGTATGTCATAGATGTGGGTTTGATTGGGGTTAGACACTATTGACATGTAGTCCTAAGCTAAGTATGATGGTCACCCTCATCGATAGATGGGATTTGGTGACCAACACGTTCCACCTACCAACGGGGGAGATGAGAATCACATGGGAGGATGTTTACTGAGGATCCTACGGTTACCAATATTGGGGATGCAGGTATACTCGATCTCCTCAGAGCCATATGAGGAGTTGATGCTAATAGTATTTGGTGAGGGACTAGAAGGGATAACATTCCACAAAGACCAACATGAGTTATGGAGAGATGTACCTAGCCTGACTAGAGGAGATGAGGCTAGTAGTGTTATTGATGGAGGCAGTCTATTGTTTTACACTACCGGATGTAGAGGGTGGGAGATTCCATGATCATTGATGGGGGTGTTGCATGATATGGTAATGGAAAGGACCTGCTTTGCATGGGCACCAACATTCTTGGTGTAGTTATATAGAGAGCTATGGGCGTATGGTCAGCTCCAATAGTTCAGCTTATGCTACACATTTTTATGCAATCGTTGGGCATATAAGCACATTGTATGTTCATTTGATTGGTATGCCTTGGGAAGATGCATTTGAGCCTAGTTTTTTTAGTATGGTACATGCGATGGGTGCTTGTGATTAGAGAGTGTCGAGTAGGTAGGGCTACGCATTATGTAGCCTATTACAGGTAATTACTGGAGGGATTGTCTAGCATCGAAATTATTTGGAGATCGTATTTGGGTTATCCCTCATACAGACAGATGGATGATGAGTTAGACAACTTACAACTAATTAGGTGGATAAAGGGGCACCATGTAGGAGAGCATGAGATGATTCATGTAGACAGATTCGAGACATTAATTTGGGTTACTTTGCAGGATATACCGCCATCCTTCCCATAGTATCAGAGGGATTACATGGAGAGGTTGTTGCCTCTACCACATCCAACAATACCTACAGGGTAGGAGAAGCAGGTGAGATACCAACAGATTGATGATGTCGGGGTGACAGGCCGACATAGAAAATGGTGGGATGCTCATTTAGGAGAAGTACCACCTAGGCCGGGGCAACTAGATTTAGCCACCATCACCATTCGTAGAGATGCCCTACGGAGGTAGGTGAAAACCTTGATTACATAGTTGGGGATGGTACGAGGGGTTGACAGAGTTCGAGGTGGAGGTGGCCACTTTTCATGCACATGTGGCCAGTCTACAGGCCCAGATGGCTCAGGGTGGAGATGGTGCCGAGGTATAGGTGGGCTCTATATAGGCATAGGTCACATGTTTACGGGCCAATTGGCCACTACATAGGCATAGATTTAGGCCTTACAGGCCCAAATTCGTGGAATAGGGTGCGAGGTAGATGGTGCCACCATAGGCACCAAGACAGTGGTCCCACAGATAGGTACAAGGTCTCGAGGCCGATGGGGCCACCACGAGATGGTACCCATATCCAGATTACGGGATGTCCTAGGTGAGGCCAGTTATTATCAGGACTAGCTGATGGCAGTAGGGATAGATTTTCTATCCTACAAAGAGTACAAGGCACAACAGGCCTCATGTGAGAGGACCATATCCCACACCCATAGTGTGGAGAGCACACGGGGCCATGGATCCTCGAAATAGGGTCGGGTGATGTCACCATTTCATGGAGGCTAGCCTAGGTGATGTACCTATAGGTACTGGCCATGACCCATGATGGGTGGTGAGATGTTAGCAGGCCGCAGAACAAGAGCCGATGGGGAGGAGGAGACAAGAGAGACCGAAGAGAGTGAGGATGTATATGAGAGTTTTGTTTATTTTTGATCATATATTGCTCGCATGCCAAATATGGTGATGCTTGTATATGAGATGTTTTGAGAGATGCATATTATTTGGTATCGGTGTATATTGTATGGATACATAGGTTTATATGATGAGATGGATGATTTTGTGATGATGTATCTATGTTGATAGAATTTGATTGCTATGCATAGATGGATGGATGATAGGTGTGTTAGGAGTGGTGGAGTCAAGTCATAGGCATGAATTAAGTCAGGTTGTGGTTTAGGCATGGATGGAGTCAGGTCATAGGCATGGATTGAGTCAAGTTGGTCTTAGGCATGGATGGAGTCAGGTCATAGGCATGGATTGAGTCAGGTTGGTTTAGGGATGGTTGAGTTGAAATGGGTTGAGTTTGTAATTCATTAATTTTTGTAATTAATGATGATATGAGTCATGTTGAGATGTTTAATAGTAACATACATGATAATGGGTAAGAAATGGTGGACATAATGAATAAATGTTTGATGATGATAAAGGTGTGAAGCAATTTTTTGTTTGTTTGGTTTAATTTCCAAGTATTGATATAAAAAGGAAACTAGCTAGGGTAGAATGTGATTTAGGAAAAGGAAAGGGGAATTGGTTAGGGTAGAGAGTGGCCGAGCTAACCTCTAAGGGATCCATGCCCTTGGAGTTTTGCCTACATAGTCCCAGTGAAAAGGGACCTCGAAGCCGATGTAGTTCTCACATAAGCTAGGGAAGAATGTGAGGATGTATGAGAATGAGTTGGTAGGTTATAGGTATGGGTGAACCGTGGGCACATTGGTATGGGTGATTTTGAGTTGATTGTGGTGAAAGAGAAAAATTACTGAAAGATAAGCATCGAGGAACTAGTCCCGTATAATATAATTAATACATAATGAAAAAGGTGAAAAGATAAGAGGAGGTAAGAAATCCACCTAATTTTTAAGGATCATAACGAGTGGTTCATACCTTAGATAGGTTGATGAACGTGAGACCTTAAAGACATTGTATGATTGAATATTCTAAAGGCGAAGAGTATTCACATGATCACCAAACGTCATGGTTCCAAAGTGGGTCCCTTGAGGTGGTAGGAAATTAAAGTGCCAATGGTGAGAGGGTGAAAAGTGGTTAGTTTATATGGTATTTGGTAGCATACCTTTTGGTGAAATATCCAAGATCACAATGAGTGAGTCCATGACAAAAAAAATTTCTATTTTGACTTATATTTGAGATAGAATGATCGATGCAAGAAGTCTATATGGGATGAGAAAATTAACTCCTTGAGGTCTTCACGAAGCTGATCGATGCGGGAAGCTTCAGATTTTTTTGAGCAAGCTTTACATATTTTTCCTTTGAGGGAGTAGTCTATTTATAGCAACGATGTAGAGAGAAAGATGTCCTTTTGAGGAGTCATCTTTTTATTGGAAATTTTACTTAAGGAGTTGGATCCTAGGTGAGGGATTTTAAGTCATGGATAAGACTAAGGTGAATAAATTAGATTCTTGTTCATAAATCAAGGTGAAATGACCATGGGATCTCATCTCAAAGAAGATGAAAAGTATCCATAAGAATCATGCCATGTGTAGCGCCATGGTACACATATTTAAGAGAGAAAAAAAGTGATGGGTACACACATGATTCTTATTTAATCATTAGGGATGGAATAGTGAAAGAAGGGAAGTGAATAGCACTCAAGGGATGAGCATGAAAAGAGGAAGAAGGTGAGGTAGGACTGAAATTCAATACTATAATGGTCGAAGATGTAAGGCATTAAGGGGCTTAGGTTTGGGTTTACCATCTAGTGAAGATAAATGATAAGCACCCGATCCATAAGTATGAGTCACGATGTATGGTCCAAGCCAATTAGGAGCAAATTTTCCTTGTTTACATTTTTCTTCTTTTGTTACATGTTTATTTTCTTTTAGGACAAGGTCATTGACTTGGAAGGTTTGTTCATGGACACGTTTGTCATAGGCATGTTTGATATGTTTTTGGTAAACTTGAAGATGGTCAAGAGCATTAAGATGGTGTTCATCTAATAACTCAATTTGTGCTAAACATAATCCTAGCGAAAGTCATCATCATTGAGCATGTCATGGTGAGAAATACAAAGTGATGGAATCTATAATTTGAGAGGAAAAACAACCTCTATAGTGTAGACCAGAGAAAAAGTTGTTGTAGTAGTGGAAGTGTGAATACTAGTGCGGTATGCCCACAGGACAAAAGCAATGTGCGTATGCTAGTCCTTCTCAATATCATTAACCACTTTCATGAGAATTTTATTTAGGTTTTTATTAGTGGATTTGGCTTGGATGTTGGTTTGTGGGTAATATGGTGATGAGAAACTAAGATGAATACTGAAGGCATCGTAAAGTTTCCGCAATGTTTTATTTTGAATTTTTTTCAGTTATCAGTGATGAGGCGGTGACGAACACCAAAGTGACAAATGATGTGATGATTGGTCAACTCACATATTTTATTAGATTTTGTGGAGATGAGAGGTATGGCTTCAATGCATTTGGTGTAATATTCGATAGTGGTGATTATCCATTGATGTTACTGGGAAGAATGTGGATTGATCTCTCCGACAAGATCCAAACCCTATTGAGAGAAGGGCCAAAGGTCACGGGTGACTTGTAAGGCATTCGGGTGTAGGATGAAGATTGGAATGTTGTTGGAATTTTCCACAACGTTTAACGTAGTCACAACAATGTTGGTTAAGGTTCGGCTAGTAATAGGCTAGGTGAAGAATACACTTAGCAACAACAAGGCCACTAACAACAAGGCCACTAAAGTGACCTCCACATATGCGATCATGAATTTCCTTAATGGTGTAAGGAATTTAAGAACTTGTAAGGTATTATAAGAGAATATCATCAAATCCACACTTATAGAGGAGGCCACCCATGATGACATAATGAAATACCCTTTTAAGAAAGGTGTGTTGTCCATTATGAGTGAGGTTGGGAGGTAAGATAGAGAGGGAAAGATAGTCTGAGTATTGTTTATACCAAAGGTCACTCAGGTCGGGAGTGGTGGTTCTAATAGAGTAAAATTTGTGAGGTAAATAAGAGGGTGATTGGAGTCTTTGTATGGTGACAAATATTTTACAATCAGCGGGAGAAGCGGGTGTTTGAGAAGCCAAACATGCCATGGTATCTACAAATTTGTTGGTAGAACGGGGATAGTTTTCAGTGTTGTAATGGTTGAAGGTAGTCAAAAGTATGTCCACATGATGTTTATACTTTTGAAGTATCTCATTATGACATTGGTATATAGGATTGAATTGGTTTATGACCAATTGAGAATCACCAAAGATGTTGATTGACTTACCATCTAAGGCATAGGCAGCCTAGAGACCTAATACAAGTGCTTCATATTCAGCAATATTGTTTGTATAGTCAAAATTGAGTTTGAAAGACAAAGGCATGGGTTCACCATCAAGTGGAATGAGGATAACACCAGCCCTACCCCCATGCTGACACTTGGAACCATCAAAGAAGAGTGTCATTTGGTAAGTGGGTTTGTCCAAGGAAAGGGTAGCAATAGACTCATCTGGAAAGTCAAAGTTAGAGGGTTGGTCCCCATAAATATGTGCATCAGCCAATTGGTTAGCAATATCTTGGCCCTTAATGGACTTTTGATGAATTAAATCAAGGTTGAGGTTGGCTAGAAGCATAAGCCAGAGCGGCCGATTGATTTTGGTAAGGTTTGACATACATGAAGTGTAAGGGGTTGGTGTTGGTCATAACATAGGTTTTGTGGTTGAGTAGGTAATGACGGAGTTTGGTGGCAATGAAAACTAAGGCTAAGAAAAAAATTCGGCATGGGTGTATTGGGTTTTGTAGTCTAGAAGAGTATGACTTATGTAATAAACCACATACTCCATGTGTTGTTCATCGCGATGAGCGAGCATGGCCCCCAATGAGTGATCAGTAGAAGAGATGTATAGGTAGAAGGGTTGATCATATTTAGGTGGAATGAGTACGGGTGGTTGGAGAAGGTATTGTTTCAAGGCCTCAAAATATTTGTGGTAATCATCATCCCATTTAAATGAGACATCCTTCTTGAGAATATGATGAAATGATTAACACCGATTGAACAATTACAAAATGAAACAGTGAATAGACCGTAACTTACCTTATAGGCTGCGGAGCTTCCACAAATTAGTGGGTGGAGGCATTTCAATAATGGCCTTGACTTTAGTAGGGTCAACCTCTATACCATGTAAGGAGATGATGAATCCCGAGATTTTTCTTAATAGAACCACGAAGACACAATTCTTGGGCTGAAGGTAGACGTAATATTTAATGAGGTCACAAAGATGGTTTTTAGGATGACAAGGTGCTTGGAGAGGCATTTAGATTTGGCAAGGATATCATCCACATAATCTTCCAATATACAATGCATGATGTCATGGAAGATGTAATTCATAGCCCGTTGATATGTGGCACCAACATTTTTAAGGCCAAAAGGCATGACTTGATAGCGAAGGTCCCCAAGGAGTGATGAACATGGTTTTGTGCTAATGCCCAGGGAAAGCAAGATTTTTTATAACTTGAGAATCCCTCCATGAGTGATATTATCTTGTGACTATTGGTAAGGTCAACCATTTGGTTAATACCAGGTAGAGGAAAGTTTAGTTTTGGGAAGCTAGGTTGAGGTCATGGAAATTCATGCAAATGTGAAGTCCCCTTGTCACCTTAGTGATGGGGACAATGTTAGAAATTCATCGAGGATAATCGATGGGTAAGATGAAGGAAATGGAAAGAAGGTGTTGTAGTTCTTCTTTGACCGGAAGAGCAATGCGAGGGTGCATTTTCTCCACTTTTATTTTATGGGTTTGGCATTGGGAATGGTTATGATATTATGGACCACTATGGTGGGGTAAATACCAAGCATGTTAGCGTAAGACCTAGAAAAAGAAGGGTTATGATTTTTAAGAAAATAAGTGATGGCTTCCTATTCAAAAGAATCTCAAGATTGACCAATCTTTAGAATATGCGGGTCATCCCGAGTATGAATGTTGATCTCGATAGTCGATTCATTCAACATGGTTTACGTCTCGAGATGGTAATGACCAATGAATATATGGGTCTTCTGCACCAAAGCACGTGAGTATAGACTCATCATCCTAACATTGAATGAAATTAATCGAAGGTGTATCAAAGATCGATCATTTCGTGATATAGGAAGGGAAGAGAAGAGGAGCCTCACCTTACATTGATAAGTCGAGCCCCAAGGAAATGGTGTTTATGAATTTTTTTAGGAGGAATGGATTCTTGATCCATTGACTCACAAGAAAAGTGGTGATGGTGGTGAAGAAGGTAGAGCAGTGAAGAAGGTGGAGAAGGCTTGATGTTCTCAACGACTTCAATGTGGGCCTTCTTGGTAGGTGGTTCAGAAAATCCAATACCACTATGGTCATTATGTTTGTAGGTGGTACATGGAATAAAAGTGTGATGGCCTTGCTCGTAAAAGCCAAAACCAAAACCCTTCCACGCACATTAGTGTAATAAGGTGTGGGTGAAGCAAAGGTTGGTAAGTGATTGGAGGTTGACGGAAAAGGGGCGGGTTTGCAATGCTGGTTTAGGTTTATAAGTGGTAGTATCAAGTCCCCCATAGGTGAGATTGGTCCAAAAGTGGGGAGGATCGTAAAGGATATTCTCTCCTATGTGGTGATCATAATGAGGGTGTTGGTAAAGGCTTCCATACTCTTGTGGAGTAAGGAATATGTTGACATTATATAAGTGATACTCCCCTAGAGTGAGGCGTTGAAAAATGCCTTCCAAGGGATTGGTGGTTGATATGTGGGTGGCTAGGATATACGATGTGTTAGAGATTGGATTGGAGGTGGAGCTATCTGATTGGGAGGCTGATGGGTTGGTAGTGGAAGTTGTGGTGGTGGTAGGGATGGAGGAGTTAGGTGCGGTTTACATAGTGGTGACACCGGTGGGTAAAGGTGTAGGTGAAGAGGTAGTGGCCATTGATGAAGATGACCTGATGGGTATAAGCACATCATTGGGTTAGTAAAGCATGTTGTAGGTTTTGAAAGGTGATGGGTCAACCAGAATGGTATATGTGTTTCCTTCATGCTCAAACTTCACGAGAATGATGCAAAGTAGAAGGAACATAACCCATAACATGAATCTAGGGTCTACCAAGTAAAAGGTTATATTGAAATTCCCCTCCAAGATGTAAAATAACTCTGGAATAGTATCTCGGGGCCCACAAAAACATGGAGGATGAAGGTGCCAAGTGTAGAGGTGATAGTGTCATTGAATGAATGCAAAATGATGGGATGTTTATGCATGCAATTGTTAGGTATGCACATTTGGGTGAATACATTGGAGGAGATGATGTTAATGCTAGCACCCCCATCAATCATAACACGTCGTACACGTATATTATCGATATGGATGGAAATGAAGAGGGTTGGATCAAGGTCATCAATTTGATGTGGTGTGATCTCTTCATCTGAGAAGATGAGGGTGGCTACTTGGTGAGTAGATGAAGGTATAGAAGGAGATGGTAATTTGGTGAGAGAGGCTACATGATGGGAAGTAATAATGGAGGCCATGAGTGTAGGGTCATTGGGTAAAACCTCAATAGACTGAAGAACCTCTATGAGAGCTTGGTGATGGGATTTAGAGGTTTGGATGAGGTCATATAGGGACATTTTGAGGGAGGATTGGTGTAATTGTTTGAGCATCACACGATGTGTAACCCCATTAGAAATAGGACTTGTGGGGCCGCGGTTAGTGACTTTAGGTGTGGGTGCTAGTGGTATGTTGGGTATAGGGTTGGTTGGTGGGTCGGTTGCCTTTTCCTTTCCTTTTTCCTTCTGAGCGTGGGTAGCAACATGGATCATGTTGATTTGAGGTAGGGAGGTAGGTGAAGTAGGTGATCCATGAAAGGTATAAGCGACAAGAAGGGAAGAAGCCAAGAGGTGGGAAGGAACCTTGTGAGATGAGTTGGGAACACCGACATTTGGGTGGAGGTTTGGCAAGTTCTTTGATATGCACCATGTTAATTTCAAATCTTGGGGGTGGCTCTAAGAGTTGTGGGGGTGGAGGTATTGGTCACTGAGTAGGTAATGAGGAAGAACTATGGAAATTGGTGCTGACAAAATGGGGTCCTCATCAAGAAGGTAATCATTGTCAAAGTTTTCTTTAGGAGGACATAACTGGATAACTACAGTTTTCAAAGCCTTATAGTTCTCTACATTGTGTCCTAGCACACGATGGTAGGCATAAATTTTTGTTTCGTTAAAACCTTTTAGTTTGGGCTTGAGTGGGTCATAATGTAGAAGAGGGGGTAATGTGATGACAAAAGTTTCAATAAGGTTGGTTAAAATTTTGGCATAAGATCCCACCAGTGGATCACAATGGGAAGTGAATGTGGGTTTGGGTGCAAGTGCGGTTGACTATATAGGAAGGGTATTTGCAAGAGGGGGAGTGGGTTGAGCTGCATTTTTAGGTTTTGGTGTGGTTGTAGGTGTTAGTCATGTCTACTTGGGTAGGGGCATGGTAGATGAACTGGAAATAGAGTGTGTGGTTGGTTTGACAAGAGTATTCGAGGGTATCTAATTTTTCCTTTAAGTTGCACCTTCTTGGGTAAAGGTCATACAAGTGCACAAGATCTAGAGGGAAAAGTAGATGGTGGAAGAGGGTGAGTTACCCACGGGGATAATTGAGGTGTTGTGAAGGTAGATGGCGTGGGTCATGTAGGAGGTGTGAGGGAAAGAGACTAAAGCGTCATGGGTAGTGAAGAAGTTATCGATGGTATTGGAGGTATGGGTGGTAAAAATGTTGTAGGTGTGGGCAGAAGTTGTGTCGGGTGCTTGGGTATGTTAGAGGTCTATGAGGGAGGAATGGGCTGCTGAATTTTTAGTTTACCAAAGGGTGGAGGTTTCTTAACTAGGCTAGATGGGAAAGGTCCTCAAACAGATGGAAGGGGTGAAGGTGGTGAAGGTGTGATCGGTGAGGTTGGGGTACAAGATCTAGGGATTGGTTCTTTTGTTTGGGGGCCATATTAAGTTTGGTGTTAGGTTTGGAGGATGCAGCTCAATCTAATTTGATGGGTGGATGAGTAATGTTGGCCATTGGGATGACCCCTAAGGTAGTAATAGGTTTAGGAAAGGAAGATGATGTAGGTGTAAGTTTGGATGTAGAAGCATGTTGAGTTATGAGTAGAGGTGTGAGTTGAGCCATGAGTGGCATCATGGGACAATTTTTGATAGTTTTGGTTGTGTTTGGTTTGATCGGGTGAAATATTTTTGGATAGATAGTGAAAGTGTCAGCGAGTGACATCTGCATTTGTGTTGAGACCAGAAGTAGAAGAGGTCCCCAAAGTAAGGCTCTATCCAAATAATCCAGGCAATCGGTAAGTGTGAGAATGACACTGTAGTGGGTGAGGTTGATGTGGATCCAATGGCAATTCCTGTAAAATGTGTCTTAGAAATGGGGAATTCACTAGCTTCAGCCTCTATGGGTAAGAGAGCTGAAAGTAAGTCCACAGGATCCTAGGTGGCTAATGGAGAATGGTCACCTAGAGGCAACAAAATTTCTACTAGATCTTTGATAGGTGGAGGAGATGATGGGTACCCCTTTATGGGTAAATGAGATAAACAAGTGTCTCACATTGGTTAGAGAGAATATCACTGGTCTTTGGCTCTCTAGGTGGAGAATCCAAAGGTGAAGCGATCTTGATGTTAATAGAAGGTTCCTTCATAGGTGAGGGAGGAGACGAAGGGTGTTCCTTTGTGGGTGGAGGAATAGGTGAAGTGGGTTCGTGTGTAGGTGGAGGACTTCGGGATAGGATTTCCTCTATGGAAGCAACTTGTGTGTCACTTTGAAAATAACATGGACCTCGTGGGTATGGGTATTATTAGTTGAGGTCTCTCCAGTTTGATCAAAAGAAGGGGTGTGATTGGGAAACAATTTCTTGAAGATGTGCAAGTTTTGGTTGGCGAGTGCATTTAGGTTATCCAAAACTAACTCACCATTCTCTAGCATTTCTGAACAATGTTCTTAAAAGTGATGTAATTACCTTCACTATGACCTTTTACCCAATGATCGTTACAAAATTCATGCTCTTTGTACCATGCAGGTGTGGGGCGAGTAGGATCAAAACCAAGTATGGGGTTTTACGGGAGGAAGGGTGATGGCCCTAGCTTTAATGAGATTTTATAAGAAAAAAATAATAAGGCTCCCCAATTGGGTTATATTTCCATTGTTCTCATCTTAATTGAAAGGTCCGACAAGAGAAAGATTAGATGAGGGGTTAGCTTTGATTTGATGGATGAGATGGGCTGGCCTTGAGTACCATTACGTTAGTGGTTCCCTTGGATTTTGAATGATTATTCTGTGGTTTTGAAAAAGAAGAGGTATCATTTGACTTAGACACGATTTCTTATTGTGTAGTTGAATTTTATTTTCTTCGATGGCTTGAATCTCTAGCTTTTTGCCATGCTAAATGCCTCATTGAAGGTTCGAAAAGTCTAGACCTACGGGGTTGGCAAGATATGTATTAAAAAGCCTGAGTGAAGAGCTCTATGAGCTCAATTTGTGGTAATTGGAATGTGAGCTGATTGATCAGGCTCCACCAACGAGCAACAAAATCTTTGATAGACTCATCATCATATTGATGCATAGAGTAGAGATAAATCATGGTAACCTTCTTAACAATGTTGATGGAGAAGTGATCCAAGAAGGCTTGGACTATCTGATTAAATGAGAAGATAGAATGTCTAGGTAACCCACTATACCAACCCAATGTGGGCCCAATTAGAGACATGGGAAAGGTCCTCAGGAGTAAAGCGTCATCATGGATGATTAGATAACACCCATGTTTGAAAGACCACAAATTTTGTTGTGGGTCCTCTTTATTGTTAAAGTGGTTAAATTTAGGCATTTCCCAATGTACGGGATATGCACGAATAGGAATAGATGGGTGTATGGGCTCATTGCAATTTCATCATAGGTGAGAGAGTTGAGTGAGCCGAAATTGATGCCTCCAATTTCTACATCTTTTCCATCATCAAATTGATTAGGTAATTGGTAGGTTGTGATGGATGGGTACCTCCTATAGTGTAAGAGGGTTGGTGTTGGGCATATGATGGAGGTGGCATTCCACTATATGGTGGTGCTACGTAGGTAGGTTGAGAATAAGGGACCGAGATAGGGGTATGTATCTAGAATGAATGATAGATGAAACGAGAGGCTTTTGATAGTACGTATATGGAGGTGGAAGGGTCTAGGTGACTCTATTAGTGATGGGGGCTAAGGATTGTGGAATAGAGATGAAAATGTTTTGGAAGGGGGTGGTGGTCATTGACACCGGAGGTGGTTGTGTTGCTACTGGTATATGTGAGACAATAGGCATGTATGAGGTTATGTTCTAGGTGGTTGGTAAAGGTATAATGGATGTTGCGGGTGCAATAGATGTGGCAGACATGGTAGTCATAGCAAGTATAGGACCTATCTATGAAATGATTGGGGCGGCGGCGGGTGCGGGTAGCATGGAGCTAGAAGGAGCTGATGCGAAGTAGGAACGAGTGTTAGAGGATAGATACGGGTATGCCATATAGTAACTAATCTAAGGCATCTTGAGTGGACAAGTGGGAAAGATAAAACTACAAGGTGGCATGGTTCTGGTCAAGGAGTCGTGTGAACTCCTCATCACCTGTGGTGATAGAGATAGGTTGGATAGGCTCCATGGGTGATATAATGGAAGGTGGTGAAGGACTAGGTGGGAGTGGTTGATGACTAGCATGAAATATGAGGGTGTTTTATTGGTGATGAGTCAGCACCATGTGAACAAGTACTGATCTGGTAGGACTGTTTTCTGTAAATGACACATAAATATAACAGAAATAGGGAAAAATAGGTAGTGGTAGGTGAATTGGGGTTAAAATGTCAGCTAGAAAATTACACAGGCTAATCGATGTCGGTTAGGGTAAACCAATGTTGGTCAGGGGTAACCGTAGTTGGTCAAAGCTAACCACAATTAGTCACTATGGAAAAATAACAATTTTCCAAAATAAGGCAAAAGGCTAATAATCTACCAGGTAGATAAGCTGCAGATGGATTTTGTCAAGACAAAGAAGATGATGAGAGTTACAGAGACTCTGAATGATAAATAATATGGAATAGGTGTCCTTTTGGGTAGGTTAACCAAAAGAATGGTAAACCGACACTTTGGTTAGGTAAAAATGATGACGGTCAGGACCAACACCGGTTCTTATGAAATTGAAATAGAGATAAAGAAAAAAAGGGTGGTTGTGATTTAAAATCAAATGTGGAATCAAACCCGAGTGAGAATGATGAAAACAGGCTCCGTGGCACACTCGGATGAAGATGGAATACACCAACTATGATGAGGAGTGTGTAAGGAAAAATAAAAATATGAATAACGTGTCCTCTCACCTCAAAACGCAAGCCAAGCATAAACACTAAGAAAAATATGATCCTAAGAGTGATTTTTCTATTATGTTTGTTCAACTTATGCTATTAAGAACTCGACTCATGAACTTTAGAATAGATTTTTTGGTGAGGAAGGCTTCCTAAAAATAAATATAGCTAAAGGGAGAGGTTTCGGTATGTTATGGTGGGGGTGGGTTTTCCTCAAAGATAATGACTCGATAGAAGTAACGAGCTAGGAGTACCTACCAAACGGACCATGTGATCACCGACGATGTTCCTGGGTAAGATGTCGTTTAAGAATGTGTATATTTCCAATTATTTGATGTTTGGTAAGACTTAGAGAGAGAGAAAGAAAGTGATTTCTATGATTTGTTTGTCAACCATCATCTGAAAATGACTTCCAATGTATAGGTTTCCCTCATTTAATTTGAGCTAATGCGAGAAAAGTAGAATGAAATGTAGTTAATTTTAAGACCAAATCGAAATATTGAATTTGATGACACAAATAAATGAATAGGAGAAGGGATTCTTTTTTCACTAATGTGATACTAATGAAAGGAAATAAATGTTTGTTTTAAAGTACCAAAACATGATTGCTTTGAGATAGTAGAAAGAAAAGAGGATTCCAGGGAGAAATTTTAATGTGAGAACATTTTAGAAAGGAAACAAACATGTAACTTATCACCTAGAAATGAAGAAATGCAAAGAAACCTGAAAGGGTTTCACTGGGCATTAAAAAATGTTTCACCTGATTCTTAGAGTGTTTCTTTGAATATTGACGAAATAGATAAGGGTAAATGGGCTAGGAGGAATACCTGTTAAAGCTAGTTGAAGGTTGTTGCGCGCGTATGACTTCTTGATCCACAGCTGATTGTGAGAGATTCCTTTTGGCTAGGAGGAACTACTTGAAATAGAAAACAAGACCACCAAATAGAAGTTAAACAGTATATGCAGTGGACTACCTAGCGTATACTAGATCCAGGAAGTGTGATACTCCCTAGAAGGTTATCAATCCATTGTTTAAAAAAATTCAATGTTAACAATAAATGAAATCCTACTATAGTTAAAATGATTTAGGTATCTCATTTGACTATAATAAGCAAATTCATTCACAACAGGCTAAGCTATGATTGAATTTGAAGGTTAACATCTCTTTCAGAGTACTAGTCTTAGTCGAGTCTGGTTTTGGGTTGTTTTAGGTATTTGGTGGATATTTTAGGCTTTGTTCTTGGTCTAAGAGTAGAAACACAGAGACCGATGTCGGTCTGGTATGACCGATGTCGGTTTAAGTGAATTGGTGATGGTTGTGGGTAATGACATCGGTATGGTTGGGGTGGAGGAAAATTAATAAAATCTTGGTGTGGTAACTCATCTAATGCTAAATAGAAATTGAGAGGGCTATGGCAAGGTCTGTGTAGGTCTTAGGTGTGCTCAGGGGTAGTTATCAATAGGATATGGGAAGTTTAATGGTGTGGGTGAAGGAATGATCAAGTTTGTATGAAGGCAAATGATGGGTGAATGGGAATGCAAGTAGAAATTGATAACAAAAGTAAAAGAGTCTACTAAAATGACAGCAGATGAATGTTGGTTAACAAAACACTTACTATTGTATGAGCTTGATGGATGGATGGTAATGGTAGGTGATTATATGGATGGAGTTTTGATGTGGTGATGGTGCTTCCTTGGATTCTTCTGAATGCAAATGGCTCTATGATTGCTTCTGATGCTAGTTGTGGATGCTCTGATGCATGTACGAATATTGGTTCTACTTGCATGTAGCTCTGGTTTCATCTCTTGCTCTCAAAATGTGCCAACCTCGAAATAAGGTTGTTTTAGGGAATAAATGGTAATCAACGGTAGTTTCAAGCTGAATGGTAGTGGTTTAGGGTAGCCGACATCATTTAGGGCAAGATTTCCTAGGTTTACTAAAAATGGGCGAGATCCTCTTGATTTCTTGGATTTCATTCATTTTCTTCCGCGGATTAGAATGGAAACATCCTTTCTAATGGGGGATGTGGTTAGAGGGAATGTAGGCTTTGATTTTTAGGGTTTAGGTAGGTCTTAGTTAGTTATGGCAACATACTAAGAATAAGTATTAGTGTGAGGTGGCTAGATGAGGTGTACAAGTGAGTTGGATGTGTGGGCATTATCTCAATTAGGATATTTAAATAGTAGATATTATGAGATCATGAATTAATTAAATTAAATTAAGTAAATTAATATTAGAGTGGGGTGAAAGGGTCCATGGTTAGGTGAGTGTGTTCGAGTTGGTTATTTGTCGAGGGACCAAGGGGAGTGTGACCCAATTTTGGTGTCTACACGTACATTAGCAGCAGTTTATTTGCTTCAGTTTTCTTATTATTATCAACAACAAATTTATTTTTCATACCAAAATTTTTCCATGGTCCCTTTTTGGGTGTAAGGGACGAAGAATAATTTGGAACTTTCTTTCTGATTTCTTCCTTATGGGTAGAGATTTCTTTTAATTTCTACTCCTGCCTTATGGATTTTTCAACAACCCCTTCCATAGTGGTTGGGATGTGAACATCCACTTCACCACCTATAATGAGATTTAACCCCATAATGAATTTTCGTATCATGAAATTCTTGTCAGTTTGATACTGAGGTATGTACTTAAGGATATTAGTAAACCTCTCCTAGTACTCTGTTACAATTAACTTTCCTTGAGCTAAGTTCTGAAATTTAGTCATTTTCTGATCATAGTAAAGTTGTGGCAGCCATCGTTGCCTAAAATAATTTTTAAATTGATCCCAAGTGACATTTGTTTCATCAATGTTTAACTCGGTCTTACACTTGTCCCACCAATAAGATGCCTCATGGGAAAGCTTATAAGCTCCTCATATTTATTTTCTTTCCTTATATAAGTTCCTTATTCTAAAGTACTTCTCCATTTTGCTAAGCTAGTTCTCAGCTCCATCTCTTAGTGTAGTGCCATCAAACTTGGGTGGAATTATCCTTTTTATATCATTTGTGAGTTTAGTTGCCAATCTTTCCTTTTTATTCCCGTGTTGATTGTGTGCATTTGCATCAGCTTTGGCTGCATTATTATTATCAACACCAAAATTCCCAATATTGGCGTTGTCCACATGAGGTGGTTTATTTTTATTACCATCATCTTCTTCCTCCTCCTAATTTCCCATTACTTGATGTTGAATTATAGCTAGACGATCTCTTGTGTCTAACAGGGTAGCAAGGATCTCATCAAGTTTTTGGGTAGTAGCTCCTTCTCCAATGGGTGGTGGGTTATTTTCATCATTTCTTCTCATTCTAATCATTTTCTGTTAATAAGAAAATTTAAGTTTTAGTAGATTATGGACACAATAGGTCCAAGAGCTACAACCTTCAGCTCTGATACCAAGATGTAACATTCCCATTTTAAGACTTTAGAAACAAGGGATTTTTTTGCATAATGTTCTCTGTTCTAAATTAATTTAATTTAGAACACACATTCCAAGCCAATCAATCTCATAACAAAAAACCATATGCAACTATAATGACTCGGTGGAACATCGATCTCTCATTTCATGACTTGGTATCATACTCGATCTCTCATGTTAACTTAATGATTTGTATACTAAGTATAATTGGTTCCCTCACCCTTTTCAGGGTATTACGTTTTCTATTAAAGAGGCCTATCTGAATAATTTTTACCAATATCCATATGAAATCATACTTCCTAAACTAGGTGACATAGGACAATACAACCAACAGCTTGTGATACTTTAGCCATATATTTTTAAAAATTCTTTATGTTTATATTCCTAGATGACATACTCATCAAATGTAATACATCCTTCACCCCACTTGATTTTTTATCTAGAATGGTCTTCACTGACTCCTATCAGTCCACTTGTTCAAGGTTTAACACTAGCCAAGGTTAGCAACATAGTCTAGTGTAGAGGAATGCTCGTGGTTACTATGTGTACATAGACATACTCAATCAAACTAATTCGATTGAGTGTGTCTAGTTTAAGTCATCATGAATTAACCCGACACTAGATCATGCCCCTAATTCTACCTAGGTAGAACTATGATCAATTTAGAATTTGTGTAGATCTAGATGATTAAACTATGAAGGGTGTTGCAACATGTCAAGTACAACATAGTATCCTTATGAAGATCCAAGCCTTCACAAAGGTACTTTGCACTACAATTTGTGTATGCCAAAATCTGACTAATTTCTCCTCATCTAGATGAACATACCTTAGAAAGAATTTAATGACTTATTAATTTTCCTTATTAAGGATTAATTGTAGTAGCCCTACTGAAAAACTAGGTTCATTAACCATTAGGGTTACAAGTTAAAACTAGTAATTGGAGTGGGTATGTAGATACATCTACCTCCTAACCATTTCATAAGTTCTATTTTTATTCCATTAACATTCTAATTTATGTTTTACATAACAGATTCAACATACATGATAGTGTTGTTTACTCACCTACTCAAGCCTTAGCTTACATAAGTTTAGAGCAAGTTCTTTTTATATTAGAATTCAATGGAATGAAGTCTATTTCCATTTATTTCCCTTTTCTTCATTCCTATTCTGGTTAAGGAACTAATCAAGAGGAAGCACACCTTCCACTATCCAAGGATAACATTTAGATTCATTCCCAAAAGGTCTTAAACAAGTCTATGTTTTATTGCATGGAAGTTGTCTTCCCTTTTTCTTATAAAGGGTAAATGTTCATTTATAACCCCATAGTATATTATAAGTTATTATCATAGTTTTATTCACCCAAAAACATTTTTTTAATATAGCCATAGTGATCTAGTTGAATATCCATGCACAAATGTCAACTTTAATAAGTTGCATTTCATTAAAGAGGGTAGTACATCTAGTACCCTTGACCTCTATTCAATTTAATCCAACCCAAGAGGGTATATTACTGATAGAAAAATTAGAGAAAAATTATCATTTCCATTCACAGAATACCCAAAAAGATTACACATCAAGTTCAAAAAGTCCACAAATCTTTCATTCATCAAGTGGATTCATACATTATAAGTCCAAACACTTGGACATTTCAAGTAAAAATTTATTTTCCAGTTATACATTTCAATAATGATCGATATTTCATCAAAAAGATCCAACCTCTTTGGTAAACAAATGTAACTTCCTATAAATCATTTCTCCTTTGATCACTTACAAAGTCCATTAGCAAAATTGCTATCATAAGTCAATTCATTGGCCGAGCATGATAAGCACTAAACATTAAACCAATGTGCTTTTAGCTAATTGTTTCATAAAGAGAACTCATTATTATGAAATAGTCCCGAGTAATACAAAAATACATACCAAAAGGAGTTACTATTCACAAATGAGAGAGAGAGAGAAAAAATAGAGATAAACCATAACATAAGTAAGAATATATCATGATATAAACAGCTTCAACTTTCATACTATTGTATTACATAAAAAAATTAAAACAAGAATCCGGATAAGTAATGTTTCATCACAATCCCAATTTTATTTTCATATATTAATTTACATGTCTCACTTCTCATTTAAACCTATTTAACATGAGAAAATAACTATCCTAACTATTTCTTAGAAATATATCAGCAATAGATAGAACAATAGTACTACCATCTCAACATTTATTTCACCTAAATTCATCCTAGAATATGATATTCCAAGATTAAATCAAAATATAGGAATAATTTTAGGATTGTTCAATAACATAACTTGAAAGGAGGTTCTAATTTAAGAATCCTATAACTCAAATTCCAAACTAGAATCCAATTTAAGTGTAGACACCTAAAATTGGTTACCCAATTTAGTGTCCCCAGGTTTGTTTATCCTCTCGGGTAACCCAGGGCACCTTTATATCACCACTTCTCCCTTAGGGTATTACTTAAATATTTAATTTAGAGGCCTGTCCTAAGTTTGCTCCACCCCATTATATTTCACCCATGGTTAATCAAACATTAACCATGTAATTCTATCTTTTTACATTTATTTCAACTACTTATCTACCCCATATCAATTTCCTACCTCCCATATCATTTTATGCATCCATCCCACCTATTTATCCTCCCCCTAAAATCATGCAAAGGATTTTTCGTATTTGAGTCAAATGGATAATATTCTTATCCTTCCAATCCATTTCCTTTTCACCACTTTAGAGTCTGTTCCTTGATCGGCTGATTTTTCCGAAAGGAACCAATTTTTCTGAACGGCGCGGATTTTATCTTGGTCGGCGCCGATTATAAATTTATGACCTAAGATCCTCTTTGGTTAGATTCAGGAGTTGGTTTCCTAGAGATTTCTTTCATCTAAGTGATTAAAGAGATTATCAGAAGAAGAGAGTGAGTTTTGTGCAGTTTAATCCCTGAGAGGTGTATTGTTACTCATGCAGGTATCTACAGCTCTTGCAGGTCTCCATAGCTACCCTAGTCATCATCAATCATCAATCAAGCATTTTTTAGGTATTCTTCTTTGTTAGTTTCTGTAATCTCCTTTCGATCAACACCGATCCAGTCTAGTCAAATCTGATTAGTCTTTAATCAACACCGGTTTATCCAAATTGGCACTAATTGGGTATTTCTTCGGTTTCTAGGTTAGAATCCATCAATTTCTACCTCAGATCCTCTTTTTCCATCTTCAATCTCTATTTTCTGATCAATCTTTAGTAATCTGGTCTTACTTTCAATCCATTTTTCTCGCCTTACTTTCTAGCCTTCTGTCTACTTGTGTGTCCAATCGACGCCGATCACTACCTGATCAATGCCGACCAACCAATCGATGCTAATCACTATCTAATTGATGCCAACCAAAAAAATGATGCCAATCACTATCTGATCAATGCCGATCAGTCTGAAAGATACATAATTCAGGTAACACAATTTCATCTTTGTTTTTACAATTTCCTACTTTCTTTCAGTTTCTGTTTGTGGTTTTTACATTATGTATACTATTTTTAATCAGAAAACCTAAATATTTTCTTACATATTTTATCATGTATGTCTTTATTCTTGATTGAAAATGTGAACTGACATCTATCGAGGAAGCTCATTGCTTCCCGGACCCACTTTCCAGAAGTTCACCCATATATTGTCTAACATCATCTTTTTCTGCCAAGGATTTGTGCATCGTAGGTTTCTTGGATCTACTTTGCGGGATTGTTCATGTGCGCCCATCTTGTCTCCATCAACATTCTCTCCATCTACGTCTATAGATCTTATCCAATCTATCAGGTATCAATTTCATTTGATTTTTTCAGGGTTTTTGTGTTTATTTTGGTGCATTAACTTGGACAAGTAACAAGCACGGAAATTCTTGATCTACATTCTAGCACACCCAGTGGGACCCCACCAAAGTACCCTATTGGTAAGTTCATTTCTTTTCCATTTTTGAGATTTTGTTCTTTTTGTTCACTGATTTTCATCAGTTTTCCTTAAGCATTTCCTTTCTCCATTTTGGTCTTGTTCCTTTTGTTTATAATTTGTAAAATTAAAATTATTTCTTTCTTGCATATCTAGATTCCCATTTCTATTTCTAAAATTAGTAAATATTTCATTTGATTTCAAAGCTGCACTTTTTGATTTATCTCTTTGTGCAAAATTGTCATTTTCTTGAAAGTTTTCTAGTTTCTTAAATAGAAATTTCTCTTCTACTAGTATCTAGTTATCTGGATATATCTTTCTGGATTTGTTTGCGTGTTTTCTTAACCTTGTCTTGCATGGAGCACTTTTCTTGTTCATGGGATTGTTTGAGGGAAGAGCTCAACAATGCACTTTTGAAGTCCACACACCTTGGAGAGATAAATCTATAGGTATTTCTCTTTTGCGGTGTTTTCTCCTTTTTAAGGAACTTAAAAAGAACTTGTTTGTTTGTTTTTATCACACTCAAACACTTCGGTTTTGTGCGTAAAAATATTTAATCACAACCGAGAAAGAACTTGTTTTACTTGTCTTCATTGAAATCAAACACTTAGGTTTCGGTGCTTAAAACGATTTAATCACATTGGGAAAGAACTTGTTTTACTTGTCTTCATTGAAATCAAACACTTCAATTTTAGTGCTTAAAAGGAAATTTTTCTTTGTCATTTCTATTATATGCTCTTCATCTATTTTTCTAAATAGGTTGGAAAATTGATCAAAATCAGTAGTGACACTATTTAATTTTTATTTTCACCCTTGCACACAAAGCCAAAATCCCTAGTTATAAAGCATTTAAACAAAAACTCCTTCCTTGGCCTCACTTACTTGGAAGTGACATCCAAGAGGAAGAGCCTACATGGTACTCGGGCCATGCTATAAATTCACAAAAGTTCGGTATATATTAGCAAAGCACCCAACTCCTTATCGCGGTGGTGTGTGAAGTGCGGGGTATGCCCTATATCAAGCCATGTACCAAGGTATTTTACTGAAGTTCCTTTGGGACTCCTCACCAAAACATTCCCCAAACCATCCTTAGTTTGGCCAATTGAGTAGTCCCCATTCTAAAAAGCCTTCCCAAACATTTCCTTTCTCAAAAGGCATGAAAATTTAAAAGAGATAATCACCTACACTGCTTGAATTTTCTGTGCATCAGTTAGATCAATATTTTTATGTTTTTCTTGTTTATGATGGTCATTACCCGGTCACAATCTAGAAAAATGGCTCAACTAGTCTCTTCTTCATCCGAGACCACCACTAATGTGGATGTTTCGGCACCCCTCGGGTCTTCTTCGGGACCGTTGTTAGTTGGTTCCCCATCTTGGTCATATAATCCTTTCTATCATCCTAAAGTGATCCCATCACGACCAGCTTCCCCCAGTCCTTTAGAGGTGTCATCTACTTCTGATATAGAGTATGTTCCTTGTAGAGATCCTGAATTTCAGCACTCCTTGACCACAACCCAGTAGCCCTTATGGACTATCTAGTGCATAAATCTACTTGCATATCTAATCAGGGACCACTAATCCAACAATTTTATGATTATTCTCATGAGCCATCCCAGGATTTTATAGAGTAGTTAGCATGCTTTTTCTCACCTCGAACCACAAAATAAGGTGGTGCATCTATGCCTCCTTTTTCTCTTCCACCAACCATATCAAATGGTTCTTAAATGACCTTACCTATCCCTAGTGCCGCAACTACCTTGGTTACCCCACAACCTACTTTTGAGAGGCCTTATTCTTCAGCTATGATGGGTGTATCCACACTCCCAAAAATTGTTGTTAATTCTTCTATGCCATCTATTGCGTCTTAGGGTCAGTATATCTCTATGAAATAACCCCCTCTTACGAGTAAGTCGTTCCTCCTTCTCGTCCTCTATCTGGTCTTTCTTCTAATCCTCTAGCAACAATGAAGTGACCTTTACCCATCCTTTGGCATCGGCACCCCTAATAACCAATCCGATAGTAAAAAGCTTCATTCAGAGTTTGTTTCCCACCATATCAAATCAAATCAACACCCACATTCCTCAATCCATTCCGATTCAGTCAGCAAGTGTAGGAACCCACCAATCACATGCCCCATCTTTCATTCAACCACCTTTCTCTCAACCACTTGTCATCTCACAGCCTGTTTATACGCAGGATCCTTCACAATAAATACCTCACTAGGCATCACCTAGAATGCCTGGTTATTCCTCTTATCATCCTGTTAATCAACAGATGAATCCCCCATTAACGCCTCAACAGAACATACCATTTTCTTCTTATATGGGACATTCTAACATGCCCCCTCCTTAATATGATGTCATCCAACTTATTTTTAAGAAAATCGCAGACCTAGAATCCTCCACCAAAGGGGCTTGCCCATCATACTCTTTTGAAGAAGTATGTAATGAACCGATTCATCCATCCGTGGCTTTTAAGCCTTATCCTCCCCAATGGGAACTTCCTAAGTTCTCAAAATTTCATAGCCGGGAGGATCCTCAACAACACCTATGAGCATTCAAGCATGCTTGCTACCTTATAGTCTAGGATCAGGAGCTTATGCTCTATACCTTTCCTATGTCTTTAGCAGGGCCTGCTTTAGACTGGTACAATAACATACCCCAACATTCTTTGTTTTCTTTCTCTCAATTAGCTCAGATGTTTGTTGAAAACTTCTCAATAAACATCACACATAAGATCTTGATTACAGATCTTTATAACATTCGTCAATTCGATGACGATTCTATTGTAGACTTTGTCACTCATTGGAGAGGGATAATAAATCAATTGTCTTTCTCCCTCCCTCAATCTCAAAAAATCGAGTTGTTTACTTGATCTTGTGCTAATCATATTTATTCCACTTTAAGGATTCAAACCTTAAGTAAATTTGAAGAATCCTTTTCAATGGCACATAAACTTGAGTCCCATGCAATTGAACAAGGGAAGATCAAACTTTGTTCTAAGTCTAAACCAGATTTTTCTTGGTTTGTAAAATCAAACCCTTCCACTTCTAGCAAAGACAAGAATTAGGGCTCCACCAATGCTATCGTATTAAAAACATCACGAGATGATAATATTTCTAATCAAACACTTCGGAGAGACTCTTCATCTTCTCAAAATGATGCTTGTCATCTCAATCTTTTACTTCATTAGGGAATCATATGCTTCTATCTTAGAAAAAATGTTTAAAGTTCACATGATCCAACTTCCCTTATTATGAATTTTGATGAGAGCCAAGAATGACCATTCTGGTATAATGAAAATGACTTTTGTCGTTATCATAGAAGAAAATGCCATGACATTGAATGATGTCAGACCTTCAAAAACATCATCCAAAAATTCATTGACAAAGGTGAGCTCATTCTAGATAACCCAAATGCTCCTCCAAATCAAGTGCTTGATGTTTTTAAATATCCTTTTCCAAATCATTTCCCGAACAATGATGCTTCAGGGTCTTAAAAATCAAACACCCATACTATCAACTTCATTTCTACTAATAATTCTTCTTCTAATTTGGAATCATCCAAAAATGTGTCGATCGAATTAGAACTCTCCTCCACTCCTATAAATTCTAATATTTCGCCATCCTCGATGGTTCATCTTTGAGTCTTCCTTTATTAGAAATAGAGTAGTCTTCCTCTACCTTGCCTTATGATATTCCACCTATACCCGAGATAGTGTCATCTTTGTCTGCTTTGGCATTAGATATTCTCTTGATGCTTGAGTCATTTACATCCCTTAAAATTCCCACTATGAATACTTCTACCTCTATTGCTCTCATTTTTTCCACAACCATGCCTTTGGTTAACATACCCATAGTTGTACCAACTTCTATGCCTTTGGAAGCATCTTCAATCTTAACCCTTCCCGTCACTTTTCCTATAGTAATTACACCCACAATTACTACATCTGAAGTACCCTCCTCACAAGAGACAACTTCTTCATTACCTATCTCTTCCACCATCAGTGCTTCCTTGCATATTAAGGAAACATCTAAAGAGATAACATCGAAACCTATACTTCTAACTCCTGGACTCAAACATAAACAATTGGAGTTTAAACCTAAGGTTACATCATCAATATCATCTCCTTTACTTCCTCCAAAATGGTTACAATCACCTTATGTGGTCAAAGTTGTCACCATCCTGAAAAGGAAAACCAATATTTTAGACCATCAAGACTCTTGGTGCTTTCCCTCAAAAATCCCTCTTTGTGCCTCATAAAATATTGGATTTATCCACTAAAAATGCATCTTCTTCTACAACACCATCTTCACCAATGCCTCGTAAAGTGGATTTACCTACTGGAAAGGGGTCACCTCTTTTATCAGAACCATCATCTTCATCACAAAAATCTAAAGCACCCTTGTGCCTCCTATCGAGATCTTTTTGGGAGCTCCTCCCCCATCTAAATCAATATTATCTAAATCCTCATCTGTTTGACCAAGCAGCCTTCTTCATCTCCGAAGACCAAAACACTTGTCAGTCTTCATCATCTTAAAAATCTTTCTTAGGAGCTCCTCCTCCACCAAAATAAATCTTGCCTCACTTGCTTCCATCTCAAGCACCTAAGGCTCTACTACCAATGTCTAGAAAAGTAAAATAGTATCCAAAAAGACTCACAAACTAGATATGCAGTTCTTCTACCTCAGTGGTTTGTTAAGACCAAAGAGGTGCCTTCGTCATCCTTGTCCTCATCTTTGTTTACCAGATTCTATACTAAAATCATTTGCCAACTTATCCTATCTTTATCTATATCTCTTCCTCCGATCAAAACCAATAATCCCAAAGGAGTAAAACCTTCTTGGTTCAACTCGATTTGATTTGTGCTACCAGTGAGGGATGTAAAGACATTCAATATGTCATTAACAACCTCTTGGAAGAAAGTGATATTCTACTGGCAGAGGAGGAGGAATAAGTGTATTCTATCATCCCAACTACTAAGCCTGAACGGTCTACTCAAGCCTCTAATTCTATTAATTCCATTCCAGATGATCTTCCACCTTCTCAAATCGACATAATTCATATCACCACTAGAGCATAACAAAGATGATAATCCATCATCTTCTATAGCCTTGTGACCATGGATCTTCATTTCTATGGCCCCCAAAGGAGTTCCTCCTTCCTCATCAACCTCGAGACCTCAGATCTCTATTTGTCCTTCACCTCGGGCTCGATTCCCATGTCGAGTTGAGGAGAGTGTTATGGAACAACTCACCCATGCTCCAGCCAAAATGTCTCTTTTTGACCTCATTCATTCATCTCCCAAAGATCACTAGGCTCGATCAATAATCATGCCATATCATAGTGAATTTAGATGACCCCTAGCCAATCAAGATGGTTTTTGGATTGAATAGATTGTCAACCACCATTTGCTTTGAGGATTCTGAAATTCCTCCCCTTTCTTCTGAGGATTTAGAGGCTCCCCTCTTTATCACAATTCAAATTAATAACACTACGTTAAAACGCACTATGATCGACGGTGGTGGTGCTGCACTCAATGTTATTTCCTCCCACAAATTTTAGCAACTTAGGTTACTGTGGAATGTCGTGTCACCACTACCTTTCACCCTTCAATCATTTAACGATCAGCTGGTAGTTACTTTAGGAACTGTGGTCCTGCCCATTCGGGTAGGCAAGAAATTACTTCATGAGATTTTTTACATTGTTGAAGGGAAATTCCACTACAATATGATCCTCGGACGCTCTTGGATTCATACAATGCATTGCATCCCATCAACCCTCCATTGATGCATAAAATATCAGTATGAGGGAAAAATCTATACTCATCCAGGAGACCCTTTTCCATCCGCACAATGTGACATGACCATAGGGTCTGTCCCTCCAAAAGAGAACACTTGTTCTCCTGACAAGGCTTCATCCTCTTCCATACTTGCAAAAAAACTACCAGATCTACAAAATTTGGAAGAAACATTACAACATTTTTCACTAGGAGAGCTTCCTCTTCTCTCTTTTGATGCCCATCTCAAACCTAATGAGTATGGTAGGCTAGATAAACAACCTGAATATCAGCCAGGTCTTGGTTACATCATCACCATTGGTCTTCCCAATCAACAGACTGACTTTATCTACAGTGGTCTTGATACACCTCACTATCATCTGGATCCTCCTCCTAGGGCCAAACCCTATTCAGCAAGGTTTGATTGTCTACAAAATCCCGCGTTCATAAAAACTTATCTATATCGATGTGCGTGAAAAGGCTTTGGCCTGGGAAAGTATGAGTAGGGTGTGCATGACCTCGCATCCATTCCAACTCTTAAACCACATAAAAAAATTTATTTAGGGTTCAAACCTCTCTTGAAATCCACCATCACCATTCTCGATGAGCCTCTTTCCATTGAGGAACCATCTTCTCCCGTTAGGTCGAAGCATCACTTGATGTGGATGACACCATTTCCATCCCGCCTAAATTTTTTTTAGTCAATACCATTTCCTTAGGTCCACTGACCTATAAGACTAATGGAAAATCCACTTCCATACCATTAGTCTTCCCTGAAATAGTTAGAGACGACTCTCCCACTATCAATACTATCCACTGTGTGGATGATGATTTTGTCCTTACCTATCTAGGGGTAGAGGATTCTTATCTTCCTAAAACCATTCCTTCTGACACATCTATGCTTCTTAACGAAGCCACTGTCAACCTTAATAAAGGGACTTTTGAAGACCCTCACATCATTAAGGTCAGCCAATCTCTTAATCCACAGGAGCTAAGTGACTTCACCACCTTTCTTTCTCACCATCGCCAAGCATTTTCTTGGTCATACGAATTGTTTCGCAAAGAATTTCGTTCCAGAATAGATTTGCTTCTATCCTTTCATTATCTTGAGAAATAGATAAGGGTTAGGGCTTGGAGGAATACCTATTAAATGTTGGGAAGGTGTGCGCGTACCGAGAGATCGGATCGATTGTGAAGAACTCCTTTTTGTCCGCAAGGACTACCTGTAAATAAGGACGCAAGACCACTAGATTTTAGTTAGACAACAAGTGAGGGAACTACCTTAGGCCCAGAAATATTAGACTTCCTTTTGAAGGTGGTCAGAGTTCCCATTTAATATGAATTAAAGCAAAATGATAACAAAGAACTACAAGATACTACTTACTTGGTTCTTGATTAAGATACAGGTCCAAGGAATGTGGTGGTGACAGTAAGGCTTAGTTGGGATGATCTGGTATTAGAAAGCAAGCTGATGAAGTTATCCTAAATATTTTCTAATGCTTGAATGAGGGTGACAGTGATCCAGTTGCTCAATTGTAGTCTTCAGCTCGATGCTCTTCTCTGAAACCTTTTCTACTTGTTTCACTTCTCTTTTCTCCTATCAAAATGAATCTCGGATTCTTTCTTTTGGTTGGGGAGGTCATTAACAGGGAACCGATGGCGGTTACATAATCGACGGCGGTCGAGTAGGAACCGATGTCGGTTAGGTCAAAGTGGCTATTTTTAGTAAAATAACCATCTTTCCCTCCTTTTCTCCCAAGGGATCAGTTGTGGGCTTGGTCAAGTCATTATTAGGCTCGTTTTGGTGTGGGTGAGGGGTAATGAGTCATGGGTGTGGGTCTGGACCAAGTCATAGGTCTTAATTAGGTTGGTTTAGGGTTAGGGCTAGGTCATGGTGAGGTGGCGAGATGAGGTGGTGGGTTTGAAGATGTGGATTTATTAATTATAAGGTAATTAATAAATCATTAGGTGTGTAAGGTTTTAGGTGGTGAGGTAGGGTTAGGTTGCGGGATGAGATACAGGGTAAAGGGTGTCGTAAGACCCAAATTTGGTGTCTACATTTGCCCCTTGTTATTGTGTAGCTTGTATTTTAAAGTTGCACTGACAAAAATAAAAAGTGGTTGCCCTGGTTAAGGGTATAGGTAATCCCCCTCAAATCTATCACAGATTGAGGTGACATGAAATCAGGGATAGGGTTGATAAAGGGTGAATTATGATGAGATGATGGTAAGATGGTGGGGTAAGTTCAAAGAAGTGACGCACGTTGAAATGTAGTAGTGCGACTAGGGTACATGAGTTGAAGAGCAAACAAGAAATTCATAGGAAAAGGTCGATAGTTTATCCAAACAAGGTTGATATAATCCTGGTATCCAAGGCATAGGAAGTAGCTCCAGGGGATATAACGGGTAAGGTACCAGAACGTTTAGGCATGTTCGGTAGTACCAAATGGTTGGTTTGGTTGAGATAAATGGCACGGTCTTGGTCTAGGCAATGCTGGTCGGCTGATCAATTCAAGTATCCTAGTTATGCTAAAACACGAATAGGTGAGCTCGATGGAACAAATAGCTACATGATAGAATCGTAAATTGTGGGTCTTGGTCGAGGTACTTAATTGGTGTGGCCTTGGGTTAGGCCGATTGGTTGGTTACGGCCTTGGGTTGGGCCGATTGGTGGGTTACGGCCTTGGGTCGGGCCGATTGGTGGGTGGTGGCCTTGGGTCGGGCCGATTGGTTGGTTGCGGCCTTGGGTCGGGCCGATTAGTGGGTTGTGGCCTTGGGTCGGGCCGATTGGTTGGTTGTGGCCTTGGGTCGGGCCGATGAATTCAAAATAAGGCTATTTAGCAAAGTCAGGGTAGGTGAGGTGGTGAAAAATGGAGATTGGTGGATAAGGGCGGGAGTTAGGTTAAGTAAGTAGGTAACCGATATCGGTTATGTGTGACCGATATCACAAGACCGATACCGGTCTTCTAGGGCGCACCGTAACCGGCATCGGTTATATGTCAAAACCTATAAAAAGAAAAATATGGCATGTCATTTTCACATTGTCAATTTGAGTACCAACCTTTTGCTTGTCTGAGTTGTGAATTGATTTTGTTGAGTTTGTGGGCTGAGTTGGCACTAGTTGAGTGGAGGAGTGAGTGATTGGTAGGCCCCAGCGATCAGGAGGCAGAGTTTGATTGGTGGAGGACCCTGCTGAGGAGATTTGGAGCCATGGCACAACCTGGAGGAGCAGGAGGTGCTGGAGGAGCTGGACCACTGCCACCTATCCCACCACGATGATGTGTAGTCGTACCGGTAGGCTCTGAACCCCTTTTTGCGTGAAGTTGAAGCATTTAGCTAGGATGTGGGTTTTGGGGTAGGAATCTAAAATTTAATAAAATAATGGATAAATGAAGGTAAATCATAAAATGGAGTTGGTAGGTATGTTAGGTAGGCAAAAATGGTAGGGTGGGTAAGTTTGTAGGCAATTGGGCTGGGTAGATAGGTAAAAAATTAAAAAAAGGGGATTTGGGGGCCGTTTTCGATCCGGCCCCGAAATCCGACAGTGACCGATGTCGGTCACTAAGCGACCGGCAGCGGTCACAACTAAAGACTAGTTGGTTCCGAGACCGGCGTCGGTCATGTGTCGACCGACGGTGGTCGTGTGTGACCGGTACCGGTCTTATGGGCAGGAGGTAATGTTGTGAAAGTAGGTATATTGATTTGTTGTAGGCGGGTAGGATAGAGTTTTGGGGTGAAGGGGGAGAAGGTAGAGTGGCTAGGAAAGGTGAGTGGGGTGGGGGGTAATCGGGTGGTCGGGGGCCGGTCTGGTAGGATAGGTTATGGGTTGTGGATGAATTGGGAGGGGTTAAATGGGCTGGGATATAGTTAGAGGATGAGAATAAAGTGGGTGGAGTATGAGTGGGGTAGTTGGTAGGTTGTGGAATAGGTAAAGGGGATATTGTAGGTGTTTGTTGGGTGGGGCTAGTGATATTGGGGTTATTGGGTGGGGGAGTGAGTATAGAGGGTTAAGGTAGTTGTTTTGTAAAGGGTAGGCCTAATGGAGTGTGTTGTTTCGGCAGCACGCCAAAGATCTCGACGATGTGGGATCGGATCTACCTCTCTTTGGAGCGGATGCGGCCACATGTGACTGCAGCACAGTGGGCAGTCATGTGGGAGGTTGGACTCGGTGGAGTCCAGAGATATAGGGCTATGGATAGGGACCACAGCTTGATGGTTTCCCTCATCGAGAGATGGGATCCGGTAACTAGTGTCCCCCATCTCCCTACTAGAGAGATGACGGTCACACTAGAGGATGTGTATCACATCCTGAGATTGCTGATCATAGGTGAGGTGGTGTTCCAGGGGGATGCGGAGATAGCGATGGACATCATCCTTTAGGTATTCAGGGATGCGGCCCCATTGATTACATATCATAGTGTGAGCATCTGCTACGACGATATGTATCGCGCGCATAGACAGGAGACATGGCTTGCCATGCTGATGATGATTGGTATCACCTGCTTCGCCCTTCCTGACTCAGAGGGAGGCTACTTCCCATGGGCTTTGATGGGAGTATTACATGAGATGGTGGAGGAGCACACCTACTATGCATGGGCACCGGTGTATCTGGTGCAGTTATACAGAGAGCTCTGGGGCTATCACCATATGAGGTGATTTGGTATATGTTCGACATTTTTGTTACACTGTTTGGCCTACGAGCATATCGTGCATCCTATACAACTGTGAGGGTTGCCCTGAAAGAGGGGCCATATGTAGTGTATAGATATGGATTCCAGAGGTGGTTGGGGGTCGTGGGCCAGCCACGAGTGGTGATTGCAGGGTGAGATGTGGCATACTACCGGCATATGTTAGAGGGCCTGACCGCACTTGATATTATATGGAGGCCATACAGAGGCCATCAGCCCTGAGGAGGAGCCTCGAGCGCAGCTACGATGGATCCAGTATATCTTCTGGATAGCTAGATGGAGACCCGGGAGCATGAGTGGATTCCCCTAGAGAGGGTACGCCGACAGTTGGGTCTATAACAGGACGAGCCACCTCCCTTCCCACAGTATTGAAGGGAGGATGTAGAGGCACCACTACACTCCTCCCACGACCATTGGACCCGATCCAGGTCGCAGAGAGACCGGTGGCTGATACGGTGGACGATGCCAGGGTGACAAGTTCATTTTTGGTGTGGTGGGCAGGGTAGAGGGCAGTCATGAGAGCACAGCCCACACAGCCAGATTTGGCAGCTGTTATAGCGGAGAGGGATCATCTCTTGGGCTAGGTGTAGTTATTACAGGGGCAGCTTGCTGCTGCACAGGCACAGATTGGGGTGCTACAGGGGTAGTTAGCCTAAGTACAGTGTGCACAGAGCACAGCCTCGAGCATGTGCACGCACGCAGTGCACCAACACAAGCACAAGCATAACCACAGGCACTGGCATAGGCACAGGCATCGCCTCAGGTACAAGGTGTATAGGTAGGTTAGGGGCCACTTCTATTAGGAGTCGGGGACTAGCCCCACCAGCCATGGTGGCACGGGCCCGATATATGGAGGCGAGTGGGGGCCCGATATTATCAGGACGTGCTAGATGGTACCGGTGCTGACTATCAGCCATATGCGGCTCACAGGCGTAGACATCCCAGAGTCATAGGTCACAGGGGGCCACAGCCATAGCCGGTGGGTCAGTGATGGGTAGGAGGTGAGATCCGGCATAGGGGCTAGCTGAGAGACGAGCCAAGGGAGGGGGAGAGAGCTGAGTCACCCCAGGAGCAGAGATGGGTATATAGAGGATTTGTTGATAGAGACACCGGTCTGCGAACCGAGTGTGTATATAGAGGCCTGCGTGCCCACATAGGATTTATTTATTCATTTTTGTTGTATATACCGGCCTGCGAGCCGAGTACATTTTGTATAGTTGATACCAGCCTGCGAGCCGAGTATATTTTTGACATGAGAGACCGGCCTGCGAGCCGAGTCGAGATTTTGACAGAGACAGCGGCCTGCGTGCCAAATTTGTATTTTTAGATCACAAAGGCCCCATGCAGGGAAATTTGTATATTTTGACATTGATTTGATGATGATATATAGATGAGTTTGCTCCACATGGTGTGTAAAATTTTTGATTTGATGCATGTATTAGAATGTTTCATGTGTTTTGTCGATGGTATTGAAATTTGATGTATATATAGATGATGTTGATGAAGTTTTGCATATGTGTTGATGGTATTCTGATGATAGATATTGATAACTATGTCGTTATGCAAGGAAAAGAGGCGGGCGCCACCAAAAATTTGCAAAAAACAAAGAAATGGCCTAGGATAACCAAAGGGAGAGAGGTGACCGATATCGGTTAGGTAACCGATGTCGGTAGTCATTCGACCGATACCGGTTAGGTAACCGATATCGGTTATGCTAAAACGAGCTTTTCTAAAAATAGAAAAGCTTGGGAGGCAACTTAAGTTCTTATTTTTAGAGTCATGCAACAAGTTAAATATGAGAATGTGACGCTGTTGATGGCTTATACAGGTAATTGCATGGGAGAATTGAGTGATAAGGAGGAAAGAGACAGGTAAAGTAATCGTGGGCTTAGATTAAGAAGGCAGAAAGGCAAGTTATATTGAAGAGGGTGGTGAACATGGCTGAACAAGGAGAAGCATCCAATGCGGAGAGAAGAGAGGGAAGACAGGTTCCACCTCAAGCTGCTGCATCCCAAGAGGTATAAGTTTTGGTTGGAATTCAATTCTTGCATGTTTATGAATAGGATGAGAGAAGGTAAGTGGGTAGAGATGAAAAAGAAAAGGTGATAGGCAAGGGTTTGGGATGGGGTGAGTGTTATGGGGTAGGTAATCAGGGGTTTTGGGTATGTTTGTAGGTACAGAGAGGGGTAAACGAGTGAATAATTATCGTAGGTGGTGTTTTTAAGTAGGGTGTATAGAATTGACAGTGACCGATATCGTTTAGAGATAACCGGTATCGGTTAGGTAACCGATATCGGTTATCTATAACCGATATCGGTTACTGTGTAAAATTCTAGAATGTGATAAAAAACACCTAGGGATTTTATTTATTGATTTGTTGTTTGTTGATTTGATGTATGCAGGTAGAGGCAGGGTTGAGGATGAATGATAGGGTGTCAACTTTATTGTCATGGGTCCAAGCAGATGTAACACCAGCTGAGTGGGCATTGATAAACGTGTGGGGTTAAGTGGAATCTGCTATTATTCACGAATCACACACAATCATGCTATGTTGTAGGTGTTGATTGAGAGATGGAATCCAAAAAAGAATACCTTCTATCTGCCAACAGGGGAGATGATAGTGACATTAGAAGATGTGTTCTCGAATTTTGAGACTCCCAATTACGGTGACCAGACCAGTGTATCAGGTAGGGCCTAACGTGGCGCGGAGGAGTGATAATAGTAGTATTTGGTCTAGCTACATGAGATTTGACACAGCGAGGTTTGACATTCACTTATGGTATAATGTTTGCAGCACACCCTGAGGCAACAAGGTTGGCAGTGGTATTAATGATAGCAGTGGGGTATTATGCATTACCGAGGGTGGATGGGGGAAGATTTCCAAAATCATTGATGTGTATTATTTGGGAAATGATAGAAAGGAGCGTGACTTTCGCATGGGCACCCGCATATCTGGCGGAGCTATACAGGGGTTTATGGGCCTACAGGTGAAATCACAGGACTACACTGGATTGTGCATACTTATTACATTGTTGGGCTTATGAGCACATTGTGTGTGTGACCAATAGGCTGACCAATCCAGGGAAGAGAGATAGGAGTGCAGAGGTTGGGATTCAGACAATGGGTCCAGACAGAGCAAGAGGCGAGATCTCGAGGCCATGACATATGACGTCGAGTATTATAGGTAGATGTGGGAGATGGTGATGATTGCGGATATCTGTTGGAGGCCTTATAGGAACTATATGGTGATGGAGAACATAGCTGAGGATTTGAGGGGTGTAGAGCGATTGAGGTGGATCGCGGGAAACAAGCTAGGTGAGTACGAGAGGATTCCTCTAGATCGGGTGCGGAAAAAATTGGATTTGTTCAGGATATACCCATGGCTTATAGACCATACATGAGGATCGACACCGAGGCAGCATTCTCACCTCCCCGGCCGACACCTCCAGAAGGACCAGAAGAGACAACAGCCGATCGTAGGGTAATGGATGCAGGAGTGACAGAGGCTTATAGATTATGGTGGGTAGCAGAGCTGCGAGGTACACGTGAGAGGGCTGATCATCCTGACATAGCTATGATTACAGTGGAGAGAGATCACCTGCAGGGTTTAGTTCACTAGCTTCAAACGCAGGTGAATGAGACAACGGATTGTTAGCGGTTTCGCAGTCATGAGTGGAGAGACTAGAGGTGAGATTCCTCCATGCGAGAGGGCGTATTCATATGTTACAAGAGAGATTGGTGGATCAGTGGGAGGAACCAATAGCAGTGGCACCTTTGAGGATGGAGAGGCCAGGTGAGCGGCGTCGATGATCACCATCACTACCTGGTTCGGGATGAGGCGCGGGGGTCTACGTGAATTTTATAGGGGTAGAAGAATAAATAAGGATGTTGACTTGCACGTCGATGATAGGGAAGGTGTATTTGTTTAAAATCTAAATAAAACTGAATATGTATGGTGATTTTGAGTTTATGATAATAATAAGAAATGTTTGTGTTTTGAATGTTTTGAATTGATAAAGGACAAAGGTGAGTGTTATCAATATAAATATACGAAATCATTTATATTTTAAAGCAAAAACACAACACATGATAGGTTATGGTAGGGGATGGTCGAGCTAACCTTGGGAGACCCCAGGTCTCCCAAGTGCTGCCTACATAGCCCATTGCACAAAGCAAGGAGGGGCCTCAGACCGATGTAGTTCTCCCTTAGGACCAGGGAGAGATGAATTTAGGCAATTTGGTTGTGTTTAGGCAATTTGTTGGTTGGTAAAAGTTTGATGTTGGTAGGGTAATGTTGTTGGAGTTGGTAAGGTATAGGTGAAGTGAGGGTTAGCTTACCCAAGCATAAGGGAACCGTGTCCTGATTAAGGTCAACATATAATCCCAGATTCGGGTAAAAGAGGAAAAAATGTCCCATAGTTGAAAAGAGCTAAACAAATCATGTATTATCATAGGATGAGCTTGAATCCCTAGGTACCTTGCATAGGTGAGAAGTCGATAGGTGAAAAGAGTTGTATAATCACAATATATCGATATACGTCATGTCCCTTGAGTTTTGTTGTTTTGAAGAATGGTGAGGTGAGGTGGATGGTATAGCTGGGTGTAGAGAACTTGTTATAAGGTGATTATTCTAACGAAAGAGAACCAAACCTGAATAGACAAGTCCATGACTCAAAAGTGCTTTTGAATATTGCTTTTATTTTTCTGGATATAGACTGATCGATGCGGGAAGTCTATATGGGATATGCATTTTGTTGTTCTTGAGGTCTTCACAAAGCTGATCAATGTGAGAAGCTTCTGATAGAGGCTGACTTTGTATAGCTGTCCTTCAAGGGAGTAGTCTATTTATAGTAGCAGATGTGGCTTTTGTGTATAGTTGTCCTTCGAGGGAGCAGTCTATTTATAATAGCAGATGTGGCTTTACACATAGCTGTCCTTTGAGGGAATGGTTTGCAGGAAGTTTGAATCAAGAATATCCCAGAATTGTATAATTGAGAACTTGTTATTTTGATACTTTTAAGTCATGGACCAGACTAAAAAGGAGAAGGCATCTTTAAGAGGAGGTGATGATCAAACTACGTGGGTTGGATTTTACTTTGAGATGCATGACAAAAAAAGGTGTATGAGGTGGTAAATGAGCTCAAGGGACGAGCGCAAGGTAGATAAGAAGTGATGTAACACTAAATTCAATAGTAGAATGGTCGGAGATGCAAGGCATTAAGGGGTTCAGGCTCAGGTTTACCATTAAGTGAAGCTAAACGGTAAGTGCCTAATCCGTAAGTGTGAGTGACAATATAAGACCCAATCCTAGTAGGAGAAAATTTTCCACGTTTGCTCTTTTCTAGTTTGGTCACATGTTGATTCTCTTTGAGGACAAGATTGCCAATTTGAAAGGTCTCGCTCATGAATTCACTTATCATAAGCACACTTGATGTGCTTTTGATAGATTTGAAGGTGGTCAAGAGCTGTAAGATGACGCTCGTCAAGAAGCTCTAATTGGGCTAACCGCTCTTGGCGGAAATCATCATTGGTGAGAATATCCTGGAGAGATATTCTTAGGGAAGGGATTTGTATTTCAAGAGGAAAGATAACCTCGGTACCATATACCAAAGAGAATGGTGTGGCATTAGTGGAGGTACGAATGCTGGTACGATAAGCCCAAAGGGCAAAGGGGATGTGATCAGGCCAATTGTTTCCAGAATCGTTAACGAATTTCATGAGAATTTTGGTTAGGGTTTTGTTAGAAGATTCAGCTTGACCATTTGCTTGTGGATAGTAAGGTGATGAGAAGCTAATTTTGATACCAAATTTGTCACAAAGGTCTTGTAACAACTTATTTTTGAAAGATTTTCCATTATCTGTTATCAGGCGATGAGGAACACCAAAACGACAGATAATGTGATGGTTGATGAACTCTACAATTTTTTCTTTTTTGGTTGAAATGAGTGGAATGGCCTCCACCCATTTAGTGTAATATTCAGTTCTTGTGATTATCCAACGGTGACGTTGCGAAGAAGGTGGGTGAATCTCACCAATAAGGTCTAATCCCCATTATGAGAAAGGCCAAAGATCTCGTGTGCCTGTGGCGGGTGGCTAGGAGTATGTTGAAGGTTCACATGTTGTTGACACATAACACAACGCTTACCATATTCATAGTAGTCATTATTAAGAGTAGGAAAATAATAGCCTAGGCGAAGGATCCGTTTGGCCACGGCAAAGCCACTAAAATGTCCACCACAAATTCCGTCATGGACTTGTTGGATGGTATAGGTGACCTCCACGCCGGTTAGATATCGAAGGAGGATGCCATCAAAGACAAATTTATAGAGGATTCCCCCATGACGACATAACAAGAAACATTTTTAAGAAAAGAGCGTTTGTCGTTACTAGTAAGGTCAGTGGGAGAACAGAGGTTGTAAGGTTGTAACATCCTCATTTTTAACTTTAGAACAAGTGAAATTTTTTTTTTTTTTTTTTTGATAATTGCATACTGGTTCTAAATACATAATTTAGAACTCACAATTCAAATAACCATTCATATAACAAGCAACCATATGCAGCTGTAATGACTCGGAGTACTTCCGATCTATTCATTCCATGACTCGGTAATCTACCGATCTATTCATGAGTAATAAGAGTCGGTGTTTTTATTTAACACATCACTCTTGCGGTTCTCTTCCCTAATCTGGGAATTCAGAATGCTCTGTCCAAGGAATCTAACTCGAATAATCACATCAGTAACATCCTCATTTTTAACTTTAGAACAAGTGAATTTTTTTTTTTTTTTTTTTTTGATAATTGCATACACTAGGTTCTAAATACATAATTTAGAACTCACAATTCAAATAACCATTCATATAACAAGCAACCATATGCAAATGTAATGACTCTGAGTACTTCCGATCTATTCATTCCATGACTCGGTAATCTACCGATCTATTCATGAGTAATAAGAGTCGGTGTTTTTATTTAACACATCACTCTTGCGGTTCTCTTCCCTAATCTGGGAATTCAGAATGCTCTGTCCAAGGAATCTAACTGAATAACTGTTACCATTATCCATCGGCATCTCATCCCTTAGACTAGGTGAATCAGGACAACGCAATCAGCAGCTTGCGATACTTTGGCCAAAGATTTGAAACATACTGTTCATGTCTCGTATTCCTTAACGGCATACTCGTCAACTGAATACGTCCTTCACCCCATTCATATGTTATATAGAATGTCTTATACTGATTACTGTCAGTCCTTTCTTTCACAGCTGAATCACTCGGAGGCAGATTAACAAGGTGATAATGTTATATGGATGCCTACGAGGATTAGGGATATGATGACATACTGGTTCAACCTTGCAGTTCAACCAGTGTGTCATGACACCCCAAATCTTCGAGGCAGTCATATAACATGACCACGTTCTTAATCGGTCCCTGGGTAACTCGTAATGTAAATCAATTGTAAATCTCAACGATCAATGCAAGGGGTGTCGCCATAAGTCACCCGCATTGTTGTAACTTCAAGAAGATCCTAATCTTCTCGAGGTACAGCCCACAGCCTCGACTTTATGCCGTCAACCTTTAGATCCGCCTCGAGAAGATCTACCCAAAACAAGCGTTACGCACTATAGTTTAAATTACTTTTTAAGACTTTTCCTAAGGTTAGCCTTTGCAAATCCCAGATTCATTTTCTTAAGACGACCCTCCTCTATTATTCCATTACTTGGTAGAGGTATTATGGTCTAGTTTCTATCAAGGAGTCATTAGAATACATCCGATTCTAAGCAATGATTCGATAATATCTCATAACCTATGCTTGAGATTGCCACCAAACTCCATTGATTGCCTATCGCCTTCTCTTAATCCGAATTCATATCATACCTTTCATTTTAAAGCTATGAATGATTAAGAATCCAATCTACTATTGAGTTAGTCGAGCTAAAGGCTCGATTACAAGAGCTTTTGTCAAAGGGATTGATTAGACCAAGTGTTTCGCCTTGGGGAGCACCTGTGATATTTGTGAAAAAGAAGGATGGAACTCTGAGACTGTGTATTGATTATCGGATGTTGAACAAAGCAACAATTAAGAACCGATACCCACTTCCTAGGATCGATGATCTGTTTGATCAAATGCGTGGAGCAGCGGTTTATTCTAAGATAGATCTTCGATCTGGTTATCATCAGCTAAGAATTAAAGAGGAAGATATTCATAAAAATGACTTTCCGAACAAGGTACGGACATTATGAATTCACGATTCTAGCCTTTGTTAACTAATGCACTGCGGCCTTTATGAATTTAATGAACAATATTTTTCAGAATACCTAGACAAGTTTGTACTTGTATTCTGGACGATATTCTCATTTATTCTAAAAGTGTTGAGGAGCACAATGAGCATCCAAGATAGTTTTGGGAATTTTGAGAAAGAGAAAGTCAGTATGGTAAGTTATCCAAATGTTCTTTCTTTGACTCGAAGTTCACTATTTGGGTCATGTCATAAGCAGGAAGGAATCGCTGTAGATCCTTCAAAATAGTGGCGATAACTGAGTGGCCTACACCAAAGAATGTGCATGAAGTAAGAAGCTTCATGGGTCTTGCGGGTTACTATAGAAAATTTGTAAAGGATTTTTCTAAGGTAGCTGCACCAATAACTTCATTGCAGAAGAAGGATAAGAAATTCATGTGGAATGACAAGTGCGAAGCGGCTTTCAAAAGTCTGAAAAACCAGCTGACTTCCGCACCTATATTGGCTGTACCAGACCCTAATGGAAATTTTACAGTGGTAACTGATGCTTCTGGGGAAGGTCTTGGGGGTGTTTTGCTACAAAATGATCAAGTCATTGCTTATGAGAGTAGAAAACTTAAGATTCATGAGCTGAATTATGCCCCTCATGATCTGGAGCTTCTTGCCATTGTTCACGCACTTCAAGTCTGGAGACACTACTTACTAGGAAACCTTTTGAGTTGAAAACCGATCACTGGGACTGAAATATATTTTTACTCACCCAATCAATGCCGACAAAGAAGGTGGTTAGAATTTCTATCACAATATGACTTTGATATCAGTTATATCAAAGGAAAGGAGAATAGAGTAGCTGATGCTCTAAGTCGTAGGAGGCACATTTCTGCTCTTATAACATTAAGAACTCAGTTTAAAGACGAGGTAAAAAGTGCCTCAGAATCAGATACATATTTTCAGCAAGTAAAAGCAGCGCTTGCTGCAGAACCTAAAGATAAAAGGTATGAAGGTTTTCATTTAGATAATGAAGGAATCTTGCGTTATGAAAATAGGGTATATGTTCCTGTGCTGGATGATTTGAGAAAGAAGTTGTTAGTTGAATTTCATAATTCACCTTTCTCTGGACACCCGGGTATCACAAAAATGTTAGCTGATTTGAAACAATGACAATACTACGGAAAGGTATGAAAAAGGATGTGATAAATTTTGTGACTCATTGTGCTGGAATGTCACGGTGAAAGCGAGCATATGCATCCTGCTTTGGATTGTTGTATCCTCATAGCATACCGCATACAAATGGCAAGTAATAACCATGGATTTTGTACAAGGACTACCCATGTCCAGAATAAACATGATGTTATCCCGGTAGTTGTAGATAAGCTAACTAAGGTAGCTCATTTCATCGCCGGAAATCTAAAGGATGATTCTCGATGCTAGCGAAGAGGTTCGTACCTAAATTTTCAGATTGCATGGTGTGCACCTGAACCGATTATTTACAGCGAGGATCCTAGAATGACGTCAAGGTTTTGGCAAACGCTTAACGCAGCCCTAGAGCGAAACTAAACTTCGATTCGCATATCATCCAGAAACGGATGGGCAAACTGAGAGGGTAAATCAAGTGTTGGAGGACATGTTGCGAATGTATTGCATGGATCAACAGTATAAGTGGGAAGAGTATCTCCCATTAGTTGAGTTCGCATACAACAACACTTATCACTCATCTCTTAAGATGGCACCTTTTGAAGCACTTTATGGAAGAAAGTGCAGAACCCCTGTAAGTTGGGACAGTGTAGAGGATAGAGTGGTAATTGGACCAGAGATTCTCACAGAGATGGAACAGCAAGTTAAGCTGATTCGTGAACGATTAAAGGAAGCAGCGGATAGACAGAAGAGCTATGCTGACCTTAAGCGGGTTGATAGAAAGTTTGAGCTTGGTGATAAGGTTTTTCTGCGTGTTAAACCCAGAAAGAGTTCTATAACTTTTGGCAAGGCTGCCAAGTTGTCACCACGATATGTGGGACCTTTTGAAATTGTCGAGATAATCAATCCTGTAGCTTATCGTTTAGCATTGCCTCCTGCTCTATCTCGTATGCATGATGTTTTCCATATTTCTTTGCTTAAGAAATACGTTTGATCATCACATGTTTTAAATTGGAATTCCTTGCAGGTCCAGGACCCAGGAATAATCGTGGTTAAACCCACAAGGGTGCTGGAAACTCGCCAGTTGCATTTAAGGAATCGAAATATTCAGCAATGTAAGGTCCAGTGGGACCAGTTTAGCGAAGAAAGTGCAACTTGGGAAAACCTGGAAGAGATGAAAACTGCTTTTCTTCTCTTTTCGCAATGAATGAAATCATTGATGAAATACTTTATGAACCGATTGTTTTTGAGTATTTATGAAAGCTGATTAAAAATGGAGACTTTATTCGAGTTGAATAAAAGTGAGGTGACATTGATTTACGAAACTATTAAATATGGAAGTAAACACATTGTTTGTGTACTAATAAATTGATTGACCGGAAGGTTAAGTTTAATATGTAATTCATCTAGGACGATGAATCCTTTTAGAGAGGAAGCATGTAACACCCCGAACTCGTTACTTTCTCCTAAGCATTCAAGTGTTGATATGTGATTTCTAGTAAATGGATTGTGTACCTCGATTCGGGAATCATGCTTGATGTGTATTAAATTTCTTGCAGATTGCAGATCTTGACTGAGTCAAAATATTAATAGACTCTTTTATTTATTTCATCTTGTGACTGAATATTAATCTGATCACGGAATGAAATTATACAGGTATTCATCAATAATATCTAGACTTGGACCAGAGGAATTGATCCAAGTAATGCTTTAATTTTGTGAAGTGATAAAATTATATCCCGAACCTTGAACAGGTTGCAAGGTATGGAAGCATTTGGTGAGCTGGTCAGGAGTATGACTCAGGCAGATCTTGAGAAATGAAACGGTTCCCGATATCTGGCATATCTGGAAGGTCTCGATTAAAGACCAGGTAATAATTCATTGACATACAATTCTGTAATAAGAACAGGAGTGGCTCTGTTCTAGAAAGTATGATGCAGGTCTCTCCGAGTTTTCAGGAGAAGGACCAAACTGAATTACTTAGGGTTAGTAACCTAAAACAATAACCTAACCTAGGGGTTAGATTAATGTTAGTCTAACCTAGACCTAGGCTATGTGTTATGATCCTAAAATAATAACTAAGTGCAAAATGGTTAGCATGGTTCTTACCCTAAAACTCTAACCTAAGATACTAACCTAGCTAACTAAGAGTTTATGGGAAGGGGCCTTTGAAGGGTGGCGAACCATGGGCGCTATTCTCTATGGCAATAAATGGGAAGGATAAGGATGAGGGACAGGCAGATGGCGGAGGCTTAGGCGGCGGCTAACCTTGGCAGACTTGGCAATTACTAAGTTTTGAAATGAACTTGAGATTTTGTTGGACTGTCGCCAATTTTGGCGGTCGGTGGGAGTAGAGATTAGGCGGGAAAATTGGTTTAATGGCATTTATTGTTTAGGGAGTCGAGCCCGGAGCTCGCGAAACGGCATGCAAACGAGAAGTTGGAAGGTTTGTTTGGTGTATCGCGATTTTCGGTCTACTCTCTCCCTCTCTGCTAGTTTACTGGTTCTTCGCACCAGTTCTCTTTGAGTTGCATGGCGAGAATGAATTTCTCTGGCTCTTTTCTCTGCCATGGAGGATATATTGTAAACGGGACAGCAAAATTTTGTTGGTCGCTGTATTTGGGAAAAAGAAAAGGAAGTTTGAGCTCTTCCTGTTGTCTTCTTCGGAAATTCGATCAAAATACAGGCATGTTAGGCCCTATCCTTTAAATATTTTGCTGTCTTTCAAATGTCTTCATTAAAACAACTCTGTTCATTTGTTTGTGAAGATTAGATAAATTTTCCTATGAAGATTTAGTTGATTTTGGCTCTGTATCTATTCTGGTTCGATTTTTGGCAATTTCCGCTTGTTGGGTGTTTGTTGAAATCGAACTTCAACTCTGTTTGTTGTGTATTCCGTCTGGTTTAAATATGAGAGATTTATATTTATAAAGGTTTGAATGCTCGGCCTGTTTGGCGAGAGCCCGTCGAATATACTCGTGAAGGGTATAGATCACTGTTTTGCTGTCGACCTTCGATCGTCAATGCTGTTGTGAGACAGTAGGGAATGATACTGGTGTACCATTTGATTGTTCTGTGCTTTTGAAGATTTTCGAAGCTCTGTCATGGTTTTGTTAACAGCGATTAATGATACTTTGTGGGTTTCATTGTTTTCTAATTTCTGGCTTGGAATAGGCAACAGATGAGTTACCATAGTCTTTAACGACTCAGTGGATTTCATGATTGAATCGTTTACAGTAATCTACTGTTGTGAATGTAGATTCATCTTGAGTTTTATTATTATATGGTCGTGGAAGCCTTGTGGAAAAGACAGGTTTTGTGGCTACTGTTATTGTAGTAAATACTGAGTATTGACTTTTTGTGGATGTATTGCCTTTCCTTGCGAAAATTGTTCGAAGGTTTCGAAGCAGTTCAGTTTATTTCATTGTTTTGGAATGAGTATATTGATTTGCTTATACTTGTTTCATTCGGAATGTTTGTCTTGAATGGCATGGAAGGATTTATCAATTAATTCTATTTTTATACTGTTGTTGGGTTTGTGATTATGGGCGCAAATCCGTTATCAGTATGTAGTGTGAATTAGTGGATTTATTAGGATTGAATTCCGAACGACTGTGAGGAGACGTTTCAATGTTCTATTTCTATTTTGGTCACTGTTCAAGTTAGAATGTGTATATACAGTTGTTAAGAGTTGATCCAGTGACTTGAAGGAAAACCTGTACTGAAGACCTCTGTATTTTCTTGGAGTACTTTGTGTTGCATGTTGCTTTGGTGGTACAGATTCCTTAGGTGATCAACTACATATTCAACCTGTTCTATTTGTGCTAAATTATTGGCAGAGTACAGTCGGGTTTCTTGGTTGAAATAAGAGCTTGATTGTTTGTCTGATTTTTATATGCGTCATTGATGACTGTTTTCGCGTTCTGGCCCTGTTTGGGCGAGTTGCACTAGGGATTTGCATGCACCAAGGTAGGGATCGATTGATGGTGTTCCTTTCCGTTTGTTCAGCCCGATAGACTGTGAAAGTATAAATATGCTAAGTTCCTTTCTGTTTGTTCAGTTCGACTGACTGATCATGAATTGGAATCAATGTGTGGTCACCATAGCATAGTTTCTCGGAAACCTTAAAAGGCTTAATGTTATAGAGTTGTTGGTTACAGCAATACGCTTGAAGCTCTTGCTTTCAAACTTGGTTCGAAAGCCTTACTGTGTTTAGGTGAAACTAGTTTTGGACATCAGACTGATTTATGGATAGTTGATGTGTTAGTTGCTGTACAAGAGATTTGCTGGGTTTCTATTTTCGTGATTTAGAACAGTGATCTTGATTTCGGCCTGTCTAACTTGTTCATTTATATACTGGTTGACTGTTCTCATAAGTGATGGCAGTACAGTGATGAACTTATGTAAAAAGGGAAGTAAGAATGGATTGATTCTTTCTCTTCCCTTATTTAATATTATTGATAATGAACTATCAGTAGGAAATTAATTTGGTAACGTTTTGGTAGGATTCCAAATTGTTATGTTATTTCCTTTTTTTTGAAAGAATGCAACAATCTGACCAGTGTCGTGATTTGGATTCAATGATTGTTTATATGCCTTCGTTCTTGTTTCTTTAATATCTGATGAAAAAAATTAGAAAGTGTTTAAGACTATTCTGTAACAATGATAGAGTTACATGTTTGTAATCATTTAGTATTACAAGGACATAGCCTGAATATGTTTTCTTATTTGGATATTTGATCTCATTTAAACAGGGTGTTTAATGGAAACAATTGATGGATTGCAATTGTTTTAAAAGTTAGTGCTTATCATGCTCAGTTCATTGAACTGACTCATGTTGACTATTTTTGCAGATGGTTGCCGTAAGAGGTAAATACAATGCAGATCTGGCAGTCCGATCAGATAGTTTATTTGATTTATTATGAATTACAGCTTGATTTTATGGATGTACTATATGAGAAAAGATGTTTCTTTTCCGTTAGCATTATATCAAGTATGCTGTTGCATAAAATGTAATGGTACGAGTTTCGAAAGGAACGAAAATAAGTGTTTGATACTTATGTGTTGTATTCTATTATGAATGATGAACTTCTTCGGTTTACGTAACGAAGAGGCATAGTTATCTTTGTATAATATGGATGCTTTTGTGATTGACAATGAAAGCTTGTAAGTAATTAGACTAAATTCTTATGAGTATTTAGTAGTTCTAATTTGATCTGGATAATGCAATATTGTAACTTAAATATTGTCTCTCTAGAAGATAGGTTAAAAATTGAGCCTAAAAGATAACGCTAAACAAGTTGGATTGAATTACTAATCCCTAGTCCTAAGTATAATAGGACAATAGTAGATTGGATTCTTAATCATTCATAGCTTTAAAATGAAAGGTATGATATGAATTCAGTTAAGAGAACTGATAGGCAATCAATGGAGTTTCAGGTGGCAATCTCAAGCATAGGTTATGAGATATTGTCTGAATCTGTTGCTTAGAATCAGATGTATTCTAATGACTCCTTGATAGAAACTAGACCATAATACCTCTACCAAGTAATGGAATAATAGAGGAGGGTCGTCTTAAGAAAATGAATCCAGGGATTTGCAAAGGCTAACCTTAGGGAAAAGTCTTAAAAAGTAATTTAAACTATAGTGCGTAACGCTTGTTTTGGGTAGATCTTCTCGAGGCGGATCTAAAGGTTGACGGCATAAAGTCGACTGCAGGGCTGTACCTCCGAGAAGATTAGGATCTTCTTGAAGTTACAACAATGCAGGTGACTTATGGCGACACCCCTTGCATTGATCGTTGAGATTTACAATTGATTTCGCACGAGTTACCCTGGGACCGATTAAGAACGTGGTCATGTTATATGACTGCCTCGAAGATTTGGGGTGTCATGACACACTGGTTGAACTGCAAGGTTGAACCAGTATGTCATCATATCCCTAATCCTCGTAGGCATCCATATAACATTATCACCTTGTTAATCTGCCTCCGAGTGATTCAGCTGTGAAAGAAAGGACTGACAGTAATCAGTATAAGACATTCTATATAACATATGAATGGGGTGAAGGACGTATTCCAGATTGACGAGTATGCCGTTAAGGAATACGAGACATGAACAGTATGTTTCAAATCTTTGGCCAAAGTATCGCAAAGTTGATTGCGTTGTCCCGATTCACCTAGTCTAAGGGATGAGATGCCGATGGATAATGTAATGCTTATTCAGATTAGATTCCTTGACGAGCATTCTCGAATTCCCGTTTAGGGAAGAGAACCGCAAGAGTGATGTGTTAAATAAAAACACCGACTCTTATTACTCATGAATAGATCGGTAGATTACCGAGTCATGGAATGAATAGATCGGAAGTACTCAGAGTCATTACAGACTGCATATGGTTGCTTGTTATATGAATGGTTATAACAAATTCCACAAATTCCGTCATGGACTTGTTGGATGGTATAGGTGACCTCCACGCCGGTTAGATATCGAAGGAGGATGCCATCAAAGACAAATTTATAGAGGATTCCCCCATGACGACATAACAAGAAACATTTTTAAGAAAAGAGCGTTTGTCGCTACTAGTAAGGTCGTGGTGGGAGAACAGAGGTTGTAAGGTAGTCATGAAATTGGTGATACCGGTATCCTGCGAATAGGAAGATACATTATTTACCATACAAACATCTGGGACCGAGTAAGATGGGGCAAAGAGTTGTTAGACGAAGACAAATATGTCGAGTCGGTTGGTGAGGTAGGAATTTACGAGGCCGGGCAAGACATAGTATCCGCAAATTTATTAGTTGAGCGGGAATGGTTTGGATAGAATAACAAGAAAATAAGGTCAAAAGTGAATCCACGTAATGTTTGTACTTTTGAAGTTCCTCATTTTTACATTGGTAGATGCCCGTAACTTGATTGACTACCAATTGAGAGTCACCAAAAATGTTAATAGACTTTACACCTAAGTGTAACGCAACCTGGAGACCCAAAACAAGGGCCTCGTATTCCGCTATATTATTAGTGCAGGGGAAATTGAGCCAGAATGAAAGAGGCATAGGTTCAGCATCAAGAGGAATGAGAACAACACCTACCCCTCCGCCGTGCTGGAATTTAGATCCATCGAAGAAGAGGGTCATTGGATACGACACATCACTAAGTGAAAGAGTTGCGATGAGCTCATCAGGGAAAGTAAAATTGGTAAATTGTTCCCCAAGTAAAGGGGCTTCCATGAGTTGGTCTACAATAGTTTGTCCTTTGACTGATTTCTGGTGTACAAACTCAAGGTCAAGGTCGGTGAGTAGCATAAGCTATCAAGTGATGCGTTGGTTTAGATGAGGTTTGGTGTACGTATAATGTATGGGGCCGGTGTTGGTCATGAAAAAGTTTTGTGATTCAAAAGGTAATGTCGAGTTTGGTGGCCACAAATGATAGGGCTAGGCACAACTTTTCTACGTGTGTATACCTAGTCTCATAATCCACAAGAGTACACTTATGTACTATACTTGCTTGTTCTCAATGCTCAAAGTCATGATGTGTGAGCATGGCTCTACATCATGGTCGGTGGCGAAAAGGTAAAGGTAGAAAGGGCGATCGTCCCGAGGTGGGATAAGCACGGGTGGCTACAAGAGATAAGATTTAAGAGCCTCAAAGGCTTGGTGGCATTCCTCGCTCCATTGAAAGACAATGTCTATTTTAAGGAGATGATGGAACGGTTGACATCACCCAAAAGTTGTGAAATGAAGCGCTGGATAGATTGGAGTTTTCCTCAGCAAACTACTAAATTATTTGAGGTTAGTGGGTGGGGTATTTCTAAGATAGCTTTGAATTTAGTGGGTCGACCTCAATGCCACGCAAAGAGACAATAAAGCCAAGGAGTTTTCCCGAAAGGACGTCAAAGACACATTTATTTGGTTGAAGATGAACACAATATTATAACAGTGTTCGAAAATAATGGTTAAAACATCGAGATGTTAATTGCGATGTTTAGATTTTCCAAGAAGATCATCAACATAATCCTCAAGGATAGTGTGCATAATGTCATGAAAATGTAAGTCATAGCTTCTTTGGTAGGTCACACCAAGCATTCTTAAGGCCAAATGGCATGACACGATAGCGAAGGTTCCCCAAGGAATAATGAAGGTGGTTTTGTGTTGATTAGTCGGGGCTACCAAAATTTGATTGTATCCCGAGAAGCCATCCATGAGAGAAAGCATCTCATGCCCTGCAGTGAGATCAAAAAGTTGATCAATACTAGGTAGGGGGAAGTCATCCTTTGGGGAAGTGAGATTAAGGTCCCAGAAATCCATACATATCCGAATTCCCCCTGTCACTTTAGTGACAGGTATGATGTTAGAAATCCATTGAGGATAGTCAATAGGTAAGATGAAAGAAACAGAAAGAAGGCGTTGAAGCTCTTCTTTCACCAAGAGGGCAATGCGTGGATGAATTTTTCTCAGTTTCTGTTTAACTGGTTTAGAGTCTGGTTTTAGAGTAATGTTATGGACAAGTAATGTCGGGATCGATTCTGGCATGTCGGTGTAGACCAAGCGAAAGCTTGGTCGTGGGCACGGAGGAAGGTAGTGAATGCGAGTCTTTTTATGCGTTAAGAGATTGTCTGATCTTCACAATGTGAGGATCGTCCTCTATGTGGATGTTGATTTCTATAGTCGAATCATTCAACATTGTTTGAGTTTCAGATGGTAAGGCACATTGAATATAAGAGTCGTCTGCGCCAAGGTAAGTGAGGATGGAGTCGTCATCCTAGCACTCAACAAAATTAATTGAAGGTGAGTCTTCTCTGATCATGTCTAGATACAGAAGGGGAAAAGAAGATGGGTCTTCATTATCGCGTTGATAAGTGAGAGGACCCAGGAAGATAGCATTTATGAAAAAAGTTAGGAGGGATAGATTTCGGGTCTATCGACTCGTGGTGAAGATGGAAAAATGGGTGATGATGGTTCAGAAGAGGTAATGTCATTGTCTTCCTCGATACAATTGACATGAGGTTTCTTTGGTGTAAGTGTTTTAGAAAATCTAAGACCACTACGATCTTTGTGTTTGCGTGTAGTCACGGGAATGATTGTATGTCGGCCTTATTCATAAAGACTGAAACCAAAACCTTTCCAATCACACCGAGTCAAGAAGGTGAGGGCGAAATGATGATTTGTTAGATATTGAAAATCAGATTGGAAGGGAACCACACCAAGGGGAGGTTCAGGGGTAAAGGAGGATGCATCGATAGCCCCATATGTTAGGTTGGTGTGGCAATTAGGTGGTCTATAGGAGATCACCTCCCCCACATGATGGTTGTAGGTAGGATGCACATGTAACTGTCCATACTCCTGTGGGGTATGGAAAGTGCTAACATTATGTAGGTGATATTGCCCTAGCATAAGGCGTTGAAAAACATCTACCAAGGGATCTGAGGTTAGGATGTTGTCCATGGGGAAAGAAGTGGTATTCGCGGTAGTGGGTTCATTGGTTGAAGGTGTGAGTGTGGTTAAGGTGGATGTTGGAGGTGTGGTTGAAGTTGATGGTTGGGCTAGATTAATGGGTACCTTGACCGGTACAAGCACATCATTAGGGTGATATAACATATTGTAAGTTTTGAAGGGGGGAGCATTAGCTTTTACGGTGTATGACTTCCCCTCATACTCAAATTTTATGCATCTATGTAAGGTGGAGGGAATGCATCCCATAGCCCGAATCCAAGGGCGGCCTAACAACATGTTGTATTGGAATTCTCCTTGAAGGACATAGAAGAGTTCAGGTAGGGTACATGGCCCTACATGAATGTTAAGGATCACGGTGCCTAAAGTAGAAGTAATAGCATCATTGAATGAACGCAACATGGTGGGGTTGACACGCATGCGCACTAGAAGGGATATTCATTTGTTGGAAGGCTTTGGAAGAGATGATGTTTAGGATAGCACCCCGTCAATCATAACATGACGTACTCGGATGTCCCGGACGTAAGCCGAGATGAAAAGAGCGGGTCAGGATCTTCTGCACCAAAGATGACAATTTCATCTTCGGAGAAACTAGTCGCGCGTCTTCTTGTACAGACAGGACGTAAGTGGTAGATTGTTTGGTGAGAGAAGCAACATGGTTGGGTGTTAAGATGGAGGCAACGGGCAAGGTTTCATTAGGTAGGACCTCTATCCCTTGAAGGATTTCAATGAGAGTTTGTTGATGAGATTTAGAGGTTTGAATGAGATCATATAGTTTCATTTTTACAGGTGTAATTGGTGAAGCTGTTTGATCATAGTATGATGGGCAACTCCATCGTAGACCGGTAGGTAGGTCCACGAATAACCACTTTAGGTGGTGGTGCGATCGGGATGGCAGACGAAGAAAGAGAGGCCGCAGGTGTGCTTTCTTTAGCTTTCCCATTGTTTTTCTACCCTCGAGTAGAAATACTAATCATGTTGATCTCATGAACACGAGAGGAGGAAGATGGCAGGGATAAGTCATTGTCTTCGAGAGGTGGGGTTACAATAATGATAGATCTTGGTGAGGCAGGGACAGGTGGTATAGGAGAGGGGATTGAAGCTAAAGGTTTCTCCCTTCGTAAGTTGTCTTTCTTAACCTTTCTATCCGAGATAGGTGACTGACAAAGGATGGATTTCAAAGCTTTTCATCCCTCCACATCATGTCCTGGTGTGCGGTGGTAAGCATAGATTTTAGACTCATCATAACCTATAGGTCGAGGTTTAGATAGATCATAGGGTCTGAGTGGGGGTAGGGAAATGGTCGCATTCTCCACCAACATATCAAGGATCTTGGCGTAAGATCCTTTGAGTGGGTCAAAGTCAGAGGAATATGAGGCTATTGATTGGGTGGGTTTTGGTAGTGGTTGGGTATGGTTGGTTCGTATGGGTGGTGATTTAGACAAGGGGTTTTGATAATTGGATTTAACTAAATGTGGCTTCTTCCACGCATAAGTCATGTTTAGCTAGTTATATGATGAGGCCACGATGACGTGGTGGTAGGAAACAATCACGGGGAAAGAGGAGTGACATCAAACAAATCCTTTGATGATGGAGTTTGTTTAGGGTTGGTAGGTGGACAGGATACTTGGGGTGACGGTGTTGATACACCCGTGGATCTTTGTATGGGTGCAGAAGGTGCAGGTCATTTTAAAGAAAACGCAGGAGGTATGATGTATTGAGGCAAGGTACAGGGGTGAGGTCCGAATATAGAAGGTAGGTGTGATGGTGAGGGTTTTAGTTGTGACAGAGGCATAGATTGGACTTGAGGAGATTGGGTCTATCTCCTAGGTGGATGGACGACTTTATTTTTGGATAAATCTAACTCGTTTAGGTGGGTGTGTTAGGATGGGTATTGGTGAAGTCCCAAGTGTAGGGGAAGGTTTGGTTAGGTTAATAGAGGTGGATGAGGTATTTGGTAGAGATGAGGGGGTGAAGATGAGGACATAGGCATTTTGAGCTTTTGTAAACACCTCGGGTATATGGTAGAGGTGTCTGGATCGGTCATCTGCATTTGAGTAGAGCATGGTGTACTCAAATGCTCCCATAGGACTCATCTATCTTCTGAGGGATGACAATATTCATGTGTGAACAGGAACCTTGGTATGGAAGAGAGATGGGTTGTGATCCCGGTCCACTGTGGGTGTGATACAGGGGGTAAAGGAGGTGCTGTATCAATGGGTACTAAGAGGTCAACCGGTCGCTGGAAAGATTTAGGTGATGAAGAACTAATAGGTAGGAGGGCATGTTCGAGGGGATCCGTTATGATTGAGGAGTTTGGTGATGTAGGCTCAAGGGGTTTCTCTTCTAAGGATGACAAAAATAGTGGTAAGCCTTCTTCTTTTACAATAAGAGTGGCGGAAGGAAATGTTTGGGAAATAGATAAGTTAGATAACATCCGCTCATAGTCTTGCAGGGATGTGGTGTAAGATGACTCATTCGTGAGAAGAGGACTCTGGGTGGTTAATTCCTTTATGGGTAAAGGAATGACAAGGTTATATTCTTGTCTTGATGGGGGTGTAGGAGGTGCGGATCCCTACGTTAGTGAAGAGGCCTGATTCAAATTTCCTTGATAGAAGCTTTTGGTTGGGAGTTGAAAACTGCATGGATTTCATGAACACTCTTCTCCTTAGCTGAGGTGTCTTGATTTGTGTTACTATTAGATACATGGTTTGGAAATGGTTTTTTGAAGATTTTTAAATTTTGATTAGCGGGGCATTAGGATTGTCGAGAGTTATATCCCCTGCATCAACCATTTCCTACACTATGTTTTTCAACATCTTGCAGTTTTCGTGACTGTGTCCCTTCACGTGATGGAAGTTACAGAAGTCATTTTCTTTATACCAAGAAGGAATAGTGTGGGTGGAATCAAACCCGGAGTGAGGTTTAACAGGAGGCAAGGTGATAGCTCCTGCTTTAAGCAATTTGTCTAAGATCACACCATAAGTTTCTCCCAAGGGAGTATAATTGATGGGCTCGACTTTATACTTATAGGTGGCTTTCGGCTGGGTATTAGACAGTGCTTGAGATTTGACCGTCACAGCGTGTACGGAACCCTTTGATTTCGAAGCAGCCGATGTGTGAGAATTGGTGGTGTTGGGTTTGGTGGTAGAGTCTTGGGTCTAGAAATTTGAGCTTTTGTTGCGTAACCTCAATTTCTCTTCCTCTAAGGCTCGAATCTCTAGTTTCCGAGCCATAGTAAAGGCCTCATCAAATGTGCGAAAGTTTGAATTTGGAGGGTGGGAGAAATGTGTTTAGCACAGGCCCGTGTAAAGAGTTTGATGAGCTTGGCCTGAGGTAAGACATAAGTAAGTTGGTTGATGAGGCCCCGCCATCATCCAACGAAATCTGCGATAGACTCGTCTTCAAATTGTCAGATGGCATAGAGGTCGGTAATGGATACTTTCTTGGAAATATTGATGGAGAAGTGATCCAAGAAAGATTGGGCTAACTGGTTAAAGGAGAAAATTGAATGCTAGGCTAGAGCACTGTACCACTCCAAGGTAGGTCCTGATAAGGACATGGGAAAGGTACGGAGTAGTAAGGCATCGTCATGAGCAATCAGATAGCAGGCATGTCTAAACAATCGCAAGTGTTGTTGGGGTCCTCCTTACTATTAAAGTGAGTAAATTTTGGTAATTCCCATTGAGGAGGATATGTATGAAGGGGGACAGAAGGGTGAATAGGCTCTTGAAAAAATTTCTCATATGTCAGGGTGTTACGACTTCCTGAAATAGAAGCCTCAAGATTTTGCATCTTGTCCATCATCTGTTTGATTAAATCATTGGTTGGGTTAGATGATGGCGTTGTCGTTGTAAACAGAGGAGGATTGGTCCAAGAGCCGCTACTAGACAATGGTGGGATTGAATGTTGATAAGATAATGGTGATGAATGTGTTGGGGCAGCCGAATAAGGGTGTCCTATATAAGAGGTTGAGGCTACCGGATGAGTGTGTGGAAATGAAAAGGTGGGCGGAGCTTGAGAAGGAAAGCTCGTGTGGATAGGTGGCAGAGAGAAAGTTATGAAAGGGGCAGTGGATGGTAGTGATATGTGGGGCCCCAAATTAACCAAAGGAAAGCCAATCGGTGTAGTATGAACTAACGAAGCCATTGTGCTGGGAGACGGAGCTAAGGATGAAGACGGTGAAGCGGAGTTATTAGGTGGGGAAGGAGCCAAATGAGCTGCTATACTAATAGGCATACCAACAAGGAGTTGACCATCGGGTGTACGGTCAGGGGTATGAGACAAATAATGTTGCACGCGCTAGGATTAGCATCCAAAAATTTGGCAAAGTCCTTATCTCCTACAGGGATCTTGGGAAAATTACTGGTATCCGTAGGATTCCCCATAGGATGTGAAGGGGGTGATTCAGGCAAAGGCACGGAACAGGCATGTGAAACCATGGCTGCGGCTTGTTTCTGGGTTATAACAACCATGGACAAGGGGAAACAGAAGTGAATTAGTCAATCCATCACAGAAACAACAACAAAATGTTGGAATTGGTAGGTTGTTGGTTTGTCGAGAACTGTGAAAGATAGTAACCGATATCGGTCTGATAACCGATGTCGGTCGAGTGTAGCTAGCGTCGGTCAGTTAACCGATGTTGGTAGAATAGGACTGGTGTCGGTCACTGTGAAAGCAAAGAGAAGATGTAAGAAGCTACTGATTTGGGATTAACAATGCTTAGTATACCCACCAAACTGTTCTGAAGTGATCACTGAAACAGGGTATGACAGAGAAACATAACTAAAAACAAGCAAGATGCACAAGAAAATCAAGAGACTAACCCTAGGATTAGTTTTAATTATTGTGGGCTTATGCCTTAGACACAAGATGATGTCAATATTAAAGAAAATACCTAAGGAGATGTCAAGTTTGTTTTGGCTCATAAGGCTACCTCAATCGGGCGGAGGAATACCGCAGAAAGGGGGAGGTTTGAGCTGTTGTATTGATTATGATGTGATTTGGTATGTGTTGTGTAGTGAGAGTAAGATTAATTTCTCGTCAATACCGTGGATATCACCCCCACGTGTATGACATGTTACTTAATCTACGTTCACTAGAATTAAAAACAGCAAGCAAGAATGTGATGCACGTGTTTTAAACCCAAATCGAAAATGATATTCGATGAAGCAAAGAAGATGACTCTCACCAAATGCAAAGATACGAAAGCAAGAAAAATTATTTTACCAAAATGACAAAATATTTTGTGAATATTTAGCAGAAACAAACAGCAAGTATGCTCCCTATATGAAAGCAAGCAAGAAAGAAAGAAACCCAAAATGGGTCCCACCAAGTGGAAAAATGTTTCGCACGCAATTTCGCTCCTAATAGAGTTGCTTCTATCCTTTCATTCTCTTGAGAAACAGATAAGGGTTAGGGCTAGGAGGAATACCTATTGAATGTTGGGAAGGTGTGCGCATACTTTGTAGAGAGATCGATTGATTGTGAAGAAATCCTTTTTCCTGGGAAGGACTACTGTAAATAAGGATGCAAGACCACTATATTTTAGTTAGAGAACAAGTGAGGGAACTGCCTTAGGCCTAGGAAATATTAGACTTCCTTTCGAAGGTGGTCGGTTCCCCATTTAATATGAATTAAAGCAAAATGATAACATAGAACTACAAGATAATACTTACTGGTTCCTGATGAAGATACAGTTCCAAGGAATTTGGTGGTGACAGAAGGCTAAGTTGGGATGATCTGGTATTAGAAAGTGAGTGATGAAGTTATCCTTAGTCTTTTCCAACACTTAAATGAGGGTGACATTGATCCAGCTTGCTCGGGTTGCGCCTCTTTGGCTCGATGCTCTTCTCTGCAACCTTTTCTGCTTGTTTCACTTCTCTTTCTCCTGCCCAAATGAATCTCATATTCTTTCTTTTTGGTTTGGTGAGGTCATTAACAGGGAACTGATGGCGGTTACGTAACCGATGGCGGTCGAGTAGGAATTGATGTTGGTTAGGTCAAAGTGGCTATTTTTAGTAAAACAGCCATCTTTCCCTCCTTTTCTCCCGAGGGATCAGTTGTGGGCTTGGTCAAGTCATTATTAGGCTCGTTTTGGTGTGGGTGAAGGGTAATGAGTCATGGGTGTGGGTCTGGACCAAGTCATAGGTATTAATTAGGTTGGTTTAGGGTTAGGGCTAGGTCATGGTGAGGTGGCAAGATGAGGTGGTAGGTTTGAAGATGTGGATTTATTAATTATAAGGTAATTAATAAATCATTAGGTGTGTAAGGTTTTAGGTGGTGAGGTTGGGTTAGGTTACGGGATGAGATACGGGGTAAAGGGCATCGTAAGACCCAAATTTGGTGTCTACACGAATATATGCCAGGCCTCGATCCTAATATCGTGGTCCATAATATCATTACTTTTCCGGACATCAAACCAGCTTAAACAAAAATTGTGTAAGATGCATCCTCATGTAGCCCTCCTCGTTAAAAGGAGTTGTAGCAATTGCTTTCTACTAACTTTATCTAACCCATTGACTATCCACAATGGGTTTCAAATGTAGTACCTATAACCAAATCTATTGGGAAAATTCAAATTTGCACCGAATGTCGGGATCTTAATCTCACTTGCCCAAAAGATGATTTTCTCTACCTAATATCAACCAACTCGTGGATTTAACCGTAGGTCATGAGATGCTTTCTCGATGGATGGTTTCTCCAGGTATAATCAAATTCTCATTGCACCAGAGGACTAGCATAAAAATTCCTTCATAACTCCTTGGGGGACTTTTTGTTACAACATCATGCCCTTCGGTCTTAAGAATGCAGGAGCAAGTTATCAACATGCAATGACCTACATCTTCCATGACCTCTTACAAAACACTATATAAGATTACATTGACGACCTCCTCGGTAAGTCCAAACATTGTTAGGATCATCTTTTCATTCTTATGCCTCTCTTTGAGAGACTCATCCATTTTGTCTTCGCCTAAATCCATCTAAATGTGTGTTTGGCATTCTCACTGGTAAACTCTTAGGCTTTATCATTTCTATTAGGGGCATTGAAGTCGATCCCACAAAAATAAAGGCTATCCTCGAGATGCCTCCCCCTTCCAACTTAAAGCAGCTCCGTGGTCTTCAAGGATGCCTTCAATCAGTGTGTCATTTTATCTCATAGCTTTCAGACCATTGTCAACCTTTTCATCATCTCCTCCATAAAAATGTTCATTTTGAATGGGATGAGCATTGCCAAAAAGCCTTTGATGATCTCAAAGCTTATCTTCTTTCTCCACCTATGCTTACACCTCCACGCGAGGGGGAGCCATTCTATCTTTATATTTCTATGACTGACCATGCTCTGGAGCCATGATCTCACATTGGGATGCTAACAATAAAGAAAAAGCCATCTATTATATCAGTCACACTCTTCATGAGTATGAAACACACTATTCCAAAGCTGAAAAATTGTGTTGTGCTCTCTTCTTCGCAACTTCTAAACTTCATCATTACCTCCTTAATCACAAAACCTACATTATTACAAGTGTCAATCCACTCAAGACAATGCATGTGAAACCTTATCACAATGATCATATCACTCATTGGCTCATGCTCATGACAGAGTTTGACCTCGAGTTCATCTCACAGAAATCTATCAAGGGTCAGGTCATTATGGATCAATTAGCTGATACTCCTCTTCCGGACACTCAAGTCCCCCTCACTCAATTCCTAGATGAGTACATCCAACAAATCGATTTCATTCTATCTCCATTTAAAGTAAAACTCTTCTTTGATGGGTCCAAGTGTCAACAAGGGGGAGGTGTAGGTTTTGTCATGATTCCTCCTTGGGGTGCACCTATCCCTGTCACACACAAGCTTAACTTTGAATGTACCAATAATATGGCTGAATATGAAGCTCTCATTTTAGGTCTTCAAAATGCCATTAATCTCGGCACTTTCCATATCGACATCTTCGGTGACTCTGAGCTTATCGTTAATCAAGTCACTAGTGTTTATCAGTGTAAAAATGATATCCTTCAAAAATATCGCGATATCATTCTCTTTCAGCTTCAATATTTCGATAAATTTACTATCCAGGCTATTCCTCACACTGCAAACCAATTTACAGATATGATGGATTCTTTATCCTCACTTATTCCTCCATTCACTGAAGACTCATGCAACTTTATGTGGTTGTTCAATGTTTAGACCAACCATCTCATCTCAGGTAGTTGACTTCAATCAATGTCATGACCAATACTCAAGATGAGTGGTATCAACACATTTTTTATTATCTATCCCATTTAGTGCTTCCTCCATATTTGACTTCCAATGGCAGAAGATCTTTTATCCAATGCACAAACTGCTATACTATTCTAGGTGGAATCCTTTACAAACGTGGCTTTGATGGTATTTTACTTTGGTGTCTCAAAACCCCTGAATCATCTAAAGTCATTCAAGAGGTCCACGACGGTATCTATGGTAGACACTTTGGTGGTTTGGTTGTAGCTAAATGCATCCTATGTTTAGGTTATTATTGGCCTTATCTTAATCAAGACTACTATGACTATGTCAAGAAATGTGTCAAGTTTCAACAACACGCTAATCTCACACATATCCCTAGTCAGGCCTTGCAACCCACAACATATTTGTGGGATTTTTCACAATGGGGTCTTTATCTCGTTGGCCTCATCAATCCATGCTCTTCACAGTGAAATCACTCTATCATTAATACCACGAGAATACTTCACTAAATGGGTGGAGGCTATTCCTCTTTCATCAACAAAAGCTAAACCTATTATTGATTTTGTCTATCAACACATCATTTTTTGCTTTGGTGTTCCTCACAAACTTGTTGCAGATAATGGAAAGTCATTTGAAAGAAAATATTTATAGAACCTTTACAAAAATTTCAATATTAAAATCAACTTTTCTTCTCCATACCATACACAATCTAATGGCCAAGCTGAGGCTTCTAATAAAACTTTACATAATATCCTTGCAAAGGTAACTAGTCAAGCTAGTAGGGATTGGCACTTACACATCCCATTCACTCTCTGGGCTTATTGAACTAGCATTCATATCCATACCAGTGCTACTCCCTTCTCTCTCATCTAGGGGTCTAAGGTTGTCCTTCCTTTGGAAATCCAGATTCCCTCTCTTTACGTCTCTCTCGGAGAGTTTGTCTCTAATGAAGACTATCATCAGAACCATCTAGTATATCTTGAGTTGTTAGATGAATGTCATCTCAATACCCTTAAGCATCATCAATTCTATCTTGAGTGTTTCAAGCATGCTTATAACAAGCATTTGCAGTAGCGTGACTTCCAAGTTGGTGATCTTGTTCTTAAAGAAAACCAAAATGTCACTACTCTGGAACAGAGTCAACGTGGTAAGTTTGCTCCTAACTGGATGGGACCATATATTGTCACTCATAAGTATGGGTCTGGGGCTTATCGCCTGTCTTCCATGGATGGTATACCTAAAATGGAGCCTCTTAATGCTTTGCATCTAAGGCCCTTCTACTATTAAAATCTATCTTACATGATCTTAGTCGCAAAACAGATCTTCCACCCATCTACAACCAGTCATGCATTTTGTAGTGATTCGGAACTATGTGGTTCACCACGTTATTTCTTTTATACCTTAAATATGAGTACTGTGGCTCTACTCATGGCATTTTCCTTATGGATTTGTTCCTTCTCATGGTAGGAATACCTTAATCACTACTTCATCTGCCATAGGTATTCATCTTGATTAAATCTACTTGGGGGCATGAATACATGCTTATATACGTTTTCTTCCCCTCTATCTGATCTATTTGGTCTAAACTCAGCTTCTTCCAAAGCTCAAAAAAAAGAGAGATGCTATCCTAGTCCCAAAAGATAGACTGATCCCTCGAAGGACAACTATCCATGCCTTATCAACTAAAATAAAAAATATAGACCATTCCTCGAAGGATGGCTATCATCAAAATCAAAATACAGACCACTCCCTTGAAGGACGATTGTTTGTTTTATGGAATTTTCAGCCTTTTCAGTAACAAAATTCCTTTATTGGCTAGTTTTTTCACTTTTTAGCATCTCTGAAAGACTTCCCGTATCGGCGGTCTTTCTATATATAGTAAAATTCCCACATCAATCAGTTTGCTTTTCTATCAAAAGAAAACAAATCATCATGAAGCTGTGATATGAGACCTTTTCGATCATATGGAGATCCTGTTTTCCCCATATGGGAACATATTTAATCCTTCATGTGTTCTAATGAGATGTATACTTATCTCTCATCCTTATCTACCTCCTAGATCTGGTTTGCAACTAACTAGTGTTAGGTTTGTTTTATCCACGTCTATGGCCTTGTGTGCATCATCTTTCGATTTACCATCAAGGTCTCTATTTATGGTCGGTTAGGGGCCTAACTTATCATTCTTTTTCCTATCTAGGTGTAGTGCTTTTTATTTCTATAAAAAGAAGGATCATTACATCAATTTCTTTCAAGAAGACATTTCCCATGATTATTTGTTGTTCATCTAGTTAAATTGACATTTAACATGTTAATTTACTCAATCAAATCTATCATCTATCTATGCTCATCTTATCTACTTCATCTATAATGTCATCAAAAAAGAATGAATTAAAAACACATGTGAATCCATCTATCTATCTCATTTAATTGAATTAACATCTTAAACATGTTTATTTAATCAACCATGACAAATCAATCAAATCACATCATCTATCATCTATAACATTCATCTATATCTATCAAAATTACATAACATCTATCCATAACATCCATCCCTATCTATCAAAATTAAATGCATGAGTACAATCACATAACACAAAATGATGAATATATATACATATATCTGTCTATACAAAAGAATGTATGGCTTCCAATCAAGTTGTATACATCGTATCCAAAGAAAACTACCTTCAACTCGAGGCTACATCAGTATATATCTACAAAATATCACATCTATATGGTAAAGTCAGATAGGTGGAAGACACTATCTCCTCCTCCCTCCTCAGGTCCGGGCTGTCTCTCCTGACCACCTCCTATAGAGCTAGAGATGCCCACTGCCGTGGCCTTACCACATCCTCGATCTCCTCTAATGGTCACACCCTCCGAGGCACCACCAGCAGTAGCTGTTGCTATCCTCCTCGCTCCATACCGAGGCACATCTGGGGCATGCTTTGTGTCAAGGAGTCCTCATAATATCTCACCTCAGTAAGGAGAGCCTGATAGGTACTCAAACTCACCATGTTGGGTGCTCACAATGGTGCTACTGCTGGTGGTGGTCCTCCTACTACCGCACCCTCTGCTCCTGACTCCAAGGTGGTGCCTGTATCACCATATTTGGCCCTGAGGGCCTCCCATTCCTGTGATAGTGATCTCTCTGCTAGATTGTTGTATCCCGCTCCTAACAAGTGGTGTCTCTCTCTTATATTAGGTTGTCCCTCTCCTCTGTCAAAGCCCTAATCTCCTCGAGGGTAGCCTGGTGTGTCTGTGTCAAGGCAACATGCTCTCCCTCAAGTCTCTCTAGTGCTACTGCTAGATCCTCCTTGATGTCTCTCAGTAACTCTTGGGATATGTCATGGAATCTCTACATGGTACCACACCTCGTAGCCCTCATCTACTCCTGCATCATCATCATCATCTATGGGAGGTGGTGCCTCCCTAAGCGATCTATGGGAATCAGTATAGGTAGATCTGTCTCTCTGTTATCCCATCTATATGGTGTGTATATGGTCGGGATGATCTGAACCAAACCAAACTACCTCATCACCCATATAAACGAGACTCACTCTAAGAGCTCGTATGTGGCCCCTAAATACCCTACTGTGTCTCAGCTCCACCAAATGGGCATCCTATCTAACCCATATCAAATAGACCCTGTAGGGTCTCCATATCACCTGTGCTGGTGTTAGACTCCTGAATCTCTCTGAGTACCACTTTGTGGATCTCCCCGCTTGATGCAAAATCACAGCACCCCCGACACACATCGGGCTTCTAGGTTGATGTTCGGGAATCTAGTGTGATTGCACAACATGGAAACCTCTCTCCAAGTGTGGGACTTGTAAAACCAAGAGAGGAATCTCCAGAGAAGGCTGGTTCCTGCTCCTAAACTACCTGCCACAAGCTATTCCAGTGCAGGCAAGCTAATCTAATCCTAATCTAACCATGCCAAGGAGACAGAGAGAGAGAGAAAGGAAAAAACAGCAAAAGCCTACACTAAAACGGTGATACACCAGAGAAGGAGAATGTTGGACATCTATCAAAACTGCCATGGGACAAAGAGAGGTGAGCAATGGGAAGGATGGACAGATGCATCACAGGCCCAAGGATAGATTTCACACAGAAAATGTCCCAAAACTCCATGAACACAGCTCCAAACCTGCAATGAACATTCAAACATGCACAGATACCTGCAATGAAGAGAGGCAAGAAGAGGACAAGCAAAAATGAGGAAGGATGGACAGATGCATCACAAAACATGTTTTGTTGCTCCAGAAGTTTACACAGAACATCATTCCATTAGTAAAAGGCAAAAACGCCATTACAGAGCAAGGGAGGAGGTTCGAACTCCATTTTCAACCCTAGAGAAGAAAAGAAGGGAGGGCCGAGCAGAAAGAATGAACAACCTCTTTTTAAAATGAGCCAAATCTGGCTTTTACATTGCATGGGTCGAGCCCAGGGGACAGAAACGTGGGAAAACGTGTAAGCCCATTCCTCATTGAATACCAACGCATTAAAATGGCATAGGATACCTTACCAACCCATACCCTGCCATATTTGACCGATTTTGGAGGAGAATGCGACCCATTTGTATTAATTTGGCTGCTAAAATGTCACTTCTGTCCATGCAGAAGAAGAATGCAACCCATTAGCATTAAAACGGGTTGTTGAAAAGTCACTTCTGGCCATTACCACACGTCAGAGCCGTTTCTTGATTTTCTCTCTTCAGACTACACCAAAACTCGAGATTGATCCCAGAATCATGTAGAGCATCTCAACAGCTTTCCGTTGATATAAAGAACGTGGAAATCCGAGCTCTGGATCAAAAGATATGGCGATCTGAAGATTTAGGGCACGGAACAGATCAAAACGAATTTTAAAATGTTTTCCCACTCTTCGCCATCTGGACGACACGTGGCACGTGCTGATTGGACGAGCAATTCTCTCTCCTCCGTCTTTCGCGGGCTTTCCTTTTGAAATTGCTTGTGGGCCCCTTAAACTTGGACACGTGGCGCCATTTCATTGGTTCGGTTCAGCGCTCGATAACTCGTCCCTTTGACCTTTTGACTTTTCTCTTGTGAGGACACGTGGCACCTTCTGATTGGTCCTCGGCTGATTCGGCTCCTTCGCGTACTTCACCTCCATTTGTCCCGGATGTCCCATTTGATTTGGGGCCCTTTGTGCTCATTTCGGCCGGTTCGGGCATTTCGCGTCCATTTGTCCCAGATGTCCCTTTTGACTTTGGACCCTCTGGACTCATTTCGGCCGATTCGGCCGGTTCGGGCATTTTTGGCCCGCTTGTCCCACTTTGCTTCGGACTGACTTGACTCTTTTCGGCCGGTTCGGCCGGTTCGCGCCTTTTTGTCCCAATTGTCCCATTTGCGTCCCTCTCAGCAGTTAGCCAATTTTTTCTCGGTCGAACCGGCATTTCGCGCCCGCCGCGTACTTTTGTCCCAGATGTCCCTGTTGCTTTGCGGGCTGTTTGTGCTTACTTCGGCCGAGCCGGCCGGTTCGGGCCTTTTTGTCCCAAATGTCCCGACTGCCCCTAGGACTAGGACTTAGTCATTTTTACGATTTTTTCCTGGATCAACCTACTTGCCTTCTGCAACCTCTTTTTGCATTTTCTCAGAGCTTGCTCTTTTCCTCTCAGACAGGGAACTTAGAAAATATTTGAGGGGACTCTAGCAACATGATTTTTGGCCCCAAATCAATCAATTTTCCTGGGACTTGAATATTCTGATGCATGTTATCAAAATTACCCGGGGGGGTGAAATTTTGACAACAGTTTGGCGACTCAGCGGGGTCATCTGCCTGCTAGATGAATGATCAGTAGCCTGAAGCATCCATTGGGCATGGAGTCATGAGTTGCAACCTGCAACTGATCTGAACTTTGAAAACCTCCCTCTGAGCCACTTGGAAACCCATTGAACCTGGAGTGTCTTCACCAAGATGCCACTGAAATGAACTGTGCAAGAGCAAAACCAGCAACACCAAAACTATGTACAAAACTGAAAATCATACATGCCCCAAATGGAACATGCAGAGTGTGCACAAGCACTTCTTCTGCTGAAAGCAAACCTAACTACTCTACTTTAACTGGAAGCAAAGGCAAGCTAAACAAACCCTGCAACTGGTTGTGCAAAATAGCTCCCTTTCTTCAAAATTGGCAGCCATGCAACTGATTTGGCACTGATCATGGCTGTTTGGATGGATGGAAAATCAACAAGAAGCTGGTCTTCTATCCAAATCATCAAGGTATCAACTGAAAATAAATCCAATACCTCTTTTAGTTGCTCTGCATTTGGATTGGAGAGGTATGGCAGCTGATCCTTGGTACTTTTTAGCTCATCCTCATGCTCAGAAGCAAGCATGACTGGTTGTGGCTTCTCCTTTGGCTCCAATGAAGCCAAATACCTGATTGGGCAAGGTCTGATCCGTTTGATATGCCCATTGCTGTGATTTTCAACTCCGAGAATGGAGTCTTCTTGTAGACCCTCTTGAATGGATGATGTGGAAGAAATGGTGAAATTCTTCTGTCCTTTCTCTTCCTCCAATGAAGAACATGGAAGATTTAAATCTTCCAATTTTGGTTCCAAAGGGCTGCTATAAGATGCAGGCTGCTGCAAATGAATGCTCTTCTTCATGACAGCAGACTCTTGTGTTTGGAATGTGGATGATGAAAGAGAGAATGGTGAAAACTCAACCGGCTCTTCTTCATCAAAATAGTCCTCCAAAACTGACAGGTAAACTGCCTCATTGTTGTCCCGCTGTTCTTTTTCAACTTCCTCCATGGTGTCCTCTTGATCTGCAACTTGACCACCATGGTTTCCTTCACTCTCCAATATTGAGTTTGAGAGATCAAACTCCTTTTCAGCACTGGAACTTGAGAGAAGTGAAGTAGAAAGAAGAACTGAAGGTTCTCCTGTAACCTGCTTTATGCTCAAACCCTTTGGATCTGCACTTTTCTCCTTCACAGCTAGATTGTGCTCCTCTTCTTTTGGATTTGGAGCAGCTTCTCCTTCCTCCAATGTTTGAAGGCAATCTTGCTCTTGGTTGAACTCTTCCTCCAGCATGAAGTTTGTCAAGTCAAACTCTTCAATCTGCTGCTCTAGAGGGCAAGTTGGGGCTGCAAGATCTTCTTCTTCAACAAAATCAGTCCTAACCACCATTTGTTCAACCTTGGCCTCTTCTGTAGGATTAACCATCAAGGGAATCTTTGTTATCCCAAATTTGGCAGCCCAAACCTTCAAGCTGTCTGTCATTTCTTTTCTTTTTGGCTCTTCCTCTTGTTGTCCTTGATGACTGATTTTTTCAATTTCTTCTTTCCCACATGGAATTGGGGATGCAAGAGGAGGGATAGGTTGAAACTCAACTGATTTGACAATTTTGTGTGGTGGTGGAGGCGGTGAAACCTCTTGTTTCTTTGGAGGAGGGGGTGTTTCTGTTGGCTCTTGTGGAGGGAATGACTGTTTGGAAGGGAAAAGGAAAGAAGAATCCAGATGAGATGGAAGACTGAGAGGTGGAGACATGGATTCAACATTTGGGATAGCAGATGGAGGTTTTGAAACTTGACACTGCTGAAATGATACAGATTGGGAAAGAGGAAAAGAAAAGGTATGAGATGATGTGCTTACCCGTTGACAAGGTTGCTGAATACTTCTCTCATACACCTCTATTTCTTCAATCCACTTTGCAAGCAAAGGCAGCGTTGCAATCATGAAGTCAAGTTTCTCCTGAGGGTAAAGGTCCCACAACCGATTCCAAATGCTCTCATCTGTGCCTGAGCCCTGGACTGCACCATCCCCACCTCCATCTTTTGGATTTTCTCCAACAGACCAGCATCTTGGATCTGATTGTCTTCATTGTATGCATACTCTTGCTCTTGGAAAGCTCCATAGCCAAACTGACTTTGGCACTGTTGTTCATATGAATATGCATGCTGATCTGGAGGATTTGTAAAACGTGTTGGAGGTGGAATATACTGCTGTTGTTGATATGAAATCCATGATGGAAATGAAGTCATGATTGCACGACTTCATGGAATGGAAAAGAATGAAAGGGATGGAAAGAAAGATGGATGAAAATGTATGGAAACGGGCCTGCAAGCTCAGAGAAATGGGTTGCTGATCAGATGGAGTCGCCAGATGTGTTTACAAGTGCCTCCAAAGGCTGAAATCTTCACAGGAACACACCAACCTGCAAAAGATGAAGTGAAAGACCTCTAAGGTCCCACCGGCGTGCCAAAACTGTTGATGCAAAATCACAGCACCCCTAGACGCACATCAGGCTTCTAGGTTGATGTTCAGGCATCCAGTGTGATTGCACAACATGGAAACCTCTCTCCAAGCGTGGGACTTGTAAAACCGAGAGAGGAATCTCCAGAGAAGGCTGGTTCCTGCTCCTAAACTACCTGCCACAAGCTATTCTAGTGCAGGCAAGCTAATCTAATCCTAATCTAACCATGCCAAGGAGACAGAGAGAGAGAGAGAAAGGAAAAACAGCAAAATCCTACACTAAAACGGTGATACACCAGAGAAGGAGAATGTTGGACATCTATCAAAACTGCCATGGGACAAAGAGAGGTGAGCAATGGGAAGGATGGACAGATGCATCACAGGCCCAAGGATAGATTTCACACAGAAAATGTCCCAAAACTCCATGAACACAGCTCCAAACCTGCAATGAACATTCAAACATGCACAGATACCTGCAATGAAGAGAGGCAAGAAGAGGACAAGCAAAAATGAGGAAGGATGGACAGATGCATCACAAAACATGTTTTGTTGCTCCAGAAGTTTGCACAGAACATCATTCCATTAGTAAAAGGAAAAAATGCCATTACAGAGCAAGGGAGGAGGTTCGAACTCCATTTTCAACCCTAGAGAAGAAAAGAAGGGAGGGCCGAGCAGAAAGAATGAACAACCTCTTTTTAAAATGAGCCAAATCTGGCTTTTACATTGCATGGGTCGAGCCCAGGGGACGAAAACGTGGGAAAACATGTAAGCCCATTCCTCATTGAATACCAACGCATTAAAATGGCATAGGATACCTTACCAACCCATACCCTGCCATATTTGACCGATTTTGGAGGAGAATGCGACCCATTTGTATTAATTTGGCCACTAAAATGTCACTTCTGTCCGTGCAGAAGAAGAATGCAACCCATTAGCATTAAAACGGGTTGTTGAAAAGTCGCTTCTGGCCATTACCACACGTCAGAGCCGTTTCTTGATTTTCTCTCTTCAGACTACACCAAAACTCGAGATTGATCCCAAAATCATGTAGAGCATCTCAACAGCTTTTTGTTGATATAAAGAACGTGGAAATCCGAGCTTTGGATCAAAAGATATGGCGATCTGAAGATTTAGGGCACGGAACAGATCAAAACGAATTTTAAAATGTTTTCCCGCTCTTCGCCATCTGGACGACACGTGGCACGTGCTGATTGGACGAGAAATTCTCTCTCCTCCGTCTTTCATGGGCTTTCCTTTTGAAATTACTTGTGGGCCCCTTAAACTTGGACACGTGGCGCCATTTCATTGGTTCGGTTCAGCGCTCGATAACTCGTCCCTTTGACCTTTTGACTTTTCTCTTGTGAGGACACGTGGCACCTTCTGATTGGTCCTCGGCTGATTCGGCTCCTTTGCGTACTTCGCCTCCATTTGTGATGGTCATCTCACCTGTCTGAAACCAAAATGTGTAGGTCTAGCTATCCCACCGCTACACCAATGCTCACATGAGCTCCACATCTCGGGGTACCCGCCTATAATAACGAAACCCCCTAGTCCAGATAACTCTAGATGATGCCACTTAGCATCTATCACATCTGGCAGTATGGTCTCCAGTAGCTTGGGAATAACATCCCACATGTGTAGGACCTCTCATGCCTACATGATATCAAACATCGTCATTAGTTTCATATTTATCAAAATCCACATCATTAAATTTTCATCAAAATCTTTCTCCAAAAAAAAAAATGTCTTTTTTTCCAATCGGTGCCGACTCATGCCAATCAATGCCATTTAATTTACGGTCAACATTGATTGTGTTTTAATCGGTGCCGATCACTTCCTAATCAACATTGATTTTTTCAATCGATGTCGATTACGAGGCAGTGCCAAAAATCCCTCTTGCCTCCTACTACAAAAAACATGAAAAAAATAATAAAACGCTAAATGTACAAAGCTAAGGAAGGATCACTTACCCCTGGTCGTGTCCTCTTCCTCTTCTGACCGCTTCTGGAGGCTTCCATGTTGCTCAAATTCAATTTTTGACTTTTTCTAAATCATTGTCATAGTGCAAATGAATCATTACCATTCACCTTTTCTATACTTATAGGTTTTCGGAGCGGTCAACGCCGATTATTTTGATCGGTGCCAATTTTTGTGGTCGATGTCGATTAGGGGTAATTGACACCGATTGGATCCAATCGGTGCCGATCAAGGATATTTCGATATTTTCATCCCTTGGTCCCACCAGGACGCGCTTCATCCTCATCTATTCTCTCTGTCTTACGCATGTGTCACCCGTAACACATTGCCACCATCTTTACGTCTTTATTTCTAGTCCTTGTACTTGGGTTCCTTGCATAGCCTCACATGTGTATCACTTGTGGCTCGTATTTTCTTGTTATTCCCCACCTGGGGCATTTCATCATTATATCTTTTACATGTGCCACCCATAGCACACCTATTCTGCCTTGTCTAGCAGCAGTTCTATTACAAAGTCCACTGTAGTGGCCATATGTCAATTTCCATGGTGGCTCTCCACTCAAGGCCATTGCTTCATCCTTCTTGTCTAAGCGTCAATGCTTGGATTGTTTATTTGATCGTTGTTCTGACCTTATTTTCAACTTTCGGTGCATATTTTCGGTGTTATCACCCATTCCGAGTTTTTCCCTATACATGAGCAACTCGTGTTTTTGTAACCTAAAGATAGTGGGTCTGTAGGCACTAATGTCGTCTCGTTCAAAGGCCATCTAGTTGTCCCTACCAATGTGTCACTCTTTAGTTGTTGCTATTTTGTAGTCACCTTTAACTCACTAGTCTGTAGCCACTTACATCGTCTCATATGAAGACTGTCTAGTCTGCCCTACCAATGTGAGTTCCTTAGGTCATCCATTTTTGTTTTTTTTTTACATGCATCATCAATGATCAAATCTACCCCAGACATCTCATTGGGGCATCCTTCTTTCTCATCTACCTTTTTCAAACTCGGGATCGGTTGGCCTATTTGGGGCCACCCCATCCCTAGTTTGAGGGGGATCGCATCATCACTATTTTTCCTTTCTTCCAATTCCTTATTTTTGTCTCACGGCTTTGCTTATCGCAAGTCACCTGACAAAAAGGGGCAAATGTAGACACCTAAAATTGGTTACCCAATTTAGTGTCCCCTGGGTTCGTTTATCCTCTCAGGTAACCCAAGGCACCTTTATATTACCACTTCTCCCTTAGGGTATTACTTAAATATTTAATTTAGAGGCCTATCCTAAGTTTTCTCCATCCCATTATATTTCATCCATGGTTAATCAAACATTAACCATGTAATTCTATCTTTTTACATTTATTTCAACTACTTATCTACCCCATATCAATTTCCAACCTCCCATATCATTTTTATCCATCCATCCCACCTATTTCTCCTCCCCTAAAATTGTGTAGCGGGATTTTTCTATATTTGAGTCGGAGGGATAATATTCTTATCCTTCCAATTCATTTCCTTTTCGCCACTTTGGGAGTTTGTTCCTTGATCGAGGCCAATTTTTTTGAATGGTGCCGATTATAAATTTATGACCTGAGATCCTCTTTGGTTAGATTCAGAGTTGGTTTCCTAGAGATTACTTTCATCTAAGCAATTAAAGAGATTATTAGAAGAAGAGAGTGATTTTTGTGCACTTAATCCACGAGAGAGGTTTATTGTTACTCTCTTTGCATATCTATAGCTCTTACGGGTCTCCATAGCTACCATGGTCATCATCAATCATCAATCAAGCATTTTTAGGTATTCTTCTTTGTTAGTTTTTGTAATCTCCTTTCGATCAACACCGATCCAATTCTGGTCAAATCTTATTAGTCTTTAATCAACACTAGTTTATCCAAATTGGCACTAATCGGGTCTTTCTTCGGTTTCTAGGTTAGAATCCATCAATTTCTACCTCGGATCCTCTTTTTCCATCTTCAATCTCTATTTTCTGATCAATCTTCAGTAATCTGTCTTACGTCCAATCTATTTTGCTTAGTTTGCTTTCTTCTTTTACTTTCTGGCCTTCTATCTGCCTGTGTGTCCAATCGATGCCGATCACTACCTGATTGTCACGCACTCAACCAATCAATGTTGATCACTATCCACTAATTCCAAAAAAAAAAATGATGCTGATCAACTGTTTGATTGGCATTGATCGATCATAGAAAGATACATAATTCAGGTAACACAATTTCAGCTTTGTTTTTACAGTTTCCTGCTTTCTTTCAGTTTCTGCTACGGTTTTTACATTTTGTCTATTGTTTTTAATCAGAAAACCTAAATATTTGCTTACATATTTTATCATGTATGTCTTTATTCTTGATTGAAAATGTGAACTGACATCCACCGAGGAAGCTCATTACTTCCTGGACCCGCTTTCTAGGTAGTTCACCCATATATTGTCTAACGTCATCTTTTTCTACCAAGGATTTGTGCATTGCAGGTTTCTTGGATCTACTTTATGGGATTGTTCATGTGCACCCATCTTGTCTCCATCGACATTATCTCCATCTACATCTATGGATCTTATCCAATCTATCAGGTATCGATTTCATTTGAGTTTTTCAGGGTTTTTGTGTTTAGTTTGGTGCATTAACTTGGATAGGTAACAAGCATGGAAATTCTTGATCTACATTAAGTTAAAGTCCAGCACTAAAAAGATATCAACAGAGGGTAAGATCAAATTGGCATGCAATTAGGAGTAAACACACAATCCCCAAAGAGATACATCAATACCAATGTTAAGTCAAAAGAGTATAATGGAGGGGTTTAACAATCAGCTTCAACTCAATCAACCATTCAAATATTTTCCACTAAACAAAAAGACTTACCCGAATATTTCCAACCAAACACAACAATCCTTCTAATTAACCTCTACTTTAGCTATACTGTCCTATCACAACTAGACTTAATTATTCAAACAAGTCTTGGAGAATGTACTATGAAGCAGACCAAACAGGACAACACCTTCACCAAGTTTTAAATAGAAGTAAAATCAAAGGAGAAAGAAAAATTGTTTACTCATAGTTCTAAGCACGATTAGAAAAAGAGCATGATATAAAAAAGAACATAAACAGACAAGCCTAGTCTCTACTACCCTTAACCAAAATCCCAAACAAAGGAATAAATAGGGATCAAATTAATAAAAATAGTCCCGAAGAAGAAAGAACAATGAATAAAATTTATATTTTACCAAACAACATTAAAGGACATGGTATTGGTAGCTTCATATCCGGCCGCAAGTAATTCATTTCCCCTAGTTCTCATAAAGAAAAGGAGATAACTATGAGGATAAGTCTACAATAGACTTCCAAAAACTTAGATGCTCGAAAAGAAGATAAGAATGTATAAAAATACCGCTAAGCCAAGAGCAGGCATTTATTTTCAACGGAGCTACCCTTGCCTTAGTCCATAACCGAACTGAAACCGAGTTTGATAGCCCATGGACTAGAAGCAAGTTAACATAAAATAACCACTTGATGACAAGGAGATTTCACAAAGTTTAAGATGACAACAAAACCCATTACACAGATAATTAATACTCTAGAGAGGTTTCCATTCTTAGCATCAAATTCCTACATTTCAGAGGTTACCCAAATACTCAAAAGAATAGAAGACAGAATAACACTTCCTTTAAATTACACTTTCACAAGAATTAATTCCTTTCAAGGAGCTAACATGGTTATTATTTCCACATCCTCCATTGATGAACGAAAAATCTCTAACAAGTCTTAACAGATGAAAAAATCCTTTCCAAGAAAACCCAGAACAATGTAACTTTCCTCAATACTCACAGGAACAGATGACTAAAACAAGAAGGTTAACACAAAACCCAGAATCACAACCATAGAAGTGATAAAATTTAGACACGTCTTCAAAATTTAAAGCCTTCCATCAAAACTAAAAATAATATGCTAAAGCCAGAGTTGTAGAAGTTTAATCCCCAAAAGGATTCAAGCAAGATCTAGCAACAATGAGATATTTAAATGGTTTAACACCTGAAGTGTTTCCTAGTGGTGAAACAAGGTATTCTAACCAAGTTCCACACATTAAGCAACTGATTTACTACCACATTTACATAGCTCAAAAATATCACCTACAATATCGACTTCATCTCAAGCTCGTGCTGAAAGATTAAAGCATAACCTAACAAACCAAATCAAGAAAATTGAAACCCATATCATTATTTCAACAGGTCGATAAAGCATACACAATAAAAATCACAAAATCACAAGTAGAGAGATCATATGAACTAATAAAATACATATTATTTCCAATAGTAGAGTTTTTTTAATGAATCAATTAAGTAAAATAAAAACAACTTAATGGGTAGAGCCTATCATGCCTGATAGAGCTTCTCCTTCACCAATTGTAGAAGATTTCTAAGAAGAAATTCAACAACCTCTTCTTGTCCACACAACGTCAACCAAATTATAATACTCTATATCTTCTTATAGTTTTTTATAGATTCTAATAATATCTCTATGCAATAAAAAAATAAGCACTAAAGCAAGAATCAAACTGGAGATTTGACAAACTGAAAAACATCATATAGAGATCAAGCTAAAAATGAACCGAAAGATAAAAACAACCATGCAAAACCCTCATGAATTTTCCTAGGTATTTTTTCCAAGTTCAAAAACATTAAATGCCAAGGACTATTAGTTCCCTCTAATTCCCATGCCACCACCATCTCCACATTTAGCAGTGTCTAAATTTAAATTTTTCATGCAACTAAACTCGGTGGAGGTGCCAACTCAGCTTTCCCCAAATTTTTCCAATGCCCATGCCAAAGTTGGTGGTAGGAAGAGATAAGACTGAATTAAATCTCATTAAATATCTAGAAACCAATGCCACTCGACCACCCAATGTCCATGTCATTCCATAGGCCCCCTCTAGGTTAGCCATACTTTAAGTTAGGTTAACATTAGTTTAGGAAATCAACATAGGTCCATAGGTAGGTCTCTAGTTTAAGTCACATCTTAATTTCAAAATATTGCAAAGACATAGGTTAGACTTAGCTTTAGGCTATAGTCACTTAGCATTAAAACATATAGTTAAAATAGGTTACCATTCAAAGAAAGCATTGCAATCTAATAAACAAAGAAGAACCAACCAAATATCAAAATTCAAATATGCAGCAGGTCTAAGGACTTCATTCTCTCCTTAGCACAGTCAGAATCCAAAGATCACCTGATCTATCTGACTTGGTCAGTTATGACCAAAAAGTCATGAATTAAAATCATACCTTGGATCAATGGAATTGATCTAAGGTAATGTTGTTCTAAAATAAGAATTATGAAAACATAACCCAAATTTCTCAAATCAAGTAGTGAATTAATTCTGCATAAAGGAGGTGAATTTCTCCATTTATATTAAGAAAAAGTATGACAAAATGTACCTGTTCAATAGATGAATTATTTCTTGCTGCAAACATGATTTCAAAATTCATAAGAGTACACTCGTCTTAAGACAAAATCACCTGTCAACATTTGTACCTTCTAAAGTAGAAGTCATCTTAAGTACCTGTCATGCTAGAGGCATTACAGGTTCTAATGAACATGAGATGATACTCATAGATAGGGTCATATGGATGTTTTGGATGCCACAGATGTGCCTCTAGTGTTCCCAAAGTATAGGAGAAATGACATGGAGAGGAATATGTCTCTACCACAACTAAATGTACTGATAAGATAGGAGGAGCAGGTGGTGGGAAGGTGAGTTGATGATGTCGGGTAACATGATATATACATGAAGTTTTGGGTGGCACAACTACGGATCCACCACCAAGGCTAGGGAAGCCAGACTTAGCTACTATCATAATACAATGGGATACCTTACATGGTCATGTGGCCACCCTTTAGACACAACTTAGAGTATTATAGGAAGCTCAGGTCGAGGCATAGGTTTCCACTTTACAAGCGCAGATGGTAGCCCTTTATGCCTAGGTTACATAGGGACATGTGCCCTTATAGGGTGGTGATAGTGATGGGGGACAGGTAGCTACCTTACAGGTGTAGGTAAAAGGTTTTTAGGGCCAGCTTTTCCATAGCAAAAAGGCTCAGTGTCAGGCCCTATAGGCCCAAGTTACAACATAGGAACCTCCACAAAGCTTAGCGGTAGGTTCCCATATCATAGAAAATAGTGGGACAAACTCCCATGGTATAGGGAGGAGGATAGGGTACATAGCTATAGGGTCTAAGACCAACCCTATTAGGATATAGCTCATAAGTTATTATGAGAGCTATGGCACCACCTCGCATAAAGGCCAATGACAAGGTTATGGAATGACCTCGAACGAGGTACAGATATTATCGTAATCACTTGACAACTACAGGGATAGATGATCCTTCCTATGATGAGTACATGGCACAACGGGTAGTGATTGAGAGGATTATCTCTCAAACTCATAGCTCGAGAGAACATGGGGCTGATGAGTCCAAAGACAGTTCTCTGGTGAGGCCATGAGTTCACGGAGTCCATACCTAGCTGCAGCTAGTAGGAGACTATAATGGGACCTATGCGAGGTGGAGATATATTGGCAAGATGCCGACATGCCGAGAGGAGGAGACATATGAGACATATATGGATATCAGGTGGGGTGACGATTAGTCACCATATATGCTCAATGTATCAGTTTTGGCATATACCAACATGTGTGTTGATGATAGTGCGAGGATGTACATGAGAATTTTTGTGATTTTGATTATTATACCAGCCTACGTGCCGAAGATAGTGAGGTTGTATCTAAGATACTTGTATTTATTTTGTACCTATGTACATATGTATGGATACACAAACTTTTCTAGTTATATAGATGCTTTATTAGATGGATGATATATCTATGTTTTTAATTTCCATTGTTATTGTGTATGTGATGGAAACTAGGTAATTTAGGCATGATGGAGTTGAGGTTATGTAGGCATGATTGAGTTAGGTTGGTTTAGGCATGATTGAGTCAGGTCAGTTTAGGCATGGTGGAGTTTAGGTCATTTAGGCATGATTGAGTTTAGGTCATTTATGCATGGTTGAGTCTAGGTCAGTTAGGTATGGTTGGGTTTAGGGAATTTTGGGTATGGGTGAGTTGGTCATGGTGGAGTCTTGGTCATTTAAGCATGGTTTGGTCATGGTGTTGCATTTGATTTAATTTCCAAGTTGTTTTTTTAATGGAAAATAAATGATGATGTATGGTATGGTGATGTTATAAAATGGTAGGTATGTATATTTTTATGATTCTTTGATTTCTAATCTTTGTGTAACATGGGAACTAACTAAGGTAGGATGTGAATAGAAAAATGGGGGAAATTTGGTTAGGGTAAAAGAGTGGATGAGATAGTCTCTAAGGGAACCATGCCCTTAGAGTGCTACCTACATATCCTTGATGAAAAGGGGCCTCAGATTGATGTAGTTCTACCGTAAGCTAGGGAAGAATATGGTGAGATAGAGGAATGGGTGGGTAGGTTTTAGGGATGATTGAGTCTAGGTCAGTTAGGCATGGTTGAGTCTAGGTAATTTTAGGTATGGTTTGGTTTAGGTCAGTTAGGCATGGTGACTTTGGTGAAAGAGAAATTCTTAAACTATAGGTGTCGATGGTCTATTCCTGTATAGGAAAATCAGCAAGTGTTGAATAAGGTAAATGCTAAGAGATGACAAAAAGAGCTACCTAATTAGAAGAACCATAAAAAGTCTACCATACCAAAGGTTGGCTTATGAACATAATACCCTAAAGGAATTGCATGATTGAATATGCTAAGGGTGAAGAAAGTCACATGATCATGAAATGTTGTTTTTGTGGAAATTTCCTTAAGAAGGTAGGAGATTAGGGTGAAAATGCAATGAGGTGAAAATGGTTAGTTTTAGTGTAATTTGGTGTAAGACAACATACCTACTTGGCAAGAGACCCAAGATCAAAATTGGCAAGTCCATGATGAAAATTTTATCATTTTCTTCTTTTTGATTTTGTTTTTATAGATTGATTGATGCGGAAGCTTCTATATATATATATTTTTGCAAGGATAGTCCCTTTTTATGATAGACTATGTGAAGTATGGATAACTTTGTATAACTGTCCTTTAAGGGCAAAATATAGTTATAATGGTGAGATAGAGAGAAGAGATGTCCATTTTGACGGAGTCATCTCATTACTGGAATTTTGACTCAAGGAGTTGAATCCCATTTTAATTTTTTTCTTTTCTGAATTTAAGTCATGGAAAAAACTATAGATGAAGATTAGGCTCTTGTTTAGAAGACAAAACCCTAGCACACGAGATTAACTATGAACGATATGGTTTTGAGTGATGAACGACCATGGGATTCCATCTTGAAAAAGATGAAAAGTATCCATGAAAATCATGCCATGAGTAGAGCCATGATACTCATATTGAAGATAAGGCGGAAAGGTGATGGGTAATCACATGATTCTTGTTTAGTCATTGAACCCAAGAATAGATAATATGAAAGGTGAAGGGAGCTCAAGGGATGAGCTTGAAATAGACAAAAGGTGATATAGGATTCGATTCAACAATAGAACAGTCAAAGATACAAGGCATTCAGGGGTTTAGGATTGGGTTTACCATCGAGTGAAGACAATTGATAAGCACCTGATCCATAGGTATGAGTAACAATCTAGGGTCCAAGTTAATAAGGATTAAATTTACCCCGTTTACTTTTCTCTTCTTTGGTTACATGTTAATTTTCCTTCAGGATGAGGTTGCTGACCTAAAGGTTCACTCATGGACACATTTTTAATAGGCACGTTTGATAAATTTTTTGTAGATTTAGAGATGATAAAGAACATTAAGATGAAATTTATCTAATAACTCAAGTTGTTCCAAATGGTTATGGAAAAAGTAATCATCGTTATGAATGTCTTTAAGGGAAATATGGAGAGGTAGAATCTGGACTTCGAGAGGCAAGATATCCTCGTATTGTAGACTAGAGAGAAATGTGTGGTAGCGGTTGATGAAATGCAAATACTAGTGTGGTAATCCCACAAGGAGAAAGGAATGTGAGTATGCCAATCCTTCATATTATCATCAACTACTTTCATAAGAATTTTGTTCAAGGTTTTATTGGTTGATTCTACTTTGACATTTTTTTTAGGGTAGTAAGGTGAATAAAAAGTAATCTGAATGCTAAGGGTGTCCCAGAGTTTTTGTAGGGTTTTGCTTTTTAATTTTTTTCCGTTATCGTGATGAGGTGGTAAGGGACACCAAAGCAAAAAATATTGTGATGGTTGATGAATTCACAAATTTTCTCATATTTTGTAGAGATGAGGGATGGATTCTACCCATTTAGTAGCAATTATAATCCATTAATGGCATTGTGAAGAATGTGGATTGATCTCTCCAATAAGATCCAAAACCCATTGAGAGAAAGGCCAAAGGTATTGTGCGACCTATAAGGAATGAATAGATGTGTGATGAATATTAGCATGTTGCCGACATTTCAAAAAATGTTTGACATAGTCACAACAGTCAAGGTTGAGCTTGAGCCAATAATATCCCAAGTGAAGGATGAGTTTAGCAACATCTAGGCCACTCAAGTGACCTCCAAAAATTCCATTTTGAACTTACTTGATGGTGTAGGGAATTTCATAACTTGTAAGGAATCATAAGAGAATACAACAAATCTGCTTTTATAAAGAAGACCACCCATGACAACATAGCGAGAAACACTTTTGAGAAAGGCACATTGTCCATTACGAGTAAGGTCGGGAGGTAGAATTGAAAGGGAAAGGTAGTCCACAAACTACTTATACCAAAGGTCACGTGGGTCAAGTTTAATGGTTCTAATGAGGTTGACGTTTCAAAATTAATAAGAAGGTGATTGAAAAATTTGTACTTGGATAAATATTTTTGAGTCGGAGGTTAAATAAGGTATCCGAGATGAAAGATAGGCCATGGTATCCATAAATTTGTTAGTGGAGCGTGGAGTGGTTTGAAGTTTGTAATGGTCAAAGGTAGTCAAAAGTATGTCGACATGGTGTTTATACTTTTGGAGTATTTCATTACGACACTGGTATATACCATTGACTTGATTTACAACCAGTTGAGAGTCATCGAGAGATATTAATTAATTTGACATCTAGGGAGATGACAGCTTTAGAGACCTACTACGAGTGCTTCATATTCGGTGATATTATTAGTACAATGAAAATCTAGTTTAAAATATAAAGGCATAGGTTCACCATCAAGAGGAATGAGGATAACACCTACACCACCCCGTGATGAAACTTGGAACTTTCAAAGAATAACTTCATTTGGTAAATGGTATCATCCAGAGAGAGGGTAGAAATGGATTCTTCTAGGAAATTAAAGTTAGAGGATTGATTTCTAGAGAGGGCTACATCTGCAAGTTGGTCAGTGATGGTTTGGACCTTGATATATTTTTAATGGATGAATTCAAGGTCCAGATCGGTGAGAAGCACGAGCCAACACACAACACACCGATGTTGGTAGGGTTTGGTGTATGTGTGTACTACAAGGGGTTAGTATTGGTGATGAAAAAGGTTTTGTGATTGATTAGGTAATGATGAAGTATAGAGGAAACAAAAAATAAGTATAAGCAGAGTTTTTGGCATGGGTGTACCTAGTATTGAGCCCAAAAGGGTACGTCTTATGTAATAAACCACTTTCTCTCTATTTTTCTCATCATGATTAGCAAGCATGGCACCTAAGGAATGATTAGTAGTAGAAATTTATAGGTAAAAGGGTTGGTCATTCTTATAAGGAATGAGCACCATTGGTTGGAGAAGGTAGTTTGTTAAGGGGTCAAATGCTTTGTGGTATTCATCATCCCATTTGTAGGAGACCTCCTTTTAAGGAGGTGGTGAAATGATTGGCGTGGTTGGAAAGCTATGAAATAAAACCATGAATAGATTGCAACTTTCCTTGCAAACTAAAAGTTTGTTAAGGTTAGTAGGTGGAGGCATTTCGAGAATAGGCTTGATTTTAGTGGGATAGACTTATATGCCACATAAATAAAAAAATGAAACCAAGGAGCTTTCCCGAGAGCACAAAGGTGAAGACACACTTCTTAGGTTGAATGTGAACACAATACTTGATGAGGTGGTCAAATATGACCTTAAAAACTATAAGGTGTTCAACCCGATGTTTGGATTTGGAAATAATGTTATCTAAATAATCTTCTAATATGCAAGCATTATGTCATGGAAGATATAAGTCATATCCCACCGATATGTAGCATGTGTATTTTTAAGGCCAAAAGACATGACTTGGTAGTAGAAGGGGCATGATGAAGGAAATTTTGTGTTGATCTTCTAGGGTTAGTAATAATTGGTTATAACCTAAGAAACCATCGATGAGTGATAACATCTCATGACTAGCAAGTGAGATCAACTAGGTAAAATACCGTAGAGGAAAGTCATCTTTGGGGTAAGCTAAGTTGAGGTCACATAAATCTATGTAAATGTGACGTCCCTTGTTGCTTTTGTGATAGGAATGATGTTATAAATCCATTGGGGATAGCTAATGGGAAAGATGAAGGAAACTGAGAGAAGGCACTAGAGTTCTTGACAAGAAGGGCAATGAAAGGATGGATTTTCCACACTTCTGCTTTTATGGGTTTGGCCTCGGTAATGGTTACGATATTATGGAAAAGAATGTTTGGGCCAATGCCGAGGCTTAGAAAATAGTAGGAATAGAAGAGTTAAGTGTGGGAGAGGTAGCGAAATCATTGGTAGATGAGGTTGTGGGTGAAAGAGAAGTGACAGGAGTACTAGATGCCTTAACTGGTATAAGGACATCATTAGGTCGATATAACATGTTACATGTTTTTAATGGTGATGGGTCAGCTGAGATGGTATAGTTATGTCCTTCATATTATAATTTTAACCAGAGGTGTAAAGTTAAAGGAACAAAAAACATGATGTGAATCTAAGGGACAAGTAAAATGTTATACTTGAACTCCCCCTCTAATATGTAGAAAAATTCCAAGAGAGTACGAGGGACCATATGAATGTCAATAATAATGGTTCCAAGGGTGTAAGTGATGGTGTCATTGAAGGAGCAAAACATGACAGGGTTATTGTGTATGAAATTTGAAGGATGCACATTTGATTATACGTGTGGGAGGAGATGATGTTAATGATAGCACCACCATCGATCATAATGTGCCATACACGTATATTATCGATATAGATGGAAATGAAAAGGGAGGGATCACGGTCATCTTATTAGGGAGGTATGATATCCTCATTAGAAAATATGAGGGTGACTACTTGAAGAGTAGGCATGGGGGTAAAATAAGGAGATGATTTAGTAAGAGAGGCCATGTGATGAGGGGTGATAATGGAGGCCACTGGTGTGGGGTTGTTAGGTAAAACCTCGATGGATTATAAAACCTCCATAAGGGCTTGTCAATGATATTCATAGGTTTGGAAGAGATCGTACAAATACATTTTTAGAGGGGATTGGTATAATTATTTTATCATTTTACGATGGGTTACCTCATCAAAAATAGGGTATGTGGGTCCTTGAATGGTTATTTTGGGTGCAAGTGCAGATGGTATACTAGGCACGTGATTGATTGATGGGATAGTTTCTTTTTGTTTTACTTTGTCCTTTTAGGTGTGAGTGGAAACTTGGATCATGTTAATCTGAGGGAAAGAGCTAGATGGATAAGGTATGTCATGAGTATTATAATGGCATGATGGATAAAAACTTAATGCGGGTAATAACCTTGTAAAATGAGTAGGGCACACTGGAATTTAGGTGGTGGTTTGGCCAACTCTCTGATACAGACCATGTTGATATCAAATTTTGGAGGTGGATAAAAGGGTTGTGGAGGTGGTGATGCAGGTTGTTAAATAGGTAGTGGGTGGGGATGTATGGTGATAGGTGAAGATGGAATAGGGTCCTCATCAAGAAGATCATCCATCAAAATTTTCTTCAGGAGGACATAATTGGAGGAGAATAGTTTTGAGAGCCTTACAACCCTCTACATCATGTCCTAGCACATGATGGTAGGCACAAATTTTAGTTTCATCAAACCCTTTTGGTTTGGGTTTGAGGGGTTGTAAGGTCTAAGTGGCGGTAATGTGATGACCGAGGTCTCTAAGAGGTTGGCTAAAATGTTAGTGTAGGACCCTACCAATGGATCATAGTGGGAAGTGAGTGTGGGTTTGGGTAAAGGTGTGGATGATTGTGGTGGAAGAGGTGTTATAGGAGGTGGAATAGGTTTGACCACTGGTTTGGTAGGTGGTACTATCTTAGGTTTTGATGGTATCTTCTTGAGTAAAGGTGTGGTAGAAGAACTAGCAATGGAAGGTGTTGTTGGTTTAACTACCCTATTAGAGGGTAGTGGGTTCTTGTCTTTGGATTGCACCTTCTTGGGTAAAGGTGAGGTGGGAGTACATGATGTAAAAGGGAAAGCAGATGGTGGAAGAGGACAAGTTACCCATGGGGACAATAGAGTCGGTGGAAGTGGTTGGTGGAAGCCAGGTGCAATGTATGGCTTGAAGTCACATAGGTAATATTGTGGTTATGGTAGCTAGTAAAGGTATAGTGGCAAGAATTTTATGGGTGAGGGTGAGGGTTTTTGTTGTATAGGTGAATTGGATATAACAAAGGATCATGATGAAGAAGTAGATTACTTAGCTTTTGATTTTCCTTGGGTGGGGGTTGTTTAGAAAAAGTTGATAGGTGAGGTCTGTTGGCCATCAAAAAGGACTTTGTTGAGAACAAAAGTCAGGGGACAGAAAGTCCCTCATCTTTAATGGGAGAGGTTACCTTATTTAAAGACCAAGCTTATTTACATATGTACAACGCATAGTTTTAATGTGGAACTTAGATATCATGAAAGTGTTTCAAAATAGAGTGGATCATCAATACAAAAGTACAGAGGAATGAAGTAATGGAAATGAGCAGAAAGGAATTTTCCAGAACTATAGATAAAAAAATTCCTTATGCATTCCAGAATAAAATTATTTCGAATAAAACCATTTGCATTTGAATCAATAAGATGCTATTGCAAAGACACAAAGTTCCATAAATAACATCCACAAGAATACAAAGCTTCTTGACATAATACAGACAAATGATTCAAAAGTATTCAAAGATAGTGATAAAAGAACAAGACTAGATAGACATAGGAGGGAAAAACTCTTGTATTGATTGCTTTTTCTCTTTACACTTTCAAAAATAAGCCAAGTTCTAGCCCCCAAAATGGCGAGAGAGCCCATTATATAATTTTACAAATCAGTTACACTTGGTAACTACTTCTTTTAACTAAAATGTTTAGTTAAAGGGATGCTTGACACAAAACCCCCAACTAATTACAATAAGCCCGAATTGAGAAAAATAAGGAAGAGAGAAGCTGGGAGGAGGAAACAAATGCTTATGATTGGGGAGGGCCCACCGACTTGAGGATCCGCTGTCTAAATTTTTTCAATGCTTCCGCTATGTCTCGGCCTCGTGGGACTGATGTGTTAGCAGTGGCTTGGGTCCAAGATCCCAAACATTTCTCCATTTATTTATCAAACTCGGTGTGCATATGATATTATTTATTAGCTTCCTCAATGGCAGATTGGAGAGAGTAGATTTCCTTTATCTTCTCTTTGGTCATTGAGTCCTCCTTGAACAAATTTTCCTTGACAAAAGCTTTGAATTGAGTGTTAATTTCTGAAGGGAGAACGGCACACTTGAAATCTCATCATGGAGATGATAGTGAATATACTTAAAAGTAGATATCATCAAAGCTTTGAAGGCCTCTCCTTTCGCCAACTATTCTTCAATTCTCCCAAGGCCTCCTCCAACACTTTTATCTTCCATTCTATGCTGAAAACCCATGACTTTGACAAATTATCTTTAGCATCATCAAAAACATTACTTACCATCAATAGATTTTCATCAGTTTACCCCATCAGGTGAAGGTCTACTATGCAGCTACTCCAGAGTTTAAGCTCTTTATCCATATTTCCAATGGTAGAGGAGAGCTTTTATTACAAGTTAATTACCTTCTCATTAAGTTTGAAGGCTTCTCCAATGAAATTCAAACCTGTAATGACCATATCATCAACCATGTCTTCCATAGCCCTCCCATAGATGGAGTACCTATGTATGTCTTTGATGCTCTGGACTTCATCTTGACTAAGGATCACAGGTGGTGGAAGGGTAGTCAGTGGGGTAGGATCTAGAACTTTATCCTTAGACAATAGTGACTTGATGAAACCAAAAAGTACTTGAGACTGCTCCTCCAGCTACTCTATAGTTTGCTTTCCTTTTCTACCCTTCCAATAACCTTGGTCACTATTTCCTACAGGTTATGGATTTCACTTTTAGGGGTAGACTCTCCCATTGAGATCCTAGAAAGTTCCAGATCAGAGGCTTGCAAATCCTACTTTGGCTTGTCAACTTTGGGCTTGGCTATCTCAAGGAATTACTGACCTTGGGCATCAGTCACTATCCTTGAAGTTGTTCTAGATTTCTTTGCAGGAGAAGAAGGAGTAGTGCCCAACAAGTCCGCCACAACATCAAAATTGGGCCCTGACAACCGAGAAGAAGACTTCCTCTTCCTACTATCAACAAAAGGTTGCACCCATGTAAAAGTGGAGGAAGAAGAAGAAGGGGGAGAAAGGGAACCAAGAGTAAGAGAACTCATGGCACTCAAAGTATTTACCACTGTTGCCTCTAGTAGAGATGTGAGTGGAGTAGATGAGGCTTCTTGGACAGAGGAATCCATGGTACTTGGAGGCTCAGTGTTATGAATTTCCTACTCCTTATCCATTTTTGCTTTTGAAGAACCTCCAGGAATTGGCATTTCACTATCTTTACTTTCACTGAGAATAATGATGTCCTCTTTCCTAGAAGGTAATTCTGAATGGTTGGGCAGAGGATCTTCTTCAACAGGATCCTTTTTAACTTTCTTCACCTTCTTTTGATATACCTGAGTGGATGAGGAAGGGGTGGATGATGTAGGTTCTTTACTTGATGAAGGAGGAGGATTTCATATAGGTACCTCTAAGCTACGTGTTTGTGACTCCTTCCTTGGTGTTGAAGTGTCTTTGGAGGAAGACTCTCCTGTATTCTTCCTCATCTCTCAAACCTTTCTGTCAAACTAGACTTTGGTTCTTACTAGGACATGAGCTAGAATCTCAACCAAATCATCTTTTTCTCTTTTAAACCAATCCAGATCCTCTAAAGGAGTATGCTTGATCACAGTATCATATTCATATGACAATAAATCTATGTTGTCATCTTGAAGCCCTTCAGGAATCTGATACAAGTTAAGCTCTTGTATTAGCTAAAGGGGAAATCTACCATAATGCCTCCATCTGGCCTCAAAGTCATCTGCACAATCAGCCCAAAGAGTCTTTAGTATCTTCCCTATGATGGTAGTTGATTATGAGATTCAGCTCAATGAATTTCTTCAGATCGAAATAGGTTCTGGGCCTGAAGAAGTGGACAGTGATGGGAGCAAGGGCTCTCTCTATGTTCTGGGCATCCAGAGTTGTTTTACATGTATAGTTCCCCAAAGATATGGGGAAATGTAGCCCAGTGATTTTCTTGTCTCTATAGGTCCTGTGCAATTTGTCTAATTTTTGCACACCTTAATCAGATCCATCGTATCACGACAAAATATGGGGAGCTTGAGAGGAGTTCTCTCATAACCAGCTAGCCTGATATAAGAGAATCTTATGAATTGAATGAAGTAGGCTCCATAATTCGCTATCAGAATCAAGGATTCATCTGAAAATCTCCTAGTAGTGTCACTCTCTAGAAGCCTCACAATGTACATGGTGAAAGCATCATTCACCCTTCTAAAATTGTGATTGTTGGTGTCAAGGGTGAATTGAGAGCAGTAAGCGTAGATGGGATCACCTTTCTGAGCATCAATGTATGTGAAACCAAATCATTTCCTAGATGCTGCTAGGGTACACATAAGATAAGAAGTCATGTAAAACTTATTAGTTTGTTGTACATTGGACAACTAATCTATCAAGTTCATGTAGATGATCTCTACCCAATTGATGTTCTAGGTACCTTCACAAATAATGTTGATGAGTGGGCACATCCAAAAGTGAAACTCACTGGTAGAGGGCAAGCCCATGACACAAGCCAATAGGATAATGAAATCAAATACCTCCTCATTGAAATTAGCCCTAAACAGAACTTTTGATAGCCGGGATGCTCCCTTCTTAGCGTTCTTCAACCATGAATTCACTACTCTTGCCTTGTATTTCTCACTGTCTTGATCAAAGAGATCCTGTGCTTGATTTTGAGAGATTACCATAGAATTTTCCATCTTGGGGATCCTTAGGGTAGCAAAAATAGCAACAACATCAAGTTTAGCAATGAGCTCCCCATGCACATTGGTCAATTCACTTGTATCGGGGTTGAAATGGGCTCCACAGGTGAGTAAAGTATCAGCACATTACACCGATATTGGGAAACCAGTAGCAAATGCCAGACCACTGTCATTAATCATTTGTGCGATGGGAGAGGGGTTTGAGTCTGTTAACCTAGTCTAAAAATCACCGAAGTCTAGGTGACGAACTTCACTATCCCCAATATCGGGAACGGAGGACTCAAGTAGAGAAACCTATTCCTGACCATGAAACTTGATCTTCATACTAATAGTGCTTAGAAAAACAACCTTACAAATTGAATCCATAATTAAAATGCAAGAGAAATGTGGATGTGAGTAGAAGGTTTCAATTACATGGGTAGAAGCGAATGGAAATGAGAAATTAGTGTGCAAAAATGCGTAGGGGGAGTCCCATTAAATAGCCATTTAGGAGAGAGAAGGTTATAAATGTGCATTAAATTCATATTCACCAACTCAAAAAGCAAGCATCGGGAAGAGCGGGAAAAATTAGCCCGAATGGCCTTTGGTACATTTGGGACATGAGGGACATGAAATCATGATTCGATCAATGCGGGTGATGTGGGAAAAGTGGGGACGGAATGCAAAATTGCTTCCAGGATAAGTAGGACCAAAGTAAGTGAAGTGCATGATGCGGCCAACATAGGCGATTGGGAATAGAGAGCCCAAGTGAACTTGGGATAGTTGGAACAAAAAGTTCCAACAGGCCCGTAAGTTTAATAGATTTTAGAGAAAGTGGCTGATTGGGGAATAGAGAGCCCTTCAGAACTTGGGACACATGGGAAAAAAATGTCCGATAGACCTGAAAATCACTCAAATGACTCAAAAACATGGAATTTTTCTAACTTCTCAACTTTTCTCCTTACTAAAACATCAGAAAAAGGTGTTAACTCAAAATTTTCAATTTTTTAACCTTCGAAGAGGGGAAATTTTGAGAGGACAATAGCTAGCTCTTTTTGGGGATGACTTGGCTAGATCTAAAGAATGAGACAAGGAAAGAACTCTCGAAAAACTAGGGGAAGAAGACCAGTGCCTTATCCATTGGGCCATAGAGTCAAAAGCAAACCAATACAGAAAACAACACCCCAAACAAAGAAAGAAAACACACCAAAAAGCAAGGGAAGGAAAACACAAAACACACCCTATACATAATGTTATCCAAAATTCACCCCAAGGTAAATTTGATAACATGCATTAAATTCTCAAGTCCCAGGAAAATAGATTGATTCAGGGCAAAAATCATGTTTCTAGGGTCCCCTCAGATTTTTCTAACTCCCCTGTCCAAGTTGAAAAGAGAAAGTTCTGAGAAAAGGTGAAAAAGTTGCAGAAAAAAACAAGCTTGGGCCAGAAAAATCATGAAAATTGGCTAAGTCCTAGTCCTCGCACAGTTGGGACATTTGGGACGTCGGGGCACGAACCGGCCGAAAAGCCTCCAGCGGCCCAGGCAGCACTTGGAACAGTTGGACCGTGGGGACGCGAGGGACGCGGAAAGCCGGTTCGGCCGAAGGAGAAGAAAATTGACTAACTACTGAGTGGCACAGTTGGGACATTTGGGTCGTGAGGACGCGAAGGACACAAACCTCCTCGATCGGTCGGCACGAGAGAACTTCTATTCGGGACATCTAGGATAGAGGGATGTGGAAGACGTGGATAGTCAAGGGAACCAAGAGCTAATCACATTACACCACGTGTCATCGGTAGAAAAGGGACAGGGAAGCCCGAATCAGGCGGATCGGAAGTTTTGTCCCGCATAACACCTTGGAACAACCGGGCGAGGGACGCGAGGGACGCGAAAAGTCTGGCAGACCCGGAGACTAATCGGAATTGGACATGGGTCCAATGGAGTAGGGAAGCATGGAGCTCGGGGAGGAGTTAGAGAATATAGCAAGAGTTTCGGCCAAAAGCTAAAAGTAAAGGAAGACCCCGTGCCCCTGTCCTCCAATCGATGCATGCCACATGTCCCAAGTGGCGGGTGCATGGAAGGAAAGTGGAAAATGTTCCGAAATCACAAAAAAGTCAAAATTTTCAAGGAAAACCCGTGGGTGAGCAGAGGAGAGAGAGTTACACATCCAATTAGCGCTTGACACCCAGTGGCGAGCGCGGGAAAGATTTTCAAAACACATTTTCGCTTGTTTTGTGCCCTAAATCTTCAGATCTCCATATCTTCCAATCCAGAGCTAAGAATTGCACGTTCTTTATATCAACATAAAGATTATGAAATTCTCTACATGATTCCGGGGTTAATCTTGAATTTTGGTGTAGTATGGAGAGAGAAAGTTAAGAAATGGCTCTGATGCGTGTTCATGGCTAGAAGTGACATTTTAGCGACCAAATTTAACGCAGAATGGGTCGCATTCTCCTGCAATTCGGTCAAAATTGATAGGGTATGGGTTTGTAAGGTCCCCCATGCCATTTTAATGCATCTGCAGTCAAAGAGGAATGGGATCTCACATTTTTTGTACGTTTCTCTCTCCTGGGCTCGACCCATGCAATGTAAAAACCCAGATTTGGCTCATTTCAAAGGGGGAACATTTTTTGGACATAGTAACTTCTTCTTTCACCTTCAAAGAATTGATTGTTTGAAGAATCAGACCTCTCCAAAGATTGGCGTTTTTACCTCTCTGAGGTTGTAATGCAGTGATTTTGACCTAGAAATGATAATGCAAGCTTTGTGAATGAGTTTCAGTCCTTTGTTTGTATTGTTTGCTTCATCTCAGATCCTAAATTATATCTTATCAGCCTGTGTATGTTTTATGCTGCAATCTCTGGTTTGTGTCTATTTGCATGACAGAAATGTTTCACCACTCCTTTTGGTGCATCACCATCTTTAGTTAGTTTCAATTTTTGCATTTCTACCCCTATCTCCTTGCAATTTAGAGTAGGATTAGGATTTGAACCTCTGTAGTTGTGTAAGCATTAGATCTAATTAGAGGAGTTTGAGGAACCAACCTCTAATCTGGAGATTCCTCTCTTAGTTTCACAAGTCCCACACTTGGAGAGAGGTTTCCATGTTGTGCAATCACACTGGATGCTAGAGTGATCAACCTAGAAGCCTGATCTGCATCCAGGGGTGCTGTGAGTCTGCAACAACAGTTTTGGCACGCCGGTGGGACACTAGAGGTCTCATTTTTATTGCAGCAAGGTTGATGTGCATCTACTACAATTTTCTTGCTTAAAAAGAGCTATTATTTACATATCTGGTGACTCCAAGGGGAAGAATCAACTGGTTTCAGCAGTGCAGGCCTGAAAACTCATGAGAAGAATCACCACAAGGTCAAGAGTTGGAGAAGAAGAAGTGTTGTTTGAATACCTGCAATTATCTCCAAGAAGAAGGTAAAGAGGAAGAAGGATTCAAAGGTCTCCATCTCCACCAAATAGAACTCTCTCAACTCCTCCACCTGGTAGGCCTTTCATTCAGTCAACAAGGGTTTTAAGACCAATCAAAATGGCTCAAAACAACCCCTACGTCAACTTCACAGGCAGCAGCCCACTTGCCCTCAATGCACAACATCCAGTTCCTATTGCAGCCTTGAAGAACATTCCCTACTTCACTGGAGAAAATCAGACTACTCCAGGTGATCATGTTAAGGATATTGCTAACCTTTGTGCAATCCACAAAATCAATGAGATGCAAGTGGTCACAAGTTATTGGCATCTTCATTCAAGGGTAAAGCATTGCAATGGTTTAGAAGCCTTAGAGCTGGTTCTATCACAAACTGGAATTAGTTGTGTATTGCACTTCACGAGCAATTTGGAGAGAAGGGAGACAACTTGTCTCTTTTGGAGCAGCTGACAACTATCAAGAGAGCTCCCAACGGTGACCGATTTCAACTTCAGATTTCAAAAGACTTGGGAGAGGATTCTAGTGGCAGTCAGGCCAACAGCAGAAGGTGCTTTTCTCTACTATCTCAAAGCTTTAAATTCTGATATTTCTATGTTAATTCAGTCCATGGGAGGCATAACTATCCCTATGGCTTATAACATTGTCGTTAGGGCTGAAAATTGTTTGATCCAAGCTGGAAAACTTGCCCCTAGACCTCCCATGCCATCAAGTTTCCAAGTTTAGAGAATCCAAACACCATCAAGCACCTAGTTTGGCTCCTTCTCCCACTCCTAGAAATCAGAGTTCAAATGAGGCTTCCACTTCATCTCCAAGTGCCCCAAATGAGCTTCAAGAGGTCATGAAGCAATTGCAAAACCTAGGCAATGAGCTAGTTACTCTCAAGAGGCAAAGCAAGCCCAAGGTTTCGACCTTCTTATCAACCCCAAGCTCACCTAACAGTAGCCATACCAACCACAAAGACCACCTAACCCACTGTAAATATGAATCAAACAAGGCCTCCCCCAATAGACCATTTCAGCCATATAATCCAAATGCCATATCTACCTCTAAGGCATTGGTGCCAATACAAAACAACATTGCTCAGGAGTATGACTGGTGTTTTCCATGCAATGAGCCTCATAACCAATCCATGTGCTTTAATGGTGCTTTGAATCAAGCACTAATGGTGACAACTACTGGTGTAGAGGGTGAGGGCGATCGAGACAATCAACAACAAGAAACATTCCAACGTTAGATCAGCCCCAAATGACACCACATTGGTAAATTGGCAAACAAAGATTTTTGTGGCATGAATCAAGTAGTGTCTCAAGGTGTTGCAGCCAACACAAGGTCAAAAGGAGGAATTTGGGTGAAGAACAGCCATTAGCCCCAACCAATCCACAAACTTCCATGGCTCCACAAGCGGTTGGCAGCAAAATCTGGTTGTAAATGCACAAGGGCAGCCAAGAACAGCCCCTAGGCCAACTCAAATGCTAGTTGTTGCTGCCCACATGTAAGAAGTGAATGTGCAAACCAAGAGACAACAAAGAGATCCTTCATCACCTTCAAGATTATCATTGATTAGATGAAGAAGACAAATGTCAATATATCAATGTGGGAATCCCTATCCATCCCAGGCCAAAGAGATCTGCTGCAAGCTGCCATGAAGGACTGGCCAACTTCAAATCAGCAAGTTCAGATGTAAGACAAAGTGCTTACAAATGCTGCCCAGCCTAAGGGAAATCATGGAGGACAACAAGGTAAGATGTTGAAGCCCCCTCCCTTCTATGTTTCATTGATCATTGGAAATCAGCTAGTGCACAATTGCATGATTGATTCTAGAGCAAGTAGTTCTGTCATGCCCAAACAAATAGTTGATCAGCTAGGGCTCCAGTATGAAACAATATCCAAAGGGGTAGTGCAGCTAGATGGGACAGCAATAGCAATAGTTGGAGTGATTAGAAATTTGAGTCTTACCTTGCATGCATGTCCAAATGTTGTTGTTTTACAAGATGTATCAGTCATAGACCTTCCACCACTCTTTGGCATTTGCTTGTCAAGGACTTCACACCAAGATTGGAGGCTATCTTTCTCGATTGGTCACACATGTTATTTAGAATGAGGTATGGAACTAAGGCTACAATCAGTCGAACCTATTGCAAACTTTCACATTGAGCCTTACACTCCAAGTCGATTAATGCCAATTGTTCGGCATTTGATCAAGAAGATCACCCAAGCAATCGATGAGGTTGACACTAAGGTTGGAAGCATCCCAGATTTGACTCTTGATGAATGGGCAAGCAAGATACATGCATTTGATCCTTATCAAGAAGTGGAAGAATCTGAGCTAGGGGTCTATTGCATACACGAAGAAAATCAACCCATTCCTAGCATCACCAAGCCAGATCATAAGGACAAGAATGAAGTATGGCAATTGTTCTTTGATGGGTCAAGGAGTAGACAAGGTGCAGGAGGAGGGGCTATGCTCATTTCACCACAAGGTATAAAGTATTACTCAGCCTTCCATTTTCAATTTTCTTGCTCAAACAATACAGCTGAGTATGAAGCCTTAATTCATGGACTGCACTAGGCAAAGAAGAAAGGCATCAGGAATTTACAAGTATTTGGTGATAGTGAGCTGATCATAAACCAAGTCAAAGGAAAAAATGCTGCCAAGAATGATCTACTCAGATGCTACAAGAATCGGGTATGGGATCTTATTGAAGATTTTGAAGCTTTTAGCATCAAGTCCATCCCAAGAAAAAAGAATGAAGCCGCTGACAGGCTAGCAGCAATTGGGGCTACGTTCGATGTTGTAGAAAGTATCAAAAGTGATAAATCTCAGCCTCATATCAAATTGGTTGTGAGACCAGCTATTTCAGATAACCATACAAGTTGGCAAGTCTTTGAGAATGATCAAAGCAAATTGTTAATTTCCTACAAGAAGAAGTTGAGTTCTCCGCCAGAATCAAGACAGTCAGCAGCAGTAGTATGGTGACCAAGTGGTGTAGCTGAGAACTAACAAATTACCAAAAGGCCTCATAACCTTGGAGTCAATCTTCAACCCGAATGATCAGTTTCGGAAAGAGAAAGTGAACATTCAAGTAAAGGGTGAAGATTCAGAGCCTATTTTAGTGGAAGAAGGCAAAACATTGCAAATTGGTAAAGTAAGTACCTCACAAGAGAAATCTGATTTTGTTAAGCTTTGTCAAGAGTTCCCAGATGTCTTTACTTGGACTTACAAAGATCTAAGAGGCTTCAACCCAAAGTTGGCACAACATACTATTGAGTCAGTATCTAGAATCCAAGCCATGTCGAGCAAAAGCAAAGGCCAAGTGAATCCCCATATTGAACCTCTCATGAGAAAAGAGTTAAGCAAGCTTATCGAGGCCAGTATCATCTTTCCCATCAAGCATTCTAGTTCGGTTGCCAACTTAGTTCCTGTCAGAAAGAAAAGTGGAGAGATCGGGCTGTGCATTGACTTCAGAGACTTGAATAGAGCCTCTCTCAAGGACCATTACCCACTCCCTTCCATGGAGCAAATATTGCAAGTTGTAGCTGGTTTAGAAAGGTTCTCATTGCTTGATGGCTACTCAGGCTACAACCAAATTATGGTGAAGGAAGAAGACCAGTTCAAGACAGCCTTCACAACCAAATGGGGAACTTTTGCGTATAGGAAAATTCCATTTGGGTTGTCCAACGCTGGTGCTACCTTCCAAAGGGAAATGGATATGGCATTCAAAGGCTTGATCAACAAGATAGTGCTGGTATACCTAGATGATATCACTGTCTTCTCAAAGAATGCAGCAGACCATCTCTTTCACCTCAGGCAAGTGTTTCAGAGGTGTAGAAGGTTCGGAGTGTCTTTGAATCCTAAGAAGTGCATCTTTCTTGCACATGAAGGAAAGCTCCTTGGCCATATTGTCTCCAAGGAAGGATTAGCAATTGATCTAGAGAGGGTTGAAGCCATAAGAGCACTACCATTGCCAAGCCACAAGAAAGCCCTTCAGAGTTTCTTGGGAAGGATAAACTTTGTTCGGAGGTTTGTCCCAGATTTTGCAGCCCTTGTCAAGCCCATCACCAAAATGTTAAAGAAGAGCATGGCTTTCAAGTGGACAGTAGAAGGCAAGGAGAGTTTTGAAGCAATCAAAGAAGCTATCTCTCAAGCACCAACTCTCATCAACCCGGAATTCTCCAAGGATTTCATCCTCTATGCATTTGGAGGTAATGACACTATCTCTACCATTTTGGTACAGCAGAACAAGGATAATGATGAGCAGCCAATTGCCTTCTTCAGCCAGAGCCTAGATGACTATGAGGTGAGGTACTCTTTTATTGAGAAGCATGTACTTGTAGTAATCAGAAGCTTGAAGAAATTCAAGCATTTAGTCTCAAACAACAAGGTCCAGTTGCTGGTCTCACATGTTGGGGTTAAGGACTTCCTCCTCAACAAGGATTTGAATGAGAAAAGGGCAGGTTGGATCACCCGTGTCATGGAGTATGACATTGAGATCAAGATCACCAAGCTGGTAAGAGGGAAAGGATTGTGTGAGCAGATAGTTTGGGGAAGCAAAGAGAAGTATGCAATGAAGAAGAGGCTGTTTTAACAGTCCAGGACAGCCATGAGCCAAGTGGCAAGCAAGAAGAAGACAATGCTGCCCCCACTCCTTGCTGGACCCAAGGTATTATGCACTTCCTAGGCATAGGCCTATGCCCTCCGAGATGAACAAGACCCAAAGGAGACACTTCAGATTGCAGGCTGTCCCATATGCCATTGTTGATGGAGTTTTGTTCAAGAAAGACGTGAATGGAGTGCTGCTGAGATGCATTAGCACAAATTAGATTCAAAGGGTGTTGGAAGAGTTCCATGGTGGACCAGCTGGTGGTCATTTTGCACCAAGAGTGACAACTCTAAAAATCATGAAGGCTGGTTATTATTGGCCTAAAATCTTCAGTGATTGTTATGCATGGATCAATAGGTGTAAGAATTGTGCATTCTTCGCAAGAAAAGAGAGACTTGTTGCCCTTCCATTGCATCCAATCTCAGTTGACCAGCCATTCATGCAATGGGTTTTGGACTTCATTGAGTCATTAATCCCAATTCAAGCCAAGGGCACAAATGGATTTTGACAGCCACAGACTACTTCACCAAATGGACAGAAGTAGTAGCACTCAAAGAGGTAAATGATTCTAGCATCTTAGACTTTTATGAGGGGATAACAACCCGATTTGGTGTGCCTGCTACAATAATCTCAAATAATGCATTGGCATTCATTGGGTCTAAGGTGACTGAGTGGGCTGTCAAGAATGGTATTTACCTAAGCACTTCATCAAACTATTACCCTCAAGGTAATGGTCAGCCGAGTCTACAAACAAGAACTTGTTGAGGATCATTAGGAGGACTCTTGACGAGAATCGAGGTCTTGGAATACCAAATTGAAATCAGCCTTATGTGCTGATAGGATAACTCCCAAAAGATCCACAGTAACTCTCCATTCAGATTGTCTATGGAAGAGAGGCAATCTTGCCCATGTCTCTTGAGTTGCCAACATTGGAACTCATGAAGCAGCTAGAGTTGCTTGAATTTGAGCCCATGGAGGTGAGGTATGCGAGTTGATGGAGCTGCAAAAGATCAGAAATCAGCATCCCAAGTAATGGAAAAGGATCAAGCTTTGATCAAGAAGACCTTTGATAGAAAGGACAAGGATAGATCTTTTCAAGTTGGAGATCTAGTGTTGAAATGGGATGCGGGCAGAGAAAAAGCTGGGAAGGAATTCAAAATTTGATGCCATTTGGAGTGGCCCATACATGGTCATGAAGTGCAAGAACAACAATGCTTTCCAATTGGCCTCATTGGATGGTGAAGAACTGCAGATTCCAGTCAATGGAATCTATCTCAAGCGTTGCTTCTAGAGGGAAGTTCACTACTTTGTAAATATTAGATTAGATTTTCATTCCTCCAAGTGTTTGTGCACATTGTTTTGTTGTAGGTTAGTTTTGTTTTCCCTAAGTGCTTTGGCACAGCTTGTTGTCCATGGAGATGTTTTGCAGTCCTTGCTTGCCCATTAGGTGATATTCCATCTTCCTCCTTACACATTCTGAGTCAGTTGGGGGTCTAAACAGAACATTTGATGACTCCATGCCCAATGGACTGCTTCAGGCTACTGGTATCTTCTACCTAGTAGGTAGGTAACCCCGCTGAGTCGCCAAATTGTTATCCAAAATTCACCCCCAGGGTAAATTTGATAACATGCATTAAATTCTCAAGTCCCAGGAAAATAGATTGATTCAGGGCAAAAATCATGTTTCTAGGGTCCCCTCAGATTTTTTCTAACTCCCCTGTCCAGGTTGAAAAGAGCAAGTTCTGAGAAAAGGTGAAAAAGTTGCAAAAAAACAAGCTTGGGCCAGGAAAAATCATGAAAATTGGCTAAGTCCTAGTCCTCGCACAGTCGGGACATTTGGGACGTCGGGGCGTGAACCGGCTGAAAAGCCTCTAGGCGGCCCAGAAGCACTTGGAATAGTTAGACCGTGGGGATGCGAGGGGACGCGCAAAGCCGCCTTCGGCCAAGGAGAAGAAAATTGACTAACTGCTGAGCAGCAGGCACTGGGGACATTTGGGCCGTGAGGACGCGAAGGACGCGAACTGCCTGGATCGACCGGCATAGAAACTTGATTCAGGACATCTGGGACAGAGGGATGCAGAAGATGTGGATAGCTAAGGGAGCCGAGAGCCAATCACATTACGCCATGTGTCATCGGCAGAAAAGGGACAGGGAAGCCTAAATCGGGTGGATCGGGAAGTTTTGTCCCAGCATAAACATTGGGATTGCAATGGGCCGAGGGATGCGAGGGACGCGAAAAGTCGGCACTCTGAACCTAGAGACCAATCGAATTGGACACGTGTCCAATGGAACAAGGAAGCATGGAGCTCGGGGAGGAGTTAGAGAATTTAGCAAGAGTTTCGGCCAAAAGCTAAAAGTAAAGGAAGACCCCGCGCCCTGTCCTCCAATCAATGCATGCCACGTGTCCTAAGTGGCGGGGGCACGGAAGGAAAGTGGAAAATGTTCCAAAATCACAAAAAGTTAAAATTTTCAAGGAAAACCCATGGGTGAGCAGAGGAGAGAGAATTACGCATCCAATCAGCACTTGACATGTGTCGTCCAGGTGGCAGAGTGCGGGAAAGATTTTCAAAACACATTTTCGCCTGTTTTGTGCCCTAAATCTTAAGATCTTCATATCTTTCAATCCAGAGCTCGGAATTTATTTTCTTTATATCAACGGAAAGCTTATAAAATTCTCTACATGATTCCGGGGTTAGTCTTGAATTTTGGTGTAGTCTGAGAGAGAAATTTAAGAAATGGCTCTGATGCGTGTTTATGGCCAGAAGTGACATTTCAACGACCAAATTTAACGCAGAATGGGTCGCATTCTCCTCCAATTCGGTCAAAATTGATAGGGTATGGGTTTGTAAGGTATCCCATGCCATTTTAATGCATCTGCAGTCAAGGAGGAATGGGCTCTCATGTTTTTGTATGTTTCTGTCTCCTGGGCTCGACCCATGCAATGTAAAAGCCAGATTTGGCTCATTTCAAAGGGGGAACATTTTTTGACATAGCAACTTCTTCTTTGACCTTCAAAGAATTGATTGTTTGAAGAATCGACCTCTCCAAAGATTGTAATAGTTTTTACCTCTCTCGAGGTTGTAATGCGATGATTTTGACACGAAATGATAATGCAAGTTTTGTGAATGAGTTTCAATCCTTTGTTTTTATTGTTTGCTTCATCTCGATCCTAAATTATATCTTATCACTGTGTATGTTTTATGCTGCAATCTCTGGTTTGTTTCTATTTACATGACAAATGTTTCACTACTCCTTTTGGTACATCACCATCTTTAGTTAGTTTCAATTTTTGCATTTCTACCCCGCCTCCTTGCAATTTAGAGTAGGATTAGGATCTCGAACCTCTGTAGTTGTGCAAGAATTAGATCTAATCGGAGGAGTTTGAGGAGAACCAGCCTCTAACTGGAGATTCCTATCTTAATTTCACAAGTCCCACACTTGGGGAGAGGTTTCCATGTTGTGCAATCACACTGGATGCTAGAGTGATCAACCTAGAAGCTCCGATCTGCATCCAGGAGTCTTTGTGAGTCTCGCAACAACACATAATATACGAGGACTTCCTACTCACCTAGGACTTAAACAATTTCAGTCACTGCCCACTATAAGCAAGTGGAAGAGAAGAACCATCCATGTAATCAAGGTAGAAGGAATTCTCACCAAAGAAAGTGCTTGATCTTGAAAATTCTGAGCCAAAGAGAATCAAACTTTCCATGGCTTCCTCGAGGCTCATGTCTTTTATCCCATAGCAAAACAATGTCTCTAACTTTGAAATCCCCAACCTGGCCCTCTTATCAAACAAATATTTTACTTTCTATTAGTGAGCGATATTCTATTAGTGACATGCAATATGCATTCATTCAACTTATGAAGATACATGATTCTTTTATCTAAAGAATCATTGAAGAAGGTGTCTTCAATGGCCATCATTAAATGCAAGGTGGTAGCTCTCACATTCGGCAATTGAGCTTCCACACCATATACTACTTGAAAAGGGGACATACCAATAGCTCTTTTAGGTGTAATATTGTCTGCCCAAAGAACATCATAGAGTTTCTTGTGCCAGTTCCTCTGAGATTCATTAACCAATTTCCTTATTATGGCCACCAATTTTTTTTTGTTGATTCTACTTACCCATTCCCCTGGGGATAATAGTCTGAAGAGTGAGCCAGGGAGATGCCATATCCATAATAGAAATCCATCATCTCAGTTGAAGAAAAATTTGAAGCATTATCAATCACAATCTTGTTTGGCACACCAAACCTTACCAAGATGTTTTCTTTGATAAAATTACATACTACTTCAAAAGTAGTATTCTTTACTAGAATTGCTTCTACCCACTTAGTAAAATAATATAAGGCACTCAATACATGGGTATTTTGGCACTTGAAGAGGGATTAAGTGTTCCAATAAAATCTAAACCCCATTATTGAAAGGGTTATTCAACCATGACCGGCTTAAGGGGCAAGGCAACCAATTTGAGTCTAACCAAAAATGTTTGACAAACTTCACATTTATCAATCCACTTTGATGTATCTTTGAACAAGGTAGGCCAATAGTATCATACACAAAGAATCTTGTGAGCAGTGATAGTAGATGAGTAATGACCTCCACATGCTTGATCATGGAAAGCTAAAAAATCTTCCTCTGTTTTTCTTTATCCCTACATTTCAAAACTCTTCCATCCATTCCATGCTTGAACAACGCATTCTCCCACAACACATATTTGGCTGATCTTAACTTAATAGATCTTTTCTCCTTGGTAGTGAAATGAGAGGGACACTTTCATAGGTGAGAAAATGTGTGATATCAGGATACCATTCATCAATTGAGCTGAGAAATAGAATAGTAGGAAGATCAACTTCATCCTTAGGTAACTCATGACCAGCTCCCTCAGCGATGAGTTCACACAAGCCTTTTCCATGGACTAGCTTGGTTGGTCTGATGTCAATATCATATTCTTGAACCTTTTCCACCCAGTTCCCTCTCTTGGATCCAAAATCTTTCTGCATGAGAATAGACTTGATAGTTGTGTCAGGCACAAGTACTGTGGAGTGAGAGTTAAGAATATTAAAATGAAACTGCTTGATAGCTTTAACCACTGCAAAAGCATGTTTCTCCATCATTGTGTATTTCATTTCATGATTTTGAATAATGTAGCTCATAAATGTAATTGGGAGTTCATGATCATTAGAGTCTTTTTGAGTCAAAATAGTAGCCAGGGTGTTATCTATGGCATAACAATAGATAATAAAATATTTGCTAAAATTTGGACATGCTAGGATAGGAGTTCTAGCAATAGCCTTTTTAATACCTTCAAAGGCTTCTTTTCCTTCAAAAGACTAGCCAAATTTATTTTTTCCTTTCATCATTTGGGAGATATTCAGGGTTAGCTCAAAGCAAAATTAGGGATGAATCTTCTCAGAAAGTTGATCTTCTCAAGAAAGAATGCACTCCCTTCTTGCTGGTTAGAAGAGGAATCTACTGAATGGCTTGAACTCATTCAGGATCAATTTTTATGCCATCTTTAGAGACAACATGCCCTAAAAATTTTCCCTCTGTGACACAAAAGATAGATTTCTTAGGATTCAAAGAGATCCCGTGTTCTTTGCATTTCAAGAGAACTATTTTCAGATGCTGAAAATGATCTACTCTAGTCTTGGAAAACACAGTTAGGTCATCTAGATATACAACAATACATTTCCCTTTCAAATTCCCAAGTCCATAGCTCTTTGGAAAGTGGCACCGGCATTAATGAGCCCAAAAGGCATCCTCTTGTAGGAGAAAGTACCCCAAGGGGTGGTGAAGGCTGTCTTGTCTGAACTATGGTATTGACTTCTACTTGATTATACCCTGAGAAGCCATCAAGCATGGATAACATTTCAGATCCTGTAACAGCTTGCAAGAATTGATCCATCATGGGCAGAGGATAGTTGTCCTTCAAAGAAGCTTGATTCAAATTTCTGAATTCAACACAGATACAAATCTCACCATTTTTCTTCCGATAGACACAATGTTGGAAATCCATCTTGAATGGTGGATGGGAAAAATAATTTTGGCTTTCAACAACTTTTGTATTTCCTAAAAATAGTGTCAGCTATTTTGGATTGTATTGCCTTTGCTTTTACTTGAAAGGTTTAATCCTAGGTTTGAGAGGGATGAAATGTTGCATCTCCTTTGGTTGGAAAGATTTCAGATCCTCATACTAATATGCCAGAACATCCTTATACTTCTTTAAAAGGTTGATTACCCTGTTCTTTTCTTTTGGTGTGCAACATTTTCCAACATTCACCATCTTGGGGTCAACAGAACTCCCAATATTAGTTTTTTCATACTCAGTAGATTGTTGTGATCCAGTAGAAGCTTTAGAATTAACATACCTATCATGCTTATCAAGAAATTCTTCTAAAATCACCAACCCTTTTGGAATCTTGTTACCTTTGAGTTTGATACACCCCTCTTGATCTATTTCCTCTTTAACTCCCTCTTCATTGGAAGACACACTCTCATGAGGAAAATTGTCACTTCCTTTAAAGTACAACATTCAAAGTTATCCCTGAGCTCTAAGAAAGAAAGCAAATGTTGATCATCATTGAAAAATTTCCAGTTACTTGCATTATCACGTACACGGGCCTATGGATCATCTCAATGGTAAACCTATCTTGAGAGAAGTCAGGATGAGGTATCAACAACGATCCTAAGACAACTAGTGAATCAGCCCTGGTGTTCTTTTCCCTAGGCATTGCTTCAATGGAGAAGGCATCAAGAAATTCAATAGAGTCCCAAACCTGATTCTTGTAATGCTTCAACCTTCTATTCTTTATCTAAAAAAGGTCTCGACTTGCTTTAAAAGTAGTTCTACATCTCCACGAACTAGAAGATTCTTCACACCTTTTTCTTTTGCCATATTAAGCCCAAGAATGAGAGCTTCATACTCTGTTGTATTATTAGTATTTTCAAATTGTAGTTTGAATGAGAAAGGATGAAATTTTCCCTCAGGAGACACCAATACTACACCAGCTCTAGAACCATCGAGGAACAAATTCCATCGAATTCTAAAATTCAAACCTCATTAGGATCATAAAGTACTCCTTTGGGAAGATGAGTTTCCTCTGGGGACATAATCATATAGTTACCATGCCCCATATCCTTGTAAAGTATTTATGCCTTGGGATCATCTATTTTTTGTACAATATACTTAGATTGCTTATCGGGAAATAACTTCCTCATTTTTCCATTGACTGGGATAAGGGCATGTGACCAATCCATTTGAATTTCTCCTCCTACATCCTTATAGAAGTTCTTGCTAACAACATACCATGTGAAGGAGGGATATCCGCTACTAGGATAGTAGCCAAGACATTTTCTTAGGTAAATTAGCGAAAGCTACTTGTGCATCTTTAATTATTCCAACTAGGGGTACTTCCTTACTCTCCGTGGAATAACAAGACCCATAAGTGCGTGTGAGATTTAGGCCCAAAGAATGGGCTACTTTGGCAGCATTACATTATCTCGATGCTTCGAATCTCTAACACGTTTGTTGAGTTTATGGCCTCGCTATAAGAAGGGTCACATATAATGGTTTGATCTTTTCATTAGGTGAGGTGACAATAGCTACCAGATTGGGTTGGGGTACGAGAGGATGGAGTAGGTAAAAGGCCTTTAGAAGAAGCTTTGGATTAAGAATTAACAAAGTGAACCATTTTAGCAAAAGATTTGGGATGGTTTTGATAATACTCAGCCTCTAAAATTTGAACCTTTGTCTTTTTGAGGTGTTCAATGACATCGAAAGATCCATAGGTGGATGGGCTATCATTACTAGAAATATTAGGTTTATCAGGTTTCGAAGTTGTAGAAGAAGAAATTTTAGTAGTAGAATTAGGAAAATTAGAATTAGCAGAACTCACCTTCTATGTGGACGTAGTGGGGATAGGAGATCCTCTTTTTGCAATCACAGGGATAGTCATGGGATGATCCTTGGATATTTTAGTGGGCTGCATCACTTTCTCCCTTTTATTTTTCTACTCTCAAGTCATGACAGCGTATGATTATCTATTCATGTCTGCTACTACCTAATCATAATCATCTTCCTCATCAACACCTTCAGTAGTGAAGAAATTAACTCAAGATCCCTCAAGTTCCTCCATTTCTCCATCAATCTCTTCTTCAAGTTCTTCACAATCTTCATTAACCTCTTCATCTTCGGCTCTTCAACCTCACAAGTTGCATTAACAGGAACTTTGATGGGTGGCCCCTCAAGGGCTAGCCTTGTCTAAGAAGTAGGAAAATGATTTCTAGGCTGAAAATTCCTCCTTGGAACATCTGCATAGGGGGCATGCTGAGCCAATTGTTTCTTGATGGAAATGAGGTCATTTGCAAGCTTTTGTACTAATGGATCAGTATTAGGCCCGGGAGTGGAAGAGGAGGAAGAAGAAGACCTAGATTTAGAAGGGTCTCTTTTTAACTTTCCAGACATAATCAAATCATCTTCTACACTAACAGCAAGAGTCTGATCCTCGGCTAACGTTGCGAGATTGGCTCTTCTCAATGTGTAGCTAACCTCAGGTAATTGAGCATTCAGGAAAAAACATTTTTGAATTTGATCCACAGGTTGAGTGTCTGGTGGGATTTTGTTAATCAGCTTGTTAAATCTAGCCACAAACTCCCTCATGGGTTCTTGTGAGTCCTTTATTTGAGAAATATGGGCAGAAAAGCATGTACGTCCTCTGCGCAGGTTTGAAACAGTTCTCAAATCTTGTCCTTATCATGGTCCAATCGTTAATGGCCCCACTGGAAGGCGATAGAACCCATTTGCTGCATTATCTTATAAAGTCTCTACAAAAATCCTTACCAAGACATCTTCATGTTTAACTCCGAGAACTCCATAGGAAACTATGAAGGCATGTTATGTTCATTAGGATGTACCTTGCCATCACATTTGAACTTGGGGAAGTTCTTCCTGTTACCTCTAGGTAACTCATACAAAGGCTGAGGAAGGGTGAGAGGCCCGACACGATGACCCCAAGGCAATGGTGCTGCCATCCTTGGAAAGATGGCTTGAAGGGGAACCGAGACACTAGCAAGAATCAGAGCGTGGAGATTAGGGCTGAATTTCTCTGGAGGAATAAAACCTATAGGGGTTTTATCTTTAACAGGAGGAGTGTTTGTTGAATGAGCTCTTCTATTCCTTCCTATTGAAGGAAAAGGAAAACCTTGCTGTTCCAAAAGTTGAAACTGAGAATCTTCAATACCAAGGGCCCTCCTTCCACGAGTAAAACGTGGAGTTTCCAGATCAAAGGATGATCAAGAAATTTTTCATAGAACTAGAATGTGTTTTAAGAAAATGAATCCCTAGTAGAGTCCCCAAAAATGTTGTCCGTCAAAAAAAGGAATTTGGTGAGAACAACGGTCGGGACGAAAATACCCTCCTCATTAATTAGATAGGTTCCCTTATTTAATGACCAATCTTATTTACATATGTACAATGCATAGTTTTAATGTGGAACTTGGATATCATGAAAGTGTTTCAAAATAGAATGGATCATCAATACAAAAGTACAGAGGAATGAAGTAATGGAAATGAGCAGAAAGGCATTCTCTAGAACTATAGATAACAAAATAATTCCTTATGCATGCCAGAATAAAATTATTTGGAATAAAACCATTTGCATTTGAATCAATAAGATGTTATTGCAAAGACACAAAGTTTAGAAATAACACCCACAAGAATACAAATCTTCTTGACATAATACAAAAAAATGATTCAAAATTATTCAATGGATAGTGATAAAAAAACAAAACCAAATAGACATAGGAGGAAAAAATCTTGTATTGATTGATTTTTTCTCTTTACACTTTCAAAAATAAGCCAAGTTCCAGCCCCTCAAAATGGCAGAGAGAGCCCATTATATAATTTTACAAATCAGTTACACTTGGTAACTACTTATTTTAACTAAAATGTTTAGTTAAAGGGATGCTTGACGTAAAACCCCCAACTAATTACAATAATCCCAAATTGAGAAAAAGAAGGAAGAGAGAAGCTAGGAGGAGGAAACAAATGCTTATGATTGGAGAGGTCCCACCGACTTGAGGATCCACTCTCTAAAATTTTTCAATGCTTCAGCTATGTCTCACCTCGTGGGACTGATGTGTTGCAGTGGCTTGGGTCCAAGATCCCAAACATTTCTCCATTTCTTTATCAAACTCAGTGTGCATATGATATTATTTATTAGCTTCCTCAATGGTAGATTGGAGAGAGAAGATTTCCTTTATCTTCTCTTTGGTCATTGAGTCCTCCTTGAACAAATTTTCCTTGACAAAAGCTCTGAATTGAGTCTTAATTTCTTGGAGGGAGAAAGGCACACCTGAAGTCTCGTCATGGAGGTGATAGTGAATATCCTTAAAAGTAGATACCACCAAAGCTTTGAAGGCCTCTCCTTTCTAGCCAACTATTCTTCAATTCTCCCAAAGCCTCCTCCAGCACTTTTATCTTCCATTCTACATTGAAAACCCATGACTTTGACAAATTATCTTTAGCATCATCAAAAACCTTACTTGCCATCAATAGATTTTCATTAGTCTGCCCCATCAGGTGAAGGTCTACTATGCAGCTACTCTAGAGTTTAAGCTCTTTATCCATATTTCCAATGGCAGAGGAGAGCTTTTGTTGCAGGTTAATTACCTTCTCATTAAGTTTGAAGGCTTCTCCAATAAAATTCAAACTTGCAATGACCATATCATCAACCATGTCTTCCATAGCCCTCCCATAGATGGAGTACCTATGTATGTCTTTGATGCTCTAGACTTCATCTTGACTAAGGATCACAGGTGGTGGGAGGGCAGTCAGTGGGGTAGGATCTAGAACTTTATCCTTAGACAACAATGACTTGATGAAACCAGAAAGTATCTAAGACTGCTCCTCCAGCTGCTCTATAGTCTTCTTGCCTTTTTCTACCCTTCCAATAACCTTGGTCACTATTTCCTGCAGGTTATGGATTTCACTTTCAGGGGTAGACTCTCCCATTGAGATCCTAGAAAGTTCCAGATCAGAGGCTTGCAAATCTTGCTCTGGCTTGTCAACTTTGGGCTTGGCTATCTCAAGGAATTGCTGACCTTGGACATTAGTCACTATCCTTGAAGTTGTTCTAGCTTTATTTGCAGTTGCAGGAGTAGTGCCCAACAAGGCTGCCATAGCATCAAAATTGGGCCCTAACAACTAAGAAGAAGAATTCCTCTTCCTATTATCAACAAAACGTTGCACCCATGTAAAATTTGAGGAAGAAGAAGGGGGGGCAAGGGAACAAAGAGTAAGAGAACTAATGGCACTCAAAGTATTTACCACTATTTCTTTTAGTAGAGGTGTGAGTGGAGTAGATGAGGCTTCTTGGATAGAGGAATCCATGGTACTAGGAGGCTTAGTGTTATGAATTTCCTGCTCCTTATCCATTGTGGCTTCTGAAGCACCTGCAGGAATTGGCATTTCACTATCTTCACTTTCACTGAGAACAATGATGTTCTCTGGCCTAGAAGGTAATTCTGAATGTTTGGGCAGAGGATCTTCTTCAACAGGCTCCTTTTTGACTTCCTTCACCTTCTTCTGATATACCTGAGTGGATGAGGAAGGGGTGGATGATGCAAGTTCTTTACTTGATGAAGGAGGAGGAGTTCATACAGGTACCTCTGAGCTAGGTGTTTGTGACTCCTTCCTCGGTGTTGAAGTGTCTTTAGAGGAAGACTCTCCTGTATTCTTCCTCAACTCTCAAACCTTTATGTCAAACCAGAATTTTGTTCTTACTAGGACATGAGCTAGAATCTCAGCCAAATCATCTTTTTCTCTTTTAAACCAATCCAGATCCTCTAAAGGAGTATACTTGATTACAATATCATTTTCATATGACAATAAATCTGTTTTTTCATCTTGAAGCGCTTCAAGAATCTGGTACAAGTTAAGCTCTTGTATTAGCTAAAGGGGAAATCTACCATAATGCCTCCATCTGGCCTCAAAGTCATCTACATAATCAGCCCAGTAGTCTTCAGTATCTACCATGTGATGATATTTGATTCTGAGATTCAACTCAATGAATTTCTTTAGATCAAAATAGGTTATGGGCCTGAATAAGTGGACAATGATGGCGAAAAAGGGCTCTCTCTATGTTACGGGCATCCAGAGTTGTTTTACATGTATAGCTCCCCAAAGATATGGGGAAATGTAACCCAGTGATTTTCTTATCTCTGTAGGTCCTGTGTAATTTTTCCAATTATTTGTACACCTCAATCAGAGCCATCTTATCATTAAAAAATATGGGGATCTTGAGAGGAGTGCTCTCATAACCGCTAGCTTTGATATGAGAGAAACTTTTGAATTGAATGAAGTAGGATCCATACTTTTCTTTCGGATCATGGATTCATCTAAAAATCTCCTAGTAGTGTCACTCTCTTGAAGCCTCACAATGTACATGCTGAAAGCATCATTCACCCTCCCGAAATTGTGATTATTACTATCAAGGGTGAACCGAGGGTAGTAAGAGTAGATGGGATCACCTTTCGAGCACCAAGTATGCAAAACCAAACCATTACTGGATGTTGTTAGGATATACATAAGATAAGAAGTCATGTAGAAATTCTTAGTTTGCTATACATTGGATAACTGCTCTATCAAGTTCATGTAGATGATCTCTACCCAATTAATGTTTTGGGTACCTTCACAAACAATGTTGATGAGTGGGCACATCCAAAAGTGGAACTCACTGGTAGAGGGAAGCCCATGACACGAGCCAATAGAATAATGAAATCAGATAGCTCCTCATTGAAATCGGCCCTAAATAGAGCTTTTGATAGTCGGGATGCCCCCTTCTTAGGGTTCTTCAACCATGAATTTTCTACTCTTGCCTTGTATTTCTCATTGTCTTGATCAAAGAGAGCATGTGCTTGATTTTGAGAGATTACCACAAAATTGTCCATCTCGGGATCCTTAGGGTAGCAAAGCAATGGTGACAAAGATCAAGTTTAGCGATGATCTCCCCGTGCATGTTGGTCAATTCACTCGTATCAAGGTTGAAGTGGGCTCTGTAAGCAAGCACAATATCGACACATTGCACCAAGATTGGGAAACCAACAACAAATGCCAGGCCGTTGTCATTAATCATTTGTGCCATGGGAGAGGGGTTCGGGTTTGTCAACCTAGTCCAAAAATCACCGAAGTCTAGGTGAAAATCTTCACTATCCCCAATATCAAGAACAGAGGACTCAAGTGGAGAAACATGCTCCTGAATCTGAAACTTGATCTTCATACTGATAGTGCTTAGAAAAACAACCTTACAACCTGAATCCGCAATGAAAATGTAAGGGAAATGGGGACGTGAGTAGATGGTTTCAATTGTAAGGGTATGAGTGAATGGAAATGAGAAATTAGTGTGAAAAATGCATAGAGGGGAGTCCCATTAAATAGTTGTTTAGGAGAGAGAAGGTTATAAATGTGCATTAAATTCATATACACCAACTCAAAAAGAAAGGATCGGGAAGAGTGAGAAAAATAAACCTAGGTGGCCTTTGGTAAATTTGGAACATGAGGGACATGAAAGAATGATTTGAGTGATGCGGGTGATATGGGAAAAGTGGGGAAAAATTCACAATCACTTCCAGGACAAGCGGGACCAAAGTATGTGAAGTGCACGACGGCGACCGACACGGGCGATCGGGAACAAAGAGCCCTAGTGAACTGGGACAGCAGTTAGAACAAAAATTTCGATGGACCCACAAGTTTAACATATTTTGGAGAAATTTTCCGATTAGGGAATAGAGAGCCCTTGAACTTGGGATGCATGGGAGAAAAATGTCCATTGACTCGAAAATCACTCAAATGAGTCAAAAACATGGAATTTTTCTAACTTCTCAACTTTTCTCCTTACTAGAACATCGAAAAAGGTGTTAACTCAATTTTTTTAATTTTTAGCCTTCAAAAAAGGGGAAATTTTTAGAGGACAATAAGGTACTAGGATGGATAGAAGGGGTAAAGGTGACAAAGGTGTGGTCAATGAGACTAGTGTATAAATCATAGAAGGTTGGGTCTTTCTTTTAGGTGCAGTAATATTTTTGTATGAACTTGGGAAGGTGTGGATAAGTTTAATTTTATGGGTGGATAGACAAGGCTGGATGTCGACATGATACCCAGGGTAGTGATAGGTCTAGATATGGGCAAAGATGTAGGTGTGGGTAGGTTATTAGGCATAGGAATGTTTTTAGTCGTGGGTATGATTCGGATGTAGGTAAATGTGATGACGAAGAGGTAACTCTATCGGCATGGTTAGGATCAATTTTGTTGTTGGCAATGCCTTTGGATAGATCATGGAGGTATCTATAGGCAACATTTTCATTTGAGTAAAAAGGGGAGCCGAAGACGTCCCCAAAGCATGGAATTATCAATGTAATCCAAGTGATCTACCAAGTCATTAAAATGAGACTGCTATAAGAGGAGATGTAGTTGGTTTAGTGGAAATCCCTATTAAATATGTCCGTGCGATGGGGAATTGGTTAGCCTCAGACTCTATGGGTAAAAGAGCTGAGACCAGATCAATGAGATCCTGGAATAATAATGGGGAATTGTCCTAATAGGTAGTGGTGTGTCTAAAGGATCTCCCATGGGTAGGAGAGATGGTAGGTGGGGTGAGGTAGATTCCTCTTTTGGTGGAGGAGAAATTGATGATGATTCTTCTGTGGGTAGGAGAGTTAATACCATTTATTTTTTGATAGGTTGCGAGGTAGATGGTGAAACAACATTAGAAGAAAATGTGGACTCCTTCGTGGGTGAAGGGGAGATGAAGAAGACTCCTTTGTGGGTGAAGGAGTGGATGAGGTATGATCCTCTATGGGTAGAGGAGCTCATGCCATAATTTCCTTGATAGATGGAATAGGTGGAAATTGAGGAACGACTCATGCCATATCGAAAATAGTGTGGAATTCATAGAAATTGTTGTCATTGGTTGAAGGTTCACCCTTTTGATTTGATGATGGTGTATGTTTAGGGAAAGACTTCTTTAAGATATGCAAGTTTTGATTTTCTAGTGCATTTGGGTTATCCAAGATGAGATATCCATTATCCAACATTTTTTGGATAATTTTCTTAAAATTTATGCAATTACCGCCACTATGGCCTTTAATGCAATGATAATTACAATAGTCATGTTCCTTATACCATGTAGGTATAGGACGAGGGGATCAAAACTAGTTTGAGGTTTTATGGGTGGTAGTGTAATGGTTTTGGCCTTAAGAAGATTTTCCAAGACTGAACAATAGGGATCTCCAATCGGAGTGTACTTTCATTGTTCTCATCAGAATTTAAAAGTCTAAATGAAAGAAAGATTAGAGAAAGGTTTGGCTTGATTAGATGGATGGTATGGAGAAACTTTGAGAACTACCGCATTGGTAGATTTTTTGGATTTTGAATAATTATTTTGGGGATTTGAAGATGAAGAAGCATCATTTGACTTGAATGCGTGTTTTTGTTTCGCAATTGGATTTTATTTTCTTCAATGGCACGAATTTCCAGCTTTCACACCATGGTAAATGCTTTGTTGAAGGTACAAAAGGTTTGTACTTGCAGAGTTGGTGAGATGTGTCTGGAAAAATCTCTAGTGAACAACTCTATAAGCTCAACTTGAGGTAACTAGAATGTTAATTAGTTGATAAGACTTTGCCAACAAGCAATGAAATATGTGATAGATTCATCATCATATTATCGTGTTGAATAGAGGTCGGTCATGGTGAATTTCTTGACAATGTTGATTGAGAAGTGGTCCAAGAAGGCTTGGGCTACTTGATTAAATGAGTAAATGGAATGTCTGGGTAATCCACTGTACCAATCTAATGTGGGTCCTATCAAGGACATTGGGAAGGTCCTTAGGAGTAAAGCATCATCTGGGCGATTAGGTAACACCCAAGTTTGAACGAATGTAAATGTTGTAATGGGTATTCTTTACTATTAAAATGATTGAAATTAGGCATTTCCCAATGTACGGGTATGGGAGAATAGGAATAGATGGATGAATAAGCTCATTACGAGATAGACACGTGCTAAAATTGTTTCACCAATAAGTTGTGTACGTATGAGAAAAATAGATAAGGTAAAGGTGAGGAGGAATACCTGTGAAATGAAGGTGGAAGGTAGAATGTGCGCATTCTGATTTCCCGATCTAATGCTGATTTGAGAAATTCCTTTTTGCTAGGAGGAACTACATGTGAATGCAAAATAAGACCATAAGAAGAATATTAAACAATATATGTCAGTGGACTGCCTAGCATATGCTAGATCCAAGAAGTGTGATACTTCCTAGATGGTTGTCAATCCACTATTTATCAAATAAATGAACAAAAATGCAAGAAATAGAGGTCCTATTGCTAACAAGTTGATTTTGGTATCTCAAGTTATTAACAATATATTAGATTAAGTCAAATATTGTAATACAAAATTAGATCTAACTGAGGTTGGGTTATGTTTTAGGTTGGGTAGGTAGCCAAGGTGATTAGAATAGGTCATGAACAGGTTTTGGGTGGTTTTGGATTTTTGGTTCAAGGTTATTAGGTCACTATTATAGGAAAGATTACAAGTTATAAAGACCAATGTCGGTGTAAGTATGAAAGATGATCGGTATCAATCACAGAGAAAATCACATAAGGTTAGAAATGGGTGTTCAAGCCATTTATAACTTAACAGGAACCAAAGAGAGCGTGTCTAGGATTAGTAGGTGTAGGAAAAGCGGTCAAAAAGGTTTGAATGGATTTTGGTAGGGATTTTGTAAGATTTTGGGATGGGTTTTGGTTGACTAATATGGCTTGGGTTATTGTCACTATGACCGATGATGGTATGGGGATGACTCAATGCCGGTCAAGGGTGACCGATATTGGTCATTGTGGAAAAGGAATGAACATGGAAATGGAGGTTTTGGTGTTCTTTAGGGTTATACAGAGGATCTTAGAGGCGTTGAATGTAGTTGCAGGGAATAAGTGAGGTCTCAGAGGTTGAATGGAAAGGGTTTTAGGGAGGTGAGAAGGAAAATGGGTAGCTTGTTTGGAAAATGAAGGTGTGAGATAGTTGGGAGATGAGTAACATAGAGAAAGAATGAATGGAAATACCAGTATTTGAACAAATGAGAGTAAAAGGAAATTCTACTTACTCGATGTCCCATGTTTGTAGGTTCTGAACAAAAGATGGGGAAGTGCTTGAGGATATTTGGTAGAGCTCAAATAGTCTATGAATGGTAGTACTTCCTAGAATGCTACTATAAATGCCAACACTTTCGATGAGACTCCAATGCTTGCTTGGGCCTCTGGCTGGGTATACTTTTGTCTTCTGGATACGTGAGAGAACCCTGGTTCGAGCTTGCATGCAGATATTTCTCCAGAACTCAAAATTTTAAACCTCTGGAACAAGGTTACCAAAATGAATATATGGTAACCGATGATGGTTAAGGTGACTGACGTTATTTTAGGGTAAATTGAAGTTGGTTATGGCGGAAATCCTAGGTTTTCCAAAATGACAGATCTTGGCAATATTTTGGTGAGTTCTACCCATTGGTCCGGGTCTAAAATGGTATTTTCCACTTAAGTAAGTGGGAATATTGTTAGAGAAATAATAGGCATCTAATGTTAGGGTTAAACTAAGTCTTAGTTAGTTTAGGTAAGTAGAGATTGAGTTTTAGTTAAAATGAACATGCTAAGAATAGGTTCATGATGAGGTGTCTAGGTGATGTGGCTGGGTGAGGTGGTCAAGTGAGGATGTTAATTAAATTAATTAAAGTAATTAATTCAATTAATCATGTGCACTATGGGATATGAATATGTAAGGTATGGTTAATTTAATTAACGAGGTTATAAGGGTGGTATGACCTAATTTTGGTGTCTACATAAACAATCACAAGCAACCAAAAAGTATAACAAGGTCGATGAGAGTAAATCATGGAATAAGTAGAGTAGAAGTATGATATGTTTAAACTTGTGAGAGATTCCTTTGAGACAAGGCTCAAGGAACTTGGCTTATTGGTTACATATAGTGTGATGCCCATTAAAACAACCCACTTGAGACCCAAGGAACAACCTAGAATTAGTTAAGAAAATTATGGAATAATTTTTTTGATTAAAAGTGTCCACAACCAAAGTTACAGGACAACAATTGACACTAACAGTTTCCAACAAGTCTGAAATTCACTAGAACATACTATTCTTTTATTAGAAATTATCAAAGGTCACAAGGTCCAAATTTTAGGGTTAGAAGTTTCAATTAGGTTTAGGAGGTAATTTATCCCCGTACCCACTCTCTAACAAGCTTATAGTTTTAACTTGATTTTTCTTACACTTAGTACATTCAAAATTTACCTAAATTATTTCCATTGGATAGGAAATTTTCTCACCTTTCGACGATATAAAGAAGTCCTCCTAACTCCTTGTAAAACTCCAGTTATGGGTCAACGGGCCTTGGAGTGAAAATTTTCCCAAAAGGGACACGTGTCAAGTAGGGAAGGAAGCCCATTTTCTGGTTGGTGGGTCACGGGGTGGCGTTTGCAAAATTTCTTGCACGGGGGAGAAAATTCCTATTTACACCCGCATCTCCGTTATGCCGCCAGGGACACATGTCAGGCTCCGAGCTCATGAGGGGAGAAAAGAGGGAAGGTTGGGGCAGTGGAGGTGTTGGGAAAAACTTTGCCAAGGAGGAGAATTCCAATAAGTGATCACACACCCGTGGGTCCACCGAGGACACATGGTTCCCAACAACCATGACGGGGGAGAAAAGGAGAGGGATGGGCAGGGAAAAAAGGTAAAATTTTCCAAAAATTTAAAAAGGTACCAAGGAAGAATTTTATGCCATGCCTCCGCCATTGCCTCGTGAGGCCATGTGGCAGCCTTTGATTGGCTGTGGGATGATGGGGTGGTGGGGAAAATGTTAAAAATTTTCCCAAAAATTTTATTAAGTCCCAAGGGAAAATTTCAGGCCACGGGCCCGCCAAGGAAAATTTTCCCAAAATTTTAATGCCAATGAAGAAAACTTCAGAAGGCCATAACTTTTGATAGAAAGCTTGGTTTTGGAAAACAAGGAATTTATGGATGGATCTTGATGCCCTCTTTGCACAAGAATCATAAATTTTAGATTTTGATAAATTTTAAGGGGTCAATTTTATGAAAACGGCATGCAAGCTTTTTAAAAGCAAACTGGTAAATTTTGACTTATAAATTTTTGTTCAATTTGATCTCCTCCTTCACTCAACATGTCAAACAGACATGGAGGATTAATCTGAGAAGGATTTATGATATTTTGGGAAGGTAAATTTTCTCAATTGATTTCCAATTTAAATTTTTCCAACAATTGATAGAAAAACGACTGTGAAAAGTTTGGGCCTGATTTTGCAATGTTTTAAATTATTTCCTTAAGTGTTTCTGTCAATTTGAGTTCATTGATGTCATATCATGCTAAATTTTAACATTTCAATGTTGATTATTAATTTTAGGTTTGAACTTTGCATTTTAATTAATATATTTGCCAGTTTTAAATTTACAATAGAGATCAATTTCCTAAAGGATATGGATATCAATTTCATCTCCCATATCTGGAAATTTCAATTCTATTCTAGTATGTTACATTTAGTTGTTTTAAACAAACCATTTAAATATAAATTGTAAAGTCTAGTTTCCAATTTAATACATTTCCAAAAGAGACAAAGTAATATAATTCCTTTATACGTATTTCTTCCTTTTTCATTTTTCTAAACAAGGATTTCAATCACAATTTGATATTCCAATTCATCACAACAATGCATATGAGGAAAGGTAAAGAAATCCTTTATTAATCCAATTATACAACTTTACATATTTCAATGTTTGAATGTAAATAACAAATTTTATTCCTTTCTTTCCAATAAATAGAACAGAGTATAAATGTATTTCTCATTTTGAACATGCAAATTTCATAACCAATTACATAGATATTTTCTTCACAAAATACATGACAATTTCATCCACTTCAAAGTGGGAAAGGTTACAAATGATTTTGTTTCACAAGGTACTATCAAAACTACATTTTCCTTTGCTCTAAAACAGCAACATGCAAGTTTATTTTTCTTTCCAATTCGATCAAAACAAAAGTTGGGGAAAGGTAATGCTCTCCACCCAACCAAGAAATCCAATGAAACAAGAATTCATCCTTCATCATTAGCCCCTGAGCCCCAACCATAATGTAAGAAGAAATGGATATCAACCCATGGTAATAATAGGCTTCCATAACACACAAAATTCTTTCAACATGCACATTCAAATTAAAACACAGTTCAACACAAGACAATAGTTTACAACTGCATTTGAAAACATTCAAACAAAACACAAGCTTTATCATGCAAGCCAAAGGAGCAAGGACTATGGGGGGAAGCTACTTATGCCTCCCAATGGGAATCAGGCATCCACCTATTACAAACCACCAATAAAATTCACCACACATTTCCTTATGCCCCCATATATTAACTTATGCCCCCACAAAGTAAGAAATGCAAGCTATTTCTTTTCCATGGTGGATCCCAAACCCAAACTCCCTCCACAAGAATTCTGATGCCATTGGAATTCCCTTATGCCCCCCCACATGAATTCCCCATAGCCTTCTCCTACACCATTCCTATGGCAGTCTACCCAACCAGCCAACAATTACACAAAACACATGCACCATTCATACAAACACAAAAGAAATAACAACAAAAAGAAGAGCTAAGCTCCTACCTCTCCATGGTAGCTTTTGTTTCCAAACAACAAGCTTTCAATACCAAGAACACAGTCCCAAAATCAGCAACCAACAAGCATGCAAGGTTTTCCAAACTCCTTCCAAAAGTAAGAGCTCCAAGCACAAGAAAATTCACCCCAAGGAAGCATGCAAAATGTTTCAACAACCCCAAAACAAGCAACGCGTTTGAATTTTATAGAAGAGGGAAGAGAAGAGGATGATTTTGATCCATATAGGATGCCACATCACACATCCTCAACTCCCAAAAAAATAAAATTTCATTCTCCCAAGAACAATAAAGAGGTGGGTGAAAATATGACAATTTTACTTGCACACTCCAAAAGCCCACACCCCAAAGGACTGAATTAAATAAATTGTAAGAGAGTGAAATTGAAAAATGCAACATGATTAATAATAATACATTAAAAGGTTCTAAAAACAACCTTCCAACCATAGGTATGGTTGATAAATAAACTTAAGAGGCATGGGAAAATTTTTACTTGTCCCACAAGCCTCCAAAAATAGCCCCCAAGGAAAAATTCGAGTTTCCAAGGAGGTGGAGTGTTTAATACTCCAAAATATGACTTACACAACTCTTACACAAACTTACACATCCCTTACATATTTAATACAAATAGCCAACAAATTCCATTATTAATTTCTCATATCCCAATTTGATTTATTTAAATGTTAACCATATGATTTATCACATTAATCTACCACAATTTAATTAAATAAAAGAAAGGGCACATCACTAATAAAATACATACAAACAATAATAAAAAGGAACAAATTAATAAAATACACAAACCCATGGTTACATATAAAGGTGATCCCCATGGGAATCCCTAACAAAACAACACACATACACAAAACAAGTTGCCATGGTGACCTTGTTGAATTCACCTAGAATTCCATTGTGGTTGGTCTCCAATCCCCTGATGTTTGTTGTGATATTTAACCTACAAAACACAAATACCTCCTTTGGCCTCATGGCCATATCAGAACATCCAACATGATATAAATATAATCACAAAATCATCTAAATATGTGAATCACAACAACATCAAAGCAATTTAACAAAATCACTTACAATTTATATCAACAACATCAAAGTAACAACTATATCATCATCATATAATGTCCATTTCTAAGACTACTCACAATATCGAAAAATCACATGCCGAAACAAGTATTAACAATATATCCATGTCAAAAGTGTATCATCATCCACATATGAAGTGTCTCTAATAATAATCATGCATCATAACCAAATCAATATCAATAATAATGCATGATCAGATATCTAACATCATACTAAATTAGAACTATAATAATATCCATAATGTAATCAACAATATCAAAATAAGTGTCAAAAGGTGTCACAGGGAAGTGGGCACTACATATAGAATGCATGCCTTGGAAGGAATTACATCAATATTTTGTGAGAAAATCATGGAGTTAAATGAGAATGTTGAAGAAATTACCCCTAAGAAGGTGCTATATATTATAGTAATAGTACCGATGCAATAGCAAAGGATCTTACAGGTGGGAAGAGCTATAAAATATCATGAATACAAAGTTCCTAGAACTATTCTAGCCATCCTAGGAATAAATTGAACACGTGCAAGATGAAGGTTAATATTATTTGATTCATTGGGTATATACCCCACGACGTTTTTGATCTTCATATTCCTATTTTTTCATTTTTCATTATTATTGGGGAAACATTCTTTTGATACAAGTATTATCAAGGAAAGACAATATCCCTAGTGTGGGGTAATGTTGGTCTATAGAAATGGAGCAAGGAAAAATATCAAAGCACAAGATTCTTTTGAAAAGTGAATATCTAAGGAACAAACATAGGCATAATTTTTAATGCACACATGAGTTCACCCCTAGGATCCTCAGCCCCATCCTCTTCTAGATTCCACAATACACATTCTATAATCTCCATTTGGTATGATATCAAGAATAATTCTCATTCGACACACTATCGGGTACAAATCTCTTTGGCTCTCATAAAGGTATGATTTTTCAATATACTTTATGCTATCAAATATTCATTTACAAACATAAAATTGGGAGAAAATTTAGTGATGAAATCATGCACTTTCTATTTACATCACTCCTCTAAGTATGTCATTATATACATGATTACTAGGAAAGAAAAATAAAATAAACATTTGTTTTTCTTTTACAATGTTTTATCCATTTTAATACTCTTTTCTCTTATCAAATGGCCACTTTAATTTTTGACATTAGACAACATGTGACCTAGAATTATATTTTATGTTTTATCCTCCAAGTATCTTGGACACTACCTCTCTTTAGCGACAAGAGTTCCTAGGTACTATTGTACCCTTTGGGCACTTCTATCCTTTTTCTTCTCTTTTTAAATTTTGGATTACCACATCAATTGGTATCTTATATAAAGTCTCTTTCATAACTTTGGGCCGGCATATTTTGTTGTTAATGATGAAATTCAAACAAGGGAATCATATATATACATGACTTGTTATTTTTAAGGGGTGGATAATTTTGGGCTATCAATTTCTATATACCATCTACAAGAGAAACAATCAAGGACTACATTTTGGGCTACATTATTCACTACATAAGAGGGATTTTTCTTAGTTCCATCTAACATATTCATATTGGGGATAAAGTATTTTTATCCCATTATCTTGGTGTGACTAGCACAAGGACAACCTAGATTTAAGGGACACAATTCAATAAAACACACACACACACACACACACACACACACACACACACACACACACACACAATAACTACATAGAGTCTGAAATGTAGTGCAAAGGCTCAATGACAATCACATCAATGTGACTAGGGTTTACTTGAGCCTTGTGTAAGTAGCTAGGTTTTTTTTTACAGGTACATGTGTGACAAAAAAACCCTACAATGAATTTGATGTGATAAAAAAAGAAAAGAAGAAGCTAAGTTTAGACCTTGAAGAGACCAAAAGCAGAGAAATTTCTAGGACACTAGTACCTAGATTAGACACAAGCACCTAGTCATTTGTGTCCCACTTTGGGTGGTTCTATCGGAGGAAGTTCCAGATTACATTTTCTCATACAAATCCTACACATTTCAAATAGAGACTTCTCACCTATTTCCCAAGCCGATTAATCCATATCTCTTGATACAAGATAATTCACTTTTATCTCCTATCTTGCACACTTACTTGTACTTTGCATGCTAGATATTTCTTATTATTATTATATTCATTTGATCTCAATCCTCTAATAAAGATTTAAATTTCTTTAAATTAGAATCATATATTAAATATTAATCACCCCTAATTATTTTTTAATGCAAATAAAATCTCCATATATCTTAGTATACCCTTATACCTTAACAATTATGAGAAATTTTCCCTACCTCTACATGGGATAATTGATGACCCATGTTTTCCACTATGTTATGGTAACTTTCTCAACATTTATATGACTCTTTATGGCACTATCAAGTATGTTTTTTTAATCCTTTAAACTAGAATATTTTATTCATTAGCTTAAAGGGGGAATGTAGAACCAAAATTGGCAAAAAATCATTATTACATCATTATTTAATGAAACTTTATATATTTTTTTCAACCCTAAATTAATCAAGAGGTTAATCTAATTAATTTAAATATGATTGAATATAAGTTATAAGTAAGTACATAATTCATATTACAATCATTTAGAGTTACATAATGCAAACTAAGTTATTTGTAAGAATACTCAACTAATAAAGTAACTTGAAGTGCAATTCAATTTTTAGGAGTGACTTAACTTATTTAGGTTGATTTTTACTATTTCGTTACTATATTTAAATAGGATGAAATATTTGAATGTGCCCAAATCAATTGTTGCTCACTCAATCATACAAGGGTAGGAAAGGATTTCATAAATATACCATATTGTTTATTCTTAGATAGGCGAGTGGTATGATTCAATTCTTATCTATGTCACTTCATCATCACTTATGTCATACTTTGGTATATTCATACTCACTTGTGATTCTATTTTTGCACATGTACTTAAAAAATAGACCCAACTTTCTGCAAGGAGCTTAAGAACATGTTAGATCAAAAATAAAATATGTAAATGCTTGAGTTGGATTAACCTAGGTGATCACCTTATTTTTGATTCATTAAGAGTTGCACTACATTTCACACTCAATGTATTTTCTGAGTGCATTATGAAAGTGTGCATGTAACTAAAACCCTTTACCTCTTTATGCCATTATGCTTCCACTCCAATAACAGGATATGATAATTTTATCACATAAAACCCTTGTATATAGATGTGAAAATAAACTTATTACCTCTCCGATATGATATGTAGTATGAATATAGTATTTTTTCTTTCTTATCTCAATAGGTCATACGTAGATGAGTATTTAATAAATAATAAATGCTTAAGGTAAAATTGTATAGATATGATTTTGTCACTTTGAAATTCTAATCTTACTGGCATGAAAATTTGATAAAAAACTTAAGACGTGAAAGAAAAAAAGAGTAATGAAGATACCCAATGGTAGAAAGGACCCTAAACATAAAGGGACCAAAATCCTATGTCTTGGTGAAGACCATATGGCAGTCATGACCAATTTGTATTATCTTTGACCAAATCAACTAGAAGTAAAAAAACAATTTTAAAGACTAGAGATCTTAATGAAACACTATAAAAACAAAATTATACATCAAGCAAGTCATAAATCACAAGACAAATCAAGCGATGTAAAAGTAAAGTAACAAGGACTTACACCACTAAGACCTAGTTTTGTCATTCAAGGTCCACTTATCTAAATATTTATAAAAACATGATGTAATAATGGTTTTATGCAAGTTTTGTGTATGTATTTCCCCCTTTATGTTATTGAATAAAATTTACTAGTTTAAAGGAAAAGGGAAATTGGTCTATATAGTACATGAAGAAAATAAAGTTATTATGTGTCTTGATAAATTAAAAAAGCATGTCAAACAATTTGTACCACTAGTGTGACCCACCATGAGATATGGATTAGCAAGTTGTAATTATCGAGAGTGTAATAGACATAAGAGGAATATTCAAAGATATGGGTATTTACACTTGACATTCCCATAAATTTGGGGGTGATTAATACCAAACAATAATTTTATATCTATATGGGAATTGGGTGTCCCAACACTAACCACAAATATTTGTGGCCACCACAAAATAATGGTTCTTATATTTGCAGGACCATACCACTATAGAAAAATATACATTCCAAAGGTTTCTAAAAATTTGCATGGTTGTCACTATGCATTATATGGGTGTACTATAGTAATAGATGTATTAATAATTTTTAATTTTGATATAGGTTTTGCAATAAATGTAGTGGCATATTCATTTGAAACTTACTATTTAATGTGTATTTGTATCCATAGTTGACCATTTTATCCCTAGGTTTGTGTATTGATTTGTACAAGGAGGGTTTCCTTACATAGACAAAACATATGCTTTTCCCCATTTCAATGAAAGGATGAAAAAATTAGAATTGATATAGATGAAAGTAAGTTTTGGTATAGATTGGAACTATGTCATCAAATTTGAATAGAGTGCTAGGAATAAGAAACTTTGTTATATCCATCGGAGTGACATTGAGTAGCTTGTGAGTATCGGTGAAAAAATTAGATACTAGATAGAGTTAATTTATTAGTAGAATCATTAGGTATATAATATGTTATAAAATATAGGCATTGAGAGGGGGTGAATCGGTGATAGTTAAAAAATTGAAAGAAAATTTGATATTCTTTACTTTGTTATGAAGAAAAAATAACACCATTCATAAGTAATCAATAAGAGAACACATAGAAAGACAAGATTTAATTTGGGAAACCCTGTAAGGGAGAAAACCCATTGAAACCAATGCAATAAAATGGAAAAAAATTCCAATAAGAAATTACAAATATTTGAAACTGGTTGAGCACCCACTCAACTTGAGGACCAAATCCAAAATCTAAGAAATAACCTACGTAACACTTTTGCAATCTACAACTTTCATAGAGGCACCTACTCCCAAATTTTTTAAGCTCTTACTTGATAAAAATTGATCACTCTTCTTGACCTAGTTTCTTAATCAACCAATTTTGATCACTAAATTATCTTATACACTCTCACCTCACTTCTTCATGCACCTTCACTAGTGTTAATACATCATCATCTCTCTATATATTCAACCATAAATTTCATTTATAATCAAGTGTTTATAAATTGAAGAGATACGTGCTCAAAAAAATTTACACTTCAACTTTCATAACCCTTTAACTACTTGGGTGTACAACTCATACAAGGAGGAGAAGCATGACCTCATACAAAAAATGTCCTCAATCAATTATGACTTATTACATAGGGTTAGTTACATGTAATGATTTATTAAGAGCTGTCAAGATACTCTTGATACAAATGATGATCAATAAAGTCTTACAAACTCTTTAACCCTCTAAATCTACCTACAAACCTTTCATCTAACCCATGAAGACCTATTTTGTAACAGTAAACATTGTTTTTTTATTTTTCTCCAATGTAGGAATATTGTCTTGAAGTGAAATAAAACATGCACCAAGTATTGGGAAGAGAGTTATACATTAAATAACCTTCCTTTTTCTTAAAAATACCTTATGTCTCACCATTTCACTTTCAAGAAACTACTTGAACTCAAATACATAGTTAGCTATAAGTGAATCAAAGACACACAATTTAATTTGTTGTATGATAAACATCATACTCTTATGTCTTGCAATGTACTCTGGAGAAATTAATCCCCAACAGATCTATACCATCATTATGAGCTTGGAAAACAACAAATAAAAACATAAAGCTTCATATTAAAATATTCTTCGAGCTTTCCATACATATTCATGGAGTACCTAGTCCCACAAATAAATTCTTCATAAACTTAATGCATGGATCTTCAAGAATGATCAAGGATTGGATATTATGTTATGTGATATTTATATCTCCCCAAGATGAATAATAGTGGCGCTAGAATCCTTCTCTTCTTTATGAAGTATATATTAAAGCAAGGTACTTGGTTGATTTGCATGCACATGTATACATCTTCAAAGATTGAGAAAATCCACTCACTTATCTAGCTATTCATGAATTCAATGTCACATTTCAAGAGATATATGAGTCTTTCCAAGCTTACCAAGTCCACATTGCAACATTTTAGGGAAAATATAAAAAAAAAAAATTCTTGGTTTTCAAAACTTACTCAGGATGGGTTTTAAGCTTCAAGAATCAATCTGAGTTCATAGAAGACCACCAACACTTAACCCTTCATTTTGATGCCAATTCAAAGTATGATAAATTTAAATTGTACACCTACTACAATTTCAAGAACTTTTTTTTACTATGTTGTGTCATTAATTTCATGTTTGAATGTCCATTTCACAATCCTTAGTGTGTGTCTTACAATGGTAGGTTTGGACATTTAGAACTAGTTCACAACATCACCTTTCCTTAAAAATTTGTGGGTTCAAACATGTTGTATTTGGATTTGCTCACATGTTTATGCTTGGTTTTTAATTTCACAATATGATTCTACATCAAATCTTTCTCAATTCAAATGACTGGTTTTTAACTTATTTAGCTCTCATCCATAGGTGGAATAGATTGATAAGGTTCACTCAATATTTAGACAAACATAACCTATATATTTTCATGGACATCAAGATAATATCTCATACAAGATTCTACACAAATAATTTTATATGAATCTCTTCCATACATGAATGAAATAAGAACTTTCTTCAAAAGTTTGGTATTTAAGCATCTTACCAATTGACCGGATCATATCACCAATGCATATATCAAGTAGAAGGAATACTTTGCACACCCGATGATCATATTAGAATTTTCATGATACTTAAATACCAAAAATCCATTTTTTCCATCACTTAATTATTAGGGTTTTAGGAGGGTTTGAAGTGACTTCCACCGTTAAGGATTATTCATAAAGCTTAAGATGTCATTTTAATTCATTTCACCTCTAAAATTTGTATGTAGTAGCATCACCAGTAAAGGAATAAAATTTGTAATTTTGAGTAAGGGTTGAATAAGGTTGTAGAGGTCTAGATAGGTGTTATTATCCCCTACTTATTCTTTCAAGATTATCCTTGTGTGATAAAGGAGTCATTTATGAGTTCCCTCCATATTGGGAGTGTTTAAATTTGAATTTTCAAAGCTTGGTTAAAAGGTACAAAGGTGTATGTAATGTCATAAAATATTGTAGAAGACTCTTTTGTGTCTCATGAAGGGAAAATAAGGTGTTGAAACCTTTGATGTAAGATGATAACAACTATGGTTATCTAAGTCATGGTTAGATACTTAGAGTTATCTCTTTTAATTATATTCTCTTTTATTAAAAGGGAGGTATTTAAATGAAAAGGGAGGAGAAACCAAGAGTGAGATAATAAGTGTATATCGAGCTCAAAAATCTTGAGAAGCTTATAATTCATGATGTTATTAATGAAAGGTGCTTCTTAAAAATAACAATGCATGTGTATTTGATTGTATTAAAAGTGAGTGAAAAGTATCGATTTTATTTGTGTTGCATGATTCTTCAAGATAAGATAAATATCCAATTTTAAAGAAAGCATGAGATAAGTGTAGATAAATCAAAGGGAAAGAGGAGATCATCTAGAGAAAATTAAGAAAATATGGTAAGTTTGAGATTTTTTAAAAATAGTTCTTTCATCAATTTTTTATTGATTATGAATCTTGATAGTGATAATTATTTCACCACAATGTCAAGGCCTAAAATAAAGAAGTTAATGATGAGGTGAGGACGAATACTTGTGAAGTAGAATAAGATTGTGCACCGTTGAGAAGACTAGGATGATCATGAAGAGATCCTTTTTGGCTAGGAAGGACTACTTGAAAATTGAAATATGGTTGTGGAAAGAATAGTTTTTGTTGAAGGAGAGACAAGTCACAATCCCGTGCAACAACAACAGAAGGCTTTGGACATCCTTGTGAGTTATCCAATGCTCTGACAACATTTTTAATTCTTGATGGAGGTTTTGATTGCTTAGAATGATCTCTAGTTTGTCGTGAGGTTGCTTGGATGCCTAGATGCGAGAGCTAAGAATGCCAGAACTTAAAAATACAAGATAAAGGAACCCAATTAAAGGATTGGAATTTCTTATTTAAGGGAACCAATGATAGTTACATGATCGATGATGACCAAGTTATAATCGGGAATCGGTTATGGAGAAAAGGTCCTATTTTGTAAAAATATCCTTTTCTCTCCATTTTTGGTGTTGGTGAAGGTTTCTTATGGACTTGGAGTCTGGGTTAGCACAAAATGAAGTGGGAAATAGGTAGGAGGGATAATAGGTAATGAATTTTAGGGTTATAATGAGTCTTAATTAGTTAAGGGTGGTGGTGAATTTGTATAGGTTAATAAATAGGATTGGAATGGGTCCATGGTGAGGTGGAGGGGTGAGAGAATTATTAATTTAATATGGGTAGTTAAGTTAATAATAATGTGTGGAGGGGTCATGGTAAGGGGCATGTTAGTCAAAGGGGACCTAGAGGGTTATGACTCAATTTTTGGTGTCTACAGTTTCCCCTTTTTATCACATATCTTGTATTGATAAGATACGATGAAAAAACAAGAGGTGATTGCTGCAGGTATGGGTGAAGGTTAGATTTCCCTAGGTATGGGTGGAGATTAGGTTACCCTAGGTATGGGTGGAGGTGATCCCCCTCAAACTAGGAACTGATGAAATAGCATGAAAAATCGGTGATGGGTTTGATAAAGTGGTAGGAAATGAAAAAAGAGGTAAGGTGAAGGTATAGAAAATAGTGATATCAGTGTGGGTGATATGTGGGGAATCCAAACGCACGTACATGGTAAAAATGTGACAAATCACTATGTTGAAGAGCTTAAAAACTCTACATTATCAAAGGTTGATAATTTATCAAAACAACGTTGATATAGTCTAGGTATTCAAGGTATAGAAAATTCTCCTAGAAACATAATGAGGTTAGGTGCAAGAATGGGCATAGGTTTGTTAAGAAGCACCAAAATGTTTATTCGGTGGAGATAAACATCATGGCATAAGGAAAGGAAAGGTTGTTATAATAAATAACATGAGTCATCATCACAGGGTATAATGAGTAAGTGAATTCACGTGTAAAATGGGTGAGTTCGGTAGGTAAGGTCATTGGTAAGGCCGAGGTGTAGGAGAAAATGTGCCCCTATGTATAATTAGGGAGGTGACAAGGCTGGTAGGTGATGTAGGGTTGTGGTAGCAAGAAAATGGCATCTTGTAGAAATTTTTTTGGGAAAATTAGGCAGAATTGGTTTAGGTAGGGTGGTTGCCACCGGTTGAAGGAATATATTCCGGTAAGGTTGATCGACGTTGGTCACCGAGGGCCTAACCAAACTAACATCGGTCACCTAATCAATGGGTTAAAATTAAAAACTCGTGTGGAAAAGGTTGATTTGAGAATTTTGACTTTATTGAAAGTGGCAGAGAGAGATAGTATATTCACGAGGAAAATGATAGAGAGACTGAGTGAGGTGATTTGGTGAGAAGTTATTGGTTTTAGGAGTGGATTTTTTGGGCCCACAACATCTACCTAATCGAGTTGATTGCTTGATAGCTGGGAGGTTGATTTAGACATGGAAAAGGAAGGAGAGGGCTCGAAAAGGAGGTCATGCTCGATTCCAAAGATCCCACCAAATATGTTGCATCGAGTAGAGGTAGGACTCGAGATCCATTTTTTCTTTTAGTGAAGAATAAGGTATAATAAATTAAAATTTGGTTGTTGAAATATGATTGGAATTGTGGTTAAAATTGGGTGAAATTGGGTATGGGGAGGGTGAATCTAGTTTAATTAGGGTCACAAATGCATCTAGAGGCCAGTTAGGGGCATTGGGGTGGGTAGTTTAGGTTTTTAATGTTTTTTTTTTTAAATTGGGGATGTGGGGGTTCATCCTGGGACAAACCAATAATTGACATTGGTCGAGTATTGGTAGGCTAACTAGTGTCGGTAGGTGAGAAGGGGATCGGGTCATGGTGACCAATTCCACTCCTATGAAAATTGAGTAAGGTAGAAAAAATGTTAGTTGGAGAGGTTAAAATTTAAGGGAAGGGTGGGTAGGGGTATCCAAGGTAGGAATGGGTGGGTTTAGGCCGTAATGTGATGGGTAGGAAGAAATGAGAAGGTGTAGGGACATATCAAAGGTATAGGTCAATAGTGTAGGATGGGTGTAAGATGGATGAGGTAAGTTAGGTCAATAGGTGAAGGGGGAAATAAATGAAACATAGAGGTGGGAAAGAAGATAGAAGGAAAGGAAAATAGTGTAAAGAAGATAGGTCGTAGGGTAAAAATGGTAAGGCAAGGTAGAATGTAGATCTAGGTAGGCAAGGGTAAATGATTAACTGGTGTGAATGTTGATGATGTAGGAACAACAATAGATGATGATGAGAGATAGAATGCAACCCCTATTAGTGCAGATGAGACCAAGTGTCACAGAGGATAAGTGGGATCACATGAGGGATGTTGGGTTGGGTGGGGTTAGGTGGTATAGGAGGATAGTTTGAGATCATAGCATGATGGTCTCCCTCATCGATAGATGGGACCTGACGACCAACACATTCCATCTACCTATAGGAGAGATGACTATCACCTTGGAGGATGTATAATGGATTCTAAGACTACATATTATTGGGGAGCCACTATATCAGATCACTTCAGATGATTTTTTTGAGCCTATGGTTACAATTTTTGGAGAGGTCATGGTTTATTTGTCATATCATAGTGAGATCTTTAGCTATAGGGAGATGTATGTCATACATCCACATGAGAATAGATTAGTAATGCTAATAATGGTGGGGATTTATTGTTATGTGCTCCCGAGACTCAAATGGTGGGAGGTTTCTCACGCCGGAAAAGTGACAAGTGAGCATGGGAATCTACAGTAACTCTTCCGCGTGCACCGACCTCCCGAGGTCCCGTTGAGACAGCCGGTGGGAATGGAATATTCATGGGATGCAGATGTACTAGTTAGGAAATCTAATGTCTTCGACACACACTAGTGGAATTTGTGAATCTAAGGCAAAGAAGGCCCTTCTAACTCCGGATCGGTGTGATAGATCGATTGGCAAGGATGACTCGCTCAAGGCTCCAATCAATATCGAGATCTGCATGATTCGATCTATGGGTTATGGAATACGTGGAAATGACCGGGATAGTTTCGTATGTCTCCGATAAGGTCATATGGTGGATGGTGGAAACAATTGACTCTACGATGATTCTCTGGCCTAGTCCAGAATTCTCTAGCTTCGTTAGCCGCTATATCTAGTAAGGAAAATTGTTCGATGATGATGGGTGGAAGTGGAGTGGATTGGAATACTAGTGTGCGTAGGCCAATGTTTATATCTGATTGAATTATGGATTCGTTAGGCTGTGGGACTTGTGGGTCACAACCGTAGACTCTTGGTTGTTGTGGTTCTCGTTATGCTCATATATAAATCAAGTCCCGATTTCTAGTATCTAATTATCATATGCTTTCTCAGCTTCTATGTTTAGGACAAACAACTATGTGATTTTCTCATAATATCTCACAGGTGTTCGTGTAACCTGGATCCTTAAACTAGTATCTATGTCTATGAGAGTGTCTCCTGTGCCTGGCTGTGGGACCAAAGGATCACAACCAAAGGTTTGTTCTCTTTCGAACCCTTCTACAAATATGCGAATTTTTTTAGGGTAATCTGTAGTTTGGCTGATTTGACCAAAACGTGTGTGCTTGGTCATCTTCTATATTTAACCCTCTCAACTGAGAACTGATCAGTTGTAAATCTGTTGTTGTTTGGAAGACTTGTATTTTGAGATTTTGGTCTATGTCAACTATTGCTATGACGAGGTTTAGTTGAGGCGCGATTGGCTCAAATATGTATTCACCGGGCTCCTGAGGTCCCGTGATTGTCATACAAAATAAAATGTAAATCTAACTGTAATAAAGCAAATTCTAACTACATGGAGTAAAACTAAAACATATATAACTTCTATTTTTATATTTTAACTTTATGAGAAGAAAAGCAGCTATTTTAGGTATATCTAGAAATAACAACTCGAATAATAATTTAAAAACAAACAAAATAACCGAGTGTAGTTATTTGCTGTCATGTAATTTGTAGATTTATCCTAAACAAAAGAAATAGTTCATCTATCTCGCAAGATTCTCGATCCTACCTCGTAAGTGAGGAGTGAATCATAATTTCTCGAAACTATCAATCCTCACACTTCCCCGCAATATCGAAAATAGAAATTTACTAAAATGAAGCAATTAACTATTTTATTTGATATGATTCTAACTAGAACTTTGAAAGCTAGAACCTGGATTCCGCAGAACAGTGGCGAATCCGATGGTGTGTGTGATCTTGTCCCCTCAGTATGATCTCCTCATTCTTTCGTGTTCACATGGATCCAGAAAAGCGTGTAATGCCAGCATCAACAGAAATAGATATTGGGACAAGGACGGCTCAGAATGCAGACTGAAAATGTGAGTAGGAGAGGGATAGCGCAAGAGTACAGAGCTTGGCTTATGTAATTCCTAGCGGGATTTTACTGCGAGTCACGCAACATAAAGCAACCAGAACCTTGAATATACCCTATTTGAAGAGCAAAACCTGCAACTTTAATGGCTTCCTAAGCTATTCTACTTCAATGGAATGGGTAAAACAACAACACTATTTGCACAAGCTGGATATGTGGCTTACCAATAGCTGGACAATACTAAATAAGCATGCAAAGGATTAAAACTATGGCTCTAAACAGAACAAAAGACTGAACTATGAAAATGAGAGCTTGAAAGTGAATGAGGGGCAGACCTGGCAGACAACACTTGCACAAGGTGGATATGTGGCTTACCAACAGCTGCACAATACTAACTAAGCCTGCAAATGAACTTGAAACTATGGCCTCTAAGCAAAATGAAAGACTGAACTATGGAAAATGAGAGGATGAGAGCAAAAGATCAGGCCCATTTGTTTGTGCACAAACCATTTATTTATAGGATTCATACACCCAAAGATCAAAACCAAACTGAACTCTAAAAACCATAAACAATGGCCAAACACTATTCCAGGGGACCAAAAACATAAATGCATGCCCAAGTCAGCAAGGAAAGCTGGTGAAACGTTGATATTTTACGTGAGTCGCATCAAAACACTTTCTGGAAAATGCGCCTGAGCAGGCGGGACCGCCGCCGCCTTTAAAGCCGGGTGGCGGTTTTTTCACATCAAGATCAAAAGGCCAAGGAAAGAGGGAAAAAGGGGAAAACAAAGGGCATGGGGGCTAAGTGGGGCATGCGGGATGTTAACGCATACTTTGAGGGCTTTTCTAGATCCCGAACACCTTGCGAAGAGACCTATATCATCATTGGGGAGCTTGTTACACTGTTCCAGAAGTACAGTACCTTACAACTTTGGGTACATACATATTGCCCCCTCGAGAAGCATTTTAGCCATGAAGAGGCATAAAATGGTGGGTCCGAGTATGGCAGTCCCGAAATGGGAAGTTTGGAAGTTATACCTTACACGTCCATGTGTTGAAATGACGCCATCCAAAATTCCCGCTACCTGCAAAATGAAAAGAGAACTCAAGTGCAGATAGATACAATAGTTTGGAAAATAAATGCTAAAATAATAGGGAATGAGAACGTACCATTCACATGGGGATAGGGACTTACCTCCATCAGCACTCCAAACCTGTGAAAAAGTCTTTTAAAACGAATCAGGGTGCTATATATATGAAAGTGGGCCCATTTTCCTATTCATTTGCGCGAGTTGATTTGATTGTTTTTGAGCTCTGGGACCCACGGTGATGGTTTCTTGCATGAGTAGAGTCAAAACGTCCGTAGCGAGATCGTGATCATGCCTCCACGTGTGGAACACCGCCCCGCTAGATCACAGGTTGGTTTTCTTTAATTTTGTGTTTTTCCCCCCTTAAATTTGAAATGCTAAATTTGTTGTAATGGGGGGGTCATTTTTGAAAATGTTAGTGTTAAAAGGTCCATCTAGGGGGGGTGCCTACTGGGTAGGCTCCATTTTTAGGTTAAATGGTCTTTTTTTGCTTGTTTTTAGGATTTTTAGATTAAAAACCCGTGTGGGTTTTCGGACCATGACCGCCGCCCTGGCCAGGGCGGGCGGTTCATACATGACCGCCGCCTTTTAAGGCGGTGGTTTCAAAAAAACCACCTCCCTACTCAGTAGTGGTTTTTCACGAATGCAAAAGGAACTTATACGTGAGATTGCACTTGTATTTTTAGCCTTTCTACGTGTTTTTATGACTCTCTCGATGTTGTTCGGATATTAACTTGCTCTGTTTTGTGTGTTTTTGGGTGTATGCAGGCGAGAGAGGAGTACATTAGATGGAGCAGAGAGAGAGAGTGTGATTGGCTCTCAGGGGTACTGGATGTTCTCTCACAGGACGAGGAGGACACACTACAGAGCGGCATATTGCGTATATCACGTGTGCCCCACGTTACACCATCTAGTCACATCCTTTGTGACCTATTTTCTTATTGGGATGTAGATCGGAACACCTTCCGACTGCCAGGGGTCCGTGGTGAGTGGACCATCACCTTAGAGGATGTCTACCGCATTCTGGGGGTCCCGATCATCGGGAGGTGACTTACACTAGAGACAAAGAGTCCCGGCACAGATGCACACAAAGGGCAAGCATATATGGGAGATGCAGTCATCTCCATGGGGTCAAAGAAGGGGGTGAGAGTTCAATCCATTCCTTCTTTTCCTATCCCCATATTTCGACAGGCCATCATGGGGATCCTTGCCTCGAGATTGATCGGGGACAAGGGAGGTGACACACTGTTATATATCTGGGCCCCCATCATTACACAGATAGAGGGGCATGGCCGGATATATGCCTGGGGTGCAGATATTCTGGGGACCACCTACCATGATCTATATAGGGTGGTCCATTTACAGGGACAGTCATTGAGCCACCCAACTCTAGTCATGAGTTGGGTGTATGAGCATTTTGTCCCTTATGGCAGGGGTGTGGAGGTGGCAGATCCTGGGGCTGTGAGGGCAGCCAGATGGATGGACATGTCGGTGCTCAGAGCACCTCATCAGCCAGTTGCCTCCCTTACTACTACAGATATGGAGGCGATGCCGTACCGGCTTATGGCCGCATATGGGGCGAGGAGACTCTTACCCTGATCTCCTGCTCCACCACAGGGCAGCTTATTGATCGAGTGGGACGAGTGGAGGTACATCCCTTCGGCCGGGTTCCTCAGCAGTTTGGTCTTCCATACGTGGGTATGCTTCCCCCAGTGGCACCAGTTTACAGATCAGTTCGTGAGGCCAGAGGGGGGCCTAGAGGCCGAGGTTGGACAGTGATTACTCCTGGCATTCCTATTGCAGCCAGGAGGATAGTTCGCGCTGCTAGAGGGAGAGCCGGTGCGCCTCGGCACCTTTGCTTCAGATTGCTGCGGGTCCTGCTCATAGCAGCGATGACCCCATAGATATTGACTCCGACTCCGAGGAGTTTTCAGAGGGAGGGACAGAGGAGGAGACCGAGGACAGCGATCCTGAGTGGCATGACACTCAGGATATTATGCAGGCAGAGAGGGCTGAGCAGAGCGCAGAGAAGGACACTCTAGTTTCAGAGGAGCCACTCTCTCAGGGCCATGGTGGAGAGGATGAGTCAGTTGTAGGGCGACATGTTGCCCCTGCCACAGGAGCAGCCCCTCAGTCGGCAGCGGCATCCGCGGCAGGTGCCGGTCCCAGCGACCCATCTTGGATGCCTGGGGATCCGAGTAAGTTACCCTTTCTCCCTTTTAATGTTTATTTGTAGGCTCTCCTTAGTTGCTATTGTTGTATCTTTTAGCCTCTTGCTTGGTTTCTAATTTGTTTTTCTCCTTTGTTTGTAGAGACTATTGACGAGTGGCGGGATTTGATCCGCAGGGTATGTACCGATTCCCTGATGATCCCCATGGATAGGACCCGTGCGGAGCTATCCGTAGATGCCGGGGAGCCCTCAGCAGCTGGTAGGCATACTGATGTCTTCGCTCCCATTTGGCACGTGGCCAGGATGGTGTCGACCCTCCGTACAGAGTTAGCGGGCTACAGGATGGCTGAGCACCTCATGAGGAGCCATTCTCGTGGTGAGACCGCGGCTACCCCTCGACCCCGAGCCCTCCGTACATCATGAGCAGCGCGGCATAACCGAGTCCTAGGCGTGGCGTGCACCTTCGAGGGGGGTTACGTAGGGACCGAGAGGCCTCTTGGCCCTCATGTACTTTGTATTACATATATTCTTTGTATATCACGGGCTCTTTGAGTGTTTTGACCATGCTTAGAGCATGATGGCATTGTATATAAACATTGATTATTTATATATATGCATTCGTTTTTGGATCAAAAGCTTGGCACTCATGTTTTCCTTTCTATTTCTAGTTTCCTTGTGTATACTACGATGTATGTTTATATGCTTTTTAGAATGTATGCAATGGAGAACAGATGATGCAAATGTTTGCTTTCTTTTTGTGTTTCATGATGCTGATACATGATATTGCAGATATATTGTGATTTTGAATCTTAGCTTCTGTGAGCAATTTGGATACCTCATGTTTGTTTTGCAAAGTGATGAATATAACCAGTATGATGAACAGATTAAATTGCCCCATTCCTAACTCCACGCAACTAGTAAGATGCGAGGGCTCATCACCGAGAGTCAAGAAGGGCGCAAGTTATGAGGTGTAGCTGAAATGATAGTGATGAAAGACAGACAAAGCTTTGGCGGAACCAAATTGGAAGCTACAAGCTTACTCTACCCGAATGAATTCATAGTTTAGAATGCACTTGTTTTGCGGTTTATCCAGACTTAGACCCGTAGATGGCCACATAGTAGACAAGATCTGGGTTTTTAGGATTTTAATTCTTTTGGAATTTTGAACATCTGATTCATCCGTTTTGGACTCAAAGTTTGAATTGTTTGTTTGTGACCTTTAACGCTTGCTTTGTCAAGAGGACCCCCTGTACTTTGCCCCATGCTACTAGTAAGAAGCGTGGGTTTATCACCGTGGGCAAGGCATAGGTGAGTAAGGGCATTTCCATCCTTTCCCAACCCTACGTCACTAGTAAGAGATGCAAGCTCATCACCGAAGGTTGGTGGGGCAAGGAAATGTGTAAAATTAAAATTTTCTGTTTAATCAGTTGTTGACTTGCTTATTTGAGTAAAATGTCAGTATGTGCTTATTTCCAAAGAGACGTATATATGGGATAGATGTGACACCATGAAGCTTCTAGAACAGACCATAGGCAAGACACCTATCCTAAGAAGAAATCAAAGTGAGAATAAACTTGCAGATCTTGGTATGGTTACCGTTAAGACTTTGTCATGTTTGACTTTATTTGATAAAAGATTCCGAGATGATTCGATGATATATGAAGATGGAGAGGTATGATTAAAGAGCTTTATGCCAACAACATCATGAGTTTGTAATGAATTGCTTTGAGAATAGATTCCTTGATCACAATTTATGTAAGAAACAAGTGGACAAAATGATCTTAATCTATATGAAGATGTAATGTAGATAATTATACAAGTAGTGCTAGTTGCTTATGCGTAGAACCGCTTGAGGTGCAGGGAATTGACTGTTTCACCAAATTCCTCACCTTCTAGCATACATAAGAGGTAAGCACCATTTCCATAGTCCTTCATGACTTGGTATGGGCCCAACCATTTGGGCCGGAATTTCCTTCCTTCGCCGGTCTTCTTGTCGATCCGGTTGTCTAGCCTTAGAACTAGATCACCTTCATATATGTCGCATTCATAGACCTTCTTGTTATACTGCCGGCACATTCGGTCAAAGATAAGCTCAATGTCGCTACTCAAATCTAACCTAGTTTCATCTAGGCTTTCTAGTTAGGAAAGACGTGCTTCTCTCATAAGCGTCTTCATCCGTAATCCTCAGTAGTGAAATGCGAGACTCGGTATTTCGACCTCAAGCGGGAGAACTGCTTCGCCCCCAATACTAGCGAGAAAGGAGTTTCTCCCATTGGTGTTCTTATTGAGGTTCGTGGGCCCACAAGGCTGGATATAACTTCAAATGCCAATCTCGCTTGTTTTCTTTTACCGCTTTAAGGAGAATGGCTTTCAGCGTCTTGTTTGTCGCTTCAGCCTATCTGTTGGCTTGAGGGTAATACAAGGAAGCCGTGTGATGGCTTATCTTAAATTTATTGCATAGTTCGCAAACCTCTTCATTTTAAAGAAGTTCCATTATCGAGATAATGATTTGTGGGATACCGTACTTGCAAATGATTTGGTTCAAAATGAACTTAGCGATCACGTAACTAGGTATAGTAGTAGAGAGAGGCATGGCCTCCACCATTTGGTAAAATATTCAAAGGGCGTGATTATAAAATTATGGCCATCTCAGGATGAGGGAGAGAATTTCCTATTAAGTCTAGACCCCATGTAGAAAAGGGCCATGGAGTAGCGATTGGTCAGAGAGCTTGTGCTTTGGCATGGATCTCATGGGAGAATTCTTGGCACTTACGACACTGAGTGCAAACTCTATCACGTCATGTTCTAGAGTGGGCCGAAATAGCCCATTCGATGTATTTTTCGAGCAAGTGGTGGCATGGCCACCAAGTGGCCTCCACATATTCCGCCAGAGATTCATGGAGAATCTTCTTGATTCCTCCGTGTCGACACATCTTAGGAGCATTCCATCGAATGCTTTTCGATAGAGCACTTGCTCTATAATGACGTATTTAGCTACATTATGCGTAACCGCCTTCTTTGTTGTGGTGTAACTCCTTCTCGGGTACATATGGTCCATGATATAATTAATGATATCAGTGTACCAAAGACACTCGAGATGAGGGTCAAGCTTTCGATGTAGTATACGCACTCATCTGAAAGTCTAAATCTACTAAATCACCTCCGTCTAATGGGTTGTCACTAACCAACTCCGTGATGATTTCCCTTTAACCAACTTCTGATTTACAAATGTTAATTCGAATTCTCCCATTAAGGTTATAAAACGTCCAGCCTTTTTAGACAATGACCCTTGTGTGAGGAAAGTCCGTAAATGGTCCGTTTTTACCATGACCTTCATTTCTTGATTCAGCATATAATGTCTTATGCGTTTAGTAGAAAAAGACTATGGCAAGGCATTCTCGTTTTGCCTGTGTATAGTGTGTTTCATAGTCGAGAAACATTCGGCTGATGAAATAAATCACGCGTTCTCTCTTGTTATCGTCTTCTTGGGCCAACATACAGGCCAGCGAGACATTGGTAGCTCGTGAATATAGAATCAACGAGCGATCTAGCTTAGGTGGCATTAGCGTAGGTGGTGATAAAGGAAACGCTTAACTCGCATCAAAGGCTTCGTTACAGTCTTTGGTCCAATCAATGCTATAGTCTTTCTTGAGTAAATTGTTGATTAGATGAACGGCGAAGCTTAAGTCCGGATGAATCTTCGATTGCACCCAATTTTCCGAGAAATGATCTCGATTCCGATTCATTCAAGGTGGAACCATTTCGAGGATAGCCCAAATTTTGGTCAATCAACATCTATCCTCGTGATGATATGATATAACCTAGGAGCTTCCTCCCATTACACCAAAGACGCATTTCTCTCGGGTTTAGCGTGACTCCGTATTCTATTAGACGTGAAAGAATGACGCGGAGTACTTCGGGATGGTCACAACGCTTCTTGGCTTTAGCCAATAAGTCATCTACATAAGATTCCATGATTTTATGAATTAGATCGTGAAATATGTATGTCATGGCCCGCTGGTACGTAGCACCGGCGTTCTTGAGACCGAATGGCATAACAACGTAGCAATAGGTTCCCCAAGGAGTTATAAACATGGTTTTAGCTTGATCTTGCTCAGATATTCTGATTTGATTGTATCCCGAGAATCCATCCATGAGAGACAAAAGTTCAAAACCAGCTGTTGCATCAACAATAACATCTATGGATGGTAATGGGAAGTCATCCTTAGGACATGCTTTGTTGATATCTCGAAAATCTATGCAGATGCGTATCTTTCCATTCTTCTTGAGAACGGGAACGATGTTAGATACCCATTGGGAGTAGTCGACTGGCTTGATGAATCCTACCTGAAGGAGTTTTATTACCTCCTCTTTACCATGAGAGCTACTTTGGGCTTCATGGGTCTTGATTTTTGTTTAATTGGCTTTGCATCTGATTTAGTGACGAGGTTGTGCACCGCAATGTGGGGTGTGACTCCTGTCATCTCCTTATAATTAAATGCAAATGCCTTCTGATGTTCTTTGAGGATCTGAGTATGTATTTCTACTTCTTCTGGGGTTAACGAAGAACCTAGTTTCAATATTCTCGGTTCATCTTCTGTCCCGATGTTGACATCGATTGTCTCTTCGATCAAAGAGGTGTTACCCTCTTCGAACTCAGGTGGTGCTAGAGGTAAATCCAAATCATCCCCATTTTCTACTGCGTATATGCTAGGTTCCATTTGTGAGGGGAGATCCATCATGGGATTCCCGAAATAGGAAGACGAATGTGGAATTAAGGACAAATCTAGCATATGATAGGAGAGATGTAATGCCGCATAGGCGTTTAAGTAATCCAAGGTAGCCACATCACTATCAATATGGTCTAAGACGGTAGATTTACTTTCGCTTGAAAGGGGATTTGTCGTTATTTTTATCAATGGTTCATCATGAATGGACACCGTGAACTGGGTGTCTTCTAACTCATTACTTGGAGTAAAACGTGATGCTGAAGTTGCTATTGAATCGGCGAGAAGATTTTTCTCTCGTGGGATTGCTTCAATGGATATGAAGTTAAATGCCTTGCTTAAATTTAATACAACTTCTTTGTAAAGCTGCAAGTGTTCGACTTTAGTTTCATATACTTCAGAAACTTGATTTGCCACTAATTGCGAGTCTCCTAAGACTCTGATGTCATCAACACCAATTCTTTTGCTAAGGTGAGGCCAAGGAGGAGGGCTTCGTACTCAAACCGTTGTTTGTGCATTCAAAATTTAACTTAAAGGTGAATGGGAGGACCTTCTCCTCGGGCGAAGTAAGAATTATACCTGCCCCCGCTCCGTAACGGCATTTAGCTCCGTCGAAATGGAGAGTCCAATACCTAGTCGGGAGTATAGATGTTGGGGTATCTCACAGCTTGCACACTCTACTTCTACCATACAGAGGTCCTCTGCTGGAAGGGAACCAACACCTAGGGAATATCCTATACCTACTGAATCAAATGGTAAGAACATTGGTGAATCTTGTTCTATTAACTCAATGATTTTTGCAGTAGTCCCTAATGATACCATTTCTTTAGCTTTATCGTTAGGGGTTGGGGTTGTTTTGGCTATGCTGATAGCTTCAAGATCCATTGTAGGTACCAACTTCTCCTCTGGTTTTGGGTTAGTAGGTTTATTAAGTTGGTTTGTTGGAAGTTCAAATTCTGAGTGTACACCTGGTCTTTTCTTTAAATCAGCTAGGTGCAAATCGAAAGGTTTTGGATCACCTTTGGCTACAAATACCTTTCCTAGATGCAAGAATCTTACTTCTTGAAATAACGTAGAAGGGATTGCCTTCATTCGGTGTATCCATGGTCGGCCGAGTATCATATTATAATTAGTTTCCCGATCTATAATATAAAACTCAGTTAGGATTGTTTTGGGTCCTAAGGTGACCGGCAATATTATAGTTCCTATCGAAGTGGCTTTAAGGCTATCATAGCCTCTCAATGTATTTCGAGTGGTGGAACAGTTTGTTTCCCCATATCCTAGTTTTTGGAGGAAAGAGAAAGGGACTATGTTAACTACGGCCCCATCATCAACCATTTCCCATTTTACATAGTTATTATAAACCCATACTTGTAAGTGTAAGGCTGGATCACCTCGGCATGCGATCTCAGCATCTGTGGGCATTTTACTTATTTCGAATATGAATTTGACATCCTTATCCGGCTGCCCCGGAGGGTGGATATCAAAATCTACGTGATTTACTTGTGTTTCAGGAGGTGGAGTGATATTAATTAGATGACCTAGACCTAATGCTTCTAAAAGAGCAGCTCTGTGAGGAGGAGAGTTCTTTAGTAAATCTAAAAATGAGATGTGCGAGAAGGTCTTTGTTAGGTCACTAATTAAATCATAGGCACCGATGGGTTTTTCTACTATCTGCTGACTCTTATCTGTTTCTGGCAGATGACTTGGGATTGGTTGAGAGAAATACTCTCGTGTTCTTGTTATAGCTTTGATAGGTAGCTCAGCGTCTAGCTCTACCAAACTGACTATCTTGGGTCTCGGTTGACTTCCCAACTGTGGCACAACTGATGGATTTAGTGAAGTCGAGGCTTCGTGATCATTGTTTCCCAGTATTGCACCCTTGTTCGTCCCAGTTGGATTTAGTCTATTATTATCATGATTTGGGAGTGGATCATTAAAGATCTTGAGGGGAGCATTTTGAGGGGAAACTGCTCCTGCTAGCGTGTTTGGTGGTGATGACACGGATCTACCAAAAACAAATCTGTGAAGAACTGTCTTTGTTCTTCTGGTAAATGTTGCATGAATTTATTGTAGTCACGACACGTTCTAGTATCATGACCCCGAATTTTGTGGAAACCACAATAAGAATTGGGATTGTAATTCCTGTTTTGTTGGTTTGGTGTATATTGTGGCCTAAAATTCTGATCAAACTGTTGCCTATTAGGATTAAAATTTTGCATTTGTTGTTTCTGGCTTTGGTTTTGATAACCAAATGAGTTTTGTCTTGGCCCTTGTATAGGATTTCACCATTGTTGTTGTTGTTGTTGTTGTTGTGGATGGTTAAAATCCACTGTATTGATTGTCGAGGTAAAGTTATTGTTTCGTTGGTTGTTTGTTTGTGATGGAGTATTGACAACATTTACCTTCTTGGGCTGGTCGGTTACTCCATCCGTTGTTACACCCCGATTTTTGTTAAGGATTTTGGGTCCTTGATTAACGTTTGTGGTAGTGGGATAATTTGTAGCATTCTGATTGGGGGTGATTAACCTCCCGTTTGCACCATATGTTTTACGGCCACTATCTATCGCTGCTTGGTCTATTCGAAGAGCGCTCTCAAGTACTTCATCATAAGTTCTTAGTGGGAACTTCTGGACTTCTTCCTTCACCTCTTTGCTGAGAGAATGAAGGAATAAATCACATAGTTCCATCTGATCCATGTTTGGAGCACTTGCCGAGGAATAAAGGACTGTACGCCACCTTTAGATGAAATGGGTGACAAATTCATTGTGTTCTTGTTTGATGTGCAAGAATTCCCTGATTCCTGTTCTCAATAGTTTGTTCATGTCAAATGCCTTAATGAATTCTGATACGAGCTATTTAAATGAATGGATGGAGGCCTCAGGTATTCTATAATACCAGTCGAGAGCAATGCCTTCCAAGGTTTTAGGGAATATTTTAGAAACAACCCCATCCTAAGGGAGTAATTCTCGTATGGCTGTAGCGTAAGCCTTGATATGCGCATTTGGATCTCCCTCACCTTTGAACTTGGGTAAATCGGGAAGGGGTCTTGGAAGCATGATGCTTCGTATGGCGAAATCTAAGGGCTCTTTTAAATATTCTGAGTAAGTCCCTATCGCATATGTTTCAACCATTGATGGTGGTTGCTGAGGGAGTGGTGGTGGGATGGGTTGTTGATATGGCGCAGCGTATGCATTGGCAGGGGCATAGGGAAGTCCCTGTGTTTGAGAAAAAATGCCGGGAGAGGAGAACATATCTCCTTGTGGTGATTTGGAGTACATGTTTAAGTATGACGGGATATTGTCTAGTAATGGATTGTTTGATACTAGACCGGGAGGAATAGTGTTAGAGATGATGGGCCTTGTTGGCATTTGTTGTGGATAGTGAGGCGGCATGCCTAACGTGCCTACTCCTGTGAGGAGATCTACTTGGCCAGGGTGGTATGGAGGGTTGGAACTTCCTGCTTGAATGAACGGAGAATTTTGACTTGCTTGAGCAAGTTCTAACCCTCTCACTTTTTCTACTAACGTTGAAATGACTTCATTTGGTGAAGTCATGGTGCTTTTCCTGAGCGGCGTTTGTTGTATACCCTGGTGTTGTATAGGCATGTGATATCCTGTCATGAACTGATCGCTATCTTGCCAAGTTTCTCCGAGAGTATTTCCTATATGCAGTGGCATAGAGGTATTTTCTTGAAAAGAGACCTCGGGTTGTATTTGTAAACCTCCTATAGGTGGGTACATACCCCGAGAATGTTGTTCACTCCTAGGATAACGTATTGACCGTTCATCATCTAAGACCAGATATGGGTCTGATTGTCTACTAATTTGTGGTCTAAGTAGCATCTGAGGAGATGAACCAGATTCTCCGGTAAACGTCATATTGTTTGAGCCCGAAGGCTCTGTTTGTTGCATTTGAGGAGGTTGATCTAACTCCCCCATTTGAAAAGATGAGTTATATCTGTTTCTTGGGGTTTGTGTTGACAACTGATTAGTTGAATAGTTGTCACCCCATACTGAGAGTGAGGGTGATGATTGTCTATTCAGTTGGGCATAGTATGCCTCAAGACCCAAGAGGGGTCTGCCATATTCATCGAATCCCGACATATTCGGGGGTATATGAATACCCATAGAATAATGGGAAGGAATGAAGGTGATTTGTGAAAGAACACGTGATACTATGACTCCGAACGAGAAAGTAGGAAGTTTACGTCAGCTTCACTAATTTTGTTTGTTTCACGTCGGGTTCACCAATTTTGTACGCCGGAAAAGTGACAAGCGAGTGTGGGAATCTACAGGTAACTCTTCCGCGTACCTAACCTCCCGAGGTCATGCCGAGACAGCCGGTGGGAATGGAATATTCGTGGGATGTAGACAGACTAGTTAGGCAATCTAATGTCTTCGACACGCACTAGTGGAATTTGTGAATCTAAGGCAAAGAAGGCCCTTCTAACCTGGACTGGTGTGATAGATCGATCGGCAAGGATGACTACTCAAAGGCTCCAATCAATATCGAGCTCTGGCGTGATTCGATCTATGGGTTGTGGAATATGTGGGAAATGACCTGGGATAGTTTCGTGTATGTCTCCAGATAAGGTCATATGGTGGATGGTGGAAACAATTGACTCTACTGGACGATTCTCTGGCCTAGTCCAGAATTCTCTAGCTTCGTTAGCCACTATATCTAGTAAGGACAATTGTTCGATGATGATGGGTGGAAGTGGAGTGGATTGGAATACTAGTGTGCGTAGGCCAATGTTTATATCCGATTGACTTATGGATTCGTTAGGCTGTGGGACTTGTGGGTCACAACCGTAGACTCTTGGTTGTTGCGGTTCTATTATGGTCATATATGAAATCAAGTCCTGATTCCTAGTATCCAGTAATCATATGCTTTCTCAGCTTCTATGTTTAGGACCAACAACTGCGTGATTTTCTCAGAATATCTCACAGGTGTTTGTGCAACCTGGATCCTTAAACTAGTATCTATGTCTGTGAGAGTGTCTCTTGCGCCTGGCTGTGGGACCAAAGGATCACAACCAAAGGTTTGTTCTCTTTCGAACCCTTCTACAGTCATGTGAATGTTTGCCTAGGGTAATCTGTAGTTTGGTTGATTTGACCAAAACATGTGTGCTTGGTCGTCTTCTATATTTAACCCTCTCAACTGAGAACTGATCAGTTGTAAATCTTTGTTGTTTGGAAGACTTGTATTCTGAGATTTTGGTCTATGTCAACTATTGCTGTGACGAGGTTTGGTTGAGGCACGATTGGCTCAAATATGTATTCCCTGGGCTCCTGAGGTCCCGTGATTGTCATACAAAATAAAATGTAAATCTAACTGTAATAAAGCAAATTCTAACTACATGGAGTAAAACTAAAACATATATAACTTCTATTTTTGTATTTTAACTTTATGAGAAGAAAAGTAGCTATTTTAGGTATATCTAGAAATAACAACTGAATAACAATTTAAAAACAAACAAAATAACCGAGTGTAGTTATTTTCCTGTGCAATTTGTAGATTTATCCTAAACAAAAGAAATAGCTCATCTATCTGCAAGATTCTCGATCCTACCTCAGAAGTGAGGAGTGAATCATAGTTTCTCGGAAACTATCAATCCTCACAGCTTCCCTGGCAATATCGAGAATAGAAATTTACTAAAATGAAGCAATTAACTATTTTATTTGATATGATTCTAACTAGAACTTTGAAAGCTAGAACCTGGATTCCACAGAACAGTGGCGAATCCGATGGTGTGTGTGATCTTGTCCCCTCAGTATGATCTCCTCATTCTTTCATGTTCACGTGGATCCAGAAAAGCGTGTAATGCCAGCATCGACAGAAATAGATATTGGGACAAGGACGGCTCAGAATGCAGACTGAAAATGTGAGTAGGAGAGGGATAGCGCAAGAGTACAGAGCTTGGCTTATGCAATTCCTAGCGGGATTTTACTGCGAGTCACGCAACATAAAGCGACCAGAACCTTGAATCTACCCTGTTTGAAGAGCAAAACCTGCAACTTTAATGGCTTCCTAAGCTATTCTACTTCAATGGAATGGGTAAAACAACAACACTGTTTGCACAAGCTGGATATGTGGCTTACCAACAACTGGACAATACTAAATAAGCATGCAAAGGATTAAAGCTATGGCTCTAAACAGAACAAAAGACTAAACTATGAAAATGAGAGCTTGAAAGTGAATGAGGAGTAGACCTAGAAACAACACTTGCACAAGGTGGATATGTGGCTTACCAACAGTTGCACAATACTAACTAAACCTACAAATGAACTTGAAACTATGGCCTCTAAGCAAAATGAAAGAATGAACTATGGAAAATGAGAGGATGAGAGCAAAATATCAGGCCCCTTTGTTTGTGCACAAACCATTTATTTATAGGATTCATACACCCAAAGATCAAAACCAAACTGAACTCTAAAAACCATAAACAATGGCCAAACACTATTCCAGGGGACCAAAAACATAAATGCATGCCCAAGTCGGCAAGGAAAGCTGGTGAAACGTTGATATTTTACATGAGTCACGTCAAAACACTTTCTAGAAAAACACATGCAGGACCGCCGCTCTGAACAGGCGGCGGTTACAGGACCGCCGCCCTGATCAGGGTGGCGGTCACGAGACCGCCGCCCTGCAGGGCGGCGGTTTCATCACTGAAGATCAAAAGGCCAAGGAAAGAGGGAAAAAGGGGGAAAAAAAGGGGCTTGGGGGCTAAGCGGGGCATGCGGGATGTTAACACATACTCCGAGGGCTTTTTTGGATCCCGAACACCTTGTGAAGAGACCTGTATCATCATTGGGGAGCTTGTTACCTTTACACTGCTCCTACAGCAAAGACAAGACCTTACAATTTTGGGTACGTATAGTTTTCATGGGTACGATGGGAGTATTAGAGGATAATTTTGAGGATATGGTCTATTTTTCATGGGCACCAACTTTCCTAGTGTAGTTCTATAGGGAGATGTGGGCATATAGGAGGATTTGGTGGTTTGGTTTGTGTTGCACCTATCTTCTTCATTGTTAGGCCTATGAGCATATAGTATGTCTATGTCCACCAGAATTCCATGAGAAGATTGGTATAGATGGGTTTATAGAGCATGCTTTAGACGATGGCTACGATAGAGGTACATTCAAGGATGGATGTAGTATCACAAGATGTGACATATTACAGGTGTTTCCTGGATGACATATCAATAGCTGATATCTTTTGGACATCATATCTTGGCTACCCTTCATTTGGAGGTATGGTGGAGGAGTTGGATGGTATATAGATGGTGTGATGGATATAGGGATGTAGACCAGAGAGCATGCGATGATACCAATTGACCGGGTTAGATGACAATTCAGACTATGGAAAGATGTGCCTCCGCCCTTCCCATAGTACCACAGGCACGATGTGGAGAGACCATTATCTCCACCACATCCATTAGATCTATCAGGGGTAGATAAGTAGGTGGAATATATGAGGATATATGATGTAGGATATACAAATGGATATACGTAGTGATATATAGCCAAACTACATGTAACACCTCTGAGGCCAAGACAACCTCATTTGGCTATTGTTATTGTTGAGAGGGAAAAATTACATGGATAGGTGACTACATTATAGGGTTAGGTCATGACATTATAGTGGCACCTAGTAGTATATTAGGCACATGTGACTACCCTACAAGGACAATTAGAGGTGGTACAAGCACAAGTTGGAGATGGGGGGCAAGTTGCAACATTGCAGAGCCCAAGTTGTTGCATTATAGACACATGTGGGAACTTTATAGACAAAGTTCACGGAACACATGTATAGGCCGAGGTTGGGAAATCTTCTTACCCCTCATTCAGCTCCTAGGAAACATGATGGAGAATAGGTATAGGGACCAATTCCATCAGGACATGTAAAAGTACAGGGACTACTACCATAGGCACAGGGTCCACTACCTTAAGGAAAGAGACAGATAGAGATGCCACCACCTATGGTGATATCCATGGACTGATAAAAAGACGATTTGGAAAAGGACATGTATTATGAGGATAAAATTATAGATATTTGTATCCTTTTTGTCATCCATGTCACATATAGAGCCCAATAGACATCCAAAGGATGATACGGTTCACAAACCCATAGTGCTAGAAGTTCGGGAGCCACTAGTCTTATGGGCGGGGCCATCGAAGATGAGTAGTTCACATATATAGAGGTTAGGTGAGGAGGTAAGAGATATAAATAAAAGTGTCATGCTCTCCTAGAGATGAGTAGATGATGGAGATACTAGGTATTTTTTTAATTTTTACTTATACATACCGACCTTTGTACCAAGAGAAGAGATGTACATGAGAGTTTTTAGATACTTTAATTTATATACATATATATATAAATTGTGTTGAAATACAAAATTTACAAGTATATAGATGATGACATTGATATCTATTGTATGTTTTTTCATTTCTATTTTATTTTTATTATGGAAATTAGTTGTAGGCATGGTTGATGTGATGGTGTGGTTTAATTTCCAATGTATTGATATTATGGAAACTAGATGTGTAGGCATGGTTTGGTTTAATTTCCAAGTTATTGATGTTATGAAAACTAGATGATAGGCATGGTTTGGTTATGGTTGTATGATTTCATTTCATTTCCATTATATTGATGTCATGGAAACTAGATGATTTAAGCATGGGTGTAAAGTATGAGTTGATTAAATGGTTTAATTTCCAATGTATTGATGTTATGGAAACTAGATGATTAGGCATGGTTTGGTTGATGTTGTTGTGATATGAGATGATGTTTTTTTTATTTCCAAGGTACTTTTTAATGGAAACTATTGGTATTATGGAAAGTAAATGATGAGGTGTATGGGTGATGTATGGTTTGTTTTTGGGTTAATTTCCAAGGTACTTTTTTTATGCAAACTAACTAAATAGGTTATTTTATGGGGGAAAATTGTGGGAAATTGTGGAAAATGGTGGAGCATGGTGGCTGAGATAACATTCAAAGACTCCATGTCATCAAAATGCTTCCTACATAGCCCCTCGGCAGATGTAGTTCTCCTATAAACAAGGGAAGAATGATATTGGGCTAGGTAAGTTGAGTAGATATGTTAGATAGGTAAATTGGTTGGGTAAGGCATGTTTGAAAATATGTAAGGTCGAATGTTGAATAGGTAATAGGCAAGGTGAATTAGGTGTAGGCATAGATGAAGGTGTTATGGTTGATTCAATTTTGATGGTCTTGTCCTGTTGAAGAAACAAAAAGTAGGTAGAGGTGAACCGAAAGGAAGCGAAATGCTCCATAGTTGGCAAGAACCAATTGTCATACCCCTAGACTTATTGAACATAAGTCACTAGATACATTGCATGAGTGATGGGTCTAGAGTTGAAAGAAGTTGTGTGATCATAATGTGTAGAATACACATGTCCCTTGAGTTGATTTATATGATAATAAACAGAAGATAAAGTGGAAGAGTTCATTAAGTGTAACCTTTTTTTGCGAAAACATGCCCCTTTTCCAAGCTACCCAAAATAAGAATAGGCAAATCCATGACCAAAATTTGATACTTTTCTTGACTTTTTATTTTTGTTTTTATTTTTATTTTTGTATGTATAGAATGATCAATGTGGGAAGTATATATGGGGATGAATAATAGAGTCTCCTTGAGGTATTCATGAAGCTAATTGATGTGGGAAGCTCCAAGATAATTTTTTCTTTAGAAAAAAACAGGTTAGTCTTCTTCTTGGATAGACTAAGTACAACAGGTGGCTAGATTTTTATAGCTGTCCTTCGAGGGAGTAGTCTACTTATAAAAACAAGAGGGAGAGATAGTTTTCCTTTTGAGGGAATCGTCTATTTGCAAGAAGTTTGAATAAAAGAGTAAATTTTCAGTTATCCCATATATTTTTTTACTTTTATTTTGAAATTTTAGCCATGGAAAATACTATAGAGGAAGGAGTTATTTTTATGAAGGTAGACCCATAGCATGAAAATGCTATCTATGAAAAAAGGGTTTCAAGTAAAAATACCATAGGATTTCATCCTAAACAGGACAAAAGTATCCATAATAACCATACCATGAGTAGAGCCATGGTACCCATATTAAATACAAGGTTTAATGGTGACGAATAATCACACAATTCTAGTTTAGTCATTGGTCCTTAAAAGAGGTAGGTGGAAGGAGAGGTTCTCTAAAAAACAAGTATATAAATGACAAAGTGATCTAGTACTTTATTCAACAATAGAATATTCGAATATGCAAGGCATTAAGAGGCTCAGTTTGGGTTTAACCTCAAGAGAAGACAAAATATAAGTTCATGATCCATACGTATGGGTGACAATATAAGGTCCAACCTAATTGGGAGAAAAATTGTTGCATTTACTTTTCTTTGCTTTGGTTACATGTTGGTTTTCCTTTAGGAAAAGGTCGTCAATCTTGAAGGTTCGTTCTTGAAAATGTTTTTCATAGGAAAGATTGATACGTTTTTGGTAGATTTGAATATGTTCTAGAGCATTTAGATAGAATTCATCCAATAGATCAAGTTTTGCTAAACATTCTTGGAATAAATCATCATTAGAGAGCATATATTTGAGTGATATACGAAGAGATGGAATTTGGACTTCGAGAGGTAGGATGACCTCTATACTATAGACCAAAGAGAAAGGTGTGGCATTGGTAGAGGTATGAATACTGGTGCGATAAGCCCATAAGGTGAAAGGAATGTGCATGTGCCAATCCTTACTAGTGTCGTTGATGACTTTCATAAGAATTTTGTTGAGGGTTTTGTTAGATGATTCAGCTTGACCATTTGATTATGGGTAATATGGTGAAGAGAAACTGAGTTGAATGCCAAAATTGTCACACAATTTGTGGAGGGTTTTGTTTTTGAATTGTTTGTCATTGTTAGTGATGAGGTGATGAGGAACACCAAAGTAACAAATGATATGGTGGTTGATAAAATCAGCTATTTTTTTGGCTTTGGTAGAAATGAGAGGGATGGCTTCCACCCATTTAGTGTAATATTCAGTCACTGTGATGATCTAGCTATGACGTTGAGAAGAATGAGGGTTAATCTCTCCGATGAGATCCAAACCCCATTGAGAGAAGGGCCAAAATTATTTGGTGACTTGTAAGGCATGACTAGGGGTATGATGAAGGTTAGCATACTGCTAACACTTCACACAATCTTTAACGTAGTCACAAAATTCTTAGTTGAGGGTTTTCTAGTAATAGCCAAGGTGAAGGATACATTTTGTGATAGCAAGGCCACTAAAATGTCCCCCAAAAATCCCATCATGAATTTCTTTGATAGTGTATGGGATTTCAGAACTGGTGAGGCACCTCAGGAGGATACCATCAAATCCACATTTGTAGAGAATACCCCCTATGATGATGTAATGAGAAACACTTTTTAGGAAGGATCTTCGTCCATTGTGATTGAGATATGGAGGCATAATTTAAAGGGATATAACGCCATGGATAATATACCACATGTGTCGGTTTCGATTCTTCCCAAAAAATTTACGCCATGGATAATATAAGAGGGTGACTACAATCATTGTATTGTGAAAAATATTTTTGATTCGAAGGTGAGGAAATTACTTGAGAAGTAATATAAGCCATGGTATCTGTGAATTTTTTAGTGGATCACGGAGTGGTTTGAATGAGGAAGTGATCAAACGTGGTCAAAAGTATGTTAACATGATGTTTATACTTTTGAAGTTCCTCATTATGAAACTGGTACAAACCATTGACTTGGTTCAAAACCGTTAAAAGTCACCAAATATATTAATAGATTTAACATCTAGGGCAATGGCAGTTTGAAGGCCAAGCACTAGAGCTTCATATTCATCATGTTATTAGTGCAGTCGAAGTCGAGTTTGAAGGATAAAGGCATAGGCTCACCATCAAGAGGAATGAGGATGACCCCTACACCACCCCCATGTTGACATTTAGAACCATCAAAGAATAAGGTCATTTGGTAAATGGTGTCATCCAAGGAAAGAGTAGCAATGGATTCATTAGGAAAATCAAAGTTAGAAGATTGATTTCCAAGAAGAGGAGCATCTGCAAGCTGATCTAAAATGGTTTGTCCCTTGAAAAATTTTGATGAATGAATTCCAGGTCTAGTTCTACAAGTAACATGAGCCAACGCATGATGCGTTGGTGTTAGTAAGGTTTAACATACATATAATGCAAAGGGCTGGTTTTGGTGATGACGAATGTTTTGTGGTTAAGTAGGTAGTGGCGAATTTTGGTGGCCACGAAGACTAAGGCTAGGAAAATCTTTTCAACATGAGTATACCTAGTCTCACAGTCTAAAAGAGTACAACTTATGTAATACATTTCTTGCTCCTTGTGTTTCTCATCATGATGAGTGAGCATGACACCCAAGGAATGGCTAGTGGCAGAAATGTAGAGGTAAAAAGGTTTTTATCTTTAAGTGGGATAAACATAGGTTCTTTGAAGAAGGTATTTCTTCAACACTTCAAAGTATTTGTGGCACTCATCATTCCAATTGAAGGAGACATCATTTTTAAGGAGATGATGTGTATTCATTTTAATACCCCTAGAACAATAGTCTAATCCTATGCACACTAACCTATCACCCAATGGGTGCTTTGGACACTCATGCAAGGCATGTGCGGGCATCGAGCCCCTCCTTTATATGAGTCTTGTGAGAATATATAAGATAGATTTAGATGTAGGAAAGAAAAGAACCATGCATTCATTCTAAGAAATTAGGATGAGTTATCATAGCAATACATTCATTTAGATAACAAAAGGAAGTATCAATAATAATATAGAACTGATTCATAACACAAAGGAAATAAACCGGGTTTATGCCCATGAAAAAAATCTTTAGAATAGAAACTTATATTCATGTTAACAAGTTCAATAACCACATTACATTCATTAGGCCATAACAGACCAATATAACAATGCAGATTAGAGTCATGCATTAGGAACCTAAGTTATGCTTTCCACAATACAAAACTAGTTACAGACCCATCCCTCTAAATATGCCATCACTCCTATAGTTTTCCTAATCCCAACCCAAAGGATCCTTAGTTATTCTAGTAGAGATTTTCCTATCTAGTGTTATCTCTCCTTGTGTCTCCTTTTCTCTATCTTCTTTTACCCGAGAATCTCCATATATAGCTTTAGTCTCCACCGCCATGCCTTCCTGAGATAATAGATTGGTTTCCAAGTGTCCATGTGGTCCTCTAATGGAGCATGCTTCCTTTGATATGAGATCTCCACTCTTTGCAATGATGTCTTTCTAGATCCTTCCATCACATGTATGGAATATTCCATTCTTGATCCTACAGTTTTATGGCTGGTACCTTATCCACGTCGCATGCTAGATAGGTCACACTTTTCTTGTGTGCTTCTTGGAATGCTGAATATGGCTAAGTCCCAAAACCCATCTTGTCTTGCGCATGCACATTGTGTGTTATACTAAACCCTGCTAGTAGTACCTTGTCATGCATGCCTTTAACCCATGTGCCCTTCTTCAAATATGTCCCATGTGCCCACATGCCTTCTTGTACTTAGCCAATATTCGAGGCCCAACATCACCCCACACTATGTATGTTCTCCATCCTCAGAAACACTTCTCTTCAATGAATAAAGAATGACAAGCTCTAAATAGGGGAAAAGAATGAAGGAATGAAGAATTAGGAGAAAGAATGAAAGAATGGGGAAAATGAAAGAGAAAAATGCTTATTTTTGAAGGAGGAGAGGGAAATCCTTCCCTATTTCTACCTCTATCTTTTCCCAGGTGTCAACCTCACTCTGTGCTTGCTGACAGAGGTCTCCACTAAGGTGCTCACCTCCTCAAAACTTAATTCCTCCCCTTTGGCACTCATTATCTCAATAATACTTTCCAATTGTTTTCCTAGGTCATCAAGTGCATCCATCCTGCGGGTGATCTAGGGGTATAATTCCTTTAGCTAGCTTTTGATCAAGCCTCACAAGGTCTCGATAGCTTCTGACTTCTTTTCTACTTTGGCCAGGATTTTATCCTTTCTGTTCTTCCCCTTATTCTTTTCTTGAAACTCCTTGAGTTCTATTTCATGTTTGGAAATGAAATAGATGTTTGCCACTTTATCTCTATCAACACAACGTTGTCATACGCAACTTTAGCATCTTGCATGGGGTGGCCTTTACCTCTACAAGGAGTTTGGTGTATCGAGTAATGATCTTGAAAAACTTCTACTTCTCTTATTTCTCTTGGCGCACTAGTGCTTCCTTTGTAGTCTCTAAGGTAAGTGGTCATCTTTCCATCGTGAGGATGTGGGTCAAATCCTCCAAAAACTACAAGGTTGATTCATATTTTTGTTCGGGTGGCACTAGGTCAGGATGATTTAAAAAATAACACCCATAATCATTTAATTTTTCATGTGTAGCTTGTGCACCCTTGATTTCTCCTCTTTCAATTCACACCTTAACTGCGCACTGATAAGATCTTCTTGCTTCAATTCCTTTCTCTTCTCAATGAGATCCTTATTTTCCTTCTCTAATTCCTCCTCCAAGAATCTCACTCTATCATTCCTTCCGAATACTATGGCCTCGATCTCAACTTAAAATTTGTTGAGTGTGTTGCAGAAATTCTCATCTAATAGTTTTTATCATTCCCTAAGGGATTAACTCCTTTTGTCTATGGTATCTTCATCAGCACTCCTTGAATTACTTTGAACTCAGTTCATCCACATGGGACTCGAACACCCAAGATAACATCTTTCTAGTTCATGGATATGCGCCTTCTTCATCAAACAAGGTCATATCTAGGAGTTGTTTTTTGGTATGGTGCTTTAGAATTACACACTTAGCACCTTTCTTGGATCATTAATATAGCCCATTCCTTTCCCTTATGCTACCACTACGCCCTTCCCACCTATTTTCATAGCCTTTGGGAAACTTACCGCCAAATTGGGATTCCCACCCATGTTTCCATATTATTTACCAATGCTTTCTTCTTATATTTCCTTCAAAATTTCATCTGCACTCCACTCCAACTCCTACTCCACCAAATCCTTAATGATGCCCGCCACTTCTCTCTCTGTAGATTTTTCAACTTGTTCCTTGGTGAGGCTTGGGGTTCCTTGATTTTTGGTGCTTACTTCTTCACTCACCCCCTTGCCTTGATCTTCTTCTTCCTCCTCCTCATCATTATCCTTTTCATCTTCCTCCTCTTTAGAGTCATGTACATTATATTCTAGATGGTCTTGGATCCCTCGGGATCTTCATCATCCTTGTCTCCAATGTAGGACTCTAGGCTATCTATTTCCTTCGTCACTATCTTTTCTCGCCACCTTTTGCTTCTTCCTAATTGGTGATTCCAGTATAGGATATTTTCTTCCTTCTCTTTCTCCTTAATAGGTGACACCTTCCTTGGTGATTCTTCATGTGTTAGGGTTCCTTCATACTCCGGAGCCTCTTCTTTCGGGTCTTTTCCTTATAGGGGACTTCTTCTTATGCACCTATGTGCTAGGAATCGAGATTACTTCCGGTACGCCCACCGATTATATGTAGTTTTCACACTTGGTGCCTTCTTCTCCTGCACCTCTTCTCTTTCCCTCTTCTTCGGCGTGGCATTTTTCCAACCTATGGGGTCTTTTGGAATGGAGACATCACTCTCCAGATAGGATCCTTTCTCAAAGTTAGGCCTTATGTGTAGATATACCCTGGTTTAAGCCCTTCCACAGATCGGTAGCATTATCGCTTCATCATTTGTACTTTGTGGGAGACATACTTCTTCACGTATTCACATTTCTTAGGGTATACGAGCCTTCGACACATCTCATGGTGGTCTTGGTCTACCTCACTAAGGTCAAACCTTAACCTTTTGGCTTCCTTTAACTGGTTGACCCTTGCTTAGAAGGATTGTGCATTAAAGGAGAAGGGTAGCTTGCACCATGGGCTCTTAGTCCCATTTGTCAATATAAACCTACCAATTCACAAATGTTGATAAACCGAAAACTCTACCTCTCCATCCATGAGATTTGGAAACTACTCAAGGATCCTCCATTCTACCTCGAATGTATCACGCATTCTCTTCTACCATTTTTATAGGTGCACCTTGTGAGTGACCGTCATGGTTTCACAAGTATACTTCTCAAACTTTTTTATGGTTGAGGGGTTGTCTTCTAGATAATCCCAAATGAACGTTTCTGGCCCATCGGGAACTCCAATATTTGATAAGATGATGGTGAGGAGAATGTTGCCAAATAGTATCTTTTCTCCTTCCTGCGCATGTTGCTTATGATCTCATCCACAATAAAGGTAGACAAGTTATAGATGGTCCCCTTTGAGATATTTTGGCATACATTTAACTATGCCTTGTTTACTTGCATACATATATCTTGATCATTAAGCTTGGTGACCAAGTGTGCGGCCATCCTCATAATAGGGTCTAGAATTTCTGTGATGTCAAAGTACCATGAACCCTTTTTGTAATCATAAGCCTCCACAGTTTCCTTGATGGCCTCCTTATCACTCAAATCATCATCTATGGATTCCCTTCACAATTCAGCTAGTGAAGTTTGATATCAACTAATGTGTTATGTGCATCTTGTAGAATGAAAAGTAGAAGTAGTCTTCATGTAAACGCAACATCAACCACTAATACAGCACTCGGGCTTGCCAAAATAAGGAAACTCGTACAGATTGCAATAGCCCTACCTTTTCTAACTCTACTTTCACCTTGTTGCTATATATTGGCATTCCATCCTCTTATTATTTGGATGAACTATCTCCAATGACTTTTATTTGTCTATAGTGGTCATGCAATGGTTGTAATCATTCACAACCATTTGTCTCAAATGTGACACCCACTCTTTTACCAGTAATACTCCATCTGGGTACTGCATGTATGCATACCATTCCTCATTAGATCTAGCAACGGTAGCAGATTTTTTTTTCCTTTTCCCTTTCCCTTCTATTTATTTGGTGAAACAATCACCTTCTTTAGTGTCATTCTTCTTGTCAGTTTAAAATTTAAAACTCCTTTCTCTTCTCTACTACTCTTCTCAAATCTAAGGCTTAACTCCATGAAGAAATCCTTCTCTTTCCATGCCCTAGCTGCCAAACCCTAACTAGGAAAACCTTTCCACAAGATGACGTACTTCAACATACACTCCCCACACCCATGTACTCCTTCTACTCGGTTCTACAAATTCACCTTAGTCACACACTTAGATCTCTATTATTATTCTTCCTTCACAAAAATCTTTCTAGATGCCCTAGTTCACAAAAGTGCTTCAATTTTGTAATAGCAAGGTAAAAAAATGGGTTCCCATACCTCATATTTATAGTTTTTTCTCTTCTCCAACAGTAAATTCTATACCACCTACCAATGTAATTAGCATTAAATGTGGTTTCCTCCACTAGGATGATGTTAAGCGCCCTTACACACGCACCCAATCCTACGTGAAAAACCTTCTACAAAATTTTGGCACGTAAAATCTATTCTCACGAAAGACTCTTACGCACGCATCTACAACCAAAGGCACTTCTTCTATCTACCTAATTTTTTCCCTCACCTACCTCATGTTGGTCTTGCACTCTTCATTCTTTGCACATGGTCTTTTTACAGCCTTCTTGACACCATAATTCATTATCCACCATTTCCTCACGTGCTTTATCAATATTATGCTCTTCCTTCTACTTTGGTTCACTCAACTTTTACTTTTGGGTTATAATTTACTTTCATTACTCCACCCCACACTAATACATATGCACGGTCATTTGTTCATACACAACTTTAGAATATAATTTTGTTACCGATGCACAAGGCGTAAAATAGAATAAAAAGAAAGGAATAAGCAATGAGAAAGGGAAACACAAGAAAAGGAAAAACATAAAGGAAAATATAAGCTAATTGGAAATACTACCTTATATACAAACACCAAGAAGACTTATTTTAGTAGGGCATCAATATACTCCCCACCGAATAAATTGGGTAATCTCATCCCATCTAGCACTTGCAATCGTAAGTGCCTGAATTAAGGAGTACAAGATGATGTAAGGTCCTAGTAAATGGACTTTCAACTTCCTCCGATGGCACAAACACTTGGAATCATATAACAACACCATTTTCCCAACCTCAAAATTCTTGTTCTTGATATGATAATCATGTCATGCCTTTTGTCTTTCCCTTTTTTTCCTTTGACTCCATCTAGAAAGTGATCGCATTTCATCTAACTGCAATACCTTATCAATCCTCTCTTCCAAAGCGTTTTCATCATCTAACCCTCATGTGCATGCTATACATAGAAATGGTGACATAAATTCAACTGGAAAAATAGCCTCCGCACTAAACACCAATTGAAACATTATGCCCTTATTCAACCTCTTGTAGGTCATCTTGTACTCCCATAGAATGGTTGTTACTTTGTCATCCCAAACTTGTCTTCCGATGTCACGGATCTTAGTCAACGTATGACTTAGTATTTTGTTAAATGCCTCAACAATTCCATTTTTCTATGAATGATAGGGGTATTATTGTGATGGGCCACCATAAATTTTGCTAGTAGAATCCTAACCATTTCATTGAGAAAATGTGTACCCCTATCACTAGTCAAGATCAAAGGACAACCATACCTGCTGATTATGTTCTCCCATAAAAATATAGCAGTTTTCATTGTAGTGCAATCCTTTGTAGGTGCTACCTCTACCCATCTTGTTAGGTAATCAATGCAAGTAATGATATACCACAAACCAGTCCTTCACATAGCTAGCGAAATTGGCCCTACAAAGTTGATTTCCCATTTTTCAAATGGTTTAGCACTAGCTATTGGTCATAAGGGCATTTCATCCCTCTTTCCAAGTTTTCCAAGGCACTCGACAATGGTCATAAGATTTGTAAAACTCAATACAATCCGATAGATGGTTTCCCACAAAATCCCTACCAGTATAATCTTCCATGCGGTTGCATTTCCTGCATAGTGTCCTCCTTCAATCCCACCATGCACTTCTTCCATAATTACCACACGCTCATGCTTCAATACGCATCGGTGTAAAACCTCATCATGTCCTAACTTATACAAATATCCACTAATCAACATGTAGGGTGCGACATATATTGCTAAATGCTTCCTCTCTAGAGCCTTCATTTCATTTGGTGCCACACTGATTTTCAAGAATACTGCAATATCTTCCAAGTCTAAGGGCATGCACCACAACCTAAATAGTTACATGTCAAACATGGTATCCTCAATGCTTTGCACGTCCTCCCCTAAGTTAATCGTTGATAAGTGGTTAGGTCCTGAATTGATTTTTCTTGGTTTTACAACCACCGTGAACTCAAACTCTTGGAATAATAAGACCCAAAGGATTATGCATTCTTGTAAAATGAGATTGTGCACCAAGTATTTCAAGTCCATGTTGTCAGTATAGAATATAAAGGTGGTTTCCAACAGGTACTATATGAACTTATGCAGCATGTAGATCATTGATAGTGCATTGTGCTCAATAGTTATGTAATGTTGTTTTGCTAGTGTCAACTTCCTACTTGTGAAACATAACGGGTGATCAATAATACCCTCACCAAGATGTGATAGTACTTATCCCATGGTTGTTCTTGAGGAGTCAACATGCACATGGAAAGGCTTATCCCAAGAAGGAAAGTTTAGTATTGGTGCAGTGACAAGCCTATCCATCAAAGTGTCAAATGCCTTCTATTGTGCCTCTCCCCAATGAAAGGAACTCTTTTGTTTTAGAAATTCCTCCAAGGGCATGGAGATCATGGCATACCCCTAGATGAATTTCTTGTACTACCCCATATGTCCAAGGAATCTATGCACTGCACTTTGACTAGTAGGCTCACCTAATCCCAAAATTATCAGAACTCTAGTGGGATCCACTAGTAATCCTTCTTTACATATTATATGTCCTAACAAATGTCCCAAATGGAGTAAAGAAAGAAACATTTCATAATTTTGAGGGATATCCTCAACTACCGACATCTCTCAAACATCAACCTCAAATTTTCATAATGGTCTTTTATCAACCCATACATAGTTGAGTCATCTAGGTAAAGTTGAAGAAATTTATGGATGAAGTCCTAAAATGCTTGTACCACGATGCGTAAGAACACAATAGGTAAATTCTTCAATCCAAAAGGCATAATCATGTAGGAAAAGCTTCCCCATTTAGTGGAAAAAGTTGTCTTTCTCTAGTATTCCTTTACAATCCTAACTTGGTGATACCCTTAGAACCCATCCATGAAAGAGAAGACCTACCCCCGACCAGGTCCTTCCAAATTTCTTGAAAGGGGGTTGGGAAAGGATCAATGAAACATACTACATTCGATCCATATAGTAAACACAAATCCTTATTCTTCCATCCTTCTTGATACTGATGACCATTGGGCTTATCCATTTTAATTCCTCCACAACCTCAATGATACTAGATGCTATCATCTTATCTATTTCTTCCTTGACCCATACACACAAATTTAGATTCATATGATAAGACCTCATCTGGATGGGGAGCGACCTTCCTTAAACTTGATATTCATCTCCCCAAGGAATGGTGGATGCCTTTGAGATCATGGTATCCACAACGGAACAAATACTAGAACTCATGTAATAGATCAATGACCTTTGAAACTTATTTTTTTGACCAATAGTCCCCAATGATAGCGTCCTTAGGTTTTGTCTCTATCCCAATGTTACCTTATTTGTTTTTAAGGTGTCATGGTAGGCATGTGTTTGCTCATTAGTTCTATCTATGACTTCACACATACCTTCAGAATGGTTAACATCCAAACTTTCCATTTCCTCACCATCTACTACATAGACCATTTTTCCTTTTTCCTTTTCCATGCATGCACGCTCAAGTTGTACTTTCTCTGATTATTCTTCATCAAAACTTGTCTCTAAACTAGGTTCTCCTAGTAGCTCCTGTATTCTATCTTCTATCATAGCACTATCTCCCATTGTAAGGCACTTAATTACTTGTAATGCCTTATCCACCGATGGCTTTGTACTCATATACTCAAAAGCTTGAATGAGATCATCCGCCAATTACTTGTTTGATGGTGCATCTCTAAATGAATATAACATTCATGTGCTCATCCTTATAAGGTGGAATACAACTTATGCACCCATAACGAAGGTGGTAATGCTTCTATTCTCCCCATCCATGACATTTCATACACTTGGACATGAAATGAGGCGGCCTCTTTACCATGGTAGTCTTGGATCATAGTGAGTGTGTTGCTCCCAGAGAACCTTATAGAAAATGAGACTCTTACCTTGCACCATTCTAGGAGGATCTCTCGATGTGTATCCCACCAGCATGTTGTAGTTCTAAGTAGGTTATAACTGAGCATTCCCCTTCTCTCATCCTCATTCTTCCACTAAGCCTCCATTTCTCACAAGAAAATTTTAGGGTATGCTCCTCCAGAGTAACTTGGAAAATTCTTCCCTCCCAGGCACTTGACTAAGCACACCTTCATTACCCTTATTACAAATCCTCTCAACTATCTCCCAATAAAATCATAAGTCCCATACACCCAATTTTCACATGTCATGCTAGTGGTATCACTCAAGGAATGAGCATCTTCAAACTGGATAACTCCCTTCGTGGGATGAATTATCTTTGGATCTCGATGGAGCACACATAGATTATGTCAAGGAATTCCTCTCCTAAGGGCTCAATATAGGGTGCTAACTTCTCATTTTTTAAAGGGATAATCACCCTTTCTTCCTTGTTCTTGAAGCTGATATAACCATTGTTAAACTATAGGTCAGCATTATTCTTATAACACCAAGGGAGCTCAAGTAATGCTAGGAAATTATCCACCTCAAAGAGCACCAAGACTTCAAAGTCCCTAGTGAGCTTAGCCCCTTGAATAGTGATAACCACATCTTTCAAGACTCCAATAGGCATTTCCTTTGTCTTGTTCACCATATAAAACACATTCGAATATGGCTGTAATTTAGGACTTCCCATTTGATGCCATGCATCTAACGTAATAACATTGACCTCCGCTCCCATTTTAATGAGGATATTACTCAAAAGCCAGCCATCAAAAATGCATTCAATGTAATCTCCTTATCATAGTCAAGGTTGTGAGGAGGAAGGTTTACATGCAAAACCTTCCTTTCGTGCTCTTCTCCAGGCATGGTACCTTCTCTCTGGAATCCATTCTCCTAGTAAGGTAATAATATTCTCTTGCCTTAACATCCTACATACTTCCGTAACTTCATCCAAGTCCTCCTTCGGAGCCTCGACATTCTTCCTTTGCTCTAACTACTTTGAATGCTCCTTTAGACATTAGATCTCCCCTTGCAAACTCCAAATCACATCCATAGTCTCTTGATACACTTCCTTCTGATGAGTAGGGTTTAGATACTTCCCATGTACCACTTCTTCCCTAAAGAACTAGTTATTATCTCAGCATATCCATTTCATGTGCAACCTCTACTCTCATTGTTACCAAGACAGGCTTATAATCCTTATCACATGCCACTCTTGGCATCCACTAAGGGCCGACCTTCTTTATACTCACCATCCCAGTGCCTTTTTCTTTCGGTGTTGTTCTCTCATGTGCTCAAACAACTCAAGGCACTCCTCGTACTTATGTTTTTTTCTCGCACCATGAGCACTGTAATAGGTTAGGACACTCATGCTTATAATTATTTGTCATTCCACAATTATAAAAGGTTCCTCATGGGAACTTACTTCTTCCTCCACCGCGGTTACTACAACCATGATATCCTCTTCCACATTCTCCTCCATCTGCGTGCCCTTCATAACAGGTAATCATCCTTGGAAATGCTTGTAAGACTAGTATGGTGGACACCAAGATCAATTGCATCATTAATATGGTCAATCAGCCTAACATCCTGGTATCATGGGTTGTAGAGGTACAAATCTTACAATAGAAATAAAAATTTTTGTGGATTGTGCGTTGTAGTAGAGGACATATATTTACATCATGATTCCCATGGAAAATCTCATAGTCTACTACCATGGAACATACCGAATTTTGAGGGAAACTATCCTTTGCATGCCCTTCCACTTTATAGTATGTACACCAAAGCCCACTATGAACCTCATGCACTAATTTTGCAGACAAATTCTCCAACTACTTGGCCATTCTAGCAATTTGAGCCTCCAGAAAAGGGCTAATGCAAGTATCAATGCTCCCAATAGCCTCGGTGCACAAGGCACCTTTCGAGGCCTTACGTGGATCTATGAAAGTCTTTTGTGAAAATTCCCTTATAAATGGTGTTATTAATCCTCCAAAAAACCATTGAGCATGTTTATAAGGGTGGATGTCATAGGATAGTTTTGACAAGGGAGTTTTGAACTATGCATCGTACTCCCACACACTCTTTGTTATTCCTTTTTGGATCTCCTTGAGTCTTGATGATCTTCTCGATCAAATTCAAGGATATAGAACTCTGTTAGGAAGGTGTTATTCAATGTAGTGTAGTCTACCACCATTTGATGGGGGTCATACTTCCGATACCAACTATGCACGTGCTATTGCAACATCATTGCAAAATGACTTGCCTTTTTCTCTAGGGTATTGATCCCTTTTGCGTGTCATAGTAATTGACACTTGTGGAAATGCTTTACAACATCCTCAATACCCATGTAGTCTGGTAAGTGTAAAGACATCTCAAAAATACTTATGGAGGTGGCTGTGGCCCTTGTCCTCCCGATCCGAACCTTGGTTCCCTCTAGTTTTTCCTCCTCCACCAGATCCACTAGATCCACCAAGTCTTATTCCTCCTAACCCACCAGATCCTCCAAATCCACTAGATCCACCAGGTCATCCATACCCTATACCACCATATCCACCTCATGTAGCCTACAAATGTCCTAAAGTGGTCATGCTTAGTGTTCCCAATGTCCCACTTTGAAATGCATAACAATGGTTTGTGATATTATCCCATTTTAAGTTGTGTGTCCCATGCCACTCCTAGATGTGATACCCAAACCTTGCATATTTTTACCTTGTCCAAAAATTCCTCCAAATACTAGAATGGTTTGTGTAACCATGGATGTTCCGAATGAAAAATTATATCTCATGGGTGTAGATCGGTTACTCACACCGATACTAATTGGGTTAACAATACTTCTCCCTTGATCTAGAAAACTAAGTGCCAGGGGTTGGTTATCGTGTGGTTTAATGTGCTCAAGGATCTTCTTTCTTCATGTGATGAAATATCATCAGAAGCTGAAGAGGCTTCTCTCTTGTGCTTGCCAAGATAGGGTAACACATACTTCTAAGGTCCATGTCCTCTATGTGAACCTCAACTCCTTCATGTAATGTTTGCCTCCATAGATCCATCACACTTATAACCTTGCATTGTCTATTCATCTCCATTTCACGATCTTGACTATACTTGAATCATCTCTCCTCCCTTTCCTTTTCATCTCAAATGTCTTCCATCTTCCTCCACCGTAGCTTCCTCACCTAACACTCGAGAGAAAGCTTAGCCAACCACATAAGAAATGCCTCCAAAATGATCAAGATAGTCATAGCCAAAGGGATAACACATAAAAATGATCCTCTGGGATCCCTCAGAAACTTGAAATCAGAAAATTTTGGGAAAGAATACATAGAAATGACATATTCTAGAGTATAATTGGTCAACACTCCTTTCCACCAGTGATCAACAACATGTGTCCAAGTCATATCTACATCTTGCAGCCTCTAGTAATCATCTTGGGTCCATATGTGTGATTTATAGTACCAGCTTTATCTGGATACATATGATGAAATCCATTCATATAGTTCTACTAGAAAACAATAGAATAATTTCTCATATAACTCATGGTACAGGTTCTCTTCTACCCATCTACATGCATTAAACTTAGGTCCAATGTTAAATCTTTGAGAAAACTCATCCTCTGTGATTTTAAACCATGCTTCAACACTTTTAAAGGTTAGACATTTTGTCATCATGCATCATAGGGACAAAGATGCATGCCATTTCTCACAACTTCAAAAAGAGGTCCCAGAAATGGAACCAAGATATAGTCATTTTTATACCCCTAGAACAATATTTTAATCACATGCGTGTTGGCCTATCACCTAGTGGGCATTGCGTGCTCACCCAAGGTACGTGTGGGCACCGAGCCCATACTTTATATGATCCTTGTGAGAATACATCCTTAAGATAGATTTAGATGTAGGAAAGAAAAGAACTATGAGTTCATTATAAGAAATTAGGATGAGTTATCATATCAATACCTACATTTTGATAACAAAGATAAGTATCAAATAGAATATAGAACTGATTCATAACACAAAGGAAATACACCAGGGTTTATGCCCATGAATAACATATATTATTTAGAACATAAACTTATATTCATGTTAAAAATTCAATAACCACATTACATTCATTAGGACATAACCGAACAATATAACAATGCATACCATAGTCATGCATCGGGGTCTTAAGCTATGCTTTCCACAATACAAAACTGGTTATAAGCCCATCCCTCTAAATATACCATCACTCCTACAGTTCTCCTAATCCCATCCCAAAGGATCCTTCATTATTTCTACAGATCTTCACCTATCAATTGTTATCTCTCCTTGTGTCTCCTTTTCTCTCTATCTTATTTTACCCGAGCATCTCCATATATAGCTTTAGTATCCACCGCCATGCCTTCTTGAGATAAAAATCAGTTGTCAAGTGTCCATGTGGTCCTCCAATGGAGCATGCTTCCTTTGATCTGAGCTCTCCACTCTTTGTAATGATGTCTTTCTGGATCCTTCCATCACATGCATGGAATATTCCATTATTGATCCTACAACTATTAGGATGGCACCTTATCCACTCCGCATGCTAGATGGGTCATGCTTTTCTTGTGTGCTTTCTGGAATGCCGAATATGGCTAAGTCCTAAAAGCCATCTTGTCTTATGCACATGTGTCATGTGTTATACTAAACCCTCGCTAAAACTCTACCCTACGCACCTTCAACCAACATTTCCTTCTTCAATAGGTCTCACGTGCCCACACACGTTCTTTTACTTAGCCAATATTTTGAGGCCTAACATGATACAAATAGTGACATTAGTCAGAAATTTGGGAAATATAGCATCGAATGGTTTGCAATTTTCCTTACAAACTATGAAGCTGTAAAAGGTTAGTAGATGGAGGAATCTCAAGAATATCCTTGATTTTGGTGGAATCAACTTCAATGCCCCACAAAGAGACAATGAAACCAAGAATTTTTCTAGAGAGAACAAAAAAGATGCACTTCTTTGGTTGTGTAGACACAAAAATTAGGTCACAACCCTCTCAGACCCTTCTAATTAATTAACTAGACATACACCTAACCATGACCTCTCCTCACATCGTTATTATTTTAATTACCTAAATTAAGTTAATTTATGCCTCACTTAGCCACCTCACCTAGCCACCTCATCCTAGACCTATTCCAAGCCTATTAATTAACCTAAACCAAGTCCCCACTCCCTTTAACTAACTAGTACTTATTCTAACCCTAAATTTAATTGATATTTATTCCTCCAACATACATCCCACTCCATTTAGCACCATTCCACCCTCTTGACCCAGAATTAATTCTGAATCATGCTCAAAGTGGGAAGAAACATGATATTTTTAGTAAGTTTGACCTTTTCTCCCTAACCGCAAGACTGGTTATTCCTCGACCAACATCGATCACCTAATTGCGGTCCATTTTCTTAAATAGGATTTTCTAAATCTTTGTTCAGGTTCTGAATCTTGAATTTTTTTATACCTTGCATTCTCACTCTCAAATTTTCCAATGACCTTGTGAAAAACCAAAGGCCCTTACACCATTCAAACACCACATAGTTCATTAATAGATTGATCCAGAGCTCCAGTGCACTCACAAGGAAGCATTTTTCCTTCCTGTTCTTCCTACATTCATTTAGGACCATCTTCTATCTGCAACCATCACCACCTCCTACTATTCCTCTCCATTTCACAAGTAAGTACATTCCTCCTTTTTCATTGGTTTTAGTAGATTAGTTATTTACTAGTTATCTATTTCATTTCACCCGTTACAATACCCGGATCTTTCCCACAACACCTCCATCCAACCATCTACCCAAAGAACCTTCATACCTTGCCCAAACACCCATCTTATTACCTCTGAGTCTTCTTAAACATCCCACGACCTTGCCTAAACCTCCTTAATACTTTGTGATTGCACAGAGAGCCTAAAACTACCCCATTTTAATCATTCCACCTAATTTCCCCTACCGACACCGATCATCCAACCGACGTCGGTTTATTACCAGATGTTGCCACCAGTCACCCAATTGATACTGGTCTCTGTGACTAGTAATATATCTTAGACAAGAGAGCCAATGAACCTTCTTAAAACCTCTCAAAACCTCCCACAAGTGCTCATATCCCTTTCTGTGGGCCTTAAACTATCAACCACCTTCCTTAGATTTAGTCTTGTATGCATTTATTAGACTACATTAGATTTAATATTCTTGGGTAGGATATGTAAACTATACAAATACAGTAGGTCTCTTTATTTCATGTTCTTATTAGCACTTAACTTGTTTTAAAATGTGGATTGACAACCTTCTAGGAAGCACCCCACTTCCTAGATCTAACTTTTACTAGGCAATCCACCAACCAATATTTTTAATCCTATTTTGTGGTCTTGTGTTCTATTTCATGTCGTTCCTCCTAGCCAAAGGGAATCTCTTCACAATCAGGTTGGTCAAAATTCATTGTACGCATACCTTCTTTGACTATCACATGTATTCCTCATCGCATTTACCTCTTATCTATTTTATCTCTACTTTCTATGAAACATTTTGGCACACCCTATGGGACCCCATAGTTGGGTTCTTTTCATTGTTCATATAGGGTGCATTTGTTTGTTTGTTTATTTCCTAAAAAAATCACACTAAATCTCTCCTTGGAAATCTTCTTTTCTTTCTATTTGTCTAAAATAAATTTTTCCTTTGGTGCTTAAAAATAAAACTTCTTCTTTTCTTTTGTATCTGTATAAGCATTTAGTGAAAGAGAATTCCTCTTCTTGTTCTCCTTTTTCTACATTGAATATCATTTTCAATTTAGGTTTAAAATTTGTTCATTTCATACTTTGAGTGTTGGATTATATCACATAGATTTATTTAGCAATCACATGGTGGAGGTCATGACCACTTGGTATTTGGATTTGGATTAACCGTACTTCACATTTATGCACACACTCCCAAGCCAAACCACTTACACATTTCTTAAAAATTTCCCTCCTAGGAAGAATTCATTAAGGATTTAACAACCCATTGATAGTGGGCCCCACCCGATGTTATGGCCGGTTTATAATATTAGAGCTCGGACCTCATGTACCAGAAGGTATATCGAGAAAACTTTACCCAAAATTAATCTGATACCAGCCATAGATTTCTTATAGAGAACCTCCATTATCCAAAAAATAGATTTCGTTCACATTTAGTTTAAAAAGGCATAAGCTATTAAACACTAACATCTGACACCTAAGATTTATGTGTTTTGCTTATTTTTTACTTGATTGAATTATGTTTTGAGTTATGAGTATGTTTCATCACTTTTTATTTTATTTCACGCTCCATAATCAAAAATGGTGTATTCTGGTTCTTTCTAAGTGTGATAGGACATCTTGTTTCCATACATAGCTTTTGGGTTGGCATTATTTTGATTTAATTCACTCCAAAATAAAAAAATTATTCATTTTCTCATAAATCTTTATAACCAACATTGGTCAAGCAACCAACATTGGTTCCTTCACTAGTATCATTCTACCTCTGTTTTTGATACTCCTATCAAAAAATTCAATTATTCACATTCACCCAATTTACGTGTTCCAATTTCTTCTCGATAAAATATTTTTGAGTCTCTATCACCCTTAATAGAACCCAGTTTCACCTGTTTTAGGCTTTTCTTCTCCATATTTCCAAATTTCTTGTTTATCCACAAGATATGAACATTGGTCTAATGACTAACATCGGTATTCTTTCCTAACTCGACACCAATTACCCAACCATTATTGATATCTATGTTTTTTTACTTTTATAAGAAATACCAACCTATTTGTATCCTTCATATTCTTCTCGTCTTCCATTTCGTAGCATTTTAAGTCCTCAAACCACTTATTTTCCATCATTCACATGGTTTTGAATCTCTAGCAAGCCAATGCCCTATATTTTCACATCAACCATTAGCCGTTGCCTCCTGGACATTCACCACCTTCTATTTCTTCACCCATGGACTCCACTTCTTCTACCGCTATACTTGCATATGATGACGAATTCATGAAATTCCTTGATCATAATACCATAGCCTTGTAGTATTACCTTATCCATTCCTCCACCCATGACTCGTCAAAGCCAACCCATGTTCAAAATACCTACCTCAATTCCTCCCACTCTCATCCCCACTTCCGTATCGGCCAACACTAGTGTAGTGTTATCCACTCCCACATCGAACTGTTATTTTTTAGATCATGAATACATCTTTAGTATATGTCACACCTATGACATCTATCACACCTTTGGCATCTATCACCCCTTTAACATCCACCTCACCATCATCTATAACTCTTAGTGTAGGGATACCCACATCATCAGCACCTCATGTACCCATTTCTTCTCAGCCACCAGTCACTTTAGCATCTCATACCCCCTTCTAGAACCTGGTCCTTTCCATACCCCAAAATTTTCCACCTATTTCTACAAGGGTCTTCACACAAGTTCCTCCCACTTATACCCTACCTCAACAACCACCCATCACCTCTACTTCTTATTTAGGGTACATTCCTTCATCATCTATTCCCTCTTACATACCCCCATTGCATTTTTCTTATTCAACACCACCATATATTGGTGTGTTGTCTATGAATTATCTACCTCATCCACCCCCTTATACCACAAGTGGTGTCCCTCAAATGATTCTTATAAAATATCTTATAAATATGATTATGGATAATATGAAGACCCTCGAAGCATCTATTTCTGGATCTCACAATGCTATGACTTATGATGAAATCTGTAATGAGCCTATTCATCTATCTATACCCATTCATCCTTATCCCACACATTGGGAGATTCATAAGTTCAATCGATTTAATAACAAGGAAGATCCACAACAACATTTGTGATCATTCAAACACATATTTTATTTGTTTTCTCATGACGATGCCTTGCTTCTTAGGACCTCCCCATGTCCTTGATAGGACCTTCCCTATATTGGTATATTTCTTTACCTAGGAACTCAATATTTTCCTTCAATCAGTTGGCCCAGACCTTCCTTGACCACTTCTCCATCAATATCTCTAAGAAGGTCTCCATGACTGATTTATACTCTATTCATCAATACAATGATGAGTCTATCATTGAATTCATCATATAACGGAGGGGTCTCATTAATTATCTCACCTTTAAACTTCCACAACCCGAGCTAATAGATTTGTTCACTAGGGCTTGTGCCAGGAACATTTCCCCAACTCTTCAGGTACAAACATTCTGAATGTTTGACAAGGCATTCACCATGGCTTGGCTAAAGATTTATGCACTTGCAGAGGAAAATGTTATGTTTCATAACAAGAATGCTTCGTTTAGGTCAAATGAATCTTCCTCTTCTTCTAAACTACAAAACAATCATTCCAACAATCATTCTAAGGAAAATGTATCCACCAAACGGTGTTCTAGAAATCCACCCCTCTATTCCATCAAACAAACCAAAAAATCCTCCTAATTTATCACTTGTTCATAATTTCCAGTACAAGTATGAACATAAACGTTATACCCCAACAAGATATCCTTACCCCTCTATGTCAAAAAAATTTGTTAAAAGCCCATCACCCTTTCATCTTTCAAACCACATACTGGTTTTGACCCTTCTTATCCTGTATCTTCATGGTATAAGGATAATGACTACAATAACTCTCACCGTGTTAGGGGACATAGTGATGGAAATTGTAAAACATTAAAGAAAATTGTCAAGGAAATTTTAGATAATAGAGATCTCATCTTGGACAACCCTAACATTTAGGAAAATCAAAACCTTCAGGTCTTTAAGAAACCTTTTCCAAACTATACCCCTTCATCAAACTAGGTTGGTGAGACCTCTAGTAATGACACCAATGTTCATGAATTCCATGCCATCTTTGAAACAATACATGTCCCTTCTTTTGAATTTCCTCCCATCCCATCCATTGAGGAAATTCTTACATGATCTCTTTTACCCACCAAGGATCATATTTCACCTACTCCTCTACCGATGGAGGAACCTACCCTGCCAACTATTTTACCTACCAAGTAACCTACCTCACCTAATGATTCATCTATAGAGGAGCTTACCCCACTTATACCTCATCCTATTGAGGAGCCCTGTAACACCCACTAAAAAAACCCACTTGAGACCTATGAACAACCTAGGTTTAGTTAGAAAATTATGGAATATATATATATATATATATATATATATTAAAGTGTTAATGACCAAAGTCTCAAGGACAATTAAATTCAACTGATAACTTTTCACATTATAATAATTACTAATTCCACAATATAAAGAAAAAGTGGAATATGTCTACACCTAGCTCAAAACACCTTAGGGATTTTTTAAATCATTGATTACATTGACATCTTAGCTAAATATTCCCGATTAAAAATTTTAGGGTTAAGGGACCAAAACAATTAAATACCTATGGTATTTAATTCCATAAGATATAAGACAAGAGTAGGGTTAAATAATAGTGGGGAGAAGAATACATATATAAAAATCATTAGATTAAATTCTTACTTACACACTCCCAAAACTATGTTAAAGATTCAATCAGTTTTAGAGGGAAAAATACTCACCATACCCATTCTCTAATAGGATTCAAGTTTCAAATTTATTTTTCTCACACTTAATGCATTCAAAATTTTCCTAAATCATTCCCATTGGATAGGAAATTTCCTCACCTTTCCATTGATATAAATAAGTCCTTTTAACTCCTCATAAAACTCAAGTTATGGGTCGGCGGGCCTTGGGGTGAAAAGTTTCCCCCAAGAGCGGGCCTGCGGGCCCAGGGATGAATTTTTTTAAAAGGTGAGTTGGCGGGCCACGGGGAGATATTTTGAAATTTTCCGACATGAGGGTAAAAACCACTTTTTCTCCCACACTTCGTGGGTCCACTAGGGACACGTGGCACCCTCCAAGACAAAGAAGGGAAAAATGAGGGAAGGGCGGGCGGTGGAGAAGTTTGAGAAAATTTGCCAAAGGAGGGTGAAAGGGATAAGTTGCATGCACGACGGCTCGCATGTCCATGGAATTGGATTTTCCAAGGAAGGGGTAGGAGTGTGGGCCATGGAGGTAATTTAGGAAAAATTTCACTATAGAAAAACAAAATGTTAAGTTCCAAAATCCTCTCGCACCTCCGCCGAGCCACGTGGCAACACCTAATTGGATGTGGGTTGGCAGGGCTGTGGTGAAAATTATAAAAAAATTCCAAAACTATTTTCATGAAATTATTAATTTAGAAAAGTTCTACCCCTCCGCCATGCCATATGGCAGCCTTTGATTGGATACGGGGTGGTGGGGAAAAATTGGAAATTTTTCCCAAAAAAATTCTTAAGTTTTTTACGGAAAAATTTGGGCCAATGACCCGCGAGGAAATTTTTCCTAAATTTTTCCGCCAAGTGAAGAAAACTTCAAACGGCCATAAATTTTGATAGAAATCTCAATTTTCAGCAAATGAGGACTTTCTCGGAAATATCTCAATGCTTGCTTTGAATAGGAATCATTAATTTTAGATTTTGATAAAGTTTAAGAGGTTAATTTTAAGAAAACTACCAAAGAAGATTTCTAAAAGCCAACTGGTAAATTTTAACTTATAATTTTTGTTCAATTTGATCTTCTCCTTCACTCAACATGCCAAACAGACATGGAGAATTATTCTAAGAAGTATTTAGGATGCATTTGCAAGATAATTTTGCTTAATTTATTACCAATACAAATTTTTACAACTTCCACAAAAAAAGAACTGTGAAAGGTTTGGGCCTAATTTTGTAATTTTTAAAAATATTTCTTTAAGTGTTTTTTTGTCAAATTGAACTTATCTATACCCTGGCATGTTCAATTTTAATGTTTCATTGTTATTTCTTGCTTGGAGGTCCGAACTGTTCATTTTAGAGGAAGTATTTGCCAGTATTAAAATTTAAAATAGAGATCAATTTCTAAAGGATTTATTTATCATTTTTTTTATATCTTCCAAATATGGAAATTCATTTCTATTCTAGTCTAATACATTTAAGTGATTTAATCAAACCATTTAATGGCTAAAATATAAAGTCTGGTTTCCAATTTTTTCATATTTTCAAAAGGACAAAGTAATGCAATTCCTTCATACGTATTCCTTTCTTCCATTTTCCAACCAGGGATTTCAAATACAAAATTTAAATATAACAATGCCATTCTGAACAAGGTAAGACAACTTCCATTAATTCAATGAATCTTTTACAACTCCTTTCATATATACATTTTCAAAACATAGCATATAGAATACATGTCTTTCTTTTCTAATAACAGAACTGAATACAGAGCATAACTCTTTTACATTTCACTTTACAAATTTCATATTCCATACCACATCTTTCCATTTCAAAAATTTACAATTTCATCCACTTCAAGTGGGAAAGGTTACAAAAGAATTCTTATAACGGACTGTCAAAATTGTCTTATTTTCTCACTTCTCAGGACATCAACATGCATTCTTCTCATTCTTCCAATTTGATCACAACAAAGGCAGGGGAAAGGCAATGCTCTCCACCAAACCAAGACATCGAATGAAGAGGTGAATCCAGGGATAATTTTAGCGGCGAATATTCGTAATATGGTGAAAATTTCATTTTAGGAAAATTTGAAAAGGTGAATTATTCGGAGTGGGTCGGTGTCCTGTTCACCTAAAATATATAGTATATTTTTTTGGGGGTCGGCTTCACCTTCATTTGAAAACATCTCCTATAAAAACCTATGTGATTCGCCGGGTAGTATACCTCAAGTAGCTTACCAAATTACCAATACTGTGAAATTTGAACTCGCATACCCTTGAGCACCAGAGATTCATATTACTGTTAGCCTGTGATTGTTGACGCGTGACAAATGCAGTGTTGACGTGTGACAAGGGCATTATTGATGCGAGAAAAGAGCTATACTGACACGCGACAAGGCTCAAGAGATGTACTGACGCGCGACAAGAGCTATCGATCTTGCGCGACAAGTCTTGCATCGATGCGCAACAAGAGCTGTATTGACGCGTGATAAGAAGCGTATTGACGCTTACGACTTGGGCTAGGAAGTGACGCGTGACAGAAGAGGGGTTGATGCGTGGCCTGCAGGCGAGTTGGCGCTCGACCTCGGGCGAGTTCACGCGCGACAAGACCTCAGAGGCTGGATAGAGTCGCTTCTTGGTTCTTTTGCTGACGCAGGACTCTTTCCAGAATAATGGAAGGTGCCAGCTCAAAGAATACGAATAACCTAAAAGTAAGTAAGAAATCTTAGAAATCACTCTTCAAGTATTTTGGAAAATCTGCGGATACAGATATTGTAAATACCAATCATATAGATGCCACCAAAAAGAATCAGAATACTGACTGTGTGGAAGGTATTATTGAGGTGGACATGCATTACACGCAGTATCACGGTCAAACAAATGAAACCTACGATAATATGCCGAGATCTTGAAGATATTGTTCTGTTGGGGTGCAACTGAAGTGCAACTAGATATCACGAGATATAAACACTCAAAGAAAATGGAAGGCAATCAAAATCAAACTCGGTCCAAGAAAGAGGAAACCAGTGATTGTGATATTGCTCAAAATTCTACTCAAAAAAGTAAAGCATTGAAAACGAACAAGAATATGTGGACCATTGGCAGAACATACAAGTTTGATTGGGCAGCTAAATTTCCATTTATTGAACCTATACAATCCTCTAATTCTGAAGAAATCCCATGTGAATGTACATGTACAATATGTACGTGGAAATTGGGAAAGCAACAAAAATGCAGTGAAAAAGCTGGACACTATAGAAAAACATTGTGGAAAACAATATTTAACTGTAACGGGGCGGATGGCCAGAAAATCAAAACACATAGGTGGAAAACTAAAAGGAGTGCATGCATGTTAGATACGCAGCGGAATATGAGGTAGAGCAGAAAAAACACGTAAATCTGTTGGAAAAGGGAGGAACGATCACATCACATATTGGTAAGATGAAAGAAATAAATCTACATGCAAAATTCATACAATTCTCTACTCTTTTCAAATACTTAAAAAGGAAGAGCGATGTCGGATTTCATCAATTTCAAAGTTTTGTATCAATTTAACGGAATGCTTGAATGTACCTCGGTCTCATTGTCCGAGAGTAGTGGATGGGAAATGGCAAAATGCCTCTCGATGATAGAGAAGGAAGATTTGAAAGAGAATGTAAAAAAAGAAAACTTTATCTCTCTTTCAATTGATGAAGTGACAGCAGTCGACAACACCGCATGGGTATGTATCCACATCTATACATTAGAAAATCATATAAGGACACCTCATCTGTTGGGTGTTATGAAAATGGTTGAAAACTGCAATGCTGAAAACCTATATAAAATAGTTGTTTCTCATTTGAAAGATGTTGCTGGTATGACTGATTATGAAATTGCTACGAAGTTGGTATGTGTTGGAGTAGATGGTGCATCTGTCATGCAGGGTCACCGAACAGGGCTATGTGTTAGATTACAAACAACAGTGGCCCCATATATGCTACCAATTCACTATATGGCTCACAGAATGAATTTGGCGTATAAAATGGTAAGCAACCACGAAAATGTTGCTAAATTAGAAGACCTCATAAGAGAACTTCATGCCTATATGTCAAGCAGCCCAAAGTGTTTTCTCGAGTTCCAAAAATTTGCAATTGGAATTACAGATGGCAAAAAACTTCTGAAGGATGTGGAGACTAGATGGATATCTTTGTATGAACCTGCATGCAGAGTTCGTGAGGAGTATCCTTCATTGGTTGGTTTCATGCACAAATACCGTCATGATGTTGATAGGGCAAGGGACCTGTTGTTCCGCTTAACTGATTTGGAGACATTGCTTACATTGGTTGGTATTCTTCCAATGTTAAAGGAGATCAATACACTGATGAAGCATGCACAGGGCAGATTAATCTATATTGTGGATTTTATACGGATGAGGAAAATGGTATGTCAAAGTCTTGATATATTGTATTGTTCCCAGGATAGTTTTGATGCACCTGTTTTTGAAAATTGGAGAGATTTATTAGATCTTAAAAATCCTAACACCTTTTTGAGATTTAATATCCACGATCACCTATGCATCTCTGTTAATGGGAGGGAAATACCAATGCACATTTTGCAAAAACGTCAAGATATTACAGGATCGGAACGAGAAGATGTTCCCGTGACACGTAATTTGTTTGAGTCTGTGATAATTGAAACCAGAATAAAGCTTAAAAAAATTTCAGAAACCTTGTCATCGGAAATTAGGGAACGTTTCTGTAAAGATAAAATTCTAGAAGCCATGGGTGTGATGAATCTGAATTTTTGGAATACAGAAGGTGGCCATGCGAGACTTTGTCGATAAGCATTTCCAAAATCAATGGGTACAATAATGGAACAATTTACAAAGACGCGTGAGAAGGGTACAGTAAATAACAGTATATCTTGAATGCCGATTTATTAAAGTCTCAGTCAACAAATTTTGCAACAACAATGAGGAACCAATATAGGAATTTAGATCAACCTTCTGAAAGTGGAGCTATTACAAGGCTATGGCGAGGAATCTATCAAAGTTCTATCTTACAAGAAGATATCAGTGAATACTTCAGACTATATGAGTTATGCCAGACAATGATTTTGGGGTCTGTGGAGGATGAAAGGGTTTTCAGTGCATTGTCATTTATAAAATCAAAACTGAGAAACAGGTTGGATAAAAATCTGGAAAGTTGCATGAGGTGTTACGTTTCTCGATACTCCCTCGAAACCTTTCCGTTTGATAGAGCAATTACGCACTGGAATTCCCTTTGCGAAAGAAGAGGTGTAAATAATACAGCTACAAGTACAAATACTCCCAACCTTGAGAGTGTAAATGGCTCTTCGTCACATTCTACAGAAGACAACATCGACTTTGATGAAGCTATTGATAATGGATTGTTTCAACTTTAAGTAGGTATCTTCTTTATCTATCTTTTATCTTTATCATTAAAGATGTTACAGGTCTATATACTAAAAATGTCAGGCAATTAACCCATCTATCTACTAATCCATTTCTCGTGTTGGATTTTTTTAAAACAAAGATCTAGCTCATTACCAGTGGCAGTGATGATTTCAACTTTAAGCAGGTATCTTTTTCCCCTTAATCTTCTTGTTTGTTACTATTCATTTTTTCAGCTATGGTTATATTTAAAGATGTTACAGGTGTATGTATTTACATTTAGTTAAATACAATCTTTTTATTTTTTGAAAACGTGGGTTGACATCCGTCCGAGGAAGCTGTTACTTCTCGGGACTGACAATGTCAGGCAACTCACCCATCTATCTACTAATCCATTTTTTGTGTTGAATTTTTTAAGACAAAGATATAGCACATTACCGGTGATGATTTCAATTTTAAATAGGTATCTTCTTCAACATAATCTTATTGTTTGTTACTTTACATTTTTTCAGCTCTTGTTATCATTAAAGATGTTACAGGTCTAATTCTTTATATTTACATTTATTTAAAGATATTGTTGGTCTATATATTTAAAGATGTTCTTTGCACTTCTCGGGACCGATAATGTCGGGCAACTCACCCCATCTACAATGTCATGTTACCCTTGATGATTGCAATACTCAAGAGGTAAGTTAACCCCTAGCATATTTGTAATTATGTTTAATTTCTTACCAGTGATGATTCTTTCTTGATTTCATAGAATTATATTTAATTTATTTTTAAATACAAGTCCACATAAAATTCTGAATAAAATTCACATAAAATTCGGGATAAACAATACATCATCCTCATTATCATCATCTATCATTAATTATCAATTATCATCATTCATCATCTACGTCCACATACAATTCATGACAATGCAAGTAAACAAGAAACATACATATAATTCATGATAATCAACATCTAATGCAATTAAAATTAAAGATTGTATGTAAATCCATATAATTAAATTCAAAGACCATAGTACATACACAATAGACAATAGTAGAAGTTTTCAAATTCATTATTTAAAGTTTCCACAATAATAAAAGTTTCTAGTTTTCAAAACCCTCTTTTTCTTTATCCAATTCTACTCCTCTTCCGCACTATTCCCCTACAAAGAAATTTGGATCAGTGCAGCGTATAAACTATCCTGTTGCCAATAATTTTAGAATAACGACTAATAATCTCATTGATAAGAACCTTAGCCCTTACTCGTCCCATTCTATAAGATGATTGATATGAGGAAGCATCTCCATCTTTCTCATCAACCCACACAAAATCTTTTTTATGCTTGTCCAGATCTATGAAATACTCCTTGCCCTCTTTAGAAGTAATTGTGCCCAAACCGGGAACCCTGTATGGTCCAAGCAACAAGTGATACATAATCAGCAAGTGAACAAAACCATAACTTGAAAACATATAAAGAGAGAACAAACTAGCATTACTTTGTTGTACTATATGGTCCAGCCGGTTATCGATCCACTCAATGATTCTCTCCAAGCTTCATACTCAGGAATTGTGTAGAAAGATAACACATTTCCATTTTTGTGAGTTGCCTACATCAACATGTGCTGACATTAGACATGGAGATACATAACATCTGGAGGCTTAGAAAACAAATATAAAAAGTCTTGAAACACAACCAAATATACAAGGGGAACATTTACAGAAACTAAACTGCGCTATACAAAGATCATGTACATGGTCTATCATTATCATCAGATGGCCATATCTTAAAGATTTAATGCTGTCATATATTTTATCTTCCTCAGAGACCAAGTATTTTTTTCTATTTACTATCTCTTTATTCTCCATTTGTTGGTGAGTGGTAGCTTCCCAAAAAATAGATATTCCTGCCACCTGATAGGATAAAGATAACTAAAATAACAAAAAATTAAATTGGAAAGTGATGTCGAAACATGTCACAATACTACCAAATTCAGTATTCACATTTCCCTGATTCAAGGCACAAACACTTACAGCGACTGCAAGAGCCTTGGCTGAGTCACCCTCCGTTAATATTAAAGTACATTGATCAGAATTCTTCCCCCCTACTTGATTTTCTTCATCAGGTTTGGGAACATCAATTAATTTCCTCTTCTTGGTTCCATCAGTTTTCTTAAGATCTTTTTTTTGTTTAAACTTTTCCACTGCACTCATCAGGTAAAACAAACTTACAAAGCTCATCTTAGACACTAGCATTGCAAAAATTACATGTACTCAGAAATGCTACATATTAGACACCACGCCTGGATATATGGACATGGGCTAAAAATGCAAAACAGAATAAAAAATATGAATTAAAACGAGTTATACTTACAATCAACATGGAAACCAAACGTTGATTCGAGAAATTTCTTTTCTTCCACGAGTGTTGCCTTGGTTGTAACAATTGGTAAATTCTTTTCTTCCACGAGTGTTGCCTTGGTTGTCACATAAAAAATGCCATCCTCTGAATTGTAGGATGACAGAAAGTAATTCAAAATATCCGGATCTGTTTCGAAATGGGGCATATTAACGATATGGATGTGAGGGCATAAGGGACATCGATTGAATTGGATTCTCTTGATTTTTGTTACTGAACTTGCAGTTGGGAAGCATTGAGACCTGCAAAAATTCAAGAGCCGGAAGATGAAAATGAGAAAATGACAGGTTGAAGGGTATTTATAGGCTAAATAGGGCGTCAATGGCTTCACATGACGCGCGTCAATAGATGCCAGTGACGCGCGTCAATAGACGCCATTGACGCGCGTCAATAGATGTTACTGACGTGCATCAATAGATGCCAATGACGCGCGTCAATAGATGCCAATGACGTGCGTCAATAGATGCTAGTGACGCGCGTCAATAGGGTCCAGTGTCGTGCGTCAATAGGGGACATTGACGCGTGTCAATAGGGGCCAGTATCAAAAATTTAATGGAATTCAAGTTTTCACCTCTTTTGCAGTAGAGGAAATTCCCTTCATGTTTGCAATGCAGCCAATTGAGATGAAGATTTCAAATTTATCCCCAGACCAAAGAAACAAACAGTGATTGGTGTGTACTTGATGATGATAGGGTCTTGTTTAATAAGTTCATAAAGAAACTTGTTTGAGATGAGGTACCAGTAAGGCACTCTTGACAAAATTCACACAATGTTATCTTTTTAAGATGATCCAACCTTGCACTCTTGACAAAATTTACACAATGTTACATTTTTAAAATGATCCAACCTTGCACAGAGAACGTTATGTTGAGCTGTAAATTTTTTTTCAATATTTTAGACACTTGATTTTATAGATTGTACTTCAAGAAGATCATGATTAATCAATTCAAGGCATAGAAATGGGGAGCTTCAAGAAAATTGTCTTCAAACATACACTTGAACATTGTATCTTCAGCAATGGAAAACAAAACAAGGTGGTAGCAGGAATTTTATACTTTGATACTCATTGCACGGGTCAACCAAGTATTTCATCAGCTCAACAATGATAATTAGAAGAAAGTAAAAACAACTTTCCGTTACACAACAATTTTGATCACTTTACCCTTATTGTATCTTTCAAACCTTCTTGTAACTAATACGATATGTAAACAACCTTATTGATCTATGATCGTATGCACCACCTTACAAATTTGAAAAAAAAGAGATTTTTTAATTCAACAACTGCAAGAATCAGTCCCGAAGAGAGAATCTCAATATGTGAATCCTATACAACATATTTTACTATGATCATGTTTGCAAAATTCAATATTTTCTTATAGACTCAAAATTATTCCAACTTATAGCCTCCCAGTTCTAATCCACAGTTATTCTTCACCCTTATCAAATATAAAAAAATGATCCAGTTCTTCAACCTATGAACTTCATATATACAGACTTTGGTTAATTCACATGGTTATTCCAACTTTGGTTAATCTAGCCTCCATAGCCTCCATAATCTACTCTACACAAAACAATATCCATGATAAAAAAAACCATATTTTTAAACCATGCTCTTGATTATTTTCCAAGCTCTATAAAAAGAGATTACCCACTAAATAGTAAAGATCTGTTTACCAATGTTCTTTTTCCCCAAAGACAATTTTCAAGATAATTAAAGTCCCACATTAAATTGATCATCGTCTTTCATCATCATCTATCATTGATTATCAATTGTCATCATTCATCTACGTCCACATACAATTCATGACAATGCAAGTAAACAAGAAACATACATATAAATCATGATAATCACCATCTAATCACAATATAATTAAATTCAAATACCATAGTATATACTCAATAGTAGAAGTTTTCAAATTCAATATTTAAAGTTTCCTCAATAATAAAAGTTTCTAATTTTCAAAACCCTCTTTTTCTTTAGACAATTCTACTCCTCTCTCTTCCCCAACGGCTTCTTCCATTGTGGCTGTACCTCTTTCCCCAACACCAGAAATAACCCCTGAACTTATAAGATCTTCAGCAGCGCTGTCCAGATTTTTTAAAATTCTTTCTTCTTGATTTGTTGCATCTCCATGCGACAGAAAATTTGGATCAGCAGCTGCTTTGGCTTTGAACAATATGTCAGGGTCGAGACCATGCTCTTTAATTATCCGCTTTAGTGTATTGTTTTGTTTGTTAACCAAAACAATACTTTGCTTCAAATTTTTTGCTGCGGATAAGCTGTTCTTTGCTGTTTCCAAGTGAACTTGTAAAACCTTTGCCTGACTCTTCAAATTTTCATATTTCAACTGCACAAAAAGAGTAATGTCAATTCAAAATATTAATGTAAATTCAAATTTTCAAATTAAAAAAAAATGATTGTTTGAATGTAATAGTACTTACAACCGCTCTATCTCTTTCGGCATTTGTGATTGATACCAAATCCTTGTCCTTGGACCATTTGTTAAAATATGCCTGGGCCTCGGCACTAATATTTTCCAATTTGTTTAGTGCCTTATCTAAAATGTCATCTTTGTAGTTGTTGTTAAACGTGACAGTCCCACATTTTACTTGGGTAAGTAAGGAATCCATCTTCGCAGGTTGATTCTGGACTGCAGCGTATAAACTATCCCGTTGCCAATAATTTTCATAACGACTAATAATCTCATTGATAAGAACTTTAGCCCTTCTCTCCCATTCTATCAGCTGTTGGATATGAGGAATAATAAACTCACTGACATGGGATTGACAATCATTACCTATTAAGTTCTCCAAAGGAAAAGGTGGGAACTCTTCACTATCTGAATCTGATGCAGACGATCTTGCGGGAGAAGAATGGGGGCTTTCACAAAGATCAACTGCTAATTGTTTCTGCCTTTGGGTGGGCTGATCCTGTTTTTGAAAAAATAAATCAAGATTTTGTTAAATAAATTTAAATCAGAATGTAATTCAAAATTGTAAAGCATATTAAAATTGAAATTTGAAGTATACCTTCTGGCCTTGAATCATCTCGCGGGTATCGAAAAAACCAGTTGGGTCATTGCTATCAATGCCCAAATAATCTTCATCTAAATTTATATTGTTCAAAACAGATATGCCCGTTGCACTGGGCAAGCCACCAAGTGAGAGAGTTGGAATTCGAAACGAGGAGGCAAGGTTTAGTGTCCCACTAGGGGCCGGAGCAAAAGGCATGCGTTTACCAATGTTCTTTTTCACTGAAGCTCTGGTTGGCATTTTAAAAATTAATGGTTGAGTGGGAGTCGGTGCCGTGGTTTGATCATGACTGACATGTGCTGAAAAGTATAAGAAAAAAATGAAACATATTAAAACAATTCATAAAGTGAAAACTACGAAATTAAACGTACTATAGAAAAGTTGTACCTTGTTGTCGAGGGGTTGATTTTTTTGGTGCTACGGGTGGCCTTGTAGGAGTTGAACTCAGTGGCTGTTCAGAAGATATGAATGCATGCAACTGTATGGAGTGAGTTGGGGAAGAAGGTTCCAAATTCCTGCGATTCATCAATATTAAATGTTGTTAATTCATTTGGTTAAAATTTAAATTGAAAAATAAATATGCAACTTTGGAATTTGTAAATAATATATGAGAATGTATTACTTCTCACGGCGTTTAACGAGTTCAAATGCTTGAGGGTTTGGAGAGTGAGCTTCCATTTCAGATTGGGATTCCCAAAGCCTTCGCATGTTGTTGGCCTCTTCCTCTCGATTGCTTCTTTTTTTTTTTCGGGAAGGGCTTCAAGATATCTTCTCTGCAAAACATTAAAATTTAAGATTTAATAACTGTGCAATGTAATGACGAAAATTGTAATACAATTACAAACTAAATAGTTTATACCTGTTGTTCATCAAATGGAATTGAGAATTTCTTCAAAGCCTCATCAGAGCAAGTAGGAATTTCTTTATGTTTTAAATTTAAAAGTGCCTCATAGTAGAAGCCGAGGAGATAGTTTGTTGAATAAATGAAAGGTTTATCTGACAGTTTTGAATTTGTTATGTCAGTTCTTATTTTTTTGGATAGATATGTGCACCAATCGAATTTATGTTTTGAGATAGTGGCACAAATATATGCAATGGCCCAATTTGGTATATCCGTTTGGCGACCCTGCAAAACAATTCTGGCTTGAAAAAATGAAATAAGTGCAGCAAGAAAGTGGTGTGCAACTGATTGTGTATCTACACCACGCCTGGATTTATTGACATGGGCTGCAAATGCCAAACAGTGAAAATTACTTTAAATTTATAACAGCAAATTGTATCAGAATAAAATACAGATAAAAAAATAAGAATTAAAAGGAATTATACTTACAATCAACATGGAAACCGTACGTTGACTCGAGAAATTTCTTGTCTTCTTCCACGAGTGTTGCCTTTGTTGTAACAATTGGCAAATTTCTGATAGGAAGGCCAGTAAACCGATGTATGTCATTTGCTTCAATAGTGAATTGGAACATTTGGCCATCGGTCAGAGTCACATAAAATATACCGTCCTCTGAATTGTAGAATGACAGAAGGTAATTCAAAATATCCGGATCTGTTTCGAAATGGGGCATATTAATGAGCCCTGTAAATTCACACTCTTCCATTATAGCTTGATATTCTGAAGACATCTTTAAGGCCGTATGGATGTGAGGGCATAAGGGATTCCTGTAGTTGATCTTGGAAATCGATGGAGTTGGATTCTCTTGATTTTCTTGCTGAACTTGCAATTGGGAAGCATGTGAAGTCGACATTGTAGCTGTTATTGCGTCTTTGTCGAAGATTTAGACCTGCAAAAATTCATGAACGGGAAAACGAAAATGAGAAAATGAGCGGCACAAGGGTATTTATAACCTAAATAGGGCGTCACTAACCCCTATTGACGCACGTCAACAGGTTTAAATTGACGCGCGTCATTTGATTTCACTGTCGCGCGTCAATAGAATTGAGTGTCGCACGTCAATTGAAGATAATGTCGCGTCAATAGAAGACAATGTCGCGCGTCAATAGAAGATAATGTCGCACGTCAGTAGAGGATAATGTCATGCGTCAATAGAAGATAATGTCGCGCGTCAATTGATGACAGTGTCGCGCGTCAATATACGATAGTGTCGCGCGTCAATAGGTGATAGTGTCGCGCGTCAATAGAAGATAAGTGTCGCGCGTCAATAGAAGATAGTGTCGCGTGTCAATAGACTATAATGTCACGCGTCAATTTAAGATAGTGTCGCGCGTCGATAGAAGATGGTGTTGCGCATCAATAGAAGATGGTGTCGCGCGTCAATAGAAGATAGTGTCGCGCGTCTATGGTAGCAAGTTACTCGCGTCAGTAGATGCAAATGACGCGCGTCGTCAGGTTCTAGAGACGCGTCAGTGTCACGCGTCATTGCTATCTAGTGTCGCTAAAGTGTCGCGCGTCATTACGAAACAAGTGTCACGCCAGTGACGTGCATCATTACAAACTAGTGTTGTCGGACGTCACTGATGGAGCCTTGAAAAAGCAGGTGAAAATTTTGTTTTTTTATACTGTCAAATTCACCTTTCACTGAAACTGGTTATGGGGATATTCACCAGGTATTTTCCACCTTCAATTTTATAGGGGTGTCTTAAAATGAACCCTGGGTGAATCCATCCTTCCTTTATTGGCCCGTCAGCCCCAACCATAATGCAATAAGAAATGCATTTCAACTCATGGAAAAAAGCGGCTTCCACAAACACAACAATCTTTAAACATGCAAATTTCAAATTAAAAACACAATCCAAAAAAATAATAGTTTACAACTGCATTGAAATAATAAGACATAACTTAGGAATCATCATGCAAGCCAAAGGAGAAAGAGCTATGGGGGAAGTTTCTTATGCCTCCCAATGGGAATTAGGCATTCATCTCAGTAATAAATGTCAATATAATTCATCACACATATATCCTTATGCCCCCACAATTTTCTTTATGCCCCAAAAACAAGTAAGAAATGTAAGCTATTTCTTTTCCATGGTGGATCCCAATCCCAAAACCCCTCCACAAGAATTTTGATGCCACTGGCATTCCCGTATGCCCCCACATGGATTCCCCATACCCTTCTCCTACACCATTCGTAGGAAGTCTACCCAACCAATCAAAAACACACAAAACATTCACCATTCACATAAACATAAAAGAAATAAAATCATAGATGAAGAGCTAAGCTTCTACCTCTCCATGGTAGATTTTTTTCCAAAACAACAAGCTTTCAATGTCAAAATACAGTCCCAAAATCAGCAATGCTCAAGTAATAAAATTCTCTCTAATCTCCTCCAAAATCAACAAGAGCTCCAAATAGCCAAGAAAAATTCGCCCCAAGGAAGCATTCCAAAAGTTCAACAACAAACCAAAAAAATCAAAGAGTTTAAATTTTATAGAAGAGGGAAGAGAAGAGGATGAGGTGCATCCATGTAGGATGCCATATCACACATCCTCAACTCTAACAAAAAATTCAATTTCATTCTCCAAAACACAATAAAGAGGTGGGTGAATAATATGACAATAAACTTACACACGCAAAAAGCCCACACCCCAAAGGACTAAATTTAATAAGATGTAAGAAGAGTGCAATTAAAACTTACAATTTGTCTTCCCAAAATGCATTATAAAAGTCTAAAATCAACCCTCCAACCATAGGTAAGGTTAGTATGTAAATTTAAGAGGTATGTGACAAGTCTAACTTGTCCCACAAGCCTCCAAAATCAGCCTCCAAGGACAAATTCGGATTTACAAGGAGGTGGAGTGTTTCATACTGCAAAATATGACTTACACAACTCTTACACATCACTTACAAATTCTTACACATTACTTACACATCACTTACTACATTTAATACAAGATCCAACAACTTCTATAATTACTTCCTTATATTCCAAATTTGATTAATTTATTTATTTTAACAATATGATTACTTACATTAATTCTCCACAATTAAAAGAATAATGAAAGGGGTAAATGCATCACAAAATAAACACATACAAACAATAATAAAAAGGAACCAAATTAATAAAATACACAAAGCCCCTTGGTCACATTCAAAGGTGACCCCCATGGGAATCCCTACCACAAACGAACATACACAAATAAATACAGTTGCCATGGTGACCTTCTTGAATTCATCTAGAATTCCAATGTGGTTGGTCTCCAATCCCCGATGTTTGTTGTGATATTTTAACCTACAAAACACAAATACCTCCTTCGGCCTTGTGGCCATATCAAAACATCCAAAATGAATATAAATATAATTCCAAAATCATTTATATAAATTAATCACAACAACATCAAATTAACAACCATATGATTTGTAATTTAATCAACAACTATATCATCATCAAATAATTTCCATTTTCTAGGTTTACTCAAAATATCAAATATCACATGTCCGAACAACATCTATAATATAACCATGTCAAATAGTATACCAACATCAATGTATAAAGTGTCTCTAATAATCATCATGCATCATATATAATCAAAGTCAACAATAATCCATGGTCTCACATCTAACATCATACTAAATCAAAACTATAAAAATGTCCATCATATAGTCTACAGTGTCATGATCAGTATCAAAATATGTCAAAGGGAAGTGGGCACTACATCCCCCTCCCCTTAGACTCAACTTCCTCCTGGAAGTCACAGGAAGGAGAGATAGGAACAAATGCAACAAAAAAATGATCACTCCCATTATGGGATTTCTTGCTTCAAGCAAGTGTGGGTCCATAGAACCCAAGTTTGGTCTAATGCAATTCAACAAGGAGAAGGGAGATTGTAAGGGATGAGTTCTAAACTTTCTGCATGCAAGGCTATGACATTTAAAGTTGGAGAGTAACTTTACGTTGTCAACCAAGATACAACACATAGAAATATAACATGAATAGTTCAAAATATTCTCAAGAGTAACCACCAAGTAGAGGAATAATAGGGAGAATTTCCATAAACTTGAGATGACTACATAGTTTCCCAAGGAATACAACATACTACATTAATAAAAGTTAAGGTTTCTACACATTTACGCCATGATTTCAAGGTTCGTTAGCTAAACAAGGCTAGACAAAATCATATATGACCAAATTTTACACAAGGAACAAGTCTACTCAAGGTCCCACAATTTGAGGATCACACAGGATGAGGTAAATCAACAAGGACACTTAAATCAGCATAAACATTTAAAATCAAGGAACTATTCGAGGAAAGAACTTCTATAACTCAAGAGGGTACAATTAACTTTTCATGGTAATACAAGTGGAGTCAAGACCACAAGTTTTCCTCTAGTCTGGTTTTTACACTTTTGTTTTAAGAATTGAACATGCCATATCAACCAAATCTAAATAAATAAACCATTTAGAAAAATAAAAATATATATGTATATTTATATTTCCACTAGCAACTAACATATCAATACAAAGTACCATACATTAGCACAATGGGATTTATTTTTCTTATTTCCAACTCAAGCTCATAATAACCATAAAGAGAGCACAAGAACACCAAGGACCACTCGAGGTTCTCTAGGGAGAAGAATAAGTAACATGGGGTCTAATTATAACCCAAGGGTGTATCATATCAAAAGCAAATAACATCATCTTGGGCTTTCCATCCTGATGGAAAAGGGGCAACAATAGCAAGGTGACCCAATAAAATATGAAGAAAAAAGAATTCCCAAAGTTATTTTATATCTTTAACATATGTTTCCTTAAAATTACATTAACTTAGGTCTCCAAATCACATTTCACACTCGTCGAGCTACGGGATGATAAGGGTATGATGACCCAAAACTCCCACAAGAAAGGCACATACATCTATGAATAAGAAAGTACTAAGCAACTAGAACACATTGCTATCCACCAGGTGTTTCACAATTTCAGGTAGGCGACAGAACTATAGGTTCAACTAAACATTGCACTCAATACACATAAATCTTACTTATTTTATAACTCAACTAATTAAGTCAAAAGTTGTAGTTTCGTTTGCTAAGCACATTCCTTCCCAAGTTTTCTTAATTAAACTTCCTCCTATTATGAAATTGTGAGTTTACGTTATAAAGAGCACCACTAAGGTGAGTATGATGTCTCACCATTTTGTATAGGTAGAGAGAATTTATTTTAATCGTAAGGAAGGTGGATGGACAAGGTTTCCTTTCTATTCTTCTACATGGTTTTTATTTCTTCTATTAATCTACCAAGGGTATAACAAGGATCACTTCCCTTTTTCTATGCTCCAGTTTATTTGTTAAGTTCCAAGGTCAAATCTCTTTAATTATAGTTTTATGGCATTTTGGTTGAGTCGTCTTATCAATAAAATTTTAATGAGAAGGAAGGTTCAAACATATCACATAATTACTTTTATGGGAAAGAGATATAAATCAACACACCACATTTTTAATTCTAAAGGAACAAGAGACATTCGTCATAGAAATCACATCATTAATTTTTGTAAGAACTAGGAAACAATGAACCAACATGAATCACACCAAGATTTCAAAGATTTACCAAATAATTTCAGCATCATTAGACACTCTTAGTGGGTCTCCACAAGTCTCATAGTAAATTTTCAAGGAAGGCTCATTAAAGAGGTATAATCTTACTTTTACGAATCTATTAAGGTTTAACAATTTTTGTTGTTTAGGATGGTAACATTTTACTCCCTTAATAACCAAAGAAGGTTTTCCAATCAATTCTCATGTCCCCACAAGATACCACCAGCCAAGCAACCAGATGACAATGCAAATTTACTCCAAGGACACCACATCCACACTAGAAAGCATCAAATGTAATAGGGCAAATGAAATAATTTACCAAAACATGGAATTTATAACCAAGAGTTAAAGTTTCTTTTTAAAATAGGAAGTATAATATAAGCACCACCGAGATTAACTATTAAGATCTAGCAAACTAACATTTCTAAGAGAAAGGTCTAAAATACCCAAAGCATCCATTAGTGTTTCCAAGTAACCCAAAGATTAATAGGTCATAGAATGTTATTCCTAGTAAAGGAAATTTAAGGCAAGGGTAGACTAATTTATAAGTCAAGAGAGCAAAAAAAGTATACTTAGTTAAACACACTGCCTAAAAGGGCTTAAATCTATCCATAATTACCAAGATGCATACATTCCACGAGTCAAAACTTTCTCTGATGCAACTAGGAACCCATGATATAATTTAACATGCCATCGATGAAAAGTCATTATCAACACAAACACTTTTCCACTAACATTTACAATCAACCAAAAGGGCAATCCAATCCTAACAAAATCTAAAAGCCCATAATAAAACACTTCTACTCGACGAGGCTTATGCTCTTACCAGTTGCAATAGAACCACCAATACCGCTATCGAATGCCATCTAGACCGCACTACACAACAAACTTTCCATCTAGCAAGGTCGAGCAATGAGAAAGTCACTCTAAGATCCTAGAAACCCTCAAGGTTCCGTGAATCTAAAACAAAGGAATATCTGTAAGCACCTAATAGGACATTCAAGACACCCATGGTGTACCCCCATACGACAAATGTCACCATACAAGAAGCATAGAACTAGCTCATCATCATGCAAGAAGGAACCACGTAACGTTTAGCTAAATAGCCAACAACATAATGAGATCCGAGTCACCAATCAAAATAAAATCCAAGAAATGTCTACAATCAAGGAAAGTGGCTAAGTAGCCACATTGCAAAGTCTGAAAATTCTCACAAAAATAAAAATAACTAAAAGAGCCTCAGAGCTTCTCAATCCAATCATAAAATAACAAAATATTATGAATGAAAAACACAAAAATTAACACCACATTCACTTCGCAGCCCTTCATGGCCTGCCAATAGGGGTACTACTCTTAAGGTCAGTTCCAAGACACATACATAGGATTGGGTCCGTAACAACACTCGACTTAATGTCCACTCTCCCATACAGTGTAACAAAAAGAAAAAGCGACAACCAAACCAACTTTCCTAACGATGAAGGAAAGAAGCTCTAAATAACTTCTAATTAACTCTTCCCACCCAAAACACAACCACTATTGTCTAACCGGAAGAATCACACCATATAACTTATCATTCCAAAAATTTAATAAGGAAGGTTCTTAAAAGGTCTTAACACATCATACAATTAAACCAAGATTTAGGACTTGTAAAAATAACATATTTTCAAAGGGAAACCAAGTTTCCACTATACCAAAAGTTCACCAAAAATCAATTTAATTTGACATTCTTAGTTACCCAAGTTAAAAAAATGCCACTAAGTAAAAAAATCTCGAATAACTTATTATTTTACAATCATTTTAATTCGGGTAGTTCAAATGAATAGAGTTATGCAATATTTCTTCATACTTTTCTTTTGTTTTCCAATTTTTTTCTTTTTAACAAGGTTGTTTTCTAGATTTACAAGTGTGTTAGGTTTACGTCATGTCTCAATTTTTCTAGTGTGCCCAAGGGTCCAAGATTTTAAACCACTGCTCTGATACCAAATGTAACGCCCGCTAAAGCAACCCACTTGAGACCTATGAACAATCTAGGTTTAGTTAGAAAATTATGGAATACTTTTTTTTTAAAGTGTTAACGACCAAAGTCTCAAGGACAATTAAATTCAACTAATAAATTTTCCCATTATAATAATTACTAATTCCACAATATAAAGCAACAAGTGTAATAAGTCTACACCTAGCTCAAAAATCCTTAGGGATTTGTTTAATCACTGATTACATTGACATTTTAGCTAAATATTCCTTGATTAAAAACTTTAGGGTTAAGGGACCAAAACAATTAAATACCCAAGGTATTTAATTCCACAAGATCTAAGACAAGAGAAGGGTTAAATTATAGTGGGGAGAAGAATACATATATAAAAATCATCAGAGTAAATTCTTACTTACCCACTCCAAAACTCGGTTAAAGATTCAATCAGGTTCAGAGGAAAAATCCTCACCATACCCATTCTCTAACAGGCTTAAAGTTTCAACTTGATTTTTCTCACACTTAACACATTAAAAATTTTCCTAAATCATTCCCATTAGATAGGAAATTTCCTCACCTTTCCATTGATATAAAGAAGTCCTCCTAACTCCTCATAAAACTCAAGTTATGGGCCGGCGGGCCTTGGGGTGAAAAGTTTCCCCCAAGAGCGGGCCTGCGGGCCCAAGGATGAAATTTTTCCAAAAGGCGAGTTGGCGGGCCATGGGGAGATCTTTTGAAATTTTCCCACATGAGGGTAAAATCCAATTTTTCTCCCACACTTCCGTGGGTCCACTAGGGACATGTGGCGCCCTCCAAGCCAAAGCGGGGAAAAACAAGGGAAGGGTGGGGCGGCGGAAAACTTTGAGAAAATTCGACAAAGGAGGGTGAAAGGGATAAGTTACACGTGTGGGCTTGCACGTCCACGGAATTGGATTTTCCAAGGCAAGGGCAGGAGTGCGGGCCATGGAGGTAATTTAGGAAATTTTTCCAATGTAGAAAAACAAAATGTTAAGTTCCAATATCCTCCTGCGCCTCCGCCGAGCCACGTGGCAACACCCGATTGGTGTGGTCGACGGGTCAGGTGGTGAAAATTATAAAAAAATTCCAAAACTATTTTCATGAAATGATTAAGTTAGAAAATTTCTACCCCTCCACCATGCCATGTGGCATACTCTTATTGGCTACAAGGTGGCAGGGAAAAATTGGAAATTTTTCCCAAAAAAAATTCTTAAGTTTTCTAAGGAAAACTTTGGGCAGCAGCCTCGAGCTTAAGGAAATTTTTCTAAAATTTTTCTGCCAAGTGAAGAAAACTTTAGAAGGCCATAAATTTTGATAAAAATCTTAGGTTTTGGCAAATAAGGAATTTCTGGAAATCTCTCTATGCCCTCTTTGAACAGGGATCATTAATTTTAGATTTTGATAAATTTTAAGGGGTCAATTTTAAGAAAACAGCCTGCAGGCTTTCTAAAAGCCAATTGGTAAATTTTAACTTATAAATTTGGTTCAATTTTATCTTCTCCTTCAATCAACATGCCAAACAGACATGGAGAATTATTCTAAGAAATATTTAGGATTCATTTGGAAGGTAATTTTTCTTAATTAATTTCTAATACAAATTTTTACAACTTCTGACAGCAAAAGGACTGTGAAAGGTTTGGGCCCAATTTTGCAATGTTTTAAAATATTTATTTAAGTGTTTTTTGTCAAATTGAACTCATCTATACCTTGGCATGTTCAATTTTAATTTTTCATTGTTATTTCTTTCTTGGAGGTCCAAACGGTTCATTAGAGGAAGTATTTTCCATTAAAATTTAAAACAAAGATCAATTTCTAAAGGATTTATTTATCATTTTTCATCATCCAAATATGGAAATTTATTTCTATTCTAGTCTAATACATTTAAGTGATTTAATCAAACCATTTAATGGCTAAAATATAAAGTCTGGTTTCCAATTTTGTCATATTTTCAAAAGGACAAAGTAATGCAATTCCTTCATATGCATTTCCTTTTTCCATTTTCCAACCAGGGAATTTCAAATACAGAATTTAAATATAACAATGCCATTCTAAACAAGGTAATACAACTTCCATTAATTCAATGAATCTTTTACAACTCCTTTCATATATATATTTTCAAAATACAACATATAGAATACATGTCTTTCTTTTCTAATAATAGAACTTAATACAAAGCATAACTCTTTTACATTTCACTTTACAAATTTCATAATCCATACCACATCTTTCCATTTCAAAACATTTACAATTTCATCCACTTCAAAGTGGGAAAGGTTACAAAAGAATTCTTATAAGGGACTGTCAAACTGTCTTCTTTTCTCAGCTCCAGGACAACAACATGCATTCTTCTCATTCTTCCAATTTGATCACAACAAAGGCAGGGGAAAGGCAACGCTCTCCACCCAACTAAGACATCCAATGAAGAGGAGAAGCCATCCTTCCTCATTTTCCCCTGAGCCGCAATCACAATGCAATAAGAAATGTATTTCAACTCATGGAAATAACAGGATTCCAAAAACACACAACAATATTTCGACATGCACATTTCAAATTAAAAACACATTCCAAACAAAACAACAGTTTACAACTGCATTGAAACATTAAGATATAACTTAAGCTTCATCATGCAAGCCAAAGGAGAAAGAGCTATGGGGGAAGCTGCTTATGCATTGCAATGGGAATTGGGCATCCACCTTTAACAAACAATTAATATAATTCATCACACATATATACTTATGCCCCCACAATCCATCCTTATGCTCCCCACGCTTTTCCTTATGCCTCCCAAAAAGTAAGAAATGCAAACTATTTATTTTCCATGGTGGATCCCAATCCCAAACTCCCTCCACAAGAATTATGATGCCATTGGAATTCCCTTATGCCCCCCCCACATGGATTCCTCATAGCCTTCTTCTACACCATTCCTAGGAATTCTACACAACTAGCCAACAAACACACAAAACATTCACCATTCAAACAAACATAAAAGAAATAAAAGCATAAATGAAGAGCTAAGCTCCTACCTCTCCATGGTATATTTTGTTCCAAAACAACAAGATTTCAATGTCAAAATACAGTCCCAAAATCAGTAATGCTCAAGTAAGAAAATGCTCTCCAATCTCCGCCAAAATCAACAAGATATCTAAACATCCAAGGAAAATTTACCCCAAGGAAGCATTCCAAAAGTGCAACAACAACCCAAAACAAAGCAAAGAGTTTCAATTTTATAGAAGGGAAGAGAAGAGGATGAGATGGATCCATGTAGGATGTGACATCACACATCCTCAACTCCAACAAAAATTCAATTTCATTCTCCAAAGCACAATGAAGAGGTGGGTGAATAATATGACAATTAACTTACAGACTCCAAAATCCCACACCCCAAAGGATTGAATTTAATAAGATGTAAGAAGAGTGCAATTAAAACTTAAAATTTGTCTTCCCAAAATGCATCATAAAATTCTAAAATCAACCCTCCAACCGTAGGTAAGGTTGGTATGAAAATTTAAGGGGTATGGGACAAGTCTAACTTGTCCCACAAGCCTCCAAAATCAGCCTCCAAGGACAAATTCGGATTTCCAAGGAGGTGGAGTGTTTCATACTCCAAAATCTGACTTACACAACTCTTACACATACTTACACATCACTTACACATTCTTACACATTACTTGCACATTACTTACCACATTTAATACAAGAGCCAATAACTTCTATAATTACTTTCTTATATCCCTTTGATTAATTTATTTATTTTAAGAATATGATTACTCACATTAATTCTCCACAATTAAAAGAATAATGAAAAGGGTAAATGCATCACAAAATTAACACATGAAAAAAATAATAAAAGGAACCAAATTAATAAAATACACAAATCCCATTGGTCACATTCAAAGGTGATCCCCCCATTGGAATCCCTAACAAAAACGAACATACACAAACAAATACAGTTGCCATGGTAACGTCGTTGAATTCATCTAGAATTCTAATGTGGTTGGTCTCCAATCCCCCAATGTTTGTTGTGATATTTTAACCTACAAAACACAAATACCTCCTTCGGCCTCATGGCGATATCAAAACATCAAAAATGAATATAAATATAACTCCAAAATCATCTATATAAAAGAATCATAACAACATCAAAGTACAATATCATTTTTAATTTAATGAAAAACTATATCATCATAAAATAATTTCCATTTTCTAGGTTTACTCAAAATATCAAATATCACATGTCCAAACAACATCTATAATATAACCATGTCAAATAGTATACCAACATCAATGTATAAAGTGTCTCTAATAATTATCATGCATCCTATATAATCAAAGTTAGAAATAATCCATGGTCTCACATCTAACATCATACTAAATCAAAACTATAAAAATATCCATCATATAGTCTACAATGCCATGATCAGTATCAAAAAATGTCAAAGGGAAGTGGGCACTACAAGCCCACACTACCCACGCTTCTACCCATAGAAGATCCTATCTTGTCATCTTCTCTACCTAAGGAAGAGTCTACACCACCTACCTTGCCCCTCCTCAACCCATAAAGGAGCCACTTTTATATCCTCTTCTTGTAAGTGATGCTTCTCCTAGGGTCTTCTAATATCCTTTCAACCTTATTGCATCAATTCTATTGATAGATTCATAATCTAAAAACTTCCCTATCTCACAGACCTCAAAATTAGTCACAAGGATTACCACTAAGTTATCATCATCTTCCTCTACCTCTACATCATTATCTTTTTTTTCCAATAACTTAGAGTATGTTGATTACTCCACACTTTGGGGGCACCTTCAAATACTAGTATCCATCCAAATGTAGATGTTTTCCCTAGATACTTCAACTATTTATCCTAAAGTATTCAATAAAACCAAATCTATCGCACCCGAGCTGATCATATCAACCTTTTTACATCAACCTTTCCTTCACCCCAACCTTCACCTACACCCAAAACTTCATCTCGTAGTCAAACCTTCACCTGCACTAAAACCTACCACTACCTTGGGGGTCTTGTCGATGCCTAGTCTAGTCTATCCCTCTTTGAGGATAAATTTGACTACCTCTTCAAAAATGACCACCAAATATTTTCCCGAACCTAAGAGGAAGAATAGAAATCTTAGGAATCGTACCCTAATTTTTATGATGCCTTCTTATTCACCTTCTCCTCTTCCATCAATATTAGGACCACATCCATCAACATTGTTTAAGCAACCTCGCCCCTAAGGAAAAATTCAAGTGAACAAACCCACACCCTCGGTTCAATTTTCTATTCTACCCATGCCTTCTTCATCACCCACACCTTTACCTTCTCTTTTACCTACACCTTTTGCATCACCCTCAACTATAATTTTACCTACACCTCCATTGTCACCTTGGTTGATTCACACGGCTACAACTTTTGCATCCACTTCTTATTCACACACTACTCCAACAAATTTACCCAAGAAGGTACAACCTAAACAAAAACCCCACTACCTACCAAAAAGGTAGTTAAACGTACTCAACTCCCAACTCCACCTCCTTTACGAACATCATCCACACCTTCATCCAAACCCACTCTAACTTCTCATTTTGATCCATTGGCAAGATCATATTCTAACATCCTCTCCTAACTGTTTAGAAACCTTTGTTATCTCACTACCATCAGTCAAGCCTTATGATCCACTCAAACCCAAAGCAGTAGGGTTTGACGACTCCAAAATCTATACATATCATTGCTCACCAAGGCATGATGTTGAAATTTTCAAGGCCCTTAAAAAAATTATTCTTCAACTTTATTCTTCAGATGGTCTCTTTGAAAAGATGACTTACTAGAGGAAAGTTCCATTTCCTCTTTTCCTACTATCACATGACCTAATCCTATATCTATTCATCAGCTTTTACTTGTACCTACACAACCCTCTTTTCCTCCACCAATATTTAAAATCAACATGGTCCAAGTAGCTACTCGATCACATAAAGATAAAGGAAAATATAAAACTTGTAGCCCATCTAGTGTACCATCACCAACCATTTCATCCATACGTACCCCTAAGATAACCATCCATGGGAAAAATTATCCTACTTCCTGACGGAGTCACACATCATACTATGATTAAACAACTTCATCAATATCCTCTAAAGATGTCTTTGTATGAATTAATTCAAACCTCTGAGTCTCATCATCAAGCCCTCATTGAGGTCTTGCAATATATTGAGGTTCCACCAAATTATCTCGACACCTATGGCCACCATATTTACCCCACATCATGTGGCTACCCTAACCACTCCACCTCAAAATTTTGCACCCATTTCCTCTCCTCAGGTTTCCACCATCTATTTTGATGACTTTGAAATTTCCTCTGCATACCGATCGGATGATCCTGATCCCATTCTCTTCATCACCACCTACATTGATGATACTCATGTTTGACGTGTTATGATTGATGGAGGTGCTAGCATCAATATTGTTTCTTCATGTGCATATGAAAAATTGTCCATACCCACACATTGCATGTAATAAAACCTAATTATGATGAATTATTTCAATTATACCTTGACTTATAGCCTTGGCATCGTCATCCTCCACATCTTTGTGGGTGCCCAAACCAGTCCCGAACTATTCTATGTTATAGAGGGGAATTTCAATATTAATTACTGCTTGGCTGACCTTGGATTCACACCACGGGGTGTGTCACTTCAACCCTTCACCATTGCATAAAATTTGAGTATGAAGGGCACCCTTACACCATTAAGGAAGATCCTTCCCATTTCAAAACCTAAAACATGCTTTATCGACCAAATTATGTCCTTGTTCTGGTATAGGTATCTACCACACCTATTTCCTTATCTACCACCTCTACCATTTCATCTTCTTCCACCACTACATCTTCCACTACCTCATCTACCACTTATTCCACTACATCTTCCACTTCCTTGTCAACCACCTATACCACTATATCTTCCACAATCAATTCATCTATCCCATCTTTTGCGACACCTTCCATAGCTATCCCACCTACCAATAAACCTATTTCACCATCAAAAATACCCCACCTTCCTAGGATTCAAGTAGCTCATCTATTCCTTCTACTCAAGTCCCAACCTCTGATCCCTTGGTAAGTGTTTTTCAATTCCTTTCCTTGTGGGAATACTATTATACAACATAAACACTTTCCTTACTCCTTAAGAGTATGGAAGCCTTCACCAACACCTATATTATGGCCTTTGTGTAGGAGAGTTTTTCCTGTATGGTCCTCCCCACCTTCGCATTAACCTAACATATAGGAGACTAGACACTTCCTATTATCCTAAACCACTTACCTAAACCTGACCTTTCTCATTTGATTTCCAATACCTCACCAACCGCTGCTTCGCCCACACTTTTCTTCATCGATGTTCCTGGAAGGGCTTTGGATTTGGTCTTTATGAATAAGGTCATCACACATTCATACCTTGCACCACCCAAAAACAAAAATACCATTGTGGACTTGGTTTTTTTCACATCCTTCCTCCAAGAAGCCTCATGCTACACTTTTTGAAGATGAAAATCCATCTTCACCTTCTCCACCCTCCTCGCCTATTACACCACCTTCACCCATGGATTCCATGGATCCAAAATCCATCCCTCCTAAAAATAAAATTTTGAACACCATTTCCTTGGTATTTTTGACCTATTAGTGTGATGGTGAGGTGCCCTCTTCCCTTCCTCTTCTTTATCCTAACATGTTAGATGATGACACACCTTTTATCAATTTCATTCAATGTCAGGATGATGATTCTATTCTCACCTATTTAGGTGCAAAATATTCTTACATTCACCAATTGTTACCTTCTAAGACACAAACCATGCTGAATGAATCAACCATAGAGATAAAAATTCACACTCAGGATGACCCTCGTATTTTAAAGATACGTGAATATTAGATTCTACCAAATAAGAAGCCTTCACCTCTTTCCTTCAAGATCATAGCAACACTTTTTCTTGGTCTTATGCCAATATGCCCAATATTGACCCTAATATCATGGTCCAAAACATTGTGACTATCCCTAATGCCAAACCTATAAAATAGAAGCTGCAAAAATGCATCCACATTTTCCCTTCTTGTGAAATAAGAACTCCAATGCCTCATTTATATTTCCTTCATTATACCCATTGACTATCCACAATGGACTTCTAACATTGTTCCTATAATGAAAGGGTTAGGAGGACTCCGCATTTGAACAGAATTCCATGACCTTAACCTTGCCTTCCCTAAGGATGACTTTACTTTGTCTAGCATTGACCAACTCATTGATCTTACAACTAGCCATGAGATTTTATCTCTTATGGACATATTTTCAAGTTATAATCAAATATTAATTTCTCTGGAAGATCAACACAAAACCTCCTTCAACACCCTTTGGGGAAATTTTTCTATCGCGTCTTGCCCTTAATCTTGAAAAACATTACCACCACCTATCAGCATACTATGACCTATATCTTCTATGATATCATGCATGAAATCTTGGAATATTATGTTGACAACCTCCTTGGTAAGTCCAAAAGTTGTTCGAACATCTCTCGCTTATTAAGGTCATCTTTGATCATCTCATCCAATATTGTGTTTTCCTTCAACCAAAGAAGTGTGTCTTTTCCATTCTCTCTGGAAAACTCCTTGGTTTCATCATCTCTTTGCGGGGCATCGAATTTGATCCCACCAAAATCAAGGCTATTCTTGAGATGCCTCCACCAACTAACCTTCAACATCTTCATAGTTTGTAAGGAAAATTGCAATCCATTCAATGCTTTATTTCTAAAATTTCTAACTGATGTCACCCTTTTCATCATATTCTTAAAAAGGCTTTCTCTTTCAATTGGAATGATGAGTTCCACAAATCCTTTGAAGCATTGAAGAAATACCTTCTTCAGCCACCTATACTCATCCCACCTAAAGATGAAAAACATTTTTACCTCTACATTTATGCCACTAATCATTCCTTGGGTGCCATGCTCACTCATCGTGATGAGAAACATAGGGAGAAAGAGGTTTATTACATAAGTCGTACTCTTTTAGAATATGAGACTAGGTATACTCATGCTGAAAATATCTTCCTAGCCTTTGTCTTTGTGGCTACTAAACTTTTCCACTACCTACTTAACCACAAAACCTTCATCATCACCAACATTGACCCTTTACATTACATGTATGCTAAACCTTACCAACATCAATGCACCTCATGTTGGCTCATGCTCCTTGCAGACCTAGACCTGGAATTCATTCATCAAAATTCTATCAAGGGACAAACCATTGCAGATCATCTTGCCAATGCTCCACTTCCTGGACATCAATATTCTAACTTTGATTTTCTTGATGAATCTATTGCTACCCTCTCCCTTGATGAAACCATATATCAGATGACCTTATTCTGTAATGGTTCTAAATGTTAGTGCAAGGGTGGCACAAGGGTTATCCTCATTCCTCTTGATGGTGATCCTATGCATTTATCCTTCAAACTTGACTTCAACTACACCAACAACATCGCCAAGTATGAAGCACTTGTCTTAGGTCTTCAAACTACCATAGCCCTAGATGTTAAATCCATTAATATCTTTGGTGATTCTCAATTGGTTGTGAACCAAGTCAATGGTTTGTACTAGTGTCGTAATGAGGTGCTTCAAAAGTATAAACATCATGTCGACATAATTTTGACCACGTTTGACACCTACCTCATTCAAACCACTCCGCGATCCACTAACAAATTCACAGATACCATGGCTTTCCTCACCTCACAAATACCTACCTCACCTTCAGAATCTAAAATATTTGTCACTATACAACTGGTTTTTGTCACCCTTGTATCTCATCTGAGGTATAAATTTTATGGGAAGAATAAAAGCCGACCCACACAATGTTTGGTATATTAATTTTTCCACCTACCTCTCCCTTTCGATTATGCCTCCAGATCTCACTCCCAATGGATGAAAATCCTTCTTCAAAAGTTTGTCTCACTATGTCATCATGGGGTTTCTTCTCTAAAAACATGGTGTTGACGGTATCCTTATTAGGTGCCTCACTAGTTTTGAAATTCCGTACACCGTTAAAGAAATCCATGATGACATTTGTTGTGGAAATTTTAGTGGCCTCTCCATTTATAAACGTATCCTTCACCTCGAATATTACTATCTAGCCCTTAACCAAGACTATTGTGAATATGTCAAATGTTTTGTTAAGTGTCAGCAACATGCTAACCTTCACCACACCCCAAGTCACACCTTACAAGTCACCATGAGACTTTTTTCCTTTCTCTCAAAGGGGTTTGGATCTCATCGGAGAGATTAACCCTCATTCTTCTCAATGTCATCAATGGATCATCACAATGACTAAATACTACACAAAATGGGTGGAGGTCGTTCCTCTCATTTCTACCAAAGCCAAAAAGATCATGGAATTCATCAATCATCATATCATTTGTCGTTTTGGTGTTCCTCACCGAGTTATGACTAACAATGGAAGACAGCTTCAAAAATAAAACCCTACGTAAACCAGTGACAAATTTGACATTAAACTCATTTACTCTTCATGTTATAACCCAGACAAATGTCCAAGCCAAATCTTCCAACAAAACCATCAAAAAAATTATTATGAAATTCATCGACAACACTGGTAAGGATTGGCATATGCACATTTGTTTCACCTTATGGGCTTATCATACCAGAATTTGTACTTCTACCAATGCCACACCTTTTTTTTTGGTTTATGGTACATAGGTTTTCCTACATTTCAAATTTCAAATTCCACCTCTTCATATATCACTCAAAGATATGCTCTCTAATGAAAATTTTCACCAATAATGTTTGGTGCAACTTAAGCTATTAGACAAACGTCGTTTAATCGGTCTTAAACATCTCCAAATCTACCAAAAATGCATTAAGCGTGCCTACAAAAAAATTTCATGAGCGAACCTTTAATGTTGGCAATATTTTCCTCAAGGAAAACCAACATGAGGAAATTTTGCTCCTAATTGGCTTGGACCCTATATTATTACCCATGCCTATGGATCAAGCGCTTATTGTTTATCCTCTCTTGAGGGTAAACCTGGAACCTGATCCCCTTAATGCTTTGCATATTTGACCGTTCTATTGTTGAATAAAGTACTACATCACTTTATGCCACTTATCTACTCATCCCTTGAGCGAACCTTCCTTTCACCTACCTATTTTAAGGACTAATGACTCAAAAAAAATTGTGTGATTATCCGTCACCCTTTCAACCTTGTGTTAAATTTGAGTACCCCATCTCTACGCATTACATGATTCTCATGGATAATTTTCATCTTTTTAAGGATTGAATCCCATGTTCATTCATCACTTGAAATACCCTTGCATAGCTAATATTATTGTGTTATGGTTTTTTCCTTCCTAAAAGAGGCCTATACTACTTTATAGTCTTGTCCATGACTTCAAGTCTAAAGATAAAATTAAACAATAAAAATAAAAATATATGGGATAAAATAAATATAATCCTTTTGTCAAACTTCTTGTAAATAGATGATTCCCTAAAAATGACATCATCTCTCTCTCTCTTGCTGCTATAAGTAGATTGCTCCCTCGAAGGACGACTATATAAAAGCCAACCACCTATTGTAATTAGTCTATCTAAAAAGAAGACTAGCATGTATCACTCAAATAAAAATGATAATAGAGATTCCCACATCGATCAGATTCATGAATACCTCAAGGAGAACCTATTATCCCAATACATACTTCCCACATCGATCAGTCTATACATGTAAAAAGTGAAAAAAAAAGCGTTAAGAAAAATACATAATTTTTTTCATGGAATTTCCTATTCTAGTTTTGGGTATCTTGCAGAAGGGGCATACTATCCCACAACACAGCTTATTATTATCAAACCCCTTCACCCTAATATGTTTATTTCATCTTATCCACTTAAGGGACATGGTGTGTATTTTACACATTGTGATCACACAAATTATTTCACCTATGGACCTATTGCTCATGCAGTGTATCTAGGGACTTATGTTTAATAAGTCTAGGGGTATGACACCTATGGTCCTTGCCAAATATGGGCATGCCGACTCTTTTATTTACTTATTGTTTTTTCAAATAGGAAAAAATCATCCAAATTGAATCTACCCTAATACCTTCATCTATTCTCACCTTGTCTATTACCTATGCAACACTCGACCTTACCTATTTTCAAACATACCTTACCCCACTAAATTATTCTCATTGTAACATCCACTTTTTATGACTTAGAAACAAGGGAATTGTTTTTTTAAAATAATGTTCTCTATTCTAAATTAATATAATTTAGAACACACATTTCATTTCCAATCCATCTCATAACAGAAAACCATATGCAATTGTAATGACTTGGTGAAACACTGATCTCTCATTCCATGACTTGGTATTAAACCAATCTCTCATGTTAACTTGTTCAAGTGTATACTATGTATACTTGGTTCTTTTACCCTTTAAGGGTCACTCAAGTGTTCTGTCTAAGAAGCCTATCTGAATATCTATTACTAATATTCATTTGAAATCCCACAACTTAGAATAGGTGATATAAGACAACACAACCAATAGTTTACGATACTTTGTCCAAAGTTTTAAACATGTTTACCATGTTTACATTCCAAGATGACATACTCATCGAAAGGAATATGTATTTCACCACACTTGTACTATTATCTAGATTGGTCATCCTTGACTACTATCAACCAAATCTGAGTCAAAGTTTCACACTAAATAAGGGCATCTTACATGCACTAGTGTGGAAGACTACTCATGGTGACTAAGGATACATAGACATACTCAATCAAATTTCATCAATTGGGTGTGTTTAGTTACCCTAAGTCAACATGAGTTGACCACTACACTATTCCATGTTTCTATCTCTGTTTAGAGTAGAACTATGAACCTGAATTTCTACTTATGTCAATCAAGTTAATTGAACTAAGTGGGGTGTTGAAGCATAGATGATTACATCACAATATCCTCGTAATGACTACCATCATTATGAGGGTACTCTACTACAATCCCTATATTACAACAACCAACTAGTTCCTTCAACTAAACTAACATACTTAAGAACATTAGATCATTAACCCAACAATTTATTATCTTGTTTAATTTATCGTTAAACAACGCACCTAAGGGTTCACTATGCATGATTGACCCAAAGAAGGGTACAAAGTGTACTTTTACACTAGTTGAAGGTATGTAGATAAAATATTGTTCATGCATATGATCATTTTAATCTTAAACCATTATTTTCATTTATCAAATATATGAATTCGATATTAAGAGAGTAAGATCATTAAGTTTTCTTACTACAGTTTATCATTGTGAACAAACTTGATTGAAATCTTATACATTAGACTTAGAGATATCATAAAGTCTAAATCTTTCTATTAACTCTTTTAAGATTTCTTGTTTCCATTTATTGTTTACAGATAAGGAGCATACAACCAATCATCCTTTATGATTTAAACATAATCTCCTAACAAGATAACATACATAGTTCTTTATTTAATGATAAAAGGAAACATCCTTTTCTTTCTTATTAAGGACTATTGTCCTATTAATGAAATCAAAAAACATATGGTATAGTTTTGTAATAAGAAAGCCACATTATTCTATATAAAACTATACTTATTCCCTTTTCATATAATATTTACCAATCATAATTAACTTAGTTATACACTTTCTCAGAATGAAATGAAATGAAACTATAAGTATAGATCCTTATTCCTAGTATCATTTTATTCCTTAGAATCCATTAAGCCATGCATGATAATATTTAAGAATATTAATCAAATCTAAGTCATATATGACCCTAGAATAAATCAAAATCAACATCTTTCACACAACAATTCATTTATCAAAAGAGAGTTCACTACACTCCAAACTCAATAAGTATTCCATAAGTTTATACAAAACATCTTTCCACCATTAAAAACTAATTTTAATACATCTTCATAATTTATTTTTCCAACAAGAAGTACATTTTGAGAAAATGTCAATACATAGGCATCTAAATGAAGAGAAATGATTTCATTAGTAAAATAAATGCAACTTTCTATAAGTCTTTCTCCTTTCACTTTTCACAAAGTCCATCTACAAAATTGTTAGCATGAGTCAGTTCACAAGAACTGAGCATGATAAATGCTATAACATTAAAACAATATGCTTTTATCTAACTTTTTTCATAAAAGGAACCCTGTTGTTAATGAAAAGGTTCCAAGTACACAAAAATAAGGACAATAAGAAATACTTCCCCTAATAGTCACAAAATAAGATATAGAGAAGAGTCACTAATTCTACATAAGTATTAATGTTCATAAAAGAAACTAATTAAACCATCATAAATTAATTCCATCTAAATCACAGTTATGATAATCATTTCAACATGATAACATTCCAAACTATAACCAATTAAGAAAAGAATTAATTAAAATCATGATCTATCCTCAATGGTTTTAATTTAATTCTCCAAGAAAGTTCTCAATAACACAATCCGATCAAATTCAATCAAAATAAAGTGAATTGATCTAAACATACTGACTTGACAAGAACAATATGTTGTTCTATTAACAATCAAATCAATATCAACTACTAATGAGGTTTATTATTGTAACATGAAAGATCCAACTTGGATAACAAACCTTCCTAATAACTCTGCTCCCAAAATTTCCCCCGTCAATCTAAGAGGATAACTTCAAGAAAAGAATCAACTTGACAATATGGATAATAATCATTGTATGTCATACAAGAGATTTGGCTCAAGCCCACGCAAGACAAAAATAAACACATGATGTAAAGTTCAGAGGAGGATCTACCTTCCACAAATTGAGTTCAAGACTTGTTTGAACAAAACATAGCCATCACAACCAAACATCTCAAAATAATAAAAATTTGAATGCTCATTGTCTTCCTCTTACAAACTAATGAAAAAGAAATCAAAATGGTTTCGTGAATGAAAACACATAGTACATTCTTACCCAAAAGACCAAAATCAAGATTAAATAAATTAAAACTTCCTTAGTCAATGATCTAAGAAACCTTAGATAATCAAACTTGTTGAAATGAACTCCATTACAAACAAAATTACACTCATACCTTAAACCAACCCAATATGCAAGTAAAGTCTCAAAGAGACATTCGAAGGGTTTAAACATTCGAATAAAATTATACAGAATCAACTATGTACAAGTCCTTTTTTAATCACTAATGACCCAGATCACAAGCATCATCAATGATGAAAATGAGCATATGTATCAGTTCTTCAAGAGAACGTTAAACAAAATAAATGAAAGAATACCATTTCAAAGTAATATGAGGACCTATAGTGATCCATACTTCAACATTGTCCAATTCTCAAGGTAACCCAAAAAGGGTAATCATGCAAAAACTCAACTCAACCAAGAGAGAGAGAGATTTTATCAAGTACTATTTTTTCATAAATATGACCACCCATGAAGGGTAATATACAAAAAATGTATATTAAATGATAGAGATAGAAAAAATCCAATAGAATTCCTCATATTACATACTTATGGTGCTAAAAAACAAACTTCAAAAATACCCCATATGGGTCAACAAGATCTCCACAAAAATTTTAAAAAATATCAATGGTTGGTTAATAACTTAAGCCAAATGATAGATTACTTAATTGAAAAAAGAATCCCCAATAGGCATTCAAGAACAATTCAACCAACAACCAAAGATAATACAACCAAAACGTAAGTCCTATAATTGAAACAAAATTTTCATTACAGGCCTTTCTCTACTCAGGCGAACAAAGTCGATTCAAAAGAAAACATTAATCAAAACCAAGTTTTACTACAAGATGAGAGTTCCAAAGTTTAAAATATCTTCAAAGAATCCTACAAAAACATTTTAAACGCTTCAAGAATACTTACACGTGAAGACCTAAGTATATCAAAACAAAAAATCCTTTTTAATACCCATTTTCTAAATAGGTAACACATTTGTTTCCCAACTCCATTCAAAAATGATTTCATTAAAATATTCAATCTCACAAAACTATTCATATCCAAGAAACCATGTCAAAAGAAACACACATAGAAGAAAAAGAACCTTCAACCATTCTAGCAAAATAATCTCAGAGACATTTTCATGAAGAGCAAAGTTATTTTTATGAAAATGTTTAAATAGAAGTAAGAGATTTTAATGAGATAGGGCCTATCATGCCTAGTAGTGCTCATGTCTTCCTTTCCTTTCCTCAATCCTTCATGCAAAACTTCTACTGAAATATTTCCATGAAAATGCCAAAACCAAGCCTCTGAAACTTCCCCATTTTCTTCTTATAGCTTCCATGCTCAGATTTTGCTATTATTTCCACCATGCAAGGGAAATATTATGCATGCAACTGATTCAAACTAGAGGTTCGAAAGAATGGTAAACAACATGCAGAGCTCCAAAGCTCCAAAAATCCAAATGAAACAATAAAACAATAAAACCAAAAAACCGTTATTTTTTTCCTCCAACCTTCTACTATTCCCCAGGTGGTTTTCACTCTAGTCAAGGATAATAAATGCCAACAAGACTTCCAGTGTCCCACCCAAAATTTCCACCTTTTCTAACTCACTATTTTTTATTATATCAATTAAAAACTTCATTCAAATGAAATTAACAGAGTTGACAACTCAACAATTTCCACTATTTTCATGCATTGGCCAAAATTGGTGAAACAAACTATTAAATGCCACATTTAAACCTTTAAAATGCCTTTGGAATGGTGCCACTACCACCAAAAACTTTCCATCCATGCCATCCTAATTTCCCCTTAGGCTAGCTCATGCCCTTAGGTTAGGTTTATTTAGTATTAGCTTATAAACCAAGCTTAGGACCTTAGGAGTAATTCAATTTAGCTTAGTATAAATTAGTGTCAATGACTTAGGATTACCCCTTCCAAGAATTAATCATCACCATTAATAAAATCACCTTAACTTAGGCTTAAGATAAGATAAAAATCATAGGAACTTAGATTAAATTAGGTCCCAATAAACTAATCAACATACATTACCTTTTGCGATGAATCAAAATGACATTATTAGATCACTTAAAAGGGGTGCATGCTAAAGATGCCACGGATGCCCTGTGATCCCACAACATCCTGGGTTTAGAAATCATACTTCTAACTGGCTTGGTCAAATGATCAAAACATCATAAAATTGAAAACATGCCTTGGATCACTAAAATTGATCCAAGGTATGGCTATTCCTACATTTTGAAATCAAATAGATTAAAGCACAAGTTCAATATTAAAAAATAGGAAATGAACAAATTAGACTGAATTTATTTCCTCCATCCACATGTAGAACACATTAAAAATTTCAACATAAAGAATATATGAAATACTTCATTATAAATTTAGAATTGTCATGGCATGATTGTATCCATTTTTAGAAGATAAACATATCATCTACAACAAACATGATTACTTAGTTCAAAAGAGTACATCATCTTCAAACAAGAATCACCTATCAACATTTACAACTTTAATTACAAAAGTGATCAAGGATATCAACCATGGTAAAGAGGCATTACATACCTCCCCTCTAAAAATCATCATCATCCTAATGATTAACTTAGTCCACATTCTTTAAACAAGAAAAATAATCATAATTATAGTTCTTCTATCCAAAAATTTTCAAAAAAACCAAATTTGCAGAATTCAAGTTTTTCATAACTTATTACAACATCAAATAGTTTTCCTTATACTAATAAAATATAGTACCTACCAAAACTTAGTAAAATTAAAGATAACTTTCAAACAAAGTCTTTAATTATCTCACAAATCAAAATTAATTATGTTCAAATAGATGAGGAAAAGCAATTTTCATGTCCTCAAGGTTTTCCCATGTTACACTTTCTTCATTAAACTGGTCCCATTGGACCTTACATTGAATGATTTCATGATTTCACAAGTGCAAATGGTGAGTTTTAAGCACTCTTATGGGTTCAACCATGATTATTCCTGGTCTTGGACATGCAAGGAATCCCAATTTAATACATGTGATAAATCTTAAATATATTTCTTAAGCAAATAAATATGGAAAACATCATGCATTTGTGACAAGGTGGGAGGAAATGCTAAGCGATAAGATTAAGGCTAATCACTTCAACAATCTCAAAGGTCCCACAAAATGAGGTGATAATTTAGCTTCCTTGCCAAAATTAATAGAGATCTTTTTACACTTGACACGTAAAAATAATTTTTCACCAAGTTTAAATTTATTATCGATCCTTTTCAGATCTGCATAACTATTTTTCCTATCAGCAACTTCTTTTAATCGTTCATGAATTATTTTCGTTTCTTGTTCCATTTCAGAAAATCATTTCAAGTCTAGTTACCTCTCTCATCTTCAATGCTATCCCAAGTAATTGGAGTTTGGAATTTCCTTCCATACAATGCTTCAAAAGGTGCCATTTTTAAAGAGGAATGATAAGTATTATTGTAAGAAAATTCAACTAAAGGAAGGTATTCTTCCCATTTGTATTGTTGATCCATATAGTACATTCTTAACATATCCTCCAAAACCTGATTTACTCTTTCTATTTGACCATTTGTTTCTGAATGGTATGCGGAACTAAAATTTAGTTTTGTTCCTAAGGTTGCATTTAGTGTTTTCCAGAAACGAGATGTCATTCTAGGGTCTCTATCAGATATAATCAATTTAGGTACTCCATGTAATCTAAAAATTTCATGCACAAATATTTTTTCTAAAACAGGTGAATCATCTTTAAGATTACTAGTAATAAAATGTGCTACTTTTGTTAATTTGTCTACCACAACTAAAATAACATCATGTTTATTTCTAGACATAGACATCCCCTGGACAAAATCTATACTTATTACTTACCACTTATAATGCGGTATGTTATGGGGATACAATAAACTAGTTGGGTGCATATTCTCATCCTTAACACTGACATTCTAGCCAATGTGAAACAAAATCAGTTATGTCTCTCTTCATTCCTTTCCACAAATATTGTTGTTTTACATTAGTAAAATTTTTTAACACTGGGATGTCCTGAGTAAGGTGAATTATGAAATTCCATCATTAACTTTTTCCTTAACTCATTTCCCAAAGGTACATATACTCACTTTTCATATCTTAAAATTCCTTCATTATCAAAGTTAAAACCTTTGTATCTTGCATCATTAGGATCTGCAACAAGTGTTGTTTTTACTTGTTGAAAATACAAATTAGAATCCATGATACTCTTTACCTCATCCTTAAACTAATTTCTCAAAGTTATAAGTGCAGAAATATGTTTCCTACGACTTAGTGCATATGCCACTCTATTTTCTTTACCTTTAATGTAACTTATGTAAAAATCATATTGTGAAAAAAATCTAACCATCTTCGCTATCTTGCCTAAGAGATAATGTCTCCATCCCAAGGTGGTCTTTTTAACTCAAAAGGTATGCCTAAAAGACCTACTGAAGTGTGACATCTAGGTCATGGGAAGCATAATTCAACTCATGTAAGTTGAGTTTCTTTCTCTCATAAGATATAACATGATCATCTTGCTAAAAATACCTCCTAGTCCCTCACTTGAAGCATCTGTAAAATACCGTAAAAATCCCATTTAGATCTAGTACAACCAAGATAGGTGCGAAGTTAGTTGTTCCTTTATATTTTTAAATGTTGATTCACATTTATCACTCCATACAAACTTTTAATCTTTATTCTGTAATGAATTAATATGGGAAACAACTTTTATAAAGTTCTTAACAAAATTTCTATAATAATCGGAAAGCCCCATGAAGATTATGACTTCATGTACATTTTTAGGTTTGGACCATTCAATTATGGCAACAATATTTGATGGATCAAATATTATTCCATCTTTTCTTATGACATGTCCTAAATAGTGCACTTTTGTTTCATAAAAATAACATTTGGACAACTTACCATATAATTTTCTCTTTCTCAAAATTTCAAGTACAATTTTCAAATGCTCTTGGTGCTCATCAATGATTTTAGAATAGATAAGAATATCATCCAAGAATACAAGTAAAAACTTGTCCAAGTATTCTTGAAAGATATTATTCATTAAATTCATAAAATTTGCAGTGAATTTGTCAAACCAAAAGGTAAAACCATGAATTCATAATGTCCATACCTTGTTCTAAAATCTATTTTATGAATATCTTCATCCTTGATTCTTAATTGGTGATATCCAAAATGAAGATCTATCTTTGAATATATTGATGCACCATGCATCTGATCAAATATATCATCAATCATAAGAATTAGGTATCATTTTTTTTTATTATTGATTTGTTAACATAATGTAATCAATAAAAATTCTAAGTGTTCCATCTTTCTTTTTTACAAAAATTATCGTTGCTCCCCAATGTGAGACACTCGGTCTTATCAAACCTTTAGAAAATAGTTATTGTAATTTTTCCTTAAGTTATACATGTTCAATGGTCATTCGATAAGGTGCCTTTCAAATATGTTTAATTCCAAGTTTGATTTCTATTATGGAGTCAAATTCTTGTTTAGGTGGAAGACCAGGTAGTTTTTTTGGAAACACATAATTGAAATCTATTAACGAAGGATATTTTTAGATTATTCACTATCCTTTTCTACTATTTTTTTCAGAAATATTTACTACATATAGAGTGTAGCCTTTATTTTTGGCCTTTTTAAGATGCATACATGACAATTTTCTAACTTAAATTTCTTGTATTACCCCTTGAATATTTTTTTTCTACAGATCATCAAGGCATCTAATGTGTTTTTCAGAACAATAAAAATTTGCTTTATGATCAGTAATCCATTTAACACTAATTATGATATCATATGACCCTAAAAGAGTAACATAAAGATCTTTTTAAGTGGAAAACTTGGTGCCTCTAAGACTTTTCCAAAAAGAAATTTACTAATGGTATGGAAAACATTATTATCATAATGTAAATTCTAAGATTTTCCATTATTCCTTCTTTTGTTTTTAAGTTTGCAGATAATTTACTAGAAATAAAACATTATGTAGCACCAGTATCAAAAATTATAGTAACATGTGTACCAAATAATTTACTTGACACTTCTATGGGCATAACTTACTTTTCAGCTTGTTTATCAACTACTACAACATATATCTTATGTTGTTGATTGTTGTCATCTTTCTTTAGAGGACACTAATTTGTATAGTGATCCTTACCACAATTAAAACAACCCCTATAGGTCCTCTTTTTGTTAAAACTTATTTCTAGTCTTGAAATTACTGTTTTGACCTCCATAAGATTTCTACCCATTATTGTTATTCTTCACAAAATTATTTCTAGTATTCGCAATAAGTTTATTTGTTGTTATTTTCTTATTATTATGATTCACAAACTTATTTTTTTCTCCAAACATTTTCCATGCCACCTTCTTAGGTGTAAGTGACAAGAAGAATTATAAATTTTATTTTAATACTCTTCTTTATGAGAAGAAATTTCCTTCAATTTCTTTTCTTGCCTCATGAATTTTTCTACAACCCTTTCATAGTCGTTGAGATGTGCACATATACTTCTCCCCCTATGACAAGATTCAATCCCATAATAAACTTATGTATCTTGAACGTGTCATCATTTTGATACTGAGGAACATACTTAATAAGTTTGGTAAACCTCTCCCAATAAGTTATAGTTAAGTTTCCTTGAATTAAATTTTGAATATTTTTCATTTTCTCATCATAATAGAGTCATGGAAGCTAGTGTTGCCTAAAGTAGCTTTTAAATTAATCCCATGTAATTATTTATTCATCAATGTTCAATTAAGTGTTAAGGCTATCCCACCAGGAGGATGCCTCATGGGAAAGATGATAAGCTCCCCATACTACTTTTGTTTCTTCCGAGAAGTTCCTTATTGTAAATTACTTCTCCATTTCATCGAGCCAATTCTCAACTCCAACCGCAAACCTCCAATTTAGTAAGTTCATCAAAATTTGGTGGACTTATCCTATTTATGTCATTAGTAAGTTAAGATGCTTATCTTTCCTTCTTATTTTTAGGTGGATTAGGTACATTTACATTTGCATTTGCAACATTATTATTGTCATTCAAAGCATTGTCATTTTCTACATTATTATTATCAACATTTTAATTTCCAGCATTAGTGTTGTTTTTGGATGTGGAAAATTATTTTCAGCACCTCTTCTTGTTCTAACCATTTTCTCGTTAAAAAAATAAGTCTTTATCCAATATGGACTCAATAGTTCCAAGATATGTAACCTTCAGCTCTAATACCAAAATGTAACATCCACTTTTATGACTTAAAAACAAAACATTTTTTTAACATAATGTTCTTTGTTCTAATTAATATGATTGAGAACAAATATTCCATTGACAATCCATATCATAAAATAAAACCATATACACCTATAATGACTCGGTGAAACACCGATCTCTCATGTTAACTTGTTTAAGTGTATACTATGTATACTTGGTTCTTTTACCCTTTAAGGGTCACTCAAGTGTCTCCCTCTAAGAAGTTTATATGAATATATGTTACTGATATTCATCTAAAATCCCACGACTTAGATTAGGTGACATAAGACAATGTAACCAACAACTTGTGATACTTTGGCCAAATTATTAAACATGTTTACCATATTTACATTCCAAGATGTCCTACTCATCAAAAGAAATATGTATTTCACCACACTCATATGGTTATTTAGATTGGTCATACTTGACTATTGTCAACCAAATCCAAGTCAAAGTTTCACACTAAACAGGGGAATCCTACATGCACTAGTGTGGAAGACTACTTGTGATGACTAAGGATACATAAACATACTCAATCAAATTTCATCGATTGGGTGTGTTTAGTTACCCTAAGTCAACATGAATTGACCACTACACTAGTCCATGTTTCTATCTCTATTTAGAGTATAACTATGAACCGGATTTCTACTTATGTCAATTGAGTTAATTGAACTAAGTGGGGTGTTGAAGCATAAATTATTGCATCATAATATATCCTCGTAATGACTATCGTCATTATGAGGGTACTTACTATAGTTTATCATTGTGAACAAACCCTATATTACGACAACCAACTAAGTTCCTTCAACTAGACTAACATAATTATGAACATTATATCATTAACCCAATAATTTATAATCTTATTTAATTTATCATTAAAGAACACACCTAAGGGTTCAATATGAAGGATTGATTTACCCAATACTTATTCCCTTTTCCGTATAAGATTTACCAATCATAATTAACTTAGTTATACACTTTATCCATAATGAAATGAAATGAAATTATAAGTATAGATCCTTATACCTAGTATCATTTTATTCTTTTGAATCCATTAATCCATGCATGGTAATATTTAATAATATGAATCAAATCTAAGTCATATATGACCCTAGGAATATATCTAAAATCAACAAATTTTCACACAACAATTAATTTATCAAATAGAGTTTATTACACTCCAAACTCAATAAGTATTCCATAACTTTAAACAAAACATCTTTCCTCCATTAAAAAACTAATTTCAATACATCATTATAATTTATTTTTCCAACAAGAAGTACATTTATGGAAAATGTCAATACATATGCATCTAAATAAGAGAAATAATTTAATTAGTAACAAAAATGTAACTTTCTACATGTATTTCTCCTTTCACTTTTCAAAAATTCCATCTACAAAATTGATAGCATGAGTCAGTTCACAAGAATCGAGCATGATAAACTCTATAAAATTAAAACAATATGTTTTTATCTAACGATTTTGTAAAAGGAACCCTATTGTTAATGAAAAGGTTTCAAGTAGACAAAAATAAGGACATTAAGAAAGACTTCCCTAATACTCACAAAATAAGATAAAGAAATGAGTCACTAATTCTACATAAGTATTAATTTTCATAAAAGAAACTAATTAAACCATCATAAATTAACTCCATCTAAATCAAAATTATGATAATAATTTCAACATGGTAACATTCCAAACTACAACTAATTAAGAAAAGAATTAATTAAAATCATGATCTTCCTACCGGTTTCAATTTAATTGTCTAAGAAAGTTCATCAATAACATAGTTCGATAAAATTCAATAAAAAAGTGAATTGATCTACACATATTGACTTGACAAGAACAATATGTTGTTTTATTAATAATCAAATCAGTATCAACTACTAATGAGGCTTATTATTGTAACATGAAAGATCTAACAAGCATAACAAACCTTCCTAATAATTCTGATCCAAATATTTCCACCCGTCAATAGAAGGAAAAATTTGATAAAAGAATCAACTTGATAATATGGATAATAATCATTATATGTCATACAGGAGATTTGGCTCAAGCCCACGCAAGACAAAAATAAACACACCATATAGAGTTCAAGGAGGATCTTCCTTCCACAAACTAAGTTAAAGACTTGTTTGAACAAAACATAGCCATCACAACCAAGAATCTAAAAAAAAAAAAAAAAATTATGCTCATTTTCTTCCTCTTATAAGCTAATGAAAAATGAAATTAGAATGGTTTCCTGAATGAAAACACAGAGTACGGTCTTACCCAAAACCAAAATCCAAGATTAAAGAAATGAAAAATTCCTTAGCAATGATCTAAGTAGATATTACATTATCAAAATTGTTAAAATGAACTCCATAAAAGAAATAATTACACTCGGACTTTAAACTAACCCAATATGCAAGTACAATCTCAAAGAGACATTCACGGGTTTAAACATTCAATTAAAATATACAACATTCACTACGTATAAGTCTTTTTTATAATAACTAATGACCCATATCACAAGCATCATCAAGGATGAACATGAGTAGATGTATTAGTTCTTCAAGAGAATGTTAAACAAAATAAATGAAAGAAGACCATTTCAAAGTAATACGAGGACTTGGAGTGATCCATACTTCAACGTTGTCCAATTCTCAAGCCAACCCAAAAAGGGTAATCATGCAAAGCAACTCAACCAATAAGAGAGAGAGAGAGAGAGAGAGAGAGAGATTTACCAGTCTCTATTTCCAAAATAGGACCACCCGTGAAGGGTAATATACAAAAAAAGCGTATATTAAATGATAGAGATATAAAAAATCCAACATACTTCCTCATATTATGCACTTATGGTGCTAAAAACAAACTTTGAAAATACCCAGTATGGGTCAAACAAGATCTCCAAAAAAACAAAAAAAGATCAATGTTCGGTTAACAACTTAAGCCAAGTAATGGATTACGAATTGAAACAAGAATCCCCATAGGCATTCAAGAACAAGTTGACCAACAACCAAAGATAATACAACTAAAATGTAAGTCCTATAACTGAAATAAAGGTTTCATTAGAGGCATTTCTCTACTCATGTGAAAAAGTAGATTCAAAAGAAAACATTAATCAAAACTCGGTTTTACTACAAGGTGATAGTTCCAAAGTTTAAATGACTTTCAAAGAATCCTGTAAAAATGTGTTTAAACGCTTCAAGAATACTCACACGTGAAGACCTATGTATATAAAAACATAGAATCTTTTTAATACCCAATTTTCTAAATAGGCAACACATTTGTTTCCTAACTCCATTTGAAAACCAATTTCATTAAAATATTCAATCTCACAAAACTATTCATATCCAAGAAACCATGTCCAAAAGAAACACACATAGAAGCAAAAGAACAATCAACCATTCCAGCAAAATAATCTCGAGACATTTTCATGAAGAGTAGAGTTATTTTTATGAAAAAATTTAAATAGAAGCAATATATTTTAATGAGATAGGGCCTATCATGCTTGGTAGTGCTCTTGTCTTCCTTTCCTTGCCTCAATCCTTCATGTAAAAATTCTATTGAAATATTTCCATGAAAATGCCAAAACCAAGCCTCTGTAACTTCCCTCATTTTCTTCTTATAGCTTCCATGCTCAGATTTTGCTATTATTTCTACCATGCAAGGTGAGATTATGCATGCAACTGATTCAAACTGGATGTTTGAAATAATGGTAAACAACATGCAGAGCTCCAAAGCTCCAAAATCTGAATGAAACAATAAAACCAAAAACCAATTTTTTTCCTCCAACCTTATACTATCCCCCAGGTGGTTTTCTCTGCCAAGGAAAATAAATGCCAACATGACTATCAATGTCCCAAACTAAAATTCTCACCTTTTCCAATTCACTCTTTGTTATTAATATCAATGAAAAACTTCATTCAAATGAAATTAACAAAGTTGAAAACTCAACAATTTCCACTATTTTCATGCATTGGCCAAAATTGGCGAAACAAACTATTAAATGCCACATTTTAACCTTTAAAATGCCTTTGGAATGGTTCCACCACCACCAAAACTTTCCATCCACACCATCCTAATTTCCCCTTAGGCTAGGTTTATTTAGAATTACCTTATAAACCAAGCTTTAGGACCTTAGGAGTAATTTAATCTAGCTTAGCATAAATTAGTGCCAATGACTTAGGATTACCCCTTCCAAGAGTTAATCTTCACCATTAATTAAATAACCTTAACTTAGGCTTAAGATAAGATAAAAATTATAGGAACTTAGATTAAATTAGGTCCCAATAAAATAATCAACATACATTACCTTTTGCGATGAATCAAAATGACGTTATTAGATAGCTTAAAAGGGGTGCATGCTAAAGCTGCCACCGGATGCCCCCGTGATCCCACAATAGCACGGGTTTAGAAATCATACTTTCGGTTGACTTGGTCAAATGATCAAAACATCATAAAATCAAAAAAATCCTTAGATCATTGAAATGGATCCAAGGTGTGGTTATTCCTGCATTTTGAAATCAAATAAACTAAAGCAAAAGTTCAGATTACAAAATAGAAAATGAGTAAATTAGACTATATTTATTTCCTCCATCCACATGTAGAACACATTGCAAATTTTAACATAAAGAACATATGAAATACTTCATCATAAATTCAGAATTGTCATGGCATGATTGTATCCACTTTTAGAAGATAAACATATCATCTACAACAAACATGATTAATTATCTCAAAATAGTACATCATCTTCAAACAAGAATCACCTATTAACGTTTGCAACTTCAATTACATAAGAAATCAAGGATATCAACCATGGAAAAGGCATTACACTCATCTACTTACCCAACCTACCTACCAAACTTACCTACCTAGCCTAACTACTCAAACTTACCTAATCCAATCTAATTCTTTCCTAGTTTAAGGAATAACTACATTGGCCGTAGGCCCCTTTCGCAAAGGATATGTAGGAATCACTCCAAGGGCATGGGGCCCTCGAAATTTATCTCATCTAATATTTTACCCCACCTTTCTTCCCCATAACCACAAACTTATTTTGTTTGATTCCATAAAAACAATAACTTGGAAATTAACTAAAAACAAACCTTACATCACCCATACACATCATCATTTATTTTCCATAATAACAATAACATGGAAATTAAATTGAAAGACATACAACCAAACCATGCCTACTTCTAGTTTCCATAACCTCAATAACTTGGAAATTAAACTAAATCATACATAATCGTCTAGTTTCCTTAGTATCAATAACTTTGGAATTAAACCAAACCATGCCTATACATCTAAGTTTCCATCATATTAATACCTTTAAAATTTAAACAAACCATAACACAATTATACCACACCTATGTATAATTTCCATAACATTAATACGTTGGATAACCAAATCAAAATCAACCATATATACATAGCTAGTTTCCATAAAAAACAATAACTTGGACATCAAAACAACGTCATATCATATCACAATAGCATCAACCCAACCATGCCTAATCATCTAATTTACATAACATCAATACATTAACCAAACCATGCCTATAATTAATTTCCATAAAACCAATAACTTGGAAATTTCAACCAAACCATGCCTAATCATCTAGTTTCCATGACATCAATATAATGGAAATGAAATCAAATTATACAACCATAACATCAACCATGCCTATATCTAGTTTCCATGATAACAATACAATGGAAATATAATCATCAACTCTATAACAGAATGTTTGTATATCAATACATTGTATATATAGATATAAATACAAGTATCTTAAAATATATCATATACATCTCACCTCTTTGGCATGGAGGCCGGTATAGTCAAAAATAAAAAAATATCCAACATCTCCATATCATCTCTAAGAAGGAACGAGACCTATGTTGCTCTCCCTTATCTCCTCTCTTGGCCTCGGTCTCCGTGAACTGGTCACCTCTCGATGGCCCTACATATGCAAATGATGGCTACCTAAAATATTGGTACTACTATCCATGAACTGGACCTCTCTACGGTTTCCTATTGTGCTCTATATTCAGCATATGAAACAAACAAAACACAACTCTCTGTAAGCATATCCTCATAATACCTAGCCTTGGACACCATCCTCATGTACCTGTCCATGGAAATCACTTGTGGTAGTGTCATAGCTCTCATACCTACCCTTAGACCTGTCTTGATGCCTTTATAATGAGACCCTATCCTTGTTCTTGTTCTATATAACGGGACCCTTTCTCACTACCGATGTTTGTGTAGCTTCTAGTGGTTTCGTAATGAGGCCACCTATTCCTGTAAATTGGTCACATGAGCTTGCGGTCTTATGACTTTCCCCCATCCCTACTGGTGCCATGGCTGTGTTAGCTATCCTCAAGGGTAGTCACCTATGCATGTGCTTGTGCTAGTTTCCATTGTATTATCATCACCTGACCGTATACCTAGTCCCTATGTACTATAACAAGAATAATATTAAGCTTCCCTATCCTAGGTGGTACTACTTAAAGCTTGGATATAAACCAATTCATATACCCATCAGTCACGCCTATATCATAAATTTATCTATTGGAACCTACTTCTCCTACCCTATGGGATGTGCTAGATGTGGTGGAAATAATGGTCTCTCCACATCATCCTTACAATATTCGGGAAGGGTGGAGGCACATCCTACTACATCCCAAACTAACATCGACTCGATTGACCACTATCATCACATACACCTCGGGTCACCATCCTTATATCCATCGAACTAGTTGTAGGTCCGTTAAATCCTCCAACATGCCTCCATATGAAGGAAATCTATATAGGATCACCAAAAAATATCAATTTCTGATATACCATCTAATATTCACCTGTAATATGTCACATCTCATGATTCCTTGTCCACCCTAGGATGTTCCCCTATCAGTTTCCATCTCCTAAAACATTCTATGTAAACCCCTCGAAACAAATCCTGTCATGGATGTCATGGTGGATGCAAACAAACTATGTGCTTGTATGCCCAATAATTAAGTAGATAGGTGCAACATACACCAAATCATGAAATCCTCCGATACATCCACAACTCCCTGTAAAATTGTATAAGATATGCTAACACCTATGCAAGACATAATCTCTCCTAAATCATCTCCTCAAAAACCCCCATCAAATACTGTGGAAATCTCCCACCCTCTCGAATCCGGGAGAGCATAATAGCCAATAACCACCATCATCAAAATTAATAATCTAGTCTCTTATGGGTGTTCGGTGTACATATCACCATAGGATCAAATCAATCATAGCCTCTCCAAAAATTGTAACCATAGGATCGAATGACTCATCTAAAGAAATATGATATAATAGCTCCCCAATAATAGGTAGCCTTAAGATCCTGTAGACATCCTCTAGAGTGATCGTCATCTCTCCTATTGGTAAGTGGAATGTGTTGGTCATTGAATCCCATCTATCGATGAGAGTGACCATCATGTTGTGATCTCATACTATTCTCATATATCACCTTATGGAACCCATCCCAACATCCATCATATGATCCTAGTAATCGTCGAAAGAATGTTGGGTCTCATCTACACCAAAAGAGGTAGTAACCTATCTCTCATGGTCAATTGTTGTCTTGCCTACATCACCACCATTTAAACATGTTAATCAATTGTCCCTTTTGATCATTTATTTTTACCCTACCTAGCCCAATACCTACCTACACCTTTCCTAACCTACGACATATATTCTACCTAGCCTAATCCTCTACACTTTCTTTGTATCACTTCTTTCCACCAATTCTTACCTAACTTCACCCTAACCCACTCATCCATACTAACATTACCCATACCCACCTATTCATACCTTCCTTAACCCTAAATCAAACTCACCTATTCATACCTACCTTAAACCTAACTCAAACCCACCTATTCCTCCCTAACTTACCCCTAACCCAACCACTCCTACCTAACCTAACACTAAACCATCCCTCCCTTATCTTTCCGCCTTCCCAAACCCCATTTTTCAGCCTTCATCGGTTTTAACGATTACTAGTATTGGTCACCTTGATGATACTCATCCCCCTTCAACCATGCCGACATCTGGTTTACTCCTCGACGCGTCATTCGATACCTGAAAAAAGTTGGTCATTGGTTCGGCCATAGGGTCAAACCCCACATCACCACATTTTAAAATTTAACTAAACACCTCAAAAACCTACCCACACCACCCCAAATCCCTTCTAAATTCATTTTCCCACCTAATTAAACTAGTTTTGGCCCTCCCCATACCCAATTTCACCTGATTTTAACCACTTTCAAATCACATTTCAAAATCCAAATTCTACATTTTTCTACCTTTGTTTTAACCAAAACCAATAATAGAGCTCGACTCCTACCTCTACTTAGCTTCGTCTCCATGGTGGGATGTTTGAACTCTATACTTTGGAGGAACTCTAATTCCCTCTCCCACCTTTTCCATGTAAAAAAAAATCCTCACTATCAACCAATCAAATCACTCATGTAGATCAAGTGGGCTCGCAAAACTCCACTCCTATTAATTGCTAACAACTCGTCAACTTAGCCTCGCTAACTTTCATTGTCATTTTCTAACTTTAGCAATTGAAAAATGAAACCCTTTTCATGCGGGTTTTCTATTTTAAAACCAAATTTTCTTAACTAAATTTGGTCAGGTTATGCCCTAGGTGACCAAGGTCGGTTACCCTTACCGGTATCAATTCACCTTCAAACGTTATCAGTCACCCTACTTAATCGATTATACCTAATTTGCCCAAAATTTTGATGCAAGATTCCATAATCTTGCTACCACTACCTTCCCCTAGCCTGATAGGCTCACCTAATATCCTTCTTACCTACCCCTAGCTTGAGTTTACTTGAGACATATATTTTACCTACACCTCAGCCTTACCCATGGCCTTACCTATATACCCACACCAACCTCACCTATTTGACACTTGAATTTTCTTAGTTGTTGTACCTTGAGACGACACTACTTGTGTTGTTTATCCTACCAACCTTGTCTTTCCTAATTTTATGATGTTTATTTTAAACAGAAGAAAACCTTTTGGTGCTTTGGAACACACCTAATGCTTGTTGCTACACCTATCCTCATTATTCTTCATGGAATGTATCCTATACCTTGGATACCTAGACCACATCAACCTTGTTTGGATAAACTATCAACCTTTGATGATGTAGAGTTTGTGAGCTCTTCAGCCTAGTGCTTTGTCACATTCTATATGTGTGCATGAATTTTAATGCCTCCACCTATTACCTTCACCAACATCACCATTTCCTATACCCACATCTTACCTTATTTTCATCACCTACCAGGTTTATCAAACCCATTACTGATTCTTCCTACCACCTCATCGCTTCTTGGTTTCAAGGAAATCATCTCCACCCATACCCGAGGAAACCTAACTTTTTCCATACAGGGGCAACCACCTATTATTTTTTTCATCATCATTTATCAATACAAGATACATGACAAAAAGGGGAAAATGTAGACACCACAATTAGGTCACAACCCTCTCAGCCCCTTCTAATTAATTAACTCCACATACACCTAACTGTGACTCCTCCTCACATCGTTATTAATTTAATTACCTGAATCAAGTTAATTTCCACCTCACTTATTCACCTCACCTAGCCACCTCATCCTAGACTTATTCTAAGCCTATTAATTAACCTAGACCAAGTCCCACTCCTGTTAACTAACTAGGACTTATTATAACCCTAACCTTAATTACCTATTATTCCTCCAACCAAATTCCCACTCCATTTAGCACCATTCCACACTCTTGACCCAAAATTAATTTTGAATCACACCAAAATTGGGAGAAATGGGATATTTTGAGTAATTTGGACCTTGTCTCCCTAACTAGCACCATTTATTCCTCACCGTGGCATCGGTTACCTCACCACAATCGGTTTCCTTAAATAAGATTTTCCAAATCTTTGTTTAGCTTATGAATCTTATATTTTGATATTCATTTCATTCTCACTCGAAATTTTTCTAGAAACCTTACAACACACGAGAGGCCCTTACGACATTCAAACACCACATGATTCATGAGCAGATTGATCCAAATCTCCATGCACTCACAAGGAAGTATCATGCCCTCATACTTTAACTTCATTGCAATCATTCGGGACCATCTTCTTCTTTAACCATCACCACCTCTTTTTATTTTCCTCTCCATTTCACATGTAAGTTCATTCCTATTTTGTCATTTGTTTTAGTAGATTAGTTATTTACTAGTTATGTATTTCATTTCACCCATTACGGTACCCAAATATTTCCCACAACACCTCCATCCAACCATCTACCCAAAGAACCTTCATACCTTTCCCAAACACCCATCTTATTACCTCTGATTCTTCTTAAACATCCCAGGACCCTTCCTAAGCCTCCTCAATACACTATGATTGCCTTTGAGAGCCTAAAACTACCCCATTTTAATCAGTCCACCTAATTACTCCTACCGACACCATCCACAACAGTGTCGGTTCATTTCTAGATACGGCATCAGTCACCCATACGATACTTGATCTTTGTGACTAGTAATATATCCCAGACCAATGATCCAATTCACCTACTTAAAACCTCTCAAAACCTCCCACAACTTCTCCTATCCCTTCCTAACACCCTTTGTCATACCTGCAGGCCTTAAACCATAAACCACCTTCCTTAGATTTAGTCTTGTATGCATTTATTAGAATAGATTGGATTTACTATTCTTGTGTAGGATATCTAAACTATATAACTACAGTAGGTCTCTTTATTTCATGTTCTTATCATAAATTAACTTATTTTAAAACATGGATTGAAATCCTTCTAGGAAGCACCCAGCTTCCCAAATCTAGCTTCCACTAGTAAATCCACCAACCGATCTTTTTAATCCTTTTTTTTTGTCTTTTGTTCTATTTCACTTCATTCCTCATGGCCAAAGGGAATCTCTTCACAATCATCTTCACCAACATTCAACGTGTGCACACCTTCTTCGACTATGATAGGTATTCCTCCTCACCTTTATCTCTTATCTATTTTATCTCTCTTTTGCGATGAAACATGTTAAAGGTGAATGCAATATTGGATGAGACAATTAAAGATGAATTTAAGATCTATGAGGTGCTTGGTATGAATTTTGTAATTACCAAGAAGGTCATCAAAATAATCTTCCAATATGTCATGCATGATATCATGGAAGATATAGGTCATAATGCACTTTGATAGGTGGCACCAGTGTTTTTCAAGGAATAGGGCATGATGCAATAACAAAAGGTTCCCTAAGGGGTGATGAAGGTGATTTTGTGTTAATATTATAGAGTGAGTAATATTGTATTATAGCCCAAGAATCCATCCATAAGAGATAGTATATCATGGCCAACTTGTAAGATCAATGATTTGGTCGATGCTAGGTAGAGGAAATGTCATCATTAGCATAGGAAAGGTTAAGGTCATGGAATTCCATGTAGATGTGGAGTCCCCCTATCACTTTGGTGACACAATCAATGTTTAAAATCCATTATGGATAATAAATGGGTATAATGAAGGAAACATAAAGAATATGTTGGACTTATTCTTTCACAAGAATGGGAATGCGTGGATACATTTTTACAACTGTTGCTTCACATTTTTAGCATCAAGGATAGTCACTACATTGTGTACCATGATATTAGGGCTGATAACAGATATATAAGCATAAGACCAAGCAAAAGAATTGTTATGATCTCGAAGGAAAGAGGTGAAGGCTTCTTGTTCGGTAGAATCTAAAGATTGGCCTATCTTTAGAATTTGAGGGTTATCTTGAGTGTGAATGTTGATCTCTATGGTTGATTCATTTAGCATGGTTTATTTCTTAGAAATTAACAAATGATGAATATAAGAATTTCTATACATAAATAGGTGAGAATAAAATCATCATCCTGACATTGAACAAAATTTATAGAAGGTGTGTCATCATCCAACATGTTAGGATAAAGAAGAGGAAGGGAAGAGGAAACCTCACCATCATGATGATAGGTCAAAGGTCCCAAATAAATGGTGTTCACAAAAAAATAATTAGGAGGGATTAATTCCCAATCCATGGACTCTGTGGGTGAAGGTGGTGTGGTAGGTGAGTTAGGTGGGGAAGGATTATCTTCCTCTACGAGGTCGATTCTAGCCTTCTTAGGAATAGGTGGCATAGAAAATCCAATACCACAATGGTCTTTATGTTTTCGTGGTGGTGCAGGTATGACTGTGACAAACTTACACATAAAAAAAAAAGTAAAAGCCCTTCCAGGGAACATCAATGAAGAAAAGTGTGGGTGAAGCGGTGGTTGGTGAGGTATTGGAAGTTGGATGAGAAAGGCCAAGTTTGGGTAGGTGGTTTAGGAGAATAAGAAGAAGTGTTTAGTCCCCCATATGTCAGAGTTAGTGCGAAGGTGGGGAGGACCATATGGAAAAACCTCTCCTACATGATGGTCATAACATGGGTGTTAGTGAAGGCTTCCATACTCTTGAGGAGTAAGGAAAGTGTCTATGTTGTATAAGCGATACTCCCCCAAGGAAAGGTATTGAAAAACACCTACCAAGGGGTCAAAGGTTGGGACTTGGGTAGTGGGTATGGATGATCTACTCAAATCCTGAGAAGGTGAGTCATCAGTTAATGGTAAAATAGGTGGGTTAGTAGATGGGATAGCTATAGAAGCTGCAAAAATAGAGGGAATAGATGGGATTAATGTGGAAGGTGTAGTGGTTGAAGTAGTAGATGAGGAAATGGAAGAAGATTAAGTGGTAGGGGTGGTAGATACTTTGACTAGAACAAGGACATCATTTTGTCGGTAAAGCATGTTGCAGATTTTAAAAGGTGAAGGATCTACCCAAATGGTGTAGGGCTGCCCTTCATATTCAAATTTTATGCAACGGTGAAGAGTTGAAGGTACACACCCCATGGTGTGAAACCATGCTCAGCCAAAATATAAGTTAAATCAAAATTCACCCTCAAGAACATAGAATAGTTTGGGAATAGTGCGGGGACCCACATGAATGTGGAGGATGACGGTACAAAGGGTAGAATTCATGGCATCATTAAAAGAATGCAAAATAATAGGGTTATTATGCATGCATTTGGCAGGTATGCATAATTGTTCATACACATGGGAAGAAATGATATTAATGCTAGCACCTCCATCAATCATAATGCGTTGAATGTGAGTATCATTGATGTAGGTGGAGATGAAGAGGGTGGGATCATGATCATTTGATTGTAGAGGGGAAATCTCTGAGTTAGAGAAACTAACGAGAGGAAACTTGTAGAGAGGTAAAGGGGGAAGAATTTTGAAGTGGAATGGTGAGGGTGGCTGAATGATGAGGGGTAAAGATGGTGGCCACATGTGTAGGATCATTTGGTAGAACCTTGATAGAATGTAAGACCTCAATGAGGGCCTGACGATGAGACTCAAAGGTTTGAATTAATTTTTATAAAGACATCTTCAGAGGAGATTGATGAATTTTTTTAATAATAGATTGATGTGTGACTCCGTCTAAAATAGGATTGGTTGGCCAATGGATGGTTACCTTGGGGAAGGTGTAGGTGGAATGGTGGGTGTAGGTGCATTGGATGGGATACCAATTTTATCTTTTCATTTTTCTTTTGCGATCAAGTGGCTACTCGGACCATATTTATTTTAAATATCAGAGGAGTTAAAGAGTGTTGCGAGATGCAAGTAAAGGTAATCGAATAGATATAGGGATAGACCATGTGGCAACGGGTGAAGGGGGAATGGAATTCTCCTTCAATGGGTCATCTTCATTAAATAGACCATCTAAAATATAGATTTGAAGGATAATTTTTTAAAGGGCCTTACAGCCTTTGACATCATGCCCTAGTGAGTGATGATATGTGCCGATTTTGGTATCATCAAAACCTACTGGTTTGAGTTTGAACAAGTCATAAGGATTTATAGGTGGAAGTAAGATAGCAGAGGTTTCTAACAACCTAGCAAGGATGTTAGAATAGGATCCTACTAATGGATCATATTGAGAAGTTAGAGTTGTCTTGGATGAGGGTGTGGTTGATTTTGTGGGAGAGGTGTTGCTAGAGGTGGTATATGTGACTACCTTTTTGTAGGTAGTGAAGGTTTTGGTTTTATTTTAGGTTGCACCTTCTTGGGTAAAGGACATGGATGGTTACATGAGGTAGAAGGAGATGTAGAAGGTGGGGGTACCCTAGAAATCCAAGGTGAGAGTGGCGGTGTTGGAAATAGTGTGGTTGTAGGTAATGGAGAAGATGTAGGTAGAAGAGGTGATAAAGGTGAAGGTGTGGGCGATAAAAAGGTAAAGGTACGGGTGAGGGTTGTCACCCCTTGTATTTATCTTAGTGCAGAGGTAACTTGACCAAGGTGGAAGGGTGTGGGCCTAAAATTGAAGGTAGAGGTGAAGGTGAAAGAGAAGGTGTGGGAGAGACCAGGGTGTGAGGCCTAGGAGGTTGGGTCTTCCTCTTAGGTGCGGGAATCAATTTTTTGATGGGTGGTGGTTGAGTAGACAAGTCTAGTTTCACTACGGGATGTAGTAGGATAGGTGTTGGTAGGACCCTAAGGAAGTGGTAGGTTTAGGTGTGAATAGGGGTTTGGGTGAAGGCAAGTGATGGGTGTCGCTATCCCCTTCATTTAATCAACTCACGGTTGATATCATATTCAAACCAGGGGTCCTGCATCTAAAGCTATATGAAACAAGAAGAACATCATGAACTAGTAATTGATTGTAGATATTTATTATTTTTATTTTCTCGGGGTTTTAAAGTGTCTTTAAGATTTCTGGCCAAATCCTTATTAAATCTAACCTATAAGAAACTTTCTAAAATAACCACACATTGTTGAAATGAACAAATCTTGCGAAATTGAACACACTGCTTTGAAATGAATACACTTTACATAATGAAACACACTTTCGCTAGAAATAAACACACTTTGTAGAATGAAACACACGATGGAAATAAACACACTTTGAAAAGACTTTTTTAAAATTCTTTTGAGGAAATAAAAACATACACTAAAACACTTGTAGGGATGATAAATAACTTATGTAATGGATTTTAATTTAAGACTTCCTCCGGAAGTCACTAGAAAAATGCTGAAATTGTAGTCGTAATATTGTGGCATCCTCCCAAGTTGCTACAATCTCACCATATCTGTCCCACTACACTGAACCTAATCAATCTCTCTCCTCGAAGGCCCGGGTCCTACAATCTATGATATAGATGGGCTCCACCATCACCGCCCCCGATCCTACACTGTAGTGATTTCTAGTCCAACACATGAGAAGGATCTGTAATGTACCTCCCGAGGACGAAAAAATGAAACACGTCATGTACGTGAGATAAGATGGGTGGTAATGCTAGATGGTAGGCCAAAGGGCTGATATGCTCCAAGATCTCAAAAGGACCAACGAATCTAGGAGCTAACTTAGAACCTTTTCCATAACGGATGGGGCTCTTGTATGGCCTGACATGAAGGAACACCTTCATGCCCACATCCAAACTATGATCAATCCTATCTTTGATATGCATACTTCTTCCATCTATCCTGTGCCTCCTGCAATCTCTACCTAATCAACACTACCTGCTGCTCCATTTCTTGCAAAAGAGCTAGTCCAAGAGATACACTTTCCTCCAACCTATCCCAGCTAAGGGGTGTCCTACACTCTCTACCATATAATACTTGAAAAGGAGTCATGCCTATAGAACACTAAAAACTGTTATTGTAGGAAAAATCCGCTAAGTATAGGTACTCCTCCCACTTAGACTGTTGATCCATCACATACATCCTAAGCATATCCTCAAAAATCTTATTCACTCACTTGGTCTATCCATCTATCTTAGGGTGATATGTTGTGCTGAAGTTAATCCTCATCTTGAGGACGCGTCTTACTGCATGGTAGTCCAGAAATGTGAAGTGTACAAAGGATCACAGTCACAAATGATCTTCCATGGAATCCCATGTAACCTAACAATATCATCTAACTATACTCATGTCACTGCTCTCGCTGTATAAGTGGTCTTCACTAAAGAAAAATGAGCCACTTTTGTCAATTTATCAAATGTGACCATAATGGCATTGTGGTGATATCTCAACATAGGTAGCCCAACAATGAAATCCATGGAAATGGTGTCCCACTTCCATTCTCGGTATGGCATGAGAATAAAGAAGACCTGTTAGATGTTGATGCTCAGCCTTAACCCTCTGGCACTCTAAACACCATGACACAAACTAAGCCACGTCTTGACGAAGTCCTCTCTAGTGGTATAACTATCGCAAGGTAGCGTGCATCTTCTTCACCCCGGGATGGGCTGAATAGGGTGCACAATGTGCCTCTACCAAGATGTCCTACCTCAAGCCTCCATCTCTAGGAACATATATCCTACCTCTATGCCTAAGAATACCATCTAAATCTAAGGAAAAACCATCAAACTTCCCCTCAAGGGGTCTCTATGACTTGATCTCTACTCATATTGCCATGTAGAAGTTATCAAGAGGAAGCTATTGAAGAATCCTACTCTGTAAATTTGTGCTCACTGAGGTGGCCATAGCCACATGTCTCCATCTACTAAGAGTGTTTGCTACCACATTATCTTTCCCTTTCACATGATCTATCTCCATGTCATACTCACAAAGAAAATCCATCCAACGTCACCGACGAGTGTTTAGATTGGGTTACGTGAAGAGGTGGTGAAGACTCAAGTGATTTGTCCTGAGTGTGAATCTCTATCCAAGAAGAAAATGTCTCCATCTAACCAAATCATGCACAACTTCTACAAGCTCAAGATCATGGGTAGGATAATTAAGCTCGTGATCCTTGAGTTTGTGAGAGTCAAAATCGACAACCCTGCCATCCTACATCAACACACCTCGAAGCCCTTCTAAAGAAGCATTTGTGTAAACAAAGAACTCACCCTCGAGATTTGCTACTACAAGAATGGGTATTGTAGTGAGGCACTCCTTTAGTGTCCTAAAGGCTTGCTCGCATCTGTCTAACCAAAAAAACTTCTTCCCTTTCCTTTGAAGGGAAGTGATAGAATCGCAATCGAGAGAAGTCTGAACAAATCTCTGGGTAATATCCTGCTAATCCCATGAAGTTGCGCACCTCGATCCACCGTAGTGGGTTCTGGCCAATCCATAATGGCTCTAATCTTGGAAGGATTGACAATGATACCTTCCCCATAAATAACATGAACCAAATACTGCACCTCTGTCTGAAAGAAAGCACACTTCTCCAAGTTCCCATAAAGTTGTTGCTCGCGAAGACACTAAACAACCTGTCGAAGATGCCCCCTATGCTCCTCACGTATACATTAGTATATCAAAATTTCATCTAGGAAGATGCATATGAAGCAATCTAAAAGGTCCCGAATACCCCACTCATCAAACTCATAAACACTACAGGGGCATTCATCAACCCAAAAGGAACCACTATGAACTCATAGTGCCCATATCTCATGTGGAAGGCGGTCTTATGAATTTCCACCTCTGAAATCCTCAACTAATGGTAGCCTGACTTGAGATCAATCTTAGAGAATATCATGGCTCCCTTCATCTGATCAAACAAGTCATCAATATGAGGAAAAGGATAACGATTCTTGATCATTACCTTGTTCAATTGGCGGTAATCAATACACAACCACAATGATCCATCCTTCTTCTTCACAAAGATCACTGATGCACCCTAAGGGGATACACCTAGGACAGATAAGGCCCTTCTCCAAAAGTCCTCGAAGATGTAACTTGAGCTCACATAGCTCCGAGGTGGTCATCCGAGAAGGTATCCATGAGATAGGCTCTGCTCCAAGATCTAAATATATATGGAAATCAATTTCATAGGGGTGGCATCCCGGTAGCTCCCCTGAAATACATAAAAAAAAATTCTCAAGATGGGATGATCATCTAGCGATGGTCCACTAGACCCATCCTCCGATATGTCCCCGACTGTAATAGCATACATCTAACAATCTCATCACACATACCTCTTAAGCTTCATAGCATAAATGGTGTGGATAGAAATGAGTCTCCTGACCCCCAAGATCACCGATTCAAATCCTAAATCATCTGCACAAGTTATAGTCTTATGATAACAATCCATCCTATCCTGTGTGTAAATAACCAATTCATACATAAGATGACTCCATATGAGCCTAAAGGAAGAATACGGAGATATCGGTGGTAGTGAAAGGTCCCAAATCCACAACACACTCCTTAAATAAGGATTCCATAGAGAACTTAGCTCTAGAATCCATCTTGACATCCCAACTAAGACCCTACCTAATCGCCACCAACTCGCATCACTCTATTAAAGATGGTGCAATGAAAGAATCGGAATAACTTAATCAAACAATACAGAGGTAGGAATACCACCAATTCTACATGTGGTCTCAATGACTATGCTCTGGTGCTCTACTTGACGGTTCTCAACTGCTGCATAAATCTTGTGACTACATCCCATGTCACCAACTATCGGCTCTGAAACTTGTGACTTACCCTTGTTAGGGTTCTAACGATAATCTCTCCGAAATTTCCAGCTACTCCACATCCAAAAAAACCACCTGATCCTCTCCAAGGAGTAACACCTCTATTAGGTTCTCTAGAAGCCTATGGTGTGGATCTTGATGATTCGGATGTGGTCTACTATGGCCTCTATTGGCATGCTCATGCTTGACCGAGCTCTAGGTCCACCACGTGTTCGATGGGACCCCTAGGAGGAGGCCCCATACTCCAACCTCCTATGCATCAGCTCTCTTTAGAGGCCTATAAGGTGGGTTGGATTGCTACTAATCGGGCCTAAAGGATGACTATGTTATACCCTGGCCACCACAAGGAAGAGGTACTGAACCTCTCGATTCTACCATCCTACATCTGCTAAATGCGGCTCCTGAATTGGTCTCTATCCTGTTGGGTTTTACCCTGATTCTCCTCCGTAATATAGGCCTTCTCGATAACCTCAACTAAAGTATGTGGATAGTGAATCCACACTACACCTCCAATATCCAAATTTAGGCCCCAGATGAACCTATGAATCTACACCTGCTCATCCTACATATACTCTACATATGAAGTAGATCTAGAAATCTGCTCTCATACTTAGCTACAAAAAGAGAAGCCTATCGGAGGTCAATCCTCTATTGGATGAACCTCCGTGATAGATATCTACTCCTGAATCTCTCCTCAAATAGCTCCCAAGTCACTATCTTTGAATCTACATGGATCTTCTACTCCTCTGTCCTCCACCATACTCCTTCTCCATCCCTCAGTAGATGGATCGTAACACAAAGCTTTCGTGTTCTTGAAACAAGGACAAATCTTAAAGTAACCGCTCAATCTCACTAGCCGGTCCTCTTCCTAAAATCCACCTATATCACCTGAGTAATATGAGGACCAAAGCTTCAGGATCTCCTTGATGTGATCCGCCATTTGTTGTGATCTATCATCCTCTAGGTCTCTCTACACACTTATCCCAAATCCTGGGCTTTGAGACCTCTCCCTATGCTCTAGAACCGTGTCACCTGTCTTCTCTTCTAGTGGTGACTCTACTCTAACTGACTCCACATGGAAGTTCTCTCCTCTATGCTCCTCATTGAGTCAAGGGATACCGACCCCGATAAAAGGAGCTCTATCATGACTAGCTGCATGTCCTCCTCCTAAGCCTCTACGTAGAGTGGCATTAACATCTGAAGGGTCTGTATAATCTGAGGTAGAATGCATGTTACTCCCGATACGGTGGTGGTGGTGGTGGTGGTGAATCTACGTCTCGTGAAGGTTCCTCTCACTCCGTCTCGAGCCTCCTACACGATAAAAAAGTGAGGGTTAGTTCATTTTCCAATTTATACATAGCCTCCATGGTTACTAAAAATATTCAAATTCTTTCTAATTTGTTTTCTAGATTTAAGGGTGCTAGGTTTAAGTTTTCATGTCTCAAGTTTTTGTTTTTTTCTAGTGTTCCCAATTTTCCAAGCCTTTGAACCACTACTCGATACCAAACCGTAGTACCCATTTAAACAACCACTTAAGACGTAAGAAACAACCTAGGGTTAGCTAGAAAATTATGGAATAAATTTTTATTATAAGTATCTACATCCAGGTTGCCAAACATCGGTTGTCACTAAAAGTTCAGAACAATTCCTATTTACAAAAACACAAGTTTCCTTTAATAACTTATATCAAGTTCACAAGGTTCAAAATTTAGGGTTATATGCTTTAGTTAGGTTTAGGGAGTAATTTACCCCCATTCCTGCTCTCTAGCAGGCTCAGAGTTTCAACTAGATTTTTCATTTACCTAATGCTTCCAAAATTTCCCTAAACCATTCCCAATGGATAGGAAATTTTCTCACCTTTTTGGAGATAGAAATAAGTCCTCCTAACTCCTTACAGAACTCTAGATATGAGTGGACGAAATTTCTAGGGCAAATATTCCCCTAGGGGACACGTGTCAAGAGGAGGGGGAATCCACCTTGGGTAGTTTGGTGGGTCACGGGGTAGCATAGGGAAATTTTCCCATCGCATAGCTCAAGGTCACAAAACATTCCACACCCCGCAGGTCCCCGGGTGGACACGTGTCGAGTCCTGGCGCCAAGTGGGAAAGGAGAAGGGAAGGCAGTGGTGGGTGGATTTAGTGCCTTGCACCCAACAAAGGAGGAAAGGAATAAAAAGGTGTGCGGGTCCACGCACCTGCGAAAGAACAAAGTCCAAGGGGAAGTAGAGAAGTAGGTTGTGAGAGAGATTTAGTAAATTTTCCCAGGGCCAAACCAAATAATTAAAAGAAGAAGAAGGGTCTGCCCTCCCACCTCCAAAGTGCCATGTGGCACGCTCTCATTGGTCATGGGCCGGTGGGGCCATAATGAGGATTTTTCCCAAAAAAATTTGAAAGGAACAAATATTGAAATGAACCACATCTCTGCCTCAGCCCCTGGAGGACACGTGGTGCCCTCGATTGGGCAGGCCAGCGGAGGGAAAATGAAAATTTTTCCCAAGAAAATTTTTCAAAGGTATAAGTTTCAATTTTTGAAAGGAGTCCGCCCTTTCACCGTGCCATGTGGCAACATGTGATTGGCTGCGGGCTGGCGGGGTGGCGGGGTAAAATGGGAAAAATTCCCAAAGAAAATTTTTCAAAGGGACAAGTTTAAAATTAGTCCACCCCTCCTAGGGTGCCACGTGGCAGGCCTTGATTGGTTGTGGGATGATGGGGGCCACGGACCTTTTCGGGAAATTTTTCCAAAGTTAAAATTTAAATTTTTCTATAGTTAGATTAAATCTTATTATTTTTGAATGCCAAATTGAAGTAAAACTTCAAATGTCCATAACTTGATCTACAAAGCTTGGTTTTGGGAAAACGAGGAATTTTTGGAAATCTCTCAAAGCCCTATTTGCATAGGAATCATTAATTTTTGAAATTGATGAACTTTAAGAGGTAAATTTAATAAAAACAATCTGTAGGGTTTTAATTAGTGAACTAAATTTTTTTAACTTATCAATTTGATTAAATTTGATCTCCTCCTTCACTCAACATGTCAAACAGACATGGAGGATTAGTCTAGGGAGGGTTTAGAGTGTTTTAGGGAAGTCAATTTGTTCAATTTATTTCAACTTGTATTTTTCTCGGCAATAGACAGGAAAAACATCATGCAAGTTCCAAATTGGATTTTTATTAAGTTTTGGAGGTTATTTCTTAACTATTATGGTAAATTTGAGTTTCTTAGGACTTACTAAGTCTAAATTTTAATGTTTCTTGTCTTATTGTTTGGTATAAGTTTGAACTACTCATTTTTATTAAAATGTGAATTGCCAAAATGAAGTTTATGGTAGTGAACTATTTCTTTTAAATTGGTTTATCAATTTTGTCCTTTGAATGTGTATATATTTCCTAAACTTAGCCAAATACATTTTCTTGATTAAAACAACCATTCATTTCTAAATTAAATTGCAGTTCAGATTTCAATTACAACAATGTGAATAAGAATGAGCTTGCAATTTCTTTATTGAATTCAAACAAAGAACATCTTTACAACTTATCTCTTTCTTTTAACTTTGAAATACAATAAACCATACATATACATTCTTTTCATTTCTTTACAAACAGAGACTGGAATACATCTCTTTACATTTCTCAATTCAAATTCAAACTTCCATCATCAATACAAATGGTTTCACATTACAAACATTATACAACTCATCCACTCAAGGTGGGAAAGGTTACAATGAATTTTCTCAAAAGAATGGGACTGTCAAAACTGTATATCTTCTTGCTCCAAACAGCAGCATGCTAGTTTCTCCAAATTTTCATCTTTGATCACAACAAGGAAGGGGGAAAGGCAACGCTCTCCACCCAACCAAGACATCCAATGAGAAAGGAGAATCCATCCTTCCTCATTGGCCCCGAGCCCCAACCATATTGAAATAGAGAATGAGAATCAACTCATGGAAACAATGGCTTCCACAACAAACATACAATATTATTCACATGCATACAACAATAAGAAATACAATCCAAGCAAAGACAACAATTCACAACTGCATTTGAAATTATTCACACAACACATAGGCTTGATCAAGCAAGCCAACAAGAGCAAGGAACTATGGGGAACTACTTATGCCTCCCTATTTGGAATTGTGCATCCACCTAAATCATACTACCAAAAATAGATCAAATCCCATAAACCTTATATCTCTCAACCCCTCCTTATGCCCCCAAAAGTTTATCCCTTATGCCCCCCCAAGAGTAAGAAATGCAAGTAGTTTCTTTTCCAAGGTGAATCTCAATCCAAAATCCTTGCACAATAAAACAGATGCCATTGGAAATCCCTTATGCCCCCATTGGAAATCCCCATAGCCTTCTCCTACACCAAGTCCTAAGCAATCTACCCAACCAGCCAAGAACACAAAACACATTCACCATTTAAACATACATGCAAGAGAAAGAAAACATTTAAAAACAAGCTCAAGATCCTACCTCTCCATACTGGAGTTTGTTCCAAGATCACAAGCTTTCAAATTGTCAAAGTGAAGTCCAAAACCAGCAATGTTCAAGCATGCAAAAGACTCCAAAATTCCTCCATAGCAAGCTCCAAAAATAGTAAGAAAAATGTGCCCCAAGAGGAATGGACAAAGTTTCAACAACCATAAACAAGCAAAGAGTTTCACTTTTATAGGAGAAGGGAAGAGAAAAGGATGATGTGGATCCATGTGGGATGCCACATCATTCTTCCTCAACCCCAAGAGGAAATCAACATCACTCACCAAATCACAATAAATAAAATGACAATATGACTTACACACTCCAAAATGACCCATACTCCAAAAGGACTGAATTAAAAATATGTAAGAGAAGTGCAATTAAAACTTACAAATTGTCACTTCAAAATGCAATAAAAATGCCTAAATTTAACCTCCAAACCATAGGTATGGTTGGTGAATCATTTTAAGAGGTGTGGGACAAGTTTAACTTGTCCCACAAGCCTCCAAATTTGGCCTCCAAGGACAAATTCAAATTCTTAAGGAGATGAAGTGTTTAAACTCCAAAAATATTTCTTACATAACTCTTACATATCTCTTACACCTTCTTACACATTTCTTACACACTCTTCCAACATTAATATTAAAATCAACAACTTCATTAATTACATTCCATGTCCCCAATTTAATTTAATTAAAGTTTAACTATATGATCTCTCACATTAATCTACCACATTTAAATTAATTACAAGAAGGAACACATTACTAATAAAATACATACAACAATAATTAAAAGGAACACATAATAAAATACATATCCCATGGTCACATATAATGGAAATCCCCCATGGGAATCCCTAACAAACACACACACAAAATAGTTGCCATGGTGACCTTGTTGATTTCACCCAGAATTCTAATATGGTTAGTCTCCAATCCCTCGACATTGTTGTGATTTTTAACCTGCAAAAATGCAAATACCTCCTTCGGCCTCGTGGCCATATCAGAACATCCAAAATGATATAAAAAACATTTCAAGATCATCTAAACACAATTAATCACAACAACATCAAGAATTCAACATTAATATTTTCAATTAATTAATCAACTATATCATCATCAATACTATTCCATACTAGGTCTACTCAAAATATCAAATGTCACAAGTCCAAATCAACATCTATAATATGTCCATGTCAAACAATATATCATCATCCACATAAATGAAATGTATCTAGTAATCATCATGCATACTAACTAAATCCAGATCAATAATAGTCCACAATATGATCAATAGTATCAAGATCGTGTCTTAAAGTGTCAAAGGGAAGTGGGCACTACAAAACCAGAATAGAACCTCTTAACACATTACATTTGTGACCATTATATTGTTAGAATACCTACCGATATATATTTATTCATGTCTATGATCATCCCTTCATCATTTTCCACTTCTATATATCATTGTAATGATTTAGAATTATGTGGTCTTCTATCAATTTCCTAGTCACGACCTTAAATATTGGCACCATGTCTCTACCCATAGAATTTTCCTTATGGATAGGTTCTCCCTTCTTTGTGATAACTCTATGATCATTACATCCATCACCCTCTTATGTAGGCATTAGAATCATGCTTAGGGTATATGGGTGTCTCTTACACATATTTTTATCCCCTCTTAAGTGGTGCGATTAGCTATACCCATCTCTTCCGCATGTCAAAATTACAAATGCTTATATCTCGTGCTATCGTATCCAAAATAGACTCATCCCTAGAAGGAAAACTATCATGTATATCCTATCATTATTTATATAAAAAGAAAGAGAAAACGGAAATTAAAAATTAGACCACTCCCTCAAAGGATGGATACTCTATCATATCATGGCATTGAAGGATTCCCACATTGATGATCCTTTTATTTCATAAAAATTCATAAGCAAACATCCTAAGAAAGCTTCTCACATTGATTAACTTTCTCATATAATACAAACTTCCCACATTGATCGGTTTACACCTATTCCCTTCTCCCGAGTTGGAGCATAGTCCTAGGGAAATACACCTATGGATAACCCTCTTCTCACATACAACTCATATATACACCCATTGGTCATGTTGACTATAGGTGCATAAGTCCATTCATCTATGTTTTCCCTCGATATTTGATATAACTAGCTAATGTTAGTTATGTTTTAACAACTTTTTTGGTCACATGTGCATTGTGTTACCTAGATCCCTTTCTTGTTTACATTCAACACACTTGGAGGAATCATTTCCTCACACATCCCTTTCTATGATGTAACATCATTCATGTCCATATGTCGTCGATCATCGAGTCACGTTCTATTCTAATTTTCAACATCTATCATTTTTATTTTCTTTTCTTTATCACCATAACACCTATCTCATCTAGCATTTCCATCCTATCTATCAAAATGAATGTCACATCTAACCACATGTTCCTATCTATCATTATCCATCACATCTATTTCTAAAAAAAAATTCTTACCATCTAATTACACATCTACATTCACTATCATCATCAAATTTAACACAAACATATAACCATCATCACATCATCACTCAAATAAATCAAATAATCAAAGGAATGCAAATAACACATGTTATAACACGAAAAAATCATATATATATATTATATATCATCAAAATAAAGTGTCTCAGTACATAATTGAACTCTAAGGGTCCTCTCTCAAAGTTGATATACCATCAAAACTAGTAAAATGAACATCGAGATAGCCTCAAGTCTTGGCCTACTAGGACAGGTCCCTTTGTCTTCCTTTGGGACTCGTTCCCTCCACTCTGGTCCTTGTCTTGATCAGGCTACACTACGCTCACCTCACTCCCGGATGGCCCTACTCCAACCGTCCCCACCACTTATAGGTACTCCCACTATTTTAGTGTCAATGGTAATTTCTTTATCACTATCTACTCGTTATAATTCACCCTTACTACCAAGGGCCTATATTAATCCATCGATATCATATCAAGAGGTACCATTTTTCCTACTCCCTATGGTATCTTCAAGACACCACTTTCTCGACTCAACTATTAGTATAGGGATAAATTATCTAAATCTAACATAGTATTCCTACCTCTACCTCCGGTACATATCCATGTCCTTAATGGTTTGATCCCTCTCATGAATCACTAGGACCCTCTCCTATCGAAGGATTTGAACCTCATGTCAAGTTGTATCTTGATTCTCGTGAGCGATGTCTCTCTCCATAATCACTCGAGCTAACTCTACATATAGTAGTGTAACCTCTGCAGCCTCACCCACATCACCATCCCCACCACCTTCAGGAGCTTCCTCCACCTCTACCTCCATATCCACCACATCATCATCATCCCTCTTTCCTCCCACTCTTACCACCCGATCTACTAACTTATTAGTCATCCAATCCTCAAACCTAATGTAATCTCCCACATCATCATCATGGATCCTCCTCTAATGGATCCATCATAATGGGACTCAATAGATCCCTATCTCCCTCGTCTCTCCTATAGACAATAGGCTCTCTCAACACTTTATGTAAGAACACCAAACTAGCATCGCACCCTATCAAATTACATGACCTTGAACATCTCATGCTGCGCATCCCTACACCATTCTAGTCCTCCTCATCCTGTTATTTTAATGCTTACTCCAAACCATGTCGGAAGTCTTGATACATCCACCACCTAATCTGATCCACATCTCGACCTCCTCTATCCCCATAATCCTGATATTCTCTCCATCTCAAAAACCACATTGACAACTTGATATAATCCAATGCAACCCATGGAATCCCCGATGACCTAATGATAGCTATGTACTTGATAAGACCTATAATGGAGTATAAATTTGAGATCAAGTCATTTCCTCCTCCCAAATATGTACATCGATAGGTGAAAATAGACTTGTGCTAGAAATGTATTCCCAAATAAGAATATAGTCTAATGATCCACTATATCTTCCAGAACCCCTATTAGCATCCATGAAAATCTAGGTCCTCCCGAGTAAATTAGTGCATAACATGATATCCTCATCATCAATAAGCATATTATTCAGCTCCGTGTGTAACCGCAGAGTCATATCTCATCTCATTTGAAAATTCCCCTAAAACAAAGGTAATATACCGGGCATTGGTTCCAAACACCATGCTAGAGTCTCCAATATATGATCCACTATGATAGAAACTATCCACTCACCCCTATATATACATCTTGAGAATGTGATACACATCCTCGAAGGTGATGGTCATCTCACCTATCCTCATCAAAACTTGCATGTGTGCACATCCCACCTCTCTACTAAAGAAATCATCAAACTCACATCTTGTTAGAGCCATTGATAGTATCTAAATTCCCCCAATCCAACTTCTGCTAAGTGATCTCACTTAACATCTACTATATCCCCCTAGATATGATCATATGGGGTAGGGACTTCATCTCTCAAATTAAAGTTCTCTTGGGCCTACAATCACAAATAAACCAAACATACATTAGTTTCCTTGTCGATTATCATTCAAATCTACTCAAAAAAATCCAAACCTATCAACAATCTATCCATTTCATCCCTATTCTATGCTAACTGTAATGGTTGACGCCTCCGAAGCCAATCATCTCCTTATCATAAGTGACTCCTAGAATCACCGCCATATTCTAATTTTTTTTTCTTGAATCCTTCTTTCTTGGGGTATATTTCCTAGTCTCATCATTTCCCCATCATTCTTCTCGATCCCACCATTCTAATTCATCTCTTTTAAAATCGTGATCGATTCCACTCTCTCGATTGTAATCAATCCCTATTTTGAGGGGGAGAACCTCACCATTTATTCCTCATTACCAAGCCTATCAATTATTTTTCATTTTTTTCTTGTAGTTATCTATCACAAACCCTCAACAAAAGGGGCGAATGTAAACACTTATTTTTTACACATCCCCATGCCTTCATCCCACATTTTCCTTCCACCCTTGCCTAACATGTCCATTTCCCTCTTATTTTAAATTACCTTCTTTCCCTCCTAAATTACCCTATTTTCCTCATACCCCATTTATCTCACATATTCCCCCATTTATCCTCCATAATTCCTATATTCCCATTTTTAAATTCCCATTAATCCTAAAATAATTTAATTAATCCTAATTCTATCCTAAACCATTTAATTATCCTAATCACCCTCATTTAATCATCCCCCATGGGATTCCCACCCCTCTCCATTATTACCCTTCATTAATCCTTCCATAGGATTCCCCCACCCATTCTATCCTTTCCTAAGATTCCTTCCACTCTCTTTCACCCATTTAAACCTCTTACATGTGCATAGTCCTAAAAATCCCTTTATCCATTTCAAATCCTATTTCCACCTTCCATTATCATTCCAATGTTGAAGTGGTAGTTTGTTCGCCCCAGCCTCTCGATGACTAACCCGGGTCACTGTCGACCCTTTCTGAGTTATTTAACCACCCCTACCCCTCTTCTCAAATGGCTGGAAAATATTCAATCTTTTACATTCTTTGTGAGTATTTCCTTTTGATTTTTTCTTGGAGTTCTTATCATCAGTTGATACATCTTGTTGATCCTTGGAATTTAGAGCTTAAATTTTAGAGAGTGTTGTGGAGATTTTTTTGTGCATGCATTTGGTTTGTCTTGCAGACTCAAATGCAGTGTTCTTTGAGCTCGATTTAGCCTCTAGTCAACTTCAGTCATCTTCGATCAAAAATTGTCCCATCCTTCTTGTTATCACCGTATCTCTGGTCCAATCATGGTCGATTGGATACGGTCATTGTTTACCCATAGCCCATATCTTCTAAATCATATCCACTCTCCATCCTATCTACCCTACATTTCATCCTATTTGAAATGTTTCACATCCAATCCATCCTTGTGACATCCCATCCGTCTTGTCGGTGTTATGTAATCCACATTAGTATCCTAGAATACATATCTATCATTTCCTTTCATATCTTCACTTAACACCATGAGATCATGACAAATTTATTCTACTATCCCTAGTCGTAAATCGACCCGTTCTTTCCTCCCTATCTAGATATACTATTTGTGGCATTCACCTATCTCCCATGTGTTTGGCACCATCTTTAGTGAAGGTGTATTCATCTTAGTTCTATTTATACAAAGTTCCAAATCATCACTACTCATGTCACCTCCAACTTTACTTTCACTTCAGTGTCGTCATCGACTTACTCTAGTTTGTTTTGGTTTTCTAGGATTTTCGTTACCGTCATTATATAAGTCTATCTTAGATTATCGATAATTTTTCAAATTATGTTATCCACATTTATATTTTATTATCAAATCATCATCCTTTGTTATCATCACATTGGCTAACATCCTCTCTAGGAAGCTCTTGCTTCTCGAAGCCGGTTTCATCGGGAATCTCACAACATATATTACTAATCCTTTTTCTTGTTTAGTATTTTGTTTTTGTGTAGGTTGAAGAATCATTTCAAGGAGGATAATTTCTTGTGTGCCTATACTATATCCACATCAGGAGGTTCCCTAAACCCTCCTATATTTCAAGGTTTCTTGGTTTCTCCTCGGTTTTCACTTATACGGAATAGTTAGTGTGGAAATATTTTCAAACACATATGACTTGAGCATATACTATATATGTACTATTTGATGTCTTCATTTTGAGTATAAAAGGAAGTTTGAGCTAATAAACCTTGTTTCTTCTTGCTTGTAGGATTTTTTTGCTATGTACACCTTCTTGGAATTTTCTAATAGAAAATGTTTTGTATGTGACTATGATTTTGAAATTTATAGCAGACCATTTCATTCTTGTTTCTCATATGGTATGAGTTGAGATGTATTCCATGACCTTTTGCATGTCTCCTACATCTTGAGGCTTTATTTCACAACATATTGCAAGAAAATAAATACCCATAGAAAGGATAAGAATATCTTATTGCACGAAATTGCTTTCGTGGGATAGAATTCTTCTTGAAATTCTTGACAATAGCATTCTCGACTTTGGGTAGTTCTTAAGTGGTCTTGACTTCATCTTTAATATTTGTCTTATCGTCTTTGTAGTATTCTTTAAATCATATGCCATCGTTGCTCTAACATTCCCATTTTAAGACTTTAGAACAATTTTTTTCATACATAGTGTTTTCTCTGTTCTAAATTAACATAATTTAGAACACCCATTCTAATGCTAATCCATCTCATAACAAAAAACCATATGAAGATATAAATGACTCGATAAAACATTGATCTCTCATTTCATGCCTCGGTATTTAACGATATCTCATGTTAGCTCAATGATGTGCATACAACGTATACTTGGTCCTTTAATATTTTATGAGTAACAAAGTGTTCTATCTAAGAGGCCCATTTGAACATATGTCACTGATATTCATATGAAATATTGCTTCTTAAACTAGGTGTCATAAGACAATGCAACCAATAGCTTGCGATATTTTGGCTAAAGTTTTTAAACATGTTTATCATGTTTACAATTCCTTGACGGCATACTCATCAAATGGAATAAGTCCCTCACCACACTTGTTCTATTATCTAGAGTGGTCTTTCCTAACTCTTGTTAGTCTAATCTGATTCAAGGTTTCATACTAGATAAGGGCAACAACATGCACTAGTGTGGAAAACTACTCATGGTGACTAAGGGTACATAGACATACTCAATTGACGTAATTCAATTGGGTGTGTCTAGTTATCCTAAGTCAACATGAGTTAAACTTGACACTAGGTCATGTTATTATCCCTACATAGGATAGAACCATGATCTAGTCTTACATTTATGTTAATCAAGTTCAAAAAACTAAGTGGGGTGTTGAAACATATCAACTGTATCATAGTATCCTATAATGACCCCTATCATTACAAAGGTACTAAACTGCAGTTGATGTGTACCAAAATTCAATTGATTTTTCCTAACTAGACTAGCATACCTTGGATTAAAAGTTTATTAACCCACTTAATCTTCATTTTTAAGATTAATTACAGAAACACTTAAAGATTCAACTAGCATTATTTAACCTATAAGGTTACAAGTTGAAGCTACATGTGAGGTAGGCATGTAGGTAAAATATACTTCCTAACCATTTGATTACATGCTTAAGTTTGTCCTTAAATGAAACAACTTGCTTTATATCACGACATGATTGATCTCAAAGTTAAGAAAGTGTGTTAATTAGTTCCTCACTTATTTCAGCCCTAGCTTAAATAAGTTCCTTATAAACCCTTTATTTTAGAATTCATGGAGATGAATTCTAAATTCCATTTAATTCCTTTCTAAGCATTCCAAATTTTGATTAAGAAAATATTCCTAAGGAAGTACACATTCAACCATTTACTTACAACATTCATAACACTTTAACAAGTTCTTAAATTATGTCTCAATGATTGATTTCAAGGGAATTATTCTTTTTCCCTATATTATGGACTAATGTCCATTTATGAAAATTGGTTTCATATGTTCCAAATACATCAATAATTCATACATATAAATATCTATATAATAAATCATAGTTCTTTTATATTGTTTAAGGATCTACTTATGAGTGTCAACTTATAAGTTGTATCTCTTTATGTGAAAATAAACCAACTAATATTTTAGATCCCCAAACCAAATCCATAACACTTAAGTATATAAACTTCCCTCCTACATTTAAGATATTACTCGATGATGTATCCAATTTATGCCAATGAAGGTAATACAATCAAGTAATATTCAACAATCAATAATTCAATTGTTCATCGAAAGGAGTGATCCATTCACTATTTACAAAAGTAATTCAGAGATTAGAAGGTGTCATATCATCAATATAAAAATAGTTTCATTACAACTTTCTTTTCCGACAAAGTACATCCCAAATAATGATGTCACATATCATCATAATAAAGATACAATTTCTTTAGTAAAACAAATGTAACTTTCTATATGTCTTTCTCCTTTCATCTTTTACAAAATCCATCTACAAAATTGTTAGCACGGGTTAGTTCATTTGAACTGAGCATGATAAGAACTATAACATTAAAACATTGTGATTTTATCTAATTGTTTCATAAAAAGAACCCTTGTTTATGAAACAGATTGTGAAAACACAATAATACAAAAGAAATACTTTCCCCTAAAATATTACAACCAAGAAGGAGAGAAAAGATTTAAGGTTCTATATGTAGGTTTAATTAATCAACATAACAACCCTATCTTTTCATCATAAAACTCTTTTAACATACTGGAAGTAAAAAATCAATGTTAAAGAATAAGAATTCTCATTGCATCCTAACTCGACATTCTCATTCATGTATCTAAATTAAGTTCCTCCAATCAGCTAAATCTAATTTTCAAGAAGTAATACAAGATACATAAAACTATATTTCAGAATAAATATATTGTTTGTACAACAATGAATATTACATTCCAGCTAGATATCATACTATCTCAGACTCATCCTATAGCCTAAGAAGTACATTTATCATAAATAATTCCATTTAAACAGGTAAGGATAACTTAATCATTATAAACAATCAAAGTAATTTTCGGTTGAAGCATCCTAAAAGTCCTGAATTCATTTCATATATTCAATTCAAGGTAACAGTCAAAGATAACATCATACATACCTTATCAACAATATTTTTATTGCTTCCACCAGTCCAAGAAAACAAGTTATCATTCAGGATCACAAACAAGTTTATTCAAATCATTATTATTCCAGAAAAGAGCATATTAGTTAAAGTTCAGAACCTACACAAGGCTCAATACTTTCTCACGACATATCATAAACTCTGAATCATTTCTTTAAGGTCAATAAAACACTAAGACCTATCACAAGGTTAAAAAGTGATATAAGCTAAGTAGCCCAGAGAAGGAACAACAATGATACCCAAGTAAACAAATTCCCCAACCAAAGATTAATGAGGAAATGAGTGAGATTTCAGTCTCCTCATCTATCTAGACTCAATTAAGAAGAAGAGTTATCATTTCTTTATGTAAATAAGAATGAAAAGATACATAACATATTTCCTTAAGAGAAACACACATCAAGTGTTTAAACAATTAAGGAAAGCTCACTTCAGATCAAAATATCTTACTAGAGGTACAACATAGTCCAGAATTGGGTGAAAATAAAAGAATCAGTAAAAAGAATGGAAACCAAAACATCCAACCTGATATCTATCATATTTTCAAGAAAGATAAATCCCAAGGCACGATTCTATCAATAGATAAATAAATCGTTTCAATTCCTAGCAACCTAGTGAAGAAAGGAAAAGAGAACAACCAGACCTAATCTAAATAGGCCTCCAAATGAACTTAAAATCATTTAACAAGAAGTCAGATTAAGCATTTGAGAAACTTCCCAATACAAGAGTTCCACATCCACAACAATTCAGAAAAAATTTCACAAAATGAAATATCCATTCGAAAACTAAAGGCCCAGAGTGGGTTTATGAAACATACACAATAGAACTGGAGCTCAAGATAAATTTCCTTATATCCAACTCGAATGGTATAGTAAAATATTCAAGAAAGAACACAAAGTTTACCATCAGTTCCCATTTGGGGTATAACCAAATCATAGGTAGTCCCAGATCTAAACGATGATATACCTCTAATAACCTACAGTCTTAAAATAGGTTGAAACAGAATAATGGTTCCCACTTCCATTATCAAACAACCATACATAACAACATACACGTTATACTTCCCAAAATGATGGCGTAATGTCCACACAAAGAATCCTTCAAAGCTATTTTAATGACAACAGAATGAGGACATACAAGTTGAAATATAAGGATTTCTACATAACCATGCTAATGTTTAATACAGACAACTCTTACCATAAGGTTTTCCCAAATAAATAAAAAAATAATGGACTTCAAAGTCTATAATAGCAAGGGAATCAAACATAAATGCTAGATCATCAAATTTGCAGACATAGGTCTTGATATTTAACAAATTTTCCTATATTTAAGTCTTCCAACAACGATAATAAGGAAAACATTCGAAGCAAGAATCTTCAGATTCTATCAAACCAAGACACATATATTATAAATACAACTTGCAGTCAAAAATATCACATAACAAAGCACAACTCACTTTTAGGACACTTTTATAAGGATTCAAGAAAAAGAATGATTACCCAAAAGTATAAAAACGATACTCCCAGATTTCATTTTCCAACTATCATCCCAAAATCAATAATTCATCCAAAGAAACAAAACAAAAACACCATTGAAGAAAAGAAAAAGCAACCACAGAATCAGAACCAGAAGGTTTCCACAAATAGGAAAGTGTTTTTATGAAGCATTTAAGTAAAAGCAAAAGAGTTAATGGATAGGGCCTATCATGCCTGATAGAGCTCCTATCTTCACTTTCTCATAGAAAATATCCAAGAAGATCTTTGATTCCTTTCCACGAAATGCCAACAAACTCCTCAAAACCTTCTTCTCCTTCTTCTTATAGTTTCACAGTGGTATTTTCTTCACTTTCACTGCCATGCAAGAAAAAACACATGCAAGAATTCAAACTGTGGGTTTGAAGAGCAAAAACCACATGTAGAGATAAAGATCTCAAAAGACCAAATGACCAAAACAAAATTGAAACCATTCCTTTTTCCATATTCCTTATTCCTAGGAGGTTTTTTCACCATTTCTAAAAATATTAAATGCCAAACAGGACTAATAGTCCTTCCATTTCTCCCGCCACTGCCAACTTGTGTTTGGCTAGATCTAAATGTAGAAATGCATGCAACAATAACTTGACGGAGCTACAAACAAAACCCCTATATTTCTTCATGCATTCTCCAAATTTGGCAGCATCAAAGAGATAAGACCGAATTAATTCCTCATAAATTTCTAGAGATTAATGCCATTGATCTTCCCCTTTGCATGTTGTCCCTTAGGCCCCTTTTAGGTTAGCCAAACATTAGGTTAGGTTTAAAATTAGTTTAGGGACTAACTTAGGTCATTTAATTATTAACATCACACACATTAATAAAAGAACATAGAAACTTAGGATAGGTTACAACTTTACGATAGAGTTACCAATTTAAGGAACATAGTTTAATTAGGTTCCTTTGTCTATATTAAGAATTGCATCCCAAAATTACCAAAGAATAATCAGATTACCATCCAAGATCACATATGAATTAGGAAGCCATAGAGATCACTCGAGACTTCAAGACAACCAAAGTTCAAAGATCCTTTGACTGCATACTAGCTTGGTCAATATGACCAAGGTCATGAATTAGAAGCATACCTTGGATCAATGAAATTGATCCAAGGTATTGTTGTTCTGCATCCAAAAATTATGAAAACTGAAGCACAAATTCGAGTGCAACAAAGACTCATGAATTAGTTTAACTAAATCAATTTCTTATTTCCCAAGCAATGAATTATTCAACATAAGAAGAGATGAATCACTTCATTTTCTATTTAGCATAAACATGGCAGAATTGTACCTATTTCAGCAGATAACATATTATCTATAGCAAACATGATTTCTTGATTCACAAGAGTACACCATCTTCAACAAGAATCACATGTCAACATTTGTAACTTCAAAAATAGAAGTCATCATAGATATCAACCATGTTAGAGGTGTTACATTTGTAATAGAAGGATCTCTTATTTTTATAAGTTCTTCTATGTCCCTTAAGCTCTTGTCAAAAATTTTATAAGCCTTCAATTTACTTGAGGTCTGATCTAATTGAATTTGGAGATTCTCCATCTCAGTTTTGAGTTTTAGATATTCTTCCTCATTGACATTGAAATATGTTTCAATAAGTTTATTTTGTGCTTCAAGTTCCTTGATTAAATCTTCATGTTCTTGGTTCTTCTTTCTTATCATTTTCTCTTGAATATTTATTTGCTCTTCATAATTCTTCATTATTATCATTATTTTTTATTCCTCTTCCTTTGGAGCTTTAACTCCTCAAGAGAACTAAATAGTTCAAATTCAAGATTTACTTTTGTATCCTCCTCATCGACTTGTCATATTAAAACTGATTTCTACCTTTTGAGATGCTTGCGAAGGTTTCTTCCATGGCCATGAATAGATTCTTAGATTGAGTACCTTCATATTCACTTTTAGACTTTCTAGAAACACTAGTTTTAGATGAACTTGATTCCACTTTTGTATATAAGTTATTTTTATTCTTGAAATAATATCTATTACTTTCATGTTTCTTGAATTTCCTCTTATGCTTATGAGAGTTTTCTTCATCATTCTCATCTTGATCTCCCTTGTTCTTGTTACGACACTTGAATGCAAAATGACCTACTTGTCCAAAATTAAAGCACTTGAATGGTAGATTTCCTTCTACTTTCCTCGTCCTCTTTTATTATCTTTGTAGACACCTATAATTACGCCCAAACAATTTAAATACTTAAATTGTGCTAATTATCCCCTTTCTCGCAAATCAACGACATATCGTCAAAGGCACTCATTTTACCTCATATCATCATTAATTAATTACACTAAGCTAATTAATTAAGTTGCCTATCCAACAAATACCTAATTAACGACCTTCCATTAATAAATCACCCTTCTACCTAGACTAATTAATTATTATTAATTAATTAGCTTTCCTTCCATTTAACCAATAAATCAATATTTAATTGATTTAATCCCCTTCTAATAGCCTAAATCACACTAATATTCCTCTAATTGGCTTCTATAAGCTTACACCTACCTATTAATTAATCACCTTTGATTAATTAAAATACCCCCAACTCCCATGACTTGCTAAACATGTATTAAACCCTTCTAAAGTAAGGTTACCTTTAATAAAGCAACCTTATCCATTCCTAATCATGTTTTACCTTTATCCCACATTCATGAGAATGTGTTGAATCCTTTATCCTTTGGGCTATATAAAGAGCCCTCCACCTACCTTTTTACTTACACCTAAACTTTCTAAGAGAGAAAATGCAAAGCATATAGCAAAGAGACTAAGAGCTTGCACCTTGCCCTTTTGAGAGTTCATCATCTTGAAGAGTTAAACCTCTTCCTTAAAGTGCTTGGGTCATATGGGAGGTGTCAAAAGGGTCTTGTAGCCCAACTTTGATTAGCCCCCATTCCTAGGTTCTTGGAGCATTAAGGACAACTATTTTGATAGCCATGGAGCTTACTTAGGTCCATTCATTTATTTGTTGTTAGATAATAGAGGAGTTTAGATATTTAGCATTGTTAGTTTCAAAGTTTGTATTGATGAATGCTAGCATCTAACCCTTGTTTAATTCTTATCATGATGGTGTTTATGCTTTGTTTTAGCTAAATTGTAGAACTATTTTAGGTGGTAGTTCTTACTTCATTTGATTTAGCATTAAGAAAATTATACATGCACACATTTGGCATGCCCGGTGGGACTTACTCCATTGTCCTTTGCACTTAATTTCAAGTTTTTGTAGTTAAGTTTTATTTTTGGTTACTAACCCTCTTTTACACATGTTGATCTAACTTATTTTTTTAACATGTTTTGTTGAGTTTGCATGTGTTGGGTCTTCCTTGTAGGTATGAAGGAGGTGAAGTGCTGTCAAAATTGGAATTGAGGGAAAATTTCAATATTTCTCCATGTTTTCATTTTTAGAGCTTACTTTTTCAACATTCTACATGCTAGTTTTGTCAATTTCTTGAAGATTTTAAATTCTTGAGCATGTAGGTTAGTGTTTGATAGTGCTGAGTCTTCTATTTACATATTAATGTGGTGGGTTGCTGTCAAAATTTAATCTTGGTGAGAAAATTTCAAGATTTCATCATGTTTTCATTTTTGAGCTTACTTTTTCAACATTTTACATGCTAGTTTTGTCAATTTCTTGAAAATTTTCAATTCTTGAGCATGTAGGTTAGTGTTTGATAGTGCTGAGTCTTATATTTACATATTAATGTGGTGGGTTTCTGTCAAAATTTAATGTTGGTGAGAAAATTTCAAGATTTCATCATGTTTTCATTTTTAGAGCTTACTTTTTCATCATTCTACATGCTAGTTTTGTCAATTTCTTGAAAATCTTAAATTCTTGAGCATGTATGTTAATGTTTAATAGCTTTGAGTCTTCTATTCATATATTAATGTGATGGGTTGTTGTCAAAATTGAATCTTGATTGGGAAAATTTGCCCATTTTGCATATTAAGGGACGTTTTTTTTGACATTTTTTAAGTGCATGTCAAGTGCATACCCATGAGCATAAGAGCATATGCGTAACCCATCTTCCGAAGGCCATAACTTTTGCTCCCGACATTGAAATGACTCCATTTTTTTTGCGTTGGAAAGGTATTGAAGTTAACTATGCAATGAAAACATAAATTTGGGATTTACACTTACAAAAGTTACAAGTTTTTCTGTTATTTTAAAACTGGTCATTTTCTAACATGTCTAATGTTTTGATGAATGTTGTATTTCCATGCTTACTCGATTTAGATCAAAGCATGTGTATGATATTATCCTGAACCTTTTGGTGATATTGAGAATAAAAAAAAATTGATCTATATATTTTTAACATTGGGATTAAACTTAGAAATTTAATTATTCATTTTGCTTAAGGAATGAACCTTTTACAAAGCTTTTTTAACGGTCCTTTGATTTGAAGTTTTCCATTTCTATATAGTTGGGATAAATTTTGTGTATACTCTTCTCTTGCACCTTAGGGTGATCTTGATAATCAAAAGCAGCTTTAGTCTTCATTTTATAACATTTGGTAAATTGGAAACTTCATCTTTCACTTTTGGTTTAAAGGGAATGAACATTTATCAAGAATTTTGTATGGTTCATTGATCAAAAAGATTTTATTTACTTTTTAGTTGGATTATTTTTGTGTATGCTCTTATCTTGCATCCTTGGATGATCTTAAGAATCAAAAGCAACTCTTAATCCTCTTTTAAATAATGTGATTTTCTTGGAGAACTACTAACGCTTGAGTGCAGGACCTAAAACGCTTGTCAAAGAAAGGAGGAATCAAAACGAAATCAAAAACTACTAATACAATTGTTATACAGGTTGCCAAAAGGTGTTCAAGCAAACCACACCTAATTAAACAAGATAAAAATAACAACATATTCAAAACATTGTATTGCAGGTTTCGGAAAAGGGTACGTCCCTCTCCGCTCAACTGGAACATAACCCCTTTGGCATAACGCCTTAAGCTACAACAATGGGGGTGGTTCCAGGAACCCCAAAGTAGTCCACGTAAGAGGGAACCTTGTGGACGAAATGGGAAGTGCTCCGCACTACCTACTTGACTAGTGATTCCTTGTGAGATAGAGTTACAAGTTGTCTGCATTGTGTGGCAACCCCAGTGATAGTACACGTAGACGCACTAGTTGCCTACTATTTTTGAAGGGGGTAAAGTAAAGCTAAGATACTCCCAAACTAGTCAGTGTGACTTTTTGGGTAAATCGCGCTCACTCTTGGCAACTTTGTAACACCTAGGGCGAGAGAACCACCTAGGAGAATATACTTTGGCCAGGAGCCCACTTTGACCACTTTAAAACAATGTTGAGTTGTGAACCTTCTTTTTAGAAACGTGTGACGTTACTTTTCGCCTAGTTTTTACTTGCCTTAGGGCAAGGCGAAACTCTGCCGAAGTAAGACTAGCATTTTTTGTCATTTTTTTCTTGATTTATTTCCTTCATATTCTTTTGACACTTTGTTGATCAAAAGAGGTGTGATTACCTTTGTGTTGCCATTCGACTGTTTCTCTCACTTTTATGTCCATTTACGCCCATCCATGTTTGCGGCTGGGTTAGTTAAATGTCTAAAGTGAGTGGAGGCATTTTCACGTCATTTGGTAGCCATTGTGATCTTGATACCCACGTCAAGATCATCATTGTAGTTAGGCGTGGTTCATCACTACGGACTTCCATAAGAGGAGTTAGTTTGTTTGTCTCGTATCATTACAATTTCGATATTTACGTCTTGTTTCTTGTAAACTCGACATAAATACCTATATTGTACGGTTACGCTGCACACATTCTTAACTATTCCTAGCTATACTTTGAGCTTTTTTTGTTCAGTTTTATTATTACCTCGATTTCAAAAGGTGTTAGGAACTACCATTTGTGCGTGTTATATCAATAACACCTCGATATCAATACTCCACTTTCTTGCAAAGTGGGTTAACATATCTTGGTGATATTGTTGTGTCATTCGCAAATCGTAATTGACACTTTTTGAGATATAGGTCTTAATCAGACTTGAGCTTGCTCATCGTATATCTTGATTGGGAGATCGCATTTAACTTCATGTATTTACTTACGTCTTGTTCATTCCTTTGAACTTGGCATAAGTGGAGACATCTTGTTAATCATCTGGCATCGTAAATTACTTTAAAACGTAGTCTAGGAAGTATTTCATTTGATTAGGTTTTGGTACCAAACGATTGTTTCATTGGTGACTTTATCACTCTATCACATTGGTATTCTCACACTGTTAATTTACTCTTAACACGTACATCTTGTGTTTCACTTAGGGGTAGTCATTGAATTTTGAACAAATCTACAACTTACCTTAGTGAAACTTATCATGAAAACATGGCTCCCAAGACGCGTCTAGGTTTAAAGAAACAAACATATGAGGAACAACAGTGCAAGCTTGGGAAACCTCTAACAAACAAGGGTCAAACCCATTTATCGGACACGATCTAGGACCACTATTTTCTGTAGAAAAGGAAATAGAAGAAATGGTTGACCATAGTGGAAATGAATTAGAATCACCACACGTAGACTTTGATTTTGACCCCACTCTACTAGATGAGTTTCTCCTTAGAAATAAAGATAGAGTTTTGGCATGGGTCATGGAATTAGGGGCTAAATTGCCCACCGAAAATGAACCAATATTACCTACAAATGACACTACTAAGGAAGAATCCCCCTTATCAATATGGAAGATATTTTAACAGGTGGGCATGCTTCCACTTCTTACACAGAAAATGATAAAGTGGTAGGGCATAGAATACCCCTCATCAAAGTGCCACGAAGAAAAAAGATAGAACATGAGACAGGGGAAGAACCTCCACACTACAAAGAGGAAGAACCTTTAGAAGAAGAAGACACAAACCAAGTCACAATCCAACAACAACTCAGTAACCTAAGCCGACAACTAGCTTTGCTTACTTTCCAGGTACAGAAAGACACAAACAAGAACGTTCAAAAGTCAAAGCCTAAGTTTAGGATCCACGAACTCCATCGAGAAAACCAAGGAGAAGAAGACATAGGGTATCATCATGTACACATCCCCGCTTCTCCCACTAAAGAACAATTGTTCGCACAAGAAGTACAATCTATGAAAGCAACGCTTGCGAGAATACAAGAAAGTAATATAAGGAGTATTAGGAAATACCAATATGAAGAACTATGCCCCTATCCTTTTGACAAGACAATGACCCCTCAACCCTTACCAAAGAAATTTGATATGCCAAAGTTCGACAAATACAAAGGAAAGGGAGACCCAAGGGATCATGTTAAATATTTCTACATGGCATGTCAAGAGGTGTCTTATAGTGATAATTACCTCATCAGACTTTTTCCTAAGAGTCTCGGAGGTCAAGCATTAGAATGGTTTACGCGCTTGCCACGAGGATCAATTTTCACCTGGCCAGAATTGGCGGAAAGATTCTTGCGTCATTTCTCATATAACATAGAGAGTGACGTCACCATGGAAGACTTGTGTGGCACAAAACAACACCCAAATGAGACCTTCGCCAGCTTCCTCCAACGATGGAGAGGGATAGCTAGTTGCTTCCCTTGCGCTTTCCCTGAGAAGCAGCTAGTCAGTATTTTCGTCCCTAATCTCAACCCAGATATAGCTTTCCACCTCCAAATGCATTGTGTCCGCACCTTTGAGGAGGTTATCGAGAAAGGGATTCAAATAGAAAAGGCTCTCATTGCCAAAGGCACCCTCAAAACCCAATCTAAAGACAACCAAAGTGTCAAACCCGTTGAAAAGCTGAAGATCTTTAACAAAAAAAAAATGTGGTGGGAGACGGAATCACTGATTCCAAACATGTTCAAACAGTCCAAACTAGTCAACCTTTTAAACTGACCAAGGGCCCAATTCAACCACCACCAAAGTGACGAACATTCACCTCCCTCAATGAACCATTTTCTGTCATACTAAAACAGTTGGATGCGGCCCACATGATGACCTATCCTACAATGCAACCATTTGATGACAACACTCCTAAACCTTCATGGTATAAGGAGCATGAATACTTGTGAAATGCATCACGTTAAAGGTCATAAAATGCAGACAAATGTTTGGACTTTGCCACTATATCCAAGACCTCATTGACAACGGGAGATAGAGGTGGATAACCCTAGCCACATGCAAACACCTAACGAGAAAATGGGGATTTATAAGGAACCATTCCCCAAGCATGATAAGTCGGAAAAGGCAAAACCGGATCGGGGAGAGTCATCCCAAACCTATAAAGCCATGAATTACTTGTATACCAAGAGAGATAACAATCATTACGATTCACTTATCGGATGTATTCACTCCCCTACTGACCATGTCAATACCATCCGGATCAAGGGAAAGGACTGCATTGCGGTAACAAGGCATGCCCGCCTCGTGATTCCAGAACCCTCTCTGTTGACCCCGCAAACTGGTAAATATAACCTTTTAGAACAACTTGAGAAGACACCTGCTAAGATCTCGATCTTAGATCTTCTCAAGATATCCAATGTGCATAAGGACATTTTGTATCAAACTCTTCAGGGGTCGGGAGTGCCTTTAGAAGTCGATCCTGCATACCTTCAAGCCGCGATGGCAAATATTACACCCAGTGAGCATCTCACTTTCAACCATAGGGAGGTCCCTACCGAGAATCCTACACATAATCTTCCCTTATACATTGAGGTAGTTGTTACCCACAGGAAAATCAAACGGGTGCTTGTGGATAATGGATCTGGATTGAACATCTGCACGCTTAAATTAGTCAAACAATTGGGACATACGGAAGAAGATCTTGAGTCCCATATCATCACTATCACCGCATACGACAACGCAGAAAGAGAGTCAGCAGGCACCATTACGCTGCCAATGGAGGTGGGCCCCACTTGCCATCAGACAAAGTTTCACGTCTTAGACTTGGAACTTCCATATAATATGCTTCTAGGCCGACCATGGATCCATGCCATGCAAGCAGTGCCATCAACATTTCATCAATGCATCAAGCTGAAGCATGAGGGACATACAGTAACAATACCAGGAGACTCAGAGCCCTTTGCTCATTGTAGAGCTCTTAATAGCTTTGCACGAAAGGGTACATACGCATGTCCCTCCACAGATATAGCTGTCCCTCTTCATTCTGAGGCCATGGAATCTCGAGTAGATTCAAATTCTCTTCGTTCTTGCACTCATGGGGCATCTACTTCAACATCTCCATTTAATTCATGGGAGATGAAAATTCTGAATATGGCATGGGGAGTATAATGTACAACAAGCGCTCTTGGTTTCTGACCTCTCCTTGTTGCCCAAGACTAGAGGTCGACCCAACTACCACTTCAGGAGACCTAGAGAGGAACATACTATTGGGTTGTTCCTCACCGGAGGCTTGTTAGCCGAGGAAAAATTACTTGATCCACCTACTACTTGGGTCCCCGATGACACTCAACCATCTTGTTATCAAACCCTTAATATGAAAAATCTAGCAGAATGATGTACTCCATGGGCTACAAAGGCCTAGGATGTGGGAGGAATGAACAAGGACAAAGAGAACCAGTCCCTCTTCCACATTTCAAAACAGAAAGATATGGCATTGGGATTCGCCCTTATGGAGCACACCCCAATGATCAAGATGTGACTTGTTCTGAGCATGAGGATAGCTCCGATTATCTAGACAGCGATACGGATTCCTGTTGTAGCCAATATGAGGATCTGGCCTCCACGAACCTTTTCATGAATAATGCTGTCCTAACCATCACCCCCAATGAACCAACCCTTGACCTTGTATACCCCTCCCTTGTTGAATGGGACCAACAACGTCACGTGCCACTAGATTTATTCGAGAATGACGAGGCTATTGCAGAGTTCATGGGCATAAGGGATACAATTCCCATTGGAGATCACAAGAAGGGTTTCTTTATCGACTTAGACACCTGCGCCTACTTCGGCGAGGAGGCTGAACTTCGTGGTCAGCAAAATTTAAAGAAAAGCGAGGGCAAGAGTTCTAAAGAAAAGCCTCGGCAAAAATCAAAGTCCAAGTCACACAGTGAAAACCTCTTTGAGGCATTGGCTGACAAACAAATAAGAAAATCAAAGGACAAACAAAGTGACCATGCCAAGGATGAAAATCTCGTAGAGACATCCTTGGATGAAGATCTCAACCTACCTCCCGATCCCACGCGTATGGAGGATTTATCAAAATTGTTAGTTGAAGAAACCATTGATGTCAATATTGGTACTGAAGAAGATCCCAAGATAGTAAAATTGGGAGCATCACTCTCAGCCAGAGAACAAAAGACGTTCACTATGCTACTGTGAGAGTTTATTGATGTGTTCGCATGGTCTTACAAAGACATGCCCAGCTTAGATCCAACTTTGGTCGTGCATAACTTGGTTGTGCACGCAGACGCTAAGCCTATCAAATAGAAGCTTCGAAAGATGCACCCAAGAGTGGCCTTGTTAGTTAAAGAAGAGTTGGAAAGGTTGCTTGCAGCAGGATTCATCAGGCCAATTGATTATTCTGAATGGATATCGAACATTGTTCCTGTCCAGAAGAAACCTATTGGTATCTGAATTTACATAGATTTTAGGGACATCAATAAAGCTTGCCCTAAAGATGACTTTCCGTTGCCCAACATTGACATGATTGTTGACTCAACCGCAGGGTATGAAATGCTATCACTTATGGATGGCTTTTCGGGTTATAATCAAATTAAGATCACTGAGGAAGACCAACACAAAACAACTTTCACAACTCCTTGGGGCACCTTCTGTTATCAGGTGATGCCATTCGGCCTTAAGAATGCGGGAGCAACTTATCAGCGGGCCATGACAGTAATATTTCACGATATGATTCATGACATCATGGAAGACTATGTAGACGACATCCTGGGAAAGTCCAAAACAAGAGAGGAACATCCTATCATTTTGCGGCGTATCTTTGAACGCCTACGTGAATACAAAGTCAGGCTAAATCCAAAGAAGTGTGTCTTTGGTGTGCTATCTGGGAAACTATTAGGCTTCATCGTGTCAAGACGAGGTATTGAGGTAGACCCTGCTAAAGTATCTGCCATCACAGAAATGCCTCCACCTGAGAATATCAAGCAACTGCGTAGCTTGCAAGGGAAAATTCAAGCCATTCACCGCTTTATCTCCCAGCTTGCAGATAAATGTCACTCATTCACTCATTTGCTTAAGAAGGACATCACTTTCATCTGGGGACCTGAGCAACAACAAGCCTTTGCTTTGCTTAAACAATACCTGGCTAATCCACCTGTCCTCATGCCTCCCACTCCGGAGAACCACTTTTGCTCTATATTTCTGCTACGCAATATGCTATTGGTGCACTGCTCGCCCAATATGACCTTAGCCATAAAGAGAAAGCAGTGTACTATCTGAGTCGCACCCTCATCGCCTATGAACGTAATTATCCTCAGATTGAGAAGGCTTGCTTGGCTGTTGTTTTTACCTTTCAGAAACTTCGCCATTACCTGTTAAATACTAAGACCAAGCTCATATCCAAGGTCGACCCACTCAAGTATTTTTTGTCCAAACCCGCCCTCACAGGTAGAATGGCTAATTGGATCATTCTACTCAGTGAGTTTGATATAGAATTTGTCCATCAAAAATCAATTAAAGGACAAGTACTTGCTGACCAGCTAGCGGAAGCACCTTTGCAAAGCACAGAACCTTTGAGTTTGGATCTCGCGGATGCATCTTTTCTCATTGAAGAATCTCATATGGCGATACATTTTGATGGATCTTTTACGTTTCATGGTTCAGGTGCAGGAGTGGTCCTTATTACTCCTTCAGGTGATCCTATACCATAGGCTTTCCGCCTGGCCTTCCCTTGCACAAACAACATTGCGGAATATGAAGCACTCATTGCAGGGATGAAGCTAGCCATCAAGTGGAATATTCAACATGTGAAGGTTGTAGGTGATTCACAGCTAATCATCAAATAGGTTAATGATGAGTATAAAGTTAAGGATGACAAGCTCATACCTTATAAGAAGTTGGTGGAAACTCTGAAGGAGTATTTTGTGCGCATTACCTTTGAGCAAATCCCAAGAGTGCAGAATAGATCGGCAGATGCTATGGCAACGGTGGGATCTATGCTTCGTATTCCGCCAGGGAACAATGATATGCCATTCTTCGTAGAAAATCTATGCCAGCCCGCGTATGACATGCCAGAATCTTGCTTGGCTTGTGAGGTTGTTGGTCCCCATTCACCATGGTATGAACCCATTTTCACCTATCTTAAGGACAATACATTCCCTCCTGAAATCTCCCACTTTGAAAACCAGACTAATTCGCCGGATATCCTGCTACACCTTGTTAGGAGGTACACTTTATCGTCATGGCTACGATGGGAATCATTACGTTGTCTAGATGTGCCGAGTCAATCCAGAAATTAAAGAAGTACACGAAGGAGTATGCGGAGCACATACAAATGGAATGGTCTTGGCTAAGAAACTGTTAAGAGTAGGTTACTATTGGCCCACCATGGAAACTGATTGTTGTAATTATGTTAGAAAATGTGTGCTATGCCAAAAGTATGGAAATTTCATCCATGCTCCATCGCAACCATTGCAACCAATCACTACCCCATGGCCATTCTCCAAGTGGGGACTTGATCTAATAGGGAAGCTTACTCCTACCTCATCTGATGGTCATACACATATCATCACAGCTACAGAATACTTTACAAAATGGGTGGAGGCTGTCCCTTTAACCTATGTCATAGGAGCATAGATTTCTAAATTCATCATGAATCACATTATTTGCCGATATGGTATCCCTGCAGCCATTGTCACAGATAATGGGAAGTCATTTAAGAACAAAACTGTGAAAGGTCTTTGCCAACGGTTCCAAATCAGATTGAAATGGTCCACGCCATATTACCCTCAGGGTAATGGACAAGCTGAGGCAACAAACAAGACTTTGGTAAGGATAATGGAGAAGATGGTTAGCAAAACTGGTCGAAACTGGCACCTACAAATCCACCCAGCCCTCTGGGCCTACCGAACATCAATTCGCACTCCTACGGGTGCGACGCCATATTCCCTCGTGTTCGGGATAGAATCTATCATCCCTTTAGAGATTGAACTCCCATCCCTGTGAATTTCTCTTCGGGACTATTTGGATAAGGATGAAGATTACCGAGTGGCAAGATTGGCTGAGTTAGAGCTCCTGGATGAGAGGTGCATTCGCGCTCTTAATCACCTGAAAGTATATCAACACAGAATCTCCCGCAACTACAACAAGAGAATCATCCCTCACCAGTTTGAAGTGGGTGATTTAGTTATGAAGGAGAACCAGTTCAACACCAGAGCAGAGCGAGAAAAGAAAGGGAAGTTCGAACCACACTGGTTAGGACCTTATGTCATAGTTGCCAAGTATGGCACAGGGGCATACAAGTTAGCTCACCCCAATGGTGATGAGCTCCGGGAGCCCATGAATTCCATGCATCTTAAGAGGTTTTATGCCTAAACATGGCACAAGAAAGTCATAAAAATCACAAAAAAATATTTAAAAAAAAAAAAAAAAAAAATCAAAAAATCAAAAACATAAAAAAAAAAAAGAAAAAGAGAAAACAGGTCGTCCACTAGTGAAAACCATGCAATTGTGGCACTTTGGACAAGTCCTTGGGTGAAAACTGGTTTCCGGTGCCTTGGGAGGATTCGTTGTTCACAAGCATTCTGTATTAGAAGGGTAGTTGTCTTTGTCCTGGACCTGGTTCTACCTTCGAGTTTCCTTGTGCACACCATCTAGTCCAGCCTTGATCCGGCTTTGCCTTCTTCTATTCGTCTGTAAGGGACGTGGTCTTTCGTTATTTCCCATCTTACGCTGGGGGCAACTCAACGACTTCACCTTCTTGTTCATAAGCGCGTGGCTTCTGCCCTTGTATATTCCCCACCTAACGCTGGGGGCATCCATGCTTTCTTGGTTACCTACACATAGCTTTGGAAAACTGTTAAAAACACAAAAACAATAGAAAATTGTTTCACAAAACACAAAAACAATAGAAAATTGTTTCACAAAACACAAAAACAATAGAACATTGTTTTGAGAAAACATAAAAACAATAGAAAATTGTTTCACCAAACACAAAAACAATAGAACATTGTTTCGAGAAAACAACAAAAACAATATATATATATATATCAAAAAAATAAAACACCCTACAAAATGGTAACTTGCTTCTTACGGCTGAAACTTGTGTCTTGCGCATGGTATTTTCTCCATATCCTGTTGGTTTGTCTCACATATTCCCCGATTAATACGACTCGCAGATCACTAGATTCACAACCATTCACAAAAGCTAGCTGCTTGCTTCGTCTGTACTCTGGGGCACTTTTGGTTGCCTGGTGCTGTTTCGTTGTGCACAAATGCTTTTCATGGACCCCGTGTCCATTTTCATTTCCCCTTGCATGTATCCTTGCTTGGGGCATCATTTTTAACCCTTTTCATCAATCATGAACTTGTGGATCTCTTCAGCACTGATAACAAAACATTTGTACAACTGTCTTGACCGTTGTTGGGTTAGATATGTGTGTTCGTACTTGTTTTCCCTGTTATATGAGCTTGTTTCCTTCTCGTATTGCATTGCATTATTGTATGTTGCATGGAGTTGGTACTTTCAGCAATGGAAAATTGTTCGTAGTATGGCTTTTCATGTCATTCTACCTTTGTCGTATGCTTATATTTTTCATAAGGACCGATGATGTAGTTCCTATGGTAATATGATGACATCAAATTTGTTCCAAACAAATAAGCGGCTAGAGGTTAAGCTCTTCTCTCCCCTCATCCATATTTCTTCTGCACCACTTCCCTTTCACCCCTAATTCTCCCTCTCCTCGGGGCATCCTGCCTCGTCCCCATTCTTCTGCCTACTTCTCACCTTTTTCGATCGTCAATCGAGTTCTTCTATCACCCCATCGACACTCGAGGGGGCATCTCTCCCTCCTACTAATTTTTCTTCCATCTCTTCAAAATCTCTTTTGTCTACTATCTTTGAAGTGGCATCACTTATGCCACCCCAAAGAGGGGCAAATGTAGACACCTATAATTACGCCCAAGCAATTTAAATACTTAAATTGTGCTAATTATCCCCTTTCTCGCAAATCAACGACATATCGTCAAAGGCACTCATTTTCCCTCATATCATCATTAATTAATTACACTAAGCTAATTAATTAAGTTGCCTATCTAACAAATACCCTAATTAACGAACTTCCATTAATAAATCACCCCTTCTACCTAGACTAATTAATTATTATTAATTAATTAGCTTTCCCTTCCATTTAACCAATAAATCAATATTTAATTGATTTAATCCCCTTATAATAGCCTAAATCACACTAATATTCCTCTAATTGGCTTCTATAAGCTTACACCTACCTATTAATTAATCACCTTTGATTAATTAAAATACCCCCAACTCCCATGACTTGCTAAACATGTATTAAACCCTTCTAAAGTAAAGTTACCTTTAATAAAGCAACCTTATCCATTCCTAATCATGTTTTACCTTTATCCCACATTCATGAGAATGTGTTGAATCCTTTATCCTTTGGGCTATATAAAGAACCCTCCACCTACCTTTTTACTTACACCTAAACTTTCTAAGAGAGCAAATGCAAAGCATATAGCAAAGAGACTAAGAGCTTGACCTTGCCCTTTTGAGAGTTCATCATCTTGAAGAGTTAAGCCTCTTTCTTAAAGTGCTTGGGTCATATGGGAGGTGTCAAAAGGGTCTTGTAGCCCAACTTTGATTAGCCCCCATTCCCGTGTTCTTGGAGCATTAAGGACAACTATTTTGATAGCCATGGAGCTTACTTAGGTCCATTCATTTATTTGTTGTTAGAGAATAGAGGAGTTTAGATATTTAGCATTGTTAGTTTCAAATTTTGTATTGATGAATGCTAGCATCTAACCCTTGTTTAATTTTTTTATCATGATGGTGTTTATGCTTTGTTTTAGCTAAATTGTAGAACTATTTTAGGTGGTAGTTGCTTGCTTCATCTGTACTGGGCACTTTTGGTTGCATGGTGTCAAGTTTCTGCACAAATGCTTTTCATGGACCCCGTGTCCATTTTCATTTCCCCTTGCATGTATCCTTTCTTGGGGCATCATTTTTAACCCTTGTCGTCAATCATGAACTTGTGGATCTCTTCAACGCACTGATAACAAAACATTTGTACAACCGTGCTTTGACCGTTGTTGGGTTGGATATGTGTGTTTGTACTTGTTTTCCCTGTTATATGAGCTTGTTTCCTTCTCGTATTGCATTGCATTATTGTATGTTGCATGGAGTTGGTACTTTTAGCAATGGACAATTGTTCGTAGTATGGATTTTCATGTCATTCTACCTTTGTCGTATGCTTATATTTTTCATAAGGACCGATGATGTAGTTCCTATGGCAATATGATGACATCAAATTTGTTCCAAACAAATAAGCGGCTAGAGGTTAAGATCTTCTCTCCCCTCATCCATATTTCTTCTGCACCACTTCCCTTTCACCCCTAATTCTCCCTCTCCTTGGGGCATCCTGCCTCGTCCCCATTCTTCTGCCTACTTCTCACCTTTTTCGATCGTCGATCGAGTTCTTCTATCACCCCATCGACACTCGAGGGGGCATCTCTCCCTCCTACTAATTTTTCTTCTATCTCTTCAAAATCTCTTTTGTCTACTATCTTTGAAGTGGCATCACTTATGCCACCCCAAAGAGGGGCAAATGTAGACACCTATAATTACGCCCAAACAATTTAAATACTTAAATTGTGCTAATTATCCCCTTTCTTACAAATCAACGACATATCGTCAAAGGCACTCATTTTCCCTCATATCATCATTAATTAATTACACTAAGCTAATTAATTAAGTTGCCTATCCAACAAATACCCTAATTAACGACCTTCTGGTTAATAAATCACCCTTTCTACCTAGACTAATTAATTATTATTAATTAATTAGCTTTCCCTTCCATTTAACCAATAAATCAATATTTAATTGATTTAATCCCCTTTTAATAGCCTAAATCACACTAATATTCCTCTAATTGGCTTCTATAAGCTTACACCTACCTATTAATTAATCACCTTTGATTAATTAAAATACCCCCAACTCCCATGACTTGCTAAACATGTATTAAACCCTTCTAAAGTAAGGTTACCTTTAATAAAGCAACCTTATCCATTCCTAATCATGTTTTACCTTTATCCCACATTCATGAGAATGTGTTGAATCCTTTATCCTTTGGGCTATATAAAGATCCCTCCACCTACCTTTTTACTTACACCTAAACTTTCTAAGAGAGCAAATGCAAAGCATATAGCAAAGAGACTAAGAGCTTGCACCTTGCCCTTTTGAGAGTTCATCATCTTGAAGAGTTAAGCCTCTTTCTTAAAGTTCTTGGGTCATATGGGAGGTGTCAAAAGGGTCTTGTAGCCCAACTTTGATTAGCCCCATTCCTAGGTGCTTGGAGCATTAAGGAAAACTATTTTGATAGCCATGGAGCTTACTTAGGTCCATTCATTTATTTGTTGTTAGAGAATAGAGGAGTTTAGATATTTAGCATTGTTAGTTTCAAATTTTGTATTGATGAATGCTAGCATCTAACCCTTGTTTAATTCTTATCATGATGGTGTTTATGCTTTGTTTTAGCTAAATTGTAGAACTATTTTAGGTGGTAGTTCTTGCTTCATTTGATTTAGCATTAAGCAAATTATACATGCACTCAATCTTGATAAACATAGCTTCAATATTATCATCATACTCCTCCTCTAATTTATATTTTCTCTTCTTTTCTTGGGATTCCTTATCATATTTGAATGCATCATATTTCTTAATAGGTATTGTTTATTTTGTTCTCATTTAATAGGTAGTTAGAATACCATGCATTTCATCCATATTTAGTATGATCGAATCCTTTTCTTATTTTATTGTTTAAACCTTAGATTCATACTTTAGTGTCAAAGACATCAAGATTTTTGAAAAACTATTGTTTCCTCTACTTTTTCTCTTATTCCACTTACAAGGTTTATTACTTCATCAACCCTTTGAAAGTAAGATGCAATACTTTCATATTCCTTCATTTTCGTGGATCTCAAATTGACTACGATAGATATTCAATTTGGTTTTCTTGAATTTATCGTCTCCTTCATAAATGGTATTTATATTTTCAAAAATATCTTTAGATGTAGTATAGCACATAACTTTCACAAGTTCTTCTTTGACAATCTACACAAGATTACATTCATGGCCTTTGAGTTATTCTCACTAGGTATCTTTCCGTTGTACAGCTTTAGGTGTTGTTAGAAAGGTGTAACCATCAGTAATTATTTCCATCTATCATAGTCTAAGTAAATGAGATAGGTCTTCATCCTTAAACTAAAAAAATGAATAATTAGATCCATTGAAGATATGTACTTTTGAGGTGGAGAAACCACTTTGTGCTTGAATTCGCCATGTTTATTCTATCTGGATCTCCTTTGAGCTGTTAAAATAAATTAAAAAGGGTCGTTTCTCGATACCAATTGTTGGAAAATATAGGCACTGAGAAGAAGGGTGAATCATTGCTAATTAAAATTTTCAAAAAAATTCAATTTTCTTTACTTTGTTATGAAGAAACAACAACACCATTCATAAGAAATCAACAAGAGAACACATAAGAAGACAAGATTTAATGTGGGAAACCCTTGAAGGGAGAAAACCCACTGAAACCAATGCACTAAGATGGAAAATTTGTCCAATGAGAGATTACAAATATTTAAAACTTGTTGAGCACCCACTCAACTTGAGCACCAACTCCAAAATATGATCAAACACCTACTTGACACTTTTTTTCAAAGTGCTATAACTTGCATTGAATCACCTACTCCCAAATTTTATAAGATCCCACTTATAATTGAAAAAAAACGACGACTCTTCTTGACCAAGTTGCTTAATAAATAGATTATGATCACTAAATTAGCTCATACAATCTCATCTCACTTCTTCATGCACCTTCACTAGTCTTCATACATCATCAACTCTCTATGTCTTCAACTAGAACTTTCATGTACAATAAATTTTTATAAATTCAAGAGAGACATGATTAAACAACTTTTTCAATTCAACTTTCATAACCCTTAGCCTACTTGGGTCTAAAAATCATACAAGGATGAGAACTATGACCTCATATAAAACATGTCCTCAAGCAAGTTATGACTTCGATATATGTTCAGTTATATTTTCTTATTTTACAAGACCTATCAAGAGTCCCTTGATTCAAATAATGATCAAGGAAGTCTTATAAATTATCTAACCATCCGAATCCACCTACAAACCTTTCATCGAACCCATGCAGACCTTTTTGTAATGGTCAACATGGTTTTATATTATTATCCAATGTAGGAATCTTATCTTGAAGCCAAATGAATCATGCACCAAGTGTTAGGAAGAGAGTTATACGTTACATAATATTTTTTTCTCTATAACTCCCTTATGTCTCACCATTTCCCTATCAAGACATGACTTGAACTCAAATGCATAGCTAGATGCAAGTGCATCAAATACACTCGACTTGAATTTGTTGTATGATAAGCTTCATACTCTTATGTCTTACAATGTACTTGGGATAAATGATTCCACATGAGATATATACCATAATTATGATCTTGGACAACACCAAATCAAAAAATGAAGCCTCATATTCAGCTCTTCTTTAGATATTTTCATACACATCCATGTAGTACCTAGTCCAAATCAAAGAAATGACTCATACACTTGATGCATGGATATTACATACTTCTCAAGGCTTGGATATGATGGTATGTGATATTTATATCACCTTCAAATGACTAAGAGTGGCACTGAGATCCTTCTCTTCTTTATGAAGTATATATTAGAGTAGGGTACTTGGTTGATTTGCATGTACAAAGAGACATATTCAAGGATTGAAAAATATCACTCATTTATCTAGATAATCATGAATTTAATGTCACATTTCAAGAGATTTCTGAGTCTTTTGAATATTACCAAGTCCACACATTACGACATTTGATGGAAAAAGGATAACCAATGCCTATTTTCAAGACTTACTCAGGATGGGTTTTAAGCTTCAAGTAATATTATGAGAATATAAGACCTCCAACACTTAACAAATAATTTTTATTCCAAGTAAAAGTATGATAAATTAAACATGGAACCATACTACAAGTTCAAGCACTCTTTTACACATGTTGTGTGGTGAATTTCATGTTTGAATGTCCATTTCATGATCCTTATTCACTTTGTATTACTATTGGTTTCTCAAACATGCACCCACGTCTCGAATCTCTTAAGAGCTAAGGTGTTTGAGAATGCAATGGAACCACCCCCAAGTTGTGGGACCTTACACACTTGGTATGGATCTCCAGAGAAGGTTGGTTCCTCTACTTACCTCTAACGCTACTACTACTCCTAATGCTTTAAGAAAATCCTAGAATAAACATGCTAAGGGACCAGGGATAGAAGGATGTGCAGAAAGGGGAATTCCTAAGCTAAGGAAGCAGATGTCGTTAGAATGAAAGGGTCAATCTTTCTCCACGAGTGGTGAAGGAGATAGAGAGGACGCAGGAGAAGAGGGTGGATGACGCACACCATAGATCAACACACAAAGCTTGGCCTTCTAGCGTGCACAACACATAAACTTGGGGACTGTAAGCAAAGGAATACACACAACATGCCATAAAATGAAAAAGAGAGGTGAGATGCAATGAAAACAAGAGAGGGAAGACAAGAGTTTCACAAAACATGATTTTATTGCTTAAGGAATGCACAGTCATTTACATTCATGGAAGAAGGTGAGAATACATTACAGAGACCACGCCAAGGTCTGAGACCCATGGGAAGTTGGCCACCATTTTGGCATGGTGTCGTTACCATAGGGAGAGATGATTTTACAAAGTAGAACTCTATTATTTATAGAAGAAGGAGATAAGAGAAGGAGAAAGGGAGGGAAACTCAAATTCAAATATTCAACCACCAACAACTAGTGATAAATGCCTACAAATCCACCTATAAGGCTATCAGATGTACTTCCCCATGTTTGTTTGGTGTGTGGAAGAAGGAAGAAGGCAATATCTAATGAAATCTGGTAGTTGAGGTCGATTGGATGTGTATTGATGACATGAGATGTATTTCCCTATTTTCACCTAACAAATCCAACCTAAATTTGAATTTGAAAATTCCAATATGTAGCTTGTGTCACCAGTTCTCCTCCGATAAGTCCAAGTGCATGCCAATCTGATCTCTATAGCAAAAGATACGGCTATCAGAAGATGTCGAGTTGTTGGCGCACGAAAAACATGTGGCGCACGCAGTTGGCTAAAATGATGGCCAATTGTTCATTTGTTGTCTTTTCTACCACGTGTCATGCACTAGTTGGTTTTCTAGATTTGGCACCCTGTTGGCATGCTTTGATTGGTCACGCGTGAAACACTCAATTTTGACAAGACTTGGCACGAATGGGTGTAAAGGAAAAGGTGCAAGGGCACGTGTGGAAGAAAGAGGTGTGGGAGGAAAGTAGAAAGAGGTGAATGAAAGTGCGCATGATGGGTGGGATTGAGAAGCAAGTGCGTGAAAGGGAAATAGAGGGGAGACACGAGGGGTGCATGTGATGCACGTGGGAGACGAGGTACTGGTCATTAGAGAACGTATGGTTAAGGTGTAACTATTACAAAGTAATGGGTGTATCATGTGAAGGGCCATGGACTTAGCTGATTAGAAGGTAAGTCTGTAGAGGTACACATAAGAAATGCATGATGGGATAGGAGAGAATCTGGAGTGCAAGAGGAAGGCATGTAAGGTAAAATGGAAGGAGATAGAGGAATGCAAAGGGAGCATGAAGGTGCGTGGGGAACTCAGGGAACTACAATTGTGCCAAGGTGTCAAAAGAGCAATCTTGAGTGCACGCAACCTGAAATGTGAAATACCAGAGTTAGGATGAAAATATAAGTTATCCAGATAACTAGGAGAGTTATTTAGATAACAATTTTGGAGACTTTTGGGGGCCATCTACCTACTAGATGAAGAGACCAATAGCCTTAGAAGTCCATTGGGCATGGAGTTAGGCACTAATCTTGAAGATCTAATCAGAACTTTGAAGAACATTCTTGAAGTCACTTGAAGCTCTGTCTAAACTCTAAACTGAACTATTGCTCTCATATGAAGATATTTTGAATTGGATTGATGAGAGTGAAAGCTATGTAGTGACCGTTGAACTGCCTTTGCCAAAATTGAACTTTTATCCCAAGAAGTGACAAAAGGGGTGCGATAGCAAAGGAAAAGGATCCAGAGGGAGTGCGCCAAAAACGAAAGCACAACACTATGTACAAAAGCTGAAAATCATACATGTTCTAAATGGAACATGCAGAGTGTGCGTGAGAACTTGTGTTACTGAAAGCAAACCTAAACTAACCTAAACTAACCAAAGGCAAGGGGCGCTCAAGTAAAACCTACAACAGTAAGGAGAAGTAGCTTCCCTTCCTCACAAATTATGACCATGTAGTTGATTTGGTGCTGAACATGGTCGGAAATGAGAGTGAAAAACCGCCTTGTAGATGGCGTTTCACCCTCCTCAAAGTATCAAAACATAACATACACCTCCTGGAGTTGTTCTGTACTTGGATCTAGGAGGCGTTGCTGCTGACCTTTGGCGTGCTGAAGCTCTACCTCATGCTCTAAAATGAGCATGACCAGTGGCAACTCTATTTTTGGCTCTAGGCTAGCCAGATATCTGATTAGGCACGGTCTGATCCTTGTGGTTTTCCCATTACTTTGAAGCTCAATCCCACATATGGTATTTTCTTGTAGACTTTCCTCCTGAAGGGGAGCACTTGTAGGCTAGGGCACACAAAGATGGGGTGCGCATAGTTCTACCTCTAAAAGTGACTCGGTCTCCTCCAGAAGTGTGCCCTCCAGAGCTAACTGATTCTCCTTTGGAACAAGTGCCTGTATGATTTCCTCCTCACAGTCGGAGTCACATGAGTCACACCATTCTTCAACTATCTTGCAGTTGTCGAACATGATTACATTGGTTGGGAGAGGCACATTTCCCGGGCTATTCATTTGTGTTACATCTAGACAGAGGGGAAACAGATGAAAATGGGAGGATGGACAAATAGGGGATGGAAGACGCGCATGCAACAGGAGCAGAGGCGCACGTAGGAAGGGGAATGGAAGAGAAATTAATGTGAGATGAAAGTGAGGGAGAAGGGATGGAATTCTCAATGGGGGCATCACGTAAAAATATAAGAACATGCGCAATGGGATGATATGATGTAATTTGGCATGGAGGAGTGGGAGGGCTATAAGATGGTATTGTAGGGTTTCCCCATTAACAGGGTTTCCACATGCTATATTTTTTAGCCTTCATTTCTTCCGCCTAGTCTGTAATCTGGGGCAACATCTTAATGATGAAGTATAGCTTCTATTGGGCACTAAACCAACCTGGTATAGGGTCGACCCATAGACAAAGGACCTTGTAGCAAAATTTAGTTGTCTTTATAGAGCACTTGACTCTGAGCTGCATCATGTCCATCTCCATCTCTTACACCTGCCTCTCAAAATCAGCTTTGAGCAAGGAGTTTCCACCATCATCTACATAAAATTGTTCTTCATAAACATTTGGGTTAAAAAAGGTGGGTTGTATGCACTTTCGGGATAATGGGGCTTATAAAACTGATTTAGAGGAGGATTTTGAAACTATGGGGATGGAGGGAAATAGTTTTGCTGCTACAAATGAGAATTCCATGGGGAAAGAAGTCATGATTGCACAACTTCAAAAGAGGAATGTGGAATGATGGAAAAAGGAGAAATGAATGGAGGAATGAGGGGAGACTGGTCTACACATAAGATAATGGGTGCGTTGAATCAGTGGAGTTGCTAGATGTGTTGAAAAAATCCTCCAAAGGCTGGATCTCAGCAATAACACATCAAACTTACTTGAAATGAAGATCTAAATCTCTTCACTCTGGTCCCATCAAGCGTGCCAAAACTATTGGTTTCTTAAATGTGCACCTATGCCTCGGATCTTGAAAGGGTCAATGTGTTTAAGACCACAATGGATCCATCCCCAAGTTGTGGAACCTTGCACACTTGGGACACATCTCCAGAGAAGGCTGATTCCTCTACCTACCTCTAATGCTACTGTTACTCCTAATACTAAATAAAAATCCTAGACTAATCATGCCAAGGGACTAGGGATAGAAGGATGTGTAGAAAGGGGAAATCCTAAGCTAATGAAGGTGATAGCGCTAGAAGGAAAGGGTCAATCTCTTTCCATGAATAGAGAAGGAGACAAAGAGGGAACAGGAGAAGAGAGCGGACGGTGTGCACCACAGATCAACACATGGGCTAGGCCTTCTAGCATGTGTAACACATGAACATGGGGATTGCAAGCAGAGGAATACACACATCATGCTAGAAAACACAAACAGAGAGGCAAGATGTAATGAAAATGAGAGAGGGAAGACAAGAGTTCCACAAAATATGATTTTATTGCTTAAGGGATGCACAATCATTTACATTCATGGTAGGAGGCAAGAATACATTGCAGAAAACCATGCCAAGGTCTGAGACCCATGGGAAGTTGGCCACCATTTTGGCATGGTGTCATTATAACAAGGAGGGATGATTTTATAAAGTAGAACTCTGTTATTTATAGAAGAAGAAGGAGAGAAGAGAAGGAGAAAAGGAGGGAAACTTAGATTCAAATCTTCAACCACCAACAACCAATGATAAATGCCTAAAAATCTACTTGCAAGGTAAGTTGATGTACTTCCCCATGTCTTTATGGCATGTGGAAGAAGGAATAAGGCAAGATCCAATGAAATCTGTAGTTGAGGTTAGTAGGATGTGCATTGATGAGCTAAGAGATGTTTCCCTATTTTTGCCTAACAAATCCCACCTAAATTTGAATTTGAAAATTCTAACGTGTATCTTGTGTCGCCAGCTTCTCTCGACAAGTCCAGTGCATGTCGATCCGAGATCAATAGTAAAATATATGGTTGTCGAAGATGTTAGAGTCGTCGCTGCATATAAAACACATGGCACGCATAGGTTGGCTAAAATGATGGCCAACTATTCATTTGTTGTCTTTTCTACTACATGTCATGCACTAGTTAGTTTTCCAAATTTGGCACCCTATTGGCACGCTTTGATTGGTCACGTGTAACACACTCAAGTCCGATTTAGAAGACTTGGCATAGAAGGGCATAAAGGAGAAGGCGCAAGGGCATGCGTAGAAGAAAGAGGCATGGGAGGAAAGTAGAAAGAGGGGAATGAAAGCATGCATGACGCGTGGGATTGAGAAGAAAGCACACAAAAGGGAAAAAAAGGGGACGATAGAGGGGCATGCGGGGAGATGAGTAACAGAGAAGAGAATGTATGGTTAAGGAAAAAATATTATAAAGTAATGGGTGCGGCACGTGAAGGGCCACAGACTTCACCGATTGGAAGGTAAGTTTGTAGAGGTGCGCACAAGAAATGCACAACAGGATAGGAGAGAAGTAGGAGTGTAAGAGGAAGGCACACAAGGAAAAATGAAAGGAGATAGAGGAATGAAAAGGGGGTAGGAAGGCACACCAAGGGCACATAGGGAATTGTAATTGTGTCAAGGTGTCAAAATAACAATCATGAGTTCACGCAACCTGAAATGTGAAACACCAAAGTCAGGATGAAAATATAAGTTATCCAGATAACTAGGAGAGTTATTTGGATAAAAATTACAATGGTATGTTTGTAACTTTAGAGGTAGTGCATAAGATCACCTTACCTCAACAATTTTTTATCTCAAACATGTTGCGTTGGTTTTTTTCACTTGTTTATACTTAGTTTGGAATTTCATAATATAATTCTACATCAAATATTTCTCAATTCAAATGACTAGTTTTTACCTTATTTAACTCTCAATGGTAGGTGGTATAGATTTATAAGGTTCACTCAATTTTTACATAGACCTAGCCTCAGTATAGTTTCATGGAAATTAAGGAAATGTCACATATAATATTCTACATAAGCAATTTCATCTAAAACTCTACCCTACATGACTGAAATGATAATTTTCTTCAAAATAGGGGTATTTGAGCATCTTACCAGCTGACTTGGAGCATGCCACCAATGCACAAATAAATGAGAATGAATTCTCTGCACATTGAGATAATAAAATTTTCATTTACATGAGGTTTGAATACCAATTTTTTTTTCCATCACTTAAGTATTAGAGTTTTAGGAGGGTTTGAAGTGACTTCCACTATTAAGGATTGTTATTAAAGTTTAAATAACCATTTTAATTCATTATACCTCTAACATTTTATTGATCTAATGTTCCAAAATCATGAAGAGTTTGGTACACCATGCACAAGTTTTATGTACCTTTGAGCTCTTGAAAGATGACCCTTGAGATGGGAGAGTGCCTTCTGGGAGCTCGGTAGAGAAAAAAAGCTTCAAACTTGAGAAATCATCTTCACTTTTTCATGAAACTTTGTCCATATAATTTTAACAACTCCTTCCATATGTTCCAAGACTTTTTCTATTAAATTTATCTATACCATTATGACCTATTTCATTTGTCCATTCCCATATTGCTTGTCTCAAAGACGGTCATAAGGAATACCCCAAATGTGCCTCCAAAAGTCTGTATATGACATACAGATTCATATAAAGACTCTAGGAAAGGTCCTTACACACCTCTCACACTTACATTGGCTAATCATATCAGTATTTTTATTTATACATCTTACTGGGTCCTTGAGTTAGGCCTAAATGAGATAGTTTACATAATGACTCCTCGGACCTGACCTATTATCCATCATAGAATCCCTTGCACACTATTGAATCATAATTTTAGACTTGTAGGATACCTTTTAAGTGCACACCAAGAATATTTGTACACCTAGTGGACACTCAAAGACACCAACCAAACACTAAAACCTTATGAAACCATCATGACTTCTCAAGGAAACACACCGAAACTACCTTGTGAAAGAACTATCAATAAAAATTCATGCCCCTAAAGAGTTGACACATCATCACTCACTCTTTTCCATAAATGCATCATGTCATCAATGGCAAAAAGATAAGGACAAGGTTCAATATATTATGGCTATGGAGTGAGATAGAATTGTTAAATAGAGTATGTGTTGGTATGACACGATATAATACTATTGAATGTGTAGAAACTACAAAAGATAGATAGTTTTTGATAGAATACTATTAAATTTGTATAAATTATACAATAGAGACCATGTTTATATAGTAGAATAGAAGAGTATTGAAGTTGGGGGAATGAGTTAATTCAGAAAGAAAAATTTGTAGTAATAAAATAAGTGTATATTGTGTAAATAACATAGTGGGAAAAGATAATTTTGGGATCCAAATACAGTGATTTAATAAAGTGTAGTCACACATTGGTACATAAATAGGGGAGAGAATAATCCAAATTTTGCAAACAATGTGAATATTAGATTACAAAGGACCAAGATAAGGAGTGTAGAAAGTCAAGGTATTAAATGGTTGGTTGATGTTGGTTAATATTTGTAACTATAGGCCCAATAAACTTTTTACTATACATAGTAAGATAGAAAAGTAAAATAATAATTTCATTGTAATTATAATTAACACTGATTTGTGCTCTGAGAGAGATAGGATGATGTGTTTTAGGAAACATTGCACTTTTGATTTGATTGAGTGGTGGATGACACTCAATCATAGATAGTCGATGAGGTTATAAGTGTCTATAATTTGTGATTTCAAGAAAAATAGTATATATTTTCATTTTTTGTAAAATTTCCAATTTTGATCAATTTGAGACCACCATCATATATAAGACCGAATGGTATGGTTTTGACGTGAGAGGTGGAATTATACAGTTTGGTATAGTTTCAACCCATGTATATAGGTTCCTAACCTAGTATGCAAATAGTGAGTAAAAGTGGTGTATTTTGAAAGTTAGCATATTGTTTGATTATTGTAGAGTTTTAATTGGCAAGTAAATGATCTAATCCATATTATGTCTGATTTTTCTATGGCTACAGAGAGATGTACATCCTAGAAAATTATATGGTGGCTGCCATATAGAGAAACTTCGTATAGACTAGGGAAATATGAGGAGTGTTGGGATGTATTGGATTGGTTTGAATTACATGTAGCAAGATTGGGGGAAGTGCCCTCAAATATGCACTTGATCATCATATTGTGTGAGATTTTAAAATGAGACACTTGCTTATTTTAGGGAGCATAATGGAGATGAATGTGACATGAGAGGATTTATATCATATTATGCAACTTCGATATTGGAATATGGTAGAAAAAAGAACAAAATGACACCCAAACAAACCAAATTCAAAGATTTAGAAATCAATTTCCACAAAATTCATGATTTTCTCAAGAAACCAAATTTTCTCCATATACCAAAAATGAATTCAACACTGAAACAAGAGCTAAACATACCTAACACCTACTCAAATACACCAAACAAATAGGATTAGTCATTTCAAAAAGTTTCAAACCATCACTTTTCACCATTCACCTTTTAGACCCCTTATACTAGCTTGTAGCCCTACTAGAAGACAAATTTGTATGAATATAATGTTTCCCAAGGTATTATGCTTCATTGTCATGTTTTCTAGAAAAATGTTTTCACTAAATATGGACATATTCCAATCTCGACTCCACTATTACATGTTTTGGAATAAATCTATCACTTGTTTTCACCTATCTTGGATTTGATTTTTTGTCTATACTGGATTTCGTTATTACTATTTTTGGATTCCATTAGTAACAATATTGGATTCCAATATTGTCATTATTGGACTTATTTGAGTTCCAATTTCAGTATTATTGGATTCCAATTTTGCTATTATTGGATTCTAATTTCTCTATTAATGGATTCTAATATTGTTATTATTGGATTCCAATTTTTCCATTTTTTAGATTTTCATGTTGGGAGTAAGTAAGGCTAGTAGTTGCTAACTATTATAAGGCATGATCCTATTGGATTAATAAAAAAATTAACAATAACTTCCTGCAAAATCCTTAATGTAAGGTGAGCAGTCGCTAACTATTATAAGTCATGAGCCCATGGTATTGAATGAAAGTGCAAAATCCTTAATGTAAGGTTATCTACCACTAACTATTATAATTCATGATCCTGTTGTATTAAAATAAAGTGCAAAAGCCTCAATGTGAGGTTAGTGGGTGCTAACTATTATAAGTCATGATCCCGTTGTATTAAATTAAAAATAAAAACTAATAATAAATCCTGTAATAGCAAATTCAAAGTGCAAATCTCCCACTTTCAAATGGAAAGCCTCGCATTGTCAAATCATGAGACTCACACTTTCAAAGTTGAGAAAATACAAGACTCACACTTTGAAAGTGCGAGCACACATTGTCCAAGCTATGAGCCTTGCACATAAAACTTATTTACAAGCCCCATACTCTAGAAGTGCGAACCTCGCACTCTGAAAGTGTGACCCACGCACTCTTAAATTTCAAGCCCGACACTCTGAAAGAGCGAGGCTTACACTTTGAAATTTTTGAGATTTGCACTTTGAAAGTGCGAGGCTCGCACTTTCAGAGTGCGAGCCTAACACTTTCAGAGTGCGAGCCTCACACTTTCAAATTCCAAGGGTCAGACTTTCAGAGTGCAAGGTTCGTACTTTCAATGTTTATTATGTGCATACTTAAATTTGACACTGACCTTAAATGCTAGTGGTGTTATTTTGATTTCTGGTGGAACTTACAATAAATTTATGTTCTCACCCCAAAATATACCTTGTAACAACTCAAGTATTGTTTTATTAGATTGTACATGGCATTAATTTCACTAGTGTTTATTATTATAAACTATATCTTTGAGTAATCATTAAAGAAAACAATATAGTTGGGAGTTTATGTATATCAAAAATTCTATTATTATGAAAGATAGTAGAATTTATGCTTGTAAATTGTTCCATTCTCCATATAAACAATGAGTCACTTCCATGAGAAAGAAAATGAAATAATCCTTTGACACAATGCAAGAAAAATGTTTATGAGAAATGCAATCTTACACCCTCGAATACATTGAACCAATATTTTATAGTTTACATCAATCAAAAGACTCATTGTGCCATAATTGTATTCTTTGTGAGTCAAGAAATGCCAACACCTTTTTCCCAATGTTGGTCCATGTGAATGAGATACATTTGCATCACACCCCTTAATGTGGTATAGTAATTTTCTTCTATTTGTTTTCACAAGTCTCCCTCTTGTAGCCCATTCTCTTAGCCTTGTAAAAGTTCCAAGCCCTTGCAGATTTGAGTTATTGGCCACAGCTTCCTTCAAGTCAACAACTCCAGAAGAGCAATTTTGTAATTGTATACATCAGATTTCTCATTAAGCCTTGATGTTCTTGCATATTTTGGGTCAATGTAACCAATGGTACCCATAACATAGGTAGAGGTGTGGTTTTTGGCCGAGGAAATGCACTTGGAAATGCTAAATTCTGAAAAATGTGCCTCAAAATTATAATCCAAAAGAATGTTAGAAGTCTTCACATCCTTGTGAACAATGCATGGGTTACCATCATAATGAAGATATGGCTATCCTTCTTTAGCACCATGAGAAATCTTTAGCCGAGTGTTCTAGTATAGCTTAATATTCTTTGATGATCCTATACGAAAATAAAAATTAATAAAACACTTGTTATATTTTCCAACAATCCATTTTAATATGAAGGTTAGAGATTGATTGGATGCTTCTATTTAAAAATATGAATCTACAATGTACATATCCATTTTCTTCATAACATAATCATTTTACTCACCATGTAGGATGTCCCACAGACTCCCGTTTACCCTGTAATCATAAAACAATAGGTTTCCAAGTGGAGAAAATGAATATCCATGCAAACTCTCAAGATTTTGATGTTTGATGCTTCCAACTATTTCCACATTAGTTTCAAATGCAAACAATCTTAGCGCGTAGCTTAATGTACATCCTCTTTATAACAATGGGCTTATAATTCTTTATATCACATTTAAAAACAGTGCTTCTAGTACCATATCTAGTCCCATATTTTTCGTTTATATTTTTGTGATTGTCATTATGTCATCGTACATGTAAAGATCCATGTTAATGTGTAGTATGACCAACCTTGGAGAAACTAAATGTAACAAATATATGTGTCAATAAAGAAATTGTAATAAGATATTACTTTTTGATTTGTTGTCTAATAATCTATATAATATGAAATCATGTCTAGTCATATTAGTTTTAACACCTTGCTCCATTTTGTTTGCAGAGCCTTTTGTAAATGTGTTTGGATGATTTGAATGGTACACAACTATAATAGTAGTTATCCATTTCCCCCAAGAAAAATGGACATAGAGGATGTGACTAGACCTAGACACTAAGAGGGACACCTAACGATGAAATTGGGTTATAGGTAGTTTCTGAGTCTTTGGGAGCTCATTCAAGGAATTTAGGAGTGAAAATCATATTTGAGGAATTTTCCTCTTCTAGGTTTTAACCCTTAAGATCAACTTAAAATGATGAAATGCAGGCCCCACAAGCCCATATCTCGGTTGGAAGGAGAAAACTCGGAAAAAAGGTAAAACAACGTCTTCTCGGGCACTCCATTACACTCCATCAACCTCTTAGTTCTTGAAGATTTAAAAAAAAAAATACAAAATTGTAAAAATGACAAAAGGCGCTCAAGTAGCCGGTTGAGACAAAAATGGCTCAACTAATTGCTCGCCAAGCTACTCGGCGGTCTGATCGAGTCATAGAGAGGGATGTGCAAAAATTGGTCTCGACGAGCTACTCGGAGAGCCAAGTTAAAGGCATTGGAGGATCGGTCTGAAGCCTAGCTCCCGAGCTCGATGAATTGGAGAGCTCGCATGGGAGAGCTAAGCGTGAAGGCAGGGAGGAACTTGCTTTGACGAGTTAGGATGTAAGTGTCAATAGAGAGAATTTGGAATGGAGCAAATTCCTTGAGTTTGTGGGAGAAGTAACTGAGCCGTAACAAAGGGGGACTCACCGCAGTGAGTTAGCGGCAAGGAGTTATTGAGACCGACCATGGAAGCGAGCAAAATAGGGGCTCGGTGAGTATAGAGGGCCAAGTCAACGTAGTCGATCATCGGGTGCATAAAGGAAGTCATGCGGAGGTAAAAACGAGCCTAAATATTAGCGATGCCAAGAAATTTCTCGCCATAGAACAAGGAAAGGAGGAGGTTCGTAGCCATGGCGAAGAGCTCGCGAGCTTGGGAGTCCGGGTGTGAGATAACTCAGTCGAGATAAACGCGTTAGAAGGGGAGGATCGTTAGTTTGTTGGGCAGAGAAGGAGGCCCAACTTTGGTGAGTCACGAGGTTTCAGAAAATATATATCGGAGCGCGAGTCAAACAGTGGTCGGTAACGGTGGAGTGTTTGAGTCGATGAACGAGCTCACTGCCAGGTAAGTGTTGCTGTGATCGGTGAAGCAAATGCTTAGGAAAATGTTTCGACGCAAGTAGAGTAAACCGGAATCACTGCAATGTAAAGGACATATATTTTAATGTAATACAGTGATTTTGGGGATGATAACTCCAATTCCGAGTGGGGACCCTACGCAAGTAAATTAGTGTTGAATCACCACAAAAGAAAACGAACCGAGTTCATAGTGTTAGGAGGTGATTGGGGAGCCCGTTATTTGACTCACGAAATGGGAAGCAAAGAAACATGCAAACGCCAAAAAACAAGCAAGTCGGTGAACCATAATACAATTTCGAATTCCAACAGGGGAAGTATTATCTTAGGCGGTGACTTATCCAGAGCAGAATAGAGAGAAAAGGTTACAATGAATGGGCGGTTGAGTAAGGAGTTGAACGGTGAAATGGAAGACCTTTATTTTACAAAATAAGTGAAGTAAAATTAAATTGAATCACTGCATTACAAATTCCGAAGAAATAAAATCCATTTCAGTTTTCGGCAGAAGGAATGAGGGTTTGATCGAGTCGTCATGGTGTTATGCGGTGAAATGATAAACTTCTACTCCTCATGAGCAGGATATGTGAAGTAAAGTAAGACGAGATCGATGTAATGGGAATAACATGCAAGAGTAATGAAAAGTAATGCATCGATTAGAGAGTACAAGTCTTACATTTTTAGGGAGCCGATGGGTAAGAAAATAAAGTGTAAAATACCACAATGAATTGTGATCTGATCGGAGAGTGTTACGGTTATTTGGTGAGCTGTGACTTACCAGCTTAGAGAGATAAGGAGAGTAGGAGTAAACGAATTCACCACAAATAAAATCCAAGTGAATGCAAACACCGATGGTAGAGGGTCAAACCATCCTAATGAAAAGAGGTGAGTGGCAGGTGGAAACCTTGGTCGACTGAACCATGCATCGAGCTCTCCATCAAGCTGCACATTAAGTCACCAATTGAGTCACGAGCCAAGGCAGTAAAATAATCTCCATTTCCCGCAATGAAAGCAAAATGCCAAATGAAGTTATGAAGTGAAAGTAAGTTGCTTTACTTCACAAAAAGGGTGAAGTAAAGAAAATGGAGAAAATCAATAACAAAGAGGAAGTAATGCATGATCGGATCACCAAAATGAACTGGAGGCAATAGTGATGGCTCCTGGCTCTCCCACTAATCTGCAACTTCAAAACGCCATAACTTTCTTCCTATAGATCCATTTCACACAAAATTGGAATTTACAAAGGTCTTGGAGTCCTCAATGCGCTAGAAACTTCAGATTTCAGTTTGGGTGGGAGGAAGATGGTAAAAATGGTTTTTCTTTTCCTACGCTCTAGGGAACTATATAGCCAATGACCACCATTAATGGGGCATAGAGAGCAATTTTTTGTCCCATAGCTATAATATAGTAGTGATGGGCTATACAAGTACCCCATAATGTTATGAAATGAATTTTGCACTTGGTAGTTGAAAATTGCATGCATTTGAGAAACTTGATTTTTTCTATCCTCCCCAGCTTCTTCTATAAATTGTAAGCTCATTTCATTTGTAGGGGGGATTCTTTGTTTACCAAAACTTCACCAAAAATTTTCTAGGAATAAAATGTGTTGCAGCCTTCATTCTGGACATATTTCATGATGATCCTAGCCTTTCTCTGCAATTAATTGAATTGTGGATATCAATGAAGTTGTGGATTAGAGTATTGTGGATGTGATCTTCCCTTTGCTTGTGTTTTTGTCTTTAATTACCTTTTCAATTCACTTGCGGTTGTATTTTGTCAATCAATTGTCTTGCAGATTTTTTTATTGTGCTTTCATGGAGGATCTAGTATGATGTTTTTTTTTCATGTGGTGACTATGACGCCCTCTTTGTACCTCATTTCCTATCACTTCCATGCATTCACGAGATTACCTACACTCTCATTTTATGTGCATCACCTATTTAGAGTAGATTTATTCCATTTATGTTATTTCTCTCTCACTTTTCCCTTCAAAGTCATATGTTAGAGGTAGTTATTAGATTTATTTTCATTAGAGTTAGTTTTTGCACTACTTTAGGAAGAGGAACCAGCCTCCTCTAGAGAATTGTCATGACCGCAAGCTCCCACACCTTGAAGCAATTCCATGTTACCTAGTCACTCTTCTTTCCTTAACGCACTCACAACTTGAGTCATAAGAGGGTGTAGTCATCTGCTGATAACAGATTCTGGAAGGCTTGATGGGACCTCTTAGAAGTTAGAGTTTCATCTTTCAGAGGTGTTTCATATCAAGCAACAAATCATTAGCCACCTCATGCGACCTTCATTCTTGGTAACAACTCGCATGTCGGTGGGAGAAGAGGTCAAAGATCAAGTGCTTCTCAAGTGTTTCATGGAAAAATCTTCATTCTTCTTGAGTTGATGTGTTCTTGGCAAGAATTTACAGCTTTTAGAAGGTTTGCAATAAAGTAGAAGTAATTGATCTTTCCACATGGCTTTATCAAGTAATTGCATCCTCAATCACCACAAGGAAAGGGAGAGTAAGTTCCCGATTTTGATTTGTTGCATTTCTCCCGATTGGAAGTATTTACTTCAAGGTAAAAAAGTAAGCAAGTCAAGTTCCTCAAACTAAAATACTTAAGTAATTGACCTTTAAAAAATGCATTACTTTAAGTCAAGTCAAAAAGTGGAAAAAAATTTACTCTACTCCAAGTGCATTACTTAAGTAAATTCATTCCTACGAGGAAAAATAATTTACTTCATTTCAAGTTGTGTCATTCTATGGTACGATTACTTAAGTAAATTAGTTGTTCCAAGTTAAAAGACTTAAGTAATGCATGTTGAGAACACCGCAAAGAAGTAAAGTGAATTAAAGCAAGTTGAGATCAACACAAAGTAAGGAGAAGAATTAAAGTGAAGTAAAGCAAGTTTGAATCAGAGTAGAAAGAAGGAATTAATCAAGGTTAAAAAGACAACAATGAACTAAGGAAATCAAAACATGATATGAAGAATAAGAAGAAGTAGTAGGTTGTGATGTTGCAAACCGTTCGATTGCTTCAAGTAAATTTGATTACTCCAATTAGAAGACTTAATGAAAAACTAGGTTGAGTTTGAGACTTAAGCAATCTTAAGCTTCAAAATCTATAACATATATGGTGACTCCAAATAACAAGATATATTGGTTTTAGTTGTAAGTGCTTTAAATCTATGAGAAGAATTCAAACACGATCAAGAGAAAGAGAAGAAGGTACTTCCGAGTACTTGCGATTCTCTGCGAAGAGGAAGAAGAGAGAGAAGAGTCCAAAGGTATCCATATTAACCCAACAGACCTTGTCTACACCTCCACTTGCTAGGCATTTCATTCCATCAACCAGGGGTTCTTATACCAGTTAGGATTGTAACATCCCCATTTTAAGACACTAGAACAAGGGAAATTTTTATTTTTTTAATTTTTTTATTTATATAAAACGCTCCCTATTCTGAAATATGTAATTCACAACACATGATCAAGTTTTCATAATTGTTCTTTGTCAAATTAATGTAATTCGGATCACACAATTAATTTTAAAACCAATGTTCTCTATTCACATATTTACAATATGGAACACACATTCAATGCCATTCAATCATATAACAGATACCATATGCTACTGTAATGACTCGAAGAACTACCGATCTCCCATTTTATGGCTCGGAGTTTCAACGATCTCTCATTTCATGACTCAGCTACTTACCGATCCTTCATGTTAATCCATGCATTGTATACTAAGTATACTTGGTTCTCTATACCATTTTTAGTTATTTAAGTGTTCCATTTAAGAGGCCTATCTGGAATATCATTACCGATATTCATCTGAAATCTGCTCCTTAAACTAGGTGATTAGAATAACACAACCAGCAACTTGCAATACTTTGGCCAAAGCTTTTCACATGCTTTGCATGATCATATTCCTAGACGCGTTATACATATCCATGGAATATGTCCTTCACCTCACTTCCTATGTTATCTAGAACGGTCTTTTCGACCTCCTCGTCGGTCTCTCGTCCATGTTTAAACTTTAACCCAAACTAGCAATATGAAAGAGTATAGGAAGACACTCGCGGTGACTAAAGGTATGCAGACATACTTTGTCAACCCTAGACGACTGCGTGTGTCTAGTTACCTTTAGTCTTCCTGAGTCACCCCGTATACACGGTCACATTCCTATCATCATCCAAGTAACTTGGTCCCATCTTATGTAAACTTGATGATTCGATTCGGGAGGGCGTTGTAACATGTCAGCTTACAACATTGTGTCGTCATGAAGGCCCCGCCTTCATGAAGACACCAGATTGTAGTTGGCGTGTGCCAAGGTCCTACGGAATCCTCTCATCAAGGGATACACATCCAGCTATAAGTGTGATTAGATTATAATCTTAAGTATTTAAGATCAATTTTCAGCAACCGTGCTGATCTTCTAACCTCACTGTTTGTTACAGTTGCATAGCTAAGAGAGACTTATATTGTCTTTAAATCTTAATATGCCTTTACTCCTCTTTACTGAAGGATCGCTTAATTCCATCTTAGTTCCTTAATTTAAGCTTCGGACTAACAGTCCATTATAGCTTAACGTAGTAAGATCAACTTACTAAACTTAACCAAGTTTTATTTGCAACTGAATTTAAATTTAGAATTCCATCTTATTAGACATCATTTAAATGAGGCCTAATTCCAAATGAATGTATTCATTTATTCACTATAACCTTACTTCAGTTAAGGTTTTTTACGAGGAGATATAAATCCTCATACCGAACATCCTCTGGATCAAACATCTCAAGGATATTAACGAAATTGGAATACAAGATTCAATTGTCTCTTTTATTTATATTCATTAGCTTGTATACCAGTTCCAAATATCATTCATTTAAGAATTCATATTCACTTAACTCCTTTCAATGTCAATATAAAATCCATATTAACCTAAGTATGAATTAATTGTACATTTCAACTTAAAATTTGTATTCAAGTAAAGAATAGATATTATGTCCTTTTAAAATCTATCAACCATCATTTGAATATATCCAAATTCAATGAATAAAATCTATATTCTCAATCCTATTCAAATAGTTCCAAGGTGGTACAACCATTAAAATAACACACCTTTCCTTTGTACTCAACCCTCAAGATTAAAATTTATACAATTTACAAGCCCATACGACCAGACTTCATTCATGCCAAACAACATTAACAACTCATAAAGAAGAAGAATACAACTTTCTCTTTTTCCATTTCCTCGTAGAAGAATAATAAATTCTCAGATACGATCCATCCTTAGCTAATCAGAAGAAGCATCAGAAAACAACATGTCTTCATTTTTACTCATGGAAATCATCTGCAAAATTTACTTTCACGGCTCGGTTCATTGAATCGAGCATATTAAACACTTATCATTAAAATGCGGTGCTCTTAATTAACTGTCTCAATAAAAGAACCCTCGCTTTTATGAAATGTTTAAAAATTGAGATGGACATCATCCACGAATTAAGCGCCGATAAGGATGAACAGCTTAACAACCCAATCCACTAATTACCATCACAATCGACAAAAAGATTTACTAACTTTCTCCCGAGATAATTACTACAAGAAGTAATTTCCTCTAAATAGTTCCAGTTAAAAACATCTGTAAGAACTAATACACATATGTATATAATGTTGTTCTAATGTAATTGCTATCAATTCCATTCCCTTATAATAGTTGAAATTTCAAGAGATGAATTTTAACTAAGAATTCCAATAGAACTACTCTTTTCGTAGTAATCATTTAATTTCAAATAAATAAAATGCAGAAGAGAAAAGTAGTCATTCACCATGAAAACACTGGTGTCATTTCTCAAAATTCAACAAATAGCATAATACTTCTTTCAAATCAGAAAAGAAGGAAAACAACAATTAAATGCGGATGATTACGCCTAAGGCAGTAAGAAATTCATTCAATATCAAATATAGAATTTCAACTAGATAAGAGAAGAAATAATTATTACTTCTAATTACCCATCCAATATTCTCTTTCTTTTCATCACAACTGTATTGAATGATTTAAACAAGAAGTGATATCAATCAATGATAACAACCAAAGAGAGAGAGTAATTGAAGTCAATAATCGAATGAAAGGAAGAAGAATCATATTACCTCTTCTCATTGCTTAGCTGAATATCAACTATTTAGTGCCGACTTGTTCCCATAGGGTGATTTCCCCTATACCAGACTATTACAGTAATCATAATTTAATAACTATCATTCAAGAAATATTCCTGAATTCATTTTACATCTAACCCGCAAACATCAATAACAACTTAATCTTTCACTCAAAAATCATTTTCAATGATTATACATCAAAACAGACATTTCCAGCTAGGTCAGAAACAAGCAAAAAGGTACAACAAGCTATATTACCATAATTTCACTGTAATAGGTAAAGAAACCTTTTTTTTACAAGAACAAGAATCTACTCAAGTTCAGTTCCAATCGAACACAATGAAGAAGTTCAAATATGCAGTTCATATATCTATATTTTCATCATTAAATTCAAGGAAGAAGTAAAATGATTAAGCTCTATTCCACCCATCGATTAATCGGATTACTCTGCTTCCGTGTTTAAGTAAACTATTCCCAAAAACCATTCATAGGTTTTAAAATCAAATAAGGAGACATTTAATCATTTTTAAATCACGTAAGAGTAAAACGATGAAATAAATCCACTGTCCCAAAGAATTTGTATTCTATGCATTGTAATACGACCAAAGAAATAACTCACGCAAACAATTCCATCAAGCATTCTCACGGTTTTTCCAAAACCATTTATATGCACAGAACTCAGAAAACAATCTATTCATCACTGATACATTCATCAACTCAACCCATAATGGGTAATTAAACTGAATACCCAATACTGTCAAAAACTCAAATAGCATGGATAGATTTCATCTCGTTTACCCTTTTGCAAAGAAATACCCAAATCGTATTCATCTAAAAAAAATGACTCAACCTAGAAAATCACATCAAACATATCAAAATTTCATTTTACAAAAACACCCAACAAAGAGTAGAGTTCTTTTAATGAAGACGCTTAAACAGATCAAAACGATTTAAAGAGAAGAGCTCAACATGCCTGTAAAATTTCTCGTGGCTTGAAGAAAACCACGTCCACGCCCTCGGGAATCCTTCTTTTCCACGGTGAAAAACAACAAGGATTTCCCAACAATCTCCTTACTTCCACAGGTCAAAAATAGCCGTGGTTACTCCAAACACAGTAACAATGACCAGAATGGTTGCAGGTTCGAAAGAACCATAAAAGAAATGCAAAGCAAAACTCAAAACCCGAATGAACATAATAACCACAAAATTTCCTCTATCCCCTTTCCAAGGCGAGCTGGTCACCAAGACCGAGACCAATAAATGCATTGAATGCATTGCTTTTTCCTTAATTTCCACGCCACCACCGACTCAGGTTTGGCGAGTTTCATTTTAAAATTTTTGCATGTAATTTCCTTCTTAGCTACATTGCTAGTTGGATATCTCCAACTTTCCATGTTCCCGCCAAACTTGGCGTTTAAACTGCAAGGACATCATTTACTGTCCTTTATTGTAATGCCTTGATTTTTGTAAGTTATCATGGTGATTACTTTTCATAATGTTAATCGCTGAAATGAAATGACAAACATGTTAAGATATATTTTTGATCTTAAAGGAATGTGGTTCTAATCTGACTCTTGATACCTCGTAATTTGTTTACATAGGACAATAGTTATTATTGCTTGTATGTTTGCTTTGATATGACAAATAAATTGTCATATGCTTGATGAACTCTATTCATCGATTGACAAGACACCTTGAATCAATTCCATTGATCCAAGGTATGTTGTGGCCTTCTTGTAATCGCTTTGCTGATTTACTTTTAAACCAGACTGAAGGTTGATATAAATGTTGCAGACACGATTTCAGAATGAATATCCGCATGTAGATGCCAATGGAAAAGGTTCGATTCTCGAACCATACACTATTGTAACGCTAGACAGCGTAAGATGACAAGGGGGTTTGGATGCAAGTGGCTCAGGTAGGTGGAACATGGGACGAAATGTCCTGCATAGTGTTGAATTTGGATGTTAGTCGGAAGGACTTGATTGGAAATTGATTAATTAAGTGTTAGGGGATTAGAAAATAATCTACCCCTAAGTTCTACCTTATACCCTAACTACTATCCTATTTGGATTTTTAAATTCTATATGGGTGAAAATTGATCTAAATCCTATTAACCTAGGAACTAGGCGAATGGCCTAGATATGGACACTATTAAAAATCCTAAACTAAACCTAACCTAAGGAAGGGGACGACAGACTCCATGGGGATGGAAAGGATAAGGAGGGAAGGTAAGAATTTATTGACAATGAGAGGTGCTTGCAGATGGGGCAAAGTGCGCCAAGTCCTGGGGGAACATGGAAAAGAAAAGGGGCATTCAGTTAGTCATGAGACTAAACTTTGTTTTCATGCAAAATTTGAAATTTGGCAATTCGCTAACCCGAGTCGGCGGTGGCGCGAGGAAAAAGGAAAAGGCAGTGCCTTCAATGCATTAATTTTCTTGGTCTTCGCGACCAGCCCGCCTTGGAAAGAGGATAGGGGAAATTTTGTTGGTCATTGTGTTCTTTCGGGTTTTTGGAAGTTGCTCTGCATTTGGTTTTTCACGGTTCTGTCGAACCAGCTGTGTTTGATTATTATCTCTATTTCTTTGGGAAATCTAAGGTTGTTTTTGAGCCTGTAGAGGAAGGTGACTGTTTGGGAAGCTTTACTACTATCATTGTGGAAGGAAACAACTCCTGTAGGCATGGTTTTCTTCGAGCTTCAAGGAAGATTTCAGGCATGTTAAGCCCTTCTCCTTAAACTGCTTGCTTTTGCTTAATCGTCTCATTAAAACAACCCTGCTCTTCTGATGAAGGGGTTTTGGGTTAATTCAATTTTGCTGTCATGATTGAGATGATTTTGGGTAGAGTCATTTTTCTTTGCTGTTGCGACTTAAACTTCCTTTGCATAATTATTGAGTTGAAAATATAGCCCATGCTGTGTTGATTTGTTCAACCATATTAGGGAATTCGTTCTTTATATTACGAAATTGTGCTTATGAATACTTATCTATGCGTAATATTTCTAAGTGTTGTGCTTTTTCTTTTGTAAAAATGGAAGGATGAATATGACTTGGGTATTTTTGGGTGTTGAAGAAAGTGATTGTTCTTCTTACTGAATTTATTAATGAACTATGTTTTCTCCTTGCTGTTTGAAATCAGAAGGTGATGGAAAGTTGATTTTATTGTGTTTTGTGGATGTGATTTGATCTTCTAACTCAAAATGTCATTGTGAAAACGATCATGGCTTAGTATTTCTATGCAAATGAATGAAATACATGAGAATTGGCTTGCTATTTGAGACTATTTTGACTGTACCATGCTTGCACATCTAATACCCTATGCAGTTTTGCCTTGATAAAGGTATTGTTATATGAATATTGTATTTCTGAGTTCTGCACATCATTGTGAAATAGGAGAATGAGATTTTCAAATTTAAATGTTTGTTGAGAAGGAAATCGAACTGGGTATTTCTTTGCATATGGTATATTAAATGAAGTTGTGCATGCTTTGTATTTGTTTGTTTTGACATCGTTTCTTTTCTCAAATTAATAAGGAAACGAGTTCCTCTTCTTTCCTCTCATTGCTGTTTTAAATTCTAAAGAAAATGGTAATTGGGTTTCATTGAGAATTTTGGGTTCAGCTTGATGGAAGTGATACTGAAATTTAGATTATTTTTCTGAGTGTTGTTTTCTTTTTGTACAAACGGAAGGATGAAATGATTCGTGTGATCTCTGATTTTGCACTGTCATTCAAAAACGAACTCGACTTGAGTGATTCTTGTTGTGTTTGAAGAAAATGGGTGTTTTCTTATTGAAATAATTAAAGGAATGAATTTTTCTCTTCCAGTTGCTTGAATTCTGGAAATATTAGCACTAGAGCTTCACTGTACACTACAGGTTGGACTTGTTGTAACAGCAAAGTGCAAATTATTATTTATGAACTGTGTGCGTTCATGGGTATAGAAAGTCGTGTGAATAATTGATAAAGCGACTGTATAACTGTTCATTTGGTTATAATACAGTGAAGGAAGTATGAATTCTTCTAGTACAGTAAGAGCATAGGATGCATCTTTATATTGCTTGCTCTATGAAGGATACGATGCTTTACCTACTTGTTTTTGGTATTCGTATGTGCCTGCTTGAAAGGAAGTATTGATATGGATGATAAATTCTTCCTTGTTTTCATTTAAAGCTGAATATGGATGGGTTTATCCCTTGCTGTAGGAAAGTGAGTTCTCTCATTTTTAGGATGAAAATGTGACATGTTGTGGTTGTTGTACACTCTATATGTTGTAAAGACGTAAATGTCTGTTGAATGAATTATTTAAAAGGGGATTATATTATGCAAAATGAATCTTAATGTTGGATCATGCATGTGCTAAATAAGCGGATATTTGGTTGTCTCAATGAGAAGAGGTAATATGACCCATCTTCCTTATATTCAGTTATTGATTTCGTAAGTTTCACTCTGAACTGTTATCTTTGATTGGTGTCTTGTTTGGATTAAATTTTAAGACAATCATGAGGAAAGGAAAAGGAGTGTGGATGGATAACTTGGAATAATGATCATTTCTTCTCTCATACAAGCTTGGAAATTTGTAATCGTTAAGGAATGAATTTTGTATTGCTTTGGTTTAAGCATTTATATTTTCTTGTCGTTTACTTTTCTCATCAGTATTTGATTGTTTGAAATCAAATGAGTTGCATGAAATGAAAGGAAAGAAATTCGGTTTATATTTTCAGTCAATTTTATCCTTTGAAATTATAACTAATGTAAGGGAATGGAATTGATAGCATTTATGTTAGAACAACAGTATGCATACTTGTGTTCCTAGTTCTTACAGATGTTGTAACTGAACTGTTTGAAAGAGATTACTTCTTGTAATGATTGTTTAGGAAAGAGGACAGTAATCCTTTGACTGATTTGGATGGTAATTCGATGATTCAGCTGTCATGTTGTTCATTCTTTTTGATATTTAATTCTTGAATGATGTTCATAGTAACGTTTCATAAAAGTAGGGTTCTTTTATTGAGACAGTTAATTAAAAGCACCTCATTTTAATGACAAGTGCTTAATATGCTCAGTTCAATGAACTGACCCGTGCAAGTAATTTTGTAGATGGAACTTGAGTTAAACGAAGACATGGTTGTTTTCTGATACTTCTTTTGATTGACTGAAGATGGATTGTAATTGATAGCTATTAATCCTCTACGAGGAATTGAGAAAAGAAGAAATTACATTCTTCTATCTTATGTGTTGTAATGTTGTTTAATATAAACAAAGTCCATTCATTTGGACTGGAAAATGTATAGATTATGAAATGGATTGATGAATACAAATACAAGTGTGATATTTTAATGACTGTATCAGTTTGATATTGTTGAATAAGTTGGGAATATAACATTATTCCTTGATTTGGAATTATTCAATTGTTCATGAATGAATTAAAAAGGAAATGACATCTATTCTTACCTAAATGCAACTCTTACGTTGAAATGTGCAATTAGTTCATACTTGGGTTAAGATGAATTTTTAATTGGCATTAAAAAGGATTTAGGAAGAACATGATCTCTTAATTGAAAGGTATTCGGGATTAGTCTGAAAGCTAAGGAATATCAAATAACTTAGGAGCAGCCGAACCTCGTATTCGGACTCCGTTAATAGCCTCGAATGTTAAATTCAGAAAGTAAGGATATGGGAAAAACATATCCATGGTTAACAAACCTTAACTATGTAAGGTTAAGGAGAATAAATGAATATATTCATTGAGAATTAGACCTCGTTTAGATGACGTCTAATAAGATGGAATTCTGAATTTGTTTACAGTTGTGGGAAACTTGGTTAAGTTTAATAGGTTAAACTTATTAAGTCTATCTCAGAATGGGCTGCTTAATCCAAGGATTAAGAAAAGAACCAAGTAGAGAAAATGTAACCCTTCTGCGAAGGAGGAGATGTGTAATAAGCTAGAAGACGGATTAAGTCTCTCTTAGCTACATACAACCGTAACAAGAACGAGGATAAAGTATCAAAGCATGGTCGATGAAAGTTGATCTTAAATATTAAGATCATAACCAAATCACACTTGAGCTGGATGTGTACTCTCGATGGGAGGATTCCGTAGGACATTGACATATGCCAGCTACAACATGGTGTCTTCATGAAGGCGGGGCCTTCGTGACGACACAATGTTATAGCTGACATATTACAATGCCCTCCCGAATTAAATCATCAAGATTACATAAGTTGGATACTAAGTTCTTGGTTGGGGATAGGAATGTGATCACGTATACGGAGTGACTCCGGAAGACTAAAGGTAACCAGACACACGGAGTTGTCTAGGGATGACACCGTATGTCTGCGTATCTTTAGTTACCATGAGTAACTTCCTATACTCGTTCATATTGCTAGTTGGAGTTTGACCTTAAATTGGAAGGACTGGTAGAGACTAGGAAAGACCATTCTAGATAACAGATGAAGTGAGGTGAAGGATGTATTCCATTGGTGTGTATCACATCCTAGAATATGATCATGCAAAGCATGTGAAAATATTTGGCCAAAGTATCGCAAGTGCTGGTTGCGTTGTCCTAATCACCTAGTTTAAGATGCAGGATGTCAGATGAATATCAGTAACAAATATTCAGATAGGCTTCTTAAATGGATCACTTCGATAACCGGAAACGGTAAGAGAACCTTGTATATACATTATATTATGCATGAATTAACATGAAGGATCGGTAAGTTGCTTTGAGTCATGAAATGAGAGATCACTCAAACTCCGAGCCATGAAATGGGAGATCGATAGTTCTTCGAGTCATTTACAACAACAGATGGAATCATTTATATGATTAAATGACATCAATGTGTGTTCCATATTACAAATATGTGAACAGAGAACATTAGTTTTAAAGGGAAATTACGTGATCCAAACTGCATTATTTGGACAGAGAAAAATTATTGAAACTTGAACGTGTGTTTGAATTATATAATTCATAACAGGGAACGTTGTATAAAAAAAAAAAAAAAAATCCCTTGTTTTGGTATCTTAAAATGGGGATGTTACATCTTGGTATCAGAGCTGAAGGTTGCAGCTCTTGGACCTAATGAGTCCACAATATTAATAATGTTTACATTTTCTTATTGAACAGAAAATTGTCAGAACAAGAGGGAATGCTACGAACAACCTGTTATTGGGTGGAGAAGCAGCTATCTGCTCAAAAAGTTGGATGAAATCCTTGCTGCCCTACTAGATACGAGAGATCGTTTGATCCTGCTCGGAACAACAATCAATGGGAAATGAAGAGGAGGAAGAAGAAGCTGATATAAATGATGAGCCGCTCCCGGGACAACACCAATGGAGGGAATCTAGGTGTTGATAATAGTAATGTAAATGCTCCTAATCATCCTAAAAAGAAGAGGGCAAGATTAGCAAATGAACTTACAAATGACATAAAGAGAATAAGTCCTCCAAAGTTTGATGGAACAAACCTTGGGGACGGAGCTGAGATTGGCTCGAAATGGAGAAATACTTTGCAATAAGAAACTTCTCTCGAGGAGACCAAAGTGATATGGGCAGCATATCAGCTTTCTCATGAAGCATCATCATGGTGGGACAACCGTAAGGTTGAGTTGAATATTGTCAAATCAGACATAACTTGGGATAAATTTAAGGGTTACTTTAGGCAATGATGGCTGCCTCAACTTTATTTTGATAGGAAAATGACTGAATTTTAGAACTGGTCGCAAGGAAGGCCGACGGTGACAGAATACTGGGAAGGGTTTACTAAACTCCTTAAGTATGTGCCGCAGTACCAAGCTGACGAGAAGTTCATAATGGGATTGAATCCCATCATTAGTGGCGAAGTGGATGTCCACAGTCTGTAATGCCCTGATTTTTGTAAGTTATCATGGTGATTACTTTCTTAATGTTGTAACTGCTGAAATGAAGGAAAACATGTTAAGATATATATTTTGATCTTAAGGGAATGTGTTGCTAATCTGGATTCTTGCATACTGTAATTTGTTTACATGGGACAACAGTTATTGTTGCTTGTATGTTTGCTGATGTGACGAAATTTTTTCATATGCTTGCTGAACTCTAATCACTGATTGACAGCACACCTTGAATCAATTCCATTGATCCAAAGTATGCTGTGGCCTTCTTGTGATCACTTTGTCGATTTACTCTTGAACCGAACTGAAGGTTGATATAAATGTGCAGCACCTGATTTCAGGTATGAACAGCTGGCACGTAGATGCCAATGACAAAGGTTCGATTCTCGAACCATGCACTGTCGTAACGTGAGACCTCGTAAGGCGGGAAATGCCTGGATACGGGTGGCTCAGGTATGTATAACGTGGGACGAAACGTCCTGCACAACATTGAATTGGAAGTCAGTCGGGAAGACTTGACTGGAAGTTGATTGATTAAGTGTTAGGTGTTAAGGGGAAATTAGATCCTAATCTAATCCTAAGTTCTACCTTACATCCTAAACTACTATCCTAAGTGGATTTTTAAATTGTATAAATGATGAAAATAGACCTAAGTTCTATTAACCTAAGACTAGGCGGTGACCTAGGTTTGAACACTATTGCTAATCCTAAACTAATCCTAACCTAGAAGGGGACGCACAGACCCATGGGAAAGGATAAGGATGGAAGGAAATTTAATGGCAATTAATGAAGTCCTTGCGTGGACAGCGCCAAGTTTGGCGGGAACAGGAAAAAGGTGGAGGTATCTAGTTAGTTATGGGACTAAATTCTGTTTGCATGCAAAATTTGAAATTGGCAACTCGCCAACCCGAGTCGGCGGTGGCGTGAGAAAATAGGGAAAAAGGCAGAGCCTTTAATGCATTTAATTTCTCGGTCTTCGCGACCAGCTCGCCTTGGAAAGAGTATGGAGGAATTTTTGTTGGTCATTTGTGTTTGTTCGATTTTTGGAAAGTTGCTCTGCATTTGGTTTTTGCTTGGTTCAGTCGAACCAGTTGTGTTTGGTTTCTATCACTGTTTCTTTGGAAATCGGAGGCTATTTTCTGAGCCTGTAGAGGAAGGGACTGTTGGGAAGCTTATTGTTGTCGCCGTGGAAGGAAACACCTTCTAGTAAACATGGTTTTCTTCGAGCATTCGAGGAAGAATACCAGGCATGTTAAGCCCTTCTCATTAAAACAACCCTGCTCTTCTGATGAAGGGGGTTTTGGGTTTATTTGATTGTTGTCATGTTTGAGATGATTTGGGTTTAGTCGATTTTTACTGTCATTTTTGGAAATGATTTGGGTAGAATCGTTTTCTTGCTGTTGTGTTTTGAACTGTCTTTGCATATATAATTGAGTTGGAAATACAGTCATCTTTGTGTTGGTTTGTTTGACAGTATTGAGGATGTTCTTTACTGAAATTATAAGGAAATTATACTTATGAATACTCAGCTGTGCGTAAATCAATTTTGAGATGTTTGTTGATAAGAATTCGAACTGGGTAATTCTTTTTAAATGATTTTATGGAATGAAATCTACAGGCTGTGCGAGTTGTTTGACGTTGTTTCTATACTAAAATTTTTTTAAGGAAATAAGATCCTTTTCCTTCTGCTGTTTTGGATTTTGAGGGAAATAGCATTTGGGTTTTATTTGAGCATATGAACTCGATTTGAAGGAAGTAATAGTAATATTTTTATTGCTGTGCCTTTTTCTTGTATAAGAAATGAACGAATACGTTTTGGGTATTCGTGAAAGTAGGAGAAGTTGACTGTTTTTCTTCTGAACTTATAAATGATTATATTCTTTCCTTGCTTGTGATGGAAAGTTGATTTTATAGTGTTCTATGGATGCGGTTGATCTTCTAACTCAAACTGTCTTCGTGAATACGACTTGGCTTGGGATTTCTATGCAAATAAATGGAAAAACATGGGAATTTGGTTTGTTGTTTGAGTCTGTCCTGACTGTACCAAGCTTATGTATCTAATACCCTATGCGGGTTTGCCTTGATAGAGGTATTGATATATGAATATTGTATTTGAGTTTTGTACCTCATTAGGAAAAAGGAGAATGTTGTTTTTGGATTTAATGGTTGATCGAGATAGAACTCGAACTGGGCATTCATTGCTTATGGTATATTGAATTGAAACTGTACAGGCTATGTGAGTTTTCTTTTCAATGTTGAACGATTGTTCTGTTATCATTATGAGTTGAGCTGTCATGCTAAGATAAACACGATTTGGGTGTTTTTATTCCATTTGGAAGAAGATGATTGTTTCTTTACTGAAAGTTGAAGGAAACGAGTTTTTCCTTTTTCTGCTGTTGTAAATTTTGAAAGAAACGGTAATCTGTTTTATTGTACGCTATAGGTTCATCTTGATAGAGATGACAGTGGCATTTAGATGGTTTCCTGAGTGCTGTGTTTTTCTGTACAAATGGATTATTTAAATGTTTCATGCGGTTTCTGATTTTGCACAGTCATTTAAAAAGAAATGAAATCAACCTGAGTAATTCTTGTTGAGTTTGAAGAAAATGGTTGTTTTCTTATTGAATTAGTTAAAGGAATGAATTCTTCTCTTCTTGCTGTTTGAATTCTGGAAATAGCATTAGAGCTTTACTGTGCATTATGAATTGGTCTTGCTGTAGGTAACAACAATGTGCAAATTGTTATTATGAACTGTATGCGTTCATGGATATAGAAGGTCATGTGAATAAGTGATTACGTGGCTGTATAACTGTTTATTGGTTAAAAATACAGTGAAAGAAGTATGGAATCTTCTAAGTACAGTAAGTACATAGTATGCATCTTTATACTGCTTGTTCTATGATGAATAAGATGTTTTACTAACCTGTTATGGTATTCGTATGAGCCCGATTTAAATGAAGTATTGATAAGGACGATAAATTCATCCTTGTTTTCATTTAAAGCTAAATATGAACGGAACTATTTCTTCTTTGTTGGAAAGTGAATTCCGAATGGATTTTGTAAGTTTCACTCGAATCGTTATCTTGATTTGTGTCTCATTTGGATTCAATTTTTAGGATAGTCATGAGAAAAGAATAGGAATGTGGATGGATAACTTGGAATAATGATCATTTCTTCTCTCATACAGTTAGAAATCTATAATCGTTTAGGAACGAATTTTGTATTGCTTGGGTTTAAGCATCTATATTTATTGCTGTTTGCTTTTCTCGTCTGCACTTGATTGCTTCAAATCAAATGTGATGCATGAACTGAAAGGAAGGTAATTGGGTTACATTTTAGTTAGATTTTATCCTTTGCATTTATTACTAATGAAAGGAATGGAAAGGATAACAGTTATGTTATAACAGCAGTATGCTTACTTATATTCCTAGTTCTTACAAATGTTGTAATCTGGAACTGTTGAAGGAAATTGCGTCTTGTATGGTTATGTGGGAAATAGGACAGCAATTCTTTGACTGATTGGGATGGTATTTAGATGGTTCAGTTGTCATACTGTTCATTCTTTTGATGCTTAATTCTTGATTGATGTTCATATTGTCATTTCATAAAAGCAGGGTTCTTTTATTGAGACAGTTAATTAGAAGCACCTCATTTTAATGACAAGTGCTTAATATGCTCAGTTCAATGAACTGACCCGTGCAAGTAATTTTGCAGATGGAACTTGATTAAAACGAAGACATGGCTGTTTTCTGATGCTTCTTTTGATTGTCTGAAGATGAATTGTATTTGTTAGTTATTATTCCTCTACGAGGAATTGTGAAAAGAAGAAAGTACATTCTTCTATCTATGAGTTGTAACGTTGTTTAATATAAACAAAGTCCAGTCATTTGGACTGGCAAATGTATGGATTATGAAATGGATTGATGAATACAAATACAAGTGTGATATTTTAATGACTATATCAGTTTGATATTGTTGATTAAATTGGAAATATAATGTTATTTCTTGATTTGGAATTATTTAATTGTCCTTGGATGGATTTAAAAGGAATTGACATCTATTCTTACCTAAATGCAACTTTTAAGTTGAAATGTGCAATTAGTTCATACTTTGGGTTAAGATGAATTTTTAATTGACATTAAAAGGATTAGGAAGAACACGATTCCATAACTGATAGGTATTCAAGATTAGCTTGGAAGCTAAGGAATATCAATTAACTTAGGAGTAGCCGAACTTCGTTTTCGGACTCCGTTAATAGCCTTGTATGTTAAATTCAAAAAGAAAGGATATGGGATATATATATCCAGGGCTAATAGACCTTAACTATGAAAGGTTAAGGAGAATAAATGAATACATTTATTGAGAATTAGACCTCATTTAAATGACGTCTAATAAGCTGGAATTCTGAATTGGGTTACAGTTGTGAAAAACTTGGTTAAATTTAATAGGTTAAACTTATCACGTCCGTCGGTAATGGGCTTCTTAATCCAATGATTAAGAAAAGAACCAAGTAGAGAAAATGCAACCCTTCGGTATGAAGGAGAAGAAGTATAGCAAAATAGAAGATGGATTTAGTCTCTCTTAGCTCCATACAACTATAACGGGAACGAGGATAAAGGATCAACATGGTTGCTAAAAGTTGATCTTAAATATTAAGATCATATCCAAATCACTTGAGTAGGATGTGTAATCTCGATGGGAGGATTCCGTAGGACATTGACATACGCCACCCATGATACTACACGGTGTCTTCATGAAGGCGGGGTCTTCATGATGACACAATGTTATAGCTGACATATTACAATGCCCTCCCGAATTAAATCATCAAGAATACATAGGCTGAATATTAAGTTCTTGGCCGGGGGATAGGAATATGATCACGTATACGAAGTGACTCAGGAGGACTAAAGATAACTAGACACACGGAGTCGTTGGGAATGACACCGTATGTCTGTGTATCTTTAGTTACCATGAGTGCCTTCCTATATTCGCTCATATTGCTAGTTGGAAATTGGAAGTTAGAATTTAACCTTAAATTGAAAGGACTGGTAGGAACCAGGAAAGACCATTCTAGATAATAGGTGAAGTGAGGTGAAGGATGTATTCCGTTGGTGTGTATCACATCCAGAATATGATCATGCAAAGCATGTGAAAATCTTTGGCTAAAGTATCGCAAGTGTTGGTTGCGTTGTTGTCTAATCACTTAATTTAAGATGCAGGATGTCGATGAATATCGAGAATGAGATATTCGAGATAGGATTCTTAAATGGATCACTTCGATAACCGGAAGCGGTTAAAGAAACCTTGTATATATAATATACTATGCATGAATGAACATGAAGGATTGGTAGTTGCCGAGTCATGAAATGAGAGATCGTTGAAACTCCGAGCCATGAAAATGGGAGATCGGCAGTTCTTCAAGTCATTTACAAGCAGAATATAGAATCATTTATAAGATTGAATGGCATCAATGTGTGTTCCATATTGCAAATATGTGAACAGGGAACATTAGTTTTAAAAGGAAATTGTGTGTTCCAAACTACATTGTTTGGGCAGAGAACAATTATTAAAACTTGAACGTGTGTTTGAATTATATAATTCATAACAGAGAACGTTTTATAAAATAAAAATAAAAAATTCCCTTGTTCTAGTATCTTAAAATGGGGATGTTACACATCCAACCACCACCATGGAAGGAGTTGTCGAAAAGGCAATTAGGCAGAGGAAGAAATTAAGAGAAATTTCTGCTCATAGGGAAGAGATAAGGAAGAAGATTCCCAATTCTTTCTTCATCTCTTACCCAAAAGGGGGCCTTGGAAAAGGTTTGGTGTGAAAAACAATTTTTTTGTAGATAACAACAAGAAATCTATAATGAACAAACATGTAAATAGTGTGTGGAACAGCTTCGCAAAAGTTAGTGGCAATGGAGAAAAGTCCTATGGAAGTCAAAATGATAACTTCAAAGCTGGTAACAAATTTGAGCCTAGGAAAGGGCCACTTGGAGGATGCTTCAACCGTGGAAAGGACCACTATGTGAATCACTGTCCTCTCACGAAGAAGGATGATCGCAATCAAAAAAGATAGGATACACGCTGCGGTGTTATAATGCTTTGAAGCAAGTTATGCCTATAAAAGTTCCGAGTAAGTTATTCGGTACACCCGTAATCATAATTTTTGATACAGAGCTCACCGAATGCTTTATTTCTACTAAGCTTGCAATGAAATTAAAAAGAAAGGATGAACGAATGGATAAGGCATGGACAATTGCATTATGGGAATAATGCTGTCCATACAATCGAAATGTGCCTTTTTGGGGCAATTCTTGACTTGCCCAGTTTCTCCACCGGTTGACTTGTATGTCACTCTTTAGGATCATATGATATCATTATTGGAGTTAACCGGTTGGAAGAACATAAGGCAAAGGTCGACTGTTATGAAAAACAAATTTGTTGTTTTGATGACCAGTAAAAGCGAAGTCATTCAAGGTGTAAAACGTGAAGTTGCGCTTAGGAAACCGACAATGCTATGCAACTAAAAAGGGCTAAAAATAGAGGATGCACCTTGTATGCGGTAAAAATGATAGAAAATGTTGAGGAAGATAATGATTTCATGGAAAGATATCCATTCTTAAGGGGTTTCAAAGTGATGTCTTTCCGGAGGAATGCACAGTCTTCCACCCAAACGAGAGTTTGACTTTCTGATAGAAATCAAGTGAAACCGAACCCATATCTAAGGCACCTTATAGAATGACCACCCTTGAGTTGGTAGAGCTAAAGGCTCAATTACAGGGAACTTTTGACTAAGGGGTGATAATACCGAGCGTCTCACCATGGGGAGCACTTTGGTAATTTTGTAAAGAAAAAGGATGGCACATTGAGGTGTGCATTGACTATAGAATGCTAAACAAGGCAACTATTAAGAATCAATACCAACTTCCTAGGATTGATGATCTGTTCGACCGGATGCGAGGAGCATCACCTTATTCAAAAATAGATCTTTGATCTGGATATCATCGCTTTTAGAACAAGGTACGGGTATTATGAACTCACGGTGTTACCTTTTGGGTTGACCAATGCACGTGCCGCCTTCATGAATCTGATGAAAAATATTTTTCAGGAATACTTAGACAAGTTTGTGCTTGTATTCTTAGATGAAATTATTATATACTCTAAAAATGTCGAAGAGCACCAAGAACATTTAAGGATAGTCTTTGGAAGTTTTAAGAAAGAGGAAGTTGTATGGTAAACCTGTCTAAATGTTCCTTTTATGATGCGAGGTGCATTATTTGGGACACGTTATAAGCAAGAATGGAATAGTCAGAGACCCTTCAAAGATCACAGCTATAACCGAGTGGCTCGTGCCTAAGAATGTGCATGAAGTGAGAAGCTTCATGGGATTTGCAGGATATTATCGAAAGTTTGTTAAGGACTTTTCAAAAATTGCTGCCCCAATCACTTCACTGCAAAAGAAGGATAAGAAATTTGTCTGGACGGACAAATGTGAAACTACCTTTAAAAATTTAAAGGGACAATTAACTACAACACCTATTTTAACTGCACTTGGACCCAAATGGAAATTTTATGGTTGTAATGGATGCATCGAGAAGGCCTTGGAGGTATTCATTTGCACATGAATAACCATGTCATAGCTTATGAAAGTAGAAAGCTTAAGTTACATGAATAGAATTATGTTCCACATGACCTAGAGCTCGCTGCCATTGTTCATGCACTTCAAATGTGGAGGCATTACCTTTTAGGCAAAACTTTTGAGTTAAAAACTCCACTTATCCGGGGTTGAAGTATATTTTTACTCAAATGTAAATCTGAATGCAAGGCAGCGAAGATGGTTAGAATTTCTATCTCGGTATGATTTTGATATAAGCTACATCAAAGGAAAGGAAAATAGAGTGGCGAGATACTCGAGTTGAAGGAAGCATATCTCTCGCTCTTGTAACGTTAAGAACTCAGTTTAAGGATGAGGTGAAAGATGCCTTGGAATCAGATCCTTATTTCTAGCAAGTCAAAACAACACTTGCTACAGATCCAAAGGATGTCAGGTATAAAGGATTTTGTTTCGACAATGAAGGAATTCTGAGGTTCGAAAACAGGTATATATACCTTTGGCAAATGACTTAAGAAGGAAATTGTTAACTCGAATTTCACAATTCACCTTTTCTGGACACCTGGCATTACGAAAATGCTTGCTGATCTTAAGCAACAATACTTCAAAGGAAATGAAAAAGGATGTGGTGGAATTTATAACACACCGCTTTAGAATGTCGGCATGTTCGGGAGGAACATATGCATCCCCCTAGATTATTGTATCCCCATAGCATTCCACAAGATAAATGGAAAGTGATAACGATGGATTTCGTTCAAGGATTACCTATGTCAAGAAATAAGCATGATATTATCCTGTTGTCGCTTGACAAATTAACCAAAGTGGCACACTTCATTCTTTGGTAATTTGAAAGACGATGCACCAAAGTTAGCAAGAATATTTGTACATGAAATTTTTAGATTGCATGGAATACCCAAATTAATCATATCGGACAGAGATCTAAGGATGACATCAAGGTTTTCACCTTAATGTGGCCTTGGGAACTAAATTAAACTTCAGCTCTACATATCATCCAGAGAGACGGATGGGCGGGCCGAGAGAGTTAATCAAGTTTTAGAGGACATGTTAAGAATGTATTGCATGGACCAGCAAGTATAAATGGGAGGAATACCTTCCACTTTGGTTGAATTTTCCTACAATAATACATACCATGTCTCTTTAAAAATGGCACCCTTTGAAGCATTGTATGGAAGAAAATGCGGAACCCCCGCACCTAGGACAACGTAGAGGACAAAGAGGTAATTGGGCGAAAATCCTTACGGAAATGGAACAACAAATCAAAATGATTCGGGAACATCTAAAGGAGGCTGCCAATAGGCAAAAGAGTTATGCAGACTTAAAGCGGGTTGATAGGAATTATAAACTGGGAGAGAAGGTCTTTCTTTGGGTTAAGCCGAAAAAGAGCTCAATAACTTTTGGCAAGGCTGCCAAGTTGTCGCCACGATACGTGGGACCTTTTAAAATTGTTGAAATAATCAACCCTGTAGCTTATCGTCTAGCATTACGTCCTACTTTATCACAAATGCATGATGTTTTTCATATTTCTTTGCTTAAGAAATACGTAACATATTTATCACATGTGCTGAATTGGAATTCCTTGTAGGTCCAAGACCCAGGAATAATCATGGTTAAGCCCATTCGAGTGCTGGGAACTCGCCAGTTGTACTTAAGAAATTGCAAAGTGAATCAATGTAAGGTCCAGTGGGACCATTTCAGTGAAGAAATTGCAACTTGGGAAAATCTCAAAGAAATGAGATCTGCTTTTCCATACTTGTTTGATCGAAATTGAAATTCGAAAAACTGATAATTCTACCAAATTTAGACAATTATTGGTCTATTTTACAATTGTCTTAAAACACTGTTTTAAAGAGTGAATCTGTTTTTGGTATGAACTTATGAATGGAAGGACAATAACTAAACTTTGTCCTAGAGACTCCTTGATTTGGTTAATTTGATCATCGGGACGATGATTCTTTAAGAAGGGAGGAATGTAACACCTTGATTTTTGTAAGTTATCATGGTGATTACTTTTCATAATGTTGTAACTGCTGAAATGAAGAAAAACATGTTAAGATATATTTTTGATCTTAAAGGAATGTGTTGCTAATCTAGACTCTTGTATACTGTAATTTGTTTACATGGGACAATAGTTATTATTGCTTGTATGTTTGCTGATATGACAACAAAATTGTCATATGCTTGATGAAATCTATTCGCTGATTGACAGCACACCTTGAATCAATTCCATTGATCCAAGGTATGATGTGGCCTTCTTGTAATCACTTTGCTGATTTACTTTTAAACCAGACTGAAGGTTGATATAAATGTTGCAGCACCTGATTTCAGGAATGAATATCTGGCACGTAGATGCCAATGGAAAAGGTTTGATTCTCAAACCATACACTGTTGTAACGCTAGACAGCGTAAGACGACAAGGGGGTTTGGATGCAAGTGGCTCAGGTAGGTGGAACATGGGACGAAACGTCCTGCATAGTGTTGAATTTGGATGTCAGTCGGAAGGACTTGATTAGAAATTGATTAATTAAGTGTTAGGGGATTAGACCCTAATCTACCCCTAAGTTCTACCTTATACCCTAACTACTATCCTATGTGGATTTTTAAATTCTATATGGGTGAAAATTGATCTAAATCCTATTAACCTAGGAACTAGGCGAATGACCTAGATATGGACACTATTAAAAATCCTAAACTAAACCTAACCTAAGGAAGGGGACGCACAGACCCATGGGGATGGAAAGGATAAGGAGGGAAGGTAAGAATTTATTGGACAATGAATGAGGTCCTTGTGTGGACAGCACCAAGTCTGGTGGGAACATGGAAAAGATAGGGGGCATTCAGTTAGTCATGAGACTAAACTTTGTTTTCATGCAAAATTTGAAATTTGGCAATTCGCCAACCCGAGTCGGTGGTGGTGGCATGAGGAAAAAGGAAAAGGAAGTGCCTTCAATGAATTAATTTTCTTTCTCTTTGTGACCACCCGCCTTGGAAAGAGGATAGGGAAATTTTGTTGGTCATTGTGTTCTTTCGGGTTTTGGAAGTTGCTCTGCATTTGGTTTTCACGGTTACTGTCGAACCACCGTGTTTGATTATTATCTCTGTTTCTTTGGGAAATCTAAGGCTGTTTTTGAGCCCAGTAGAGGAAGGTATTGTTTGGGAAGCTTTACTACTGTCGCCGTGGAAGGAAACAACTCCCGTAGGTGCGCTTTCTTCAAACTTCAAGGAAGATTTCAGGCATGTTAAGCCCTTCTCCTTAAACTGCTTGCTTTTGCTTAATCGTCTCATTAAAACAACCCTGCTCTTCTGATGAAGGGGTTTTGGGTTTATTCAATTTTGCTGTCATGATTGAGATGATTTTGGGTAGAGTCATTTTTCTTTCTGTTGCGACTTAAACTTCCTTTGCATAATTATTGAGTTGAAAATACAGCCCATGCTGTGTTGATTTGTTCGACCATATTGGGGAATTCGTTCTTTATATTACGAAATTGTGCTTATGAATACTTAGCTATGCGAGTAATATTTCTGAGTGTTGTGCTTTTTCTTTTGTAAAAATGGAAGGATGAATACGACTTGGGTATTTTTGGGTGTTGAAGAAAGTGATTGTTCTTCTTACTGAATTTATTAATGAACTATGTTTTCTCCTTGCTGTTTGAAATCAGAAGGTGATGGAAAGTTGATTTTATTGTGTTTTGTGGATGCGGTTTGATCTTCTAACTCGAACTGTCATCATGAAAATGATCATGGCTTAGTATTTCTGTGTAAATGAATGAAATACATGAGAATTGACTTGTTGTTTGAGACTGTTTTGACTATACCATGCTTGCGCATCTAATACCCTATGTGGGTTTGCCTTGATAAAGGTATTGTTATATGAATATTGTATTTCTGAGTTCTGCACATCATTGTGAAATAGGAGAATGAGATTTTTGGATTTAAATGTTTGTTGAGAAGGAACTCAAACTGGGTATTTCTTTGCATATGGTATATTGAATGAAATTGTGCATGTTGTACGAGTTTGTTTTGACATCGTTTCTTTTCTGAAATTAATAAGGAAACGAGTTCCTCTTCTTTCTGCTATTTTAAATTCTGAAGGAAATGGTAATTGGGTTTCATTGAGCATTTTGGGTTCGGCCTGATGGAAGTGATAGTGAAATTTAGATTATTTTTCTGAGTGTTGTTTTCTTTTTGTACAAATGGAAGGATGAAATGATTCGTGTGATCTCTGATTTTGCACTGTCATTCAAAAACGAACTCGACTTGAGTGATTCTTGTTGTGTTTGAAGAAAATGGGTGTTTTCTTATTGAAATAATTAAAGGAACAAATTTTTCTCTTCCTGTTGCTTGAACTCTGGAAATATTAGCACTAGAGCTTCACTGTACACTCCGGGTTGGACTTGCTGTAGGTAACAACAAAGTGCAAATTATTATTTATGAACTGTGTGCGTTCATGGGTATAGAAAGTCGTGTGAATAATTGATAAAGCGACTGTATAACTGTTCATTTGGTTATAATACAGTGAAGGAAGTATGAATTCTTCTAGTACAGTAAGAGCATAGGATGCATCTTTATATTGCTTGCTCTATGAAGGATACGATGCTTTACCTACTTGTTTTTGGTATTCGTATGTGCCTGCTTGAAAGGAAGTATTGATATGGATGATAAATTCTTCCTTGTTTTCATTTAAAGCTGAATATGGATGGGTTTATCCCTTGCTGTAGGAAAGTGAGTTCTCTCATTTTTAGGATGAAAATGTGACATGTTGTGGTTGCTGTACACTCTATATGTTGTAAAGACGTAAATGTCTGTTGAATGAATTATTTAAAAGGGGATTATATTATGCGGAATGAATCTTAATGTTGGATCATGCCTGTGCTAAATAAGTGGATATTTGGTTGTCTCAATGAGAAGAGGTAATATGACCCATCTTCCTTATATTCGGTTATTGATTTCGTAAGTTTCACTCTGAACTGTTATCTTTGATTGGTGTCTTGTTTGGATTAAATTTTCAGTACATTCATGAGGAAAGGAAAAGGAGTGTGGATGGATAACTTGGAATAATGATCATTTCTTCTCTCATACAGTTGGAAATCTGTAATCGTTAAGGAATGAATTTTGTATTGCTTTGGTTTAAGCATTTATATTTTGTTGCTATTTACTTTTCTCATCAATATTTGATTGTTTGAAATCAAATGAGTTGCATGAACTGAAAGGAAAGCAATTTGGTTTATATTTTCAGTCAAATTTTATCCTTTGAAATTATTACTAATGTAAGGGAATGGAATTGATAGAAGTTATGTTAGAACAACAGTATACATACTTGTGTTCCTAGTTCTTACAGATGTTGTGATCTGGAACTGTTTGAAAGAGATTACTTCTTGTAATGATTGTTTGGGAAAGAGGACAGTAATCCTTTGACTGATTTGGATGGTAATTCGATGATTCAGCTATCATGTTGTTCATTCTTTTTGATATTTAATTCTTGAATGATGTTCATAGTAACGTTTCATAAAAGCAGGGTTCTTTTATTGAGATAGTTAATTAAAAGCACCTCATTTTAATGAAAAGTTCTTAATATGCTCGATTGAATGGCGACCCATGCAAGTAATTTTACAGATGGAACTTGAGTTAAACAAAGACATGGTTGTTTTCTGATACTTCTTTTGATTGACTGAAGATGGATTGTAATTGATAGCTATTACTCCTCTACGAGGAATTGAGAAAAGAAGAAATTACATTCTTCTATCTTATGTGTTGTAATGTTGTTTAATATAAACAAAGTCCAGTCATTTGGACTGGCAAATGTATAGATTATGAAATGGATTGATGAATACAAATACAAGTGTGATATTTTAATGACTGTATCAATTTGATATTGTTGAATAAGTTGGGAATATAACATTATTCCTTGATTTGGAATTATTCAATTGTTCATGAATGAATTAAAAAGGAAATGAAATCTATTCTTACCTAAATGCAACTCTTACGTTGAAATGTGCAATTAGTTCATACTTGGGTTAAGATGAATTTTTAATTGGCATTAAAAAGGATTTAGGAAGAACATGATCTCTTAATTGAAAGGTATTCGAGATTAGTCCGAAAGATAAGGAATATCAAATAACTTAGGATCAGTGAAGCTCGTATTCGAACTCCATTAATAGCCTCGAATGTTAAATTCAGAAAGTAAGGATATGGGAAAAACATATCCATGGTTAACAAACCTTAACTATGTAAGGTTAAGGAGAATAAATGAATATATTCATTGAGAATTAGACCTCGTTTAGATGACGTCTAATAAGATGGAATTCTGAATTTGTTTACAGTTGTGGAAACTTGGTTAAGTTTAATAGGTTAAACTTATTAAGTCTATCTGTAATGGGCTGCTTAATCCAAGGATTAAGAAAAGAACCAAGTAGAGAAAATGCAACCCTTCGGTATGAAGGAGGAGATGCGTAGTAAGCTAGAAGACAGATTAAGTCTCTCTTAGCTACATACAACTGTAACAAGAATGAGGATAAAGGATCAACATGGCTGCTGAAAGTTGATCTTAAATATTAAGATCATAACCAAATCACACTTGAGCTGGATGTGTACTCTCGATGGGAGGATTCCGTAGGACATTGACATATGCCAGCTACAACATGGTGTCTTCATGAAGGTGGGGCCTTCATGACGACACAATGTTATAGCTGACATATTACAATGCCCTCCCAAATTAAATCATCAAGATTACATAAGCTGGATACTAAGTTCTTGGCTGGGGATAGGAATGTGATCATGTATACGGAGTGACTCCGGAAGACTAAAGGTAACCAGACACACGGAGTTGTCTAGGGACGACACCGTATGTCTGCGTATCTTTAGTTACCATGAGTAACTTCCTATACTCATTCATATTGCTAGTTGGAGTTTGACCTTAAATTGGAAGGACTGGTAGAGACCAGGAAAGACCATTCTAGATAACAGATGAAGTGAGGTGAAGGACATATTCCATTGGTGTGTATCACATCCTGGAAGATGATCATGTAAAGCATGTGAAAATCTTTGGCCAAAGTATTGCAAGTGCTGGTTGCATTGTCCTAATCACCTAGTTTAAGATGGAGGATGTCAGAGGAATATCAGTAACAAATATCTAGATAGGCTTCTTAAATGGATCACTTCGATAACCGGAAATGGTAAGAGAACCTTGTATATACATTATACTATGCATGAATTAACATGAAGGATCGGTAAGTTGCTGAGTCATGAAATGAGAGATCGCTGAAACTCCGAGCCATGAAATGGGAGATCGGTAGTTCTTCGAGTCATTTACAGTAGCATATGGAATCTGTTATATGATTGAATGGAACTGAATGTGTGTTCCATATTACAAATATGTGAACAGAGAACATTAGTTTTAAAGGGAAATTATGTGATCCAAACTGCATTATTTGGACAAGGAACAATTATTAAAACTTGAGCGTGTGTTTGAATTATATAATTCATAACGGGAACGTTGTATAAAAATAAAAAATAAATTTCCCTTGTTCTGGTATCTTAAAATGGGGATGTTACATTTATTAAATTTCTAACCTTCCTTCTTATCTACTCATTAGCATGTGTCCATAGGTCCCCTCCTTAGGTTAGCAATAGTTTTAGGTTACATTGTCCATAGTTAGGTATTCACCTAGGTCGCAAGTCATTAGGATTTACAACAATTTACATCCCATGTAATTTAAAATCCACCACACGGGGTAGTAGTTAGGTTATAGGTTAAAACATAGTTATAGGTTTAAACGTAGCCGTAGTATTTTAATTAATGTGTTTTTCTAGTAAGTTTACTAACTTACGTTTATACCCAACATAGTACAGGACGTTTCGTCCTATGCTCGACATATACCTGGCTTGCTTGCATCAAGGCTCTTACTGCCTTACATTTTGCAGCATTGTAATTTGTATGTAGTTCAGAAATTGAACCTTTTCCATTGGCATCAAGGTACCAAATATTTATACTTGTAACCAGGTTCTGTAACATTTATAACGACCTTCAGTCTAGTTTCAGACTTCATTCCATTTAGAAAGTAAATCGACAAAGCGATCATAAAGAAGACCGCAACATACCTTGGATCAATGGAATTGATTCAAGGTGTGTTGTCAACAACAATATGTGTTCATCAAACACAAAAGCATATTGTTGTTTCACACTTTACAAAACACAAGTTATAATGACCTCTGTCTCAAGTAAACAAGTTACAGTAAACAAGGGTCCAGATCAGTAACACATTCTTTTTAAGATTAAAAGATATATCTTAACATAATTATCCTCATTTCCATAGTTACAACATCATGAAAAGAGGTTATCATAGTAGCTTCTAAAAATCAAGACGTTACATTCCTCCCTTCTTAAAGAATCATCGTCCCGATGATCAAATTAGCCAATTCATAGAGTTTTTAGGACAAAATTCAATTATCGTCCTTCCATTCATAAGTTCATACCAAAAACAGATTTAATCATTAAAATAGTGTTTTAAGATAACTATAAAATAGACCAGTAATTGTCTATATTTGGTAGAATTATCAGTTTTTTGAATTCAATTTCGATCAAACAAGTATGGAAAATCAGATCTCATTTCTTCGAGATTTTCCCAAGTTACAATTTCTTCTAAACTGGTCCCACTAGACCTTACATTGATTCACTTCACGATTTCTTAAGTACAACTGGTGAGTTCCCAACACTCGAATGGGCTTAACCATGATTATTCTGGGTCTTGGACCTATAAGGAATTCCAATTCAACACATGTGATAAATCTGATACGTATTTCTTAAGAAAAGAAATATGAAAAACATCAAGAATTTGTGATAAAGCAAGAGGTAATGCTAGACGATAAGCTACAGGGTTGATTATTTCAACAATTTCAAAAGGTCCCACATAACGAGGCGATAACTTGGCAGCCTTGCCAAAAGTTATAGAACTCTTTTCAGCTTAACCTGAAGAAAGACCTTCTTACCAAGTTTATAATTCCTATTAACCCACTTTAAGTCTCCATAACTCTTTTGCCTATTGGCAGCCTCGTTTAAATGTTCCCAAATCATTTTAATTTGTTGTTCCATTCCCGTAAGGATTTCTGGGCCAATTACCTCTGTGTCCTCTAGGCTGTCCCAACTAATAGGGGTTCTGCATTTTCTTCCATACAATGCTTCAAAAGGTGCCATCTTTAAAGAGGTGTGATATGTATTATTGTAGGTAAATTCAACCAGCGGAAGGTATTCCTCCCATTTATACTGCTGGTCCATGCAATACATTCTTGACATATCCTCTAAAAATTGATTGACTCTTTTAGTCTGTCCATCTGTTTCTAGATGATATGCAGAACTGAAGTTTAATTTAGTTCCCAAGGCCACATTAAGCATTTGCCAAAATATTGATGTCATTCTTGGATCTCTGTCCGATATGATCAATTCGGGTATTCAATGCAATCTAAAAATTTCATGTAAAAATCTTCTTGCTAACACTGGTGCATCATCTTTTAAATTACTAGCAATGAAGTGTGCCACTTTGGTTAGTTTGTCAATGACAACCAAGATGATATCATGTTTATTCCTTGACATAGGTAATCCTTGAACGAAATCCATAGTTATCACTTGCCATTTGTACTATAGAATGCTGTGGGGATACAATAATCTGGTGGGATGCATATGTTCCACCTTAACATGCTGACATTCCAAGCAATGTGTCACAAATTCCACCACATCCTTTTTCATTCCCTTCCAGAAATATTGCTTGCTTGAGATCAGCAAGCATTTTCGTAATGCCAGGGTGTCCAGAAAAAGGTGAATTATGAAATTCAGTTAATAATTTCTTTCTTAAATCATTAGCCAAGGGTATATATACCCTGTTTTCAAACCTCAGAATCCCTTCGTTATCAAAATAGAATCCTTTATACTTCACATCCTTTGGATCTGTAGTAAGTGCTGTTTTAACTTGCTAAAAATAAGAGTCAGATTCCATGACATCTTTCACCTCATCTTTAAATTGGGTTCTTAGTGTTATAAGAGTAGAGATGTGCTTCCTACGACTCAGAGCATTTGCTACCCTATTTTCCTTTCCTTTGATGTAGTTTATATCAAAATCATACTGAGATAAAAATTCTAACCATCTTCGTTGTCTTGCATTCAGGTTTGGTTGAGTAAAAATATACTTCAACCCTAGATGGTCGGTTTTTAGCTCAAAGGGCTTACCAAGAAGGTAATGCCTCCACATTTGAAGTGCATGAACAATGGCAGTGAGCTCTAGGTCATGTGGAGCATAATTTTATTCATGTAACTTAAGATTTCTACTTTCATAAGCTATAACATGGTCATTTTGTAATAGAATGCCTCCAAGACCCTCTCCAGATGCATCCGTTACAACCATAAAATCTCCATTTGGATCAGGTATAGTCAGAATAGGTGCTATAGTTAACTGTTCCTTTAAAATTTTAAAGGCAGACTCACATTTTCACTCCAAACAAATTTCTTATCTTTCTTTTGTAGTGAAGTGATTGGGGCAGAAATTTTTGAAAAGTCCTTAATGAACTTTCTATAGTACCTGTCAGGCCCATGAAGCTTCTTACTTCATGCACATTCTTAGGCACAGGCCACTCAGTTATAGCTACGATCTTTGAAGGGTCCACAACTATCCCATTATTTCTTATAACATGCCCCAAATAATGCACCTCTGCATCAAAAAAGGAACATTTAGACAATTTACCGTACAACCTTCTCTTCCTCAAAATTTCCAGCACTACCTTTAAATGCTCTTGATGCTCTTCGACATTTTTGGAGTATATAAGAATGTCGTCCAAGAAGACAAGCACAAATTTATCCAAATACTCTTGAAAAATATTGTTCATCAAATTCATGAAGGCGGTAGGTGCATTCATCAACCCAAAAGGTAACACCGTGAATTCAGTAATGCCCGTACCTTATTCTAAAAGTTGTTTTATGAATATCTTCTTCCTTTATTCTTAGCTGGTGATATCCAGATCGAAGATATATTTTTGAATAGACTGATGCTCCACGCATCTGGTCGAATAGATCATCAATCCTAGGAAGTGGATATTGATTCTTAATGGTTTCCTTATTCAACATTCTATAATCAATGCACAATCTAAGTGTGCCATCCTTCTTCTTTACAAAAATTACCGGCGCTCCCCATGGTGAGACGCTCGGTCTTATCAGCCCTTTTGTCAAAATTTCTTGTAACTGAGCCTTAAGTTCCACCAACTCAAGGGTGGTCATTCGTAGGGTGCCTTAGATATGGGTTCGGTTCCTGGCTTGATCTCTATTGCAAAGTCAAACTCTCATTTGGGCGGAAGACCTGGTAACTCCTCTAGAAATACATCACTGAAATCTCTTAATAATGGATACTTTTCCATGAAATCATTATCTTCCTTAGCATTTTCTATCATTCTTATGGCATAAAAAGTGCAGCCTCTATTTTTAGCCCTTTTTAGTTGCATAGTTGTTAGTTTCCTAACTGCAACCTCATGCTTTACACCTTGAATGACTGCTGCTTTCTGCAGGTCATCAAAACAACAAATCTGTTTTTCATAACAGTCGACCTTTGCCTTATGTTCCGCTAACCAATTAACTCCTATAATGATATCATATGACACTAAAGGAATGACATACGACTCAACTTCTATGGAGAAACTGGGCAAGTCAAGAATTTCCCCAACAGGCACATATTGATTGTATGGACAACATTATTCCCATAATGCACTATCCATGTTTTATCCATTCATTCAGCTTTCCTTTTTAATTTCATTGCTAGTTTAGTAGAAATAAAACATTCAGTAGATCTAGTATCAAAAATTATCACTACAGGTGTACCAAATAACTTACCCGGAACTTCTATGGGCGTGACTTACTTTTCAGCTTGTTTGTTAGCCACTGCAGCGTGTATCTTGTGCTGCTGATCACGATCATCCTTCTTTAGAGGAAAGTGGCTTGTGTAATGGTCATTTCCATAGTTGAATCAGCCTCCGATGGCCCCTTCCTAGGCTCGAATTTACTACCAGCCTTGAAGTTATCACTCTGGCTTCCATAGGACTTTTGTCCATTACCACTAATTTTTGCAAAGCTGCTCCGCACACTATTAACAAGTTTTTTCATTACTGATTTCTTATTGTTATCCACAACAATTTTGTTTTTCATACCAAACCTTTTCCAGGGTCCCTTTTTGGGTGTGAGAGATGAAGAAGAGTTGGGAATCTTCTTCCTAATCTCCTCCCTATGAGTAGAAATTGCTCTCAATTTCTATTCTGTCTTATTACCTTTTCGACAACTCCTTCCATAGTGGTTGGACCATGGACATCTACTTCACCACCAATGATGGGATTCAGTCCCATTATGAACTTTCATATTCTAAACTTCTCATCAGCTTGGTACTACGGTACATACTTAAGGAGTTTAGTAAACCCTTCCTAGTATTCTATCACCGTCAGCCTTCCTTGCGACCAGTTCTGAAATTCAGTCATTTTCTGATCAAAATAGAGTTGAGGCAGCCACCGTTGCCTAAAGTAACCTTTAAATTGATCCCAAGTTATGTCTGTTTCAACAATATTCAACTCAACCTTATGGTTGTCCCACCATGATGATGCTTCATGAGAAATCTGATATGCTCCCCATATCGCTTTGGTCTCCTCGAGAGAAGTTTCTTATTGCAAAGTACTTCTCCATTTCACTGAGCCAATTTTAGCCCCGTCCCCAAGTTTTGTTCCATCAAAATTTGGAGGACATATTCGCTTTATGTCATTTGTAAGTTTAGCTGCTAATCTTGCCCTTTTATTTTCGGTATGATTAGGAGGGTTCGCATTGCTATTATCAACACCCGGATTCCCTCCATTGGTGTTGTCCACAGGAGGTGGATGATCATTTATATCATCTTCTTCTTCCTCCTCCTCATTGCCCATTGATTGTTGTTCCAAAACAATCAAATGATCTCTCGTATCTAGTAGGGAAACTAGGATTTCATCTAGATTTTAAGTAGTAGTTGCTTCTCCACCGGTAGCAGGTTGTTAAGTAGCATTTTCTCTTGTTCTAACCATTTTTGTTCAATAAGAAAATGTAAACTTATTAAATTGTGGACTCATTAGGTCCAAGAGATCGACCTTCACTCTAATACCAAGATGTAACATCCCCATTTTAAGACACTAGAACAAGGGAATTTTTTTTTATATAAAATGTTCCCTGTTTTGAATTATGTAATTCATAACACATGATCAAGTTTTAATAATTATTCTCTGTCTAATTAATGTAATTCGGATCACACAATTACTTTTAAAACCAATATTATCCGTTCACATAATTACAATATGGAACACACATTTAATTCCATTCAATCATATAACGATACCATATTCTCTTTGTAATGACTCGAAGAACTACCGATCTCCCATTTTATGGCTCAAAGTTTCAACGATCTCTCATTTCATGACTCAGCTACTTACCAATCCTTCATGTTAATCCATGCATTGTATACTAAGTATACTTGGTTCTCTTTACCATTTTCAGTTATCGAAGTGTTCCATTTAAGAGGCCTATCTGAATATCTGTTACCGATATTCATCTGAAATCCTGCTTCTTAAACTAGGTGATTAGGACAACGCAACCAATAACTTGCGATACTTTGGCCAAAGATTTTCACATGCTTTACATGATCATATTCCTAGACATTATACACATCAATGGAATATGTCCTTCACCTCACTTCATCTGTTATCTAGAATGGTCTTTTCCGACCTCTATCGTCCTCTCATCAAAGTTTAAACTTTAACCCAAACTAGCAATATGAAAGAGTATAGGAAGACACTCACGGTAACTAAAGGTACGAGAGAAAAACTTTGTCAACCCTAGATGACTGCATGTGTCTAGTTACCTTTAGTCTTCCTGATTCACCCCGTATACATGGTCACATTCCTATCATCGTCCAAGTAACTTGGTCCCATCTTATGTAAACTTGATGATTCGATTAAGGACATCATTGTAACATGTCACCGCAACATTATGTATTCATGAAGGCCCAACCTTCATGAAGACACGGATTAGAGCTAGCGTGTGAAAAGGTCCTATGGAATCCTCTCATCAAGGGATACACATCCAGCTATAAGTGTGATTAGATTATAATCTTAAGTATTTAAGATCAATTTTCAGCAACCGTGCTTGATCTTCTAACCTCACTGTTTGTTACAGTTGCATAGCTAAGAGAGACTTATATTGTCTTTAAAGCTTAATATGCCTTTACTCCTCTTTACTGAAGGATCACTTAATTCCATCTTAGTTCCTTAATTTAAGCTTCAGACTAACAGTCCATTACAGCTTAACGTAGTAAGATCAACTTACTAAACTTAACCAAGTTTTATTCGTAACTGAATTTAAATTCAGAATTCCATCTTATTAGACGTCATTTAAATGAGGCCTAATTCCAAATGAATGTATTCATTTATTCACTATAACCTTACTTCAGTTAAGGTTTGTTACGAGGAGATATAAATCCTCATACCGAACATCCTCTGGATCAAACATCTCAAGGATATTAACGAAATCGGAATACAAGATTCAATTGTCTCTTTTATTTATATTCATTAGCTTGTATACCAGTTCCGAATATAATTCATTTACGAATTCATATTTGCTTAACTCCTTTCAATGTCAATATAAAATCCATATTAACCTAAGTATGAAATAATTGTACATTTCAACTTAAAAGTTGTATTCAAGTAAAGAATAAATATTATGTCTTTTTAAAATCTATCAACCATCATTTGAATATATCCAAATTCAATGAATAAAATCTATATTCCCAATCCTATTCAAACAGTTCTAAGGTGGTACAACCATTAAAATAACACACCTTTCCTTTGTACTCAACCCTCAAGATTAAAATTTATACAATTTACAAGCCCATACGACTAGACTTCATTCATGCCAAACAACATTAACAACTCATAAAGAAGAAGAATACAACTTTCTCTTTTTCCATTTCCTCGTAGAAGAATAATAAATTCTCAGATACGATCCATCCTTAGCTAATCAGAAGAAGCATCAGAAAACAACATGTCTTCATTTTTACTCATGGAAATCATCTGCAAAATTTACTTGCACGGGTCAGTTCATTGAACTGAGCATATTAAGCACTTATCATTAAAATGAGGTGCTCTTAATTAACTGTCTCAATAAAAGAACCCTGCTTTTATGAAACGTTTAAAAATTGAGATGGACATCATCCACGAATTAAGTGTTGATAAGGATGAACAACTTAACAACCCAATCCTCTAATTACCATCACAATCAGACAAAAAGATTTACTAACTTTCTCCCAAATAATTACTACAAGAAGTAATTTCCTCTAAATAGTTCCAGATAAAAACATCTGTAAGAACTAATACACATATGTATATAATGTTGTTCTAATGTAATTGCTATCAATTCCATTCCCTTATAATAGTTGAAATTTCAAGAGATGAATTTTAACTAAGAATTCAAATAGAACTACTTCCCTTTCATACTACTCATTTAATTTCAAACAATCAAATGCAGAAGAGAAAAGTAGTCATTCACCATGAAAACACTAGTGTCATTTCTCAAAATTCAACAAACATCATAATACTTCTTTCAAATTAGAAAAGAAGGAAAACAACAATTAAATGCAGATGATTACGCCTAAGGTAGTAAGAAATTCATTCAATATCAAATATAGAATTTCAACTGGATAAGAGAAGAAATAATTATTACTTCTAATTACCCATCCAATATTCTCTTTCTTTTCATCACAACTGTACTGAATGATTTAAACAAGAAGTGATATCAATCAATGATAACAACCAAAGAGAGAGAGTAATTGAAGTCAATAATCGAATGAAAAGAAGAAGAATCATATTACCTCTTCTCATTGCTTAGCTGAATATCAACTATTTAGTGCTGACCTGTTCCCATAGGGTGATTTCCCCTATACCAGACTATTACAATAATCATAATTTAATAACTATCATTCAAGAAATATTCCTGAATTCATTTTACATCTGACCCGTAAACATCAATAACAACTTAATCTTTCACTCAAAAATCATTTTCAGTGATTATACATCAAAACGGACATTTCCAGCTAGGTCAGAAACAAGCAAAAAGGTACAACAAGCTATATTACCATAATTTCACTGTAATAGGTAAAGAAACCATTTTTTTTTACAAGAACAAGAATCTACTCAAGTTCAGTTCCAATCGAACACACTGAAGAAGTTCAAATATGCAGTTCATATATCTATATTTTCATCATTAAATTCAAGGAAGAAGTAAAACGATTAAGCTCTATTCCACCCATCGATTAACTAGATTACTCTGTTCCAGGTTTAAGTAAACTATTCCCAAAAACCATTCATAGGTTTTAAAATCAAATAAGGAGACATTTAATCATTTTTAAATCACGTAAGAGTAAAACGATGAAATAAATCCACTGTCCCAAAGAATTTGTATTCTATGCACTTTAATACGACCAGAGAAATAACTCACACTAACAATTCCATCAAGCATTCTCACGTTTTTCCAAAACCATTTATACACACAGAACTTAGAAAACAATATATTCATCACTGATACATTCATCAACTCAACCCATAATGGGTAATTAAATCGAATACCCAATACTATAAAAAACTCAAATAGCATGGATAGATTTCATCTCGTTTACCCTTTTGCAAAGAAATACCCAAATCGTATTCATCTAAAAAAAATGCCTCAACCTAGAAAATCACATATAACATATCAACAATTTCATTTTACAAAAACACCCAACAAAGAGCGAGTTCTTTTAATGAAGATGCCTAAACAGGAGCAAAACGGTTTAAAGAGAAGAGCTCAACATGCCTGTAAAATTTCTCGTGGCTTGAAGAAAACCACGTCCACACCCTTAGGAATCCTTCTTTTCCACGGTGAAAAACAACAAATATTTCTTAACAATCTCCTTACTTCCACAAGATGAAAAATAGCCATGGTTACTCCAAACACGATATGATGACCAGAATGGTTGCGGAGTTCGAAAGAACCATAATTGAAATGCGAGCAAAACTCAAAACCTGAATGAACACAATAACCACAAAATTTCCTCTATCCCCTTTCCAAGGTGAGTTGGTCACCAAGACCGAGACCAATAAATGCATTGAATGCATTGCTTTTTCCTTAATTTCCACGCCAATACCGAATCAAGTTTGGTGAGTTTCATTTTAAAAATTTTGCATGTAATTTCCTTCTTAGCTACATTGCTAGTTGGATATCTCCAACTTTCCATGTTCCCGCCAAACTTGGCGTTTAAACTGCAAGGACTTAATTTCCTATCCTTTATTAAATTTCTAACCTTCCCTTCTTATCCACTCATTAGCATGTGTCCATAGGTCCCCTCCTTAGGTTAGCAATAGTTTTAGGTTACATTGTCCATAGTTAGGTATTCACCTAGGTCGCAAGTCATTAGGATTTACAAATATTTACATCCCATGTAATTTAAAATCCACATAGGGTAGTAGTTAGGTTATAGGTTAAAACATAGTTATAGGTTTAAATGTAGCCATAGTATTTTAATTAATGGGTTTTTTCTAGTAATTTTACTAACTTATGTTTATACCCAACATAGTATAGGACGTTTCGTCCTATGCTCGACTTATATCTGGCTTGCTTACATCAAGGATCGACTTGCTCATGCTTTACGGAATCACAATTTGTATGTAGTTCGGAAATCGAACCTTTTCCATTGGCATCAAGGTACTAAATATTTATACCTGTAACCAAGTTCTGTAACATTTATAATGACCTTCAGTCTGGTTTCAGACTTCATTCCATTTAGAAAGTAAATCGACAAAATGATCATAAAGAAAATGCAACATACCTTGGATCAATAGAATTGATTAAAGGTGTGTTGTTAACAACAATATGTTTTCATCGAGACACAAAAGCGATCGATGTTTCACACTTTGAAAAACACAAGTTATAATGACCTTCATCTCAAGTAAACAAGTTATAGTAAACAAGGGTCCAGGTCAGTAACACATTCTTTTTAAGGTTAAAAGATATATCTTAACATAATTATCTTCATTTCCATAGTTACAACATCATGAAAAGAGGTTATCATAGTAGCTTCTAAAAATCAAGATGTTAAAAGGATGACACATCATAACCACCACAAGGACCACCAAATCCCTTTACAAATTTCACTGGCAATAGTCCCGTTTCACTTAATGCACAAAATCCGGTTCTGTGTGAGATATAAAGAACATTCCATTATTCAATGGAGAGAATCACATGACACCAATTGACCACATTCAAGACATTGCAAATGTCTATGCCATACATGAAATTATTGAGATGGATGTAGCAATCAAGCTATTATATCCTTCCTTGAGGGAAAATATTTGTAGTGGTTCAGAAGCTTAGGAGAAGAAACAATTTAGAATTGGGATCAATTATGCACAACTCTATGTGGCCAATTTGGAGAAAAGGGAGACAATCTGTCTTTATTGGAACAATTGACCATAATCAAGAGAGCTCCAAATGAGTAGATGGTTGACTTCAATTTTAGATTCCAAAGAACATGGGATAGGATTCCGATTGTTGTCAAACCCGATTGCTAAAGATACATTCCTCTACTTCTTGAAAGCCTTAAATTCTAACATAGTAGTAATGATACAGTGTGTGGGAGAAACTACATTACCTGGAGCTTAATCTATAGTTATTAGAGAAGAGAATTTCTTAATTCAGGAAGGAAAACTTGCACCTAGGCCACCTATGCATCTCTATCTGGAAATGGGGAACCCTACAACTAGTCAAAAACCCGAGATGGCCCCCATTCCAACCGCTTGAAATTAGAATAGTAGTCGGGCTTCCACTTCATCTAGTAATTCTAAAGAGCTCCAGGAGGTCATGAATAAGCTATAATAAGTGTTGAAGGGGCAACAAGCTTTAGGGAATGAAGTGGTGACCATCGGGAAGGAAAAATCCCAAAACGTCAAACCTTATCAACCTCGGTACCAGCCAAATAGGCCTCTAAATCAACCTAATAAGCCTCCTACTCGGCTGAAAATCGAGAATCAAGGGAAACCTCCTGTTTTTAGGCCATTCCATCCTTACAATCCTAATGCACCATCTTCATCTAGGGCCTTGGTTCTGGTCCAGAACAACATGACACAAGAATATGAGTGGTGTTTTCCTTGTAATCAATCAACATGCTTCAATGGTGTAAACAATTGGTGTGCCTTAATAAGTAACAAGAGGATAATCAACGGTGAGATAGTAATCCAAAATTTCCTCTAAGTGAGACAACACTTGTTAATTGGCAAGAAGAGGATTTCTGTAGGATTTATCAGTCTCCTTTCCAAGGAGTGACAACTAATACAAGGTTCAAAAAGAGAAATATGGAGGAAGAGAAGTCGTCTAATCCAAGTACTTACCAACCTTCTATCACAACTTAGGGTCTTAGCAATATGAGTGTAGCCCCTAACATTCAAAATTAGCCAAAACCACCTTGTAGGCCAACTCAAGTACCAAATGGCAACAACTCATGTATAAGAGAAGGTTTTCCAAGTAAGGGGAGAAAAAGGAAAACCCACTTCCATTCAACATTATTGATCAAATGAAGAAGACCAATGTCAAAATTTCCATGTGGGATTCATTAACAATCTTAGGCCAATGAGAATTATTATAAGCATCCATGGAAAATTGGTTCATCTCAAATGAGCCTTCCATAGATCAAGATAAAGTGCTCACTAATGTAGGTCCACAAGAAAGTGACCTAGGAGGTCAATAAGGTAAGAATATGAAACATCCTTCATTTTATATATCTCTAATCATTGGGAGAAGTCTTGTGCACAATTACATGATAGATTCGGGAGCAAGTATCTCAATGATGCCCAAGTAAATATCTGATCAACTAGGACTAAAGTATGATTCGATGACAAAAGGAGTAGTATAATTAGATGGGAAAATAGTGGGAATAGTTTCACTGATCAAGGAATTGAGCCTTTCACTGCATTCATACCCTAATTTCATAGTATTAAAAGATATATCGATTCTTGACTTTCCACCTCTCTTTGCATTTTCTTGTCTCGGAACTATACGACTAAAATTAGTGGCTACTTATCCGTTGATTTGTCGATATGATTTTAGGACAAGGTATGGGGATAAATATACAATCATATCAAAACCTATTATAAATTTTCATATTGAGCCTGATGTGCCAAGCCCAATCAAGGCCAATTTCTCAACTTTTGATCAATAAGACTACTTGAGAATTCTAGAGACAAATACCAGGTTGAAGGCATTCCGGACTTTACTCTCAATGAATGGGTGAACAAGAGGCATACTTTCTATCCTTAGAAGGAGATGGAAGAAGCTAAGTTGGGTATGCATTGCATACATAAAGAGAATACACCTCACCCTAACATCACCAAACCAAAGGACAAAGATGAAAATGAATTATGTAAGTTATTCTTCTATGGCTTGAGGAGTAGAAAATGTCTTTGAAGGAGAAATTTTTGTGTCACTGTTAGGCATAAAGTGATACTCACCTTTCCATTTTCACTTTGGTTGTTCGAATAACACAACTGAGTATGAGGCATTGGTTCATGGATTGAATTGGGAAAGAAAGAGAAGCATTAAGAACTTATAGGTCTTTGGAGACAACAAGTTGATTGTGAACCAAGTAATAGGGTTCAATGTTGCTAAGAATAATCTCTTAGGTGGCTATAAGAGAAGGGTATGAGATCTCATCAAAGAATTAAATGCTATCAACATCATCGCCATACGAGGAAGGAAAGTGAGGCTTATGACAAGATCGCAGTGGTTGGGGTAGAGTTTTACATTGTTGACAATATCAAGAAAGATCAAACTCAGCCTCACATCGAGTAATTGTGAGGCCGGTTTTTACGAGATAACAACACAAGGTGACAAGTTTTGAAACTAATTAGTAGATCATAAAATTCCTACGGGAAGAATAAGAGTCCTCAAAGAGGAACCTAACCAAGATGGAACAGCGGTATGGTAATCAAGTTGTCTAACTGATGAAAAAAAGATACCAAAGGGCTTAGTAACACTAGAATCTATATTTACTCTTATCGACTAGTTTTGGAAAGAGAAGGAAAAAATCAAGTCAAATGTGAGGAATCAAAACCAATTTTAGTTAGTGAAGGAAAGGTACTCCAAATTGGCAAGGTAAGAATTGATAAAACAAATCTGAATTTATACACATTTTTAAAGAGTTCCTAGATGTCTTCACTTGGAGCTCTAAGGACTTGAGATGGTTCAAAACAAAGTTAGAACAACATACTATTGAATTGGATCCGGAAGCTAAGCCTATCGGGAAGAAACAAATACCGAGTTAACCCTTATATGGAGCCTCTAATGAAGAAGGAGTTGAAAGAAATCATTAAGGAAAGCATTATCTTTCCAATCAAGCACTCAAGTTGGCTTGATTTTCTTGTGCCGTTGTAGAAAAGAAGAGGGGAAATTAGTTTGTGCGTAGAATTTCAGGACCTAAATAGAGCTTCTCTTAAGTATCATTACCCACTACCTTCTATGGAATATATCTTGAAACTAGTCTCCATCCCATAAAGGTTCTCATTACTATATGGTTACTCGAGATACAATTAGATTATCTTTGAAAGAAGATGGTTAGTACAAAACATCCTTCACCACCAAATGGGGCACATACACTTATAAGAAGATGTCATTTGGATTATCAAACACTAGAGCTACATTCCAAAGAGCGATGGATATGGCGTTCAAAGGGATGATAAAAAAATAGTTCTTGTGTACTTAGATGATATCACAATATACTCCAAGAATGTAGTTGATCACCTTTTCCACCTCAAGAAAGTGTTCCAAAGATGTAGAAGATTTAGTGTATCCTGAATCATAAGAAGTGCATGTTTATTGTTGATAAAGGAAAACTCTTAGACCACATTGTGGCTAAGGAAGGTTTAACCATTGATCCTAAAATATTTGAAGCTATCTCGATCACTTTCATTTCCAAGTCACAAGAAGGTCCTTTAGAGTTTTCTAAGGAGGACCAACTTTATGTCAGATTTGTACCAAATTTTTCCACTCTTGTTAAACCATTAACATTGATGTTGAAGAATAACCTTGAATTTAAGTGGACAAATCAAGGTAAGGATAACTTTTTAGCTATCAAATAGGTTATATCTTGAGTACCAACTCTTATAAACCTAGAATTATCTAGGTATTTCATCTTATATGTGTTTGGTGGAGCGAGATACAATTTCAGCCATCTTAGTGTAGCGAGAATAATGAGTGCTCATACAAACCCATATATTTCTTGATAGGGTTTGGAAGAATATGAAATGAGATACTCCTTCATTAAGAAACATGTACTCGCTGTCATAAGAACCTTAAATAAGTTCGGACACCTCATCTTGAACAAAAATATTTAACTATTAGTGTCTCATGCCAGAGTAAAAGATTTCCTCCTAAATAAGGATTTGAATGAGAAGAGATCAGGTTGTATCACTCGTGTGATGGAGTATGACATATACATAAAGGTTCTAAGTTAGTCCTTGGAAAGGGATTATACTATCATCTAGCTTCTAGTCAATAAGATGGGATGAGTAATAAAGAGGAAGTTGTTTTAATACTACAAGACAACCGAGAGTAGACAATAGATGATGTGCCTACAGCTTGTTGGACCCAAGATATGATGCATTACCTTGAAACAATTCTATGACCCCTAGATATAAGAAAAGAAAAGAGGAGATATTTCAAACTCCGAGTCTATTCCATATGCTTTGATTGATGGTATTTTGTTCAAAAGGGACACAAATCGAGTTCTCCTAAGGTGCATTGGAACAAATCAAATCAATAAATTATTACGAGAGTTCTATTATGGAGAGGCGGAGGCCACTTTTCTCCATGATTAATGACTCTTAGAATCATGAAAGCTGGTTACTACTGGACCTACAATGTTCAATGACTCCTATGCATGGATTAAAAAGTGCAAAAGGTGTTCATTCATCATAGGTAAAGAAAAACTAGCATTACTACCACTTCATCCCATCTTGGTTGAACAATCATTTATGTAGCGGGGATTGGAATTCACCGGGGTCATGAATCCGAAATCAAGCCAAGGCCATAAGTGGATCGTCATGGTAAAAAATTATTTCACCAAGTGGATCGAAGCAGTAGTACTTAAGGAGGTAAACGAATCCAACATATTGGATTTCTATGAAGGGATACTAATAAGGTTTGGTGTACCTACAAATATCATATCAGATAATACATTTGTGTTTCTTAGCATAAAGATAACTTGATGGGCTGTTACAAATGGGATATATCTCAAAACTTCTTCTAACTACTACCACTAGGGTAATAGGTAAGACAAGTCAATAAACAAGAACTTGCTGAGAATCATAAGGACTCTTGATGAAAATTAGAGGACATAGAATACAAAGATCAACTCAGCCTTGTGGGCTGATATAATTATACCAAATAGATCAACATGAAGTTCTCCATACAATTTTTTTTATGAAAGGGAGGCAAGACTTCCTATATCACTTGAGTTATCGATGTCGGAGCTTCTAAAATAGCTAGAGTTGGCTGAGTTTGAGCCTATTAAGGTCGGTATGTGGAGCTCAAGGAATTGGAAGAACTAAGAGAACATGCAATGTAAACCATGGAGAAATACCAGAACCTGATCAAGATGAGATTTGAAAAGAAGGCTAAAGAAAGAACATTACAAGAAGGATATTTAGTGCTAAAGTGGGATGTTGATCGAGAAAAATTGGGAAATCATTCAAAGTTTGCTGCAATATGGAGTGGCCCCTACATGATCGAGAGAATGTAAGAGTAAGAAGATTTTCTAACTAGCTAAGTTGGATGGTGAAGAATTATAGATTTCGAGTTAATGGAATCTACCTCAAGCTCACTACTTAGAAGAGTAATATCTCACTGTGTACATATTAGTTTCCTATTTTCATTCCTCCAAGTGCTTGTGCACATTGTTTTGTGGTTAGATTATTTTTCATTTACCTAAGTGCCTTGGGCACATGTTCTATTGATTGAGTGTTCTTTTACACATTTCACTATGCTTCATAGTAGAGAATAGTGTAGCAAGAAGCCTAAGCTTACAAGAAACAATTACTATCTTCAAATTTATTCAAATGCGAGATTAATTAATATCGGGTTAAGGTATAGGTTTCAAGGTTTTCATTCCTTTGTTCCTTCGGATCAACAACTAAGATTTTAGCAGCCCTTGGAAATATATTAGGAATTGGAAATTCCATGACAACCCTCCATAGGTATAGAAGAAATATATTTCCATCAAGCAACATTCTAAGAAGCATGTCGAGTTGGAATTTTCAAGAAGAAGAAAGAAAATTATAACTTAAAAGAGTTTCATGATGTCAAAATTAGCGGTATTTTGTTCCAAACTCTTTAATGTACCATACTTCGAGAGATCATAAGATCAACGTGCTCTAAGCGAGAAGTATCGATGTTGAGGTAGTGGTTACAGTGTTCATCATTTAGCCTCATAGATCACAGTTGTGAGGAAGGGTGAAATTCATGTTTAATACAATTTTCATTCTCACAAAATAAATTTCAAGTTTTTTCTTACGAGTTGAAAAAAAAATCAGCAATGGGTTACTTCGGATCAATAGTGTTCAAGAAGGCTTAAGGTTACAAGTTTTAGGTTCAAATTAGTTTGTGGTTGATTAAGAAGACTCCATGACCAATGATGCATTCAGGGAATTTAATCGATGACATCTAGTAGGCGAGATCGCCCGTGAGTGACCAATTTTTTTTTTTATCAATTTTCCCCCAGGAAAAATGGACAACAGGGATATGAATAGACCTAGACACCGAGAGGGACACCTAATGATGAAATTGGGTTACAAGTAGTTTTTGAGGCTTCAGGAGCTCATTCAGGGAATTTAGAAGAAGAAATCATATTTGAGGATTTTTTTCCTCTTCTGGGTTTTGAACCTTAAGATCAACTTAAAATGATGGAATGTGGGCCCCACGGTCCCATATTTGTCTCGAAATGAGAAAATGGGGGAAAAAGGTAAAAAAAATGTCTTTTGGGCACTCCATTACACTCCCTTCACCTCCTGGTTCTGAATATTTCACAAAAAATCCCAAAATTACAAAATGAAAAAGAGGCTTAAGTAGCCAACCGAGCAAAAAAAAAAGGCTTACCGAGTAGGTTTCGAGCTACTTGGAAATATGATCAAGTAATAGTGGGTGATGTGAAAAAATTGGAGCTTCTTGAGTAGCTCAATGAGCTACTTGGGAAGCTGAGTTAAAGGCATCAAATGATTGGTTAGAAGTCAAACTCCCAAGCTCGGTGAATTGGAGAGATCGCATGGGTGAGCTAAGCGTGAAGGCGGTGAGGAACTCACTTTGGTAAGTTAGGATAAAAGTGTTGGTGCAAAGAATAGGGAATGGAGAAATATCCTCGAGGTCGTGGGAGAAGTAACCAAGCCGTGGAAAATGGGGACTCACTACACAGAAGTTAGCAACATGGAGGCAACGTGTTAAACCATGACAACAAGAAAAACAATTGCTTTGGTAAGTATATAGGGACCGAGTGAAAGGATTCGATCCTCGGTGCACAAAGGAATTCAAACGAAGGTAGAAATGATCCTAGAGCTTAGTAATGCCAAGGAATTGATAAAACTAAATTAAATCAAACTTTAACACTTTGTGACTATATAAATTTTTAAAAATTAGAATACTTAAACAAAACTTATTTAAACAAATAATAGCTTAGAAATCAGTAATACTTTGAAAAATAAATAAGGATAAAAAAATTAAAATCAAAATAAATACCATGTTTTTTTAATTAAAAAAAACAAAAAAACAAGTGGTTGTAAAATAAATCAAGAACTCTAAGTAAACATACACATTTTACTAAAAGAATAAAAGACTAAAAAAATAAAGAATTTTAAAAAACTTGCCACGGTAGAAAAACTCACTAAATGACATGGCTGAAAAATAACCACCAGTTATAAAGATCAATACAAATGTGGAGAATGAATGGTGGAGAAATGACGTAAAAATCATTCAAATACTAGTGTGGTAGATGGATGGATATAGCATGGAACACACTAAGATCGGACTAATAGCTTAGATCCTTGGTTTGAGTGTAGGTAGATTCGTATGCATCATATCCAATCAGCTGTAGAATATATATAGTTTACTAGAATTTATCTCAAACCATCCAATATGGTGTTGAGAAGATGGACTTTGAATAGAGTGTAGAACAACACACAAAACTATAGATCTTTTCTACGCCCTTAACCTATTGCTTGTATTAGGATATGAGTAGCCGACTTGTGGCTTACCATATCATTTTATTATATCATTTATACTTTCTCATGATTAGTAGGTCAGCCTTGGTGTTGGCCATAACATATGAATAGTATATATAGGGGATTTTAGGTTGTAGTTAATCATCATTTGGAGCATTTGAGTCTTATTGTATGGTTTGGAGGTTGCCCCCTCGAAGTGGAAAATCTATTATAATTTCATATTGAGATCATTATTCTAGAATATTGTGTTATTTGGTGTTATATTTTTGCTCATGATCTGAATTATACAAGTAATTTCATTACAAGTGGTATCAGAGCTGCGATCTGGGCCAAAATTAGGGCAAAAACCCTAATTTTTTGTTTTCGCCATATATTGCGAACCAAAGTAAATTGGTGGGATATTTTTTTACCAGAGTTGCAAAAAATTTCAAGTAAGGTTCCCTGAAAATTTCATAATTTTTGATTTATTTTGCAAAAGTTATTAAAAATTAGGGTTTTTCATAAAATCACTCCCTAGGGTGCAAATTATGGAATTTTTTCAAATTCGTTACATTTTCGGAAAGAAAAAATAAATTATTTGGGGTTTGTTCTTTAAGTTTTTTATATTTGGCTGAATTCATATTGAAATATGAAACCCTAAAATTTTACTTGTGATCCCTACATCCTACTATTTTGGGGCATCATGGCATGGCCTTCCATAAGAGGAAAAAGAATCCCATCACTTCATGTAAAGCACCAAAAAGGATGAGATAATACTTGAGGAGTTGGAGACAGAAGATATAACCACAGATTCCTCAAGGTTAGGGTTTACTCGATAGACCACAAAGTAAGCCAACTTGAGTTTAACTTTGAGAGACCTCAAATCTTAGGTGGCGATGAAACAAGATGTGGATATGATTGGAAAAATATTGGAGGATTTCATGAAAAACTTTAGTACATATATGATGGGTAGTTATACTTATGTCAATCAAGGTGGATCCTCAAGTCAACATAATAGACACATGAGCCAGAGTGGATCTTTGAGTGTGCACAATCCAAATACGAGCACTCTACAGGCCTGTACTATGTTTCCAAAAGTGGAGATGTGTAAGTTTGATAGAAAGCATCCACTCAATTGGATCAACCAAATGGAGAATTTCTTTGAACTACATTAGATTCCACCAGGACAAAAGGTGACCATGGTAGCTTTGTATCTTGAACCTGACCAATTTGTTTGGTATCGATGGTTATGTGCTCAAAGGTAGAAGAGTGGTCTCAATGTTACATGGATAATGTTCACTGAAGAGTTACAATTACACTATAGTTCTAGTGTGTTAGATAATTACTTCAGCTAATTAGCAAAATTGAGACAGATAGGATCTATTAAGGATTACATTCATCACTTCCAAAACCTTTCTCTACGGGTGGAAAATATTACTGAAGAGAATTTGAATGACCTATTTCTCGGGGTCTTAAGGATCACATTGAGCATGAGGTGCGTATGTTTAATCCTCATAAGGTTTCTAATTTGATGATTATGGCAAGAAGGGTAGAGGAGAAATTTGTTTCAAGTAGGAGACAACATTTCACTTATACCAGAGATCACAACACCTTGGCCCCAACACTCCCTCGACTAGTTAGATTGACACCTCAACAAATTGAAGAAAAAAGAGAAAAAGGTTTATGTTTTAACTGTGACAGTAAATTTGGACCAGGACATAAATGTGCTGAAAAGAAGTTGTTCTACATTGATGGGCCTAGTGAAGATGAAGAGAAGGATGAAGATTTAGAGTTAGAGGTCTTGGTTGAGCTAGAGGAGTCGGAGATCCTCACCAAAATCTCATGCCATGCAATTTCAGGTATTAACACCCCCCAAACCCTAAAGGTGGTTGGATTCCTAAAAATAGAGGGTCACAATGTTGATTGATTCAGGAAGTACTCACAACTTTATCAATCATAAGTTAGCAGTGCATCTAAATTGCTTCATTTATCCAGCTCCTGAATGTCAAGTAATGATTGCTAATGGAGGTACTGTTACTTGTTCTGGAAAATTCCATAGCATTAAGCTTTCCATGGGAGATTACATACTAAATAGTCCCATGTATGCCATTTCTATGGGAGGAGCAAACATTGTGTTAGGGGTTCAATGGCTTACCACTTTGGGAACCATTGAGATGAACTTACAAGACTTGTTCATGTGATTTCACTCTAAAGGAAGGAATTTTGAGCTAAGAGGCTTAAGAGAAAAGTCTCCACAAATAGTAAGTTCTCATCAGATGCACAAAATGCTAAAAAATGGTGTAGAGGGATTTGTGGCACAACTATTTTCATTGGAGGCTCATCATTCTAAGGACATTATACCATTAGATATGTAAGCAGTGTTGGATGCACACTCTATTGTATTTGAAAATATACCAAAGGGCTTACCTCTAAAGAGATATCATGATCATGCTGTTCAGTTATTACCAGAAGTCACCCACCTAACATCGACCTTATAGGTACCCATATGTGCAAAAGAGTGAAATTAAAAAGATTGTATAAGAGATGTTGGAAGCGAGGAATTATCTGTCATAGTCGAGTGCTTATTCTTCTCCGAGTAGTGATGGAATGGAAGAAAGATGACATGTGGCACATGTGTCGGATTATAGGGAACTTAATAAGTACATAATTAAATATAAGTTTCCTATTCCTATGATTGATGATTTGCTTGATGAGTTAGGTTAATTTGATAACATGCATCAGAATTCTCAAGTCCCAGGCAGATAAATTGATTCAGGGCAAAAAGTCATGTTTCTAGGGTCCCTTCAGAAATTTTTCTAACTCTCCCGTCCAGGTTGAAAAGAGCAAGCTCTGAGAAGATGCGAAGAAGTTGCAGAAGATAAGCTTGGGCCAAGAAAAAATGTGAAAATCGGCTAAGTCCTAGTCCCCGGGACAGTCGGGACATTTGGGACATCAAGGCGCGGATCGGCCGAAAAGCCTACAGGCGGCCCAAATAGCAAAGGGACAAGTGGGACAAGAGTGCGCGAAGGACGTGAACCGGCCGGTTCGGCCGAAACAAGAAACTTCAGCACAAGGAAAACTGGGACAAGTGGGACAAATGGACGCGGTGGACGCGGAAAGCCCGGATCGGCCGAAAAGGAGAACTTTCGCACTAACTGCTTTGGGACATCTGGGACAAAGATACGCGAACCGGCCGGTTCGGCCGAAATGAGAACAAACAGTCCAGAGGCAAATGGGACATCTGGGCCGTGAGGACGTGAATCGGCCGGATCGGGCGAACCGGAAGAATTTGTCCCGCGAAGCACAGGGACAAGTGGGACAAATGGACGCGAACCGGCCGAATCGGGTGAACCGGAGGATTTTGTCCCAAGCAGCACTGGGACATCCAGGACAAATGGACGTGGTGGACGCGAAGGAGCCGAAAGGGCCGAGAACCAACCAAATCATGACACGTGTCACAAGGGAAAAGGTCAAAGGGCGAGATTTGAAGGGTCAGCCCGAACCAATGGGATAGTGCCACGTGTCCCAGCTAGGGCCCACAAGGAAATTTCAAAAGAGAGCCCGCCGAGAGGTGGAGGAGAGAGAGTTGCTCAGTGAATCAGAACCTGCCACGTGTCATCTAGGTGGCAGAGCGCGGGAAGAAATTTAAAAATCTGTTTTCACCTGTTTTGTGCCCTAAATCTTCAGATCGACATATCTTTCGATCCAGAGCTCGGATTTGCACGTTCTTTATATCAACGGAAAGCTTGTGAGATTCTCTACACGATTCCGGGTCAATCTTGCATTTTGGTTCAGTTTGGAGAGAGAAAATCAAGAAATGCCTCTGGCACGAAATAACAAGCAGAAGTAATGCTTCAACAAACAACTTTAATGCGGCGGACGAGTTCGCACGCTTACATTGGACGACCCCGCCATTTTGCGAGGATCCGCCTTCATCATAATGAGATGAACTGAATGCAACCTGGAGGTGGTTGGAGTAGATTTGGCTTCCCCCTCTCTCTTTCCTCTCTCATTCTTTCTATATATTGTAAAGAGGAGCTTCTTTTCAAGGGTCGAACATTTTTCTGTTTTGCCTCTCCCTTCTTCTCCTCAGGCGAATTTGTGGAGTTCGAACCTCTCATTTGAACTGTAATACTATTCTGCCTCATGGCATTCTGTAGTGTATTGTATCAATCTTTGGAGCAAGTAATGCATGTCTGTGGATGATTCTCAGCCCTCTCTGTGTTCATTTTTACATCCTCTGGTCTTTCACTTTGCGAGTTTTGTCATCATGCATGATCTTATATCACATTCAAATGAATACGTGTTCACTTTGGAAAAATAGGTGTTCTTCATTCCTCGGTGCATCACCTCTATTAGCTTAGATTTATTTTATGCATCTTCTTACCTTGTCTCCTTGGCAGATTAGATTAGGTTTTGAGAAAACCCTCTGCATATTTCGTGTGCATCTGAACAGAGGAATAGGAACCAGCCTTCTCTGGAGAATCCTTTCTCATTTTTTCAAGTCCCACACTTGGAGAAAGGATTCAATGTTATGCAATCACACTGGATGCCAAAGTGATCAACCTAGAAACCTGATCTGCATCCAGGGGTGCTGTGATTTTGCACTAACAGTTTTGGCATGCCGGTGGGACCTAGAGGTCTCATTTTTATTGCAGCAAAGTTGATATGCATCTGCTGCAATTTTCTTGCTTGAAAAGAGCTATTATTCGCATATCTGGCGACTCCAAAAGGAAGATCAATTGGTTTCAGCAGTGCATGCTTGAGAGCTTATGAGAAGAATCACAAGGTCAAGAGTTGGAGAAGAAGAAGTGTTGTTTGAATACCTGCAATTATCTCCAAGAAGAAGGCAAAGAGGAAGAAGGATTCAAAGGTCTCCATCTCCACCAAACAGAACTCTCTCAACTCCTCCACCTGATTGGCCTTTCATTCAGTATTCAAGAGTCCTTCGACCAATAAGAATGGTGCAACCAGCAAATCCCTTTGTCAATTTCACTGGCAGCAGCCCACTTGCCCTCAATGCACAGAATCCAGTTCCAATTGCAGCGTTGAAGAACATTCCATTTTCACTTGGAAAAATCATACCACTCACAGTGATCATGTCAAAGACATTGCTAACATCTGTGCGATCCATGAGATAAATGAAATGGATGTGGTGTCAAATTGCTTGGCATCATCATTCAAAGGAAGGCATTGCATGGTTCGGAGCCTTACAGCTGGTTCTATCACAAATTGGAATCAGTTATGCATAGTTCTCCATGAGCAGTTTGGGGAAAAGGGAGACAATTTGTCTCTACTGGAACAATTAACAACTATCAAGAGAGCTCCCAATGAGCAGCTGACTGACTTCAACTTCAGATTTCAAAAGTCTTGGGATAGGATTCCAGTGGCAGTCAGGCCAACAGCAGAAGGTGCTTTTCTATACTATCTTAAAGCTTTGAATTCTGATATTTCTATGTTAATTCAATCAATGGGAGGCACAACCTTACCTGCTGCTTATAGCATTGCCATTAGAGCCGAAAACTGTCTTATTCAAGCTGGTAAATTGGCTCCTAGGCCTCCAATGCCATTATATCCAAGTTTAGAGAGCCCAAGTACTAGTCAAGCACCTGTCTTAGCTCCTTCTCCCACTCCTAGAAATCAGAATTCAAGTGAAGCTTCTACTTCATCTTCTAGTGCCTCAAATGAGCTTCAAGAGGTCATGAAGCAACTGCAAAATTTAGGTAATGAGCTGGTTACACTCAAAAGACAGCAAGCTCAAGGTTTTAGACCTTCGTATCAGCCTCAAGCTCAACCTAATAGGCAGCCATATCAGCCTCAAAGGCCACCCAATCCAGCTGTAAATCAGAATCAAGCAAGGCCTCCTGCCAATAGACCATTCCAGCCCTATAATCCAAATGCCATATCTACCTCTAAGGCATTAGTACCGGCCACAAAACAACATTGCCCGGGAGTATGATTGGTGTTTTCCATGTAATGAGCCTCATAATCAATCCATGTGCTTGATGGTGCTTTGACTCAAGCTTTAATGGTAACAACTACTTGGTGTGGAGGGTGAGAACAGATCGAAAAAGCCAACAACAAAAAACATTCCAACAACAATCAGCCCCAAATGACACCACATTGGTAAATTGGCAAGCGAGAGATTTTGTGGCATGAACCAAGTAGTTTCTCAAGGTGTTGCAGCAAACACAAGGTCAAAAAGGAGAAATTTGGGTGAAGAGCAGCCATTAGCCCCAGCCAATCCACAACCTTCCATGGCTCCACAAATGATTGGCAAGCAAAGTCCCATTTCAAATGCACAAGGGCAGCCAAGAACAGCCCCTAGGCCAACTCAAATGCTAGCTGTTGCTGCCCACATACAAGGAGTAAATGTGCAAACCAAGGGACAATAGAGAGATCCTTCATCACCATTCAGTATCATTGATCAGATGAAGAAGACAAATGTCAATATATCTATGTGGGAATCCCTATCCATCCCAGGCCAAAGAGATCTGCTGCAAGCTGCCATGAAGGACTGGCCAGCTTCGAATCAGCAGATGCAAGACAAAGTGCTTACAAATGCTGCCCAATCTGAAGGAAATCATGGAGGACAACAAGGTAAGATGTTGAAACCCCCTCCTTTCTATGTTTCATTAATCATTGGAAATCAGCTAGTGCATAATTGCATGATTGATTCTGGAGCAAGTAGCTCTGTCATGCCCAAACAAATAGCTGATCAGCTAGGGCTTCAGTATGAAACAACATCCAAAGGGGTAGTGCAGTTGGATGGGACAGCAATAGCAACAGTTGGAGTGATTAGAAATTTGAGTCTTACCTTGCACGCATGTCCAAATGTTGTTGTTTTACAAGATGTGTCAGTCATAGACCTTCCACCACTCTTTGCCCTATGTTTGTCAAGGGACTTCACTGCCAAGATTGGGGGATATTTGTCCGCTGATTGGTCTCACATGCTATTCAGGACAAGATATGGAACTAAGACCACAATCAGGTCTGAACCTATTGCAAACTTCCATATTGAGCCCTACACTCCAAGTCAGATTAATGCCAATTGCTCGGCATTTGATCAAGAAGATCACCCAAGCACGGATGAAGCCCGACACTAAAGTTGGAAACATCCGGATCTAACTCTTGATGAATGGGCAAGCAAGGTGCATGCTTTTGATCCTTATCAAGGAATAGAAGAATCTGAGCTAGGAGTCTATTGTATACACGAAGAAAGTCAACCTATTCCTAGCATCACCAAGCCAAACCACAAGGATGACAATGAGGTATGGCAGCTGTTTTTTGATGGATCAAGGAGTAGACAAGGTGCAGGAGGTGGAGCCGTGCTTGTTTCACCTCAGGAGTAAAGTACTATTCAGCTTTTAGATTTCAATTTGCATGCTCAATAACAACTTTGCTGAATATATGAAGCCTTGATGCGAGGATGCATTGGGCAATCAAGAAAAAAATAAAGAACTTGCAAGTTTTTGGGGACGGTGAATTGATTGTAAATCGGTCAAGGGACAACATGCTTTGCCAAAAATGATCTACTCGGGTGCTACTGAGAATAGGGGTGTGGGACCTCATGGAAGATTTTGAGGGTTTCGGCATCAAAGCCATTCCTAGGAAAGAGAATCAAGCTGCTGACAGGCTTGCAGCAGTAGGGGCAGCCTTTGACATTGTAGAAAACATTCAACAAGACAAGGTACAGCCAAACATCCACGTGATTGTCAGGCCTTCGGTGCCGGATAACGATGTCAGTTGGCAAGTATTTGAGAATGACCAGCAAATCATCCATTTCTTGCAAGAAGAAGCTGAGTTCTCAGCTAAGAATCAAGAAAAGTTGGAGCAGCAATATGGTGACCAAGTGATACGGTGAGTGACAAAGCTGCCCAAGGGACTTATCACTTTGGAGTCCATTTTTAACCCCATGATCGGTTTAGAAAGGAGAAAGCAAACATTCGAGTCAAGAGAGAAGATTCGGTATCCATCTTGGTAGAAGAGAACAAGTCATTGCAAATTGGAAAGATGACAACTGAGCAAGAAAGATGTGAGTTCATACAGCTATGTCAAGAGTTCCCTGACGTGTTTGCTTGGAGCTATGAAGACTTGAAAGGTTTCAATCCCAACTTAGCTCAGCATACCATCGAGTTGGATCCAAATACTAAGCCTATCAGGCAGAAACAGAGACCAGTCAATCCACACATGGAGCCTCTCATGAGGAAAGAATTGGACAAGCTGATTGAGTCAAGAATCATATTCCCAATCAAGCATTCTAGTTGGGTTTCCAACTTAGTTCCAGTCAGAAAGAAGAGTGGAGAGATCAGGCTGTGTGTTGACTTCAGAGATTTGAATAGAGCCTCTCTCAAGGACCATTATCCACTCCCTTCCATGGAGCAAATATTGCAGGTCGTAGCTGGTTCAGAAAGGTTTTCACTACTTGATGGTTACTCAGGCTTCAATCAGATTATGGTAAAGGAGGAAGACCAGTTCAAGACAGCCTTCACAACCAAATGGGGCACATATGCTTACAAGAAGATGCCATTTGGACTATCGAACACCGGAGCAACATTCCAGCGAGCTATGGATATGGCATTGAAAGGCTTGATCAACAAGATAGTGCTTTGGTATACCTAGATGATATTCTTGTCTTCTCAAAGAATGCACGGAGACCATTTCTTTCACCTCGAGGCAAGTGTTTGAGAGGTGTAGAAAGTTGAGTGTCCTTAAATCCTAAGAAGTGCATCTTTCTTGCACATGAAGGAAGCTCCTTGGCCATATTGTCTCGAGGAAGGATTAGCGATTGATCCGAGAGGGTTGAAGCCATAAGAGCTCTACCATTGCCAAGCCACAAGAAAGCCCTTCAGAGTTTCCTGGGAAGGATAAACTTTGTTCGGAGGTTTGTCCCAAATTTTGCAGCCCTTGTCAAGCCCATCACCAAAATGTTAAGGAAAAGCATGGCTTTCAAGTGGACGGCAGAAGGCAAGGAGAGTTTTGAAGCAATCAAAGAAGCCATCTCCCAAGCACCCACTCTCATCAACCTAGACTTTTCCAAGGATTTCATCCTCTATGCATTTGGAGGTGATGACACTATTTACGCCATTACAGTGCAATGAGAACAAAGATAATGATGAACAGCCGATTGCCTTCTTCAGCCAGAGCCTAGATGACTGCGAAGTGAAGTACTCTTTTATTGAAAAGCATGTGCTTGCAGTAATCAGAAGCTTGAAGAAATTCAAGCATTTAGTCTCAAACAACAAGGTCCAGTTGCTGGTCTCACATGCTGGGGTTAAGGACTTCCTCCTCAACAAGGATTTGAATGAGAAAAGGGCAGGTTGGATCACCCATGTCATGGAGTATGACATTGAGATCAAGATCACCAAGCTGGTAAGAGGGAAAGGATTGTGTGAGCAGCTGGTTTTGGGGAAGCAAAAAGAAGTATGCAACGAAGAAGAGGCTATTTTGTGATTCAAGACAGCCATGAGCCAAGTGGCGAGACAAGAAGAAGACAATGCTGCCCGACTCCTTGCTGGACCCAAGGCATTATGCACTTCCTAAAAACAAATTGTGCCCTCCGAGAAATGAGCAAAGTGAAGAGAAGATACTTGAGGTTGCGAGGCTGTTCCATATACCATCATTGATGGAGTTTTGTTCAAAGAAGGATGTGAATGGAGTCTTCTTTGAGATGCATTAACACGGTCAGATCAAAGGGTATTAAAAGAGTTTCATGATGGACCAGGTGGTGGCCATTTTGCACCAAGTGTGACTCTAAAAATCATGAAGGCTGGTTATTATTGGCCTAAAATCTTTAGTGATTGCTATGCATGGATCAAGAGATGTAAGAATTGTGCATTCTTCACGGGAAAAGAGAGACTCACTTTGCCCTTCCATTACAACCAATCTCAGTTGACCAGCCATTCATGCAATGGGGTTTAGAATTCATTGGAGCCATCAATCCCAATTCAAGCCAAGGGCACAAATGGATTTTGACACCACGGACTACTTCACCGGATGGACGACGCATGTAGCACTCAAAAGAGGTGAATGAGTCTAGCATCTTGGACTTTTACGAGGGGATAACTACCCGGATTTGGCGTACTCTACTGAATAATCTCGATAACGCATTGGCATTCATTGGATCTAAGGTGGTGAGTGGGCTGTCGAGAACGGGATCTACCTAAGCACTTCATCAAACTATTACCCTCAAGGTAATGGCCGGGCCGAGTCTACAAACAAGAACTTCTTTGAGGATCATTAGGAGGACTCTTGATGAGAACCGAGGGCTTGGCATACCAAACTGAAATCAGCCTTATGGGCTGATAGGATCACTCCCAAAAGATCCACAGGTAATTCTCCATTTAAGCTTGTCATGGAAGAGAGGCAATCTTGCCCATGTCACTTGAGTTGCTAACATTGGAACTCATGAAGCGGTTGGAGTTGCTTGAATTTTGAGCCTATGGAGGTGAGATATGCAGAATTGATGGAGCTGCAAGAGATCAGAAATCAGGCATCCCAAGCAATGGAAAAGGATCAAGCTTTGATCAAGAAGACCTTTGATAGGAAGGCCAAAGATAGATCTTTTCAAGTTGGAGATCTAGTGTTGAAATGGGATATGGATAGAGCTAAACCAGGAAGGCATTCAAAATTTGATGCCATTTGGAGTGGCCCGTACATGGTCACGAAGCGCAAGAGCAGCAATGCTTTCCAATTGGCCTCATTGGATGGTGAAGAACTGCAGATTCCAGTCAATGGAATCTATCTCAAGCGTTGCCTCTAGAGGGAAGTTCACTACCTTGTAAATATTAATTAGATTTTCATTCCTCCAAGTGCTTGTGCACATTGTCCTGTTGTAGTTAGGTTTCAGTTTTCCTAAGTGCTTCGGCACAGGTTTTGCTGCTCTCAGGTTGTTTTCTACAGTTCAGAGTGTTGTTGGAGAAGAAGTTGCAGTATCAGGCTCGGGATTAGATATCAGGCTCGTTTCAGGTTATTGCTTATGACTCCATGCCCAATAGATCGCTAAAGGCCACTGATCTTCTACCTAGCAGGCAGGTGACCCCGCTGAGTCGCCAAATTGTTATCCAAAATTCACCCCCCCAGGGTTAATTTGATAACATGCATCAGAATTCTCAAGTCCCAGGCAGATAAATTGATTCAGGGCAAAAAGTCATGTTTCTAGGGTCCCTTCAGAAATTTTTCTAACTCTCCCGTCCAGGTTGAAAAAAGCAAGCTCTGAGAAGATGCGAAGAAGTTGCAGAAGATAAGCTTGGGCCAGAAAAAAATGTGAAAATCGGCTAAGTCCTAGTCCCCGGGACAGTCGGGACATTTGGGACATCAAGGCGCGGATCGGCCGAAAAGCCTACAGGTGGCCCAAACAGCAAAGGGACAAGTGGGACAAGAGTGCGCGAAGGATGCGAACCGGCCGGTTCGGCCGAAACAAGAAACTTCAGCACAAGGAAAACTGGGACAAGTGGGACAAATGGACGCGGCGGACGCGGAAAGCCCGGATCGGCCGAAAAGGAGAACTTTCGCACTAACTGCTTTGGGACATCTGGGACAAAGATACGCGAACCGGCAGTTCGGCCGAAATGAGAACAAGCGAGTCCGAGGGTAAATGGGACATCTGGGCCGAGGACGCGAATCGGCCGGATCGGGTGAACGGAAGAATTTGTCCCGCGAAGCACAGGGACAAGTGGGACAAATGGACGCGAACCGGCCGAATCGGGCGAATCGAGGATTTTGTCCCAAGCAGCACTTTGGGACATCTAGGACAAATGGACACGGTGGACGTGAAGGAGCCGAAAGGGTGAGAACCAACCAAATCATGACACATGTCACAAGGGAAAAGGTCAAAGGGCAAGATTTGAAGGGTCAGCCCGAACCAATGGGATAGTGCCACGTGTCCCAGCTAGGGCCCACAAGGAAATTTCAAAGGAGAGCCCGCCGAGAGGTGGAGGAGAGAGAGTTGCTCAGTGAATCAGAACCTGCCACGTGTCATCCAGGTGGCAGAGCGCGGGAAGAAATTTAAAAATCCGTTTTCACCTGTTTTGTGCCCTAAATCTTCAGATCGACATATCTTTCGATCCAGAGCTCGGATTTGCACGTTCTTTATATCAACGGAAAGCTTGTGAGATTCTCTACATGATTCAGGGTCAATCTTGCATTTTGGTTCAGTTTGGAGAGAGAAAATCAAGAAATGCCTCTGGCATGAAATAACAAGCAGAAGTAATGCTTCAACAAACAACTTTAATGCAGCAGACAGTTCGCCGCTTCTGTTGGACAGCCCGCCGTTTTGCCAGGATCCGCCGCTTCTGTCATAATGAGATGAACTGAATGCAACCTGGAGGTGGTTGGAGTAGATTTGGCTTCCCCCTCTCTCTTTCCTCTCTCATTCTTTCTATATATTGTAAAGAGGAGCTTCTTTTCAAGGGTCGAACATTTTTTTGTTTTGCCTCTCCCTTCTTCTCCTCAGGCGAATTTGTGGAGTTCGAACCTCTCATTTGAACTGTAATACTATTCTGCCTCATGGCATTCTGTAGTGTATTGTATCAATCTTTGGAGCAAGTAATGCATGTCTGTGGATGATTCTCAGCCCTCTCTGTGTTCATTTTTGCATCCTCTGGTCTTTCACTTTGCGAGTTTTGTCATCATGCATGATCTTATATCACATTCAAATGGTCTGTGTTCACTGGAAAAATAGGTGTTCTTCATTCCTCGGTGCATCACCTCTATTAGCTTAGATTTATTTTATGCATCTTCTTACCTTGTCTCCTTGGCAGATTAGATTAGGTTTTGAGAAAACCCTCTACATATTTCATGTGCATCTGAATAGAGGAATAGGAACCAGCCTTCTCTGGAGAATCCTTTCTCATTTTTTCAAGTCCCACACTTGGAGAAAGGATTCAATGTTATGCAATCACACTGGATGCCAAAGTGATCGGGTGCTTTGTGATTTTACACTAACAAAGCCCTCTAAGTGTTCTTTTGGACTCAAGGATGTTGAATATTTGGGTCACATTGTCTCTCATGAAGGGGTTAAAGTGGATCCTAATAAGATCAAAGCCATGATGGAGTGGAAGGTTCCAAAAACCCTAAAGAATCTACATGGATTTTTGGGGCTTACAAGTTATTACCAAAGATTCGTAAGGCATTATGGAAGCATATCTTAACCTCTCACAACTTTATTAAATAAGGACTCATTCCATTGGAGTGAGGATGCAACCAAATCATTTGAGAAACTAAAGGAGGCCATGTGCACCACTCCAGTCTTGGCTACTCCAGATTTTTCCAAAACATTCATTGTTGAATGTGATACATTAGGGGTGGGTATGGGGCAGTTCTCATGCAAGAAGGCCATCCTATTGCCTTTTTGAGCCATCAATTCAAAGGTAAGAATCTTTCCAAGCTGACTTATGAGAAGGAAATGCTAGCCATACTTCATGCAGTAAAGTAATGGAGACCATATCTCATAGGAAGACACTTTAAAGTGAAGACAGATCATGATAGTCTGAAATAATTCTTGGAGCAACATTTATCATCTAAAGAACAACAAAAATGGGTCTCCAAGATGTTGGAATATGATTTTGAGATTATCTATAAGAAAGGGAAGGAGAATGTAGTTACAGATGTTACATTGTGGAAAGATGAATCAATTGCGGCCTTGTTATGTGCCATATCCATATTATAGAAATATTGGATAGATGAGGCAAGGTATGAATGGACAAATGACCGAACCACACAAAACCTCATTCATCATCTCAAGAATGATCCAAGCATGTCTGAAAATTTTTTATTGAAAGGGGATGATTTATGGTATAAGGATAAGTTATACCTATGTAAGAACTCCACTCTTAAAAATAGGATTCTATCTTAGCTTCACTCTTCTCCAATAGGGGGGCACTCTGGATTCTTGAAGACTTATCATCGAGTCAAAAAATATTTATTTTGGGAAGGTCTCAAAGGGGATGTCTAATTTTTTTGGTAGAATGCATGGTTTGTCAACAAAATAAGGGTGAAATAGTTCGATCCCCAGGTCTTCTACAACCTCTATCTATTCCTAGCCAATGGTGGGAAGAGGTTTCCATGGAATTTATCACAGGATTGCCTAAATTTGAAGGAAAAAATGTCATCATGGTTGTGGTGGATAGACTCACCAAATATGCTCATTTTTGTGCCTTGGCACACCCATTTGCTTTGCAAGCATGGTAGCAACAGACCTTCATGGACATAGTTCAGAAGCTTCATGGGACACTGAAGATTATTGTAAGTGATCAAGACCCTATATTTACTAGTAATTTTTGGACTGATTTATTCTCATGTTTGGGTACTTACTTAGCTCGTATCTCTTCTTATCATCCCCATTCTGATGGGAAAACAGAAGTTGTAAATAAGTGTTTGGAGGGATATCTCCATTGCTTTACGTCAGATAAACAAGCACTATGGGTCCAATGGTTGCCACTTGTAGAATGGTGGTATAACAATTCCTTCCATACTTCATCTAAAATGTCTCCTTTTCTGGCACTCTATGGGTACCATCCACCATCCATCACATCATCATTGAGAGGACAACCACAAGTTAGAGCAGTAGAAGAACACATTCAGTATCAACAAGAGGTCCTCTCTAGTCTCAAGGAGAACTTGGTCATGGCACAAAACCGCATGAAGCAACAGGCTGATCAACATCACACAAAAAGGCATTTTGAAGTCGGTGATTGGGTGTTTTTATGGTTACAACCATATAAGCAAATTTCTTTGAAACAACAACAAAAGGATAACAAACTTTCACCGAAGTATTATGGCCCCTATCAAGTATTATAGAAGATTGGTACTATAGCATACAAATTAGAACTTCCACAATCAACCAAAATACATCCAGTCTTTCATGTTTCTTGCCTAAAGAAAGTAATTAGATAGAGAGTATCAGCCAAAATAGTGTTACCTAAGCTCAATGAGGAGGGGAGAGTCATCTTGGAACCTGAATGCATCCTTCAAACATGCACTAAAATATTGAGGACACGGGTTATTACTGAGTACCTGATCAAGTGGAAGAATATGGACAATGAAGATGCAACATGGGAAGATATGACATTCCTGCAACAACACCCAGAGCTTCTCAACATTGGGGAAAATGTTTCTTTGAAGGGGAAGGGCATGCTACACCCTTAACCTATTGCTTGTATTAGGATATGAGTAGCCGACTTGTGGCTTACCATATCATTTATACTTTCTCATGCTTAGTAGGTCGGCCTTGGTGTTGGCCATAACATATGAATAGTATATATAGGGGATTTTAGGTAGTAGTTCATCATCATTTGGAGCATTTGAGTCTTATTATATGGTTTGGAGGTTGCCCCTCGAAGTGGCGAAGCTATTCTAATTGCATATTGAGATCATTATTATGGAATATTGTGTTATTTGGTGTTATATTTCTGCTCATGATCTAAATTATACAAGTAATTTCATTACAATCTTGGTGAAGATCTATGCAAACAAAACAACAACTTACAAGTATAGACTGAAATCCACAACCAAGTCTCTTGAAAATAGTCAAAGACGAGATCAAAAGCATGAAGTGTGACATATTTACGTAACACTATTTAATTAATCAATGGATCAATACACGTTGTCTCCTTTATAGAATCTCATCTAGACTCCATAACATGTGTGAGACCAACCTTCTTTGATACCATTGTTAAACTTTGGTACAAATTATTATAATAAAACTCACCACATGAACATTGAAAATATAATATGAAAAATATTGATTTGTATTCATGCGGAATATTGTAATCATCTAGAGATGACTTCTTATACAAATTTTGATCCTATAATCTAGGAGTCAAGTCTTATCACTTAGTCTACCTCATATCTATCTCCATGAATATCTCAATATTATCCCTAGGATCACTCACACTCCAAAATAGCTACGTGAGTTGTTTATCACAACACACTCACACTAACTATATTATTAATATGAGCTATATAAACTCATTATTAATAATATTACAATATATTAATAATGTTACACAATATATTTGTAACAAACACCAAAATGAATTAAAAGCTGATTGGAGAGTGTTGCAGTTATTTGGTGAGCTGCAAATTACCAATGTGGAGAGCTAAGGAGAGTACGAGTAAAGGAATTCACCAAAACCAAAGCCAAGTAAATGCAAACACCGATAGTAGAGGTTTGAGCCATCCCATGCAAAATAGTGAGTGGTAGGTGGAAACCTTGGTCGACTCAACCATGCATCAAGCTCTCTATTGAGTTACACGTTAAGTCACCAAGTGAGTCACGAGCCAGGAAGTAAAGAAACCTCCATTTCCTATAATGAACGCAAAATGCCAAATGGAATTATTTTATGAAAATAAGTTGGTTTACTTCACAAAAAGGGTGAAGTAAATTCAATGGAGAAAATTTATACAAAGGGGTAGTAATACAGGTCGGATCACCAAAATGAATTGGAAGCAATAGTGATGGCCCTGGCTCTCCCACTAATCTACAACATCAAAACGTAATAACTTTATCTCTGAGCTCTATTTCACACAAAATTACACTTTCCAAAAATGTCTTAGAGTCCTCTATGCATCAAAAATTCATATTTCAGTTTTGGTAGGATTAAGTTTGTCAATATTGGTGTTTCATCTCCCGAATTCTAGGGCACTGTATAACCAACTACCACCATTAATGGGGCATAGAGATCAATTTTTGACGCATAAGCTCTAGTAAATTAGTGATGGGAAATGTAAGTACCCCATGATGTTTTGAATTGAATTTTGCACTCGGTAGGTGAAAAATACATGCATCCAAGAAAATTGATTTTCTCTCTCCTCCTAGCTTATTCCATAAATTGTTAGCACATTTCATTTGCAAGGGGGATTATTTACTTACCAAAACTCTACCAAAATTTGTCTAGGAAGAAAATGTGTTGCAAGCCTTCATTCTAGACATCTTGCATGATGATCATGACCTTTCTCTATAATTAATTTAATTGTTGATATCAATGAAGTAGTGGATTTGAGAATTGTGGATGTGTTCTTCCCTTTGCTTATTTTTTTGTCTTTACTTACATTTTCAATTCACTTATAGATCTATTGTGTCAATTTAAATTATCTTGCAAATTTCTTTATTATTATTCTTTCATGGAGGATCTAGTTTTATGTTTTTTTAACTATGGTGACTATTACACCATCTCTGCAACTCATTTCCAATCACTTTGACACATTCAAGAGATTCCCTACATTCCCCTTTACGGTTCATCACCTATTTAGAGTAGATTTATTCAATTTATGTTATTTTTATCTCCATGGTCCCTTAGAAGTCATAGGTTAGAGTTAGTTATTAGATTTATTTCCATTAGGTTTAGTTATTGCACTAGTTTAGGAAGAGGAACCAACCTTCTATGGGGATTTTCTTCAACTGCAAGGTCCCACACCTTGAAGAAATTTCTTGATACCAGTCACTTTGCTTGTCTTAATAAACTCATAGGTTTAACAATAAGAAATTGTAGTGATCTGGTGATAACCATTTTGGCAAGCCGGTGGGGCCTCCTAGAAGTTAGAGTTTTATTTTCGAGAGGTGCTCCACATCAAGAAACAAATCATTATCCACTGTGTGACCTTCACTTCTTGATAACATTTCGCACCCCAACGGGACAAGAGTTCAAAGATCAGTTACTTCTCAAGTGTTTCATGGAAAAATGTTCATTACAGTCGAGTGAATGTGTTCTTAGCAACAATTTGTAGTTTTGGAATCTCTGCAACAAAGGAGAATTAATCCATGTTTCCACTTTGCTTTACTGATGTAATTTCATCCTCAATCACCATAAGGAAAGGGAATATAAGTTATGTGATTTTTAGTTATTGCATTGATCTTGATTGAAAGTCTTTACGTCAGGGTTAAAATGTAAGTAAGTTAAGTTACTCAAAATAAAAGGCTTAAGTAATTGCATTGTTAAGGTGCATTACTTTAAGTAAGGTCAAAAGTGGAAAACACTTTACTCCACTCGAAGTTACATTACTTAATTAAATTCATTGCTCCGAAGAAAAATAATTTACTCATTTCAAGTTGTGTCATTCGGTGGTACCATTACTTAAGTAAATTAGTTGTTCCAAGTCAAAATACTTAAGTAATACATGTTGAGAACACCACAAAGAAGTAAAGTGAAGTAAAGAAATTTGATATCAACACAAAGCAAGGAGAAGAAGTAAAGTGAAGTAAATAAATTTTGAATTAACACAAAAAGAAGGAAGTAATCAAGGTTCAAAAGACTGTAATGAACTAAGGAAAGCAAAACAAGTTAAGAACAAGAAGAAGAATAAGTAGGTTATCCTTCTCCAAACTATTCATCTGCTTCAAGTAAAGGTGCTTACTCAAAATGGAGAACTTATTTCAAAACTACGTTGAGTTTGAAACTCAAGAAATCTAAAGCTTCAAAATATACAACACATCCGGTGACTCCAAATAACAATATCTATTGGTTTCAGTAGTAAGTGATTCAATCTATGAGAGGAGTTGAAATATAGTGAAGAGTTCTAGATAAGAGGGTATTTTTGAGTACTTGTAACTCTCAACAGGTAGAGGAAGTATAGGGAGAAGAGTCCAGACATCTCCATCTCCACCGAAGTAGACCTTGTCTACACCTCCACCTCGGTATTGATTTTAATCAATCAACTAGGGTTCTTGTTGATGTCAAATCGTAGCACCCCTGAATGTCTGCAACACGATGGGTTGAGACTCTCAATACGATTGCATAACATGGAGCTTTTCCCAAGTGTGGGACATTGTGAAAACGGAAAAGCTCTCCGGATGAAGGCCGGTTCCTATTCCTCTGTTCAGATGCACACGTAAAATGCAGAGGGTTTACTAAAAACCTAATCTAACTTGCCAAGGAGACAGGGTAAGAAAATGCATAAAATAAAACCTAAAGTACAAAGGTGATGCACCGAGGAATGAAGAAACACCTGTTTTGCCAATAAACGCAAACCATTAAAATGCGATGCAAGATCTTACACAGATAGCCAGATTCACAGTGAAAGATCAAGGGGATGCAAAATGAATACAGGGAGGGTTGAGAAATCATCCACAGACATGCATTAATTTTCTCCAAAGATTGATACAACACACTGCAAAATGCCAAGAGGCAAGGTTGCATTAGCAGTTTCAAATAGAAGGTTTTAAATCCACAAGTTCACCTGCCAAAGAGAAGAAGGGAGGGGCAAAACAGAAATGTCCAACCTTTAGAAAGAAGCCCCTCCTTACAATTTATAGGAAGAATGAGAGAGAAAAGAGAGAGGAATTCCAAAACTACCCCAACCACCTCTAGATTGCACTTAACTATCTCATTATGGTGGTAGGTGAGAACCCCAGCAAACCCAAAAGTGGCGAACTGTATTTTGCATTTTTAAGAAATTTTTCTCACCCAATTAAATATATCCATTCATAATTGGATAGAGGACCTCATCAGCTTTCCAAAAAGTCCAACCTTGCATGAATCCGAGCTCCTAGTCAAAAGTTATGTCCATCTAAATATCTGCGCCAGGGTCTGCTTCCTGTCAGCGCTCAAAATGCTGCGCCTCCTGAAGGTGCGCCAAGGGCACATCCATGTGTGTGTCAACATCCTCTTTCATGCACCAAGGGCACACCATTTTCCCTATTGACATTCATTGTCGTGTGCCACTTATGTGCACCTTGGGTGCACCATTTGCCCTGTCTACATTCATTGTCGTGCGCCACTTACGTGCACCTTGGCGCACCATTTGCCCTATCGACATCCATTGTCGTGCGCCACTTCTGTACACCTTGGGAATTTCAGGGATTTGAGCTTCTTCGATTTCTCCATTCTCCTACTTGTCTATATCTACATGGGGGGAAGGATATATACAACAGTTCTTAGACCAATCGGGATGGCACATTAGTAACCACCACAAGGAGCACAACATCCCTTTGCAAATTTCACGGGTAGCAGACCACTTACCCTCAATGCACATAGTCTGGTTCTCATGGAATCTCTAAAGAACATTTCATTCTTTAATGGAGAGAATCACATGACACCAATTGACCACATCCAAGACATTGAAATTTTATGTGCCATACATGAAATTGATGAGATGGATGTAGTAGTCAAGCTATTATCTTCTTACTTTAAAGGAAAAGCATTGCAATGGTTCAGAAGCTTGGAATTAGGAACAATTCAAATTAGGATCAATTGGGCAAAGCTTATTATGGCCAATTTGGAGAAAAGGGAGGCAACCTATATTTGTTGGAAAAATTGACCACAATCAAGAGAGATCCAAACGAGTAGATGGATGACATCAATTTCAGACTCTAAAGAACATGGGATATGATTTCAATTTATTTCGGACCAGTTTCTGAAGTTGCATTCCTCTACTTCTTTAAAGCCTTAAATTCGACATAGCAATAATGATATAATATATGGGAGGAACTACTTTACCTAGAGCTTATGTTATAGCTATTAGAGAAGAGATTTACTTAGTTCGGTAGGAAAAATTGTGCCTAGGCTACCTATCCCTTTTTATCTAGAAATGAGGAACCCTATAAGCATTCAAATAGCTGAGTTGGCCCACATTCCAAGTTCTTGAAATCATAGTAGTAGCGAGTCTTCCACTTCATCTAGAAATTCTAAAGAGCTATAGAATGTCGTGAATAAGCTGCAAGAAGTTTGTAAGGGGAATCAAGATTTAGGGAATGAAGTGGTGAGCATTAAGAAGAAACAAGCCAAAAAATTTAGACCCTATCAACCTTAGTACCGGCTAAATAGGCCTCCTTATTAGCCTAATAGGCCTCCTACTCAGGCTGCAAATTAGAATCAAGGGAAAAATCTTGTTGTTAGGCCATTATATCCTTACAATCCTAATGTAGCATCTTCATCTAGGGCCTTGGTTCCAATCTAGAACAATATGGCACAAGAATATGAGTGGTGTTTTCATTATAATAAACCACACAATAAATAATCGTGTTTCAAGGGTAAAATAAACCAATATTTGATGGTAAAAATAGTAAGTGTGCCTCAAGAACCAACATATGAGGAGAATCAAAAATGGCCTAGTAATAAAGAAGCACATCCAAGTGAAACAAAACTTGGTAATTGACAAATAGAGGAATTATATAGGATTAATCAGTCTCCTTTTCAAGGAGTAGTAGTTAATACAAGGTCCAAAAAGATAAATATAGAGGAAGGTCAGTCATCTAATCCAAGTACTTCTCAAACTTCTATGACACTTGAGGGTGATAACAATCTAAGTGCAGCTCCTAATTTTCAAAATCAAACCAAACCAACTTTTAGGACAACTCAGGTACCAGTTGCAACATATCATGTGCAAGAGAAGGTTGTGCCAAGTAAGGGCGAGAAGAAGGAAAACCCACTTTCATTCAAAATTATTGATCAAATGAAGAAGACCAATGTTATAATTTCCATGTAGGATTCATTGGTGATCCCATGCCATCGATAATTGTTGCAAGCAACTATGGTTAATTGGTCCATCTCAAATGTGCCTTGCAAAGATCAAGGTAAGGTTATCACTAATGTAGCTCTACAAGAAAGAGTCCAAGAAGATAAAAAGGTAAGAATATGAAACCTCCTCCATTATATATATCTCTAATAATTAGGAACAGTCTTATGCAAAATTACATGATAGATTCAGGAACAAGTAGCTTAATTATGCCCAAGAAAATAGTTGATCAGTTGAGACTAGAGTATGAGCCATTGAAAAATGAGTAGTACAATTAGATGGGACAATAGTGAGAATAGTTGGAATAATCAAGGGATTGATCCTTACACTACATGCATGCCCCAATGTCACGATATTATAGGATATTTCAGTTATTTACTTTCCACCACTCTTTGCATTGTGACTTTCTCAGGACTTCACAGCCAAAATTAGAGGCTACTTATCCACCGATTGGTCTCATATGCTTTTTAGGACAGGTATGTGGCTAAAGATATAATCAGATTATAACCTATTTAAAATTTTCATATTAAGCCTCATGTGCCAAGACCAATCAACTCCAATTGCTCAACTTTTGATAAAGAAGACTACCCGAGAATTCAAGAGAAAAATACCATGGTTGGAGGAATTCTAGACTTGAATCTTGTTGAATGAAAACAAGAGGCATGATTTAAATCCTTACAAGGATATGGAAGAAGATGAGGTAGGTATATATTGTATGTATGAAGAAAATAAACCTCTCCTAGAATTACAAAATAAAGTATAAGGATGAAAACAAAGTATGGAAATTATTCTTCAATGGCTTAAGGAGTAGACAAGGTCTTTGGAGGAGGAGAAATGCTTCTATCACTGCTAAGCATAAAGTACTACTAAGATTTACCTTTTCGTTTTCAATTTTTGAATAACACAACTGAGTATGAGGCATTGGTTCATAGATTACATTGGGAAAGAAAGAAAATCATTAAGAACTTGCAGGTATTTAGAGACAACGAGTTGATTGTGAACCAAGTAAGAGGGTTGAATGCTGCTAAGAATGATATCTTAAGGGGATATAAGAATAAGGTATGGGATCTCATCGAAGAATTCAAATATTTCAACATCATCACCATACCGAGTAAGGAAATTCAGGATTTTGATATGCTCACAATAGTTAGGGCAGCATTTGATGTTGTTAATAGTATGAAGAGTGATCAAAATCAACCTCACATTAGAGTAATTGCAAGGCCAACTATTCTAGATAACAACACAAGTTAGAAAGTTTTCAAAAGTGATTAACAAATCATAAATTTCCTATAGGAAGAAGAATTCTCATCCAGGAACCAAGACAAGATGGAGCATTAGTATGGTGATGAAGTGGTCCATCTAAGGACAAACAAGCTACCAAAGGGTTTAGTAACAATGGAATCAATCATCAATCCTAACAACAACCGGTTTGAGAAAGAGAAGGAAAACATTCAACTCAAAGGTGAGGACTGGGAGCCAATTTTAGTTGGTGAAGGAAAGGTACTCGAAATTTGCAAGGTAAGCATTTATCAAGAAAAATATGAATTTATAAAAATATTAAAAGAGTTCCTAGATGTCTTCACTTCGAGCTATAAGGACTTGAGAGGATTCAATCTAAAGTTGGAAAAACATACAATTAAACTAGATTTGGAAGCTAAGCTTATTAGGAAGAAACAAAGACTAGTTAAACCTCATATGGAGTCTCTAATGAAGAAGGAGTTGAACAAGATAATGGAGGCAAGCATTATATTTTTGATCAAGAACTCAAGTTGGGTTGTTAATATTGTGCCAGAGTGTGGAAAATAAATGGGGAAATAAGGTTGTGTGTAGAATTTCGGGACTGAACAAAGCTTCTCTTAAGGATCATTACCCACTCCCTTCTATGGAACAACTCTTGAAAGTAGTAGGCAGCTTGTAAAGGTTATCATTACTAGATGACTAATTGGGCCACACTCAAATTATGGTGAAAGAATATGATTAATAAAAATAGCCTTCACCACCAAACATATACACTTATAATAAGATGTAATTTGTAATATCAAACACTTTGGAGCTACATTCCAAAGAGCGATGGATATGGAATTCAAAGGAATGATAAACAAAATAGTTCTTATGTACTTAGATGATATCACACTATACTCCAAGAATGCAAATGATCACCTTTTTGACATCGAAAAAGTATTCTAAGGATGTAGAAGATTTAGTGTATCCTGAATCCTAAGTGTGTGTTTATATCTCATGAGGGAAAAATCTTAGGAAACATTATGTCGAAGGAAGGGCTAACCATTGATATTGAAATATTTGAAGCTATACCCGCACTTCCACTTTGCCAAGTCACAAGAATTTCCTTCGAGTTTTCTAGGGAGGATAAAATTTATCTCAGTAGATTTATACCAGATTTTTACACTCTTGTTAAACCATTAACAATGATGTTGAAAAAGAACCTTGCATTAAAGTGTATTAATAAAGGAAAAGAGAACTTTGAAGCTATCAAATAGGATATATCTCAATATCGACTCTTATAAACCCATATTTCTTCAAGGATTTCATCTTATATGCCTTTTGTAGAGTAGATACAACTTCATGCATCTTAGTGCATCAAAATAAAGAGGGGTTAGAACATCCCATAGCTTTCCTCGGTAAGGGTTTAGAAGACTATGAAGTGAGATACTCCTTCATTGAGAAACATTTCCTTATTGTCATAAGAAGCTTAAAGAAGTTCAGACACCACGTCTCGAACAACAAGATTCAATTGTTAGTGTGTCATGTTGGAGTAAAATTTTTCTTCCTGAACAAGGATTTAAATGAGAATAGAGTGGGTCGAATCACTCGTGTGATGGAGTATGACATAGAAATAAAGGTGACTAAGCTAGTTTGTGTAAAGGGCTTATGCATGCAGCTAGCTTCCAGTCAACAAGATGGGATGAATAATAAAGAATAAGTTGTTTTGGTGATGCAAGACAGGTTGAGAGCATCTAGTACATGATGTGCCTACACAATGTTAGAGCCAAGATATGATGCATTACCTTAAAATGCGTCTATTCCCCCAAAGTTAAGTAAATAAAATAGGAGATATTTATAACTCTAGTCCATTCCATATGCCTTGATTGATAGTATATTGTTCAAAAGGGAAACAAATGGAGTTATCCTAAGATGCATTGGAATAAATCATATCAAGATAGTGTTACTGGAGTTCCATGATGGAGAGGTAGGAAGCCACTTTTATACATGAGTAACAACTCTCATAATCATGGAATTTAGTTCAAACTGGCCTATAGTGTTCGGTGACTATTATGAATAGATTAAAAAGTGAAAAATTTGTGCATTCTTCATAGGTAAATAAAAGCTAGCAAAGTGATGCCACTTCATCCCATTTTGGTTGATCAACCATTCATGTAGTGGGGATTGGAATTCATTGGGGTCATCAATCCAAGGTCACAAGTGGATCCTCATGGAAACGGGTTATTTTACCAAGTGGACCGAAGTAGAAGAACTCAAGGAGGAAAATGAATCCAGCATATTGGATTTCTACAAAGGGATACTAACATGGTTTGGTGTACCTGTCACTATCATATCAAATAATGCATTGGAGTTTCTTGACATATATATCACTGAATTAGATGTTAGGAATGGGATATATCTCACAAGTTCTTCTAACTACCACCCCTAGGGTAATGGGAAAGTTGAGTTCACAAATAAGAACTTGTTGAGAATCATAAGAAAGAATCTTAATAAAAATAAGAGCACATGGCATACCAAGCTCAAGTTAGGCTTATGGGATGATAGAATTACACCAAATAGATCGACATGAATCTCTCCATATAAGTTATTTTATGGAAGGGGTGCAAGACTACCTATATCACCCGAGTTAACGATGTTGAAGCTTTTGAAAAAGGGGAGTTGGTTGATTTTGAGCCTATGGAGGTCATGTATATGGAGCTCATGGAATTGGAAGAACTAAGAGAGCATGTAATGCAAACCATTTAGAAATACCAAGCATTGATCAAGAGGATATTTGATGAGAAGGCTGAAGCAAAGACATTCCAAGAAGAATATTTAGTGCTAAAGTGGGATGATGATTGAGAAAAAATGGGAAAATATTCCAAGTTTGACGAATGTGAAGTAGCCCCTACATGATCACATAATACAAGGGTAGAAATTCTTTACGAATGGATAAGTTGGATGGTGACAAATTAGAGATTATAGTTAATGGAATATACCTCAAGCACTACTACTAGAAGAGTAATATCTCACCCTTGTATATATTAGTTTAGGATTTTCATTCCTCCAAGTGCTTATACACATTGTTTTGTTGTTAGATTAGTTTTCATTTCCCTAAGTTCCTTAGGAACATGTTCTACTACTTCAATGTTCTTTTGCATAGTTCACCGTCTTGTAGAGTAGATAATATTCCAACAAGAAGCCTAAGCTCACAAGAAACATTTTCTATCATCAAAGTTATTCAAATTAAGAGAAACTAAAATCACGTTAAGGGACAAGTTTCAATATTTTCATTCATTTTTTCCTTTGGATGAGCACATAATATTTTGGAAGCCCTTGTAAAGAGATTAGGAATCAATAGTGCCATGAAAACCCTCCCAAGTATACAAGAAATTGCTTTACATCCAGCAACATTCTAAGAACCATGTCGGATTTGGAATTTTCAATAAGAAGAAAGAAAATTAGAACTTAATAGATTTCCATGATGTCCAAATTAGCATGTGTTTTATTCCAAACTCTACAACACCCCATACGTTTGAGAAATCATGGGAAGAATGTGCTCCATGTTAACAAGGATCCAATGTTGAGGTAGTACAACTTTCATCATTCATCCTCATGGATCAAAGTTGTGAGGAAGGGTGAAATTTAAGTTTTAATACAATTTTGCATTCTCACAAAATAAATTTTGAGTTTTTTCTTATAGAGTTGAAAAAACTAATCAGTAATGGGTCACTTTAGATCAATAGTGTTCATGAAGGTTTTAGGCTACAAATTTTAAGGTTCAAATCATTTCATGGTTGATATAGAAGACTCCATGCGTAATGGATGCATTCAAGCAATCGATCAACCACATCTAGCAGATAGATGGCCCCGAGTTACCAAAAAAGTTATCCATTTTCCCACTTGGGAAAAATGGACAATGAGGATGTGACTAGACATGGACACGATAGGGATACCTAACGATGAAATTGGGTTACGGGTAGTTTACGAGGCTTCGAGAGCCCATTCAGGGGAATTGAGTAGCGAAAATCATATTCGAGGATTTTTTTCCTCTTCTAGGTTTTGACCCTTAAGACCAACTTAAAATAATGGAATGCAAGCCCTGCAGACCCATATTTGGCTGAAAAAAGAAAACAAGGAAAAAGGTTAAAAATGTCTTATGAGAAATCCATTACAATCCCTCAACTTCCCGGGTTCCTTAATATTTCACAAAAAATACAAAATTGCAAAAATGAAAAAAGGGGCTCAAGTAGCTAACCAAGCCAAAAATGGCTCACTGAGTAGCTTGTTGAATTGATCGAGTCATATAGGGCAATGTGTAAAAAGTTGGCTCACTGAGTAGCTCAACTATCTACTCAAAGCAAGACAAGTTAAATGCATCAGTGGATCGGTCGGCCAAACCGAGCTCCCGAGCTTGGAAAATTTGAGAGCTCACATGGGTGAGCTAAGCATGAAGGAAAGGAGGAAATCACTTTGGAAAGTTAGGATGGAAGTGCTAGCAGAGAGAATGCGAATGCAGATAAATATCATAAATCTTTTAGGAGAAGTAATTGAGCCATGACAAAGGGGACTCATTGCGGTGAGTTAGCGGTATGGAGGAAACAAGCTTGACCATGGCAGGGAAGAAAAATAGTGGGCTCGGTGAGTATACATGGGCCAAGACAAAGGATTCGATCCTTGGTTGCATAAGGAAATTGAAATTGAGGTAGAAATGATCCTAGATCTTGGTGATGCCAAGGAATTTATCTCCTTAGAGATAGTTAACTTAGACATAAGGAGGTTTGCATTCATGGTGAAGAGCTCGCGAGCTCATGAGTCGAGTCCGAGATCACTCGGTTGAGTTAAACACATTGGAAGGGAAGCGTTGACCATTTTTCTAGTAGAGGGAGGTCCAACTTAAGAGAGTCATGAGGTTGTGGAGAAGATAGATCAAAGCATGATTTAAATGGTGGTTGGCCATGGTGGAGTGTTCAAGCCATTGAATGAGCTCACCGTAAGGTGAGTGTTGCTTTGTAATTGGTGAAGAAAAGCCTCGGAAAATGTTTCAATAAAATTAGAGTAAAGAGGAATCAACACAATGAAAAGGTGAGCTATTTCAATGTAAAGAGGTGATTTCGGGGCGATAAATCCAACTCCAAGTGGGGAACCCTACGAAATTAAAGCGAGTGTTGAATCAATGCAAAAGAAAGTGGGCCGAGTTCATAGTGTTAGGTGGTGATTGGAAATCCTATTACTTCACTCAAAGAAGGGGAAGAAAAGTAACATACAAATTCTAGAGAACAAGAATTTCTGTGAGCCATAGTAAAAATTAGAATTCCAATAGGAGTATTCTTTACTCAAGTAATGACTTAACCAAAGCATAGTAGAGAGAAAAGACCGCAATGAATGAAAAGTTGAGTAAGGAGTTAAGTGACGAAATAGAAGACCTTTAATTCACAAAACAAGTGAAGTAAAAGTAAATCGAATCAACCGCATTGAAAACATCGAGGCAAGAAATTCCATTTGAGTTCACCGTAGAAGGAACAAGGTGGTTAATCGAGTTGTCATGTTGTTATACGGTAAAATGATTAAGTTATACTCCTCATGAATGGGATATGTGAAGTAAATTAAGAAAATATCAAAACAATGGGAAGAACATGCAGGAGTAATGATACTGCATTGATTGAAAATTACAAGTCTTGCATTGTCGGGAGATGATAGGTAAGAAATACAATTTTAAAACACCACAATGAATTGTAATCTGATCGAGAGAGTGTTGGGTTTATTTGGTGAGTTGTGACTTACCAACATGGAGAGATAAGGAGAGTAGGATTAAAGGATTTCACCACAAACCAAACCCAAGTGAATGCAATCACCAATGGTAGAGGGTCAAGCCATTCCAATGCAAAGTGGTGAGTGGCATGTGGAAACCTTGGTAGACCAAACCATGCATCAATCCCTCCATTGATCTGCACATTAAGTCACCAACCGAGTCACGGGCTAGGAAAGTAAAGCATCCTCCATTTCTTGCAATGAAAGAAAAATTCCAAATGGAGTTATGTGGTGAAAGTAATTTACATTACTTCAAAAAAGGTTGAAGTAAAGAAAATTGGGAAAAGTGATAACAAAGGGGATTTAATGCATGGTGAGATCACCGAAATGAACTAGAAGCAGTGATGATGGCCCCCGACTCTCCTAGTGATCTGCAACTTCAAAATGCCATAAATTTCTCCCTAGAGCTCTATTTGACACAAAATTAGACTTTCTGGAAAATTCTTAGAGTCCTCTATGCACTTGAAACTTCAGATTTATGTTTTGACAGTTGGAAGGAGGTCAAAAATTATGTTTCTTCTTCTGCACTCCAAGGCACTATACAACCATCTACCACCACTAATGGGGAATGAAGAGCACTTTTTTGCCCCATAAGCTATACTACAATAGTGATGGTCTATGAAAATGCCCTATGGTGTTTTGAATTAAATATATCACTTGGTATTTTAAAAATGCATGCATCCAAGAAAATTTATTTTCTCTCTCCTCCCCAACTTCTTCTATAAATTGTAAGCTCATTTCATTTGTAGGGGGGTTATTTTCTTACCAATTTTTTTCCAAGATTTATCTAGGAAAAAAATGTGTTATAGGCCTTCATTCTTGATATCTTGCATGATGATCCTGGACTTTCTCTGTAATTAATTGAATTGTGTATATCAATGAAGCTATGGATTTGAGTATTATGGATGTGTTTTTCCCTTTGCTTGTGTCTGATTGTCTTTACTTACCTTTTCAATTCACTTGCAGTTGTATTGTGTCAATCTAAATTGTCTTGCATATTTATTTCTTGATTGTGCTTTCATGGAGGAGCTAGTTTGATGTTTTTGTTGACTATGGTGACTGTTACACCCTCTCTGCACCTCATTTTCTATCACTTCCACACATTCAATAGATTCCCTACATTCCCCTTTTTGGTGCATCACCTCTTTAGAGTATATTTCTTCCATTTATGCTATTTATCTCTCCCTGATCCCTTGGAAGTCATAGGGTATAGGTATTTATTAGATTTATTTCCATTAGAATTAGTTGTTGCACTATTTTAAGAAGAGGAACCAAGCTTCTTTAGAGAATGGATTCAACTACAAGGTCCCACACCTTGAAGCAATTCCATGTTACCTAGTCACTCTATTTTCCTTAACGCACTCACAGGTTGAGAAATTAGAGGGTGTGGTGATTTGGTGATAATAGTAATCTTGAACCAAAAGAGATGCAAAAATTTCTAGTTTTGAGATGAATGTTGTTCAAGATATTGGGCCACAATTTTTGTACACAACATCATACATATCCAAGTTTTCCAATTTTTTTATAACAATAGAATAATGTCTCTAGAGCCTAAGCTATTTAAAATACAACTACCATTTCTTGTAATAGTTAATTGATGATATCCAAAAACCATAAGAAAAAAAACTAAATTGGTCCATAGAGAAAAGTTGCACAATAAATTGACAACTTTAAACAAACCATATTAAATAGCAATTACTTGTTTAAATTGCTTAGTGAAATGCATAAGAATTTTTTTATTAAATATATATTTTTTTATAAATAAAGAAGGTTTGAAGGGTTCGTTTACATTTATAGTAAAGATATAATGAGAGGATCAATCTAAAAACCCAAACAATCCATCAATAATTTACTGAAAAAATGCAAGGGCCTATTCCAAAACATAAGTGTTTAGGAATACAAAAAAATTCCGCAGACCGAGAAGACAAATAGGATGATTCGATAAAAATGGAACTAGAAACGATATAAAACAACCAAAACAAAGATATAAATTGATGGATTTTAAAAGAAATTATTTAACATAATCGAAAGACACATATGTAACCTCCACTTTAATAGGGATTAAAAAGGTTTCTAAAGATGGTTTTGGGAAAAGATGCTCTTTTCCTGTAGCATCCCGACTCTTTAGCCAACTATATGGTTTATAACATTTCTGTGAAGAAGATCCCAACATGTCAATTCCTATTAAAGTGAAGCAAACATATCATCCAAGTCAGGAAAATGGAGCGAACTAGGTCCCGCCCTCGGTCTCTCACCCCATTTGGATACACTAAACATGAAATGCATTAGGACATCAAACTAATTATAAAAATATGAAAAAATAACCATGTCCATAAAATATTCCTATATATAATGAGCCCGAGATAGCAAGGGCCATGACTCACTTAAGGTTTTTTCCATTTCTAATTCCATGCCAACCCTATATGCTAGCTTGATCCAAAGAATAACCCATCTCCAATCCCAATACTTCTCCATATTTTTGATAAGGAGATGAAAAATTAATGTTAAATAAACTTCCACATTTAGCCTCAGACATCCCTCCAGAGAAAGATAATAATCTCAAATAACTCCCTCAATAACAACCATGTCTTTCTCTAATTCAATCCAAAAAATGGATTTCAAATGGTGATGTGAAATTTTGGTATAAAATATCATTTCACGAAACAACGTGAAAAATTACATGAAATGAAACATTGGAAAGGCCATGATAGATAAAATGAAATCCAGTGAAATAAACCTGAAATGTGTGAAAATATGGGAGAGTAGATCGGTAAATATATGGAGTGACTATGCCATCACATGTTTGTAATTAATACAAGCTTGTTAGGGGATTTAATATAAACCTTTATTGGAAAAGGTGGCGAGTTTGGCCAATCAACATATTTATTACCAATCTTATCACAAAATACTTGGTTAGTCCCTCAATTTTCTATAAAATCCACCTATTTAGTAACCTCCCAATATATAAGATTTAAGGTCCAATATGTAATTAATGAAACAATAAAAAGGAATTTTATTCACACAAGATTTTTGATTGTGACGTTAGAAATAATATGAGAGTCACCTCCAATAATTAATTCATTACTATTCAAGTCATTAGCCATGGACCAAAAATGTTCCAACACTTTAATTTATTGATTTATACATTTATTAATTTACAAAAATTCTAGTCATTAGTCATGTTATTAATTATGAGATTATCCTCTAGAAGAAGGTCACATTTTTCACAAATCTTCTTGCAAACAGGCTTTGAGGATTGGAGAGGCTTCTATACAAATTTAACACTTAGATGGAGATTTTTGTTTTCCAAGTTCAAAATCCCCACTTCCCATGATATTTAAAAAGTGAAATGTCGACCCATTTAATAATAGGTATTTTCTTGGTCTTGCCGGTTCCTTGCCAGAGATAGGCCAAAAAAGTTTGTTGATTTTATCAAACACACAATTGGGGATCCTCATAATAGAAATCATATAAATGGAAATAAAATAATAGTATATCAACAAGATTAGATCAATGCAATAGAATTTTGTCATTTAATCCTACGTAAGAATCATGTTCACCTTCACCTAACGCGTATGTGATAGATCATTTAGGTCTATTTTCTTTGAAGGATGATTTTAAGAAAATATGCAAAGCCAAGAAAAATATGATACTTCTTTAGGTTTAAATGATGTACATCATTATGATGATCTAACCTTTCCATATTATGTGGTTATGTTTATTACCAGAAACTATTGATCATAGAAATAGTAAAGCCTTCCCTTTCATTAACTAATGACACTTATTGGTTGCAAATCATTTTTTTATATGAAAAATATATGAATTACGTTTTATGCACAAGATTTCAAATGATAACTACATAAGGCGTCATCCTTCTAAAATGTATGTATTCAAGCAATTGAATCTTCTTGGGATAGTTCATCGAATATAATATAATTACAAATAATGACAACAAGTGTGTTGAGATTTATTTTTGCATTGTTAAAATGGATTCATTGACAATATAGAGGCTAGTAGTTGATATCCTTCTCATCAATGAATAATTTGTAAACATAAAACATGCATTTATCTTTATGGAATCAGATCATTTATTCTCAAGCAAGATTTGTGTTCATCTTCGCCCTTAATTTTTAGTAAATCATTTAGGACTATTTTGTTTAATGGGTTATTTATGGAAATATGCAGGGAAAAGATGATCTAGATGCATCTTCAAGTTTAAAATATGTACTTCTATTATTATTATCTAACTCTTATATTTTTTTGGATTATGGTAAAAGGTGAGGGTTTTGATAGGACCCACATCCATCATACAAAAAGGCCCTTAATTGGGTGAATTAGCTTGATAAAACATGAGAGTAGCTAGTCTATTGACAAAAAGGAAACCATAATCCAAAAATACCGAGTAGGGTCCATAACCCGAGCTACATAGGTATATTAGTCTTAAGTTCATTAAAACACCAATAACAATAGAATCCATAGTTTTTCTAGAAAGAGTTTCAACAACACTGAACATTTCCTTGCATCCATTTTGGAGATGGAGCCAGGTTTCATCTGTAGAGTCTTTCCATTTTTAATGACTTTAAAAACTTTGTTGATGTTACCAACAACTCCATGAATCAGCTCCACAACAGTTTCAACACTCTTTTCCATAGCACCACAACATTCCAAATATTTATCTAGATTGTTTATATCCTTAGCAACATCCTCGTCAAGATCCTCAACAACGTCCTCTTGAGATCCTCTCAAACAACTTCATCAGCATCATCCTCCTGGAACATCTTCCTCTACATAATCTTCACCATCCCTTTCATCATCCTCTATTTCAAAACAATTTCCTCCTTAGCCTCATCAGATTCATTCATTTTTCCACTAGAGTGAGAAGAAATTGGGGATTGTGGGTAGGATCTATTAATGCTTTGAGAAAAATCTAGAATCAAATCATATTTTACGAACCCAAAATTTCCAATGAAGGAGTAACAACACCCACAAATCCAAGAGAGGGGAAAACATGAGTGGGAGGGGAATTCACCATCGGGGGTCGAGAACGAGTAGGGGAGGGGAAGCAGAGACACAATAACCAGTAATATCAAACTTTGGGTTAGGGGAAAGAGGGGATTCGATTCAGGTGGCACCAAAGGCATCGAGTGGCGGGGCAAGGAGGAGGTGGAGGTGGATGGTGGTGGCGAAGAGCCAACCATAGTGGGAAAACATTTCAAAACACGAGAATATGCAACATACTTAAAGAGTAGGTAAATTAAACCATGCCAAAATAAATTACCTTCACCTACTTAAGCCTTTTGGATAGAAAAAAGATTCTCGGTGAATAACATTGGCTAAGTTAACCTTACCATCATTACGAAAGTGAGCCAAAATGAAATTTTTTGGCCCGTAAACAAACTTGTATCTTCCCTCCAAAGTAATGTACCTCATAATATGTTCTACAACTCGATCCTAGGGGTCCTAAAGAGAGGTAGGCTCATATCATTATTTCTAGAAGTAAACTTTATCATTTATTTTGGCTAGAAAGTCTACCATTTCCACCTTTAGGAATTGTTTAAAGTAAATAGCACCATCATTGGGAAGTCCCATAGCTTCCATGATACTAGTCACCAAGATTTCAAATTTTTTTTTCCCACTTTGACATGGCCCTACTTCCGGGAAGACAAAACATTGTGAGACACTACCAAAAATTCCCTAAGATCCTTTCAATAAAAGTCGTGATCCCCTTCTCCTCAAGTATTTTCCATACCACCTCATCTTTTTTTAGGTCCTCACAATTCGTAGGCTCCAACTCGAACCAAATCATCCCCAAATTTTGTGGTGACATGAAACAAAAGATACAAATGAATTGAAATAAAAACTTTTGCGGGCATATATAAAGAATTTTGAGTCACATTTGACACGTGCCCACCCAACGATGGGATGCACACCATTATTATTAAAAATATTCATTAAAGGAGAAAAAATCAATTGCTTAGCTTCCCACGTGTAACTAATAATCTCATTAAAATACTCTTTCAAATCATCATAAATTGAAACGTCACCATCGGTAAGGGAAATATACGGCCAAATAAATCTATAACCCAAATAATCATGAGAAGTGATGCAAGTAGAAAAATTGCTTAAATTATCATTTTTTAGAATAACCATCATTAAATGCTTTTAGTAATAATTATGGAAAGTTCCGGATCCATATTTGTTTTTTCTATTAAGGAACTCCAATATTAGCAAACAAGTTAGCTACATTATTTTCTTCTTTGAAAACATGTTGATATTGAACATTTCTAAAATGAGATTAGAGGAGTCGGATATCGGATATAATAATACTAATAGTCTAACTGGCAACTCCATTGTTAGTAAGGAGATTTATTAGATTTAGGGGGTCACTTTCCATAATTATGTTGATTCTACCAAAATTAGTGGCGAGTTCAAGACCTTTTAAAATGGCCGAGCCTTAGCGCTATGGTTGGAACCCATTTCAAAAATGATACAAAATCGGCCATCAGTTTTCCTAATTCATCTCTAATAGTAGCACCCCACTTGAGGTACCCATATTACCTTTAGTATCCTTATCATTGTTGAATTTGAGGCATCCTAAATGGGGATAGGTTTAGACGGTACGTGCTTTAAAGCAACAAAATTACGAGGATGGAGGGGAATATGGAGTTGATGCAACCATTGTTTATCCATTTTAAGGACAATTTTACATTTATGTTATTTCCAAATGTAGTAGTTCAAATTTTCTTGCAAACTGTTGTCCAGAGTGAAGACCTATTGAGGGGTACTATGTTGATCCTTAAAAATTCTTCTATTGCGTTCTTTCCAGATGTTCCATATTGTATGAGGAAGGACAAATTTCTAGGAAATATTGATAATTAGATGATGAAAGAGAGGCACCCATTGACTAATAACATCTGAAATGGACTTGGGAAAAACCCAAGACACTCTAAAAATATAAAGGATAAGACTCCAAACAGTGACCAAAAAATTACAATGAAAAATTAGATGAGCTGAAGATTCAATAACATTAAAACAAAACACACACCTGATAGGTAAAGAGTAACCCCCACTTTTGAGATTCTCTCAGGAAATAAAGGCATATCTGGATGCAAGCCAAGTCAAAATCCCAATTTGGGGATAACTTGAGGTGACCGAGACTTGATGAAGTGCGGGGCCCTCTAAGCTTTTTGGAAGAGAAAGATAGACAACCTTGACTGTGAAAGAGCTAGATAAATAAGGAGGCCATATTATAACATCCTCCATACATGAGGATGGAAAAAAATGATGCAAAAAAACCATCTTCAGTTTTTTAATCAACTGAATCTAGTGACAACACACTTCCTCCCAAACATGTATGGACCAACATGGGTGTAATGAAGATATATCAATATAATTTTCAACATAAGAACCACAAGTTCTAATTTTCCTCAACCTTATAGGATCCTAGAAGGGGTCAGTAGATAAATCGTTCTTTGCTAGTTCATTTTTCATTCCATAAGGCCACCTTATTTCTATTACCAATTTTCCTTCTAGTGCCAACCTCGATCAAGTTTATGGTGATTTTGATGGACTTCCAAATGGCTGAACCATTTGGAGTGTTTTCATTAAAGAAATCCTCCACCAAATAAAGGTATTTAGAGATCATCATATGTGTCCATGAGGCTGTTCCATTTTTAACAATTTCCCATCCTAATTTTGCAAGCATCGTAGAGTTCATTTTAGCTAGTTTATGCAAACCTAAAGCTCCTAAAGTCATTGGTTTATAAACCAACTTCAAATAAACTAGGTGGATTCTCTATCTTTCTTCATATCCTAACCAGAGACATGTTTTTTGAATTTTTTCAATAACAACAACCACTGAAATAGGCATTTTTAGAAGAGACATAAAATAAATCAGTAGATTTTATAAGGTAGCTTTAACTAGCTGAAGCTTCCCTTCCTGATGAGGAGAGATCCTTTCCATCCAACAAGTTTCTTTTTGAATCTATCAATAACCGTGTTCCAGAGTCTCTTATTTTGTCTTCCCAGAAAGAGTGGGAGTCCTAGATAGGAAGAGGGGAGATCCATAATTCTACACCAAATATTTCAAAATGTTCCTTTTACTGTTTGTAGGGGCATTGATAAAATTAATACTACTCTTCCGAAAAAATTCTTTTGACTTAAGCATTGATAGCAATCCAAAATAAATTTCAAAACGTTAGCTTCCTATACAAAATCTATACTTTGAGTAGAAGAGTTTCATCAATAAATTGGCTTTGTGAAGGTGCTGGAGTTCAAGAGGTAGTAGTGATACCTTTTATGCTGCCATTAATTTTGACGGATTCCAAAGCTCTGTTAAGAGTGTCAACCATGACGATAAACAAGAAGGGAGATATGAGATCGCCTTGATTGATTCCAAAATGGATTGAATTAACCTTTAAGGACACCATTTATTAGAATGGATAATTTAGGGGTTGAAATATAGTTTAAAATCCGGATCTCCATTTCTCCCCTAAACCAAAGTTCTCCAGGACTTGAAGAAGGAAGAGTAAGTGACTCTATCGAACACATTTTGCATTTTAAGTTTGATGATCATACTAGCCAAATTTTTAAGATAAGCAGAGTGCATCACCTCATGAACCATTATGATGTCTCCTTGTATCAACCTACCTCCTATGAACCCATTTTACTATTTCGAGATTAAACTATCCATCAATGGTTATATCCTGGAAGCAAGAATTTTTGTAATAATCTTTTAAGATGTACTACAAAGGCTTATGGGACTATAATTAGAGATCAATTTGGATCACATAGACTTAGGAGCAAGGAAAAAAAGGTATTATTCCATTCCTTTAATAGGAGGTCTTTTTGCTGAAACTCCAAAATAGCCGCATGAAGATCAACTTCAACAATGTGCTAGAAAGTTTAAGAAAATACCACTGGGAATCCATCCGGGCAGTGCTTTATCACTCTTCACATCAAAGACAAATTTTCTAATTTCTTCCATAGAGAAGGGCTAGGTGATTTTGGCATTCATTACATCCTTGATCAAATTAGGTATATGTTGGAGCATTTCTTGACAATCTTCTTCATGCGGGTGGGGAACCTCATGCAGGAGGCTAGCATAATAGTTGATAAGCTCAACAACAATTTCTTCATCTTTATTTATGTATGATCCTTCCATAGTGACCAAATATTTGATTAGATCTCTACTCTTATGTTTTTTGGGTGTCATATGAAATAATTTCATGTTTCGGTCTCCTGTTGAAGCCATATCGCTCTGGACCTTTTACGCGATAGATTTCTTCCTCAATAAGAGTATTGTGGTAGTCACTAAGATGAGATAGATCCTGCTAGTGAAGTTGGGGGTCTACCATTCAATTCAATTTCCTCTAAAATAGAGCTAATATTTATAATTAGCCAATCCTTTCTTCCTGCAGATGTACCCAAAAGCTTGAGTTTTCCAATTCTTAAGCTTATTTTTGACAAAAATGAGATCCTTAGCAAACTTGTACATAGTCGAGACCTAGATGTTAGTCTTCCACCAATCCTTGACAAGATTATCTAGCTAATGATTTTACAACCAAGCTAGCTCAAAATGAAAAGGGGAGGTTTCGAGCATAGATCTTGCAAGGCAGTGAGGAGTAAAGGGTAATGATCTTAAGAGAATCCTCCAAGTAGAAATCATGGTAATGATCAATCCATTCCATGGAAACAAGAAATATATCTAATTTAAATGCGGTTGCTTCTAAGATGTCTGTTTGACTAGGTATAAGTAGCTCTATAAAGATCAATATCAAAAAATTCCCCCATTTTGATAAAGTCAACAAAGGCTTCAGTTTTGTTGTTATTGTCACTTAGTTCCTCCTTGTTTCTCAGAAAAATATAGAGGAGTATTGAAATCTCCAGCTATCAGCCACAACATGTGTTTACAGGAGTATCAAAATCTAACAAGTATTTCAAAAAAAATTCTCTCTATGTTTCAGTGTTAGTAGCATAGATATTTACAGCAATCTAACCTAGATTCAAACAAATCTCTTGGAAGAACATTCCAAGAAAATGGGGAGTTTTAATGATACATTCCTCAAAGAGAGTCTTTGTATTCCATAAGGTGTAAAATCCATCAAGATTACCAGTAGATACATGAGAAATCAGGTGAGGCATTGGTACATAATTTATGCAACATATTCTTCTCTTTTAATTTAGTTTCTTGTAACATCAAAATATCAAGACAATGTTTGAGTCTTACATCCTTGAGGATTTTTTTTTCTAGGGAGCATTTAATCCCCAAAAATTCTAAGAAAAAATCTTCATTTCATATATTTTGGCTTACCTCCACTTGGGATGGAAAACAGTCCTCGTGTTCCTTGTGCTTTATATTGAGGAATTATTACTCCTAAATATTTTCTTGATTTGTTTGTCTCCCATTCATTTTGTTAGCTCCCACATCAATTTTTGACTCGTGTTGTTTTTAGTGTTCTTTGTATGACTGCTATCTATCGAGATATTGGAGTAAAAGAAGAGATTTTGGCACTCTCCTAAAGAGGAGAAAAAGAATCATCAAGGACATAAGATGGACCAAAAGCCACACGATGAATCATAGGATCTAGAAAATCACCAAGGGAAGGGGAGAAAGGACAAGAGGAGGCTGAAGGAGGAGCCAAAAAGAGGGAAGGTAAGAGGAAATTCAATAGAAGGAGAGGAGGATAGGGACATATCATAAGGAGAAGGTCGAGATGAAGAGGGGGAGGTAGAGGGAGGTGGAGAATAATATGAAGACAACAAGGAGGGAGCCTCCAACAGAGAGGAGGAATCGAGAGAAAAGATAGATGGAACCACCAAAGAGGCATAATCAAGAGAGGGAAGCTAAAAAGAAGAAGGTGCGGTAACATAGTCCTTTGAAATGACATAAAAGTGACTAGAAGTACTAGCGACATTTATATTTTGGGAGTGAAATTACCTTTGTGCAATGGTGGGTGAGTATTCTCTCTTGTGATTGGGGTTGGAATTGAAGGCAAACCTGAGCACTATGACCTATTATTTTGCATTTGTAGCAAGATTGAGTAATGTATTCATATTCAATGGGTTGTTCCTAGCTCAGAATGAAGATCAATGGAGGATGATAGTGAAGATCTAATGTCAACATTGACACATAATCTTGTATGTATGAATCTAGATCCCACCTTGGTTTCTTGATCCACTGCTATTAGAAAACCAATGGAGTGGGATATTCCCTCGATGACAAAAAAATGCCAAAACTATAAGAGGAGGTCAAGAAGCCTAACCCATATCGAGGCCTAGGACATTGTTTTATTTTTAGCATTGAACTTGGGTGTATAACTCCATATGAAGAAGCCTCTTCTATAAAAGAACCATGGTCTACCCAAGAGAGCACGGGAAAATATTATTTATGTGAGAAATTAAAAGCATAAAACCATTAGAAAGATAATCTATGTCTATCGGGCCACAAGGATCCCATTTAATACAAACCCACTTGTGAATATCTTCTAGGGCACTCTCGAAACCATAAGTTTTCCAATCAACAATAGTTCCATAGAGGCTTGCGTAGCTTCACTAATTGAGGTAGGTACTTGAAGAGACAAAGTCCTATCAATGCTTTCAAGATGGAGTATTCCAAGCTCCTTATTTTTGAAGAGCCATTGGAAACATCCTCCCGGGAGCTAGTAGAGATGTTAGTGGAATCAAGATAGGGTGCTGGATCTAGCCCATACGTATCCGCCATAGAATTAGGATTTAGTCATAAAAAAAAATCAAAAATTTACAGAGATCGGGAATTTTTTTGGATTCCATATCTTAAACATGTATTGTTTTACAAGCACGTGCTCTTAACTCTTATATTTGTCGCTAAGGTAGAAATTGACTTTTATTAGGTCAATATTTTTTTAAAAATAGAAATAATAGATCCTAGTGAGCGCAAAACACTCCTTTCAGTAAGTAATGTAGCTTAGCAATCTCCATGCATTTTTGTTATACAAGCTGACATGAAAAATGACTTGTGAACACATTTTATCCATTCATATGATTTATTTTCCGAGTGCTACGTTCTATAAGTATTCAAGCTTAGCGGTCACAAAAAAATATTTAATACGGATTTTTTTATCTCTATTTTCACAATTAAGAAACAATTTATCCTAGAGGCCACTAATCTATTCCTTTCTCAATAAACAATAAACAATAAGCCTAGAGCACTATTTTCTGTAAGTATTTGAGCTTAGCAGTCGCTAATCATTTTATTTAATATGAACTATTTTTTTATCTCTATTTTTGAAATTAATAAACAGTTTATCCTTGAGGCCATTAATCTATTACTTTCTCAAAGACCTCCATAGCTTTCAAGAGTAAACAATTTTCATATCTCACATATTTATCATCTAAATATATTATGAAAAATGCATAGTGACCAATAATATCTATTACTATGATCTATTATTAGAGTGTTATGTTTGAAATAAGATATTTTTAGCCTAGTTTCCACCATATCATTTCTTTATGTAAGTATTTGAGCTTAGCGGTCGCTAAGCATTTTCTTTAATATGAACTAGTTGTTTGATCTCTATATTCAAAATTAAAAATCAGTTGAGCCTAGCGGTCACTAATCTACTCCTAATAATTAGTGGAGCTTAGCGGTTGCTAATATTTTTCATTGATGCCCACCGATGTGTTAAAAAGAAAAGATGCAAAGGTGTGTGCCTAGCAGTCACTATGATGTTATTTGAGCTTTTCTAATAACCATATTTCTTCTTGACTATGAAAATACCTCCATATCTTTTGACAATAAAAATTTTCCATATCTCACATATCTGTCATCAAAATATATTATGGAAAATGCCTAGCGACCGCTAATATCTATTACTATGATTTGTTATTCTAGCGCTATGTTAAAAATAAGAAATTTTTTACCCTATTTTTCACACAATCATTCCTTTTTATAAGTATTTGAGCTTAGCAATCGCTAAGAATTTTCTTTAATACAAATTGTTTGATTGATCTTGTTCAAGTAATGGAGCTTAGTGGTCGCTAAGTATTTTACTAGATACGAACCGATATAAATTATGTGTTAGACACAAAAAACTTATGAGTAATATAGAAGTTGTGATATCTTTCAAGGGTATGTAGTGCCACACTTGGTTGTGTAAGGGATTGTATAGCCAATAATATATGATTATAGTTAATGAAAAATATTATCGATCCAAAATTGTAGAGTTATTTATTTACATTGCTAGAAAGGAAACCTAGGAGTTATAGAGGCTACAATTAATATCATTGTATAAACATTTTGAAATAATTAATATCATTGTATAAACATTTTGAAATAATTATTATAGGAGTTATAGAGGCTAAAATTTATAATCTCAACATATAAAATAAAGAGTGACCATATGACTCTACAATTAATATCATTGTATAAACATTTTGAAATAATTAATAGTTATATAGTTTCTGGTTGTAATTTTCTAATGCCCTCGGCAACACTCAAATCCTGAGATAGTATATGTGATATATTTGTGTATAAATTGTTCATCAACCACCTATATTTGAAACAAATTTATTCATTGGATTTCCTCCCCATCATTCAATTTTCTAGAGGGTTTCCCTTTGGGTCTATTGTAATACACAATGTGTGTGAAGAGACAAAAACAATATCCTCTCTACTCCAAATCTTTTGGATATCTTTTATTGCAATTTCATCTTCTAAACAACAATGTTATTTTCCCAAAAAATAAACTTGTTTAAATTAAACCACTAATATTTTTCAAAGCCTTTATTAGCGGTCAACTTCAGTGGAAGAGAGATAACTAGACAAAGATATGACTTCACATTCTTTTGTTAGTATTTTAAAAATTCCGTGATCTCACCTCGCAAGTTGATAGTATCCTTACCGAAATTGATTTACAAATCCTAATGGGATTTTTTTCCTCATAGAAAAACCCTCCAAATCTAAAATGATTAAATAATCATTTTGGCCAACCGCATAGAAGTAATGTTTTCTTAATTCCCGTAATTTGATATTAACCAATTTAAATAGTCAAAATTTTAGTATTTTAACACTTACTAATAGATATTATATCTTGGATTCCATCGCATTACCCCTCTACATGTTCTTTTTATGCACATTCTATTTAGAAAACAATAATCAAAAAATAATAATTGTAATTGAAGTAAAAAAATGAGATAGAACTTTCTTTTATACAATATTGCATAGATGTAGTTGTATATGTATATGTATATTGCATAGATGTAGTTGGACTATGTTTGTGTTGACAGTATTTGATGGGATTAGCGACCACTAATGGCCAACTGCATAGAGGTATTTATTTTTTCAATTCTCGGCAGTTTATTTTTAACCAATTTTAAAAACATTAATCAATTGAAAATAAATACCATGTCGACGTAATTAAATTTGTGATATAAATAGCTTATATTTAATGAAAAAACCTTTGATGGAAAATATTACATAGATATTGATGTATATTAGCGACCACTAGGCTAACCCATTATTTCCTGGACTATGGTTGGTATGACATTCTTTGATTAGCTTAGCGGTCGCAAATAACCAATTATACAGAAGTAATTTTTTTCAATTTTCTGCAATTTATTATTAACCAAGAAAAACAAATTTACTCAATTCAAAATAAATCTAATTAAAATATGTATGTTAGCGACCACTAGGGTTATATATATATATATATATATATATATATATATATATAAATAAACTACGTTTCTATAGTTTCCTACACTTATGAGGGGCTTATAATTGGTTTTGTTTATAATTCTACACAACTATCATACCATTTTCTATCAGAATTTTTGTGTGTGACATGCCAATATCCTCCCCATTTGGCATCAAATCTGAAATTTTTGTAAATTTTTATTTAAAATATGTAAACAATTACAATCAAAAAATTGTTGTAGTGATAAATTTATAAAATGAGTATTTCCCACTCATTATTTATAGATTCATTGGATGGATGGTCAGCAACATCTAGGGAAACAATTTGAATTGGTTACAACATTTTAAGAATGACATCATCTCCTTTATTTCTATGTGGAAAGGAAGAGATGGTGTCTTCCTCTATTGTTTGGTTGTCTACATAAATATTGCATGTATTAGTTCAAATGCATTAAACTAATAGAATTGTTTAAAGCGATCTTAATCAATGCAATTTTTTTCAAATGAAAATAGTAATGTTTTAAAAACAATTATTGATCATTGGATTCAACAATAAAGACCATAGGTTGTCTTGAGTCAACCATAACATGAAATGCAACACTATTTCCGTAAAGCACTATAATCGAAGAATTTTCATAACCGAGTCGAGTGAACATATTAGAAAAAAAAATCATAAGATCTCTCATAAAGAAAATTATGTGTCTTTCCATGTAGGATTATTTCACTTACAGTCACAAATTTTTATAGAATTTGGTCCATCCAATTCATGGTGATGTCTACTCCATCCCAATCATCAACATCACAATTATTCACATTAGTTATTGTGTACATAAGACACAAGATCTTAAATGTTTCATTAGTGTCATAAAATATGTAACAAGCTTCCACAACTGATTCCCTATGTCTTTAAATTTTTGCACATTTTTTTATTACATCTCTTAATATTTTTGAATAAGCAACAAATAAGAACACAATAATAACACAATTTAGAAAACTAGATCCCACAACTATAAGAAGGTCCATTATTGCATCGAAAGTTAGTACACTACACAAATTACAGAAACACATCATCACACATTCTGCATTGAATGGATTAGTTGATGGAATAGATTATATTGTTAACTGGAGATGGAAGGGATATGCACATTGACAGGTAAACTCATTGGTGTCTTCCATCCTTTCTAGAATTTGTTCTTCCATTGAAATCACTTATTTATCTCTAATTATTTGAGATACAACTGAGAGAACCTCTGCCACTTCAACATAATTTTTTTCTTTTTCTGATTTTTCACTTCTTCCATAATCAAATTTTATTTTTCCTTTCTTCTCTTCTCCCAAGAGTACACACAACTGATAGTAATAAAATTCATGCAGACAAAAAATTTCAACAATATTCTTTTCAGTGCATTCTACCAATACAATATTACCTAGATATTTAATTTTCATATATTTTAGAAATTTTCCTCTCATTATTCTATCATCTTTTACTCTTTGGTAGTAAGAATCAAAAGTCTCCACTATGATGCTTGCTTCAATAGATCCAATTAGCCATACTTTCCCTGATTACACTTTATCTAGTAGAATTGATATCTCCTCATTGGTCATTCCTCTTTCAGGATTGAAGGAATTTGTCGTGAACCTTTCCAATGAATTTGATTGAAAGTTAGGATGGTTATCCTTAAAAGGAGAACAAGAAATCCCACCTGATTTAAATAACTCAATGGTTGTTGTCAATTTTTTCCATATGTCCTTAGGAAAAAATAGAAATGTCATTTTGTCGAAACACTCTTTGTCTTATCTACTTTGAAAATAATAAGACATTACTTCTCGAAACTTTGTATTGAAGGGGAAAACATATATTTACTCTCTACATATTATAAAAATTAAATTTTAAGTAAAAATTCCATAAAATTAAGTTTCATTACCTTCAACTCATTTGTCTTTGTGTTTCCCACTCCGGGCCTTCGAGGACATCCTAGGGATCTCCAAATCGTTCGAGCCTTATAGAGTACATCAATAAAATTGGATTCAATCCAATTTTTGTTTACCTCGTTATGCTGCTTGCAAATATTAATAATGACTTCACTAGGTGCATTTGAAGACATAATGTGATCCTTTCTAACATGCATCTTATTATGTAATGACTTGTATTTACTTTCAGCTAATTTTGTTTTGACACAAATGGTATGTTGGCCGTCAAGAATGTAGAATTATACATCATCTCTTTTCAGGTCGTCTGGATCCTCTAGTTGCACAAGTTCCTTTGTATAATATAAAAAGGGAAGAATAATTACATCCCTAAGAGAAGGAATAACATTAATCAACATTGAATGTACAAGAAGGTCAACATTCTCATCATGCACCTCATGGTATTGATATTGTGGAGGCACCACATGGCACCTAGAAACTTCAACTAGAAAAGCATCACCATTGAACAAAAATAATTTTAATTGTTCAACGGTTGAAGATTCTACATTCTCAAATATATTGGTCACTTTCTTCAACAATAAATTCAATATGTTATTCTTTTTAATCCCTTACAACTTTGACTTAGAGGGATCTATCTCTAATTTAGAAAAATAAGATCACCTTAGTGTTGTAAATAGATTTGCATGTTTCGGTGGAGAAAGAAAATTTCTTCTATTCAAATAATGACAAATAGAAGAGGTATTATCGATTCTATACAATTTTTTGAATACCAAATTCATGTTATTATGAATTTCAAGTGAATTTTCATAGCCTATTTTTTTTGAGTGTATGAACTTCCCCAAATTCCAACCATATTTAGAACAAGAACACGTCCTACTTTCTCTAGAAGCCTTCATTTCCAGTTTCTTGAACAATGAAACTTCCAACTCCATGTCAAGAATAAGGCACTTATTCATTTCAACGTCAATGTGTTCAACCTGAATACGTAATGTTTGTTGATCAATAACTTCTGAAGTTAGTACCATACCGAATTCACTGACAACATCTTTATCAATAAAAATAACCACATATCACCGTGGTAATTTTAAGGGAATGCATTTCTACAAACCATTCATCATCTCTCTTTTTCATATCCTCTTCTCCTTCAATCAAAGTAATTTTCATGAACAAAGTGTGACCAATTAAAGACATATTACCTAAAAAAGGAATTAAAAAAATTAATAATTTGTAAGTGATTGGGAAGGATAAATATTATTTTTCCATAGTGCAATAACAAGGAGATGCTATATCTTGATGTCATTATTTTCATAGAGTAAAATTCAATAGGAATGGATATTTATAGCTTAGTGGTTGATAGGAAAACTTCAACCCTCCTTTAGTAATAAAAACAAGAAATCATTAATAAAATGTTTTTATTATGTGTTACACTAAGCAATTTAAAAAATTAATCGCTATTAAATTTTCTTTGTTTCAAGTTGTCAATTTGTTTCTAGAAGTGAAGACTAGCGGCCGCTAGCATCTATATATTCTAGGATATCTTTCTATCAATGTAAAAACAATCAGTATAGCTTTAGGATAGAGGAGCTAATAGTGGATTGATGGTTATCTTCCCATCACTATTAAAAAAAAATTTGAGTTACACTACATCATTGTGGAAACTTGGAATCCAACATGGGTGATAATGGTCGATAATTGAATATTTAATAATAACAAATATTACATGTCATGATGTTATTGGGTGTTATCATTAGGTGTCTTTTATATTTCTCATAAGATATATCATGAATATCACATAATTCAAATTGATTTGTTAATTTTATAAAATGCAGGATATAGTTAGTTTTGTATACTCGACTGAAAAACTAACTATAAACCCCAAGATAGTCTTGTAAAATTTAAATATAATAATGGAGCATAGTTATTTTTTCAGTCTTAGTCTTTATGATTTTCCACTAGCTATGCAATTATCATATTGAACTCACCAGCCACTAGGCTTAAAATTTCATTTTTAATTATGTGTATTAAGAAAAGTTGTAAATATTTTACTTGTCTTGGAATATTTTTGTCTTCCCTTGTCTTGGAACATTAAATAAATGTAGTAAGCATCCACCCTAGTGGTTGCTAGTCTTTGAAGATAGTCTTGTAAAATTTAAATATAGTAATGGAGCATAGTTATTTTTTCAATCGATTCGTTACTACTTGTCCTGTAAGAAAGACAACAAATATCCTAGTGGCCACTAACCTCAAGATAGTATTGTAAAATTTAAATATAATAATGTATTATAGTGTGTTTTTAGTCAAGTTGTTACATGCAATTATCTCAGTAGTGCCCACTTTACTTTGACACCTTTTGAAGCTTATTTTAATTCTATGATTATATTATAGACATTATTATGTTTTGATTTAGTATGTTGTAAGACACTTGATCATGGATTATTGTTGACCTTGATTTGGATATGATACATGATGATTATTGGATACACTCATATGTGGATGATGATATATTATTTGACATGGATGTTGTTCGGACATATGATTTTGGATATTATGAGTAGATCTAGAAATGGATATTTTATGATGATGATATAGTTGTTGATTAAAAAATGTAGTTGTTACTTAGATGTTTTTGTGATTCACTTACTTAGATGATTTTGTGATTTTATTTTTATTATATTAGATGTTTTGATATGGCCACAAGGTCGAATGGGGTATTTGTATTTTGTAGGTTAAAAATATCACAACAAACATCAAGGGATCGAGAGACCAACCACAATGGAATTCTAGGTGAATTCGACATGGTCACCATGGCAACTCGTTTTATTGTGTTGTGTGTTGTTTTGTTAGGGATTCCCATGGGGGGATTACCTTTACATGTGACCATGGGGTTGTGTATTTTATTAATGTGTTTCTTTTATTATTGTTGTATGTATTTTATTAGTAATGTGTTCCCTTATTTTAAGTAATTAAAGTGTAATAGATTAATGTGACGAATCATATGATTAAAATTTAAATAAATTAGATTGGGATATGGGAAAGTAATAATGGAATTTGTTGGCTATTTGTATTAAATTTGTAAGGGATGTGTAAGTGTGTGTAAGAGTGTGTAAGTTAATTTTGGAGTATGAAATACCCCATCCATGAAAAATTCGGATTTGTCCTTGGGGTTGTTTTGGAGGCTTGTGGGACAAGTAAAACTTGTCCCATACCTTTAAATTTAATTTACCAACCATACTTATGGTTGGAGAAGTCATTGTGACTTTTACAATGAATTTTATTAATCATGTTGCTTTATTTTGATTGCACTCTCTTACATTTTATTTAATTTGTTGTCCCTGGAGGTGTGGGCTTTTTGGAGTGTGCAAGTAACTTGTCATATTTTCACCCACCTCTTTATTGTGCTTGGGATAATGGAATTTGTCTTTTGTGTTTGAATTTGAGGATGTGTGATGTGGCATCCTACATGGATCATACATCATCGTCTCTTCTTCCCTCTTATATATAATTCAAATTCTTGCCTTGTTTTGGGTTGTTGAATCATTTTGCAACTTCATTGGGGGCATATTTTTCTTGTGTTGGAGCTCTTGCTTTTGGAAGGATGTTGGAGAAATATTTGCATGTTTGGGAATATTCTATTTTGGAATGTGTTTTGATCCATTTAAGTTGTTGTTTGGAAACAAAATCTACCATGGAAAGGTAGGAATTTAACTCTCCTTTTATTCTTTACTTTCTTGATGTGTTGTGTTAATGGTGTATGTTTTCTTTTTTTTTTGTTGGCTAGTTGGGTATACTTGCCTTAGGGATGGTTTAGGAGAAGGCTACGGGAATCCGTGTGGGGGGCATAAGGAATGTTATTGGCATCATAATTTCATGGAGAGAGTTTGGGTTTGGGATCCACCATGGAAAAGAAATAACTTGCATTTATTACTTTGTGGGGGCATAAGGAAATCTGTGGGGGCATAAGGAGAGATTTTGGGGGCATAAGGATATGTGTGTGATGAATTATTTTGGCAATTTTTTCTAGTGGATGCCAAATTCCCAATTGGGATACATAAGTAGCTTCCCCCATAGACCTTTCTCCTTTGGCTTGTATGATCAAGCCTGATTTTTGATTGGAATGTTTTCAATTGCAGTTGTGAACTACTATTTTTGTTGAACTATGTTTAATATTGCATTGTGCATGTTTGAAAGAATGTTGTGTGTTGTGGAAGCTAGTTGTTGCCATAGGTTGAATCACACCTTTTATTGTATCTTGGTTGGGGCTCAGGGGCCAATGATGAAGGAATGATTCTCCTTTCATTGGATGTCTTGGTTTGGTGGAGAGTGTTGTCTTTCCCCTCTTTTGTTGCAATCAACTTGGAGATAGACAAAATGTGCATGTTGCTGTCTTGGAGCAAAGGAAAAGTGCAGTTTGACAGTCTCTTGTAAAAACATATTCATTTGTAAGCCTTTCCCACTTGTTGTGGATGAAATTGTAATATGTATTTTGTGGACACAGATTTATGTAATTAGATTATGAAGTTATATATTTGAATTGTGAAAGACATTTATATCATGTTCTATTTATTGGAAAGAAACATAATTTTGTTATTACATTCAACATGTAAAGATGTATTCATTTTTGGGTTAGTAAATAATTGCAAGATATTCTCTCATTTGAATTATTGTGTGAATTGGAATGTTAAAATTTGATTGGAATATCTGTTTTGAAAATGAAAAGAAAATATGTATGAAGGAATTTTATTGCTTGTTTCTTTTGGAAATATATGAAATTGGAAATCGGACTTTACCATCTAGCTTTGAAATGAATTTCTTACATAAAAATAAATGTATTATACCAAATTAGAAATAAGATATTACACTTAAATTATATATTAGATATAAATAATTTTTCTTTAAGTGAATCTCTGCTGTAAATTTTAAAACTGGTAAATTTAAATAAAATGCATAGTTCAAACTTACACTTAACAATCAACTTGGAATTGATATAATTTATCATGATAAGATATTAAGGAACTCAAATTGACAAAGAACACTTAAGAAGACAAGTGAAATTGATGTAAAATCAAATCTAATCCCTCTAACCTGTCATTTTTCTCACAATTGTTAGAAAAATGCAACTTGAAATCGATTGAGCTATTTTACCTCCCTAAAACACTTTAAACCCTCCCTAGATCAATTATCCATGTCTATTTGGCATGGTGAGTGAAGGAGGAGATACAATTTAATCAAATTTGAAAGTTGGAAATTACCAGTTGGCTTTTTAAAGCACGCACATCGCTTTTGTAAAATTGACCCTTTAAAATTTATCAAAAAGTAAAATTTATGATTCCTATGCAAAGACAGTATCGTGATATTTATAGAAAGTACTTGTTTTCCAAAAACTTAGATTTCTAGCTCAAGCTATGACCCTCTGAATTTTTCATGCCTTGGGGAAAAATTTTCCTAGGGGCTCTTTGCCCAAAAATTCCCGTTTAAATCCTTTTCAATTTTTTTTTTTTTAAATTTGGTTTAGGAAAATGTTAATCTTTACCTCCACCATCCCATAGCCAATTAGAGGCTACCATGTATCCTCACAGGGTAGTGGTGGAGGTGCGGCACATTTTGTTCCTTAGCACTTTTTAAAAAAAATTGGAAAATTTTCTTAACTTTCCTCACTTAGCCCGCAGCCAATCACAAAGCCCACATAGCATATAATGAGAGGTAGAACCTTTGTGAACTTTACCTTTAGAAAAAAAAAAATTGGAAATTTTTCCAAAAATTTCCCGCGATCCCACACACCTACCCCTTCCGTTTTGAAATCCTCTCACGGATGCGCGGACCTATGCGCCTAACTTTCCCCTTATCTCTCCCTTCGGTGAAATTCTCCAATAATCTCCACCACCTGCCTTTCCCTCTCCTTCGCCCCCATAATGGCCCATGGAGTGCCACATGTCCCTAGAAAAACTATGGGAACATGTGCCTTGTTTTGTTTTCTCTCCCTCTTGGGTGAAATGCCCCAAATTCTTCCGGTGCCCCATCGTTCCCTTTTCCCCTGGTGATGACTCTGAGGCCGTCATGTTTCCGTAGAGGACCCGAGAAGGCATGGGCACAAATATAAAATTTCTCCCACACAAGGGAAAATTTCCAAATGCTTCCCCACAACCCACCATCCCAATTTTTTTTTCCTTCATCCCTCGCTTCACGCGTGTCCCCTTGGGGAAAATTTGACCCCTAAAGTCTGCTTGCTCATAACTTGAGTTTTACAAGGAGTTAGGAGGACTTCTTTATATCACAGAAAGGTGAGAACATTTCCTATCCAATGGAAATGATTTAGAGAAGTTTTGGAAGTGTTAAGTATGAGAAAAATAAATTTGAAACTCTAAGCCTATTAGAGAGTGGGTATGGGGGTAAATTTCTCCCTGAACCTAACTGAAACTTCTAACCCTAAAATGTGAACCTTGTGGCCTTTGATAATTCTTGTAAAGAAAAAGTATGTTCTATTAATGTAGATTTGTTCTGAAACCTAATAAGGTCAACTGTTTGTCTTATAACTTGGTTGTGGACACTTCTAATAAAAAAAAATTATTCCATAATTTTCTAACTAACCCTAAGTTGTTTCTTGGGTCTCAAGTGGGTTGTTTTAATAGGTATCACACTTGGTATCAGATCAGTGGTTAAAAATATTGAACCATTGGGCACACTAGAAAACTTGGGACATGAAACTTAAATGTAGCATACTTTTAAACCTAGAAAACAACTTAGCTAGAATTTTTATATTTTAGTAAACATGAAAGCTGTGTAAAACTTAGTAAAATAAACTAACTCTTGCTTTGATCTATGTAGGAGGCTCAGACAGAGTGAGAGGAACCTTCACAGAGACTCATACTCACCACCACCGCCATCACCACTGGATCAGGGTGTAGTAGCTATCCTACCTCAGATTCTACAGACCCTTCAAGATGTTAATGCCACTCTACACAAAGGATTAGGAGGAGGACATGCAGCTAGCCACAACAAAACCCCTTCCATTGAGGTTCAAGTATCTCCTCGACCTAGTGAGGATCATAAAGGAGATAACTCCCATGCAAAGTCAGCCAGAGTAGAGTCACCACCTAGGAGACATGGTGACATAGTTCCAGAGAATAGAGAGAGGTCTCAGAGCCCTAGGCTTAGGGATGAGCGTGTAGAGAGACCTAGAGGCTATCAAACCATAGTTGTAGATCACATCAGGGATATCCTAAAGCTTCATCTATCACATTACTCAGGTGACATGGGTGGATTTCAAGCAGAGGCCTAGTTAGTGAGATTGAGCAGTTGCTTCAAGATTTGTCCTTGTTCTAGCAACACGAAAGCTCGTGTTGCAATCCATCTACTGAGGGATGGAGTAGGAGTATCGTGGAGGAAAGAGGAGTAGAAGCTCCATATAGATTTAGAGACAGTGATCTAGGAGCTATTGGAGGAGAGATTCAGGAGCAAGTACTTATCATGGAGGTTCATATAGTAGAGGATCGATGAGTTCCATGACCTCCAATAGGCATCTCTTTCTGTAGCAGAGTATGAGAGTAGATTTTTGGATCTACTCCAACGTAGAGTATATATAGGATGAGTAGGTGCAGATTCACAAGTTCATCTAGGGCCTAAATTTAGATATTAGAGGTGTAGTGTGGATCCACTTGCACACGAGGATTAGCGAGAGGCCATTGAGAAGGCCTATATCACGAGAGAAGACTCGGAGAAAGACCAAACAAAGGCTAGATATCGAGTCCGGAGCTGTATATCGTAGATGTAGGATGGTAGATCAAGGAGGTCGAAGTACCCTTCCTCATGGTGGCCAGTGGTACAACACACTCATGATTTAGGCCACATCAGCGAGCGGCCCGATCCTACCCACCTCATAGACCTCCATAGAGAGTTGGTGCACAGAGAGGTTGGAGTATGGGGCCTCCTCCTACGGGTCCCATCAGGACACAGGGTGGACCTAGAGCTCAGTCAGCGGGACCTCACCAATAGAGACCTCAACATACCACAACTGGATCATCAAGGTCCACACCACAGGCTTCTAGGGCACCTACTTGGAGGTGCTACTCATTGGGGAGGATCAGGAGGATGTTTTGGATGTGGAGTTACTGGAAAATTTTGGAGATATTTCCCATAGATACCTAACAACAAGGGTAAGGCACATATTTCAGAGTCGACTGTTGGTGACATGGGACAGAGCCACGTGATTTTTGTAGCAGTTGAGAGCTACCAGGTAGAGCATCAGAGCACAGTCATTGAGACCACAGGTAGCATTGGTGGTATTCCTACCTCTGTATTGTTTGATTCTGGTTCTTTTGATTCTTTCATTGCACCATCTTTAGTAGAGTGATGCAAGATGGTGGCAGTTAGGGAAGTTCTTAGTTGGGATGTCGAGATGGCTTATGGAGCCAAGATCTCTATTGAATCCTTAGTTAAGGAGTTTGTAGTGGATTTGGGACCTTTCACCACTACCTCGGATCTCTGTATCCTTCCTTTGGGCTCGTATGGAGTCATTTTGGGTATGGATTGGTTATCTACACACAGGGCCATGATGGATTATTATCACAAGACTATATCTTATGTAGATGATTCGGGTGTTGATTTGGTGATTTCAGGGATCGAAGACCCATTTCTATTCATACCATCTCGATTATGCAGTTTAAGCAGTTTGTACGATGGGGTTGTCAGATGTATGATGTTACAGTTAGTGATAGATCAAAGGATGGATTTAGTGGACCATCACTAGATGATCATCCCATTTTGAGAGAGTTTTTAGATGTCTTTCTAAGGGAGATACCAGGGTTACCACCCCCATGTGAGATTGATTTTCATATAGATCTAGTTCCTGGAGTAGATCCTATTTCACGGTCACCTTATTGGATTACCACCCCAGAGGTCTGTCAGCTCAAGTTGTAACTTGAGGGCCTTTTGGAGAAAGGCCTTATCCATCCTAGTGTATCCCCTTGGGGTGCATCAGTGATCTTTGTGAAGAAGAAGGATGGATCCTTGTGGATGTGTATTGATTATTGCCAGCTGAACAAGGTAACAATCAATAATTTGTATCCCCTTCTGTGTATTGATGACTTGCTTGATCGGATGAAGGGAGCCACAGTTTTATCTAAGATTGATCTCAAGTTAGGGTACCAACAGTTGAGGATTTCGGAGGGGGTCATTCATAAGACCTCCTTCTGTATGAGATATGGGCACTATGAGTTCACAGTGGTACCTTTTAGTTTGAATAATGCCCATGTAGTGTTCATGAGTTTTATGAATGAGGTATTCAGGACCTTCTTAGATCACTTCATTCTCATCTTCCTTGATGAAATTTTTGTATACTCATGTACATGTGAGAAGCATGAGGGGCACCTTCACCAGTTCTTCAAGTCTTTGCAAGCAGCAACTCTACAGAACTTGGAGAAGTGTGCTTTATTTCAGAAGAGGTGCAATATTTGGGTCATATCATTTTTGGGGAAGGTATCTCTATCAATACTTCCAAGATTAGAGCCATTATGGATTGGCCAACACCCACTACAAAGACCTAGGTGCACACTTCATGGGATTAGTAGGTTACTACTGGAGATTTGTTTAGGACTTTTCTCGGATTGCACACCCTATCACTTCCCTTCAGAGGAAAGGGAAGAAGTTTTTTTTTCGATAGATGCGAGCAAACCCTTCGGAGACATCAAGGAATACCTCACCATAGCACCTATTCTTATAGTGCCATATCCTTATAGTGAGCTATTTGTTTGCATGGATGCTTCCTTGGTAGGCCTTAGAGGTGTGTTGATGTAGGAGTGTAGAGTAGTGGCTTTTGAGTCTCACAAACTCAAAGATCACAAGCTTAATTATCCCACCCATGATCTTGAGCTTACGACAGTTGTGCATGATTTGGTTAGATGGAGACATTTTCTTCTTGGTAGGAGATTCACACTCAAGATAGATCATTTGAGTCTTCACCACCTCTTCATGCAGCCCAATCTCAATGCTCATCAGTAGCGTTGGATGGATTTTCTTTTGAGTATGACATGGAGATTAGGATGTGAAGGGGAAAGATAATGTGGTAGCAGACACCCTTATTAGATAGAGACATGTGGCTATGGCCACATCAATGAGCACATTTACGGAGCAGATTCTTCAACAACTTCCTCTTAACACCTTCTACATTATAGTATGAGTAGAGATCGAGTCACAGAGACCCCTTGAGGGGAATTTTGATGGTTTTTCCTTAGAGACAGATGGTCTTCTCATGAATAGAGGCTGGATATATGTTCCTAGAGATGGAGGCTTGAGGCAATAAATCTTGGTATAGGCACATTTTACACCCTATTCATCCCATCTTGGGGGTGAAGAAGATGCATGCCACCTTGTGACAATTATATCATTGGAGAGGACTTCGTCAAGACGTGGCCCAATTTTTGTCATGATGTTTGGAGTGCCAGAGAGTTAAGGCTGAGCATAAACATCCAACAGGTCTTCTTTATCCTCATGCTATACCGAAATGGAAGTGGGACACCATTTCCATGGATTTTATTATTGGGCTACCGATGTCGAGATATCACCACGACACCATCATGGTCACGGTTGATAAATTGACCAAAGTGGCTCATTTTTCTCCAGTGAAGACAACTTATACAGCTATAGCAGTGGCATGATTGTATTTGGATGAGATTTTTAGGTTACATGGGATTCCATGGAAGAATATTTGTGACCGCGATCCTTTTACACTTAACATTTTTGACTACCATGCAAAGATGTCCTCTGGACAAGAATCAACTTCAGCATAGCATATCACCCTGACAGATGGACATATTGAGTGGATGAATCATATTTTGGAGGACATGCTTAGGATGTATGTGATGGATCAGCAGTCTAAATGGGAGGAGCACATGTGCTTAGTGGATTTTTCCTACAATAATAGTTTCAAGCGATCTATAGGCGTGGCTCCTTTTCAGGCTTTGTATGTTAGAGAGTGCATGACACCTCTTAGCTAGGACAAGTTAGAGGATAGAGTATCTCTTAGACCAACTCTTTTACAGGACATGGAGTAGCAGGTGGTGTTGATTAGGTAGAGATTGCAGGAGGCACATGACATGCAGAAGAAGTATGCAGATCAACATAGGATCGAACATATTTTCGATGTGGGCATGAAGGTGTTCCTTCATGTCATGCCACACAAGATCCATATCCATTATGGAAAAGGTCTTAAGTTGGCTCCGTGATTCATTGGAACTTTTGAGATCTTGGAGTGTATCAGCCCTTTGGCCTACCATCCAGCATTGTCACCCATCTTGTCTCACATACGTGATGTTTTTATGTTTCAGTTCTTAGGAGATATATTGCAGATCTTTCTCATGTGTTAGATTGGACATCATTGCAGGTGCAAGATCAAGGGTAGGTGATGGTGGAGCCCATTCGCATCTTAGATTGTAGGACCCTGGGCCTTCAAGGAAGAGAGGTTGATCAGGTCCGGATATAGTGAGACAGATATCTTTGAGACTGCAGCTACATGGGAGGATGCTACTTCATTATGAGTTCAGTTTCCACATTTGTTCCAGTGACTTTCAGGAGGAATTCGAATCTAAGGGGAGGGGGATGTAGTGCCCACTTTTATTTGATACCTTTCGATGCTTATTTTGATTCTATGATTACATTATAGACATTATTATGTTTTGACTTAGTATGTCGTTAGACACTTGATCATGGATTATTGTTGATCTTGATTTGGATATGATACATGATGATTATTGGATACACTCATATGTGGATGATAATATATTATTTGACATGGATTTTTCATGGATGTTGTTTGGACATATGATTTTGGATATTATGAGTAGATCTAGAAATAGATATTTTATGATGATGATATAGTTGTTGATTAAAAATGTAAATGATATAGTTGTTACTTTGATGTTGTTGTGATTCACTTACTTAGATGATTTTGTGATTTTATTTATATCATATTGGATGTTCTGATATGGCCATAAGGCCAAAGGAGGTATTTTTATTTTGTAGGTTAAAAACATCACAACAAACATCAGGGGATTGGAGACCAACCACAATGGAATTCTAGGTGAATTCGACATGGTCACCATGGCAACTCGTCTTATTGTGTTGTGTGTTGTTTTGTTAGGGATGACCATGGGGGGGATTACCTTTACATGTGACCATGGGGTTTTTTATTTTATTAATGTGTTTCTTTTATTATTTTTGTATGTATTTTATTAGTAATGTATTCCCTTCTTTTAACTAATTAAATTGTAATAGATTAATGTGAGGAATCATATGATTAAAATTTAAATAAATTAGATCAGGATATGGGAAATTAATAATGGAAGTTTTTGGTTATTTGTATTAAATTTGTAAGGGATGCGTAAGTGTGTGTAAGAGTGTGTAAGTCAGTTTTGGAGTATGAAATACTCCACCTCCATGACAAAATCAAATTTTTCCTTGGGGGCTGTTTTGAGGCTTGTGGGGCAAGTAAAACTTGTCCCATACCTCTAAACTTAATTCACCAACCATAATTATGGTTGGAGAAGTGATTTGTGAATTTTACAATGAATTTTATTAATCATGTTGCTTTATTTTGATTGCACTCTCTTACATTTTATTTAATTTGTTGTCCCCGGAGGTGTGTGCTTTTGGATTGTGCAAGTAACTTGTCATATTTTTAGCCACCTCTTTATTGTGGTTGCGGAGCGGAATTTGTATTTTGCGTTTGAATTTGAGGATGTGTGATGTGGCATCCTACATGGATCCACATCATCCTATCTTCTTCCCTCTTCTATATAATTTAAACTCTTTCCTTGTTTTGGGTTGTTGAATCATTTTGTAACTTCATTGGGGGCACATTTTTCTTGTGTTGGAGCTCTTTCTTTTGGAAGGAGCTTGGAGAAATCTTTGCATGTTTGAGAAATTGTTGTCTTGGAATGTGTTTTGAGCCTTGAAGTTACTATTTGGAAACAAAAGCTACCATGGAAAGGTAGGAATTTAACTCTCCTTTTATGTTGTTATTTTCTTGTTGTGTTGTGTAAATGGTGCATGTTTTGTTTTATTTCTTAGCTAGTTGGGTAGACTTCCTTAGGGATGGTGTAGGAGAAGGATATGGGGAATCCATTTGGGGGGCATAAGGAAAGCCATTGGCATCAAAATTTTGTGGACGGAGTTTGGGTTTGGGATCTACCATGGAAAATAAATAGCTTGCATTTTTACTTTGTGGGGGCATAAGGAAATCTGTGGGGGGCATAAGGAGGGATTTGCAGGGGGAATAAGGATATGTGTGTGATGAATTATTTTGGCAGTTTGTTCTGGTGGATGCCCAATTCCCAATTGGGAGACATAAGTAGCTTCCCCCATAGACCTTTCTCCTTTGGCTTGCATGATCAAGCTTCGAGTTTTCATTGGAATGTTTTCAATTGCAGTTGTGAACTGTTGTTTTGTGTTGAACTATGTTTTATATTGCATTCTGCATGTTTGGAAGAATGTTGTGTGTTGTGGAATTTAGTTGTTGTCATGGGTTGAATCAAACCTTTTATTGTATCTTGGTTAGGGCTCGAGGGCCAATGAAGAAGGAAGGATTCTCCTTTCATTGGATGTCTTGGTTGGTTGGAGAGCATTGTCTTTCCCCCTCTTTTGTTGTGATCAACTTGGAGAAAGAGAAAATGTGCATGTTGTTGTCCTAGAGCAAATCAAAAATGTAGTTTGACAAATCCTTGTAAAAACGTATTCATGTGTAAGCCTTTCCCACTTGTTCTGGATGAAATATTAATATATATTTTGTGGAGAAATATGTATATAATTAGATTATGAAGTTATACATTTGACTTGTGAAAGACATTTATATCATGTTCTATTTATAGGAAAGAAATAGAAGTCTCATTATTGCATTAAACATGTAAAGATGTATTTATTTTTGGGTTAATAAAGAATTGCAAGATCTACTCTCATTTGCATTGTTGTGTGAATTAGAATGTTAAAATGTGATTGGAATCTCTATTTTAAAAATGAAAAGAAAATACGTACGAAGGAAGTTTATTGCTTGTTTCTTTTATAAATATATGAAATTAGAAATCAGACTTTACCATCTAGCTTTGAAATGAATTTCTTACATACAACTAAATGTATTAGACCAGATTAGAAATAAGATATTACACTTAAATGATAAATTGGATATACAGAATTTTCCTTGAAGTGAATCTTTGCTTTGCAAATTTTTAAACTGGTAAATTTAAATAAAATTCACAGTTCGAACTACACTTAACAATCAACTTGGAATTGATATAATTTAGCATGCTAAGATATTAAGGAACTCAAATTGACAAAGAACACTTAAGAAGATAAGTTAAATTAATGCAAAATCGAATCCAATCCCTCTAACAATGCGTTTTCACGTGAATTGTTGAAAAATGTAACTTGAAATCAATTGAGAAAATTTACCTCCCTAAAACACTTTAAACCCTCCCTAGATCAATTCTCCATGTCTTTTTGGCATGTTGAGTGAAGGAGATACAATTTAATCAAATTTGAAAGTTAGAAATTACCAATTGGCTTTTTAAAAGCTTGCAGATTGTTTTTGTAAAATTGACCCTTTAAGTTTTATCAAAATGTAAAATTTATGATTTATGTGAAAATAGGGCATCAAGAAATTTCCAAAAGTCCTTGTTTGTTTAAAACCTGATCTTTCTAGCTCAATTTATGACCCTCTACAATTTTCATGCCTTAGCGGAAAAATTTGGGAAAATTTTCCTTGGCCCGGGCAGAAAAATTCCCGTTAAAATCCTTAGAAAAAAATTTGAAAAATTTTCATTCGGGAAAATTTTAATCTTTTCCTCCACTAGCCCGCAGTCAATTAGAGGCTTCAACGTGTCCTCATAGGGCACTGGTGGAGACGCGGCACTTTTTGAAAATTTTGGAAAATTTTCTTAACTTTCCCCGTCGGCCTGCAACCAATCACAGACTACCACATGGCACGAGAGGAGGGATGGAACCTTTGCAAACTTTACCTTTAGAAAAAAAAATTTAGAAATTTTTCCTAAAATTTCCCACGACCCCGTACACCTACCCCTGCCTTTTGAAATCCTCCTTTGGATGCATGGACCCGCACACCTAACTTTCCCGTTATCTCCCCCTTCGGTGAAATTCACCAATAATCTCCACCACCAACCTTTCCCTCTCCTTTTCCCTCGCGATGGTCCATAGAGAAAATGTGTCCCTAGTATACCCACGGGTGCATGGGCATTGTTTTGTTTTCTCTCCCTTTTGGGTGAAATGCCCCAAATTCTTCTACCACCCCGCCCTTCCCTTTTTCCCCGGTGATGACTCTGAGGCTGCCACGTGTCCTTGGAGGACCCACAGAGGTGCGGGCACAAATGGAAAATTTCTCTCATGTAAGGGAAAAATTCCAAATGCCACCCCATGACCCGCCATCCCAAATTTTTCCTTTCACCCCTGCTTGACACTTGTCCCCCTGGGGAAAATTTGACCTCTAAAGTCCGCTTGCGCATAACTTGAGTTCTACAAGGACTTAGGAGGACTTCTTTATATCACTGGAAAGGTGAGAAAAATTCCTATCCAATGGAAATGATTTATGGAAATTTTTGAAGTGTTAAGTATGAGCAAAATAAATTTGAAACTTTGAGCCTATTAGAGAGTGAGTATGGGGGTAAATTTCTCCCTGAACCTAACTAAAACTTCTAACCCTAAAATGTGAACCTTGTGACCTCTGATAATTGTTTTAAAGAAAAAGTATGTTCTAGTAATTTATATTTGTTCTAGGAACCTAATAGGGCCAACTGTTGTCTTGCAACTTGGTTGTGGACACTTCTAATAAAAAAACTTATTCCATAATTTTCTAACTAACCCTAGGTTATTTCTTGGGTCTCAAGTGGGTTGTTTTAACGGGCATCACATTATCTTTTACTCTAGTGGACATTAGGCTTCAAATATCATGTTAGGATAGGAATATCATGTAATAGATTTTGAATAGCATGTTGAACTCAATGGCCACTAGGCTTAAAATTTTTTTGTTACTTTTCCTATTTGTAAGAAAACAAATATCCTGACATCACTAACCTCAAGTCTTTGTGATTTTCCACCAAAGCTATGTAATTATATTCAAAATTAGCCGTCCTTGGGATTTGAATATCATGTTTGGCTAGGAATATCATGTAATAAACTTTTAATAACATGTTGTTCTCAGTGGCTGCTAGGCTTAAAATTTGGTGTTGGAGCTTAGTTTAGTTTTATTTTTATTTTTAGTAGATTCGTTACACATTATCTTGAATGCAAGAAAACAATTATCTTAGTGGCCTCTAATCAGAATTATTTGTTATGTTACACCAATGCAATGGTATGATGCATGACCTTATTTGACTTATATCTTAACGCGCTAAGCTTAAAATTTTATTTCTATTACGTGTCTTCTCTTGTCTTGGAACATTAAAGAAAGGTTTTAAGCATCCACCCTATCAGTCACTATTATTTGAAGATAATTTTGTTGACTTTAAATTAAAAAACGGAGCATAGTTTTTTTTCAATTGAGTCATTATGAATTTCTCTATAAGAAAGACAACAAATATCCTACCAGCCACTAACCTCAATTCTTTGTGATTTTCCACATGGGATATGAAATTATGTTTGACCTTAGAGGCTGGTAGGATTCGAATATCCTATTAGGCTAGGAATATCATGTAATATATTTTGAATAACAGTTTGAACTCAGCGACCGGTAGGCTTGAAATTTTGTTTGCTACTTATCCTTTTTGCAAGACAAAATATTATAAAAGTCTGCTTAACCTCAAGTCTTTGTGATTTTCCACTAGTGATATGAATATCATGTTAGGCTAGGAATATCATGTTAAAATCAAAAGTTGTTAGGCTTAAAAAAAATTTGCTACTTTTCTTGTATGGAAGACAAAAAATATCCAACCGACCGTTAACCTCAAGTATTTATCATTTTCCACCTGTGTTATGCAATTATATTCAATTTTAGCACATGTTAGGCTTCAAATATCTTGTTAGGATAGGAATATCATGTAATATATTTTGAATAGTATGGTTAACTTAGCAACCACAAGGCTTAGAATTTCATTTGCTACTTTTCTTGTTTGCAAGACAAAAAATATCCTAGTGGCCACTAACCTCAAGTCTTTGTGATTTTCCACCAGAGCTATGAATATCATGTTAGCCTAGAAATATCATGTAATATATTTTGAATAACATGTTGAACTTTGTTGTTGCTAGGCTTAAAACTTCATTTTCAATTACGTGTCCTCTCTTGTCTTGGAACATTAAAGAAAGGTAGTAATATCATGTAATATATTTTGAATATCATGTTGAATATTAGAGCTATGAATATAATTTTAGGCAAGGAATATTATGTAATAGATTTCAAATAGCATGTTGAACTCAACGATCATTAGGCTTAAAATTTTGTTTACTACGTGTCTTGTATGCAAGACAACAAATGTTCTAACGACCACTAACCTTAATACTTTGTGATTTTCCACCCATGCTATGCAATTATCTTTGACCTTATAATTTTCTAGGCATTGAATATCATGTTAGACCAGGAATATTATGTAATAGATTTTAAATCAAAATTTTAAATCAGCAGCACTAGGCTAAACTTTCATTTTTAATTACGTGTATTCTATTGTCTTGGAACATTATAGAAATCTAGTAAGTATCCACCCTAGTGGTTTCCAATATTTGAAGATAGTCTTGTAAAATTTAAATAAAATAATGGAGCATAGTTATTTTTTCAATCGAGTTGTTCTTACTACTTGTCCTGTATGAAAGACAACAAATATCCTAGTAGTCGCTAACCTCAAGTCTTTGTGATTTTCCACCCACGCTATGAAATTATATTCAACCTTAGTGGCTGCTAGATTTGAATATCATGTTAGGCTAGGAATATCATGTAATAGATTTTGAATAGCATGTTGAACTCAATGACCACTAGGTATAAACTTTTGTTTATTACATGTCCCGCTTGAAAGACAAGAAATTTCCTAAAGCGACCGCTATCCTCAAGTCTTTTTTATTTTCCACCAGAGCTATGTAATTATCTTTGACATTAGTGGTCATTAGGCTTTGAATATCATGTTAGGCTAGGAATATCATGTAATAAAATTTGAATAACATGTTTTACTCAGTGACCACTAGGCTTAAAATTTTGTTTTTAATTATGTTTCTTCTCTTGTCTTGGAACATTAAAGAAAGGTTATAAGCATCCACCCTAGCGGTCACTAGTCTTTGAAGATAGTCTTGTTAAATTTAAATAAAACAATGGAACATAGTTAATTTTTTATTCAAGTCATTACTACTTGTCTTGTAAGCAAGACAACAAATATCCTACCGGCCGCTAACCTCAAGTCTTTTTGATTTTCCACCCGTGTTATGTAATTATCTTTGACCTTAGTAGTAGTTATGCTTGAATATCTGTTAGGCTAGGAATATCATGTAATATATTTTGAATATCATGTTGAACTCAGCGTCCACTAGATTTGAATGTCGTTGTTGTTTGTCATGTATGCAAGATAAAAATATCCTAGCACCACTAACCTCAAAACTTTGTGATTTTCCACCCGCACTATGAAATTATCTTCAACATTAGTGGCCGCTAGGATTCGAATATCATGTTAGACTAGGAATATCATGTAATAGATTTTGAATAACATGTTGAACTTAGTGGCCGCTAGGCTTAAAATTTGGTGTTGGAGCTTAGTTCAGATTTCATTTTTCATTTTTCAGTAGAGTTGTTACACATTACCTTGAATGTAAGACAACAATTATCCTAGCGGATGCTAATCTCAAGTATTTTTTATGTTACACCAATGTAAGTGGAATAATCTACAACCTTAATGGCCTCTAGGCTTCAATATCATGTGATAGACTTCAAATAACATATTGAGCAAGAAGATGGGTCAAACAACATTTTTCTTGATTGAATTTGCAAAAAGGTACATAAATATATGAGTACAATCTTGTATTACTATATTTCAAAAAATTATAAACTCAACCAATGATATGTAGCATAATAAAAATATATGGCATAACATAAGATCCGTAAAATGAAATATATGTTTGTAAATAGAATGATTAAAATTTATATTTAATAATATTTACAAGTACATATAATGTTCTTACCTTTTATTAAACATAAAAACTTTCTAAAGACATTACATTTAACTATTTCTACGTGGGAAAATGAATATAATTAACTATATATATCTACACGGTAATAATGTAAGCATTGAACATTGAAATAATTAGTCACAAATATTTATTTCATATTAAAAATAATTAAAGGAGGTCAAAATGATTACCTAAACTATAAAAATAAAACCATTACGATTATTTTTAAAAAATAAATAGATGACTCATGTTTTGCAAACTACGATAGATGCCACCACTTACGGGAAATAATAAATGCAGGAAGGAGAATGAAAAATCCATAAAAAATAATCCAGAGAGACACATAAAAGGGATAAAATGGAACCCATTTAACATACAAGAATACATGTGCTACGGGTGAATATAAAAATGGGTTTTATGAAAGAAAACTATCAGAAAAGGGAGTCCAATTTATTCGGTTAGGGTAGGAAAAAATGTGGTTTCGACAGAGAAACACAATTTGATAAGGAGATGAAAAAAAAGCAAAGGTGGTGAGGGAAAGGTAGGGATGGATTGTGGTGTAAAAATAGGAACTAGGTGAATATAAACCCATCGAAAGTTCTCGCCATCAACTACGGCACATATATAAACATAGATGCTTTCAATAAATACGTATTTTAGTAGTATATGAAATTTTTACGTGCTTGATAATGATTGTTAAATATTTGTATTCTTTCTTAAAAGAACTATCGTGAGATTCTATCGCAACCTATTTTTCTTATCTCTTTTGATTATGTCCTTTATGGGCCTCCTTTTCTACACTTGTACCGATCTATCCAAAATCACTATTTTTATCTCTTGTGTGTGCAAACAATATCATAATCACTACTCAACTTTCCATTCCAAAAACAACCATGAATCGAGCACTTTCACCAGGTAAATTAGTGCCTATGCATGTTGTATTATGATTTCAAGAGATGATTTTCATTTATTTCAAAATAAAAAAGAAACCCTAATATATATTTTCAATGTATTTAATTTTTCCTCAAAGATACATTCAACAAAAGAAATTCTGAAAATTGAAAAAGGATTAGGAAAATTTCAAAATTTAAATTTCCCATTCGTAAAGCAAAGTGTGGGATTTTGAAATTTCAAATATTTGCATTTAATGTGGGGATTTCACATATCAAACTTTGAATGTACCCCTCATTAATATTTGCATTTAATTTGGGGGATAGTGTGGGATACAGGAAATCAAATTTATTAATTTTACTATAGAAACAAGTGGGACATCGACAATTGTTTCTTTGTGAACTCGCGGGAAAATGAAAAATATTAATTTAAGCATAAAAAAAATTTAGAAAATAGACGCTGTCGAGCCACGCAATTATTATAATTTAAAAACACTCCTTTGATAGATTATGATTTTGTCAATATACATATTTTCTTTTGAGCATTATAATTGTGATGAAATCATATTTTTGACGACATTTAAATTAAGTATTTTTTAATACAAAGAAATTTAAGGTGACCTATTACTTGGGAATAAAGTCACCATTTATGGAATGCTTATGTGTCACCATTTCATTGGTTACCTTTTGATGTAACTTGATGTGACTTGCTTTATTGGTTGGTTTATATTTAATTTATAATTTTGAAAATGACATGTGGTCACTTTAAGTGAAATAACTAATGGTACTTTCCCATTCATGGTCATTGGCTCATACACGGTCATTGGCACATTTATTATTAATTTTTATCGAATGTGAATTCAATATTTTTTAAATATCGTGTCGCGTTAATTTTAAAAAAATCCAATAAAATGTGACATCTTGCAAGTTTGAATCAGTTAATTACACAACTATATAATTGACACATTTATTAGAAATTTTAATTAGCGATAAAATTAACAAATAATTTTTACCTATTGAAATCGCCATATTAAATTTCGACAAATCCATTAAATGTTAGCATGTGGCATGAAATTTCTAATATATCTTGTGATGTTCAATATTAAAATTTGAATTTCTACTTTCTACTATTTATTATTAATTTTTCATCGGTTAGAATTCAAAATTTTTAAACATATTACGCCAATTTAAAATATCGCAATAAAATGTGACAGATTCCATGTTATAACCAGTTAGTTAGGAAATTATATAATTGACATATTTTTAAAGAAATTTTTAATTAGTGCAAAGAATTAACAAATACTTTTAACCTATAAAGACTCGCCATATTAATTTGTGAATGTCATCCATTAAAATGTTGACATGTGGCATGAAATTTCTAATATATCTTGTGATCGTCAATATTTTGGTGTTATTTACGCTTTCTTCTATAAAATTAAAACACAATTTTATGCTTCACAAGAATTTGAGAGTACCTTAAAGATAGGAAAGAAAATAAATGTCGCTAATCTTCATTAGAATGATATTTTTCTAACATAGAATTCAAAATAATAAATACTTAGATTTTATAGGGGACTAGGCTATTCTTTTTAGTACATGGTAATGAAAAATTGACATGTCATAGGATTTTTCACCATGTACTGAAAATAGAATAGCACTATACTGACATGTCAATTTTTTCATTACCATGTACTAAAAAGAATAGCCTAGTCCCCTATAAAATCTAAGTATTTATTATTTTGAATTATGTGTTGCAAAAATATCATTCTAATGGAGCTTAGCGGTAGCTATTTTCTTTCCTATCTTTAAGGTACTCTCAAATTCTTGTGAAGCATAAAATTATGTTTTAGTTTTTCTAGAGTAAAGCATAAATAACACCAAAATATTGACGATCACAAGATATATTAGAAATTTCATGCCACATGTCAACATTTTAATGGATGACATTCACAAATTAATATGGCGGGTCTTTATAGGTTAAAAGTATTTGTTAATTCTAGGGCTAATTAAAAATTTCTTTAAAATATGTCAATTATATAGTTGCCTAACTAACTGGTTATAACATGGAATCACACATTTTATTGCAATATTTTTTTAAATTGGCGCACAATATATTTAAAAATTTTGAATTCGAATTCGATAAAAATTAATAATAAATATTAGAAATTAGAAATTCAAATTCTAATATTGACGATCACAAGATATATTAGAAATTTCATGCCACATGCCAACATTTTAATGGATTACAATCACAACTTAATATGGCGGTTTTTATAGGTAAAAATTATTTGTTAATTCTATCGCTAATTAAAAATTTCTTAATAAATGTGTCAATTATATAGTTGTGTAATTAACTGATTCAAACTTGCAAGATGTCACATTTTATTGGATTTTTTTAAAATTAATGCGACAATATTTAAAAATATTGAATTCACATTTGATAAAAATTAATAATAAATGTGCCAATGACCGTGTATGAGCCAATGACCATGAATGGGAAAGTACCATTAGTTGTTTCACTTAAAGTGACCACATGTCATTTTCAAAATTATAAATTAAATATAAACCAACCAATAAAGCAAGTCACATCAAGTTACATCAAAAAGGTAACCAATGAAATGGTGACACATAGGCATTTCATAAATGGTGACTTTATTCCAAAGTAATAGGTCACCTTAAATTTCTTTGTATTAAAAATACTTAATTTAAATGTCGTAAAAATATGATTTCATCACAATTATAATGCTCAAAAGAAAATATGTATATTGACAAAATCATAATCTATCAAAGGTGTTTTTTTAAATTATAATAATTACGTGGCTCTGACAACTTCTATTTTCTAAATTTTTTTATTATGCTTAAATTAATATTTTTCATTTTCCCGCGAGTTCACAAAGAAAAAATTGTCACTCCAAATTGTTTCTATAGTAAAATTAATAAATTTGATTTCCCGTATCCCACACTATCCCCCAAATTAAATGCAAATATTAATGAGGGGTACATTAAAATTTTGATATGTGAAATCCCCACATTAAATGCAAATATTTGAAATTTCAAAATCCCACACTTTTGCTTTACGAAGGGGAAATTTAAATTTTGAAATTTTCCTAAGCCTTTTTTTTTTCAATTTTCAAAATTTCTTTTGTTGAATGTACTGGGAAAAAAATTAAATACATCAAGAAATATATATTAGGGTTTCTTTTTTATTTTGAAATCGTAGAAAATCATCTCTTGAAATCATAATACAACATGCATAGGCACTAATTTACTGGTCGGAGTGCTCGATTCATGGTTGTTTTTGGAATGGAAAGTTGAGGTAGTGATTATGATATTGTTCGGGGGCACACACAAGAGATAAAAAATAGTGATTTTGGATAGATCACGGTACAAGTGTAGAAAAGGAGGCCCATAAAGGACATAATCAAAAGAGATAAGAAAAATAGGTTGTAGATAGAATCTCACAGATAGTTTTTTTAAGAAAGAATACAAATATTTAACAATCATTATCAAGCATGTAAAAATTTCATATACTACTAAAATACGTATTTATCAAAAGCATCTATGTTATTATATGTGTACCGTAGTTGATGGCGGGAACTTTCAATGGGTTTGTATTCACCTAGTTCTTATGTTTTACACCACAATCCATCCCTACCTTTCCCTCTACCACCTTTACAGTTTTTTTTCATCTCCTTATCAAATTGTGTTTCTCTGTCCGAAACCACATTTTTTTCCTACCCTAACCGAATAAATTGGACTCCCTTTACAATAGTTTTCTTTCATAAAACCCATTTTTTATATTCACCCGTAGCACATGTATTCTTGTATGTTAAATGGGTTCCATTTTTATCCCTTTTATGTGTCTCTCTAGTTATATTTAATGGATTTTTCATTCTCCTTCATGCATTTATTATTTCCCGTAAGTGGTGGCATCTATCCCTAGTTGCAAAACATGAGTCATCTATTTATTTTTTAAAAATAATCGTAATAGTTTTATTTTTTATAGTTTAGGTAATAATTTTGACCTCATTTAATTATTTTTTAATATGAAATAAATATTTGTGACTAATTATTTCAATGTTCAATGCTTACATTATTACCGTGTAGATATATATAGTTAATTATTTTTTGTTTTCCCACGTATAAATAGTTAAATGTAATGTCTTTAGAAAGTTTTTTTATGTTTAATAAAATGTAAGAACATTATATGTACTTGTAAATATTATTAAATATAAATTTTAATAATTCTATTTACAAACATATATTTCATTTTACGGATCTTATGTTATGCCATATATTTTTTATTATGCTACATATCATTGGTTGATTTTATAATTTTTTGAAATATAGTAATACAAGATTGTACTCATATATTTATGTACCTTTTGCAAATTCAATCAAGAAAAATGTTGTTTGACCCATCTTCTCGCTTCACCAATATGTTATTTGAAGTCTATCACATGATATTCAAGCCTGTGAGGCCATTAAGGTCAGAGATTATGCCACCGCATTGGTGTAACAAAAAAATACTTGAGATTAGCATCCGCTAGGATAATTGTTATCTTACATTCAAGGTAATGTGTAACAACACTACTAAAAAAATAAAACTAAAATCTGAACCAAGCTCCAACACCATATTGTAATCCTAGCGGCCACTAAGTTCAACATGTTATTCAAAATCTATTACAATATATTCTAGTCTAACATGATATTCGAATCCTGTGAGGCCATGAATTTTGAAGATAATTTCATAGTGCGGGTGGAAAAGCACAAAATTTTGAGGTTAGTGGCTGCTAGGATATTTTTTATCTTGCATACATGACAAACAACAAACGACATTCAAATCCTAGTGGCCGCTGAGTTCAACATGATATTCAAAATATATTACATGATATTCCTAGCTTAACAGGATATTCAAAGCATAACTACTACTAAGGTCAAAGATAATTACATAACACGGGTGGAAAATAAAAAAGACTTGAGGTTAGCGGCCGGTAAGACATTTGTTGTCTAGCTTACAGGACAAGTAGTAATGACTTGAATAAAAAATGAACTATGTTCCATTGTTTTATTTAAATTTAACAAGACTATCTTCAAAGACTAGTGACCGCTAGGGTGGATGCTTATAACCTTTCTTTAATGTTGCAAGGCAAGAGAAGAAAGATAATTAATAACAAAATTTTAAGCCTAGTGGTCACTGAGTAAAACATGTTATTAATATTTTATTACATGATATTCCTAGCCTAACATGATATTCAAAGCATAATGACATCTAATGTCAAAGATAATTACATAGCTCTGGTGGAAAATAAAAAGACTTGAGGATACGTATGGGCCGCTAGGAAATTTACCGTCTTTCAAACAGACATGTAATAAACAAAAAGTTTAAACCTAGTGGTCATTGAGTTCAACATGCTATTAATAATCTATTACATGATATTCCTAGCATAAAATGATATTCAAATCCTAGCAACCACTACAGTTGAATATAATTTCATAACGTGGGTGGAAAATCACAAAGACTTGAGGTTAGCGACTAATAGGATATTTGTTGTCTTTCATACAGACAAGTAGTAATAACTCGACGAAAAAATAACTATGCTCCATTATTTTATTTAAATTTTACAAGACTATCTTCAAATATTGGAAACCACTAGGTGGATACTTACTAGATTTCTATAATGTTCCAAGACAATAGAATACACGTAATTAAAAATGAAAGTTTAGCCTAGTGCCTGATTTAAAATTTTGATTTAAAATCTATTACATAATATTCCTAGTCTAACATGATATTCAATGCCTAGAAAATTATAAGGTCAAAGATAATTGCATAAAGCATGGGTGGAAAATCACAAAGTATTAAGGTTAAGTGGTCGTTAGAACATTTGTTGTCTTCATACAAGACACGTAGTAAACAAAATTTTAAGCCTAGCGGTCGTTGAGTTCAACATGCTATTTGAAATCTATTACATGATATTCCTAGCCTAACATGATATTCATAGCTCTAGTATTCAACATGCTATTCAAAATATATTACATGATATTACTACCTTTCTTTAATGTTCCAAGACAAGAGAAGACACGTAATTAAAAATGAAATTTTAAGCCTAAAGACACTAAGTTCAACATGATATTCAAAATATATTACATGATATTTCTAGGCTAACATGATATTCATAGCTCTAGTGGAAAATCACAAAGACTTGAGGTTAGTGGCCGCTAGGATATTTTATCTCTTACAAACAAGAAAAGTAGCAAATGAAATTCTAAGCCTTGTGGATGCTAAGTTAACCATACTGCTCAAAATATATTACATGATATTCCTATCCTAACAAGATATTTGAAGCCTAACATGTGCTAAAATTGAATATAATCGCATAACACAGGGAAAAATGATAAATACTTGAGGTTAACTATTGGTTGATATTTTTTGTCTTCCATACAAGAAAAGTAGCAAATTTTTTTAAGCCTAACAACTTTTGATTTTAACATGATATTCCTAGCCTAACATGATATTCATATCACTAGTGGAAAATCACAAAGACTTGAGGTTAACTTAGCGCTATAATATTTTGTCTTGCAAAAGGATAAGTAGCAAACAAAATTTCAAGCCACTCTGGCCATTTGTTCAAACCGTTATTCAAAATCTATTACATGATATTCCTAGCCTAATAGGATATTCGAATCCTACCAGCCTCTAAGGTCAAACATAATTTCATATCCCATGTGGAAAATCACAAAAACTTGAGGTTAGTGGCTGGTAGGATATTTGTTGTCTTTCTTATAGAGAAATTCATAATGACTCAATTGAAAAAAACTATGCTCCGTTTTTTAATTTAAAGTCAACAAAATTATCTTCAAATAATAGTGACGATAGGGTGGATGCTTACAACCTTTCTTTAATGTTCAAAGACAAGAGAAGACACGTAATTAAAAATGAAATTTTAAGCCTAGCGGTCGCTAAGATATAAGTCAAATAAGGTCATGCATCATACCATCAGCATTGGTGTAACATAACAAAGAATTGTGATTAGAGGCCACTAGGATAATTTTTGTCTTGCATTCAAGATAATGTGTAACGACTCTACTAAAAATAAAAATAAAACTAAACTAAGCTCCAACACCAAATTTTAAGCCTAGAGCCACTGAGAACAACATGTTATTAAAAGTTTATTACATGATATTCCTAGCCAAACATGATATTCAAATCCCAAGGACGGCTAATTTTTTGAATATAATTACATAGCTTTGGTGGAAAATCACAAAGACTTGAGGTTAGTGGCTGCTAGGATATTTGTTTTCTTACAAATAGGAAAAGTAGCAAAAAAATTTTAAGCCTAGCGGCCATTGAGTTCAACATGCTATTCAAAATCTATTACATGATATTCCTATCCTAACATGATATTTGAAGCCTAATGTCCACTAGAGTAAAAGATAATGTGATGCCAAGTGTCCACAACCAAGTCAGTAAGACAAACAACAGACCCTATTAGGTTCCAAAACAAATCTAAATTACTAGAACATATTTTTCCTTCATTAACAATTATCAAGTTCACATGGTTCAAATTTTAGGGTTAGAAGTTTTAGTTAGGTTCAGGGAGAAATTTACCCCATACCCACTCTCTAACAAGCTCAGAGTTTCAACTTGATTTTTCTCATACTTAACACTTCCAAAATTTCCTAAATCATTCCCATTGGATAGGAAATTTTCTCACCTTTCCGGTGATATAAAGAAGTCCTCCTAACTCCTTCAGAAACTCAAGATATGAGCAAGCGACTTTAGGGGTCAAATTTTCCCAAGGGGACACGTGTCAAGTAGGGGTGAAAGGAAAATTTTGGGATGGCGGGTCATGGGGTGGCATTTGGAATTTTTCCTTACATGGGAGAAAATTCCCATTTGTGCCCATGCCTCCACGGGTCCTCCAAGGACACGTGGCAGCCTCCATCGAGTCATCAAGCCGGGAAAAAAGGAAGGGAAGGGCGGATGAGGCGGAGTTTGGGGCATTTCACCCAAAGGGGAGAAAAAAAACAATGCCCACGCACCCGTGGGTCCATGCTAGGGACACGTGGCACTCCACACCATTATCATGGGGGAGAAGGAGAGGGAAAGGTGTGGTGGTGGAGATTATTGGTGAATTTCACCAAAGGGAGAAAGGGTAAAGTTAGGCACGCGCGGGTCCATGCGCCCCGTAAGGAAGGATTTCAAAAGGCAGGGGCGGGAGTGGGGGTCATGGAAATTTTAGGAAAAAAATTTCCAAAGAAAAAAATTCTAAAAAGGTAAAGTTTTCAAAAGGTTCCTCCTCCCTAAGCACCCAAAGTGCCACGTGGCACCTTGTGATTGGTGTGGGTCAAAAGGGAAAAAAAAAATTTTCCAAAATTTTCAAAAAGTGCTAAGGAAGAAAAAGTGTCGCACCTCCACCGCTGCCCCATGAGGACACGTGGCAGCCTCTGATTGGCTATGGGCTGGTGGAGGAAAATTCAAAATTTTCCCAAACAAAATTTTCAAAAAATTTTCTAAGGATTTTAATGGGAAATTTTTCGGCATGGGCCCGCTAGGAAAATTTTCCCAAATTTTCCCACCAAGGCATGAAAAACTTCAAAGGGTCATAACTTGAGCTAGAAAGCTCAATTTTGGGAAAACAGGACTTTCTGGAAATATCTCGATGCCCTCTTTGCACAAGAATCATAAATTTTACATTTTGATAAATTTTAAAGGGTCAATTTTACAAAAATGATCTGCAGATTTTAAAAAGCCAACTGGTAATTTCCAACTTTCAAATTTGATTAAATTGGATCTCCTCCTTCACTCAACATGCCAAAAAGACATGGAGAATTGATCTAGGGAGGGTTTAAAGTGTTTTAGGAAGGTAAATTTTCTTCAATTGATTTCAATTTGCATTTTCCAACAATTGACAAAAAACGACTATTAGAAGGGATTGGATTCGATTTTGCATTAATTTAAAATTGTCTTCTTAAGTGTTCTTTGTCAATTTGAGTTCCTTAATATCTTAGCATGCTAAATTATATCAATTCCAAGTTGATTATTAAGTGCAGGTCCAAACTATGCATTTTATTTAAATTTACCAGTTTTAAAATTTGTAGCAGAGATTCATTTCAAGGAAAATTTCTGTATATCAATTTATCATTTAAGTGTGATATTTTATTTCTAATCTAATCTAATACATTTAGTTGTTTATAAAAAAATCATTTCAAAGCTAAATGGTAAATCTAATTTCCAATTTTATATATTTCCAAAAGAAACAAGCAATATAATTCCTTCATACGTATTTTCTTTCCTTTGCAATTAAACAGAGATTCCAATCACAATTTGATATTCCAACTCAACCCAACAATGCAATGAGAGATGAACTTGCAATTCTTTATTAATTTCAACAGAATATACATCTTTCAAAGTTTGACTGTAATAATAAATTCTATTTCTTTCTTTCCAATAACCAGAACAAAATATAAATGTCTTTCACAATTCAAATATATAACTTCATAATCAAATTACATACATCATTTCTTCACAAAATACATATTACAATTTCATCCACAACAAGTGGGAAAGGATTACAAATGAATATGTTTTCACAAGGGACTGTCAAACTACATTTTTCCTTTGCTCCAGGACAACAACATGCACATTTTCTCTTTCTCCAAGTTGATCACAACAAAAGAGGGGGAAAGGCAACGCTCTCCACCCAACCAAGACATCCAATGAAAGGAGAATCCTTCCTTCATCATTGGCCCCGAGCCCCAACCAAAATACAATAAGAGGTGTAATTCAACCCATGGCAACAACTAGCTTCCACAACACACAACATTCTTTCAAACATGCACATTTCAATATAAAACATAGTTCAACACAAAACAACAGTTCACAACTACAATTGAAAACATTCCAATCAAAACTCAGGCTTGATCATGCAAGCCAAAGGAGAAAGGTCTATGGGGGAAGCTACTTATGCCTCCCAATTGGGAATTGGGCATCCACCAAAACAAACCACCAAAAAATTCATCACACACATCCTTATGCCCCCACAAATCCCTCCTTATGCCCCCACAAATCCCTCCTTATGCCCCCCACAAAGTAAGAAATGCAAGCTATTTCTTTTCCATGGTGGATCCCAAACCCAAACTCCCTCCACAAAATTCTGATGCCAATGGCATTCCTTATGCCCCCCACATGGATTCCCCATAGCCTTCTCCTACACCATCCCTAAGGCAAGTCTACCCAACCAACCAACAAATAAAACAAAACATGCACCATTCACACAACACAACAAGAAAATAACAACATAAAAGAGAGTTAAATTCCTACCTCTCCATGGTAACTTTTGTTTCCAAACAACAAGCTTTCAAATGCCAAAACACAGTCCAAAACAACAATCTCCCAAGCATGCAAAGCTTTCTCCAAACTTCCTCCAAAACAAGAGCTCCAACACAAGAAAATGCCCCCAAAGAAGTTGCAAAATGATTCAACAACCCAAAACAAGGCAAGAGTTTGAATTATATAGAAGAGGGAAGAGAAGAGGATGATGTGGATCCATGTAGGATGCCACATCACACATCCTCAAATTCAAACACAAAAGACAAAATCCATTCTCCCAAGCACAATAAAGAGGTGGGTGAAAATATGACAAGTTACTTGCACACTCCAAAAAGCCCACACCTCAAGGGACAACAAAATAAATAAAATGTAAGAGAGTGTAATCAAAAACATGCAACATGATTAATAAAATTCATTATAAAAGTCACAAATCACTTCTCCAACCATAAGTATGGTTGGTAAATTAAATTTAGAGGCATGGGACAAGTTTTACTTGTCCCACAAGCCTCCAAAAATAGCCCCCAAGGACAAATTCGAATTTGTCATGGAGGTGGAGTATTTCATACTCCAAAAATCTGACTTACACAAACTCTTACACAACTTACACATCCCTTACATATTTAATACAAACAACCAACAACTTCCATTATTACTTTCCCATATCCCAATTTAATTTATTTAAATTTTAATCATATGATTCTCACATTAATCTATCACAATTTTAATTAATTAAAAGAAAGGAACACATTACTAATAAAATACATACAACAAATAATAAAAGAAACACATTAATAAAATACACAAACCCATGGTCACATATAAAGGTAATCCCCCATGGGAATCCCTAACAAAACAACACACATACACAAAACAAGTTGTCCATGGTGACCTTGTCAATTCACCTAGAATTCCATTGTGGTTGGTCTCCAATCCCCCGATGTTTTGTGTGATATTTTTAACCTACAAAATACAAATACCTCCTTCGGCCTCATGGCCATATCATAAACATCCAATATGATATAAATAAAATCACAAAATCAACTATATAAATGAATCACAACAACATCAAAGTAACAACTACATCATTTGCATTTTTAATCAACAACTATATCATCATCATAAAATATCCATTTTCTAGATCTACTCATAATATCCAAAATCACATGTCCAAACAACATCCATAAAACATCCATGTCAAATAATATATCATCATCCACATATGAGTGTCTCTAATAATCATCATGCATCATAATCAAATCAAGATCAACAATAATCCATGATCAAATGTCTAACAACATACTAAATCAAAACATAATAATGTCTATAATGTAATCAACAATATCAAAATAGGTATCAAAAGGTGTCAAAGGGAAGTGGGCACTACATCCCCTCCCCTTAGACTCGACTTCCTCCTGGAAGTCACTGAACAAATGTGGAAACTAAACTCATAATGAAGTAGCATCCTCCCATGTAGCTGCAGTCTCATCATATCTATCCCACTACACCCGAACCTGATCAACCTCTCTACCTCAAAGGCCCAGGGTCCTACGATCTAAGATGTGAATGGGCTCCACCATCACCTACCCCTGATCCTACACCTGTAATGATGTCCAATCTAACACATGAGAAGGATCTGTAATATATCTCCTAAGAACTGAAACATGAAAAACATCATGTATGCGAGACAAGTTAGGTGGCAATGCTAGATGGTAGGCCAAAGGGCCGATACGCTCCAAGATCTCAAAAGGACCAATGAATCTAGGAGCTAACTTAGAACCTTTTCCATAATGGATAGGGCTCTTGTGTGGCCTGACACGAAGGAACACCTTCATGCCCACATCAAAACTATGGTCGATCCTATGCTGATCCGCATACTTCTTCTACCTATCATGTGCCTCCTACAATCTCTTTCCTGATCAACACCACCTACTACTCCATGTCCTATAAAGAGCTGGTCCAAGAGATACTCTATCCTCTAACTTATCCCAGCTAAGAGGTGTCCTGCACTCTCTACCATACAAAGCCTAAAAGGAGCCATGCCTATGGAACTCTGAAAACTATTATTGTAGGAAAACTCCACTAAGTACAGGTACTCCTCCCATTTAGACTATTGATCCATCACATACATCCTAAGCATGTCCTCTAAAATCTGATTCACCCACTCAGTCTGTCCATCTATCTCAGGGTGATATGTTGTGCTGAAGTTGATTCTCATCCCGAGGACATACTACATGGTAGTCCAAAATGTGAAGTGTACAAAGGATCGCGGTCACAAATGATCTTCCATGAATCCCATGTAACCTGAAAATCTCATCCAAATATACTCATGCCACTACTCTAGCTGTATAAGTGGTCTTCACCGAGAAAAGTGAGCCACTTTTGTCAATTTATCAACCGTGACCATGATGGCATCATGGTGATATCTCGACATCGGTAGCCCAACAATGAAATCCATGGAAATGGTGTCCCACTTCCATTCCAGTATAGCATGAGGATAAAGAAGGCCTATGGATGTTGATGCTCAGCCTTAACTCTCTAGCACTCTAAACATCATGACACAAACTGGGCCACGTCTCTCGATGAAGTCCTCTCCAATGATACAACTGTCTCAAGGTGGCATGCATCTTCTTCACCCCAGGATGGGCTGAATAGGGTGCACGATGTGCCTCTACCAAGATGTCCTACCTCAAGCCTCCATCTCTGGAACATATATCCAGCCTCTGTGCCTAGAAGACCATCTACCTCTAAGGAAAAACCATCAAAATTCCCCTCAAGGGGTCTCTGTGACTCGATCTCTACTCAACTACAATGTAGAAGCTGTCAAGAGGAAGTTGTTGAAGAATCCTACTCCACAAATCTGTGCTCACTGAAGTGGCCATAGCCACATGTCTCCATCTACTGAGAGCATCTACTACCACATTCTCCTTCCCCTTCACATGCTCTATCTCCATGTCATACTCACAAAGAAACTCCATCCAACGCCACTGACGAGCATTGAGATTGGGCTGCATGAAGAGGTGGCAAAGACTCAAATGATCTATCCTGAGTGTGAATCTCCTACCAAGAAGAAAATGTCTCCATCTAACCAAAGCATGCACAACTACCACAAGCTCAAGATCATGGGTCGATAATTAAGCTCATGATCTTTGAGTTTGTGAGACTCAAAAGCCACTACTCTACCCCTCGCATCAACACACCTCCAAGGCCTACCAACGAAGCATCCATGTGTAAACAAAGAACTCACCCTATGGATCCGGCACTACAGAATAGGTGTTGTGGTGAGGCACTCCTTCAGTGTCTAAAGGCCTACACATCTGTCTCTCAACCAAAAAAAACTTCTTCCCTTTCCTCTGAAGGGAAGTGATAGGGTGCAAATCCGAGAGAAGTCCTAAAAAATCTCCGGTAGTAACCTCTAATCCCATGAAGCTGCACACCTCGGTCACTATAGTGGGTGCTGGCCAATCCATAATGGCTCTAATCTTGGAAGGATCGATGATGATACCTTCCCCAAAAATGATATGACCCAAATACTACACCTCTTTCTAAAGAAAGCACACTTCTCTCAAGTTCCCATAAAGTTGCTACTCCTGAAGACACTGAAGAACCTGGCGAAGGTGCCCTCATGCTCCTCACGTGTACATGAGTATATCAAAATGTCATCTAGGAAGATGAGCATGAAGTGATCTAAGAAGGTCCTAAATACCCCATTCATCAAACTCATGAACACTACGGGGGCATTAGTCAAACCAAAAGGCACCACTATGAACTCATAGTGCCCATATCTCATGCGAAAGGTGGTCTTATGAATGTCCACCTCCAAATCCTCAATTGATGGTACCCTAACTTGAGATCAATCTTAGAGAAAATTGGCTCCCTTCATCTGATCAAACAAGTCATCAATACGAGGAAGAGGATAATGATTCTTGATCATTACCTTGTTCAACTAGTGGTAATCAATACACAACCACAAGGATCCATCCTTCTTCTTCACAAAGATCACTCGGTGCACCCCAAGGGGATACACTAGGATGGATAAGGCCTTTCTCCAAAAGGCCCCAAGCTACAAACTTGAGCTCACAGAGCTCGGGGTGGTCATCCGATAAGGTGCTCGTGAGATAGGCTCTACTCCAGGAACTAGATCTATATGAAAATCAATCTCACGTGGGGTGGTAACCCCGGTAGCTCCCCTAGAAAGACATCTAAAAAATCTCTCAAAATGGGATGATCATCTAGCGATGGTCCACTAGACCCATCCTCTGATCTATCACTAAATGTAACAACATACATCTGACAACCCCATCGCACACACCGCTTAAGCTGCATAGCGGAGATGGTGTGAATAGAAATGGGTCTCCTGACCCCCAAAATCACCGACTCAACTCCCAAATCATCTACACAAGATATAGTCTTGTGGTAACAATCCATCCTAGCCCTGTGTGTAGATAACCAATCCATACCCAAAATGACTCCATACGAGCCCAAAGGAAGGATACAGAGATCTGAGGTAGTGGTGAAAGGTCCCAAATCCACTACACACTCCTTAACTAAGGAGTCTACAGAGATCTTGGCTCCAAAGCCATCTCGACATCCCAACTAAGACCCTACCTAACTACCACCAGCCTACATCACTCTACTAAAGATGGTGCAATGAAAGAATCAAGAAGAACCAAAATCAAACAATACAGAGGTAGGAATACCACCAATGCTACCTGTGGTCTCAATGACTATGCTCTGATGCTCTACCTGGTGGTTCTCAACCACTACATAAATCCTATGGCTATGTCCCATGTCACCAATAATGGCTCTAAAATCTGTGCTTACCCTTGTTGTTAGGGTTCTATGGGAAATCTCTCCAAAAGTGTCCAGTAACTCCACAACCAAAACATCCTCCCGATCCTCCCCAATGAGTAACACCTCTAGTAGGTGCCCTAGAAGCCTATGGTGTGGACCCTGATGATCCATCCAGCTATGTCTATGAGGTCTCTACCGGTGAGCTCCCACCGATGAGAGCTCTAGGTCCACCTGTGTCCCGATGGGACCCTAGGAGGCCTCATACTCCGAACCTCTCTGTGCATCAGCTCTCTGGAGGTCTATGAGGTGGGCGGGACTGCTGCTGCTACTACTACTATGGCCTAAAGGATGACTGTGTTGTACCCTAGCCACCACGAGGAAGGGGTACTAACCCCCTCGATCTACCATCCTACATCTATTGTATGCGGGTCCTGACTCGGTCTCTAGCCTGACTGGGTCTTTCCCCGAGTCTCCTCTATAATATAGGCCTTCTCGATGGCCTCTCGCTAATGTCTGTGGGTAGTGGATCCACACTACACCTCCAATATCTAAATTCAGGCCCCAGATGAACCTGTGAATCCACACCTACTCATCCTATATATTCTACATACTGGAGTAGATCCAAAATCTACTCTCATACTCTACTACTAAAAGAGATGCCTATCGGAGGTCATGGAACTCATCGATCCTCTACTATATGAACCTCCATGACAAATACTTGCTCCTGAATCTCTCCTCAAATAGCTCCTAGGTCACTATCTCTAAATCTACATGGAGCTTCTACTCCTCTGTCCTCCACCATACTCCTACTCCATCCCTCAGTAGATGGATCACAACACGAGCTTTCATGTTGCTAGAACAAGGACAAAGCTTGAAGCAACCACTCAAGCTCACTAGCCAGGCCTCTACCTAAAATCCACCCATGTCACCTGAGTAATGTGATGGCCAAGCTTTAGGATCTCCCTGATGTGATCTGTAACTGTGGTCTGAATGGCCTCTAGGTCTCTCTGCACGCTCATCCCTAAGCCTAGGGCTCCGAGACCTCTCTCTATGCTCTGGAACTCTATCACCCTATCTCCTAGGTGGTGACTCTACTCTGGCTAACTCTGCATGGGAGTTCTCTCCTCTATGCTCCTCACTGGTCGAGGAGATACTTGACCCTCAATGGAAGGGGCTCTGTCATGACTAGCTGCATGTCCTCCTCCTAATCCTCCATGCGTAGAGTGGCATTAACATCCTGAAGGGTCTGTAAGAATCTGGGGTAGGATAGCTGCTACACCCTGATCCGGTGGTGGTGGTGGTGGTGGTGGTGAGTCTGAGTCTCTCGAAGGTTCCTCTCACTCGTCTTGAGCCTCCTACATAGACCAAAGTGAGAGTTAGTTTATTTTTCTAAGTTTTACACAACTTCCATGTTTACTAAAATATACAAATTCTAGCTAAGTTGTTTTCTAGGTTTAAAAGTGTGCTAGGTTTAAGTTTCATGTCCCAAGTTTTCTAGTGTGCCCAATGGTCCAAGCTTTTGAACCACTACTCTGATACCAAGTGTGATGCCCATTAAAACAACCCACTTGAGACCCAAGAAACAACCTAGGGTTAGTTAGAAAATTATGGAATAATTTTTTTTTTTATTAGAAGTGTCCACAACCAAGTTGTAAGACAAATAGTTGACCTATTAGGTTCCAAAACAAATCTAAAATTACTAGAACATACTTTTTCCTTTTATTAACAATTATCAAGGTCACATGGTTCAATTTTAGGGTTAGAAGTTTCAGTTAGGTTCAGGGAGAAATTTACCCCCATACCCACTCTCTAACAGGCTCAGAGTTTCAACTTGATTTTTCTCATACTTAATGCATTCCAAAATTTCCCTAAATCATTCCCATTGGATAGGAAATTTTCTCACCTTTCCGATGATATAAAGAAGTCCTCCTAACTCCTTCAAAACTCAAGATATGAGCAAGCGACTTTAGGGGTCAAATTTTCCCAAGGGGACACGTGTCAAGCAGGGGTGAAAGGAAAAAAATTTGGGTCGGTGGGTCACGGGTGGCATTTGGAATTTTTCCTTGCATGGGAGAAAATTCCCATTTGTGCCCATGCCTCTGCGGGTCCTCCAAGGACACATGGCGGCCTCCTCATCATCAAAGGGAAAAAGGGAAGGAAGGGCGGAGCGGGGAGAGTTTTGGGGCATTTCACCCAAGAGGGAGAGAAAAAAAACAACACCCATGCACCCATGGGTCCACTAGGGACATGTGGCACTCCACACCATCATGGGGAGAAGGAGAGGGAGAGGGGGGGTGGGGAGATTTTGGTGAATTTTTCCAAAGGGAGAGATAAGGGAAAGTTAATGCACGCATGGTCCACGTGCATCCCACAAGGATTTCCCAAGGTAGGGCAGGGGGTGGGGGTGGGCAGGAAATTTTAGGAAAAATTTTCAAAAAAAAATTCTAAAAAGGTAAAGTTCATGAAGGGTTCCCTCCTCCTCCACTACACCCAAGCCATGCCACGTGGCACTCCTGTGATTGGGGCATGGGCCGGGGGGAAAATGAAAATTTTTCAAAATTTTTTAAAAAGGCTAAGGAAGAAAAAATGTGTCACACCTCCGCCGCTACCCCATGAGGACACATGGCAGCCTCTGATTGGCTATGGGCTGGTGGAGGAAAATTCAAAATTTTTCCCAAACCAAAATTTTTCAAAAAAAAAATTCTAAGGATTTTTCGATGGAAATTTTTCGGCCATGGGCCCGCCAGGGAAAATTTTCCAAATTTTCCCGCCAAGGCATGAAAAACTTCAAAGTGCATAACTTTTTCTAGAAAGCTCAGTTTTGGGAAAACAAGGACTTTTTGGAAATCTCTCGATGCCCTCTTTGCACATACAAGAATCATAAATTTTACTTTTTGATAAAGTTTAAAGGGTCAATTTTACAAAAATGATCTGCAGGCTTTTAAAAAGCCAACTGGTAATTTCCAACTTTCAAATTTGATTAAATTGGATCTCCTCCTTCACTCAACATGCCAAATAGACATGGAGAATTGATCTAGGAGGGTTTAAAGTGTTTTAGGAAGTAAATTTTCTCAATTGATTTCAATTTGCATTTTTCCAACAATTGACAAAAATGACTAGGAAGAGGGATTGATTCGATTTTGCAAATGTTAAAATTGTTTTCTTAAGTGTTCTTTGTCAATTTGAGTTCCTTGATGTCTTAACATGCTAAATTATATCAATTCCAAGTTGATTATTAAGTGCAGGTCCGAACTGTGCATTTTATTAAATTTAAGCTTTTAAAATTTATAAGAGATCATTTCTTTTAAAAATTTGTATATCAATTTTATCATTTAAGTGTGGCATTTCATTTCTAATCTAATCTAATACATTTAGTTTTATAAAAATTCATTTCAAAGCTAAATTGTAAATTCTGATTTCCAATTTCATATATTTCAAAAAAACAACAATAAACTTCCTTCATACATATTTTCTTTTTTTTCAAAACAATCTAAAAAGATTCCAATCACAATTTGATATTCCAATTCAACACAACAATGCAAATGAGAGAAGAACTTGCAATTCTTTATTAATTCAATTATATAATTTACATCTTTCAAATGTTGAATGCAAATAACAAAATTCTATTTCTTTCTTTCCAATAATCAAAAAAATATAAATGTCTTTCACAATTCAAATATATAACTTCATAATCAAATTACATACATCATTTCTTCACAAAATACATATTACAATTTCATCCACAACAAGTGGGAAAGGATTACAAATGAATATGTTTTCACAAGGGACTATCAAACTACATTTTTCCTTTGCTCCAGACAACAACATGCACATTTTCTCTTTCTCCAAGTTGATCACAACAAAAGAGGGGGAAAGGCAACACTCTCCACCCAACCAAGACATCCAATGAAAGGAGAATCCTTCCTTCATCATTGGCCCCCGAGCCCCAACCAAAATACAATAATAGATGTGATTCAACCCATGGCAACAACTAGCTTCCACAACACACAACATTCTTTCAAACATGCACATTTCAATATAAAACATAGTTCAACACAAAACAATAGTTTACAACTACAATTGAAAACATTCAAATCAAAACTCAGGCTTGATCATGCAAGCCAAAGGAGCAAGGTCTATGGGGGAAGCTACTTATGCCTCCCAATTGGGAATTGGGCATCCACCAGAAAAAACCACCAAAAAATTCATCACACACATATCCTTATGCCCCCCAAAATCCCTCCTTATGCCCCCACAAATTTCCTTATGCCCCCCCAAAAGTAAGAAATGCAAGCTATTTCTTTTCCATGGTGGATCCCAAACCCAAACTCCCTCCACAAAATTCTGATGCCAATGGCATTCCTTATGCCCCCCACATGGATTCCCCATAGCCTTCTCCTACACCATCCCTAAGGTAGTCTACCCAACCAACCAACAAATAAAACAAAACATGCATGCACCATTCACACAACACAACAAGAAAATAACAACATATAAAAAGAGAGTTAAATTCCTACCTCTCCATGGTAGCTTTTGTTTCCAAACAACAAGCTTCAAATGCCAAAACACATAGTCCAAAACAACAATCTCCCAAGCATGCAAAGCTTTCTCCAAACTTCTCCAAAAACAAGAGCTCCAACACAAGAAAATGTGCCCCCAAAGAAGTTGCAAAATGATTCAACAACCCAAAACAAGGCAAGAGTTTGAATTATATAGAAGAGGGAAGAAGAGAGGATGATGTGGATCCATGTAGGATGCCACATCACACATCCTCAAATTCAAACACAAAAAAGACAAAATCCATTCTCCCAAGCACAATAAAGAGGTGGGTGAAAATATGACAAGTTACTTGCACACTCCAAAAGCCCACACCTCAAGGGACAACAAAATAAATAAAATGTAAGAGAGTGCAATCAAAACAAAGCAACATGATTAATAAAATTCATTATAAAAGTCACAAATCACTTCTCCAACCATAAGTATGGTTGGTAAATTAAATTTAGAGGCATGGGACAAGTTTTACTTGTCCCACAAGCCTCCAAAAACAGCCCCCAAGGACAAATTCGAATTTTTCATGGAGGTGGAGTATTTCATACTCCAAAATCTGACTTACACAAACTCTTACACAACTTACACATCCCTTACATATTTAATACAAATAGCCAACAACTTCCATTATTACTTTCCCATATCCCAATTTAATTTATTTAAATTTTAATCATATGATTCTCACATTAATCTATCCACAATTTAATTAATTAAAAGAAAGGAACACATTACTAATAAAATACATACAACAATAATAAAATTAAAACACATTAATAAAATACACAAACCCATGGTCACATATAAAGGTAATCCCCCATGGGAATCCCTAACAAAACAACACACACACACAATAAAACAAGTTGCCATGGTGACCTTGTCGAATTCACCTAGAATTCCATTGTGGTTGGTCTCTCGATCCCCCGATGTTTTGTTGTGATATTTTTAACCTACAAAATACAAATACCTCCTTCGGCCTCATGGCCATATCAGAACATCCAATATGATATAAATAAAATCACAAAATCATCTATATAAATGAATCACAACAACATCAAGTAACAACTACATCATTTATTTTTAATCAACAACTATATCATCATCATAAAAATATCCATTTTCTAGATCTACTCATAATATCCAAAATCACATGTCCGAACAACATCCATAAAACATCCATGTCAAATAATATATCATCATCCACATATGAGTGTCTCTAATAATCATCATGCATCATAATCAAATCAAGATCAACAATAATCCATGATCATGTCTAACAACATACTAAATCAAAACATAATAATGTCTTGCTCCATTATTATATTTAAATTTTACAAGACTATCTTGGGGTTTATGGTAAGTTTTTCACGAGTATACAAAACTAACTATATCCCGCAGTTTATAAAATTAACAACTCAATTTGAATTATGTGATATTCATGATATATCTTATGAGAAATATAAAAGACACCTAATGATAACACCTAATCACATCATGACATGTAATATTTGTTATTATTAAATATTCAATTATCGACCATTATCACCCATGTTGGATTCCAAGTTTCCACAATGATGTAGTGTAATCTAAATTTTTTTTTTTAATAGTGATGAGAAGATAGCTATCAATCCACTATTAGCTCCTCTATCCTAAAGCTATACTGATTGTTTTTTACATTGATAGAAAGATATCCTAGAATATATAGATGCTAGAGGTCGCTGTCTTCACTTTTAGAAACAAATTGACAACTAAAAACAAAGTAAATTTAATAGCGATTATTTTTAAATTTGCTTTTCATAGGGAGTAATTCTTTGGCATAAAAAAACATTTTATTAATGGTTTCTTGTTTTTATTACTAAAAAGGTTTGAAATTTTCCTATCAACCACTAAGCTATAAATATTCATTCCTATTGAATTTTACTCTATGAAAATAAAGACATCAAGATCATAAAGCATCTCTCATATCGCACTATGGAAAAATAATATTTATCCTTCCCAATCATTTACTTAATTATTAATTTTTTAATTACTTTTTTAGATAATATTTCTTTAATTGGTCTTACTTTTGTTCATGAAAATTACTTTGATTGGTCTAAGGAAAAGAGGATATGAAAAAGAGAGATGATAGATGGTTTGAAGAATGCATTTACTCAGTAAAATTACCACAAAGTGATATGGGTTATTTTTATTGATAAAGATGTTGTCAGCGTGAATTCGGTATGGTACTAACTTCGAAGTTATTGATCAACAAACATTACGATTCGTCAAACATTGAGCTTGAAATGAATAAGTGCCTTATTCTTGGATATGGATTTTTGTGAAGTTTCACTGTTCAAGAAAATGGAAATGAAGGCTTCTAGATAAACTAGGACGTGTTCTTGTTCTAAATATGGTTGGAATTTGGGGATGTTCATACACTAAAAAATAGGCTATGAAAATTCACTTTAAATTCATAATGTATAAGAATTTGGTATTCAAAAAATTGTATAGAATAGATAATACCTCTTCTATTTGTTCATATTTGAATAGAATAAATTTTCTCTCTCCACCGAAACATGCAAATCTATTTACAACACTAAGGAGATCTTATTTTTCTAAATTAGAGATGGACCACTCTAAGTCAAAGTTGTGTGATTAAAAGGAATAACATATTGAATTTATTGTTGAAGAAAGTGACCAATATATTCGAAAATGTATAATCTTCAACCGCTGAACAATTAACATTATTTTTGTTTAATGGTGATGCTTTTCTAGTCGGGCTTCTAGGTACCATGTGGTGCCTCCACAATATTAATACCATGAGAAAGCATGATGAGAATTTTGACCTTCTTTTACATTCCATGTTAATTAATGTTATTCCTTCTCTTAGGGATGTAATTATTATTCCCTTTTATATTATACAAAGGAACTTGTGCAACTAGAGGATCCAAGGTGACGACTTGAAAAGATATGATGTATAATTCTACATTCTTGACGGACCAACATACCATTTGTGTCAAACAAAATTAGCTTTTCAAAGTAAATACAAGTTATTACTTAATAAGATGCATGTTAGAAAGGCTCACATTATGTCTTCAAATGCACCTAGTGAAGTCATTATTAATATTTACAAACATCATAACAGCGTAAACAAAAATTTGGATTGAATCCACCTTTACTCATGTACTCTATAAGGGTCTAATGATTTGGAGATCCATAAGATGTCCTCAAGGCCCGAGTGGGAAACCCAATGACAAGTGAGTTGAAGGTAATGAAACTTAATTTTATGGAATTTTTACTTAAAATTTAGTGTTTATATTATGTAGAAGTAAATATATGTTTTCCCCTTCAATACAAAGTTTCAGAAGTAATGTCTTATTATTTTCAAAGTAGATAAGACAAAGAGTGTTTCGATAAAATGACATTTCTATTTTTGCTAAGGACATATGGAAAAATTGACAACAACCATTGAGTTATTTAAATCAGGTGCTATTTATTGTTCTCCTTTTAAGGATAACCATCCTAACTTTCAATCAAATTCATGTGGAAAGGTTCACGACAATATTCCTTCAATCCTGAAATAGGAATGACCAATGAGGAGATATCAATTCTACTAGATAAAGTGTAATCTGTGAAAAGTATGGCTAATTAGATTATTGAATTCAAGCATCATCATTTTAGAAATTTTACATTCTTACTATTAAAGAGTAAAAGATGATAGAATAATGAGAGGAAAATTTCTAAAATATGGGAGAGAAAATTAAATATCTAGGTAATATTGTATTGACAGTACATGCACTCGAAAAGAATATTGTTGAAATTTTCATGTCATTAATTTTATTACTATCAAAATTGTGTTTATACTCTTGGAAGAAGAGAAGAAAGGAAAATAAAATTTGACATGGAAGAAGTGAAAATTCAGAAAAGAGTTGAAAAATTATGTTGAAGTAAAGGCATGGTGGTTCTCTCAATTTTAGTCTCAAATAATTAGAGATAAATAAGTGATTTCCAATGTAAGAACAAATTCTGAAAGGATGTGGAAGACACCAATGAGTTTATCGATGTCAATGATATCCTTTTCCATCTCCAGATATAATATAATCTATTCCATCAACTAATCCATTCATGCGAAATGTGTGATGATGTGTTTCACTAATTTGTGTAAGTGTACTTTAACTTTATATGCACAATGGACCTTCTTATAGTCATGGGATCTAGTTTTTCTAAATTGTGTTATATTGTGTTCTTATTTGTCGCTTTTATTAAAAAATATTAAGAGATGTAATAAAAAAATGTGCAAAAAGAAAGTTAAAAGACATAGGGAATCAGCTAGTGGGAAGCTTGTTACATATTTTATGACACTAATGAAACATTTAAGATCTTGTGTCTTTATGTACACAATAACTAATGTGAATAATTGTGATGTTGAGGATCGGGATGGAGTGTAGACATCACCATGAATCGATGGGACCAAATTTATAAAAATTTGTGGATCAAGTAAGCTGAAATAATCCTATACAGAAAGACACATGAATTTCTTTATGCCACAGAGATCTTATGATTTTTTTTTTTTTTCTAACATGTCTCACTCGACTTCGAGTTTATGAAAATTCTTCGATTATAGTGCTTTACTGAAATAGTGTTGGGTATTTCATGTTATGGTTTGACTCAAGACAACCTATGGTCTTTTATTGTTGAATCCAAATGATCAATAATTATTTTTAAAACATTACTATTTTCATTTGAAAAAAATTGCATTGATTAAGATCGCTTAAAACAATTCTATTAGTTTAATGCATTTTCCGAACTAATACATGCAATATTTATGTAGACAACCAAACACAGAGGAAGACACCATCTCTTCCTTTCCACATAGAAATAAAGGAGATGATGTCATTCTCAAAATGTTGTAAACAATTCAAATTGTTTCCTTAGGAGTGTTGCCTTCTACCATCCATCCAATGAATCTATAAATAATGAGTGGGAAATACTCATTTTATAAATTTATCACTACAACAATTTTTTTGATTGCAATTGTTTACATATTTTTAAATAAAATTTTACAAAAATTTCAGATTTGATGCCAAATGGGAGGATATTGGCATGTCACACATAAAAATTACTGATAGAAAATGGCATGATAGCCAGTGTAGAATTATAAACAAAACCAATTATAAGCCCTCATAAGTGTAGAAACTATAGAAAGCGTAGTTTTATTTATTATATATATATATATATATATATATATATATATATATATATATATATAACCTAGTGGTCAAGCTAACATACATATTTTAATTACCTTTATTTTGAATCGGAGTAAATTTGTTTTGCATCAAGTTAATAATAAATTTCCTAATGAAATCAAAAAATTACTCGTATAATTGGTTATTTCATGACCGCTAAGCCAATCAAAGAATGTCATAACAACCATAAATCCAAAGTAAATAATGGGTTAGCTCTTGAAGTGGTTTGCTAATATACATCAATATCTCATGTAATATTTTCCACCAAAGCGTTTTTTTCATTAAATATAAGTATTTGTATCTTCAAATTTAATTGTTTAGATATGGTATTTATTTTCAATCAATCGACTAATGTTTTAAAAATTGGCTAAAAATAAACCATCGCGAGAATTGAAAAAAATAAACACCTCTACGCAAGATTGCTGGTAATATCGGGTCAAGCCTAATCCCATCAAAATAGTGGCTGGAACACAAACAAATTCAAAACTACATCTATGCAATATACATATACATATACAAATTTCATCAAAGTAATATCAGTGGCAAAAGAAAGTTCTATCTCCATTTTTTTACTTCAATTACAATTATTATTTTTTGATTATTGTTTTCTAAATAGAATGTGTGCAATAAAAAGAACATGTAGTAGTGGTAATGCGATGGAATTCAAGAGCATAATATTTATTAGTAAGTATTAAAATACTAAAATTTTGATTTATTTAAATTGGTTAATATCAAACAACTTGGGGAATTAAGTAAACATTACTTTACGTAGTCACAAAATGATTATTTAATCATTTTAGATTTGGAGGGTTTTCTATGAGGAAAAAACTCCCATTAGGGATTTGTAAATCACCTTGTAAAGCGATACTATCAACTCGCAGGAAGAGATCAGTTTGGAATCTTTAAAATACTAACAAAAAGAATGTGAAGTCAGCATTCCTTTGTCTAGTTATCTCTCTTCCATCGAAGTCGATCGCCACAAAGGCTTTGAAAATATTAGTGGTTTGACTGAAACAAGCTTTATTTTTTTGGGAAAATAATATCATGTTGTTTAGGAAGATGAAATTGGGTAATAAAAGATATCCAAAAGATTTGGAGTAGAGAGATATTGCCTTTGTCTCTTCACACACATTGTGTATTGCATAACAGACCCAAAGTGAAAACCTCTATAAAATTGAATGATGGGGAGGAAAATCCAATGAATAAATTTCTCTTCAAATATAGGTGGTTGATGAACAATTTATACACAA